>CM066032.1:72493649-74993649 GCA_033557465.1 Ichthyophis bannanicus
TGCCTTTGGCTGCCTCACCAATATCAGGACTGCTGGATGACTCCTATCCTACTGCACTTCCTCCCTCTTTGCTGGATGTCACCGGAGCCTATGGACCTCGCATGCTCAGTTGGATCCACCATTGTGATTGTCATTCCCAGAAAGGCCCGGCTCCAAGATGCCTGCTTTTCTCTTGTTCCCTGTCATGCTCCACATCCTCCAGTCATGAGAAGCAGGTGGCAAGGTATGCAGCATGAGGCTCACCTCGGCTGCAATCATACTCACCATGCCTGTCCAAGTCTCCATGACCCTCCTCACCCAATCAGGAAGTGCAAGTCCCCCTGCTTGCCAGCATTCATCTGCTCCTTGCCCCTCCCCTGCAACCTGCTACAAGGCCCTCTGAGCAAAGGACGGGGGTTCCCCTTCAGTCATGATAATTTTGCCTGGCCAGCCTCCACTCCTGCCAAATGAGGTGCTACAAAACACCGACTGGAAGGGTGTCCAAACTCTTACACCGACCATATTCACCATTTTCTTATTCTGAATCTGTAAAAACTGCAAATAAATGGAAATGCTGCATTAAAATATCAGAAAGATGTCAGGTTCAATTTCATACCAGGTAGAGGTTGTGTCAGCTTCTGTTTTTAGGGATTCATTGGAATCTACAACTTGAGTAGGGGTGCCTAAACGTTTGCACAGAACTATATCTCCCCGAGCCTCTGTTTTGGTCTCATGTTTGCAACTGGCTCTGTGAGATCTCAGCAGGGCCGGCCCCCAGAGATGGTTCAAGATGTTTGTGCCCCTGGCAAATCTTAATCCTTATGTCTCCCTGGCTGTCAGAATCTATTGTTTAGCTTTAAATTCCCTGCTCTTTGCCGCCCTACTTGGTCTGCTGGTTGGACCAGCCCTAGATCTCAGACGCATGACTTTATCTCTCTGTGCCTCAGTTCTAAACCCAGCTCTGCCACTATGAGGCACGTTTACGAAAGTGTGATAGGCTTTTGCAGCTAACGACGGGCATTAGTATAGATCATGCCGTATTAGCTGCAAAAGCCCCACAGTATATGTTGGGACCTGCACAGTATTTCCCCGGCAGATCCTACAGTGAGAATACAGGGATGGCAGTCGACCAGCACTGAAGATTCAGCCATCGCCACATACTGAGGTGGCAATAAGTGCACAAGGGGTGCCTGCATCTTTGGCGATTACCACACAGTGTTTACATCTGCGGCAATCACGCGTTGAAGGTGCTTCCACTCTCTACCGTAATCTCTATCCAAGCCTGCAGCTACTGCTCAAAAGAGATATCTCAGAAAATTGCTGCCACTGACTGCATTTGGCCCACGTTCCACGATCATCCAGCAGGTAGTAGCTTATTTATTTTTTTAACAGGTTTTCTATACTGTTTTATCCTTCAGCCAAAGCAGCTTATATTGTAACTTAAACTTGGTAATGTACATTAAACAGTGACATTAATAACTTTGATTTTTCCCTTGAGGCAATGGAAGGTTAAGCAACTTGCCCAAGTCCACAAGGAGTGCTAGTGAGAATTGAAACCAGGTCTCATGGCTCCCAAGCCAGTGCTCTAACCATGAAGCTCCACTTACTTTAGTAAACACCCCCCCCCCCTATCTGACCTTTAAGACCCTTTCTTTCCCCGAATATCATCTGTCTGGGTCTCTCTCTCCGCCCTTTTTGCTGTTACCTAACTTTAATGGACAGGTGATACTAATGTCCTTCTCACTGCCCTCTGGAAAATCATTTACTCGATGTGACTGCCAGATTTTTTCATCCCAGAAGAGGCTGCAAACAATCTGGGAAAATGCTAGAATAAAGGTGCTGGAGAAAAGCAAAAGATTATCGCCACTATTACATCCGTCTTTCGTTTTAAATCAGTTGGCTTCCATCCTTTCGCAAGAGATGGACTGCTTATACAAAACGAGTTCTGTTCAGAAGCAGATTTACTGCATGTCTGAGTGCCCCGGAAGCACCTGCCGGCTGTTAATTCTGTATTATTGAGAGAGGCCGGTCAGCCCTGGGTTGGGGAAAGGCTCCAGGGGCTGAAGTAATTTTGCATTATTTAAAGGTACTGCTGCCATCTGCCAGCAGAGGGAGCCCTGCACTCTCAATTGGAAGCTGGAAATCTTCTTGATTATGTATCTATGTAGACTTGCCAACTTTCAAATTTATTTGTAGACCAGAATTTCCGAAATTTTGGTCATTTACTTTTTTAAAATGTAACTTTTACTCACTCTTCAAAATACACACATACTCAATCTGAAAAGACCTATATAAATAGTAGCACACATAAGCCAAGGGCTTCAACCAAGTCTTGACCTATACCCAACTCCCTTCCTCCACCCCAACATTTTCTCCCTGTTTACACATTACTCGGTAGCATCATCTGTCTGATTACACTTCTGAGTCCAATATTTTCTCCACGCAGCCTTCAGTTGCTCCCCTCCTTCCCTGCCTCAAGGCTGATCGGTAACTGAGGCTGTATAACACTTAAGTGCAAAAACCATCCACTAGTCAATATATTTATGTAACAAAAACACTTTTGGATCTTCCTTGAACACATAGCCTCAAAATTATAGAAATACATCTTGTCCAATGTTGCTGAAAAACGGGGCATTCCCACCACGCGTGAAAATAAGTGCCTACACCTCCATATGTCTGCCAATACTCTACCTCCCAATCATAGATTTTACTTAATTGCGGTCCCATTCTTCAGCTTTTTATTTTGCTGCCCTTTTCTTATGGAACAGTCTCCTTCCCCATCTTAGAGCTGAATTGTCCCTTCTCAAATTTCGGAGTCTACTAAAAACTCATTTATTCGCTGCAATGTATGGGGGGCAGTAGTTTTATGGTCCCCAGATGAGCAGAGTGTGCTCTCTTTGCTGTCCTCATATTCTGTCTTCACCTTTTCTATCCTGGATATTGGCATTCCTTTCCGTTTCTTTCATAGTTTTGAAATTTTGTAAACTGCCTTGCATCTGGAAATGCGGTATATTATGCACCAAAAAACTGTAGTCCATTTTCTACTAAGTTAGCAGACATGGATATTTGCAAACATCCTGCATCACTCCTTGAGATCAAAACTCATCCTCAAATCCTGCTCCCACTGCTGAAAATACCTTAAAAGTGTACGCTGCAGTTTGGCCTATGTTATGATTATTAATAAAATTTAAATGGGGGGAAGATGGGCCCAATGGAGCTCTCTATGTTTTTGAGATTATTCCTTGTTCCCCAAGGTCCCCTTGCAATAAGCCCCCCAAAAAAGGTCTTATCCTCCCAAATACCTTCCCCTGTCTTACCCATGATGAGATAATGCCTCACCTGAAAGTAGCAATATCTATCTTTCCAATCTAAACCATCTTGTGGCATTGGCTTTTTAACGCTTGTCCTTGCCAGATTCAATTCCCCATTTTGATTTTTTTGGCCTTTTGTAGTGATCATGGATTTTGTTACCTGTCGAATACCTCTCCTCGCCTCCTTAACTGATTTTAGAAACGTTTCATACTACCAATAGTGCCTGCTGGGGGGAGGGGGGTCCATCCATTTGTCTGACTGTCCAGACAGCAGTGGAATGGTCAGACAAAATTCACTTCAGCACACTGCTAAGAATGGTCAAATAGGGGATTTGTCCATAAAGTGGCCACTGCAATATGGAAAATTCCTTCTGAATATCCAGTCCAATATATACACCAGCAACTGTTCTCCCTAAATGAGTTGACCCGAGTCAGATGTCAGTCACTATAGTGGAGTGGAAGAGTAGCCTAGTGGTTAACGCATCAAGTCAGGGCTCAAACCCTACTCCTTTGCTGTCGCATCACCTTTCATTGCCTCAGGTATGAACTACAGGGGAATAACTACAGTACTTGAACTATGACTTGCCTTAACCCTTTCCAGGCCAAGCCCAAAACTCTCGGGATCCAAAATTCTGACTAAATATTCCTATCAAATGGTATATAATACATGACCATAGCAGAAGGAAAATCACTATTACAACATATTGAATAAGACGGGTACAATTTTCCTGAAATATGCAAAAATTAACCCGGCTGCAGAATGTGGATTAAAATTTTAAAGTAGGCCTAAGAAGAGGAAGAAGGCTGGGCAGATGCTTTGCGTGAGGTGTAAGGATATATATTTTTAAAATTTTCAGCTGTAGGCTCCTTGCGGACCCTACAGATCCAAAGGATGCTTGCTCACAGCTTTCTGCAGGTCGAATGCACGATTTGTTTGCGCAGAGAAGAATTAACACAAACGATAGCCACACAGACTCTCCTCAAGTATGAAGCGCAGACACTTCTCGGTACTAGAGACCAGAGCAGCTGCAGAATGAACAACGTTGGGCTCCCCTCTCAGAACCCACCGACCTGCTCCTAAAGATTCTTCTTAGACACTGAAACTTCTCTTGCGTAAGACTGCAAACAGCCTTTCCCTGCTGCTTGCGGCAGCCCCACGGCTATCACTTTCATCAGTCTGCCTACATGTCTGTGGCAAGGAAAACATAGGAGAGGGATGTCATGCTTATCTACTCGCCATTAATCCAAGTCTTCTTGGGCGAACCGTGATACGAAGGGATGAAGTAACCTGCCCCGGTTTAGGTATCCAGTGACAGAGCTGCAATTGGAACTCCCATCCCAAAAATCAAAGGGCTCTATTTACTAAGCTGTGTCAATACAGTAACGCACATTCATTTGAGCTAAGCACATAACTAGGAAGTAGATCTCACTGAAAGTAATGAGTCTTGTGATACTGAACTTGCGTTAAATTGCATTAATGCATGTTAATACATCTTAGTAAAAAGCGTGGCCAGCTGCCCTTGAAGTGATCACCCCCAAACCTTCAGTGCTTCTTAAGTGCTGAGACCAGAAAGCATGCTTAAAGCAAGGGGAACATGTAAAACCTTACTGGGGGCTGCACGATCTCAATCCATGGTCTCTGGGGTGAAAAAGGAGCTTTATCCCATAAGCCGCCCAAGCTTCCCTGTCAAATGATGTTAACGTGCACAGAAATGGGTTTTATTTCAGCAGCTACCCCCACATACCCTGATTGACAGGCTCTTTTGGGGCTACTAAATTTCCAAGGGTATGACCCCAGAGGCCCCCCCCCCCCTTTCCTTCTGGGATGCCTCTGTTTCTGAGGGAAGCAGGGCTGCTTAATTTCCACAGAGGAGATAGGAGAAAATTCAGTAACAAACGTCCAAGGTACTATCCTCAGCTAATCACTCCCAGACCTTGCTGGTTGCAAGCTCTGTGCAGGATGTCTAAGAGGGAGGCAGAGATGGAGGAAGAGGAGAAAGCCAGAGGCAGAAAGACAGAGACAGACAGGAAAAAGAGCAAGAGGAAGGAACCTAGGCAGCATCAGAAGAAAGAGAGAAAAATCACAGGGGGCAAGAGAGACAAACACTATCTTCCATTCTACTAAAGGCCTAGCAGTGGTTCCAGTGAGCTTACCACGGGGGCTACAGCTTTTTCTTTTACTGGCCCCCAAAAAGCCGAGAGACGAGTCTAAACCATTGACATTTCAGAAGAAGTTGAAGACCCTGCTATTCACCCAACTTGATAAACCAGGCCGTTAGATTTAAACAGTAGTATATTTGTATAATGTGATTGTGCTGTTTCTACGGTATGTCTTGTTTCGTTTTTCTAACAATATTTTTGTTTTGATTGTAATCCGCTACAAATGAAGGCATTTCCTTTAGAATGGGGGGATATATGTTCTCACAAAAATGTGCATTCACTCCTGACTCACCACCGATTGCAATCCCACCAAAACTGGGGAACAAATTAGTCCTAAATCCTAGCATAACTAATCTCATGCACAATTACAAGGAAATTGCTGCCCAGTGAGGAAGGTAATTTCACTCCTGGATTCGAGACTCTGGCAGTCACTGCGAGCGAATGACGTTGTGCAGTCCATACTAGGAGCAAGAGCGAACACAAGAAGAGAGTCTCCATTCGGTCTTGCAGAAGTGGAATTTAGGATGGGAAATGAAGCTGGATTGGAGCGTGGAGCCTGTGCATGAACACAGTGGAAGAGAAGACAAAAAGACATGAAAGGAGAAATTGTGCGAAAAGAAGCAGGTAAAGAACCAGCAGAAAGGAGGCAGACAAAAGGTAGAGGATCGGAGAGAAAAAGAAAAAAATAAGACAGCTCGCAGGACGAAGCGAAAGAGACAAAAGCAAGAGGGCAAAGAAAGGGATAAAGAAGAGACTGCACTCAGTGTAAGATAGTGAAAGAGGGGAGCAGAAGCAGACATGCACTTCCTCCAGCGCTATCAGGGATGCACGTCCCGCAAACCTAACAGAGAAAATCTAACACAGTTCCTACAAAGGAACAAGCAGGGAAACTACAACTAATCTACTACTACTGATCATTTGTATAGTAGTACAAGGCGTGGGCAGCGCTGTACAGACACATGTAAAAGACGGTCCCTGCTCATTAGAGCTTACAGTCGAGTCAAGACAGAGAACACAATAGCCAGGGACTAGGATATGTTTAGGGGAATGGTAAGGAAACATATAGTTGGAGAGCAGGAGACCACACGGGGATAAAAAAAGCCTTAAAGAGGTAAAATTATTCAGTTATTACAGTAAATCACATGGAGATTATGAAAATTTTCAGGAGGTTGTTGCAAGACTGCGGCATACAAATGGCAGGTTAAATATAATTGGACAAGTGCAAAATAATGCACAAAGGGAAGAAAACCCCAAATTATAGCTACGCGATGCTAGATGCCAAATTAGGAGTCTGCGTCCTGAAAAAGGATCTAGGCACCCCTGTGGACAATACGTGGAAAGCTTCTCCTTGGTGTGTGGCACTGGCCAAAAAGTAAAGGGATATAAGTAATTATTTGGAAAGGAATAGAGAATAAAACAAAGAATATCATAATGCCTCTGTATCGCTCCATGACGCAACTGCACATTAATTTTGGGTGCAATTCTGGTCACTGTATCTCAAAAAAGACATAGGGGTATGTTTACTAAACCGCGCACACGTGCGCGGCGCACAATAGCATACGCTAATGATGCACTGAAGTGCCGCGCATGCGTGCGCATCACATTAACGGGTCGGCGCACGTGTGTGGGGCACTGATGTGCGATAGAGGCGGAGAAAGGCATACGGAGGGCGGAGGAAGGCCCCCGAGGGGCGGAGGGACGGGGTCAATTGGTGGAGAGTGGGAGGGGAGAGGCTCCCCGCACAGGAGCGGGGCTGAATTTCAGCCCAAAAAATACCGCGAGTGAAACCCTCGCGTTAGAGCCGATTTAAAGGGAAGAGAAACCATTTACTTCAGCAACGTACAGCAAAACCGGGGAAACCTGCAAAACGTGAGCAGTGTGCTACATGTGCACAGAACAAAATAGCAAATATAAAATGAAAATGACCACAAAAAATTCCAAATAAATTATACTCCAGCTGGGCAACAGTGATATTAATGGGCAACCATGAAAAACACTCCCAGGAAAACTCCAGAAAAAAGAAATGATTTTTGGAAGGGTCTACGCTCCGTAGACTCGTTCAAAAATCACTGCATTTTAATGGAGCTTTCCTGGGAGTGTTTTTCATGTTGCCCATTGATATCACTGTTGCCCAGCTTGGTTTTGGTTTTTTTCCCTTTTTTGGAGGTCATTTTTGAGGTTTAATTGCACCTTTGTCCCCATACAAGGTAAACGAGCCCACAGTAAAATTGTGCAGAGCAGGGTGGCTGACTCGTGCGGCCAGGTTTCCTATCTCCAGAGACTGCACAGTCTCTGTGGTCACAGTGTGGTGCAGTGGACACAGCCAGTGCCTGAAAGACCAGAAGGTCACAGGTTCAAATCCTAGCTGGGGCTCCTGCCAACCCAGTCCCCATACTTTTACCCACCACTAAACAGTGATAGTACAGACACTCCTGTATGGCAGAGAACATAAGCATGGTTCCAACACCTATATTTTACCTACACCGCACACAAACCATAACAATGGGCATTACCGACAGCCGAGTCCCACAAATTCAGTCCTGGAGTGCCACAACTCAATCAGGTCATATGCTTTTTCCCAGATAGGGACATGTCTGCATGTTGGCGGAAGGGTACAGGTGGTGGAGGGTGCAGTGGCTGCAAACCACAGCAGACAGTGGCCTAGGCCTGCGCAGGCTGGCACCGTCCACCGCAACAGACAGGCTCTGTCGGATGTACAGTCATGGACTCCCCAGGGAACACAGCATATCTGTGGCAACACAGTGCTGCAGTGCACACAGACAGTGTGTGCAGAAACAAAAGGTCATAGGTTCAAAGCCCAGCTGGGGCTACTGCCAATCCAGGCCACATATTTTTCCTACAACTAAACCGTGATAGTAAGGAGAAACCTTTATTGCTGAGAACATACGCATGGTTCACACGCCTATATTTTACCACACCAAACACAGACACAGCCGCATTACCTAGAGCAGAGTCTCCCAAATGCAGTCCTGGAGGGCCCCACACCATTCAGGATCCATGCTGCCTCTAATAAAGATGCCTGTGCTGCATATCTATGCACCACCCCCATGGTATACTGATGTAGCTCATGCATATTTATGAGGGACAGCATGAAAACCCGAACAGTGGTTGGAACACCAGGACTGGAGTTGGGACACTCTGCTGTAAAGCAGCAGCCAACAGTGCCAGACACACCCACACACACACCCACAGGCCCCATTGGTCAATGCCTCGTGGAGAGGCAGGACATTGGGCCCTGCCTGTATCTCCCAATACTAGCAGTTGCATACCTTAGCAATGAAACCCTACACCTGGGTATATGGTACACAGCTATCAAATGTTTCCCATGATAACTGGCAGATATCAATTCCTACGTTAAGCACATTTTGCTCATTGATCTCCACCATAACAATCATTGTGATGTCTGCGGTGTGCGCTGCAGGTCTGGTCTCTGACAGTGTTTACCACCCTGGGGAGTGACCCCCAACAGTATTGCGTACCATATCCATGCCTGTACTGTGCCCAGGACTGGTGTGGTGGGTATGGCTGCTGGACTCCTCTATAGTAGCACAATACTGGCATAGGTGTGGGGGTGGCTGTCTGTCTATCCAGTGTGTGGTGGCTGCAAACACCTTCCACAGCCCACACTGCCAGCAATGTTGCCAGTATTGGGCTGCCAATGTGCATAATGAGGAGCAAGGTACCATGGGTATAGGCCGGACAGGGTGGCCTGGCCAGGGTGCATCTGCACAGGGCATAGGGCACTGACTGGGACATTTTAGTGCCCGGCCACCACCTACACAGACAGGGTGACCTCAGTATGTCCTGCTGAGAGATCACTCTCACCCTGACTGTGCATTGACCACAGCATGGCTAGGCACCCCCATAGTGCTATATAGTATTTTTCTCATTTGATAGATATGGGTTTCCTTTTGGGGCCCAGTCACTGATGTAATTGCTTGCTGTGTATGCTGACATCCCAGTTCTGGGTGCATGCATCTCCACTGGGAACATGCACTGTGGACTAACTAGCACACTGTTTGCAGCTGGTATGTGTCTTGATGGAGCAGCTTGTGGGGTGCAGTGGCTGATGACTTGCTGCAGGAGAATATCAGATGGTGGTGGGGTGTAGCTTACCATATCCAGGCCTAATGTCTGTCTGCTATTGTGTAATGGATGTGTATAGAGCTGCATTGACTGCCCTGTGGGGTGTCTGTTCCTCAGCAGGACCTGGGTTGATGGTCCCCTCTACTGCCACTTTTGCAGGGAGGTAGAATGTGGATCTATTGATAGGGGGACCCTGTTTGCTGCTGCTTGGCCTGGGGGGGGGGGGGTGGTGGTGCATGGCTCACCTGACTGAGGCAGACAGAGATATCCAAGGCGTTTGTGCAGAAACTGCCTATCTCACACATTAACACTGCTTTGGACCTCCAGCATGGCCTCATTCAGCCATGGAAGGTGTTGTGGACCTGGTCCTGGTTGCCTCACCGACCCTCAGGGTGAGCACAGTACCCGCACAATGTGACGGTGTGTAGCTACTCTGTGCCAGTAAAACACATGGTCAGTACCCCCTACCAGGCCGAGGTGGTGTGTGGGTGCACATAGTCACTTCCCTCTACCAGGCCGAGGTGCTGTGGGGGTGCATTGCCCATCTTGTGTTCATCTGTGGACAGCTGATTTGCATGTGCAGTGCATCATGGGTATGGGTGGGCTAACCCTATCCTGGTGACTGCAGCAGACTTTCTGTGTGGTGACGTGCAGGCTCTCTGCAGCCAGCCAGTGGCTTGCTAGTAGCTGTAGCTCAATGGTTACGTCACTGTCTGTGATGCCAGAGGGCATGGGTTCAGACCCACAGTGGGGTTATTTGATAGGGTTGTCCAAAGCATTATCTGTTTTTTACTGTACATATTTTGCTGCCAGCAAATACACCCTCAGCGTACTGTACCCATAAGGTGCCTATGAGGGCGCTTTATAGGGCGCCCTATAGGGCACCTTATGGTTTCCGTCCATATAAGGGGCACTGTTCATTTTCCTGTGACGCAACTTATAGGGTGGCGGACAGTGCACTTTATCATGTGCCCTATGGAGTGCCTTATAGGGTGCCTTATACGGCACCTTCATTTACGGCACGTGAGGGTGTGTTTGCTGGCAGCAATTAATAAAATAAACATAAGGTGCTGGAGCAGAAAATATGTACATTGCAAAGCTGATGCCACAGCCAGCCTTACGTATTAGGCACCCTGGGGAGCAAACTCATGACCCCTGTATCAGCAGTCAGCGCCTTAACCATTGTGCTCCACTGCTGCTCCTCCTTGCATGTCAGCGCACCTACTTATGCTTTGCATTCCTTAAACTGCACAGTGCTGCCATCAAAAACAGTACTCTGACCTTGCGGTACCTCATACGGCACCCTCTAAAGCGCCCTATAAGCAACATTCTAGGGTGCCTTGGCGGACAGTGCACTTTAAAATGTGCCTTATAGGGCGCCTTATGTTAACACGATTTGAGAGTGCGTTTGCTATTAATGATAATTACAATAAAAATAAAATGCCTCCTAAAGTAATCTTCCCCATGATATGTTATGCCTCAGCCAGCCTTGTTCATTGGGCACTGTGGGGGATTGAACCCCCTGATCCCTGCACCATTGGTCAGTGCCTTAACCATTGTGCTGTGGTTCTGTTTCTGTGCTTGTACATCAGCCCACTGCCATATGCCTGCCAACATTAAAATGCCTCCAAAATCCTTAGCGTGCTGCTTTCTGGCCATCAGTGCACTGCCTTCTGCTGCCCAGTATTTCTGCGCCTCCTAAATTAACACCTCAGACAGCCATCTTCATTGGGCCCTGTGGGAGATTGAACCCCTGATCCCTGCACCCTTGGTCAGTGTCTTAACCATTGTGCTGTGGCTTTGCTCTTTTTCTAGTACTTCAGCGTGCCACTTATGCCTCCCGCGCAGCTATCGCATGCGCTAAGGTGCGGGGCGCACATGGGCGCCGCGCACCTTAGCGCATATGTAAATTCCGCCTTTCCTTTTTCAGGACGGAACGCCCACTCCTTATATGGCACCCGCACACTACCGGGGCCCGCACTTTAACGGGGTTTTAGTAAACATGCCCCATAGTGTAATTGGAAAAGCTACAGAGGAGAGCAGTGAAAAGGATAAAGGAGATGAAAGATATCCCTACGAGAAAAGACTAAAGAGGCTGGCTGAGGGGAGATACGATCGAGATAAAATCCTGAGCGGAGTGGAACGGGAAAACGTGAATTCATTGTTTACTCTTTACATGCCGTGAAGTTACAAAGTGCTACATTTATTTATATATTTTAATGTGCATATTTGTTTTACTGCCAATTGAAAAGAAACTCTTATCAAGGCGGTTTAGAAGCCACGTGGTGATTAACAGCAGACCAGTCAAGGTCAACAGTCATGCTTGATATTAAAATGAAAAACGGTGAATAAAGAACTAAAACATGAATGGACCAAATATGAGAAAATATGTTTTCACTCTTTTCACTTAGCTATGTTCTGTAACTCATTGCTGGATGATGTGGTAAAATCAGTTAGCATAGCTAAGTTTGAAGAAGGTTTGGACAAATTCCTGGAGAAAAAGTCTGTAAATCATTATTAAGACAGAGCTTGGGAAAACCATTGTTTATTCCTGGGTCTTTTGATTTGAAGTATTCCTTGTCTCTCTTTGCCCTACTTCTTTTCCTGTGGGTCTCTAGGGAGAGGGGAACCTCTTTCCTCTCCCCCCGAGTTACACTGCTGCTCCTTCTGTAAGACAGTGCTGCTTACAGTTTCAGATAGCCTGGTTTCACCTCCATTGTATTTGTGCTCTGGACAATAAACCACCAGCTCCTTCCCTTCCTCTAATCTACAGAGAGGTGTATCTTCTAGATGGAGATATAAACAGGTGAATTACTTCCTTTTCTCCTCAAGCGTGCAAGTATTAAAATAGTAAACAAAATATATTTAAGGCACAACCCTTAAGTGGGGGGAGGCGTTGAGGGGTGAACCTAGGAGACGTAGGGGTGCAAATTAGAGGCAGGTTTCACTCGCAATAAATAAAATAAAATAAATAAATAAAATAAAATAAACAATTCTAAACGGTTCATATCCTTCCTTCATCCCAACTAGATGGAACCTCTGTAACTTTTTCCCTTTGGGCCCCATTCTGTTTGGGACACATCCATCCCATCTGGACATTCAAAATTTGGATGGGCTGGATTTGCACCCAATTCTGCACCCATGGGAACTAGTTCCTACAGAAGCAGGATCAGGTACAAAGGGCCTGGATAGACAGGATGTGCCCCCGGACGGGCAGCTTCCACCCCGTCTAACGCAGCCAAAGCATCTGCATGGAGCCCTTGTGCCATGGCGTCCTGTCGCCATGGCACCGGGACACCATGTAGGAGTCCTGATCCACTGCACAAGATGATCCTGTTCCCCGCTGCCTGACCCCCGACGGGGCCTGCTAAGGCCTGGATTGGGCTGCGGGGAGCCTCCTGCCCTGCTCACCTAGTCTGGGAGGGTTCTGCCACGATGGCTGCCGATGTTGGGGAGAGGGAACTTATTCCACCCCCGAATAACAGGGGCTGTGTGTCCAAACCAGACATACATCCCCACCATTCCAGCATCGGAATGACCCCCTTTGTGCCACTGGGCTCTCCTGTAACTGGACTACAGGCAAGTCTTCTCTGCCCAGATCTCCTTAGATCTGTGCTCTCCTTAGCTTTTGATTTCAGCTTGTAGCTGGAACAAGCCTAGCTAGCTTGTGCATTACCTGCAATCTTTAGCAAGTGGCTTGGGTGATCACACAAGATGCATCATCTTGAGTTGTGCAGAACCTGGTGGGTAACCATATCCACTCCTGTTCCCAGACTCCTTTGCAACAAGGAAGATCCTTGGCACATTATAGGTTTCTTTTATACCTCTCTCCCACTCCTCCTGCCTAGTGATTGACAGTCAAATTCGGCCTCCATTACCTCATATTGCTAGACGTAGAGGTTCTCAACCCAGTCCTCGGGACACACTTAGGGGCATGTTTACTAAACTCCGAAATTGTGCGGGGCCCCGTTAGTGTGCCTGTGCCATATAAGGAGTGGGCGGTTCAGGCAGAAAAAAGAAAACAAAACGGGAGAAAGCGACCGTACTTGTGCGCGTCGCGCAACTGTGCGGGGTCCGTATTAGCGTGTGGTAAGGCTAAGTGTCGCGCTGCTGGGCACACAAATGAGCAGAGCTGTAGTACAACGGTGAAGACACTGAGCAATGGTGCAGGGGCCATGGGTTCAAACCCCCAATAGGCACAATGAACAAGGCTGGCTCAGGCAGTACCTATTATGGGGAGGATTGTTTTAGGAGGGAGCCTAATTTTGTGCAGCAGAAGGTGGCGTGCCGATGTGCAAGTACAGGAACAGAGCCACAGCACAATGGTTACAACACTGACCAATGGTGCAGGGGCCATGGGTTCACTCCCCCAAGGTGCCCACTGAAGAAGGCTCACAGAGGCATTATGTATTATGGGGATGAGTACTGTAGGGGGCAGGTTAATTTTTTTATCTCAGTTAACACTACTAGCAAACGCACTCACAAAGCATGTTAACATAAGGCGGCCCATAAGGCACATGTTAACGTTCACTGTCCGGAAAGGCACCCTAGAATGTCCCCTATAGGGCCCCATATATGTTGCGGTACAGGGTAATGTATAGTGCACCTTATATGGAAGGCAACCATAAGGAGCCCTATAGGGCGCCCTATAAAGCACCCTCAGAGGCACCTTATGGGTACAGTACGTGAGGGTGTTGTTGCTGGCAACAACATATGTACATGACAGTTAAAAAAAACACTGGACAACCCTCTAAAAGAACCCCACTGTGGGTTTGAACCCATGACCTCTGGCTTCATAGGCAGTGACATAACCATTGGGCTACAGCTCTATAGCTGCCAGCAAGCCCCTGGCTGGCTGCAGAGAGCCGTCACGTCACCACACAGACAGTCTTCTGTGGGAGCCAGGATAGGGTTAGGCCAACCGTACCCATGATGCACGGCACATGCAAATCAGCTGACCACAGATGAACACAAGATGGGGAATGCACCCCAACAGCTCCCTGACCTGGTAGGGGGAAGTGTCCGTGTGCACCCACACAGCACCTCGGCCTTGTAGGGGGGTACTGACCGGGTGTGTTACTGGCACAGAGTAGCTACACACCGTCACATCGTGCGGGTACAGTGCTCACCCTGAGGGTGCGGTGATGCGCCCAGGACCAGGTCCACAACACCTGCCATGGCTGACAGAGGCCATGCCGGAGCTCCAAAGCAGTAATAATCTGAGAGATAGGTAGTTCCTGCAGAAACACCCTGGATTACTCTGTCTGTGTCAGTCAGTGGAACCCCTTATGGACCCCTAGGTGGGCCATGCACCACCATTCCCCCCCCCCCCCAGGCAAAAAACAGGGTCCCTTATCAACAGATCCACATTCTACCACCCTGCAATGGTGGCAGTAGAGTGGACCATCAACCCTTGTCCTGCTGGGGAACAGACACCCTACAGGGCATCCAAAGCAGCCCTATACACATCCATAACACAATATCAGACAGACATTAGGCCAGGATATGCTAAGCTGCACCCCACCACTATCTGATATTCTCCTGCAGCAGGCCTTCAGCCACTGCACCCTGCAAGGCGCTCCATCAAGACATATACCAGCTGAGAACAGTCTGCTAGTTAGTCCTGGTGGAAATGCATGCACCCAGAACTGGGATGGCAGCACACACAAGCAGATAAGTCAGTGACTGGGCCCCACAAGGAAACTCATACATATCTCATGAGAGAAATTCTATATAGCACTATGGGGGTGCCTAGCCATGCTGGCATCACTGCACAGTCAGGGTGGAGTGTGCCCTCAGCAGCACATACAGAGGTCACCCTGTCTGTGTAGGTGCTGTCCGGCCACTACAATGTCCCTGCCAGTGCCCTATGCCCTGTGCAGATGCATCCTGGCCAGCACACCCTGTCTGAGCTATACCCATGGTACTTTGCTGCTCATTATGCACATTGTCAGGCCAATACTGGCAACAGTGCTGGCAGTGTGGGCTGTGGAAGGTGTTTGCAGCCAACACACACTGTATAGACAGACACACACTCCCACACGTATGCCAGCATTGTGCCACTATAGAGGGGTTTATCAGCCTTGCCCACCACACCAGTCCTGGGCACAGTACAGGCATGGATATGCTACGCAGTACTGTTGGGGGTCACTCCCCAGGGTGGTAAACACTGTCAGAGACCAGACCTGAAGCACGCACCGCAGACATCAGACAGCTTTTTATGTTGGAGATCAAAGAGCCAAATGTGCTTTAAGTAGGACAGTCTACCTGCCAGTACACATAGCAAACGTTTGAGAGCTGTCCACCGCATACCCAGGTGTAGGGTGGCATTGCTAAGGTATGCAGGTGCTAG
Source organism: Ichthyophis bannanicus (assembly GCA_033557465.1). Taxonomy (NCBI): domain Eukaryota; kingdom Metazoa; phylum Chordata; class Amphibia; order Gymnophiona; family Ichthyophiidae; genus Ichthyophis; species Ichthyophis bannanicus. The sequence goes on from CM066032.1 coordinate 72,509,559, forward strand.
TATTGGGAGATGCACGCAGGGCCCAATGTCCTGCCTCTCCAGGAGGCATTGGCCAATGGGGCCTGGGGGTGTGGGTATGTTCGCCTCTGTTGGATGTTGCTTTACGGCAGAGTTTCCCAACTCCAGTCCTGGTGTGCCTACCACTGTTCGGGTTTCCCTGCTGTCCCTCATGAGTATGCATGAGCTACATCTACATGCCATGGGGGTGGTGCATAGATATGCAGCACAGGCATTTGTATTAGCGGCAGCAAGGAGCCTGAATGGTGTGTGGTCCTCCAGGACTGCATTTGGGAGACTCTGCTCTAGGTAATGCCCCTGTTCATGGTGTCTATGATCGGTGTGCGAAAGGATAGGCGTAATACCAATGCGTATGTCCCCAGCAATCCTGGTTTGTCCGTACTATCACGGTTTAGTTGTGTTAAAAAATACGTGGACAGGATTGGCAGTAGCCCCAGCTGGGCTTTGAACCTGTGACCTTCTGTTGTTGCATATACTATCTGTGTGCACTGCACCACTGTGTTGCCACAGAGTGACTAGATTCTATGGGAAGTCCATGACTGTACATCCAACAGGGCCTGTCTGTTGCAGTGGACAGTGCCAGCCTGCACATGGATAGGCCACTGTCTTCAGTGGCTAGCAGCCACTGCCCCTCCACCACCTGTCCCCTTACGCCAACATGCTGGCATGTCCTTATCTTGGTAAAAGCATATGGCCTGATTGAGTTGTGGCACTCCCGGACTGCATTTGGGGGACTTGGCTGTAGGTAATGCCCATTGTCATGGTGTGTGAGCGGTGTAGGGTAAAATATGGGTGTTTGCACCATGCTTCTGTACTCTGCAATATAGGGGTGTCGTTAATATCTCTGTTTAGTGGTGGGTAAAATGTGGGGACTGGGCTGGTAGATGCCACAGCTAGGATTTGAACCTGTGACTCTCTGGTCCTATAGGTACTGGCTCTGTCTGCTGCACCACACTGTGGCCACAGAGACAGTGCAGTCCCTGGAGATAGGAAACCTGATCAAAAGTGTAGGGAGCCCTGCTCTGCACATTTTTACTGTGGGCTCATTCACTGTGTCTGGCGACAAAAGTGCAAATAAAACCTGCAAATGGCCGCGGAAAATGGGGAAAAAATATAACCAAGCTGGCCAACAGTGATATTAATGGGCACACATAAAAAGACACACCCAGGAAAGCTCCACAGAAAGGAAATGATTTTTGGAAGGGTCTCTGCTCCGTAGACCCTTCCAACATTCATTTCTTTTTTTTTTGTAGCTTTACTGTGTGTGTTTTTTATTTTTGCCCATTGCTAGCACTATTGCCCAGCTGAATTATGATTTTTAAACATTTTCGTGGTGGTCATTTTGGGTTTTATTTGCACTTTTGTTCTGTGCACATGTATCACACTGCTCACGTTTTGTGGGTTTCTCCGGTTTTGCTGTACATTGCTGATGGAAATGGTTTCTCTTCCCTTTAAATGCCCTCTACCGCGAGGGTTTCACTCGCGGTATTTTTGCTTTGAAATTCGGCCCCGATAATGTGCGGGGAGCCTCTCCCCTCCCCTTCCCCGCCCATTAACCCCGTCTCTCCGCCCCTCGGGAGCCTTCCTCCGCCCTCCGTTAGCCTTTCCACTCCTCTATCAGACATTTGCGGGCCCGTACTTGTGTGGGGCCCGTTAGTGTGTCGCGCACCTGTGCGGGGGTTCATCGCACGTGTGCGGGGTGCTTAAGAGCACTTAAGTGCTCCTTTTAGTGCGCTATTGTGCGGCGTGCAATTGTGCGGTTTTTAGTAAACATGCCCCTTAGTCACGTTTTCAGGATAATCACGAAGAATATGCATGAGAGACATTTGCATACACAGCCTCCATTGTATACAGATTTCTCTCATGCATATTCATTGTGGTTATCCTGACTCTTTAGGTGTATCCCGAGGACTGGTTTGAGAACCCCTGGTTTGCACATAGAGACTCCAGAATGTGAACACAGAGAGCACATTTTGGCGATCCAGCTACACGTGTATGGGAAGCCCCTTGGAGAATAAAAAATACTATTTCTTCAGCTGGAGTGTAGTTCAAATTGCTGGGCTGGTGGTGGTGGTGGTGGTGGTGGGGGGGGGGGGGGGGGGGGGTTTGGTAAAATGAAGAAATATTTTCAGTGGAGAAGATGGCCAATTGGCCCCAGAACCCCTTCCCCATGCCCACACAAATATCTACATTCCCTAAGTGATGACTTAGCCCACTTCTGCATACAACTTAATTTGTGCAGATATGGAAGGGGCACCTTCATGAAGCCAGGAAACCAGCTCTGAAAAATGTGGATTCAAAACTAGAATTCCCTTCTACTAGACCAACACAGAACTATGTGAATATGTTGCTGGGCCATGAGCTTTCAAGACGGCATGGATGTATTTCTATACCCTCTGCCTTGGTTGCAGTGCCCGCAGCACAAAACGGTGTGTTATGCGATCTCTCCTCATGCTTCCCCCGTACCCTCAATATTTTCTCCAAGGGATACCAGGTAGATGAGCTCTGGAATGCCATCTTTTCTTGTATGAAACTGAGCAAGCTTCAGCAAGTTAAGCTTGTGGAGACAGACATGTATGTACGAGGGTTATTTTTAAAGTAAGGTCCGATTGGCTGTAGCTTTGTAAATTTTTTCCCCCTGTAGAAACAAGCATGTGTGCCGGCTCCTGGCATGCCTTGTGCAAAAGCAGATGCCATTTGCAGTCGTAGTGTCACTTTGTATGGTTTATACTGAGATGTTAAAATGTTTAAGACAATTGAGTGTCCCTCCGACTGTGAAATACGATCTGTGATTCGGTTTTTGAAAGCAAGGACCATGTCATCAGTGGACATTCATCACCAGATATGTGAGATGTATGGCCCCAATGCGATGAGTGACAGCAAAGTGCATAAATGGGTGAGATTGTTCAAGGACGGGCGGGACAATGTCCATGATGAACCGCGATAGGGTCGACCTTCAGTAATCACAGAAGATTTGGTGTGCACAGTTGACGCAAAAATTCATGAAGAATTGCGATTCATGATTTCCACTGTCACTGAAATTTCCACAAGTTTCAAGGTCAGTGCTATACTAAATCGCTTCTGAAAAATTGCAGTTCAGAAAACTGTGCTCGCGATGGGTTCCCAGGCTGCTTTCCGAGGAACACAGTTGCCATAATCTTGCGTGTTGAGATTGTCTATTTGGCTTTCACTTTGACTGGAGATGACGTATGTCTCCATTCCATCGACTGCCGCTTTGATGCTGGAGTCATGTTTGAAACCCATGTCTTGTCCCCTGTGACAATGTGGTCCAAAAGTTCATCTCCTTCCTCATTGTATCGGATCAAAAATGTCAAAGCACTAGCCATTCTCCTTTTTTGGTGTTCCTCAGAAAGCAGCCTGGGAACCCATCGTGAGAACAGGTTGTCCTGCCTATCCTTGAACAATCTCACCCATTTACGCACTTTGCTGTCATTCATCGCAATGGGGCCATACACCTCACATATCTGGCGATGAATGTCCGCTGATGACATGGTCCTTTCTTTCAAAAACCTAATCACAGACCGTATTTCACAGTTGGAGGGACGCTCAATTGTCTTAAACATTTTAACGTCTCAGTATAAACCGTACAAAGTGCCGCTATCACTGCAAATGGCATCTGCTTTTGCACAAGGTATGCCGGGAGCCGGCACGCATGCTTGTTTCTACAGGGGGAAAAATTTACAAAGCTACAGCCAATCGGACCTTACTTTAAAAATAACCCTCGTACAAACACACACACACACATACACATACACAGGCTAGTTCACATACACACACACATGACTGTTTTCACTTAACCGAGGAGGAGCCCCGTCAAACTAGCAACAGATCATTAGTAATCCATTATGAAACCATTCCCACTTCTAATCTAGGTTATCCATTAGAGGACTATCTGATTGTATTATGAGTGCAAAGGCCTGCAGGGGTCTATAATTTCAGGAAAGAGAGAAAGGAAACAGTCTAAACCTGGGTTGTATTACCAACTTAAAAGCCTTCGACAATAAGGATATGGTAAATATTTAATATTTCATGCTGCAGTTAGGAGAGAGGATGCAGTCTTATGCCAAGAGGAATGTCAAGAGCCGGCAGACATGGAGATGCGCTGAATCAGAGCCGGGAACGTGAAGAGGTCTGTGGTCCTGCTCACAGCAGCAGCTTAATATAGCCTCGAGGCATTTCTTGAACTATCTTTAACTTTTCAGATACCTAAAACACCCCTGCACTAATGTCCAAAACGAACTACAGTAGGTGAATCTCAGAAAGCACTGCTCTTAAATGTCATTCAATAGCATTTTATGCTTTAATGTGCTTCTTCAAAACAACTTAAATGAAAGTGAATGTCAGACTGACCAGCGAGAGAGCAGAACGCAGTGATTAAACTGCCCCAAGCAAGGCGATTATTATTGCTCGCTTTCCCTCCACCTTCTCATGTCAATCATCGGTCCCCTTCACACTGTTACTATCTCAACTCTTAGCAATTCTTGAGTGCTACCGAGAGGCATTTACTGTAAGAGCAGTGTTTCTTAGGTTCACCTAGTTCGTTTTGGACATATGAGCTGGGGTGATTTAGGAATATACTGTTGACTCAGCTCTGCGCCCCTAAAGAGGGTTTCCAGTGGTGGTTTACCATAACTTTTAAAATAAACATTAAAAGGGATTTAAGACAGCTTTATGCATTGTGCAGAGAAGGCTCCTTTAATATTAAGTCTCCTGAGGCCTTTCCCCTTTGGAATATATCAGAGTTATGGAGACAGAGAGCATTCCTAGACAAAAAGATCTTTATCTAGGGATATTAGCTTCCTGGATAATCTGGTCATGGGTTTAACTGACACATTAATACTACTACTACAACTAACCATTTATATAGCGCTACAAGGCATACACAGTGCTGTAGAGACACATATAAAAGACGGTCCCTGCTCGTCAGAGTTTACAATCTAATCAAGACAGACAAGCGATAAGAAGAGAACCAGGACAGCGCAGAACCTCTAAAACCAAGTGAGGACAATGTGTCGAGGAGAAGGTGGTCGTCAACAGTATCAAAAGCAGCAGAAAAGTCAAGAATAATGAGAATATTAGAGGCTTTTGGATTTAGCCAGGAACAAAATCACTGGAGGTTTTGGCAAGAGCCGTCTCAGTATATAGTGTAAGAGACGAAAGCCAGATTGAAGAGGATCTAGCAGGGCTTGAGAGGAGAGAAATTCAAGGCAATGGCGGAGGACTGCATGTGCAAGAAGTTTGTAAATAAAGTGAAGAAGGGAGATGGGTTGATAATAAAAACGTAGCTAAAAAAATGATAAGACCAGCAAAAAGCTAAAATGAGGGAGCTATGGTAACACAATGTTAATGGGAGAGTTGAATTGCCCTAGCATTGAATGAGTAACTATATCATAGAGATATGCAAGGGAGGTAAAGTTTCCAGTTGCCATAAATGACTGTTTCATGAAGAAGAGGGTCCAGGAACCAACCAGAGGGGAAAGAAATTAGAAAAGAAGCTTGCCGTGGCAGCAAAAACACATAATAAAAACGTTTTCAAGTACATTCATAGCAAAACAAACTATGAGAGAATCAGTTGAACCATTAGATGATAGAGGGGTAAAAGGGGCACTAAGCAGGGACAAGTCTATAGCACAGAGACTGAATGAATTCTTTGCTTCAGTCTTTACTGAAGATGAAGAGTGGAGGAGTGGCCTAGTGGTTGGGGCAAGGTACTTCAGGCTGGAAGGTTGGGAGTTCAAATCCCATTAGAGGACAGCAACCTTGGGCCGGAAGGACTGGGGTTTCTAGTCCCATAGGTGCTCCTTGTGGTCTTGGACAAGCCACTTAACCCTCCATAGCCCATGTTCCCTGTAAAATAGTTATCTCCAAGTTATAATGCCCTGTTCAATGTAATTTCAGTTTGTTCTATATAAACCACACTGATGCAGAATAGCACAGTATATAAGAGAATGTAAATAAATGATACAGGGAAGATACCTATAACTGGTATTTAAAGGTGGTGCATTGGAAGAATTTAAAAAAATAACAATAAAGATGTATTACAGCTATTTGATAAACTAAAGAGTACTAAATCACCTGGAACAGAAGATAAACATCCAAGGGTGTTGAAAGAACTGAAACATGAGATTGCAGACCTACTATAGTAATATGTGAACCATCATTAAAATCCACTGGAGAATGGCCAATGTAATGCCAGCTTTTAAAAGGGTTCCAGGGGTGATATGAGAAACTACAGGCCAGAGAACTTGATGTCAGTACCAGGCAAAATGGTAAAAATAATTATAAAGAACAAAATTACTGAACACGTACATAGTCATAGTTTAATGGGAGAAAGCCAACATGGCTTTAGCCAAGGAAGGTCTTGTCTTACTAACCGGTTATATTGTTTTGAAAGTGTGAAAAATGAGGTAGACAAAGGTGAGCTGATTGATATAGTGTACCTGGATTTTCAGAAAGCTTTTGACAAGGTCCCTCATAAGAGACTCTTGAGAAAGTTAAAAAATCATGGGATAGGAGGCAGTGTACTATTGTGGATCCGGAACTGGTTAAAAGATCAAAAGCAGAGGGTAGGGCTAAATGGCCAATTTTCCCAATGAAGAAAGGTGAATAGTGGAGTACCCAGAAATCTGTGCTGGGTCTGCTGCTTTTTAACATATTCATAAATGACCTGGAAAGGAAAATAATGAGTAAGGTAATCAAATTTGCAGATGACAAAATCATTCAAACTTGTTAAAACCCAAAAGGATTGCGAAAAATTGAAAGACCTTGATAAATTGGAAGACTGGATGTTCAAATGGCAGATGAAATTTAATGTGGACGTGTAAAGTTATGCACCTAGGAAAGAACAACCCAAGCTATAGTTACATGATGCAAGGTTCCACATTAGGAACCGCCACCAAGGAAAAAGATTTAGGCATCATCGTGGATAACACGTTGAAACCCTCCTCCCAGTGTGTAGCGGTGGCCAAGAAGGCAAATAGAATGCTAAGAATCAAAATGAAAGGCATGGAGAATAAAACAAAGGATATTATAATGCCTCTGTATCATTCCATGGTGCGACCGTACCTTAAATATTGTGTGTAATTCTGGTCTCTGTATCTTAAAAAAGGATATAGCAGAATTAGAAAAGATACAGAGACGAGCCACCAAAATGGTAAACAGGATGAAAAAATTCCCCTATGAGGAGATGCTTAAAACAATGCTAAACGGTATTCAACACTACCCATAAAGAATAAAAAGGAAGATATCATGTTTGGAAGGGTCAAGTCTGATTCCCCCTACAAAGTGAATGTTCCAACATTGATAGTGATGATGAGGGTTTGCTAATAAGAGAAAATATTTTTTTTCCTTCAACATGTAATCAAACTCTGAAATACATTACAGGAGGATGCAGTAAAACTGAGTAGCTGGGTTAAAAAAAAGGGTTTGGACAAGTTCCTGGAAGAAAGGTCCATAAACCATTATTAAAGTGGACCCGGGATATCCACTGCTTGTCCTAATACAAGCATTGTGGAACCTGTGTCTTTTTGGGAAACTGCCAGGTACTTGTGACCTGTATTAGCCTTGGTCTGACCCAATATGGCATATCTTATATTCTTATATACTTTAGATCATTTTGTACTGTCTAATTGTTTGTCATGGTATATTTAACTATTATAAGCGTAACACTAAACTATATAGGATAGTCACTGAATGTTTTGCAGTCTATAGGCGCTTTTAAATAAAATGATAAATAAATAAATCTAGGTCCTTACTGGTAGAGAGGACCTGGTACAAGGAGTAATGGTGGTGAGGCCTCTAGGCAAGAGTGCTCAAATTTGTCACCACTGGAAAGAAGATGATAAAAAAACTATAGCTGTAGCACTTAGTTTTAAAAGGAGAAACTAGTTAGAATAAACTACAACAAGCAGTTGATCAGACATTTGCATGAGGCATGGGCATTATTTAAAAACACCATTTTGGAAGCCCAGAGAAAATCTTGTCCATGCATTACAAAAGTCAAAAGAAGGCCCAATAATCACCAGCATAGTTCAATGACAAAATGGAAGAAGTGGTAAAAGCCAAAAGGGCCTCTTTTAAAAAATGGAAACTTTGAAAAGCAGCTTGCTATAGAGGCAAGAACTAATACTAATGTAAGGATCTCTCTCAGGACCCTTACCATTCCAGTAAGCTTTGTGTGCAGGATCATTCCATTTAAGCCTCAGCAGTAAGTACATTTCTCTTGTGGAATGACTGCTTTGGTTTTGTCTTCTCCATATAACCTCTATGAACAGGATATGAGGTATGGTTTGCCTGTGGTTCTTGCTTTTATGAATGGACCTTGCTTTTATTTATTTTTCTCCTGTGTGGAATCATCCCTCGATACGAAGAGTGACATCCAGAGAGACGTTTATACCCATCTATTTGCCTGGCTGTGAATGAAAGAGTGGAGTTTCTTGCTTATTTTCCAAGCCTACAGGGGAGACTGCAGTTCTGAAGTGGACTTTGCCTATTGAAGAAGGTACAGTGGAATAGTTTTTCTCCAGGATGCTGAAGGAATGAAGAATGAAGTAGGATCCCAATAAGGAAGGAGAGTGACCTTGGTGTCTGCTAGTGACTTCCAGAACCCTACAAGGGAAGTCATTTGCACAATGTAGGATAGACAAGCTGTCACACAGATCACAATAAAAAAATAAGGTGATGCTATCTGTGTTATCAAAGACTGTGTATTGACTGTAATGGTAACTAACAACGAGTATACACTCTCCGAGTTGGATATCATATTCAGTAAAGTGAACTGGTGCACTCGGTGTGAAACGTTTCTTTGGATTTTTGGTAAAGGCCTTGAAGAGATTTCCCTTCTCCCTATTGAGAATTGTCTCTTTTTGGATGAAAGTGTATGCCAGCTGAGTGAAAAAGAGGGAGAGAGCCTGGGAAGAAATCTGCTGGGAGTGGGCTCCAGGGGTATGAACTGCCCTGTGAACAGTGGGACTCCCGCTATACTAAAACCTTCAAAACGCCCATGAGGGAACTGACTGGACCACTGGACAACCAGGCGGTAAAAGGGGTGGTCAGGGATTAAAAGGTAATAATAGAACACTAAATGATTTTCTTGTTGCGGTCTTTACTGAGAAGGATGTTGGAGTAGTACCGACACTGGAAACCTATTTTCATGGTAATGATTCGAAACAACTAAAGCAAATCACAGCAAGTCTAGAAGATGCAATACATCAAACTGATAAACTCAAGGGCAACAAATCAATAGGACTGAAAGCGTTCAAACATGAAATTGCTAATCTGTTACTGGTTATCTGTAACCTATCATTCAACATGGCCATGACACCCCAGAATTGGATGGTGGACAATGTAAGGCCCATTTTTCAAAAGGGCTCCAGTTATTTATAGATTGGCGAGCTTGATGTTGGTGCCAGCCAAAATGGTTGAAGCTATACTGAAAACAAAATTACTGACCATATAGAAAGACACGGCTTAATGGAAAACTGATAGTATGGGTTCAGCAAAGCAAGTTTTGTCTTACCATTTTATTTGTTTTGAAGCTGTAAACTAAGAAGTGGATAATGATGAGCTGACTGGATTTTTAGAAAACATTTGACAAAGAACCTCATGTGGAGACTGCTTGGGAAATTAGGGGTATGTTTACTAAACCGTCTTAATGTTAACGGTGCTAGTTGCAGCGTTAATGTGAAGAATGCCATATAAGGTAGTGGGCGTTCCGGCGGCAAGGTAGCAAGAATCTGTATCGCGCGATAGTGGGCGCCGTGGCACGTTACCCCTAAGTTCATGCCAGCGCAGCATTAGATGCTGTAAAGGTGTAGCCCATTGGTTACTGCAATGACTGTGGAGGCAAAAGTCATGGGTTTGATCCTGCAGTGGTGTTATGTAAGAAAGCTGTCTGAGGCATATCCTTTTTTTTAAATTTAAATCAGTGCTGTCTGAGGCATTTCCTTTTTTAATTTAATCAGTCCTGCCAGCAAAAACACCCTCACAGTGCCGTGACCTAAGGTGCCGCATAAGGCACCCTAAAAGGCACTCCATAGGGCAAAGTATAAAGTGCCCTGTCCGCCAAGGCACTTATAATGTGCCCTATAGGGCGCCTTATAGGGCACCTTAGGCTATGGCACTGTGAAGGTGTTTCTGCTGGCAGCACTGATTTAAATTAAAAGGAAAAGCCTCAGACAGCCTTCTTACATAACACCACTGTGGGATCAAACCCATGACCTCTGCCTCCACAATCACTGAAGTAACCAGTGGGCTACATCTCTAGAGCATCCAACACACCACTGGCTGGCTACAGAAAGACTGCAGGTCACCACACAAACTGTCTGCTGTGGTTACCAGGATAGGGTAAACCCACCCGTACCCATGATGCACTGCACATGCAGATCAGCAGCCTACATCTGATCACAACATGGGGTATGCACCTCTATAGCACCCCAGCCTGGTAGGGGGAACTGACCGTGTGTGTTACCGGTACAGAGTAGTTACAGACCATGACATTGTGCGGTTCCTGTGCTCACCCTGAGGGGGAGATGGGGCGCCCAGCACCAGGTCCGCAGCACCTGGCTTGGCTGAGATAGGCTGTGTTGCATGTCCCCATTAGTGCCAGTGTGTGATAGGTAGTCCTTGCAGACACACCTAGGATACACCTGTATCCATCTGTATTTCTCAGTCACGTCTAGCCCTTGTAGACTATGATGCACCCAAAATAGTGCATATCCTTTGTGGTTGCCATGGTCACATGTTATAAGAGAAGGGTGGTGCTTGGACCCACATGTGGATTATGTAGCACCACCCAACCCACTCTTTGTGGGTCAGGGTGGGGGACAGGATCTTCCACCAACAGATCCACATTCTACATCTCTGCAATGGTGGCAGTAGAGGGGACCATCAACCACCATCCTGCAGGGCAGTCAATGCAGATCTTTACACATCACATAGGGCACTGGCAGACAGGCAGTAGGCCTAGAAAAGCTCAGCTGCCCCCCACCACTATCTGACATTCACCAGCAGAGAGCACAGTCAGTCTCCAGCTGCTGCACCCTGCAAAGTATTCCAGCCATACACATGCTAACTGCAGACAGTCTGATAGTTAGCACATAGTGCATGCTCCTGGAGGAACTGTGTGCACCCAAAAATGGGATGCGAGCGCACACACACCATGAAGGTATATCAGTGATTGAACCCCAGAAAAGAGAACTCATAGATCTCACTTGAGAAAAATACTATATAACACTATGGGGGAACCTAGCCATGCCATGGTCACTGCTCAGTCAGGGTGAGAGTGACCACCTCCCCCCCCCCCCCCCAGCAAGACATGCTGTGGCCATCCTGTCCGTGCAGGCGGTGGTCGGGCAGTACAATGTCCCATCCATTGCTCTATGCCATGTGCAGATGCAGCCTGCCCAGGCTGCCCTGTCTGGGCCATACCCACAGTACCTTGCTCCTCATTATGCACATTGGCAGGCTAACACTGGAAAGAGTGCAAGCATTGTGGGCTCAGTAAGGTGTAGGCAGCCACAAAACACTGGATGGACATACACACACTCCCACATCTATTTCAGCATTGTGCAAATATAGAGGTGGTTGGCAGCCCTGGCCGCCACACCAGTCCTGGGCACAGTGCAGGCATTGCTATGGTACGCAATACTGTTAGGGTCACTCCCCGGGGGTGGTAAACACGGTCAGAAACAAAAACTGAAACACACTCCACAGATATCAGAAAGGTTGCTATGAAGAATCTCTGTCAACAAATTGTGTTTAACTTAGGATTTGTTATTTGACATTAATCATAGCAACCTTTTGATATATGTGGAATGTGTTTCCAAGTTTAAGACGGCATTGCTAAGATATGCAGGTGCTAGTATTGGTAGATGCTGCTCTGCACAGGGCCCAACAGCCTGACTCTCCATAAGCTGTTGGACAATGGAGCCTGTGGGTGTGGGTGTTTGTGCCCCTGTTGGCCGCTGCTCTAGGGCAGAGGTTCCCAACTCCGGTCCTGATGGGCCAAGCACGGTTCAGATTTCCATGCTGTACTTAATTAATATGCATGGATACATTTGCATACAATGGGGGCGGTACATACAAATGCATCATAGGCATATTTATTAGGGACAGCATGAAACCTGAATGGTGTTTGGTCCTCCAGGACTGCAGTTGGGAAACTCTGCTCTAGGGATTGCACATGTTTATGGTGTATGTGCTCTGTAGGGTAAAATATAGGCGTTTATGGCATGTTTATTTTATCTGCAATAAAGGTTCCTTCTTTATTACCACAGTTTAGTACTGGGTAAAATATAGGAACATGGTCTGCAGGAGCCACGGCTGGGACTCAGACTTGTGACCTTCTGCCCCTGGACACACTGGCTGTATGTACTGCACCAAACTGTTGCCACAGAGACAGGTCATTCCCTGGGGATACCATTACTGTTTGTCAGACAGACCTTGTCTGTTGCAGTGCATGGCACCCACCTAAAAAGGGCTTGGCCTTGGTCTGCTGTGGGCAGATGCCACTGCTCCCTCCACCACCAGCACCCCTCTGCCACCATGCTGACATGCCCTTATGCCGGTGGTGCTGGTGCTGCACAGTCCCAGGCCATCCAGTGTGCCGGTAGGCAGCTGCCTTTGGTGTGTGATATGGGGTAGGGGTGCTGACATGGACATCAGCACATCCCCCTGGCACCGCCTGCCAATGTTCTGTGCCCTTGGGAGTACCTGCTGGGTACAGTCCCCTGGGACACTGTGGGGCACAAACTCATGGCCATGTTGGACCCTGGTCAGTTGCTGTCTTGCTGCTTTTCAGTTTTTGCATTCCTATGTGCCAGGTAGGCATCTGCCTAGTCCACACTGTGCCCCAGCTAGCCCACTGCATGTGCCTTCTGCAGCCCCCTGTACCCCATTTACACCATCGCCATAGTGCCCTTTCCTACGTGGACACTCTACTGTTGTTGCACATGTGAAAGCCACATAAGCAAGCTGCCCAATATACACCACCGCAAACCCTCATCATCACTATCAATGTTGGAACATTCACTTTGTAGGGGGAATCAGACTTGACCCTTCCAAACGTGACATCTTCCTTTTTATTCTTTATGGGTAGTGTTGATTATCATTTAGCATTGTTTTTTCTATTGGCCAGCTCAGTGTTTTGTATTTCTATTTTGGTTCTGGTCATTATCTCTCTGGTTTTTGCATATTTTGTTACTGCACATGTATCACTACTATCACTTATCTGGGTCTCCCTGCCTTTGCTGTACATTGCTGACTGAACTGGTTTCTCTCTCCTGCAAATGTGTCTCTAAAGCAAGGTTTTCAGTGGCGTTAATTTTCAGACCCTGATTTCACAGCGTTAGTGTGTCTGGGGCATCTCCCCGCCCACTCTCCACCCATTGACCCCCTTATCTCCGCCCTCTGGGGAGCCTAACTCCACCCTCTGCACACCTTAATGCTGCCGGAGATGTTATCATGTGATACATGACGTTCTCGCACGGTAATGCGCCATTATATCGCAATAACGTCACGTATCGCACGATAACGTCGCAGCTGCAATGTTAGCACCGTTTAGTAAACATACCCCTTAGAGTTGTGGGACAAGAGGCAATATCCTTTTGTAGACTGAAAGCTGGCTAAATGACCGGAAACAGAGCGTAGGACTCAATGGTCAGCTTTCCATATTAGAAAGGGTCATAAGTACATAAGAAATGCCATACTGGATCAGACCAAGGTCCATCAAGCCCAGTATCCCGTTCCCAACAGTGGCCAATCTAGGTCACAAGTACCCAGAAGTTTCCCCAAAAGACACAGGTACCACAATGCTTGTATTGTGTCAAGCAGTGATATCCTGGGTCCCTTTTAATAATGATTTATGGACCTTTCCTCCAGGAACTTGTCCAAACCTTTTCTAAACTCAACTACACTAACAGCGTTTATTACATCCTCCGGCAATGAATTTCAGAGTTTGATTATGCGTTGAGTGAAAAAATATTTTCTCTTATTAGTCTTAAATAGGTTACCCTGTAGCTTCATTGCATGTCCCCTGATCTTTCTATTTTTTGATGGCATAACCAATCGATCTACGTTTACCCGTTCCACTCCATTCATTAATTTATAGACCTCTAACATATCTAGACCCAGCTGTCTCTATTCCAGGTTGAAGAGCCCTATACTTTTTAGTCTCTCTTCAAAGGGGTATCCTCCCATCCCCTTTACCATTTTGGTAGCTCGTCTCTGTACCTGTTCTAATTTTGTTATATCCTTTTAAAGATATGGTGTCCAGAATTGCACACAATATTCAAGGTGCGGTCATACCATGGAATGATACAGAGACATTATAATATCCTTTGTTTTATTCTCCATTATTTTCCTTATGAGTCCTAGCATTCTATTTGCTTTCTTGGCGATCGCTGTACACTGGGCGGAGGGTTTCAACATATTATCCACGATGACACCTAAATCTTTTTCCTTGGTGATGGTTCCTAATGTGGAACCTTGCATCATGCAACCATGGTTTGAGTTGTTCTTTCCTAGATGCATAACTCTGTACTTGTCCACATTAAATTTCATCTGCCATTTGAACATCCAGTCTTCCAATTTATCAAGGTCCTCTTGCAATTTTTCATAATCTTCTTGTGTTTTAACAACTTTGAATAATTTGTGTCATCTGCAAAATTGATTGCCTCAGTCGTTATTCCTATTTCCAAGACAAATTCCAGAGTTCGATTACACGTTGAGTGAAAAAATATTTTCTCTTATTAGTCTTAAATAGGTTACACTGTAGCTTCATTGCATGTCCCCTAGTCTTTCTATATTCTGAAGATGTAAACAATCGATCTACAGTTACCCATTCCACTCCATTCATTAATTTCTAGACCTCTATCATATCTCCCCTCAGCCGTCTCTTTTCCAGTTCGAAGAGCCCTAACCTTGTTAGCCTCTCTTCATAGGGGTATCGTTCCATCTCCTTTACCATTTTGGTGGCTTTTCTCTGTACCTTTTCTAATAACGCTATATCCTTTTTAAGATATGGCGACTAGAATTGCACACAATATTCAAGGTGTGGTCGCACCTTATGATACTTAGCATTCTATTTGCTCTCTTGGCTGCCGCTGCACACTGGACGCATAGTAATAACATGTTATCCACGATGACGCCTAAATCTTTTTCCTGGGTTGTGGTTCCTAATGTGGAACCTTGCATCGTGTAACCATAGTTTGGGTTATTCTTTCCTAGGTGCATAACTTTGCGCTAATCCACATTAAATTTTATCTGTCATTTGGATGCCCAGTCTTCCAATTTATCAAGATCCTCTTGCAATTTTCCACAATCCTCATGGGTTTTAACAACTTTAAATAGTTTTTTTGTCATCTGCAAATTTGATAACCTCAATCGTTATTCCCATTTCCAGGTCATTTATAAATATGTTAAAAAGCAGCGGACTCTGCACAGATCCCTGGGATACTCCACTATTCACCTTTCTCCATTGGGAAAATTGGCTATTTAGCCCTACCCTCTGCTTTCTATCTTTTAACCAGTTCCTGATCCACAATAGTACACTGCCTCCTATTCCATGACTTTTTAATTTTGCCAAGAGTCTCCCCTGAGGGATCATGTCAAAGGCTTTCTGAAAATTCAAATAGATTACATCAACTGACTCACCTTTGTCTACCTCTTTATTTACACCTTCTAAAAAAACATAACAGATTAGTAAGACAAGACCTTCCTTGGCTAAAGTCATGTTGGCTGTCTCCCATTAAGCCTAGACTACTGACATGTTCAGTAATTTTGTTCATTATAATGGTTTCTACCATTTTTTCTGGTACTGACATCAGGCTCACTAGTGTATAGTTTCCTGGATCACCCCTGGTACCCTTATTAAAAATTGGCGTTACATTGGCCATCCTCCAGTCTTCAGGTATTACAGATGATTTTAGTGATAGTTCACAGATTACTAATAGTAGGTTTGCAATCTCATATTTCAGTTCTTTCAACACCCTTGGATGTACACCATCCAGTCTAGGTGATTTGCTACTCTTCAGTTTGTCAAATAGTTATAATACATCTTCCCGGTTTTATCGATATTTCTTTCAATTCTTCCGATGCACCACCTTTAAATACCATTTCAGTTATGGATAACTTCTATACATTATCTTCAGTAAAGATTGAAGCAAAGAATTCATTCAGTCTCTCCCCTATGGTCTTGTCCCCTCTTAGTGCCCCTTTAACCCCTCTATCATCTAATGGTCTAACTGATTCTCACAGGTTTTTTGCTATGAATATACTTGAAAAAGTTTTTATTATGTGTTTTTGCTTCTGCAGACATTTTTATTCCAAATTCTCTCTTTGCCTGCCTTATCAATGCCTTGCATTAACTTGCCAGTGTTTATGTTTCCAGTTTCACTCATTTGGCTCCTTTTTCCATTTCCTGAAAGATACTTTTTTTGGCAACAGCAGCCTATCTGATCTCAGCTTTAAAACATGCTGGCAATTTTTTGGACTTCCACTTTTTTTAAAGCATGGAATAAAGCTGGTCTGGGCTTCCAAGATAGTATTTTTAAACACCACCCATGCTTGATGTAAGTATTTAACCTTTACAATTGCTCCTTTTAATTTTTTCTTAACTATTTTTCTCATTTTTCCCGTATTCTGACTCATGCGTCACGTTTCGATCACATTACCCCTATCCTGATTCAGCTACATTGGCTCCCGATCCCGTATCGAATACAATTCAAAATACTTATCCATGTTCACAAAACCATTCACACCGGCACTCCTCTTTATCTCGAAGACTTGATTCATCTTCACACACCTCACCGTTCCCTCTGGTTAATTCACTCCAACCGCATGTCCCTTCCTGCCCCGTCCCAGGCTTATCTTGAATCCACCCGTTCCTCTGCTTTCTTCTTTCTGGGTCCCCGGCTCTGGAATTCGCTTCCCCCTGCCCTCCGCCCTGAGCATCCTACAAAACATTTAAAACCAGGCTAAAGACACACCTTTCCTGTTCTGCCTTCAACCTTCCCTTTCCCTCTGCTCCTCTTTCTCCCCCTCCCCCCCCCCCCGCTGACCTCGATTGCTCTCCACCCCCATTAACACCAGGCTTGTATGCTTAGCCTCTACCTTATTTTCTGTTATCTCTATCCTGTTTATTATATTTTGCCGTTCTTTTCCTTTCAGCAGTCTCATTTTTTTTTATTGTAAACCGCTCTGGTACTTCCAGTATGAGCGGTATATTAAATTTTAAATAAAGATAAAGATTTTATCATAGTTTTCCATGGTGGAGTGTCCCAAGGGTCTGAATTAGGATATTTTTATTTATTTATTTATTTAACAGTATTTCTAAACCGCCTTATCTTAATAATCAAGGTGGTATCACAGCAAGCAATCAGGTAAAGTGGGTGTGTTATACATGCAGTGAGGGTGAGCCTTAGTTGTGTGTGGGCTGTGTTGTGTGCTAGATTTGTTTGAGCTATGTACAAAGTGGGCTATCTACAGTGGTGCTAAAAACACATTTTATATACATACAGTGTTAGGAGGTATGGCGTGCTGTTGTACATTCTCTTAGGTTATGTGATGTGTCCATAGTGCTCTATGAACAGCATGGTTTTCAGTTGTTTTCTGAAGTCTTTGAGGTCTGGAGTTGCCCTCAAATCGTCCGGTAGATTGTTCCATATTGTTGGAGCAGCCATGGAGAGTGCTCTGTCTGTTGTGTCCTTGCGTTTGTGCTTGTATTCATTTGGGGTACTGACTCGGTTGTGTGTTTGTTTTCTTCTAGGACGTGTGCTGGTTTCTGGTTGTATGAGCATGTGGAGGCTGTTGGCTGATGTGTGCTGTTTTATCTTAAATAGGTTTATGATGGTCTTGTATCTGATGCGTGCACTGATTGGAAGCCAGTGTAAGTCCTTTAAGGTAGATGTGATGTGCTCCTGCCTTGCAGCTCCGGATATGATTCGTGCTGCAGTGTTTTGTGCCAGTTGGAGTGGTTTGAGGGCTTGTTTCGGTAGTCCAAGGTATATCGGATTGCAGAAGTCCAGTAGTGGGGTTATCAGAGCTTGACAGACGGTACGGAAGTGTTCTGGGGCGAGGAGTGGTTTCAGTCTCCTGATGATTCGCATCTTGTAGTAGGCTTTTTGGATTGTTTTGTCTATGTGTGGTTTGAGATTGAGTTTATTGTCCAGAGTAACCCCAAGGTATCTCACCTCTGATCTTATCGGTATCGTAGTGCTTTGTATCTTTATGTTTGGTGGGAATATGAAGCTTTGGTTCCGAGTGATGATTAAGGCTTCGGTCTTGCTATAGTTTATTGTGAGGTTGTTGTTTTGGCACCAACTCGTCATTTGGGTAAGGCAGTCTGTTATCTTAGAGAAGTCAGGGTTGTCGATTGATATCGGGGTGTATATCATGATGTCGTCTGCATATATTGTGTACTGAATGTTGTTCTCTTTCATAATGTTGCATATTGGTTGGATGTAGATGTTAAATAGGAGTGCTGAGAGTGCTGATCCTTGCGGTACTCCTTGTTGGACATTTATGGGTCGGGAGGTGTCGCGTCCCACCTTGACCTGTAGCTGTCTTTCGGTAAGGTACGAGTGGAACCATTTCAATGTGATGCCGTGTATTCCAGTGTTCTTTAGTCTCTCCAGGAGCGTATTGTGGTCAACTGTGTTGAAAGCTGAGGAGATGTCGATGAAGATCATTATAAGTCCATTCCTGGTGTTGTCAATTGTTCTTAAGATGCTGTCGAAGAGGTAGATCAGTAGAGTTTCAACTCCATGGTTGGGACGAAATCCGTGTTGGTTGTCGTCGAGTGTTTCGTGTTTGTCGATGTGTTCCTGAAGTTGTAGTTGAACCGTTTTTTCGATTATTTTTGCGAGGAAGGGTATGCTGGAGATTGGGCGGTATGCTGCTGGATCTTTTTTGTCGAGAGTTGTTTTCTTTATGATTGGTCTTACTGAGGCAAGCTTTAGTTGCTTTGGCATGAGTCCTTGAGTGAGTGAGTTGTGTACCATTTTATGAATGGTTGGGATGAAGTTTGATTTGGTGACTTTGACCCATGACACTGGGCATGGGTCTGTAGGAGCAGTGCTTGTGTTGATTGTGGAGATGATGTGGGATATCTGTTCTGTTGAGGGTGAGTAGAATGTGCCCCAGGTTTTGGGGTGTACGTTCATTCCGGTGGTTCCACTGGGTGTTGTTCGCTCTGTGGAGTGAAATTTGTCTTTGATGTGGTCGGCGAATTTTTGTGGATCAACTTGTACTTCCCCTTCTGTTGCTTGCTCTTTTGTGAGGATCTTTACTATTTCGAAAAGTTCTCTGGGTTTGTTGATGGAAGTATTTATCATGTTTGTGTGGAATTCTTTCTTTGATTGGTTGATGTGATCATTGTATTGTTTTTGCTTTGTTAGGTAAAGATGTTGGTCGGAAGTTGTTTTGTTTTTTCTCCATCTCCGTTCAATCTTCCTGAGCTCCCTCTTCTCCTGTCGTATTTTTGCTGAGTACCATGGCTTGTTTTGTCTCTTGGTGTGGTGTTGTATCTTGGTCCCGCCATCGGATGGTTTGGCGGCATTAGCTAAAATGCTGGTTAACATATTCATAAATGATCCAGAGATAGGAGTGATGAGTGAGGTGACCAAATTTGCAGATGAAACAAAGTTATTTAAGGTTGTTAGAATAGCAGAGTATCATAAGGATGTTCAGATCTTGTAAGACAAGGAGATGGCATCTAAATGGAAGAAGAAAATCAATACGGCAAATGCACAGTTATGCACATAGGAAAAAGAATCCCCACTATATGTACAAAATACTCGGTTCTGAGTTAGGGGGTCACCAACTAATAAAAATATTGATCTTGGAGTCACTGTAGACAATACGTTGACATTTTTAACCTAGTGCTCCACAGCTGCTAAAAATACATATAATACCTGACATTCTATTTCAAAAGGAGAGAGACCAAAATTGAGAATATTATTATCCTTCTGTGTAGATCTTTGTGGATTGTTCCTTGAGTATTGTGTGCCACTCTTGTTGCTCTATCTCAGAAAGGATACAGTTGAACTAGAAAAGGTTCGGAGAAGGATGACAAAAGGGACGGAACATCTCCCTTATGTAGAAAAGTTAGAGGTTAGGGCTTTTCAACTTGGAGAAGAGACGACAGAGGGGACATGATAGAAGTTTATAAAATTGAGTGGGGTGGAATGGTTAAAAAGAGAACAACTCTTTAACCTTTCAACAACACAAAACAAGAGGACACTCCATGAAACTACTGACCAACAGATTGAAACAAATCTTACAAAGAATTTTTTCATGTGGCACATAATTAACCTGTAGAATCTATTGCTAGAGGATGTGGTCATGGGGCCCAATATTGAGTTGGCAGGCTATGCACCGTGGCGGCGTATAGCCTGTTCGCTGACCCCCCTAACCCAGATTTTCATTTCCGCGCTGGCGGAAGTGAAAATCCGGCTTAGCCTGGATGCCCCGGCAGCCACAGAGGCTACACGGGCAGCAGCAATTTTTGTTTCTACCCACATAGCCTCTGCATCTTAAAAATAGGCAAGGTTTTTAAGGCGCAGAGTGATACATGGGTAGCAATGAAAATCGCTGCTACCTGTGTATTCCCTTCTTCCGCCCCTGCTCTGCCCTGGAACGCCCCTAACATGCTCCGATGATATGTGGATAGCATTGGGGCGCGTTAGGGACTTAGCCGGGATTTTCGAAGGCCACTACCCATGTAGGTGCCCTTTGAAAATCCCGCTTAAGGCTCTTACACAGGTAACTAAGGAAGTTATCCATGTAAAGGCCTTTGAATATTGGGCCCCCAAGTGACTAACTCCAGGAGGAATTCCACAAAACATTATGCGGGTGGTAGACTTGGGAGGTGCCTGTGTTCATCCCTGGAAACGAGCTAAGAGAACTGATCTAATTTTTGGGATGTGCTATCTGTGACCCAGACTGGCCACTATCAGACAGATTGCTGGGTTCAATGGACATTGGCCTGACTCAGCCTGGTTTTTCTTATGATCTTATTTAATAAAGAAATAATCTAATGACTAAAGCAGTGGGCTGAGAACCAGACAAGCCAGCTTTGAATCCCAGTACCACTCCTTGTGGTCCTGGACAAGTCACTCAGTCCTCCACTGCCTTACGTACAAACTTAGATTGTAAATCCTTTGGGGACAGGAAAAATATCTACTGTACCTGAATGTAACTCATCTCAAACTTCTGAGAAAAGACATGAGTTAAACCCAATTCCTTTTCCCTTTCTTGAGTTCCTCTGACAGCTTAATGGTAGATACTGTGGCAAGAGTTAGAAACGTTTATGGCAATTACATAGCATATTTGCATAAATTGAATTATTTTGCATATTTGATCATGCTAATTCGTTTTAAATATGTATGCATCATCAGCCTGGTACTCTGCCCCATATCCTTCTAAACCATCCAGTCAACTCTCAGGCCTTGCTGAGAGGAGGTAAAGGTTTATCATCCTCTGGAATTCTCTTTTTATTTATGCTTACATCAACAATATCAAGGCGGTTTAAAAAATACAAATGGAAATAAGAAAGAAACTCCATAACAATGATAGGAAAGCAAAGACACAAGAGAGCATAGAACAGGAGCAAAATAACAGGAGAAAGAGCTAAAAGCCTGACAACGCTGTACCTCACTCAGGTCTATCTACGAAAGTTTCTTCAGAGTCCATTGAAAGCCAGAGTGATAAAGCAAGTCTTCACTTTTTAGACAAGGGTTCAATTCAGAGATTATAGACAAAGCATTCCAAGGCTTGGGTTCTAGGAAAAAAGAAGATGAATCGTCTGGTGGACTCAAGTCTAGCTTTCGAGGCAGGTAAACGTGCATGACAAGCAAGTTTTCCTGGCTGGAACAAATTGGGCAAAGCAATGTTTGTGGTATAAGAAGGAGCAGAGATACGGTGGACATACTGATTTTAAGGCTTCGCATGTCATAACAAGTATTTTAAATTACACCTGATAGAAGAATGGGGAGCTAGTGGTTGTTGAATACCAGGGGAATTACATGACAAAATCTATGCACCGGACAAGAAGTCAAATGGCAGCATTTTGGATGGATTGGTGACATTTGAAGTCTGTAGATCTGAGACTATCAAAAGAATGGGATATAACAGAAGCATGGATAAGAGTGTGCTGGCCAGATGGCTCCAGAAAAGACTGAAGTGAATGAAACTGATGTATGGCAAAAAACATCTTTACCATTGCAAACATGTGAGCTTCAAAGAAGGATTGATAATCCACAGTAACTCCTAAGTATTTCAAAGACTCTATCAACAGAAGGGGTTTACCCTGCATGGAAGGAATAGAGAAGGGATGGTAGGACCTACCGGTGATTCAAATAACGATAGATTTATTAAGGCTTAATTTGTGTTGGGTGCTCTCTGGTTAGATGGCTAGAGAGTCTAAGCACTGGCTCACAGATTAGATCTAGCGTGAGTTAGACCAGGTAGTTCAAAGAGGGTGTTGTCTGCATAATAATATCCACTGATGTTATAGTTTTGGAGCAGGGCGGCTAAGTGTCTAAGGAAGATGTTAAAAAGCAACACTGCAAGGACTGAACCTTGTCCCACGCCACATGTCAGGTCATAAGAACTAGAAGAAAAAGAATTCAGCAAGACCAAAAAGGAGCAATTATCCAAGTAGGAAATGAAACATTGCAGAACCATCACTGAACTACCAATATTTTTGAGATGGGGTAACACCATGTTGTGGTCGACAGAATCAAAAGCAGATGTGAGATCCAATGAGACTATCAGGGCCTCTCTTCCACTATGCTGCTCTGACTGCAATGTTGGTATCAAACTCTACCAGAAATCTTGCCAGAGTAGCGCTAGATAATAGAGGACACAGGCTTCCAGCCCTCTTGGCAATATCCAGCCATTATTCTAAGAGTAATGATGACAGAGTACACTACCAGCAACCGCTGTGAGAGCAATGTTGGAAGCCAAGCTGAGGGATCGATAGAAAATTTACTTTAACCGACTTAGCCTGGGGGAAGGGAAGGGGAGCTATTGGGGAAATTTGGAGGATGAAAGCAACCAAGAGACATTAGGGTTTTTGTATAAATATTGTGAAAGGGAGGTAGGACTGGAAAAATTAGCAGGATATTTTTTAATACTTTTGACTGGGACAGAGGGGGGATCCCCATAGGGGGCAGGTCTCTGGGGGCCTCCCATTAAACCTTTTCCTTTGATCTGGAGAAAGGGGGATCCTGTAGGGGGCTGGGAGCTCCTCTCACTAAATCTTTAAATAATGTGTTTTAATCTGGGGAGGGAAGGGGAAGGGTGTGCCACCAGACAGTATTTTATTTAGGTATGTTTTGCAGACAAGCAAGACTGTCTTTTGGTGAGAGTCATTCTGTCTGTCTTTCCACACATGTATGGTTGGTTGAGCATATGCAAATATATGCTTTGTGTTAAAGTCTCAGGGTGAGAAGGAAGCCAGCTCCTGCCACAGATAGCAACAACTCTGGGATGCAAGGCAGAGGGAGAGCAGAAGTGCATAAAGGTGGAATAGAAGGGGGAGAAAACAGCTTGAGAAAAAAGTATGCATCACTCATGCAATACGATACACACAAACTCCGTCCTGAAGACACACCAGAATATTCTGATTTTCAGGATAAGCACTTATGAGATAGATTTGTATATATTGAAGACGTATTGTGTGCAAATCCCTCTCATGTATAAAAGACTAGCCTGGTTAGGTGTGCCTGCAAGATTAGATGGAGAAACACTGGGTGATTTAGCGCCAAATGAAGGATCTGGGGGCAATTTCCAGGTCAGCACTGTGCTTCCCTGATCAGTCAAGGCAGGGGATGCTGCAGAGAGAGCACTCACGGCCTCTGGGATTGCCACTGGTAAGGCACCACTAAAGGCGGTAAGCCAAAGGGCTCTCCCCTTTAGATACCCTTCAGGTCCACTTTGGCATCAATTTAGTCTCCTAGGGTATGAGTTAACAGCAATACATTATTTGGCAGTAACATCTGCTTAATTTGCAGCTCTCTATTTCTTTGCTGTTTATAACTTTTGCCTCTCCTTGTTTCATACTTTTTGTAGAGTTAATTTGTCCCTGACTTTCTGTTGGAGGAAGGGCTGTGAAAGGCAGGGGCTAGGATTTTATGATAGTAATTTTTATGATTATTGTGCATTTTGGGGATATACAGGTGTTTTTATTTTAAAAACAGGGCACCTAGACAAGGAAGGCACTTAGGCACCCTTTATAAATAAAGGCAACATCTACACCCAGTACCTTCATAAAGCAGCCCAAAGCTACACCTGTTCTGAGGTAGGAGTTAATGCTATGCATGTATGTGCTAGGAGGAGTTTTTGCTTACTTTTACGCAGCTATATGCTGTAGTAAATCTTTTAAATGTCTACAAACGTGTATAAATCGCTGATCTACAAGCTCAAGCCAAGCAAAAAATTATGCCCATGTTGTATAGTTTACTGTATCTTGTATTTTTAAGGTTATGTATTTTGCTTTTTGTGCAACTACAGTGCAGTTTAAATATAAATTGAATAGGAGAGGAAGTGTCAGTTATTGTAGAACGGTGACACCTAATTTCTCTATAACCCCTGTGTACCAGGCTGCATGTCCCTTTCAGCGGTGTGCAGTGCTGCAAGATAGATTGGGGCCACAGATTCCAACAGCCAGACCAACCCTGCAAAGTCTGACTCCTGGGATTTGCAAAGGTTCTTGGGGCGGGGCAAGGATATTCTTGGGAGGCCAACTACACTCACAGTCATTCTTTCCACTCTCTCTATTGCCAGAAACTCAGTCTAGTGCAAGGACTGGTTCTGAACTTGGTGAATTTACTTAAGGGACTTGGAGTCACTCACAAATATCTTCAGTTACAAAAATTCTTACTTCTTGACAAACAGAACAGAAAGCCCACAAATTACTGAAGCCTTCTGACCCTGTACTTCAGTTCAAGTCCCTTGGTTTTTGGTGAGCAGAGTCCAACCTCCCCATTTTGCTCTCGTCCAGATCAGAGAGTAACTTAATAGGATCCTTCTGGTTTAAGAAAAAACTGAAGGCACTGTTCTCCTTCGGTCTGTAGCCTTTCTGTGGCTCAGAGTCTCAAAGTCTTGGCATCTCCTTGAATTCTTCCTTTTGCTCCGTGAACGCTGCCTCTGCTGATTTCCTTCAGTGCTCCTGCTGAGACCCCTGCAGTGTCTCTGCTTAAGCGGCCTTGACCACCCCTCCTCTGGTAGTCACAGAGCTGCTCCCTAGTGTTGCTCCTGACTTCTTCTCCAGTAGTCCCTGAGAAGACTCCCTTCAGTATTTTGGCTTAAGTGGCCTCAGACACTTCTCCCCAGAAACCCGGGTTGCACCACTTCTCCTTCTTTCCTCGGTGCTTGGCCAGAGGCACCATGCTTCGGAGCAATGTCTGTGGAGCCAAAGACCTAGATTTGAATTTGCACTACGATTTTATATCCCACTACAACTTCCCTCCAAAATTACCTTCCTCCTCCCTGTTCATATAGTCACATCAAGGATCCTCCCTCCTGTTCTAGAAGCAGGTAGATTACAGGTAGGCCAGACAGAACGTCTAAGACAGAGCCACTAGAGGTCATGGTGGATTAACATACAGGACCCTAGTGGTCTCTACAGCTGAATTAAGGGTCCATTTCTATAAAGGTCTAGCAGCTGATCTGGTATATGGCTCACAGATGAGGCCAAGTGCTGCAATTGCTGAGCTGAGAAGGGAGGGGAATATTTATTTATTTATTCATTATTAACATTTACCTCATGCTTTTCCAGATGATCAAGGTGAGTTACATTCAGGCAAAAATAGGGCAAAAAATCCCTGGCAGGAGCCGATCAAATGAAGGCTTTTTGGTGCCAGATTCCAGATCCATTTTCAATTCAACTAGAAGCTCAAACAGGAGGAAACATCCAGACAGGACAAAGAAAAAAAGAAACACTGGGTTAATTGAGGGCTCCAGGTCACGATTGTCGTATGAGCCAGTCCTGGTTTCCTGCGCTGCATGTATAGAGATGTTGTCTTACCTTTCTTTGAGGAAGCTCAAACTGGTTCGGCCTCTATGGGCTAACCTGAGTAAGGTGGCAAGCCTGTTCTAGGCCATCAGAGACAGATCCTTGCCCTGCATCTCCTTGTATGCCCCCACAATTTGGAACTCCATGCCTGAAGCAATCAGAACTGCACAATCAAAGACCTAAAAAAGCTACTGAAAACACACCTCTTCAAGGAACACTATGGACCAGATGACATTACCTAACTATTGCCACTACACACTATCATGAACAGACAACCTTAACCTCCCCCCCCCCACCGCATTTAGCCTCCTTCCCAAAATGTTCTTCCCCTAACCAATCCACTCTCCAACAAGAAGCTATTGTTATATTGTTCGATGTAAACCGCTTTGGACAAAAGCGGCATAGAAAAACTGTTAAATAAACTGTTAAATAAATAAATGTTCCAGTTTCTGAAGCACTCCTGGGAGGTCATATGTCATAACATGATGACTTTAATAAGAAGATGACTGCTAAACCCAGATTAGCCGAGTCTCTCTCTGTTGACCTGAAGCCTTCTGGTAACCTCCCAGCTATACAGCACTCTGTGCACCAGGAAGGGCTGGTCTTTCCACTAGCCGAGCCAGGCAATTGCCTAGGGCAGCACAATTTTAGAGGCAGCAACCACAGGGCAGTATAAAAGAGGTAGTGGCAGCAAGAGGCAGCCAACTTAGTTGCCGCCTCCAAAACGCTGCAGGATGCGTGCTTCTTCCTCTGCCCCAGTAGTCCGCTCTTTCAAACTTTGGAGGGCACAGTTTCTTTGTTCCTTGCTTTATGACAAAACAGTGCTCAAAAAGAAAATGAGCCCGTCGCAGATATTCACACAGGGGCCGCGGGGTCAGCATGATGGCTTCTTTTTCTTTTTGAGCTCTGACTGGTCATAAAGTAAGGAACAAAAGAACTGTACGGGACAAAGGTTTGAAGAGACAGATCAAGGGGGGAGGAGAGAGAGATAATGCAGAACTATGGGGGGCATGGGGGTGGGGCAAATAGACTTGGGCCAGCCCCTGGCATTGAGGATATCTGTAAACAATATACTCCAAACTATTTGGACTTAATTGCAAAGAGAATCCATTCTACCAAAGAGATGACATGTTTGCCAAAGTTTATTGTCATGTCCCTAACCACTTTGAATGAAGGAAAAGGTGGTATACAAAACTGGCTAAATAAATGAATTGTTACCCGCTGCGTGCTATTACTATCCCGGCAGATAGTGATGGCAAGTAAAGACCGAATGAGCTATGCAGTCTGCCTGTTGAGATTCTTCCAATGTGAGTAGATAGAGCATATACTGTATATTCCTAAATGAAACCCTACACCATCTTCCCCTGCTTCATGTCTCTTAATTGATCTCTCAAACATTTTACTAGAAATGCCCTGTATATCAGTCCCAAGCACGCCCAGAATAGGTTATTGTTGTGACTTCCATCCTCTTCACACACAGGCCATTTCAGACCTTGCCATCTTCAACTTTGTTACACGATCAGTGCGTCTAAGCCAACATCAATGTCTTATTACCATCTTTGTAAGAATCTTTTCTGCTACCAATGATAAAAAAAATATCCGACCTCCCTTTGCTCAATGAAGTTTGGGTTTTAACCATGGCCCTTCCATACAGGTTATTACAGCCTTCTTGGAAGTGCACTGTTTAGGATTGCAACGCAAATCTTCTGAAACCTAGAGAAAAGAACCACTTCCTCGCTGAGATGGGAATCAACTCTGAGAAACAGCGTTGCAAAGTTATACAGTAGCCAAGCACTGTGAATGAAGGGCTTTGTAAGTGCATGGCAAACTGGTCCCCCCTCATTCCTAATGAGCCTGCTACTGAATAAGGCAGGTTACTTTCCAAAGAATTAACAGCTTATTTTTCAGTGAATGCTAGACATATTTAAGTTCAGCTGGTTGCAAGTTGTATTTTCTCTTTCTTGCTGTGTGCATTCAGTCAGGACCCATAGTAAGAAAATAACAGTAAACACAACATGGGGTAATGCATTTGGAATCAATATACAAGATGCAGACATGAATACTGCATGAGCGCACATCAATCTCCATCTCCTCTCCTACCGGCAGCACGCTCATCAACTTACTCAAGCAGGCTTCAGCAAAGGACGTTGTTGGCTATAACTGGCAATGAGCACAACTAGGAGTCATGGCACTCAGGCCCCATTGAAACACCTGGGTTCAATCCTTGGGCAAAGACTTTGCTTCTATGGTCAGTCAGCACTGGGCATGCTGTGGACAAAGCGGTTACAGCCCCTGCAGCCACTGCTGGAAGGGCCCCTGCTATAGGGGGAAAGCCAAAGGGACTTAGGGGTATGTTTACTAAACCCTCTTAACATGCGCGCCGCAGTAGTCTGCAGGATGCCATAAAAGGAGTGGGCGGTCCGGTCAAAAATTAGCAAAATGGGATTAGCGCGCGCTGCACTGCGCGCTCTTGTGCGCCGTGCACATTAGCGCACGCGGAACGCGCGCAGGAAGCATAAGCAGGCACGCTGAGGTGCAAACAGAGGAGCAGGGCTGCAGTACAATGGTAAAGACACTGACAGATGGCGCAGGGGTCATGGGTTCAATCCCCCACTGTGCCCAATGAATAAGGTTGGTTGAGGCACTACCATTTATGTGTAATATTGCATTATGAGGCTTTTTAATTTTATTTTAATTACTGCTGCTAGCAAACACACTCTCAAAGCACTGTAACATAAGGTGCTGCATAAGGCACCCCATAAGGTACCCCAGAGGGCACATTTTAAAGTGCACTATCCGCCACGGCACCCTACAATGTTGCTTAAAGGGTGGCCTATAGGGCGCCATATAGGGTGCCCTATGAGGCACAGCAAGGTCATAGCACTGTTTTTGATGGCAGAACTGTGCATTTAAACGCATGGAAATCTTAAGTAGGTGCGCTGACATGCAAGGAAGAACAGCAGTGTGGCACAATAGTTAAGGCACTGACTGATGACACAGGGGTCATGAGTTTGATCCCCAGTGTGCCTAATATGTAAGGCTGGCTAAGGCATCAGCTTTGACATGTAAGTATTGTTTCCTGCAGCACTTTATTTGTATTTTATTAATTGCTGCCAGCAAACACACCCTCATGTGCCATAACCTAAGGTGCCGCATAAGGCACCCTATAAGGCACTCCATAGGGCACATTATAAAGTGCACTATCCGCCACGGCACCCTATAATGTCCCCTATAGGGCACCCTATCAGTCGCTCCATAGGATACTGTATAGTGCACCTTATATGGACGGTAACCATAAGGTGCCCTATAGGGCGCCCTCTGAGGCACCTTATGGGTACAGTACGCTGAGGGTGTTTTTGCTGGCAGCACTAATGTACATTAAAAATAGACAATGCTTTGGACAGCCCTAGCAAATAACCCCACTGTGGATTTGAACCCATGACCTCTGGCTCCACTGGCAGTGAAGTAACCAGTGGGCTACAGCTCTATAGCTGCTAGCAAACCCCTGGTTGGCTGCAGAAGGACTGCAAGTCACCACACAAACAGTCTGCTGGGGTCACCAGGATAGGGTGAACCCACCCATACCCATGATACACGGCACATGCAAATCAGCAGTCTAAAGATGATCACAAGATGGGGTATGCACCCCCACAGCACCTCGGCCTGGTAGGGGGAACTGACCGTGTGTGGTACTGGCAAAGAGTAGCTACACACCGTCACATTGTGCAGGTACTGCACTCACCCTGAGGGTGAGGTTGGGCGCCCAGCACCAGGTCCACAGCAGAGATAGACCATGCTACAGGTCCCCAGCAGTGCTAATGTGTGAGATAGGTAGTGTCTGCAGACACACCTTGGATATATCTGTATGTCTCAGTCAGGTGTAGCCCCTATGGACCCCTAGGAGGATTATGTACCACCACCCTCCTCCTCCTCCAGGGCTGAGGGTGGTAAACAGGTTCTCCCACCAACAGATCCTCATTCTACCTCCCTGCAATGGTGGCAGTAGAGGGGACCATCAACCCCAGCCCTGCTGGGGAACAAACACCCTACAGGGCAGTCCATGCAGCTTTGTACACATCCATAACGCAAAAGCAGACAGACATTAGGCCAGGATATGCTAAGCTGCACCCCACCACTATCTGATATTCTCCTGCAGCAAGCCTTCAGCTGCTGCACTCTGCAAGGCGCTCCATCAAGACACATACCAGCTGCAGACAGTCTGCTAGCTAGTCCGTAGTGCATGTTCCTGGTAGAAATGCGTGCACCCAGAACTGGGATGTCAGCATACACAACAAGCAGATAAGTCAGTGACTAGGCCCCAAAAGGAAACCCATAAATATCACATAAGGAAAATACTATATAGCACTATGGGGGTGCCTAGCCATGCTGTGGTCACTGCCCAGTCAGGGTGAGAGTGATCTCCCAGCAGGACATGCTGTGGCCACCATGTCTGTGCAG
The DNA here is from genome assembly GCA_033557465.1 of Ichthyophis bannanicus. NCBI lineage: Eukaryota > Metazoa > Chordata > Amphibia > Gymnophiona > Ichthyophiidae > Ichthyophis > Ichthyophis bannanicus. The sequence goes on from CM066032.1 coordinate 72,540,073, forward strand.
GTGGTGGCCGGGCACTACAGTGTCCCAGCCAGTGCCCTATGCCCTGTGCAGATGCATCCTGGCCAGGCCACCCTGTCCAGGCTATACCCATGGTACCTTGCTCCTCATTATGCACATTGGCAGGCCAATACTGGCAACAGTGCTGGCAGTGTGGGCTGTGGAGGGTGTTTGCAGCCACCACACACTGGATAGACAGACACACTTCCACACCTATGCCAGCATTGTGTTACTATAGAGGAGTTTAGCAGCCCTGGCCACCACACCAGTCCTGGGAACAGTGCAGGCATGGATATGGTACGCAATACTGTTGGGGGTCACTCCCCAGGGTGGTAAACACTGTCAGAGACCAGACCTGAAGCACACTCCACAGACATCAGAAAGGTTGCTATGATGGAGCTCAATCAGACTGTGCTTAACGTAGGAATTGCTATCTGCCAGTAATCATAGCAAACGTTTGATAGCTGTGTACCGTATTCCCAGGTGTAGGGTGACATTGCTAAGGTATGCAAGTGCTAGTATTGGGAGATGCACGCATGGCCCAATGTCCTGCCTCTCCAGGAGGCATTGGCTAATGGAGCCTGTGGGTGTGGGTGTGTCTGCCCCTGTTGGCTGCTGCTTTATGGCAGAGGTTCCCAACTCCAGTCCTGGTGTGCCAAACACTGTTCGGGTTTTCATGCTGTCCCTCATGAATATGCATGAGATACATCTGCATACCATGGGGGTGGTGCATAGATATGCAGCACAGGCATCTTTATTAGAGGCAGCATGGAACCTGAATGGTGTTTGACCCTCCAGGACTGCATTTGCGAGACTCTGCTCTAGGTAATGCGCCTGTTTATGGTGTCTTTGCTCTGTAGGGTAAAATGTAGGTGTTTTGGGCATGTTTACGTCATCTGCAATAAACGTTATGTCTGTATTAGCATGTTGTAGTAGTGGGTAAAATATGGGGACTGGGTTGGCAGGCACCATAACTGGGACTTGAACCTGTGACCTTCTGCCTCCAAACACACTGGTTGTGTGCACTGCACCACTGTGTTGCCACATTCCCTGGTGATACCATGACTGTTTGTCCGGCAGGGCCTGTCTGTTGCAGTGCATGGCACCCACCTACACAGGGCTAGGCCATGGTCTGCTCTGGGCAGCTGCCACTGCCCGCCCCCCCCCCCCCACCACCAGTACCCCTGTGCCACCATGCTGACATTCCCTTCTGCTGGTGGTGCTGGGGTGTGCAGTCTCAAGCCATCCAGTGTGCAGGTAGGCAGCTGCTTATGGTGCGTGTTCTGGGGTAGGGGTGCCTGCATGGGCGTCCACGCTTCCCCCCAACACTGCCTGCCAATGTTCTGTGCCCTTGGGGGTACCTGCTGGGTGCTATCCCCTGTGACACTGTGATAAACACTCTCGTGCCCATGTTGAGCCCTCATCAGTTGCTGTCTGGCTGCTGTTCCGTTTCAGCATTCCTAAGTGGCACCTAGGCATCTGCCTAGTCCGCACTGTGCCCCAGCTGCACCACAGCATGTGCCGCCTGCAGCCCTCTGTATCCCCTTTCCCAGCATCTGTCCAGTTGCCCATTCCGACATGCCCGCCCTGCTGTTGTGGAACATGTGCATGCCATAGGTAACCTGTCCAATGGAGAGGGAAACCCTGATCAGTGCTATTTCACTGTGGGATCATTCACTTTGTATGGGGAAGGAGCGTAGACCCTTCCAAAATTCATATTTATTTTTTGGGGCTTTCTTGGGAGTGTTTTTTGCTGTTTCCTATTACTATCACTATTGCCCAGCTTGATTATGATTTTTTTTTATTTTGTTGGGGTCATTTTCAATGTTTATTTGCACTTCTGTTCCGTGCACATGTATCACACTTATCACTTTTTTGTAGGTTTCCCTGGTTTTGCTGTACATTGCTGACATAAATGGTTTCTTTTCCCTTTAAATCAGCTGTAACGCGAGGTTTTCACTTGCAGTATTTTTGGCCTCGAATTTCACCTCGTTAGTGTGCGGGGAGCCTCTCCCCTCCCACTCTCCACCCATTGACCCCCTTTCCACGCCTTCAGCACTCGTTTGCGCTGCTGAGCGCGTGAGCACGCACTAAAGCGCATTTTTTGCCCCGTAAAGCGTCATTAGTGCGCGCTGATGCGCGCCGCGCATGTTAAGAAGGTTTAGTAAACATACCCCTTAGTCTCTGAAGGCATGGGTTGTTTATCCTATGCAAATTGGATCAACAGAGGAGTCAAAGGAAGCAGGAATGAAGTATAGTCTGCATCCGTGAAGAAAGATCCGATCCGTGCCCTACCTATACCTGCTTGGTAAAGGCTTCAGTATCTTCTAAACTGATGGGACCTTCTGGTATTTGTGAGCAATACTGATTTGGTTTGGGTTATGCTGTCTTGAGATCTCAGAACATCAGCAGGGTAAGTTCGAGTAGTTCTTGAATGGGCCATTGAGGAATATTTGATACTGTAGGACGTCACACTGTCTACTCACGGGGAATGCTCTTCCCATTACTGACCCAGAGCCCAGCATGGTGTTAGGGGCATACTTCTCACAACAGCATTAATGGACAGTTCTCCCTTTTAGCTAGTCCCAGAATGGCGTTAATAGCACACTTCCATTTGAAGCAGTACTTGGCCAAGGGTCTAAGCATGAGGTTAGGGACATATGCCCATCAGAACCATAATGGCCAGTGTCTCACAGTGGTGTTACGGGGCACTTCTCTCTCTTAGCTGCTACTGAGCTACTGTGCCAGCATAATGTTAGAGGGCCGCTCTCATTTAACAATCCACATGTAGCCGTGCAGTCTCCCTTTTTGCTCCAACCTTATGTAACCCCCTCCCATTTGCTCTGACCATTCAGAATTTAGGAAAAAACTAAAAACCCTCCTAGTCCATGAACACTATAGCACAAACACAATACCAGACCTGCAGGAAAGTGTGACATAAATAACACAAACTCCCTACTCATCATACATCACAATCCAGAATCCCACACACCTTGTACATAGTTAAAATTATTACCATATTGCTTAATTTTCTCATATTGTTCATTGTACTGGTGATTTGTAACTAAAAGTTCTTGTTCCCTGTATAATAGTGCATCCCTCCACTGTTATTCTTTTGTTACCTGTAAACCGCCTTGAATAGTAGAAAGATGGTGTATAAATAAAAGTTTAAAAATATAAATTTAAACCAGTACTGAGCCAGTGTTCTGACATGACATTAGGGACATGCTTTTATTTGAACCTGTACTGAATTGGCAGAAGTTAGGGAGCATTAAGATCCTGAAGGTGCTGCCTTTGGAATGGAAAGATTCAGTTCATTAGACAAAAATTATTCACAATGAGATCCTGTGACAGGGTAGTGAAACTGTACATGTCTGGAGTACCATAAATAAGCCTAGTACCTCCTATCTGTAGTCCCCCAACATTTTACCTGCTGCAGGGGAACCACAGATGGACAATTCCACTGCAGATTGGAGGAGGAAACTTTCCCCCTCCATTAATAGATTCAAAAAAGAAAAAAATTCCCTTCCTTAAGACATAATACCACCTATTAAAAATATTCTATGTCCCTCTAGATTGACCTCTGATACTGTGAAGTCCTTTAGTCCTTGATCGGAAGACATGTGTTACAATGCATATATCCCATAATGCTAAGGGGCTGCTCTTTACAGGTGTGCTTCAAAGGCCTTTGGAAAAGTCTATTGTGGAAAAATCTGAAAAATAGCTAATTCTGGGAATTCTTCAATCAGAGACTTTAAAAGTCAAAATCAACAAAACATGAAGGTAAACCAGTAAATTTTGTCTTTTTCCTTTGACATGCAAATCCCCCCCTTGTTTTTAGTAAAGAAACGGCAAAATGTTGGAGGATGGAGAAAGAAAATCTGCTGAATTTCACTAATTTTTGTGTGTTGAGCAGAAAGTGTTGCATTCCCAGGTCTATGGCGAATGAGTTGGGTAAGTATATGGCACAATAGACGTTTTTGTTTGCGTTCATCCTTGATACAATGCATGCACAATAAATCACACTGCATCAAGAGCTCTTTCCTCCTCCTTCACTCTCCCTATGTTGGCTCTTCGGCTGCAAATGGTAACACTGAATAATCAAAGTGTCCACAGGTTTTGCAATTTTCGACCTTGAATCATGAATGCTGCATTAGCAACACGCCTTAGTACAATCATTAGCACTATCTACTACACTTGCTCTTTGGTCAATTCATCCCAGATGTTTTGGCCTCCATGACGTGAAGAGCACCCAAAGAGTGAATGAAAGAGGATACTTGGTTGATATTCAGGCTGTTTCAAATTCTCCGAGAGATACTTGGAGCGAAAAGAAGGTGTATCCCTCCTAAGTGTTTCATTCTCAGAACTCTCTCTCCCTTTAGCCCCACCCCCAAATGTCACTGGCCTACACTTAGGAGCAATGGATAATCCTATCATTTAGATGGGATTTTCATGGAATTTAGCTAATTTTAGCACATATTTTCTTGTGCATTTTAACACCACTTTTCTGTGGGTTAAAAACCTTATTGAATCATATAATTCAACTCACAAACAGATATGCTTTAAGTTTAGTGCACCTCTTACAGTACATTAGCTTGTAAATGAACAGGTTGACCTATACAGACTCCTGTCTCAGGCTCAAAATGAGAGCGTATCTTGTACCGAAGCTGGCAAATCTGATGTGAAAGGACTATAACTAATTTGAGACATTTGGTATATGAATTGAAAAGCCATGAAATAATATTGCATCTTGGGCTGTTTTGACTTCCATGGTATTGTGAAAACTTTGTTATCACTAAGCAAATGCAGACTCTACCTCAGTCTTGATGCTTGGAGTCCACTATAGGTGGGCACTGACCTAGGACAAGATGTAGAAGCTAAGCTTTCAACACAGGCTTTCATCAGCTAGTAAATTTCCCTAATACGCACCCTGAAATGTTTCAGAATATCCTAATGCGAGGGTAGACAGCCTTGACTGTCTCAAAGCCTTTTGCTATTTTGCCCCAGCTTTTGGGGGATTTTTAAAATCTGATCCAGGATTATGCTCTAGTAAACCTCACTCAATTGTAGTCGCCTGGATATGGGGAGGGGGGGGGGGGCTTTATGAATCCTCTCTAGAGGTCTTTAGGAGTTAACTAGAATATTTCCTGTGATGTGTTGACTATAAGTAGGATGGCTATAATTATATGACATGTGATGCTACCTATCAAATCCCAGCACTTATTTTTTTATTTTCTCAATCTTTTCACAAAGGAGGTTACATATACGTATGCCCAATTACTATACTACATGACATGACACTGACAGAACAAAAAAGCATTTCAATCACTTTATAAAGATACACGTCTATCTCCATTAATCGTATTACTGGATCATACTTGTAATGAAAATTTATTTTTCACTAAATTCTAAATGCCAACTCACGTGTTGCCATTGGTCAAGGATGAGAGGGCGGTACCTCAGGAAGAACTTGAGCGGAAAGGCATCTGGATCTGGCCACAGGGAAGGGGTCTGCCACGTGACCTCCAGTTTGTGGGGGTTGCTGGGCACTGGCTTTGCTACCACATTCTCTGGAGGGTCTGGCTTCACTGCAAAAACAAAGCAAGTAGTTCCTTAGCAAGAAATGCCTGGACAATTAACATTGGAGATGGAGCCAACACAAAGGAGAACATAGGTTATGGTGAACCTATTCATGGATCCAATGCAATAAGAGACAAACCATGGATGAACTATAGTTGGTTGAACACCCGATGATAAAATAGAATAAATGTGCTATTTATAATTATCAGTAAATTTGAGCAATTCATATTAAACTCCACATACTCTGGCTTATGAGTGAGGTTCATTCTAGTCAATGTATGCACACAACAGATCAGTTTGGAGACACTGCCCCCAAGAGAGAACTGTGCTAATGCATTCAACATGTTTCTCGCTAACATCTGCTGACTCTTTTGGACATCTGCCATGATGGCAACCAGATTGTCCTTCTTGCCCAAGTCGTGTCTAGCACAGCTTCTATGAATTCCAATTGAGGAAACGGATTTAGATTGGATCTGGGATAATTTATAACAAACCATAGTAACTCCAGTATGGGGGGTGGGAGAAGGGAAGGGGAGGTGGCAGTAGTGTATCATAAATGGTGGTTGTAAACTCAGTGACGGTGGGATGCCCCAAAGGCTTGTGAGTCTATTTTGGTGGGGTTTAAGGGAAAGTGGGATGTTGGTTTTCGCTGCTGTATTGTCCCCTGGGATTGACTAAAGAATGATGGGTGGGAGGTGGGGGATAAGATCATGGATGCAAGGTTAGAATTTCAAGAATTGATTGAGTTGGGAGATGTTAATATTGTAATGGGTCATAGCTCTTTTTAACATTTAGTTTTAAATGATATGCAGTATTAGGAGTTAGTGGCGGGGGTTACACATGTGAAAGGTAATGTTCTGATTTTTTGGGTCAGAGGAGGGGGTGGGGGAGGTATAGAAGTGTTTTCAAATAAATAAATAAACCATAGTAACTCCAGCACCTGAAAGGTTGTGTATTCAGATTCCTGAGCTCCTTCCAGAGATGTGCTCTTGACCAGCCAACCGTACAAATAGGAAAATGTGCAGACTAGAGTGGTCGAAAAAAACAAACTAACAGATTTCAGTTCTCCACAAGACTGGTTTTGCTCTTTATCATATTTATAGCAAACAAACAAAATTTTAATGAAAATAGACAACATTTAGAGGTCACCCCATTTGGCAGTTTTTATGTCATCTGAACTAAACAGCAGACAACTGGAATGTCTGGTAATGATGGCCACTGAAGATTCTGCAACATCTTTTTCTTTGTTTCTGCTGAGACTTTGTCATCAAAAAGGGCTAAGCTTGTCAAATGTTCAGACAAAAACCAGAGGTGCCTTGAAAATGCAACAATCTGGTTTGGGTAAATCTTAAGAACTGATAAAAATCCAATGACTGAGAAAAGCTCGGATTGCAAATGGGGCTTCATTCCACTGTCTGACCTAAAGAAGACTAAACACAGAGCCAAATCTGGGATATTCTTGGACTCAAGTGCAGTCATCCTAAACTGAGCCTTAAAAAGGAATACTTTCACTACATAAATGCCTTTTCCCATCCATAAAATGTTCAGAATGGGGGGACATCTAAATGTTTTGCAATCATGCTGAAATTTGGAGCCTGCATCAGAAGACTTATGAGAAGAGACTTGTAGATCTTAATCTGTACACTGTGGAGGAGAGGAGGGACAGGGGACATATGATTCAGACCTTTAAATACTTAAAGAATATTAATGAACAAACTTCTTCCAAAGACGGGGAAGCTGTAAAACTAGAGGGCATGACATGAAGCTGCAAGGGGGTAAACTGAAAGGCAATGTCAGGAAATACTTTTTCACTGAAAGGGTGGTGGATGCTTGGAATGCCCTCCCGATAGAAGTGGTGGGGGCAAATACAGTGACAGAATTCAAAATGGCATGGGACAGACACAGTGGATCTCTTTATAGCAACAGGATAAAATAAAAATAAACATAACTCTCTTATATCTGAACAAATAGGAGTGACCTACACGGAGCGGTGGGTTCACCCCTAAACAAAGGTATGGGGAGAGGTGACCTGCACAGAGCGGCAGGTGCAGCTACTCTTGCTGCCTTGCTGGGCAGACTAGAAGGACCATACTGGTCTTTATCTGCCTCTATGTTACTATGTAAGCAAGCTATTCCTAACAGACAAAAATAAGCCTTGTGGAGAAATGATTCTACAAACATTAACTTTTTGCATTGGTTTGTGGACCATCCTAGTGCACACCCACTCTGCCTCGATACGTTACAACTACTGCGAGACACGTGGTGAAGATGCAAGGAGCTGATGCAAGACCAAAAGGCAATTTGCAGTACTGGTTATGGTGTTTCTCTATGTCGAACTGCAGATACTTCCTGTAACTAAGATATATCTGTATATGTGTATAGGTATCCTTTAACTCCAGAGAAAATAGTCAATCTCCCTTTTGAAGGTCAGGCATCAGAGTGACAAGGGAAACCATTCTGAACTTTTCTTTAACTAGAAGTGTGTTCAGATTTCTCCGGTTTAGCATGGGACTGAATCCCCTGGTGTTCTTTGTGACCAGGAAGTACCTGGAGTAGAATCCCCTGTCCTTCAATGGCATTTGCTTGGAGAAAGACAGAAAAGGTGATCGGGAGGATAATTTTGTAACAGGCCGTTTACTTGTGCAGCAGTTATTTGCATAAGTTACTCCACCCAAAACATGCACACACACATATACACCTGCTATTTAGCATTTATAAGATTTTCAAGAAAATGTATATACATATGTTTAAAAAAAACAACGTATGTGCATAAATCCAACTCCTTCCCCCAGGAATGTTACTGCTCATCACGGCTACGATAAATCATATTACTGCAGATTTTTTAAAATTTTACACTTTTTTTTTCTGATAGTACCAATCTTAGCCAGTTACCTTTTTACCTTTCAGGGATTTTGGTTTTGTTTGGATTTTAAAGAAAATTACCAAAACTCTGTCTCTAATCACCTGAAAAATCTGTCTCCAGTCGCCTGAATGCTGTGAAAGGGACAACCCAAGAACTTAAGACAAGGTTTGAACAACATGAGCAAGCTTGCAAGGATTCCTGAAATACAGTAGGAACACTTTCTTCTCAGATAGCAATTTTGCAAAGTCAGAGCATCTCCTTTGTTAGGGACAGCTCTATGATTTATACCAAATTAGAAAAGTTGGAGAACTTTTCTAAGAAATTAAATTTACATTTTGTGATCTTTCCTGTCTCTCCGGTCAAACTCTTTAAGAAATATCTGCTCGAAATATTGGGGGTGCCACAAAATGCTCTATCTCCCATTTCTAAAGTTTATTATCTGCCAATGAAGAAGCGGTTGAGTAGTCTTGCCGTGGATGAAGACAGGGGGGCTGCTGCTAATTTTGACACCCTGAAATTTGACTCAGCTATTGGAAAGTTCCTCTGATGAGAACATGCGGGCGGAGGGCCACTCTTTTAGTCACATTTGTGCTTGAATCTGTCCGGGCTTGGATTCTTAAACTTCAGTTTTCAGAATGCTACCAAATTTGCCAGATATTTCCTATGTGACTCAATCTAAAAGGTGCCTATTCCTGTCTATGCATGTTGAGGTTGTCTCTCTGGGGTTTTCCTAGCATAATTAAGTCTCTCTCACTCAGATGTATTTTCTATAAGCCTAAACAATTATGAGCATTTTTGGATTCCAGGAAGTCTCCTGGCTCTGTCGTTGTTACAGTTGGGTCTTCTTAAATCAGCTCTACCTGGGATGCTATGATTTGGTATTTGGGTTATGTGGCTTGCCTTTTCCTAGAGTGATGTTTCAACTAAAGTTACACCGTGAGAAAACCATGGAAAAAAAGAAAACAGTACCATTCTGAATTACTAATGAGATCTCTGAACAAACCACATGACCTATTCACTATTGTCAAGTCTTTGACAGGCGACCCAGCTCTAGCCCAATCACCCACGCCCCAACCGCAAGACTATGCCAATTACCTACAATCAAAGTCGATTCAGACCAATACGGATGCAACCATCACATCCTTCCTCACCCCACATGTGTCCTCACAACCAACCTCCCTACTGAAATTCTCCGAGGTATCCTGTGAAGAGATTGTAGATATTATTTCCACTATTAACCTCACTACTGCTCCCAACGATCCATGCCCTGCAAGCTGGATTAGAGAGTTGCGCCACGACCTCAGTCCAACAATATGCAGAATCCTGAACCAATCCCTATCAACAGGGTCCTTCCCCCAAAGCTTAAAATATACGTCCATCCGCCCTCTGTTAAAAAATAGTAAACTTGATCCATCTAAAGTTGAGTCCTTCAGACCAATTTCGAGCATCCCCCTACTAGCCAAAATCTTTGAGAAGGTAGTCCAGCGACAGATTCAACACCACGTCGACAATGAAGCATGGCTTTAGAGAAGCACACGGTGTTGATACCATCCTTACAACCCTCTTTAACAATCTAATCATTGGTCTCGACAACATCCACCAAGGATATGCCCTTATCTTCTTGGACATAGCAGCCGCTTTTGATTCGGTGAACCACCAAGCACTCTTACTTCGCCTCGAAGAAAAAGGAATACTAGGCTCAGCACTAGCCTGGTGTAAATCTTATCTGTGCAATAGATGGCAACAAGTCAGAGCTGGATCCATGACCTCAGAGCCATTCCCACTGAAACAAGGCGTACCTCAAGGCGCAAGAGGGCCCTTTGGCACGGCCCTTAGGCAAAGGCTCTGCAAGATCCTCGAAAGCCCACGAATACTTGGAAGAAAAGCAAAGCGGAGACAAACTTCTTCCTTCGGTACTGCTGAGCTCCCTTAGGGTTGAGATAGCGTACCGCACCGAATCGACACTCTACCAAACCGCAGCAAGTATATCCGATGACAAGCAATCACTAACTAGCATCCACATTTTATCTGGTATAGCTTGATCACTGTTGTTAATAAGATATATTCACAGAGCTGCATTACTATCGTTAGTATTATTACATATTGCCCCTACAAATTATCTCTGTCCGAATTTAATACTGTTGTCAGTAGCATATACCCACACATAGTGTATAACCTGTATGATTTAATTACTGTTGTCAGTAAGATATATCAAGAAATGCTATACTGCTACCAATACTAATTGCATCTTTGAAATTGATCTGAATATAATACTACCTGATAATTATTTTACCTGAACAGCCTAATGATTACATTGTTATCAGAATAGTATAAATAACTACTCAATGTTGATTTAATAGTTGCAAAACTGATACTGATACCAAAATTGAATACTTCACTAGCTCTCTCTGCATCATTGTTGTCACCAGTACTCATTACTGCTACCAGTAGTATTTCATCACTCAGAACCATTGTCAGTAGCTAGCTAGCAACTAACTGTCATACATTTTACTACTGATTTCAGTAGTATATTATCATCAATTAGTACTGTTGTTAGTAGCTATCACACAATTTTATATATATACTGTTGTCAGTAGCTTTCATCAATTAGGTTCAATATTGTTTCTAGCAGCTCTCATTTCAACTTTCTGTATAACACAACTTCCTAGTGATTTTCCTTTTCTCTCATTTCCTACCCTGGTTTATAACCGCTTAGCTCCACTAACAGCAACCCATCTAAAATGCCACGTACAAACATAATGCTAATGAAACTATCTTATATCGGTTTAGTCTTAGCAATACTAATCATAGACCTAACACTAAGCCTACACAACAATAACCATAAAACAATTCCCATAATTCACACACACACTAGAAACAACTTCCATACTGGACACATTTATCCATACAACCATCCTAGACTAAATTTCCATAGACTAATTCACATAAAACAAACAAACCCACATCAAACAACTAAGGGAACATGCACCAATAACTCAACATCCCTCTCATGCATCCTTATCAACGCACGCTTCATGAAAAACAAGCTATCCATATTTAATGACTTGATATCTGACTTAAAACCAGACATATTATGTGTCACTGAAACCTGGCTCACCGATACCGATACAGTCTACATAAATCAACTAAATAATGAAGACTATGACACTTTCTATAAACATAGAACCAATAGGAAAGGCGGAGGTGTATTAATGATGACAAAAAGGTACTAAGTGCCAAAACAATCCAATCAAACATCTCCAACAACATAGATACGTTATTAATAAAAATTGGTATCATGAAACTCTGTTTAGTATATAGACCCCCAGACCAAAACCCAGATTGCCTTGACGCTTTTATTGAACTCCTCAGCTCCTCCACTGAACAACACCCTATAATCATGCTAGGAGATTTTAACCTTCCTTCTCTACCAACACTGGACGCTAAACTATTCTTTGACACAATATCAGACATGGAATATCATCAGATAATAAACACTTCTACACACATCAAAGGTGGAACTCTCGATCTTGTCTTTCTCCCTAATACACTCTTCAAACTAATCAACCCAAATTCAGTTGAATGTACACAGATACCCTGGTCTGATCACTACATCATCAAATTAAATCTTACATATCCCCTCACTAGCACTAACAACCAATCCAGATTTGTCCCAACTACAAGATTTAAAAAGTTCAACAATGAAGAATTTATTGATTTAACAATCCCTCACCTCTTATCACCAGCAACGAATTTAGATGACACTGTCAAAAACTGGCATGAAACTATCAACAATGCAGCCAAAATTAATCACACACACAAAAAGATCACTTACTCTGAGACTAATACCAAACCATGGTTCAACAATACACTAAAGCAAATGAAACGGAACCTGAGAAAACTAGAACACAACTGGCGCAAATCTAAATTGACAATACACAAATAAATATACAATAACCACCTCAATAAATACAAAGAAACCTTGGACAGCACAAGAAAAGAATATTATGCTAAAATACTATCAAAATCATATAACAGGCCAAGAGAATTATTCACCATTGTCAGAAATCTAACCAACCCTCAAACCTCTAACAGTGAAATTACAGACATCTCAGTTCAAACCTTAGCCCACCATTATCAAAACAAAGCAAAAATGCCGTCAATGTCTATAGACATTACCAACTTATCACACCAGCCACAAGATGAATGGTCCGAGTTCCATCCCATAACTAAAGAGACACTAAAAAACATTATCACCAGTCTCAACACCACAACTTCATATCTAGATCCATGTCCAGTAACATGGATAAAAAATACCCTACCAATTTTATTACCCTACATTCTCTCAATAGTGAACCTCTCACTAACCCAAGGCTACCTCCCACCATCACTCAAACACGCACAAATACGGCCAATCCTCAAGAACAGCAAACTTGATAAAACTTTACCTGCATCATATAGACCCATTTCAAGCATACCATTCTTGGCTAAAATAATTGAAAAAGTGGTTCAATTACAGACACAGGACTTTCTAGACTCATCTTACCCTCTTGATGAGCAACAGTATGGCTTTCGGCCACGCCATGGAGTTGAAACACTCCTCACAGTTTTAATAGATACGCTCCTAAGAGGGATTGACAATAATAAACAGGCCTTCATTCTACTTTTCATTGATATATCAGCTGCGTTTGACAGCGTACACCACACAATAATGCTCAATAGCTTGAGACAAATAGGCTTAAACTCTACAGTACATAAATGGTTCTCATCCTACCTAGATAATAGAACGCAAAATGTAAGAATTGGAAATCAAAACTCAACCACATATAAACAAGAAATTGGATTACCACAAGGTTCAGCGCTATCAGCCCTGCTTTTTAATATCTACATAAAACCAGTCTGCAACATTTTCAAAAAATTTGGAGTAAAATATCATCTATACGCAGACGATATTATGATGTATATTCCATTCACGATACCCAACCTACCGCTACAACTCCTATCGGACTGTTATAATGGAATTACTACTTGGCTAAAAGCACAAAACCTCCACATAAACCACACTAAAACTGAAGTTCTAATCGTGACCAAGAACAAATCCTATATCCCCCCAACACACATAAGACTTCAAAACCAAGAAATTAAAATAAAAAATGAAATAAGATATCTAGGCGTAATTCTAGACATACACCTTACGATGGAAACACACATTAGCAATACCATAAAGAAAATTTATTTCAAACTCAAAACCCTCAAACAACTTCGTCCGCTAGTATTTACACAAGACTTTATCAACATAATCCAGGCTACCATAACTCCACATTTTGACTTTGTCAATCTAATTCTAATAGGCATATCAAAAAAAAACATCAAACGATTGCAATTAGCGCAAAACGCAGCGGCCAGAATCATATTGAAAATTAACTCAATCCAACACATATCACCAATACTAGCCTCTCTCCATTGGCTACCAATTCAAAGTAGAATAATCTACAAAACAATAATAACTTCATTCAAGGCCTTATATGATATGGCCCCAACTATGCTATGTAACTTAATACACAAAGAACCATCTAAGTCCACACACAGAAAAGGACAATTGAACAGATTAAAGATCCCAAAAGATTATACAAGAGCCCATAAATCAACAAATAACAGAGCCTTTTCCCACATAGCCCCAACGATCTGGAATTCCCTCCCAGAGGAGCTACGAACACTAACGGAGATCATGGAACTCCGCAAAAAATTAAAAACTTATTTGTTCACCAAACACTATAACATAGATAACTCACAACCTGCTTTAGACAAAGGTTAAACAGGTATCTATCTGCATCAAGCAAAAACCCTAACCCACACAATTGACACACAATCATGATGACTTCACAGCTTATGTCCTTTCACTTCCATGTATATAAATACATATATAAAACTGTATATAGTTTATTCTGTTCTGTATTATCCCACATTGTTTAGACTGTATATTCTATATATAATATGATGTTCCTTGTAAATATGTTCTGTTATAATATGACGTTCCCTGTAAAACAAACTTGCTTTGTTAACTATTGTTCACTGTAAACCGCAACTGAACATTGGAAGATGCGGTATATAAATGTGTATAAAATAAATAAATAAAAATAAGGCTCATCCCTATCTGCATTGATGTTTAACATCTACATGCAGCCCATCTGTACTTTAATTCGATCATTCAATGTCCAATGCCTCGCCTATGCAGACGACATCCTCATTTACACACCCTTCAAGATTGATCAACCTGACTTCTCCCAATTATTAAGATGCTTTGAAGCAGTGGCAGACTGGCTCCTCTCTCAAAATCTACAAATTAACCATAGCAAAACAGATGTTCTCTTTGTCACGAGAAACCAGAAATTCACGCCACCTTCCTCACTACAAGTTAACAACACAGAACTTAAGGCAAACCCCACAATTCGCTACCTGGGTATCACACTTGACCAGAGGCTAGACATGTCAGCACATATCAAACACACTACAAAGGCGATTTATCACAAAATCAGATCACTACGACATCTCCGACCACTACTGGACTTCCCTGATTACCGATCAATCTTCCAAGCTCTAGTTATTCCTCACCTCGACTTTACTCACATCATCCTTCATGGATTTCCACAGTCGACCCTAAGCCCCCTCCGTCTTGCCATGAACTCTGCTGCGAGGGTTCTGGTAGGTCTATCAAGGTCAGACCATATAACACCAGTCCTGAAGAACCTACACTGGCTACCTCTGCAGGCCAGAATCCACTACAAGACTTTAGTCATGACATTCAAAGCCCTCAACACCCAGCCACTCACGCCCATCAGTAATCTTCTCCGCAGCACTCCAGCCAACCGATTAAGGAGATCTACATTGATGAACACCCTGGAAGTCCCTAAGTTAGTGACAAAATGTACAAAGGCAACAGCCAGTAGAGCCTTCTCCATGTTCGCACCTATGGCCTGGAACGCTCTCCCAGCAGAAATCCGAGCTATCTCTAACCTACCGTTATTCCGAAAAGCTCTCAAACACCATTTGTTCCTGCTACACTACCCGGATAATAACTCTGGAGCGCACACAGCCATCACCTTACCCCCTACCTAGCCCGCCCCATTGACCAGCCTCCCTTAGAGAATGGTTAATCTCCTTCCCCTCCCTCTCTCCCTTACCCAAAATCTTATGCATCTGCTTACGATCCTTATATGTCATATAAGAATTTCCATAATTTGTATATAGTTCTCCCGGTTAATCCAAGTTTATTACACCTGTTCAATGTAAACTCAATGTGATCTGATGCATTGTTGTATGTTTTGTTCATCTGTAAACTGCACTGATTATAATAGCGCGGTATATAAGAGATATAAATAAATAAATAAAAGTTTCTTTGGTATTTTTATACTATTCGATCTGTTTAGCCTCCTTTCTGGATCCCCCCCTGCTATCTTGTGGGCTATTTGTGTCTAGGAGGGGGAGAGTGTGTGTTTTGGACCCATAGGCAGATTATGTACCACCACACAACCCACCCTCTGGGGCTCAGGGTGGGAAACAGGATCGCCCACCAACAGATCCACATTCTACCTCCCGCAATGGCAGCAGTAGAGGGGACCACCAACCCCAGGCCTGCTGGGGAACAGACACCCTACAGGGCAGGCAGCACAGAGCTGTACACATCCATAAAGCAATAGACAGACAGTAGGCCTGGAAATGCACAGCTGTCCCCATCACTATCTGACATTCTCCAGCAGCAAGCCTCCAGCCAGACACATACTAACTGCAGAGAGTCTGCTAACTAGTCCATAGTGCACGGTCCTGGAGGAAATACAGGTACCCAGAACTGGGATGTCAGCATACACACCAAGCAGATAAGTCAGTGATTGGGCTCCAAAAGAAAACCCATAAATATCACATGAGAAAAATACTACATAGCACTATGGGGGAACCTAGCCATGCTGTGGTCACTGCTCCATCAGGGTGAGAGTGACCTCCCAGCAGGACATGCTGTGGCCACCCTGTCTGTGCAGGTGGTGGCCGGCCACTACAATGTCCGAGCCATTGTCCTATGCTATGTACAGATGAATCCAGGCCAGGCCACCCTATCCTGGCTATTCCCATGGTACCTTGCTCCTCATTATGCACATTGGCAGGCCAATACTGGCAACAGTGCTAACAGTGTGGGCTGTGGAGGGTGTTTGCAGCCACCACACACGGGATAGACAGACACACACTCCTCACACCTATGCCAGCATCGTGCAACTATAGAGGTGTTTGGCAGCCCTGGCCACCACACCAGTCCTGGGCACAGTGCAGGCATGGCTATGGTACGCAATACTGCTGAGGTCACCCCCCCAGGGTGGTAAACACTGTCAGACACAAGACCTGTAGCACACTCCACAGACATCAGAAAGGTTGCTATGCTGCAGCTCACTCAGAAAATTGTACTTAACCTCAGAATTGCTATCTGCCAGTAATCATGGCAACCTTTTGATAGTTGTGTACCGTATTCCCAGGTTTAGGGTGGCATTGCTAAGGTATGCAAGTGCTAGTATTGGGAGATGCACGCAGGGCCCAACATCCTGCCGCTCCAGGAGGCATTGGATAATGGAGCCTGTGGATGCTGGTGTGTCTGCTCCTGTTGGCCGCTGCTTTAGGGCAGAGGTTCCAGACTCCAGTCCTGGTGGGCCAGGCACTGTTTGGGTTTTCATGCTGTCCCTCATGAATATGCATGAGATACATCTGCATACCATGGGGGCGGCGCATAGAAATGCAGCACAGGCATCTTTATTAGAGGCAGCATGGAACCTGAATGGTGTTTGGCCCTCCAGGACTGCATTTGGGAGACTCTGCTCTAAGTAATGCGCATGTTTATGGTGTCTGTGCTCTGTAGGGTACAATGTAGGTGTTTTGGGCATATTTACATCATCTGCAATAAAGGTTCTGTCTGTATTAGCACGTTTTAGTAGTGGGTAAAATATGGGGACTGGGTTGGCAGGAACCACAGCTGGGACTTGAACCTGTGACTTTCTGTTTCTGAACATACTGGCTGTGTGCACTGCACCACTGTGTTGCCACAGAGACAGTGCATTCCCTGGTGATACCATGACTGTTCGTCAGACAGGGCCTGTCTGCTGCAGTGCATGGCACCCACCTACACAGGGCTAGGCCACGGTCTGCTCTGGGCAGCTGCCACTGCCCCCTCCACCACCAGTATCCCTCTGCCACCATGCTGACATGCCCTTCTGCTGGTGGTGCTGGTGGAGCGCAGTCTCAGGCCATCCAGTGTGCGGGTAGGCGGCTGCCTATGTTGCGGGTTCTGGGGTAGGAGTGCCTGCATAGCTGTCCACGCTTCCCCCCAGCACCACATGCCAATGTTTCGTGCCCTTCGGGATACCTGCTGGGTACTATCCCCCGTGACACTGTGGGAAGCACACTCATGCCCATGTTGGACCCTCAGCAGTTGCTGTCTGGCTGCTCTACTGTTTCAGCATTCCTATGGGCCAGCTAGGCATCACCCTAGTCCGCCCTGTGGGCCAGCTGCACCGCAGCATATGCCGCCTGCAGCCCACTGTGTCCCCTTTTCCAGCATCTGTCCAGTTGCCCGTTCCGACATGCCCACCCTGCTGTTGTGGAACATGTGCACGCCATAGGAAACCTGGCTAATGGAGTCGGAAACCCTGCTCAGCGCAATTACTCTGTGGGCTCATTCACCTTGTATGGGGACGGAGCATAGACCCTTCCAAAATTCATATCTTTTTTTTGGAGCTTTCTTGGGAGTGTTTTGTGATGTTTCCCATTGATATCACTATTGGCCAGCTTGGCTATTCTATTTTTACATTTTCCTCTGTATATTTTCAAGGTTTATTTGCCCTTTTGTTCCGTGCACATGTATCACACTTATCACTTTTTGTAAGTTTCCCTGGTTTTGCTGTACATTGCTGACGAAAATGGTTTCTTTTCTCTTTAAATCAGCTCTAACGCCAGGGTTTCACTGGTGTTAGTTTTGAGCTTCAGATTTCACAGCGTTAGTGTGCGGGGAGCCTCTCCCCTCCCACTCTCCACCCATTGACCCCTTCTCTCTGCCCCTGGGGAGCCTTCCTCCGCCCTCTGGGAGCCTTTCCCCGCCTTCAGCGCTCGTTTGCGCCGCTGCGCGCGTTATCGCGCGATAAGGTAGCTGTGCGCCTGATAAAGCGCCATTCTTACGCGATAAGGTACCTTATCGCGCGATAATGTCACAGAGCGCACATTAAGACGGTTTAGTAAACATACCCCTAAGTGTAATTATTTAGTTGAAATTAGTGCTCTGCTCAATCGGCTGTTCGAGTCTTATCTATATGAAGGTGTTATAATTTAATCAAAGATTGTTAGATTATAATAATGATAGTGTCACCAGTGGTATTCTCTCTACATTGCACGGGAGTGCAGTTGTGCATGAATTTTTAAGTGCTGCAAAGAGCCTGGATTCCATCACTAATGACTTCTGCCCTGCAGATCACCTCACCCTCTCCAACTTACACCCAGATTCTGGTGCCACTTCTGTTCCAAAGCATACCACACTCCTTGCCCCTTCTCCTGGGGGGTACTCAACTCAGCTCTCTGCAATTGTTACATTATCTAGCAACATGTTCCTGTAATTCTGCATAGAGCAAGTTAAGGGTTTCGGTCATTTGCTAGAGAAGGGAATGATGGTAATGTGGGATCTGCAGTTGATGTGCCAAAATCCTTGTTGTGTCTGTGTTTTTTTGCCACTTCTGGGGCTGTTTCTTATAATGGAGAAAGTTCAAAACTGCCGCTCTTTTTTGAAGGACTAGGGGTTGAGCGGTGGTCCTTTTGTCGTGGGCCATGTGTTCTGGAGCTCCTTGCTACCACCAGGATGTGGTCTGTATCTGGGCAGGAGGTGCTTATTTGATATGGACAGTCTCTCCTGTCGGTACCAAAACTGCACATGGTGGGGGGGGGGGGGGCATTAGACCCCCAAAGACACCTTTAAGATTAATAGGAGAAAATATTTTTTTTCACTGAATGTGTAAGCAAACTCTGGAATTCATTACCAGAGGATGTAGAAAAAGCAGTTTAAAAAAGATTTGGGCAAGTTCCTGGAGGAAAAATCCATAAACCATTATTAAAGATGACCAAGTACTTGTGACCTGGAATGGCCACGGTTGGAAACAGGATACTAGGCTTGATGGACCTTAGTCTGGCTCAGTATGGCATTTCTATGTTCTTAGGTTGATCCAATGGAGGAGTCCTCACCAGTTCTGGTCATGTTGTCAGTCATAATTCGCTTCAGTGCCACACCTGCTACCATTTCTTACTTTTTTTATTTAATCTGTTCTGGTGCCTTTTTTTTCCTGAGGAAAGCCATGATTCACTGGTGTCATGGAAACCTTAGACTGAGGGAGAAAAGGATCCTGCCCAGGGTGAGGATGCCCATGCAAGCCCAGAGTAGTCTTAAAAGGCTTCCCTGAGCTAGAGGAGAACTCCGCACATTGGGCTCCATCAGGACATCACCATGTAGTGCGCCTGCGTTTCCCTGTGGAGAAAGAAAGGGACCCCAGTTGCACAGAGAGAGGACGCACGCTAAGGGAAGGCTACTACTTCTACTACTGAGCATTTGTATAGCGCTACAAGTCATACGCAGCGCTGCACAGACATGTAAGAGACAGTCCCTGCCCATCAGAACTTACAATCTAGCCAAGAAAGACAACACAGAAGGTGTAGACGGGGATAAAACAAGGCTAAAGGCAGCATGTGCGTGTATGCGTTGAGGAGTTCCAAAGTCATTAGCGAGGTGCGTTAGCAGAGTCATGTGTTGAGTTAGTAAAGAAACCACAGTAGAGGCTGCAGGGCAGGAGTGAGGTGTACTGGCAGAATTGGGGGGGGGCGGGGGGGGGGTTCCTATTACTGGAATTGCAAGTGGTGCTGAAACCTAGGCCTAAGTTAGGTTGATAGGGCTGCATTGGGGAAGCTTGTATAGCACCTGTTTAAAGTCTACTGAATCCTAGTCAATGTAATCAGCATCTCACTCTCATGAGGAGCTGATTACAGCCAATTAAAAAAGCCTTTTTAGTGCATTCTCGGAGAATCTTCTTTTCAACTGGCATCAAAAAGATGCTAATGTACCATTGTACGCTTCACCAGTGTGGAGCTTTCTCTGCGTTGGGGGAGGGGTGATCTGCTTTGTAGTTACCAGCTTGGCACATTCGCCCTGCCTGTTTCATCACCAGCTCTGTATTTAACGGTGAATAAAGGACTTTGTTTGCCTGTACTGAACAGCTCGACAGATGGTCTTTGAATTCTTTGTGTAGAGAAAAGAAAAAATGAGAAAAAAATGTTTGCAATCCTTTTTCTAATTTTGGCCTTGGGCAAATTATCAAAAGAATACTTTGTATTAAAACTGCGGCATCCAATTCCGTTTCAAGAGCACTAATTATTCTGCATATCAAAAGCACTATCTAGCAATGCTGGAAGATTATAACAAACGGCCCAAGTCTGTTTAACTCTTTGACTTTTGAAGCACTGCACATGGGGGGAGGAGGGCGGCCTGGGATTTCATTTTCATTTCAATTATTTCCATTTAAAACAAGCAGAATAATTAAACATAATTCAAAATACTACTACTACTACCGATCATTTATTTAACAGTTTTTTATATACTGTCTTTCATATTATCAAAGTGGTTTACATTGAACTTCAAAGGTACATTGAACAGTAAACAATAAGAGGACAGTTTTACAGGGAATGATCAGGGTATATCAAGGAATGTGACTATGTACAAGGCGTACACAGCACTGCAGAGACACAGAGAAAAAACAGCCACTGCTTGTTAGAGCTCACAATCTAATCAAGACACACAATAAGATAGATAAAATTAAAGGTATAAAAGGGAAAGGTAAGGGGACACAAGAGGCAGCCTCAAAGACGTAAGCTTTAGCTTGGATTTGAAAAGGGGGTGAGATAAAGCCTGACTTATTGATTTAGGTAGTTTGTTCCAATAGTCTAACGGTTAGCATTAAGCCGTTACTACATAAGAACATAGTATATGCCATACTGGGTCAGACCAAGGTCCATCAAGCCCAGTATCTGTTTCCAACAGTGGCCAATCTAGGTCATACGTACCTAGCAGTTTCCCCAAAAGACACAGGTTCCACAATGCTTGTACTGGGTCAAGCAGTGATATCCTGGGTCCTTTCTTAATAATGGTTTAATGTGGCAGGTGCAGGCCTGTGATCCACGGTGTCTGACATAAGCAGGCAGGCCTAACTAGCTTGACCTGTAAATGAAGCCTGTGGAGAGGCACATAGGAATTGCACATCCCCCAATATGCTGCTATTGTAGGATAGAACTCTGTAAGAGAACTAAACTAACTTAGGTAAGCAAAACTGAGAGATGGAAAAATACAGAAAAATATGTTTAAAAGTTACTGATAAGAAAAAGTACATCTGCAAGGAATATAATTGGGAGTGCTGACAGATGAGTTGCAGAGCCCTGCTCCCCTGCATGCACAAATTGGCTCTATGGCCTTGAAAGTATGAAAGTAACAAGTTGATGAACTGACCATTGTAATTGGGACTAGAAGGGGGGTATGCAGGTGCCATGCCCACTGAAGGAACATAATTGGATAATCTTATCAGTACCGGCACCAATGGAAGGGGTACGGGAGGTACGGGAGAGTACCGGGACCAATGAAATGTTTTTCTATACCTAGAATGGAACAGAAGTCTATAAAAGTTGTTGTAATGCTAGAAAACTTTGCTCAGCCATTTTGAATTTGATTCTGCTTGAGACTTGTGCACAAATAAATGATTTGGACCTTCTGAACAGACTCCTGGTATCATTGGTTTGTCTGCGCTTTGCTGCTACATATTCTTGGTGCGTTGGCCGGGAAGTTGTGGAATCAAAGTGTATATAGGGCAATATACCACGACTTTCCGCCTCTATAGGCTTGGTCCTGCCGGGATCGCGCCCTTCCGACGAGGGCTGCTCCCTGGCGCCGCCGGTCCCTTGTATCGGAGGGAGCTGGTCGGACCTCGGCGGGTGCCGGGCCCGGCTGGAGCCAACGCCTCGAACCCGAGTGAGGGGAGTCCGAGGTCCAACTCATGCGCCTGCTTGGGAAGTTTGAGGACCGGATCCGGTGAGTATAGTTTTGATTTGGTGTCTAGACAGAAATAGAAAGAGCAGTACTGCCATTGGAACTTGGAATTTGGAATTTGTAATCTCGAGATATTGGGAATTGGTAAGAGAGCATGATCACCTCTCAAGGAAGGGCCGAGTAACCCCGCATGGGAATTTGCCGGGTGAAACCCTCATCCTTTTTGTAATTGGGAAAAAGACTAGTCAGAATAGATAGAAACGAATGCATTCTGGGATACGTTGCTAGCATGATTGTGTGAACGAAGTGTGAATGAGAGGTCTGGCAGCACGGACCAAGTGAAGGCGGACCCCTGAGTAGCGCATTTCCTGACCGGGCGACCGCGTTCAGGTCGCAAAAAGGGGGAAGCGATTGTCGTCTTGTCTTGTTATTTGTACTCCTTATATGTTTCCAGGGCCGTGAGGACCCCTTACCCACGGTCCGCCCTCCTTTTCCCTTTTGTCTGTTGTTGCGCGCACACATCGAAATGGGAGGGGCGGGGTCTACTAGAAACACTCCATTAGAATGTATGATCGCACATTTTAAAGAGGGATATTCTGGAGATTATGGTATTAAAATGACAGCAGCCCGTTTGCAGATTTTGTGTACTAGGGAGTGGCCCGATCTAGACCCCATCTGGCCCCGAGAGGGAACGTTTAATGTAGAGATTATTCAGTCAGTACACCGTAGAGTGCGGATAGCGCACCCCGATCAGTACCCCTATATAGATTCCTGGTTAAGTATTTGTGAAGATCCGCCCCTCTGGGCGCAGCGCTGTTATGAGGAACAATGCAGAATAATGTTAGCTAAGACAGATTCTAGACAGAAAACGGAACAGCCGAGAAGGAAAGAGCAGGATAAGAAGTCCAGGAAGAAGCCCATCCTGGTAGATCCTGATTCCCCAGAGATAATTCCCAGACAGCCTCAAACCCCAGGTCCGATAAGAGTAGCCCGGCGTCCTGCCCCAGAACCCCAGAGACGGCCGGAGCGGGACCCAACCCCTGAACCCCCTCCTGGAGGGCAGAGAGAGGAATTAGCTGAAGAAGAGGATGTTATAAAAAGCGAGTCAGAAGCAGAGGTAGAAGAGGAAGAAAATGAAAATGCCCAAAGCGAGGGAGATAGCGAACAAGTGATTGCCAGTGCCAGCGTGCCAGCAAAATGTACACCCAAAGTGAAACCTGTTGAGAAAGCGAAAGTAATCTCTGGAAAGATAGTTCAGAAAACAGCCCTTAGATCCCACAAGACAGCTACCGCCAAAATGCTGCCTTTACGGCAAGTCCCGGGAGTGCCCATAAAGAACGATAATGAGGAGGTGGTAGCGGGACCCTTAACTTATGTGTATATCCCTTTCTCTACAACTGATTTGTTAAATTGGAGGTCGCATTATGCCTCCTATACTAGCAAGCCCCAGGAACTTACAGAATTAGTAACTACTCTAATGGAAACCCATCAACCCACCTGGGCAGATTGCCGCCAGCTCCTGTCCACACTATTCACGACAGAAGAGCGAGCAAGAATTAGAAAAGCAGCTATTGAGTGGATGGCAGATAACCCTGTAGCTCCGGGACAGGGACTGAGCAGAATAGACTATCGGGAAGCGGCTCAGAGAGAATTCCCGAATGAAGACCCTCATTGGGATCCAAATACAGATGAAGGATCCACAGCCCTAGCCCGTTTTCGCCAAGGCTTTTTACAAGGCCTGAAAAGGGGGGGCCAAAAAGCTATGAACCTTTCCAAAGTTGCAGGAGTTATCCAGGGTGTAGATGAGAGCCCAGCAGACTTTCACGAAAGATTAACTGAAGCATACAGAATGTATACCCCCTATGATCCCGAGGCACCAGGAAGTTTATGTATGGTGAATTCTGCTTTTGTAAACCAGTCTCAACCAGACATTAGACGTAAATTACAGAAGTTAGAAGGGTTTGCGGGCATGAATGCAACACAGTTACTGGAAGTCGCTCATAAAGTGTATGTGAATCGTGATAATGAAAGACAGAGAGAATGTGATAGAAAGATGAAGAAGAAAGCTGATTTTTT
Source organism: Ichthyophis bannanicus (assembly GCA_033557465.1). NCBI lineage: Eukaryota > Metazoa > Chordata > Amphibia > Gymnophiona > Ichthyophiidae > Ichthyophis > Ichthyophis bannanicus. The sequence goes on from CM066032.1 coordinate 72,564,687, forward strand.
GGCTGCGGCCATAGTTGAACAGAAAAGGGGAGGTGTCCCTAGTCGACAGAGCAGAGGAAGAGGGCGGGGTCAAGGCGGAGGCCGGACCCAGAAGCTAGGCGTGAACCAATGCGCCTACTGTAGAGAAGAAGGACATTGGAGAGATACGTGCCCGCAACTCGAAGACGCCCAGCAAGATGACGACAGCAATCATCAGTGGCGAGAAGAAAGACGAGGCTACCCCCGAAACCGCGGAGGAGCCAATCGAGAACAATTCCAGCGAGAAAGAGGAGGAGGAGCCATTCAAGCATTGGCCACAACGATTCAGGATGAAAATGACGTGGATTAGGACAGACCGGGCTCCAAGTTTGCTTTAGGTCTCCAGGAGCCTATGGTCGGAATACAAATAGGAGACCAAGTTATGGACTTTATGGTTGATACTGGAGCACAACATTCAGTAATAGACAAAAAGATAGCCCCACTTTCTACAAAAGCAGTCACCATTATAGGAGCAACTGGTGTCAAAGCTACAAAATCTTTTCTCCAGAATCGTATATGCAGTCTAGGAGGACAGCAAATAACTCATCAATTCCTTTATATGCCCGAATGTCCAGTGCCACTACTGGGACGAGATATGTTAGCCAAACTCCAAGCACAAATATCTTTCTCTGAAGAAGGAGAAATGCAAATGACAGTAAATCCCCAAGCCAAACCAGCAGGAATAATGCTGCTGACAGTTCCCCGAGAAGAAGAATGGAGGTATTACATTGATGACTCTATCCAAGACACTTATTTCGAACAAACTCTAAAGAACATTCATGCACCACCTGGAGTATGGGCAGAAGGCAGTCCCCCAGGCCTAGCCAAGCATATAGCTCCAGTGATTGTAACCCTCAAGCCTAGTGCAACACCAGTGCATGTCAAACAGTACCCTCTCCCAAGAGCTGCAATTGAAGGCATTCATCGCCACCTACAAAGATTGCTCGAGCATGGCCTACTAAAAGTATGTCAATCCCCATGGAACACTCCACTTTTGCCAGTAAAGAAGCCTGGAACGGATGATTACCGCCCAGTACAAGACTTAAGGAGAGTAAATGATGCAGTTGAAACTATACATCCAGTTGTACCCAATCCTTACACTCTTCTAGGACTGATACCTGCTGAAGCTACCCATTTCACTGTACTGGATTTAAAAGATGCATTCTTTTGCATAAGATTAGCCCCTGTAAGTCAAATATTGTTTGCATTTGAATGGCAGGACCCCATCTCTGGAAGAGGGGGCCAACTCACCTGGACAAGATTACCCCAAGGATTCAAAAATTCGCCTACCATCTTTAGTGCTGCACTGAATCAAGACCTTTCAAGCTATCCAGTGGCCCCGGGGAAGAGAGTGCTTCTCCAATACGTGGACGATCTGCTGATAGCTGCCATATCAGAAAGTGAAATAAATAAATAAATAAATAAATAAATAAAATACTAGCCACCAAAGATCTCTTGCAGTTACTAGATGAAGCTGGATACAAAGTTTCCAGAGCAAAAGCACAGCTATGCCAAAAAGAAGTGAAATACTTGGGTTTTCGTATAACCCAAGGAAGCCGAAGATTAGGCAGAGAAAGAAAAGAAGCAGTATGTAGAATTCCAACTCCAACAACCAGAAAGCAAGTCAGAGCCTTTCTGGGAGCGGCAGGATATTGCCGAATCTGGATACCCAACTTCGCCCAAATTGCCAAACCACTATATGAAGCCACAAAAGGAGAAGAAAAGTCGCCACTGGAGTGGGGACTTGAGCAGGATACAGCCTTCAAGAAGTTAAAGGAAGAATTGATGTCATCACCAGCACTTGGACTACCAGATGTCCACAAGCCTTTCCACTTGTTTGTACATGAAGCACAGGGAAATGCCTTAGGCATGTTGACTCAGAAATTGGGAAATTGGGAGCGACCTGTAGCATACCTATCGAAACAATTGGACCCTGAGGCCAAAGGATGGCCACCATGCCTGAGAGCAGTTGCAGCTACAGCACTATTAGTGAGTGAAGCAGACAAGCTCACACTAGGACAAAACATACGAGTCACTGTGCCACATGCAGTCCTTGCCCTTATGGAACAAAAAGCAAATTATTGGCTCACCAATTCCCGAATGTTGAAGTACCAGAGCATGTTATGTGAAAACCCACAGATACAACTAGAAGTGAGTCATGCCTTGAATCCAGCCACCTTGATACCCATCAGTGAAGAACTCCCAGAACATGACTGTATCGAAGTCATGGAAACTGTGTTCTCCAGTCGACCCGACTTGACAGATGTGCCCATAGACAATCCTGACCAAATCTATTATGTTGATGGGAGCAGTCTCATCCTCGATGGACGACGTTGTGCCCGATATGCAGTCGTCACTCAACACGAAGTAGTTGAATCATCAGCTCTAGCCTCAGGCACATCAGCCCAGAAAGCCGAATTGATAGCACTCACCAGAGCATTATTGTTAGGAGAAAAACTTGTGCTAAATGTATATACAGATTCCAAATATGCCTTCACCACTCTGCATGCCCATGGAGCTCTCTATAAAGAACGAGGGCTCATCACATCTGGAGGAAAATCAGTCAAATATGGTCCCGAGATATTGATGTTACTTGATGCAGTTTGGGCCCCAACACGTGTAGCTGTCATGCATTGCAGAGGACATCAAGCGGGAAAAGGAGAAGTTGCCCGAGGAAATAGATTTGCAGATGCTTCAGCACGACAAGCAGCTATGACAGGACAGATTACCCCACAAGCTATGCCAATGCAAGCAGCATTGTTTCCAGTACCTCTGAATTTATGGACACCACGATATACCACCAAAGAATTAGATTACTACTGTAACAAGGAAGATGGAGTACTGAAAGATGGATGGATTGAGCTGCCACCAGAAGAGGGTAGTCAACCCCCTGGACGAATAGTAATTCCTGAATTGTTAGGACCATCTTTTGTCAAAGCTTTTCATGAAGCTACCCACTATGGGAAAAGTGCTATGGAAAAAGCACTCAGACCACATTTTTACATCCCTCTATTGACAACCATATCAGCTTCAGTAGCACGTCAATGTCTAACCTGTGCCAAAAATAATGCCAAACAAGGCCTTATAACGGCACCCCGAGTTCAGTCAGGAGGTGTAACCCCCATGCACAACGTCCAAATTGATTTTACCGAAATGCCAAGAGCCAATGGATACCATTATCTATTAGTATTAGTTTGTACTTTCTCTGGGTGGGTAGAAGCCTTCCCAACCAGAACTGAGAAAGCCCGAGAAGTTACCAAAGTCTTAATGAGAGAGATTGTCCCTAGGTTCGGAATTCCAGCAGTAATAGGGTCAGACAATGGACCCTCATTTGTCTCCCAGGTTACTCAGCAGTTAGCAAAAGCTTTGCAGATACAATGGAAACTCCACACTGCATACAGACCCCAGAGTTCAGGGAAAGTTGAGCGAATGAATCGTACCCTAAAAGCCCAAATGTCCAAGCTTTGTCAGGAGACACACTTGAAGTGGCCCCAAGTGCTCCCAATAGCTTTACTTAGAATACGCTCAGCTCCTGTAAAATCAACAGGATTTTCCCCTTTTGAAGTTTTGTATGGTAAACCCCCACCAATAGTGCAGGGAGTCAAAGGAAGTTTAGCCCAAATTGGTTCAGAAGTAACCAGACAAGAACTCCTAGCTCTTAGTTTTGTTCTGCAGACTCTCCATGCGTGGATCCAAGACCAGTTGCCTATCAACTTGACGGAACCCTTGCATCCCTATCAGCCTGGTACCTCGGTGTGGATCAAAGATTGGAAGAAGACACCGTTGGAACCCCATTGGAAGGGACCGTACACCGTCATCCTGTCTACCCCAACTGCAGTAAAGGTAGCCGAGATCGACGCCTGGATCCACCACAGCAGAGTCAAGCCCGCCGCTGATCCTGAACCTGAGCAGTGGACAGCAGAACAGCATCTTGATGCACCCTTGCGAGTTACTCTGAGACGGCAACCAGCAACTTAGACACTTTATCACAGTGCCTTGCAGTAGCCAAGTCTTTCGAAGAGGATTGCTGTTTTCCATGCAGCAACAGTTTTGTTTCAACGAACCCAATTTGCGTGCGATTTGGCACACCACTTTGATACTACATTGACTAGCCAGACTTCACAAGCCAACTGAAATTGCTAATAAGTTGGTTAATGTGTACTGGACAACCTGAGGATCTTCAATCAACACTCAGCACCCGTTAAATTGCTTCATTAGCAAACGGGACGAAGAATAAAAGACCGTCGTGATCAAGATCAGCAAGCTGAGGATTCAGAAGAACTCCAATCAACATCAACATGCATCTTTACTTTTGCTTTGCCTTGGTTGCCTTATTTGGAGGTTTTGAACAGACTTATGCTTTACCTCCATGCACTGCTTGCATTACTTCTACTCGAACTGGACTGAAAGTAACTCAGACTTTGATTTACCACTCGTACTATACTTGCAAGGGAAAAGTGACTCGGTGTATTTATAACACCACTGAACTAAATATTTGCACTTATGGCAAAATTAGAGCATGCTATAATCCGCATCAGAATCCATCCTATTACACGTTGGAAATACGATGGAAGGATGCAGATGGACCTATAATAGCTGCTACACCACCACTTAAGGACATTACTAAACCTGCTGTTTTGAATTTTGATGCATGTAATGCCATTAACAGAGATAGTTATTCCACCTGTGGTACTTGGGAGAAAGCGTATCGAAATGACCATAAGTACATGTGTCCGGAAGGTGCCACAGGATGGTGGAAGGGTACAGGTAAAACGGGATCAGGCTATAGTACTGCACCAGCAGCAGATTACTATTGCCCGTATTGGGGATGTGTTTTTTATGCTACCTGGAATAATGGTATAGTTGATGAGAAGATAGATAAACGAATGGCTACTTTAACCAAGCCAACCACAAATGATAAATGTCAGAAAGATGCTTGTAACCCCTTACACTTACGTATACACAATCCCTATGCATGGAAACAAGGATACAAGTTTGGTTTACGTATTGCTGGAGGGGCAATAGATCCAGGAACCATTGTGTATATTAGATTGAATACCCAAGCTCACAAGTCATCCAAATATCATATCCATAATACCTTCTATGAAGCCATGCATGTAAATAAGTTTGAGATCCCTCATCCCTCACAGAATTTATTTCTCGAATTAGCCGGAGCAGTAGTATCTAGTCTTAAGATCTCAGATTGCTATTTCTGTGGCGGAACCCAAATGGGAGACCAATGCCCATGGGAAGCCCAAGAATTGAATTATTCTTTGATTTACAATCAGACTGAATTACACAAGACTACCAGTGAATGGGTGTTAGCGCACTCAATCGTTGGACGTCTTTGCTATGCCAGAACTGGACCCCAGTTCACCCAAAAGGTAGGACAGCTGGTCTGTCTTAGCCAGAAGTACTATAATGCCACGACCAAAAAGACAGCATGGTGGTCAGGAATCAGACACCCTGAACCTCCTAATCCATTAGCTAGATTTCCTGAACTTGCAGATTTATGGACTAACCTTGCCAAAGTCCATGCCTGGCAAGCCCCACCTGGCCTATATTGGATCTGTGGAAACCGAGCATATGCCCAACTCCCGCCACAATGGGGAGGAGCATGTGTCTTAGGAACCATCAGACCTTCTTTCTTTCTTCTAAACACTGAACATGGAGAAGAATTAGGATACCCCGTATATACTACCCACCGACACAAACGAGCACTAAGACAGAAAAGAGAAGCTTTACAGATAGGCAAGTGGGAGAAATGGCAAGGTGATGATTGGCCACCAGAAAGAATCATTGAGTATTATGGGCCTGCCACTTGGAATGATGATGGTATGTATGGTTATCGCACTCCAATCTATATGATTAATCGTATTATTCGCTTACAAGCAGTAGTTGAAATAATAACCAATGAAACTAGTCATGCTCTTACGTTTTTAGCTAGACAAAGTACTCAGATGCGCACTGCTATATATCAGAACCGCTTAGCACTTGATTATTTGTTAGCAGCAGAAGGAGGAGTATGTGGTAAACTGAATTTAACTAATTGCTGTTTAAAAATAGATGATAAGGGTCAAGTAGTTGAAGAAATTGCTAAAGATATGCAAAGACATGCTTATGTGCCAGTACAAACTTGGCACTCATTGAAATTCCCTAACTGGTTTGCAAACCTTTTCTCCTGGCTGGGAGGATTTAAGACTTTCATTGTCTTAGTACTAATCCTTGTTGTTGTTATTTTCTTATTACCATGTTTAATCCCATGTTGTATGCGTTCTATTCATAATGCCATTGACAGCACAGTAGAGCGGAAGACCGCAACTAAAATAATGGCTTTGTATAAAGCCAGTCCTAGTCGAAATCCTTCAATCATGATGTGATTCTTCAAAAGGTGATTTAAGTAATAGGGTGAGATTAATCAAAGGGGGGAATGTGGCAGGTGCAGGCCTGTGATCCACGGTGTCTGACATAAGCAGGCAGGCCTAACTAGCTTGACCTGTAAATGAAGCCTGTGGAGAGGCACATAGGAATTGCACATCCCCCAATATGCTGCTATTGTAGGATAGAACTCTGTAAGAGAACTAAACTAACTTAGGTAAGCAAAACTGAGAGATGGAAAAATACAGAAAAATATGTTTAAAAGTTACTGATAAGAAAAAGTACATCTGCAAGGAATATAATTGGGAGTGCTGACAGATGAGTTGCAGAGCCCTGCTCCCCTGCATGCACAAATTGGCTCTATGGCCTTGAAAGTATGAAAGTAACAAGTTGATGAACTGACCATTGTAATTGGGACTAGAAGGGGGGTATGCAGGTGCCATGCCCACTGAAGGAACATAATTGGATAATCTTATCAGTACCGACACCAATGGAAGGGGTACGGGAGGTACGGGAGAGTACCGGGACCAATGAAATGTTTTTCTATACCTAGAATGGAACAGAAGTCTATAAAAGTTGTTGTAATGCTAGAAAACTTTGCTCAGCCATTTTGAATTTGATTCTGCTTGAGACTTGTGCACAAATAAATGATTTGGACCTTCTGAACAGACTCCTGGTATCATTGGTTTGTCTGCGCTTTGCTGCTACAGTTTATGGACCTTTCCTCCAGGAACTTGTCCAAACCTTTATTAAACCCAGCTACACTAACAGCCTTTACTACATCCTCCAGTAACAAATTCCAGAGTTTGATTACACGTTGAGTGAAAAAATATTTTCTTTTATTAGTCTTAAAGTTTATCCTGTAGCTTCATTGCATGTCCCCTAGTCTTTCTATATTCTGATAACGTAAACAATTGATCTACGTTTACCCGTTCCACTCCGTACATTAATTTATAGACTTCTATCATATCTCCCCTCAGCCATCTCTTTTCCAGGTTAAAGAGCCCTAATCTTTTTAGCCTTTCTTCATAGGAGTATCCTTCCATCCCCTTTACCATTTTGGTGGCTCTTCTCTGAACCTTTTCTAATAACGCTATATCCTTTTTAAGATACGGCGACCAGAATTGCACACAATATTCAAGGTGCGGTCTCACCATGGAACGGTATAGAGGCATTATAATATCTTTTGTTTTATTTTCCATTCCTTTCCTTATGATACCTAGCATTCTATTTGCTCTCTTGGCTGCTGCTGCACACTGGGCCGAGGGTTTAACATGGTATCCACAATGACGCCTAAATCTTTTTCCTGGGTGGTGGTTCCTAATGTGGAACCTTGCATCGTGTAACCATAGTTTGGGTTGTTCTTCCCTAGGTGCATAACTTTGCACTTGTCCACATTAAATTTCATCTGCCATTTTGATGCCCAGTCTTCCAATTTATCAAGATCCTCTTGCAATTTTCCACAATTCTCTTGGGTTTTAACAACTTTAACTATCTACATTTCATATAGGACAAGCTCTTAGGCTCCAAATGATTCTTCTTTGAATGAAAGTACCACAGTTATTGCACTGAATACATGACATGTTGATTAAGCAGTCCCAGAAGAGGAAGAATAATAATAAGAAAAGTTGAAGAAGATGTGGGCGTTACCCAAGTTAGGAACGACAGATGGCACATATGTGACCACTATATAGGCAATGTAACCCCTGGGGTGGGTGGGGTGAGGGTAGGGTGGGCGGGAACCTAAGTGTCTCTGGCCAGTAGGCTGTTCCTGAACAGTGGGCACACAGCAAAGGAGTAGGTAAGGGAACCCACCAAGAAGGGAAAATAGATAGATAAATATGTGGAGACAAACAGACAGATAGAACTCTCAGTTTAGCAGCAAATTCAGCAAAAATCACCTTTTGGGAGAACCCTGGAAAGCACTCCTCTTCTCAAGGAACAGAAAGGCAATCTGATGAAGCCCATATGCACAACAGGAAATGGAGGTCTACAACAATGCCTCAGCAGGGGGGAGGGGTAGTCACTCAGGTAGACTAAGGGGGATGTTTACTAAAGTGCGGTAAACGTGACTAACGCGCGTTATACGACATTAACGACCGTAAATGCCGTATAACGCGTGTACCGATGCGCTAACGACCGTTAACGTCATACTACGCGCGTTAACCGTAGTTAACGATCGTAAAGCTCCGCGGCGCGTTAAAACAGCGCAGAAGGTGGAGAGTGGGCGGAGAGAAGGGGTCAATGGGCGGAGAGTGGGCGGGGAGAGGCTCCCCTCATACTAACGCGCTGAATTTCAGAGCTCAATTCCAACGCGAATGAAAACCTGTCGTTAAAGGCATTTAAAGGGAAGAGAAACCATTTACGTCAGCAATGTACAGAAAAACCGGGGAAACCCACAAAACGTGAGCAGTGTGATAAATGTGCACAGAACAAAATTTCACATAAAACGTTAAAAATGACCACAAGAAACATTTTAAAAAGCATAATTCAGCTGGGCAACAGTGATAGCAATGGGCAACAAGGAACAAAATGCCCTGGAAAGCACCAAAATAAAAAGAAATGATGTGTGGAAGGGTCTACGCTCCGCAGACCCTTTCAAAGAGCATTACATTGTAATGGAACTGTCCTGGGCGTGTGGTGTAACGTTTCCCAATGATATTGTAGCAGCAAAGCGCAGACAAACCAATGATACCAGGAGTCTGTTCAAAAGGTCCAAATCATTTATTTGTGCACAAGTCTCGAACCAATCAATTTCAAAATGGCTGAGCAAAGTTTTCAAGCATTACAACAACTTTTATAGACTTCTGTTCCATTCTAGGTATAGAAAAACATTTCATTGGTCCCGGTAACCTCCCGTACCTCCCGTACCTCTTCTATTGGTCCCGGTACTGATAAGGTTATCCAGTTATGTCCCTCCAGTGGGCATGACACCTGCATACCCCCCTTCTAGTCCCAATTACAATGGTCAGTTCATCAACTTGTTACTTTCACACTCTCAAGGTTATAGAACCAATTTGTACGTGCAGAGGAGCTGGGCTCTGCAACTCATCTGTCAGCACTCCTAATTATTTCTTTGCAGATGTACTTTTTCTTATCAGTAACTTTTAAACATGTCTTTTCTGTATTTTTCCATCTTTCAATACTGCAGTTCTGCTTACCTAAGCTAATTCAATATTTCTACTGAGTTCTATCTTACAATAGCAGCATATTGGGGGATGTGCAATCCTATATGCCTCTCCACAGGCCTCATTTACAGGTCAAGCTAGCCATGCTGGCCTGCTTATGTTCAGACACTGTGGGTCACAGGCCTGCACCTGCCACATTCCCCCCTTTGATTAATCTCACCCTATTACTTAATAAGGTGTGAGAATTAAATCAATTTCTGAAGAATCACATCCTGGCTAAAGGATTTCTACCAGGACTGGCTGTATATAAAGCCATGATTTTTGTTGCGGTCTTCCGCTCTACTGTACTATCAATAGTGTTATGAATGGAACGCATACAACATGGGATTAAACATGGTAATAAGAAGATAACAGCAACAAGGATTAGTACCAATACGATGAAAGTCTTAAATCCTCCCACCCATGAAAAGAGGTTAGCAAACCAATTAGGAAATTTCAATGAGTGCCACGTCTGCACTGGCACATAAGCATGTCTTTGCATATCTTTAGAAATTTCTTCAACTACTTGACCTTTATCATCTATTTTCAAACAGCAATTGGTTAAATTCAGTTTACCACATACTCCTCCTTCAGCTGCTAACAAATAATCAAGTGCTAAGCGGTTCTGATATATCGCAGTGCGCATCTGTGTACTTTGTCTAGCTAAAAGCGTAAGAGCATGACTAGTTTCGTTAGTTATTATTTCAACTACTGCTTGTAAGCGAATAATACGATTAATCATATAAATTGGGGTACGATAACCATACATACCATCATCATTCCAAGTGGCGGGTCCATAATATTCAATGATTCTTTCTGGTGGCCAATCATCACCTTGCCATTTCTCCCACTTGCCTATCTGTAAGGCCTCTCTCTTCTGTCTTAGTGCTCTTTTGTGTCGGTGGGTAGTGTATACTGGGTATCCTAATTGTTCTCCATGTTCAGTGTTTAACAGGAAGAAAGAAGGTCTGATGGTTCCTAAGACACATGCTCCTCCCCAGTGTGGTGGGAGTTGTGCATATGCTCGGTTTCCACAGATCCAATATAGGCCAGGTGGGGCTTGCCAGGCTTGGACTTTGGCAAGGTTAGTCCATAGACCTGCAAGTTCAGGAAATCTGGCTAATGGGTTAGGAGGTTCAGGATGTCTGATTCCTGACCACCATGCTATCTTCTTGGTCGTGGCATTATAGTACTTCTGGCTAAGACAGACCAGCTGTCCTACCTTTTGGGTGAACTGGGGTCCAGTTCTGGCATAGCAAAGACGTCCAACGATTGAGTGCGCTAACACCCATTCACTGGTTGTCTTATGTAATTCAGTCTGATTGTAAATCATGGAATAATTCAATTCTTGGGCTTCCCATGGCCACTGATCTCCCATTTGGGTTCCGCCACAGAAATAACAATCTGTGATCTTAAGACTAGATACTACTGCTCCGGCTAATTCTAGAAATAAATTCTGTGAGGGGTGAGGGATCTCAAACTTATTTACATGCATGGCTTCATAGAAAGTATTATGAATATGATATTTAGATGACTTGTGGGCTTGGGTATTCAATCTGATATACACAATGGTCCCTGGATCTATTGCTCCTCCAGCAATACGTAAACCAAACTTATATCCTTGTTTCCATGCATGGGGATTGTGTATACGTAAGTGTAAGGGGTTACAAGCATCTTTCTGACATTTATCATTTGTGGTTGGCTTGGTTAAAGTAGCCATTCGTTTATCTATTTTCTCATCAGTTATACCAGTGTTCCAGGTAGCATAAAAAACACATCCCCAATACGGGCAATAGTAGTCTGCTGCTGGGGCAGTACTATAGCCTGGTTCCTTTTTACCTGTACACTTCCTCCATCCCGTGGCACCTTCTGGACACATATACTTATGGTCATTTCGATACGCTTTCTCCCATGTACCACAGGTGGAATAACTATCTCTATTAATAGCATTGCATGCATCAAAATTCAAAACAGCAGGTTTAGTAATGTCCTTAAGTGGTGGCGTTGCAGCTAATATAGGTCCATCTGCATCCTTCCATCTTATTTCCATCGTGTAATAGGATGGATTCTGATGCGGATTATAGCATGTTTTTAATTTTTCCATGAGTGCAAACATTTAGTTCAGTGGTGTTATAGATACACCGAGTTACTGTCCCCTTGCAGGTATAGTAAGAATGATAAAGCAAAGTCTGAGTTACTTTCAGTCCAATTCTAGTAGCAATGGAGGCTGTTCCTGAACAGTGGGCAGACAGCAAAGGAGTAGGTAAGGGAACCCACCAAGAAGGGCAAATAGATAGATAAATATGTGGAGACAAACAGACAGACAGATAGAACTCTCAGTTTAGCTGCAAATTCAGCAAAAATCACCTTTTGGGAGAACCCCAGGGGTTACATTGCCTATATAGTGGTCACATACATGCCATCTGTCGTTCCTAACTTGGGAAACGCCCACATCTTCTTCAACTTTTCTTATTATTATTATTCCTCTTCTGGGACTGCTTAATCAACATGTCATGTATTCAGTGCAATAACTGTGGTATTTTCATTCAAAGAAGAATCATTTGTGCGCGGCGTTTTTTGGAGAGGAAGTTGAGACTCTCCTGGTATGGACACAACTTTATACTGGAGCGATACACTACGCGGGCAGCATTTGTGATTTTGAAAGGTCCCCTGAAGAAACCGTTGTGTGTGAAACGTCTCAGTGGTACCGGGGATGGGCGTTGGGATTAATGAAAAATGCAGCAATTAATTGACATGGACTTGTCTGGTCGAGAAGGTTCAATTTTTGCAAGTTTTTCTTAGTGGTTGGAAGTTTTGACATTACTGAAAACGACTGGATGCCTGTGTCTTTTTGTTTTTGGAGATCATTGATGTGATCAAGCACGCGACTGCAATTGGACGTGAGTCCTAGTAGCGGAGTGTTGTTTTGACTGAGAACTCCAGATTTACCTCTGATCCTGTAGAGTTTATAGTGAACGAGTTGATGCTTTAGTGACACTGACCCAGTCAATAGTGGGGTAATTAAAATCACCCTTTATTATTACTGTTCTGTAACTTTTGTTAGCTTCCCTGATTTCTTCACAGGTGCCAAGTTTATTGATTAAAAATCCCCTACACTGAAATGCGTAGGGGATTTTTAATCAATAAACGTGGCACCTGTGACCTCTACTGGCTTTCTCCCCTTGTGTTCTCTGCTACCCTTGCGATGGTCTTTGCTCCCCTTGTGTACCTGCTACTTCTTGATCAATGTTTTCCCCCTGGAAGGATGTGCTCAGCTATAAAGAAGACGACCTACAGGCCATGTTGCCTGAAGACCCCTTATTTACTTTGTTTATCTAATTATTTATTGTTTGTCTTAGTGGTGTGCTAGTTCAGCCTTCTCAGCTGTACTTACCTTGCCTCTCTCAACTAACTGGGCTTTGTGTGGTAGCCAGGTTAACTGTTCATTTTAAATTAAATCTCTCTCCCCAGAACCTGCTGTGTGTTAAACATTTTTCCTGTCCTAGCCTGCCTGAGTGAATCCTCCCCCTCCCCCCCTGCTGAGGTATTTTGTAGCCTTCTTCCTGTTTCCTCCACGTGTGCATAGTCTGTTTTAGTTTGCTTTTCTCTGATCAGAGAAGAGCAGTGCTTTTACAGAGCTCTGCTAGAGAGTGGATATTTGCCTCCTGTGACACTTTGCTGTGAGTTCTAGCTGTTTATTTAATTATTTATTGTTTGTCTAACTGTTTATCTAATTATTTATTGTTTGTCTTAGTGGTGTGCTAGTTCAGCCTTCTCAGCTGTACTTACCTTGCCTCTCTCAACTAACTGGGCTTTGTGTGGTACCCCCCTCCCCCCTGCTGAGGGTTCAGGACAGGGTACCTTGTAACTGCCCTCTTTAATAGGACTTATCTCCCTCCCTCCCTCCCTGGCACCCACCCACCCCTGGGGTAATTGTAGTTTTATAGGTACTTGCACATCTTAGAGGAAAGGGGCTGCTCTCAGGTGCAGCTCTTTATCCAAATCAGTCATACCTGAGATTAATTAATTAATTAATTAAGCTTCAGGTACACAGGGTGTATTAGGGGTATTAAATACACTTTTATTAGTATAAGCATCTACACCAATCCTTATTATATACAGAGTTTAAAAGACCTAAACACAAGCTTTAAACTAAGATGCAGACAGAAGTCCAGCAACGAGATGGGGGTTCTCCGGTCTTTTGCATTGAGTGTCACATGTATGATTTTCTCCCAGTTGGTGAGAGGTCTTACGTATGCACTAAGTGCAAGGAGCTCTTTGCTCTCAGGGAACGAGTCTGTTCTCTAGAGGCTAGAGTAGCAGACCTGGAAGACATAAGAAAGACAGAGAAGTACATGGACGAGACCTACAGGGATATAGTCCTAAAGTCTCACCTCCAGTCTGGCAGCATCCCTGTTGCCATGGAGGAGAGAGGTCACGTGACAGGAGAGCATCACCCTGGTGTGGCAGGAAGTGATCCTGTTACTAGGACCTGTCCTCCAGGTGATGTAAAACCCTCTCGCACCGAGGACGTTTCTCCAGGGTCATGTCCCCATGAGGGGAGGGTCAGGACAGCTGTTATAGTTGGTGATTCAATCATTAGGAATGTAGATAGCTGGGTGGCTGGTGGACGTGAGGATCGCCTGGTAACATGCCTGCCTGGTGCGAAGGTAGCGGACCTCACGCACCGCCTAGATAGGATCATAGATAGTGCTGGGGAGGAGTCTGCTGTCTTTGTACATGTTGGTACCAATGACATAGGAAAATGTGGTAGGGAAGTTCTGGAGGCTAAATTTAAGCTTTTAGGTAGGAAGTTGAAATCCAGAACTTCCAGGATAGCGTTCTCCGAAATGCTTCCTGTTCCACGTGCAGGACCCAAAAGACAGGCAGAGCTCCGGAGTCTCAATGCGTGGATGAGACAATGGTGCAAGGATGAGGGTTTTCGATTTGTTAGGAACTGGGGAACATTCTGGGGAAAGGGGGGGCTCTTCCGAAGGGATGGGCTTCACCTTAATCAGGATGGGACCAGACTGCTGGCATTAACCTTTAAAAAAGAGATAGAGAAGCTTTTAAACTAGAAAATAGGGGAAAGCCGACAGTCACCCAGGAGCGCATGGTTCAGATGAAGGTATCCTTGAAGGATACTACCAAAAGCAGTGAGGTTCCAAAAGGGAGTATAGTAGCCCAAATGCCCTTGAGTAAGGAGCAGACAGAGCATAAAGATTCCAAATTACCCATGCCTACCAATAGCCAGATTAATATTAATAAAATACAGTCTCTAAAATGCTTGTATGCCAATGCTAGAAGTCTAAACAATAAGATGGGAGAGTTAGAATATATAGCACTAAATGAGAGGTTAAATATGATTGCACTCTCAGAGACATGGTGGAAGGAGGATAACCAGTGGGACACTGTGATACCTGGATACAAACTATATCGTAAAGACAGAGCTGATCAAATTGGTGGAGGGGTTGCGCTCTATGTTAGAGAGGGCATTGAGTCAGAAAGGATTAAAGTTTTGCAGGGAACCAAATTTGCTGTAGAATCTCTATGGATTGAAATTCAATTTATGAAGGGGAAGGTGATGGCAGTGGGAGTATATTATCGACCGCCTGGCCAGAATGAACAAATGGATGATGAAATGCTCAAAGAAATCAAGGAAGCTAACAAAAGTCACAACAGAGTAGTAATAATGGGTGATTTCAATTACCCTGGTATCGACTGGGTCAGTGTCACAGCAGGACAAGCTAAAGAGATAAAGTATCTAGATGAAATAAATGACTGCTTCTTGGA
Organism: Ichthyophis bannanicus; assembly: GCA_033557465.1. Classification (NCBI taxonomy): domain Eukaryota; kingdom Metazoa; phylum Chordata; class Amphibia; order Gymnophiona; family Ichthyophiidae; genus Ichthyophis; species Ichthyophis bannanicus. The sequence goes on from CM066032.1 coordinate 72,580,043, forward strand.
GCAGCTGGTTCATGAACCGACCAGAGGGGAAGCCATACTGGACCTAGTCCTTAGTGGAACGCCAGATCTGGTGCAAGAAATAAGGGTGTTGGGACCACTTGGCAATAGTGATCATAGTATGATCATGTTTGATTTAATTAGTGGAGGGCAGATAGTAAAGGAATCCACAGTACTACCTTTTAACTTTCAAAAGGGAGACTATGATAGAATGAGGAATATAGTTAGGAAAAAACTAAAAGGAGCGGTTCCAAAGGTTAAAGACTTACAGCAAGCTTGGGTGTTATTTAAAAATACTATCCTCGAAGCCCAGACCAGCTGTATTCCACGCATTAAGAAAAGTGGAAGAAAGAAAGTCCAAAAAACTGCCAGCATGGTTTAAAGGTGAGGTCAGAGAGGCTGTTGCTGCCAAAAAAGCAACCTTCAGGAAATGGAAAAAAGAGCCAAATGATGAAAACTGGAAACAGCACAAGCACTGGCAAGTTAAATGCAAAGCATTGATAAGGCAGGCAAAGCGGGAATTTGAGAAGAACTTGCTATGGAAGCAAAAACACGAAATAAAGACTTTTTCAAGTACATTCGTAGCAAAAGGCCTGTGAGAGAGTCAATTGGATGATAGAGGGGTAAAAGGGGCAGTAAGAGGAGACAAGGCTATATATGAATTCTTTGCTTCGGTCTTTACTGAGGAAGATGTAGGGATGTTACCCAAGACTGAATTGGTATTTAAAGGTGATACTGCAGAGGAATTGAGAGAAATATCGCTACACCGGGAAGATATATTACAACTATTTGATAAACTGAATAGTAGCAAATCACCTGGACCGGATGGTATACATCCCAGAGTGTTGAAAGAACTGAAATATGAGATTGCGGACCTGCTATTGGTAATCTGTGAACTTTCATTAAAATCATCTGTAATACCTGAAGACTGGAGGGTCGCCAACGTAACACCAATTTTTAAAAAGGGTTCCAGGGGTGACCCGGGAAATTACAGACCGGTGAGCCTGACGTCAGTACCGGGGAAAATGGTAGAAACCATCATAAAGAACAAAATTACACAGCATGTAGATAGTCATGGCCTAATGGGAGACAGCCAACATGGCTTTAGACAAGGAAGATCTTGTCTTACTAATCTGATATGTTTTTTTGAAGGTGTGCATAAACAGGTAGACAAAGATGAGTTGGTTGATATAGTGTATCTGGACTTTCAGAAAGCTTTTGACAAGGTCCCCCATCAGAGACTTTTGGCGAAGCTAAAAAGTCATGGGATAGGAGGCAGTGTACTATTGTGGATCGGGAACTGGTTAAAAGATAGAAAGCAGAGGGTAGGGCTAAATGGCAAATATTCCCAATGGAAAAAGGTGAACAGTGGAGTACCCCAGGGATCTGTACTGGGTCTGCTACTTTTTGACATATTCATAAATGACCTGGAAAAGGGAATAACTAGTGAGGTTATCAAATTTGCAGATGACACAAAACTGTTTAAAGTTGTTAAAACCCAAGAGGATTATGGAAAACTGCAGGAGGATCTGGATAAATGGGAAGACTGGGCATCCAAATGGCAGATGAAATTTAATGTGGACAAGTGCAAAGTTATGCACCTAGGAAAGAACAACCCACACTATAGTTACACGATGCAAGGCTCCACATTAGAAACCACCACCCAGGAAAAAGATTTAGGAGTCATCGTGAATAACATGTTAAAACCCTCCACCCAGTGTGCAGCGGCGGCCAAGAAAGCAAATAGAATGCTAGGCATCATAAGGAAAGGGATGGAGAATAAAACAAAGGATATTATAATGCCTCTGTATCGCTCCATGGTATGACCGCACCTTGAATATTGTGTGCAATTCTGGTCACCGTATCTTAAAAAGGACATAGCGTTATTAGAAAAAGTACAGAGAAGAGCCACCAAATTGGTGAAGGGGATGGAAGGCTACTCCTATGAAGAGATGCTAAAAAGGATAGGGCTCTTTAACCTGGAAAAGAGACGGCTGAGGGGAGATATGATAGAGGTCTATAAATTAATGAATGGAGTGGAACGGATAAATGTGAATCAATTGTTTACGCTATCCGAATATAGAAAGACTAGGGGACATGTAATGAAGCTACAGGGTAAACTATTTAAGACAAATAAGATAAAATATTTTTTCACTCAACGTGTAATCAAACTCTGGAATCTGTTACCGGAGGATGTAGTAAGGGCTGTTAGTATAGCTGGGTTTAAAAAAGGTTTGGACAAGTTCCTGGAGGAAAGGTCCATAAACCACTATTAAAAAGGAACCCAGGATATCAATGCTTGACCCAGTACAAGCATTGTGGAACCTGTGTCTTTTGGGGATATTGCTAGGTACGTATGACCTAGATTGGCCACTGTTGGAAACAGGATACTGGGCTTGATGGACCTCGGTCTGACCCAGTATGGCATGTCTTATGTTCTTATGTTCTTACTGAGGAAGAAGGGGGTCCCACGGCTAATGAAGAGTGGGGGGAAGTGGTCCGGCTCACACAAAAGTTGATACGAGAGAAAATGCATGCATCAACACTATTGGAATATTGCTGGAAGAAGATCATCCCCAGGGGCCTGTGGATGAATAAAGCCCCGGGAATGTTCAAAGATGGTCCTACCTTCATGGCTAGCTGGACTAAAATTCTCAACAAATGTTCATTGGACCTTATGATTTTGCTCATTAATGTGTCAAAACAAAGAACTGAGATTGTAAAGCCTCAAATGAATACAAAAATTGATCAATTAAGACAGAATGACCCTAGATTTGAAAGTCTAACAAAAGATTTCGATAGAAACACTACCTACTATAAAAAAGTAGTCAAAGAAGGACAGCTTAAAAAATTTAAAAGAGACGAGGAAGATTATAGAGAGGGTGCTGTTTATTATTGGTTAGATCCCAATGGTAAACCTAGACCCAGAAGTGAGTCTAGAAAACAGAATGTTATTGCACCTACACCAGGGCCTTCCACTAAAAGCAAAACCCAACTTTTTTCACCAGAGCCAGATACCGAGTGGAGCACCAAAAGGAGTCATAATCACATGGATTATTTTGATGCTTCCGCTCCTTTATCTTCTTCCAATCTTACTCCTCATCAGGAATCCAACAAACATCAGGATTTTCAAATGGATTCACTTTGGAAGGAAGGAGGGAGAGTACAATTCCAATACAATCCACCAAGGTCACCAGATCAGATGAACAAGTACAAGGACTATGGACAACCCCACTCTCCCCACAGAGGGAGAGGAAGAGGCAGGGGTTATTATCACAGGAGAAACTCGGATGCAGATCCATAGGTGGTATTTTTAACCTCTCTAGTTATCAATTAAATGATACTGAGATTGAAGTCCTAGAGAAAGGTTTGTCCTATGTTCCATTTGCAAAACATGATCGGTTTAGCACACATGTCGAGCTGTTTAAGTTCTTTAGGAAACTAAAAGTTATCGACTTCTTTCATAAGCAGGATACACTCTCTACAGATACGTCAGTGATTAAAAAACCCTCATCTTGGATACCACCGGGTAACCATGACATTTTAATTAGTGCCTATGAAAAAATAGGGTTAACTAAAGTCCTAGACCTCTATTCATCACATCACCACACTTTCAATAATTTATCAACCCAACAAAGGAAAGCACTCAACACTCTAAAAGATAATGATTATATCATCATAAAACTGGCCGATAAAAGTGGAGCCTTGGTGATCTAAAATAGAGACTCTTATATAAAAGAAGTCTTACGACAATTGAACGATACCGATTTCTATACCAAAATATATGATGATCCAACACCTTCCCTGAAACACAAAGTTGATACTCTTATTTATGTTGGTGAACAAGTAGGATATTCAACCCAAAAAAAGACAGAATATTTGACGGTCAAACATCCAGTTACCCCTACAATATATACACTACCTAAAATCCATAAATCATTGGATAATCCTCCGGGACGTCCAATAGTTTCCGCGAATGGGTCCCTCTTTGAGCCCCTTTCCAAATTTCTTGATGTTTTCCTGAGACATTTTGTTACTAAAATAGGATCATATGCGAGGGATTCGTCCCACATTATCAACATTTTAAGTGACTTTCAGGGTTATAATGAACATCTAATCTTAGCCACCCGCGATATAGCATCCCTATATACAGATATCCCACAGGCAACTGCACTGGACATCATAGAAGATACTCTATTTACAAGAGAACGAGCAATACGGATTCCATCTTTCTTTCTTACTCAAATGGCAAGACTTGCGATGACCGAAAATTTCTTGTTACAGAGGAATATTCTATAAACATAAGAATATAAGATATGCCATACTGGGTCAGACCAAGGTCTATCAAGCCCGGTATCCTGTTTCCAACAGTGGCCAATCTAGGTCATATGTACCTAGCAGTTTCCCCAAAAGACACAGGTTCCACAATGCTTGTACTGGGTCAAGCATTGATATCCTGGGTCCCTTCTTAATAATGGTTTATGGACCTTTCCTCCAGGTACTTGTCCAAACCTTTTTTAAACCCAGTTACACTAACAGCCTTTACTAAATCCTCCGGTAACAAATTCCAAAGTTTGATTACACGTTGAGTGAAAAAATATTTTCTTTTATCAGTCTTAAATAGTTTACCCTGCAGCTTCATTGCATGTCCCCTAGTCTTTCTATATTCTGATAACGTAAACAATTGATCGACGTTTACCCGTTCCACTCTGTTCATTAATTTATAGACTTCTACCATATCTCCCCTCAGCCGTCTCTTTTCAAGGTTAAAGAGCCCTAATCTTTTTAGCCTTTCTTCATAGGAGTATCCTTCCATCCCCTTTACCATTTTGGTTGCTCTTCTCTGAACCTTTTCTAATAACGCTATATGCTTTTTAAGATACGGCGACCAGAATTGCACACAATATTCAAGGTGCGGTCTCACCATGGAACGATATAGAGGCATTATAATATCTTTTGTTTTGTTTTTCATCCCTTTCCTTCTGATACCTAGCATTCTATTTGCTCTCTTGGCAGCCGCTGCACACTGCACAGACACCATAAACATGTGCAATCCCTAGAGCAGAGTTTCCCAACTGCAGTCCTGGAGGGCCAAACACCATTCAGGTTTCATGCTGTCCCTAATAACTATGCCTGTGCTGTATTAGTATGCGCCGCCCCCACTGTATGCAAATGTACCTCATGCATATTCATTAGGGACAGCATGAAAACCTGAACAGTGTTTGGCCCACTAGGACCGGAGTTGGGAACCTCTGCCCTGGAGCAGTGGCCAACAGGGGCATAAACACCCACACCCACAGGCTCCACTATCCAAAGCCTCATGGAGAGTCAGGCTGTTGGGCCCTGCGCGCAGCACTAGCACTTGCATACCTTAGCAATGCCGCCCTAAACTTGGGAATACGCTAATGTTTAAAATGGCCACATTGACTCCCTGTTCCATTTTCACAATGGTGAAGACAAGAGAACTGCCTGAGACCATCAGAAAAGCCATTATCACCAAACATCAAAAGTCAAAGAGGTACAAGGCCATCTCCAAAGACATAGGGATTCCTGTGTCTACAGTTCACAATGTTATTAAGAAGTTTTCTGCTCATGGAACTGTCAAGAGCCTCCCAGGACATGGTGGGAAGAGGAAAATTAATTCAAGAAGTCTTTGAAGGTTAGTGTTTATCCAACACCATGTACAACATGCAAAGAGCTTAAGGCTGACTTGGAGCAACCTGGTGGTTTCAACCTGCACCATACGCTGTGCACTAAACAAAGAAGGACTTCAGGTGCGAAGGACAAGGAGAGCCCCACTGCTCAAAGACAGACATGAAAAGACACTACTAGCAGACAAATGTACAAAATGGCTACAAGAAACATCTGGAGGCCGTCATCACTCCAAGGGTTGTGCAACCAAATATTAGTGAAGGCTGCTATTAATCCTGTCCAGGTCATATTTTGTAATTTTTCAAGAAATTACTATGGGGTATGTTTACTAAAACCCCGCTAATGTGCGGGCCGCGCTAGTGTGCGGTTGCCATATAAGGAATGGGCGTTTCTTTCTCAAAAAGAAAAAACGTGATTTAAATATGCGCTAAGGTGCACGGGGCCCATGTGCGCCCCGCACATTAGCGCATGAGAAAGCTGCGCGGGAGGCATAACTGGCGTGCTGATGTGCAAGCAGAAAAGCAGAGCCACAGCACAATGGTTAAGACACTTACCAATGGTGTGGGGATCAGGGGTTCAATCCCCCACAGTGCCCAATGAAGACAGCTGGCTGAGGCATTACTTTAGGAAGCATTTCAATATTGGGTAGCATAAGGCAGCACGCTGATGTGCAAGCACAAGAACAAAACCACAGCACAATGGTTAAGACACTAACCAATGGTGCAGGGATCAGGGGTTCAATCCCCCACAGTTCCCAATGAACAAGGCTGGCTGAGGCATTACATATTATGGGGAAGATTGCTTTAGGAGGCATTTTATTTTTATTTTAATTATCACTACTAGCAAACGCACTCTCAAAGCATGTTAACATAAGGCATATTTTAAAGTGCACTGTCCGCCAAGGCACCCTAGAATGGCGCTTTATAGGGTGCCGTATGAGGTACTGCAAGATCAGAGTACTGTTTTTTATGGCAGCACTGTGCAGTTTAAGGAATGAAAAGCATAAGTAGGTGCGCTGACATGCAAGGAGGAGCAGCAGTGGAGCACAATGGTTAAGGAACTGACTGCTGATACAGGGGTCATGAGTTTGCTCCCCAGTGTGCCTAATACGTAAGGCTGGCTGAGACATCAGCTTTGCAATGTACATTTTGTTTCCTGCAGCACTTTATTTTTATTTTATTAATTGCTGCCAGCAAACACGCCCTCACGTGCCGTAATTGAAGGTGCCGTATAAGGCACCCTATAAGGCACTCCATAGGGCACATTATAAAGTGCACTGTCCTCCACGGCACCCTAAAATGTCCCCTAAAGGGCACCCTATAAGTTGCGTCACAGGATAATGTATAGCACACCTTACATGGACGGGATCCATAAGGTGCCCTATAGGGTGCCCTATAAAGCGCCCTCAGAGGCACCTTATGGGTACAGTACGCTGAGGGTGTTGTTGCTGGCAGCAAAAATGTACATTAAAAAGAGATAATGCTATGGGCAGCCCTATCAAATAGCCCCACTGTGGGTTTGAACCCATAACCTCTGGCTTCACAAGCAGTGAAGTAACCATTGGGCTACAGCTCTATAGCTGCTAGCAAGCCCCTGGCTGGCTGCAGAGAGCCTGCACGTCACCACACAGACAGTCTGCTGTGGTCACCAGGATAGGGTTAGCCCACCCGTACCCATGATGCACTGCACATGCAAATCAGCTGTCCACAGATAAACACAAGATGGGGTATGCACCCCCACAGCACCTCGGTCTGGTAGGGGGATGTGACCATGTGCACCCCCACAGCACCTCGGCTTGGTAGGGGGTACAGACCGTGTGTTTTACTGGCACAGAGTAGCTACACACCGTCACATTGTGCGGGTACTGTGCTCACCCTGAGGGTGCGGTGAGGCGCCCAGCACCAGGTCCACAGCACCTTCCATGGCTGAAAGAGGCCATGCTGGAGGTCCAAAGCAGTGTTAAGGTGTGAGATAGGTAGTTTCTGCAGAAACACCTTGGATATCTCTCTGTCCCAGGGCTGAGCATGGCAAACAGGGTCTCCCATCAAAAGATCCACATTCTACCTGCCTGCAATGGTGGCAGTAGAGGGGACCATCAACCCCAATACTGCTGGGGAACAGACACTCTACAGAGCAGTCAATGCAGTTCTGTACACATCCATAACACAATACCAGACAGACATTTAGGCCTGGATATGCAAGCTGCACCCCAACACTATCTGATATTGTCCTGCAGCAAGCATTCAGCCACTGCACCCTGCAAGCCACTCCATCAAGACACATACCAGCTGCAGTCTGCTAGCTAGTCCATAGTGCATGTGCCTGGTGGAAATGCATGCACCCAGAACTGGGATGTCAGCATACACACCAAGCAGATAAATCAGTGACTGGGCCCCAAAAGGAAACCCATAAATATCACATGAGAGAAATACTATACAGCACTATGGGGGTGCCTAGCCATGCTGTGGTCACTGCACAGTCAGGGTGAGAATGATCTCCCAGCAGGACATACTGAGGTCACCCTGTCTGTGTAGGTGGTGGCCGGGCACTAAAATGTCCCAGTCAGTGCCCTATGCCCTGTGCAGATGCACCCTGGCAAGGCCACCCTGTCCAGGCTATACCCATGGTACCTTGCTCCTCATTATGCACATTGGCAGGCCAATACTGGCAACAGTGCTGGCAGTGTGGGCTGTGGAAGGTGTTTGCAGCCACCACACACTGTCTAGACCAGGGGTGGGGAACCCTGGTCCTGGAGAGCCACAGACCAGCCAGGTTTTCGGGATATCCCTAATGAATATTCATGAGACATATATGCATTAGAGATATCCTGCCAACCTGACTGGTTTGTAGCCCTCCAGGACTGGATTTGGAGACCCCTGCCTTACACCTCTGTCATTTAAGATTGTGAGTGGGCAAGGTACAGATGTCCTAGACATCGAAAGGGTATATAGAATGTGTCACATTCCTCCTCGATTCTCACCACCACCAAAAAGTTGTCTAATAGACAATATTTTGGTGGTGGTGAGAAGTGAGAAGGAACGTGACAAATTCTGTCTAACCTTTTTGATGTCTTGGACATCTGCACCTTGCCTAATCACAATCTTAAATGACAGAGGTGTAAGGCAGGGGTCTCCAAATCCAGCCCTGGAGGGCCACAAACCAGTCAGGTTGGCAGGATATCTCTAATGCATATATATCTCATGCATATTCATTAGGGATATCCCGAAAACATGACTGGTCTGCGGCTCTCCAGGACCAGGGTTCCCCACCCCTGGTCTAGACAGACACACACTCCGACACCTATGCCAGCATTGTGCTACTATAGAGGAGTTCAGCAGCCATGCCCACCACACCAGTCCTGGGCACAGTACAGGCATGGGTATGGTACGCAATACTGTTGGGGGTCACTCCCCAGGGTGGTAAACACTGTCAGAGACCAGACGTGAAGCACACACCGCAGACATCAGAATGATTGTTATGATGGAGCTCAATCAGCAAACTGTGCTTAACGTAGGAATTTCTATCTGCCAGTACTCATAGCAAACGTTTGAGAGTTGTGTACCGTATACCCAGGTGTAGGGTTGCATTGCTAAGGTATGCAAGTGCTAGTATTGGGAGATGCACGCAGGGCCCAATGTCCTGCCTCTCCAGGAGGCATTGGCCAATGGGGCCTGTGGGTTTGGGTGTGTCTGCCCATGTTGGCTGCTGCTTTATGGCAGAGGTTTCCAACTGCAGTCCTGGTGTGCCAAACACTGTTCGGGTTTTCATGCTGTCCCTCATGAATATGCATGAGCTACATCTGCATACCATGGGGGTGGTGCATAGATATGCAGCACAGGCATCTTTATTAGAGGCAGCATGGAACCTGAATGGTGTGTGGCCCTCCAGGACTGCATTTGGGAGACTCTGCTCTAGGTAATGCGCCTGTTTATGGTGTCTCGGTGGGGTAAAATATAGGCGTATTTACCATGCGTATGTTCTCAGCAATAAAGGTTTGTCTTTACTATCATGGTTTAGTTGTGGGAAAAATATGTAGACTGGATTGGCAGTAGCCCCAGCTGGGATTTGAACCTATGATCTTCTGTTCTTGCACACATTGTCTGTGTGCACTGCACCACTGTGTAGCCACAGATGGGCTGCATTCCCTGGGGAGTCCATGACTGTACATCCGACAGAGCCTGTCTGTTGCAGTGGACGGTGCCAGCCTGCACAGGACCAGGCCACTGTCTGCTGTGGCTAGCAGCCACTGCCCCCTTCACCACCTGTACCCTTCCGCCAACATGCTGACATGTCCTCATCTTGGAAAAAGCATATGACCTGATTGAGTTGTGGCACTCCAGGACTGCATTTTGGGGACTCGGCTGTAGGTAATTTATTTATTTATTTATTTACAGTCTCTTATATACCGCACTATTCATCATCAGCGCGGTTTACATGGAACAAAATGCTCAGTACATTTAACACGTATGAGTTTACAGGTAACAGGGTATAAATAACTTGGATAACCGGGGTAACTATTTACAAAACATACTACATGGAATCATATACACAGAAGATACATAGAAAAACCAGTCCACTATAGCAATGAATATCACACTTGGTGAGTTGTTGATATACCCTAGATTTATCTGGGACTGGTATCAGTGGGTGTTATTGGGCTCTAGGTGATTCCATTGGGTTCTAAAAGGTATTTGTTGAAGAGGTGGCATTTGAGGGCTTTCCTAAACTGTGTCAGGCTCCTAATAGCCCGGATATCAGGGGGTAGTGCATTCCAGCATATTGGGGCACTGAGACTGAAGGCTCTGTTGGCTGTCGATTTAGTGCAAGTAGTAAGTTCCTTCGGGATTTTGAGGGAGTTTATAGCCATGGATCTCCTTGCTCTATCTGGAGATGTGCTATGGATGAGTGAGGATAAGGATGCCGATGTGAGATTATTGACAGCTTTAAAAGTAATTGTCAAGGTCTTGAAAACTATTCTAGCTTGAATAGGAAGCCAATGCAACTGTATCAGCAGGGGCGTAACGTGGTCGTACCTGGAGGCTCCATGGATGACTCTTGCTGCCACGTTCATGGCTAGCTGAAGCGGGTTTAATGTAGATTGGGGAAGACCTTGTAATATGACGTTGGCATAGTCGAAATGGGGTATAACCAACGCCTGGAAGATTGTCCGGAAATCGGTTGGATCAAGCATGGAACGTAGGTGTCTAAGTGAGCGGATCTTGTAGTACACTGATCTGACTATGTTTCCTACGTGGGCTTTCATGTCTAGGCGTTGATCTAGTGTGACTCCCAAATATCGTATTGAGGATTTAGATTGCAACTCCGCTTCTTTTACTTTAAGATATTGTGGGGGGGTAAAATTGGGATTCCTTGTTATGAAGAGTACTTCAGTTTTCTTATGTTGTATTCTGAGGTTTTGAGACAGGAGCCAGTCAGATATTGCATTGAAGCAACTCGTCAATGGGGAGAGGTCCAGATGCTCGGTAGAGAAGGGAATGTAAAGCAGGACATCGTCTGCATATAACATGCAGTCAACCTTGAAAGACCGGATGATATTACAAATTGGCTGCATGTAAATATTGAAAAGGAGCGCAGAAAGGGAGGATCCTTGAGGGACTCCTTGGCTTTGGTGGAAAGGTTCAGACTTTATCCCTCCAGAACGAACATGCTGCCATCTTTCGGACAGGTAGGATCTGCACCATTCAAGCGCTTTTCTATTAATGCCTTTGTCAATCAGACGTCCTAGTAGAAGCTCATGATTTACTGAGTCAAAAGCTGCAGCGATGTCCAGAAAGATGAGTGCAAATCCTTGACGAATGTCGTCAATGCCAGTGATTATTTTGCAGAAGAGGGTGGTAAGGAGGGTTTCCACTCCATGGAATTCCCTAAAACCATGTTGGCAGGGGTCTAATGGTGCAGCGGAGTCAATGTGATCCTGCAGTTGCTTTTGGGCCTCCTTTTCGATGATCTTCGCGAGTAGTGGAATACTAGATATGGGTCTATAGGATTCCACCTGTTGGGAGTCAAGCTTGCAGTTTTTTAGCAGAGGTCTGATAGAGGTGTGCTTAAGGGCTGAAGGGAAGGAGCCAGTTGAGAAGGAGAGATTCATTATTTTGGCCAGTACTGAGCTGAAGTGACTGCGAAGCTCCTTGATCCAGAAGGCTGGGCATGGATCGGTCTGAGCAGTACTGGTGTTAAGGGCTGCAATAGTGTCTTCAATTCCTCTCTTGGAGGGGGTAGAAAACATGGTTAGGATTGTTTGGCAGTTTTGCTCTGTGGTAGAGGCTATAGTAGAGGTTTTGTTGGTCTGACATATCTTGGATTGTAAATAGGTTGCAAAATCTTGTGGGTGTAGCTCAAATGGAGGTCCAGAGGATGGTTCCTTGGATAAAGTCTTGACCAGGTCGAAGAGGTCATGTGGTTTATTAAGTGATCTCATTAAGGTGTCAGAGTAGTACTGCTTCATCGTGTTGGTGATTGTGTTGCCAGCTGGCCAATAGTGATATCAATGGGCAACATTAAAAAACACTCCCAGGAAAGCTCCAAAAAAAAAGAAATGATTTTTGGAAGGGTCTACGGAGCATAGACCCTTCCAAAAATCATTTCTTTTTTTTTTTTAGCTTTCCTGGGAGTGTTTTTTAATGTTGCCCATTGATATCACTATTGGCCAGCTGGATTATAATTTTTTTGAATTTTGTTGTGGTCATTTTCAAGTTTTATGTGCTATTTTGTTCTGTGCACATGTATCACACTGCTCACATATTGCAGGTTTCCCCGGTTTTGCTGTACATTGCTGACGGAAATGGTTTCTCTTCCCTTTAAATCGGCTCTAACGCGAGGTTTTCACTCGCGGTATTTTTTAGCTTGAATTTCAGCCCCGCTCCTGTGCGGGGAGCCTCTCCCCTCCCACTCTCCACCCATTGACCCCATCCCTCCGCCCCTCGGGAGCCTTTCTCCACCCTCAGAATGCCTTTCCACGCCTCTATCGCACTTCAGCGCGCCGCGCACTTGTGCGGGCCCGTTAGTGCGGCGCACACGTGTGCGGGGCACACAAACGCACTATTAGCGTGCGCTAAGGTACCTTAGCGCACGCTCAAGTGCGCCCCGCACAATTGCGCGGTTTAGTAAAAAATACCCCTATGTTTGTCTAAGTTGCACAAACATCTTTTTTTGTTGTTGTACAACCTTTGAACATACTATTAAAATATTATGATGACATACAGTTGGAATATTTCCAATTATTTTCAAGATATTGTACACAACATAACTAAAACGCAAGGGTGCCAATAATGTTGACGACAACTGTACTTGACCTCAAACCCACACACTGAACACAGACAGACCATTATAAAGTATAGGATAAATTACCACAACCTGAAAATAGAAATATGAAGACAAAATGAAACTGAAACCCCCTCATTCTGCATTCAGTACACCAGAGAAAATCAAACAATGCATTTCCCCCTGTAATGTGCAAAATATAAAGAAAGGAGATGTAAATTCCAAAAACTAACATATCCTAATCATTAAATTGAAAATAGAATTGGAAAGTAAATAAAAACAAGAGGAAAAGGAAACCTATTTGGTTTTCTAAAGGAGTGACTGCACAAATAAAGGCAAAAAAACACAGCTTTCACAAATTTCAGAAGTTCGCAAACAGAGGAACAATGAAAAGAATATAGGATAAAGCTAAAGGACAAAAAGAGAAATAAGGATAGCAAAGGTGTAAAAAAAGATGGATAAAGATCTAAAGCGTGGTGATAAAAAAAATTTTTCAGGTATATTTGGGAGAAGAAGATCAGAAGTGAAATTGCAGACTCAAAAGTGCTGAGAACGGATTCATGGAAAGTGACGTTGAAAAAGCAAAAATTCTAAACAAATGCTTTTGTTCTGTTTTTACTAAAGAAAATCCTGGAGAAGGACTACCTGTGACTGATAAATATACAAATGGAAATGGAGTAGATACTACACCATTCACAAAAGATGATGCGTTTGAACAGCTTGCAAAACTGAAAGCCATGGGACCGGATGGGATACATCCCAGGATACTGAAAGAGCTCAGAGAGAATGTTGTTAATAGGTCCTTTGAGACAGGAGAAATTCCGTAAGACACGAAAAGGGCCAATGTGGTATCTCTTCACAAAAGTGGTAATAGGGAAGAAGTGGCAAACTACAGGCCAGTAAGCCTTACCTTAGTGGTGGGAAAAGTAATGGAGGTGCTCCTGAAAGAGAGAATGGTGGACTTTCTCGAAACCAATGGGTTGCTTGATCCAAGGCAACATGGTTTTTTCAAAGGACGATCATGCCAAACAAATCTGATTGAGCTCTTTGACTGAGTGACCAGAGAACTAAATCAAGGTCACGCGATGGATGTGATCTACCTAGATTTCAGCAAAGCCTTTGATACTGTTCCTCATAGGAGGCTTATTAATAAACTTACCAGCCTCAAGATGGGTCCCAAGGTGGTGAACTGGATCAGAAATTGGTTGACTGACAGATGACAGAAGGTGATGGTAAACGGAACTCACTCAGATGAAAGGAAGGTGATTAGTGGGGTGCGCCAGGGATCAATCCTGGGGCCGGTACTGTTCAATGTATTTGTGAGTGATATTGCTGAAGGACTGAAAGGAAAAGTCTGTCTTTTTGCAGATGACATGAAAATTTGCAACAGTGTGGACTCCCCTGAAGGAGTGGATAACATAAGGAAAGATCTTCAAAAGCTGGAAGAATGGTCTAATGCTTGGTAGTTAAGATTTAATGTGAAGAAGTGCAGTGTCATGCACTTGGGATGCAGAAATTCAAGGGAATTGTATGAGATAGGGGGCAATAGGGTAACGTGCATGGACCAGGAAAAGAACCTCAGAGTGATTGTTTCTGAGGATCTCAAGGTGGTGAAACAGTGTGACAAGGCAGTGGCCAAATCAGAAGGATGCTGGGTTGCATACAGAGAGGAATTACCAGCAGAAAGGAAGAGGTACTAATGCCACTGTACAAGTCGCTGGTGAGGCCTCACTTGGAATATTGTGTTCAGTTTTGGAGACCATATCTCACAAAGGACATAAAAAGACTGGAAATGGTTCAGAGGAAGGCGACCAAAATGATTAGGAGCCTGAGCCAGAAAATGTATGAAAAGAGACTCCAAGACCTAAATATGTAAACTCTAGAGGAAAGGAGGGAGAGGGGAAATATGATACAGACCTTTAAATACTTAAGCACTATTAATGAACAATCAAATCTCTTCCAAAGGCGGGGAAGCTGTAAAACTAGAGGGCATAACACGAAGCTCCAAGGGGGTAAACTGAGGCAACGTCAGGAAATACTTTTTCACTGAAAGGGTGTTGGATGCTTGGAATGTCCTCTCAATGGAAGTGGTGGGGGCAAATACAGTGACAGAATTCAAAATGGTATGGGACAGACACAGCGAATCCCTTTATAGAAACAAGATAAAATCAAAATAAACTTAACTGTCTCTGATATCTTAACAAGTCGAGGTGACCTGCACGGAGTGGTGGGTACACCCTAAACAAAGGCATGGGGAGGGGTGACCTGCACGGAGCGGTGGGCGCACCTACTCTTTCCGCCTTGCAAGGCAGACTAGATGGACTATGCTGGTGTTTAGTGTATCTGCCATCATATACTATGTTTTTTCTACCTTTGTTGCTTGACCATTATATTTTTTTAATTACCTCACTCTCAGTCTTTGGTTTCTGCTTTCCTCTGTCTTCTCTTAACTCTACTCCCAGGGTATTCCGTCCATTTGCCATTTTTTGGCTCTCCTGTCTTCACTTCCTCCTCTATATCCATCTGACATTGATCTTTCTCTTTCTTCCATTTATTTTTATTTTATTTACTTATTTACTTACTTTCTTACTTTATTTGGTATTTAGCTCATACCTTTCCAGTAGTTGTTCAAAGCAAGTTACAATCAGGTACAGTAGGCGGATAAAGAAGCATTTTACTGCTTCTATAGCTACTCAGATTTCACCCCTCTCTCTCTATTTCATCCTCAATCTACCTACAGCTTTGCATCTACCTCTCCCCAGCCCTCCACCCCCATTTTTCTCTCGCCTTCCCCAGCCTCTCTCCCTCCCTTTCCATCTCCCCATGTTTTTGCCCTGTATCTTTCCCACTCTTCACGTCTCCTTGCTTCATAGTCAACATTTCTTCTTCTCTTCCCCAGTCTCTCAGTAGTCTAGAATTTCCCCTTCTCGCCCCCGTTCCCCTGAAGTCCAGTAGCTTCCCCTCTCTACCAGTGCCCTGGAGCACATCCGCATACTCAAGGCCTGCCACACCCCGCTGCCTTCAAACTTCGTGTTTCAAAGGGGACAGTATGTGACAGGCCTTGAGCTTGCACATGGGCTCAAAGGTCCCATGATGGCCATCCTGACTCTTGTGACATGTTGCATGGTGTCAGACTCCTTGGAGCCCCTCCTGCACTCTCAATTGCACAAAACAACACGATAATCCAGGCGCCAATTCCAATCCAGGTTTATAGAAAACACAAAGAGTTGCCTTCCAAGAGTTACACCAGTTCAAGGAGCAGTTCTGCTACCCCTCCTTCTCATTAAGAGGTTAGCCCCAAAACACTGTGCTTCCAGCAGCAGCAGTGACGGGCATGGCCTCCCCTACTCCAGAACACAAACAGAGCAAAGGTTCCAGAGAATCAAAACAAAACAGTCATTGGCAGTCCCATGAACACAGTGA
This sequence comes from Ichthyophis bannanicus, assembly GCA_033557465.1. Taxonomy (NCBI): domain Eukaryota; kingdom Metazoa; phylum Chordata; class Amphibia; order Gymnophiona; family Ichthyophiidae; genus Ichthyophis; species Ichthyophis bannanicus. The sequence goes on from CM066032.1 coordinate 72,596,396, forward strand.
TCCCAACCCCACAGTCTTTTCCTTTATAATGAACAGTGTTGCTCTGCTACACAGTTTAACGAGCTGTGCAGCCGCCCTTCCCATCCTCTCTTCAGCTTCGGTATCAGTTTGTTGAACCTGCCCCATGGCTAAAGCATTAAAAGGAAAAACAATTCACAATGAAGACGATCGAGTCACTCTAGCTGGCAAAAGCATTCAGATATGTGGGACTGTCCCCACAGTTACTCTGGGTTCTTCATTTGCTACTAAATATCAATGAGCTGTTTGGGGTCAAAGAAAAAAAAATTCTCCCCAATGAAACAAAGCATTTACGGGGTATTTCAAATTAAAACTTGCATCTAAGGCTAGGACACTTGGCTTCAAAGCCAAAGAATCCTGCTACCTTTTTTTTGTATGCCCTGAGAAAAATCAGGAAACATCTGCATCTTGGCTCCCATAAACTGCTCATTCATATTTCTAAAGCAGGGGTTCTCTTCAGGACACACCTAGCCAGTCAGGTTTTTAGGATAACCACAATGAATATGCATGAGAGAGGCTTGCATGCACTGCCTCCATTGAATGCAAATCTCTCTCATGCATATTCATCATGGTTCTCCTGAAAACCTGACTGGCTAGGTGTGTCTTGAGGACTGGGTTGAGAACCTCTGCTCTAAAGACGCAACACATTACTCAGGTCAGATTCTAGGGCAAGTTCTACCACCAGAATAATTCTTTCAGTTATAGCTGCCAGGTATTTGTGAGCTGCATTTGCTACAGTTGGAAACAAGGTACTGGGCTTGATGGACAATTCGTCTGACTTAATATAGCAAATCTTAACTTTTAGAGAACTTTCAAGGAACCTGGTCAGATCCATATTCACCTAGGCCTCCCCTGATCCTCGAATGCTAACAACTTCCTGCCCTGCCTAGAGACAATACGTGGCCTGCACTATAAGAGGTAATGCTTTTAATGGTATTGTAAGTACCTCTTGTAAATATTTCCAGACCATATCAACTGGAACAATTAAGAGATTTCAGCAAATTTAAAAACCTCACATTGTTTCTCAAGATCTGGTCCTTCAAAAACTCCAATTTGTGAGATAGAACAGCTTTATCCTTAGCTTGGGCAAGTCTCTGGAACTCACCCCCTACTGCTCTATACTCCTTTGGATATTTGCATCCCAAGCGCATTCACTCTGCACTTTTTTGGAATGGATGGTATCTCAAAGCTTTGTAGTCACCTGAGGTCATTGTCACTGACCCTGACCTCCAGTACATAAAAATATAACGGAAGCTGTCCAGGACATACCTATGGAGAACTCATCGAAAGTGATGGACGTGCTGTTCCTCCCCAAGGCATTGGTGACTGTCACGGTGGCCTTGTACCTCTGCGTGGAGAACACGTGGCTATATTTAATATGGCATCTGTTTTTAGGAAAAGCATCTCTCTCACAACTCAGTTGTCTTGCGCCATGCCTGTCGACAGAAGTGCATAGACAAAGTCCATCATTATCAGATGCTGCTTAGCTGCTGTTTCTTGCTGCCAAGATCAGGGCAGACTAATTTCACAGAAACTTGAGTCTTGCAAACACAGAGGGGGCTCACTGATACTCTTCTGGTCTAAATAGGTGGCCACCAAAAAACTCTCCCTGCCTGACTGCTTCCCTTTCCAGGGATCATGGCTATGGCCCCCAGATATAATACATGACTTAAAATGCACACATTTATTTCTCTACTATTGAGCTGGCTGAAACAGAGGAATTAGTGATGATCAACCAAGATCTGCATTAGGTTTCGTAAATAATTCCAATAGTGTATTTAGATATGGTTTTGCAGAAATTCCAGCAGAAGAACATAGCAAATGAAAAAACTTTGGAGTGAATCTGTACAGCAAAAGTCAATGGATTCACAAGGCAAAAATCCAGTTTGCATTTTATACAGAACTCCAGAGCAGACAAACTTTGGGCCAGTCAGGAAATAGGAATGAAGATTACCAGTAATGCAAGAATTTCATTTTATTTTTATAAATTTTCATTTCAGGGAAATTTTGTTAATTAAAGAAGTAGCTGTGGCTGCTGCCTAAAAAATGAAAAACATAGCTGAAAGGTTACTAGAGGTTTCAGGTAAATAAAAAACCCAACTAGCTTTTTTTAATGTCAGAGGTTGGTCTTGAACCAGTGACTTTTGGGTTAGAAGGCAGGCAAGCCTAATGCAGGTCCTGGCTGATCATCACTAACTGGACAACCAGGATCTGAATTAGGCTTGGTAAATATCTCTGTTAGCATATTTAGACATGGTTTCACAGAATTTCTGGCACAAGAATATGGCAAAAAAGAAATCTTTGGAGTAAATCACTATAGCAGGAATCAATAGATTCACGAGGCAAAAAAATCCAGCTAGCATTTTAAATAGAAATCCAAAACAAACAAACTTTGGGACAATCAGGAAACAGGAAGGAAGATCACCAGCAATGCAGCAGGCTGGCTAAAGCAAGATGTCTTCTTTCCAACCCAAAGGTTACCACTTTGAGGCCAGCCTGGTCTGTGATGAAACTGGTGAAGAAAACCAAATTTCGGATTTTTCAATGCTATGTCTCAGATTAAAACAATAGGAAATGAAATATTTCCTATTTAGATTAAAATGAATGCAAATCCCTAGAAGATTCTGCTGCTTGAAGATAGCTAAGACTCCCTGCCATCACCTCCCCCCTTCCTCAGGGTCTGTAAATGTTGCATCCAGAACACCCAAGTCCTGGCAGCCTAAGGCACAACTGGACCTGAATTTTCTGCATGGTGATACAAATAGCAGGACTGCAAATCCTGTAAGATATAAGGTTTACCACCCTCTTACCATAAGAAAACTGGAACTCTTGGCAATAACAAGCTTACTGTAGTCACCTGCACACCATTATGAAATATTGCCAGTTCTAATTTGGGTGATGTAGACTGGATACTTACTTGACACTGATGTTGAAGCTGTTAGGGATATATGTGGGGCTGGACAGGTGCCAACTGCAATAGAATGAATTTGGGTAGCTGTTGGATCTGCATGCCAAAATCGGCTCCCGAGGTGGGTCTGCAAAACATGACAAAAACTACAATGTGAAACCTGCTCCACACAGAAAGCCATGACACACAACAAAAATCCAATATGTTCCAACTCCTTGAGCCATCTCCTCCTCATGTCCCTTTGAAAGCTTTTCATGTAATGTAGGTACCAGGAGTCTACAAGAAGGCTTCAGATACTCTGCCATCAAAGAGCGGTGCTAGGAATCTACGAGGAAGAAGGGCACCATACAAATCCAAGCACTCAATCAACGTGGGAAGATTCCGCATTCCACCAGGCCCAGGTTACTGCAAGCAGTGAAAAAACTCAGGACAAAGTTCACACAAATATCGCATTTGAACTGTAGTGCCAGATGGATGTGAATGCTTATTTCAAAGCTTGGTGGGTTCTGCTCTTCAAGGCCACCTATGAAATGCAGTATAGCAAATTTTGGGAAAATAAAATACCACCACAAAGAAAAATGAGTAACAGGAAGCTGAGAGAAAATGAAAAAAAAGCAATGACAAAACATAAACATATTTAGCTTGGGTTTGAGAGCAGTCTCAATGAAGCCAAACACGTAGTCTGTGCAGCAGTGAATTGCATGAAAATCACTGTTCGGTTCAAAGTGAGCGAAATAACAGTTTAAGAAGAAAACAGGCTGCAGAGAGTATAGCTCTGAAGGGCAGAAGCTATGAGAAGTTGAACGTAAATGTATCATTGACCTGGAACTCTAGGAAATGGTGTGACAATATTTGGGTTAACAAAAAATGAGGCTGGAGTGTGGGGAAAGGACTGTTGTGAGGAGATCAAAGGCAGCCCCACACAATGCCTTGGAGGAAAAAGAACATTTTCGTCTTCGTCCTGCCTAAGTGTAGAAACAGTCATAAAAGAGGGAAAGGATAGCAGAGGGCTGCTTCACTGTTAACATAATGGATGCCAAACTGTGCAATCATGATGTAGAGAACAACTGATTCAGGACAGATATTCTTCACCTGAGGGTATGAGAAGATAGGCGCCCCCAACAACAAGCTCAAAGTGCTGCTGCAAGACTTTAGTGTACCACAGAGTCGAAGAGGACAGACAGCGCCAACTGAGGAATGGGAATATGTAAAATACAATCATACATTCACAGTGTTTATCAAACCAGTAATCCTTGCATGCAAGCAAAGGAAATTATGTGAACACATCTGTTCTTTCTACTCTGCTCTTTATGGTCTTTTAAATAAACTTTACATAACATACTTGCTATGAAATCATTGGCATGGAACATCAAATAAGAGAGGGCCGCCCAATGCATTGATCTAATTGGTCGAGAGCCCTGGTGCTCTGAAATACGTCTGCACGCATACGCTTTGGACGTGAATCTGCTACATCTGAGGCATTTGTATAGTAGCCGATGCATCAACTGGGGATGAGGAACCTTTGGGAAGAGGGGGAGGGGGACAGTAAAGGAGAGAAATGCCGCTGCTAATTGGTTTCACACTCTTAAAGAAGCACTTCTATAAATGTGTCAAAGCAAAATTGGAGGCCGGCACCACCTGCAGGAGATTAGCTCCCCCTTGTCAGGCTCGTGAAGCAGTATGCCGATCACAGACCAAGTCCTTAGGCTTATGTAATGAAGAGGTAACTTCAATTATATCAAGGCAACCAAAGTGATTTGGGGGTGGGGTGGCACGGAGCAGATATCTCTCTAGGCTCTAAACTCTATAATAGCATTTATTCTCAAACTATATAGGAAAATGTGTCACCTTTGTCCAAATGTTTTACACTTTGTAGCAGAAATGACGTGCGTCTGTTTTCCTCAAACATAAAGAAGTGAACAGACTAAAGGCGAGGCCGTTGAAGGGAGCTGCATTCCCAATTCACAGGCCCTCACTCCTACTATTCCAGGCCTTTCTTCCTTTTCATTCTTAGCTGAGGAAGACTCCTTTACTTGTGACTCCAGAGCGCTAGTTACTGTCTGCACGATGAGCCCCTCGCCATGAACCAGTCAGTCTAAACACCTCCAGTTCCAAATTTCAATTCCATTACCTTTATATGAAAATGAAATGAAGCTCTCAGAAAAGAAAGAGCTTACCATTATATGCACCTGTCTTTTACTATTTTCTGCTTGTCACTACCAAATTGTGAACCCTGTTCTTAGCATTGCCCTCTGTATCTTTCCTGGTGCTGCCCACGAGCAGCATCAATGGGGGAAGGCCCAAGAGGGGGCGTATCACATTTGAAGGACGGTCGTCCCTTTCCTGTATCTTTGTTGATGCTGCTGCTTATAGTGGGGGACAGGGTTGCTGGTCTCTCCAGCAAGCATAAAAAGAGGTACAGGGAGAAGGAGCCGTGAAATAGACATGCCAAAGCAATCAGTGAAGGTCAAGGACACAGTGGTCCTTCATTAACATTTCAAGGCCTTGAATGAGAACCAAGAGAGTAGGAATAGAACTAAAACATGACTATTTGTCCCATTCACGCTTAAACTGTAGCAGTTTTGGTTTCTACCTCCTCCACTGGTAGGTTAATTGCAAGCATTTGCCTCCTTCTCAGTAAAGTATTTTCTCTGAGTGTCTCTCTCTCCAGTTTCATTTCATGACCCCTTTTCCTTGACTTTCTTTTTCAATGGAAAATACCTTTCTCTATGTTACTGAAGCTTGATAAATGTTTAATATTTCTATCATATCCCTCTCTTTCCCTCACTTTCATCACTCGCCAGTGAATACACTTTCAGCATTGTAAGTCTTTCTGATTAGGATTTATATTCGCAGACTCTGTACCATTCTGGTAGCTCCTCTCTGAACCACTTACATCATATCAATATCTTCACTGAAGTATGAAATCTGTGTACCTCCTTTGGAACCTGACAGGTGACTTGGACTGGCTGCTGTTGGAAACAAGATACTGGGCTTGATGGTCCCTTGGGCTGACCCACTATGGCATATCTTATGTTCTTAAAGTAGACCATCCAAACACCTATACCAGGGCAACATGACTTCCTTTTTCCAAATATTGCTCATGATGGCAGTTAAGAACAGATCTACGATATGTCTATTTTGGTGGAGAGGAGTAATGGATAGGTAGGTCATATTGATAGGGTGGAAGAGGGTCTAATCAGTACTATCACCCTCCCTCCCATATTACATGCAAATGTTATGCTTCATAGCATATGCTGTTAGCTTAGTTGACTTATGCCAAAGATGCATCATAACATAAGAACTGCCATAATGGATCAGACCAAAGGTCCATCTAACCCACTATCTTGTTTCCAACAGTGACCAATCCAGGTTACAAGTACCTGGCAGGATCCAAAAAAGTAGCAAGATGCCATGCTACTTACCCTCAGGGATAATCAATGGGCTTTCTCAAGGTCTTTCTTAATAATGGCTTATGGACTTTTCTCCAGGAATTTTTCCAAAACCTTTCTAAACCCAGCTACACTAATGCTTAACCACATCCTCCAACAATGAGTTCCAGAACTTAACTATGCATTGAGTGAAACATATGTTCTCCAATCTATTTTAAATGTACTACTTAGTAACTTCATGGTATGTCCCCTAGTGTTTTTGAATTTTGAAAGAGAAAACAACCGATTAACATTTACCCGTTCCACTCCACTCAAGATTTTATAGACCTCTATCATATCTCCCCTTAGCCGTCTCTTCTTCAAGCTGAAAAGTCCTAACCTCTTTAGCCTTTCCTTATATGAAAGTCATTGGATCCCCTTTATAATTTTGGCTGTCCTTTCTGTACCTTTTTTTAATTACACTATATCTTTTTGAGATGCGGCAACAAGGCTTGCACAGAGTTTTCAAGGTGTGATCGGACTATGGAGTGATAGAGAAGCATTATGACTGTCTTTGTTTTATTTATTCCATTCCTAATAATTCCTAACATTTTGTTTGGGATTTTTTTTGGCTGCTACCACACATTGGGCAAAACATTTCAAGGATTTCCTGGAGAGTGAGCGTTAACTGCACATTATGATTAACACGGTGGTTAACAACATGTGTTAATTGTACATATTGCAGTGAGTGTGACTACATATCATGCCAGCTCAATGAGTGGCATTAAGTGCACCCACCTGAACTACAAACGTTGCTGCCGCGCATTAGGGAACTGTTCAGCGCAGTAACTGCTAGGAAGATGGTGGCATGCCATCAACAGCAGAGTGCCACCTCACTTACCACATATTAGTTTTGTCCAAGCGCGCATTAAGTGTAAACACCTAGCGCACTTTAGTAAACATACCTCTTAGATTTTTGCAAGTCTTCCCTTCAAGGTCTAAATGTTTCTTCACTTTGTCACTTAGAAGTCATCCAAAATACAGCAGTTAAATTGACGACTGCAAAATGATCATGTCACTCCATTACTCAAATAAGATCACCGGTTACCAATTACATTAAGATGCTTATCTCAACCCATCAGATTTACTATTCAAGACTGCCACATTTTTTATCCAGCTTTCATTTTCCTTATATTCCAGGATAAGTATTGCGTTCCACCCAATAGAATCTTCTTGTCGTAATGTCTCATCAGAAAGTGCAACTTCAAATGACAAGACAATTTTCTTATTCCAAATTCAAAACAGCCATAAAAACATATTTTTCCTTTGTGCTTCCTGATTAATTCCTGGGTTGCCTTCTGCTCTTGTCGGCTGAGAAGGGAGGACCTGCCTTAGACAGAGAACATCCCTTGACTGTTTTCTCTTTTAACCTTGCTAATTTTTTAAACTTATTGTCTTTATTTTGTTTATAGTTTTACTTTCATTTTTGATTATTTTTAATTGATTTCATTATCTGTAAATCATTTAGGTACTTTCAAATAAAATGAACCTTGAATCTTAAGACTGTCTTGCAATTTCTTACAATCCACATTTGACTTAACAACTTTTAAAATTTTTGTCATCTATAGATTTCATCACTTTGCTTGTTGTTCCCATTTCCAGATGATTTATAAATATGTTAAAAAGCAGACATCCCAGTAGAGATTCCTCCACTGAGAATAATTGGCCATTTAACCCTACTCTGTTTTCTATCTTTTACCAGTTCACAATCCCTGCCTCCTATCTCATGACTTTTTAATTTCACCAAGAGTCTTTCATGAGGGATCTTGTCAAAGGCCTTCTGAAAATCCAGATACACTATATCAACCAGCCACCTTTATCTGTTTATTCACACCTTCAAAAAATGTAGCAGATTGGTGAGGCAAGACTTCCTTTTGCTAAATCCATGTTGGCTTTTTCCCATTAAACCATGGCCATCTACTGTATATCTTCAGTAATTTTGCTCTTTATAATGTTTTCTACCATTTTACCCGGCAGTGACATCAGTTATACGCCAAGCTGGAAAACCATAAATTTGGCAAGAAATCTATAGAATTTCTAGGATATATTATTTCTCCTGAAGGCATCAAGATGGATCTCTAGAAAAGCTTGGAACTGATAGAGTGGCCAGTAACGAAAAATATCAAGAAAGTACCCTGTAAAATGGGGCCAGGAACAACAGCAAATATTTCATAACCTCAAAAGTGTTCACATCCGCCCCTATCCTGATACATCATGACCCAGAATAGCTTTTCATAATGGAAGCCGATGCTTTCAGAGGGGCAATTGGTGCTGTACTCCCCCAAAGGAATGCACCAGGGAATCTCCTCCATCTGTGTGCTTTCTAGTCCCAGAAGCTGACTGCAACTGAGAAAAATTACATCTATGGCAAGGAGCTATTAGTTATTAAAATTGCCTTTGAAGAATGGTGCCATCTCCTTAAAGGAGCATGTCATCAAATCCAGGTCTACATGGACTGAAAGAATCTGGAATTCCTTCAGACCTTGCAAAATATGAACACTAGACAAGCTCACTGGTCGCTTTTCTTTTCTCACAAAGCAACCAACTGGGCACCAGAATAATGAGGCTGATGCCCTTAGGCGCGGCACAGAGGCGCAAACAAATGCACCAAAAGAAACAGCCAGCCCTTGTTCAACAGGAACTCCGGAGCACAGAAACACCGAAAAGACATTACAGCAACAACGGGAAACACCACGATCCACTACAGCGGTGAAAACACAGCAACGGCAACTAAAGGCCTCACCGCTCCGTGCAATCAACACCGAAACCCAGCTTGGTCCCCAAACACCAGGTACCCTCGCTGATTATGCCACCCTTCTTAGCCCCCATCTACCTCCTCACCCCTCTCTTAACCCTCTACCCCCCCCCCCCAAGCACACTCAATAATCTACTCTGGCCCACCTACCCTACAGCTCAACCCACACTCACTCACAAACTGAAACAAACTCACTCCCAATCACAGCATACATCAACCCACATCACCAACCCCCCATCCCATCACCACATCACCATCTCTCTAATCAATGCATGCTCTGTTAGAAATAAATACCACATGCTCCCTGACCTAATCACAATTGAGCAGATAGACCTCCTATGCATAACGGAAACCTGGCTGACCGACACTGACACAGTACTAATGAACCAACTAGCCCCAGAAGGATACACCCTCCATCACTGCTCGGAAACCTGGCTGACCGACACTGACACAGTACTAATGAACCAACTAGCCCCAGAAGGATACACCCTCCATCACTGCTCCCGGGCGCACACCAAAGGAGGAGGTGTTGCCATCATAGCAAGAACCAACCTCCACCTCAGGATCCTTTCTTCAGAGACTACCACCGAAGCGGATCTCCTCACCCTCACCAATAAACACCTCTCAATATGTCTAATCTACCGTGCACCTACCGCAACCACTGACCTACCAAGATTACTACAACACATATCAGAAAGCACCTGCTCGGCTAAGGAACAAATCATCCTAGGAGACTTCAACCTCCCATCCCTTCAAGAAGAACAAGCAGCAACCTTCCGCACCACTATGACAGCAATGGATCTGGTACAGATCATACAAGAACCCACCCATGAAAAAGGCAATACACTAGACCTCATATTCCTCAACTCCACAACCACCGCCTCAGGAAAGATCCCACAGATCTCGCCCGTACCTTGGTCTGACCACCACCTCGTCACCATATCCTACACCTACCAACATAAGAACAACAATGATAATGGACCCCACGTAAGACGATTTAAACCATTTAACAAAGAAGACTTCCTGGAACAAACTCTACCCAAATTACAAATGAACTCCAGTGACATCAATGACCTCATACACCACTGGAATACTACGATCTCCACAGCATCTGAAGCATCAACAAACAAAGCCATCACCAGACCCCCTTCCTCAAAGGCCAGATGGTATACTCCCGGTCTCCAAAAGCTAAAAACAAAACTCAGAAGAACTGAAAGAAAATGGAGAAAAACCAACGACGAAAATGACAAAATGAAATACCTACATGAACTCAACTCATATCACTACGAGACTGACAAAGCTAAGAAAATCTACCACATGAAAATCATCAATACCTCCATAAACAAACCTCGTGAACTCTTTCAAATAATCAAAAAACTGACAAAAGTGCCTCATAACTCTGACCAATTACCGCAGATTCCACCAGAGCTACTGGCCCGTCAATACAAACAACTACAACGACCACAAAACCCACAGCCAAATCCACAGACAAGTGCAGAGAACCTCCACCCCAACTTGCACAGTGACTGGACCACCTTCAAAGAAACATCAACAGACGAAATCTCCACCACCATCTCCTGCCTCCACACCACCACCTCCCCGCTGGACCCATGCCCCACTGACTGGATAAAGAAATCAAAAGACGAACTGAGCATGCCATTAGCCCATATCGTCAATGAATCTTTCTCCAGAGGACACATGCCAGACGCCCTCAAAACTACGATCATCCGACCTTCCCAGCATCTAGACCCAGCATCCTACAGACCCATAGCCAGCCTACCTTTCACTGCCAAAATAATAGAGAAGATCGTCCAGCAGCAGCTTCAGGAACACCTGTACATTAACAACATACTGGACCCACAACAACATGGCTTCCGCCCTCTACATGGAGTTGAGACCCTCATGACCACACTGATGAACACCCTCCTCACAGGAATTCAAGAAAAACACTCTGGATATGCCATGATCTTCCTTGATATATCTGCAGCCTTTGACACCATCTCCCACAACATCCTCATACACAGACTATAGACTATTGGGATCAAGGACACTGTACTGGAGTGGTTTCAATCCTACCTAACCAACAGACAGCAACTAATCCGCACCAGCACCTCAACCTCCCCCCCATTCCAACAACACCAGGGAGTACCTCAAGGATCCACACTGTCAGCCATGCTCTTCAATATCTACCTCCAGCCACTCTGCACAGTCATACGCACTCACAACATCAGCTTCCACATATATGCTGATGATATCATGCTCTACGCCCACATTACGACCACAAGCCCAGCAAACTCCAACCTCTCAGCGTGCTTCACAGCCATGTCTGACTGGTTACAAGCAAACAACCTATCCATCAATATAAAGAAAACTGAAGCTCTCATAGTAACAAAGGACCCAGACTTCACACCACCTACACACCTCAACATAGGAACAACAAGCATCAAAATACAACCGCAGATAAGATACCTGGGCATTATTATTGAACAAGCCCTCACCTTAAAGCAACAGATCACAAAAACCTCCGGAACTATATTCCACAAGGCAAGAACAGTGCAGCATCTCAGACCTCTTTTAGAACATAAAGATTTCCGAACCGTGATGCAAGCCATGACACTCCCACATATGGACTACTGCAACATAATCTACCATGGCCTCCCAGCCACACAGACCAACCCCCTCCGAACAGCATTGAACACCACTGCGAGAATCATTCAGAGGGCAAAGAAAACCGACCACATCACCCCAATTCTGAAAGAACTACACATTCTTCCCCTTGAAGCAAGGACTAAATACAAAGCCATCCTGCTCACCCACAAAGCCATCCATCAAACACAGAACACCCAGTTTCGCGCCCTACTGGCCCGCCCAGCTCACGGCAGAACTACAAGACAAGCCTCCAGCATTTCCCTCACCGTCCCTCACAAAAGAACCAAATGCTCGCAACGGACCTGCAACCGAGCCTTTGAACTTTACGCTCCATCCTTATGGAACTCACTACCGAGCTGTCTCAGAAACAATACCAACCTACCATCTTTCAGAAAACAGCTAAAAACCATTCTTTTCCAGGAATGCTTCAACACAAATCCCACCGAAAAACCCACAAACCCCTGATCCCGCCCACAACGAACCTCTGACTCAAAGCTATACTAACCTGTCTATGTCTAAAGTCTGTCCTATCCCAAAATCATTAATGTTGCCTCCTCGGTGTTGGCCCTATCCTCGTACTTAATCTCCCCACCCTTATATGTAACAACGCTTTGACCCGGTGAAAAGCGGTATATAAATGCAGCTAAATAAATAAACAAATAAATAAATATAGTGCCAGATTCAGAGTCTCCTATCACAATCCTCTATCTGGAGAACTTCTTCCTAGGCACCTATAGGATGGATGTTCTGGAACATGTAAAGGTGAGTTTGTCCAGTGATGAGCTTGTACAAGATCCACAGTGAGGAATGACAAGATCAGAGAAAGACAGGTTGGAGCTGGCATCAGGGATTCCTGTACAAGAGAGAAAGGTTTTATATACCCAAGGGCATGGCATGCCTGGAAGTGCTTTGCAGCTGCCATGACACCTTACTAGTAGGTCACTCTGGCATTTGTAGGAGCAAAGGGTTAGTGGGCTGAAGCTTCTGGTGGCCAGGGTAGGGCCAAGATATTAAGGAATATGTTATGTCCTGTAAAGTCTATACCCCAAATAAGGTTCATGTGACAGCCCTCAAGGACTGTTAATTCTTTGGTAATAGATTTCTATGGACTTCATTAAAGATTTACCCTTATCACAAAAGAAAATCCACCATCCTGGTAGTTGTGGATTCTTTCTCCAAGATGGCCCACTTCATTCATGCCACTGGCCTCCCATCTGCATGAGAAATGGAGGACATGCTGATCCTGGAAGTGGTCCATCTTCATGGACTATCTTCTCACATCATGCCACACCAAGATACCCACTTCACCACATAATTCTGGAGAGAAGTGATGAAGCTACTGGACATTCAGCTTCACTTGTCTTTAGCCTACCATCTGCAATAGAACGAGGCAAACAGAACATGTGAATCAGACCTTGGAAAAATATGCTTCTGTAACTATCACCAGAACAACTGGACCCAATAACTTCCCACGGCAGAATCTGCACTCCTACTGCAAGCGAGTGTTAGGAAGGAGCAAGAGAAAAAAAATGAGTCAGTTGTCTGCTCCAGGAGGGTGAGGGAGGAATTGAGAAGAGGAAGAGCGGTGGAAGGAAAAGAGAGCTTAGGACTCATTGGCTTCTACTTGCTCCTCCTGCCTTAGGAGGGAGATATTTGGAGAACTGTTGGGAAGGAAAAGCTCCACTACTGCTTAGACTCCATCAGCTGGCCCACTGTGCACTGCTGCCCCCTAGAGCTACTGTAGCCTGTTAGTGCATGGTTGCACAGCGCGTTATGCTGGCCCTGCACACTGGCCCCACCAGAGCAGCAATAATGCAAACATCCCTCACACAGACACTCTGCCCCCTACAGGAACACCTTCGAGTTGCCTTTAGCCTAGAAATACCTTATCTCCAGGAACAAGCAGGAATGAGTCTTCACATATGGGTATCGTCGGTACCGACGGAGCCTGCGCGGGAACGCTTCCCAGCGTCCAGTAGGAAAGCTTTTGGGAGCATCCCACAGCGCCTGTGCACTGCCTTCCCGCCTTTCCCGACCGCCTCTCTCCAGTTCTTCTTTTCCGCGGAGCCATCAGGTCATGTTTCCTGTCACCGCTGAAGAATTTCTTATTTTCTTTTATTTCTTTAGTCACGTGTCTGCCTTCTCGACTCCGAACCGGTACCACCGGTCTTTTTTCTTTCTTTCTTTAAAAAAAAAACAAAAAAAAAAACTACTTTTTTCTTACTTCAGTGCATTTTTTCTTCTGTGGCCTTAGGCCTGCAGAAATATTTTCCTCATGGAAAAACCCGCCTCCGGGTTCAAAAAGTGCATGAAGTGCAGTGACACTATTTCTGTCACTGACACCCATGACTGGTGTCTAAAATGTTTAGGTCCTGACCACTCCATTGCGGATTGTGAGTCCTGTTCCATGATGTCTAAAAGAGGGTTACAAAATCGAGCAGCCAAGCTTAGTACCCTGTTTCCCTCTGATGCAGCTTCTGTGGCATCGACGTCTTCCAGGGCTTCTTCTTCATCCCATGGATCTCAGGTAACCAAACTTAAATCTGGCCGGTCCTCAAAGAGTACATCTCCCTCCAAGTATCGAGATGCCCCCGGGCTTACTCCTGAGGAATCCACACTGGAAAAATTACCCCGGCGGGAGGCTCCGGCTTCCAAAGCTGTATCTATGGGGTCACAGGTTGACATCGATGGCTCGGCCTCGACCGATCACCTGTTACAATGTTCTGGGGTACCGGCGGTTTCCACCGGTACCGACATCCAGACATTGGATGGCCAAGTGTGGTACCCTCTACTTCTGCATCTCTCTCAAGCTCCCTCCCTGGACCTGGGGTCTGCTCCAGATCTCCTCTCCCAGGAGGAGGGAACCTTGTGGCACCCAAATCCTCAGTCTCTTCATCTCAGGGCCTGGTTGCTGAAGGCCTAGACCTTCAAGATTTATACCTTTCTCAGCAAGTGAAGGATATCCTTCATGCTTCCAGAAAGCCTTCCACCAGACGTTCCTATGCTTTTAAATGGAAAAGGTTTTCCATTTGGTGTGCAGAGAAGGGTCTTAACCCTCTTGCAATACCTTTGAATTCTTTACTAGACTATTTGCTGCATTTATCCCATGCAGGCCTTAAAACAAATTCAATCAGAGTCCATTTGAGTGCTAGTGCAGCATCCCTTAAGCCTCTCAATGGACAACCTATTTCCTCTCATCCTCTTATAGCAAGATTCATGAGAGGCCTTCTTTTAACTAAACCTCCCATTAAACCACCTCCAGTGGCATGGGACTTGAATCTGGTTCTTGGCCAGCTTATGAAGCCACCCTTTGAACCCTTAGCCACTACCTCCTTGAAATTCCTTTCCTGGAAGGTTATTTTTCTCATTGCAGTCACCTCAGCTCGCCGTATCAGTGAGTTGCAAGCTTTAGTGGCTAATCCTCCTTATACAAGGTTCCATCATGACAAGGTAGTCCTCAGAACTAATCCACACTTTATGCCTAAAGTGGTCTCACCTTTTCATCTGAACCAGGAGGTGTATTTACCTGTCTTTTTTCCAGGACCTCATGCATAAAGGGCAGAGAGGAATCTTCATACCCTGGATTGTAAAAGAGCACTTGCTTTCTACTTACAAAGGACACAGCAACATAGAAAGTCCTCTCAACTTTTTGTTGCTTTTTGTCCTTCTCATTTAGGACTTCCAGTCTCTAAGAGAACTCTGTCCAATTGGATTGCTCAGTGTATTTCCTTCGCCTACCAGAGTAAGAACCTTTCTCTGGAGGGCCATGTCACAGCTCACAATGTGAGGGCCATGGCAACCTCTATGGCTCATCTAAACTCTGTGTCCATCGACCAAATCTGTCGAGCGGCCACCTGGGCATCGGTTCATACCTTCACAGCCCATTACTGCTTGGACAAGGACTCCCGCCGGGATGCCTTGTTTGGTCAGGCTGTTCTCAAACACCTGTTCCATACCTAATCAACTCCTACCCTCCATCCCTGACTGGATGCCTGAGTTTCATGGGTGGTGGTGGAGCCCTTCCCAAGGACTCACAATCTGGGTGATCTCCCAGGCATCTCTAGCTGGGGAGTCCCCATATGTGAAGACTCATTCCTGCTTGTTCCTGGAGATAGCACAGTTACTTACCTGTAACAGGTGATCTCTGGGAACAGCAGGAATAAGTCTTCACAACCCACCCACCTCCCCTAGGAGTTGTATCTCTCTATCTATCTTTCCTTTCCTCTCTCTCTCTTTGTCTCAGCTTTAAAACTCGAACTGGAGAGAGGCGGTTGGGAAAGGCGGGAAGGCAGCATGCAGGCGCTGTGGGATGCTCCCAAAAGCTTTCTTACTGGACGCTGGGGAGCGTTCCCGCGCAGGCTCTGTCGGTACCGACGATACCCATATGTGAAGACGTATTCCTGCTGTTCCCAGAGATCACCTGTTACAGGTAAGTAACTGTGCTTTTTCTGGTCTTGGCTGTGATGCATTAGATCTTACAAGGGCATGGCATTATTTATTAAATATGTGTTTTCTGTGAGCTAGTGAATATTAAGTACAAAACAGTTTCAGTTAGCTGTAATAATACAGAAACATCAAACCCAGACCACGGGCTGACCTCTCTATTGACACTGCTTCTGCCTCCTGCCCCCTATTAACCACGGCAATATGCAGTCTGCTGTTTCTGTGCATCCTGATAATCTTTCCAGCACCCTGAGCCAGTGAGCAAGAAGACTGCCGAGTGCCAAGGGGTCTGTACAAGACGGCAATTAATGAGGGATCAGCAGTGCAAAATAGGCATACCCTTGTCAGGCATTTTTGGATGACCTTTCAAATACAGTTTGTACTGTGAAAGATGAAGCAGACTTCTTAAAAAAGGCACACAATGGAAATATTTGGTCTTTGTGTCCAACTAGACCAGTCCAGAATGAATTATTTTTATATAGGCCACCATTGTATATGGCTTCATTAGCTCATTACCTGGTTTAGTTGATGCTGTTATGCCCCCATAATGTGGGCTATATTTTGGGGGCCTGCCGACCCTCTTAACCCAGACTTTTTACTTCTGCAGCGGCGGAAGTGAAAATCCATGTTCGTCTGGGTGCGCTGCCAGCAGACGAGCTAAATGGGTAGAGCGATTTTCTATACTACCCGCTTAGCCCCTGCGCCTTAAAGATAGGCTAAGTGTGTAGCATCAAAAATCACTGTTACCCGTTTAGCCCTTTCCTCTGCCCCGGAACGCCCGTAACATGCCCTGATGCTAACCGCTTAAAATCTGGGCGCTTTAGGGACTTATCTGGGATTTTCGAAAGGCACTATCCATGTAGGTGCCTTTTTAAAATCCTGGATAAGGCATTTACACAGATAACTAGGGCAGCTACCCGTGTAAATACCTTCAAAAATCAGGCCCTGGATATTTTCCTTTGGGATACTTTTTGTGTTTCTAATTTTCTGGTTTTCCTTAAGTGAATGTGAAATGTATATTTCAAAATTATCAAAAAAAAATAAAGATAGATTAAGAAAAAAGGGAGCAGAGGTCAGGCTATATGTATAATATTAAAGCAACAGAACGATTTATCTTATGAGGCAGCATTAGAGTTAATCTGGAAAGAGGGAATGAAACAATTTATTTATACTGGTAAGATATATAGACCTTCCTCACAGTCAGCAGAAATAGATAGAGACTTAATTAAAATCAGGCAAAAAGGAAAAATGATCCTAAGTGAGAAATTCAGCCAATATATTGCTAAGCATTTAATCTAGAGGATGCAGTGTAGAAAATACAAGCAGATGAATCCAGATCTTATTTTCCCCCCAGCATTGGGGAAAATAAGAAAATAAACCAGGTTGCCACATCTCTAAAATGATATATTGGAATTAGAAAAGGTACAGAGAAGGGCAACCAAAATAATTCAAGGGAAGAAACAACTCCCCCTATGAGGAAAGGCTAAAGAGGTTAGGTACGAGGAGAGGGACTGCAGGGTGATAGTGTCTGGGGATTTCAAGCTGGAGAAACGATATGACAAGGTGGTCGCCAGAAGGATGCTAGATGCATAGAGAGAGGCGTAACCAACAGAAGGGAGGAGGTGATAATGACACTATACACGTTATTGCCGAGGCCTCACTTGGAGCACTGTGTTCAGTATCAGAGAAAATACTTTATTAAGGATATAAAAAGACAAAGGGGTTAAAGATGTATAACAAGCATGGGTAACATAGTATATGACGCAGATAAAGACCAGTATGATCCATCTAGTCTGCCCAGCAAGGTGGCACGTGTCGGTATATCTGCCGCTTTGGGCAGGTCACCTCTCCCCATGCCATTCTTTAGGGGTGAATCCACCGCTCTGTGTAGGTCACCCCTATTTGTTGAGATTTAAGAAATAGTTACTTTGATTTTGATTTTATACTATGGCTGTGAAGGGATCCACTGTGTCTCTCCCATGTCATTTTGAATTCTGTCACTGTATTTGCCCCACCACTTCCATCGGGAGGGCATTCCAAGCATCTACCACCCTTTCAGTGAAAAAGTATTTCCTAACATTGCCTTTCAGTTTACCCCCTTGCAGCTTCTTGTTATGCCCTCTAGTTTTACAGCTTCCCCGTCTTTGGAAGAGGTCTGTTTGTCCATTAATACTCCCCTGTCTCTCCTCTCCTCCAGAGTGTACATATTTAAGTCTTAATTCTCTTCTCATAAGTCTTCTGACGCAGGCTCCAAATCATTTTGGTCGCCTTTCTCTGAGCCATTTCTGGTCTTTTTATATCCTTCGTGAGATATGGTCTCCAAAACTGAACACAGTATTCCAAGTGAGGCCTCACCAGTGACTTGCACAGTGGCATTAGTACCTCTTCCTTTCTATTGGTAATTCCTCTTTTTATGCAACCCAGCTTCCTTCTGGCTTTTGCCACTGCTTTGTCACACTGTTTTGCCACCTTGAGTTACTCAGAAATAATCACTCCAAGGCCCTTCTCCTGGTCCATGCACACCAACCTCTCACCCCTTATCGCCTACATTTCCCTTGGATTTCTGCTTTCTAAGTACATGACACTGCACTTCTTTACATTAAATCGTAGTTGCCAATCATTAGACCATTCTTGCAGCTTTTGTAGGTCTTTCCTCATGTTCTCCGCTTGATCAGGGGAGTCCACGCTTGCAAATTTTCATGTCATCTGCAAAAAGACAGATGTTTAAAAATACTATCTTGGAAGCCCAGACCAGCTGTATTCCACGCTTTAAGAGAAGTGGAAAGAAGGCCAAAAAACTGCCAGCATGGTTTAAAGGTGCGGTCAGAGTGGCTGTTATTGCCAAAAAAGCATCCCTCAGGAAATGGAAAAAAGAGCCAAATGACAAAAACTGGAAACAGCACAAGCACTGGCAAGTTAAATGCAAGGCATTGATAAGACAGGCAAAGAGAGAATTTGAGAAAAAGCTGGCTGTGGAAGCAAAAACGCGTAATAAAGACTTTTTCAAGTACATTTGTAGCAAAAAACCTGTGAGAGAGTCAGTTGGACCATTGGATGATAGAGGAGTGGAAGGGGGCGCTAAGGGAAGACAAGGCCATTGCGGAGAGACTGAATGAATTCTTTGCTTCGGTCTTTACTGAAGAAGATGTAAGGAAGTTACCCGTGCTTGAAATGGTATATAAAGATGATATAGTGGAAGAACTGAAATAAATATTGATAAACCGGGAGGATGTATTACAGCTGTTTGATAAAATGAAGAATAGAAAATCACCTGGACCAGATGGTATACATACAAGGGTGTTGAAAGAACTGAAATATGAGACTGTAGACCTACTATTAGTAGTAAGTATAGCCCTTACTGTTTCTTGGTGTTCTCACCCTCTGTGCTGCCAGAATTGGCAGGAAAAGGAAGCCTAAGCTCTTTCCCGCTGGAGCTGGTCTTCCCATGATGAGGACACAGAGGACATTGTTTGAATGTGGTTTGGGCTCTGCCCCAAGAGACAGAACTTCAGCAAGGCCGGCGCTGTCAAAGTCAGTTGGGAGTGGGACATCTTTCAACCCCGAGCAATTGTGACATAGCGAGTCCTTTTAGTCAGGGAGAAACTCCCAAAGATCAGCAAAAAAGTGCAGGGCTGCAACGTAAACAACAGCACATGGCTGGTTGTCAGGGAAACCAAGCCCCAGAGAGAGAAACAGGCCCCTGCTATCAGTTCAGCAGAGAGTCACGGGGTAATTCTGAACACTTGCTGGGGGGTGGAGCCAGGCTTTACCCGAGGAAGCTGAATCATAAAGAGGGCCCAGTTAATGGAGAAGGGAGCAGAGCTGAGAGCAGAACAGAGAAGGAAGAGAGAGACGGAGACGAGGAAAGGTCAGAAGCTCGTAGTGAGAGATACAGCAGGAGCAGACCTGGTCAATGGAAGTCCTCTCTTGATTCTGAACGTGAGAAAAGGCCAGGAAGGCAATTGAATTACACTCTGCACAAGTCAGGTTGGGAACCGACAACAATTTGTAAACCCCAGAGACAACCTTATACAGCCAGAGTAAAAGGTAAGCCCAAGGGCTTGAAGTACAATAACCACTGTGGGTTTATTGACCAGGAAAGTTGGGGCTACGGTACAGGGGACTATAATGAGAATGGTTATTTAGAGCTGTACCAAACCCCAGAGTTTATCTCAAGGCCTAGCATGGGAGTGGGCGTGGCTCCAGGGAGAACAGAGCAAACAATTTCTGCCTCAGAGGAGGAGGGCATGGAAATTGAGCCATCTTTTGTAAATAATTCGTCGGAAGCAATGGACTGTACGATTTCTATGGCAGAGGGAATAATATCTCTGTGTTAATGTTTGATGCTGAAGGAAGCTGCTTTATTTTGTCCTTTTGTCTGCCAGAAGTGCAAGAATTTATGTTACCTTTTATCCTGGTGAAATCCACCCCGGGAGGGGAATAAATCCCTTTTTGCTTTACCAACTTGAGTCACACTACTCTTCATTGAGCTATCAAAGGAAATACATTTCCCTACATGCAGTTCTACAGGAAATAGTAAACCTCAGTTCAAGAAGAAAACTTAACCTCCTTAAGCCCTACCTACCTACGGGTACTGGCAAGGGGGGAACATCAAACAATGCACTGCTCCACTGCATCCTGGAAGCATAGCTGGCAGTGCCATTCCTCAGAGGGCTGCTTCTCAGTTGGGAGACGTTCTGGAAGAGGGTGTGGAGGGAATCCCTTTGGCAGCGGCGGCCCCACAGGTTCAGTGGGTGAGTACAGTTGGCGCTTCCAGTCTGGAGGGGTTTGACTCCACAGCAGGGAATGAAGTGGCGCTTCCAGCTCCCGTGGTTTTATTGAAGCCTGCGGTGGTGACAATGGAGTCACTATGGGAGGCTGTGGCCATGGTTAAGTCCTCACTGCAGGCAATGACTGGTTCTTTTTCTCATGAGTTGGCAATGTTAAGAAATATGGATTCGGTGCTGTCTGAAGAGTTGGTGAAGGATGAGCCAGGTTGGATCTCCTGGAGGCCAGACATGGTGAGCTCTAAGAACTGGCAAGTGCCTAGATTAAAGAATCTTCTATTTTGGCATGCAAGTTAGAGTATTTGGAGAATGTACCCAGATGGAATAACTTGAGATTTGTTAACTTTCCCAAGACTCCTTTACTTGCTCCGGCTGAGATGGTGAAGAAATATCTGCAGTATGTTCTGGAAATGCCTAGTGAGAATTTGTCACCTATCACAAGGGCACAGTACATATCTTTGTGGCCTGGTACTGGCTCCATGGTGGAGGAGCAGCAACAGATGCAGCCTCAGCGTGGGCTACTCGACTTGACAGCGTTCTTGGAAAGTTCCCTGGACATGGTTACTGATAGATTCACCTTGGTAATAATCTTTGCCCTTGAAATTTATTTATTTTTATTTATTTAAGAGGATTTCTATACCGCCTTCTTCTGTAATCAAGGCGGTCTACACAGCAAACAATCGACAAAATTCTGAGTCTTGTGTGTGCATGCATTGAAACAGTAAATGCGTGTGTGTGTAGGGTGTCATTGATTCCTGGTGAGCTATTTACAGCATGCACTATTATACAATACTATGTACATCACAGAATTTACATCAATACTATGTACATGGTGAAAAGGGAGGGTGGTTGGGCTGTGGTACTGTTTGGCGAACCGTTTATGTGACGTCTTGAGCTGTTTCCGAAAGTCCTTGATGTCTGTTGTTGCTCATAGTTCATCAGGGAGGGTGTTCCAAATTGTTGGTGCAGCCAGTGATAGGGCTCGGTTTGAAATAGTAACATGCAGGGTCATTCTGAGGCATGAATAGCGGGGATGGACATCTTGCACGGGGAAGGTAAACGGGGACAGATCAGGGGCAGCATTAGGACGGGCAGTTGGCGATCGTCGACCCCGGACGTACAGGGCTGATTCTAATGTGGTTAGAGCAACTGCGTAGTACCAAGAAGATCATGGGTTTGCTTCCCACTAGCACTCCTTGTGATCTTGGGCAAGTCACTTTATCCTCCATTGCCTTGGAAGAAAAGGCCTGGCAATCTACTTCTGGTGATACATTGCCAAGAAAACCCAAAGGCAGCTGAATCACCAGAAGTCAGCATTGATTTGATAGAACAAAAAAAATAGGTCAGTAGTTGAAGTTTGATTGGATGTGGAAACAGATAGGGAGCCAATGAAGTGACTTGAAAAGAGGGGTGACATGAGCACAGCAACCCTGGCAGTAGATTAGCCGTGCAAGTGAACTTTGAACAGATTGAAGTGGGGAGAGAAGATTCAGAGAAAGACCAGCGAAGACGAGGTTGCAACAGTCTAGACCAGGGGTGGGCAAACCTTTTGACTCGAGGGCCGCAATGGGTTCATATATTGGACCCGGGGGCCGGACCAAGAGCAGATGGACGGTGTGTATGTGTGAATTAATATAAATTAAATTTAAATTTGTAACATTAAATGTTTAGATTAATTTAAGGTAGAAAAGCATAAAAAGAGTTATTTTACAAAACTTTTATGCAATGTATTTCTTTCGTAAAATAGTACCTTCAATTTTAGTGGCTGTAGTTTGCCCATCCCTGCACTAGACCACGCGTGGTAGCCAAAGTGGGGGCTGTCCCACCCGCTTCATCCGAAAAGATGGGGTGGGCAAGATATGAGCGAGATTTAAGATTCTGAATCACCTCACATGAATCTGCAGTTATTGCGTGCCGAAGCGTCAGGAAGTGGGATATCCAGATCCTCCCAAGTGACCAGCCCATTTCCTGTCCTAGCCCCCCCATAGCCCATTACCAGTCCTAACCCCCCCATCAGCCCACAGCCCATTGCCAGTCTTAACCCCCCCATAGCCCATTACCAGTCCTAACCCCCCATCAGCACACAGCCCATTACCAGTCTTAACCCCCCCCATAGCCCATTACCAGTCCTAGCCCCCCCATAGCCCAGTACCAGTCCTAACCCCCATCACCCCATTTCCAGACAGCCCCCATCAGCCCACAGCCCATTGCCAGTCTTAACCCCCCCATCAGCACACAGCCCATTACCAGTCTTAACCCCCCCATAGCCCATTACCAGTCCTAGCCCCCCCATAGTCCATTACCAGTCCTAACCCCCCATCACCCCATTTCAAGACAGCCCCCATCAGCCCACAGCCCATTTCCAGTCTTAACCCCCCCATCAGCACACAGCCCATTACCAGTCTTAACCCCCCCATAGTCCATTACCAGTCCTAGCCCCCCCATAGCCCATTACCAGTCCTAACCCCCCATCACCCCATTTCCAGACAGCCCCCATCAGCCCACAGCCCATTGCCAGTCTTAACCCCCCCATCAGCACACAGCCCATTACCAGTCTTAACCCCCCCATAGTCCATTACCAGTCCTAACCCCCCCATAGCCTATTATCAGTCCTAACCCCCCCCCATAGCCCATTACCAGTCCTAAACCCCCATAGCCCATTATCAGTCCTAACCCCCATCACCCCATTTCCAGTAAGCCACCATCATCCCACAGCCCATTGCCAGTCTTAACCCCCCATAACCCATTACCAGTCCTAACCCCCCCATCAGCACACAGCCCATTACCAGTCTTAACCCCCCCATAGCCCATTACCAGTCCTAACCCCCCCATCAGCCCACAGCCCATTGCCAGTCTTAACCCCCCCTATAGCCCAGTACCAGTCCTAACCCCCCATCACCCCATTTCCAGACAGCCCACAGCCCATTGCCAGTCCTAACCCCCCCATCAGCACACAGCCCATTACCAGTCTTAATCCCCCCATAGCCCATTACCAGTCCTAACCCCCCCATCAGCCCACAGCCCATTGCCAGTCTTAACCCCCCATAGCCCATTATCAGTCCTAACCCCCCATCACCCCATTTCCAGACAGCCCCCATCAGCCCACAGCCCATTGCCAGTCTTAACCCCCCCATAGGCCATTACCTTTGCTTACCCCAGTTCAGCCGTTTTCCAGACAGACCCCATCAGCCCACAGCCCATTGCCAGTCTTAACCCCCCCATAGCCCATTACCAGTCCTAACCCCCCCATCAGCACACAGCCCATTACCAGTCTTAACCCCCCCGTAGCCCATTACCAGTCCTAACCCCCCCATCAGCCCACAGCCCATTGCCAGTCTTAACCCCCCCTATAGCCCATTACCAGTCCTAACCCCCATCACCCCATTTCCAGACAGCCCCCATCAGCCCACAGCCCATTGCCAGTCTTAACCCCCCCCTCGCCCATTACCAGTCCTAACCCCCCCATCAGCACACAGCCCATTTCCAGTCTTAACCCCCCCATAGCCCATTACCAGTCCTAACCCCCCCATCAGCCCACAGCCCATTGCCAGTCTTAACCCCCCCTATAGCCCATTACCAGTCCTAACCCCCATCACCCCATTTCCAGACAGCCCCATGAGCCCACAGCCCATTGCCAGTCTTAACCCCCCCCATAGCCCATTACCAGTCCTAACCCCCATCACCCCATTTCCAGACAGCCCCCATCAGCCCACAGCCCATTGCCAGTCTTAACCCCCCCCATAGCCCATTACCAGCCCTAACCCCCATCAACCCATTTCCAGACAGCCCCCATCAGCCCACAGCCCATTACCAGTCCTAACCCCCCCCATCAGCCCACAGCCCATTGCCAGTCCTAACCCCCCCTCCCCCCATCGGCTCACAGCCCACTGCCAGTCCTACCCCCCCCCCCCATCGGCTCATGGAAATTAAAATAAAAAACAAAGCTGGCCGCTGCCGCCGCGGCAGCATGGAGTGTCCCGCGGGGCCCCCTCTGCCCGGCTGAACTCTCCCGGCGCGGCTGAAGCCCTCTGCTCCGGCTTGCAGATACGCGAAGGGAGAGTGTCTCCCTCGCGTCTCTGTTAAGCCCGCAGGGGCAGATGGGAAATTTCCCATCAGCCCCTGCTTCCCATCAGAGGGCTTCAGCCATGCCAGGAGAGTTTAGTCGGGCAGAGGGGGCCGGATTAAAAGGTCCGCCGGGCCGTATACGGCCTGCGGGCCATAGTTTGCCCATCCCTGGTCTAGACAGAAGGTGACTAGAGAATGGATAAGGGTCTTAATAGTGTGTTCAGAAAGGAAGGAACATTTTGTCAGTGTTACAGAGAAAGAAGCAACAAGTTTAGTTATCTGCTGGATGTGTGTGAAGAAGGAGAAGGAGGAGTCAAAGATGACCATAAGGTTGCGAGCCAAGGAAAACACAGAGTAGAGTGTTATCCACAGAACTAGAGAAAGGAGGAAGGGGGGAGGTGGGCTTAGGAGGAAAGATAAGAAGGTCAGTTTTGGCCAAGTTTAAATTTCAGATGGCGGTGAGACATCCATGCACTTATGTCAGATAAGCAGGCAGAGATTTGGGCCTGGATTCCCAGAAAGATTTCAGGTGCAGAGAGGTAGATCTGAGAGTCATCAGCATAGAGATGGTATTGAAAACCATGGGAGAAGATTAGTGCACCAAGGGACTGAGTACAGACAGAGAAAAGGAGATGTCCCAAGACAGAGCCCTGGGGTATACCAACTGAAAGCAGGATAGTCGTAGAGAAGGATCTACCAAATATACACTAAAATAGAGGATAGCATGTGTGGAGCAGTAGCTACAACCCTACACAAAGGCGTAAAAGAAGAGAAACCTGCAAAGAGCGGCAGGTACAATTCTAGCTAATTCACTGGCAGACTAGATGGACCGTGCTGGTCTTTATTTGCCATCATTTACCCATGTTACTAAACCATCTTACTTCTCAGCAACAAAGTAAAAGGAGAGATTAGGCAAAAGTAAAGATTGGTGGAAGACTCATCCACATTACTGGATGAAAGTGAAGAGGATCTGAAACATTTGTTTCTCAAGATCAAGGAACATAGCCTTAAAATGGGTCTGCACCTTAACGTTAAGAGATCCTGACATCTGGCAAAATCAATAAGTTCACTGTTGATGGAGAAGAAATTGAAATAGTTGACTTTAGTTTACTTGGATCAACAATCAATAAAGAAAGGACTAGTAGTCAAGAAATCCGACAATGTATTGCTCTTGGTAGAATGGCTATGAAGGACCTAGACAAGATTCTCATGAGCAGAGATGTCTCCATACAAAGATTTGACTTGTCCAGGCCATGGTATTTTCAATAACGTCACATGGATGCAAAAGTTGGACAGTGAAAAAAGATAGACAGGAAGAAAATTGATGCCTTTGAATTATGATGCGGGCAACGAATAATGTGTATATCATGGACTGCTTGAAGAACAAATCAGTCAGTACCAGAGAAAATCAAACCTAAGCTTTCTGTAGAAGCTCAGATGACAAGACTTCGACTTTCATACTTTGGACACATCATATGAAGAGAGAGATCATTGGAGAAAGACATAATGCTTGGCAAGGTAGAAGGTCGCCGTAAAAGAGGAAGGCCGGCAATGAGATGGATCGATACAATAACAGTAGCTATGGATACTACTCTATCAACAATGAGCCGCTAAGTTTAGGTCAATTATCCAAGGATCACCAGGAGTCAACACCGACTCGACAGCACTTAACAACAATAGGCAAAAGGCTATACAGAAGATGAAAAAGCCAACAAAAAATAGATGAAACGCAATAAGCACAAACGTTAACAGTAAATATGCAAAACCTAATGGTGGAGGCAGACTTAGATATTGTTGCTATTATAGAGATATGGTTCAATGAGTCCCATGAATGAGCATAGTTAAGTAGAAGGGGAAGAGGGGGAAGAGAAAAGTGGGGGAGGGAGGGGAGAGAGAGGGAAAGGGGAGGAGAGGGGGAAGGGAAGAAGGGAGGGGCAAGGAGTAGAGTGGAAAAGAGGAGGGGGAGGAGGAGGGAGACACAGCAATGCTATTCATGTTTTTAATAAAATTTCATTTTCACATTTATGTTTTACTCTATATTAGTTTTTACGCTCTGTTTATACAGGAGATATTCAATACATGGGATATCTTTTGGCAGTTGCCCAATATATGAACGTGTGTGTGTGCACAATGCTTGGTTTCTGTATTTTTCTATATTTGATTTCTTTTATTGTTATTATATTATATTCCCGTTGAGATGGCGGGTAGTCATGATTGTCTAATAGAGATGGCAGATGTAGTGGGAAGAGTAATTTGGTGGCAGGAGTGGGGAGAGGGGTGATTGGTACTCTTATGTATTTTTATGCCTTTTTGTAAACCACCTGTAGCACTCAGTGGTCAATAAATATTTTATAATAAATAAATACAATTTTCTATTTGCTTATCATATGTTTTAAAGGTTTTACGATTATGTATTTGTTTTTGATTTTATATGTTCTAACTGTATATGGTTTATTTATACTTTTATGCTTTATATTTTTATATTCGAGGTTTTACCCCAACGAAGGCAATATGCCAAAACATGTCCATATAGGGTGAACCTAAGAGTGCCTAATAAACGTCTACTTAACTATCATCCACATCACGAGTGGTTCTTCAACATTCACTTCTCTCTTGGTACTGTATTGTTTTCTGCAAATTTGAGTGCTTCTTCATCAGACCATGAACGAGCATGGCCATACTGAGCTATATTCTCTTTAAGAGGGTTATAAGGGGATGAAAGAGGTAGCCAAAAAGGTGAAGGACTAGCCCTTTATGTGAAACCAATGTTAAAGTAACTGCGATGCAAAGGGCTTGGGGATAGGCAGAAACAATATAGATCATCTTGGAAAGAGAAGATAGAACTTCCATTCACACAGGTATCGTCTACAGATTTCCAACTTAATAGAAAAAAATGGACAGATATTTGACCATAGATATCCAAAAGTTGGGAATGAATTTGTTAGGAGGTATTCAGCCTGCAAGTTGTGAATTGAAATATCCCATCTGCAGAATCAAAAAGGAGGAGAGAGATCATGGATGCCCCCGAGGAAAGGTGTGTTGCTGGATCTAGTATTGACAAATGGAGAATGAATGCCTAATGTTCAAGTGGATGCCAACCTTATCTGGATAATAGTGATTTTCAGTCAGCACTTAATCTGGATAGCTTAGGCCAACTGAAAGGCAGGCATAAATTGCCATCCAATAAGTGCTGACCAAAAATTGCTCATGTGATGTCCACGATGATGCTTATAGCCTTTTCATGGGTAATGACTCCTAATAAGGTGGAACCTAGCATCATGTAGCTAGAATTTTCAGTTGATCTTCCCTATGTGTACCTCTTTGCACTTGTTCGCATTAAATTTCACCTGCCATTTGGATGCCCAGTCTTGCAAGGCCTTTCTGCAATTTCTCATAATCTTCATGTCAAAGAACATTTTTATGCCCACATTCCATATATCAAAGTATTTCATTCTATCAATACCAACATATACAACTGTTTGTCATAGTATAGCATATGATGGCAGATATAGACCAGCATGGTCCATCTAGTCTGCTCAGCAAGGTGGCAAAGGTAGGTGGAGGTCCATGCAGGTCACCCCTCACCATGCCT
Source organism: Ichthyophis bannanicus (assembly GCA_033557465.1). Taxonomy (NCBI): domain Eukaryota; kingdom Metazoa; phylum Chordata; class Amphibia; order Gymnophiona; family Ichthyophiidae; genus Ichthyophis; species Ichthyophis bannanicus. The sequence goes on from CM066032.1 coordinate 72,625,044, forward strand.
TTATTTAGAAGTATACCCACCACTCCGTGCAGGTCACCCCTATTTGCCCAGATTACATAAAACATCAAGACATATTTGGTATCACAGAACACTTCAAGACTTTTCCAATCGATGAGAAAGTAGGAAATTAATAACAGTATTTCTGGCTCGGTGGAGAAGTGATAAAATATATGCCTTACAGACTTTCAGAAATATTTCACTGCTTGAGCGATAGAAGATATTCCACTGCTATTAGGTGGCACAATTGCACTCTCTATTGTATCTAAGAGGGGAGGAACTCCTCTTGACAACCATCAAATCAAAACTGTCACTTTAGCTAACCAAAGGTTCCTAAGAGCAACTTCATTAGCCCTGAGTGAGTTAGGTCATCAGACACATCTGGATGAAAGTTTCTAAGTGGATTTGTATAAAGTCCAAGCTGTAAAAAACGGTATTTTATACTGAAACACATTAACATGATGTAATCGAAACTTCCTGTCAGAGGGGGCAGAATGTGGCTGCACATGAGTGCAGGCCTCAAGTAGCAGCCGAGAATTAAGGCTGAGGACAGGGGTAGGGCAGCTGTGACAGCATCAGGTGGAAGGAAAGGGAAGGAAAAGATGAGATTCTAGATACCTGGAAGGGTTGTAGGGAGTAGAAGAAGAGATGCTGACCAAATGGGAAGGATATGGAGGGGAAATTTACATGCTAGGCATGGGGGGATGGGAATAGAAGGGAGGTTTAAATGCTGGCCAACTGAGGGTTTGGAGGGGAAGGGTAAATGCTGGCCATGAGGGGGGGGGGGAAGGGGAGGGAAAGGATAAATGTTGGCCACCTGAAGAGGGTAGGGAGAGGAAGGGGAGATGCTGGTAAGACCATGAGCCACTCCAGTGTGCAAGCCTGTTCACCCTCCATTGCCTCAGGCCCAGCTGAGCTTGAAAGTCCACTTGGTCAGAGAAATAACTTGTGTAACTTGCCTTGAAGTCAGATTTGCAAAAGCAAGTAATTAAATCTCAAATCCACATCCTTAGCAGGTGCACAACTTTCATGTTCTCCAAGACGTAACAATACAGCCGCTGGTTCATCAAGTCCTTGCGCAGCACAAAGGGGAGGGGCAGGGGAAGCAATGGCTGAATGTGCAGCAGATATGAATGCATTGAGAACTGTGGTTTGTTGGGAAGGAGGGAGGTTGTTTGAGCTATACATGGACAACACTGAACTTGGCTTTCCAAAATGCTTGGTGCTTTTTTTACATTGTGCTGTTGCGGGATAAACAGTATCCAGTCCTATTTATTTCACTGAGTGCGCAGCACACAACTATCTTTCATATTCTGAATGTTTTGACTGCTCAGATATTTGTCATTAGCATGGCTAAAATAATTTAGTGAGTTTTAAAATTAAAATTACATTGCCCTAGTAAATATGAAAAATGAATTGATTTTAAATTTTAATATAAAAACTCACTAAATTATTTTGGCCATGCTAATATGTATGAAGTCCATCAAGCTGTAAAAAAGCACACATCATTTTTCCCAGCACAATCTTTATCTTTATTAGCACTTTATATACCGCCTTTGTCGAGACATCAGAGCGGTTTACAATAAAACAATGTCCACGCTGTAAGAAAGGGAAAGGAACTACAATGCAAAATAGGAAATGGATAGAGCCAACAGTAGAGTCATTAGAGACAGTCAAAAGAACAAAAGTTAAGAAGGACTGGTACAGGGGAGGTCAAAAGCCTGTTGGAATAAGTGAGTTTTTAATAAATTCTTAAAATTTGAGTATGAAGGTTCCAGATAGAGGGAAGATGGTAAGGCGTTCCAGAGTGAGGGTCTGAGAAAAAAGAATGCAGTATGACGGGTCTGTTCTAAATAGGCCCACGAAGGGGACGGTAAGGAAAGTCAGTTAGCATGTAATGAATGAAGTTGACGGTAAGGTGTGTGAAGAGAAATGAGATCTGCTAGGTAGAGTGGATTTGATGTATGGATGACCCTATGTGTCAGAATTAGAAGCTTGTATTGAAACCTATGACGGAGTGGCAACCAGTGAAAATGAAGAAGAAGAGGCGTGATATGATCAGATCTCCGAGCATGAAAGATTAGACGGGCAGCTGTATTCTGTAATAATTGTAGGCGCTGGAGCTGATAGGATGGTAAATTAGCTAGAACCACATTGCAATAGTCTAATCTCCTCATAACCAAGGCTAGTAATAGAGTGATGAGAGAACTAGGAGGTAGAATGGAACGAACTGATCTAATTTGCTGTAATGCAAAAAAAGATTGGCGAGTAAGATTTGACACATGATTATAAAAAGAGAGAGAAGAGTCCAAAGTTACACCTAAATAATGAAAAGAGGAAGTGAGAGGGATAGGAGTTGAATCAATTTGAGGCATGATAACTGGACAAGGAGTACTCAGAGAAACCCACATGGCTGTAGATTTCGACGTATTCCGATGAAGGAAGTTAGAAGATAACCAAGTGGCAATATGGGAAACACAATCATTAAACTGCGTAGTGTCAATGTTAACTGAAATATGGAAGTGAAGAACAATAAAATATTTCTCAAGAGATGGGAGAAGATGCTGGGAAAGGGGGCTAAGAGGCAGGACGAAAAATGGGATAGGCAGTCTTCTTGCAGCCCTCACTTCTGTCCAGTGGGGAGAGGTGGAGTTGGCTGTGAAGGGATGGAGTGGCAAGGAGGAGGTAAGATGCAGGGTGAAGAGAAAAGGATGGAGAAAATAGATGGAAGAAGATAAATGTGGAAGAAATGAGGGAGGGATAGGACTGCAAGGAAATATTCTACTGTCAGCCCCATTATGCAGGAACCTAACAAAAGGTAATCAAATTAATGTTCCCCCTGGATTTATTCTTTATTATTATTCTTCACATTTCAGCTCTGCTTTAGTCAGTGCCCTACTAGCATTCATCTGAAACATTTGCCACTGGAAGCCCTGCAAGGACTATGCGACTTGCATGCTTAAGTAACATGCTGATGTCCATTTAATGACTCTGTTCAGCTTACTCCATAAATGCACAGATAAGGTCCTTTTAGTTCACGTTGAGTTCCCAGGTCATTCGTCAACAGCCTCACAGAGCAGTTCTGCATTTAGGAAGATAAATGAAGTTGCATTTGGCCTGCAGAGGGACGTGGCATTCGTTTGTCCATTCACACGTGATTTTGCTGCCGTGACCCGCTCCGCTTCTCCTTTCTACTTCCAGGGAATGCACTTGGCTGTCTCTCCTCATTTCATGAAGGGCTTTGTGAAAGTTGCTAAGTCAGTCACATGATCGACGTGACTGTAACCCAGATCACTAAGGAGGTAGTTTTCTAAAGAATGGTTTTTGCATATAAAAGGGCTTTTATAAAATCAGCCCACGGGCTAGGCAGGTCAGCGTGTGAGCAATAAAAAGAAGGTGCTCACTTTTATATGACCAGCATGTAGGCACACTCAGGGACAGAGTCTGGGCAGAACATGAGTGAAGCTGCGCGTTATTCATATACGTTATGCATATGCTTGGGCCACGTTATTAGTGCGGGTCTTCACGCTACATGTAGCAGGATGGATACATCCATTCTCCGCATTTACCATGATGCACCCACGGTCCAGAATCGGGCACTGACAGGCCTGCCCTGTTGGAGCCGTCAAGATGGCCCAGACATGCCCCATCTAGGATCAGGCTCTAGGTTTTTTTTAAAACCTTTTTTGCGTTCAGAAGAGTGAACGATCTTACACTACTTGAAAAAACCTTAAATACCTGAAATTAGGGAGGCACTTTTGTTGAAAATGAAAGCCGTGATCTCAACTAAACAAGAAATGATGAAATTGTTGGCACTGCCCGTTTCTCATTAATAGTGCACATTATTGATGGGAAATGATAGGAGATGAAACAAATTGAAAAATAAAAACAAAACAAAAGTATTTGGCCTGCACACCCCTACATGAAATTTCTTATTTCTTTTTTTTTTTGCTATTTGCCAGAAAATATTTATGAACCATATATATTATGCTATAGCAAGACCAAGAAAAGATACTAAGGGGTCTGTTTACTAAACATTCCTAATGTGCGAGGCCGCGGTAGTGTGCCTGTGCCATATAAGGAGTGGGCGGTTCAGGCAGAGAAAAGAAAAAAAACGGGAGTAAGCGATCGCACATTTGCGCGGGGCGCTATTGTGCGCCGCGCTAATGTGCGCCGTGCATAATAGTGCGTGGGAAGGCTAAGTGGCGCCCTGATATGCACACACAAAGGAGCAGAGCCATAGTACAATGGTTAAGACACTGACTGTGGGTGCAGCTGCCATGGGTTCAATTCCCCATTGTGCACAACAAAAAGGGCTGGCTGAGGCATTAACTGTAATGGGTAAAAGTGCTTTAGGAGGCATATTAATTTTGGGCGGCATAAGGCGGTGCACTGTTAATGTTGGGCGGCATAAGGCGGTGCGCAGATGCCCAAGCATAGGAACAGAGCCACAGCACAATGGTTAAGACACTGACCAATGGTGCAGAGATCAGGGGTTCAATCCCCCACAGTGCCCAATGAAGAAGGCTCACTGAGGCAGTGTGTATTATGGGGATGAGTGCTGTAGGGGGCAATTTATTTTTATTTCAGTTATCACTACTAGCAAACGCACTCACAAAGCGTGTTAACATAAGGCGGCCCATAAGGCACATGTTAAAGTTCACTGTCCGCCAAGGCACCCTTGAATGTCCCCTATAGGGCACCATATATGTTGCGTCACAGGATAATGTATAGTGCACCTTATATGGACGGCAACCATAAGGTGCCCTATAGGGTGCCCTATAAAGCACCCTCAGAGGCACCTTATGGGTACAGTACACTGAGGGTGTGTTTGATGGCAGCAACATATGTACATTAAATCTAAAAAAAGCTTTGGACAACCCTATCAAATAACCCCACTGTGGGCGCGAACCCATTACCTCTGGCTCCACAGGCAGTGAAGTAACCATTGGGCTACAGCTATATAGCTGCCAGCAAGCCCCTGGCTGGCTGCAGAGAGCCTGCATGTCACCACACAGACAGTCTGCTGTGGGAACCAGGATAGAGTTAGGCCACCCATACCCATGATGCACTGCACATGCAAATCAGCTGTCCACAGATGAACACAAGATGGGGAATGCACCCCAATAGCTCCCCGGCCTGGTAGGAGGTACTGACCGGGTGTTTAATTTGCACAGAGTAGCTACACACAGTCACACTGTGCGGGAACTGTGCTCACCCTGAGTGTGCGATGAGGCGCCCTGGACCAGGTCCACAGCACCCTCCATGGCTGAGAGAGGCCATGGCAGAGCTTCAAAACAGTCGTAATCTGTGAGATAGATAGTTTCTGCAGGAACACCTTGGATATCTCTGTCTGTCTCAGTCAGGGGGAACCCCACGGACCCCCCAGGTGGGCCATGTACCCCAAACCCCCCCCCCCCCCCCCCCCCCCTGAGGGTGGCAAACAGGCAGGGTCACCTATCAACAGATCCCCATTATATACACCCCCCCCCCCCCTTGCAATGATGGCAGTAGAGTGGATCATCAACCCCAGTCCTGTTGGGGTACAGACACCCTACAGGGCAGTCCAAGCAGCCCCACACACACCCAGACCACAATATCAGACAGACAGTAGGCCTGGATATGCTAAGATGCACCCCACCACTATCTGATATTCCCCTGCAGCAAGCCATCAGCCACTGCAAGGCACTCCAGCAGGGCACATACCAGCTGTGAACAGTCTGCTGGTTAGTCTCACCGGAAATGCATGCACCCACAACTGGGATGGCAGCACACACAAGCAGATACATCAGTGACTAGGCCCCAACAGGTGAACCATATATATCACATGAGGGAAGTGCTATGAAGCACGATGGGGGTGCCTAGCCATGCTGCCATCACTGCACAGTCAGGGTGGAGTGAAAGCCCAGCAGCACATACAGAGGTCACCCTGTCTGTGGAGGTGGTGGACGGCCACTACAATGTCCCTGCCAGTGCCCTATGCCCTGTGCAGATGCATCCTGGCCAGCCCACCTTGTCTGAGCTATACCCATGGTACCTTGCTGCTCATTATCCACATCATCAGGCCAAAACTGTGGACAGTGTTTGCAGCCAACACACACTGTATAGACAGACACACACTCCCACACGTATGCCAGCATTGTGCTACTATAGAGGGGTTCAGAATCCTTGCCCACCACACCAGTCCTGGGCACAGTACAGGCATGGGTATGGTATGCAATACCGTTGGGGGTCCCTCCCTAGGGTGGTAAACACTGTCAGGGGCCAGACCTGACGCACACACCGCAAACATCAGATAGATTATTATGATGGAGCTCATAGAGCAGACTGTGCGTAACGTAGGGATATCTATCTGCCAGTACTCATAGCAAACGTTTGAGAGCTGTGTACCATATACCCTGGTGTAGGGTGACATTGCTAAGGTATGCAAGTGCTGGTATTGGGAGATGCACGCAGGGCCCAATGTCCTGCCTCACCAGGAGGCATTGGCTAATGGGGCCTGTGGGTGTGGGTGTGGGTGTGTCTGTCCCTGTTGGCTGCTGCTGTACGGCAGAGGTTCCCAAATCCAGTCCCGGTTTGCAATACACTGGTTGGGGTTTCCTGCTGTCCCTCATGAATATGCATGAGCTACATCTACATGCCATGGGGGTGGTGCATAGATATACAGCACGGTTATTTGTATGAGTGGCAGCATGGAACCTGAATGGTGTGTGGTCCTCCAGGACTGCATTTGTGAGACTCTGCTCTAGGTAATGCCCCTGGTCATGGTGTCTGTGCTTGGTGGTGTAAAAGATAGGCGTATGACCAATGCGTATATCCCCAGCAATAAAGGATTGCCCTTACTAACATGGTTTAGTTGTGGGGAAAATATGTGGACAGGAATGGCAGTAGCCCCAGCTGGGCTTTGAACCTGTGACCTTTTGCTCCTGCACACACTGTCTGTGTGCACTGCACCACTGTGTTGCCACAGATGTGCTGAATTCCCTGGGAAGTCCATGACTGTACATCAGACAGGGCCTATGTTGCAGTGGACGTGCCAGCCTGCACATGGCTCGGCAACTGTCTTCTGTGGCTAGCAGCCACTGCCCCCTCCACCACCTGTACCCTACCGCCAACATGCTGGCATGTCCATATCTTGGAAAAGCATATGACCTGATTGAGTTGTGGCACTCCAGGACTGCATTTGGGGGACTCGGCTGTTGGTAATGCCCATTGTTATGGTGTGTGTGCGGTGTTGGGTACAAAATGGGTGTGTGAACCATGCTTATGTTCTCTGCAATAAAGGAGTGTCTTTACTATCTCTGTTTAGTGGTGGGTAAAATATGGGGACTGGGTTGGCAGGAGCCTCAGCTTGGATTTGAACCTGTGACCCTCTGGTCCTAGAGGTACTGCCTCTGTCTACTGCACCACACTGTGGCCACAGTGATAGTGCAGTCCCTGGGGGTGGGAAACCTGACCAAAGGAGTCAAAAACCCTGCTCTGCACATTTGTACTGTGGGCTCAGTCACCTTGTCTGGTGACAAAAGTGCAAATAAACCCCTCAACCGACCACGACGAACTGGGGATAAATATAACCAAGCTGGGCAACAGTGATATTAATGGGCAACCATAGCAAACACTCCCAGGAAGGCTCAGAAAAAAGGAAATGGTTTTTGGAAGGGTCTCCGCTCCGTAGCCCCTTCCATACTTCATTTCATTTCTTTGGAGCTTTCCTGGGTGTGTTTCTTATGTTTGCCCATTAATATCATGGTTCCCCAGCTGACTTCCTATTTTTAATATGTTTGTTTGGGTCTTTTTCTATCTTTATTTGCACTTTTGTTCTGTGCACATGTATCACACTGCTCACGTTTTGCAGGTTTCCCCGGCTTCCCTGTACATTGCTGACGGAAATGGTTTCTCTTCCCTTTAAATGCCCTCTACCGTGAGTGTTTCACTCGCGCTATTTTTAACCTGCAAATTCGTCCCCGATACTGTGCGGGGAGCCTCTCCCCTCCCCTTCCCCGCCCATTGACCCCGTCTCTCCGCCCCTCGGGAGCCTTCCTCCGCCCTCAGAATGCCTTTCCACGCCTCTATCGGACATTTGCGGGCCGGGTACTTGTGCGGGGCACGTTAGTGCGGCGCGCAATTGTGCGGGGCCCAAGCGCACTTGTGCGGGGCGTTTAAGAGCGTTTCTGAGCGTTTGAGTGCCGCGTTTCCGTGCGCTATTGTGCGGCACGCAATTGTACGGCTTTTAGTAAACATGCCCCTAAGAATCATTTTCAGAAGCAGCAATACCAACACAGCAAACAATCTCATATGACTGCGTTGCAAATGACCATCCACAATGATTAAGAAATATGACAATTTAGATTAATATTTCTTGAAATAGTTTCCTACATTTGCCATCCCGCAAAAGGATTGGAATATTGGTACAAAAAAACAAAAAAAACATGTGCCCAGTCCCAGCATGCATTGGACATATTCATACCCACCATCCATAATTTCCAAGTGGTCCAAATAGTGCAGGAGTAGCCTAGTTGTTACAGCATTCACTTGATAAGCAAGAAACCAGGGTTCTATTCCCACTGACACTCCTTGTGGCCTTGGGCAAGTCACTTAACCCACCATTGTCTCAGAAGAAAGGCCTGGCAATCTACTTCCAGTGACACTGCCAAGAAAACCAGGAGCTTCTGGGTTGCCAGGAGTCAGCACTGACTGAAAGACACACATTGCATTTTTGCCAAATGGCTCAGTGGGCCACATAAAATGAAGATTACTTTAAAATGACTGATAGTGAAGCTCAGGTAAACCTAGACCAAGACCAGCACAGTCTATGATTAAGAAATATACTGCTCCCACAAAGAATCAAACAGTCCAAGAACAAATGGATCACAGCGGGCTCTGGTAGGTTGCAACCTGTAACACAGAGACACCCTCTCCATCAAGAGATCTCCCTATATAATGCCTTCTCTGCTTTAGAAAATGAAAGTACCCAATTAGTGGAAACTGAAGTGCTCTTAAATGAGAAGGTTAATGCCCAATCTACCGATATGCACCAATTACACTGGTCAACAAATTTTTACAAAAGTCATGTTACTGAAATAAAAATAGTCATTTCTTATCAATTTTTATATGCTGAACATGAATATGACAGTGGAATTGCAAAGTTGGCTCTAAGTTTTTTTGTAATCTACAAGAATTAATGTTTACATCACGAAATGTATGTCAATAGTAAATATAATAGGCCTTCGGTTAATACCTGTAAAAAAACAAGTCATAGACTACTTCTTAGATTTTTTCGCCTGTCTCTTGTACAGCTGTTCGGGAGCTTCTCTGGGGAGTGTCCAGCAGTAGTCAGCCAGCATTGTAGTGGACCATTTTCCCTGGTATCTTTGCTCCATCGTTGCAATATCCTGGTGAAAACGTTCGCCCTGTTTATCACTAACCATACCACAGTTGTCAGGAAAGAAATCGAGATGGGAATCAAGGAAATGGATCTTTAGAGACATATTGCAGCCAAGTTTCTGATACTGCATCAGCATGTCTACTACTAGTTCCTTGTAGTTTTCTGCCCTAACATTCCCGAGAAAGTTTGTTGACACTAGGCGAAAAGCATTCCATGCTTATTTTGCATCACCCTGCAGGAAGTTGTTGAACCGGTCATTTTTGAAGAGCTCTCGAATCTGAGAACCCACAAAAACTCCCTCTTTAATCTTTGCTATGTCTAAGTCGAGGGAATTTTTCATGCAGGTATTGGAAAGCTGGCCAAGTGTGGGCCATGGCTTTCACAAAGTTTTTCATCAAACCTAGTTTGGTGTGAAGGGGTGGTAGCAGGATTTTGTGAGCCTCAGCCAGAGCTGGGTGCTGGATATTCTTCTCTCCAACTGTTACATTTTGTCTGTGATTCCATTCCTTCCGCAAGTAGTGCCAATCCCTTGCTCGGCTATCCCACTCACATAAGAAACACATGTATTTTATATATCCCTGCTGCAGTCCCATTAAAAGGGCAACTACCTTCAAGTCACCACAGAGGTGCCAGCTGTTCTTGTTATAATTAATGGAAGTCAGTAGATGCTTTAAGTTATCGTATGTCTCTTTCATGTGGATGGCATGCGCTACTGGAATAGATGGAAGACGGTTTCCATTGTTCAAAAGCACAGCCTTCAGACTCAGTTTCGAAGAGTCTATAAATAGTCTCCGGTCTTGTGGGTCATCAGTGATTTTTAAGGCATTCATGAGGCTTTCAATATTGGAACAGAATACCAGATTACTTTCCTTTCTGAAGAAAGGCTCCAACTGCTGGTGGCGCTTTTGATATGGAGTCTTTATCCTAGCAATTCTGCCTTGTTCTTGGATAAGTCCAAATCACAAACCTGGTCATTTAGTTCTTCCTCTGTTATTCTGTGTGGAGTTGATAATGCATCCCAGTGAAAATCTGGGTCACTGCATGCTGACAACCAGGAGAAGAACAGGTCGGCTCACCCTTGTCCTCATCAGATGAATCAAGAGAATATTCTGATGGAGGTTTTGGAATAGGAAGTCCCTCACCATGTGGAACTGGTCTCAATGCAGACGGAATGTTTGGGTAGACTATGCTTGACTTCTTTTGCTTCATTATTCCGCTGGAAAGAGGAGAAATCAAGCAGAAGTAACAGTCATTTATGTGGTTGCTTGGCTCTCTCCACACCATGGGGACTGCAAACGGCATTGATGGTCTTTTGCAATTCAACCACTGTGAAAGCTGTGTTGTACATGTAGCGCAGCATATATGCGGGGCCCAAAGCTTGTCTTAGTCACCAATCTTGCATCCGAAGTAAAGATGATATGTCTTCTTCAGTTGAGAAGTGATACTTTTCTTCTGATTGGCAAATGTCACTTCCCCACAAATGTAGCAGAAATTGTCAACGGTATTAACGCACTTTCGCGGCATTACTGTTCTGTATTGTACCTAAATGGCTAAAATTATATAATTAATAAAAGTTACATGTAACAGTAGCTTAAACTGTCTTGCACACAGTCTGAAATATTTTAAATGCGCAACCTTTCCAACTGCGTATAGTACACTGCTGACGTCAGATGGCTTCAGCAGCCGTCTGGCAGTAGTATTGCATTGCATCAGAAAAAGATGTAATCAACTCTGGATGATGTGTGCATGTTGGTATTATGCAATGTGATGCAATATTACATCATTCAAGGCTTATTTGGGATGTTGTTGATGTCCTACTGGATAAATTTACACGGTGAAACGTCAAAAATGAACTACATGCAATATCTTCAAAACGAGAGCCAATAACATTTTTTTAATGTTATATTTGTGTTCAGCTCACCAAGATACTACAGATTAGGGCCTTTTAAAGTCAGTAACAGTTTCAATGTTGACCAGTGTTATGAAGAAAACATCACAAAAGAGGAAACTACTACTTGGAACTTCCATCAACAGAGGCACCAACTTGGGAGCACAGCTCAAAGGAGAGAAGATGATCAAATGCCTCCCAGGCTCTTCAGCCAGCAGGAATACAAACCAAATTGCTGACATAGTTAGTGCAGAAAGAGCCTGAAGGAGGAGTTGGTAGGGTGGGAGGAGGTAAGTTAAGTGGAATTGCAGTGGACTTAACTAAAGAAGGCAATTCAAGGAGCAACAGATATATATGTATGGAAAGTAAATAAAAACAAGAGAAAAAGGAAACCTATATGATTCTCCAAAGAAGTGGCTGCACAAATAAAGGCAAAAAGCACAGCTTTCACAAATCTCAGATGTTTACAAACACAGGAAAATAAAAAAAGAGTCCAGGATAAAGCTGATAGAGACAAAAAGAGAAATAAGGATAGCAAAGCAAAGGCAGAAGAAAAGACGGCTAAAGATATGAAGTGTGGTGACAAAACCTTTTTCAGGTATAATTGGTAGAAGAGGAAGATTAAAGGTGGAATTGCAGGACTCAAAGGTGCCAAGAATAGATTTGTGGAAAGTGACACTGAAAAAGCAAAAATGCTAAACAAATACGTCTGTTTTTACTAAAGAAAATCCTGGAGAAGGACCACCTGTGATTGACAAATATACAAATGGGAATGGAGTATTATTATTATTATTATTATTGAACATTTATAAAGTGCTAACAGTTGTACGCAGTGCTGTACAGACATATAAAGTGACAGTCCCTGCTCATCAGAGCTTACAATCTAATTGAGATGAAACACAGAGCAGCAATCTAGTTAGGACAAACACAGAGGTATAGGTAGGGGTGGGTAGGGGAAAAGGAGATTAGTTTCTCCCTCGCGGCTCTGTTAGGCTAGCTGGGGCTGATGGGAAACAGGCATTTCCTGTTTCCCCATCAGCCCCAGCGGGCTTAACAGAGCCGTGATAAAGGGAAACTCTCCCTTTGCGGCTCTGAAAGGCCCGTGCTGAGGGAGCTGATGGTGCAGGGAGGGCTCTGCCGGGCAGGGGAGGCCCCGTGGGATGCTTGATTCTGCCGCTACCACGGCGGCGGCGGCAGCAGCAGCAGCCGGTTTTGTTTTGTTTTTTAAGCTACCTGGACTGATGGGGGAGGGGGTTTAGGACTGGTAATGGGCTGGGGGGGGGGCTAAGACTGGAAGTGGGCTGATGGGGGGGTTAGGACTAGTAATGGGCTATGGGGGGCTAGGACTGGAAATGGGCTGATGGGGGGGCTAAGACTGGAAGTGGGCTGATGGGGGGGGTTAGGACTAGTAATGGACTATGGGGGGAGGCTAGGACTGGAAAATGGCTGATGGGGTGATAGGACTGGACGTGGCCTGATGGAGGGGTAGGACTGGAAATGGGCTATGGGGGGGGGGGGCTAAGACTGGAAGTGGGCTAATGGGGGTGTTAGGACTAGTAATGGGCTATGGGGGGGCTAGGACTGAATGGGCTGATGGGGTTTAGGACTGGAGGTGGGCTGATGGGGGGGTGTTAGGACTGGTAATGGGCTATGGGGGGCTAAGACTGGAAGTGGGATGATGTGGGGTTAGGACTAGCAATGGGCTATGGGGGAGCTAAGACTGAAAATTGTGTGATGGGGGGTTAGGACTAGTAATTGGCTATGGGGGGGGGCTAGGACTGAAAATGGCCTGATGGGGGGGATAGGACGGGACGTGGCCTGATGGGGGGGTAGGACTGGTAATGGGCTATGGGGGGGGGCTAAGACTGGAAGTGGGCTGATGGGGGGTTAGAACTAGTAATGGTCTATGGGGGGCTATTTATTTATTTATTTATTTCAGTTTTTTATATACCGCACTATTTATAATCAGCGCGGTTTACAGATGAACACAAAGACCAGAACAACAGGCTGTTCGGTATTACATATAACAGGAGTATAAACTTGGATAACATGGGAGAACTATATACATAGAATAAATATTCAATTAGTTCTATAGCATGAAAAAACTATTTATATAAAATAGCAGTAGTGCAAGGGTCAGGAGGAGATTGTGGTTAAGTTTGTGGTAAGGCTATTCTTTTGAACTTTATGTAGGGTAAAATTTGATAAATAGGTTAAATTTTAGGGCTCTTCTGGCGAGAGCCCCTCGGCTAGGACTGGAAATGGGCTGATGGGGGGTTAGGACTGGAGGTGGGCTGATGGGGGTGTTAGGACTGGTAATGGGCTATGGGGGGGTTAAGACTGAAAAGGAGGTGATGGGGGGTTAGGACTGGAATTGGGCTAATGGGGGGGTTAGGACTAGTAATGGGCTATGGGGGGCTAAGACTGAAAATGGGGTAATGGGGGTTAGGACTGGAAGTGGGCTGATGGGGGCTTAGGACTGGTAATGGGCTATGGAGGAGGGGGGCTAGGACTGTTAATGGGCTGGGGGGTTGCTAGGATTGGAAATGGGCTGAGTGGAAGGGGGGCTTGAACTGCAAATAGCTGATGGGGATGGGGGCTTGGAATGGAAATGGGCTGAGTGGAGGGGAGCTAGGATTTGACATGGGCTGAAGGTGGGGCTAGGAAAGGACTAGAAATGGGCTGATAGGGGGCTGGGATTGGAAATGAGCTGATGAAGGAACTTGGATAGGACTGGAAATGGATGGGGGAACTAGGACTGGAAATGGGCTGATGGTGTGGCTAGGATAGGAAATGGGCTGATGGGGGACTAGGACTGAAAATGGGCTGATGCGGGGACTAGAAGGGAGCGGATGCTGGGTGGGGCTGGAACTAGAAGGGAGCTGATGTTGGGGGAGGATTAGAATGGGATGGAGCTGGGAGAGTGAAATGGAGAGGGGAAAATATTTTGTGTGGGAGGGAAGATAAATCTACAATTGGCCGGGTATTGGAAAAGCAAGTGGGGATTGAGGATGGAGGGGTAAAATTTGAGTGTATGAAATAGGAATGAGGAAAGAGCAAAAGGAGAAAGATCAGTATGTTAAAGCAGATGTAGAGAGAGAATGGAAAAAACACTAGAAGAGAGAAGAAAGGACAAATGGACAGCAGACAATGGAGAGTTAGCAGAAGACACAAAGAAACCAGAAGAAAGTGGCTGGAGCAATTGCAACTAAAAAAAATGCACAAAAGGTAGAACATTTCTCTTTATTTAGAATTTATTAACTGGAATATGTCAGCTCTGGGAAATGTGCATCATTAACGTCTGCGCTTTGTTTAGTACAAGAGGAAATTAATTTTTAGTTTTATTTCTACAGTGTTGTTTTGTACATTCCAAGTTTGGCTTTTGGGGTTCCCAGTTTAATTATTGTCTTCCTGTTTCTAAATTGTGATTCCTTGTTCGGTGATGGTCTATGTTCTGCATGTGTAACTGAGCTGAGGTATTTTGTTTATGTAATTCCTATTTGACATTGCCACTTGTTCTCTTTCCCCAGCAGGTCATGTATTGTTATTCTCTGAAATGTATTGGTTTAATATTTGCAGTGTTGCCTTTTGATAGGTAGGGTCAGGTGCTTTGTGAGTCCTGGTAGTGCTGTTAGGATACGGCGGGTTTGCTATGGGTTCTAAATGGGCAGCGTTTGTAGTAGTTCCTAATGTGCCTGGCGGTTGGCACTGGATTATAGTAATGTAGAAATCTTTTCGTCTTTCTTTATCCATACACTCATTAAGAGGCATGTTTGCTAAAAGTTAGTGTATGATAACATTATGCAAATATTTATGTAAATGATACCCCTAATGCAAAAGATGCCCCACACCGAGTCTCCGCACATGGCCCCGCACTCCCCTTGGGCCACCCCTGATCAGGGCTAATCTCAGTGTCCTCGTTTATACAGCTGCAGGTCTCTAGCAACCAACATTTCAAAACCCCTTGAAACAGGTGCCATCAGAAATGACTGACCCAGGAGCCATACTTGTTCCCGTTGCAGAACAAACCCAAACTATGGTGTCTGTCTCCAGGCATTGGAAATGAACATTTCTACTGCTGATAAAGTAGGAGCTTACACTTCAGCGTGTGATGCTGGCAAACATAAGCCCACAGCTCCGATCCCAGGATCTTTCTTTAAGGAGCAGGATGCCTTGTAGATGTGTTTTCAGGACGTTACTTGGAACAGCAAAAGTGCGTTCTTAACATAAGAAAAGGCTCAGCACGGAAGAAAGTTGCATTTCAAACAAAGCCAGGCTTTTTTCTCGCTCTGCAAACTCCAGATTTCGATCTTTTCCCCTTGCTGCTCCTTAGGCATGGAACAAACTTCCTCTATCTCTACGTTGTCTTGTCTCTCCCCCTCTTCAAACACATGCTAAAGGCTCGCCTCTTTGAGGTCACATTTGGATCCTAATCCCTCGTTCTCCTTGTGTCTCCTTCCCTATTTGAACCACCTGGTTTCTCTTGTATTGTTCTGTCTTGATTAGATTGTAAGCTCTATGAGCAGGGACTGTCTTCTTTATATGTTTGAGGGAGCCACAAGAGGAGCGACCTCTCGCATATACCAGAAGAAACACACAAATAGCGAAGGGATTTAGGTGGTCGCCAATGCTTTATTAATTAAAACGCCCCATGCCTCTGGTATTCCGCTTTCTCCTCTAGGCTTCCAGCTCAACAGGAAGATTTTCCCGTTTCACCCAAATCATGTAGACCCATAATTGCAGCCACATCCCTCAGCCAGGAGGCTTCCTCCAGAACTCCACAGTCATGGGCTCTAAATCCAGCCACTATGACTCCTTATTCCTTCACCCATCCTTGGGGTTTTGAAATGGCCTCCACACTATCTCCAGCCCTGGTAGACCCAGAAAGAGAATCCTGGCCTGAAAATAAAAACCGAAGTCCTCCCACTGAGCCACTGGGCTGTGGTTGCCTTTTTATTTAAGGACACAATTACAATTATTAGCGTGACTGAACAATATTAGGATAGCTTGCTATGATTGCAGTCAATAGACTGAAAGTTATGAACTGTTTCTGAGGGAAAGAGAAAACACAAAACTGTATAAAATATAACAGCTCATGCACAGTTAGGCTGGAATAGCTCGAAGGAAAATCAGTCAAGTTGTTTTTATTGGCAGGAGAGATTTAGAAGCCAAATTTTAAGTTAATTTTAAATTAGTTTTATTGAACTGCTGCCTGACAGTTAATTACCACTGTCTGCTACCTAGACTAAAATCAGCACCGCTTCTTCCTTCAACCCTGCTTTGAGGCTCTGATTACTTCAGTACCTTCTGACAGTCGTAACACTTTCATTTAACTCCTAGCACTTGAAGGTCTGCACCAGCATGAGTGATGTGGCCCCATGGAGCTTCTGCATAAACATAAACCTCTGGGACCCAGCCAAAGTCTCCATACAGTACAGTGTGACTTGTGCAACCAGGCACTTTGGCATTTGAAATTTGACGCCAGACAAGGGGAGCCCTGCCCCAGGACAGCTACAACAATAGGATGAAGGCCCGCAGAAGAGTCTTGGCTAAAAGATGCACTGTTTGAAATACAGAACAATGCACGGCAGTACAAAGAGGTTAAAAAGCCAAAGAACCCCCCCCCCCCCCCCCGGCACACACACACTCTCCCCGACCCCTCTCCTTCTGGGTGGTCCCTGAAATGCAGCTCAAGCCACAGAGACCATCTTCTCTTTGGGCTGTCCTCACTAGCTGTAGGAATAAAGTGAATACAAACAGCTTTCCAAAATCTCTGGTCCTTTATGGTCAAGCATGTCACCCCGTCATTCCTCCCCCTTAAATCCTACAGTTATACACCAACACATATACATAATAGCAACCCTCCTCCTCCTTCCACCCTCCCGCCCCCCTCCAATCCCCAGAGTTCCTAGAGAGCTTCAGATCAGCACTCAGTCACACCGAGACAGGTGGGAAGGGGTGATCTAGTGGCTAAAGCGACAGGCTGAGACCCAGGGAAGCCAGGATTCAAATCCTGCTCCTCCCACTGATGTTCCTGTAACCTCAGAGACGAATTTAGAATCAGCTTTACTAATGTATATTAGCATGTTAATGTGAATTAACACAATTCCCATGAAGGTCAATTCTGCCGATTTACTAAGGGCCCCTTTTGCCAAGGCTTAGTGCATGTGATAACACGCGTTAGCGCCAGCTTTCCAAACCAGGCCAACCATCAAGCAGGCTAGGCAGTTGGCTAGAGCAGCAACTTCTGGGGGGCAGCAAAGAATAGGGCATTCAAAGCTAAACAATAGATTCTGACAGCCAGGAACGGCCCCGGTGCTCTCATTGGCTGCTATGGTTTGATATCATGGCCAAGCCAGAGAGGAGTTATAAGAACATAAGATAAACCATAGTGGGTCAGACCAAGGGTCCATCAAGCCCAGTATCCTGTTTCCAAAAGTGGCCAATTCAAATCACAAGTACCTGTCAGGTTCCCAAAAAGATACACAGATTCCATACTGCTTATCCCAGGGGGATTTGCATGGTCCTCTAATGGTTTATGAACTTTTCCTCCAGGAACTTGTCCAAACTCTTGTAACCCAGCTACACTGACAGCTTTTACTACATTCTCTGGTAATGAATTCCAGAGCTTACCGCTACTACTACTGAGCATTTCTATAGCGCTACAAGACATGCGCAGCGCTGCACAGACGTGTAAGAGACAGTCCCTGCTCATCAGAGCTTACGATCTAGTGGAGACAGACAACACAGTAGCTGTAGGGATGGGACACATCTAGTGGGAATGATAAGGAAACACAAAGGAGATCAGGAGAGCCAAGATCCAAAAGCGGCAGCGAAGAGGTGAGTTTACAGGTGAAGAGGTGAAAAGGGTCAGAGAAGGCGCCTGACACACAGGTAGTTTGTTCCAGGCATAAGGAGCAGCAAGGTGAAAGGAGCGAAGACGACTCAAATGAAAAAATAATTTCTTCGATTAAGCTTAAATGTAGCTTCATTGCATATCCCCGTGTCTTGCTGTTTATTTTTTTGTAATTTAATTTTTATTAACACACCACTTAGTATACATCTGATAGCATTAAAAAAGCCATACCTAAAATACACAGTCTTTCCCTTCCACTATACAATCCGTATGACTTCTTCCATTTGGGGAAACATCCTCTCTCCATCTTAACTTAACTGAAATGTACATCATGTTAATTTGCTAATTTACACAATTCTAAAGACTTATCGCTGCTTGCTATTGTACTACAATTTCTATATTATATTCTCTTCTATTACATTTTGACATTTTTATCCTGTTAATAAAGTATTACTTTTCTGCCTGAACCTTTGTTATGGTATGTTTATTTCCCATTTTTTTAAAAAGTACAAACTACCAATTTCCAAGTACTAATTACCAAATACAAATTATCAAAAGCCTTCCCTCCCTCCCTCCCTCCTCCCTCCCCACCCTCCAATCCTTGTCCCATGACCTCTTTACTTGCTCTGCTCTTTGAAGGATGCCTGCATCTCCTATATCTCATCCGTCTCCCCGTGCTGGGACTATGTCAACTGTTAAATTAAACCCTTTCAGGCATTATTCTTTTACCATAACATATCCCACACCCCTGCGTTCCTGGAGAGTTACTTTCACTCCCCTTCATATATTAATCTCTTCTACGTCTGCTCCTATTTCACCAGATAAATTCGTACTGCACCGTGATTCAGCACCAGGCTCATGGTTCCCTAATAAGTCCCTCTTTTCCAGTCCATTTATCGCTTCACTTCCTTTGACATTGCTGCGCGATTATTTCTCTGTCTCTCTGGTTCTTTCTCTCCCCTCCGGCGCTAATCCACTTGTATTCTCGGCCTGTTCTCTTGGTTCTGGTGCTTGTGTTCTTGTCTCACTGTCGTCCCCTACTGGTGCAAGCCCACCTCTCGCAACGCTTATAGATCCTCTGTCACTGAGCCCTCCAGCTTTTCTCATCTTTGAGAAAACTAGTGCAAATGGTAAAGCCATTTATACCTAATATCTGCTGCCCAGAGAGCCTTCGCGATTGGTATCATTGCTCTCCGTCTCTGCAGTGTACCAGCTGAGATGTCCGTGAATATGGCTACTAGGTGCCCTTGGCACATTTTTAAGGCTATGCATTCTTTTATTTTGTAGTCCTGTACATATATTATTATATCCCTGGGCCGCTCTCTCCTTAACGCGCCCAGCGCCCAGTGCGCCCGGTCCCGCACAATTTTCTCAGGCAGATGCTCTTCCCCGTCTTTGCAGAGCGCCTCTAGGCAGACCGCCTCCGCTTCTCTGGCAGTCTTTAGAATCAGGACCTTGCGGTATCCCTCCAAGCTGCAAGTTGTGCCTCCACGTTCTATTTTCCAAGTCCTCCATTTTATAGAGCAGCTGATCTTTCCACTCCTGCTCTTGCGCCTTTTTATCCTTGAGAGTCTCAAATTTTTGTTTCAGAACCTCTAGGCGTTTTTCGTGGTCTCCCAGTCTGCAATTCAGTTCTACTATCTCCTCCTTCAGGCTTCCCATGAGTTTGCCAAGCTCCATTTTTGCCACCTGCACCTAAAGGTTTAATCTCGTTGAAACAGTCCCGCAGTTCTTCTCTATTCATGTGTTGGGGCAGATTGCTCGCCAGTATTCCACCACTCCATGCTTTTTGGCCTCCCTCCATGCTATCGTTCCCCTCCTCCATCAGGCTACCACTGCCCGCCATTTTTGCTTCCCTGCCTTCGGGCCAGTGTACGCAAAGTCTTTTAAATCAGCTGCCTTTCTTCTAATGGTCATCCTGTCCTTCACTTTTCGCCTCTTAATGGATGCTATCTGTTGCCTTTTAAGGGTGTGGGTTTTTTTTTCGCTTTTCTCGGGGATGGCTCTGGAGCTGATTACTCAGGCGGCTATTTCGTCGTGTGATGTCACGTCCTCCTAGTCTTGCTATTTTTTGAAGGTGTGAACAACCAACCTACATTTGCCTGTTCCACTCCATTCACTTTTTTTTTTTGAAACATTTATTAACCATCAGAAAAACATACAAACACATGCCCCAGGAGTCATGGCGACCCTTACATGGCTTCTTTCTTCCAAGTTGAAGAGCCCTAACCTTTTAAGGCTGTTGTCATAGGGGTATCCTTTCATCCCCTTTACCATTTTTGTCTCTCTTTTCTGTACCTATTCTAATTCTGCTATATCCTTTTTAAGAAATGGCGACCAGAATTGTACACAATGTTCAAGGTGTGTCGTATCATGGAACTATATAAAGCCATTATACTATCCTTGGTTTTATTCTCCATTCCTTTCCTTATGATCCTAGCATTCTATTTGCTTTCTGGCCATGTCTGCACACTGGGCGGAGGGTTTCAACATATGTACAGTGACACCTAAATGCTTTTCCTGGGTAATGGTTCTTAATGTGGAACTTTGCATTGTGTATCTATAGTTTGGGCTGCTCTTCCCTAAGGGAGGAGTGGCCTAGTGGTTGGGGCAAGTTACCTCAGGCCAGAAGGCCCAGAGTTCAACTCCTACTAAAGGACAGCAACCTTTGGCCAATGAGATGGGGGTTTCTCCTGGGGTGTTCTTTGTGGCCTTGGACAAACCACTTAACCCTCAAGTACAAACACATAAATTGTGAGCCCTACAGGGGCAAGGGAAAAATATATATGCAATGCCTGAATGTATACAGCTTTGACTCATATAAAAGTCTAGATAAATAAATACATGCATAACTTTGCACTTATCCACATTAAATTTTATCTGCCAGTCTCTGAATTTATCAAGGTCCTCTTGCAGTTTTTCAAAATCCTCCTGTTTTAACAACTTTGAATAATTTTGTGTCATCTGCAAATTTGATTGCCACACTCATTATTCCCATTTCCAGGTCATGTATGAATATTTTAAAAGGGAGCAGGCCCTGCACAGATCCCTGAGGTACTCCACTATTAACCTTTCTCCACTGAGAAAATTGACCATTTAGCCCTACCCCCTGTTTTCTATCTTTTAACTAGTTCCTAATCCACAATAGTATACTGCTTCCTATCCCATGACTTTTAATTTCCCCAAGATCTCTCATGAGGGACCTTATCAAAGACTTTCTGAAAATCTAGATGCACTATATCAACCGCCTCACCTTTATCTCCTATTTATTCACACCCTCAAAAAATATAACCGATCAGTCAGAGCAGACTTTCCTTGGGTAAGTCCATGTTGGCTTCCTCCCATTAAACCATGTTCTGTAATTTTATTCATTATAATGGTTTCTACCATTTGCCCGGTACTGATGTCAGGCTCACCGGTCTGTAGTTTCCTGGAACCCTTTTTAAAAACAGGCGTTACATTGGCCACTCTCCAATCTACAAGTACTATAGATGATTTTAATGATAGTTTACAGATTACCAATAGTAGATTTGCAATCTCATATTTCAGTTCTTTTAGCACCGTGGGATGTATACTATCCAGTCCAGGTGATTTGCTTGTTGTTGTTGTTGTTAAGTGCCATTGAGTCAGTGTCGACTCCTGGCAACCCTATGGATAGCTGTCCTAAATTGTATTCAGTCTCCAGTCAGGCGGCTCATTGTTGATAGAGTGGCATCCATAGCTGCAGTTATTGTATCGATCCATCTCATTATTGGTCTTCCTCTTTTGTGCTGACCTTCAACCTTGCCAAGCATGACGACTTTCTCTAATGAACTCTCTCTTCACAAGGTGTATACAAAGTATGAAAGATGAAATCTTGACATCTGAACTTCTAAAGAAAGCTTTGGTTTCATCTCCTCTAGTACTGCTTGGTTTGTTCTTCGGGCAGTCCATGGTATACACATTATTCTACATGTTCTTAGATTACACACACCATCGTGTCATAAAATGTTTATGATTTAACATTTTCTTTTGTTGATCATTGTTATATTTATTTATTTATTTATTTATTTATTACAGTTTCTTATATACCGCGCTATTTAGAATCAGCGCGGTTTACATCATAACAAAATGACCATTACGACAAATTATCTTTATTTAGATATTCATATTTACATTTATTATTATTTATCATCATCTTTTTAGCATGTGGTAACATACAAAGTTTTCTAATGTGTTTTTCATTAGTTTCATGTTTTTTAGTATTTTTATGTTATTAGATCATGTCTACTTCATAGTTCACATTTCTTATTCATTCTTGTTACTATGTTTTTAACACGATTTTTATGTTCATTATCTATATGTGATTTTTAATGTTTTATTATGATGTTTTTATAGTTTTGTGGTGTGCCTCACCCCTGAAGAAGTACTAAACGAACGCAGCCTGTGTCGGGTTTGGCCCCCCTTTTTTAAGGACTAATAAAAGCTGTGTGCTCCAAATACTGCCCACGTCTTTGTGCTGTGTTCTGTGCTCTTTACATAAAGGCATCTGGGTCACTTTTACATTTATTGGAACCTCTCTGTTGGGATTCCCTAACTTCCCTGTTTTACTAGTATCCTTCAAGATTACATCATTCTGAACCATGCACTCTTGGGCAACTGTTGGCTTTCTCCTATTATCTAGTCACACAAAGCTCTAGGTCCTGGTCTTCAAAAATACCAACTTTAGTAAAACAAAGAAGTACCGAAAGGAGCAACTGGCAGAGTCATCGACCATGGCGTATAAATAATTCACCGATATTCTCTGCCGCTTTCTGTATAGTATCATAAAAAAAGAACCAAACCCAAAATCTAAATTATGGTACCTCTATCTAATTTAATTCTTTTTGTTGGAGCAGGCTGGAGGCGACTGGAAGGGAAACCCAGCCACACCAGACAGCCTGTTCCTTTTTAATCAAACAAAGTAAATCCAATACTTATCTAAGAATTGTCCCAGTGAAATATCATTCATATCCATCATAAGCAATCTCCTTGTGTACTCCTTATATATCAGCGGTCACAGGCAGCATAACCACGACGCGCACGTTTTGGGCCCTAAGCCCTGTGTCAAGTGTTCACAGTCCCGCTAGTATCCTGCTTCTAAACCTTAAAAGCAGCAAACACTGGATATAGAGGGTGAATCACACACATTGGCTAATGTCATTTGTCAATCCATTGGAAGCACCAATCACCAAATGGGAGACCCCACTGACACCGGGGAATCCCTTGGTGTCATAGGTGACGTCACAGCAAGCTAGGCCAATCCACTTCTTTGTTCAAACCCGTCGGATGGACAGCAGTCATTTCAAAAATCAATTGTTGCTCTCGTCTTTGTAGTAGGGCTAACCGATTCCCACCCCGAGGATTCAATGGAATATGATCTAACACAGTCCAGGAAACATCTACTCCAAACTGATGTTGGTGAGCTATGCAATGTTCCACAATCGGTGCCGATAGCACCTGTTGCAGTATTCTAGACGCATGTTCACGGAGTCTGATTTTAATTTTTGGCGAGGTTCTACCAATGTAAATCAAGGGGCATGTACATTGCAACACATAAATGACATAGGCAGAATCGCAAGAAGTCGCCCATTGTCTAGTAAAAACCTGACCAGTATTGGGGTGAATCCAATCTATTCTAGTGAGTGAAGATGCACAAAATGTGCAATTTGAACATATAGAATGACCCTGAACATTAGGATCAGGAGGCGTAGGGCGATCAATTAAGGTTGCAGATCGAACCAATTTGTTTTGCAAGTTAGGTCCCCTGGAAAAAGCAATTTGAAGGGGCTTATGAAAACACTGGTGTAATCCTAAAATGGGCCAGTGCTTACGAAGTATAGCCACAATAGATGTACTCAAGGTAGTATAAGGCAATACTCCCACTATGTGGTCAGACTCACCAGAAGCAGAACTTTGTGATTGATAAGACTCATCTAACAACCAGTCACGATGGGTGTAAAGGGCCCGACGGTAGGCGGACCTAATCACCTTATCGGGGTACCCCCTCTGAGCCAATCGAATACTGAGATCATAAGCATGATATTTAAAATCTGCCAGGGTGGAACAAATCCTCCGAAGACGAAGGAATTGCCCATAGGGTAAGTTTCTCCGCATTGGGCCAGGATGGCAACTATGATACATTAAAAGACTGTTGCGTTGGACACTTTTGCGATATAATGTAGTACGAAACGCTCCCTGATCTTTAATGATCAACATATCCAGAAACTCAATTTTTTGCAGATCAAAATGTGCTGTAAATCTAAGATTAGATTTCAAGGTGTTTAACCAAGTTGTAAACAAATGCAATTGGGGCAATGTGTCAAACCACAGAAAAAACACGTCATCTAAGAATCTCCTCCAAAAACGCACTGAGGCAAAGCGCGTGGAGGGATAAAGAAGAGACTCCTCAAAATGAGCCATATATAGCGTAGCTACCGACGGGGCCACAGACGCCCCCATGGCTATCCCGAAGATCTGATGGTAAAATTGCCCTTCAGAAAGAAAATAATTCTTAGCACAAATCTTAACAACTTTTATGATAGTTTATTGTTACTGCTTTCTGTATAGTGGCATTATCCAAACAATGGCAATATTCAGTCCACTAATAAGCTCTAAACAATTCTTCCATGAGGATTCTTACACTCTCAACACAGCACTATGTTTCGAATTCTCAAGATTAACAGTTCTGCTCTACATCAGGTCGACACTCTCAAGCCCCATCATAAGTGATTGAATGACTGTGTCTAGAAAGAAGAAAGAAGTTTGGCAAGCTTGAAAGTGATTTAAGACAGTTATATGACTATATGAGAGTAATTTAAGATACAGATAATTAAATATGTGTCTCCTGATGCAGAACTGTTATTCTTGACAGTTCAAAACTTGGCACTGTGTTGAGGGTGTAAGAATTTGAATGCAGATCCTGGTTAATCCTTACTAATTGGACAACCAGGATTTGGATTAGGCTTGGTAAATGTCTCGGATAGCATACTTAGCCATGGTTTCACAGAATTTCTAGCACAAGAATATGACAAAAGAAAATTCTTTGGAGTAAATCTCTACAGCAGGAGTCGGTAGATTTGTAAGGCAAAAAATGCAATTAACATTTTCCATAGAGCTCCACACCAGTCAAACTTTGGGCCAAACATGAAACAGGAAGGAAAATCAATGGCAATATTGCAGGCTGGCTAGAGCCAGCTCCAAGGGAGACATGATGGCTCTTCTGCAAGTTGCTTACTTTCCAACCCAAGAATCACAGTTTCATGACCAGTCTCTGACTGTGAGAAAAAAAGTCAATTGGAATTTTTATTTGCCTGAAACTTCTAGTAACCTTTCAGCTAGGTTTTTCATTTGGGTAATGGCCACAGCTATGCTATATTTACCAGAATTGCTCTGAAATGAAAATTTATAAAAACAAAACAAAAATGTATTAAAATGAAATAAAATAAAACAAACAAATCTAAAACGAAACAGGAAATGAAGCAAAACTATTTTTCTTGCCTGCACACCCCTCGTAGTTAATGTTATTAGAATCTAGAATCTAATTAGTTGAGGTGTCTTCAGCTTCTTACAGCACATTTGAATATTCATTACAGTCCCATTAGATGAAGAGCACCATCCTCTCTTTTTCTGGGTAAGGAGTGGCTGCTAAAAGACAGAGAGCTCAGTGGTGTATTTCCCAAACGTACAAATTTCCAGCAAATCTCTCTTTTATCTTAAACTCTCCTCAGCTCTTCTAGTCTCAGTAGCTCATGGATTTAAGAAGTCCAAGGTGTTTGGCCAGCACCCAAGACACAGCTACTTGTTGGCTCTGTGACATGTTGGAAGGAGAATACTTACAATTGTACTAAAAGGAAAGTTGAACTCCTATTTTAGACACAATAAAGCTTTGCTTGTCTTTTTCTACTTCTCTCTAGATCACTTTCCTCGGGCACTGTTGAGCTAATTTGTGCTGGCCAGTGTTTAGTAAGCAAACAGCCATGCTCAACCTGCTTCAATTAAAAAAGTTGTCTAAGTTTTTATGCTTGAAGCGAGATGGAAATAAGTCTTATAACCATGAGAGTATATCGCTGAGTTTCACTAAAATATTACAAACCTGTTGACATTCAGCTGCTCACAATTAGACACATCATAACAAAACTCAGCACTACTCTAGCTGTCAGTGATACCAGGTGAGAAAGCACACAGTGGACCAAGCTACCATTGTATTATGTCTTCAACCCACTTCATCTATCATCCCAGCGCTCTTTAGACAAGATTGCCAAGCCAGGATTGCAAGATGGAATGTACATATAGAGACCCCTTGTGTCCTGCTCCTCTCAGTAGAGACCTCTAGTGGTCCTACAAGTGTATTAAACTTCAACTTGGTTTAATACAAGAACCCTAGAAAATTCTGAGAGTTGAGCCTGAAAGGACAGTATTTCCTCTTCGATATTGTATGCAATTCTGGTCACCATTTCTTAAAAGGGATACAGCAAAATTAGAAAAGGTACAGAGAAAAGCCACCAAAATGGTAATGGGATGGAAGGATACCCTTATGAGGAAAGGCTTAAAAGTTTAGGGCGCTTCAACTTGTAAAAAGAGTTGGCTGAGGGGAGATATGATAGAGGTCTATAAAATACCAAATGGAGTAGAACGGGTAAACGTAGATTAGTTGTTTACGCCTTCATAAAGCAGAAAGACTAAAGGACATACAATGAAGCTACAATGTAACCGATTTTGGACTAATAAGAGAAAATATTTTTTCACTCAATGTGTAATCACTCTGGAATTCATTACCGGAGGATACAGTAAAAGCTGCTAATGTAGTTGGACTTAAAAAATGTTTGGACAAGTTCCTGGAGGAAAGATCCATAAACCATTATTAAAGAGGACCCAGGAAATCCACTGCTTACCCCAGGACAAGTATTGTGGAACTTGTGTGCCTTTTAGGAACCTGACAGGCAGTTGTGACCTGGATTGGCCACTATTGGAAACAGGATACTGAACATGATGGACCTTGGTCTGACCCAGTATGGCAGGGGTTACATATAGCAGGTAGCAAAGGGAATGGGCATCACTGGCATGAGTCCTACCATCTGTCTTAGAAGGGTTTGGTTTACCCCATCAACAACAGGTCTTCCTCTGTCCTCTTCATACTGATCAAGGCCAGTGTGCTACAACTTGCGTTTCAAAGGCATTTCCAGGACACCACGCTGTTAAAGTGGCCAGGAACAGATCATGACTCCCATTCTCGGTAAGCAGCCCTTATAAGACTGGCTGGAGGATCAAACACCCTGAGTAATCTGGATAGCACAGAGATAATGGGGCTCAGTGAACGTATCCATTGACTAAAGAACAGAATCTGTGAAGGGCTTCAACACAGCATAGTAAGTGATGGCAGATTAAGATCAAAGTGGCCCATCTAGTCTTCCAGTAAGGGGGTTAGGGCTGTAACTGCCACTAGAGTAATCTACCCCCCCCCCCCATGTCTTTGTTTAGGGGTCTAACTGCCACTCCCTGCAGGTTACCCACATGTCTTCTTAGAAATGCAAAAGATCATTTAATTTGACCTGAAGCACTCGATGCTTGGTCTCCATCCTCTTGCTATTTAGGGATCTTTTGTTCATATCCCACTCCATTTCTGAATTCTATCACAGTTATGATAAAGCCTACTGTATATTCTATGGATGCTGCTGTGTTCTGTAGCCCTTCCTCTCACCAAAAGGCAAATTCTGATGTCAACAAACTGTACGTGAAGCTCCTTATACATGCATAAGAAGGTTCAATATGCAATGCAAGAAAGTCCCACGATTGTGTATCTAACACTTTCAATATGATATATTTTAGCACTTTTTCGTCAATGGTTCAAAGCTATGTAGTGTAGGCTTGTACTAACAGAGCACATAAAAATTTGCATCGGAAGACACTTGCCAAGAAAAGGGAGTCATGGATGTTGGCTTTGCATTTTTATATCCAATTTTTCCATATTTTTTCAACTCTCCAACATATAAATATTTAACTTCAGAAAATGGCATTGATTCTAGTGTTATCTCTAAACGTATGCCCTTTCCCATAATGAGTGCCTTCAGTTGTAGTGAGATTTTTCTTTGCTTGGCGCTTTATTGTTGGCCATCTGTAGACTAAGCTAAATAACAGCAGTGCCTGTCTCAACCACTTATATCTGAGTAACAGACAGAAATAGACTAGTGGCATGAGTTAACTGGCAGCTTAATGCCATATGTTGCCCTGTATTCTACTATACCAAAAGACCTAATTCAAGCCATCCACAGTAAGCACCATAAACAAAAGGATAACCCGAAAAACGAGCAGGAATTTAAGGCAACAAAATTTCTTTATGTTGGACGACCTGTCAAGCGAGGGATAACGCCACTCTCTAGAAAACAGAACCTCCTTTTAATAATTTTTTACTCAAGGAACATTATTTAAAAGTCATTTAGCTTGTAGAGTGAATGTAGGAGCAGATAATCCAGAGTACTCACATGACGTTTTTTGAGCTGCAACCAGCACTGCTTCAGGTGTATAAGGGACTCTTGCTCTGGAACAATCAAAACGCTTATGAATTCAAATACAACCTGCTCTGATTAAATACATGGCATCCGATTAATCAAACAGTATAAACCTTTATGCTGGATTTTTAAACTCCAGATTGTTTTTCCATCCAGCTTGAACATAGAACTGGATTGTCCTAGTCTTTTCTGATTGGACCAATCACATGGCGGCCTCCGTTTGATGGGGCTCCAGTTGTGTTTATAAGTTGATTCAAGGTTTACACTGTTTGATTACATTAGATGCCATGTATACAATCAGAGAAGGTTGTATTTGAATTCATAAGTGCTTGGATCGTTCCGGAGCAAAAGCCCCTTACACACCTGAAGCAGGGCTGGTTGCAGTTTGAAACGTGATGCACATTGTGTGATGACTCTGGATTATCTACTCCTACATGCGCTCTACAAGTAAAGTGACTTTTAAATGATGTTTCTTGAATAAAAAATTATTAAAAGGAGGTCGTGTTTCTAGAAAGTGGAGTTATCCCTCTCTTGACAGGTTGTCTGACAAAGAAATGTTGTTGCCTTAAATTCTTGCTTGTTTTTCAGGTTATGCTTTTGTTTATGGCCCTGTATTCTACGGCATATTACATTTCAGCTGGATCCAGGGGAAGTCACTGAACAATTGGCAACTTCAGCAAAGTGGTTAGCTACCCATTACACCATCAGGAAGGGTTCTGCCTGCCTAATCCTGTTTTTTGTCCTATTGCAATCCTGTTTTCTTTCAAATAAAGTTGGTTGGTCATTCCCCCCAGCCCACCTCATTCCATCCTACTGCTGGGGCACTTTGAGTCAGTCCAACTTCTAGAGTGACCTAGTTTCTGGAGGGAGGCCTTGAACCATAATGTATTGTGGTATTTGTAATCCTTGTTTCTTCCATCAGTACTATGAAGAGTAAGGGGCCCTTTACTATAGTGTGCCAGGGTTTAGCAACGAATGTGTACTTAGCGCTAAAACCAATGCATGGTAGTTGCAACAGCTGTGCATTATCTGCATATTCCCAGACGTTACCGCACAGAACTGTACCCTAATGTGCCATGACGCTGTTCATATTAACGTGGGTGCACTGAGTGCCCCCTATTGAGTTGGTGTTAGGTAAACGCACCCTAATTGCATAAGATGCAGGTAGCACACAGTGCTTACCCTGCCCACTCTCTGCCCCCAACCCACTACTTTACCACCCCAATGCATGATGCACTGCTAATGCAGAAATCAGCCCACGTTGTTTCAGCCCCACGCTGTCGCTTACTGCAGGATTCGTTTAACACATCTCCAAGACCCGCACTGACTGCGCAGTGTCCATTGTGCTATAAACCCCCCCTAAATATTATTATTGTCATACTGTAAGATACAGTACTGTATATCATTAGTACTTTAGGTTAGCTAACTTGGTCCTTTCTGGTGCTTGACGTCCGTTTACCTTGGGGGACTGGAATTGGTGTCAGTTTAACAGAGCCCTTCTCAAACCTGTCTTGGTGACCCAAAGCCACTCAGATTTACATAGTATCCATAATAATTATGCATGAATTAAATTTGCACATAGTGGGTCTCCAATTCATATTTATTATGCATATCCCAGGATAAGTCTTGGATGTCCCGCAGTATACCATTGGTGACACATTGCCTTGAATTTTCTCGTACATTTTATGATTTCAAATGGTGCATTATCGATCATGTTCCACCTGAGCCCCGCAGGGGTGATCAGACTTTTGACCTCCAATGTCTGGAACAGCGTTGGATTTCCAAGTTACGTTTTTTTCATCCCTTTTGGTTTCAATCTCAAACAGGATTGATCGAACCTCCTGTGAGTTAGTTCATTTGCATATGGCCACCATCTTCTCCATGGTGATAGGACCAGTTTGAGACCATGGCTTAATTACAACACCTATTGGATGATATCAAACACCCACTAAATAAAGACGGAGCAGGTTAAATATAATTTTCTAAGTGCTTATTTGTGTTCGGGAGCAAGAGGCCAGAAAGCACCTGATGCAGAGATGACTGGATTGAAAGTTGAAAGCTCGAAATGTGGCGCACGTGTGTGTGGATACCTCACATTTTTGCTCTGGCAGTTAAGTGGTTAGATTTTAAGGGCTTGATATTCGAAAGGCATTTACACGATTAGTGCTGCTGAATATCCCCGATCTTCTCCCCTACATGCCCCAATGCTAACAGCTTAGCATTGGGGTGTGTCATGGGTGTTCCAGGGAGGAGCAGAGGCAGCGACAGTCGATAACTGGGCAACGGCAATATTGCATGCTTCCTGGTTAGCTACTGTGGCTGGGAGGCTGTGTGGCAAACCCGGATATTCAATGCCGGGGCCACATATGACCCTGGCCTTGATTATCTGGGGTTAAGGGGTGGTGCAGATGGCTATGCTTTGTCTCAAATAAAATTGATTAAAAGGACAGCCTGTTGCGGGAGAGTGGATTACTGTATTTTCCTCTCTGGACAGCCCTTTCGACAAAATATTGTTGGATAATTCTGCACATCTGCTTTTGAAAAGGGTAGACATTTTGTGATTGGTTATTTATTGTGGGGGGGTTTGTTTGGGCTGCAGTATACCATAGCATGTTGAATCAGATTAGTATTAAGTGCTTTCCATTAATGCACTCTTTACAGGATGTCCTCTCTCTTACTGGATCAATGTAAGACTTAGCCAAAGTTAATGACCAAAAGTTCTGGAAATCACACCGGCTCCCGTCTGTAGATGTGACCATGAAAAGAAGGAAGCCACTTGATTTTGAAGTCATGGACATCACCACCATTGGTCTTATGAATAGGTTCCACAGAACATTGAGAATCTGGCTTTCTCCACAGTCTGTTAATCCCGGGGTCGATTGTTCCAAACTGCAGAAATACCTAGTAGCTTCCTCCTGCTTCTTTGAGATTTCAGTTCATTTGCAACTGCTCAGGCATTTTTTCCTCTAGTTTATATCTTCCTCCTTCAAACATTCCTAGTCTAGTCATTGCAGCAACAGTCTTAGCTAGGACCCATGCGCCATGGGCGCCTTCTGGAACCCAACAATCATGGATCTGAATGTGGCCACTAGGTGTCACCCTTAAGCAATGACTCCTCCTCCTTCCTCTATTGCAGGGGACTGTGAGTGTTGCCTGCTCAGCATCTAACTCAGAGAGTATCAAGACTGTAAGTTCTGATGAGCAGGGACCATCTCTTACATGTGTCTGGGCAGTGCTGTGTACGTCTTGTAGCGCTATACAAATGCTCAGTTATAGTAGCAGCAGTAGAGTGAACTGGTGACCTTCTGGTTTCTGTATGGCACCACCAGTTGTGCCTTGATCTTAGTATTTTGACAGCTCTTCTATATATTTTAATAATTTAAAGTTAAGAAAATGACTTGAAAATAAGCATTCTAAGTTTAGGCCTCGCATCCTTTGGGCATGGATAGGAATTTGCTGCCTGGGGCTGCTATGAGCCCCATTTTCTTGGACCAGGCTGATCCATTCTGATTTCGGCACATTGCACGGGTTTGTAGTTCAGATTTCTCTAAGACAAACAGATCTCCAAGTCCACACATGGTCTGGGAATAAGACCAGGACTGGCTCAGCCTCCCTCTCACTGTCTAGAGATGCTGCCTGTTTTGTATATACTGTATTGCTAAAATTTCCAGTTCTACCAACTTGGAAACTTTCACGACGACTGAGATTTATTAATGTATTTAAAAGCAGAAGAGACATTTTTAAAAACCTATCCTGCAGTCTGCCTGTCACACTCACACACTGTCTAGCACTATACTGTACATGCCTCCACACTCCTTCCTTTGCTGATTAACATTTAAAAACAATGTATTTTCATCCTGGACAGATGTTTTGAATTCCGGCACAGAAGAAGGATCCAACTTTTGATTTGTTATGAAAAGTGACTTTCTAAAAGCGTTTAACATCAAACTCTTCATGCAATACCTCTGCCGTCATAGGCCAGGCACGTCCTCCTTTTCCCATACCTCTTCCTTCAAAAACAGAACATACTATCCAAGCTAAACAGTTCCATGCTGCACTCACGGAGAATTCCCATTTTGTCACCAATGGCTTTTTCTTTTCTGGGAAAAAGTTGCTGTGCTCTTATGGAGAATCATAACGTGTTTGGAGTGTAACTGGAGTAGCCCATACTCAACTCTTTCTCTCTCCCAAGCACAGCGCCTGCTATTCAAAAATTCTCATTAAATGGAATTTAACGGTCATTATTTCGGTCCAATAAAGTCAATGGCAAATATCTGAAACACTTAAACACTCAACATTCTGGGCACAATATTAAATAACTCATAAGGTTAGAAGGTTCCCTTCAGAGCAAGAGTGGAGTAGCCTAATGGTTAAGAGCAGCAGGGAAGTCATGGATTATGTCGCACTAGTGCTCCTGTGAATTTGGGCAAGTCGCTTAACCTTCCATTCCTCTGACTGTAAGCCTTCTGGGGACAGAGAGATACTGTATGTGCTATACCTAAATGTCTCACCTTGAGCTGCCACTGAAAAGACAAGAGCTGAATCCAAACCCCTTTAAAATAGGGAGAAAATCCCCCAGTAGTTGTGAATGAAAGTTCATGGCATGGGAACCCCCAACCCTTATTCTAAAAAGCCTGAAGGAGGAAAGTGTTGGGTAAATAATGGGCTTGGTATCGGGAAGACCTGGGCCTGGTTCTGAGCTCTGCCCTTAATCTTCTCTGTCATCCTAATGCACTTTTCCAGCACCATGAGATGAGACACCCTGAGAACAGTAGGCAAGGAGAGGGACCAGTGGCTTCCTTACTGATGAACAGCCTCTGGTCTGGTTCCTATTTAATTCTAAGGTTGCAGGCAAATTAAGTAGTTTTTAAGAACATAAGAACATAAGAAATGCCATACTGGGTCAGACCGAGGTCCATCAAGCCCAGTATCCTGTTTCCAACAGTGGCCAATCTAGGTCATACGTACCTAGCAGTTTCCCCAAAAGACACAGGTTCTGCAGTGCTTGTACTAGGTCAAGCATTGATATCCTGGGTCCCTTTTTAATAGCGGTTTATGGACCTTTCCTCCAGGAACTTGTCCAAACCTTTTTTAAACCCAGCTATACTAACAGCCCTTACTACATCCTCCGGTAACAGATTCCAGAGTTTGATTACACGTTGAGTGAAGAAATATTTTCTCTTATTTGTCTTAAATAGTTTACCCCGTAGCTTCATTACATGTCCCCTAGTCCTTCTATATTCTGATAGCGTAAACAATTGATCCACGTTTATCCGTTCCACTCCATTCATTAATTTATAGACCTCTATCATATCTCCCCTCAGCCGTCTCTTTTCCAGGTTAAAGAGCCCTAACCTTTTTAGCCTCTCTTCATAGGAGTAGCCTTCCATCCCCTTCACCAATTTGGTGGCTCTTCTCTGTACTTTTTCTAATAACTCTATGTCCTTTTTAAGATACGGTGACCAGAATTGCACACAATATTCAAGGTGCGGTCGTACCATGGAGCGATACAGAGGCATTATAATATCCTTTGTTTTATTCTCCATCCCTTTCCTTATGATACCTAGCATTCTATTTGCTTTCTTGGCCGCCGCTGCACACTGGGCGGAGGGTTTTAACATGTTATCCACGATGACTCCTAAATCTTTTTCCTGGGTGGTGGTTTCTAATGTGGAGCCTTGCATCGTGTAACTATAGTGTGGGTTGTTCTTTCCTAGGTGCATAACTTTGCACTTGTCCACATTAAATTTCATCTGCCATTTGGATGCCCAGTCTTCCAATTTATCCAGATCCTCCTGCAGTTTTCCACAATCCTCTTGGGTTTTAACAACTTTAAACAGTTTTGTGTCATCTGCAAATTTGATAACCTCACTAGTTATTCCCTTTTCCAGTAAGAAGTCAACTCACTGTATCTGTCTCATTCTTCACACTTTAAAAAGAAAAGATTTGCTCTCTTCATTATAACCCTGCACTTTCCTCAAGTCCCTTTGTCATCTCTTAACATGGTATTCATCCACAGCGTGATGCCTGCACAGGGTTTTGATGAACATTGCTTCTTCAGGTGTCCGTGCTGTCTTCATGCTTTGGGTGTATTAGTGTGATGTGATGTGATGCGATGCCTACACGGGGCTTCAATGACAATCAGTCCAGCAGCACCCCTAATGTGTGAAAGGCTAAACAAAAGACATTTAAAATATGTATTTCCTCTCAGACATGTCAAAGGGAATACTGATGACTCCATTTGTGGTTAGTATTGTGATCAAACAGTTCCTTAGCCCAAAGGGCAGTTGGAATTAGGCCTGGATTCAGAGTCTCTAAGGACAGTAGGATGGAAATAAAATCGGGATTGGCCAGACTCACTCTGGGAGTTCAATCATTTTTCCTATTGACCTGTGCATTGGTACACTTTGCCACATGTAGATGGACCCCTAAAATGTTCCTCTGTCTCAGGAATTCTCAACCCAGTCCTCGGAACACACCTAGACAGTCAGGTTTTCAAGATAACCACAATAAATATGCATGAGAGAGATTTGCATACAATGAAGGCAGTGCATGCTTATCTCTTTCATGCATATTCTTTGTGGTTATCCTGAAAACCTGACTGGCTAGGTGTGTTCCGAGGACTGGGTTCAGAACCCCTGCTCTGTCAGACTGAAGAAATTCCTGGTGTTCCTGTCCTAGTCCAGTGGGATCACCCACATACTTAGATAGACAGAATCCAACCACAGACTAAGACAGTGGTTCCCAAACCTGTCCTGGGGTTCCCTAGCCAATTGGGTTTTCAGGATATCCGCAATGAATATGCATTAGAGAGAATTGCATACGCTGCTTCCACTGTATGCATATTCATTGTGGATAACCTGAAAACCTGACTGGCTGGGGAACCCCCAGGATAGGTTTGGGAACCACTGTCCTAGTCCATGGTGGGATTCTGTCCATCTAAATATGTGGGCATTCCTATTTTTATTTTAGAGGGAACCAAAAGAGGCCTTGCTCAATCTAAATCTGGAGTCTTGTTTGATAGACCCTAGTGGGGCTTGAAACAGCAGTAGGAAACTGCCTCTGTTCATTGTTAGCTAGGTCTTCAACCAGGAAAGAAGATGTACAGGCTAACATGAACTACTCAAGGAAAGAAGTGTTGAAGAAGTGTGTAGACTATATTGGATCTGGAGATTTTGTTGGACGTCTAGCTGATTTTGATAATAGTCTTTCTTTTTTTTTTTTTTATTTTATTTTATTAGAATTTCAAACAAACTTACAAAGCAAGCATAAAGAAACTATAGATGTTTCATACAAGCAAAATAAAACAAGTATTAACCAAAGCACACAATAAAGAGCAATACATCATCATAGCCCACAATATGGGGAGATACTTAAAAAAAAAGAAAAAAGGCACAAGGAAACAAAATAGAGCAAACTCTATATTAATTGGCAGCATACAAACTTAACCCACCCACCTCCAGTTGCTAATTTCCAGGTCGTTCCTTGTCAGAAAGAAATACCTCAAGCTGAGAGGGATCAAGAAAGACAAACTTTGAACCTTGAAACGAAACCAAACATTTACAAGGGTATCTAAGAAAAAAAGTAGCAGAAATAGCGAGCAACCTAGGTTTAAGAGCCAAAAAGGCCTGTCTCCTAATCTGAGTCGCTCTACTAATATCTGGGAACATTTGAACTCTAGCACCACAAAACAGAACTGACATGTTCTTAAAGTAACTACGAAAAACAAGCATTCTATCCTGGTCTGAAAGAAAAGATGCCACCAAAGTGGCTCTAGAGGGAATATTATGCTTAGAGTCCTCTAGGAATTTGGTAAGGTCCAGGGCATCCAGGCCCCTAACCTCATCAAACCCAACCAGAGAACCCGTAACCAACCTCTTACCAGTTAGATAATATAGCTTAGAGAGAACAATGGAATCAGCCGAAGCTAATCCCAAGACCTCTTTGAAATACTTTCGCAGTAAAATTTCAGCAGAAAGCAAATGAGAAAAGGGGAAATTCAACAATCTAACATTCTTTGCTCGAAACATATTGTCATATTGTTCCATCTTATTGTGCACATACAAACTTTCCTTTATATGAGAAGAGTTAACCACTGCAAGGGCCTGACACTGGCTTTCACACTTAGCAACCTGTGTGGAAATACTCTCAACCTTATTATCCACTTCAGAAAACCTGGTGGTAATCTCAGAAAAGAAACCACAAAGCTGTATTACAGTGGGCAGCAAGGTGTTTTCAATACGGGTTACCACTTTCCAAATATCTGCCAGGGTGACCTGATCATCCGGGACCACCCTCGCTTCATCCGGAACGGGCGCCCATATTACTGGTTTCAGCTTTCCCCCAGCATCTATCGGGGTACTCTGCTGGAACTGAGTGCCCTTAAAGGCGGACAAAGGTGGAGATACATATACTGGAGGAGAAGGTGATGACCTGTCCGGGGAGCTCAGAGACACCGGGGACGGGCGGAGAACGAGAAAGTCAGGGTCAAGTGATACATTGGTGTTAGTCACTACCTTAACATGTTTGTCCATGGGTCCAACAGCAACCGCATTTTGCTCCACCGGCAAAATCGTCTTTTTTCTTTTGCCCATCTATCCAGCAGCTGAAAAACGCAGCACTTGAGCCTGCTCTCCCACTCTCCTGCGTGGCTCCAGACAATAGTCTTTCTAAAGCAAAAAGTCTGGAGGGACCCAGTTCGTAAACTTCTGAGAATTTCGGGCTGCATGTGTTTTGGGTATTCTGGAGAAGTATGAAAGACCTAGAGAGTAGCATCCTATTGAACTTGGAAGTTCCAGCCTGATCTGAGTCACGTGGGACTGAACCCAGGTGTATCTTGTAGAGATAGGAAAGACACGGGGAATTTTTGTGGTTTTTCTTCTATGTATTTTGTAACAATGGCTCATGGTACAAACACAGAAAAGTATTTGACACAAGTACTGACTGAGAACTGGTAAAAACTGTGATGGAGTTTCAATTTTTGTGTGGGTCTTTCAGGGAAGACTGTGCTGTCCAGGGCCTAAAACAAAGCAAAGAGTTTGGTCCTAAAAATGAAGCAGGGTGTGTGAAAATTAGTCTGGCTGGGGGCTGGGGAATATGTTCCAACAAAGTAGGCCTAAGAATCTAAATTCTACCTCTGATAAGTGTCCTGCTGTAATAATTTGTGATTTGGACTATTTTTGAAATTTTCCTTTAATCTTTTTCTGAGTGTTGTAAAACTATTTGGGGGATTTCACCAATAAAGATGATTTTTAGGAGTTCTGAGAGGAGTGCTGACTAGTGTGTGTTGATGATCCGACTGTGAGGGACTTGAGACGAGCTGCACTTCTTCTGTCCATCAGGACTTACAACTTTTTCCTCTACCGTAACCCCTATGGTGTGGATCCCTTACTCTACTCACAAGACCAGGCTTACACCTGCATAGACTTATACTGCATACATATATAGCTGCAGTAAGAAGACAGAAGATGAAAAGTATGAGTGAAATTCACCTTACATCTGAATTTTAAAAGTTCCCCTCACTGGGGCTGATTAGTAGGTTACATAAATACTTCCCATCTCGGGCCGTGGAATTTAAAAAGAAAGATGTACCTGGGATTAGCTGAGCTATGTTATCTCTGCGGGCTATTTCTCTGGCCCCTAGCATTGCTATTTCCTGTCAACTTGTCCAAGAACAAATTCTAGGGGATTAGAGCAACTGCACCGTGGTGTTGACAATTTAAAAGGATTATCAGTTCAGAAGGGCGGTTTTAGCTGTGAGGGATCACTTTAATTCTTCATCTGGTTGTCTACACATGTAGTCAGTCAAAGTTTCTCTTTCAAGCATGATAACAGATGTAATTTTTGTATTAAGTGAATATGCCTGGCCCTTTTCCGAGAGAGTGGCTGATGGGGCGCCCAAGACACGGTTCCATGGACTAACTGCTCCCACCCTGCCAGGTCAGTCCAGAATCAGTAAACATGCAACATGTTTTCATACAGGGAGAGTCACTCGCTTCCTTGCAGTGGTGGAGGAGAGCAGAGTGTTATCCAGGTGTTTGAGTCTTCAGACTGCCCAGTCACTCCTATGTTTGTGACTTCCATTCTCAGCAAAGGCTTGGTCAAGAGCAATTGTGATTATTCTGACGATGCTGACATTTGCTGTTTGTGCTAAAGGAGCCAATCTAGGGGGCCCCAATAATTCCTATGTCCTGCAAAATGGAGCTGTTGATGTAGGACTAGCATGTGAACAGCCCGCAGCCATCTTCCGCTCCCCCGATCGGGGTCGAGCACCCTGAGTGGGCCTGCCAGCTTTCCCGCTCGGGGATCTCCAGCCCAAAGAAAAAGAAGCCGCCATCGGCGGGCCAGCTGAACAGTCCGCAGCCATCTTCCGCTCGCCCGATCGGGGTCGAGCACCCTGAGTGGGCCTGCCAGCTTTCCCGCTCGGGGATCTCCAGCCCAATCGGGGCTGTGGGAGAAGGAGGAGGAGCCAGCGCACAAAGAAAAAGAAGCTGCCGTTGGCGGGCCAGCTGAACAGCCCGCAGCCATCTTCCACTCCCCCGATCGGGGTCGAGCACCCTGAGCGGGCCTGCCAGCTTTCCCGCTCGGGGATCTCCAGCCCAATCGGGGCTGTGGGAGGAGGAGGAGGAGCCAGCGCACAAAGAAA
Organism: Ichthyophis bannanicus; assembly: GCA_033557465.1. NCBI lineage: Eukaryota > Metazoa > Chordata > Amphibia > Gymnophiona > Ichthyophiidae > Ichthyophis > Ichthyophis bannanicus. The sequence goes on from CM066032.1 coordinate 72,664,341, forward strand.
AAGAAGCCGCCATCGGCGGGCCAGCTGAACAGCCCGCAGCCATCTTCCACTCCCCCGATCGGGGTCGAGCACCCTGAGCGGGCCTGCCAGCTTTCCCGCTCGGGGATCTCCAGCCCAATCGGGGCTGTGGGAGAAGGAAGAGGAGCCAGTGCACAAAGAAAAAGAAGCCGCCGTCGGCGGTCCCGCACCTGAGGGCCTCGCCAGAGGGCCCTTTGGCGTGGCCCTTAGGTGGGGACCAAACACAGTCCAGTAAGCTGAACTAAGAAAGACAGTCCAGATCTTTGCATAATCATCTAAAGAGCTAAACAGGTACTTTACCCTGGAACTTCTTCCTAGGCATTTATATACGTCAGACTCTGCCCAACGGGTGTCCGCTAATTATACATATGTCATGCCCGTCCCCGGGCTAAAACGTCATATCGTCACTATTTCATCATTGTGGTAATCACTAATGGTTGACAATTGTCTGCTTATTTGAAATGCTATTATATATACCTTGTTTTGCAATTACATTATTTGCCTGTTAATTATACATGTTCTCTAATCTATATCCATGCCATATGTTTATAGCTACCTATGATGCTTAACTTAGCTAATTATCTATAGCTCATTCTGCCAGTCAAATCGATGCATCGACCAGCCCGCTTAAACAGCATTATTTAAACGACTGATCCACCCACACGTCTCTTTCAAACACGCCCAATTGAAGTGTCAAAATGGCCTTCCACTTCATTGCGTTTGTCAGTTTTTACCTTCTCACAGACTGGCTTGGGAACTCCCTTGCCCTTTCCCCCTCATACAATCAAATCCCAATCCTTAAGAATCATGGAAAAAGATGGTCAGGGCCCCATATCATTATCCAGGAGGGGATGCTCACACGCGTCACTCTCACTTGATACACATCGCAATCCAACAATCTAGGAAATCTAAACAAGAGGAATCCCCGCATTCCCGAAGCCTAAATTGTGCCCTCATAAATGCATGTTCAATTCATAAGAAATGGCCGGTCATCCTAGACATAATTTCCCTTCATGATCTGGATATACTCTTGATCACTGAAACCTGGTTATCATATGAAGACAATGTCCTCCTCAATCAACTCCTACCCCCCAACTTCTCTGTACACACACGACATAGAGAAAACAAGAAAGGAGGAGAAGCGCTCATACTCACCAAGTCAGACCTTCATTTCTACACGACTGACTCCTCTAGCACTAACAGCTTGGATATAATTTCCATTGCACATGAACAGTGCTCTATCAACCTGCTATACAAAGCCCCCTCAGCTTCCCCGGATGACCTCCCTACCATTGTAGACCAAGCTGCCAACATCCACAATCCCATTACACCAAACTGGATAATGAGAGATTTCAATCTCCCATCATTGCATCAAAATCAGACGTCCGCCCTCCTCGATGCTATTGAAGATCTGGGATACAAGCAAATAATCAAGGAACCCACGCATATAAAGGGAAATATTCTCGACATGGTGTTTGCTCCACAGTCTGTCTTTGAACAAAGCTGCGACCTTGTGATGTCTGTTACCGCTGTACCCTGGTCAGACCACAAACTAATCAATCTCCAGATACCCATTAACAACAAGCAACCACAGGACAACAGAAGATTGAACAGCACCTCAAGAGCATCAACAAGAAGTTTTCGACCATTCAACAGAGAACTCATCCTGTCTGAGACCCACCCACTCCTCAACGACACAACTCTCAACCTCAAAGATCTGATTTCCTCCTGGAACAGCAACCTTAACGCCATTGCACAACGACCGCACCCCAATAACACCTCAAGGAAAAGAAACTCTGCTCCATGGTTCTCCCCTGAGCTGCGGTCTTCTCTTACACATCTACGAAGACTTGAGAAACGATGGCGCCGATCATTCTCCATTGAGGATCAGACAGCTTACAAATTCCACTTATCAATTCACCGAAAGGCAATCACGGCCAAAATAAAGCAATTTCACACTGACACTCTCAAAAGATCATTGAACAAACCACGGGATCTTTTCAATTTAGTCAAATCCCTTTCGAAGGAACCATCTCCTGAGCAACATGATGAGATTCACCCACAAAAATTTGCCGACTACCTGCAGTCTAAACTTCTACAGACAGATAAGGTCTCAGAAGCCTCTGCACAAGAACCAACCTGCCTAATGTCTCTACCTATGTTCTCCACACCATCTGCAAAATACATTGAGGACACAATCACATCTCTCAATACCACCACGGCTCAAACTGATCCCTGCCCAGCCTTTTGGATAAAGGAGCTACGCAGTGAGTTCAGTCCTTTCATTGCAAGACTTATGAACCTATCATTCACAACCGGATCCTTCCCCACAGCACTCAAACATACATCCATTAGATCTCTTTTAAAAAACTCCAAACTAGACCCTCAAAGGGTCGACTCATACAGGCCCATAGCTAGTATTCCTCTCCTAGCTAAGATAATTGAGAAAGAGGTACAAAGACAAATCCAAGATCATATAGACTCTGCAGCCCCTCTAGACCAGTGCCAACATGGGTTCAGAGAGTCTCACGGTGTAGAAACCCTCCTTACCACCCTCTTCAACAATATAATCACAGGCATCGACAACATCCGGTCAGGTTTTGTACTTATTTTCTTAGACATCGCTGCAGCATTCGACTCAGTAAGTCATGAACTTCTCCTCGGGCGACTGAGGCGACTGAAAGAGAAGGGCATCTGTAGTACTGCACTCGAATGGTGCAAATCATATCTGGCTGGAAGATTGCAACATGTAAAATCCGGAGCAGAAGAATCAAAACCCTTCCATCAAAGGCAAGGTGTACCGCAAGGTTCCTCTCTATCATCACTCATATTCAACATATACATGCAGCCCATCTGCAATATCATCAGATCTTTCAATGTGAACTGTTTGATATATGCAGATGACATACTCTTATACATGCCGTTCTCTACGGATCAAATGGATCTTTCCCCCCTGATAGAATGTTTCAACGCAGTTTCAGAATGGCTACAATCTCAAAACCATCGTATTGAACACAAGAAAACTGAGGTACTCTTCATCTCGAGAGACCCCAATTTCACTCCACCACCCCATGTAAGAGTTAAGGAAGCGGATCTGCAGACAAAAGACACAATAAGATACCTTGGGGTCACGTTGGACCAACGTCTTGATATGAAGTCACACATAGGCAATATAGTAAAAGCAATATACTTCAAGATCCAAACACTCAGGCATCTGAGTTCCTTATTAGATCCAGAGGACTTCCGGACTATATACCAGGCACTAATCTTACCCCACTTCGACTATGCCAACGCCATTTTACAAGGCCTCCCACAATCTACCTTGAACTCGCTACAGCTTGCCATGAATGCTGCAGCAAGGGTCCTCCATGGAGCCTCTAAGAGTGACCATGTGACGCCTATCCTGAAGCAGCTTCACTGGCTCCCCATACAAGGAAGGCTTCTTTTCAAGACCTTACTACTGACCTTCAAGGCCATCAATGGTCTCTCATCCTCCTCACTTACAGAGCTCATTCACACCGTGCCACCTAACAGATCCAGAAGACCAACAGCTTTAAACTCTCTAATAATTCCGAAGGCCTTGACAAAATGCAACCTGACAACGGCAAACAGGGACTTCATATTTTGCGCCCCAAGATGCTGGAATGCTCTACCATCTGACATTCGTGCTATCGTTGACCTAGCCCAATTCAGGAAGGCACTCAAATATCACCTGTTCCTCAAGTACTACCCAGTCAGCAATGAAGCCTAGATAACCCCACCAAAGAAAGTAACCACATGTTACTTCTAGAGCTTTGTCATCATGCCTACTTGTAGATATTTTATGTAAAGAGTTCACCCATGTTATCCAAGTTGGTACACCTGTTCTCTGTAAAACCGAACAGCCTGTTGTTCTGGTCCTTTTGTTTTAATGTAAACCGTGCTGATGTCGAATAGTGCGGTATATAAGAAATTGTAATAAATAAATAAATAATAATAAATGTGAGTGAGTGTGGGAAGGATTCTTGTTTGGGTGAAAAACTGAGATCATATTTTAAGTCATGGGACTCCATGCTATTCTGTTATACCAGCTGTTATATATAGGTCACGGCATCTTTTTGGCAGATTTATGGTTTTTGTGACTGAAAGCGAGAGTGTGTGTGTGTGTGTGTGGTATGAGGGTTGCATGGGAGGATCTGTTGTGCTCATCTGCAATTCAGGTGGGACATGAATACCTGGCCAGTATCTGGACCGTATGGATGACCACAGCATTATCAGGTGCCAGTCTGTGAGGGCAGAAAAAAATCACAAAAGGTTCTCCTTAGTTAGCTATATGTCAAAACATATCCCTTTCAATACCAAGAGACCCTCAGAATAAGAGCATTCAACGGTGCAAACAGCACTGAAAAATGCCCAAAAGCACCATATTGTGTGATATTGGTAAGGGTCCATACTTCGCATTGTAAATATTGTTTTCAGAGATGACCAATGAAAGAATACCTACGGATTTCTTCTACTGTCATGTATGTTTTTTGCAAGGTATGTCATGACAAACATATCACCTTCTGCTTGCTGTTACGATATCTTTGAGTGCACTGTGATTACCTTGCAATATTCTGGGCATGCAACAGACTAGTATGTCTAGTCTAGTTTGCATCAGCATTTATGTATCGCCAGTATTTATGCGCAGTTTGCATCAGCACAACACTGTGAGTGAGAGTAACAGCTTAGGAGATGCACATTTTAACAGAGGAGGCATGTACGTCCAAAAGGACCACGCATATGTGGCAGAGATGGGCAGGATCAGAAACGTGCATATTTTCAGAATATGGTGAGCACCTCAAAATGGGGTCGTCCAAATGATTTGCTGTGTATGCCATGTCTCGTCATAACAGCGGGTCCATTTTTCTCCATAGAGGTTTGCTTGTGCTACGGTGGAAATGTCTATATCCCCGATTCCAGAATGGGGGGCGCATCTATATCCATGGCTGCGGAATCAGGGTGAAATCGGGCCCATTTTAGATTTAGACATTTCCACAGCCTAGACGTCCTTGTTATGGAATTGACCTCCACGTGTCTTCTTAAAATATTAGCAAAACTCCTGAAGAAATGGCACCTAGGTTGAAGAAAAGAACGTTGTGCCTGCCCTCATAAATATTAGCACGTACTTCATGCACAGATTGCAGAGTTTATAAAACGTGTGTGTAAATCTCAACTCTGCCCAAATCTTCCCCTGCTCCATCCAAAATCTTCCCCGGAGCTCACCTACTCCACAAGGCTATGCCAGCTTGCACAACATGCTCTTTTAGGCATGACCTGATTTTATAAAAGCCTTTTTGCATGCATTAAACTGCATTTAACACACATAAAAGATTTATAAAATTAGCCTCATCGAGATGAGAACAGACTGCACTTTGCCTTAACATAGCTGCTCCAAGCAGTCCTTCCCTCTCTCACATCCAAAACCGATCTGCCTTTCAACATGCCCCCTCACTTCACCATGAATAAGCAAAAAGTGTGCAACCTTTCATTCAGTCAATCCAGAATACATTGAGAATATCATCAGCAATCTCATCACCACTACTTCTTCCCTTGATCCATATCAAGTCTTATGGATCAAAATGATCTGAGCTGAACTAACGGCAACAATTACCCAGCTGTCTCTCACACAAGGACACACTCCAACTAACCTCAAATGTGCATCAGTCCATCCCATAATAAGAAATGCTTCACTGGACTAGGCTTGCCAACCGACCCGTTTTAGGCTGACCCAGCCAGTTTTATGAGCTGCAGGCCAGCGGCCGGCAGAATGGTAAAACCAGCCAATAAAGGGCCGTTTCTGCTAAGTGCTGCCCTCAATCCCCCTTTCGCTGCCTTGCCCACCGCTGCTTTTCCTGATCCGGCGGTTGTGGCAGACCTCCAAAAAGAAAAAAAAAAGAAAGTGGGCTTGTGACTCCATGCTTGCAAGGCTGGTCTGTTTCCTCCCTCCTCTGATTCTCTGATGTATGCTCGTGTCGGGGGAAGTGGGGGCGGGACCAGACCATCCTTCCAAGCACAGAGTCACAAAGATCTACACTTTTTTTTTAAATTGGAAGTCTGCTACTGCTGGACATGAGATGGGGTGAGATGGAGAGATGCTGGAAATGGGGGGATAGAGACAGAAGGGAGTGTTTGGCATGGGAGGATGGGGAAGAAGGGGTATGCTGGACATGGGGGCGGATAGGGACAGAGGGGGTATGCTGACATTGGAGTATAGAGGCAGAAGGGGTATGCTGGACATGGTGGGGATAGGGACAGAGTGAGTATGCTGGACACTGGGGTAGAGATACACATGAGCAGATGCTGGACATAGAGGGGACAGGGACAGACGGGGTATGCTGGATATGTGGGGAGGAAGAAAGGACAGAGAGAGGAGATATTGGACATGGGGGATAGGGACACAGAGAGAAGATGGTGGACATGGCAGAAGGGATAGGAACATACTGGATGGAGGGGAAGCAGAATGGGGAGAGGGGTCGATACTGGACATGTGGGGAGAGTTAGTGAAAGACTAGGGAATAAGAGGCTGGGGAAAGAGAGAGCGCTGGAAAATGGGAGGGTTGGGTGAGGTAAAGAGATGGAAAGCTATAGCTAGATACAGTAAAAAGGGTGTAATTGAGGAACGGCTGCTAAGAAGGAGTGAAATCTGGATAGAGAAGCAGAAAAACAAGTGGAAGAAAACTGAAGAGATCGGTGTTAAAAACTATTATAAGGGAGGAAGTGAAGACAGGAGGAAAGAGAATAAATGGCAAATGGAGAGGAGACCATGAAAAGAACTAATAATAGACAGATACAAATAAAAAACAGAGACTGGGACCAACACCATTAGAAAAATAAAATGACCCAACAACAAAGTTAGAAAAAAGAATTTTATTTTCTGTTTTGTAACTGGAAACTGTTGCGTTTTGGAAAGTACATCTGCCAGGAGTCAAAAATGGTGTCGGACATGGCTGGGGCCTAGCCCACAGCAAAAATCTGAAAAGGACCTTAAAGTCCACTAGCAAGCTGTGCCTTTTTCAGTCTCAGACAGATCTAAAGCCCTCTCTGGCTTGGCGGCCCAGGGCAATTTCCCTGGTTGCTTCCCTCTTAGCGCCAAGCCTGACATCTGCTGTCTTTTGTTTTGTACAATACAGAGGGAATCCATGTCTTTCGTTTCTCTGGTGTTGCACTGCATAAAGAATCTGGCTTTCTGAGGTTTCAGTTTAATTTTTATCTATATTCTCTATCATCTCTATGCCAATGACATCTTAATTTACTCACCTTTCTCCACCAACAACCCAGACTACTCCACGATGGGACAATGTCTCGATGATTTCATCCAATGGCTCAGTCGTCGCAACGTCCATTAATCCCAACAAATCAGAAGCCCTTTGTATAACCAAGAACCTCACACTTTCTCCCCCAACCACAGTAAACCTGGCCAACATCACACTCCATGTATAAGATCAAGTAAAATACCCCGGCATAATACTTGACCAAAAACCACATCAAACATTTTACAAAGTCTGTATATTTCAGAATGAAAACTGTACAAAACCTATGACCCCCTGTTGGAACAGAATGACCTCAGAAATGTTTGTCAGGCCCTCATCACTCCATTAGACTATGAAAACATCATCTACCACTTTACTCCCTTTACAACTGGCCCAAAACACAGCAGTCAGAATCCTCACAGGCACTTCGACATGCACACATTACCCCCATCCTAAAGCAGATTCACTGTCCATCCACATGAGAATTAAGTACAAAGCCTTGCTGAGCATCTTTATTTATTTTATTTATTTATTTTATTTATTACATTCTCTTATATACCGCGCTATTCTGCATCAGTGCGGTTTACATTGAACAAACTGAAATTACATTGAACAGGGCATTATAACTTGGAGATAACTATTTTACAGGGAACATGGGCTATGGAGGGTTAAGTGGCTTGCCCAAGACCACAAGGAGCAAATCCTCCATAACCTTTCTGCAAACATCCTTTGGCCACTCACTCGGTAGCCACTCAACAATAGGATAAGAAGAAAAGCTAACCAGAATCTGTTAACAGCTCCAGCCTCTTTATCTGCAAGGCCTGATATACCGCTCGTGCATAAGTGTCAGAGCAGTGTACAATAAAACACAGGCTGCTAGAAAAAGCAAAGAGAGAAAAGAATGCCATTAACTACAGGAAAGAGAAGATATAGATAGGGGGAAGAAAGAAAGAAAGAGAGACAAACAAAAGACATCCAACATCAGTTTGCAGGAGGAGAGGGTACGGGGGTGGGGGGAGGTAAGGAGAGGTAAGGAGCTGTGAGGGGTATTATGTCTGTCCTAGCCTGTAGCTAGGGGGGAGTTAAGATGTTCTGAGGAGGAGGAGAGGTCAAAGGCCTGCTGGAAATGGTGGGTCTTAAGAAGGGCTTTGAATCGTGGGAAAGATAGCTCTGTGCGTGAGTTCCAAAGGGCTGGACTTAGGAAAAAGAAGGCAGAATGGCGAGTGAGTTCAAGATGAGCTTGGGACAGAGACAGAAGAAAGAAACGGAGAAGGCGGGGAGCGGGCTGGAGGTGGATGAGATTGGCAAGATACTGGGGTGTACCAGTGTGGAGGACTCTGTGGGTGATGATGAGCAGCTTATAAATGAATCGGACCTTAATGGGAAGCCAGTGGAGGTCGAGGAGGAGAGGAGTGACATGAGCAAATGAGGGTGAGTGGGTGATAAGGTGAGTGGTGGTATTCTGAATAAGCTGAAGGCATCGTAATTGATATTGCGGAAGGTCTGCGAGAACTAAATTACAATAATCCAAACGGGAAACCACGAGAGATAAGACAAGAGTAGTGAGAGAGGAGGGAGGAAGAGAAGACCAGACAGCATGGATTTTGCGAAGATGAAATAAACAACTACAGGTAAGCGCAGAGATGTGGTTATGGAAGAAAAGCAAGGGGTCCAGGGTGACACCGAGATAGTGGAGGGTGGAGACAAGGGGGATGGGAGAGGCAGAGAGGGTAGGAGACGAGGGGGGGGGAGGAAGCACCGAAAGAGAACCAGAGAGCAGAGGGGTTCACATGAAGGAAGTTGCCGGCAAGCCAAGTGATGATATGTGCAAGACAGGTGTCGAGGGCAGTGAGGTCAGGGGCCAGGGGACTAGTGTGATACGAAAGTAGGATGTCGTCTGCATAATAGTAGGCAGAAATTCCGGATTGCTGGATGAGCAAGGCAAGCGGTGCAAGGAAGACGCTGAAAAGCAGAGGGGCGAGAACAGAGCCTTGGGGAACACCACAGTGAAGGGGAGACAGTGGTGCCCGACTGAACCGCGAAGGTGTGGAATGCTAAGAAGAACTGAAGAACTATCCCATGAACCCCAAGATCAGACAGGCGAGTGAGAAGGTTGCAGTGATCAAAAATGTCAAAAGCAGAAGAAAGATCCAAAGAGACAGCAACAGAGAGGTCACCGCAGTGGTGCGATTGATAGATCTTGCTTAGCAGTGCCAGAAGGGTGGTTTCAGTGCTGTGACTAGCCTCTCCACTTCTAGCAGAGCCTTCTCCCTCTATGCACCCACTTTATGGAACGCCCTACCCCTCGAGATACAGTCGTTAGCAGACATTGGTGAATTTCATCGTAAACTGAAAACCCACCTCTTTCTTGAACACCTAAATGCTTGCATAGCTCCCCACAAACCAACCATATGTCACTCTAGGTCACCCTGTTCCTTTCAGTTGTTACCCCCCTCAGAAGCTAACCATGGGACCCCTTTATAACATGTTCCTCAATACTTCACTGTTATCCTGCACCTCAAAATGTTACTGTTGCTTAGGTACACTGTACTTACATGTAAATATGTAAAATGTTTAAAGTTACATGTTAATTGTGTTTAGCCTTGTTTGACTTCTATGTTAAAAGTTAACACTTTGACCTGTGATGTTCTATGTAATGCTAAACTTTACCTGTACACTGCTGTGACTATTACATACAGCGGTATAAAAAAGTTGCTAACTAAGGAAATAAATATATATATATATTTCTATTTTCACTTTGTTGTCACTTACTGGCGAAGACCTATCTGTAATTTGTTTGTGTGTGTGTGTGACCAAGACTGGGTATTCTGTTCGTGTGGAATTTCTATTTAAGAATGTGTAGTAATCTGGCTTGTTCACCTTTCCTAATCGATTTATTGATGTTTTAGGGCCCATTGCAATATTTACAGTGCTGCCTTTTTCTTTTCTTTTTTTATATTTAATGCTTATTAAATGTTTGGTACAGCAACCAAGTATACATCAACAGTAGTATCCAACAGCAACCAAACTAGTTTTTAAATTTTTACAGCACTTCATAATGTACTACTACACCAAGTACACTGAAGTCCCTCCCTTCCCTCCCCCCCCCCCCCCGCGGTGAAAGGTATCTCAACCCCCTAGATAGTCCAATAGAGGTTGCCAACGCTTATAAAATCCTTCACTCTTCTGGCATCGCAGGGCTGTGAGTTGCTCCATCAAGACATTTCAGCACAATCTGATCCTCCATTGGTCCATCCCCGGTAGCCGGGGCTACTTTCAAGCCCGTAAAATCTCACTCCGAGCCACCTGTATGTAGGCCCGAATTGGCCTTACCCACTTTCTGGACACCGTTTCAGGCCAGAGCCCCAACAGACAGAATCCCATATCAAGGCCAATGTCTAAAGAGAATATAATTTTCACTCGATTCCTAATCTCCTCCAGTAAGGAAGGATTGACGGACATTCCCAGCAGACATGAATGAAGGTGCCTATCATTCCACACTGTCTCCAACACTGATCAGATGTGGTAGAGTACATCCTATGAAGTCTTGCGAGGATGTAGTACCAGCGATAAAGCAGCTTATATGAAATCTCCCTCACTGATACTGATAAAGCTTGACGTATTTGGTTCTCACTCACCCTCATCCATTCTTGCTCATCAAGCTCTCTCCCTAAATGCCTTTCCTATTCCTGTTGATGCGGGAACCTCTGAGGAGGGGTCCCCTGTAGGGCTCGATAGAGCAGCCAGATAAGCCCCCTACTGCACACATAATTCACCCGTATTGATTCCAAGGCGTCATACCCTTCCTTGCATATCTCTCGGATATCTTTCTGCTGCAAGTAATGGATAATCTGGAGGTGAGCAAAAAAATCTTCACTAGGCAGGTGGTACCCAGAGGGCGGGAAAGGAGAGCAGCTCCCCCTTATCAATAAATTTAGCAAAGGTATCCAAACCCACCCTCTCCCATCTCCAGAACACCTCCTCTCGTCCCGAAAGAAACCCCAGTGTTGCCCCAACTGGGGCCAAAACCGAGAAGTGAGCACCCAGGACAATCCGTCGCCAGCCTAATCGCCATTGTGAGTACAAGTGCCACAAATACGGGTTCTCCCACCACTTTCCCCCTGGAGGGGGGCCCTGCATCCATGGCAAATACTGTAATGCCACATCACCTGCCTAGTACTGTTCAATCTCTCGAAAGCGTTTAGGGCTCTGGTCGCTCGTCCTCCATTCAAAAACTTGATGCACCTGGGAAGCAGCATAGTAAAGCCCAAAATCTGGGACCCCCAAACCACCCCTCCGATGGGTCGCATACATAACCCGGCGGCTCACTCAAGGATGACTAGCCCCCACACAAACTCACATTTGCCTCTGCAGGCGACGAAAATCCTCTGCCGTCACACGCATGGGCAGAGTCTGAAATAAATACAACAAGTGAAGAAGGACATTCATTTTCAAAGCCGCTATTCGCCCAAGCCAAGACAGCTCTCCCTCCCACCACCGAAGCAAATCACCCCATAACTAGTGGAATAGCAGGATGTAGTTGGCCACATACAGATCAGCGGGAGCAGCAGTTACCTTGACTCCTAAATATTTGTTGGACCAAGTCATCCATCAGAAGGGAAAGGAAGCCTTCAAACTTTGCACCACTTGAGGGCAGAAGGTGAGTGGCAAGGCCTTTGTTTTATCAAGATTGACTTTAAACCCTGAGAATGCCCAATATTCCTTTAACTCGTGGAAAAGCACTGGAAGAGAGGTAACAGGTGCCGATATAGTAAAAAATAGGTCGTCGGCAAATAACGCTATCTTGTGCTGAAAAGGCCCTGCCACAATGCCCTGAATATCCCCCAGGGCCCGCACCCTAGCCGCCAGGGGTTCCATGACTAAAGCAAAAGGTAGAGGGGACAGCAGGCACCCCTGCCATGTCCTTCATCAAAAAGGAAACAACAAAGAGTAGCTGCCATTGATATAAACCGCTGCTTCCGGAGCTGCATAAAGTTCTCAAATCCAAGACAAAAATTTTGGGCCCAGGCCCAAATGCTCCACCACTGCAAAAATAAAGTCCCACCGGACCCTATCAAAGGCTTTCTCAGCGTCAATTGCTAAGATCATAGCTTCCTGCCGCTCTCTACGCGCCAGCCATGACAGTTGAGATATTCTCCGCACCCCATCCGCTATCTGTCGTCCCTGTATAAACCCGGTTTGGTCGGGATGCACCACTCCAGGTAGCACCGGCCCCAGCCATTCGGCTAGGACTTTCACTAAAAGTTTTACTTTGGTATTTAGAAGGGAGATCGGGTGATAGGACCCACACACCGCTGGGTCTCTGCCTGGCTTAGGGATCACAGTAATCGCCGCTAGACTCATAGATGGCGGAAAGCCCTCCCCCTGCAAGCCCGCATTAAAGACTCTTAATATAGGTCCCACCACCCCGGAGAGCTTTTTGTATATCAATTCTGTGAAACCATCGAGTCCTGGTGCTTTATGGGGCACTAATCTCTTAATTACAGATTGCATCTCCTCCAATGTTATAGCATGTTCCAACAGTTCACTAGCTGAGGCATCAAGTTGCCCACAACCATCCCCAACAATGTGCAGGTATTCCTCAATACCAGCAGCACCCTCTGAGGAGTCACTGCATACAGATTTTTATAATAAACCAGAAAGTGATCTCTGATTTCTTTCACCTTGTACAATAATTTATCCTGGGGCTCCTTTAATTTTGCAATAGCCTGATGTCATACTCTGGCCTGCAGTTTACTAGCCAAGATGTTACCCGATTTATTATCAAACTCATAGTAAATCTGATGAAACCGCTGCAGCTGACTTGTTATCTGTTCTAATTGGAGCGCATTTAACTGTCATCTAGTTTCTTCCAACTGTGCCTGCACTCTCGGGTCACCTCACTGTTTATGGGCATTTTCAAGGTCCTCCAACCGGGATGTAAGGCACCTGGTCTGCTCCTCGTGCTTCTGTTTCCTCCAGGCCCTCAGCTAGAGCATGTGCTCCCTAAGTACCACCTTCAACCCGTCCCATAGAATCCCTTCCCCATGTCATTAAATTCCAAGTAGTCCACTATCACTTTCTCTAACAGCTGAATCACCTCCTCTCCCTGTAAAAGATACTCGTTAAGACTCCAGAAGGTCCGACAACTCGGCTCCGTTGGGGCCCCAAATCACACTTCCATAGGAGCATGATCTATGTGATGGGACCAATTTTAGCACTGTCTAAAGCAACCCCCCCCCCCCCAATAAGCGCCCACAAAAACATAGTCAAACTGAATATAAGTCGCATGCACTGCTGAATAAAAGGTAGTCCCATGTAGAGGAGTTAACGATCTTCCAAAGATCCCTCAATCCGTACTCGCGCAGCCACTCTTGCATAGCTACCAACCCTGAATCCTCACCCCTTCCTCTCTTGATCTCTCATCTAATGCAATGTTACAACACCCCCCCCCCCCCACCAAAACCCTCCCATGAAATCTTCCCTTCGATCTACCAGTGCATGTCTCCCAAAAATTCCTTTTTTAAGTGTTGGGGCCATACACAGACACCAAAGTTCTAGTCTTCCCATACAATTCCCCCCACACCACTATAGCTTGCCTGTCCAATTTCCAATATATCCCACCCAAAATGAAGGGAACATCCCCTTTGATCATAATTGCTACTCCTGTCTGCCTGCGGCTACCCTCCTCTGCTGCAAAAAAAGGTTTGGAAGGTCCATGGGTTGAGCAAACACTCATCCCTCTGCCGCAAATGTGTTGCCTGCACAAACACCACCTGCCAGTGATGCTCCCAAAGCTCCCACAACAACAGCTTCCTTTTCTGTGGTGAGTTAAGGCCCCACGCATTCAATGTTCCGACCTTTAATCTACCAGCCATTCACACAACCTCTTCTCCACCCCTGTCCTTTACTCCTATAATGTAGATACTTCCCCCTGCCGTTCCCCTATCACACAGAGCTCCACTCCATTTCATTACATGAGGAAGAAACCCCCTCCCCCATGGATGCATTGCTATTCCCCCCCCCCCTCACCATTAACCATCACTTCTCCATTCCCCCCTTCCCGTCCCCTTTACATATTTTATACCATTCAAACCCCTCAGGCCATTCTTTCCACTCAAATCCCTCCCTTCCCCCTCTCTTGGCCTTCCCCCAATTCTGTGTTGAAACAATGCAATAATACATTAACACTGCAATACAACAGTAAATACAACAAGGTTTCCAAAACATTACCCCACTTGCCATCCCCTTATTTCCTTGGCCATTCATCGAGTCAGACAACAAGCTGGGAGGAATTCACATAGCGGAGAGATGTTCCTCAGTGCTAGAAATCCCACATTTGCCAGGACCTCCTGACTTCCGCCACAAACACTGACCCTTGGTGGGAGTCCTCTCCCACCTAGAGAAGGAACGCGGTTGGGTGGGATCTCCCATGCCTTGGGGGTATTCCGGTAAGTTTGGTGCTCCTTCTTGATGAAGTGTGGCCCAAGTCTCGTCTCAAAAGCTCCCTCCATTAATGTCCAATAGAAGGGCAAAGGGGAAAAGCCACTGGTATTTTGTTTTCTCAGCCCTTAGATATTGTGTCACCGGCCTCATGGCTTGCCGGCACTGCAAATCATGGAACACTTCAATGTCCACACCATCCCAGGTGAAGCGGCCCTTCTGGGCTGCCACTCACAGCATGTGTTCTTTTTGTGTATATGAGGTCAGGCATGCCACTATGTCTCTATGTTGGCAGCCCCAATGCTCTATAAGCCCAATTCACACCAATGACCACAGCCTCACTCGCCATCAGAATCTTTTAAAATCCACTGATACAATTTTTGGACCACAGAGGAGGTGTCTGTGTAGTGGTCTGTTTCCGGAACCCCCCCCCCCCCCCCCGGATTCTAACATTATTCCGGCACGTGCAATTTTCCAAATCATCCAACTTGTCTTTAAGTAAATCCTGTTCTGACTGAAGTTGTTTTATCTGGGATGCAGCTTAGCTTTCCTTCTCCACCTGCTGTTTGGCCTGTTCTTTTAGGCTTTCCACCCGGTGCCCCAGCTCGCGCACATCACCTTTAATCTCTGCCAGAGCATCTCTTATCTCTCCTCGAGTGGAGACTATCTCCTTTCTCAACGTGCGCATCCAATCCCCCAATGTCACCTCGAGTACAGCTCGCATCTGCATGCTCCAAGTCATCCTTGGAGTCTTCCCCTGACGCCATGTTATCTGGCGGGTCCTGCATCTTATGACCGTTGTTATGCATGTAGGGGGACTTAAACTTCACCAATTTCTTGCGCAGCGACATGGCTGATTAATGGGGTAACTGGTGAGTCTGAATCACCAGTTTTTAAGGGGGTACGTGCGCGCTTTTCAAAAAGTTGACAAGCTTACACTGGACTCAACATCTCCCAATTCCTATAGATTCATCTCAAGCCTACCATTTCTCGCAAACGTCATCAGAAAAACAGTACAACATCAACTACAAAACAAGACATCTGAAACTAGGAAGATACAACAACAGGCACAGTATGCTTTTGATGGCAACATGACTTTTTACATTTTCAGGTTTTTTTTTTATTTTTTAGAGATAGTCTAGAACCGAAATTTAATGGCCCTAGCAGGGACAGAATTGGATTCTAATCCCCAAAGAGATTCAGGAGGATGGTCTGGCCAAACCTATTATTATTGCATCAGGAGTCTCTTTCCAAGTCTCTTTGTGAGACCCTGCCAGTCTCCTCTATGGAGGCTGATCCTTGAAATGATTCTCAAGCATTAACCCTGCCGGCGCATAAGCAAAGAAAATGCACTCTTCTAGTCAATTAGATAAAGTGCCATTGGTAACGGTAATCCTTAGTTAATTGGGACCTAAAGAAGCAAAAGGTTGGGTGGACTTTCTAAGGGCTTTACTCTGTTCCAAATAGAAGACTAAGGACCCTTTAATTAAATGCTGCTAATCAGTTAATGTGCATTTTGCGTGTTGTAAATGGTCACAGTGAATACCAATACGTATATGGGGCATGCCAGCTATGGGCTGCTAAAATGCACAGTAATTGGCCACTACACACTAGGCCAGTGAGTGGGCAGGTTAGGGATGGAGTGTGGCCGTAGAGAGCACATTGCCACTAGCGTGAAGGTAATTGCCGTGTGCTCAGTGGCAATTAGTGCAAGTGCACATAATGATACCTCTATGGGCGCTGTTAGGTGCCGCACATCAGTATTCGCATCTGTGTGGTAACTGCCTGGAACTTGCTGGGCATGCTGCCGACACCTAGTGCACCATGGATGCACTTACAGCATGTTAGCCTTATTGCTAGTCACATGATAATTGCACACCTTTAGTAAAAGCAGCCCTAAGGTTTGTTTGCAGTCCAAAGTGTGCAAGGCACTCTCACCATTGTGGGCATGAAACTGTGGGAAAAATGTCGGCAGAGCGATTGAGAGGTTAAGGTGAAATTCTGTCGCAGATTTTTTTGAAACATGGCCATCGTTTACAGACTATTATTAAATTCTTCGTACAACTTAACGTGTTCTTCATTCATCGGCAATCAACTGTGTTTTTTGACCACCATCACCGTTGGTCCATTTTTCTTCTATCTTTACACTGCATGGACTGTTACGTCTCTGCTGTTGCTAAGGTTGGATATGCTACAGAGGCATCAAGCACAAAGATGTGTGTGGGGGGGGGGGGGAATTAGCCGTTGTAGAATGGTGGCATCCGTTGTCTGGTCTCAGGGTACCCACATACTGAGTTACAGAGGGAACTACAATCTTTGGCTTGGCCAGACTGTCACTATGAATGGAGGTCAAAATGAAGAAAACATTGCATTAGTTGTATACTGTATAGTGGCGCATGACAACACAGTCCCAGTCGTGGCTAGTTCTGAGTGCTGACGTGCAGAACAAAATTACCAGAGACTATCCCTCCCTCCCTCCATCCTCCCTTCAAAAAGTAAACTGTGCTAGCAAACTGACAAGCAGGCCTTTTGTATTTTTCTGCTCAAACCTTAAATATGATCTTTCATCTTTACCCCCCCCCCCCCAACACACAGAGAATATCTCATTTCATTCTCCGTCTCATTCAGTCTCTGGTTGTCATGTAATGGATTCTCACTGTATTTCTGCAGTATCCATCATTATTACACCTTCATCGCCTTTGTCTCCCTCTGTCTAATACAATCATACTGTAATACATTAGCCATCTTTTTTCAGTAATATATGCTGTCACACTATCAATTTCTCTTTCCATTCTCCAGTACATACTGTACAACCAGAGTTCCTGTCATCCTCTGGTTCACTCTCTCTCCCTCCCTCCCTTCCTCCCTCTTTCCTTCCCTTTTTCTCTCTCTCTCCTCTTGGCTTGCCTTATCTCCTCACATCAGATTCAAGAAACTTTGATAGCATAACATTTCGTATATGTTGCCAAGATACTAAGTGAAAACTCTTCTCAGACTCTCTTGGAGCTGGATATATGACGTCCTTTCAGTTGAGCTGTAGAGTATCCCTAGAGTTCACTTCCTGGCAATTTGTAAAGAGAAGGAACTGAGAAAAGACCTACAGCTTAGGTCGTCGCATTGTCAAGGTGCCCATGGCACTGAATTCTAAAGGAAATGAAAGGCAAAGAAGCCGAGACAAAAAATTCCTTTGACAGGCATTAAGAATAAAGCAAGGAAGCTGCCTGATCTCATTACAATACAAGAAATGACTTAGAGCTTTAGATGGAGAGCCAACATGAGGTAATGAACCTTCCAAAAGTGGACAGATGTAAAACTAAAGCCGTCTCTTTTGGGTGGAGAAGACTTATCCAAATCTATATTCTTTTGTCGAGACAACTGGATTAGCAAAGGGCAGTTGGATGCTCTGGCTCACATTTGTGGCAGAAATGCGAGCAGAGGGGCAGTAATAAGGCAGGTTCTTGAGAGTCATGAGAAAACAGGCACCAGGAAACACTGAAACAACAAGTAAGCTTTCCTTCAATCCCCCGTCCACTGATATCCAAAATGTCTCTCCACCTGGTAAAACTAATGGTGAGAATGCGGCAAATTCTTTCCATGGCCTTGGCAAGTTTTTTATGCTTTCCAAAATATGGAAGGTTGGAAAGAAGTATGTAAAAGGGGTCATATCTATGCATGTGTTTTGTTTTTTATCTTTTCAATTTTTCTTCTTTTTCTTTTTCATTCTCCAATTTCAATATTGGATTAGTGAGGTCATACTTCTAAACAAAGATAATCTCTTGTTTTCTGGTGTGTTATTGGCTTTTGGAGCTGCCTTTCAAATGATTGGGGGTGTGTGGCAATTCATGACATCAACAGGAGATGTTTTTAAGCTGTGCATGTACAGCGTTTTTTTGTCTTGATGCTGGACTATACTGCAGTTGACTTAGCATTGCCTCTGTTTATTTGGCTAGCTCTCTTTTTTCTTTTGGGTCTTCTTGAGATTCTTAAATACTATTTTGTAAGAGCATCGTGAGTCTTCATTGTGCTATTTTCCATTTTTGCTTGCAGGGTTGGTTATTCCAGGTGTTGGGCTCCCTGAGGAAGCCAAGAATGGCGAAACACCCAGTGTCAGGGCTTTGATGATCAGCAGGGTCTACTGTGCAACCAAGAAGCTAAACGAAGTACTTTGAGAGACAACTGAACAGGACTATGCTAGAGATTTGTGCTGCTTATATATGATAGCGTTTGGGGCTTAGATGACCAGTGGGGTCTACTGTCTAACCAAGACGCCAAGCTAAGTACTTTGAGTGACGCTAAGTATTCTGAAAGACTCTGTTTTAGATGCAATAGCCTTTGAGAGCATTTTTTTATATATATTTTTTTGGGTCGCTAATGTGTGACTGATATTAACTCTGCTTTGCAGTGATTCAGATGTTTTAAGAGGTTTTTGACCATTGATGTTTCGAGTCTAGCCAGGTGTAGTTATTTAAACGGGCTAGCTCGCCCTCATTTTGTGTGGGTGGTGTTTGAGGCCCAGAGGGATATTGAGATCTTTTGCTCTTTAATAGTGAAAGTGTATTTTTGATGCTCTTTAGGATCTTTGGTTTGATCCATTTATTAATTTTAGTTTTTTTGACTACAATAAGGAGCTTTTTTGTTTTCTATTAGCTCATTTTGTCTCCTTGTGAGGATTTTTCTTTGATATAAACTCACCAGAAATATGCACCTGATGCTTGGGATTTTCTTGCTCCCTTCCTCTACAAAAAAAAATAATAATGCAATGGCGATCTCGAAGGCTGCAGGCTGTCCGTGGGGACTAATTTAAGACTAATAAGAGAAAATATTTTTTCACTGAATGTATAATCAAACTCTGGAATTCATTACTGGAGGATGTAGTAAAAGCTGCTAGCGTAGCTGGTTTTGAAAAAGGTTTGGAAAAGTTCCTGTAGGATAGGTCCATAGACCATTATTAAAGAGGACCTGGGAAATCAACTGCTTATCCTGGGATGAGCATTGTGGAAAGTGTGGGCCTTTTTGGGAACCTGCCAGCTACTTGTGTTGGAAACAGGATACTGGGCCTGATGGTCTGACCCAATATGGCATTTCATATGTTCTTATGATACTGACCAGAGGCCCTGGGGAAAATAGCCTACTGATCAGATTACCATTGAGACTAAGGCCTGTGATATGTAATGATAATCAGGCCAAATGCAGCAATTAAGGAGCTAACAGAGGAAGGTATGCCAATATGAGAAAAAAGTATGGCAAAAATGAATGCCTTTATTTATTTACTTAAAAATTCCTCTATGCAAACGCATTCAAGGCAATGTAAAAACATAAGAATAAAAATAATCATCATTTTCATATAAAACATACAGTTATACAAGACAAACAATTACATTAGCACACAGAAGAGAAACTATGCCTCACACCCATTACTGGGCTCCCTCAAGTCCTACCTCCCCTCTCCTTACATCTAAGGGAACAGACAGAATATGTTTTCAAGGTTTTATGACAGGCCAATAAATCTTGCTCCTTCCTCAACTTCTCGGGGAGTTTAGTCCACCAAGTAGGCGCAGAGGTATTTATCTATGGGATGCAGAAGATCCAGGGGGTCATTTGCTTCCCATAGCTAAATTTTGCAAAAATGGGCAATAACCACAAACATTTTCAAGGGGTTAGTAAATGAAGTCCTTAGATTGCACCTTTAGGCACGTAAATATTTACTGTACCTGTATGTAACTTGCCATCAGCTTGGATTTTTAAAAGTGAGACTGACATGCAAATAAACTAAAGCAGACGGAGAAGGATGGGTACAGGTTCCACAACACAACCACAACCTCCACAATCAGTTGTGTTAGGGAAAAGGGGAGAGTGGCATGTTGCACAGATATCTAGATTTTGTTCTGTACTCAGCCTCTGGAGTTGCCCTCAGCCCCGTTGCCCAAGACCTGAATTGGCAGGGCTGAGGATGGCCCCAGGGGCCAAGTGCAGAACAAAATCTAGGTATCAGTGTGAAATGCCACGTTTCTCCTTTCTAATGTAAGATATACTAGGAAGGGCTCCCCATGGATAGGTATGACAACTTCTCCCCACACCCAGTGAAAAAAACAACAACCAGGCAGTTAAAACACAACTCAGGAGCCAGAAAGTGAATTGCAAATGAACAAAAATATGAATAGAACTAGCAATGAAAATATTCTGGCATACAGTCCACAAAAATAAAGTCAACTCATGGTAAAAGCTGCAAACTCTCTCACAGTCCTGGGTTACTCCTTTGTTCTCTCATGCAATGACGTTGGCAGGAAAAATACTGAACCCTCCCCCCTTTTCCTCTCAATGACTAAATAGATCACTTTCCCTTCTCAGCTCCTTCCTCCTGTGATTAACCAGTATTAAGGCCTAGGAGAGACTCCTTCTCCCTTTCTTTATAGCTCTGTGACCTCTCTGAGCTCTTGGGCTGTAGAATACACCCAAGGTTTGAGTTCGACCTCCTTCCTTGCTCTTTCGATCCCCTTTGGACTTTCACATTCCTCTGCCTCTTTGTTGGGCAGCTGTGTGTTAGGGCTGCTCTGTCAGCTCCTATCCAGTGCTGTAGCTCCTTAGTGACTGGAAACTGAAAGCTCCTCTCCTGGGTTCCTTTCTCATCTTGGAACCTGGGAACTCCTCTCTGAATCTTTCTTCCTCTGATCCCTCTCTGAGCACCTTCTGCCCATCCTGGGCAAGCTGGTAAAGCTTGTGCCACTCCTCCACTTTCTCTAGGAGGGCACTGGAAGAACTACCCCACCAGGCCTCCTCCTCTTCCCCCGGGGAAGGCCAGGCTTTCTCCAGCTCCATGCTTTTCCTGTGGTCTCTGAATTGGAAGGCCAAGGGACACTCCTGAATCTCTATCTTTATACCGCCCTCCAAAATTTAGAAACTCCCATTAGACCTTCCCTCATTAGCCCTGATGGAGACCATCTTCAAGCAGTGACCCAGAACATTCCTCATTTAATCCAATTTAAGTGAAATTTTGGCATCCTGCTGCAGTAAATTTCTCCCATGCACATATAAAATGAGTTTATCATAGATTTAACTCAGCTGATTCTTTAATCAGAAACCAGTGTAATCTAGCCTCCTATTAGTATCTGTCAACATACTTGCAGCCAAATTCGGAATAATGTGCAGCATCCTTGTAGTTTTGGATGGTGGCCCAACAAACAGGACATTAGAATAGTAGTCTATTACACTTAAGACCAAGGCCTGTATCACTGAACAAAGTGCCCCCCTCCTCTAGGAATGCTTTTATCAGTAATCAAAGTTTAAGACACTTGAGATAAATGGACGTGACACTTATTTATCCAACCAGATTCCTAAACTGCTGAGGCCTAAACACACAGGGGGCTGATATTCCAAAGAACTTATCCATTTAGCACTACCTAATAACCAGATAAGTGTCGGCTATTCAGCGGCACTATACACATATATGTTTACTCTAACTGCCTCGGCACTATCCGGGTTTTACAGGAGGGGTCCGTGGGCAGAGCTTTGGCAGATTCTGAGCTACCCAGTAGTGGCAATGTTCAATCAGCTTTCTTTAGTCGTTTAAAGTCAGAATGGCAAAAAGGCTGTCCTAATTTTATCTAGTTACCTATCTGGATAGCTGCACCAGTCACTGCTGAATGAAGATATATGACGCTGGTCACTGTCTGGATATTGGCACTGAATATGCAGATATTTCTCAGCTGCAGTGACCAACATTAAAAAAAAATGCCAACTGCCAAAGCTAAATATCAGTCTCTAAGTTTTTGTGTACATTGAAGCAGGCTACTTTCCTGAAGTCAATAGGCAACTTGTGTTAGGCAGCCATTTAGTCTTCTAAAGGACATTTCAGGGGTCTTGCTCAAGGGCACCACCAACATTTTGTCACCTGCATGCAAAAGCAATGTGTGCCTTTGAGTCAGTCCTGACTCCCGGTGACCCAGAAGCTCCTGGGTTTTCTTGGCAGTGTCACTGGAGGTAGATTGCCAGGCCTTTCTTCTGAGGCAATGGAGGGTTAAGTGACTTGCCCAAGGCCACAAGGAGTGCTAGTGGGTATTGAACCCTGGTTGCTTGGTTACCAAGCTAGTGTTCTAGCTACTAGGCTACTCCTCCACACCTGTCACCTGCATAAATAAATTAAATTATATCCCAAGATTGAATTATTTGTCCAAGGAGCTATAAATAAATATAAATCTATAAATATAAGGGTTGTAAAGATGGGCTCTGAGGAACACCCCAGAGTAACAGTTTTTCTAGAGAGCACCTCTCTCTTAATCTCACCCGAAAAGTTCTATCCCTAAGAAATTAATCAACCCATTTCAGCACATCCCCTGCTAGACTTGACAGAGGACATCTCTCAAACAATAAAACAAATTCCATGAAAACAATGGTGGAGCTAAGGTTCAGGGAGATAACCACTCCTATTTACCTGTTGATTTTATAAAACTCTATCCTATCCTCTCTCAATTGTCTCTTCTCAAAGCTGACGCGTTTATCCTGTAGCCTTTCTTCTTATTTTAAGGGGGCAGTTCTATATCCTTTACTATTTCTGCAGCCCTTCTCTGTACCCTGCTAGTTCAAGTTCCAACCTATTGTCCATATTGACTTCAAGATTCTTTGCCTGGGTGGTGACTCCTAATATGGAACTAAGTATTGTGTAGCTGTAATTGGGATTATTTATTTATTTATTTATAGTTCTTTTATACCGCACTCTTTTTCATCAGCGCGGTTTACATTATATTATGTTTTCCCTCTGTGCATCCCTTTACGCTCTTCCACATTACGTGTCATCTATCATTTAAATACCCAGTTTTCCAGTCTCACTATGTTCTTCTGCAATTTTTTTTACCACCTGCTCATGTTTAAACAAGTTAGAATAATTTGGTGTCATCTGAAAATTTGATAATCTCGCTCATTACTCATTTTTCCAGATCGTTACAGAAATTTTAAGCAGCACTTGCCTCGGTACAGATGTCTAGGGCATGCCACCATTTATATTTCTTCTTTAGGAAAACTGTTCATTTAGACCTACTCTGTTTAACATCTTTTAACTCGTTACCAATCCACTGTTGCTTTTTATGTTATGACTTCCTAATTTCCTGAGGAACCTCTCAAGCAGAATGTTGTCAAAGGCCTTGTGGACCTCCAGATGCACTACACAGGCCAGCTCAGCCATGTTTACAACTTCAAAAAAACCAAATCAATTTGTAAGGGAGGCCTTCGGTTTGCTAACCCATGTTGATTCTTCCCCTTTGTATCCATATGTCCAGAATTGTATTCTTCTGAATAGGTTCTACCATTTTGACTGGTGCCTATGTCATGTTCACTGCTCTATGGTTTCCCAGATAATCCCTGAAGCCCTTTTTAAAAAGTAGCATTGGCCAAGGCTGATTTTAATGATGGAAGTAAAAAAGAAGGACAACCTGAAAACTTCCGAAAAACCTGCCTAAAGGGATCTAAAGAGTGAAAAACACAAGCAACGGCTGGAAGCAGAAGCATGATGAATAGAAGAAGAAAGAAACCAGATAGCTAAAGTACTGTACTCAGAAATAGATTGAGGGATTTACATGTTCTTAGGACTCTGTGGAAACATGTAGGCTGAAAAGATCAGGTGGGACAGCAGCAGGCAGAACAGACCACTCCAGAAGCTCCTCGAAGGAGTTGATGGAGGTTTCTCGAGCAGGGCTTTGTCAGTGACATCGCCATACTTAACAACATTATCCTGGTTGTCCACAGAGAAATATCTATTGTACCTGAGCATAACTCATTTTGAGCTTAGATTTGGAAAGATGGGGAATCGATCATAAAACTCAAATCCAAACGTTATTAGGGGAGAAAGACACACACACACACAGGGGTATGGCGATTCCATTGGTGCATTGAAAACGGGCAAACAGTGAGGGATACCCTCTGACAGTCAGGGCAGAGACACATTAAGAGAGGCAGAGAATAAGAGGGGTGCACAGCTATGCACAGAGAATAAATCAAGGAATGACATGATGGATCCAATGGGAGAGACAAATCACTGCAAAGTGGACAGACAGAGATGACAGATTGACACCCTAAACTGTGTAACGAGGTTGACATATTTGCTGAAGAATCCAGATAGAATGGATAAATACTGGCTGTAAGTTGGATAAGTATATAGTCCAGGAGGCAGATATTTAGATAGATAGATGTTTGTGGACAAATTATACAAATTACAGATCTTTCTCTGAGGCATCATGACAGCACTGTCATCACACCAACGGAGTCTGTCCAGCGATGGTCAAAGGATGAAGTCTCACCCTATCACTTTTTGCAAGCATTCTTCTGAAGAGCAGGGGATTGAATATTTGCTTTTCATGACTGCAGCTCATGTTCTTTCACAAGAATTCCATTCTGCCCTTGAAGCCACGCTCTTCCTTTATTATGTGAAGCGTGTTGTGTTGTGTAAAGGTTTTGCGGTGCATGAAAAAGCTATACTCAAGAATCACAGGGTAAAATGACTTTGGCTTGCTTATAACACAGAGCAGTGGTTCCCAAACCTCTCCTGAGAGACCCCCAGCTAATTGGATTTTAGGCTATGTACAATGAATGTGCATGAGATAAACATCTCTCTCATGCATATTCAGTTGGAATATTCTGAAAACCAGACTGGTGGGGAACCTCTAGGACAGGTTTGAGGACAGCTGGTGTGGAGGAACACAAAAAGCACACCAGAAGAAGCAAAATCAAAAGTACCATCATGCTTGACATTCCTCCTCAGTGGCCGCACGAGCAGCTCCCTCTAGTGGTGACTGGGGACAGCAGTAACTTTTTCTGACCTTTTGGTTAAAATCCAAGCACCTCAGCTGAGGATGGTCCTTTCTCAGCACTTTAGTTGAGACAATATGTGGAGGAGGGAGGGTCATTACTGTCAACTCCAATGGGGCACAATGACGTTAGTACCTTTGCCACTGTGGTTTAAAAACAACATGAAAAGACAACAAGTTAACACGCTCACTGCCATTTCTGGTTCCTATTAGGAAAGTTCTTTCATAACCTTCCACCATCCCAAAACGGCACCTTCCTGAATCAGAATCTAATATTTATGGAAATCATCACACCCACCAGTCTCGTCTGCTTAAAATTGTGTGTGTTGTGGGGGGAGGGGGTGACATTTTATAAAGCTGATGACAAATTATTCAGAGTTGTTAAAACATTAAAGGACTGTGAAAAATTGCAAGATGACCTTGATAAACTGGGAAATTCGGTCTCTGAACGGCAGATGAAATTTGATGAGAACAAGTACAAGCTATGCACTTAGGGCCCAATATTCGAAAGGCATTTACACAGTTTACATCCCTGTAACCATGTAAATGCCTTAATGGGAATATTCAACAGCACCTACATGAACATTCCCGTCTATGTCCCCTACACGCTCCGACGCTATCCGGTTAGCATTGGGCGATATTGGACCACTACCCAGTTAGCCATCCATGGCTAAAACTAGGCAAGCTTTTGGCTCGCCTACTTCTAGCTGTGGATGGCTAACCGGGTAGCGGTCCAATATCGCCACTATCTGGTTAGGCTCTGCGGGTGAATCCCCTTAGTGCCTAAACCAGATGTTCAATGCTGTTGCCAAGGCATTGAATATCCAGGTATAGAGGTCAGCGGGCAGGGCTATGCGCAGATGTGGCGCATAGCCCACCCAAATGAATATCAGGACCTTAGGGAAGTACAACCCAAAAAACAGTTACACGATGCAAGGTTCACATTAAGAATCACCACCCAGAAAAAGGATCTAGGTGTCATTGTAGATAATATTCTCTGTCCAGTTTGCAGCCGCAGCCAGGAAAGCAAATAGAATGCTAGGAACCATAAGAAAAGGAACAGAGACCTCTGTATCGGTCCATGGTGCAACCGCACCTTGAATATTGTGTGCAGTTCATAGCGAAATTAGAAAGGGTATACAGAAGAGCAACCAAAATGATAAAGGGGATAGAAAAATGCCCCTATGAGGAAAACATTTTAAAGGTTAGGGATTTTCAGCTTGGAAAAGAAGTGGCTGAGGGGAGATATGATGGAGGTCTTTAATGAGTGGCGTGGACTGGGTAAATGTACATTGGTTGTTTTCTCCTTCAAAAAGTAGAAAGACTAGAGAACACACAGTCAAGCAACAACGTAGCACAATCAGGTAATTTTAGTTACATTATGTTTGTTTTTGTTATATTATTTTCTATTTTTATGATTATATTATTTAATATTGTAAACCACAGAAATTGTACAGGATCTGCCTAATATATATGTTTAAATTAAATTAAACGTTTAAGACAAATTGGAGAAAATGTATTTTCACTCAACATGTAATCAAACTCTGGAATTCGCTACCAGAAGATGTAGTAAGAACCGTTAAGAGTAGTTGGGTTTAATGGGAATTTGGACAAGTTCCTGGAAAAAAGGTCCATAAACCATTATGGCTCCGATTCTGCAAGGCGATTTGCAGGGCTGCCCGTATTCCCCCTCCAACTCTCCCCACATGGCCAGAACTGCAGTACGGGGAGAGCCAGCGGGGGGCGTAGTTTGGGCGTAGCATGGGCGGGCTGAGGTGGCAGGATGTACAGGGCCAATTCAGGTCACAGCCCTGTATGTCCTGCGGGTTAGGGGGAACATGCTGCTTATTCCACCTCGGAAGTGGAATATGCCGCTTGCACCAGGGTAATCAGGGCTGGAACGCCACCCAAAGGCTGGGGCCAGGGGCAGATATGTCCCCACCGTCCAATCCTGTCCCCAGCTACCCAGCTTTGGGTCGGGCAGCGGGGAAACAGGAGGCTGGTGAGGAAACATGTTGTAGGCGCTGTGGGAGTCAGGGGGCAAGCGGGGAGGACATCCCCATGGGTATGCAGGGGCATGCCAGGCCGTCTCAGGGCTCAATCCTGCACCCGCGGGAACGTCTGGTTCCCTTGGTGCATAATTGGGTCTTAACGGGCCCGTCCTGCTTGGGGCTGTCCAGAGAGCCCGAAAGTGCCCCTAAGGGAACCGGGCTCTACGTGGACCGGGGAAATCCACTGTTTACCCCTGGGATAAGCAGTATGGGATCTGTCTAACTATTGGGAACCTGAGTGACAGGTACTTGTGACTCTTGGAAATAGGAAAATGAGCTTGAAGGATCCTTGGTCTGACCCAACATGGCATATCTTATGGTTTTCTTTCCACATGTAAAGCCTGTTTTACACATAGAAAATAGTTTTTATATAATTATGAGATTCCATACACATGTAAAAGCACACCCATGACAAGTGTATGCATACTGTTACAAGATCGGCACGTCTGGGGCATAGTCTGGATGGAAAGTAGGCAGAGTTGCGCTATACGGATGTATTTTATCGACTATGCATAAAAACATATAAAGTACACGCACACATTTGCACTTTTCAGAGCAGATGTACATTTGTACAGCAGCATTTATGTGTTATTGGGGCTGGATATGGAACCCAGTTTATAAAGATGAATAGTCATAAAAGAGGCACCTCTCTGAACTTCTCATATAGGAAGCCTGCTATAAAATCAAACCTACGGAGTTCATATATGTGCACAGCACTTCCCACGTCTTTCCCAGTTCTTGGGGTAGGGTGTCAAAGCTTTCCCAGCTCTCTGGTTCTTCAAAGGAATCCCCATGCTGGTAGTGGGGAGATCTCAAGAGATTATCCACATTATTTTCCAGAAACAGGAATCACAGTTACACTTTGCTCTGGGGAATAAAAATTCCCTTTACAGGATCCAGGTAGAGCTCTCTCTGTCCATGTCTGTCTGTCTTAGGATCTGAAGCCTATCCCAACACCATTTACTAATGAAATCCCTTTTGTACCTAGTTGCTTAAACAGAATCAAAGGTAAGAGGGATGTGTCTTTTCTTCACCATGTCATAAAAGAATTGGGACAGTTCTACTGTCCAGGAACCCCAGCCTCATCTTCAGCCTCAATTCATTCTCTCTCTGCAGAATTAGGCTGCGTTAGATGCTTTTTAAAATTCTGTTGATAGGCGAAAGATGGCTCAAATTCTGCAGACCAGGCAATGCTAGAATTCAATCAATCACTCCAAGGACTGATCAAAGGGACATTCTGAGAAAGCAGGCAGCGCCACTGGGTCAGAGCTGCCAAGAGAGTGGAAGCACTTTTTAAAGAGGCTATTCATGTTGCACTTTGCCTGCCTGGGTCTTTTTATATTCAATACTTTTATGTCCAAAAACAAAGTCGCTCAGCTACAGAGCAGAAGCTACTCAGGTCCCTTAGCCACAAGTGTGCAGAAGTGATCGTGCCTGCAACAGCCAAAATCCCGGAGATCTCTGAGCCATACAGAACAGATAAGCAAAAAAGAGCAGCTTTCGGAAGAAGTGGTGCTGAAAGACCACTCCCTGTGAAAATGTGTTCTTATGCTTATATTCTGCTTTGGCTTACTGGCTCTTTAAATGCACATAGTACACCCACCAAGAAAGCCAGATTTTGACCGTGTTCCATGGGAAAGAGCTGGCATGGATCTGGGTTAGAGAAGTCCTAATTCTTTGAGTATGCAAAAAAAATAGGTGGACAAAGGTGAGCTGGTTGATACAATGTACCTGGGTTTTTAGAAGGCATTGACAGAGTTCCTGATGGGAAATTCCTGAGGATATTAAAAAGTCATGGGAAAGGAAGACATGCACTGTTGTGGATTGGGATCTAGCTAAAATATATAAAAAAAGAACAAATCTGGGACACCTGGGCAGGGCTGAACTTTGCTGAGAGGGGCAGGGGGTCCTCCCTCCTCTGGCATCTTCTCTGCATATATTTTGAAATGACCAGTCATAAGAACATAAGACATGCCATACTGGGTCAGACCAAGGTCCATCAAGCCCAGTATCCTGTTTCCAACAGTGGCCAGTCTAGGTCATACGTACCTAGCAGTTCACCCAAAAGACACAGGTTCCACAATGCTTGTACTGGGTCAAGCATTGATATCCTGGGTCCCTTTTTAATAATGGTTTATGGACCTTTCCTCCAGGAACTTGTCCAAACCTTTTTTAAACCCAGCTACACTAACAGCCTTTACTACATCCTCCGGTAACAAATTCCAGAGTTTGATTACACGTTGAGTGAAAAAATATTTTCTTTTATTAGTCTTAAATAGTTTACCCTGTAGCTTCATTGCATGTCCCCTAGTCTTTCTATATTCTGATAACGCAAATCAATCTACGTTTACCCGTTCCACTCCGTTCATTAATTTATAGACTTCTATCATATCTCCCCTCAGCCGTCTCTTTTCCAGGTTTAAGAGCCCTAACCATTTTAGCCTTTCTTCATAGGAGTATCCTTCCATCCCCTTTACCATTTTGGTGGCTCTTCTCTGAACCTTTTCTAATAACGCTATATCCTTTTTAAGATACGGCGACCAGAATTGCACACAATATTCAAGGTGCGGTCTCACCATGGAACGATATAGAGGCATTATAATATCCTTTGTTTTATTTTCCATTCCTTTCCTTATGATACCTAGCATTCTATTTGCTCTCTTGGCCGCCGCTGCACACTGGGCCGAGTCTAGGTATCATTCAGTAATTTAAAGCGTAAAAGAGATAGTAACAGCCCTTCGAGTTATAAGTGCAAATACACACATATATGTTTAAAGTTTATTTTATATATAGAAACATCAAATTTCACTTGTGAAAATAACATAACACATAAAGGGGACAATTTCCAAAGCTGTTTCCCCAGGTTGATTAGCCTGATTGAAAACTGCCTTCCTCTGTCTGGCTAAACCTACACACAGGTTTCCAGATCACATATACTTTTCACCGGGTTAAAGAGATGTATCCTTGGGGTTGTACTAAGCTTAAGAGGAAATTTGCCGCAAAGAGTACATATATCTTGCAAATAAAGGACCCATTCAAAAGTACCCTAAATGTTCACGGCGGAGGTATACAAAATGGGGGATATTTTAGAAGCCCTATTAGTGAGTTGGATGTCTAAAAATGGGCACTTCGGCATGTAAAGCAGGGATTTGTCTCCAGATCCATTTTAGAAAGACGGATTTGTAGACGTCACTGGCATAGCGTGTGGGCGTGGTGGAGGCGTGTCCTGGTCAGAGCAAGGGAGATGCACGTTGTTGTGGAATTTCAGAACGGCACAAGCAGATCACACCCTGGTTGTGGGCCGTCCATGCCTATACCAGTTCCTGACAGAAAAAAGCCAAATCTCTAAGAGGCTAGTAGACCATAATCAGAATCCTCAGGTTGGGTGTCCGGTTTTGAGATTTTTTTTTTTTAAGACTTTATTTTCATTATCCAAACAAAAGAAGCAAATCAAATAGCACACAATAACTGCTAGACAAAAAACAAAACTACCTCTAGAGCTACAATAAGAGAAAGAAAGAAATACCCCTGAAAACCCCCCACCCCCCACCCTCCCTAGCTCTCCCCTCCAGGGTTTGAAGATCAAGACCTTTTGAATTGAGAACCCATACAGATCCAATTTTCTTAGACATTAACTCAGTTTGGCAGTCTTAATAAAGTCATTTAACAATTGCCATTTAAGGTATTGTTTCCCAGACGGCAGCTGAGTTCTACCAGAATGCTGTAAGCGCCATATATCTACTAAAGCTAACTCCTGGACCATAGAGGCTAGGAAAAGTTGTCCCTTAGACCGCTTAGTCGAGCGAGGTGGTTGACGGTCAATTAGAGGGTCTAATGTTTGATTGAAATCCCCCCCTACAATGAATGCAGTTCTTTCGCAACAGCGACAAAGAAGTCCAGGTTATCGGTAGTGGGAGCATATAAGCACATAATGACCACTTCAAGCCCCCCCAGTTTCAATAAAACCTTAGTCCAGCGTCCTTCTGCATTGGAACGATGGTACATCACATTAACCTTAAGGGATTTTCTAGCAAGTATGGCTAGCCCGTTATGTTTCTTGACAGCCGGGGAATACGCTATTACCTCAAAGGGCCGTACACTCAGCTTCAAGAACTCCTTCAAATTTAAGTGCGTCTCTTGCAATAGCAATATGTCAGCACATTCTCGACGCGCATAGTCTAAGATCTTTCTTCTCTTAATCGGGTTATTTATCCCTTGAACATTTAGAGAGACTACTTTACAAGGAGCCATTGAGGCCAGTGATTAATCTGACCCATAGGGCCTGAACGAGATTCACAATGCACATCTGGAAAAATTTATTGACACAAGATGACTTATCTAGACATATCTTTAAGAAATGAAGGCTCTTGTCTGATCTTTTAAATTTACCAAACTGACAGATAATTAAAAACCCTGGAGGAGAGGCTAAACCCTGATAAGTTATCGGTGAGCACAGGTCGGCAGGGCTGGCTCGGGAGACCCGGAAAATAGGTGGGCCCATGCCACGGCCAAATCCAGCCATGCAGAGCCCACCCCCCTTTATTACTACAGACATCCACCAAGGCCTAAAGGCCCTATAACATGGGGGCACCAGAAAGGGGGGTCCTCTGTGAAACATACAGTATTAATTCAGAGTCACTAAGCTACAGTGCTATAGGTCTCTTTTCAGCAGACGAAGCCAGGCCATCAACACACGGTTTCTCAGCGCATCTGGGCGGCTTCCATTTCCTCCAGGTAATGTGAAAGCGCATCCGGTTCTTCAAAGGTGCGGGTTTGGTTGTGAAGCGTGACGCGCATTCTTGCAGGATACAGAAGGCCGAAACGTGCTTGAAGCTGCTGCAACCGAGATCGGTACTCTAGAAACCTCTTGCGCCTGTTGACAGTATGTTTAGCCAAATCCGGGAAAAAGGAGAGTTTATGCCCCTCAAATTCTACCGGCGCGCACACGCATGCCAACTCCAGGATTTGCACAGCCTGTTGATAGCGCAATGTGCGAAAAATGATAGGCCTCGGTCTGGAACTCTGCGGCACGCTGTGAGAGGGGACGCGATGGGCACGATCTATTTCAAAGTCCTTCTCAAAGGTGCAATGCAAAACCTCAGGGATCATCTTATTTAGGAAGGCCCGCATATCTTTACCTTCCGCCCCCTCCGGCAGGCCTACCACTCGAACGTTGTTGCATCGCGCCCGGTTGTTACCATCCTCCACCTCTCGTTGCAGCGCTCTGAGTTGCTTCTCGAGCTTGTCGACTTTCTCCAATCGGGCCTCATGGGTAGACAAAACTGCCTCTGTTTTATCTTGCCGCATCGAGAGGCCTTCAAACTTGTTGTGGAGCCCTGCAATTTCTTCATGCACGGAGCTTAGCGACACACCATTAGCTTTTACCAGCTCCTTGACGCCTCGAATTTCAGTGAGAAGCTCCTGATGGGCGTCAGGTCCCTCATGTGTGGCCGCCATTTTTTGTGGGGAGATGGGCCCCGTTTTGGTTCTTTTTGCGTTGCTGTTCAGTGCGCTAGCGTATTCTAAGCGCTGCGGTTTAGGGCCTGCCATCAGGAGAGTACCGTATTTAATTTTCAGGAGTCCTACGAGACTTAAAAGGTACTTTTATCCGGATTCTTGCCGAGATCTCCCCGGAGCCACCGCACTAAGCGTCCACTCTGCTCGGCATCAGTCTCTGCCCCCCGGTTTTGAGATTTTAATTGCATTTTGTTTTTTTGATTTATACCTGTTGCTCACCATGCATAAGGTGCAAAAAAGTGTTCGTTCATGGCTGCAACACTTCCAGGGGGAAAGAGCAAAATGCTCTTATCGCAGTGGTTAATATTTCCTGGTTGTAGAAACCTGCCTGAAAATACATCCAAAGATAATACTGGCTTGCTGCCATGTGTCCTGAATATCTGAAATGGCAGGGCAGGGTGTGCTAATCTCATCACAGAGACACAGACAGCCCTCCTTCCAACTCACCAAGTGCCTAGTTCTACAGGGGATGCACTTCGGGGAGGTCCACATTTGTAAAATAGCCTACATCCATGCACATACCCATCCTTGCTTCTCTGTGCTGGGCTTGTCCCTAGAACTAGTTACTGGGACGTCCATTTTTGGGGATGGAGTCAGAGTGATTTCAGAAGGCACTGTTGCTGGTTTTTAGACGTTCTGCTCTGAACGCCCCTTCTAAGATGCTAATTTATATATGGACCCTCTTCCTTTAATATGTATATACATATATACACACAAGTGCATTCAACAGATACCACAGGACAAATGGTTGAATTAACAAATGAGCAAATAGACAAATTGATAGAAAACCAACAGCTCAAACTCATTCATGAATATCTTGGACCTGAAACAGACATCTCCCACTGACTGCTCATCCAGACCTTCTGAACTATCCCCTCTACTACCAACAAAGAGACTTACATCAACTGTCTAATTCGTTACTTTCTGTTCAGAGCATCAATGTTGGCCCTCATGATGACGCCCCCCCTTCTCGTCGAATTGATTACTGTCCCCCCCTTCTTTGTTAAACCGCTTTGACCCGGTGAAAAGCGGGATATAAATGCAGCTAAATAAATAAAATAAAAATTGAATCTCACATAATTTCTCAGTGGCTTCAGGCCAAACCCCAGGAGTGAAATGAGTCATCGATGTATGTTTTAAGAAAATCCATTGAAAATCAGCACATGGTTTGATGTATGATAAAAAAAAAACCTCACTTTTTCTGAATATGCAGTAAACTAATGCCATGCAAAGGATTATGGACTTTTAAAAAAGTGCACAGACAGGAAAATGTGCAAAGAAATCCGTGGTAATAGGTGCACAGTTTTCTGTATCTGATCTTCAGGTGTACACATTTTAGTATTTTCGCCATCCTCAGCAATAATGGGACCCTTGTCACTGAAGGGGCTGAACACTGTTCATACCGAGTACGGAATGGGGGTTTGGCCTCTTCACAGACACGGATCATTGCTGTCTGTAGAGTCACTTAATATTCCATCCTGGGAGGAGGCAAAAAACGACATCTAAACCTATGCTTCTTTTTTACAAATTTCCAAGGGCGAAATTCAGTAGCATTTATGCATTTGCTGCTGTTTTATTACATGCCCAGAGTTATACTGTATGTCCAAAACAGAAGCGGGGTTTGGAGCGGCCAGAGACGGCAGCAATATAATCTATACATGACAGGGTCAATACTCAGCTGCTAAACATACAGACCGTAGCTGCAACTGTGCCAGGCGAAAAGCAAGCAAAATTTGGAACATCTCTTTTGGGTACTTTGCTTGTATCAACAGTGCTGCCTAGTGCCGTTCTATAATTTGAAAGTCTACATAGATATTTCAACTTCTATACTGCGTGTCCCTCTGAATCTCTGCCTTGTCCATATTTCAATAGGATGGACACTGGCAAATATTTAGTAGTATTAAGACTAACGAGCACTAATTGCCTGCATCAAAGTGCAAAGTTTGATTTAATGTAACAAACTTTTCTATCCCACCCATATCAACAGCTCAGAGTGGCTTAAAATAATTAAGAAATATAACAATAAAACAAACAATAACAAAAACACAGGTTCACCTCATCCCATTATTACTGTAAGAACCAGTTACATTGATTTAAGATATTTTACAACTAGCTAAGTTTTCAAGGATTTTTGAAACGTAATAAAGGGACCTGTGCAAAAACATTTATTAGTTAGTGATTTTTTTCAAGCAGATTTCATGCTTGAACAAATTAGTAAAACACATATATGTAGGGCATTTCTACGGGGCTTTGGGGGAGGGGCTTTGCACTACAACATACCATCAGACCAGCACTACATTCCTTTAAATATATTTGGAGTTGGCAGGGGGTCACTCAGCTGTACATTTTCTTTTTTTTAGTATTGATGGTCAGGAGCAGGAGGTCCACCACTTGTTCATCTAGCTTGCTCAGGAGATGTAGGTGAGCAAGAAGAAGAATTGTTTGTAAATTTGCACAGCAAGTAATACTAACGCTAGTCCTTCACCCCAACTCAGACCAGGATTTAAAAAAAAATAGTATCTGTGTACATTTATCTTTTTTGTTTTATAGATTCACTACATTACTGATTTATTTAGTTTGCATATAGCTCACGCCTTTTTATTTGTATTTTATACTCCTGATGAAAGTAAGTGCCGAACATGGACATGTTGGGTTTTATTGCATGGGTTTGATTTCATTTTGTTTCTAAATTTGGCTTTTATTGAATAGGTGTGCCTTTAATGTTTTCTAAGTTTTGGGGGAACATTTTCAGAACATTGTAGCTGGTTAGCAGTTCTGCTAAAGTACAGCTAACTGCCCAGAAAATGCCTGGTTGAAACCAGGGCGGTCTGTGGGAGGCGCGGGGGGCAGTGACAGCCGCTATCCGGGTACCAGCGATATTTGGCTGTTAACTGGATAACTTAAACGGTTATAGTTAGGACGGGTGAATGGTTGTCTTCACTTTAACCCCTTCGTGCTATCTGTTAGCTGCTGAATCTCACCACTGACCCAACAGCTCCACCGGTGGCCAGGCAGCCGGATATTCAGTAGCGGAAACCGGATATGTTCTGCCATGGAAATAAAGAGGCGGCGGCTAGGTGCTTTGGTTTGCTCAGCTGCTGTCGCTGGATGTAGTCCCCTTTGTTTTTAAAATTTGGTGAGTATTTCCATCACCGAAGGCATATTTATTTCATATTTGGTGATTGATTTATTCTCTCTTTTCCTTACAATAGTCGTCATACGGTGACAGTAATCTGGCCAGAAGAAAGACACATATCAGCCTGCCTACTCTCGCCATCCTGTTTTTAACGTCTCTTTTTCTCATAAGAAACCGGAACTCTGAGTGAAGAAATAAAGCAGGGTCCTTACGGAAGGAACTTGGGCCCGACCTCCAGCTTGGGCCCGACCTCCAGCTTCATCCCTTGCCTGAAATATTTCATCATTTCTAAGGCACTTCAGTACAGTAAATGACATTTTACCTTGCAGAATTCTCAATGAGCAAGGTATGGATTTTGTGTCAGGAAAAGAATCCACTGAGAGATATATTATATCATAAGAGGAAGGAGGGATAGGGTTGCTTTGCGGGTGGAGCAAAGTTTTGTTGTGTCTTGTCCATTTAGGTAAACAATGGGAAAGATCCACAGGGAGAAAATTTTAAAAAGTAGAAAGGGAAGGAGACAGCTATTTAAAAATAACTCTGTCATATGTACTCCCAGATAATTCCTCTCTCTGCTTGTCAAAATTTATCAAGTGTGTAATTGTTTAAACAGAATTAAGTTGCCAGCCCGCAGAGATGTTATGTTAAATGTCCACTAGAAACCTTGGTAATGAAAGCAACATCCATCTCTAAGGAAATTTGATTATTTCTGGGTCATTTCCTAGTAATAATGGGAATTTTTAATGTTCAGGAACAATTTTTTTGTTTTAGCTTGCCCCCTCCCCCCCCTGCGCTCCCAGTTGCTCCCACCTGTTTGAATAATTTCCTAGCCTTGCCCATCTCAGGTATTCCTGTGTTTACAGCAGCAGACTGAGAACCCAAATGTTCCTGGTTATCTTAGACAATTGACTTCACCATTCCTTCCCTTCCCTTAAATAATTTAGAATGTAAAATTTCTGGGGAATGTACCTTCCAGCTATACCCGAATTTGTAATTTGCCTTTAGCTTGGATTTGAAAAAGCAAGTAGTTAAATCCAAAATCCAAATCTAGGTAGACACTTGGCAGGTTCCAAAGAGCCCAGGTGACTGCCCCCATAGCACGATGTTCTAGTTGCAATGACTCCACCTTCCACTAGACTAAATACAGCATGAGCAATGCATACATTTAGGTACCACTTTGCTAAATAATAAGGGGCTCATCTCCCACAATATCTAATATTTCAGGAATTAAAGCTTCATCTGTAGGAATAATCAAGTTATTATTCAAGAATTTATTGAAGTTAATAAGTGCAACAGGCTGCAATGGACCTGATAAGCAGCTCTTGTTTCCCACCAGCAAGACCCTCTGAGACCTAGGACTAGATGATTAGTCCTCCTAGCTATATGGTCCATATTTCCTGCTGGTGGCTGCTACCTTCTTTCCTGTCTAGAAGTCCACTTCTACAGATCTCTAACCAGATTGATTCTAGTTTCTTCGCTTCTTGTCTTCCATGAGATTGCACTGCTTGGGGTCCACTGCTTCCGCCTAGTTCAGGTTAGTTCACCCAGCCAAAGCCCTGCCAGTCATCAGCACTCGAGGGTCCAATCCAAGGTAAAAACACCATCTGCTCGCAGATGCCACCTTGTTCTAGCTGAAGCTGCTGGACTTGCCTTAGCCTACACATGTTCACTCTTGGTTACCACACCTTTGGCAGGTGACCCTGTGGTAGCGCGTTCTGGTTAATGATCTTGTGGCTACCCAAGGAAAACTCTTGTGGTGAGAAACATTGGCACTTGTACAGTCTGACCAAGCAGATGGGAATACTGACCTAGGTACATTCACCTGGGGCTGCAGTGACCTCCCATGTTAGTCACGGTGCCGCCCACAATCCCAGTACAACCACATAGAAAGCCTTGGGTAAGGAATCCCTGACATTTTTCTGGGGCCGAGAAGACCTGTAGAGTATTTTTGAACTCCTCTTCAATTATTTTCACCCTTCAGGCACTTGCTTTCCAAATCATTACTCCAGAAATGCCTATATTATTTTGTTGCTAGCAGGGTAAGCCTGAATTGGAGCTTCTTGCTCGGTGAAGAACAGATCCCCCTGATTTTTTATTCTGTTGACTTTCAAAGGAGAGACGATGAAAAAAGAAGGAAATGGTTAAGAAAAACATAAAAGGAACAGATAATAAGGTTAAGAGTTCGCATCAGACCTGGACACTGTTTAAAATGCTATCTTGGAAACCTAGACCAGATGTATTCCTTGCATTAAAAAAGATGAAAGGAAGGTCAAATGACAGCCAGCATGGTTTCAAAATAAGGTGAGAGAGAGAGGCTGTTATAACCAAAAACAACATCTTTCAAGAAATGGAAAAAGATCTGAATGAAGAAAACAGGAAGCACTGGCAAGTTAGATGCAAAGCACTGATAAGGCAGGCAAAGACAGAATTTGAAAAGAAGCTTGCTGTGGAAGCAACAACTCATAATAAAAACGTCATCAGGTGCTTTTGAAGCAAACTGCTTGTGATGGAGTCAGTTGTACCATTAGATGATAGAGAAGTAAAAAGAGCATTAAGGGAGAACAAGGTCATAACAGGGAGACTAAATGAATTATTTGCTTTGACTTTTACTGAAAAAATGATATTTAAAGGTAATGAATTGGAGGAAATGAAACAAATATTGATGTAATAGAGCGATTTGGCAAACTAAAGAGTAGCAAATCACCTGAACCAGAAGGAAAACATCCCAGGGTGCTGAAAAAAATCAAAAATGAAATTGCAAACCTACCATTAGTAATTTGTAAACTATCATTATAATAGTCTACAATACCTAAAGATTGGAGAGAGTTCTAGGGGCGAGCCAAAAAACTATGAACCTGTAAGCCTGAAATTGGTGCCATGTAAAATGGTAGCAACCATTACAAAGAACAAAATTACTAAATATATAGACAGTCATGGTTTAATAGGACAAAGCTAATAGAATTAGCTAAGGGAAGTCTTCACTCACTAATCTGCTACATTATTTTTAAAGGTGTGAATAAACAGGTAGAAAAGGTGAGTTGGTGGACATAGTGTATCTGGATTTTCTGAAAGTCTTTGACAAGGTCCCTCATGAGGGGGTCTTGGGGAAATTAAAAAGTCATGGAATAAGTAAGAGGCAATGTCTTATTGTGGATTGGGAACCAGTTAAAAGGTAGAAAACAGAGAATAGGCTAAATGGTCAATTTTCTCAATGGAGAAAGGTAAATAGTCGAGTACTCCAGGGATCTCTGTGGGGCCCACCACTTTTTAACATATTCATAAATGATCTGGAAATGGGAACAAGTGAGGTGATCAAATTTGCAGATGGCACAAAATGATTCAAAGATATTAAATCACAAGAGGATTGTGAAAAATTGCTTGAAGACCTTGAGATATTGGGAGACTGGGCATCCATATTGCAGATAAAATTTAGTGTAAATAAGTTATGCACTAAGGATCATGTTTACTAAAGCCTGTGCCAGTAACATGTGTGTAGACCATGCTACCAACAAGCGGTCACATGCTAAATTCATAGCGTGTGTGAGTCTATCCCTTTGCAATTAGTGCGGTGGCAAAAGTAGGTGCAGGGCAGACTAGATGGACCAATCACAATCATAGCATGCCCTTGATCTAGTTCTCTGGTTACCCAGTCAAAGAACTCAATCAAATTTGTTTGGCATGATCTTCCTTTGGTAAAACCAAATTTGATTGAGTTCTTTGACTGGGTGACCAGAAAACTAGATCAAGGACATTCAATGGATGTGATATACCTAAATTTCAGCAAAGCCTTTAAAACTGTTCCTCATAGGAAGCTTAACAAAACTGAGCAGCCTGGTTGACTGACAGATGGCAGAAGGTGATGGTAAGCGGAACTCACTCAGAAGAAAGGAAGGTATGTAGTGGCGTGCTTCGGGGATCAGTCCTGCAACAGATACTGTTCAATGTATTTGTGAGTGATATTGTGGAGGAGTAGCCTAGTGGTTAGGACACAGTACCTCAGGCCGGGGGTGGACAGCAATCACAGTCCAGAGGGACTGGGGTTTCTAGTCCTATAGGCACTTCTTGTGGCCTTGGGCAAGCCTCTGTTGCCTCAGGTACACATAGATTGTGAGCCCTTTGGGGACAAGGGAATGTATCCAGTACCTCCTTGTAGTGAATACATAATGTAAATGGCTTTGATTGAAGTATAAGGCAGTATAGAAAACTGGTTAAATAAATAAAAAAATTGTGGAAGGACTGAAGGGAAAAGTCTGCCTTTTTGTAGATGATGCAAAAATATGCATCAGAGTGGACACTTCTGAGAGAGTGGACAACATGAGGAAAGATCTACAAAAACTGGAAGAATGGTCTAATGCTTGCAGTTAAGATTTAATGCTAAGTGCAGGGTCATGCACTTGGGATGCAGAAATCCAAAGGAATTGTATGTGATAGAGGACAAGAGGTTGGTGTGCATGGACTAGGAGAGGGATAGTGCCTAAGGATCTAAAGGTGGCAAAACAATGCAATAAGGTGGTAGCCAAAGCCAGAAGGATGCCGTGGTGCATACAGAAAGGAATAACCAGCAGAAAGGAGGAGGTACAAGTCGTTGGCGAGGCCTCACTTGGAGTACTCTGTTCCGTTTTAGAAACCGTATCTCAGAAAACATCTTTCTACCACCATGACCTAATACCTAACTTCAACAGGAGTAAATTATGTCTATGTCTACCCAAATCATTAATTGTTGACCTTGGTGATGGCCCCACCCAAAAAATTACCCCGTCCTATGTTACGTGTTCCACCGCTTTGACCCGGTGAAAAGCGGGATATAAATGCAGTTAAATAAATAAAATAAATAAACAAAGACTTCAAACGGCTCAGAGGAAGGAGACCAAAATGATTTGGATCCTGCGCCAAAAGACATATGAGAAGAGATGTGAAGACCTAAATATGCATACGAGAGGACAGGAGGGAAAGGGGAGATATGATACAGACCTTTAAATAGTTAAAGGGTATTAATGAACAAACCTTTTTCAAAGAAGGGGAAGCTGTAAAACTAGAGGGCATACAATGAAGCTGCAAGGCAGATATCACAATAAAAAGATTTACAAAAGAAACAAGCAAAAAAAGCAACACCAGGAAATACTTTTTTCCCTCAAAGGGTGGTGGATGCTTACAATGCCCTCCCAATGGTAACAGTGGGGGTAAATACAGAATTTAAAATGGCATGGAAGAGACACAGTGGACTCCCTTATAGCAAGAGGATGAAATAAAAGCAAACTTAAATATCTTTTATAGTTCAATAAATAAAGGGAGGAGGGTGACGTGCATGGAGTGGCAGGTACAATCCTAAACAAAGGCATAGAGGGGGATGGCCTGCACGGAGCATCAGGCACAACCCTAAAAAAAGGTATGGGAGGTGACTTGCACAGAGCACCAATTACAACTACTCTAGCTAGCTTGCTGGGCAGACTAGATGGACCATACTGGTCTTTATCTGCCGTCATATACTCTATTACTATGTATGTGTTGTTCAGCGCACCCACACTAAGGGCAGCAATGCTCTGCTCTGTCCCTGGCCCGCCAAGTCCCTGCCCTGCTATGCACAACCCAGGTAGTGAGTGACTTTTAGCACAGGGGCCCATGCTCCTTTTTAACAGAGCCCAAAATGCGTGCTGTGCCCCACACTAGCAGGTCACAAGATTCAATGGCCCTTGCCATTTGAACGAGTATGCAAGGCACACAAGAAAGTTTTTTCGTTCACTATCAACTCCTGACTACTGGATTGAAATATCTAAATATTCAACAAGAAAACAGTCCAAACATAATTATTTTTGAGGTCTCAGTTCAACAATAGCAAAGCCTCATAGACTTTCGTCAGAACAGGCTATTTGCCTTAATATCGCTTCCCAATACTATAGGGAGTCTGTCCACTTCTAATACGCATTAGTATAGTATTGGGAAGCGATATTAAGGCTTTTTTAAGTTAAGTCTACTAATATTTGGAAGAATTTCATCTAAGACAGCACTTTCTGTAGAAATAGGGAGATGTTCACAATATATTGAGGTCGCTGATGTGATCATGCAAATAGCCTGTTCTGACGAAAGTCTATGAGGCTTTGCTATTGTTGAACTGAAACCTCGAAAATAATTATGTTTGGACTGTTTTCTTGTTGAATATTTAGATATTTCAATCCAGTAGTCAGGAGTTGATAGTGAACGAAAAAATTTTCTTGTGTGCCTTCCACACTAGCAGGTAGCACATTTTAGCAAATATATTCCTTAAGGAAGGATTGTCCAAATTACAGCTACGTGATGCAAGCTTGCACATTAGAACTCACCACTCAGGAAAAGGATCTAGACATCATCGTGGATTTTACATTAAAAACTCCTCTGTTCAGTGTACAGCAGCACCCAAGAAAACTAATCAAATGCTAGGAATGATAAGGAAAGGAATGGAGAATAAAACAAAGGATATGATAATGCCTCTGCATTGCTCCATTAGTGTTATCTTGCCTTGATAATTGCATACAAGTCTGATCACCACATCTAAAAAAAAGATGTGGAGTCCGATTCCACTAGGGGCACGTCCGGGTCATCTGGCCAGCCCAAAGCAGGACGGGCCTGTTAGGACCCGATTCTGCACCATGGAAGCTAGATGTTCCCGTGGCTTCTGGATCGGGCCCGGCGATGGCCCGGCATGCCCCTGCATACAAGAGGGGACATCCTCCCTGCATGCACCACTGTCCCCTGCAGTGCTGACCCCCTCTAATCCCGCCATCCGACCCCCGGCTGGGTAGTCGTGGCCCGGATCGGGCGGCGGTGACCTACCGTGCTCCAGTCCCAGATGTGGGGGGCTGTGCTGGCCCTGATCACTCTGATTCCAGCTGCTTATTCCACCTCTGAGATAGAATAAGCAGCACTTTCCACCCTGACCCACAGGATGTACAATGCCGTGACCTGAATCGGCCCCGGTACATCCTGCCGCCTCAGTCCACCCCCACCCTACCCACACTCCACCCCCTACCACTTCCCACCAGCTCTCCTCATACTGCTGCTCTGGGGAGAGTCTGTGGAGAAATATGAGCAAGATGGCTTGCAGGGCTGCCCATCCTGCCAGGACGTGCAGCCCCTCAAGTTGCCTTACAGATTCGGGGCCATAGTGGAATTAAAAAAGATACAGAATGATAAAGAGGATGGAAGGTATCCCTATGATGAAAGGCTTAAAAGATGAGTACTCTTCAGCCTGGCGAGTGGAGTAGAACAAGTAATGGTGAATTGATTGTTTACTCCTTCAAACAGCATAAAAACTGGAGGACATGCAATGGATGTCCGAAGTAGCATATTTAAAATTAATTGAAGAAAATATTTCTTCACTCAACATATAATCAAACTCTGCAATTAATTGCTGGAGGATACAGTAAAAGCTGTTAGTGTAAGTGGGTTTAAATGAGGTATGGACAAGTTCCTGGAGGAAAAGTCTATTAACCATTATTAAAGTGGATTGGGGGAATCCACTTCAAAATCCTGCTAAGTGACCTGAATTGGGCACTGTTAGAAACAGGAATCTGGGCTTCATGGACCATCGGTCTGACCCAGTATGGTAACTCTTATGTTATGTTCTTGTAGCCATATCTTTGATGCTTCACGCCTATGGTTTCAGCATCCACTCTCTTGCAGATATAGCAGAGAGCACATGCTGTCAGCCGGTATGCTATTGAATTCCATGGGAGAGAAGCAGAAAGGGCTAGAACAGTGAGTCTGTGTTGATAAAACATTAAATACCTCTGTAGCAACGGCTAAAACGGGCAACATCTGGAAAGCAGTGTGCATAAATGACAATAGTATGGGAAATAAAATCCCAGTTGTTGAGACTTTAATGGAAGAGGCTGACTTGGATTTAGTTGGGGTTACAGAGACATGGTTCACGGACAACCATGACTAAGATGTAATTATACCAAGCTTACTTTACTCAGGAAGGACAGGATAGAAAAAAAGGGGAGGAGGAGTGGCACTATATATAACAAATAATATTAAAGCTATAGAATTACAGGACTTAAAAGGGAGCGAGGAGGCACTGTGGATTAAACTAGAATAAGGAAATGGGAAATCCATTTGTATTGGTGTGATATACAGACCTTCCTCACAGGGAGAAGTGGACAGACAGTTAATAGAAGACAAACATAGTATTGCCTTGAAAGAAGAAGTACTACTGATAGCTGATTTCAATATACCAGATGTTGATTGGCACATCCCTGCTGTGGCGTCATCTAGAAGTAAGGAGATCCTGGATTCTCTCCAGGGATAACTATTCTGGCAACTG
Source organism: Ichthyophis bannanicus (assembly GCA_033557465.1). Lineage (NCBI taxonomy): Eukaryota > Metazoa > Chordata > Amphibia > Gymnophiona > Ichthyophiidae > Ichthyophis > Ichthyophis bannanicus. Next base: position 72,708,869 of record CM066032.1, read on the forward strand.
GAGGAGCCATACTGGACCTGGTGCTTACCAATGGTGAAAGTGTTTCTGAGGTTACAGTGGGAGATCGCCATGCATCCAGTGATCACCAGATGGTGTGGTTCAGTATTAGGACTAAGGCTGATAAAGTCCATTCAAGAGCAAGGGTCTCAGACTTTAGGAAAACTAACTTTGCAAGATGAGACAATACCTTAAGGAGTCGTTAGCGGGATAGGAACAGCTGGGGAATGTGGAAAAGCAATGAAAAAAATTGAAAGGAGATAGTTTAACGGCAACAAACCTTTATGTTAGAAATATAAATAAATGTAAAAGGAAAAGGAGGCCACAATGGTTCTCAAAAGAAGTAGCTGAAAAGGTGAAGAAAAGGAGGGTGGCCTTTATAAAATACAAGAGATGATAGAAAGACAAAGACAAGCATCAATATTTGGCAAAACTTAGAGAAGCTAGGAAAGTAAGCAGGAAAGCAAAGAGACAAAAAGAAGAAGATATGGAGACCAATTCTGTAGGTGCACATCCAGAAATCCAGATGGCTTGGAGATGCACCCAATTCTGTTCCCACGATGATAATACGTACCCAAAGAGATGGTAATCTTTCCACAGTATTGATTAAAAACACATTAAGAACATAATCTCCAAAATTAATACAAGAACTTATATTTTAGACCCCTGCCCAGTAAGCTGGCTAAAAGCATTATACGCTGAATTAGCCCCATTTATACTCAACATTGTTAACCTTTCTCTCACTCTAGGAACTATGCCTCAAATGTTAAAACATGACATGATAAGACCAATATTAAAACATAAACCACTAGACAAACAGAATCTGAAATCATATAGACCTATTTCAAGTCTCCCTCTCCTTGCAAAAATAATTGAAAAACTGTCCAGATTCAACTCTAAGGTAACATTGAGCTGCACGCACCATTGGACGAGCAGCAATATGGTTTTGGATCACATCATGGCGTACAGACCCTTCTTCTAGCCCTTTCTGATAATCTAATTTGAGGAATAGACAAATCAAAACAAGCCTTTGTTCTGATATTTCTTGACATTGCCTCTGTATTTGATAACATCAACCATAATATACTACTCACAAGACTACGCCAGATAGGGATATACAGAAATGTCTTAAGGTGGTTCCAGTCTTACCTTACAAACTGTACCCATCAGGTACGAATTGGCCTCCAGACATCACAACACTACAACCAAGAGCAAGGTATCCCACAAAGTTCTGCGCTCTCAGCATTATTGTTTAACATTTACCTACAACCTATATGTTATTTATATTTATTTATTTATTTTATTTAACAGTTCTTATATACCGCGCTCTTTGTTATCAGTGCGGTTTCCATACAACAAAATTTTACTCAGACAGATAAGACCTGTCTTAAGTTTACAAATAACAGAGAGCGTAACATGGGCTTAACTAGGGGAAAACTATTTACATTTTAACAGATATCGTGAAGGTAATTCTATTTACATTACAGTACATCGTGCATAGATACAGATCTATATGATCTGTGTTACATATTCTGTAAAAGGTGTATTTGGTTTGTCATCATGAGGGCTTGAGATCTTGAGTGTAGGCGGGGAGTCGTTGATGAGTTTAGTGAAGTGCATAGTGAACAGATGGTGTTTTATGGCTTTTCTGAATTGCATAAGGTCTCTGATTGATCTGATGCTGGGAGGGAGTTGGTTCCAAGATCTTGGGGTATATGATGAAAATGCTCTGTTATTAGTTATTTGGGTCCATTTTGTTGATTCACTAGGGATAACTAGTGTATTTTCAGCTGTTGACCTCCTGGGTCTATTGTTCGGGGTTTGCGTGAGTAGATCTGAGATTGAGGATGGCGATAATTTATTGATGGCTTTGAAAGTGGTGAGAAGGGCGATAATTTATTGATGGCTTTGAAAGTGGTGAGAAGGGCTTTATATGTGATCCTGCAGCTTATCGGAAGCCAGTGAAGCTCCATTAATATCAGTGTTATGTGGTCTCTTCTTGTTGCTCCAGACAGAATGCGTGCTGCGGTATTCATGGCTAACTGAAGAGGATATAGGGTATTCTTTGGTAGACCGTCTAGTGTGATATTCGCGTAGTCGAAATGGGGTGTGACTAATGCTTGGAATGTTGTGCGGAAGTCCTCAGGGTTTAGCATGGGTCTTAGGAGTCGAAGGGTTTTGATCTTGTGGTAAATGGCCTTTACTGTGTTTTTTATGTGTTCCTTGAAGTTTAGTTGTTGATCAATTGTAACACCAAGGGAGTGTATGGATGACTTGACCGGAAGTTCAGCGTCTCTTACTTTGAGGGTTGGAGGGGGTGAGAAGCGTTTGTTTCTTGTGATGATTAGGACTTCAGTCTTTTTGAAGTTTATTCGCAGGTTCTGGTTAAGGAGCCAATCCGTTATCGTGTTGAAGCAGTTGATTAAAGCTGTGTAGTTGGGATTTGTGATATTGATCGGGGTAAAAATGAGCACGTCATCTGCATAGATGAGGCAGGATAGACCAAAGGCACGGGTGATTTCACAAATTGGCTGCATATATATATTAAAGAGAAGCGCAGATAGGGAGGAGCCTTGGGGTACTCCTTGCTTCTGCTGGAAGGGCTCAGATGTATTGGTGCTAATGCGGACTTGTTGCCAACGGTCTTCAAGGTATGATTTACACCAGTTCCATGTGAGACCTTGGATACCCTTCTCATGGAGTCGAGCTAGGAGTCACTGGTGATCTACTGAGTCAAACGCAGCTGCAATATCAAGAAAGATCAATGCAAAACCCATCTTGATGCTGTCTGTCCCACTGATGAGTGCATTGGATAGGGAGGTAAGGAGTGTTTCAACCCCATGAGCTTCCCTAAATCCATGCTGGCATGAGTCCAGAGGGGATGATGTGTCTATATGTTGTTGGATCTGTCTTTGAGTCTCTTTCTCGAGTATTTTAGCTAGTAGTGGAATACTAGAGATAGGCCGATAGGATTCCTCCTTCTTTGGGTCTAGATGGTTGTTCTTCAGTAGTGGTCAGATGGATGTTTGCTTAAGGGCAGCAGGGAATACTCCAGATGAGTAAGACAGGTCTGCTATCTTAGCTATGAAAGGACTAAGTTCTGAGCGCATTGTTCTGATCCAATGCGCTGGGCAAGGATCGTTTGGAGCAGTAGTAGTGTTGATGGTGGCAATAATGTCTTCAATGGATTTTGCAGAAGGAGGTGAGAGTTTAGTGAGTAGTACTTGAGACTGAGAGGTTTTGGGAGGTTCTTGAAATGTGGTTGTATTTGCTTTTACTACTTTGGATTGAATGTAGTTAGCGTATAGTTGTGGATGTATAGATTCTTGTTGTGATGGTGATGGCTCCTTAGTTAGTGATTTTACTAAGTTGAAGAGATCTCGTGGCTTGTTTACTGAGTGGCTAAGGAGTTCAGCGTGGAATTCCTTCCTCTTGAGCTAAGTTGATTCGCGGTGAGTTTTCAGGTGAGCTAAGTAGGTTTCTTTGTCTAGGGTGTTATGGGTGCGTCTCCATTTTCTCTCTAGTCGTCTCAGGTGATGTAGTGATGCCCGTAGCTTGGGAGAGAACCAGGGGGCGGGTGGCTTTTTATTGGTATGGTCATTAGGCGTTGGATGTTTTTTAGTAGGCGCTTGTTGAGCATATAGGAGAAGGGTGTCGTTCCAGTTAGTTACTGTCTCGTCGAGGTTGGATAGTGTGAGAGCGAGCTTTGGGAGTGCATGTTTGGTGATCACTTCTTTATCCAATGGTTTGAAACGTACTGGGTTAGCTGATGTTTGGGTATCTGGTTGGCTGAATGTGTTCCGTTGTGCTGGGATCTGGAATGTTATCAAGTTGTGATCTGACCATGGGACAGGGGTGATGGAGAGATTGAAACTGCGTCTCGTGCTTGTGACTGTGTGTGGAGCAAAAACCAGATCAAGGAGGTTTCCTTTTTTGTGAGTAGGGTCCATTACGATTTGTTTGTAGCAGAGGTTCGCCATTGCTTCAAGGAAGGTGCCTGATAAGGTGGGCTGTGTGGAGGCGAGATTAAAGTCACCCAGTAGCCAATTTTGTTTGCTGGGATCTTCAGGATTAGCAGCTAGGTCAATTATGTCAGAGAACTCATCTGCAGAAGCACTTGGTGCTCTGTAAATAAGATTGATGGTGCTGATTCTGTTAGAGATAGTTATTGTGTCTAGGTGCTGTGAGCTCCTGGTTAGGTTAATTCGGTATTGTAGTGCACTTTTTCGCAAGAATGAAGACTCCTCCTCCTCTCCTATTTTGTCTGTTACATCTGAAGATTGAGAAGTTAGGAGGGGTGAGTTGATTTAATAGCACAGAGTCCGTGTCTGAGAGCCATGTCTCAGTGACCATTAGTATGTCCAAGTTCATGTTGGTTATTAAGTCAGTAATGGCTGGCCATTTATTGCGGGCTGAGCATGCGTTGATGAGGGCGCACTTGAGGTCATACTGAACTTCTATTTTGTTAACTCTTGAGTTAGTAGTAAGATCTAGCATTACATAGAGCAAATGTATCTGTCTCCTGTGATGAGAGCTTGCTGGGGGCTGGTATTGATTGTGATAGTATTTCCTACTTGTGCCTTGGAGTGTGGGGATTGGATTGTGGTTATGGAGAAGTGCATTGGAGTCGCAGATAACACTAGCCAGAGTGTACAGGAGTGCAAGTGCTATAGTAGTTATGGTCATGCTTCGTTCTGTGTAGTGTTAGCTCAGGAGGCAGGTTTCTCAAGTGACGTTTGCGGTGTTCGTTGTTGTCCTTAAAGTAAGATCACTATATCAGAATAATCATAGGTCACTTATGCATGACCTATGATTATTCTGTAACACATTGTATATAACCACTTGAAAATAACCTATGTAAATAGTTTGGACAGTTTATCGCATTTATTATTATTTGTAAAAAGTTAGAAAGTTTCTGTTCAATGTAAATGTATACCGAAGTATACATAATTTGTTAACTTGTTCCATGTAAACCGCCCTTGATCTCTGGAAGGGGCGGTATAGAAGAAATAGATAAATAAATAAATGAGATAAGGAAGGCAAGGGCTTGGGCTTCTTATGTAAGAGCTCAAAGTGATGTGAGAGCAGGTGGAGGTGGGAGGCAATGATTAATTGTGGGGAGGGGAGTTGTAAGCTAGCTCACAGTAGTAGTGGACGTTACTTTATTACAAGGTAGCGGTTGTTTGTACAACAGTCTACGATACAATCAGATTATTTTGTCTTGCTTAGTTACATTGTAAAGCAATATTCTATCTAGTTTAGCTACTTTGTACAGCAATATTCAGATTAATTTAGTTACTTTGTACAGTAATATTCTGACTTGTTTAGTCAATTTGTACAACTTACAGTCTCTGTTATGTTCAGGGATGTATAATATCGATGGTCTGTTTTGTTCTTTTTGAATTTTGTGTCCGGTTCTTTAGATCAGCTGGGGTAGAGGCAGATCAGCCAGAGCTATTTCTCACCGTCCACGACGTGTAGAGGCAGAGGGTATGGATTGGTCGCAGGCCATTGAGGGTGGTGCTGGCAGTTTTGGCTCTTGTTGGTGCACGATGGAGGTGGGCAGGACTTGGAAGTTTGGATGACTATTGCAGAGAAGCGTGGTCTTCAGGCTTGTGGATTCGCTGTTGCGGTCCCCGCCTAAGGGCCACGCCAAAGGGCCCTCTGGCAAGGACCTCAGGCACGGGCCCACCAGGCGCGGGTGCGCCCGATGGTGCTTCTTTAAATTGCTCCCGGGCAGCCCTGATTGGGCTGCACACACTTCTGGGGGTAGTTCTCTGCTCCAGCGGCTCGATCCCTCCGTGGGAGAGCTGATGTTGGGCAGGAGGGCTGCAGGCGTATAACATCTTTAAGAACTTCAAACAAAGATATCACATCTATGCTGATGATATAATGGTTTATCTCTCTATAGATGCGATGAACCCTAATTATCAAAAGCAGGCATCACCGAAGCGGCAAAATGGCTAAAACTGCATAACCTGAATATAAATTATAATAAAACTGAAGTCATATTCATCACAAGAAACTTAAACTTCAGCCCCCCACCCAAGAAGACACATCTCCAAGATGTAGAACTAGATGTAAAGACGGAAATAAGATACCTGGGAGTGATCCTGGATCGGGCACTCTCCATGTCATCCCATATAAAACAAATGACCAAAGCCATCTTCTATAAATTACGTATGCCGCAGTATCTTAGACCATATCTTGAGAATTTTGATTTTTGTTCAGTACTACAAGCTATTGCTCTTCCACATTTTGACTTCTCAAATGGTATTCTACAAGGCCTACTAAAACAGAGTATTAATCAACTACAAGTAGCCCAAAATGTAGCTGTCTGTCTCTTTTACAGGACAAATTCCACAGAACACATCACACCAATACAATACAAATTACACTGGTTACTTATAATGAGCCGTATTAAATACAAAATTCTTGTGACTACATTTAAACTTATGAGAGAAATTGCACCATCTTTCTTATCCAAGCTAATTAACACCACGCCTAACATGAGATCCAGAAGAAGCTGTAACAATAACACTATCGTAACATAAATCGTGCCACAAGCAACAGAGCTTTTACTTACTTCTCTCCTATGCTCTGGAACACACTACCACATAAGCTAAGAAACATTATGAATCTTTATGATTTTCGCAAACAGATTAAAACATACCTATTCAAAGAGTACATTGGCGATGCAACCAAGATATACAAAATATACCCCACATAAAAAATGAGCTTCCTTGAATATGCACACTGACCTTTCCTAATATTTCCCTAATAATTTGCCAGCCTATTCAACCCCAAGGCATCGTCATTGTGCACTTCACAAGTGATCAAAGCCTCATTGTAAATAAGTTGATTGTCAAAGAAATGTACTAAGTTTATGCAAGTTATTAATAAAAGTTTAATGTAATGTTTGTTGGTTAATTGTAAACTGCCCTTGATCTCTGGAAGGGCGGTATAGAAAAACTTATAAATAAATAAATAGATGGCCCCACAGGAGCAGATTCGCAGCATTGGGCCTGGATGTCCAGGACATGCCCCAATTCCGGCACCCCAGACGTCCAGGCACGTCCCTGGCTAGCTCAGTCTGGCTCCTGCATGGAGTTGCGGTACCATGGTGTCCCGTTGCCATGGCACCACAGCTCAATGAGGGAGCCACGATCAGCTGCCTAAAGGTATCAATGAACAAACAAACCTTCTTCAAAGATGGGGAAACTGCAAAACTAGAGGACATAATATGAAGCTTCAAGGGGGTAAACTGAAAGGCGTCTGGAAATACTTTTTCACTGAAAGGGTAGTGGATGCTTGGAATGCCCTCCTGATGGAAGTGATGGGGCAAATATAGTGACAGAATTCAAAATGACATGGGACAGACATAGTGGATCCCTTTATAGCATCAGGATAAAATCAAAACAACATTAGCTGTCTCAGCTATCTCAACAAATAGGGGTGACCTGCACGGAGCAGTGGGTACAACACTAAACAAAGGCATGGGGAGGGGTGACCTGCATGGAGCGGTGGGTACACCCCCTAAACAAAGGCATGGGGAGCAGTGACCTGCACAGAGCAGCAGGCGCACCTACTCTTGCCACCTTGCTGGGCAGACTAGATGGACCATGTTGGTCTTTATCTGCTGACATATACTATGTTACCATGTAAAGCAAAGATGCCCCATTCCCTGCCGTCCAACCCCCGAATGGGCCTGTCAAGGCCAGAGTCGGGCTGCAGGGAACCCTCTGACCCACTCACTGTGCTGGTGCCTGCCCTGCCATGACATTCCCCCATGTTTAGGGGACTTTTTCCAACTCCGAGGCGGAATACATCCCCTGTCCATCTGCCCACGCCCAGACATACAGGGCCGTCTGTATGTCCGGGTTGGGGCAACGTCTCCAGCCCGCCCTCACTCCTCCCTCAGCCCGTCCCCTCCTGCCCTGATATAGAGCTCCCTGCACATCTCAGCTGTATGTGTGAGGAGCTTTTTTGATGAATATGGCCCAGGCGTTCAGCAGGGAAGATACGTCCCACTGGGATGTTAATCCCTGCTAAACGCGGGTCCGAATCTACCCCATAACCAATGCAACAAAAAGGGGGGGACAAGCCATTTTTCAGATATGTTAGTGAGAGAAGGAAGTGCAAATGTTCTATTGTCAGACTCAAGGGTGAAGAGGAGAAATATATAGAAGCTGATGAGGATAAAGCTGGCTTAGGGTGTTCTCAGACTTTCAACTAACTACGCCATGACAAAGATCCTTCTCCCCAACAAAAAACTTGGGGTTCTTGGGAATAAATGAGATTGGGAATGCTTGAACAATTTGCAGACTCTGGATGATGAATGTAGCACCTTATATTTTAGGTTTATCTTTTCCAAAATGTTACGGGGAAAAAAATCATTTAGAAGCTCCAGCAAACAAGCATAGGGTATTCCAGGTCACTTCTTCTAACAGATGTTTCTAATCATATAACACTAAGTTGAAAAATGTACATTTCATTAAGGAAGTCTATTTGCTGATCTTATCGGGTTTTACTCATTTTGAAATTCTCCCTGTGAAGCAAATTTTATTTTTTCTGACTTTCCTACCTAAACAAACACTAATGTTCAGACCAATGTACAATCACCCAAGTGTAACAGACTCCTGAGTAGCAATGGGTCACCATTTTGTGCCATAACATCATGAGACCTCTTCCAATTATTATCCAATGTTGCTCTTCCATGTGCGCACAAATGATACTCTTAGGTATCAAAAGTGACTTCAGGCTCTGGGACAGAGGGTGAAGCAGATAGGGGTGCAGGTGGTGTTCTCTTTAATCCTTCCTGTTCAGGGTAAATGCCAAGACAGAGAAGCTCACACCCTGGAGATGAATGCATGGCTGCGTGGGTGGTGTCATCGAGAGCATTTCGGTTTCCTGGGTCATAGGATGATCTTCCAAGGGCTGCAAAGCAGAGATGGCATCCACCTATCCAAGAAGGGCTAAAGTGCCTTCTGCAGCAGATTGGTTAACCTACTGAAGTGGGCTTTAAACTAGATTCATTGGGGATGGGTGAAGAAAGCCCTCAAGTAAGTAAAAGTGGCAGCATCTGGAAAGCAGTGTGCATAAATGCCCATAGTATGGGAAATAAAATTAACCTCCACTCGTTTATCTGCATTCGTTTTCTGGCACCTACACTATGGAATTCACCCCCCCCCCCCTGAAATGCGGTTGGCATCTTCATATCCCTCCATCAAGTCCTTTCTGAAAACACATTTGTTTAATACTGCTTATGACTTGCCAACTTAATTTGGTTGATTTGTTTGTCTTGTATGTCCCTCTTTTGTTCTTATCTTTTGTGTGGTTTGAATGACTCTCCGCTTTCCTGTTTTTACTGGAGTTCTTTTCTATTTTATTAAGTTTATTTTAAACATTGTTATACACCACTCTGCTGAGACCCCTTGAAGGGCATAAACCATAACATAAAATTCCAGATGTTGAGGCTTTAATGGAAGAGGCTGACTTGGAATTAGTAGCGGTTATGGAGACATTGTTCATGGACAACCATGACTGGGATGTGATTATTTATTCAGGAAGGACAGGGTAGGAATAAAGGGGAGGAGGAGTGGCACTATATATAAAAAATAATATTAAAGCTATAGAATTACAGGGCTATTAAAAGGCAGCGAGGAGGAACTGTGGGTTAAACTAGAAAGAGAGAATGGGAACTCCATTTGCAGTGGTGTGATACAGAGATCTCCTTCACAGAGAGAAGAGGTGGACAGAGATTTAATAGAAGACGTACACAATATTGCCATGAGAGCAGAAGTGCTACTAATAGATGATTTCAATATGCCGGATGTTGATTGGCACATCCCTGCTGTAGTTTCATCTGGAAGTAAGGAGATCCTGGATTCTCTACAGGGAGAACTATTCTGGCAACTGGAAACAGAATCCACATGTGAAGGGGCCAAACTGGAAGTGCTGAACAATGGAGAAAGTGTTTCTGATGTTACAATGGAAGATCATCTTGCATCCAGTGATCACCAGATGGTATGGTTCAATATTAGGACTAGGGCTGATAAAGTCCATTCTAAAGCAAGGGTCTCAGACTTTAGGAAAACAAACTTTGCCAAGATGATACAATACCTCAAGGAGTTGTTAGCGGGACTGGAACAGCTGGAGAATGTGGAAAAGCAATGGGCAAAACTGAAAGGGGATAGTTTTGGATCTTGACTCACCCGATCTCCTTGTTTCTTTACCATTCCTCCTTGTTTTATCTCTGTCTATACCTTCTGTGTTGTCTGTCTTGACTAGATTGTAAGCTCTGATGAGCAGGGATTGTCTCTTACATGTCTGTGCAGCGCTGCACATGTCTTGTAGCACTATTCAAATGTTCAGTAGTAGTAGTAGTTAAGGGCAGCAAACCTTTTTGTTAGAAAGATCAATAAATGTAAAAGGAAAAGGAGGCCATTATGGTTCAATAAAGAAGTAGCTGAAAAGGAGAAGACAAGCTTTGTAGGTTTTATGCTAATCTCTACTCCTCATAAGAACAAAAGATATGCCATAATGGGTCATACCAAGGGTCCATCAAGCCCAGTATCCTATTTCCAACAGGTCACAAGTACCTGTCAGGTTACAAAAAAGGTAGACAGTTTCCATCCTGCATATTCCTAAGGAATAAGCAGCGGATTGTGCCAATACAGGAGATCACAGCAAGACAAAGACAAGCATCAATATTTGGAAAAACTCAGAGATGCTAGGAAAGTAGTCAGGAAAGCAAAGATACAAAAAGAAGAAATAGCTAGTGCAATAAAATGGGGGGGAAGCCATTTTTCAGATATGTCAGCGAGAGGAGGAAGTGCAAAAGTGGTACTGTCAGATTCAAGGGTGAAGGACAGGAATATGTAGGATAAAGGAGAATTGCTTAACAAATAGTTTTGTTCTGTGTTCACAGATGAAGGGCCAGGAGCAGGACCTCAGAAAACACCCACAAATAGGAGCAGAAGTGAAGGGGATCTTGAATGATTTTCAGAAGACTGTGTTCATAAGGAATTAGCTAAAGTAAAAGTAGACAAAGCGATGGGGTCAGATGGTATACATCCCAGAGTATTGAAGGAACTTGGGGATGTTCTAGTAGCAACACTGTCTGACCTTTTCAAATTTTCTTTAGAGTCAGGAGTGGTTCCAGAGGACTGGAGAAAGGTGCATGTGATCCTTTTACACAAAAGCGCAAGTAAGGATGAGGTTGAGAATTACAGGCTGGTTAGTCTGACCTCTGTGGTTAGTAAATTAATGGAAACGTTGCTTAAACACAGGATAGTGAAGTTTTTGGAATCCAATGTATTGCAGGATCCAAGGGAGGATGGGTTTATTAGAGGCAGGCCTTGTCAGACAAATCTGATTGATTTCTTTGACTTGGTGACTAGAGATTTGGACCGAGGGAGAGCCCTAAATGTGGTGTACTTAGTACTTTAGTAAAGCCTTTGACACCATTCCATACAGGCAACTTCTAAATAAATTGATTTCCCTAGGGATGGACTGGGTTAGAAATTGCATGAGTGGGAGGCAACAAAGGGTACAAGTAAACGGAGTTCACTCTGAGGAGAAGGAGGTTACAGTGGTGTGCTGCAAGGATCTGTCCTCGGTCCGATTCTTTTTAATATTTTTGTTAGTGATACTGCGGAAGGGCTATTGGGTAAGATTTGCCTCTTTTCAGATGATACCATAATCTGCAGTAGAGTAGGCACCCAGGAAGTAGTAGATAACATGAAGATGGATCCAGCTAAGCTTGAAGAATGGTCAAGAATTTGGCAGCTCAGATTTAACACTAAAAAATGCAGGGTCATGCATTGGGACTGCAAAAATACAAGGGAGCAGTACATTATAAGGGATGAAGTACTTCTCTCCACGAAAGAAGAGCAGGACCCTTGTGTGATTGTTTCTGATGATCTTAAATTCGCTAAACAGGTAGAAAAGGCGATGGAGAAAGCTAGACGGATACTTGGGTGCATAGGGAGAGGAATGGCCAGCAGAAGAAAGGAGGTGATAGTACCTCTGTATAAGTCTTTGGCGTGACCTCATTTGGAGTACTGTGTGCAGTTCTGGAGACCACACCTTCAAAAGGATATAAATAGGATGGAGTCAGTGCCAAGGGTGGCTACCAAAATGGTCAGTGGCCTTTGTTATAAACCATATGGGGACAGACTTAAAGATCTCAATATGTATACCTTAGACTAGAGGAAAGGTAGGCTAGAGGAGATATGATAGAAATGTTTAAATAACTCCATGGCATAAATGCACAGGAGGAGAGCCTCTTTCAATTGAATCTAAGCTCTGCTACGAGGGGACATAGGATGAGGTTGAAAGGGGATAAACTAAGGAGTAATATGTGGAAATATTTCTTTACAGAAAGAGTGGTAGATGCGTGGAATAGTCTCTCAGTGGAGGTGGTAGAGATGAGGATAGTATCTGAATTCAAAAAAGCATGGGACAAACAGAGGATCTCTAAAGGAAAAAAGGGGACTGTTGTAGTTGTTGATATGGAAGGACAGACTAGATAGGCCATGTGGTCTTTTTCTGTCATCATGTTTCCATGTTTCTGTCTTTGTAGATAGCATTCTTGTACTTCCTGTTTCCTCAGCCCGCAACCATGGGGTCATCTTTGACTCCTCCCTCTCTTTCTCCACTCATATCAATTGATTGCTAAAATGTGTCGTTTCTTTCTCTATAACATTAACAAAATTTTCCCCTTCCTTTCTGAACACACTACTAAAATACTTATCTACTCTTTAGTCACTTCCTGTCTAGATTATTGCAACTTCCTCCTTGCTGGTCTCTCTTTGAGCCCTCTCTCTCCTCTTCAATCTGTTCAGAACTCTGCTACGCGATTAATCTTCTGCCAGCCCCGATATATTCATATAACCCCTCTTCTCGAGTCCCTTCACTGGCTCCCACCTTCTGTTTCCACATCCAATTCAAACTTCTCCTTCTGACCTATAAATGCATTCATTTTACTGCTCCTCACTACCTTTCCTCTCTCCTCTCTCCCTACACCCAGGGTCGGCCCGTCCATTCAGCAAGAATGTTTTTTGAAAAGGGCCCCGTGTTTCAGGGGGCCTCGCGCAAAGAACATTCTGCTTTTTTAAAAATTAAATTAAAAAAAAAAAAAGCTGGCTGCTGCTACTGCCACCGTGGCAGCAACAGAATGGAGTGTCCCACGGGGCCCCCTCTGCCCGGCTGAGCCCCTCTGCGCCGGCTTTCAGATACGCGAAGGGAGAGTGTCTCCCTCGCGTCTCTGTTAAGCCCACAGGGGCTGATGGGAAGCAGGGGCTGATGGGAAATTTCCCATCTGCCCGTGCGGGCTTAACAGAGACGCGAGGGAGACACTGTCCCTTCGTGTATCTGAAAGCCGGCACAGAGGGGCTCAGCCGGGCCGGGAGAGCTCAGCCAGGCAGAGGGGGCCCTGCGGGACACTCCATTCTGCTGCTGCTATGGCGGCAGCGGCAGCAGCCAGCTTTTTTTCTTTTTTTTTTTAATTTTCCATGAGCCGATGGGGGGGGAGGGGTTAGGACTGGTAATGGGCTATGGAGGGGGTTAGGACTTGACTTGAGGTGGGCTGTGGGCTGATGGGGGGGGTTAGGACTGGTAATGGGCTATGGGGGGTTAAGACTGGTAATGGGCTGTGGGCTGATGGGGGGGTTAAGACTGGTAATGGGCTGTGGGCTGATGGGGGCTGTCTGTAAATGGGGTGATGGGGGGTTAGGACTGGTAATGGGCTATGGGGGGGGGTTAGGACTGATAATGGGCTATGGGGGGGCTAGGACAGGAAATGGGCTGATGGGGAGGGGTTAGGACTTGAGGTGGGTTGAAGGGGTTAGGACAGGTAATGGGCTGTAGGCTGTTGGGGGGGGGGTTAAGACTGGTAATGTGCTGTGGGCTGATGGGGGCTGTCTGGAAATGGGGTGATGGGGGGTTAGGACTGGAAATCGGCTATGGGGGGTTATCACTGATAATGGGCTATGGGGGGGCTAGGACAGGAAATGGGCTGATGGGGAGGGATTAGGACTTGAGGTGGGCTGATGTGGTTAGGACTGGTAATGGGCTGTGGGCTGATGGGGGGGGGTAGGACTGGCAATGAGCTATGGGGGGCTGACTAGAAATGGGCTGATGGGGTTTAGGACTGGTAATGGGTTATAGGGGGGGCTTAAACTGAAAATGGGGTGATGGGGGGTTAGGACTGGAAGTGGGTTGATGGGGGGCTAGGACTGGTAATGGATTGGGGCGTTGCTAGGACTGGAAATGGGCTGAGTGGAAGGGGAGGCTTGAACTGTAAATAGCTGATGGGGAGGGGGCTTGGAATGGAAATGGGCTGTGAGGGAAGGGAGCTAGGACTGAAAATGGGCTGAAGGAGCAGCTAGGATAGGACTGGAAATGGGCTGTTCGGGGGAGCTAAGATTGGAAATGGGCTGTGGTGGGGGCTTGAATTGAAATGGACTCATGGAGGGGCTAGTACTGGAAGTAGGCTCATGGGGGGCTTGGACTGGAATTGGGCTGAGTGGAGGGGAGCTAGGATTTGACATGGGCTGATGGTGGGACTAGGAAATGACTAGAAATGGGCTGATGGGGGGCTAGGATTGGAAAAGAGCTGATGAAGGGACTCGGACTGGAAATGGATGGGCGAGCTAGGACTGGAAATGGGCTGATGGGGGGCTAGAACTGGAAATGGGCTGATGCAGGGACTAGAAGGGAATGGATGCTGGGTGAGACTGGAACTAGAAGGGAGCTGATGTTGGGGGAGGATTAGAATGGGATGGGGCTGGGAGAGTAAAATGGAGAGGGGAAAAATATTTTGTGTGGGAGGGATGAAAAATCTACAATTGGCCGGGTATTGGGAGAGTAAGTGGGGATTGAGGATGGAGGGGTAAAATTTGTGTGGATGAAATAGGAATGAGGAAAGAGCAAAAGTAGAAAGATTAGTATGTTAAAGCAGATGTAGAGAGAGAGAATGGAAAAAAAACTAGAAGAGAGAAGAAAGGACAAATGGACAGCAGACGATGGAGAGTTAGCAGAAAACATGAAGAAACCAGAAGAAAGTGGCTGGAGCAATTGCAACTGAAAAAAAATGCACAAAAGGTAGAAAGATCTCTTTATTTTGAATTTATTAACTGGAATATGAAAGCTCTGGGAAATGTGCATCATTAACGTCTGCGCTTTGTTTGGTACAAGAGGAAATTAATTTATAGTTTTATTTCTACAGTGTTGTTGTACATTCCTAGTTTGGCTTTTGGGGTTCTCAGTTTAATTATTGCCTTCCTGTTTCTAAATTGTGATTCCTTGTTTGGTGATGGTCTATGTTCTGCATGTGTAACTGAGCTGAGGTATTTTGTTTATGTAATTCCTATTTGACATTGCCACTTGTTCTCTTTCCCCAGTATTCTCTGAAATGCATTGGTTTAATATTTGCAGTGTTGCCTTTTGATAGGTAGGGTATGGTGCTTTGTGAGTCCTGGTAATGCTGTCAGGATACGGCGGGTTTGCTATGGGTTCTAAATGGGCAGCATTTGTAGTATTTCCTAATGTGCCTGGCGGTTGGCACTGGATTATAGATCTTTTAGTCTTTCTTTATCCATACACTCATTAACAGACATGTTTACTAAAAGTTAGTGTATGGTAACATTATGCAAATATTTATGCAAATAAGGCCACTTATGCAAATGAGGCCCCGCACCAAGTCTCCGCACATGGCCCCGCACCACCCTTGGGCCGCCCTTGCCTACACCCCTCCTCATGAACTGTGTTCTTCCTCTGGCTTGATTCTGTCTATGTCCTTTTCTTCCATTGCTAACTCCAGACTTTGATCCTTTCATCTTGCTGTCCCATATGCCTGGAACAAGCTACATGAGTCTGTACATCAGGCTTCATCTCTGCCCCTTTTCAAATCCATGCTAAAGGATTTTGGCTGCTTTAGGATCCTGATCCCTTGTGCCTCCTTACCTTTCCCTATTTGCACTGTTGTTCTCAGCTATTGCGTTGTCTGTCTTGATTAGACTGTAGGCACTAACGAGCAGGGACCGTCTTTTATATGTATCTGTAGAGTGCTGCGTACGCCTTGTAGCGCTTTATAACTGTTTAATAGTAGTAGTAATTGAGGTGGTGCGTTGGCACGCAGCACTGCTAGTCTTCTCCTGCTACAATTAAAGCTTATAGCTGGCAAATCTACTTTTAAAGCACAGTCCCTGATGCTTTTTTATACAGCATAATGTTTTCCGATATGTTTTGCATTCATCAGGTATTGACAGTTGACCTTGTGAAGCCTCATAATCAGAGCACATATGAAGAAACGCAACACTCGTAAGTTCCGTATCATTGTATTTTAAAAACGCCATTCTTTGATGCAGCCGAATGACTCACTGGATTTTTCCTTCAGGTGAGCAAAGGTCCCATCTCAGTCACAGATGCTCTGTACAGTGCACACCTTGGCCAAAACCAATACAAGAAATCAGATACTCCCTCTTCCAGCACATAGAAATGAGCAGTGCTTTAAATTTTTATCTAGCTCCTGCCTTTCCAGTAGCAGGTCAGGGTGGAGCTGCTTTCTTAAACTTCTTTTCAGAAATATGATGTATTTTTTTACATTGTTTGAGAGGTGAAAGATAATTGGTGGAAAAATAAAATTCAGATTGTGGTAAGCAGGGAATTATATGATACCATACAGGTTTTTGTTATTTGATTTATATATACAGAATATCATAAACTTTGCTCATTTAGCATTACCTTGGTAAACAGAAGCATGCCTTTCTAATAATTTAATTTATTATTAATATTTAGATCAATTGGGAGAGGAGCCAGATGGAGAAGCAGCCCAGAGCCCTGAGGGGAAGTAGAGAGGAGAAACTTGCCTAGCAGGAGTTGCCTACATGTTCCCTCCTCCTGTCGCTGGCACTGATGTCATCAGCGTGTAAAATCCCATGTGTGTTGACCCTGGGTGAGAGGTGCCAGGTGGAAGAGCAGTCTGGAGCCCTGAGGGGAAGTAGAGAGGAGAAGCTTGCCTAGCAGGAGTTGCCTGCATGTTCCCTCCTCCTGTCGCTGGCACTGATGTCATCAGTCTGTAAAATCCCATGTGTGTTGACCCTGGGTGAGAGGAGCCAGGTGAAAGAGCAGTCTGGAGCCCAGAGGGGAAGGAGAGAGAAGAAACTTGCCTAGCAGGAGTTGCCCACGCGTTCCCTCTTCCCATCACCAGGAGCACCATCCCTGATAAAATCCCCTGTGTGCTGCAGTACGTGTGCCTGAAGGAGGGCATTACCAAAGGGGGGGAACGCCCCTTTGAAGCCACTTCAGTGCCACCTGAGACGGTGCTTGTGGAGCCCATGATCCTTGGTTACGATTATCCTGTGTTACTTCTACTACTATGGTCCAGGTATTGTTTTCTTTTGATCTTCTATTCATGCTCAGTATGACTAAAAGGAAACGGAAGTCCAAGAATGTGACCATGTCAGCTTCTTCTGCGAAGCAAGGGAGTTTTGTTATGATGTAAACGATTTCCGAACCATATATCAAGCGCTGATCCTGCCGCATTTTGACTTTGCAAATGCCATCTTACAAGGTCTCCCCCAATCCACACTAACCCCCTTACAGTTGGCCATGAATGCCGCAGCTAGGGTCCTCTATGGTGCATCCAGAAATGACCACGTTACTCCTATTCTCAAACAGCTGCACTGGCTACCGATCCACGGGAGAATCACCTTCAAATCCCTTTTACTAGCATTCAAGCCAATCAAAGGTACTTCATCCCTCTCACTCACGCATCTAATCCACATGGTCCCCCCCAACAGATCAAGAAAAACATCAGCTGTAAACCTGCTAGCTATACCAAAGGCTGCAACAAAGTCCAACACGAATACCACAAACAGAGCATTCAGTTTTTATGTCCCCAAATGCTGGAACACTCTACCTCCCGACATTAGGGCCATTACCAATCTATATCAGTTCAGGAAGGCTCTCAAAACCTTCCTTTTCTGCCAATACTTCCCAGACAGCAACTGAACTAGATATCCCTTCCAAGAAATGACCTAGTATAGAAATGCCCTCTCAACTTATATCTACAGTGTAGATAGCTTATGTATATAGTTAACCCAGTTATCCTTGTTTGTACTCCTGTTCAATGTAAAACCTGACAGTTTTTCGTTATGGTCGTTTTGTTATGATGTAAACCGCGCTGATTCTAAATAGCGCGGTATATAAGAAACTGTAATAAATAAATAAATAAATAAATAAAGTACGGACTCCTTTGTGTTAACTACGAGTATGGCAGGTGGACATACTTCTGTTGGGGAACAAAAGAGACTGGGTGATCTGAGTTTGGAAGCTCCCTCTCTTGAGTCCAGATCCCCGCTCACCACCCTTTCCCCCAGCCTCGATGTTGGATACTGTACTATCATCTTCTAGCCCTGAGTTTGTTCTTTAGGGCTTGCAAAATTATGTCCTAGAGTTGCATCTCGAAGGTTCAGAGGGAGGTGAAGTGTCCTATCGAAGCAGTGGACAACCTGCTAAAGTTTTCAGCAGCTAATTCTGCCACTACCACTGCTTGTTTTCTGAAACCTGTTATTTTTTCAGGTGTTTCTAATTTTGAGGGGCCCCTTCCATCTAATCTTCCTAAAGAGGTTACTAATTTAGAGATTTGTAGAATAATTGTTAAAATGGAAGGTGCTCTCTGTTTTTTTGTCTCAGTTATGTTATGACCCTACGGGTCTGAGACTGGCTGCATGAGCTGTGGATCTTTCACAAAGCTAAGACTCTAATTTTCTTTCTCATCTCTGCTGGTTTCAGAGTTTAACTGTCTGTTTTGTGGGAATTGTTAATATTAACTGTGCTTATAAATTAAGCTTGGGGATAATCTGACTTACTGCTTTTCTGGGTAGCCTTGGAGCAGATATCTGTGGGTGCCCCCAGTTCAGGAACAGCCTACTGGCCAGAGGTTCCCGCCCACCCTACCCCTCGCCCCACCCACCCCAGGGGCTGCATTGCCTATATAGTACTCGCATACGTTGCCATCTATCCCTTTAACTTGGGTTAGAGCCCACATCTTCCTCCTTTTTTCTTCTTCCTCTTCTCCTTCTAGGACTGCTTATTCAGCATGTCATGTATTCAGTGCAATAACTGCAGTACTTTCATTCCAAGACGAATCATTTGGAACCTCAGAGCTTGTCCTATGTCCCTCAGGTCAGCTGCCATGCATAAAGAACTGACTCTACTAAGGGAAGACCTAGCTGCCATGCATAAGGAGGTGACCCTACTGAGGGAGGAACTGGCTGCAATGAAGCGCACCTCTTCTAGGATACAAACTGAACAATATCCACCACCGCTCTCACAAAGCATCAAACACCCCAGGAACAAGTGGATCACAGTGGGTTCTGCTGGACTGAGACCTGTAACACACAGACCTCCTATGCATCAAAAGATATCCCTGCATAATGCCTTCTCTGCCTTGGCTAATGAGGATGAGGAACTGAGGGAGGAACTGGCTGCAATGAAACACACATCTTCTAAGATACAAACTGAACAAAGTCCACCACCGCTCCCACAAAGAATGAAACACCCCAGGAACAAATGGATCACAGTGGGTTCTGCTGAATTGCAAACTGTGACACAGAGGCATCCTATGCATCTTGAGATATCCCTGCATAATGCCTTCTCTGCCTTGGCGAATGAGGATGCCCAATCCAAAGAAACTGAAGGGCCCTTAAATGAGACAGACAATGCCAAATCTCCTGCTAAAGGACCAAATATGAAGATAACCTCACCAAACAGCAAACTACTACTACTTGGAGATTCCATCATCAGTGGCATCAACTTTGGAACACAGTTCAAAGGAGAGAAGATAGTCAGGTGCCTCTCAGGCTCTTCAGCCAGCAAGAACACAAACCACATTGTTGAAGTACTTAGCACAGAAAGTGAACACTCCAGACTTGAGTTGTTATCCACTTGGGCACAAATGACCTGGCTAGAAACAGTGCCTCTACAGTCCAAAAGGACTTCCAATCTCTGGGAGAGAAACTCAAGCCCATTGTTAACACTGTTGTATTCTCAGAGGTTCTACCTGTGCTTGGTAAGGGGGCAAAAAGGCTGCATCGCATTAACAGCTTTAATACATGGCTCCAGACCTGGTGCAAACAAGAAGGATTCAGATTTATTGGCGACTGGGGTAACAGATGGAACAACAAGAGACTATACTGTGCTGATGGACTACATCTCTCTGTCACAGGGAAAAGAATCCTAAGTGAAAAATTCAAGCAATATGTGGATATGCATTTAAACTAGAAAAAGGGGGTGACGGATGTAGAAGGTCAAACTCTGGATGTCACCCCCTGCAAAAGCAGATTAAAATCAGAAACAGCCACACTTTTAAACCACACATCAAAAACAAGTGGGAAGATGTGGACAGAACAAAATCAATGCAAAATACACACAAGCCAGTTAAATGCTGGAAAGCAATGAGCACAAATGCTCAAAGCTTAGCCAACAAAGTTCCGGACCTGGAAGCCCTAATGGTGGAAACGGATTTGGACATTGTGGCCATTACAGAAACATGGCTAAACGAATCGCATGATTGGGATATAGCCATACCTGGCTATAACCTATTCAGAAGAGACAGAGAAAATGGAAGAGGAGGAGGAGTAGCCTTGTATGTCAAAAGCAATATTAAAGCTACTGAAATGCAGGGGGCATGGGGAAAAGAAGAAGCGCTCTGCATTGCGTTGGAAAGAGGAGATGGCACTGTCATCCATACTGCTGTAGTCTACAGACCTCCAACACAAATTGAAGAGATAGATAACAAATTGATTATAGATATTGCCAAGATAGCCACAAAAGGGAAAGCAATCATATTGGGAGACTTTAATCTACCTGATGTGGATTGGATTACTCCTTCTGCAAATCTGGAAAGAAGCAAAAAAAATCATGGATGCTCTCCAAGATGCATTACTTAGACAAATGGTGAAGGAACCAACAAGGGAAAGCTCAACACTGGATTTAGTGCTCACCAGCGTGTCGAATGTCTGCGTGAGTGCCCCTATGAGCAGCAGCGATCATCACACAGTGTGGTTTGAGATACAAGCCATGGTACAAGCCAATCATAGCAAGCTCAAAGTCCTAAACTTCAAAAACAACGACTTCAATAAAATGGCCGAGTACCTAAAGGAGGAGCTGACAGGGTGGAAGGAGATAAGGGAAGTGGAATTGCTATGAAACTAAACTAAAGGTGGCAATAAAAGGGGCAACAAATAAATATGTAACAAAAGTAAACAAAAACAAGAGGAGAAGAAAACCCATTTTGTTTTCCAAAGAAGTGGCTGCTCAAATAAAGGCAAAAAACACAGCTTTCACAAGATTCAAAAGCTTGCAAACAGAGGAACACAGAAATGAATACAGGATCAAACTCAAAGAGACAAAGAGAGAAATAAGGATAGCAAAATCAAAGGCAGAGGAAAAGATGGCTAAAGATGTTAAGGGTGGCGACAAAACCTTCTTCAGGTATATTCGGGAAAGGAAGAAGTTCAGAGGTGGAATTGCAGGACTCAGAAGTGCTGCGAACGGACTGGTGGAAAGTGACATTGAAAAAGTGAAATTGCTAAATGAATACTTCTGCTCTGTTTTTACTAAAGAAAGTCCTGGAGAAGGACCACCTGTGACTCCCAAATATTATAAAAATGGGAATGAAGTAGATACCACACCATTCACAGAAGATGATGTGTTAGAACAACTTGCAAAACTGAAAGTGGACAAGGCCATGGGACCGGATAGGATACATCCCAGGATTCTGAAAGAGCTCAGAGAGGTTCTTGCAGGGCCGTTAAAGGATGTTTTCAACAGATCCTTGGAAACAGGAGAGGTTCCTCAGGACTGGAGAACAGCTGATGTCATACCTCTACACAAACGTGGTGACAGGGAAGAAGTGTCAAACTACAGTCCCGTGAGTCTTACCTTGGTGGCGGGAAAAGTAATGGAGGCGCTCCTGAAAGAGCGAACAGTGAACTTTCTCAAAACCAACAGGTTGCAAGACCCGAGGCAACATGGTTTTACCAAAGGACGATCTTTCCAAACAAATCTTATTGAGTTCTTTGACCGGGTGACCAGGGAGCTAGATCAGGGACATGCGATGGATGTCATCTACCTGGATTTCAGCAAAGCCTTTGATACTGTTCCTCATAGGAGGCTTATCAATAAACTCAGTAGCTTGGGGATGGATCCTAAGATGGTAAATTGGATCAGAAATTGGTTGACTGACAGACGACAGAGGGTGATGGTTAATGGAGTTCACTCGGATGAAGGGAAGGTGGTTAGCGGGGTGCCCCAGGGATCGGTCCTGGGCCCGGCACTGTTCAATGTATTTGTGAGTGATATTGCTGAAGGACTAAATGGAAAAGTATGTCTTTTTGCAGATGACACGAAAATTTGCAACAGAGTTGACTCCCCTGAGGGAGTGGTTAACACGAGGAAAGATCTACAAAAGCTGGAAGAATGGTCTAATGCTTGGCAATTAAGATTTTTTTTTTTTTAATTTATTGAAATTTTTACAAACTTACAAAGCAAGCATAAAGAAACATTCTGATGATTCATTAAGAAAGAAATACAAAAGTGAAAGAATATACAAAATAACAATACATCATACCTAGCCCACAATATGGGGAGAATATAATAACCATAATAACAATCAAAAAAGAAAAAACCAAGAGCTATACCTCCTGAATTTCTAGACAGCTAAATTAACAAAACCACCTATCCCAGTCCCTTTGTGCCAAGCCCCTCTTATCACAAAGAAATAATTCAAGTTGAGAAGGATCAAGGAAAACAAACCTAGATCCCTGAAAAGTTAACAAGCACTTACAAGGATAACGAAGAAAAAAGGTAGCCGGCAGGGCAATCACTCTAGATTTAAGGGCCAAAAAGCCCTTTCTCCTAGTTTGAGTCGCCCTACAGACATCCGGAAATATTTGTACTTTCGCACCACAAAAAGGTACAGACATATTCTTGAAATAACTACGAAATACAAGAGCTCTATCCTGATCAGAAAGAAAAGAAACCACCAAAGTGGCTCTAGAAGAAATATTATCTTGTGAGTCCTCCAGGAATTTGGTGAGATCCAGGTCAGTCCCACCTTGAACCTCATCAAACCCCCCAGGGGAATCCCGAGACAGGACCCTTCCAGTCAAATAATATAATTTAGAGAGACAGATGGAATCAGCCGAAGCCAATCCCAAAACCTCTCTAAAGTACTTTCGCAGAAGTATTTCAGCTGAAAGCAACCGACAATAAGGAAAATTCAACATCCTAACATTCTTTGCACGAGACAAATTCTCATACTGTTCCATTTTGTGGTGTAAGACTAAACTATCTTTTATATGAGAAGCATTCACAGCTTTAAGAGCCTGACACTGATTTTCACAATTAGTAATCTGCTTGGAAACAATCTCCACCTTATTATCCACTTCAGACAATTTAGCAGTAATCTCCGAAGAGAAACTGCAAAGTTGCACAACAGTAGGCATTAAGGAACTTTCAATGCGGGTAACCACCTTCCAAATATATGCCAGAGTTACCTGCTCATCAGGCACTAAACTGGCTTCCTTTGGAACGGGCACCCATACCACAGGCTTCAGTTTTTCCCCCGTTACCACCGGGGTACTCTGCTGAAACCGCATAACCTCTGAAGTGGACAAAGGAGGAGAAGCATAGACTGGGGGAGAAGGTGGTGTCCGGTCTGGAGAGCTCAAGGACACCGGAGAGGGCCGGAGCACAAGAAAGTCAGGGTCAAGCGTAGCATCCACACCAGACAGTACCTTAACATGCTTGTCCATAGGGCCCACCGCAGGCTCAGTTGCCACAGCTGGTTCCGTCTTCTTCTTACGTTTTCCCATCACAATCCCCACAACCAGTGGACGATGACCTAGGCTCTTTGCTCCCTCGTTGCTCCAAGGGGCTCCCAAGGGGCGTAAAATGCCCCTTGTATCTAGCCCCTTCTATCGCTGCCCCGACTAGCGCCTCCGGCTGCGCCAACCCAAGGAGCCTTTTAACAGGCCCCCGATGACGTCGGGACCGCCGGAGCAGGTGCCTGCCTCACAGGACCTCTGCGCCGCCTCTCTGCTCTCTCCCAGGCAAACTCTCCCACTGCTCTGGTATTTCACCAGGCCCCCGATGACGTCGGGACCGCTGGAGCAGGTGCCTGCCTCACCGGACCTCTGCGCCGCCTCTCTGCTCTCTCCTAGGCAAACTCTCCCACTGCTCCGGTATTCCACCAGGCCCCCAATTAAGATTTAATGCAAAGAAGTGCAGAGTCATGCACTTGGGTAGCAGAACTCCAAGGGAAATGTACATGATAGGGGGCGAGAGGTTAGTATGCACGGATCAGGAGAAAGACCTTGGTATGATTATATCTGAAGATCTCAAGGTGGCAAAACAGTGTGACAAGGCGGTGGCAAAAGCCAGGAGGATGTTGGGCTGCATACAGAGAGGAATCACCAGCAGAAAGGAAGAGGTACTTATGCCACTGTACAAGTCACTGGTGAGGCCTCACTTGGAATACTGTGTTCAGTTTTGGAGACCATATCTTGCAAAGGATGTAAAAAGACTGGAAACTGTTCAGAGGAAGGCGACCAAAATGATTTGGAGCCTGCGTCAGAAGCCTTATGAGAAGAGACTTGAAGACCTAAACATGTACACTTTGGAGGAGAGGAGGGACAGGGGAGATATGATTCAGACCTTTAAATACTTAAAGGGAAATAATGAACAAACAAACCTCTTCCAAAGACGGGGAAGCTGTAAAACTAGAGGGCATAACAGGAAGCTGCGAGGTGGTAAATTGAAAGGCAATGTCAGGAAATACTTTTTCACAGAAAGGGTGGTGGATGCTTGTAATGCCCTCCCGATGGAAGTGGTGGGGGCAAACACGGTGACGGAATTCAAAATAGCATGAGACAGACACAGTGGATCCCTTTACAGCAACAGGATAAAATCAAAATAAACTGAACCATCTAATTTCTCAACAAATAAGGGTGTCCTACATGGACTGGTGGGTTCACCCCTAAAGAGGGATGTGGGGAGGGGTGGTCTGCACAGCGCGGCAGGTGCACCTATTCTAGCCATCGTGCTGGGCAGACTAGATGGACCATGCTGGTCTTTATCTGCCGTCATTTACTATGTTATTTACTATATTTACTATGAAATCAAGGAAGCTAACAAAAGTTACAGCGCAGTAATAATAATGGGTGATTTCATTTACCCCGGTATCGACTGGGTCAGTGTCACGTCAGGACATGCTAGGGAGATAAAGTTCCTAGATGAAATAAATGACTGCTTCTTGGAGCAGCTGGTTCATGAACCAACCAGAGGGGAAGCCATATTAGACCTAGTCCTTAGTGGAACACCAGATCTAGTGCAAGAGATAAGGGTGTTGGGGCCAC
Organism: Ichthyophis bannanicus; assembly: GCA_033557465.1. Lineage (NCBI taxonomy): Eukaryota > Metazoa > Chordata > Amphibia > Gymnophiona > Ichthyophiidae > Ichthyophis > Ichthyophis bannanicus. Next base: position 72,734,296 of record CM066032.1, read on the forward strand.
TTGGCAATAGTGATCATAGCATGATCGCCTTTGATTTAATTAGTGGAGGAGGGATAGTAAGGAAATCCACAGTACTACCTTTTAACTTTCGAAAGGGAGACTATGATAAAATGAGGAAAACAGTTAAGAAAAAACTAAAAGGAGCAGTTGCGAAGGTTAAAGACATACATCAAGCTTGGGTGTTGTTGAAAAATACTATCTTGGAAGCCCAGACCAGCTGTATTCCATGCTTTAAGAAAAGTGGAAGGAAGTCCAAAAAACTGCCAGCATGGTTTAAAGGTGAGGTCAGAGAGGCTGTTGTTGCCAAAAAAGCATCTTTCAGGAAATAGAAAAAACAGCCAAATGACGAAACCTGGAAACAGCACAAGCACTGGCAAGTCAAATGCAAGGCATTGATAAGGCAGGCAAAGAGAGAATTTGAGAAGAAGCTTGCTGCGGAAGCAAAAACGCGAAATAAAGACCTTTTCAAGTACATTCGTAGCAAAAAACCTGTGAGAGAGTCAGTTGGTCCATTAGATGATTAAGGGGTTAAAGGAGCACTAAGAGGCGACAAGGCGATAGCGGAGAGACTGAATGAATTCTTTGCTTCGGTCTTTACTGAGGAAGATGTAGGGATGTTACCCATGACTGAAGTGGTATTTAAAGGTGCGGAAGAATTGAAGCAAATATCGATACATCGGGAAGATGTCTTACAACTATTAGATAAACTGAAGAGTAGCAAATCACCTGGGCCGGATGGTATACATCCAAGGGTGTTGAAAGAACTGAAATATGAGATTGCAGACCTGCTATCAGTAATCTGTGAACTATCATTAAAATCATCTCTAATACCTGAAGATTGGAGGATCGCCAATGTAACACCAATTTTTAAAAAGGGTTCCAGGGGTGATCCGGGAAACTACAGACCGGTGAGCCTGACGTCAGTACCGGGAAAAATGGTAGAAACCATCATAAAAAATAAAATTACTCAGCATGTAGATAGTCACAACCTAATGGGAGACAGCCAACATGGCTTTAGACAAGGAAGATCTTGTCTTACTAATCTGTTATGTTTTTTTGAAGGAGTGAATAAACAGGTGGACAAAGGTGAGTCGGTTGATATTGTATATCTGGACTTTCAGAAAGCCTTTGACAAGGTCCCTCATCAGAGCCTTTTGGCAAAACTAAAGAGTCATGGGATAGGAGGCAGTGTACTATTGTGGATCAGGAACTGGTTAAAAGATAGAAAGCAGAGGGTAGGGCTAAATGGCCAATTTTCCCAATGGAGAAAGGTGAATAGTGGTGTACCCCAGGGATCTATGCTGGGTCCGCTGCTTTCTGACATATTCATAAATGACCTGGAAAGTGGAATAATGAGTGAGGTTATCAAATTTGCAGATGACACAAAACTATTTAAAGTTGTTAAAACCCAAGAGGATTGTGAAAAATTGCAAGAGGATCTTGATAAATTGGAAGACTGGGCATCAAAATGGCAGATGAAATTTAATGTGGACAAGTGCAAGGTTATGCACCTAGGGAAGAACAACCCAAACTATGGTTACACGATGCAAGGTTCCACATTAGGAACCACCACCCAGGAAAAAGATTTAGGCGTCATTGTGGATACCATGTTAAAACCCTCGGCCCAGTGTGAAGCGGCGGCCAAGAGAGCAAATAGAATGCTAGGTATGATAAGGAAAGGAATGGAAAATAAAACAAAAGATATTATAATGCCTCTATATTGTTCCATGGTGAGACCGCACCTTGAATATTGTGTGCAATTCTGGTCGCCGTATCTTAAAAAGGATATAGCGATTTTAGAAAAGGTTCAGAGAAGAGCCACCAAAATGGTAAAGGGGATGGAAGGATACTCCTATGAAGAAAGGCTAAAAAGATTAGGGCTCTTTAACCTGGAAAAGAGATGGCTGAGGGGAGATATGATAGAAGTCTATAAATTAATGAACGGAGTGGAACGGGTAAACGTAGATCGATTGTTTACGTTATCAGAATATAAAAAGACTAGGGGACATGCAATGAAGCTACAGGGTAAACTATTTAAGACTAATAAAAGAAAATATTTTTTCACTCAACGTGTAATCAGACTCTGGAATTTGTTACCGGAGGATGTAGTAAAGGCTGTTAGGGTAGCTAGGTTTAAAAAAGGTTTGGACAAGTTCCTGGAGGAAAGGTCCATAAACCATTATTAAGAAGTGACCGAAGATATCAATGCTTGACCCAGTACAAGCATTGTGGAACTTGTGTCTCTTGGGGAAACTGCTAGGTACATATGACCTAGATTGGCCACTGTTGGAAACAGAATACTGGGCTTGATGGACCTTGGTCTGACCCAGTATGGCATATCTTATGTTCTTATATTACTATGTTACTATGAAAATGTTAATAAGTTATCTAGTATTGAGGGTGACATGAGATCTCAAGAAAAGAAACTCGAAAAGTTAGAGGCGGCAAATGGTGCTCTGGTGAAGGGTAATTTGTTACTTGAGAATAAATTGGAAAGGGCAGAAATTCTTTAAGGGCTTGTAATTTTAATTTTTTGAATGTTTCATATTGTTCTTTGAGCTCAGCTAAAGAAATGTTGAAAAGATACTGTACTGATATTCTCTGCATGATTTCCGCTTCTCTCCCTGTAACTGTTAACAGCTTATTACGTTAAAGGTTCTTTGAAATATATTGGAGGTACTTATCCAGCACAAAATCAGTCTTTTGATTTGACTACTATATTGGAGACATCTGAATAGGATTCTACCAGTAGAGGCATTATGGTGACTACCTTTCAGAATGTCTCTGAGAAGGAATTAATCTTAATTAGTCTTTTTTTTAAGGAGCGGTCAGTACCTTTTCATGGTCATTTCATTTATGTATCCAGATGTCTCTCCTAGGACTCAACAGTTCTGGAGAACTTTTCTTCAGTTAAAGCCCAGGGTGTTATCCCTGGGGATTGTTTTTTTCCCTGAAATTTCCCAGGAAAAGCCTAATTAGGCATGCTGGGAAAGATTTTGTTTTTCTTGACCCTTCTCAACTTGAAGCCTTTTTGTCAGCTCACGAGAATTTAGTGGATAGTTAATAAGTGAGGGTGGAATCAGATAAGGCTGGGATTAAGTAGAGGTAATTAATTTGTCGCTGCTCTATGCATTTTTTGATGCTTTTCATCTGTTTTTTCTTAAGAGTACCTTCTCCTCTCCAGTATTTATTTTGTAGGAGGAAGATTTGGATAAGATTGTTTCCTCTTTCTTTTTTCTTGTACATTTGTACTTTATTCCTTCTTTTTCTTAGTAGATGAGTGTACAGAATGATATTTCTTTGTAACATTTGTCTTCTAAAATTGAATAAGTATTACATGAAAAAGATATTTATGTTACACCTGCATCTCACCCACCTTTCCTCATTCCGCTGATAGGTGTCCAGTTGTGGGCTGCGTAAAAGGTGGTAACCCTACTTTGCAGTAGTCTCTTGTACGCAACCTACCGTTCAACTGGTCATATACAGTAGTTGATTCAGTCAAGTCCTACATGCCTTATTCTATGTATTTATTTAATTAACATGTGAAGTTAAAAATCAACAAACAAGTTGTAGGTGACGCCTTATCATTGGACAGACAAAGTATCTTCGACAAGCTTTGGCAATGTTTAGAGAGTTATCCTCTATCAGGTCAATGAATTAGTAACGAGTTACACTGGGTTTAAATAATACAAACTCATCTAAGTGCTGAGCTTTCTGCATACGGTATGTCATTACAATTCAATGAAAGGAGATAAAGAATAGGCAGGTTGATGAGACAGTCACAATTTACAGTACAATGGCCTTATCTGATCTTTGGTTAGCTTCATATGTCATTACAGTTCAATGAAGGGGAATGGACGACAGAAATTTTGACACTCTGCAATTCAAAGATCTTATATCTGATAATGGGTGAGGAAGTCAATGTCTTTGGGTCCTTTTTTGTCCCTATTGAAATATTGGATCATTCTAATTTCAAAGGTTTTCCATTCTTCTAATACTAGATGTCTAATACAAAACAGACAAGCATTTGCTTAAAATAAAGGTGTACAATGAATTTGCCCTAGTTTCAGTTACACATTTTAGACTACTAATACAAAACAGACAGGCATTTAATCCACCCCCCCCCCCCAGCCCCTGCCAACTGCCACCCATTCCAGGCACATCCTGAGTTTATAGTCAGGTTTCCAAATTAAGAGTGAAATTTATCATCACAGGGTATTTTTATCAGCAAGTGATTAACCCTTTATAGTTTAATAGCAGTTCAATTGGAAGTAAACACAAAATAATATCATTTAATACACCAAAAATAATGAAGGCGTTCATTAGTTCAGGTATCCCTAGTACCTTAACAACTCTAAACAATTAAACAGCTCATTAATACAAAGATGCAGAGAGCAGTCCAACAGCAAGATGGAGGCTATCCAGTCTTTTGCATTGAGTGCAATATATATGATTATCTCCCAGAATACATAGAGTACTTGTAGGCGCGTCAAGGTCAGAACACATTACGCCTGTGATGAAGGAGCTCCACTGGCTACCCCTACAAGCTCAAATCCACTACAAGGCACTTGTCATGACATTCAAAGCACTGAGGAACCAGCCCCCCTCACCCATCAGTAAATTAATCAACAACATGCCTGACAACAGGAACAGAAGATCTGCAATGCGGAATACATTAGAAATCCCTAAGATAATGACAAAATGCCTAAAAGTAACAGCCAATAGGGTCTTTTCGGTCTATGCACCCACAGCCTGGAATGCCCTTCCCTCCGAAATTCGATCTATCACGAGCCTTACCCCATTCAGAAAAGCGATAAAATACCACCTATTCCAAAAACACTACCCAGAAGGCAACCCAGAGAAACATCAATAGGCCCCCCCGACCCCCTTCCATATCTGCCCCAATACTTTAAGCCAACGAGAGAATGGATAATCAGCGCTTCCCTTGGCTTAAACCGGTGTCATCAATCCTACTCAATAGTGAATATTCTGTAACTTTGTAAAATGTGCTGTAAATAGTTCTCACCAAGTTATTACCCTGTTCATTGTAAGCACAATGTGTTTTTGTTACATTGTACTATTGTTCTGTTCGCTGTAAACCGCACTGATCTTAATAGCGCGGTATAAAAGAAAGCTAAATAAATAAAAAATAAATAAATAAATAAAATTCACTAGCTGTGGTTGGTGAATTGCTGTGCCTCTCCCCAAGTCTTGCTGGGTACCTTCACATGGTGACCCTGCTGTACAAAATCTATACTAAATCCCAGCAAGGGGACACTACAATTGCAGTATGGTAGAAACGAAAAAGAAAAGTACATAATGGCCGTGCATCACCCAGGATAAAAAGGTGCCCACCTGTAGCTTACGCACTAGGGCTAACGATGGTGGTTGCGATAGTGCAAGCACTGCAGATGTAGATAACATCCCTGCCACTGATAAAGGCCATGGTAAGCATGTTCATGGACCCAATGTGGCAGGAGATAAAACACAGAAATTAATGAAAACGTTAAGAGGATTAACTAAGGCTAAGTGGACTTCTGCAGATATCGAGGAGATAATGTACTGCTACTTTTATGCTACAAACCCTATATTTAAAACAAGAGGGTATACATATGAACATAAGATAGAGGATCCACCAAAAACTGGAAGAAAGAGGACAACTGCCACAAGAAAAACTGCAAAAAGCAACAGATACAAATTGAAGATCTTTAATTTCACAGATCAAAGCAAAGACGTATGTGAATGATAACATCTTGAAGCAACTAAAGGCTTCTGTGAATAAAGAAATACAGGGAGGAGGAGGCAACCTGGGTGAAAGTACCATAAAGCAGAAATAGGCAGAAACGGAAAGAGCAGATGAGGGGGAGATGGAACTTGGAGATCTAGAACCGCAGGAGAGTGGAGGCAACTATGGGGCAAATTAACCAATCCACTGAAGAGGAGGAGGAAAGGGAGGAGAAAGACCCAGAGATGGAGGAATTCAAGATTGAACTCCCAGTCCACATGATTTCAGGTAAGGGAAAGATTACCCAAGTTAAATTTAACACCTAAGGTTAAAGGTATGATTATAAAGATGAACAAGGCCATATCTAGTATAAAGGGATCATTTACTGACATCACTAAAATAAGTTGAATACAATATTGTGCAGCTAAAATTATTCCTGCAAGAATAATACCAGCTAAAGTTCAGAGCCAGAAGAAAAAGAGAACAATAACAGTTCCTCCTTGGAAAAAGCGCATTGAGGGAAAAATACAATCATTGCATGCAGAGGTATCCCTTATAGACGGGTATCTAAAGGATTAAGATCATCAAAAATAGCAAGGGAGACCCAAGACATCAAGCTGATGCATACTGCATTAACAGAAGAAGACCTGAAATTGATATGTTCCAACAATAAATTGAAAGTAGCAGCAGAAGGGAAAAAACTGTGAAGATATGGAGAAAACGGAAAGGAAAGATAGCAAAATAAGCTATTTAGAGAGAACCCAAAACAATTCTACAGGGAATTGGGAAAGAGCATTAAGATGGTAAAAGCACCACCAACCAAAGCCGAAACAAAGCTTCTGGAGAAAACTATATGGGGACCCTCTAAAGCACAATGAAGAAGCAGAATGGTTACCCTGCATACATGAGCATTTAGAAAAAGCAAACATCAAACCTATGGAATGGCCTGCAGTAACAACAAAAGAGCTGGGAAGCAAGTTAAAATGAGCCCCAAACTGGAAGAGTCCTGGCCCAGATGGAGTGACCAACTTTTGGATCAAACAGTTAATATCACTCCACCCAGACCTGGTGAATTGCAAAAATCAATTATTTAGGCAGTCAGAGAACACCACAATGGCTTACTACAGTGGTTTACCTCCTACTTGGAAGACCGAACGCAGCAATCAAATGTGCCCAAAAGAAATCTCTGCAGTTCCCCGTTACGCAAGGAATACCACAAGGTTCAGCTCTGTCATCAATACTCTTTAATATATATTGTCACGCACCTACTTACCCCCGAAGGCGGACGCCTGGGGTTTCAGTATGGCCCTCTTCTTTTTGTAGCAGGGACAACGTAGTGCCCCCTGGGAGGTGAAGTCCCACTAGCCTTTCAAATAAAGAGTGTAGTTGTGGAACGAGCAGCTAGGCTTATAAAGAGGTATTTATTTCCCTTCCCGGGAGAACTTTTGCAGACATGGATTACAAAAGAAAATAAGCCATACTTCTGGCAAACACAAAAGGGCATTACAAAAATACAAATTAAATGCTTCTTTCCAGCTTTAAGGCACAACACAAAAAGGTGAAAAATACTTTGCACTGTAGTTGGAAATCTGTTTCCTTAACCAGATTTCCTCTTTCACACTTCTTTGCAGGCTTTAACAAATAGAGGTTACCTTCTCTGAGAGCACCAGAGCACAGTCCATCTGAGAATCCTCTGAGTTTTCCTCACAAACACTGCAGTCCATGGCCTCATGAGCTTCCCTGCAATTATTCTCAATGGGCCTGTAACTCTCTCCGGTACTCTGTAATCCCTCCTCTTCCTGGCCCGGGCTTCTCTTCCCCTCTCTATTGTAGTGGAGTGGAAGGTTACCAAGCACTGTGGATTTTCCCTCTAGAGGGCCATACACCTCAGAACCAGTGTATCTAAAATCAAGTGCCCCTCTATTCCAGGGAATTGGCCTCTCTTCAGGCTTACCTCTGCCCGAACGTTTGTGGCTGGGAAAGTGAAACAAGTCTTTCTCCCTCGAAAGCCTTTCTCTTCCCTTCTCAGACCGGGTTTCTTGGAGCCCAGGAATCTCCTTAGGATAAGAGCTTCTCCTCCCCAGGTACCTGCTCTCGTGGGAAGTCCCTCTCACAGCCTCTCCTCGTTTGCTGACAGGAATCCCTCTCCGTCCCCAACCGGACTCAGGTTCAGTGCTGCCAAACTTCCTAGCACTAACCTCGGATGTTCCTTCATATGCAAACTCGTCTGAGGTGCTGCTGGAATCCCCTTCTGATGCACTCAGGTAGGTGTCCTGGTTCTCATATGCTCTGCTCTTTCCTTTCCCGTATTTCCTGGTAGTTCCCCTGTGAACTCTCTCAGCTCCATGGTGAGTTCTCTCAGCTCCCCGGTGAGTTCTCCAGTGAGACCTGCCTTGAGATCTGCCATTGCTCAAAGCTGACTCTATTTTAACTGCGTCACACTTTGAGTCCCTCATCAGCTCAAACCCCTGCAGCTGCTTCTGCTCCTCTAATGAGCCATGAGGTAATGCTTCTCTGGGGCATTTACCTACACCCCGTGCTATTGTTTTGGTTGGTTGCCTATAGCAACCCCTAGCCATGTGCTCTGAGCTGTTCATTTTAAAACTGCCCTGCACATTTCCTTCTATTTCTACCAGCCCTATTTGCCTTGCGCCATGACAATATATATCGAACCCATATGCAACATCATCAAATGCCACAAACTTCACTATCACCTCTATGCTGGCGACATCATGGTGTATGCTCCATTCAACCTACAAGCACCTGACACCACAACAATAACCAGATGCCTTGAAGACATGAGTGCTTGGCTCGCAGTTAATAACCTGACGGTCAACTATGATAAAACAGAGGCAATGTTCATCACCAGGAACCCCACTTTCATTCCGCCACAAACCATCAGCATTCTAGACAAACCAATAGCAGTCAAAGATGAAGTTAAGTACATGGGCATCACAATGAACAGAGTTCAAACCTGAAATCTCACTTCGCCAAAACCGCAAACAGAGCCTATCTACGATTGAGGACCATCAGAAAGCTCAAGCCAATACTCCACCAAGACCAATTCCGCACAGTGTGCCAAGCACTCATCACACCTCTGCTTGACTATGGAAACTCGCTGTATCAGTGCCTCCTCCAGCAGACCTTACACCCACTCATCAAAACACTGCAGTACGCATCATTATGGACACTGCAGGAACTGAGCATATCACCCCCATCTTACAGCAGCTGCACTGGCTCCCAATGATTGCCAGGGCAAAATTCAAAACAATCCTGATCATTTTTAAAATCTTTCGCCATCACTCGGCAGATGCACTCCAAGATATCATAACAAAGGATATCAGCAATAGACCAAGAAGGACCAATAATGACAACAGGATCAGCACACCTGCAGGATATCACAATACTAAACAAGCAACCTCAAGAAGAGCTCCTTTGCTACTGGTGTCCACACTTTGGAACTCCCTTCCAGTGGGCCTGAGGACCTTGAATGACACCAAAGACTTACGCAAGGTCCTCAAAACCCTGCTCTTCACGGAAGCCTATGAGCAAACAGACAACCAATAGTCTCCACCCAAATGGTAATGCAACGACCTCCACCAACTCGATACCCACGATACCCACCATCCCAACTAGACATATGAGTTCAATGTATAATGTTGTTAAGTTCCCTTATGTTAAATGTAACCCTCCAATTGTGATGTGACCACTTTGAATCTGTCTAAATAAATGAATAGCCTTGAACTGTATAAAATAAATCCTGGTTTGATAGAGTACATTAAGTTCACCATGACAATGTGGCATACCATACTCTTTCTGAAATAAGAAGATGGCCAGTAAATCATTCCTAACATCAAGATCCAGCAAGGAATATTTCAGGGGGATTCCCTGTTGCCCCCTTCTGTTTTGTGTGGTGCTTAATCCAATAAGTATTCTCATCAACTCTTTGGGATATGGATTTAGCCTGAATACTAAAAAAGGTAACAACCCAGAAACAACATCTCATTTACCATTTGTAGACAATCTAAGCTCCATAGTTTCAGTGACCAACAATTAGCAGAGCAACTCTGTGGGGTGAAAAGCTTTTCTGATGACATCAGGATGACCTTTGGCCTTGACAAATGTGCTAAGGCAACTTTTCTTAGGGGAAAATTGAGCTAAATGAAAAACATCTCCCTGGCTGAAGGCTCTGACATCAAGGGCCTTGAACAGGAAGGCATATATAAGTATCTTGGAATAGAGGAAGGAATGACACTCAAGCAGAAATTACTGAGAGAAAAGATCCATAAAGAATACTACTGGAGATTAAAATCATTATTGAAAAGTGATTTAACATTACGGAATAAGATATAAGCCATCAATCAGCTGGCAATTCCTGTACCATCATAAAGCTTTGGGATCGTGACTGGCTTCTTAAAGATCTTGAAAAACTGGATGTGCGAACACGAAAACTCTTCCATGCCCATAAAATAATTTACAAGAATCAGTGTATGCCAAAACTGTACATCCCTAGAGATGAAGGAGGTCTAGGACTCAGAGATTGATTGCACATACAGAGTTAGTATCATAAACCTCCAGGCCTACTTAACTGCATCATCAGATCCAAATACACAAAAAGTATTGAAATATGAAAGTAAATGTCCATCATCAAATTTAGACAAGCATTCTGATGACTAGAAGGAATGTGTGAGAATCCACAGGCATACATAGGAAAGGAAGTAACAGAATTTGCCAAACAAGAGAAAAACTCTCCAAAGAATTAGATCAACAAACAAGGAAGGACAAGTGGCAAATGCACAATTGTAATGGGACATACAGAGTGTAACTCTAGGAACCCTTTGTAGATCGAGAATTGGACACATGAATGGTTAAGGAGAGGTGAACTGAAACTGAAGGACAAAAGATTGATAGTTACTGCCCAGGACAGCAGCTTACAGACAAGATGGTTTATAGCGAGCATTGAAAAAACTGGCAAAACAGACATATGTCAATTCTGAGGGAAAGAGCTGGAAACAGTGACTCATCTCATAGCTGGCTATGAAGTTCTGATGGCAGAAAATTTCTCTACAGAAAGGCACAATAAAGTAGCATGCCTTATCCACTAGAAACTCTAAGTAGTAGGGTAAACGTAGATCGATTGTTTACGTTATCAGAATATAGAAAGACTAGGGGACATGCAGTGAAACTACAGGGTAAACTATTTAAGACTAATAAAAGAAAATATTTTTTCACTCAACGTGTAATCACACTCTGGAATTTGTTACTGGAGGATGTAGTAAAGGCTGTTAGTGTAGCTGGGTTTAAAAAAGGTTTGGACAAGTTCCTGGAGGAAAGGTCCATAAACCATTATTAAGAATGGACACAGGATATCAATGCTTGACCTGTGTCGTTTGGGGAAACTGCTAGGTACGTATGACCTAGATTGGCCACCGTTGGAAACAGGATACTGGGCTTGATGGACCTTGGTCTGACCCAGTATGGCATGTATTATGTTCTTATATGGCATATCTTATCACTGTGCCTGAAAAGCAGTGGGATCATGACCCTAAAAGAATTATCAAGAGTGAAGAGGTTATGATACACCTGAGATACTCCCATTCCAACCGATAAAAAGCTGGATGCAAGGAAGCCAGATATAGTGGTAAAGGAGAAAGACACCAGAACGGTATTGATTAGAGAAATTTCCAAGCACACCTTGATAAATTACCCATACATGTAATATCTTATGAACTCCAGAGGGAGGCTCTCTTTAGCACGATGCAAGTACTATGCCGAGTATTAGCAGTAAATTTTAGAGACTTAGATCATACTCTATATACCCTGGCTTAGAAGTGAGGTTCATGACTGTCATGGTATATGGAAAACTCACCCATTTGGAGAAACTGCCCCCAAAGAACTTCTGGCTGTCAGAGAATGAATCCAATCTTTGGAGGCTAGAATAGCAGCTTTGAGGAGCTGAGGCAGACAGAGAGGTACAATATATGGAGGAGATCTACAGAGACATAGGGGTATGTTTACTAAACCGGGCTAACGGTTAACCCGGGCTATCTGCAACTAAGTCCCATTGAATAATATGGGACCGAGAGGCAGATAGCCCGGGTTAACCGTTAGCCCGGTTTAGTAAACATACCCCATAGTCGAGAAATCCCACATCTAGTCTGCCTCTGTGCTGCCTTGGAGGAGAGGCAACTGCCTAAATGATGCCTTTAAATTCCCCCCCCCATTAGACTTCAGAAAGTGTTTCACTTAAGAAAGTGTTTGACAAAGTCCCACATCAGAAACTCCGAAGAAAATTAAAAAGTTATGGAAATGTCCCTTTTTTGATTGGAATGGTGTTGATTGAAAAAAAGAGAGTAAGGTTACATGGTAAATTTTCTTTATGTAGGGGGTGAATAGTTTACCTGAAGGATCTGTGTTAGGAATCATTAGAAAAGGAATAGTGAACAAAATAAAGAATGTCATAATGCCTCTGTATTGGTCCATGATGCAACTGTACCTTGATTGTTGTGTGCAGTTCTGGTCTCTGCATTACAAAAGGTACAGAGAAGGGCAACCAAAATGATAAAGGGGATGGGACAACTCTCCTATGAGGAAAGGTTAAAGACGTTAGGGCTCTACAGCTTGGTGAACAGAAGACAGATCTATAAAATCCTGAGTGGAATGAAATAGGTAAACACAAATTTATTGTTTACTCTTTCATCCTGTGAAATGCGTATGTTAAATGTTCCATGTGAACCGCACTGATGGGAAATAGCGCGGTACATAAGAAAATGTAAATAAATAAATAAATATGGTAAAAGCTGATAGTGTAGCTGAGTTTAAAAAAGGTTTGGACAAATTGCTGTTGGAAAAGTCCATACACCATAGTTTGAGAGAAAACCACTACTTATTGCTGGGAGTAGGCGGCATGGAACTGGCTACTTCTGGGATATGACGGGTGCTTTTGACCTGGATTGGATGCTGTTGGAAACAGGACACTGGGCTTGGTGAACTTTTGTCTGAACCAGTGTGGCAGTTCTTTGATTCCTGTACACTACTGAAGTTCCCTTTCAGTACCTTTCTGGTAAGGTCATTAAGGAAGTGATCTTTTGAGAATTGCTCACCTACTGAGGGGTAGTGAACAAATCAGCATAAAGCATCATCGACATACTAAACAAACATAAACACAAAAGACAAACAACCCCAAGAACCCCTAAACTAAGTCCAAAAACACTTTCAGACACCCCATGGCTTCAGCAGTATTTTGAATGTCTTTCCCATATGGATAACTGTTGAGTTCTTTGATATGTGTTGGCGTAACTTGCATTGTAATGTTTTTACATAACACACGATATGCCATACTGGGTCAGGTAGGTGCCCTTCGAAAATCCTGGATAAGGCCTTTACAAAGGTAACTAGGGAAGTTACCTGTGTAAAAGCCTTCGAAAATCGGGCCCTATATTATTTAAACCCTTTGTAACTGTATGATTTCTCTGCTCACACAATGAAGAGAGAATAACTCTTGAAAACCTGTCAAATATACAATACATTAAGTTCGTCCCATAAAAAAGTCTTATCTACAACATATTTGTTGACCTTTATTTACACATATCCAAGTGGAGTAACATGGCAACTGTAATTAACGTGCACATTTTATTTGTCCATATTTTAATAAAGGCTATAAAAAGAGCATAGAAGCAAACAAACCAGATAATGAAAAAGATGTCAGTCAAAAGGCCACAGATGGTTGTGAGTCAGTTGGCAGGAATGACCTGGCCACCGGACCATGAAGCCCAGCAGGGTCAATGACTACCATACTGGCAGAACAGGTGCAGGGCTGGAGTAACAGAATGTTTACCCAAAGTACTAGCCTCATCCCATTTGATGGCACTGGAGTCATGGGAAGAAAGGAACACAGATCATCGTGTCCATAAAAACGGAGACTTTGGGAGCACTTACGAGAAGAGTTATAAAATCTCCAAGAAGACAAAAGCTACTACATTCAAAACAGCAGGCATAAAGACTGGATGGAAAAATGCGGGAGGAAAGGAGAAGAAGAGGGCTTTCCTGGAGATGCAAAAATGTAGATTTGAATCTGGAGAGGGGGGAATGAAATGGGGGGAGGAGAGGCAGAAGAAGAAAAAAGATGGGGAGGAAATCTCAAACATTTAGTGGAAACAAAAGCAGCAGAAGAATTCATAAAGCCTGGAATAAGCCCAGAGGATCCTTAATTTCTGGGAAGTGAGGACAAAGTTTGTAGGGTTGCATCAGGACTGGATCAAGCAGTTCTTACCTATAAATCATGTTTTCTATAAATAAGCAAAAAAATCACTGCCTCCAAAATTTCATTTAAAAATCAGCTTCTCGGCTATGAGGATGATGGTAATATGCTCTAAATAATAGGAACCTTTGTACATTTGGCTACTATGGCCAGGGCCAGCCCAATCACTAAGAGGACGAGGAGCCCGTCTAGGGTGGCCGGCTTCAGGGATGTCAGTTTGGTGTCAGCCACAGGAAATTCCTTCAAAGCCACTGTCAGTAGCAGGCCCTTGAGTATCTGTGTGCACATGATGAAGGCCTGCCATATCCTCCCCCTCCAACATGTGGGCAGGACACAGCAAGCCTCAAGTGTGTGCATGGATGCTCAAAGGCCCATTGCTGATAGTGGCTTTGAAGAGACTCCCTGTGGCTGGCTGTGCAGATGCTAAGCTGCCACCCCTAAAACCTGTATTTTGGCCTTCCAAGGAAGTAGGGAGATGGCAGCAACAGCAGCAGTGGTAGGAAAAGGGAGAAGGAAGGGGAAAGATGCTAAACACCTGGGATGGCATTGGGAATCACCACCCAGGAAAAAGATTTAGGCGTCATTGTGGATACCTGGTTAAAACCCTCGGCCCAGTGTGCAGCGGAGGCCAAGAGAGCAAATAGAATGCTAGGTATGATAAGGAAAGGAATGGAAAATAAAACAAAAGATATTATAATGCCTCTATATCGTTCCATGGTGAGACCGCACCTTGAATATTCTGTGCAATTCTGTTTGCCGTATCTTAAAAAGGATATAACGATTTTAGAAAAGGTTCAAAGAAGAGCCACCAAAATGGTAAAGGGGATGGAAGGATACTCCTATGAAGAAAGGCTAGAAAGTTAGGGCTCTTGAACCTGGAAAAGAGACGGCTAAGGGGAGATATGATAGAAGTCTATAAATTAATGAACGGAGTGGAACGGGTAAACGTAGATCGATTGTTTACATTATCAGAATATAGAAAGACTAGGGGACATGCAAAGAAGCTACAGGGACTGGCTCCTGAGATTGTTTTTTAGGTCTTCCAGTAAAGATTTCCTGGACTCTCATATAAGAATGTTTCCGGATGTCTCGAGAGCCACACAGAAAAGAAGGAAGCAGTTTCTCCTGTATCGTTCGGGTATTGTTCAGTTGGGGGGGTTGTTTTTTCTGAGATTTCCCTGTAAATGTTTGGTGAAATTATCTGGGAACAGATATATTTTCTTTGAACCTTCCCAATTAGCCTCTTTTATTAACTCTAAACAGGTGAATTCTTTGGCTCCTTCTTCTCCTTCCCCTCCGGATAGACCCCCCGATTAGGTGGGCTATCTACGGTTAGGATATTTGCACCGTTCTGTTTTGTCCGTCTTTATCCTTTTATTTGCTAGTTGATAATTTTTTCCTTTGTTTGTGACCCATTCTTGCCGTTATTGTTGTGGACTTGTGGACCTTGAGTCTTTTTCTGTACAAGTTGTTAACTTGTATTTTGAAAAATTGCATAAATAAAAAGTTTAAAAAAAAGAAAAAAAAGAAAATATTTTTTCACTCAACGTTTAATCAAACTCTGGAATTTGTTACCAGAGGATGTAGTAAAGGCTGTTAGTGTAGCTGGGTTTAAAAAAGGTTTGGACAAGTTCCTGGAGGAAAGGTCCATAAACCATTATTAAGAAGGGACCCATGATATCAATGTTTGATCCAGTACAAGCATTGTGGAACCTGTGTCTTTTGGGGAAACTGCTAGGTATGTATGACCTAGATTGGCCACTGTTGGAAACAGGATACTGGGCTTGATGGACCTTGGTCTGACCCAGTATGGCATATCTTATGGGAAGGACTGGACTACAGGCAGAATGGGGGAGGGTAGAATGGGATGAAAAGTGGACGAATAGATGATGACTCACCTAGGACATCAGATGTCCCGGGACCAGCCCTGGTTATAGTACAACTCAAAAATGCCTTTATGCCAATTTGGTATAATCAGCAGCCTCCACCCTGTCCAACCATCTATTTTGTATCTGAAATATGGAAATAAAGATACTTCTTACTTGAATTCTTTCAGGAAAGATACAAGGATACAGTCATAATGCAAACCAGCCCAACACAGAAGCCATGTTTCGCTTCAGGGGTTTTCACATAAGCCCGTTGCTCAACCTGATTCTCCCTCCATAAAGCTCTCTAGTCCGTTCACATTTGCTGTAAAAATTAACCAGAAACACTCGAGCACTGAGCATGTCTTTCAACAAAGCAATTACAATTTTAATATCCGTCAATCTTAACTCATCTTAAATTTAAATACCGTCACCACAGGAAAAAAACAAGTTACATGTTTAAATCAGCACGTAGATTGCACAATCTTCATTACGCACTCATGTCGCACCTGCAAGCTTGCATCATATTCTCCACTGTGAAGTGGGTGGAAAGATGCCGGTGACACCAAACTTTGGTGGGCAAGTGGAGACTCATGAAAAAAAATGGTTTGGCGCCTCTGACATCTTTCCATGCAGCTCACACTGTAAAATATGATGCGAGCTTGCAGGAACAACGTGAGTGGCAAAGAAGCCTGGCTGATTCAGGCTTATATGCTGTTTTGTCTGCAGTGACGACATTTAAATTTAAGATGAGTTAAGATTGATGGCTATTAAAATGTTAATTCCTTTGCTATAATTGGTTTTCAGTGTTTGTGTGTTTCTGTTTTATCGTTAGAACAAACAAGAAGGGACCCTAGAACCTCACAGAGAAAGAATCAGCTTTAGGGGACAGCTTACTGTCGAAACTCTGAAACAGACATGGGTCTGTGTCGAGCTGAGCTGCATTATCGCTGTACCTGAAAAAATTCAAGTACGTACTTCTTTTATTTGTGTATTTACAAAGATCCTAGATGGACAGTATGGGCACCAATGATTATACCAAGCTGACATAAAGGCTTGCATAAAAGCCAAATGCATGCAGGTCCCATTACGCAGAGCTTACTACAGTCCAGCCCTGCTTTGTGATTGAGAGCCTGTTTCGATCTTTTTACACTTTTACTGAGAAAAAATATCCTGTTTTAATTTTTGGATGTTCGTGAGGTCAGTTTGGTATGACAGTAAGTAAAAAATTCAAGAACAATAAATAGAATAAGGACACATCTAGTATACAAATAATGTATGTGACTTTATGATAAATAAAATTAGATTCCTTTCCAAATTTCAGAAAAATGTATACTTTATTTGTATTTGATTCTTCAGCCTGGGATGAGGAAGACTGCAAAGCCAATGCTTGCAGGCTATAGGGAAAGGGAGTTGTAGCCATAGAGTACCTAGGGCCAATATAGCCTGGGCCACAGGTACACAGCTGGAAGAACGACAGGGCTAGTGCAACCAGATATGCAAACCATGTAACTGCAACTGCCCAATAACATCTCGGGAGCGGCATCGATACCGTGCCATTGAAGGAGAAGCCACAATGATAGAGATGCAGCTTCTCTTCTCCCAGTCCTACACCCTCTAGTCACAAGAGCAAGACCTTACAGTGGTGTTGATGAGGCCTCTCTGCTCTGCTGCTGTTGGCAAAGGAGCAGGACAACAAAAGTGCAACTCCAGCGATCCTTACATCTCTCCCCCAAGTATGGCTGGCAGGAGAACTGGCACGTAACACAGTTTCCTATGCCATGTGTGGGGCCAGAAAGGCCTCATGTGACCCAGGAAACTGCGGCTGCTCCTCCTGCTAGTCACATGGGGAAAAGGGGAAATGATGTAGGCAGGCAGGCCAGAAGACTAGGTGGATTGGTACAGCAGAGCAGAGGCCAAATCAGATTGCACTAAAATCTAGCAGGAAGGCAGAGAGCTGATTAACGGTAGAGTCTTTCATGGGCTTGGAAGATGTAGGAGTCAACCTACTAGGGAAAGAGATTGTGAGGAGAGCATTTTGGTGGTAGGGATGAGGAGATATGGCCAAGTGTGGAAAGCAAAGACTAAACTTTGGGGAAGACGCCAAGAAAGAGAGGACAGGGGTTGAAAGAAGGGAAAAAGGTAAGGCCCAGGTTAAGGGAGATGGGGGAGAAAGGAGGCAGTAGCCAGGTATTAAGTAAAAGAGGAAGGGAGAGAAAATCTATGATGGAGTAGGAAAGAGGGAGAGATGGCTAAGGATGGAAGGTGAGAGTGAGAGGACTGGTTATTGAATACGTAGAGGGTAATAAAGGACTCATGATGAGAGAGCAGTGGAAAAAGAGAAGGCTAGGGATAGATGTGGAGGGAGAGAAAACCAGGGATGAGAAGGGGAAGTAATCCAGGAAAGTAATATAGGAAAAGGGATGAGGAATGAAGGAGGACATAAGAGAAAGAGGAGAGAAAAGAGTACGCAGGAGGAGGAGACAAGGAGCAAGAGAGAGAAAGGTGGGAAAGTATTAAAATGTCCACTTTGAAGAAAAGAAACAAAGGGAGAGAGAAATAAAACAGAAAAGGAAAAAAGGCATCAGAAAAGCAAGAGAGAGAGATAGAACATGAAAAAAATAACAAAGTTGATCAGAGAATGAGGAAAACGAAATACTGAGAGAAAATCAAGCCAGAGGCACCAAAGACTGGAAACTTTTATCAACTGGTAGAAACATTAATGTAAAATATCCTATCCTGGGACTCAGTTCAAACTCTCAGACCTAGACATGCATTATATGTTGGGTACAGAGGGATTTTGTTGGCTGATTTGGCTTTTTCTGGTGCATAATTAATTATCTTCTATGTAGGACATATCAGTCAACCTTGAGGCTTATGTATTGGACCTGGAATATATTTTGTGTTAACCAAACTAGAAGTGTGTGCTTTTAGAAATTACTACAATTTTCCATGTGAACAGTCCCCCTAATGCCCCATGAACTGCAAAGGGGAACAAGTGTCCTGGATTCACCTAACAGAAATGTGGTTGCCATAATCTAACATTGCCACACTGGCCCCCTATTAGCTTGGTTCAGGCGTTCAAACTTGGAAAATAAGAGATGCACGAAAAGGAGCCTCTTTGAATCACTAGGAGGTGTCTATGGGGAGGAGGGCCAGCATAATATGGGGACCTCACTAAAAGTACAGCTTTCAGCCCTTGTATATATTTACAATTTACTGATCAAGACCTAACTCCTTCCAGAAGCTTCTGCTTTAAGGACACAAATCCTGGCACAGATGCTCGTTACCAACTTTGGGAATTAAAAACCTGAGTACACAGACTGCAAACAGCAAACTGGGGTTTACAATGAGTGAATCTTTGAAATCTGCTCCAGAAATGCTGGACTGACTCTTTAGTCAGACACAGGAAGACTTAGCCCTTCCACTGAGCGGCAACCTTCTGTGAATGGGCTGAAGACTACAGATTTTTTGAATTGAGACAGTTGTTTCAGCCCATTCTCTAGCTAAGATACAGTGAAGGGCCACTCCTAGTTTTTGGAAACAGGGACGGCCCAAGGGGAGTGTGGGGCCATGTGCGGAAATTTGTTGCAGGGCCTCATTTGCATAAGGAGCCTCATTTGCATAATATTTGCATAATGTGCTTTTAGTAAACATGCCTCTTAATGAGTGTCTGGATAAAGAAAGACTACCAGATTTCTAAATTACTATATTCCAGTGCCAACCGCCAGGCCCATTAGGAAGTAATATAAACACTGATTATTTAGAACCCATAGCAAACCCACCGTATCATAACAGCACTACCAAGACTCACAAAGCACCAAACCCTACCTATCAAAAAGGCAACACTGCAAATATTAAACCAATACATCTCAGGGAATACCAATACACCTCACTGGGGGAAAGAGAACAAGTGGGACTGTCAAATAGAAAGTACATGAACAGATTACCTCAGCTCAGTTACACATGCAGAACATAGACCATCACCACACAAAGAACAAGGGATCACAATTTAGAAATAGGAAGATAACAGGATAATAACACTGGAGAAATAAGACTATAAAGTAATTTCCTCTTGCAATAAAAAGAAACACAAAGATTTTAGCAATACACATTTCTCAGACCTGACATATTCCAGTTAATAAATTCAAAATAAAAAGTATTTTTCTACCTTTTGTTTGGCCATTTTATTTTTCAGTTGCAATTGCTCCAGTCACTTTCTTCTGGTTTCTTTGTGTCGTCTGCGAGCTGTCCATTTGTCCTTTGTTCTCTCTTCTAGATTTTTTCCATTCTCTCTCTATATCTGCTTTAACATACTGATCTTTCCCCTTTTGCTCTTTCCCCCATTTCTTTCTTTATTCCTTTATCATCCACTCAAATTCCATCCTTCCATTCTCAATCGCCACTTACTCTGCCAATACCCTGCCAATCGTAGATTTTTCTTCCCTCCCACACAAAATATCTTTCCCCTCTCCATTCTCATTCCCCATCCCCTTCTAGTCCTCCCCCCAAAATCAGCTCCCTTCTAGTTCTAGATCCACCCAGCATCCGCTCCCTTCTAGTCCCATTCTCCCATGCCCCCAAATCAGCCCATTTCCAATCCTAGCCCCCCATATGCTCCTTTCCAGTCCCATTCCAGCCCCCATTTCCAGCCCTATTCCAGCTCCCATCAGCCATTTCCAGTCCTATTCCAGCCCATCAGCCCATTTCCAGTCCAAGTCCCCCCCATTATCTAATTTCCAATCCTAGCTCCCCCATCAGCCCATTTCCAATCCTAGCCCCCCATATGCTCCTTTCCAGTCCCATTCCAGCCCCCATTTCCAGCCCTATTCCAGCTCCCATCAGCCCACTTCCAGTCCTATTCCAGCTCCCATCAGTCCATTTCCAGTCTTATTCCCCCATCAGCCATTTCCAGTCCTATTCCAGCCCATCAGCCCATTTCCAGTCCAAGTCCCCCCCCCCCCCCCCATTATCTAATTTCCAATCCTAGCTCCCCCATCAGCCCATTTCCGGTCCTAGTCTATCCCCCATCAGCCCATTTCCAATCCTAGCCCCCCTCCATCAGCCCATTTCCAGTCCAAGTTCCCCATCAGCCATTTCCAGTCCTATTCCAGCTCCCCATCAACCCATTTGCAGTCCAA
Organism: Ichthyophis bannanicus; assembly: GCA_033557465.1. NCBI lineage: Eukaryota > Metazoa > Chordata > Amphibia > Gymnophiona > Ichthyophiidae > Ichthyophis > Ichthyophis bannanicus. Next base: position 72,755,287 of record CM066032.1, read on the forward strand.
GCAGCCCCCATCAGCCCATTTCCAGCTGCAGCTTAACCTCCCATCACAGCCCATTTCCAGACCTAGCCCCCCCCCCCATCACAGCCCATTTCCAGTCCCAGTTTACTCTCCCATCACAGCCCATTTCCAGCCCATTTCCAGTCCAAGCTTCCCCTCATCACAACCCATTTCCAGTCCTATTCCAGCCCGTCATCCCATTTCCAGTCCAAGTTCCCCCTCATCAGCCCATTTCCAGTCCTATTCCAGCTCCCCATCAGCCCATTTCCAGTCCTAGCCCCCCACATCACAGCCCATTTCTAGTCCCATCCCCCCATCATAGTCCATTTCCAGTCCCAGCTTACCCTCCCATCACAGCCCATTTCCAGTCCAAGCTTCTCCCTCCCATCACAGCCCATATGCAGTCCAAGCTTCCCCCAATCATAGCCCATTTCCAGTCCTAGCCCCCCAATCACAGCCCATTTCCAAACCCATCTTACTCTCCCATTACAGCCCATGTCCAGTCCAAGCTTCCCCCATCACAATAAATAAAATAAATAAATTTGCAGTCCAAGCTTCCCCCCATCACAGCACATTTCCAGTCCTAGCGCCCCCGCCCATCCACTGAAGAGCCCTACGGCCATCTAAGGGACTTCAGAGGGAGCCAGGAAAGCCCACGCAAGGCCCCATCTCCCTCTGCACAGCTGCCAGTGTGAAGAGTGTTTTCCCTCACGCTGGTGGCTGTTTCAGTGAAGCGCACTGAATGCTGGGAAAAGGCGAACAACATTCTCGCACAACGGAGGGGCCAGCCCTGTTTGGAATAGAAAAGTCTGGGAGCTGGGCTTCAGCTGTCATCCAGAGCTCCCAGCCTTGGACTCAAACTTTAAAAAACCCCCACAAAGTTCAGAAAGAAAAAAATTCAGCATTTGCTGCAAACTCCCTTGGGAAAAACAGTTTGAGCCCGGAAACTGCCTCTACACCAGGTGAATTGCCTCCAAATGGTGAGACCTTTCCATAAAATCACCAAGGATTTGGAATGAACTGAGTTTGTATCCTGATCCAGCCAGAGCTTAAAATACTTGTTTTGTCCTATTTTAAAAGAACTTTGCTTTAGGTTATCTAAATAATTATTTCTGGGTTCAAGAAGTTGTTTAATTTCTGTGGTCAGAAAATCTGTGCAAAGTCTAATTCACATATTCAGCTGGTCTATACTATTTGCTAAGGTTTTGAAAAAGATATTGTTATTTAATATTTTAATTTCTTCCTTATGTTTACCGTAGTAACTACCTATTTTGTGTTTCTTAGTCAGCTGGTTTTGTTTATGACAGCAACGATAAAAGTTTTCTTCAAGCAATTTTCTGGCTGTTTTCACTTTGAGCACAACACACTACATCACAGGGCCCAATACCCATTATTTCATTTGGAATTTTCTAATCTCACTGCATCTGATGAGTCCTTTGAACCCTGAATTTCCAGGGGTTCGAGTGCATATCAAGAACACCGAAAGCCTCCAGCTCACTGAAGGTGTCTCTGGACCTGTCTCCTGTAGATTTCAGGCAACTACAGGGCAGAAAAAGCAGCCACTGATTACAACAATAATCATTTGCACAGAGCTGCAAAACAGGTATGAAGAGCTTTGTGACTCCCACCTTGCAGTGGTGCAAGAATACGAGGCAGCCTAGGCGAACCTCATTCCTGCAACCCCGGTCTGCGGGACCAGCTGCAGTGGCGGCAATTTTATTTATTTATTTATTTGTCTATTTTTAAATGCCGCTTTATCTGGAAATCAAAGCGGTTAACAAGTAACAATATACCCATGTTTTGTGTTTTACATAGAATGGTAAACCCCAGATTGTTGGTTTGTTAGTGATTATATGAAAGTACATATCTGTAACTAAGTTAACAATGTTGAAATCAACATATTAACAATCACACATTTTCAGCATTGCTTAAACGCTGTGCATATTGGGATTGTGATAAGTCATAGTAGGCGATTAACACAGGGCTAAGATACTGGGGCAGGTTAAGTGACTAATTCCTTGATTCTTTGGTAGTTTATGGATAAAGCCACTTCTGCCCCCATGCAAACAGGAAGTCTGAAGGTTTTGGTAAGCGCTGTGGTCCCGGAGAGGAGCGGCAGTGGTGGCAATGGGCCACCTTCGCTCCATTGACGCTCTAGGCAACCACCTAGTTTGCCTAGTGGTAGCATCCAGCCTTTTTCCCACCACCCCACCGATACCACATACAGTTATTATCCATGGTGTAGGAGAAGCACCCGGGCATGGCCCCCAGGATCTCAATGTTCCTTCTCTTTTGCCCATCCCTTCCAGCTGGCACAGTAGTGCTGGTGCTGGAGTTGAGCTGGGGAGGGGAAAATGTTGGGATTGGAGATGCCAGTTAGAGGCTGGTGGAATCTGACCTAGGGGAGAAGGGGAAAAATGATGGGACTAAAGGAGGAGAGAAAGGAGAGAGCTGAAGATGGGGGAAGAGTCAAAGAGGCAGATGGTGGGTAGGGGGGTGATCAGTGGGGTTGGTGGAGGGGGTGGCTGGAGTTAGGTTTGGGAAGAGAATTGAACAGTGCATATGTGTGTGTAGGAGAGAAACAAAGAGTTGGGGAGGGAGATCTCATGATGTCGTGTGCCAAATTGCCTAGCTATAGCTTTGGGAGCCGAACATTGACTATCAGGAAGCGCAGTCTGAGCCTCTCAACTGGAGAACAGATGGGCTAGATGAGGTACAGCTAAAAATGGAAATAAAACACAAACACACTTGCACAGGAAGGCTTATTGTGCTCTGGCCCCACTGGAAGCTCATTCTGATTAATGGAAACCCAAACAGATCAGAAAGAAATTGCAAGTTCGTAAGGAAATAAAATAAAAAAATCTAAAGACTATGGGGGACGGATCACTCACAACCTTTTTGTCCATCTGGTGGGCAAACCAGCTGCCTAAAAATGTTTTTCTTGAAAGGAGAGTAAGGGCCAAACTGAAGTCTTATGCATGTCCGTCCGCATGTGCATATTACAGTGCGTGTGTGGGTTTGTTGACGTTGGTGTAAATTGTGCTGAGAGGTTTAGCCTTCCCCGTCTGTTAAAAAATGTCAGTGCCACTTGAGATCTGGCAACCTGCCATAGGAACACGCTGAAACTATTTTGACAGAATACTTATTAGACAGTCAGCCTCGTTATCAGATTGCTTAATCAAATGGAAAACTAATCACAGCAACACCAAGGAATGGCTGGGATAATTTACAAGTCACACACAGTTTAGAATTTCTATGTGTCATCTCTCATGACAGTAGTTACAACGTACAGGACCAAAAATGTTATCAAATACGAACAAGAGGAATTCCAAACACAGAGATTATCTCCTATAAGGTAACACAAACAGACATCTGGGTCTAGAATTCTGCACAGGCTTGTGCTTAGATACACCCCAGGAATTATGGGCCAAGAAATGGAAAATTATGCAAAATTATACACAATATTAAATAGTATTTTTTACACACAATATTAAATAGAATAATATTTCGATATCCAAAGAAACATGTACAAGTACTTTAATACATCACAACAACGTAAACAGGCTTATATCATTCAAAAAGAACAAGGAATACTTCTGGGGTGAAACACCCCAAGCCACTCATACCCTGTAAAATCTCTGATTTTATTGTCTAGAGCAGTGGTTCCCAAACTATGCTTCATGACACAAAATGAGGTTGCAAAATTAGTGGGACAGGTCGCAAGGAACAGGTTACCTCTTCTCCTTCGCTGTGGGCCTCCATTTCAACCTGAAACCACTTGTTGCAGTCAACACAGACTCATAAAGCTCGTCCCCTCTGCCCCGTCCTGCTTGGGTTTCCTATTAGGCCACAAATCCATGTTGAACATGAGGGTCTGTTTGGTTATCTTGGCTCACAGGACCCACGTCCATTGATGCAGTCACGACTTCCCCACTTTCTGTGAGTGAGAGGGAGAGAGGAAGGGTCTACTCTATTCGCTCGGCATCTCGGGTCATTGAATTTTCAAATCTAAAAATGGAGTCACACTGGATAAAGGTTTGGGGAGCACCAGCCTAGACTATAAAGATGCGAGTATAGGCTGCTGAGGCGCCCAACGAGCTATTTGCTCTACATGACATCAGCAACTAGGGAGCTTCGGGGGAGGGAGTGAAAATGCGCCTGCACTGACGACAACATTCACAGATAGTGTGTGCCAAAGACACCCAAGCTGCCTGTGATGTGCCTTCAGCATCCTTGTTCTGCCCCAATCCACCCAGTTGTTGCCTCATTGCACACCATCTGGTTAGTGAGGGATTCTTACCTCACTTCCCAACACTAACAGCACGGTGTGCTTAGCGGGCGGTAAACTCTACGCTAATGGTTAGTGTGGATTAGTAAGACTGCCCCAAAGTCATCTGAGATGGCTCAAAGAGAATATAAGACACATTCTGATATTTAATTACACATTTCCAAGGAAACGTAAGAAAGAACTCAGCCCCTAACTGAAGAACTCTGGATCTTAATGCAAGAAACTGTCTATGCTTCCCCTTTGTGGCCTTAGACATATCAGGGAAGATCTAGACTTTCACCTTCAAGAAAAGATTACCATAATGCTTAAAGGACACTTTTAATAACTAGTCCAGTGCTAGCCAAATCATCTATATGTAAGATTCTCCATACAGTGAGATCTCATTTCTGGCAAGAAGTTGTTTTCTGGTGGTACGCCAGACTCATTCACTCTGTTCCTTGTTGGAAATCAGGAATCTTAAAATTCGTATCCATTGCTTGATTCTTAACAAATTAGATACTGTAACCTCATGTTCAGTGGTCTCCGCCTTCCCTTCATTAAGGGACATGTTTAATAAAAAGTGTGCTACTGCGCCATTAGCAAGTGGTCTGGCCACAAAAGCAACACAGTCTGTGCCAACTTCAGGAGGGGGGACGATCATGCTAACCTGGCATGTGGGTGCAGCTAACACCATTATTGAGTTGGAAAGGATATGAAAAGATCGTGGAAGCTGAAGTAATAACCATTTAGATTCATATAAAGATGTTCATTCAAACATTTTTTTTTCAATTTAATACTTAAATCCAGTTGCCTCTGGAGTGGAAAGCCTGGTGGTAGGTTTTCAGTACTTAGATTTCCATGAAAACTTCCAAGAGGGTGTTAACATTAATGCTGGTGTTAGCTAATACCCATTAAGACATACTATTTGTGTATTGATTAGCAAACAACCAGTTCCTCAATAGAACACTAACATGAATGCAGAAGATGTAAATACAAGAGCAAGTAGCCTACAGAACAAATACCAATAATGCTAATTCAAGCCTCTTGGGTCCAAACCCCGACTATCATAACACACAAATACACAAAAGGGGCCTTCAGTGTCCCATGCCTCCCCACCTTGTTCACCCCTCCTGGTGGTAGAAGGTACCTGTTTCCCATCTGCCAACGGCAATAGCAAATCCAAGATGGCACCACTAATACCGATCTACACACTAAAGCATGTACTCCGGCATATGTGCTCGAGATGCCATTTTGAATGTGGCGTTTCTATGACCAGAAGAGAAATTGAATTTTTTCAGTCAGCAAAGATTCCTAGATGGAAAGGCGAATGTGGTTTTGGGGTGGGAACTCCAGAGATCTGCTGTTGTGTTGTAAGGTGGAGGGGGTTGGATTCAGAAGTTCAATGTTATTTTGCAAAGGAATTGGGGGGGGGGGGACTGGGATGCCTGATGTGTCATGGGAAAATACAGGAAATTGTGTTGCAGAGATTAGAAGGCTGGGAGGTTCAATGTTATGTCACAGTAGGGCACAGGGGTATGGATTTAGAGAACTGGTGTTGTACTGGGGACGGGTAGAATCCCTAATGTTTATCATTAGGGTGGAGAGAGTTAGAGTGTCAAACGATGAAAGAGAATAGGGTAAAAGGTCAGAAAACAAAGAAGAGACTGAAAGAAAGATGCAAGCACAAGAAGAAAGGAAAAAGAACATATTGGGATAGAGACCTGAATACTGGAGTCTTGTGAGAAACTTAGGAGCACTGGCAAAGCATGGAGTTCCCAGGACAGAGAATGTAAACAGACATTATCTTTTAATCAGAGAGCTGAACCATCAGGCGGTTGACCCCTATGAATCCTCCTCACCCAGACATATGGAACCTTGGCAGGGGCCAGAGCATCTCACATGAGCCACTTCAACCGCTGCCTGTGTTTACACACAAGAAACAAATGTTGAATTTGTTATTTCTCACATCAACTTGCCCTAAATATTAGCACATTTTAAATCAGTTGGCCAAAAAAGTCTCACTCAGTTATGCAAACGCAGCTGTTCTTCTGTGCTGGGGAAAGAAAGGCCACTCACTTCACTGTCAGTGTTGAGAAAACCACTTAAAATGGGTAGGGTGGCCAGCTGTTAGAGCATCTCTGTCCTGGTCATGGGAAGGGCAAAGGCGTGAGGGCAAAGTCCAGGGAAGGGGTAGATCCAGATAGAAACATTTCAGGTCTACCATGCGAATTTTGGATAATAAAAATCTAGCCTCTGACCACAATCCAGTAAATTCCACCCACTGGACATGTCTGTATTATTATGGGGTATGTTCACTAAACTGCTAACGCTGGGTGATTAGCTACATAAATCTTGTGGGTGGCGCAGGGGATGTCCCCAGCATTTCCTCAGCAGATACTGCAGAGGCAACACTGGGATCACAGGGGGGGGGGGGGGGGCAAGCTTCCTGGATGCACCCATCATCACCCATTGAGGTAGCAATAGTAACATTTGCTGTAATTGCGTGTTGTAGGCCTGCCCATTCTCTGCCTTAATCCCACCCAAGCCTGTATTACTGGGCAAAATGCACACATCACAACTTTTTGCCACATCAGCTATCTTTGCGGCGTGCCAATCCCGCATTAGCAGCGCAAAGACAGCTAACACCCTTTAGTAAATATACCCCGATGTGTAAGATCATAATTGTGCGCTGCAGTCTTTCCAGTTTTCTCTACCAATAAGATCTAGGTTGTCTGGAGTATCTGTGTGTTTTCTATAGTTTTAAAAATCTCTGCTCAGCCATCTTGCTTTCCGTTGATGGTTTCTATACAAACTGCCAGATACTGGAGCGGAACATGCTGTTTCCTTATGGTCTGCAAGGAGGGCAGATAGCTATAGGTTCTCGTCTGCGATTTCTTTGCAAAAGCAAAAGGGAGACAGTTGTTTTGAAAAGGGCGGTGGCCATTTTGGGATAAGAGAGAGCTTCACTGGAATGCCTTGTCAGATACAAAATATTTGTTGTTTTCAAATGAAACACAGCACTGTCTGCTCTAATGCAGGACAGCTGACCAGCTGACCCAGAGGAGGCCTATCCTGTGCCAGAGCTACTAAATTACCCAGTTTCAGAAGAAATACTTTTTGGCTAGTTCTGGCTTTGAATTTACACACCAATGCAGTGTGGTACTGTAGTTCTTGATTCTACCCATTGAAACCAGTACTGCAGGTCCCATAATGCATCATGACAAGTTTCTAGAATTGTCCTATCTTCCCCCTGGAATTCGATAATGTGGCAACTCTGCTATCCTTATGATGAGAAAGTGTGGTTACTCACCTGTAACAGGTGTTCTCCGGGAACAGCAGGAATCAGTCCTCACATGGGTGACGTCGGCATTGACAGAGCCCATGCAGTAACCTCTCCCCAGCTTTAAAAGAAAGCCTTTGTCAGATCCATCACGCATGTGTAGCTGCCTTCCAGCCTCAGTATTTATTTATTTTAGTTTCTTATATACCGCACTATTTAGTATCAGCGCGGTTTACATGGAACAACGAACAATAATGAAACAAATGTTAGTTTTACAGAGAACAGGGAAATACAGCTTGGATAACTTAGGGAAACACGCACATCAACTATTTACATATGTAACAGTAAGCTTCTGAGAGTGGATCATGAACCACCTATGGATAGATATTAAGAATAGGGACTGTGATGCAAAGGTTTCTAGAGGAAGAGGTGTGGCTATGGTGGAGTATGGTTGATCTGGTAATGTTGTATAAATAAGTAGTGTTTGAGTGCCTTCCTGAATTGTGCGAGATCGGTAATGGCTCGGATTTCTGGCGGTAGTATGTTCCAACATTTGGGAGCATAAAGACTGAAAGCCCTGTTTGACATTGTTAGTGTGCATTTTGTTGATGCACTTGGGATAATTAGAGTGTTTGTAGATGTGGATCTTCTGGATCTGTTAGGCGGAGTGGGCTGGACTAGATTAACTAGTGATGAAGCAGTTATGCCGTTGATGGCTTTAAAGCAGGGGTCACCAACCTGCGGCCCGCGGGCCACATGCGGCCCGCGAGGGCCTTCCGTGCGGCCCGCGAGACTCTCCCCCGGTGCAGCCCGCCAAGGCAAACTCACAGACTCCTTCATGTCAGCTCTCTCCCTTCTTCTGCAGCCGCGGTTCCCTGCCTCTTAGGGAACCGCGGCTGTGCTTGTAACATCATCGCGGCTCCGTGCAGCATTGTCCCGCCTCTAAAGGAAGTGGTAAACAACTTCCTTTAGAGGCGGGACAATGCTGCACGGAGCCGCGATGATGTTACAAGCACAGCCGCGGTTCCCTAAGAGGCAGGGAACCGCGGCTGCAGAAGAAGGGAGGGAGCTGGCATGAAGTATAGGTACGAGCAGTTTTCTTTTGGGTTTTTTTTTTTTCGCACGGGGGGGGGTGCGGCCCGCGAGTCTGCCGGTAGTCGGCTGTGCGGCCCGCGGCCCTTTGGAGGTTGGTGACCCCTGCTTTAAAGGTAAGCGTCAGAGTCTTGAATAGTATTCTTCCGTGTGTTGGGAGCCAGTGGAGCTGCATTAAGATGGGCGTAATGTGGTCAAACCTCGATGCTCCAGATAGAACTCTAGCAGCGGCGTTCATGGCAAGTTGTAGAGGATTCAATGTAGACTGTGGGAGACCTTGGAGAATGGCATTGGCGAAATCAAAATGGGGAAGGATAAGAGCTTGGTATACAGTCCGGAAATCACTTGGGTCCAATAAGGATCGGAGGTGTTTGAGTGTCCAGATCTTGAAATATACAGCTCTGACAATGTAGGATATGTGTAGTTTCATGTCCAAATGTTGATCTAATATGACTCCTTAATATCGAATTGTAGATTTCGTTTGGAGTTCAGCTTCTCTCACTTTTTATATGAGGAGGTGGGGTAAAATTCGGATTTTTTGTGATGAAGAGTACCTCCGTTTTCTTATGTTGAATACAGAGGTTTTGAGATAGAAACCATTCGGACACTGAATCAAAACATTCAATGAGAGGTGAGAGGTCCATTTGCTTTGTGGAGAATGGCATGTAGAGAAGGATGTCATCGGCATATATCTGACATTGAACATTGAAAGATCTGATGATGTTACAGATAGGTTGTACGTAAATGTTAAACATGAGAGATGACATAGCTCAAAATGGCAAAAAAGTAAAGCAACTCCAAGGGGAGAAGGGAGGGTTGTGAGGATTGATTCCTGCTGTTTCCGGAGAACACCTGTTACAGGTGAGTAACCACACTTTCTCTGGGAACAAGCAGGAAGTCAGTCCTCACATATGGGACTCCCTAGCTACAGGCTGCCGAAAAATCCTGTAAGCCACGGGCGACCCAAAAAGCAAACCATGAGGAACAGCAAGAGTACAGTTTGATCACAAGACCTCAGCAGCAACTCTAGCGTCAAACAGGGAAACCAGTTCTCTAGCAGCCTGGACACACAAAGTGCAGGATTTGCCTTAAACCTCAAAGAAATGAGGGCGTTCCACCAGGTTGAAGGTGCTGTCCCGCCGGGACTCCTCCTCCAGGCAGTTATGTGCTGTGAAGGTGTGACTTGAGGACCAGGTAGCAGCCCGGCATCAAGGGAACTGAGCGGAGGTTCACCACAGACGCTGTATGCCGTGACATGATGCTCTTGCAAAAGACCTGCCTGGCCATAGGTGAAGGTGATGCAGTCTGCCACCAGGTGGACAGAGTATGCTTGGAGACTGCTATGCCCAGGCGATTAGGGTCATAGGAAATGAAGAGCTGCAAGGAGCAGCGATAAGACTTGGTCTGCTATAAATAATAGGCAAAGGCCCATTTACAGTCCAGCGTATGGAGAGCAGCCTCTGCCCAACTGGCATGAGGTCACAAGAAAAAGGTGGGAAGCACCACCTCCTGGTTGAGGTGGAACTACTACTAGGGAGAACACCTTAGAAAGGAACTTAGGGTGTGTCTGGAGCACCCCTCCCCCATTTCCTCTAGAAATGCCATTTTGAATATGGCGTTTCTATGACTAGGAGAGAAACTGAATTTTTTCATTCAGTGAAGATTCCTAGGTGGAAGGGTGAATGTGGTTTTGGGGTGAGAACTCCAGAGATCTGCTGTTGTGTTGTAAGACAAGCAGTTGTGAGCACCACGAGGAAGACCACCTTCCAGGACAGATACTGCAGGTGGCAGGAAGCCAGCGACTCAAAGGGTGGAGCGATGAGCATTGAGAGGACCACACTGAGATCCCACGCTGCCACCGGTGGTTGAATGGGTGGTCAAGAGAGCAGGAGGCCCCTCTGGAAGCGAGTCATGAGATGCTGGGCATTGAGGGGCTTCCCCTTGATGATATGATGATGTGCCGATAACACACTGAAGTGAACTCTGATGGAGTTAGACTTCAGACCAGCATTCGACAGGTGCAGCATATACTGCAGCACCATCTGGACAGAACAAGAGAAGGAGTTGGCACCCCTCTCTGCACACCAAACAGAGAAGTGATACCACTTGAAGGCATACACCCGCCAGGTGGAATCCCTGTATGATGACAACACGACCTCTTCTACCTCCCTAGGCAAGTTGAACTGGGTCAGGGCTACCCTTTCAGTAGCCAGGCTGTCAGGGCCATGGACCCCAGGTTGGGGTGCACGAGAGAGCCATCCTCCTGTGAGAGGAGTTCCGGGGGTGCTACCCAGGGGAACTGGAGGCGCCTGAGAAAGGCTGAAAAGCAGTGGAAACCATGGTTGCTGGAACCAAAGGGGGGCTATGAGGATTAGGATGGCCCAGTTGAGAGGGACCTTGAAGAGGGTCTTAGCAATGAGCAGCGTGGGAGGATAGGCATAGAGGATGCCTTCCGTCCATGGATTGAGAAATGCCTTGGTCACCCACCCAGGAGGGGTGCAGTGCTCTAGAGCAGAAGCAGACCAGCTGAGCATTGACCAGGCTGGCAAAGAGATCCATCACAGGAAGGCCCCAGCGGTAGAACAGTCGGTTGGCCACCCACAGGGTGAGCTGCTACTCGTGGGGCTGGAGAACCCAGCTCAGTCGGTCCACAAGAACATTGTCTTGGCCTGGGAGGTACATGTCCCTGAGGAGCATCCCACTCTCACTGGCAAAGGTACAGAGATGGACTACTTCACAGCACAGGAAGGTGACCCTGTACCCCCCTGCTTGTTGATGTAGAACATCACCACTTGGTTGTTTGTCTGAATTAGGATGAATTGGTTCCACAGCTGGTGCTGAAAAGCTTGGAGAGCGCAAACGATGGCTTGTAGCTGCAGGAAGTTGATCTGTTGGAAGCTCTCCATTGCTGACCACAGGCACTGAGTGTGGAGGTCACTGCAGTGGGCTCCCCAGCCCAACTTGGAGGTGAGGACCCTCTGAGGAGTTGGGACTTGAAAGGGCATCCCTGCTAGCAGGTTCCATGGCTGTCGCCTCCAGATAAGGGACTCGGCAAGGGGATGGGAGATGGTCACAGTGTTATGCAGACACTCCATCACCTGAGACCACTGGGAGCAGACAGCCCATTGGGACAGATGCATGTGGAGATAGGCGTCGATCGTGATGTGCACTGTCAAGGCCGTGTGCCCCAGGAGGAACAGCATGAGCTGGACAGAAGCCGAGTTTTGGCCTTGAACCTCTCTTACGCGGGCCGCTAGGTGCTGGGCCCTGTCGAGGGGTTGGAACACTCTTGCCTGGACTGGTGTCTAGCAATGTCCCTATGAACTCAAGGCTTGGGGTAGTTGATGACAAACCTCAAGTGCTCCAGAGTAAGGCTGGTGTGGCATGCTGCTTGCTGCACATCGACAGCTGTGCCGCTTCTTTTCAGCCAGTCATCCAGTTAGGGAAAGACGAACACCCCCCTGCAGCCGCAGGTCAGCAGCGACCTCTGCCAGGCACTTGGTGAACACCCTTGGGGACGAAGCCAAGCCAAAGGGCAGAACCCTGTATTGGTAGTGGCATCTTCTGACGACAAATTGGAGGTACGGCCGGTGGTGTAGATGGATGGGAACGTGCATGTACGCATCTTTGAGATCTAAGGAGCATAGCCAATCTCCCTGCCAGAGGTAAGGCAGCAATGTTCCAAGGGAGAGCATTTTGAACTTCTTCTTCACCAGGAACTTGTTGAGATCTCAAAGATCCAGAATAGGACAAAGCCTCCAGTCCTCTTGGGAACCAGGAAATACCGGGAATAGAACCCCTCACCCTTGAGGTGGGGCAGGACTAGATCCACCACCTTGTTGGCCAGAAGCCCTGTGAGCTCGCACTAGAGCAAGTCTTGGTGAAGGGAAGTCATTGGGAGTTCCCCTGAAAAGAACAGGGGTGATGTCTGATCGAAATGGAGGAGGGCCCAGGAGTTGGTGGTGATGCTGGACCACCGGCTGGCATAGAACACCAGACACCCGCCCCCCCACCCCCGGGTGCTGTGGGACTAGACTCCCAGGGGAGAAGCTATGCCCAAGGAGTCAAAACCCCCTTCAGGTTGTGGATGTGGCACAGCCTAAGGCTTTAGGTCCTTAGGCTTACATGGGCTTTGCCCCTGTCCCTTGGCCTGCTGGCCCTATTGGGGAGCTGGGAAGGCTGGGTACTGGGGGTAGTTTCCATAAAACTTCCTCTTCTTCGGGTAAAGGGGCTTTTTCCCTGAAGCCTTTCGTCGGGAAGGGTCAGCGGTCTTTTTCAAGAGCCTGATGCTGGTCAGGAACTCGGATTCCAGTTCGGTGGCCTTGTCTGTCATGAGCTTGCAGAAGAGATTTTCTCCCTGACAGGGAACATCAACCAACTTGTCCTGTACCCATTGCTCCAAGTCAGAGGACTGCAGCCAGGCCTGGCGGCAGGCACTAATGCCAACTACAGCTATTCTGGCCGCTACCTCGAAACTGCCATAGGCTGCACGAGTGATGAATTTGGAGCACTCCTTGACCATCAAGGTCAGGGTCTGGAACCACTGAAGAGGTTCATTCTGCTAACCCAGCCGAGAACCTGGCGAGCTCCCTTGCCATGTCCCGTAAGTACATGCCCATGTACAGCTGGTAGGCTTGGATCCAGCCGATGAGCATCTAGCCTTGGTAGCATTGTGGGCCTCTCTTCTGGGGGGCACTGAGAAGTATGTCTTCTGGCTCTTGATCCTACATATGGCCGCCTCCACCACCATGGAGTTCTGAGGCAGTTGCACTTTCTGGAACCCAGGACTCTTGCAGACTCGATACATGGAATCGAGCCACCTGCTCACAATCGGCACCAAGGTCAGGGAATCCCACATGTGGAAGAGAAGCCATTCCAGAATGAGGGGCCTCGGACTGGAGAATCTCAAGGTGCTCCACCTGAGGCTCCTCCTTGGCCTTCACCATGTCCCTGACGAACTCCAAGAAGGAGAGGTCCTCGGAAGGGGACCTGTGTTGGTCCACTAAAAGGTAGGGGTCCGATGAGACATCCCAATGGAAGCGGGTATTGGGGGACATTATCAGTCTCCCAGTCTGATTTTAGAGACGGTGGAGACCTCAAGACCTTGCAGGCCTTGGGACCGCACTGGGTCACCAGTGCCTTGAGGCCCCCAGAGTCCCTGTGCTCTGACCCGGAGGCGCTGGCTGGAGAAGTTCTCCATATTGAACAGGACCGAGATCAGTGCCAGGAGTTGTCTCGAGGCTGATGGCGCTCGAGGATCAGTTACACGACCTTCTGGCAATGCCCTTGCGGTGGAGGGCCGGTGGTAGGGACCGATGACCCAGAGGAACTGGGCATTGGTCTGCACTGCTGGGCCAAGAAGGCAGCAATGCTGCACTTGAGGGCCGCCATTCTGACCTCAAAGCCAAGTAACTCCGCAGTCACCGGCGTGGGCACTGAAGGCTTCGGGCCCGACTCTGGCAATGAGGATGGACTTGGAAGACCAGGGTCGATCTCCTAATGCCAATGGCATTTTCTCCCGCCGGGGCAGCTTGGAGGGCCGCTCCTAGTCATTGCCCTCAGCATCATTCTTGGGGCTCCGATGACAGTGACCATGGGACTTACCCACAGCTCCAGTGTTATCGCCCGATGATGTCGCTGACGATATCCAGCTCTTCAGAGGATGGCTTTCAGAAGATGATTCCCGGTTCAATGCCCCACAACCTCAGGGTTCAGAATGGGCATAGCCGCCATACGAGGCCAAGGTCACCGTGGCAGCCCACGAACGATGCAGGGGCTGAAATGGAGGTCTTTCCGAACATGGATTCTTGCTGCTTCTCACAGTTTCTCCGTCCATTGCTCATCATTTGCTGACTGAGCCCAAAAGGAGGAGTCATCATGGTCTGCACCAAGGCTTTGGAGGCAACAGTCATGCGGATCCGTGCAGGAGATGGTGTGCCCACAGTGGTCACATTGCTTAAACCTATTGGCTGAGGACATAGCGGGGAAGACGGTGCCCACGAGATCAAATTCAACTGTCCCGACCAGAGAGGATGCAAGAATTTCTGTGCATGGAAGAAAATTCACCGAAGGGAAAAAAGACCTGAGAAAAACGCAGCACCAAGGCAGCAGTGGACCCGGGGAGGCGAAAAGGCACCGGTATGTATACCAGAGAAGGGAAAAATAAGAAAGAGGAAAAAAGAACAATCAACCTTTTCCAGCGTCTAGACAAATGTCTGATGGGCTCCACGGAAAAAGTAGACTGAGGCAAGATGGCACACGTGGGCGGGAAGGCAGTCATGCATGAGTCATGGATCTTGCAAAGGTTTTCTTTGACAGCTGGGGAGAGGCTACCGTGTGGGTTCACCCATATGTGAGGACTGACTTCCTGCTTGTTTCTGGAGAATAAGCTAGACACACAAATCCGGGAGTTAAGAGAACTCTTGCAATGTTTGAATTCCACTCACTCTTGGCACAAATTACTGTTCTCTCTGTGACTCATTGCTGAACAGAGAAAGCGTAGTTACTCACCTGTAACAGGTGATCTCCGGGAGCAGTAGGAATTTAGTCTTCATATATGGGTATCGTCTGTACCGATGGAGCCTGCGTGGGAACGCTCCCCAGAGCCCAATAGAAAGTTTTTGGGAGCATCCCACAGCGCCTGAGTGCTGCCTTCCCACCTTTCCCACTGTCCCTCTCCAGTTGAGTTTATAGCTGAGACAAAAGAGAGAGGGAGAGAGAGAAATAGAGAGATACAACTCCTAGGGGAGGTGGGCAGGGTTGTGAAGACTAAATTCCTGCTGTTCCCGGAGATCACCTGTTACAGGTGAGTAACTACGCTATCTCCAGGAACAAGCAGGAATGTAGTCTTCACATATGGGGACTCCCTAGCTGCAGATGCCAGGGAGATGGCCCCAGGAAGTTGTCAGCCCCTGCAAAAGGGCCCCACTTCCTCCCATGGATCTCTGGCATCCTACTAGGGACGGTGGGTAGGATTTGATTAAGTCTGAAAAAGGTGTTGAAGAACAGCTTGGCCAAACAAGGCATCCCGGCAGGAGTCCTTGTCTAAGCAGTAGTGGGCTGTGAAGGTATGTACCAAAGCCCAAGTAGCTGCTCGACAGATGTCGTTGATAGACACAGAGTGAAGATGAGCCATTGAGGCTGCCATGGCTCTCACATTATGAGCGGTAACATGGCCATCAAGAGGAAGGTTCTTACTCTCATAGGCAAAGGATATGCACTGTGCGATCTAGTTGGACAGTGTTCTTTTGGAAACTGGAAGTCCCAAATGACTAGGATCAAAAGCAACAAAGAGTTGAGAGGACCTTTTATGTTGCTGTATCCTTTGCAAGTAAAAGGCCAAAGCCCTTTTACAGTCCAAGGTATGAAGGTTCCTTTCTGCACTAGAGGCATGAGGTCTCGGAAAGAATACAGGAAGGTAAACCGCTTGCTTTAAATGGAAAGGCGAAACCACCTTTGGCATAAAGTGTGGATGAGTCCTAAGAACTACCTTATCATGATGGAACCTTGTATAAGGAGGATCAGCCACTAACGTTTGCAATTCACTGAAGCGACATGCTGATGTGATGCAATGAGGAAGATGACTTTCCAGGAAAGGAATTTCAAAGATGTAGTGGCTAATGGTTCAAAGGGCGGTTTCATGAGCTGCCCGAGCACCAGATTTAAGTCCCATGCCACCGGTGGTGGCTTAATGGGAGGCTTTGTTAAAAGAAGGCCTCTCATAAATCTCGCTATGAGAGGATGAGAGGAAATAGGTTGTCCACTTAGAGGCTTGTAAGAAGCTGCAATAGCACTAAGATGGACTCTTACTAAATTAAGACCTTTCTGCGAGCACCATATGGTAAACCTTTTCCACTTAAAGGCATGCGAGTGTCTTGTGGAGGGTTTCCTAGAAGCATGAAGGATATCCTTTACCTGTTGGGAAAGGTTGAGATCCTGAAGCTCTAGGCTTTCAGCAACCAGGCCCTGAGATGCAGAGACTGGGGATTGGGATGCCACAGCATCCCGTCCTCTTGGGAGAGAAGATCTGGAGCGGATCCCAACTCCAGAGGCGGAGCTTGAGAGAGACGTAGGAGCAGAGGGTACCACGTTAGCCATGGCCAACGTGGAGCTATGAGGATCATATGACCTCTGTCTCTCTGAAGCTTGAATAGGGTTTTGGGAATGAGGGGAATGGGTGGGAAGGCATATAGGAAGTCCTGACCCCAGTGAAGGAGGAAGGCTTCCCTTGCCTGACAATATCGAGTCTGAATTCTGGAACAGAACCGGGGAAGTTTGGCATTTATTTATTTATTTTATTTTTAAATTTATATATTTCTTCTATACTGCCCCTTCCAGAGATCAAGGGCGGTTTACAGTTTACAGTTAAACAACTTTTACATGGAACAGTGGTATTAACTATTTACAAGGAACATATTGTACAAACAAACTTGTGTGTCAAACTTTGTATTTACATATATACAGAGAGTCAGCCTCTTAACTTCGCTTTTTCTTTGGCAAGGGTGGGGGAAGGCTCTGGGGTTGTTTAGGTGAGGGGTGAGGGAGGGGGGGAGTTAATAGGCTGTAGGTTCTGGAGGTTAGTAGGTTGGTTCTGTGTTTGTTGAGAGGTAGCTCGTAGCAGATGAGGGATTTCAGTTGGGTTTTCAAAATGTTCAGTGAAAAGGTGTGTTTTGAGTCCTTTTCTGAATAGTTGGAGGTCTTCTGTCATGCAGAGGGTAAGTGGAAGCTCATTCCAGAGGGTAGGGGCAGCAAATGAAAAGGCTCTGGAGCTTGTAGTTTTCTTTGTCCTGCAGATGGTTTTGGGAATGACAAGTGAGTGGGTTGCATTTTGTCTGAGTGTTCTGGATTCTGGTGGGGAGTGTAGGAGGGTGGTTAGGTGTGAGGGGGAGATGTCATTGTGGAGTTTGAATGTTGTTAAGAGTATTTTATATTTTATCCGGCTATTTATAGGGAGCCAGTGTAGTTCATGTAGAATGGGGGTTATGTGGTCGGCTAGACGTGCTTTTGCTATCACCCTGGCAGAGATGTTCTGGGCTCTTTGGAGTATATTTGTGTTTTTAAGTGGTAGGCCATTCAAAAGACTATTACAGTAGTCGAAGTGGGGGGTAATTAATGAGTTGACTACAGACCTAAAATCATGGTGTTGAGGAGGGGTCTTAGATGCTGTACAGTATTTAGTTTATAGAATACAGTTTTAACTGTTTGCTTTATGTGGGGGAGCATACTGAGTGTGTGATCTAATATTATCCCTAGGTATTTTACCTCTTATTTAACTGGGATAGCGGTGTTGTTGGTTATAATGGTTTTTGGATAGATTGTATCATGTTTTCTTGACACAAACATAGCTTCAGTTTTTTTAGGTTAATGGTGAGGTAGTTGGTTTCTAGCCAGGATTCAGCCTCTCTGATACATTCAGATAGATTGTGGTATGAGGGGTTGCTACTGTTTATGGGGATAGCGAGCATGATGTCATTGGCATAAATGTAATGGTTGATTTTGAATTTTTTAAATATGTTCGTGATGGGCTGTAGGTATAGATTAAAAAAAGAGGGCCGAGAGGGCCGAACCTTGTGGAATTCCCTGTCCTTGTGAGAACGTTTCTGAGGTGTTCTGGCCTAGTTGGACACGTAGCAATCGGTGAGATATATATGACATAAACCATTTAAGAACAGTGCCTCCTATTCCCAGGTTTGCTAGCCTTTCAATTAGTGTGTTATGGTTGATGTTGTCAAAGGCGGAGGCTATATCTATGAAAAGGAGGATGAAACCTTGATTGTTGTCGTCTGTTCCTCTAATGAGGTTATCCATCAGTGTTATTAGCAAGGTTTCAATGCCGTGGAAGGGGTGGAACCCAAATTGGTGGGAGTCTAGGTGCGTGTAGGTCAATGTAGTCTTGTAGTTGGAGTTGGATGATTTTTTTCTACTACCTTAGCAATGATTGGTATACTGGCTATGGGCCTGTATGAGGTTGGGTCTTTTGGATCGAATGTATTATTTTTTAGGATGGGACGGATGGAGGTGAGTTTAAGGGCATCCAGCATGATGCCTTGTGAGAGTGATTGATTAATTATGTTTTGGATGTTTGTGGTGAGTTCGGCTTTGGTGGATTTGATCCATGATACTGGGCATGGGTCAAGGGAGGAGGTTGTGGTGTTAATCATTGTTATGACCTTGAGGAGGTGCTTTTGATCGACCACGTGAAAGCTTTCCCATTTATTGGGTTTTTTGGGTCTATATGTGTTGCTGTGATAGTGTTGGAGGACTTATTTTTTAGTTTCTCTGCAAAATGTGTGGCTAGAGTTTGTACGCTTATTGTGGAGTGTTCTGGTTCTGGTTTTTGGGTTTTTGTTAGTGATCTTACAATTGCAAATAATTCCCTTGGTCGATTAATGGCCATGTTTATTACTTTAGTGTGGTAGTCTCGTTTTGATTTATTGATCGCGTCTTTATATATATTGAGTAGGCTTAGGTATTGGGATTTCTTTTCGGCGGACTTGCAAAGAGGTCTATGTCCGGAGTTCCCCAAATCTGAAATATTTGGGCAACCTGGTCTGCATAGATAGACCATTCGTGTGGAAGCAGAACTCGACTGAGTTTGTCTGCCCAAGAGTTTTGAATGCCTGGAAGATACACCACAAGGAGATGAATCTGATGCTCTCTGGCGAGGGCCCATATTCGCAAAGCTTCGTTGCATAGGAACAGAGAGCCTGTTCCGCCCTGCTTGTTCACATAGAACATGGCTACCTGATTGTCCGTTTGAACTAGGATTGTTTTGTAGCTGAGCTGGGCTTGAAATACTCGAAGAGCAAGGAAGATTGCTCTGAGCTCCAGGAGGTTGATGTGAAGACAGGCCTCCTGTGGAGTCCAGGTACCCTGGGTAGAGAGATCTTGCAGGTGGGCTCCCCATCCCACCTGTGAAGCATCTGTTAGGGTGGCTTGGGATAGGGGTTGCTGGAAAGGAGACCACACCAGAAGGTTTCTGGGTGATTGCCACCATTGGAGGGACAAAATAAGATGGTCTGAGTTTGTTATTTTGTCCGACAGGGAACCTGAGGCCTGTGTCCACTGAGTGGATAAAGTCCACTGGGCAGTTCTCATATGGAGGCGAGCATAAGGAACCACATGCACGGTGGATGTCATGTGGCCTAGCAATTGTAGCATTTCCCGAGCAGTGAGACAAGCTTTGAGCACTGCTTGGGAAGCTAGTTGTACTATGCGAAGACAGCGGGGCTGCGGAAGGAAAGCCCTTGTCTGTCTGGTATCCAGATGAGCTCCTATGAACTCTAGGGACTGAGTGGGAGCAAGATTGGATTTTGGGAGGTTTATGACCAGTCCCAAATCTGAAGGATTCGCATTGTGCGAGACAGAGCAGAGCTGGCTTCTGGCACTGTAGGGGCTCGAATGAGCCAGTCCTCTAAGTAAGGGAAGACAAATATTCCCAGAGTGCGGAGAAATGCTGCTACCACAGCCATGCATTTTGTGAACACTCCTGGCGCAGAAGCCAGGCCAAAGGGAATAACCTTGTATTGGTAGTGCTTTCCTTGAAACAGGAATCGAAGGAATCTCCTGTGATTTGGATGGATGAGAATATGAGTATATGCATCCTTGAGATCTAGAGAACAAAGCCAATCCTGACTTTGAAGGTATGGCAGCACAGTTCCTAGAGAGACCATTTTGAACTTCTCTCGGAACAGATATTTGTTCAATTCTCTGAGGTCTAAAATGGGTCTGTGTCCTCCTGTTTTCTTTGGAATAAGGAAATAGGGGGAATAGAACCCTGTACCCTGATGGGGAATGGGTACTTCCTCTATTGCTCCTTGAGCAAGAAGAATTGTGACTTCTTGACCTAAGATATTGTCGAGAGAGATCTTAGAATTGAACTGTCTTATAACTGTAGGAGGGGGCAGACTGTGAAAATGAAGCTTGTACCCCTCTCGTACAATGGACAGAGTCCAATTTTCTGCTGTTATTTGGTACCATCTGTGGGCAAAATGACATAACCTGCTTGGGATGGTTAAGGGTTCTGGACCCTTCAGGGGCAGGAAGGCGAAGTTCTCTAATTTAATTTAATTTAATTAACAAGTTTTTATATACCGCACCTTCCAATGATCAGTTGCGGTTTACATTGAACAACAGTAAACAAGGCAATGCTGTTTTTACATATAACAATGAGAAGCTACAAAGATTCAACTCAAAACTTACAAGGAGTCAAAGCCCCTGAGGATGCTGAGCCTGCTGAGCTGGCTGAGGTTTTGCAGCTTTTGGCTTCTTTTGTTGTCTAGGTTGTTGCTGCTGTCCCTTTTGAGCAGTTTGACCTGGACAGTGTCCCTGTTGGGTATAGGAAGGATAAAACTTATTTTTCTTATTGAAAAATGGTTTCTTAGAGGATCTTTTCCTTGCAGGATCGGCGGTAGATTTGGACAATCTATTCAAAGTGATACTGTCAGCATCTATCTCATTAGCCTTTTCCTGCCAATTCTTGCCAAAGAGATTTTCTCCTGTGCAAGGAATATTTCATAACTTATCCTGTACCCAAATTTCCAAGTCAGATGCCTGAAGCCAGGCAATCCGACGTGCAACAATGGCAATAGCAGAGGTTCTGCTTATGCACTCAAAACAGTCAAAGGCTGCACGATTTACAAACTTGGAAACATCCTGAGCATGTTTGACAAGAGTAAGATAGTCTTGCCTTTTGTCATCAGGAAGGAGGGGCTCATAAGCTCCAAGTCTCCTGTGACTTCTTTAAGAAACATTCCCATATATAAGATATAGGAACTGATCCTAGCTGAGAGCATGGAAGCATCGACACCCAAAGGCATCGAGAGTCCTACATTCATGACCTGGAGGATTGGATGCATGTCTCTTTGCACTTTTCATCCTTCTCATGGCTGATTCCACCACCATTGAATGGTGTGGTAATTGAGTTTTTTGAAAGCCAGGACAAGGTGGAACTTGATACATGGTATCGAGTCTTTGAGAATGAGGAGATGTGGTTAAAGGTGTTTCCCACATCCTTAGCATATGATCATGCAAGATCTCATGAATAGGCAGAGTAGGGAGCCTTAGGCTATTGGAGGATTTCCAACTCCTTTGCCCTGGGCTCTTTTTCAGGAGCTACTGTGATGGAAAGACCTCGGGCCACATCACGGATAAAGTCCTGGAAGGACATATCCTCTGGCGGAGACATCCTGCACTAAGGAGAAGAGGAATCCTTGGGGAGAAGTACTCTAGTATCGGCAGAGTCTTCAGGCTCATCCGAGGATTCAAAATATCTCCGATCCCGGTGATCATGCAAAGCACGGAACCAGTATCGATCGAAGTCGGTATCGGGCTGTTCTGGTACCGATCTGTCGATGCCGGAGAGAGACGCATGACTCGGTATAGGTGGCATACCAGCCGATGTCGATGCAGTCGGTACCGGTACCGATGTCGGTACCGGTATCGGTTGAGGTGTCTGAAGCAGTTTCAACGGTACCAAAGCCGTGAGAAGAGCAGCTAGACTGCGTTTGATAGCAAGTGATATCTGGTCTATCGACGCTGCCGATGCTTGGGTGTCGGTACCGTAGAAGCGGCCGGAACCCCAGAGCATGGCACTAGTAGTTCTGCCGAGGTTGAGGCCTCGAGAACATCCTGGAGCCCCATTAATGCTTTGGAAACCGAAACCTCCCGCCGGGGCAGTTTTGCCGGTGAAAATTCCTCAAGGGCAATGCCAGGGGCATCTCAATACTTAGAAGGAGATCTACCCTTTGAGGACCGACAAGATTTATGTTTAGTTATCTGAGATCCATGGGAGGAAGATGAAGCCCTGGAGGACGTCGATGCAACAGACGCCGCGTCTGAGGGAAAAAGGGTGCTAAGTATAGCAGCTCGGTTCTGCCGGCCCCTTTTTGACATCATTCCACAAGAGAGGCACTCTGAAATAGAGTGGCCAGGACCTAAACATTTGAGACACCAATCATGAGTGTTGGTGACGGAAATGGTACCGCCACATTTAGAACATTTCTTAAAACCTGAAGTAGGTTTTTCCATTTTTAAGGAAAATTTGGGTCTAGTGCCCAAAATGGAACCTAGCACCAAAGAAAAAAGGTTCCTGAAGTGAATCACTTCAGAAACTATAGTTTTGGGGTTTTTTAGAAGAAAGAAAGAAAGAACCGGCGGTGCCGGTATAGCATCGAGGGAAGGCAGACGCGACCACAAAAACAAAGATTAAAGATGAAATTTTCTGCAGTGTCAGGGTATGCGACCTGTCGGCTCCGCGGAAAATGAAGAACTGGAGAGGGACTGTGGGAAAGGCGGGAAGGCAGCATGCAGGCACTGTGGGATGCTCCCAAAAGCTTCCTATTGGACGCTGGGGAGCGCTCCTGCGCAGGCTCCGTCGGTACCGATGATACCCATATGTGAAGACTACATTCCTGCTTGTTCCTGGAGATATAGGGAAACCTGGGCAAGGCAGAAACTAGTCAGCAGCTAGGACTTTGCTCTTGACTCTTCCTGCCCATTCTTTACTTAACGCTTACTAGCTCAAAGAATGTAGTGAAGAGGAAAATAAGGAGTTTGGATGATGAGATGATGTAAAACTGGAAGGGTACACCAGAAGGTCTAGGTGTAGCCTATGGAAGCATTTCCCTTTTTACAGAGGGCTTACAAAATTAGTTTTCTCCAAAGAATGTAGCTTACTTTGGGCTCAGATTTGGAAAAGAGCAGTAATAAGTCTAAGAACCCAGATCCAAACGTAGTGATGGTAGTGGATGTATGGAACACCTTTCCAGCAAAGGACGTAAATTTTATCAGAATTCCAAAAGGTATGGTCAGTAAGGGTGACACTGCAGTTCATATGGGCAGGGCTAGGCCAGCCCCTAGGCAACTTTAACGTATGCCTAGGGCAGCCACATTTGGGGGGGGGGGGCAAAGAACAGGTCATTCAAAGCTAACAGTAGATTCTGACAGCCAGGAGGGTATAAGGCTTAAGATTTTCCTAGGGTGTCAACACCTTGAACCAACTCTAGAGCCAGAGCAGTGGGAAGGGAAGACCAATAGTCTGGATGACAGATTATCTTCCTTAGAGCTCTCTGTAAGTCAGAAATGTTTGTGATGACTAAATACTTGGCAGCAGGCAGGTAGACAGGGAGTAAAGGTGACAGCATTGCTTGCTTATAGGACGAGAAAGGAAATGCAACAAAGATACACACTTTTCAAAGTCATTTATGTGGATAAGTAGTGATTTACATGCATAAACTGATTAAGAAAAGCATCTTGCCTTTGAGGCTGAAAAGGGACAATAAAGGAAAAGCGGGAAGTTATGGTCAGTAGGCATTTAAGCCATGAGGAACTATTTTGTAGCATATTTGGGTGGATTTGCTGCTCCTGGCTTGCACTTCTGTGTTATCTCGGAGCCCGTGTGTAAATCTCATCTGCAGCTAGAGGGTTCACCAAAGATGATGGCTCACAAATCTGAAACTCAGGTCAATTCAGATGCTTTTCAGCACGTTGCTACAAACCGTATTGTCCTTCGGTACATTCTGTGCGTTTGGAATCGACTGTGCTTACTGTATATAATTCATTGTATATGGTTTATTTAGATTACCTTGTTTCTTCCAAGTTCTCTAATCCCTGTTACTTGTAAAATGCACTACAGTTATCCTGTATGTATATGTTTTGTTCCATGTGAACCGCGCTGATGATAATAGTGCGGTATATAAGAAATGTTAAATAAATAAATAAATATATGATCTGTGCCTTTCTGTTTTCTAGACCCTTATCTGTGGAATAGCCTCTCTGTTTCTTTGTGCTCTCAACCAGTTCATAAGTCTTTTCGAGCAAATCTAAAAACCCATTTGTCCTCGGTGGCTTTTGGTGTTCTCGGTTTTAGTTTGAGTGATTGAGTGATTATGTGTTTTTAGATATATTTCTTTCTTTCCTGTCAATTTAATGATGTTCCTTTTCTTGCCACTTCTGTCTAGACTGGGGGATGTTATTTATGTTTTTATTGTGAACTACTCCGAATTTGTCAAGAGAGGTAGTATATAAAACGTTTATTAAACTATAAACTGTTATACTGCCTGTTAAAATCAAACGACGGCTTCATAATGAATAACTGCCTTGCAATGAAATAAGCCATTGTTGATTTCCTATAGCAAGCCTACAGATAGACTGTATGTTAGTCTTCACTTGACATGTATGTAGAAAGATAGACAGTGGTACACCTAGCACAGGTGTCACTACAGCAAGGCGTAGGTATTTTCTAGGACAGTGACTTTGGCAGAGATATATTCTCATGCATGGCCTCTAATGTACACAGATGTATTTCACACATGTTCAATAGAGATATCTTTAAAACCAGACGGGCCAGGTGGCCCTTGCCTCAAGAATGCCCTGAGAACCACTGTTCTAGAATACGCAGTGCAGCTAATAGACAATTGGGTTCCGGTTCTAGGTCTACCATCTTTTTCTCTCTCTCTCTTTGATGCTGACCAAGTCATTTTATCTGGAGACGATGGGACAGTCATGCCGACTGGGCTTTTTTAAGGTTGAAATAATGTGAATTATTCTGTTGTGGTTGCCTTCACTGTTGTTTATTATAAGAGATTCTTGGAACATCTTTATCTTCCTCTGTCTCTCTTGTGGCTTCTTCCCCCATTTTCACAAAGTCATAGATCCTTTAAGCTCCATCCCTTGAAAGTTTTACATTTGTTGCTTCGATGATCTTTCTGCAGCAGTATATTCTTAAAGTTTATTGTTCCGTGAGTAAAACAGTCTGCTTGGAGTTCCTTATTTGCTTTCAGCTCCTGAGCTCTGAATTTATGTCCCATGCCCTTTGGATTGCCATGCCTCAGGATGCATAAATTTTCCATGTCTGTTTGGTCTCCCCCTTCACAATCATAACAATTCAATTAAATCAGACTGCAGAGTTCTCTTTTCTTTTGTTAACCTTTGTTTTTTTTTTCTTTGCTGACATAAAACAAGTACAGTAATGATTTCCAGTACTGAACTGATTTCCAATACAAACTTTCACACAAAGAACCCAATTATACCTAGAAAGGTTATGCCAGTCCACCCCAAGGATGACCTTCCTTTATATCATGGGTTTCTTTTCTGTCCTTGCCATTCTACACAACCCTCGTCTCATTCACTTTAATACACTTTCGCGGAGCCATAACATAACGGTTGAAGAATGATGAGCTAACACGAATTGCGATGAAAAAGTGTGAAGAGCCTAGAACCAAGAACCTGATGATGATTCGTGCACAAATGTGGCATGCAGGAGAGAGCAGCTCTGTGTCTGTACACGAGACGTCACCGTGCTGGTCACGCCCCCCTGCACTGACCGGAGCTGCTGCTATCTGCCCTGTGTCTCCCTCCCACTGGATTCTTCAGGAAAGATTAACCCCTTCTACCATTAGAAGCACGGACTTAAAACTTGCTCAGCTTATGTATATATCGCTGACCATCAGATTTACAGTGCTATATTTTTTTTACATAACTCGGACAACCCCTTTAAGGTTTTTTTGGCATTTTATATCTTAAATGCAGTTATGTGAATTAATTAATAGTAATTTGAAAAAATTTGATAAATTTGAAGACAATTTTGCATGTTGTGGCAAATCATGATGTCTAGGAGTTTTTTCAATATTTTCTTTGTTTTCAGCACACCAAAATACATGGAAATTAGATGAAAATAATCAAACAGCTTTTTAGTCGCAGACCTGTGTAATGCTTTATGGACTGTTTGTACTTTATGATTTTTTTTTCCCTAAACTGGAACCATAACTGTTTATATAACAACCATTTAGGTCTCTATTTGCGCTTCACCAAATGGAATTCCAAAGATGCCGTTCCAGGTGCCTAACTACGGCGTCACCACCCTGAATAAGCCTGATCTCTGCTGGTTTTAGATGCTAAGACGCTAAGAAGAGTCAGGACTGGCTAGTACTTGGATAGGAGACCACCAGGTGCTATACACCCACTGTGTGGAAGAAAGGCCTTGCAATCTACTTCCAGTCACACCTTGCCAAGGAAACCCAAGGGCTGGGTCGCCAGGAGTCAGCTTTAACTCAATGACACAGACACACGTTTGGAGATGTAGAAGGTGCCTGCAGCAGCAGCAGCAGTGGAAGGCTATGAGGCGCCCTAGGTGAACCTCATTCCTGGTGCCTTGCTCTGCTCCTGCCCCTCTCTGGCAGCAATGACAGCGACGGTTTTAAGCAGCAGTGCAGCGCTTATCTAAACCTTTGGTACTGTGGCGCCGCTCCTGCTTCCGCCCCTCCGATGCTAAAATTCTTGCACTACCATGGTGGCAACTGGGCGGGAGGGGGTGTTCCTGTCTCAGCACTATTAGTACGGGTGTTTGAAGCCCACCCCATAGCGAAGGTGTAACTAATGCCACCTCAGTGGGTGGCATTAGTTGCTCCCATGGCAGTTTTACCACAGAAACCCAAGGTAAGTGCAGGACAATGGTGATATCCGTCAGTCTGCAGTTAGCGAGAAGCCCTGTGCTTGTAACGCAGTCCATATCAGCGCAGGGCTTAGTACACATGCCCCATATGTGTTTAGATTCCTTTGCTACCCAAATTGCCTCAGTTAAGAGCTTCCTTAAACACTGCCTGCAAAGGGTTAGTTTTAAAGTCTTCTGGTATTTTGTAGATTATGGTATCAAGATCATCAGGCCCAGGAGGTTTTGGCGCTCTCCAAGGCTTTGCTTAACTATTTCTTATTACTTCATGAGTTATGGACTGACTTAGGATCTGTGGGTTCTCTTAGTCTCATCTGGGAATTCATAAATTTTGAAAAAAATCCTCTCTAATATCACAGTCACTACATCCTCGAGCACATAAATCTTTATAGTTTTTCAGGAATAATTCTGCAATTTCTTCCAGTTGTGTACTCACACTCCTTTTATCTGTTTTATAATTTGGCTGAACTTTTATACTGCTTTTCATGGAGGCCAAATCGGTGTACATAGAACTTTGAACAGGTTAAACAACGTTTACATGGAACGTCAACTTTATACTGTAGTACACAGAGACCAATTTTGACAAATGAGATACAGGTAGCAAAAAATTTGACTACCCTGTGGCCCAAAGAAGGGACTTAGTCCCTGGCCACCTTAGTAGCTATACAAACAGGGATTGAAGCCAAGACAAAAATCTAGGCAGAAACATTTAGACTGTTTAAAAAATGTGTGTATAGCACAGGTTAATCTACCCCTTATCCCTGAGGACGAGCCCCTCCCGTCTATGTCTCTCCTGAAAATTCTGAAGTAGAGAGTTATCTAATTTAATGCATATGGAAAGGGAAATGATATTCTATGATGGATTTTGAAATGTTAATGTATTTGGACAGCTAGGGGGGGGGGGGTTCTATCTGCATGGGTTTGCAAGTGGAGGAGTAGCCTAGTGGTTAGAGCAACTGCCTAATACCCAGAAAATCAAGGGTTCAATTCCCACTGGCACTCCTTGTGACCTTAGGCAAGTCACTTTACCCTCCATTGCCTTGGAAGAAAAGGCTGGCAATCTACTTCTGGTGATACATTGCCAAGAAAACCCAGAGGTAGCTGGGCTGCTATGAGTCAACACTGACTTGATGGCACCAAAAAAAAAAGGCTTTGTACTGTAGTATGGAATGGATTTTTTCTGAGTCAATGGATTGGGATCGGAATGCATTTGTACACTGAAGTAAGAACCTTAAGAAGCAGACAGTACAGATAACATGCTTGGCAGAGTTTTGTGTGTATTTACAGCAACTCTGAACAAGAGCTATTGTCAGTTATCTGGCGAAGGGACTTTGAATGCAAGTTTTGTGGAGAAGTTTATTGAAGGAAAAAAAAGTGGTTGCAGCTGAAACACAGCTTGAATGTTGCTAATTCTTTTCTACAATACAATAAGGGTTAAAGAACAGAAATTTATTGTCATAAGTTTAGGCAGGGGTTTGCCGTCTTTATGTACAGTGTGTTCTTCGTAATGGGAGAAATGTTTGCGGGGGTGGGGGGAGGGTTAAGTGGGGGTGAGTCCGAAGTGGAGGGTGAAAAGGTGGATTTTGAGGAAAGTTCAAAGGTCTTTGGTGTTTATGGAGACAGGGAGGGAGTTCCAGGATGTGGGAGCATAAAGGATCCTGCGCATGCTTGCTAGGTGCTTTTTGTTATTGCTTGGGGGATGGTTAAAGTGTTCCTTGTGGTGGATCTTTGTGGTCTGTTTGTCTGCAGTGGGGCAATGATGGTTTGAAGGTAGGGGGATGATTAGTGATTGAGGGTTTTGTATGTCATAAGGAGAATTTTGTATTTTATTCTGCTCTGCAGTGGGAGCCAGTGGAGATGTTTGAGGATGAAGGTGATGTGGTCATATCTGGAGGCATCTTGGATGATCAGAGCTGTCATGTGGAGGGCTGTTTGCAGAGGAAGGAGCGTTGATTTTCGTAGTCTGTGGTATATTGAGCTGCAATAGTTGATATGTGGCATGATTAAAGCCTGTAGGGCTGAGTGGAAATCTGGTGAAGAGAGGAGAGGACAGAGGTGCTGGAGAGTTTGGGTTTTGTAGTAGATTCATCTTGCCATGTTTGTTATTTGTGTCTTCAGGGTGAGGTGACAATAAAGGGTAATGCTCAAGTATTTCACGTCAGGTTTGACTTGGATTTCTGTGTGGTTGAGTGTGATGTGAATGATTCATTTTTGGTGATGAAAAAGGATTTGGCTTTCTTGAGAACCATTGAGAGATTCATTTAACTAGTTTTCTATACCACCTTATCCTTCAAGGAAAGCAGTTTACATTATGTATTCACCACAAGCAGGTACTGGATACATTCCCCTGTCCCCAAAGGGTTCACAATCTATGTATACCTGAGGCAATGGAGGGTTAAGTGGCTTGCCTGAGGCCACAAGGAGTGCCTATAGGACTAGAAACCTGAATCCCTCCAGCCTGAGATTGCTGTTGCCAGGAGGGGAAGTGTTGCTCCCAGGTGGGAATTGAACCACTGACTTGCCAGCCTGAAATACTGTTTCCCCAACCACTAGGCCACTCCTTCCTGTGAAGCACTGTTGTAGCTTGTGATATAAGGGTTTGTTCAGATTGAATGGTGCATATAGCATGATGTCTGTGTAGATATGAGAGTTGATGTGTGATTGGATGATGGTGCAGAATGGTTGCATGTAGATATTGAAGAGAAGAGCTGAGAGGGTGGATCCTTGGTGGACACCCTGAGTCTGGGTGTATGGGGTTGATGATAGTGATCCAATCCTTATCTGTTGGAGCCTGTTGTGTAGGCAGGCTTGGAACCATTTTAATATGACATCTTGTATTCCTATTGATTGTAGGCATTGTAGGAGGATGTTATGGTTGATGGTGTTGAAGGCTGCTGAGATGTCGAGGAATATGAGTATGAAGCCTTGCTGAGTGTTCTGAATTCCTTTTATGAGGTTGTTCATCAGGAAAATTAAGAGGGTTTCCACTGTGTGGTGCGGTCAGAAATCATGTTGTTGTGGATCAAGTAGGGCATGGGTATCAAGATATTCTTGCAGTTGGTTTTGGGCAGTGTTCTTGATTACTTTGGCTATGAGTTGTAGGCTTGCTAAGGGTCTGTAGGAGGTGTGGTCAGAGGGGTCAAGGTAGGGCTTTTTTAACAGAGGGAGGATTGAGAAGGTTTTTAGACAGATTTATTTTATTTATTTATTTAGCTGCATTTATATCCCGCTTTTCACCGGGTCAAAGCGGTGGAACATTGAACGAGAGGGGGGGGCAATAATCAATTGTAAGGGTCTGGGCTGTCACCAGGCGGCCAACATTAATGATTTTAGCAAGTGTTTGGGACATAGACGTAGACATAGACATTTGAGCTACAGTCTCATTTGTGGTGGTTTGTTTCAGGTCCAAGGATTTCCTGGAATAGTGTGGTTTTTAGTTGTTTCCTAAAGGATAGGGGGTCTTTGTTGTTTCTGATGTGATTCGGTAGAGAGTTCCAGATGGATCGTGCATATAGTTCAAAGGCTCTGTTGCAGGTTCGTTGGTTGCATTTCGTCCTCTTATGGGGGATGGTGAGGGAATTGTTGGTGGTTTGTCTGTTTTTTTTGTTGTGGGTTGGTCGGGCTAGTAGTGTGCGGATCTGGGATGTTTGAGTTTGGTAGAGAGCTTTGTGGGTGAGTAGGGCGGATTTGTACTTGACTCGTGCTTCTAGAGGGAGTATGTGTAGCTCTCTCAGTATTGGCGTGATGTGGTCTTGTATTTTTGCGGTCTGGATAATTCTTGCTGTGGTGTTTAAGGCAGTCCGGAGTGGGTTTGTATGGGTGGCCGGGAGTCCATGGTAGATTATATTGCAGTAGTCCAGGTGGGGGAGTGTCATGGCTTGCATCACTGTTCTGAAGTCTTGTGGTTCGAGGAGAGGTTTGAGGCACTGCACTGTTTTAGCCTTGTGGAATATTGTTGCGGCAGATTTTTTTTTTTTTTTTGGTATATCGGCATGCAGTAGGGAGCTTTGAGTCAGATTTGAGAGGAATGGGGAGAGTTCAGATTTGGTGGCTTTGATCCAGCTGACTGGACAGGGGTTCAGGGGGTTTTCTATGTTTTCAGTGGTGATGTGTTCAAAGGGGTCCACGAGTGTGCTGGTGGGGTAAGTTGTGATGGTAGGCTTGTTTGGGCTGTAGGTTGAGGATGGCGAGTTGAGTAGTAGTCAGCCAGTTGTTGTGGGGTGATGGAGCTGGTGGATGTAGTATTGCAGGGAGAATTTGTGAGTTCTTTTAGTGTAGTTACTTATCTGTAACAGGTGTTCTCCAGGGACAGCAGGAATCAGTCCTCACATATGGATGACGTCGGCACCGATGGAACCCGTGCGGAGCATTTCCCCAGCTTTCAAAGAAAGCCTTTGGGAATGCCATCACACATGCATGGTCCCCTTCCCGCCCAAGGGTGCCATCTTAGTCAGGTGCCATAGCTATAGCCCCTTCAAGAAGATGGCAAAAAAAAAATATATATATACTGTATATTTATAGCAACGCCAAGGGGAGGAGGGAGGGCTGTGAGGACTGATTCCTGCTGTCCCTGGAGAACACCTGTTACAGGTAAGTAACTATGCTTTTTCCCCGGAACAAGCAGGAAGTCAGTCCTCACATATGGGACTCCCTAGCTACAGGTTACTGAGGACCTGTAGAAAAAAGCATGGCAGCACCATGAGCAGTCGCCAGGGAAAGCCGAAGGCAGGCCTAGGACCCCAGGTCCATTGATGGCCATGCTCCCGGTAGCCAGAACAAGAAGGGTCAGAGGGCAACAATTGCTCAAACCCTGAACAGGTTACGTACAGCCTGGCCGAAGACGGTACTCCCTCTCCAGGCAGTAATATACCATGATGAAGGTGTGAGTGGAGGACCAGGTGATGGCCTGACAGATGTCCGCCAGTGGCACCAAGTGCAGGCTGGCGACCGACATCACCATCGCTCAGACATTGTGAGCCGTGACTCGACAGTCTAGGGGAAACCCAGCCTGGGCCTGGGCAAAGGCGATGCAGTCTGCCTCCCAGATGGAAAAGGAACGCATGGTGACCGCCAGCCCCAGATGGCTGGGATTGAAGGAGATGAAGAGCTGCCCAGATCTGCGGTTTTCCAGTCCACTGCAGATACAAAGAGAGCCCTCTTACAATCCAAGGTGTGGAGAATCTCAAATGCCCGGTTAGCGTGGGGCTTTGGGAAGAAAGTGGTCAGCACTATCTCTTGATTGAGATGAAAATCCGAGATGACCTTAGGAAGGAACTTGGGGTGAACCTGCAGGACCACCCTGTTCCTATAGAACTTCATGTACGGTGCCTCAGCCATCAGCGCCTGGAGTTCGCTGACTCTCCAAGCGGAGGTGAGAGCCACCAAGAAGGCCACCTTCCACACAGATGCCGCAGCGGGCAGGTAGCCATAGGCTCAAAGGGCGGTTTGGTCAGCTGCGTGAGGGGATGGAAGGATACTCCTATGAGGAAAGGCTAAAAAGGTTAGGGCTCTTTAACCTGGAAAAGAGACGGCTGAGGGGAGATATGATAGAAGTCTATAAATTAATGAACGGAGTGGAACGGGTAAATGTAGATCGATTGTTTTACGTTATCAGAATATAGAAAGACTAGGGGACATGCAATGAAGCTACAGGGTAAACTATTTAAGACTAATAAAAGAAAATATTTTTTCACTCAACGTGTAATCAAACTCTGGAATTTGTTACCGGAGAATGTAGCAAAGGCTGTTAGTGTAGCTGGGTTTAAAAAAGGTTTGGACAAGTTCCTGGAGGAAAGGTCCATAAACCATTATTAAGAAGTGACCGAAGATATCAATGCTTGACCCAGTACAAGCATTGTGGAACTTGTGTCTCTTGGGGAAACTGCTAGGTACATATGACCTAGATTGGCCACTGTTGGAAACAGAATACTGGGCTTGATGGACCTTGGTCTGACCCAGTATGGCATATCTTATGTTCTTATGTTCTTATGTTATGACCACATTGAGGTCCCATTCCACCGGAGGAGGGCAGGTAGGGGGCCTGGAAAGGAGCAGGACTCGCATGAAACAAGAAATGAGCAGTTGCCCTGAAAGAGGCTTGCCCTCAATGGGGTGGTGATTCACTGAGATGGCACTCAGGTGAACCCTGACCGAGTTAGACTTCAGTCCAGACTGAGAGAGGTGGAGCAGATACTGCAAGACCAAACTGGTAGGGCATGAAAGTATGTTCGCTCGGAGCTCCAAGCAACACACCGAGAACTGACGCCCTTTGAAGGTGTAAGCCCGTCTGGTTAAGTCCTTTTGTGAGGCCAAAATAATGCCCTCGATCTCCACGGGAAGATGGTAGAAGGCTAGAGTGACTCGCTCAGCTGCCTAGCTGTGAGGGTAGGGATGTCTGATTGGAGTGAAGTAGCAAACCCTCCTCCTGCATCAGCAGCTCCAGAGAAAACCTGAGGGGGACCGGGTGCTCTGTCAAGAGAGAGAGCAGCAGGGGAAACCAAGACTGCCTGGGACACCTCAGGGCTAAGAGGATCATCAAGGTCCTGTCCCGCTGGACCTTGAGAAGGGTCCAGGCAATGAGGGGCATGGGGGGAAAGGCATACAGCAGACCTATTTCCCATGAGATGTAGAAGGCATCTAGGGCCACCCTGCCCGGGTGAGGGAGGGACCGCAGAACCGGAGGAGTGCGAATTTGCAAGATTGGCGAAGAGGTCCAGGTATAGAGTCCCCCAATACTGGAGGAGCCGCTGCGCCATCTGGAGACACAGGCACCCCTCTTGCAGCCAGAGGATTCTGCTGAGCTGTTCTGCCAATGCATTGTCCTGGCCCGGGAGGTAAGTGGCTGGAATGGTCATGCCTTGGCTCACCGCAAAGGAGCATAGGGCCATTGCCTCTGAACAGAGGCTGCAGGAACCGGTACCTCTTTGTTCACATAAAACATTGTGACCTGGTTGTCTGTCTGACCAGCACTGCTCGGTGCTGCAGGCAGTCCCTGAAAACCTTGAGTGCAAGGTAGATGGTCCAGAGCTCCAGCAGGTTGATCTACTGCTGGGACTCCTCGAGGGACCAGGTCCCTTGAGTGTGCCATCCATCGAAGTGGGCTTCCCAGCGCACCAGGGAAGCATCCGAAGTCAAGACTACCTGATGCGATGGAACTTGGAAGGGCATACCTCAAAGCAGGTCCCGAGACTCGGGCCACCAAGTGGGCTTCCCAGCACACCAGGGAAGCGTCCGAAGTCAAGACTACCTGATGCGACGGAACTTGGAAGGGCATACCTCGAAGCAGGTCCCGAGACTCGGGCCACCAAGCGAGAGACTCCGCCATGCTGGGAGAGACTGAGATGGGGTCTCGGAGGCAGACGGTCGACTGTGCCCATTGTAAACATAAGATATGCCATACTGGGTCAGACCAAGGTCCATCAAGCCCAATATCCTGTTTCCAACAGTGGCCAATCTAGGTCATACGTACCTAGCAGTTTCCCCAAAAGACACAGGTAATGCAATGCTTGTACTGGGTCAAGCATTGATATCCCGGGTCCCTTCTTAACAATGGTTTATGGACCTTTTCTCCAGGAACTTGTCCAAACCTTTTTTTAAACCCAGCTACACGGGATTAGCTGTTGCTGTGAGGAGATCCTTGGAGCCGTTCACTTGCCCGGAGACTGCAGATGCGGCAGATCTGCTGAGAGGTGCGGTTTCCTTCCCCTTCCATCGGGCAGGCACAGCTGGGTCAACTCAATTCGGGGGTCTTACCTGCCGAGAATAAAGCTGTGCCTGGAGGTTCACTCAAGTGGATTAGCTGTTGCTGTGAAGAGATCTTTGGAGCCGTTCACTTGCCCGGAGACTGCCGCTGCGGCGGAGCTGCTGAGAGGTGCTGTTTCCTTCCCCTTCCATCGGGCAGGCACAGCCGGGTCAACTCAATTTGGGGGTCTTACCTGCCGAGAATAAAGCTGTGCCTGGAGGCTCACTCAAGTGGATTAGCTGTTGCTGTGAGGAGATCCTTGGAGCCGTTCACTTGCCCGGAGAATGCCGCTGCGGCGGAGCTGCTGAGAGGTGCTGTTTCCTTCCCCTTCCATCGGGCAGGTACAGCCAGGACAGCTTAACGTTTAGGGTCTTTTTTTTTTCTATAAAGTTGTTTCGTTTTGTCCCACGCGGAGCGTGTTGCGGGCGTGATCCGAAGGGGCATGTCCAAAGGGGCAGGTTCTGCCCCTTTGGCGCCCCTTTGGCGACTCTGCGGCGCTCTGCGAGTTTGCCCATTGGTGTTCGTTTCATTGTGATTTTGGTTCTTATTTTGTTTTTCCTTTAAATAGGGCGATGGTTTCCATTGCCCTTGTTAATTGAGGTCTATTTTTCTGTCAAGGTAATATTTCGTTTTTGATATTGCCTTGGGGTTTTTCTTTTGGGTATGGGGAAACGTAAGGCCAAGGCCCTTGAGACCGGGGCTGGTGATGTTAAGCCAGTCGTCCCTTGGACAAACATCTTGTCCCCCTTCCGATTGCGCAGACTTCTCCGGAAGTGGCATCTTTGTGCTCTAGTGGGAGATCCCCTCCTTTGTGCCCTAATCCCGGTAGTTTATTTGATAGTCCTGTGGAGTCCTCTGGTTTGATAAGGAAGTCAAAACCGATTGCTATACCGCCTCCAGTTTCATTTCTGGAGGTAAGTGGTTCTCTTGAGTTGCCTGCTCTCTCTTCTGACTCTGATATTACTTTGAAAGATGTTTGGATTGCCTTAAAATTTATAGATACTAAAATGTCTTTGAATTCTTTTAGTACCTTTTCTCAGGGTGCAGTTGCCTCACTACAGCAGTTAGATGAAAAAGTTACTTCTGTTGATTTGGCTGTTACCAAATTGGAGTCTCAGGTGCTTCCAATACAGGCTGCTAGTGTGGCTAGTATTAAAGATTCTATGGTGCTGCATTCTAAATTAGAGTCTTTAGAGAATTCTATTCGTGCATCCAATTTGCGATTTTTAAATTTTCCTCAGTCTCCTCTAATATCACACAGAATTTTCTTGAACAGATTTTTGAAGGAAGTTTTGGCTATTACTGATAATATTGATTTCTTGCAAATTTATTATATTCCTTCAACTGTCAAGAAGCTCAGTGTGGTTGAAGGGGAATTTGATGAGATAGTTTCCCCTATGGCTAATTTGACGGCCTTTCTGGAGGACTCCCAGGACATTATTAATGTTCGTGCTACATTATTAGTTACCTTTCCTTCCGTTGAAATTAAGCAGCGTATACTTAGGGCCTTTTTTAAGGTCAAATCAGTTAAGTTCTGTGGCCAGCAGGTCAATATTTTTCCTGACGTTGCTCGTAGCACCCAGCTGCGCCGGAGACAATTTTTAAATCTTAAGT
Source organism: Ichthyophis bannanicus (assembly GCA_033557465.1). Classification (NCBI taxonomy): domain Eukaryota; kingdom Metazoa; phylum Chordata; class Amphibia; order Gymnophiona; family Ichthyophiidae; genus Ichthyophis; species Ichthyophis bannanicus. The sequence continues at coordinate 72,791,726 of CM066032.1, forward strand.
CCCGTGTCTCGGCACTGGGTGCTACATTCTTTTTACGGTTTCCCTGTAAATGTATTGTTGGGTATGATGGTGTTTCATATTCTTTTGTTGATGTTTCTCATCTTGAAAGATTTCTGTCTGGGAAATCGGGTTTAAGCAAAGATGGGGATAAGGTAGGATGATCTCCAATTGTGGATAGATTTCTATTCTTGTTTTCTTAGTTTTATTACCTTTTATTTTCAACAGTCTGATCTCATGATGTGGATTTTATCATTATCTTTCTTACCTTATTGGTTGTAATAATGTTCTTTATTTTTGTAAGTTTATGGGCTTATTTTGCCGTATTCTTTAGGTTTATGGGATTGACCTGATTTATTTGGTTATTGTAACTAATTAAATAACTTTATAAATAAAAAAAAAATAAAATAAACCCAGCTACACTAACATCCCTTACTACATCCTCCGGTAACAAATTCCAGAGTTTGATTACACGTTGAGTGAAAAAATATTTTCTTTTATTAGTCTGAAATAGTTTACCCTGTAGCTTCATTGTATGTCCCCTAGTCTTTCTATATTCTGATAACGTAAACAATCGATCTACGTTTACCCGTTCCACTCCGTTGATTAATTTATAGACTTCTATCATATCTCCCCTCAGCCGTCTCTTTTCCAGGTTAAAGAGCCCTAACCTTTTTAGCCTTTCTTCATAGGAGTATCCTTCTATCCCCTTTACCATTTTCTGAACCTTTTCTAATAACGCTATATCCTTTTTAAGATACGGCGACCAGAATTGCAGACAATATTCAAGGTGCAGTCTCACCATGGAACGGTATAGAGGCATTATAATATCTTTTGTTTTATTTTCCATTCCTTTCCTTATGATACCTAGCATTCTATTTGCTCTCTTGGCTGCCGCTGCACACTGGGCTGAGGGTTTTAATATGTTATCCACAATGACGCCTAAATCTTTTTCCTGGGTGGTGGTTCCTAATGTGGAACCTTGCATTGTGTAACCATAGTTTGGGTTGTTCTTCCCTAGGTGCATAACTTTGCACTTGTCCACATTAAATTTCATCTGCCATTTTGATGCCCAGTCTTCCAATTTATCAAGATGTATCGATATTTCCTTCAATTCTTCTGCACCTTTAAATACCACTTCAGTCATGGGTAACATCCCTACATCTTCCTCAGTAAAGACCGAAGCAAAGAATTCATTCAGTGTCTCCGCTATCGCCTTGTCACTTCTTAGTGCCCCTTTAACTCCTCTATCATCTAATGGACCAACTGACTCTCTCACAGGTTTTTTGCTACAAATGTACTTGAAAAAATCTTTATTTCGCGTTTTTGCTTCCGCAGCAAGCTTCTTCTCAAATTCTCCCTTTGCCTGCTTTATGAATGCCTTGCATTTGACCTGCAAGTGCTTGTGCTGTTTCCAGGTTTCATTGTTTGGCTCTTTTTTCCATTTCCTGAAAGATGCTTTTTTGGCAACAACAGCCTCTCTGACCTCACCTTTAAACCACGCTGGCAGTTTTTTGGACTTCCTTCCACTTTTCTTAAAGCGTGGAATACAGCTGGTCTGGGCTTCCAAGATAGTATTTTTCAACAACACCCAAGCTCTCCTAGTAGAATGAGGTACTTATGTTTCTTGTTGTTTTCAAGAGTAATGTAGAGTAGTTTGGAGAGGTTGTTGGCTGGGCAATTGGAGAGTGGTAGGCCAGGCAGATGGTAATTTGTTTGTAATGGTGAGTGTGTCTAGGGTTGCAGTGCTTTTTGCAGCTAGTTTGTTGAAGTTCAGAGTTGTTTTTGCAAGGATGAGAACACCGCCCCCTTCTCTGTGGGTATGTGGGAAGTAGAAGAGGCTGTATTTGATAGGTCTGATTTGATTTAGGAGGATTGCGTCTGTTTCAGTGAGCCAGGATTTGATAATACATAGGATGCCCAGATTTTGGGTGAAGAGGAGATCTCTTATGGCGGGGATTTTGTTCTTTGCAGAACGTGTATTAATGAGTGCGCAATTGAGGGATACTGGGTTGGATAATTTGTTTGTGTGGAGGCGTGGTGACTTGTTTATTGGGATTAAGATGAGGTGTTCTAGGTTGCTTGTGTGGTGGAAGGGAGGTAGTTGCATGTCAGGCTGATGGAGGAGATGGTATAGGTTATGGTAGGGGGGAGGCACAATGGGGGGTTTGGATAGAGGTGTATGAGGGAGTTTGCAGTGGAGGTGAGGATGAGTAGGGCAAGGAGGGTGTATAGGAGGGCATAAAGATGGAGCATGATGTCCTGTGGTTTCAGCTGTCTATAGATTGGTGGAGGAGTTGTGATGGCATTGTGTCCATTCTAGTTGCAGCTAGGGGTAGCTGAGTTGGGTGCATGTGGGTTTTGATGACTCTTCAGTCCCCGCCTAAGGGCCACCTGGCAAGGCCCTCAGGCACAGGCCCATCAAGTGCAGGCATGCCTGATCATGCCTCTTTTTCAAAGTATGACTGCTGGCTTGTCTGTTTTTATTTTTGAGATACTGAATTTACTTTTGCTGGGTCTGACCAAATTTGCTATTATTCCCAATTTTTTTTTTTATTTACATTCTCTTATATACCGCGCTATTCTGCATCAGTGCAGTTTACATTGAACAAACTGAAATTACATTGAACAGGGCATTATAACTTGGAGATAACTATTTTACAGGGAACATGGGCTATGGAGGGTTAAGTGGCTTCCCAAGACCACAAGGAGCACCTGTGGGACTAGAAACCCCAGTCCTTCCGGCCCAAGGTTGCTGTCCTCTAGTGGGATTTGAACCCCCGACCTCCCGGCCTGAAGTACCTTGCCCCAACCACTAGGCCACTCCTCCACTCAACTCAGTTATTGTCTCATTTGTGTACTTAATATTTATTTAATGGATGTTATTCATTGCAGTTTGATTGAATAGAACCTTTAGATATTTTTCTGCCTTGTACATCTTTTGTTGGGCTTCTAATGTCATTTGGGAGATGTGCATTCTGTGATATGGTCGTGCTTCCAGTGTTAATCTAAGAAATTCTCTGTCTTTTTGTTTTCTCATATATGCTGTGTGCAAGACTTAATTTGTACAAAGAGCAGGGCCATGACAGGAAGTGACACATAGGAGGTGTGGCCAGGGATGGGTGTGAACTGTCTGTCTCAAACACATCTCCTTTGGGCCCCTGGAGCCTTCCTCTTATCATTTACCATCTGCTAAAAGTGAGAGCCATCCCCTGTTGCTCCTGGCATACCGTGCCTATTTTTCAAAATGGCAGCACCTGACCTGAAGCTGTGTCATTTTGAGAACTGATGCAGAGCAGGAGCAACAGGGAATATTCCTTCCCTTAGTAAATGGAAGATGGGGTAAGAGGGGTTCTGGGGAATGGTAAGGGCCTGAGGAAGAGCTGAGGGAGGGGGCAGGTTGTTGTTTTTTAAATAACTTGACTAGTGGCAGAAGCAGCTTGGAGTTGGAGAGGGGACCAGACATCAGATGGTCTACCTTAAAATAAGGCTCGACAAATCCGAGGTGCCAGGTCGCTATGGCAACTAGAAATCTGCACCTGGTGCCTGGGATTTACTTGCCGCCGCCTTTGAAAAAAAACATGATCGTGGCAAAGACCCCTTCTATCTGCCGATTGGATCCCTACAGGCAGAATAGGAGAGGAAGGCTGCGATCATGGACTGGAAGGCAACAGGCTGCCTGCAGGGATCCCATCACCCACAGGCAGAAAAGGACAGCCAATGGGGGCCTGATAAAACAAACAAAAAAATAAGGTTAGATGGGGGGAGGAGTGAAGTAGCAAAAATTTAAAGGATACTGTCCAAACACAAAAGCACAAATTCACATGCAACCAACACACTCAGTCCAAAAAAACATGGATAGCAGAGGAAGGTAACTTTTATTGCACACCTATTAGCCATAGCCTAGTGGTTAGAATACTGGCTTGGTAACCAAGTAACCAGGGTTCAATTCTCACTAGCACTCCTTGTGGTCTTGGGCAAGTCACTTAACCCTCCATTGCCTCAGAAGAAAGGCCTGGCAATCTACCTCCAGTGACACTGCTAAGAAAACCCAGGAGCTTCTGGGTTACCAGGAGTCAGGACTGACTCAAAAGGCACACATTGCATTTGCATTAGCCAAAGACCAAAACAGGCCATGTTTCGCTATGGCTTATCTGGCTGTATGTTCTATTTTAAATTCAATGCAATCTGTATTTTATTATACCACCAAGATCAAAGATTACAAAATCTTGTTCTCTTCGCTGCTGATTCTGAAATACACGAATGACTCTTCTGTCCAGATAAGCTCCTGATGAAGACAGAGAAACACGGCCTTCTGTCGGTCCTTGGTTAATAGGTGTTCAATAAAAGTTACCTTCCTCTGCTATCCACGTTTTCTTTGGACTGGGTGTGCAAAAATTTAAAGGACCAGTCAATTAAAAAAGAGGATGGGGGGAATGGAGGACAGGGGATGGGAGTCCTAGGGGGAAGGGACAAGGGAGATAGTCTGGAGGGAGAAAGTAAGAGTGCAAGGTGTTGGAGGTTAAAGAAATGAATGCTTGATGACTAAACAGCACAATGCGCATTTGCCAAAAGGCGCATCCCCCTCCCCTAGAACACACAGTTACCCCATCTCTGCATGGCAGACACATACCATTCCCTCATTCCTCTCAACACTGATCAACAAGCAACCAACCAACAGAGACAGGCGAACTATTAACTCTGGCACATTAGAAGTTCCTAATAATATCAGATCAGTAAAAACAAGCACCAGCAACAAAGCATTCTCATTCTCAGCCACGATAACCTGGAATCATCTACCACATGAACTGCGAGCTATAAAAGACATAAATGACTTTAGAAGGAAAATAAAAACCCATCTTTTCAAATGTCACTATAACCTGATGTAAAAAGTGAAACCATGAAGCCGACCTGTGTAAATGTAATTAATAGAGAACTGTAATTATGTAAATATTGTAAACCTAATTTTTGAAGTGTCTAACCCTGCATGTTGTGCCTAACCCTAAATCTATGTATATATGATCCAATTTTCCTGTCTTGATTTGACATATCCCACATTTGTAATCAAACCGCTGCTGATCGCTGGAAGTAGCGGTATATAAGTGTAAACTAAATAAAATAAATAAATACCCCAGCTCCACCCTACATACACATGCACACACAGGCACCTCACCTCCCTACCACACACGGGCACAGGCACCCCACCTCTGCACATCACAGACAGAGGCTCCCCAGCTCTGCAATACACACGCACATGCACCACAGTTCTGCACCCACCGTCACATCCCACACACAGATAGGCACACCACACACATACACACAGAGACACTTAATATCTGAAGCTATAAATACTGCTATCCCACAGTGTAGGAATTCTGGTGCTGGTCTCACGAGACTTGAGAACATGAGACCAGAGGGAAATGCAATGGGGGGTGAACACAAGAAGGTCACAAGCACTGGGTCCCAAGATTTTGGCCTGGATGCTAAATCAACACAAAGTTTGTCAAGGCCTCCCTTTAAAAAATGGCAGCGTATTCTTATTGGCTAGCATATGGATGTTGTCTTGCCCTCTTCTGGCAGAAATTAAGCTGTTGTGTACTTCTGGTCACTTTATTTTGCAGATGCGACTGCTCAGTCTAATTATAACACATCTTTAAAAATGTGGTACAATGCAGATAGAATAAGCCTGAGATGCTAAAAACAAAATTTGGTTTAGTACACTAGCAGCAGCAGGAGATGATTCCCATTTTTTGTTTATTTTATTTTTATTAAGATTCCAATAATTAATACCAAGCAGATACCAATAATTAATACCAGTTGTACAGATTTGGATAATAGGGGTAAGAGTAAAAAACATTGAAGAATTAATTAAAATAATATGTCCATCAAGTCCACAATAATGAGTGAGAAACAAAAGTTAATACAAAAAGGAAAATAACAACAAACCTAACAGAGAAAAATGCATTGGAACTAGCCCAATTCTAGGGCCAGCTTGTTCACTAGGCAGCAGCCTGGAGCGGCAGACCCCGCTGGATGGCATCGCAATCTCTCCATTCTTGAAAGCGGCGACAAAGCAAGCCACTTCAGTGCTGCAGCGGGCCTTCCACGCACTCATAGCCTGGGGCTCCTGCAGTGGCAGATCTTGAGTGCATTCATGCCCATGTTTCAAAGCCTGCTGCGACGCCAAAACGGCTTTGCCCCTGCTTTCAAGAATGGAGGGACTGCGGTGCTGCCCCTCCTCCCCCCTGCCCAGGTGAGATGATGGATGCTGGGGGTGGCAGGCCCGCTTCAAATCAAATGCAAAATGTAGCCCAAGAAGCGATTTTGAAAATGTATCTAGAATCCTGGCATTAATGAATGTTATCAATTGACCAGGCTCAAAGAGACCATATTCAACAGAATTCAATTTAACACATTTGCATGGAAATGTGAGAAATATTAAGGCCCCCAACTGGAAAACGCCAAGTTTTAACAACAGAAACATCCTTCTTCCTCTTTTAGGTTTCATATGAACATAAGAACATAAGATATGCCATACTGGGTCAGACCAAGGTCCATCAAGCCCAGTATTCTGTTTCCAACAGTGGCCAATCTAGGTCATATGTACCTAGCAGTTTCCCCAAGAGACACAAGTTCCTTTGCCACATCTGGATACATCCAAATAGGAAAATCCAAAATGGAGGTTTCTCTTTTCTTACAATATACTTTTGGCATCCACTCCCTATCTGAAGGCAAGTCATCAAAAAAGGAAAACTGGGACATGGACTCGCTTCCAGGACTTTCGAAAATATCCTCCACATTCAACCAATCCATAAATTGCCTTTCTGTCTGTGTACTTCCAAAGCTTCATTCTATCAGATGGCAAACAATAAGCCCATGCAATAAGAGGAGTTTGAACCACTAGGATCTATAGAACTTCGCCCCAGAGGAAGTGACATCACTGACCAGAGTGGAGGTCTGAGAACTGAGCTCCACAAAACCCTGGGATAAAGCAGTGGCTACACACGTGAACAGCAGTTATGGTGACCGAAGGTTGTTGGGAGCAAATGCAGCCCATTTACTTAATGGCAGCTAAGAAAAAGATTGCTGATCTACAAGAGTTTGCATACAGCAGCGATGCTGCTAAAATGGTGCCCGGAGAGAACGTCACAGTGTAAGGTCGGCCTGGAGCGAATAGGTGAGCGCAGGGTCCAGGGGAGCAGTTCAGAGTTGGAGGACAGAAGGACAGAAGGCGGCTCACTGTGGCCGAATTTCGTGATTTGAAGTCAGAACTGGTATCGATGCGTACTGAACTATCAGGTTTCACGGCTGATTTCAGGGGCAAGTTGGCCGACCTGGATGGGTACGTGGAAGATACTGAAAAGTAACTAGAGGAACATAGGAAGAAAGTCACTGTGCTAGAAAAGCAGGTGGAGACACTGGAGCAAGCCAATGGGGAGCTGGCTGAAAAGCTGGAAGGCAATCGCACACAGTGTAGCAATTTAAGGTTTAGGGAGTCCCAGTGATTGCCGAGCAGTAGTGCAGCATATTGTGGCTCAGTTGTGGGAGAATGTGCCTGATGGTGAAAGGGCTCCTGATTGAAAGAGCACACCATGCTCTGAGACCCCCCAATCGAATTTACCTCGGACATAATTGTGTGCTCTCATAGCTATGCTCTTAAGGAATGGCTGGCCTCCAGAGCAAGATGTGTGGGCCCGGTCAATTGGGAGACTCACTCAATAGAAGTATATGAGGACTTGGCACCCGCAATTTTACGTTGGTGGAGGGAGCTGCACGGCAGCTATCGCTACAAGCTTCAATTACTCTTTGCACTAGTGGTTACCAGGAATGGGCACGCGGTGCGAATTCAAATGTGGGAGGAGGCCTTGATATCATTCAGAGACCTGGGAGTAGAGGGGATGGAGACTTTCCTAAGCACCAGAGAATGAGTCAATGCTCCTCAGTGCGCCGCAGAGAGTTGATAGAGTAAATGGCCGGCTCCGCAAACAGCCTGAAGAATGAATACGTCAGGAGCAGATGGATAATAACAATTGAAGGACTCTTTTATAGGATACTTTTATTAGTGCTGTAGCTAAACTACGACCAGGCAAGTTGGGGGGTATACAGGGATAAAAGTGTGGGGCCGCCCTGGCCAAGGTTATGTTTGAGTGAAGTGATATGGTTGCAGAGGGCAAGAATGGTGGGGAGGTGAATGAATGGGGATTGGTGTTGTGGAGGTTACAGGAAAATTGCGTGTTTGAGCAGGAGGATTGGGGGGTGATTGTGGTGGGAATTTAGAGTGCATGTTGAAGGGTGTGGAGAATGTGCACAGGATAGGACCAAGGAAACTGTAGGAGGGAGGAGTGGGTCTCTGGACTGGATGAACTTCCTCAGGAGGGTTAGCTGCCAGGGTCAAAATGCAACTAAATAGTCAGATCACATAAAAGGACATACATTAACCAACACCAACAAAACAATTATATAACATGAAATGTAGGAACATCCGTCAGGTCAGGGGACAAGAAACCCCTTCGAATGTACGGACTTCTCCCTTTAATCTTTTTTATTATTACTCATGCAACAGTCTTAATAATGTTAAAAACAAATCAGACCCCCAAAGCCACAGTGCTAAGGACACAAATTCTTGACAACTTGATAAATCAAAATTGAACTTAGCTGGCAATTGGGTCCTATTGATCATTTCATGAAGAGATGATCCCAATGATTTTAAACGAAAAAGATCTCCTCTTGTGCAACAGTTCTTCGTTGAGAAAACATTCTTCAAAACATTCTTGAAAACACCATTCATTGAGAAAACATTCTTCAAAACACCATAACCCAGCGCTGTGTTTCGAATCCTCCGACCCTGCTTCAGATGGTATTTAATAATCTTCTTTTGTCAAAGGAATTCTCCTTATTTGTTTTACCAAAAATAACCGTTGCTTATTCAGAGAACGTCCTTCCTGGAAATGGCGTCTGACGTCAGCCAGAGCAACCAGCTGTTTTATACCCAATCCAAGTACTTACAATGAACAATCCATCAGCATTAGGTGGGTAAAATACTCCACCAATCCAGTTCTTGGTTAAGACCATTTGGGGTAACTGATTTCAATAAAAAAATCCAGCGTTGTTCCAAGATTTGTAAATCTTGCTCCCAATCTCCCCTGCAGGGGCCATCAGGCACATGATCTAATATGCACCAAGACAAATCAAAATGGGCAGCGGTGTATGGATGGGATATGGGGGAGAGGGGTTAGGGGGAGTGGGTGGGAGTTTGGGGCAGAGGGGGATAGAAGGGAAGGGTCTTTGGAGCCAGGGAGGAGAAGGGAGTAATAATGATCAATGTTAGGGTACTTGAAGATTGGGAATATTAATATGAAAGGCCTTAATCTTTCCCAAAAGTGACAGCTGTTGTTCAAGCAGCTCAAGAGATTCAAGCGGGACATAGCGCTGACACAAGAAACCCACTTAAGGGTTTGGGATCAGGGGTTATTGCGCGATTGTGACTATGATCAGATTTTTTGTGCATCTAAATGAGGGGGAGTTAAGTCTGGGGATGCAGCGATGATGTTTCACAAATCGCTTGGGTCTGAAATAAAGGGGATACAGAAAGATGGTGAGGGTAAGTATATTGCAATTAAGGGACTGTTAAATGGGGCAATGACCACCTTGATTTGCCTCTATGCCCCAAATCAGGGACAAGGGTTGTTTTATGATTGGGTGGGGCTGGAACTCACAGAATTCATTGATGGTCCCATGATACTGGGGGATGGGACCTGAATGTAGCAATCGATCCTGGGTTGGAAAGGATGGGTGAGCCAGGAAGGGTTGAAGAGCAGCCATGGGAAAAAATAGAAAAATCTTATGCAGTTGTAGCAACTTGTTGATAGTTAGCATCTGTGCCATCCTGGAGGGAGACAGTCTACCTTTTACTCTGCTGTCCATCAAACCTATTCTCGTCTTGATTATATACCGATTGATCGCAATCTATATGCGGCGGTGGAGGAGGCTAAAGTGGAAGTGGTTACTTGGTCTGACCATGGCCCGGTGTGGGTTTTGTTTGGAAGGTTTGGGGGCAAGGGGGGGGGGGGACATAGTATTGGAGATGAAATGATAGTTTGTTAAGAGACAAGAGGGTAGTTGAATCTATTAAGCGGGAAATTGAAGATTACTTCCGACAATGATAATGGGGCAATGGATGTGGGAATGGTTTGGGATGGGATGAAAGCTGTGATGCATGGAAAGCATAGTTACTCATCTGTAACAGATGTTATCTGGGATCAACAGGAATCAGTCCTCACATAAGGGTGACGTCGACACTGACGGAGCCTGCGTGGAGCATTTCCCCAGCTTTCAAAAAATTCCTTTGGGAATGCTACCATGCATGCGTAGTCCCCTTCCCATCGAAGGGTGCCATTTTGCTCAGTCAGATGACATAGCTAAGATGGCCGTAAAAATAAGGTAATGTATAGAGACAACTCCCAGGGACGGAGGGAGAGTTATGAAGACTGATTCCTGCTGTTCCCAGAGAACATCTGTTACAGGTGAGTAACTACACTTTCTCCAGGAACAAGCAGGAAGTCAGTCCTCACATATTATTGTTTAATAGTATATTAATACTAAGTCACTATTACTCACTAATAGCCAATAATAGCCATCGCAATAGTATACTAAAAATTAAGTCTGTTATTAGCTTCTTGTTAATGCAAAAATATCTCTGAATATTAGGCCATTGTATCCAATTTAAACACCTTTCTGGTAGGTAAAGCTGAAATTGTAGAGATTATCCCAAAGGACGGTGCAAGCCTGCCAACTCTCCACTCGAACGCTATGGGTACCCTAAATTTCCTTCTGAAAGTATGTCTGCTCACACTGATTCCAGCTTATGCATACAACTCAAATTTGTACCAACCCATAACCCACCTATGCACTCCGCTCTACCTCCTCCTCACCATGCAAAACACCTACACCTTCCCTACTTGCACCTTGCTCCACCCCCAGAAATATACAAATACACACACCTGACCAGAAGGCCTTCATCAGCAAAAACGGTCGAACACAGAGAAACAGCAAACCTAGAACAACAAAAACACGGACAAAGCTCCCCCCTCACCAGACCACACAAGACATTGATACGCAAAGAACGCAAGAAAACTGTAACATCACCCTCATCAATGCTCGATCAATCAGGAACAAGACCCACATAATCTATGACATCATCAAAGATGAACAACCAGACATCCTCTGTATAACTGAAACCTGGATCACTGACACGGATGCAGCCATATTAAACCAGATAAGCCATCCCGGATACAACCTGTACAATTGCCCACGAACAAATAAAAGAGGTGGAGGAGTCCTCATAATAGCTAAAACCAATCTACAACTTGCCACCACGTACCTGGACTCAAACTCAGACGTAGACCTGCTTAAAGTAGAGAACCCAGCTCTATCCATTTGTCTGATTTACAGAGCCCCCTCGACGAACCAAGAAATACTTGCCTCGGTACTAGAAAACATCTCTTCAACACAACCAAAGAAATTCCAAGTTATTCTAGGAGATTTAAACCTTTCATCAACAGCAGCCTCTCACGCAGAGTCTTTCATGGAAGCCATGTCCCAACTAGGATTTCAACAACTAATAAATGAACCCACTCACGACAAGGGCCACACACTCGACATGGTCTTCACTCCCATGAGAAATCAGTGCATTGTTGAGAAACCTTTGATAAAGATCAACCCGAAACCGTGGTCAGACCACCACCAAATCGATATTCAGATGAGACTACCATCTTTACCAAAGGACACTAAAGCACGATGAATACTACTCCAACAAAGGAGATTTAATAAACTAAACCTGGAATGTCTTATAAGTAACATTAAGACGCACATAGATCTTCAAAGCACGGATCTCAATGCATTAACAGACAGCTGGAACACTGGAATTATGACCGCTTCAAACCCTAAATGGAACACCACCCAAAACCTGACTAAACAACAATCGGAACCCTGGTACACCGAAACACTGACCAAAATGAAGAGAGAACTCAGAAAGCGTGAAAAAAAATGGAGACATACGAAATCTATGGAACATAGGATGGAGTACCTCAACCTCCTCTCGAAGTACAAAGAAGAGGTAAACGCTGCGAAAAGGATGCACCACACAAACCTATTAAACAAAGCGATCAACAAACCTAGGGAACTATTTGAGCTGGTGAAATCCCTAACAAAAACATCCCAACTTGACTACCAGGATACCTCTATCTGCCCACAAATGCTAGCAAACCACTACGCGAGCAAACTGACTGCAACCATGCCCGACCCCTGTAGGGTAGAGGCACACCGGAAAACTACTGTGGAACAAGAACCGACATGGAGAAACTTCCACAGGATTGATGAGCAGCAAGCAAGTAACATAATAACTAGCATCAATACCACCACCTCCCCGCTGGACCCCTGCCCCACTGCTTGGATCAAGGCAGCGAAAAAAGATATAGTCCAACAAGTCTCACACATTGTAAACCTATTCCTGCATCAAGGAATTATGCCAGACCAGCTCAAGAAATCTATAATAAGGCCAGTACTAAAGAACAATAAACTCAACAAAGCAGACCCTACATCCTACCGCCCCATTTCCAGCATATCCTTCCTAGCAAAAATCATCGAAAAAGCAGCCCTCATACAACTTCAAGAGCACCTAGACGACCACAACATACTAGACATGCAACAATACGGTTTCAGAAGAAACCATGGGGTAGAAATGCTTTTAATAGCACTGCTAAATAACCTCCACAAAGGCTTGGAAGACAGGACGAAAACGTTCTTACTCATTTTCATTGACATCTCCGCCGCCTTTGATACTGTCCATCATGGCATCCTACTAAAAAAACTGGAATCAATAGGAATTTCGGGAACCACCCTTAAATGGTTCTCCTCCTATATAATGAACAGAAGGCCACAGGTCCAATTCAACAGAGAAAAAGCAGAAGGGTTCACTCAAACTCAAGGCATACCCCATGGATCAGCTCTCTCGGCGCTACTTTTCAACATCTACATGCAGCCCCTCTGTGACATCTTCAAAAAACATAATATCAACTACCATATCTATGCAGATGATATTATGCTATACACGCAACTGAACGCAATTGACCCGAAGTATACCCAACTTGAAACATGCCTGTACGAGATGTTAGCATGGATTCAGCAAAAGAACATGTCAATCAACCATAAGAAAACCGAAGTGATGTTTATATCAAGTAAACCAAACTTTGAACCACCTCCGACAGTCACCCTCTGCAACAACACATACAACTCAAAAAACGAGATCAAATATCTGGGAGTCACACTCGACAGCAAACTGAAAATGGAACAACACCTGCGAAAAACCAACAAGGCCATCTTCCACAAACTCAGAGTCCTACAACCGCTGAGGAGCCTAATTGAACCCTGTGATTTTCGGACGGTGGCACAAGCACTCATTATGCCCCACTTAGACTACTGTAACGCCATACTACAGGGTCTGCCAAAGAAAACGCTAAATATTTTGCAAATGGCCCAAAACGTGGCGGCAAGGGTCATCACACGATCAAGAATTGCTCAACACATCACACCTGTATTGATCGAGCTACATTGGCTACCCGTTGCTGCCAGGATACAATATAAAACTTTGGTCACCACTTTCAAGCTCATACATGACCTAGCGCCATCATTCCTCTCAACCCTGGTCAGCAAGCAACCAACCAACAGAGACAGAAGAACTATCAACTCTGACACACTACAAGTCCCCAATAACATCAGATCAGTGAAAGCCAGTACTAGCAATAAAGCTTTCTCATTCTCTGCCCCAATAATCTGGAATCATCTACCACACGAACTGCGAGCTATAAAAGACTTAAATGCCTTCAGAAAGAAACTAAAAACCCATCTCTTCGCATGTCACTATAGCCAGTTGTAAACCAAAATGGATCCAAGATGTTAACCAATGTGAAATCATGAAGCCGATCTGTATAATCGTAATTATTGTATAAACTGTAAATATGTAAATATGTAAACCTAACCTAGAAGTGCCTAACCCTGCGTGGTGTGCCAGACCCCAAATCTATGTATATTATTCCAATTTTTCTGTCCTGATTTGACAGCTCCCAAATTTGTAATCAAACCGCTACTGATCGATGGAAGTAGCGGTATATAAGTTTAAACTAACTAACTAAATAAATAAAATATGGGACTCCCTAGCTTCAGGCTGCCAAGGACTAAACCAGGACAGCCCCACCAGTGCCCAATCGGGTAGCTGTGAGTTGTAGAAGGTGAGTCCCCACTGAGAGACTCTGCAAGACCTTAGCGTCCAGTGACACTATCACTCCAGAAGCCTGAACACAGAACGTTTGGAGGGCAGGAGTTGCCTATACCCTGAGAATATTATGGAGTACTGCCTGGCCAAAGGCACTGTCCCTGCGGGACTCGCTCTCCAGCTGTGAACGTGTGAAATGAAGACCATGTGGTGGCCTTGCAGATCTCAGTCACCAGCACTGAGCAGAGGTTGGCCACCGATGTGGCCATCGCCCTCATGTGATGCGCTATGATCCAGTGCTCAAGGGAGAGGCCAGCTCGCTCATAGGTGAGGGCAATACAGTTCGCCACCCAAGTGGAGAGTTTGCTTCGACATGGGAAGCCCCAGTCTGCTGGGCTTGTAGGACACAAAATGCTGAGGAACTTTCCGATGGGCCTGAGTCTACTGTAAGTAGAAGGACAGGGCCCATTTGCATTCCAGGGTATGAAAGATCACTCTTCCCTGCTGGTGTGAGGCCGTGGAAAAAGGGTGGGAAGTACTACCTCTTCGTTGAGGTGAAAGGGTGAAACCACCTTTGGGAGGAATTTGGGTTGTGTGCGGAGCATCACCCTGTTCTTATAGAACCTCGTGTATGGCGGGTCCACCACCAGGACCTGGAGCTCACTCACTCTTCAAGTGGACATAAGTGCCACCAAGAAGACTACTTTCCATGATAGGTACCTGAAGTGGCAAGTGGCTTGAATGGTGGTCTGGTGATTTGCGAGAACACCATGTTGATGTCCCATTCTGCTGCTGGGAGGCAGAAAGGGGGCTTGGATAGCAGGAGGCTCTAGAGGAACCTGGAGACCAGGGGCTGGCTAGAGAGGGGTTGCCCCTCGACGGGGTGGTAGTGAGCGGTTATGGCGGGAAGGATGTCAGGTTTTACAGTTAACATGAGCAAAACTGAAGCACTAAACTTAACAATGCCAGTAGGAATGGAGGATAACCTCTGTCAAACACAGGCCTTTCGGTGGGCTGATGGTCATATCAAGTACTTGGGGGTACATGTGGTAAGGGATTTGGCTGAATTACCCTCCCTTGTGGAGGAATATATAAACTGAGCTCTCTAGATGGACTGATATAACACTGTCATGGATGGGCAGAATTGCTTCTATTAAAATGATTGCACGGTCAGAAGTGCTATACTTGCTCCGAGCTCTCCCAGTAACAGTCCCTTGGAGGCAGATGGAGGAACTACAACGGAGGGTTTTTCAGTTCACATGGTAGAATAGGGCCCCAGTGTGCTCTGTCAGGGGAAGAAAAAGGAAGGATTGGGGGTACCCAAATTTTACATGTATTACCTAGCAGCCCAGTTCAGGAATATAGTAGACTGGTGTGGGGGGGAGGGGGGAGAGGGGGTGATTGCAAGTGGGTGCAAATTGAACAGTCATATGTCCTGGTAATGCCACTGTGGTATGCCCTGGGTAGGGAAAAAGAGAGATATAGGCCCTAATCCCTTTGTGAAGGATGGGGTCACACTATAGCAGAGGATGGCAGGGGCCTGCAAGCTTAAGGGAAACATCTCATTATTAATGCCAGCAAGGAACAACGTTGGTTTTCAGCCAAGTCTCAGTGACCCTCTCTAGGCAAAGATTCAAAAGGAGGAGGAAATAGCCAATGCAATAAAATGGGGGGATAAGACATTTTTCAGATATATTAGTGAGAAGAGGAAGGGCAAAAGTGGTATTGTCAGACTCAAGGGTGCAGGGGGGGAATATATAGAAGCTGATAAGGATAAAGCGGAATTGCTTAACAAATATTTTTGTTCTGTGTTCACAGATGAAGAACCAGGAGCAGGACCTCAGAAAACACCCACAAATAAGAACAGAAGCGAGGGACATCTTGAACTATTTTCAGAAGACTGTGTTCGTGAGAAACTAGCTCAACTTAAAGTAGACAAAGCGATGGGACCGGATGGGATACACCCTAGAATACTGAGGGAACTTGGGGACGTTCTAGCAACTCCACTGACTAACCTTTTCAATGCCTCATTGGAGTCTGGAGTGGTGCCAAAGGACTGGAGAGAGGCTCATGTGGTGCCTTTACACAAAAGCGGAAGTAAGGATGTGGTTGAAAACTACAGGCCGGTTAGTTTAACTTCGGTGGTGAGTAAATTATTGGAAACACTGCTGAAAGAGAAAATAGTGAGGTTTCTGGAGTCCAGCAGATTACAGGATCCGAGGCAGCATAGATTCACCAGAGGCAGGTCTTGTCAGACAAATCTGATTGATTTCTTTGACTGGGTGACCAGGGAGTTGGACCGAGGGAGAGCTCTAGATGTGGTGTATTTAGATTTCCGTAAAGCCTTTGACACTGTTCCTCACAGGCGACTTATAAACAAACTGAGCACCCTAGGGATGGACCCTAAAGTTACTGCTTGGATTAGAAATTGGTTGGGTGGGAGGCGACAAAGAATACAAGTAAATGGAGCTCACTCTGAGGAGAAGGATGTTACCAGTGGTGTGCCCCAGGGATCTGTCCTTGGTCCAATTCTTTTTAACATCTTTGTTAGTGATATAGCGGAAGGGCTGTCGGGTAAGGTTTGCCTCTTTGCGGATGATACCAAAATCTGCAATAGAGTAGACACCCAGGAAGGGGTAGATAACATGAGGAGGGATCTAGCTAAGCTTGAAGAATGGTCTAGAATTTGGCAGCTGGGATTTAATGTTAAAAAATGTAAGGTCATGCATTTGGGCTGCAGCAATCCAAGGGAGCAATACAGTATAGGAGGTGAAGTACTTTTGTCCACTAAAGAAGAGCGGGACCTAGGCGTGGTTGTGTCTGATGATCTTAAAGTAGCTAAACAGGTAGAAAAGGCGACAGCAAAAGCTAGAAGGATGCTTGGGTGCATACGGAGAGGAATGGCTAGCAGAAAAAAGGAGGTGATAATGCCTCTGTATAAGTCGTTGGTGCGACCTCATTTGGAGTATGGTGTGCAATTCTGGAGACCGCACCTTCAAAAGGATGTGAACAGGATGGAGTCGGTGCAGAGGGTTGCTGCTAAAATGATTAATGGGCTTCGTTATAAAGCATATGAAGACAGACTTAAGGATCTTAATATGTACACCTTAGAGGAAAGGCGGGATAGAGGTGATATGATTGAGATGTTTAAATACCTCCGTGGCATAAATGTTCAGGGAGAGAGCCTCTTTCAATTGAAAGCAAGTTCTGCTACGAGGGGACATGGGATGAGGGTGAAGGGAGATAGATTCAGGAGTGATATGCGGAAATATTTCTTTATGGAAAGAGTAGTGGATCCATGGAATAGTCTCCCAGTGGAGGTGGTAGAGATGAGGACAGTAACTGAATTCAAAAAAGCATGGGACCAACACAGAGGATCTCTAAAGGTAAAAAGTGGACTGTTGTAGTTGTTGTTATGGAAGGACAGACTAGACAGGCCATGTGGTCTTTTTCTGTCATCATGTTTCTATGTTTCTATCACCGATGGGATTAGTTAGGATTGAGTTCTTTGATACAGTTTTGTGTTGAAGGGGAGGTGAAGTCAGTGCGGAACTGCAGGAAGAATACGGGATACCACAGAAAGACTTTTATGGATACTTGCAAGTGCGGCATCTCCTGAATATGAGAGAAGAGGTGAAGGTTCGAGTAGAGGGGCTTTGGGACTTTGAAATAATTTGCTGGTATAAAGCAGCAAGAGTTAAGATTATTTCAAAAATTTACAAGCTGCTACTGGGAGGGTGACAGGAGAAAGCTAATTTCCGGAATGAATGGGAAAAGGAGTTGGGGATTGTCCTTGAGCCTAAGCAGTGGGAGAAGGTGTTCCGGAAAATGGGAAAAGTTTCTGTTTCCATTAAAAACAGTTACAAATTGCTTTATCATTGGTAACTTACACCCGTTTGGCTGCATAAAATGAATACCATGTTCCCGCCACTGGGCTGGAAAGGCTACAGAGGGTGGGGGAATTTTTGCACATGTGATGGTACTATCCAGAAGTTCAGCCTTTTTGGGCAGAAGTTGAAATCTTTGTACAAACAATTCTTAAACAGCCGCTGGAATGGACACATAAAGGGGTACTATTAGGTATGGGGGAAGAGGGAGGGGCAATTGTTGGCCTTGTGTGCAAATGGGGCAAGATGCAAAATTGCTTTATACTGGAAATCAGCTCAGAAACCCACACTGCAGTCTTGGTAGGCGCGAATGCAGAAAATGTTGCTAATGGAGAGGCACACAGCCTTGCGATAGGGTTCTCCAGTTTGAAAAGATCTGGGGCCCTTGTTCCCTTGTGCTGTATCTCATTAAAAGCGATAATTGAGGAAGCGGGTGGAATGGAGGGGAGAGGGAGTTTCTGTCTGTTAAGATAACTATGCTGTATGGAAGATTTACCTGTTTAACAAGAACTGTCTGGATGTCAACAGATGGTTTGTAATTTGTATGGTTAAAATTCTAATGAAAATTAAATTACTTTAAAAAAAAAAAAAAGAACTCCACACATATATCTTTTAAACATTTCTTTGGCTGAAACTAATGGAAGTTCAGGAAAGTTTAACACTCTAAGACTACAAGCACAAAGAACATTTTTCAATAATTCAGCTTTCTTTCTATAAATCACCTTATCCTTCGTTAAAGCAGAATTTAAAGCTTGAAGACTCTGCAATTTCACATCACACTCTTAACTCAGATTTAATTGAAGATATTTCTTGCTTATTATTTGCTATTCTTAAATTATGTTTCTGAAGCTGTACCAATAAGGAGACATTTTAATCATTCCTGATCATTTCCTTTGCTTGCATCCTGCTAATCCAATCCAGATAAGTGGTGATTTCTTTCCTAAGTATCTATTTTTTCTATTTGCTGGCAAAAAGGTGCTATGGGCCTCACAGCCCAAAAGGGAGCCAGAAGTGCAGCCGTGATAAAAAAAAATGCTAGGGGCCGCAGGGTCCATCAGGCCGCTGAAATTGTAACCACAAAAAGAAAAAAAAACTTGAAAAAATAGCCAAGAAAATGTTTACAGAGCTGCAGCAAATGGGAGTCCCGAAAAGGAAATCCAAAGGCAGGTTGGGCTGACTGGGGAAACCCCATTGGGCAGGTCCCAAACCGCACAAAGGCCTGGGGAGACCCAGATGCTAAAAGACTTTTTCCCAATATGAAGCTGCTTTAATCATAGCTGCAGAGTTGAATTCAGTGGGGAACCTCCCCTTTGAAGTTAATGGAAAAACATAGGGACTTAGAAAAAAACTTATCATCCTGCTAGACCAGACAAGTAAGTTTAAGGATGAATGTGGGAGTAAAGTGTAACACCCAACTCAGAAAGAGTCTCCCATATCGATTTTGAACATATATGTCTCTGGTCGGATCAAAGAAAACCCAATAATCGGAGTAAACAATCATTTCAATAGACTGGCGCTTCTCACCAAGCCCATGGGAGCCAATAGTTTGCCTCATAGCCAAAGGATCTATCACCTCCTCCATTGCCTTGAGCAGAATCGGCCTGGTATTAAGCAGTTCCGCCAACATAGAAGCTGCTACTGCTCCACCACAGATAGCTATCCCTCTGCCGTTCGATGCATGTGCGGACAAAGCTCACAGCATCTCCTCAAAGCTTATCGGGGGAGTTCCATGAGCCAGCAGCTAAGAAGATACATGCTGCTTGGGGGAGAGAGGTCTCCATTTGTGAAGAGTTACCCGGCGCCAACACAGCCAAATTTACTTTACCTAGTAATGCTCTATGCTCTTTGTGTTTCACAAACTTGTCCATTGATCTAGGGAAGACAATCTACTGCGGTGCTGAGGGTTTCTTCCTGGCCTTGCCTTTTCTATAACCCATATGAAATAACACCAGGACGATTCCCATTCTTAGTAGTACACAGAATGCAGAGGGCACTGCGTTCGAGGTATCACTGAAAAGGAGGCCACTGAGTAACTAAAGGATATGTTCTCCAACCTTACACGATGCCACTTGGCTTATATCCTCCACAGAAGAGGCAGCAAGCAAAATCAGAGCAAGACGTGGGTGTGGGAGGGGAGGGGGCTGCACCACTGGCAATGCTGCCCTCTGAAGTCATTCTTAAAAGTAGCTAAAAGAAGGTTATTAGAGGTGCCTGCTTTTCAAGTGAGCTAAAATTTCACACTTTTAATAACAAGATCTGTCATAATGGGTCAGACAAAAAGGTCCATCAAGCCCAGTACCCTGTTTCCAACAGTGGTCAATCCAGGTCATAAGTACTTGACATACTCCAAAAGTAGCCAGTTCTGAGTTACTTATTTCAAGGCATAAGCTGTAGATTTTTCCATAATGGCTTATTGCCCTTTTCTCCAGGAACTTGTCCAAACCTTTTTTAAACTGAGTTTCACTAATAGCTTTTACTACATCCTCCGTCAACGAATTTCGGAGTTTGATCATGCTTTAAGTGATGTAAAACCCTCTCGCACCGAGGAAGTTTCTCCAGGGCCATGTGCCCATGAGAGAAGGGTTAGGACAGCCGTTATAGTTGGTGATTTGATCATTAGGCATGTAGATAGCTGGGTGGCTGGTGGACGGGAGAATCGCCTGGTAACATGCTTGCCTGGTGCGAAGGTAGCGGACCTCATGCGCCACCTAGATAAGGTCTTAGATAATGCTGGGGAGGAGTCTGCTGTCTTGGTACATGTCGGTACCAATGATGTAGGAAAATGTGGTAGAGAGGTTCTGGAGGCTAAATTTAGGCTTTTAGGTAGAAAGTTGAAATCCAGAACTTCCAGGGTAGCGTTCTCCAAAATGCTTCCCGTTCCACGCCCTGGACCCAAAAGGCAGGCAGTGCTCCGGAGTCTCAATGCATGGATGAGACGATGCTGCAAGGATGAGGGTTTTGGATTTGTTAGGAACTGGAGAACATTCTGGGGAAAGGAGGGGCTCTTCCAAAGGGATGGGCTTCACCTTAACCGGGATGGAACCAGGCTGCTGGCATTAAGCTTTAAAAAGGAGATAGGGCAGCTTTTAAACTAGATAACAGGGGAAAGCCGACAGTCGACCAAGAGCACATGGTTCAGAAGAATGTATCCTTGAAGGATACTACCAAAAGCAGAGAGGTTCCAAAAAAGAGTAAAGTAGCCCAAAAGCCCTCGAGTATGGAGCAGACAGAGCTTAAAGATCCCAAATTACCCATGCCTACCAATAGCCAAATTAATATGAATAAAATACAGTCTCTAAAATGCTTGTATGCAAATGCTAGAAGTCTAAAAAATAAGATGGGAGAGTTAGAATATATAGCACTAAATGAGAGGTTAGATATGATTGGAATCTCAGAGACGTGGTGGAAGGAGGACAACCAGTGGGACACTGATACCTGGGTACAAACTATATCCTAATGATAGAGCTAATCAAATTGGTGGAGGGTATGCGCTCTATGTTAGAGAGGGCATTGAGTCAGAAAGGATTAAAGTTTTGCAGAAAACAAAATTTGCTATAGAATCTCTATGGATTGCAATTCCATGTAAAAAGGGGAAGGCGATGGCAGTGGGGGTGTACTATCGAGCACCTGGCCAGAATGACCAAATGGATGATGAAATGCTAAAAGAAATCAAGGAAGCTAACTAAAGTTACAGCACAGTAATAATAATGGGTGATTTCAATTACCCCAGTATCGACTGGGTCAGTGTCACAGCAGGACATGCTAGGGAGATAAAGTTCCTAGATGAAATAAATGACTGCTTCTTCGAGCAGCTGGTTCGTGAACCGACCAGAGGGGAAGCCATATTAGACCTAGTCCTTAGTGGAACACCAGATCTAGTGCAAGAGATAAGGGTGTTGGGGCCACTTGGCAATAGTGATCATAGCATGATCGGCTTTGATTTAATTAGTGGAGGAGGGATAGTAAGGAAATCCACAGTACTACCTTTTAACTTTCGAAAGGGAGACTATGATAAAATGAGGAAAACAGTTAAGAAAAAACTAAAAGGAGCAGTTGCGAAGGTTAAAGACGTACATCAAGCTTGGGTGTTGTTGAAAAATACTATCTTGGAAGCCCAGACCCGCTGTATTCCACGCTTTAAGAAAAGTGGAAGGAAGTCCAAAAAACTGCCAGCATGGTTTAAAGGTGAGGTCAGAGAGGCTGTTGTTGCCAAAAAAGCATCTTTCAGGAAATGGAAAAAAACAGCCAAACGACGAAACCTGGAAACAGCACAAGCACTGGCAAGTCAAATGCAAGGCATTGATAAGGCAGGCAAAGAGAGAATTTGAGAAGAAGCTTGCTGCGGAAGCAAAAACGCGAAATAAAGACCTTTTCAAGTACATTCGTAGCAAAAAACCTGTGAGAGAGTCAGTTGGTCCATTAGCTGATAAAGGGGTTAAAGGAGCACTAAGAGGCGACAAGGCGATAGCGGAGAGACTGAATGAATTCTTTGCTTCGGTCTTTACTGAGGAAGATGTAGGGATGTTACCCATTGCTGAAGTGGTATTTAAAGGTGCGGAAGAATTGGAGGAAATATCGATACATTGGGAAGATGTCTTACAACTATTAGATAAACTGAAGAGTAGCAAATCACCTGGGCCGGATGGTATACATCCAAGGGTGTTGAAAGAACTGAAATATGAGATTGCAGAACTGCTATCAGTAATCTGTGAACTATCATTAAAATCATCTCTAATACCTGAAGATTGGAGGATCGCCAATGTAACACCAATTTTTAAAAAGGGTTCCAGGGGTGATCCGGGAAACTACAGACCGGTGAGCCTCACGTCAGTACCGGGAAAAATGGTAGAAACCATCATAAAGAATAAAATTACTCAGCATGTAGATAGTCACAACCTAATGGGAGACAGCCAACATGGCTTTAGACAAGTAAGATCTTGTCTTACTAATCTGTTATGTTTTTTTGAAGGAGTGAATAAACAGGTGGACAAAGGTGAGTCGGTTGATATTGTGTATCTGGACTTTCAGAAAGCCTTTGACAAGGTCCCTCATCAGAGACTTGGCAAAACTAAAGAGTCATGGGATAGGAGGCAATGTACTATTGTGGATCAGGAACTGGTTAAAAGATAGAAAGCCAAGGGTAGGGCTAAATGGCCAATTTTCCCAATGGAGAAAGATGAATAGTGGTGTACCCCAGGGATCTGTGCTGTGTCCGCTGCTTTTTGACATATTCATAAATGACCTGGAAAGTGGAATAACGAGTGAGGTTATCAAATTTGCAGATGACACAAAACTATTTAAAGTTGTTAAAACCCAAGAGGATTGTGAAAAATTGCAAGAGGATCTTGATAAATTGGAAGACTGGGCATCAAAATGGCAGATGAAATTTAATGTGGACAAGTGCAAGGTTATGCACCTAGGGAAGAACAACCCAAACTATGGTTACACGATGCAAGGTTCCACATTAGGAACCACCACCCAGGAAAAAGATTTAGGCGTCATTGTGGATACCATGTTAAAACCCTCGGCCCAGTGTGCAGCGGCGGCCAAGAGAGCAAATAGAATGCTAGGTATGATAAGGAAAGGAATGGAAAATAAAACAAAAGATATTATAATGCCTCTATATCGTTCCATGGTGAGACCGCACCTTGAATATTGTGTGCAATTCTGGTCGCCGTATCTTAAAAAGGATATAGCGATTTTAGAAAAGGTACAGAGAAGAGCCACCAAAATGGTAAAGGGGATGGAAGGATACTCCTATGAAGAAAGGCCAAAAAGGTTAGGGCTCTTTAACCTGGAAAAGAGACGGCTGAGGGGAGATATGATAGAAGTCTGTAAATTAATGAACGGAGTGGAACGGGTAAACGTAGATCGATTGTTTACCTTATCAGAATATAGAAAGACTAGGGGACATGCAATGAAGCTACAGAGTAAACTATTTAAGACTAATAAAAGAAAATATTTTTTCACTCAACGTGTAATCAAACTCTGGAATTTGTTACCGGAGGATGTAGTAAAGGCTGTTAGTGTAGCTGGGTTTAAAAAAGGTTTGGACAAGTTCTTGGAGGAAAGGTCCATAAACCATTATTAAGAAGTGACCGAAGTTATCAATGCTTGACCCAGTACAAGCATTGTGGAACTTGTGTCTCTTGGGGAAACTGCTAGGTACATATGAACTAGATTGGCCACTGTTGGAAACAGAATACTGGGCTTGATGGACCTTGGTCTGACCCAGTATGGCATATCTTATGTTCTTATGATCCTCTTGCAATTTTTCCACAGTCATCTTATGATTCAACAACTATTCTTTCAGTTTAACCACAGTGCCATCATCGTAATAAGGGGCTGTATGATTTGTGCATCTGGAGTAAGCACCCTTCCAAAGTGTTGTGCGACTGTACTGCTGGACGTGCTGCTGTCCTCCACCTATAGTACCAACAGCCTCATGGGGACTTGGCTGATTATGTTGCTTGAGCCTTATTTACGGACTCTGGCTGCAAGACAACCAGCAACATACTGGCTGACTATCTTTCTAGAATAACTACAGTACTGCCTCCATTGCCTCGGAAAAATCCAAGTTATCAATGTCCTTGTTTAATGTACATCACCAAGTTTAAGTTACAATGCAAACTGTTTTGACTAAGTGATAAAATGGTATAAAAACCTGTTAAATAAATACATGCATACTCAGAGGCAACGGGTGACTGTGTTTACGGGGTCTTGGGGCTGCCCTGTCAAAGCTGCTGTCCGATGAACATGCTTAATGAGGAGCTGGGTTCTGGGCTCCTGGCTGCCCTTTCAGTGCTTCTATAGTGGATCATCCTAACATAAGTGTTGGACACCTGTAGTGTTCCTCTCTCTGGATCCAGTTTCTGTTACTTGAGCCAGATGCTAAATGTTCTGGCATGCTGGAAGTGATGTCCTTTAGCTGATATATTACAGTAAACCAAGGTCACTCCTTGAAAGCTGCTACTACTAATCTTGATTATACTGGATTCTAGGCCCGCTTTCTGTTGCCTCTAATTCATTCTTAACCCTTGCTGTATAACGCTCTGGCTTTGGGATGTGTCTTCAGGGCTATAATAATAATAATAATTTGATTTGCAGAGCATCTTTCTTTCATCCTGGGCACCAACCCACTTCTTAATTTACCATTTCTGAAATAGCCATCTGCTGCCTCTGGAATGGAAAGTCTGCCTGCCAACACCGATGCCCAGCCTGAGGGCAATTTTATGTTTAGTGATGATTTGATATACCACCCTTTACAATTGCAAGGAGTAGCCTAGTGGTTAGAGCAACTGCCTAATACCCAAACGATCAAGGGTTAAAACTTTGAAAACTCGCATTAAAATCTCTGCTAATGCAAACACTGTATGACAAGGGGCCAGGATAGAATGTAACTTTAGGGTCCATCCCTAGGGTGCTCAGTTTGTTTATAAGTCGCCTGTGAGGAACAGTGTCAAAGGCTTTACTGAAATCTAAATACACCACATCTAGGCTCTCCCTCAGTCTAACTCCCTGGTCACCCAGTCGAAGAAATCAATCAGATTTGTCTGACAAGACCTGCCTCTGGTGAATCCATGCTGCCTCGGATCCTGTAATCCACTGGACTCCAGAAACCTCACTATTTTCTCTTTCAGAAGCGTTTCCAATAATTTACTCACCACCAAAGTTAAACTAACCGGCCTGTAGTTTTCAACCACATCCTTACTTCCGCTTTTGTGTAAAGGCACCACATGAGCCTCTCTCCAGTCCTTTGGCACCACTCCTGACTCCAAATTAAATTTATGTGTTTGTTTCTTAGTGTTCAACAGTACCCTCTCCAAAGGCGAGGGCAAAAAAGGCTGAGCTATGCAACAAGGAGCTCCGCGGAAAGATGATGTAGCTCTCTGCTTAAATTAATTTACTTCAAATAGAAAAGTGACAGTTTATTAGTGGCTAATGGATGATCAGCCACCAATCAGAAAATGGCTGGCAAGGTCGCTAATGAGATCTGATAAAAAGAATCCTAGACTTGGTACTTCCAAATGGAGAAAGTGCTTTTAAGGTTAGGGTAGTACAACATGGAGTGGAGGAGTATCCTAATGGTTAGAACAACTACCTAATACCCAAGAAATCAGGGTTCATTTCCTAATGGCACTCCTAGTGACCTTGGGCAAGTCACTTTACCCTCCATTGCCTTGGAAGAAAAGACCTGTCAATCTATTTCGGATCATACCTTGCCAAAAAAATGTAGGGGCTGCTGGCTTGCCAGGAGTCAACACTGACTTGACAGCACTTTAAAAAAAGTACAACTAGGGAGCATGCCATGAAGTTAATAAGCAGTACATTTAAAAAAAGATATGGAACATGTTTGAAAAGTCCATAAGCCATTAGAGCCCTGGATGTGGTGTATTTAGATTTTGGTAAAGCCTTTGACACCGTTCCGCACATGCGACTTATAAACAAATTAAGCACCCTAGGGATGGACCCTAAAATGACTGAGTGAGTTAGAAGTTGGATGACTGGGAGGTGATAAAGGGTACAAGTAAATGCAGTTCACTCTGAGGAGGTTACCAGTGGTGTGCCACAGGCATCTGTCCTTGGTCTGATTATTTTTAAGATGTTAGTGATATTGTAGAAGGGCTGTCGGGTAAGGTTTGCCTCTTTGTGGATGATACCAAAATCTGCAATAGAGCAGACACACAGGAAGGAGTAGATAACATGAGGATGGATCTAGCTAAGTTTGAAGAATGGTTGAGAATTTGGCAGCTGAGATTTAACACTAAAAAATGCAGGGTCATGCATTTGGACTGCAAAAATCAAAGGGAGCAGTATAGTGTAGGGGTCGAAATACTTCTTTCCACAAAAGAAGAACAGGACCTGGGCATGAGAGGAATTACCAGCACAAAGGAAGAGGTACTAATGCCACTGTACAAATCATTGGTGAGGCCTCACTTGGAATATTGTGTTCAGTTTTGGAGGTCATATCTCGCAAAGGACATAAAAAGGCTGGAGACAGTTCAGAGGAAGGCGTCCAAAATGATTTGGAGCCTGCATCAGAAGACTTATGAGAAGAGACTTGAAGACCTAAATATGTACACTCTGGAGGAGAGGAGGGACAGGGGATATATTATTCAGACCTTTAAATACTTAAAGAGTATTAATGAACAAACAAACCTCTTCCAAAGATGGGGAAGCTGTAAATCTAGAGGGCATAACATGAAGCTGCAAGGGGGTAAACTGAAAGGCAATGTCGGGAAATACCTTTTCACTGAAAGGGTGGTGGATGCTTGGAATGCCCTCCCGATGGAAGTGGTGGGGGCAAATACAGTGACAGAATTCAAAATGGCATGGGACAGACACAGTGGATCCCTTTATAGCAACAGGAAAAAATCAAAACATGCATAACTATCTCTTATATCTCAGTAAATAGGGGTAACCTACATGGAGCGGTGGGTACACTCCTAAAAGGATGGGGAGGGGTGACCTGCACGGAGCGGCAAGTGCACCTGCTCTTGCTGCCTTGCTGGGCAGACTAGATGGACCATGCTGGTCTTTATCTGCCGTCATATACTAAGTTACTATATGATTGTTTCTGATGATCTTAAAGTGGCTAAACAGGTAGAAAAGGCAACAGTGAAAGCCAAAGGATGCTTGGGTGCACAGGGACAGGAAAGGCCAGCAGAAAAAAGAAGGTGATAGTGCCTCTTTTAAGTCTCTGGTGCGACCTCATTTGAAGTATTGTGTGCAATTCTGTAGACCACACATTCAAAAAGATAAAATCAGGCTGGTGTCAGTATAGAGGGTGGTTACTAAAATGGTCAGCGGTCTTCATTATAAAGCATATGGGGACAGACTTAAAAATCTTAACATGTATACTTTAGAGGAAAGGCGGGATAGAGGAGATATGATTGAGACATTTAAATACCTTGTAGTATAAATGCGCAGGAGGAGACCTTCTTTCAATTGAAAAAAAAGCTCTGCAAAGAGGGGGCATTGAAATGAAGGTGCTACTCCCCATAACGTCAGAGGTTAAATATTTAGGGGTCACTCTAAATCACAGATTATCTTTTCAAGCACACATAAAAAAGAACTACAAACTGTGCATACCATAAGATGAGGATCTTGCACAATCTTTGCCCACTACTAGATCCTGATCACTTCCATACTGTATGCCAAGCCTTAAGCACTCTACACCTGGATTATTGTAACTCAATCCTCCAGGGCATCCCAAACTTAGCCGTCAGGCCTCTGCAAACTACACAGAATACAGCAGCCGGCACATCACCAAAACTTCACAATACAATCACATCACACCAGTGCTCAAAAGCCTATACTGGCTCCCAATAAAAGCGAGAATAAAATAGAAACATAGAAACATGATGGCAAAAAAAGACCACATGGCCTATCTAGTCCGCCCTTCCATATCAACTACTACAAGAGTCCCTTGCTTTACTTTAGAAATCCTCTGTGTTTATTCCATGCTTTTTTTGAATTCAGAAACTGTCCTTTTCTCTATCAACTCCACTGGGAGACTATTCCACGCATCTACCACCCTTTCCATAAAGAAATATTTCCACATATTACTCCTAAGTCTATCCCCTTTCACCCTCATCCTATGTCCCCTCATAACAGAGCTTGCTTTCAATCAAAAGAGGCTCTCCCCCTGTGCATTTATGCCACGGAGATATTTAAACATCTCTGTCATATCTCTTCTATCTCGCCTTTCCTCTAAGGTATACAAAGCAATCATGACCACCTTCAAAACGATACACAACCTTACTGCAGCCTGCTTACAGTCACTCATTCAAAAGAGCTCGGACACAAGACTACGACAACACCTAAATCTTCTCACTATCCCAGCCCAGAAAACAAAAAGTTCCCAAAAATTTGCCAAAGACCATTCTCATTCTATGGCCCTACATTTTGGAACTCACTGCCAATTACTCTATAGACCACCCAGGACCTCACGGACTTCTGGAAAACGTTGCACACACCTCTTTGAAGAATTCTTTGGATCTGTCATGTAGACCCTCCACCTCAACCCTACCACCATACATTGCATATTGTTCTATCTCTTGCATGTAAATAAGTTATTGTTCTATCTCTTGCATGTAAATAAGTTATGCTCCCCTATTTATTTATTTATTATTTATTAACATTTCTTATATACCGCACTATTTGCCATCAGCGCGGTTTACATGGAACAGAAACATCCGACAAATTACATATGTCTGGTCATTACATTTCAAAAACAAAAAATTCCAGGAAAAAACAAAGAACCCCCTAAAGCAAAACCCTGATACAAAATACTTTTTTTGTCGGAATATGGCAACAAAGTACCGAGAATTCAGTCCAGGTACCACTGTGGCAATTCCTTTTATTAAAGATATGGATAAAAATTTTTTTTTCAAAAATCCAAAAGATTTAGCTCATATTCGTGCTGCTCCCCGCACTGCCAAATTTCGCCAGCCAAAACTCGATTGCGACGTGGCTCCACGTTTCGGGTGTAATATCAAATATCAAGAAACTTAAACACCCTGCTTCAGGCCCATCCTCACTGGCAAAAGTTCAAAACTTGAATGAAACAGAATCGGAGGTGTAACACACCAAATAGACATCGGCGTCTGACGTCAGCTTTCAAGAACTGCTCAAATCCACCAATCACAAAAGAGGGACAACCCCCTAAGGCGGGGGGAAACCCACTGAAACAGGGAACCCCCCCTTTTTTTTACAGCAAAAAGCCATCAGTAACATAATGACATTCACAAGATAGTATGCCAATCCACCTGGAGATTAAGCCCATGAGGGGCAATTGAGTCCAGAGAATATATCCAACGTTGTTCTCGCCATTGAAGACGCTGCTCTCTGTCGCCACCCCTAGGATCAATAGGGACATGGTCTAAAATTCTCCAGCGCAGCGAAGAAAAATCATGTCCCACAGCCAAACAGTGATCTACCATTGGGGCAGAAAGAGTCCTAGTGCGTAATCGAGAGGCATGCTCAGCCAAGCGTGATTTCATTGCCCGAATTGTTCTCCCTATATAATAAAATGAACAGGGGCATACAATCAAGTAGACCACAAAAGACGAAGTGCAGTCAGTATGCCACCTGGTAGTATAAATTCGGGAAGTGTGTACATCCAACCAGTCAGAACCCTCCATTGTAAGAGGGCAGTATATACAATGTCCACAGGCAAAATGACCATTATCTTCATGTTGTTGAACCGGGCGATCTTGTACAAAGGTGGTATGCATAATAAAATCTTTTAAATTGGTTGTACGAGAATAAGCAATACGTAAAGGCACATCTCGAAAACACTCATGAGACCCCAGGATCGGCCAAAAACGATGTAACAGTTTAGTAACTTGTGGCATCTGAGAAGTATAAGGTAATACTCCAGTAACTACTGAGTCAGAAGACGAAGCATTCCTTGGAATAAGGAGCCAATCCTGGTGCAGATGACGAGCCCTCTTAAATGCCCGTTCAACCACTGTCATAGGATATCCCCTATGGATCAGACGCGATTTTAACTCCCTTGCATGGAAAAAAAAATCGGGCAAGGTGGAACAATTCCGTCGAAGACGCAAGAACTGACCATAGGGGAGACCCCGCTTTAGCGCTCGAGGGTGAAAACTATCAAAGTGTAACAAGGTGTTCCGCTGAATAGGCTTTCGATATAAAGTGGTTTCAAAACCTTGAGAGGTCAAAATTACCCAAATATCCAAAAATTGAATGCGATGAGGGTTAATCTGTGCTGTAAATTGGATGCGTGTAACATGAGAATTTAGCCGATCCAAAAACTGATCTAAACCTTCCCGAGATCCCGTCCAGATGAAAAAGACATCGTCAAGGAATCTTCTCCAAAATGGAACAAATTGAAAAGCTATATCTGTATAAATGAAAGAAGATTCAAAGGCAGCCATATAAAGGGTCGCTAGTGATGGAGCAACAGTAGCTCCCATGGCAATGCCGTGAATCTGTTTGTAGAAGTGTTGTTGATACAAAAAATAGTTGTTATTTAGAACCAGTTCCAACAGATCCAACACAAAGGATTTAGGAAGCCTATCCGGGAGATGCAAAGTATATTCCCGTGAACGGGCATTTAAGAGGGCTCGTCATCTGCACCAGGATTGGCTCCTTATTCCAAGGAATGCTTCGTCTTCTGACTCAGTAGTTACTGGAGTATTACCTTATACTTCTCAGATGCCACAAGTTACTAAACTGTTACATCGTTTTTGGCCGATCCTGGGGTCTCATGAGTGTTTTCGAGATGTGCCTTTACGTATTGCTTATTCTCGTACAACCAATTTAAAAGATTTCATTATGCATACCACCTTTGTACAAGATCGCCCGGTTCAACAACATGAAGATAATGGTCATTTTGCCTGTGGACATTGTATATACTGCCCTCTTACAATGGAGGGTTCTGACTGGTTGGATGTACACACTTCCCGAATTTATACTACCAGGTGGCATACTGACTGCACTTCGTCTTTTGTGGTCTACTTGATTGTATGCCCCTGTTCATTTTATTATATAGGGAGAACAATTCGGGCAATGAAATCACGCTTGGCTGAGCCTGCCTCTCGATTACGCACTAGGACTCTTTCTGCCCCAATGGTAGATCACTGTTTGGCTGTGGGACATGATTTTTCTTCGCTGCGCTGGAGAATTTTAGACCATGTCCCTATTGATCCTAGGGGGGGCGACAGAGAGCAGCGTCTTCAATGGCGAGAACAACGTTGGATATATTCTCTGGACTCAATTGCCCCTCATGGGCTTAATCTCCAGGTGGATTGGCATACTATCTTGTGAATGTCATTATGTTACTGATGGCTTTTTGCTGTAAAAAAAAGGGGGGTTTCCCTGTTTCAGTGGGTTTCCCCCCGCCTTAGGGGGTTGTCCCTCTTTTGTGATTGGTGGATTTGAGCAGTTCTTGAAAGCTGACGTCAGACGCCGATGTCTATTTGGTGTGTTACACCTCCGATTCTGTTTCATTCAAGTTTTGAACTTTTGCCAGTGAGGATGGGCCTGAAGCAGGGTGTTTAAGTTTCTTGATATTTGATATTACACCCGAAACGTGGAGCCACGTCGCAATCGAGTTTTGGCTGGCGAAATTTGGCAGTGCGGGGAGCAGCACGAATATGAGCTAAGTCTTTTGGATTTTTGAAAAAAATTTTTTTATCCATATCTTTAATAAAAGGAATTGCCACAGTGGTACCTGGACTGAATTCCCGGTACTTTGTTGCCATATTCCGACAAAAAAAGTATTTTGTATCAGGGTTTTGCTTTAGGGGGTTCTTTGTTTTTTCCTGGAATTTTTTGTTTTTGGTTGTTATATTGATTTCAGGGGGGGTTTAGTATTTAAGGATTCTGGTCATTACATTTAACAGGAAATGGAACTTGGAGAACAGGGTAAACTATATACATCGGAAGTGTAATGAGAAAGGATACTGTTTGGTGTTTTACATTTTACTACGTGATCTAATCTGAACACCCCCTATCTAAACCTATAACCCAATGTAAATATGTTTCATATCACCACATACACTTGTTCAATGTACATATAGTTGAGTTCAATGTACCAAGTTGATACCACAAAAAGCGATATAGAAGAAATGTTCAATAAATAAATAAAGGTGAAAGGGGACAGACTCAGGAATAATATGCAGAAATATTTATTTTCGGAAAGAGTGGTAGATGTGTGGAATAGTTTACTAATGGAGGTAGTAGATACGAGGACAGTATCTGAATTCAAGAAAGCATGGGACAAACACAGAAGCTTTATAAAGGAAAAACGGGACTATAGTATTTGATATGAAGGGGCAGACTAGACAGACCATATGATCTTTTCCTGCTGTCATGTTTCTATGTTTATTTCCCATACTATGGGCATTTATGCACACTGCTTTCCAGATGTTGTCCCTTTTACCCATTTCTACAGAGGTATTTAACGTTTCACTTGCCTGAGAGCTTTCTTCACACATTGCCAATGAATCAAGTTTAAAGCTCTCTTCAGTGGGTTAGCTAGTCTGCTGTGGAAGATACTTTGACCCTTCTTGGATAGGTGGACGTCATCTCTGCTCTGCAGCCCTTGGAAAATCATCTCATGGTCCAGGAAACCAAAACACTCTTGATGACACCATCCATGCAGACATGCATTCATCTCCAGGATGCGAGCTTCTCTGCCTCGGCCTTTACCCTAACAAGAAGGACTGACGAGAACACCACCTGCTTCACCTTCTATCCCAGAGCCATGAAGTCACTTTTAATGCACTCAAAGGGATACTTAACAGTATAATTTGTGCTGACATGGATGAGCAACATGAGATAATAATCAGCAGGCTTGATGAGTCTTGGTAAACTCTCCGTAACATCTCGGATTATGGCACCTGGCAGACAGCACACCTCCCTGGACTTCAAGTCTGGTCAGCAGATGGATGTCTTAGTACCCCTCAGAAGAGAGTCATCAACTACCATTACCTTTTGCTTCCTTGTGGTCACTGATTCAGCAACTTTGGGGTACTTGAGCTCTGATTCTCCTCTTTCCTGGGATGCTTTCACCTCCTCCACTTTCAGGGCTGCATACTGGTTCTTCATGAAAGAAGAGCAGGACCTGGGCGTGATTGTTTCTAATGATCTTAAAGTGGCTAAACAGGTAGAAAAGGTGATGGCAAAAGCCAGAAGGCTGCTTGGGTGCATAGGGAGAGGAATGGCCAGCGGAAAAAAGGAGGTGATAGCGCCTCCGTATAAGTCTCTCGTACGACCTCATTTGGAGTTTTGTGTGCAATTCTGGAGACCACATGTTCAAAAGGATAGAAACAGGATGGAGTCAGTGCAGAGGGTGGCTACTAAAATAATTAGTGGTCTTTGTTATTAAGCATATAAGGACAGACTTAAAGATTTTAATATGTATATGTTAGAAGAAAGGTGGGATAGAAATATGATGGAGATGTTTAAATACCTCCATGGCATAAATGCATAGGAGGAGAGCCTCTTTCGATTGAAAGCAAGCTCAGCTATGAATGGACATAGGATAAAGGTGAAAGGGGATAGACTCAGGAGTAATATGTGGAAATATTTCTTTACAGAAAGAGTGGTAGATGCGTGGAATAGTCTCCCAGTAGACGTAGCAATATCTGAATTCAAAACACAGAACAAACACAGAAGATCTCTAGTATCTAGTATTTAGTCTCTAATACAACCTAAATAACGCATGCTTTGTTTGTTAAGGCTTATACCTTCTGTTTATAATTCTCTTACATTAGTTCTCTAATGTTCTCTAATGTATATAGTTCTCTAATGTTTCATGTAAAAAATATACTATAGTTCATAGTTCACTGATGTTCAATGTAAAAACAGACTTGTCGCTCTGTTCTTTAACTCGTTCTTTGTAAACCGCACTTGATCCCTGGAAGGTGCAGTATATAAGTGATTGTTAAATAAATAAAATAAAATAAATAAAGGAAAAAAGGGGAATATTCTAGTTGATATGGAAGGGCAGACTAGATAGGCCATGTGGTCTTTTTCTGCCATCATGTTTCTCTGTTTCTAATTCAAGGGCTGAAAGAGTTGGATTAATAAAGTGGAATTGGGGAAAGCCACTGTTTTGCCCTGAGGGTAAGTAGCATGAAATCTACCAACGTTTTTGGATCCTGGCAAGTGCTTGTGACTTCGATTGGCCACTGCTGGAAACAGAACATTGGGCTTGATGGACCTTTGGTCTGACCCAGTATGGCAGTTCTTATGTTCTTATGCTGATGTGAGTACAAGAAACATAGAAACATGATGGTAGAAAAAATATTTATGGTTTATCTAGTCTGCCCTTCCATATCAACTACTATAGTCCTTTTTTATCCTTTAGAGATCCCCTGTATTTGTCCCATGCTTTATTGACGTCAGAGACTATCCTCGTCTCTACTACCTCAACTGGGAGACTATTCCTTGTATCCACCACACTTTCCGTAAAGAAATATTTCCACATATGACTCCTGAGTCTATCCCTTTCGCTCTCATCCTATGTCCCCTCATTGCAGAGCTTTCTTTCAAATGAAAGAGGCTCTCCCCCAGTACATTTATGCCACGGATGCATTTATTTATTTTTATTTAAGTTTTTATTGACCAAAATTTCCATAGCATAGTTATTTGCATATATTGTTCATAAAAAGATATAGTGTAATTTATATGTCATTTTAGCTTATATAAGGAAAATTAGCATACTTAGTGAGCATTATTCTCTAATCTTAACATTATTCTTTGTCATCATCACTTATCAACAATAAACATTATGTCTGTATTTAGCTTTCTCCAGCTTATTATTCCATTCATTTTATTTAACTAAAACTTTATCGCTAATCAGCTGTAATGCTTATTTCTATCTAGTCTTTCCCCCTTTTTGATTTTTTGGTTATATTTATGATACCAACATGCTATCAAGCAAACAACTTATGTACATTTATTCCATTCAGCTTTTCAACACCTCGCCTCCCTTAATAATGAGCTCCCCGCTTCCCCTCCCCTCCCCCCCATTTACCATATTTTATTGCATTGCTTCTGTTTTTCTTCCTCATGCTTGACTATTGACATCCTCTTTCTACCTTCTTTGTAGCCCGTCCCCCTTGCCACTTTATGTATTTACCCCTTACTTCCCAAATTGAGGTGTCTCTTCTGCCTCATCGTAGTTAATTTATACATAAGGCACAGGTAATCCATCTGAGTCTTTACTTCCAGCATACTAGGAGATTCTGGATGTCCCAATTCTTAGGTATTAGCATTCTGCATGCTAAACGTCCGGCTTGTGTCCTTTGGGCTGTTTTAATTACTTCCTTACTTTGTATATTGAGGAGCACTATCTGTGGGGAGAGATCTACTATCACCCCCAAAACCTCACCCATCCATTTGGCTGCTACTTGCCATCGATATTGCATTTTAGGTCAGGTCCACCAAAATGTGTAGAAATGTTCCCCGTTCCCCATACTTCCTCCAGCAGGAGACCTCTTCCGAGCCATGTAGTTGTGCTATCTTTTCTGGTGTAAGGTACCAATGGTTCAGCATTTTATAATTTTGTTCTAGTAAATTACTGGCCTGGATACCGCTATATATCCCTCTATGCACTTTTTCCCAATTTTCCATTGTCCATTGCCTCCCTAAGTCTCTTTCCCATTGTATATGGAAGCGGCCCTTCTCGTTACTCCCTTCCGCCATCATCGTGTATTGGATATGGCGCCCTTGATATGTCCCTGGGAGAACACTCTTTCTATCTGGTGGCCTCCTTCTAATCCCTGCTTTGGGGCCCCTGCCCTTGTATAGTGTGTTATTTGACTATAGGCATATTGGTCAGTTGCCTTGAGACAAAATTCTTCTTGAACTTTTTCAAAGGTTAGGATTTTACTCCCTTCTATACATTGTCCCACCCATTTTAGGCCTTTTCTATGCCATCTATGGAAAATTTTACTTTTTTCATACCTATGGGAAATCACAGTTTCCCACCAGTGGCGTGAACCTGGAGTATCCTGCTTCCCCCAGCCATTGTTTTCCATCTATGCCACAGCTTAAACGTTAAAGAAATGCATGGATTTTTTTGCAGGGAATCTCCCCTCTCCTCTTTTCCCTGGAAGCCACAGCCAGTCTCCCAATTTCATCTTGCCCTCTATTTCTTCTTCTATTTACACCCACTCTCTCTCTCCCCCAAGCCACCACTCACTCGTGCTGCTTCATGATATCGGCCCAGTTGGGGTACCGCAAGTTCCCCCTGTGTTTTCCCCTTCCATAAGGTAGTCCTTGCCACTTTAGGGTGTTTGTGCGCCCAAATAAAGTGCATTATTTTCCTTTGCATCATTTCTAAGAAAGCTTTTGGGCCTCCAGTCAGTACTGTAGAAAATAGGTAGAATATTTGGGGGGATAGTCATTTTCACAGCTGCCATTTGACCCAGCCAGCTGATCCCACATCTACTCCATTCTTCTAACTTCCTGCTAATACTTTCCCATAGGGGAGGGTAGTTAGCTTTGAACAGTTCATCCAATCTTGATGTTAGATTCACTCTTAAATACCCGATCCACTGTCCTGCCCATTTAAACAGTACTATCTTACTCAGGGCATCCATTAGTTCACTGGTCAGGATCAGGGATATATTTCAAAGTTTGGATTTAGTGGCATTGATCCGAAACCCTGCTATCTTTCTATAAGCCGTCATTGCCTTCAGCAACTCTGGTGGAGAGGATTCGGTTTCTGTTACCGTGAATAATATCCGCAAATAGCGAGAATTTATAGTCATTTTCCCCCACTTGTACTCCCCTTATCTCTGAATTCTCTCATATTGCCTGAGCAAGTGGTTCCATTGCCAGGACAAATAGCAAGGGGGACAAGGAACATCCCTGTCTCGTTCCTCTATGTAACTCAAAACTGGTGGACTATCCCCATTAACCTTTATTCTTGCCTCCGGTCCCTTATATAAAATTTCTACCCACTTTAAGAACTTATCTCCAAAGCCCATATTTTGTAGGGTTAGGATCAAGAAGGGCCATGATACCCTGTCAAAGGCTTTGTCAGCATCTATTGCCAAAATTGCCATGCCTTTACATCCCGTTCCCCCATCCAAATAAGACCAATCACCTTTCAGATACTGTCTGAGGCCTGTCTCCCTGGTATAAATACCACCTGGTTTGCATGTATTAGTTCGGGCATGAGTCTCTTTACTCTATTGACTAAAACCCTAGTGAATATCTTTAGATCTGTTCCTAGGAGAGATATTGGTCTGTATGAGCCACAGCAACTGGAACCTGCCTTCTTTGGGTAAGACCGGGACTCCCTCAGAGTCAGGTAGTCTGTCTAGTTCTGCAAATGAGTTATACATGCGAGTCAGGGGATCAACCAATATCTCCCCAAAGGCTTTAGAGAACTTATTTGAGAATCCATCCAACCCT
Organism: Ichthyophis bannanicus; assembly: GCA_033557465.1. Classification (NCBI taxonomy): domain Eukaryota; kingdom Metazoa; phylum Chordata; class Amphibia; order Gymnophiona; family Ichthyophiidae; genus Ichthyophis; species Ichthyophis bannanicus. Next base: position 72,829,787 of record CM066032.1, read on the forward strand.
GGTGCTTTATTCAATGGTAGTTCTTTAATCACACTCAGAACCTCTGAGGGTACAATAGGCGTGGATAGTATTTGTAAGTCCCCTGGTGTAATTGATGGTAAACTTAGCTTTCCTCGGAATTGAGGTATCTGCTCATCTGATGCCTCATGCTCCAGGGTGTAGAGTTCTTTGTAAAACTCTATGAAATGTTCTCTAATCTTCCCTTCTTGCCTAATCATCTCCCCATTCTTCCCTTTGATTTGGAGTATATGACTTTTAATTTGTCTCTTCTTTAGTTTATGTACTAATATCCTGCTTGTCTTGTTAAACTCAAAGATTTGCTGCTTCAGATAGTCTAGAGAATATTTTACCTCTGTTACTTGTTCTTCCTTTAGTTCTCTTGTGAGTCTCTCCATCTTCTGCTCATCTCCTCCATGTAGCCCTCCTCTTTGCTTCTTATTCTCCAGTTCCCTTATTCCCCCCTTTAGATGGGTGTTTTTCTGTATTCTCAGCTTCTTTTTCCGGGCCCCCATCTCAATAATTCTCCCTCTAATTACTGCTTTTAGTCCCTCCCATAAAAGTCCTGGGGGCACCCCTTTACATCATCTAGTTCTAAGTACTCTACTATATTTTCCATTACTTGTGTCACCACCTCTTCGTCTTCTAGGAGGGCTTCATTAAGGCGCCACCAGTGGGTTCTTTGGTGGCCCCATTCCCTTTAATTATTCCCCAGGCCAGAGCATGGTCCATCCAAGCCCTACCTATCCCCAATCCCACAGTCTTTGACTTGATGTAGGAGCTCCTTATGGATCCATATTAAGTCTATGCGTGAATACGAGTTGTGGGCTGGGGAGTAAAAGGTATACTCTCGTCTCTCTCCTTGGAATACCCGCCACAGGTCAATAACATCTAATTCCTCCATAACCAAATGCATTGAGAGGCGTGTTTGCCCAGTCTTAAACCTTCCCAATGGGATGTATCTACTCTTGGATTTGGGGCTAAATTAAAGTCTCCCTCAATAAGAAGCATTCCCTCATGGAAACCTACTACCTCCTCTAGCCAGTGCTTAAGGAATTCCGCTTGTTCTGTATTTGGGGCATATACGCTTGCGATGGTATATTTCTGCCTCCCTGTTGTGATTTTACTAGTATAATGCATCCCCTGCTATCTCTCTTTACATCAATAACCCGGGCCTGTAGTCTAGAAGATAGGAATATGATCACTCCCCCTTTTTTCTTTTCCAATTTATTGGAGGCATAAATTCTTTTTGAGTATTTAGAAGGTTGGACACACCATTCATCTACTGCTCGGAGGTGAGTCTCCTGTATACCACATATATCACATTGTAAATGCTTCATCTCTTTGTACAACAATTGTCTCTTGGTGGGGCTATTAAGCCCTCTTACGTTCAGGGTCATGATTTTTAGATCACACATTACCAAATCTGGTGTTACTCTTCCATCTTGTTAAGGGACTTTCCCCTCCCTCGTCCGTTCCTCCTCCCCTTCCTCCTTCCCCCCATTTTGTTCTCTCCTCTGTTCTCCCTCCCCCTCCCTTTCCCACCTCCCTACCCCCCCCCCCCAAAGTCACCTCGAGTTTTTCCTCCAGTGCCCATGTATCGTCATTTCGGCCTGCATTTTTTATCACTGCTCCCGACTGCTTTCCCCGTAATTATCCTTAACCCGCTTTCCCTCCTCTATTTTCAACATTGAATTTTCCCTTCCTTCTTTATTCATATATGATTTACATAATCCGCTTACAAATCATATATCTCACACTTAACAGTCTGACTCTGTCCAAGCCCGCAGCCCTTTCATTAGGGCTTCCTCTGGCCTCTTTTGTCATTGTCCTCTACAAAGGACGTTCCAGATGTTTTCCTCTGTCTGCGCAGTCTTTTACCCCCTTGAGTTACCCAGATCCAGGTTGCTCCTACCTCTCTGTCCTTGTGCTTTGTGCTTTCAATTTCTTGTGGAATTTGTGGCCACTCCTGCCTTCCCGCTTTCTGTAGTCCTTTGAGTGCTGCTCTTGCTGTTCTTGCTACTGTTGTAGTGCCTGAGATGGTAAATTGTAATCCAATCGGGAACAGCCATCTGTATCGTACCCGCTCTTCCTTAGATGTTTAATAATAGCTTGATATTCTCTGCATCTCTGTATTGTTGCTAGATCTCCAAATAGCTCTATTTTTTGGTTGTCCCATTTGATTTTTCCCAACTTCCAGGCTGCCATTAGTATGGCTTCTTTAGTATCATATTCATGCATGCAGGCAATAATGTCATGAGTTTTTCCTTCTCGCCGGGGCCCCAGTGCTCTGAGCGCTCACTCCACTTTGAAGCATAATTGGGACTCATCCAAGCCTCCATCTTTTGCCACTTGTAGTCTAATGATTCCTCTGTTTCCAGTGGGCCTCTGATTCTCAGGTTAGCCATCCTCAATCTGTTCTCTAAGTTCTCTAATTTCAGGGCCATCTCCTCTTGCTTATTCCGCAGTAGTTTTTTTTCTTGTTTCAAATTATGAATGCTCTGCTTTTATTATTCCATTGAGTCTTCAATCTCTGCAATTTACCGCCCCATCTCTCCCATATCGCCGCACAGTTTTGTTATCCAATTTTGCACATCTTGTTTTAGGTTTTTTCAAGCGGGAAAACCCTCCTTGTATTTCCTCTCGTATCAATTGTAGCTCCGATTTACCTGTCTCATTGTCTTTTGGGCTGCCTCCTTTTTCACTCATGCCCTCTATTTCTGTGCCAGGTCCGGTCGCCATTTTGTGCTTGGAGGTGCTTGTCCATGCTGCCATTTTAAATGCATAGGTTTTAAGGAGAGTCCCATTTTTTTTTTGCGGCCATTCTTTCAGCTCTTCTAAAGGAAGTCATATTGTTTAACTGGAATGGTTTTTAGATGCGGGTTACCGTGTTTCATCTGGGTTTTCTTTCCCATAGCCGAGGAGCCGATTCAGTGTGCGGCCATTTTCTGTGAAGTCCCAGGGACTGTTACTTCACAGAGGTATTTAAACGTCTCTATCATATCTCCTCTGTACAAGTGATCATCAGATGGGATGGTTTTGTACAAGGACCAAGGTGGAGAGAAATCACACAAAACTCAGTCCTGGATTTCAAAACTACTGATTATTTTAAAATGTCAGGACCAGTGTTATACATACTGGGACCCAAGGCAGAAATACAGGAAGAGGCCCCAAAGCCTAAAGATAGGCTGTGTCTTACCCCCTGTAAGATGAAGAAGTACCTGAAGGAGGAACTGGCAAGCTGGGAGAAGAGAAAAGTGCAACAATCTAAAAGGAGCTATAACATATTGTAAAGTGTACGCTTACAGTGAGACACGATGGTGCATTTCCTTCATTTGCAGATTCATGCATGTCTGTGTGGGGACCTCAGCTGAGAGGTGTCTCTCGAGTAGAGTAGTAGGGAAGGCGTGAGTTGCTGTTTGTGTGGATAGTGACCGATGGTATATACGAGGTACATGATGCCCAATCTTGAGCCGAATAAAATACAAGACACTAATGACCACATTCAAACTGATCAACAACATTGCACCATCCTACCTCTCATCCCTACTCAACATCCCCTCAGACACTAGATTCCGTAGGGTTAACACACAACATTCACTTGCAATCCCCTCCTCGATTTGCAAGACTAATGAATTCACATACACAGCTCCCAGTCTTTGGAACTCCCTACCTATCTCAATCCACTCAATTAAGGACCTCCAAGTATTCAGAAAAGAGCTCAAAATGCATCTTTTCATTGAACACTATGGAAACACCAATGACAGTAATACTGCACACACAACCCAATCCCACACACAACAACCACCCAATATACAAAGAGGTCACACCATCAGTACCTCAGTTCCCCCAAGCCTGAGTCTATAACTCTTGTAAGCAATGTATCATAGCTGACACAAGATTTATAACTCTTGTAAACACTGTCAATAGTTGACATGTAATAGTTATAACTTGATATGTAAATAGTTATCTGTTCTTCTGTTAACTCATTATACTGTTCTATGTAATATGTTGGCAAGTCAAATGCAAGGCATTGATAAGGCAGGCAAAGAGAGAATTTGAGAAGAAGCTTGCTGCGGAAGCAAAAACACGAAATAAAGACCTTTTCAAGTACATTCGTAGCAAAAAACCTGTGAGAGAGTCAGTTGGTCCATTAGCTGATAAAGGGGTTAAAGGAGCACTAAGAGGCGACAAGGCGATAGCGGAGAGACTGAATGAATTCTTTGCTTCGGTCTTTACTGAGGAAGATGTAGGGATGTTACCCATGACTGAAGTGGTATTTAAAGGTGCAGAAGAATTGAAGGAAATATCGATACATCGGGAAGATGTCTTACAACTATTAGATAAACTGAAGAGTAGCAAATCACCTGGGCCGGATGGTATACATCCAAGGGTGTTGAAAGAACTGAAATATGAGATTGCAGAACTGCTATCAGTAATCTGTGAACTATCATTAAAATTATCTCTAATACCTGAAGATTGGAGGATCGCCAATGTAACACCAATTTTTAAAAAGGGTTCCAGGGGTGATCCGGGAAACTACAGACCGGTGAGCCTGATGTCAGTACTGGGAAAAATGGTAGAAACCATCATAAAGAATAAAATTACTCAGCATGTAGATAGTCACAACCTAATGGGAGACAGCCAACATGGCTTTAGACAAGGAAGATCTTGTCTTACTAATCTGTTATGTTTTTTTGAAGGAGTGAATAAACAGGTGGACAAAGGTGAGTCGGTTGATATTGTGTATCTGGACTTTCAGAAAGCCTTTGACAAGGTCCCTCATCAGAGACTTTTGGCAAAACTAAAGAGTCATGGGATAGGAGGCAGTGTACCATTGTGGATCAAGAACTGGTTAAAAGATAGAAAGCCGAGGGTAGGGCTAAATGGCCAATTTTCCCAATGGAGAAAGGTGAATAGTGGTGTACCCCAGGGATCTGTGCTGGGTCCGCTGCTTTTTGACATATTCATAAATGACCTGGAAAGTGGAATAACGAGTGAGGTGATCAAATTTGCAGATGACACAAAACTATTTAAAGTTGTTAAAACCCCCCAAAAAATGGAAATAAATTCCACCACTTACGCATGACCTATGATTATTCTGTAACACATTGTATATAACCACCTGTAAATAACCTATGTATATAGTTTGGACAGTTTATCACATTTATTATTTGTAAAAAGTTAGAAAGTTTCTGTTCGATGTAAATGTATACCGAAGTATACATAATTGTTAACTTGTTCCATGTAAACCGCCCTTGATCTCTGGAAGGGGCGGTATAGAAGAAATAGATAAATAAATAAATAAATAAATAAAGAGGATTGTGAAAATTGCAAGAGGACCTTGATAAATTGGAAGACTGGGCATCAAAATGGCAGATGAAATTTAATGTGGACAAGTGCAAGGTTATGCACCTAGGCAAGAACAACCCAAACTATGGTTACACGAGTGGAACGGGTAAACGTAGATCGATTGTTTACATTATCAGAATATAGAAAGACTAGGGGACATGCAATGAAGCTACAGGGTAAACTATTTAAGACTAATAAAAGAAAATATTTTTTCACTCAACGTGTAATCAAACTCTGGAATTTGTTACCGGAGGATGTAGTAAAGGCTGTTAGTGTAGCTGGGTTTAAAAAAGGTTTGGACAAGTTCCTGGAGGAAAGGTACATAAACCATTATTAAGAAGTGACCGAAGATATCAATGCTTGACCCAGTACAAGCATTGTGGAACTTGTGTCTCTTGCGGAAACTGCTAGGTACATATGACCTAGATTGGCCACTGTTGGAAACAGAATACTGGGCTTGATGGACCTTGGTCTGACCCAGTATGGCATATCTTATGTTTCCTATGTTCTTATGTTATATGGACTCTGGCTTCTTGGGGTTTCAGTTTAAATTTAGTCTACATATTTTTATTTTTCCTTTAGATTGTGGTTACTTATTCTCTACTTAGTGAGGGTCGATGTTGTGAGTGTGTGACTGAGGCCATGTGTTCTGCTAAGATGGAGTTTGTACATAAAGATCTATACTGTACTGCAGTAATTTGACTTGTTCAGCTTTTCAAATAGGATGTTCCAGGGCCCTGTAGTATTTACAGTGACACTTTTTTTGGATGGGCTCCTTATGTGAGTTTTGGAAGTTTGTGCTGATATAGTATGGTATGGTATGGTATGGTAGACTTGCTCTTTGTTGTAGGGTTTTGTATTAGTTCACAATATGCCTGGTACTGGAGAATAGTGGTGGTTGTTGTTAGTGAGATGATCAGAATCAGATTTTTTTAAATATTGAGTTCTGTGGATGAATGTCTGGTTTTGCTCTGCACCCACTGTGGATGCAAAATATGCTGAAAAAGAAAAAGCAAAAACCATAATGCAGTTTATAATAACAAAATAAAAATGAGTTATAATTTAGTTTTATAAACTGTGCTGTTGGTTCTTGCTTTCTTTTAGTTCCTTGGTGTGCAAACAGGACATAAAGGCTTGGGGGGCTCTTCTCGGCTGTCTGCTGTTGCCCTGCTGTGGCTGGCAGGACAATAGCAGGCAGGACAATAGCAGGCAGCCAAAATGCTTCCCCCCCCCCCCCCAAGCCTTTTCACAGCACTTTAAGCAGGTCTGGTCCCTCTCTCCCCCGACGCAATGTCAGAGCAGGAAGGGACAGATGTGCTTAAAGTGCCGGCGCCTTTCACATTGGGCGCATGCCCCCCCCCCCCCCCTCCGCCTCTCCATACCTCCATCCAGTGCTGCCTGCTCTTTCCCTGCTGCTGGTGCTGCCGTGAAAAAAACAGAGGGCAGCAGAAGCAGGGAAAGAGCAGGCAGCACTGGACAGAGGTATGGGGAGGAGGAGGAGGGGGGCGCACACCCAAGTGATTGCAGCTTGGTACGGCCCTTTGTGCATACATTTTGCATTCCCTCCATATAATCTAATCGGCTTTTTGGTTTGGCTCAGTCCCTGATTGGAGTTCTGAAAAAGCCACGCCCCCTCTAAGGGGGGTGGGCACCATCTCATTTTTCACCTCAGGCAGCAGATAGCCTTGAGCCGCCCCTGTCAGACACAACCATGCCTAGGTCCCACTCTTTTTTAGTGGACAAAAGTACGTCACCCCCTATACTATATTGCTCCCTTGGATTGCTGCAGCCCAAATGCATGACCTTGCATTTTTTAACATTAAATCTCAGCTGCCAAATTTTAGACCATTCTTCAAGCTTAGCTAGATCCCTCCTCATTTTATCTATTTCTTCCTGGGTGTCTACTTTATTGCAGATTTTGGTATCATCTGCAAAGAGGCAAACCTTACCCGACAGCCCTTTTGCAATATCTCTAACAAAGATGTTAAAAATAATCGGACCAAAGACAGATCCCTGGGGCACACCACTGGTAACATCTTTCTCCTCAGAGTGAGCTCCATTTACCTGTACTGTTTCTCACCTCCCACTCAACGAATTTCTAAACCAAGTAGTAACTTTAGGGTCCATCCCTAGAGTGCTCAGTTTGTTTACGTCGCCTGTGTCAAAGGCTTTACTGAAATCTAAATACACCACATCTAGGGCTCTCCCTCGGTCCAACTCCCTGGTCACCCAGTCAAAAAAATCAGATTTGTCTGACAAGACCTGCCTCTGGTGAATCCATGCTGCCTCGGATCCTGTAATCTGCTGGACTCCAGCAACCTCACTATTTTTATTAATTTTATTAACACATTTTATATACCACTTTATCATTTCAATCAAAGCGGTTTACATCAAAACTTAAACTTGGTAATGTACATTAAACAGGGACATTGATAACTTGGATTTTTCTGAGGCAATGCAGGATTATGTGACTTGCCCAAGGCCACAAGGAGTGCTAGTGGGAATCAAATCCTGGTTTCTGGGTTCCCAAGCCAGTGTTCTTAAACATTAGGCTACCCCTCCACTTTTCAGCAGGGCTTCCAATAATTTACTCACCACCGAAGTTAGACTAACCGGCCTGTAGTTTTCAACCACATCCTTACTTCCCACTTGTTGATACGCAGGTTCTTTCATTACGTAAGTCTGTAGTGCAAGTCCATTCCATTCCCAAGTCCAGCCTTGTGTTGCTTCTAGTGTTTCTTCACTTAAAGACTCCTTGACAATTTACACTAGGCTGGAATCTTTAGAGAATTGGGCACATGCTTGTAATCTTAGATTTCTAAATTTTCCCCTGACTCATTTACTCTCACCTGAGATACTCCTTAAGAAATACTTCTCGGAATTTCTTCTATTTTCAGATAATATTGATGTGGTTCAAGTTTATTATCTTCTGGGTAGAATTAAGGAGCTAATCTCAGGAGGAGGACCTCAGGACCCCCAGTGTCCAACTGTTAGTCAGGATTTGACAGTTTTTTGGAGGATTTAGCAGATGTTATTTTTAAATGGAGTACCCTGGTTGTGACGCTGGGGTCTGAATCTGTAAAATTTCGTATCTTGAAGGCTTTTTCCGACAGAAGAATGATCTTTTTTGTGGATATAAGCTGAACATATTTCCTGACGTTACCCACTAGACTCAAGCCCGGAGACGTCAGTTTCTGGAATTGAAAAAGCGGGTGCTTCAATTGGGAGCCACAGTTTATTTAAAACTCCCCTGCAAGTGTGTTACTGTTTTTCAGAGCCAGACATATGTGTTCTCTGATATATCTTATTTACAAAGGTTTCTGAGAGATAAGGAAACTGGATGAATTGGGGGTGGGTATTAGTTTAAAAACTGAAATCTCCTTAAGTGGCGTCTTAGATGTGCGCTATTTTCTTTTGTGTTGATGCGTTTAATTTCAGCTGAAGCATTCCCTAGATATGGACTTTATCTTGCTTCTTTGCCATAAAGGGTATGATGTTATTTTCTGATTTATTTATTTATTTATTTGTGCATTTTTTTTATACCGCCCCTTCCAGAGATCAGGAGCGGTTTACAGAGAACATTTCAAAAATTATCAAATAACATTACATGGAACATTACATTGAACAATGTGCAACTGTAACAGATACATGAAACCGAAAACAATTATATACAGGTTTTATAAAATCAAATATTTAAAACTATGTACACGATTTAGTAAATTTTACATATATACATATTTAAGGATTCATCATCATTTGGGTTATCATAATTTGTGGTGAGTCGATTTAAGTGAGTATGTTCATGCCGATTTATGGAGGTTGGGAGGCTATAGTTAAGTCGTAAACTGAGTTGGAGTAGTACTGAGTGAACAAATATGTTTTTAGATCCTTTCGGAATTTTTGAATATCTTTCATTTCTCTTAATTGATCTGGAAGGTTATTCCATAGGATTGGTGCTACAAAAGAGAAGGCACTGTTGCTTGTTGTATATTTGGTCTTCTTTATAATGTCAGGTACTAAGATGGTATTAAGATTCCTTCTTCGTCGTATTCTATTTTCGGGGGGGCTATGGATAAGAGTGGATAGATAGGATGGGGCAATATTATTAATTAATTTGAAGGTAGTTATCAATATTTTATATTGAATCCTGCTGGAGATGGGTAGCCAATGAAGAGAGTAAAGAATCGGGGTAATGTGGTCTGAAAGCTTAGCTTTAATAATTATTCTTGCGGTAACATTTTGGGCCATTTGGAGAATTTTTAGATTCTTTTTTGTTATACCTTGAAGTATTCCATTACAAAAGTCGAAGTGTGGGGTTATTAAGGCTTGTGTGATAGTTCTAAAATCATCATATTCTAAGAAAGGCCTCAGCTGTTGAATGGAACGAAGTTTGTAATATATTGTTTTTGTTATTTTCTTAATGTGAGTTGTAAAGCTAAGAGTCTTGTCAAGGGTGACACCTAGGTATTTAATTTCTTCTTTCACTGGAAGGGTAAAATTTAGAAGTTTGATGTCTGTTGGTGGTGAAAAATGTTTATTTCTTGTTGTAAAGAGAACTTCAGGTTTTTTTTTAAATTGATGGTCAGATTGTTTAATCTAAGCTATTTATCGGTTTCTATGAGGCAGTTTGTTATTTTATCATAGTTGGGATCATGTATGTTGATTGCAGAGAATAACATAATATCATCCGCATATATGTGGAAGTTGATCTTATGTTTTCGGAATATGGTGCATATTGGTTGTAGATAAAGGTTAAATAGAAGGGCCGATAGAGCAGATCCCTGTGATATTCCTTGTACTTGAGGAAATGGAGGTGATGAGGTTTGATTTAATTGTACATATTGTGACCGGTCAGATATGTAAGATTTAAACCAGTCTAGGGTAGTTTTCTTTAAACCTATTTGGTTGAGTCTTGATATGAGTATGTGATAGTTTACACTGTCAAATGCAGCGGATATATCAAGGAATACCAGAATGAATGCTTATTTTGTGTTGTCAAGACCCTTAATGAGAGTATCAGTTAGAGCTATGAGTAAAGTTTCTACGCCGTGGAAAGGACAGAACCCGTATTGGTGATCATCAAGGGGAGCGGAGGTGTCTATATAATATTGGAGTTGAAGTTGAACGGCTTTTTCGATGATTTTGGTTATAAATGGAATACTGGCAATCGGGCGATATGATGATGGGTCTTTCCATTAAGGGTTTTGTTTTTTAATATCGGGCGGATAGCAGAGAGTTTGAGCTCTTTAGGTAGTACACCTTGCTGAAGGGATTGGTTTACTATGTCTAAGATAAAGGGGGCAAGTTCTTGTTTTGTTGTCTTAATCCATGAAACTGGGCATGGATCAAGCAAGGAAGTAGTTGTGTTGATTGATGATATTATATTAAGTAGTTGCTTTTTATCAATAAGCTGGAAAGAGTTCCAAGCCTTGTTATTGTTTAATACGTTTGGGGGATCAGGTATTGGTACTGGAGTTAATTTAAGTTTGCTAGCAAAATAGTTAGCTAGGTCATGTATGTTGATAGGAACCTGTTGACAATTATCAGCAGGTGTTTTAGCTAAAGATTTTACAATATCAAACAGTTCTCTTGGGCGGTTTAAAGCTTTAGTTAAGATGGTAGTGTGATATTGTTTTTTGGCATTGTTAGTTGCTGATCTGTAGGAATTAAGAGTTGTAAAGTATAGATCTCGGAGTTCTGGTGTTTTTCTTGTACGCCATTTATATTCTATTTTTCGGAGGTTTTTTTAAAATGATGCTAGTTCCTGTGTGTACCATTTTTCTGATACTCTTTTATAGAGCCTTTTAGGTTTGGTAGATAAAGGTACTGATGCAGTTTTTATAACAGAATTCCAATTAGCAATGGCTATGTCGAGGTTGTTAGTGTCTTTAACAAGCTGAGGTATAATTGAATCAAGGAAGTCTTCTGATAAAAATGGGCGAAATCTAGGTCCTTGATATGTTTTTGGTTGTTGAAATGAGGAGGTGGAAGAGATAGGGATGGCAAATTGAATCATAAAATGGTCAGACCATGGAATTTGGGTTATGGTAGGAGGAGTAAAATGGTGCTTTTTGGTCATATGTTCAGGAAGGAAAACTAAATCAAGAGTGTTTCCTTTGATGTGAGTAGATTGTCTGATTATTTGATTAAAACCTATGTCTTTCATTGATTCAAGGAAAGTTGAGGGTTGATTGTTATTACAGGTTGCTAAGTTAAAATCTCCCAGAATGATGTGGGGCTTGTTTGTTGAGGCTTTACATGCCGTTTCCAGAATGGTTGCTATGTTTTGCGCATCTGGTGTAGGGGGTCTGTAGCAGAGGCAGATAGCTAAGTTTCTATTCTCTATTTTCAGGATCTCTATGTTTTCTTTAGTATCACAGATGGTAGTGGAGCAGTTCAAGTTTGATTTTGCTAATATTAATACTCCACCTCCTTTTTTTTTATTTCGATTGCAATTGAATAGAGAGTATCCATTTGTTTTTAATTGATTTAATAAGACTGTGAAGTACTTGGTTTTCCTATGATTAAGAGGAAGTGTAATTTTTCAAAATCTCAATAATGGATTGAAAGCAGGGACCAGGAGAGTGCAGCTGTGGCAGCAAGACCAGCCGAGAGTTTTGGCAATGATGCGTATCTACCAGAAGCTGACCCCACCTGCAGGAGAGGGTGGGTAAGGCAGCAACAACAAGCAGACCAGTGTCAATGACTGTAGCATCTCAGCGCAGAAAAGGATTTCCCTAAGTATACAATTGCTTTGGCTGTGTGTTGCCTCAGAGAGGAGGAAAACAGTTCTCCATATAAAAGGGCCAACTGTAAATGGTCGTCCAGGGAAGCTGTTAAGGAGAGAGAAGCGGGATTGTTTAAAAGCTTCAGATCTGCAGCTCAGTTGTTTTTATCCTTTGTGTAGTCTTCTTGTCTTGTGATCAAACAATCAAGCTTGTTTCATGCTTGTCGCTTCTGCCCGACTGCTGAATTTTATTCAGTAAGCTTAATTGTTCCTCAGAGCGCATCTTAGTCTGTGTTCACAGCCTTCCTGGGAAGACGCTTGGCCATGTGCCATTCTGTAATTAGAAACTCTATTCCCCAGAACCTAAAAGTCAGGCTCAAGACCCATCTGTTTATCAGTGACTCCTGTAGACCATGCAGAATAGAAAGAGGTGGACTCCATGACCTCATGGTATAACACGATGGGAACTTACACAGGCAAAGCTTATAAAGTCTTGTCGTCAAAGCTGTGAAATAAATGCCATCCTAACAATGGGCAAGCAGCCTCCTCTCGATTATCCACTGATTCAGCAGTAAAATGAAATGATTGCTTGGTTTTAAATGTGAAGTACTGGGAATCTGTTTGATAAAGGACAATTCACAATCCATATTATGATTGCTGTTTTAGCTCTGTGTCACTGACGAGTCTTGCACCAGCTAACTTCAACCTATGCCAAATGCAATGTTTGTCTTTGAGTAAGTGCTGACTCCTGGTGACCACCAGTTCCTGGGTTTTCTTGGCAGCGAGACCAGAAGCAGATTGCCAGGCCTTTCATCCAAGACAATGAAGGGTTAAGTGACTTGCTCAAGGCCACATGCAGTGCTAGTGGAAATCAAATCCTGGTCTCTTGGTTACCAAGCCAATGCTCTAATCACTAGGCTACTCTTACACACTGTCAACCTATAGAGAGTAATATTATTGAAAACATTTTCTGCACGCAAAGCATAAGTTCAAAATGGCCCTTATAAATTATGCGGTCAAGTATGTGCAAAAAGTCCAAAAAGCACCACTCAAGACTCAAAAAATAAGGTCATCATTAAATCTAGAGTCCAAAATATGCACCTCTGTCCTTCATGTACCCCCAACCCCTCTTAGGCTTACTAGGGGGCTTTCTGGTGTTCTGTTGGTGATTGGGTCAGGAGCAGTCCAGAAGTTGCTGCTGTGGATCAGTACCACAAAACCAGCATCATTTTCAATGCTGCCAGAGATGTGGCAGGAGCAAGGGGGACCACTCCTGCCCCAATCACCAATGGACCACCAGGGAGCCCCTGATAAGCCCCGGGGGAGTTGGTGGGAGGGCAGGAGTGCATGCCTGGAGTGAGGGGGCTCATTGGGGGTAGGGCTAAGGGAAGCTGGTACCTCTTTCTAGCTGTCCGGGAGGGGATGACACTGAAGTTACAGAGAAAGGGATTGGCAGAGAGGACTTTCATCCAGGGGCTGGGCTTGCGGGGCGGAGGGACACTGCGGTTGGAGCTGCCTGTTCCTTCCCTGCACTTTCATTCCTGGCCTGCATTGCCTGCTTCAACAAGATGCATGGGTGCTCCTGTGTTGCCTGCCGTGGCCGGGAATGCAGGCTCGTGTTATGTGTCTGCCCTGTGCAGTAAAGGCAGGACAGATGCTGGGCACACTCTGCGTTTACCACACAGGATTTGTACCTACTGCGCCGGCATTCTTGCGCATCTTAGTAAACTTGCTCCTTAATTGCATTAACAACACTAAAGATGTATTCTGCTCATTCTCTTCACCTCCTTTTATCAGTTTATGCATTCCCCCTCTGTCACTCCTCATCCTAGCTACATTACTGTATACAGCCTACATACAGAGACTGCCTGAGAGACCTGCCCGCATGCCCCAGCTCCCAGTCCCCTGCGGCAAGACAAACAGCAGGATTTCAGTTGTAATGCTCTGTGACCCCCCCCCCCCACCACAACCTCCACCCCATGCTGGAATGACCCTATGCTTCTTATGCATCAGATGGAGAGGCTTAAACAAAACTCCTAGCCCCCCATCAGCCATTTCCAGTCCTATCCCAGCTTCCCATCAGCCCATTTCCAGTCCAAGCCCCACATCAGCCCTTTTCCAGTCCTATCCTTGCCCCCCATCAGCCATTTCCAGTCCTATCCTAGCCCCCACCCCCACCCTGAAGAGCCCCATGCCTGTCTGAGCAGCTTATGATGGAGCCGAGGACACCCGAGGTCCCAGCTCACCTCTGCACAGCGCTGGGGTGAACAGCAGCATGCTCCTTCACTCACGTTGTGTTCTCGTGAAGCCCGCTGAGTGCTGGGAAATGTTAAAGGTCATTTCCCATTTCCTGGCACTCAGCGGGCTTCATATGAACACAGCGGGAGTGAAAGAGTACGCTGCTCTTTACTCCAATGCTGTGCAGAGGCATGCCGGAGCCTCTGGCGTCCCCAGCTCCCTCTGAAGCCGGCTCTGCAAACCTTGCAAAATGACGTTCACATGGGGCCCTCTGGAATGCAGAACCCTGTGCAAACAACATTCTTGCTCAATGGACGGGCTGACCGTGCCTACATGCCATGGTTTTGTTGCTATTGGCAAGTTAGGAGCAACACCATAGAGCCCTTTAGTAAAAGGGCCCCCATATTGCCTTTTATTTTATTTTTTTTAATATTTTTATTTATAAAGTTTCCAAAATTACAACAAATTGGAAAACATCAAGGAAAATCAGAAAATATCACAAATAATCTCCTTCAAAGGAAAACAATACATAATGAAGACCACATTACGGGAACTGACTGTGATCGTATATTAAGAACTATAAATCAAAATGCATCTACGTACATTTATCGGAAAACAGAGCAATATCTTGCCCATCTACAGAGGTGTATAACAAATCACTCACCCTGAATTGCCCCAGATACTGCCTGACGATCAGAAATAAAACGTCCTAAATGAGAGCTATCAGTGAACACATACGATGCACCCTCAAAATTGACGACGCATCGACAAGGGAATCGTAAGTAGAACGTAGCTCCCAAACTCAGAACCTGAGGCTTTAAAGCTAAAAAAAGCCTCCGTCTGCCACATCAGGAAAAAGATTAACTGTGTAACCACAAAATTTTACAGCCTTACATTTAAAAAAGGCTTTAAGAATTCAAAATTTCAGATCTAGAGAATGAAAGGGCACCAGTAGCGTAGAACGGGAGTGTATTATATCAAGAGAGTCCTCAAGAAAGGCGGTCAAATTAGTTATAGAGGGCTCAGGCATATCAATACCTCCTTCAGCAGAGTGCACCTTTTTAGACCGTAGGGGAAGGTAATAAAGAGAAGAGACATCCACAGGATCAGTGATAGAGAGGACCTCCTTCAAATTTTTATCTAATAAAATACGAGGTGCTAACAAAGAGGTACACGGAAAATTCAAAAAACGTAAGTTATAGGCACGTACAGAATTCTCAAGGGCCTCCAACTTAGAGTGTACCATCATAGAATCTTTTATACCGGCACCATTTGCAACGGTAAGAGGGGCGACTTGATCCTTCAATTTGGAGACAACTCTATCTACTGAAATTACTTTCTCATCCAACTGTCGCAATGAATCAACAGTTTCCTGAGAAAAGGTACACAATGACTTAGCATTACTAGTTAACTTACTATCTATACATTGAAGCGCTCCCCATAGGTCTTTTAAGGTGACTTCACCATCGGGAGAAAGAACAGGGAGCTCTGAAACAGAGCTAGACTCAGAAACAGGCTTAGGTAAAATCAAGGATGGAATTTCATGACTTACCAAAACTGAAGACTCCTGAAACAAAGCGTCAGGCGAGAGGGGCAAGGGACAGGGAGGAGGAGTCCGACCCTCTGAACTTAGGGAGACTCCTTCCGGAGAGGATTGTGCCAGCGGACAGGGAACAAGGTGCTTATCCAAGAGGCCAACCACCTTCCCTCCACTCGACCCACTAGCCCATATTGCCTTTTAAACGTAATTCATTTATGGAATCTTATTTTCTTTAGATCCTCAAGTTTAATTATTCCATTATTGTAATATACAATATCTTTTTCTCATATTTCCTTATTCTGGTATTTTTGTTTTTTTGAATGATCATAACATTTAGAGGCATGCTTACTAAAATGCGCTATGGTTTGGCACCTTAGTGCGAGCTAAGTGCAAAAGGTCAGCACAGGAGGTGTGTCTGCTAACCGCACTAACTACTGGGACATTCCCGATATGTCCCATGCAGTTACCACAGGGAGAAGCACCTCATTGCACTAAAACCAATTAGAACGGATGCATTTAACGCCACCCATTGAGGTGGGAGTAAGTGCAACATGATGAGGGGCAGGCAACGCTCACTCTCCACCCTTAATCCACCCAATCCCCTCCCCATTGTGCGCTAAGTGGTATGCGCAGGATTTTTACCATACTGGCATTTTTAGCACATGGTAATGGTTATCACGGCCCCACACTAAGCCTTTATTGTTTGCTAAAGGCTGCACTTAATGTGCTCTTTAGTGTTTTCAAATCTGGTTTGTATTTTGCAATTACTCATTGTTTTAAAACGGCACCAACCAGATTTTTTAAAGTAATTTTACATGTTGGCACTGCAGTCAGGCGCTTAAATATACAATCAAATGAATGTTCATATTTGTGTTCATTTAGAATTGCTATAATATTATTACTGCTATTTTTAATGTTCTTGTTTGGTAATCGATAAATTCATTATTTGATGCAAGAGCTCTGGCATTACCGATTATATATTTTTATTTAGTAGTATTTAGATCTTGTCTTTCGAGAAGGAGATTAAGGCAAGTTGGAATCAGGTACATTGGGTATTTCTCTATCCCCAGAGAGCTGACGATCTAAGTTTGTACCTGGAAGAAATGCCGGCATTGTTTGCAGTTGGGAGACCTGGCAGCAGGTGAGCCTTCTTGACGCAGGTCATTTTCCGGTGAAACCACGGTCGGAGACAGGGAATTATACAGTTGATTAAAGTAATTTTTATGTGCTCACTGGATCATAGATGTCTTTCTTTATTATTATTTGATTAATGAAGAAGGCTGTGGGGCAATTAATATTCTTAGCCTGCATTTAGATAAATTATCATTTCTGAATTTGTGTTGACTATTATTATCAGCGACATTAAGGGGCATGTTTACTAAAGTGTACCAACACTTAGCGTGGTGTTTACCACACACAACTGTGCCGTGCTGACCACTGGAACAGCAGTTAAAAGTCACACACTAACCATGTAGCACACAATGGGGTGGTGATTGGATGAGTTAGGAGTGGGGCGTGGTCATTGACGGCACATCGTGGCCAGTGCAAGCATCAGTGGTGCACTAAGAGCGATTGCTGCCATTGGCGCGGATGCAATGGCTGGTGGTAAGTGCACATGCATTAGATCTGCATTTGCTGGTTACCCCCCTCGCATGTCTACGTTTGGGTCTGAATGCTCACTAGCATAGTGCATTTTAGTAAACCTGCCCCTAAATTGTCTGTGCACATAAGTAGGGGAAAGCAATGATAGATTTGAGGGTGTGTTAAAATGTGAAATCTACATTCACACCACGCAAGTATGTGCTCACTTCCATAATACCTGCGCATAAATTAATTTTACATTTTGTAGTGAGCACTCTGCTGTGTGTGCCGATAACAGCAGCGTGCTGATAAGGTCTTGTTCATTCAGATTCAGATTTATAGTATTTTGGCACAGGTAATATGTTTAAAGTGAGGCAGAGTGAATAATGAATGACGAAGAAGTGACATATCTTTGGATGAAGTTGTGGATGAGATGACACTTTAAGTGGCATCTCAGAAAGGACCTACAAATCAGATCAAGGACATTCAGGACAGAACGTGACAAGAAACGTCAGGGATGTCTATGTCTCTACCCAATTTTAATAGCATAGGCCTCCCCGATGTGGATGTCTGTGCCAGCGGCCACCTACACATCCCCTTAGGAAAGTGGGGGGCAGAGACGACTATCTCATGCAAGCTAGCATAAGGAGTCGTCCAGAGACATAACGAAATGAAAATATGAGTCCTCATTCCTTGTCAGTGCTTGTTATCAGCATGTAAAATATAGGGGACATGAGCAGACCACTTTCTCCACATCCTCCAGATGTCTGTCTGCCAAAATGAGCACGTTTCCAATGCCTATTCATGCCTAGAGCAGGCATAAGCTTTATCACAGCTTGGGGGGTCCAGGACATTTCTGAAATTGGGCGAGGACGTCTAAATTCTGGGAACACTCCAGACACACCTACTCCATGCCCCTGTTCAGACTTGATGTCCTCGCCTTGGGAACATCCACAAAGCTGGCTTATAAATTGGTTCTGGGGACATCGTCATGCTTTGGAGGTCTCCATGCTTATTTTCAAATGTCCAAAGCATTAATAGGACTTCTAAAATAACTCCCTTTATGAACTGCTTTTGGAAAAAAATTTTGGTATTGAAATGAATTATTTGGATTAATTTTGATTATTAATTTAAAAATAAAGTGGAGGAATAATCTAATGGTTAGAGCAGGCTGAGAACCACGGATGCCAGGATTCAATCTCACCCCTGCTTTTTGTGATCTTGGGCAAGTCACAGAAACCTCCATTGTGTCAGGTACAAACGTGGATTGTAAGTCCCCTGGGGAGAGGAAAATACCTACTGTACCTGAATGTAACCTCAGAGAAAAGGCATGAGCTAAATCCAATTCCCCTTCCCCCTTTTTTTGAACTATGAAATGGTCATTTTTGTTATTTTAACATTGACAAAGAACAAATTCAATTTAAAAGTACAACAGTTGCTAAGAAGACCAAGCCAGCTTTCTAAGTTTCCATCAGATATTCTCTAAACAATTTTAGGCCCCTTTTACTAACACTTAGGGGCTTGTTTACAAAGCCGCGGTAGTGGTTCGCGATCGCGATCGCAGCCGCGGCCCCCTTGAAATCAATGGGGCCGCGGCTCCGATTACGATCGCAAACCGCTACCGCGGCTTTGTAAACAAGCCCCTTAGTATGTGTTATCTGCTGCATGGCCCATTTTATTCCATTGGGCCACGTGGCATAGGATGCACGTTATGTTTTAGTAAAAGGGGCTCTTTGTCTTCAAAAGTCACCTAAATCATCTAATATCTTCATTTAAAGAATTCCATTCTTTGGCAGCTTTGAATATGAAAAGGTGATGGTGAAAGCTAGAAAGATGCTTGGGTGCTTAGGGAGAGGAACGGCCAGCAGAAGAAAGGAGGTGATAGTGCCTCCGTATAAGTCTTTGGTGCGACCTCATTTGGAGTATGGTGTGCAGTTCTGGAGACCGCACCTTCAAAAGGATATAAACAGGCTGGAGTCAGTGCCGAGGGTGGCTACTAAAATGGTTAGTGGTCTTCGTTTATAAACCATATGGGGACAGACTTAAAGATCTTAATATGTATACGTTAGAGGAAAGACGGGATACAGGGGATATGATAGAGACTTTTAAATACCTCTGTGGCATAAATGCACAAGAAGAGAGCCTATTTCAACTGAAATTCAGCTTTGCAATGAGGGGACATAGGATGCAGGTGGAAGGGGCTAGACTCGGGAGTAATTTCTGGAAATATTTATTTAAGAAAAGAGTCGTACCTGCAATTTATCATGATTTGCATATTATTTAACAACTTTACATAAACTGGTGGCATCTGCCAACTTAATGACCTTACTTTCCATTTCTAGATCATTTATAAACATTTTAAAAAGCACTGGTCCAGTACAGATTCCTGGGGTACTCCATTATGATGACAATAGTGCGGTATATAAGAGATGTTAAATAAATAAAAATAAATAAATAATAAAATAAATAAATTATTCACCTTCCTCCATTGAGAAAATTGATTCAAGGAGAAAGAACAGGCAAGCATTTCTGGCATACATTTCCAGTCCAGTAATAATGTCAGCATTTCATGTCTCATTATCAGGATGACAGTATGGGAAAACGGCATCTTACTTTTCCATCAAGATAAGATAGAGGGGCCACATGAAGAAAGTTTCCTTTCCTGTTGCTCCAGCTACTGGGAGATCGGCCTCTTATGTCATTCCTGAGATAACAGGACCACATGCAGGAAGGCTACTGGGGGTTCAGCAACATATCTAACAAACACAGGTCAGGACTGCATGCATTAAGCCCCTTAAATGCTGAGGGACTGGCAACATTAAATTTACAAACTTTATCACACCTCGCCTCTGGCTTGTCTGAGACATACCTCACAACTCGGGTTCACGACTGCATTCGTTATTGCCCAATCAGTTACCGGAGAGTCAGATCAAGCTTCACTACTGAAGAAAATAATTGTTTGAAGGAAGCCTGCTGAGACTGTGCAAGAATCAATATCGAGCCTCAGGGCAAAGAAATAAGACTAGATGCATCATGAAATGCTTCAAGATAGTGAGAAATAGAAAGCTTCTTACTCACGTCCTACTTTAAGAGTTGTTTGGTACTTGAGCTGCCAGGAGGGGACTTCAAAGCAGGAATACAGTGCATTGTAGGACAAGTTCACATTCCGCAGAATCAGGTGTGACCCATTGAGCTGTGACTTGTCAATGTCCGTTCCATTTGCCGTCCAGGTAACCGCAGCATCCCAGTCCACAGTCCCGCATTTCATAGTGACGTTTGTGCTCATTCTTTCATACTGGATGCGAGTTTCTAATGCAAAAAAAAAAATCATTAGATTGCCCAGTTCTCGTCCCATCAATGAACAACAGGACTCAAAGGGACACACAGGTGTGAGACAAAAGGGGTGAGACTAGGAAGAGTTTTCTAAAATCTCTACCTGTGTTGACTCTTCTCCTGTGGACAAGTACAGGAAATCCTTTCTGGTGGACTGCAGAAGGGAACTGAATTTTGACAAAGTGACTTATCACCAGAGTGACAATTTCATTAAAAAAAATAGCCATACAATCCCTGAATTAGGAATTCAAGATAACAGGAGTTATCGACAGTAGTAAAGTGAACCATGACTCAAGGTCAGGATCACTATAGAAAAGTAAAACTAGAAAGCCCACTAGCTCAGGGCTTCATAAATCTGTCCAGGGGACCCCAAAGCCAGTTAGGTTTTTAAGATCTCTACAAATCTACCTTATGCATCTTTGTGGATATCCTGAAAACCTGACTGTCTGAGGAGTTCTCGGGAACCCTGCACTAGGATCAAGGTTTTAATTTTATATATTATGAGCAAGAGCAGGGTCTCAAACTTACCTATGGGCCCATTTCACCCAGCTTCTAGGGCACATAGCTTCTGCCCTGAATGGATGCTATTGCCTATAGCAGCATCTCTCCTCAGTCCCTCACCCATCAGTGGTCTAGCATCTTTCCCTCTTCTTCCTCCCCTTCCTCCCCTCTCTGCAGTTCTGCACCTCCCCCCTACCTCTTGCCACCATGACAGCAGCAGCATTTCAACAAATATTAACTTTTGCTGGGCCCAGAATCTTTCCTCTGCCACATTTGGCTACCACTGGAAACAGGAAGTTGAATCCGAGGGGGTGGGATGCAGCAAAGAGGAAGCTCTGGGGTCAGCGAGCAATTGCGGAAATTGCAGGAAGTAGAGAGGAGATGCAGGACCACAGTAAAGGGAGGGAGAGATGCTGGACCATGGGAAAGGCTACAATTGGCAAATGAGGGGGGAAAAAAGAGAAAGGGCTGCTTCACCATGGGAGGGGGTGTGGTGGAGAAGGGGAGGGGAGATGCAAAACTGCAAGGGGTTCACAAAACTAAAAACTGAGTCAGAACCAAGATCCATCAAACTCAGTATTCACTTTCCATCAGTGGCCATGTCAGGTGGGAGCCGACCCAACTATTAGGCAAACTAGGCAGTTGCCTAGGGCAGCAACTTCTTTGGGGGAGAGAAGAGTAAAGAGCAGGCATTAAAAGCTAAACAACAGATTTTGACAGCTGGGGGGGGGGGGGTAAAGCTTAAGGTTTGCCTAAGATGCCAACATCTTGAACCAACTCTGCAGCCGGCTCGTGCCAGGCAGCATCCCTAGATGGATTCCATGCTGTTGACTCTCATAGACAGTAGTGGCTTTCTCCAGCTCTATCTTAATACCAGTCTACTGACTATTTTACAGGAGCTTGCCCAAACCAAGCTACACTAACTGTTTTTATCACATCCTCTGGCAGTGAGTTCCAAAGTTTAACTATGCGTTGAGTGAAAAAATACTTTCTCCAATGTGTCTTAGATGTACCACTTTGTAGCTTCATGGCATGTCCACTAGTCTTTGTACTTTTTGAAGGAGTAAAGCAATCGATTTGCATTTACCGGTTGTACTCAAGATTTTATAGACTTCTATCATATCCCCTTCAGCTGTCTCTTCTTCAAGCTGAAGAGCCCTAACCTCTTTAGTCTTTCCTCATGGGGGTATCGTTCCATCAACTTTATCATGTTGATCACCCTTCTTTGTACTTTTTTTAAAATTCTGCTATATCTTTTTTGAGATGCTGTGACCACAATTATACACAATGCTCAAGGTGCGGTCATACCACAATGCGCAGCAGAGGCATTGACATATCCTTTTTCTATTCTCTATTCTTTTCCTAATAATTACTAACATGTTTGCATTTTTGGCTGCAGTCACACACTAAATGAACAATTTCAATGTAATGTCCACAATGACACCTAGATTCTTGTCCTTGGTGACTCCTAATGTGGAATATCACACCACACAGCCCATAAATTAGGTTATTTATTTATTTATTTAACAGTTTTTATGTACTGCTTTATTGTTAAATCAAAGCGGTTTACATCAAACTCACATGTTTAAAGAGAACTTATGAAACTTGCAATTACATTAACTTTTAAAGGAGCTAGGGTGGGGAGGAGGAGGGATGGAGATATGCAGGGGAAGCAATAAAGCATTACTTATGTACAAAGAATATACAGTCAAACCTCGGTTTTCGTATGCCCTAGTTTTCATACGATTCAGTTTTCGTTGACTTTTTTCATCGAGATTTTGTCCCAGTTTTCGTACATTGTCTCGGTTTTCATACAGTTAAAAATGGAGCACCATCTTGTGGCCAGAAGTGGGATTTTCTTTATTTTGATTCTCTTGCTGATTGACTGTCTTCTATATGCCAACAAGAGTCTTCAATAAAGGTAAAAGTGATGTTAAATGTTCATCCATTTCATTAGTCATTTTTGAGCTTGCCTTAGCTCTTCTTGAAAATACCAACCTAATCTAATTATGTTTGATGTACATATGTATATAGTTTCCCTGTTGCTCCAAGTTTAATCTCCTGTTACAATGTAAGCACAGAACAGTCTTCTGACTGTGCAACCTTTGTTATATGTAAACTGCACTGATAACAAATAGCGCGGTATATAAAAGTTGTTAAATAAATAAATATATTTATATTTCTCATTGTTTTCTGTATGTAAAAATATAGTTATTATCTATAAAATGTATGTTTTGTTAATATTTTTGGGTGCCTGGAACAGATTAATTGGATTTACATTATTTCTTATGGGAAATATTGCTTCAGTTTTCATACATTCGGTTTTAGTCAGACTTTTTCGAACGGATTAATCACGAAAACCGGGGTTCCACTGTATATACAATGCAGTAAGTTGCATAGGCTTAGTTATTCCAGAGTTAGATGGGGTCAACTATATCCGGGTTAAGTAAGTTCCTTTTAATGATCTGCAAAGAGGAAGGTTTTTAGCTGCTTTCTAAAATCCTTCATGTCAGTGGTGGATCTCAGCTTTTCAGGCAGAGAGTTCCAGATCACGGGTGCAGCAAAGCATCCGTGATCTGGAACTCTCTGCCTGAAAAGCTGAGATCCACCACTGACATGAAGGATTTTAGAAAGCAGCTAAAAACAAAGCATTAAAGACTCATTTCAAAAAACTTTATGCACATAAATAATACAAGGAGATAAAAGAGAAGGAATCTGGATTGTGACAAACACCATTGATAAAGAAATAAATACCATTGGATTGTAACAAGCACCATTGAAAAAGAAAATAAATACCTCTGCAGCGGTTATTGAGGATACCTATGAAGTGACCTTAATATAAAGATGATTCTACTGAAGCTAAAAAAAAAATAATATAATAAAAGAAGAAACTCATTAAAAAGAACCATTTAATACCAAAAGTAATATGTGCTGATAAAAGACAAGGAGAGACCAACAAAGAAGAAACGTGGCAGAAGCGCGCGGCGAATACAAACCTTTAATATGCCCTCATTGGGGGTGAATCCAATGGTATTTATTTCTTTATCAATGGTGTTTGTCACAATCCAGATTCCTTCTCTTTTATCTCCTTGCTTTGTTTAGTACTTATTTTAAGTATTTATGTATTTATTTATTATTGATTCGATAGCTTTTATTTACACTTTTTACCCTTATGTATGTTACTTGGTTTTTATAGCTTATAGATGTTTTCATATCTGTCATAGATGATTGCAGCATCTGTTCTTTTAGTGTTTTATTGGGATATATGTATTTATTATTATTTAATTTTATGTATTTATGTTTTTAGTTTTATCTACTTGATCAACCCCTGATGAAGTGTGCGAAACACGGACTGTGTCGGGTTGGCATTAAGATTATTAAATAAACGTTGGTTTCTATATAATCAAGCTGAAGAACATTACAAAACTGGGGACTATGGTAAGATACACATAAGTAGTGAACAAGAGAGTGAGGGGCATCAGGATCCAAAAGCAGTCTCAAAGAGGTGGGTTTTAAGCCTGGATTTGACTAGGGCCAGAGAAGGAACCCAACGCATTGATTCTGGTAGTTTGTTCCAGGCATATGGAGCAGCAAGGTAAGTCTAGATTTAGCAGTGGCAGAGAAGGGCACAGATAAGAAGGATCTGGTAGAGGAGTGGAGTTCCAGAGCAGAAGTATAGAGTGAGATAAGAGAGGAAAGGTAAACATAAGAACATAGAACATAAGATATGCCATACTGGGTCAGACCAAGGCCCATCAAGCCCAGTATCCTGTTTCCAACAGTGGCCAATCTAGGTCATAAGTGCCTAGCAGTTTCCCCAAAAGACACAGGTTCCACAATGCTTGTATTGGGGCAAACAGTGGATATCCCGGGTCCCCTTTAATAATGGTTTATGGACCTTTCCTCCAGGAACTTGTCCAAATCTTTTTTAAACCCGGCTACACTAACAGCTTTTACTACATCCTCCGGTAACAAATTCCAGAGTTTGATTACACGTTGAGTGAAAAAATATTTTCTCTTATTAGTCTTAAATAGGTTACCCTGTAGCTTCATTGCATCTCCCCTAGTCTTTCTATATTTTGATGGCATCAAGAATCAATCTACATTCATTAATTTATATACCTCTATCATATCTCCCCTCAGCTGACTCTCTTCCAGGTTGAGGAGCCCTAACCTTTTTAGCCTCTCTTCAGAAGGGTATCCTTCCATCCCCTTTACCATTTTGGTGTTTGTTCTCTGTACCTTTTCTAATAATGCTATATCCTTTTTAAGATATGGTGATGAGAATTCCACACAA
The DNA here is from genome assembly GCA_033557465.1 of Ichthyophis bannanicus. Classification (NCBI taxonomy): domain Eukaryota; kingdom Metazoa; phylum Chordata; class Amphibia; order Gymnophiona; family Ichthyophiidae; genus Ichthyophis; species Ichthyophis bannanicus. The sequence continues at coordinate 72,855,353 of CM066032.1, forward strand.
TATTCAAGGTGCAGTCACACCATGGAACGATACTGCAGGTAGTGAAGAGCCGCAGAATGAATGCATTTGTAGGTCAGTAGAAGTTTGAAATGGACATGGAATCAGATAGGGAACCAAAGAATTGACTGGAGAAGAGGGGTTACATGAGCATAGCGATAGTGGTGGAAGGTAAGCCGTGCAACTGAGTTTTGAATAGACTGAAGGGGAGAGAGATGATTTAGAGGGAGACCAGTGAAAAGCAGGTTCAATAGTTAAGAAAGGAGGTGACTAGAGAGTGGATAAGGGTCATAGTAGTGTGTTTAGAAAGGAAGGGACATATTTTGCAGATGTTATAGGGAAGGAAGTGACAGGTTTAAGCTATCTAGTTGAATGTGCAGAGAAAGAGAGTAGAGTCAAAGATGACCCCAAGGTTCCAAGCTGGGCCATGAGGTACAACAACCTAAAGCAGGATGGCAATAGAGGAGGATGCACCAGAACATACAGTACACTAGAAGTGTGACGGGAGAGATAAAAAGAGAAGCAGGATAGAGCAGAGCCCTAAATCTAAGTAAGGACAGGGTATTGAGGAGGAGGTGGTAATCAACAGTGTCAAAGGCAGCATAAAGGTCAAGAATAATGAAGATTTAGTAAAGGCCCTTGGATTTGGTGAGGAAGAAGGTGCTGGAGACTTTGGCAAGAGCCCTTTCTGTAGAATGTAGAGGACGAAAGCCAGATTGCAGTGGATCCAGAAGGGCTTGAGAAGAAAGGAAGTCAAGACAGCGGCAGTGAACCATTCATTCAAGTAGTTATTTAATTAATTAATTTAACAGGTCTTCTATACCACCCTATCTTCCATTCAGAGAGGTTTACATTATAACAAAAACAACTTTACATTGAACAGGGAATTAACCTTGGAGATATATACATATAACATATGCAAACTTCAATGAACTATTTATTCAGTAGGATTATAATGTGGAATATTAGGACTTTGGGTTCAATTGTCTGTTATATTGGCGTATTGCAGGGGGTAGTGCGAGGGTATGTGAAGGGGGCTGATTGTGTAGTGTAGGACAAGAGTGTTCATTAGGTGATGCTTGCATAATGGTCCGTGAATAGGAACGTCTTTATGGCTTTGCGAAAATCTTGTAGATCCGTGGTGGCTCTTATAGCTTCCAGTAATGAGTTCCAAAGCGTTGGTGCATAGAGGGAGGTCACTCTGTTGCAGGTTAGCTGTTTGACTTTAGTTTTTGCCTTTGGAAAGAGCAAAAGGTTTCTTGTAGAGGCTCGATGGTTCCTCGTTTCTGGATCTCTCTCGACTATTGGTTGGAAGGTGATTGGTGCCAGTTGGTGAATTATCTTAAATATTTATTGTGAGAGATTTGAATTTGGTTCATTGTAGGATTGGGAGTCAGTGCAATTGTTTTGTTGTAGGGGATATGTGTTATGAAACAAAGGCGAGGAGAGAGATAGGCTGATAAATGGAAAGACAGGTAGGGCCCAATATTCGAAGGGCATTTACACAGTTTACAGCCTAGTAAAGTGTGTAAATGCCTTAGATGGGGATACTCAACAGCATATACACGGGTAGTGCTGCTGAATCTCCCCATCTATGTCCGCTACGTGCCCCAATGCTATCTGGCTAGCATCAGGGCATGTCAGGGGCGTTCCGGGGCGGAAGAGCGCGAGATAACTAGGCAGCAGGGATATTGCATGCTGCTCGGTTAGTGCTCTGCGCTGAAAAGATAGGCAAGAAAAACCCTCGCTACCTTTACAGTGCAGGCACTAACTGGTCAGCATGCAATATAACTGCTGCCCAGTTAGCTTTGGCATCTTCCGGGTTATGCATGATACCCAGATATTCAATTCCAGGGCCGCATATGACCCCAGCATTGAATATCCGAGTTTAAGGGTCAGTGGGCAGGCTATGAACTGATGTGGCACATAGTTTGCCCAGAAGAATATCGAGCCCGTAGAGTCTAGTGAAGGTTTTTTGAGGAGAGGTGTAACCACAGCATGTTTGAAGACCACAGATGGAAGGGATGACAGAGGAAGAGAGAGAGCTTAGCTGATGGTTGGGAATAAGATCAGAGACAGGATGAGGAAACTTTTGGGGGAGTGGTGGAGCCCCCTCCCCCCAGACTAAGCAAAATCCTCAGCCTTTTGTATTTTTACTATTATTAAACAATCACCAAAACGCAACACAGATGAGTCACGCCATCCCAGTATAATTTACATCTTCAGCTCATGAGCCTTCATCCATGAGTGGATTGGTACTAAATGTGTCCAAGACAATAGGTTTAGGAAGGGAAAAACTGAGATCTTTAGATGTATTTATAAGTAAAAAAAGGAACTGAAGAAAAAAAATTTGCAACTATTACTAAATGCATTTTCTCTAAATTAAAGTTAGTTTCACAACTTAAACTCTTTATCGGAGATAATGGAAAAGGGCACGGGCGAGGTCCCGGTGCCCGAAGTTAACCGGGGGCGAGCCTCGACGCGGCCCCCTGGCCAGGTAGAAAGTTTGAGGTAGGAGGAAGGGGGGAGGTGAGAGGTTGGATGCGCGTCTGTGCGGTGACGCAGGGGCGTATCATTTAAAGTGATTGGTTCCGCCGTGGGATGCGCGCGGCTGGAACCAATCGGGGTGAGAATGGAGCCATGTGGAACGGTTGCTTGATTGCGCGCCGTGCACATGGTTTCAAGGAGGGCGACTGGCTGGTGTTTTTTCCTGGTGTGGTTTTCGTCGGGGACTTCAGCGTGTCTGATTCCTGTTGCGGTTGGGCAAGACTCATCCGGACCGGTGTGCAGCGGGCGCGTGAGTCGACTTCGGTGGTGGGGAAGAAGCCCTGAGCGGCGGAGCTGTATATCTGTGCGAGCGGAGGCCCCTCAGGCGAGTGGTGACACATGGGGTTTATTTAGTACTCTAAGTTCTCTCAATTTATACCTGTTTCGCTGTTTTTTGATTGCAAGTGAGCAGGGCAGGTCTGTTTTTACTATTTTCATCTGTGCCTGTTATTTATAAAAAAAAAAAAAAAAACTCCAGCCAGTCAGCAGCTTTGTGTTCTCTGTCCGGGGTTTTTAAGATGACTGGGGGAAAAGGAGGTCAGAGAAGTGCGAAGGGTGGACAGAGAGGTGCAAAGGGAGGGCAAGGGCAAGGCAAAAGGAGTTCGGGGGAGGGTGCTGACAGGTAGGGGTGCAGAAAAGGGAAGGAAGGGCAGGTCTGCGGCTCCATCCAGAGGCAGTTTAGGTAGTAATGAGGCCGGGAGCAGGAGGGCCAGGGGCGCAGGGCCGCGGAGCAAGGCCGGGGGACGTGGCGCTGCCTTGTTCGGAGGAAGGCAAGAGGTTAGGGGTGCGGATGTTTGTCAGCCTGTTGAAATAGGTGAAGGCAGGAGTAGAGCTGGAGGGAACAACACGGACTCCTCTCAAGGGATTGGCTTAGGTGCAACTGGGGGAGAGAGTGGCTTGTTTTATCCAGCGACTGGGTGGGGGACGCCTGGAGGGGATTGGAGAACAAGGTTTTACCCGGGGGGAGGCTTTTTTGGTACTGAGCGAGTCGGGGCTACGGAGCAACAGGCTTGGGATCAATGGCAGCGTGGGGGGTTGGGCTCGTCTGGAGCTAATTGGTTAGGGGCTTGGCAACCTGCGTGGTCCGGTGTTTCCCCTTCTCCTTTTTTGCCTTTTCTTTCTCCTCAGAATCCACTGATGCCTTCGTCTGGATCAACACTTCACGCATCCCAGCTGGGCAGTTTACCGAGGGACGACGGTCGCAATTTTGGACCCCCATGCAGTGCTGTGAAGGAGACGGGTGCTCAGCCGAATCCTGATGGGATCCCGCTGGAAGCCGAGCGGTCTACTGTGTTGGTTTCGGATGGTGAGTTACCTCAAGGGCATTCAGTTGGGGAGGGGTCAGGGAATACGGATCGGGCCGGGCGGTCGGGGAAAGCGAAGAAAAAGGGGAGGCGTTCTTCTAGGAGACACCGCCACTCGGATTCATCCACTTCCTCGTCTTCTAGTTCTTCATCTAGTACTGCTAGTAGGGACGGGGGCAGCGTGGTGGTGGGAGGGGCTTTTTCAGGGGCACACACTGCAGTTGGGGGTGCTGCGTCTGTGGCACCATTATCTGAATTGTGGGAGGGGGTGCCTAAGAAGTTGAGAAATAAAATTAGGAAGAGACGCTACATCGACATCTTCCGTTTATTGGAAGGTCGTAAGAGGTTTGGCGAAAGCAAGAAAAAGCGCAAAGAGGATGAGAAGGCTGGGAGGGTTCGGAAGGTGACGAGGTCTGTTGTGAATTGGGTCAGGGCCTTTTTGCGTCTGGCTAGTGTGTGGGGTCAGACGTACCCGGGGCAGTATGGGATGTTATTGTCCTATGCTGACTCAATCTTGGAAGCCTCGCAGGCCCATGAGGGCTGGTCTTGGCTCAATTACGATGAGAAGTTTCGCGACAAAATGGAAGAGAACCGGTTTTTATCTTGGGGAACGCAAGACATCAATTTGTGGCTTACACAGATGTCTGCACGTTCGTCGGCAGTTGGGGGTTTGTCTGCGTCCGGCAATAAGTTTGGTGGGGGGTCCAATTCCACAGGAAACCGGTCCTTTCGAGTTGGGGGGGGGGGAATCTCTGGTAAGTCAGGGGCGGGAGGAGTCGGCGATGTATGTTGGAGATTTAATAAGACCTCCTGCCCATTTCCGGATTGTAAGTTCCGGCACGCCTGCTCCGCAAGCGGCGGCAGTCATTCGGCTGCAAAGTGTACTAAGAGAAGGGTCGGGGGTGTCCTTCCTCCGACCTCTAAGTGAAGGTTCTGGCTTCGGCAGAGCCCCGTCACCCATTAAGGTCGACGTATTATGTGAATGGCTGGGTAGATACCCGAGGGAGGGGGATAGGGAATTTTTAAAGAGGGGTTTTGAAGGGGGGTTTGTTATCCCGGTTCAGGGCACGGTCGAGGTGCTGGCAACAAGGAATTCCTCGGTTGTGCGGCGGTTCGAAACGGTGGTCCGCCAAAAATTAGAGGCTGAGTTGCGTTTGGGGCGGATAGCTGGTCCTTTTTCAGAACCCCCTTTCGAGAATTTGGTTGTGTCCCCTTTGAGTATTGTCCCTAAGAAAGAGCCGGGTAAATATAGGCTTATTCACAATCTATCATTCCCTACAGGATTGTCCGTTAATGATCATATTCCAAGAGAGTACTGCTCGGTCCGTTATGCTTCTTTCGACAAGGCGATGCACTTAGTCCGAATGGCTGGTAAGGGGGCGCTGATGGCGAAAGTGGACGTTGAGTCTGCTTTTCGTTTGTTGCCTGTGCATCCCTCTTCTTTTCATCTTTTGGGTTTCCGATTTGCGGGGGAGTTTTATTTTGACAAATGCATGCCCATGGGTTGTTCCGTGTCATGTGCATGTTTTGAGAAATTTAGTACCTTTTTGCAATGGATGGTTATGAGCCGTACAGGTGCGAAGAGTGTTGTCCATTACCTGGATGATTTCTTGTTTGTGGGACCAGCGCAGACTTCGCTGTGTGAGGACTTGTTAACAGTTTTTCTAGGTGTTGCGGATGAGCTGGGCGTACCTTTAGCTGAAGGTAAAACGGAGGGGCCGTCGTCCAAGCTTACATTCTTGGGCATTGAATTGGACTCTGAGGAGATGGTGGCTCGTTTGCCGCCAGCTAAAGTGAGCAATTTAAGAGCTCTGGTCTCGAATGCTTTGGCAGCTGCTAAGTTCACGCTAAAGGAGTTTCAGTCCTTAATCGGGTCCTTGAATTTTGCGTCTCGAGTCATTCCAATGGGGCGGATTTTCATCCGACGTTTGGCGGTGGCCACGTCAGGTGTCCGTAAACCTCATCATAGAATTCGAATATCACGGAGCATCAAGGAAGATTTGTGGGTGTGGGATGTTTTCCTAAGTGAGTTTAACGGGTCGCCAGTGCTTATGGAGTCCGCGTGTTCTACTCAGGAGTTGCAGTTATATACGGATGCAGCGGGGGCCGTGGGCTTGGGTATTTACTTCGGGGTGCGTGGTGTGCGGATCGGTGGCCACCGTTGTGGCAGGAGCAGGGGCTTCTTCGGAATATCACATTCTTGGAGTTGTTTCCGATTTTAGTGACGTTGGAGTTGTGGCCGGACAAATTGCGGAACAAGAGGGTGGTCTGGTGGTGCGACAACGAAGCCGTGGTGAGCGTGGTCAACCATTATACGCCTCGTTGCAGACTGGTGGCGGATCTCATGCGAAAGGTGGTGTTATCCTGTTTGCGGCTGAACGTTGGATTGACTGCTAGACACATTCCTGGGCTGCACAATGGCATAGCTGATGCTCTTTCCCGTTTGCAGTTCGATCGGTTCCGGCACCTGGCACCGGATGCGGACGAGACGGGGCTACCGGTCCCTTGGAAGTTGTGGAACAGTGGCCTGCTGATATGAGGGAGATGTTACAGCGTTCTGTGGCGAAGAAAACCTGGGACGACTACTGTCGGGGTTTTGGTAAAGTGGTGGAATTTTTGCGGGCTCAGGGATGGAGGTCGGGGAGAGTGTCTGATCATTTCTTGGATCAATACATCCTGGGGGCAAAAAGGTTGGGTATCACTAGGGCGGTTGTGAAGGGTCATTTAGCGGGCGTTGCGTTTTTTGCAAAAGCAGTAGGGTGGGGCCCGTCCGGCGGGGGATTTTTGGTGCGGAAGTTGTTGCAAGGGTGGGGGCGTGAAACCCCTCCTCAGGCGGATCAACGGCGTCCGGTAACGCATGACCTTTTGCGGGGACTGTGTGAGGTCTTACCGGTCGTTGCGAAATCTGAGTATGAGGCCACGCTCTTCAGGGCTGTTTTCTCTTTGGCCTTTTTTGGGGCGTTTAGGGTGGGTGAATTGGTGGCTGATTCAAAATTGGCCAGTGCTGGGCACAGTCTGCAGCGTCACCATGTACGTGTGGAGGGCGCTTACTTAAAGGTCCTTTTGCAAAGGTCTAAGACTGACCAGCAAGGACGCGGTATCTGGGTAGTGTTGCAGGCGATTGGTGGGCTCACGTGCCCGGTAGCAGCCATGAGTGAGTATTTAGATTGCCGCCCTCCGGTTGAGGGTGGGTTATTTATACATGGGGATACAGGGTTGGTCACGCGTTACCAGGTCACTGCAGTTTTGCGTCTAGGGTTACAGCGCCTGGGTGAGGACTCGGCTCATTATGCAGCGCACTCTTTTCGCATTGGGGCGGCGTCTAGCGCGTCAGTTGCTGGATTGTCAGATTGGCACATACGCCTGATTGGCCGCTGGAGGTCCAAGGCTTTTCGGGGTTATGTCCGCATATAATAAAAAAAAAAAATAAAAATTTTTAATTACACATCTACTCCACAGATGTGGCGCTTGTGTTTTAACTGTTGTTTTTTGTTTCAGGTGGGGGCGCCAGTGTGCTGGGCTCTTGGATGCTGGGGCATTCGTTCGTGTATTGGGCTGGTCAACGGGCAGAGAAACGGCCTATCGGGCCTAACCTCGGACTGGAGCCTGATGTGGTGTCTGTGTTATGGCTGGGCGAGCGGGGGCTGCGTTGGATGCAGCTGTTGCCTTTGCTGCGACACCACGCGCGACTTAAGGCTTCACCGGAGATTATTTTGCTGCACCTTGGAGGCAATGATCTTGTATCATGGACCTGTAAACAACTCATTAATGCTGTGAAAAAGGACATGTATCTGATATTAAGAATGTTTCCAGGTGTTGTGCTTATTTGGTCGGATGTCATCCCGAGGCCAGCGTGCTGGGGTCAGCGGCGGTGGTCTAGGGGATTGGCGAAGATCAATAGGCAGATCGGGAAATGGTTATGTTCAAAGGGGGGTTACCAAGTGCAGCATGAGTGGGTGGATGTTACTTGTAAGGGTTTGTATCGGGGTGATGGGGTGCATCTGTCTCCAGTTGGGGTTGACTTGCTCCTCAACGATTGGCAAGAGGTTTTGGAACAGGTGGTACGGGTTATCAAGAGCAGGTCGCAGCTTGTGCTCCGGTAGTGGGGGGGGGGCGGCAAAGGCACGGGGTGTGCCTGTGCCGGTGGCGGGATCCCGGAGGTTTCCGGGGTCCGGAGCCATAGCTGATTGGGGCGGGGCAGGGTGCCCGCGGCCCGGTGAACCCCTAGCAGACTTTTGCTAGTGACATGGCGAAGTTGGGCAGGGGTGGTAGTAACTTGTCCGGTGGTTTGACCGGCCTAGGTGCGGTAGTGTTGTCACCTTGCTATTCATATGGCGGGTGAGGTAACGCTTCGCACAGGGATTGGGTGTTGGGTTGTTATTCATGTTAAGATGTTAAGATGTTTTGGGGCAACAATAAAGCTGCGACCTGTTGTTATACCAATTCATGTGTGTGATATGAAGTTTGTTGGTGTGGGTTGGGGTCAGGGTTAAGGTGGGTGCTGGACAGGGCAAGTGCTCGGTGCAGCTCCCCGGTTATGAACCGTGAACAATAATGCAATCATTGCTGATCGATGTCTTGGATTACTGGAATGTATTGTATTTGGGATTAAAAGGAAAATATATGAAAAAAACTGCAGACTTTTCAAAACAACATTGCTAGGTTTCTATTGGGAGATAAAAAATGGAGAGTGCTTCTCCTTTATTAAGGAAATTGCATTAGCTTCCTATTTAAGAGAGAGGTAATTTTAAAATTTTGGTATCGGTCCTCATGGCCTTGTAGAATGGAGATCCTTTGCATTTGAGAAACAGGCTACAATGTTATTTGACCAAGAGAAGGACCCATTCCTCCCAAGGTAATGTTTTAGAAGTCCCTGATGTATGAATGTCCCACAAAGCACATTGGCGAACATGTGCTTTTAGTGTAGTAGGTCCAGAACGTTGGAATAAATTACCCTCTGATTTAAGATTAGAAACTAATCTTCAGATTTTTAGAAACAGTGTAAAAACGCTAGTTTCCTTCAGATCATTAAAGAAATATAGTGATGGAATAGTTGTAGACCCTATTAGGGTTACTGGTCTCTGAGCTGTTCTTTAATTTCTGTTTTTTCATACTGTTGTCTTTTATTATAACTGTAAAACCATTCTGAATGATATAAATACAATTTTTACATAAGTAAATAAATAACAGGAATCCCATGATGATACTGCAAATTAATCATATAAACGGCAGATCATGAAGTCTAAGGTTTGCAATGACCTACAAATGTGGCTTCCCAGAGATGGGTTGAAAGCTCATGTGACATATCAAGGCCCTCAATACTAGCTCTCTTATTCACACAGGAATTATAAAAGCCCTATTTGAGACTGAAGGTTAAGTTTACATTTCAAGGCTATAAGATCGGAGCTTAGCGAGTTGAAGTTCAGTCTCATTTATACAGCACTGGCACTACTACTGAGCATTTGTATAGCGCTACAAGTCGTACACAGCGCTGCACAGACATGTAAGAGACAGTCCCTGCTCATCAGAGCTTGCAATCTAGTCAAGACAGACAACACAGAAGGTGTAAACAGGGATAAAACAAGGGGGGAAGATAAAGAAACAAGGAGATCAGGTGAGTCAAGATCCAAAAGCAGCAGCGAAGAGGTGAGTTTTCAGCCTGGATTTGAAAAGGGTCAGAGAAGATGCGTGGTGTAAAGACACAGGTAGTTTGTTCCAGGCGTAAGGTGCAGCAAGGTGAAAGGAGCGAAGTCTGGAGTCAGCAATAGAAGAGAAGGGCACAGATAGAAGCAGTTTACCAGAAGAGCGGAGTTCCCGAGGGGGGTGTAGTGAGAGATAAGAGAAGAAAGGTAGTGAGGAGCTGCAGAGTGAATGCATTTATATGTCAGCAGGAGAAGTTTGAACTGGATGTGGAAACGGGTTGGGAGCCAATGAAGTGACTTGAGAAGAGGGGTAATATGAGCATGACAAGGCTGGCGGAAGATTCAATGCACAGTAGAGTGTTCAACAGATTGAAGGGGAGAGAGATGATTCAGAAGGAGACCAGCAAGCAGTAGGTTACAACAGTAACCACTTTGACCCGGTGAAAAGCTGTATATAAGCACAGCTAAATAAATAAAAATAAATAAGCATGACTAAATAAATAGTCTAGACGGGAGGTGACTAAGGAGTGGATAAGAGTTTTTGTAGTGTGTTCAGAAAGGAATGGGAGAATTTTGTTGATGTTGCAGAGAAAGAAACAGCAGGTTTTAGCTATCAGTTGGATGTCTGTGGAGGACAGAGAGGAGTCAAAGACGACCCCAAGGTTGTGAGCTGAGGAGACAGGGAGGAGTAAAGAGTTATCCACAGAGACTGAGAAAGGAGGAAGGGTAGATGAGGGTTTAGGGGGGAAAAGAAGCTCAGTTTTGGCCATGTTCAATTTCAAGTGCTGGTGAGACACCCAAGCAGCAATGTCAGAAAGGCAGGCAGAGATCCAGGCCTGGATTGCCGGAGAGATTTCAGGTGTAGAGAGGTAGATCTGGGAGTTATCAGCATAAAGATGGTACCGAAAGCCATGGGAAGGTTGTGGCCAACAGTGTCAAAAGCAGCAGAAAGGTCAAGAATGATGAGGATTGAGTAAAGGCCCTTGGATTTTGCCAGGAACAGGTCACTGGAAACTTTGGCAAGAGCCATTTCAGTAGAATGTAAAGGACGAAAGCCAGATTGTAGAGGATCCAGGGCGGCCTGAGAGGAGACAAAGTTGAGACAACGGCGGAGAGCCACACGCTCAAGTAGTTTAATAACGAAGGGCAGGACGGAGATGGGTTGATAGCGAGAAGGACAGGTAGGGTCTAGTGAGGGTTCTTGAGGCGTACATATTTTGCTTGCATTCTGCTTATACAGCACAGTTCAGTTGCATGGTAGATGCACTCAAATCAACTGGATTGCCATGAAGCTCATCAAAACCTGCATTAGAAAAGCAAACAAAACCTGACGTGTTTTTGTAAGGGATGCTGGCAAGTTCCATGGAATCTGCTGGTTTACATGTCCCTGTTCATAAAGGCAGTAAAGAACTTGGCCAACAAGTTGGCGACTGGTTGTGCTTTGTAATATCAATGTCTGGCAAGAGGAAACTCAGTAAAGCCCCAACATTAGTAACAGAAGACTATTTTCCTCCCCAATCAGCAGTGAAAGCAACTTAATGGACAAATCCTGCATATTTTATCAGGTTTATATTATGTTATTTGTTTAGGTGTAAAAAGATAAGTTAATGTTTTCCGCACTCTGTTTTGACCGAACATAAATGTCTTTGCAACCCATTGGCCATGGTGAAAGCCACTGACCTTCTGGCAAAGGACACATCTCACAATCTAGAAGCATTCTGTCATTCTCTAGCAATTAAAAAATAGTCACCATGGAAAAGTGATTCAATTTGGCTGCCAGCGTGAAGTACTATTGCTACCACATCAGTACCGGGAAAAATGGTAGAAACCACCATAAAGAATAAAATTACTCAGCATGCAGATAGTCATGACCTAATGGGATCGTATTCACACGACTATTCTAGGCCTGGTTTTTCAGAGGGTTAATAGATCTATATTATAATGGTGCCCTCAAAAATTGATAAGAAAGTTTACCTAAATAGGTTCTATTTCATTTTGTCGTTGCCTGTACTCTAGAATGCAATGTCTACTGATTTTTCTTTTTTATCTTTTTTTTCTTGTGTGGTACTGTTTATAATACAAAAACTTCAATATTAATAAGCATGCATCACCATTCATAAAAGTAGATATAGTGCAGGTCTCAGACTAACACTGGCAGCGCTTATTTGCATGTATCAAAAAGTAGCATGCCTTCACGCATCAACGACCTTCTCAGCACTTGTCTACAAACAGGAAAAAATCAGCAAGGATTAACAGCTGTCTCAACACTTCCTATTAGATACTTTCTTCAATCTTTTTCAACTTATGTTTGTACATGTTGTTTGTAATGAAAGATTGTGCTTATCTTTATAACGTGAAGTTGTTAAATCACCCCGACGCCACCAAAAGGGTACCGCAAAAATGCGTTTCGTATCTCTTCCTCAGGGGGGATATTTTACTTCATAGCACGATCTAAAAAACAACAAAGAGGTAATAGATTCAACAGTGCATAATGCACACTTGCTAATATATTTTCTCCATGATAGAAATGGAATTTCGACCTTAAAGTGAATACACTAGTATTCAGTTGATATTGACCAATATAAATGTTTTATTATGGAAGCGTAATTTCTACCTTAAAATGAAGCGCGAATGTTCATTTTCTGTGGCTTCTCAAACATATCTTCTTGAAACTCATTCATCAACCGGTCACAGAACGCCGCGCATGCGAGTTGCCTGTGAACAGCTGGTTTAAATGATGATGTCATATTTGTTTTAACCAATGAGCTGATACCTGTTTCCTTTAATTCCTTGTTATCCACCAATCTGAACTCCTACCTAAAAAAACTATCCAGCGTTGTCTTAGAGTGCTGCACATGCGGACTTGCTCAAAATTGTCTGAATTGGGTAATGATGTCTTCCTATGTAGCCAATGAATTGGCTCTTATATAATTTACTATTTCCAAATATAGAATATGTGTTAAGCTTGACCAGCATTATATGCAAGCTCTCCATTCAATTGAGTTATTTAGACCCTTGTTGCCAGTAGTAGCTAATCAGAAAATCCACTTTTGTTCTTGCGTTAATAAAGATTGTGCTCGTGATTTTCCATTGCTTCCTATCAGAATCCTATCGATAACAAAACAACGTAGTTCTTCAAAACGATGATTTTTATTAATGCAGTGTGCAACCATTGGAGCTTCTAATGTTTTGCATTTAAGCTTGCATATAATGCTGGTCAAGCTTAACACATATTCTATATTTGGAAATAGTAAATTATATAAGAGCCAATTCATTGGCTACATAGGAAGACATCATTACCCAATTCAGACAATTTTGAGCAAGTCCGCATGTGCAGCACTCTAAGACAACGCTGGATAGTTTTTTTAGGTAGGAGTTCAGATTGGTGGATAACAAGGAATTAAAGGAAACAGGTATTAGCTCATTGGTTAAAACAAATATGACATCATCATTTAAACCAGCTGTTCACAGGCAACTCGCATGCGCGGCGTTCTGTGACCGGTTGATGAATGAGTTTCAAGAAGATATGTTTGAGAAGCCACAGAAAATGAACATTCGCGCTTCATTTTAAGGTAGAAATTACGCTTCCATAATAAAAAATTTATATTGGTCAATATCAACTGAATACTAGTGTATTCACTTTAAGATTGAAATTCCGTTTCTATCATGGAGAAAATATATTAGCAAGTGTGCATTATGCACTGTTGAATCTATTACCTCTTTGTTGTTTTTTAGATCGTGCTATGAAGTAAAATATCCCCCCTGAGGAAGAGATACGAAACGCATTTTTGCGGTACCCTTTTGGTGGCGTCGGGGTGATTTAACAACTTCACGTTATAAAGATAAGCACAATCTTTCATTACAAACAACATGTACAAACATAAGTTGAAAAAGATTGAAGAAAGTATCTGATAGGAAGTGTTGAGACAGCTGTTAATCCTTGCTGATTTTTTCCTGTTTGTAGACAAGTGCTGAGAAGGTCGTTGATGCGTGAAGGCATGCTGCTTTTTGATACATGCAAATAAGCGCTGCCAGTGTTAGTCTGAGACCTGCACTACATCTACTTTTATGAATGGTGATGCATGCTTATTAATATTGAAGTTTTTGTATTATAAACGGTACCACACAAGAAAAAAAAGAGAAAAAAAGATAAAAAAGAAAAATCAGTAGACATTGCATTCTAGACTACAGGCAATGACAAAATGAAATAGAATCTATTTAGGTAAACTTTCTTATCAATTTTTGAGGGCAGCATTATAATATAGATGACCTAATGGGAGACAGCCAACATGGCTTTAGACAAGGAAGATCTTGTCTTACTAATCTGTTATGTTTTTTTGAAGGAATGAATAATCAGGTGGACAAAGGTGAGTCGGTTGATATTGTGTATCTGGACTTTCAGAAAGACTTTCACAAGGTCCCTCATGAGAGACTTTTGGCAAAACTAAAGAGTCATGGGATAGGAGGCAGTGTACTATTGTGGATCAGGAACTGGTTAAAAGATAGAAAGCAGAGGGTAGGGCTAAATGGCCAATTTTCCCAATGGAGAAAGGTGAATAGTGGTGTACCCCAGGGATCTGTGCTGGGTTCGCTGCTTTTTGACATATTCATAAATGACCTGGAAAGTAGAATAACGAGTGAGGTTATCAAATTTGCAGATGACACAAAACTATTTAAAGTTGTTAAAACCCAAGAGGATTGTGGAAAATTGCAAGAGGATCTTGATAAATTGGAAGACTGGGCATCAAAATGGCAGATGAAATTTAATGTGGACAAGTGCAAGGTTATGTACCTAGGGAAGAACAACCCAAACTATGGTTAGACGATGCAAAGTTCCACATTAGGAACCACCACCCAGGAAAAAGATTTAGGCGTCATTGTGGATACCATGTTAAAGCCCTCGGCCCAGTGTGCAGCAGCGGCCAAGAGAGCAAATAGAATGCTAGGTATGATAAGGAAAGGAATGGAAAATAAAACAAAAGATATTATAATGCCTCTATATCGTTCCATGGTGAGACCGCACCTTGAATATTGTGTGCAATTCTGGTCGCCGTATCTTAAAAAGGATATAACGATTTTAGAAAAGGTTCAGAGAAGAGCCACCAAAATGGTAAAGGGGATGGAAGGATACTCCTATGAAGAAAGGCTAAAAAGGTTAGGGCTCTTTAACCTGGAAAAGAGACGGCTGAGGGGAGATATGATAGAAGTCTATAAATTAATGAACAGAGTGGAACGGGTAAACGTAGATCGATTGTTTACCTTATCAGAATATAGAAAGACTAGGGGACATGCAATGAAGCTACAGGGTAAACTATTTAAGACTAATAAAAGAAATATATTTTTCACTCAACGTGTAATCAAACTCTGGAATTTGTTACCAGAGGATGTAGTAAAGGCTGTTAATGTAGCTGGGTTTAAAAAGGTTTGGACAAGTTCCTGGAGGAAAGGTCCATAAACCATTATTAAGAAGGGACCCAGGATATCAATGCTTGAACCAATACAAGCATTGTGGAACCTGTGTCCCTTGTGGAAACTGCTAGGTACATATGACCTAGATTGGCCACTGTTGGAAACAGAATACTGGGCTTGATGGACCTTGGTCTGACCCAGTATGGCATATCTTATGTTCTTATGTTCACTCCTCCAATTAAACATTTATATAGCACTACAAGATAGTCCTGTTCTGTGGAGCTTAAAACTTGCAAACAGACAATAAGGCCATGATTGAAAAGAAAAATATTTTAGGGCCTAAAAATAGTCCCTAGAAGCAAGTCCGTAGATTGCAAATAATCTACAATTTATCAGAGTAAAGCTTCAACATATTAGGACTTTACCTATTTTAAATCTATCTAAGCAAGGCAGAAAATTGGGTGGGTTAGTATGGAGTAAGAAGAATGGGACTTAAGACAAATGAGCACTTCTAAGGGCAAAACGTTTGGCTAGCTGCAAATTTTATTTAGCTCCTGTCCTCACTGAAACCACCTAACAGGAATACAGCTCATAGTTGCTCAGTTTACTGATTTAACTGCAGGAATCAAAGTGGACAGACTGGATGGGCCTTATCGTCTTCTATCTGCCCCTCATATTCTCTCTTTGTATTTCTTACCCATGTTCAACCAGTGCACAATACAAACACATTAGAGCTTTTGAAGATTCTTGCAGGAGCTGACATCAATTGGCAATGGGTTTCAGTGCGATTTTCTGTTTTTCAAGAGAATGCAGAGTGAAAATTCAAAGTGCAAAAATCGAAAGGCACGGAATTTTTCCTGAAAGCGGAGTCTAAATTGGATTCTTTGCAGCTTAGTATCTAGGGCATGGGTTCTCAACCCAGTCCTCGGGACATACCTAGCCAGTCAGGTTCTCAAGATAACCACAAAGAATATGCGTGAAAGAGATTTGCAATGCACTACGTCCATTGTTCCCCAATCCCTCTCATGCATATTCATTATGATTACTCTGAAATTCTGACTAGTTGGTGTGTCCCAAGGACCTGGTTGAGAGCCTCTGATCTAGTGTACAAAGAGCTTATTTAAAAATGATTTTTTGAATGAGATGACTATTGATCCCACCTGTAGAGTATAGAATACATTCCGAGGACTACACAAGCTTATTCATATGTATATATGTAATCAGCTGGGACAAGGCTGCTATCCTGGAACACGTAATATGGCATAGCAACAGAGCGAGACACTTAGAATTGCCAAAACAGACAATGAGGTAGGTTGTTTCACAGTTTCTCCTCTGTTTGTCAGGGGATTATTTCCATAATAATCAGAATAATTTCACACTAAGGTGAAAGCCTTTACAGGAGAAATGTACTTATTGACTAAAAATATATAAAGACCTGTCTCCAACTTGGAATGGATAAAAGCCTCTATTTCTCTGGGGGGTCCCAGAGGACTAAGCATCCGCTTGTTAAGGCATATCTTGCAGATAGGCACTAAAGGAAATGCTGAACACTTCAACAGCAAAAGAGCCCAGCAGACAACAGTAACAAGGGAATACATCAGTCACTCATACATTGTAAATACTGAAGGGGGAAGGGTGTACTTTATAACGAGGAACTCTTAAAGGACAGTAGTCTGCCAGTCAGGCAGGAATTGTGTGTAGATTAAAAGAAAGTTCACAACTGTATGTTAGGCTTCATCTCTGCCCCTTTTCAAATCCATGCTAAAAGCTCATCTCTTTGAGGCTGCTTTTGGATCCTGATCTGCTTAGTCTCTTATGTGTCTCTTTCCCTTTCCCTAGTTGTATCCTTGTCCTGGTGTATTGTCTGTCTTGACTAGATTGCAAGCGCTGACGAGCAGGGACTGTCAGCGCTGCTTATGCCTTGCAGTGCTATATAAATAGTAGCTTCTCTATATCAAGGACTTCCGAAGTCAGAATCTATCTTTGGGGAGTACCGACTCCCCACTTGGCAGAAATTGTGCAACTGAATTTGCTGTCCTCAACATGTCTGTCTGTTCACTCTGCCCATGTCATGCCAGTGCTCAAGTCGCCCACTCTGGGTCATACAATGATCTCTACTATGGCCTATGGAGCATATAATATGGCTGCCATATTGTGTCACTCACATCTACCCAAGAAGCTCGGTGTGCTTGGGAGCACTGGAGCTTTCTGGATCCTGCCAGGCTGCATTCTGCATGAGGCAATGCAGCCGATCGGTACTGCCCACTTCTTAGTACCCTCAGTCACTGGCAATCACTTCAGTGCTATGCTGGGCCAGTCTTTTTCAGTTCATCTGTGGATACTTTTTCCCCAGGTCACCTTCGTTTTCTCCTCTACCACTTCATTTCTGTCCCCTCCCTTTGGTGTCTGCCACCCTCTCTTCCTGTTCTGAAATCACAGAGGTAGAAAAGGCATTTTCTCTGCTCCTCCAAACACACCGCTTGTTCCTCTGACCCCGTTCTTACCCAGCACCACTACAATGTCCATAAAGATATTTATGCCACGGCACTAGATGATTCTCCAGGAAACAGGTCAGCAACCATGTCTCTTACCACACAACAGAACCAACAATCCTCTAGGCAACTTGTAAATGTGGGTGAGCTCGTAGGGGGCAATTTGATAACAAGGAACCTATAAAACATCTCTAAAATGCATCGATTGTATGCTTTCTTTATAGAGGCACTCAGAGGATCATTTGATAAAGTCTACTGAGCACCTGTGGCCATCTATCAACTGATGTAAAAGTACATATGTTGACTTGAACCCATGTGCGTTGCTGGTACGTGCAGCTGGGGGTGTGGTCTGCAAGGAACATGGACAGAGTTTGCAAGTACGCACGTTGATTACCTTAATCAACGTGCACACTTGCATATTTTATCTGCGTGCTTTTATACCTGCTTTGACTTATTTGAACAACCTAAAACTATCTCCCACTATAACATATTCAACAAACAGGGGAACAGACAAACATATTTTTGTCGGAACAAACACCGTAAGGTATTTAACCTCTCGAAGTGTTAAGTTCCTTTTTATCTTTTTAAGATGTGGATTTCCACAAAGTTAGGTCCTGAGAGACTATCCTCCCAACACACTAGAAAAAGTCCAGCTTTAAAGTAATAAAACTACTTAGCTGTAGCAGCCAGTGAAGGTATCCAAACTCCTCCATTCATCGATAAGAATCAATCATCAGGCAGCAAGCCTTAGAATAACTGGAGGACTTCACACAGCATCTTTCTTCCATCCGAAAATGGCAACAGATATCGAGAAAATCTATCTCAATGTGTAACACAACGTTGCGTTTCTGGCCATAGGAGTTCCTGGCCCTTTCTCAAACCATGTCGCTCATTAAACAGTGTATTTAACCCCTCAAAATTGATCACGAGACTTGCAAAAAGAGGGCCTAAAGGTTCATGGGGAATGTAGTGTTAGGCTTCATATTATGCTCCACCAATCCAAAGATTGATTCAATCCAACCGGTGCAACTGTGTTTAAAGTATATATCCAAAATTGCTCACGATAGCTCAAAAGAGAGTCTCTATCCCCTCCCCGAGATTTCAAAGGGACGTGATCTATAATTCTCCAACGAAGATCACTGAACTGATGGTTAACACTTTGACAATGCACAACCATGGGAGCCGATTCCACTTTATTTAAAATACGTGACCTATGTTCCTGAAGACGACGTTTCATCGCCTGTGTTGTTTTACCAATGTAAATTTTAGAACACGGACACAATAAAGCATAAATCACATAAGAGGATTTACAATTTGTGGTGTATTTACTATATAGTCGTCGTTGACAATTAGGGACCTCCCACCATGGACCCTCTATCGTGGAAGCACAAAAATCACAAGTAGTGCAAGAAAAATGACCCACAAGCACAGGAGCATCAAAAGATCCAGAGTTATGAATAGTCCAATCTGCTAGATTTCTGCCACGTTGAAAAGCAATCATTAATGGTTTATCAAAACTTGGATGCAATGATAAGATGGACCAATGAGATTTCAAAATCTTCAAAACCGAGGTTACATGAGGCATATAAGGTAAAACTCCTACATATGAAGAAGGAGCCCGTTGTTCAGACGAAGTATCTGTGGCAGAACAAGACCACCATTCTGAATAATTGAAACGCGCTCTATGATATGCTTTATTAACAATAGATACAGGGTATCCCCGTTCTAATAAGCGTTGTGTTAAATCCCTCGCCTGTAATTTAAAATCTTCCAATGAGGAACAAATACGCCGTAACCGTATAAATTGTCCAACAGGTAAACCTCATTTTAGAGGACCTGGATGGTAACTAGTATAATGCAGCAAGGTATTCCGTTATACAGGCTTTTGATATAAAGTTGAGCAAACTTGTGATTGGACCTTAAACAACTGCAGATCTAGAAACTCAATGGTATTCATATGGAATTTTGGTGTAAATTTCAAATCCGCTGAAAGAGAATTTATCCATAGAAAAAAATTTTCTAACTCTGGTATTGTAGTGGTCCAAAAGAAGAAAATGTCGTCCAGGAACTGAGTCCACAGGCGAATATTTCGAAACCACTCTGAAGGATAAATATAAAGAGCTTCAAATTCAGCCATGAAGAATGTTGCTATCGAAGGGGCCACTGTTGCCCCCATAGCAATACCATATATCTGATGGTAAAATTTATCTTCGAATTGAAAACAATTTTTTGTTAACACTATCTCCAATAATGATAAAACAAAATCTTTTGGTAATCGAGGAGGTAATGTAAAAGGGATTCTAGCTGCCATAGCTAAAGCCTCAAGCTGATTTATAGTTGTATAAAGGGCTGTAATATCCATTGTCACCATAAGCCAGTTCTTCTTATCTTGTAAATCATGAAGTTTTTGCAAAAAATGAAAAGAATCCCTCACGTAAGAAGGGATAGTAGGTAGTAAAGGACGAAAAAATAAGTCACAAAATTTTGATAATGGTTCCAATAATGAATCTCGACAGGAAACTATTGGGCGGCCAGGCGGCTTACGGAGATCCTTATGAATTTTAGGGACCAATAATAGAAAAAACTGTTCAACTTCAATTGCAAGAACATATAGATGACCACAACTCCCTTGACTCCCACCAATTCGGTTTCCGCCCCTTCCATGGGGTAGAAACCCTATTAATTACTCTGATGGACTTCCTCATAAGACATACAGATGATAACACCCAAGGCCTCCTACTCCTTTTCATAGACATTACCGCTGCATTTGACAACATCAACCACCTTACACTGATTAATAGATTAGAAAACTTAGGAATAGGTGGGACTGTCCTTAACTGGTTCAAGTCCTACATCACACACAGACTAATACGAGTTCAATTAAACCAGGAAGCATCGGAAACCTTCCCCCAAGGACAAGGAATACCACAAGGATCAGCCCTTTCTGCTCTCCTTTTCAACCTGTACCTGCAACCCATCACAAAAATATTTAAAAAACACAAAATCAATCACTTTATCTACGCCGACGACATCATGCTCGCCCTCCCCATAACCACGAAAAACCCTAATTATAACACTCTATCCGAATGCATGGCGGAAACCTCATCCTGGATGGGAACCAACTTCCTCAGCATCAATCTCAAAAAAACTGAGGCAATGTTTGTATCAAGATCACCTGTGGCTGAAGATACCTACCCAACAACAATCTCCATCAATAACACAACGATACCTGTTAAAAAAGAGGTAAAATACCTAGGCGTTATAATCGATCACACACTCACCATGCTACCTCACATAAAACAGACGGTAAAAACTATATTCTACAAACGCAAAACTATTCAACACTTAAGTCTCCTCCTTGACACGCATGACTTTAGATCAGTCGTTAGTGCCCTCATAACCCCTCACTTTGACTATTGTAATAGTCTCCTAACCGGCCTCCCACAAAAGAATATCTACTTATTACAAAGAGCACAGAACATTTGTGCAAAAGTAGTCACCAAAGCCCACCTAACAGACCATGTAACCCCTATACTGCTAGATCTACACTGGCTCCCCATAAATTATCGAATCAAATACAAAATACTACTAACAACCTTCAAACTACTAAACGATATTGCCCCCTCACATCTATCCACACTCCTTCACGTCCCAAATGAATTAAGAGCCCGCAGACTAAATGCAACCCTCTCACTAGAGCTGCCAAAAACATTCACGAGGACCAAAAACTCCACCAGTGCCAGAGCCTTCTCATTCACCGCTCCCACACTTTGGAATGACCTCCCAATAGACATCCGAATCATAAAGGACCTCTCCCAATTCAGGAAAGAACTCAAGACATACCTATTCTCTGAGCACTTCGGAATCCCCTACCCTCCAAGTCCAGACACACAGCGTCCACAGACACACAAACAAAAAAACCCGCAGAAACACAATTAACTGAACACACAACTCCTCTTCTAACAGCCCCCAAAGACACCCCAAACAACCCACGAAAAAATGGAAATAAATTCCATCACACACAAACCCACTCACATACACACACAAACACACGCACACTTATACACACACACACTCACACATACATACACACACACACACACCTGAATAGCGAATCATGTATTCTTGTAAATAATTTCTATAAATAGCAATGCCAGCTCGCTGACATTCCCCTGTAAATTCAGCAGTATACATAAGTATACACCCTGTAAATAGTTCTGACAATTTACTGTTCTGTTATATGTAAAAAGTTAAGAAGTTCTTGTTCTATGTAATGTTATGCAAATGTATGCAATTGTAAACCGCCCCTGATCTCTGGAAGGGGCGGTATAGAAGAAATAGATAAATAAATAAAATAAATAAATATATAACACAGGTATTTTTGGAAATTTTTTGTTCAAAAACTGATGTTCCTTAAAAGTAATATGACCAGAATGTAAAGCTACATCTGTCAAAGTTTTTATATCCTGTTTAAGAAGTTCAGTAGGATCGTTTTTTAAGGGCTCATAATATTTTGTATCTGAAAGATGAATATAAACTACCTCCCTATATTGGTCCCGGTCCTGGATCACAATAGCTCCTCCCTTATCCGCACGTTGAACAACAATATCCTGTCGCTCACTTAAAGATCGTAACGTTGTCAATTGATTCTTTGACAATTGGAAAAAGGAGCAAAAGAAACTTGTTCCTCCAATCTCTGAATATCACGCAATACTAAATTCTATACCTGCTTTGAGCAAGTGTAAAAGCACATGTATGTATTTAAGACATGATCTCTGCTTCTTACGTTAGTATTTTATGAAGACAGATAGGTCCTTATGTGTCTATAGAAAGCAGTGCCTAAGTAGGCGGCTAGTTGCTCTCTTAGAGGACCATTTTGATCGGGGCACATCCGGCCCATCCGGATGTCCAAAATCTGGATGGGCTGAATTTACACCTGATTCTGCACCCGCAGGAGATAGGCATTCCCGCGGGAACAGAATCAGGGAATAGGGCTTGGATGGGCCGGACAGACCCCAATTCAGCTGTCCTACATGTCCAGCCACAACCCCGCCTAATTTTCCCAATGCTCCTGCATGTAGCCTCAGTGCCGTGGTGTCCCATCACCATAGCACTGGGACTCTATGCAGGAGCCCCGATTCCCCACCACACATCAAACATCCTTTTTCCCTTGCAGCCCGACCCCCGGAGGGGACTTCCAAGGCCAGGATTGTGCTGCGGGAAGCCCACTGCTGCAGCTCACCTGATTTGTAGGGTCCTCCAGTGCCATTCACCTTGACCGGGGAGACTTATTCCACCTCCGAGGTGGAATAAGTTTCCCAGTCATCCTTGCACCCCAAGATGTACAGGGCCGTGACCAGAATCGGCCCTGTATGTCTGGAGTCATGAGCCTGGCACCGTCCTGCCCATGCTCCTCCTCCGACCCACCCCCTCCTGTCCCCATCCAGAGCTCCCCGCACAAAGACCTAGTACTTGTGGGGAGCTCTAGTACCGGAATCGGGTCCAAGCGAATAGCAGGGGTTGGACGTCCAAACCAGACATCCATTCCTGCCATTTGTGGTTCCGCTTAACCCCCTTAATGTGTTAAACATAAATATAAAAAAAATGGTGAAAGTCTTCAAACAAAGAATCTACTGAAACAAACAAACCAAATAAAACACACACACAAAATCTTCAAAAGTTACAAAATTATTTTAAGTAGTTCGGAGACAGATGCTAGATTTATGATTGAACATAAAAGCTAGACATTGTGGCTATGACAGTCCACTGATGTTGCCAAGCCACTTAAAAGTTATTTTGGAATTTGTTAAGATTTTCATTAGTTACGATTTTTATAAGTGATTTAGTTTGTTTCAGTACATTTTATAAAGGCAATATAGGTGCCTATAAGTCTTGATAAAATAGATTTGTATAATAATCTCCAACAGTGCACAAATACTTCCACACAAATTTACAATTACTCCAAGGCACGCAAGCATTTTATAAAGTATACAGGTACACTGACACCCAAACTTTGCTCAGAGGAAGGCCTATGTGCAGTCCACATAAAAGCACACATGCTTACAGACTTGAATGTGCATATGCACCCATGCAATTTTATAAGAGCTATTTTCCATGTGAAAAACATGATTTACATGTGGAAAATGCTTGATAAAATTAACCTCATAAATAATAGAAGACAACCTGCAATTCATAAATTATGTAAAAGCAATACCCATCAACTCTTGCACTGCACTGCCTCTATTTACATTTATTTTCATTCTCTTATATACCATGCTATTCTGCATCAGTGTGGTTTACATTGAACAAACTGAAATTACATTGAACAGGGCATTATAACTTGGAGATAACTATTTTACAGGGAACATGGGCTATGGAGGGTTAAGTGGCTTGTCCAAGACCACAAGGAGCACCTGTGGGACTAGAAACCCCAATCCTTCTGGCCCAAGGTTGCTGTGCTCTAGTGGGATTTGAACCCCCAACCTTCTGGCCTGAAGTACCTTGCGCCAACCACTAGGCTACTCCTCCACTCTGAAGGGCAGAACTGGAATTACAGATAAGTAATGAAGTCTTGATTGCCCAACTGGAGAATCTCCAGCTGTTTGACTTGAAAAGTGGCCAAGAAATCATGCCTCTGAATCCCTCGAGAGTGCATGCTGGAGCAGTCCCATTACAGTCGCCAAGTGACTCCAGTTTTTCAGGACATGCTGATCCAGTCTTGCTTTTACCCCAGGGCTTGTATTTAAGATATTCCTATTTTCCTAAGAAAAGCATTATGCAATAGGGTAAAATCAGGACTACATTATTAGCTTGTCCTGAAAAAGACAGTCTCATCACCTCTTTCCTTCACTAAGCCATCTGAGCCTGTTGATGAGGCAGTATCTTCCTATAACACTGCACTCACCTCTGTTCTGGATGCTCTTCCTCCGCCCATGTCACATCCTCTGAGGCGTACTGTACCTCAACCCTGGCTGTATTCCACTACCCACTATCTACGTTCCTGTGCGTGTTCAGCTGAGTGAGCTTGACTCAAATTACTTATTCTTGCGGACTTTCTACACTTCAAATTCATGCTTGTCTCCTTCCAGTCAGCCATAGAACTCACCAAACAAGACTATTATGTCCATCTGACTCTCTTGCCTCTGACCCTCGCACTCTCTTTACAACTCTCAACTCTCTTCAAGGTGTCTCCGCCTCCGACCCCTCCCTCCCTTTCTGCCCAAACCCTGGCTGACTACTTCCATGCTAAAATCCACAAGATCACACACCAATTCCCCACATGGTCAGCTACTTTCCCTACTCCCCCTCTTCACTCCCATCTTTCCCCCCCCCCCACCTCTGCTACCCTTTCTTCCTTTTCTATGATCTCTGAGGAGGAAATCACTCACTTCTTTCCTCATTCAAACTCACTACCTGCTCCTCTAATCCTATTCCTACCCATATCCTTAGCTCCATCTCCTCCACTGTAGTCTCTTCCATCTCTCATATTCTCAACCTATTGCTCTTCACTGCAACTTTCCATACAGCCTTCAAGCATGTTGTGGTCATTCCTCTCCTCAAGAAACCCACACTAGACCTGTCCTTCTAAATATCAACCCATCTCCCTCCTCCCCTTCATTTATAAACTACTTGAATGTATGGTTCACTGCCGCTGTCTCAACTTTCTCTCCTCTCAAGCCCTTCTGGATCCTCTACAACCTGGTTTCCATCCTTTACATTCTACCAAAACAGCTCTTTCCAAAGTCCCTAGTGACCTGTTCCTGGCAAAATCCAAGGGCCTTTACTAATCCTCATCCTTCTTGACTTTATGCTGCTTTCGACACTGTTGACCACAACCTTCTCCTTGATACCTTGTCTTTGCTTGGTTTTAAGGGTTCTGTGCTATCCTGGTTCTCTTCTTACCTCTCCCATCACTCCTTCAGTGTTTGTTCTAGTGTATCTTCCTCTACTGCTATCCGACTCTCAGTTGGTCCACTCGTTTTCTCTCTCTCTATACCCAGTCCCTTGGTGTACTCATCTCTTCCCATGGCTTTCAACACCATCTTTATGCTGATGACTCCCAGATTTATCTCTCTACACCTGAAATCTCTCCGGCAATCCAGGCCTGTATCTCTGCCTGCCTTTCTCACATTGCTGCTTGAATGTCTCACCACCACTTGAAAATGAACATGGCCAAAATTGAGCTTCTTATTTTTCCCCCTAAACACTCCTCTCCCCTTCCTCCTTTCTCAGTCTCTGTGGATAACTCTTTATTCCTTCCTGTCTCCTAAGCTCGCAACCTTGGGGTCGTCTTTGACTCCTCTCTCTCTCTCTCCACACACATCCAACCGATAGCTAAAACCTGCCGTTTCTTTCTCTACAACATCACCAAAATTTGACCATTCCTTTCTGAACACACTACTAAGACACGTATCATTCTTTAGTCACTTCCCATCTTGAATATTGTAACCTACTCCTTGCTGATCTCCCTTTGAATCATCTCTCTCCCCTTCAATCTGTTCAACCCTCTGCTGTGCGGCTAATCTTCCACCAACCTCATCATGCTCATATTACCCCTCTTCTCAAGTCACTTCATTGGCTCCCTATCCATTTCCACATCCAGTGCAAACTTCTGCTGCTAAGCTATAAGTACATTCACTCTGCAGCCCCTCACTACATTTTATCCCTTATCTCTCCCTTCCTCGGGAAATCTGCTCTTCTGGCAAATCGCTTCTATCTGTGCCTTTCCCTTTTATTGCTAACTCTATACTGCTCCTTTTACCTTGCTGCTCCTTATGCCTGGAACAAACTACCTGAGTCTGTACATCAGGCTTCATCTCTGGCCCTTTTCAAATCCATGCTGAAAACTCACCTCTGTGCTGCCGCTTTCGGATCTTGATTCGCCTAATCTCTTTTGTGTTTCCTTACCACACCCCCTAGATGTATTCTATGTCTACAGCTACTGTGCTGACCGTCTTGACTAGATTGTAAGCTCTCATGAGTAGGGACTGCCTTTTATAAGCATCTGTGCAGCGCTGCATATGTCTCGTAGTGCTATACAAATGTTTAGTAGTAGTAGTAGTAGTAGAAATAGTAGTAATGGTTTATGGACTGAAAGGGGATATTTTAAGGGCAACAAACCTTTCTGTTAGAAAGGTAAATAGATGTAAAAGGAAAAAGGAAGCCACTAAGGTTCTCAAACGAAATAACTGAAAAAGTGAAGAAAAAGAGGGTGGCCTTCATAAAATACAAGAGATCACAGAAAGAGGAAGATAAGCATCAATATCTGGAAAACTTAAGAGAAGATAGGAAAGTAGTCAGGAAAGCAAACATACAAAAAAAAAGAAGAAATAGTCATTGCAATAAAATGGGGGAACAAGACATTTTTCAGATATGTTAGCAAGAGGAGGAAGTGCAAAAGTGGTATTGTCAGACTCAAGGATGAAGGGGAGGAATATGTAGAAGCTAATGAGGATAAAGTGGAATTACTTAAGAAATATTTTTGTTCTGGGTTCACAGATGAAGGGCCAGAGCAGGACCTCAGAGAATACCCACAAATAGGAACAGAAGTGAAGGGGATGTTGAACAGCCCCGCTACACTCATTATAGCCCCTCTTCTCAAATCACTTCATTGGCTCCCCTTCTGTTTCAATATCCAATTCAAACTTCTCCTTCTGACCTATACATGCATTCACTCTACTGCCCCTCACTACCTTTCCTCTCTCCTCTCTCCCTACACCTCTCTTTGTGAAGTCCACTCTTCCTCTGGTTTTCTTCTCTCTATGCTGTTTTCTTCCATTGCCAACTCCAGACTTCGATCTTGTCACCTTTCTGCTCCTTATGCCTGGAATAAACTTCTTGAATCTGAATGTCAGGTCTCATCTCTCCCCCTCTGAGGCTGCTTTTGGATCCTGATCCCTTGTTCTCCTTTCCCTAGTTGAACCCCCTTGTTTCTCTTACATTGCACTGTCTGTCTTGATTAGATTGTAAGCTCTAACAAGCAGGGCCTGTCTTCTATATGTTCTTGTACAGAGTTGCATATGCCTTTTAGCACTGTATAAATGTTTAATAGTAGTAGCAGTGGTAGTAAAGAACAGAAAGCAGAGGTGAGGGAAGGTTGTACAGTAATGAAACACCCCTACAGACATATCAAGACGAGCCGTTGTGTTTATGCTGGCTATGTCGACAATTGTTTGTGCTAAAGGAGTGAAGCTATGTTTTGTAAACTGGGACTGGTGACGTAGGGATAGCATGTGAGTGAGTATGGCAAAGATTCTGGTTCGGGTGAGAAACGCAGATCCGATTTGCAGAACTAGGACGCCATGCTGATATGTTATACCAGCTCTTATTTATAGGTTTGGTTTGGCAGAATGATGTCTTTTGTGACTGCAAGTGAGAGGGTGAAGTTTGGGGGCAGCACAGGAGGATCTAATGTGCTGATCTGCAATTCAGGGAAGCTATGAATGGACCATAGCGATGACCTCAGTGTCACCAGGTGCCAATGCCATATATCAGCTGTACAAGGCACTGGGAGACGTGAATGATGTTGCGCCAACATCCCCCCAATTGTGCCATGAGGTCTACATTCTTCC
Source organism: Ichthyophis bannanicus (assembly GCA_033557465.1). Taxonomy (NCBI): domain Eukaryota; kingdom Metazoa; phylum Chordata; class Amphibia; order Gymnophiona; family Ichthyophiidae; genus Ichthyophis; species Ichthyophis bannanicus. The sequence continues at coordinate 72,883,315 of CM066032.1, forward strand.
CCAGTCCAGGATTTATGCAAGTTGCACAAGTGGTGATGTATCAGGAGGCTGGCTACCCGGGTATCATGGCACAGGCATCCCCCCTCCCATGCCCACACAGGCCTGACCAGGGGAGCAGCACCACACAGCAGACTGTAGGAAGGCAGACAGGGTTGCCCCACAGATAGCGGAGGTATACACACCAGCATACACCATGATGGGACAGGGGTAGCTGCTGTGAGCAATGCCAGCGCCCAGATATGTGAGAATCAGATACATTGCCTGAAAGCCCTCCCACTACTACTATTACTGATCATTTGTATAGCGCTACAAGACATACACAGCGCTCCACAGACATACGGATAAGATGGTTGCTGCTCAGCAGAGCTTACAATCAAGTCAAGACAGAAAAACAGCAGCTGTGGACAGGATACATCTAGGGAGAATGGTAAGGGAACAAGAGAGATTAAACAGATCAGATCTGAAAGTGGTAATGAAGAGATGAACATTCAGCCTGGATTTGAGAAGGGCCAGAGAAGAAGCCTGATGTGCAGACTCTGATAGTTTGTATCAGATATAGGGAGCAGCGAGGTGAAAGGAGCAAATCTGGAGTTAGCAGTAGAAGAGAAGGGCACAGATAGAAGGGATCTGCCAGAAGAGGGAGTTCCTGAGGAGGGGTGTAGGGAGAGATAAGAGAGGAAAGGTAGTATGGAGCAGCAGAATGAGTGAACTTATAGGCCAGAGGCACGAAAAGGGCATACATTTGTTGCTCAGCAATTCTATGCATTTTTTGGGGAACTGCAATGTTAGTTTCGGGTTTGTGCACTTGGTATGGGTCTAACCTTAGCAGTTTAAAGCGTGTTTGTAGAGATGACCAAGGCAGGATTCACTGGGGCCTTTTTATAATGCCAAGTACCATTTGATGTAAGCTATGTCCTGACATATATGTTCATATTTACATTCTCTTATACTATATTGGGGTGCAATGGGATTACCCAGCACTTTTCACAGCATGAAGAGAACTGGTATATGGTCTAGGTTGCGGCAGCAGTCATTTCTCATTGGTATTTATGTCTAGTTTGCATCAGGAAACCACTGTCAGTGTGAAGAGCAGCTTTGGAGATGCAGGTTTTACCAAGGAGGTGTGGCGTCCGTGGGTACATTGCGGAGATGGGCAGGATCCAAGATGTGCAACTTTTCAGAATACAGTGGGCTCTGAGACATCCAAAACATTTACTCGTGTCTTATCATATTGACGGGGGGACGTGTTTCTCCATTATATTGCATGGCTCATGCTATTCAGCTGGCCTCAGACCAGATGCATTCACGGGCCGGCTGAATAGCGCTTTGCCAGTGCCGCACTGGACATATCTACCTCCTCGATTCCGGACCCGCATGCAAATCTAAACCCACGGATGTGGAATTAGGTTCAAACAGGGATCGTTTTCAATTTAGACGTGTCGGCGGGCCAGACATGCATGTTATGGAATCTGTCTCCACGTGCAGAACTTTACACTTAGCCATATTAGATTTCATCTGCCATTTGAACACCCAGACTCCCAATTTCTCACAGTCCTCTTGCATTTTTACACAATTCTCTTGTGTTTTAACATTTTTGAAGTATTTTGTGTCATCTGAAAATTTGATCATCTCACTCATTATTCCTGTTTCTAAGCTATTTATGAATATATTAAACAGCAGCAGGCCCAGCACACATCCCTGGGGTACTCCACTATTAACCTTTCTCCACTGAGAAAACTGGCCATTTAGCCCTACTCTCTGCTTTCTCTCTTTTAACCAGTTCCTAATTCACAATAGTGCACTGCCTTTTGTCCTGTGACTTTTTAATTTCTCCAAGAGTCTCTCATGAGGAACCTCATCAAATGCTTTCTGAAAATCCAGATACATTATAGCAACCATCTCACCTTTATCTACCCGTTTATTGACACCTTAAAAAAAGATTAGTGAAACAAGACTTTCCTTGACTTAATCCATATTGGCTTTCTCCCATTAAACCATGGCTATCTGCCTGTTCAGTAATTTTGTTCTTTGTAATGATTTATTATTCTGCATCAGATTCATGAACTGCAAAATTTCTTCCAGAAACAAAATTTAGCTGCCATCATACACTCAGTGATTATTACCAACTGCACAGACTACTGCAATTGCCTATAGCATTGGATCTCACAGTAGAATGTCAAACACCTCGGGCTCCACCATAGACTGTTGGTAAAGGCCAAATTCTCTGTCCATGTGAAGCCTATTTTGCAAAAGCTGAGCTCGCTCTGGTGGCAGCAGGTAAAATTCCCAATAATCAAACCCGGCTGTTCAGCGGACCCTGCCTATCCTTTGCAGAAGCAGTTGATTACATCCCTGACAACCCCTAACTGCTGCAACCATGTTGCCCTTCACCAAGATCTGCCCTTATTTGACACTCAAGGCACATTTTCGAAATGCCACGTAGATGAAATGTGTAGCATGGTAAACCGGATGACTGATTTTGCTGGATTCACGAATATTACACATGTGCTGAAATGTAAAAACCAGTTTCAACCTTCTTCTGATTAAAGGGAATGCACAACCTCTGACATGGATTCACCAGAATACAAAGACGGAAAGCCAATCAAAGACTAGCTTCATACTCCCCGAGTACTGCTAACCATCTTAATCCTATCCTAAAGGCTTATCACAATCAAGGGCCTATGGAGAGATGAGGTCATCATATTGTATCCCTGCAGTTCTATAAGATATAAAATAGGACAGAAGGAGCGGAAAGAAGGGAAGAGGAGAAAAAAACAAAGAAAGAAGGGAGGGTGCTGCTGGTCATCTTCACAACCTGCTCTCGTCCTTTCTGCAGGAAGAGAAAATCTTCTCTACAAGCAAGCATAACTCCTCTGTCAGCACAGACCCATCTCCAGAAAGAGTTACAGCATGATGGCCGAGCACAATTTATATACAAGATTTTACTGTTTCTCTTGTAGAAAATCGATATGTATATCATTTCAGTTTGTTCAATGTAAACCGCACTGATGCAGAACAGCGCGGTCTATAAGAGAATGTAAATAAATAAATAAAATAAATAAATTGGGGGCTTGTAATTTCTCTAAATAAAACTGTTCTGCAACTTCAGAAAGAGCATAGTCCTTGATCACATTTGTTCATTATTTTGTTGCAGTGCAGGTTCTAAATGAAGGCTAATGGATATTCCCCAAAATATATATATTATCTTCCCTCTCAGAAAATATTTCAATGGTTTCATAAAACCTGGGATGTCTAAGCCAAAACACCTGAAAATCAATGGGAGGGGCGGCAGAGAAGGTAGGCATGGGTAAGTGCCTTGCAAAATCGGCCATTCCCCACCCTGAAAGCTGCAAGTGTCCACGAAATAAAAGAAAACAGGGACATGCAGACTAATGGGTCAGACAAGTGCATTTTTTCGCCCAATTTTAGAAACCTGCACATATCAGATACGGATGCCTGTCATTCTGGAAACATAGACGTGCCGGCGGCCCTATTTTAGAATGTGTCCATGGACAGTATCTCTCCCCACATGCATGTCCCAGCCTGCCATCTCGAAAACAGAACTGGGCAGAGGTGCGGGTGCTGGGACAAAAGCCTTTTTACTTAATGCCACAGTTTTTTGAAGAAGCGAAAAATATCAGGGGAGTGAGAGGGAATTCTCTGCTTCTTCTTCTTTCAGTTGCTGGTTTACAGAAACAAGCCTTTTTCAAAGTCTTATTCATGCTCTGGAGCAGCAATAGCTCTGGCAAATTGAGAGTCGCAGACCCAGTCTAAAATCAGGTATACGGGTTTATCTTTTTTGGATCATCCTGGGCACAGCTCCATGCGACATAAACATGATTGCACCATTCACAAGTAAACTCTGGGCCTAAAATGCCGCTTAGGGCATCTGAATAGCTGCTTTCAGGCATCCAAATCACAAATGTGTGTGTTCCATCGAGTCAATGCTGAATCCTGGCGACCCTGCAGCCTCTGGGTTTTCTCCACAAGATGTCGATTGTCAGGTCTTTCTAGCAGGACGATGGAGGGTCAAATGACTCGCCCAAGGCATGCCAATGGGACTTAAATCCTTGTCTCTTGGTTACCTTGCTCTGCTGCAACCATTGGGCTACTCCTCCACTCCTATAAGGTTGCTAAAATGACTCCCAGTGTATCTTGCATCATTCCTGTACTGATACGCTCATCTGTGGATGACCATCTGAGCTCAGTTCATTTATAGACCTGATTATATATGCATTATTCCTCAGCACAGAGTATTTCATAGCTTCTTAGTAATCTGCCTTGCGCTTTTATCCTAGGAAAGGCAGAATATCAAATGACTATCAATAAATAATAAACCTTGAAAATAAATCTCGTCATGGGTCACTAATGCAACTGTAATCTAATCCGGCAGAAGAGCAGTGCGTGTCAGTAGCAGAAGACAGGTTGCCAAGCAGAAGATTTTGACTGTTAAGGACACGTTCTTAGCTGCAGTAGGTTCTAAAGACCCCGAGTGTAACTCTAGAATGTCCAACACACAAAATTAAGATCTTGGGAAAGCTGAGAGAAAAAGAACCGAGGTACCATATTTAATGTCACTTCATCTATTTCAGTTTTAAAACTGTCTGCTTAAAGGCTAACTCAAAATGATTTACAATGTATGCAAGATAAAACCAACAGATTCAAAAGATGTTTCCTCATAATCAACATGTGAAAACTGTAAATAAATAAATTTATTTAACAGTTTTTTTATACTGATTTAGCATTTCAGTTAAAGTGGTTTACATTGTAACTTAAACTTAGCAATGTACATTATACAGGGACATTGATAACTTGGATTCTTCTGAGGCAAAGGAAAGTTAGGTGACTTGCCAAAGGCCACAAGAAGTGCTCGTGGGACTCCAACTCTGGCTTCGGGGTTTCCAAACTAGTGCTCTAACCACTAGGCTACTCCTCCACTCACAAATATCATGCTGCTAAGAGGGGAAACTGTGACCCCTTACATCTAAAAATAGTGTATACCCCTAGACAATAAACTTTTCTGCCCATTGAATCAACCCACTTGACTACATCAGGCACCATCAATACTGTCCCAGCATCTGAAAGCCCAGACACCTCAAGATAAGACTCTCAATCTGACTTTAGAGCTAAAGAAAGGGAGTCAAAACAAAGAGGACTTCAGTGCCCACCTAAAGCCCAAGACACCGGTTAGAACATAAGATCATAAGAAATGCCTTACTGGTAACAAATTCCAGAGTTTGATTACGCATTGAGTAAGAAAATATTTTCTCTTATTAGTCCTAAATGGGTTGCACTGTAGTTTCATTGTGTGTCCTTGCCTTTCTATTTTTTGATAGCATAAACAACAGATGTCTGTTTACCCGTTCCACTCCATTCATTAATTTATAGACCTCTATCATATCCCTCCTCAGCCGTCTCTTTTCCAAGTTAAAGAGCCCCAACCTTTTAAGCCTCTCCTCATAAGGGTATCCTTCCATTCCCTTTACCATTCTGGTGGCTCTTCTCTGTACCTTTTCTAATTCTACTATATCCTTTTTAAGATATGGCAACCAGAATTGAACCCAATATTCAAGGTGCAGTCAAGGTGATACAGAGGCATTATAATATCCTTGGTTTTATTCTCCATTCCTTTCTTTATGATTCTTAGCATTCTATTTGCTTTCTTGGGTGCCGCTGCACACTGGGTGGAGGGTTTTAATATATTATCCACGATGATGCCTAAAGCTTTTTCCTGGGTGGTGGTTGCTAATGTGGTACCTTGCATCATGTAACTATAGTTTGGGTTTTTCTTTCCTAGGTGCATAACTTTACACTGTCCACATTGAATTTCACCTGCCATTTGGACGTCCAGTCTTCCAATTTATCAAGGTCCTCTTGTCATTTTTTACAATCCTATTGCATTTTAATAACTTTGAATAATTTTGTGCCATCTGCAAATTTGATCACCTCATTCGTTATTTCTATTTCCAGGTCATTCATAAATATGTTTAAAAGCAGCGGGCCCAGCACAAATCCTTGTGGTACTCCACTATTCACCTTTCTCCATTGAGAAAATTGGACATTTAACCCTACTCTCTGCTTTCTATCTTTTTTTTTTTATTATTTTTTTTATTAAAAATTGAGAGCATTTGCACTTCATATGCTGGTGCTTTACATCCAGTATATACGTTGTACCTCCTTCTTCCCCCCTGCCTCCAGATACTCCGGTCACAATCTCTTTGCACAGTCTCTTTATCAGTACAAGTTGCTTTGCCAATCTTGTTCATCACCAACTGCACCTTCATTATGGTGCCCCATCTATTGACCTTTCACTCTCCATTTGATCCACTGTATGCCCTCGGCATATGTCCCATTTCCAATTAAGGTTGTACAATATCATAGTAACATTTCCAATATTTCCTGTATACGATCAACAACCCTTATCTATAACAGATGAAACAAACTCCAACAGCCCTCAACTTCAACTTGTGTGCTGTGCCCTTCCTCTTTCCTTCTCTCTTTTCCAGTGAGGCTGAGTCCTGTGAAACCTTTTCATGTTATTTCTCTCCCTCCCCTAGACCTGTTTGAATGTATGGGCCCATATTTTCTCCCATTTCCAGATCTTCCCTTGAAGACTATACATAATTTTATCAAATCTATATGCTTCTCCCATCTTTGTCCACCAGTCGTCCATTGAAAGCCCCTTGGGGTGTTTCCAGTGCCAGGCTAAGGCAACCCTAGCCACCAATATCATTTTCAACTGCAGCCATCCCTGATATTTCTCCCCCCCCCCCCCCCAATGTGCCTATCCTGATCCGGATCCAGGAGAATTTGGATAGGATCCATCGGGATCTTTGTCTCTAGCAGGGCCCCTATTTCAAGGGTCACCTTCCCCCAGTACTTCTGCACTACTGGGCATCCTGCCACATATGGAAAAAATCCCCAGTCACAGCGCACTCTCTCCAGTATAGTGTACTCTTGCTTTCCCCCATCTTCCCTAGCTGTTGAGGGGTAATACAGTATAAGCCCTGTGTATCACCTGCAACTGGGTCTGTCTCCATGAAGTTACCAGCATCCATTTTGTGATCCTTTCATGGATTCTATGCCACATGCTAACTTCCCATTGCCTCCCACTCCACCATGCCAGCCCTGTGAGTGACAAGGGAACTGATCAGCTTCCCACCCATCCAGGTTTTGTAAATCCTGGACAATAAACTTCGAGTTCCCTTCCCCCTAAACAACACTATTTCCAGACTGAATGGAGTTCTTCAGAGACTGGACAGAAGATCCGCCTGTTGTAAATAGTGACGGAGTTGAAAGAATTGATGGGGATCCGGGCCCAAATCCTCTCCTCCAGCGACTCATGGGTGATACACCTTCCTGTCCCGACTAGTTCCCCAAACCTTCCCATCCCCTTCTTTCCCAACAGTTCTCTTAGTGGTCGAAATTCTGGGGAGTAGTCTCGAAGCCAGGACCATCTCCTGCCCAAGTTGCGAGGAACACATTTTTTATGCAGTGTTTCCTTTGTGGATCAGGGGAACCAGGAAGGGGTGCGCTCTCTTTCCCTTTCTTCTCTCCTCCATCGCACCCATTTCTGTATTGCCCTCCCCCGCCAATCGCTCAAACACTTAGAGTGGGGGGATCTGAGCCCCTTTCAGGGAGAGTCATTGATTCTATGCCAGTCAGAGTAAAAAGCATGTAATTCTTTCAACACTGCCGCTTTATAATATCTAATGAGCTCTGGGAATTCAACCTCCTCTGCTCTCGTAGCCGCACTAATCTTTTGACCCCAATTTTTGCCTTTTTTCCTCCCCACATAAACCACACTAGATAACTTTCCCAACTTTTTATCTTCTTTACTGGTATATGTATGGGCAGTTGGCCAAAAAGGAACAGGAATTTTGGGATTATATTAATTTTCAAGGCTGTCAGTCGCCCCAGCCAACTTAGATGAAAGGTTTGCCATCTCCCTAGGCCCCCCTCTATTCTTCTCACTAATGTGACATAATTTAGTCTGTATAAATCCTCTGGCTCTTCTGAGAGAAATACTCCCAGGCATTTGATTTTCCCATCCGCCCATCTAAAGGTAAAGTTTGGGATCTGCTGTCTGGTGAGTCCCCCCAGATGTAACACTTCCATTTTTCCTATATTAACTTTGAACTTCGAAAGACCCCAAAAGGTCTTTATTTCTTTAATTAATTCCTGCGAAGACCTCTCTGGATTTGACATAAATACCAATGTGTCATCATCATACAGCAAAATTTTAAGCTGACTTTTGTCCACTACCTACTGGGGCTATGGCCGTATTTTGTCAGATTCTAACTGCAAAGGCTTCTATCACAAATACACTGGTCAACACTGAAACTGACTTTAAAAGGCCCTAATCTGTAGTATCTTGTTGAGCTGAACACAAATATAACATTAAAAACATTTTATTGGCTCTCATTTTGAAGATATTGCATGTAGTTCATTTTTGACGTTTCACCATGTAAATTTATCCAGTAGGACATCAACAACATCCCAAATAAGCCTTGAATGATGTAATATTGCATCAGATTGCATAATACCAGCATGCACACATCATCCAGAGTTGATTGCATCATTTTCTGATGCAATGCAATACTACTGCCAGACGGCTGCTGAAGCCATCTGACGTCAGCAGTCGGAAAGGAAAGTAATCTGGTATTCTGTTCCGATATTGAAAGCCTCATGAATGCCTTAAAAATCACTCATGACCCACAAGACTGGAGACTATTTATAGACTCTTCAAAACTGAGTCTGAAGGCTGTGCTTTTGAACAATGGAAACGGTCTTCCATCTATTCCAGTAGCGCACATGAAAGAGGACATACAATAACTTAAAGCATCTACTGACCCAGTCCTTTCATATTCAGTTTAAGTTACTTACTCTAGTTCACAGGGCTCTTCACACTAGTACTCCACAATACCTGGCAGACCTTATTACATTCCATACCCCCAGACACACTCCCCGCTACTTCCACCTTAACCGCCTTAATCTCCCTTCCCCCTCCCTCGCTCACCTTCAATCCACCCGCTCCTCTGCTTTCTTTTTTATCAGTCCCGCACTCTGGAATTCACTCCCCACCTCCCTCCGGTTAGAACCCCATCACATCACCTTCAAGTGAGACCTAAAAATCCACCTCTTTTCCTTGGCCTATGACCTTCCCTCCCCTCTTGTCTGATCCTGTTCCCTACGTATAGTCCTGTATCCTTTCTCTCGTTCTATTATATCAACAATTGTAACTTCCTTTCCTCCTTTCTGGTCCTGTGCCTGTTTCTAATTGTTTGTGAATTGTAAACCGCTCTGATTGATAAAGTAGGGCGGTATATCAAATAAATATACAAACATAAATATACAGCTGGCACCTCTGCGGTGACTTGAAGGTAGTTGCCCTTTTAATGGGACTGCAACAGGGATATATAAAATACATGTGTTTCTTATGAGAGTGGGATAGCCGAGCAAGGGATTGGCACTATTTGCGGAAGGAATGGAATCGCAGACAAAATGTAACAGTTGGAAAGAAGAATATCCAGCACCCAGCTCTGGCTGAGGCTCACAAAATCCTGCTACCACCCCTTCACATCAATCTAGGTTTGATGAAAAACTTCATGAAAGCCATGGACTGCACTTCGCCAGCTTTCCGATACCTGCATGAAAAATTCCCTTGACTCAGCGAAGCAAAGATTAAAGAGGAAATTTTTGTGGGTCCTCAGATTCGAGAGCTCTTCAGAGATGACCGGTTCAACAACTTGCTGCAGGGTGATGTGAAACAAGCATGGAATGCTTTTCGCCTAGTATCAAACTTTCTCGGGAATGTTAGGGCAGAAAACTACAAGGAACTAGTGGAAGACATGCTGATGCAGTATCAGAAACTTGGCTGCAATATGTCTCTAAAGATCCATTTCCTTGATTCCCATCTCAATTTCTTTCCTGACAATTGTGGTATGGTTCGTGATGAACAGGGCGAATGTTTTCACCAGGATATCGCAACAATGGAGCAAACATACCAGAGAAAATGGTCCACTACAATGCTGGCTGACTACTGCTGGACACTCCCCAGAGAAGCTCCCGAACAGCTGTACAAGAGACAGGCGAAAAAATCTAAGAAGTAGTCTATGACTTGGTTTTTTACAGGTATTAACCGAAGGCCTATTATATTTACTATTGACATGCATTTCGTGATGTAAACATTAATTCTTGTAGATTACAAAAAAAGCTAGAGCCAACTTTGCAATTCCACTGTCATATTCATGTTCAGCATATAAAAATTGATAAGAAATGACTATTTTTATTTCAGTAACATGACTTTTGTAAAAATTTGTTGACCAGTGTAATAGTGGGAAGAATGGTCATCCCTGTCTTGTTCCTCTAAAAAGCTGGAATTCATTCGTGGAGTCACTGTTGACCATCACTTGCACTTTTGGGGCCATGTACAAAGCCTTAATTCCCCATATGATCGTACCCAGTACGTAAAACTTGATTCTGAATCCTCATCACCGTTCCTGCAGGATCACGGTATCCCGCAGGGTTTGGCACTTTCCGCCCTCCTGTTCAACCTCTATATTCAACCACTCTGCTCAATATTCAAAAAGCACAAGATTGGATACCATCTCTATGCAGATGACATCCTACTCTACTCCCAGATCAACGTACATAACCCTACATACCACAACATAACCGAATGCATACAGGAAGCAGAAAAATGGCTAAATATAAACAACTTCAAAATTAACCTTTAAAAAAAACAGAAGTACTTGTCACCACGAGGAACCATAGTTTCACCCCCCCCCCCCCACCCAAACAATCCACATTCTCAACACCACTATCCCTGTAAAACAGGAAGTCAATTACTTGGACATCATCCTAGACAGAACACTTAACATGGAGCCACACATAAAACAAAATGCAAGAACCATATTTTTCAAGTTAAGAACCTTGCAACACCTTAGACCCCTCCACACACCCCATGACTTCAGAACGGTGGTCCAAGCATTAATCACACCCCACTTGGACTACTGCAACAGCTTACTACAAGGTCTCCCCCAAAAAAGCATAAACCACTTCCAATTAGCCCAGAATGTCACTGCCAGAATCAAAACCAAAGCACACTTAACTGACCATATTGCACCTATCCTACAAAATCTCCATTGGCTCCCAATAGCAAGTCGCTCAAAATACAAAATGATAATTACAACATTCAAACTACACAAAAACATTGCACCATCATATCTGTAATCCCTTATAACTGCTCAGCTCAACACCAGAAACAGAAGGAAAAGTAAACCAAACCTCCTCAACATTCCCACCACTATACCTAAAACCAAACAGATAACAAGCAACAGAGCGTTCACCTTCACAGCCTCAGTACTTTGGAACTCACTACCAGACTCACTACGATCACTCAAAGACATACAAACATGCAGGAAGGAATTAAAGACTCTACTCTTCATTGAACACTACAGCAACCACAACACCAGCAGCACTCAATCACACCCCCCACCCCCCAAACACAAGGCATAACCTAATCAGAGGCAAAACTACATACCTCACAAACTCCCCAAAAGCATATTCAGCACCTGATTGGTATAACAATCATTAAAAACCTGCCACAATGTTGCTTTATGTCTCAATGTAAATACTTAACAAGATACAATGTACATAGTTCAGTTGTTACAATGTATATAGTTACACTTAGTTCTATGTAACTTGTGTTCTATGTAAACCACCCCTGATCTCTGGAAGGGGTGGTATAGAAAACTGTCCAAATAAATAAATATGAAGCCCTCCCCGAAGTTAAATTTGTCTAGCATGGGAAACAAACTCCCAATCTACCCAGCCAAAAGCCTTCTCGGCATCTAATGCCACATACAGCGCTGGTTCTTGCCTGGTCTTTATCAGGGCCATTAGATCTATTGCTCTCCTAACATTGTCCGCTATTGCCCTCCCTGTAATATAGCCGGTCTGGTCTGGATGCATTATTCTGGGCATGATCCCCTCTAGCCTTTTTGCAAGGATTTTTGCAAACAGTTTAGCATCGCAGTCTATCAATGCAATAGTGCGATAGCGCCCACAATGGTCTAATGGTTTGCCTTCCTTTGGCAAAACTATGATATTCGCTTGGGCATGGTGGGTGACAGAGACTCTCTACTTAAAGCCCTCGTAAAGACTCTTGTCAGTAGTGGGGAAACCTCTTCCTTCAAAAGGTGATAAAATTTTGCTGGGTACCCATCGGTTTCAGCGGCTTTCTCCTTGGGGAGTGATTTAATCGTGCCTTTCACCTCCTCCTCAGTTACCGGTCTGCCCAATTGTTCCCTCTCCTCATTCTCCATTTGAGGGACGTGCTGTGACTTCAAGAATTGTTCTATTGTCACTTTGCCTTTCGTCCCTTCTGAAGAGTAAAGGGATGTATAGAAGTTATGAAGCTCCTGGCATATCTCCTGAGAAGTTCAAACCCTTTGATCATTGCTCCCCCTTAATTCCGGTAATATGCTCTTCCTATAACTGCGCAATGAGGGCCCTCAAACACTGATCTTCCTTCTAACTTTCCTGATGTTTCTGAGAGGCAACTTGTCTCAGGGTCCCTCTTATAAATGCCTTCCCTGCATCCCACAAGATACTATATCGCACTTCCCCCGTGTCATTGTCCTCTATGTACTGGTTCCAGTCTTTTTTGAGCCTCTGTGTTACCTCCTCTTGCTGTATAAGTGGTATATTGACTCTCCACCAACTATTCTGCCGCCCTTCTAGGATTCCCCTAGGGAGCCAGTTAATATCTACCATCCCGTGGTCTGCTATCAATATTGGATGTATCCCCCACCCCCCTCTATTGTGGCACATTTGCTCCTTTCAAGTTAGCGTATAGTCCAGCCTCGAATTTGTGTCTGTGCTTAGGGAATGGCAAGTGTGTTCTCTGCTGCTCCCATTTTTAACTCTCCGGACATCTATCAGATCCCATTTCTTTATCATTTCCCTTAGTTCCTTTCTGTCTCTCTGGTGCATTTTGGACAAGAAAATACTCCACTCTTTTTCCCCCAAAGCACAATTCATATGACCCGCTATTATCCAGTCCCCTCTGCGCTTCTTAAGTAAAGACCTTCATCCAGTCTGCAAAGAAGAATTCCTTCTCACCCTTTGGCGCGTATAAGTTTAACATCGAGCCCTCCGCCGTTTCCACCCTTCCTTCTGTGTCCTCCCCCCCCCCCCCGAAGCATGCAGAAGAGCATCCTTTTATGAATGAGGATTGCTACCCCTCATTTCTTTGATGTATAGGCTGAATTGAACACCTGCTGGTAACCCCCTGCTTGCAGCCTTTCATGTTCTTTTTGAGTTCAATGTGTCTCCTGAAGCAGCAGGATGTCTATGTGTGCCTTGATGCCATGTTTAGGACTCTCTTTCGCTTGATCAGTCCATGCAGGACTTTACATTAAGAGTGGCCACCAAGTAACCCCTTTTATTCTGTGTCACCCCCATCTTGTATTCGGTTTCCACCACTATTCACCTATTCCCTCCTCCCTGGCTTTTTTTCCTTCCAAACCTTGTAGACCCAGAAAATCACAACTAACAACCCCAATTGTCCCTCCTATTCTATGTACATTTCTTCCATCCTTCATATCTTGCCTCCACTCCCCCCATTTTAGCTGTTTTGAGCCTCCCATAGCCAGTCGCATTTCCCTCCCTCCCCCACCCTCCGTCCCACCCTCCCACTTTTCCCAGCCCTCTCCTTTTATATTGTTCTATGTAATATTCATGTACATATTATCCCCCCCCCCCCCCAATTCCCCACCATCTCCTTCTGTGGCCCAGATCACCCTCCATCCAGATATAGCATTCAGTCCTCCTGTGTCCCTGGTTCCTCCATCCAAAGAACTTACATTTGCATGCCATCCAGTCCTACTCCACTAGTGAAAAGTTATCAGAATTAGTGCAACGGCACCGTTACCTCCCCTTAAGCGCACACAATAAGTGAAAAAAAAAGGAAATTTAATTTTGTGGGTCGTGGGCTGCGTGTTCAGTCCTTGTCTTCTGCTCCTTCTGTCGCTCGCGTCGGCGGGATCTCCACTACCTGAGCACTCTGTTGCAGGGTCTGTCCAGTTCTTGATGACTCTGTTGTCTTCTCCTGCATTGCATTCTCAGGTTGCTTTGGTTTTAATGTTTTCGGCATTAGTCTCTCCCTCCCTCACTCCAGTTTCATAGTTTATCGAGGTAGTTGGCGATTTATGGGAAGAGGGTTGAAGAGCTCTCCTTACTCGTGTCTGCTCTGCTTACTAGCCAGACCAGAAGCCTGCTTTCTATCTTTTAATCAGTATCCATCAGAGTTTCTGCTGAGCTACGCTTATCTTGCATAACGCTGCTCTTTATTTTTGAGCCATTTGTGGAGGCGGAGGCTGAGCCTCTGCTGTTGGTTGCAACTTTTTCCCTCCACCATCTGAAGCCATGCTGCAACTGCTTCTGGCAATTGAAAGAATTTGCGGGTTCCATTTACTAGAAGGGTGAGTTTTGCCGGGTACCATAGAGCCGCTCTAATGTCTTTTGAGGCCAGTTGTTCTCTGTATTTTAGAAGCTCTCTGCAGCAACATACTGTCTCTATGGCCATGATCCGGGAATATTATGACATGACAGTTGTGGTAAATTACATGTCCTGTTTTCCGTGTTGCTCTTATAAATTCTCTGACCTGGAACCGGGGCATTTTGACTATAAAGGCTGTCGGTCTCTCGGCAGCATCTGGTCTAGCCTTCAGTTCCCTGTGTGCTCTCTCTATTTCAAAGTCCTTCAGGTTAAGGCTATCCAGAAATGAGGCCTTTAATAGTGTGTATGAATGTTCTTGGATCTTGTCCCTCCTCTCCTTCTAGCACGCCAAAAATTTGTAAGCTGGACCTATGATCTCAGTTTTCTTGATCTTCTATCTTGTCTGCCATCCAGCTCATTCATTTTTTCAGAGGCTACTTCTCCAAGAGCTGCTTGGGCATCCTCCATTTGGCAATCCTACCTTCTGCCTCCTCTAGGCACATACCCAGGCCTACAAACCTTTCCTCTATTTTTTTCAATATTGTTTCCACAATTTCTTTTCTTGATGAGTGGATCTCCTTCAGGACTGTGCCCAGGATTGTATCCTGTTCTATATCAGTTTCCTCAGGGTCACTTGCCAGCGAGGAGCATAGCAATGGCGCTCTTATTGCCATTTCTATAGGCTTCTTCCCCGATTTGGCCTTCACATCGTTTTGGTAGCTTTGGTTTAAATGTTTTTGGCATTATTCTCTCCGTCCCTCACTCCAGTTTCATAGTTTATCGAGGTAGATTAGCAATTTATGGGAAGAGGGTTGAGGAGCTCTCCTTATTCGCGTCTGCTCTGCTTGCTAGCCAGACCAGTAGCCTGCTTTCTATCTTTTAACCAGCTCCTGATCCACAATACTACACTGCTTCCAATCCCATGGCTTTTTAATTTGGTGAAGAGTCTCTCATGAGGGACCTTGTCAAAGGCTTTCTATAAATCCAGATACACTACTGTATATCAACCTTTGTCTACCTATTTATTCACATCTTCACAAAAATATAACAGATTGGTAAGACAAGTCTTTCCTTGGCTAAATCCATGTTGACTTTCCATGGCTATCTAAATGTTCAGTAATTTTATTCTTGATAATGGTTTCTACCATTTTGCCCAGTATTGACATCAGGCTTACCGGTCTATAGTTTTCCGGATCACTCCTGGAACTCTCTTTAAAAATTGGAGTTACAATAGCCACTCTCCAATTCTCAGGTACTGCAGATGATTTTACTGATAGTTCACAGATTAATAATCTTAGTCTGCAATCTCATATTTCAGTTCATTCAATACCCTTGGATATATACCATCCGGTCCAGGTGATTTGCTATACTTCAGTTTATCAAACAGTTTTAATACATCCTCCTGGTTTATCGATATTTCTTTCAATTCTTCTGCTGCATCATCTTTATATACCATTTCAGACCCAGGTAACTTCCCTACATCTTCTTCAGTAAAGACCGAAGCAAAGAATTCATTCAGTCTCTGCTATGGCCTTGTCCTCCCTTATCACCCCTTTTGCCCCCTCTATCATTCAATGGTCCAACTGACTCTCTCAGAGGTTTTTTGCTATGAATGTACTTGAAAAAGGTTTTATTATGCATTTTTGTTTCCACAACAAGCTTCTTTTCAAATTCTCTCTTTGCTTGACTTATCAATGCCTTGCATCTAACTTGCCAATATTTATGTTGTTTTTGGTGTTCGTCATCAGGCTCCTTTTTTCTTTTCCTGAAGGATGTTTTTTTGCAACAGCAGCCTCTCTGACCTCACTTTTAAGCCATGCTGGCAGTTTTTTGGCCTTCCTTCCATTTTTCTTAAAGCATGGAATACATCTGATCTGGACTTCCAAGATAGTACTTTTAAACAGCGCTCATACTTGATATAAATCTTTAACCTTTGCAGATGCTCCTCTTAGCATTTTCTTTACTATTTTCTTCATTTATCATAGTCTCCCTTTTGAAAGTTAAAAGGTAGTACTGAGGATTTCCTTGCTGTCTTTCTTCCATTTATTAAATGATATGCGATCATGCTATGATTACTATTGCCAAGTGGTCCCAAAACCCTTATCTCTTGCACCAGATCCTGTGTTTCACCAAGGACTAAGTCCAAAATAGTTTCCTCTCTTGTCGGTTCATGAACCAGCTGCTCCAAGAAGCAGTCATTTATTTAATCTAAAAATGTTCTCTCTCTAGCATGTCTTGCTGTGACATTGACCCAATCGATACCAGGGTAATTGAAATCACCCATTATTACTAGGCGGTCAGTAGTACACCTCCCATTGTCGTTGCCTTCTGCTTTTTACATGGAACTTCTATCCATAGAGATTTTACAGTGTATTTTGTTTCCTGTAAAACTTTAATCCTATGTGCCTTAATGTCCTCTCTAGAATAGAGTGCAACCCCTCCACCAATTTGTTCTACTCTATCATTTCAATATACTCTATATCCTGGTATCACAGTGTCCCATTGTTGTCCTCCTTCCACCAGATCTCTGAGATGCCAATCATATCTAAACTTTCATTTAGTGCTATATATTCTAGCTCTCAAATCTTATTTTTCAGACTTCTAGCATTTGCATACAGGCATTTAAGAGGTTATATTTTATTCATAGTAATCTGGTTATCAGTTGATAGAGGTAATTTGGAATCTTTCGGCTCTGTACTGAAGGAGAACTGGGTTATCAGAAAGATCTCTTTCAAAAGTAGGTTCCAAAGCCTAAGAACAGTATAGTGTTTGATCAATGCTGATTTTATTATCCTAATTGATTTTATTGAGGTCAAGGGCAATATATATACTGTATGACACAAGCACATTCCGGGCACTACAGACTTTATAAAGAAGAATTTGCAAGCACATCTTGACAAACTGCCCATATATGTTACATCTTACGAACTCCAGCAGGAGGCTCTCTTTGGCACAATGCAAGTATTATGCCGAATCTTAGCAGTAAATTTGAGAGACTGCGATCATACTCCCCATGCTCTGGCTTAGAAGTGAGGTTCACAACTGCCATGGTATGTGCAAAACTAACTCATTTAGAGAAACTGCCCCTGAGAGAAAATCCATGAGAAAGTTTTGGAGACAGTGGGTATGGACCTGGGGGACACTGCTATATGAAAGATGAATATTTAATTTTATTTGGAATTGCAGTGTGATACTTATGAAGAATTTTTGAAATCAGTAGTGGATTGATGATGAAATGAAGATTGGAATGCATGTTTTTATTGCTATATAAAGTAAAATGGACCTTTGTTGAACTGGATAAAGCTGGGCTAGTTTTCTACTTGAATGGTCCAATAAAAATAAAGCTCTCTCAGGGATTTATGGTTTGACAGTATATCTATGTAGATACCTATAGGCCAGAAATCATATGAGAAAAGACTTGAAGACCTAAATACATATACTCTAGAGGAGAGGAGAGACAGAGGGGATATGATACAGACCTTTAAATACTTAAAGGGTATTAGTGAACAAACAAACCTTTTTCAAAGATGGGGAAGCTATACAACTAGAGAACATTAAATGACATGAAACTGCAAGGAGATAAATTTAAAAAGCAATATCAGGAAATACTTTTTCACGGAAAGGGTGGTGGAATCCTGGAATGCCCTCCCAATTTTGAAAGTGTGAATAAACAGGTGCACAAAGGTGAGTCGGTTGATATTGTGTATCTGGACTTTCAGAAAGTCTTTGACAAGGTCCCTCATCAGAGACTTTTGGCAAAACTAAAGAGTCATGGGATAGGAGGCAGTGTACTACTGTGGATCAGGAACTGGTTAAAAGATAGAAAGCAGAGGGTTGGGATAAATGGCCAATTTTCCCAATGGAGAAAGGTGAATGGTGGTGTACCCCAGGGATCTGTGCTGGGTCCGCTGCTTTTTGACATATTCATAAATGACCTGGAAAGTGGAATAACAAGTGAGGTGATCAAATTTTCAGATGACACAAAACTATTTAAAGTTGTTAAAACCCAAGAGGATTGTGGAAAATTGCAAGAGGATCTTGATAAATTGGAAGACTGGGCATCAAAATGGCAGATGAAATTTAATGTGGACAAGTGCAAAGTTATGCACCTAGGGAAGAACAACCCAAACTATGGTTACACGATGCAAGGTTCCACATTAGGGACCACCACCCAGGAAAAAGATTTAGGCGTCATTGTGGATAGCATGTTAATACCCTCGGCCCAGTGTGCAGCGGCAGCCAAGAGAGTAAATAGAATGCTAGGTATAGCATAGTTACTTACTTGTAACAGGTGATCTCTGGGAACAGCAGGAATAATTCTTCACATATGGGTACGTCGGTACCGATGGAGTCTGCGCGGGAACGCTTCCCAGCTTCCAATCAAAGAGCTTTTGGAAGCATCCCACCACGCCTGCGTGCTGCCTTCCCACCTTTCCCAACTGTCTCTCCTCAGTTAAGTTTTAAAGCTGAGACAAAGAGAGAGAGAGGAAAGGAAAGATAGATAGAGATACCACTCCTGGGGAGGTGGGTGGGTTGTGAAGACTTATTCCTGCTGTTCCCAGAGATCACCTGTTACAGGTAAGTAACTGTGCTGTCTCCAGGAACAAGCAGGAATAAGTCTATATGGAAGTCTGCAAGAAGCAGACAGAGATATGCCTACAAAAGGTATCCACATAGGAAAATGTGGAGAGGAAAGATTCATCTAACAACAAGAAGGTGGAACCTACTTGAGAAGATATATAGAGAATCAATTCCCACTGGTTATGGCTACAGGAATGCTAGGTAGTAGAATAACCAGGAAAGTTACGTGAAAGCAGAGGATGATATCAGTCTGCAGCCTGCAAGTCCCGAGTATTTTAGAATTCTAGCATGGTAAGTGAATAGAAGATGCATAGGAATGAGATACCATGCTGACCTGCTTAAGGGCAAAAAGGTATCATGCGTTCTTACCATGAGGACGAGCTGGAAGGGGAAAACATATTCCCTATTGGAAATACTATGGACCAAAGCAGGGAATTAGCAACTCCTTAAGCTTTCATGCAAGAGGAGGCCTATGTCCTTTATATTAAAAAGGAGAACTTTTCTGGTCATGGGAGACATGACTGAAAAAGCCTTTTTCAACCATCTAGTATGGCTGTTGGAGAAAAAGCCCCCCCCCCCCCCATGCTCTCTAGCAAGGGCCCATAGTGGAGAGCTTCTCTGTATTATTGCAGAGAGCATGATGCAGGAGAATGGGGAGATAGAACTGGCTGCAGAAGAGCCAGCAGCTATGTCAACTATGCTGCCCAACCCAGGGGAATGGAGATGGCAGAAAGAGAAGACAATCCAGCAAGCTTGTAGTGAAAACATTTCCAAGACAGATGACAGCACTGACTTGGAGCCACTACTAAGACCAGACAGAATGTTAGTGGAGGACAAATCTGATTGCTGGTGGACAAGAACCAGTGGTTGAAACATTAAGCGCCCGATGGCGCTTTGAATCTTCGCGCCATCGGGCGCTGCTCCTCTTCAGCCCCCACCACCTCCAGCAGCTCTCCCCTTCCCGGGGATCGAGCCACCAGCGGCAGGAGGGGCCAACTGCTGCACACAGCCCAGTCGGGGCTGTGCAGCACACTTTGAATCTTCGCGCCATCGGGCGCTGCTCCTCTTCAGCCCCCACCACCTCCAGCAGCTCTCCCCTTCCCGGGGATCGAGCCACCAGCGGCAGGAGGGGCCAACTGCTGCACACAGCCCAGTCGGGGCTGTGCAGCACACTTTGAATCTTCGCGCCATCGGGCGCTGCTCCTCTTCAGCCCCCACCACCTCCAGCAGCTCTCCCCTTCCCGGGGATCGAGCCACCAGCGGCAGGAGGGGCCAACTGCTGCACACAGCCCAGTCGGGGCTGTGCAGCACACTTTGAATCTTCGCGCCATCGGGCGCGCCTGCGTCTGGCGGGACCGCGCCTGAGGGCCTCGCCAGAGGGCCCTTTGGCGTGGCCCTTAGGCGTGGAATGGGGCGGTAGGCGGTAGCACTCCAGCAAGCCACAAACAAAGCCACAACTCACACCTGGACCAGAGCCAGCTACCAATACCAAAAAAGGCAAGTCCTTCACAGCTAACTGTATTTTGAGATAGCAGCCTTTGCCTTGACCATTAACCAGAAGTCACTTGAGCTTTTAGCGGTATCATGTAGCTATTTTTGTTGTTAAACTCTACTAGCAACAATACCCCTGTACCATTCTCTCCATTGATAACGTTTTGCATACTCTGTACTGCTTTTCATGCAATTATCTTACTGTATATCAGTAATTAGAATCCTTATGTACTATTACCACTATTGCTATTACCACTTGCACTCACAGTACTACTGCAATTAATCTTTCCTGAGTGTGAATACTGCATTACACTGCACTGTAGCCAACGTTTCCACAATTATCCTTCTCATTACTAACACCCAAGAGAATGTACAAAGTTCTGCTCTTACTCGTGACCTTCCTTACCCTTGGTCTCCCTTACACCTCAAATGCATTCAACCATGACACATATCATATACCAATCCTACGCACATACGGAAGGAGATGGTCCGAATTCCCCCACCACACTACGGCAAAAAATAACTTTACATCCCACTCCCATCTACTCAACATTCCTCTCCAAACCATCAAAAGGATACAAGAAGAGAAGCAACATCACCAACGCCTACTAAAATGTGCACTAATAAATGCCAGATCAGTACGATCTAAATGGCCCGCAGCCATCGACCTGATACATCAATATAACCTCGACATCTTGATGATCATGGAGACATGGCTATCCGACTGTGACAACGTACTACTGAATCAGATGCTGCCACCAGGATTTGTGATATACACATCCCACAGATCTAGTCAGAAAGGAGGCGGAACCCTCATCCTGGCCAAAGCTGATTTACACTTCAAGATGTGCAACTCCTCTAGCTCAACTTACCTTGACTCCCTCACAATAGCTAATGAGCTCTGTACAATCAACCTTTTCTATCGGGCACCCTCCTCCTCACCAGATGATCTTCCAACTATAATTGAGCAGGCATGTACCACATCCACCTCACGCTCACCAAGTTGGCTAATCGGTGACTTCAATCTCCCATCTCTTCAAGACAGCCACTCAGCAGTATTCCTTGACGCCCTTGAGGACCTAGGTTACAAACAGCATGTCGATTCCCCCACCCACACTAAGGGTGGCAAACTAGACCTCATTTTCGCACCTCTCTCCAACGCCACAATACCCCTAACTCTTGCACTATCTGTAATACCAGTACGCTGGTCGGACCACAGTCTTCTCAGTTTCAATATACCCATTAACACATCCCACAAAAGCCGAAAGTCTTCTAACACATCTGGAACCCACACAACCCGCTTTAGACCACTCAACCAGAGCGTAGTCCTAGAGAATCTCAGACCTCTCATGGCCAACACAACCATGGATTTAGATGATCTCATATCCAAATGGGATGAAAACCTGAGAGCTGCCTCCTGCCCATCACTCACTGAAAAGAGAATTCGAAAACGTGAACATACTCCATGGTTCTCCACAGACCTTCGTACATCTCTCCACCATCTACGCAAACTTGAGCAACAATGGCGACGAACTCACTCTCCTGAGGCGCTGGCAGCATACAGCTCATACTTAACTACCCACCGAGCAAAGATAACACAAAGCAGGAAAACTTACCACACAGGCTTAATAAAACGCTCCATCAATAAACCACATGCATTGTTCAGCATAGTAAAGTCCATAACAGGAGAACCGGTCTCAGCACAACCCCCTATGCCTCAGCCGCAGGACTACGCAAACTACCTGCAATCAAAGATGATTAAAACCAACACAGACATAAATGTCAACAACGCCTCCACTTCACCTAAGGAATCCCATGCAATGCCACTACACAACTTCTCCACTGTATCAAACAGAGAGGTTGTGAACATTATTGCCTCAATCAATCCTAGTACAGCTCCTAATGACCCGTGTCCAGCCAGCTGGATCAAGGACATGCGACATGACCTCAGTCAAATATTGAGCAAAATACTTAACCAGTCCTTCTCAACAGGTTCATTCCCGCAGAGTCTGAAACACACTTCCATCAAGCCCCTACTGAAGAATAATAGACTGGACCCATCCAAGGTTGAATCCTTCAGGCCTATCTCGAGCATCCCACAGCTTGCAAAAATCATTGAGAAGGCCGCCCAACAACAAATCCAACATCATATCGACTCTGAAGCACCACTAGATCCATCTCAACATGGCTTCAGGGAAGCACATGGAGTCGACACAGTCCTTACAACCCTATTCAATGTTCTGGTAACAGGAATAAATAACATTCAACAGGGTTTCGTCCTCATCTTCCTGGACATCTCCGCCGCTTTCGACTCTGTGAGTCATGACATACTCCTGCAACGCTTGAAAGATAAGGGGATTCAAAGCACAGCACTCGAATGGTGTAAATCCTACCTATCGAACAGGTGGCAACAAGTAAAGACAGGCCACGCATCCTCAGAACCATTCCTGCAATCACAGGGAGTACCCCAAGGATCGTCCTTATCGGCACTAATGTTTAATATCTACATGCAGCCGATATGTGACTTGATCAGATCCTTTAACGTACAATGTCTCGCTTACGCAGATGACATCCTCCTATATATGCCGTTCACAATTGAACATCCAGTATACTCCCCAATAATCAATTGTTTTGAAGCTGTAGCCGAATGGTTGCTATCACAAAACCTTCGGATTAATCACAACAAAACTGACGTTCTTTTTGTCACAAGGAACCGTAAGTTCATACCTCCTCCATCACTACTCGTCAACAACATAGAGCTGAAATCAAAAGCTACAATCCGTTACCTCGGCATCACATTGGATCAGCACTTGGATATGACAACGCATGTCAAGAACATCACAAAAACTATATATTATAAGATCAAATCGCTACGTCACCTCCGCTCCCTACTAGATCCCACAGACTTCCGAACAACCTTCCAGGCATTAGTCCTCCCACACCTGGATTTTGCCAACATCATCCTTCATGGCCTCCCTCAATCAACTTTAAATCCGCTCCGCCTAGCCATGAATACAGCCGCCAGAGTCCTCTCCGGCTTATCAAGATCTGACCATATAACACCCATCATGAAAGAACTGCATTGGTTACCATTACATGCCAGAATCCAATATAAGTCTTTAGTCCTTACTTTTAAGGCTCTAAATAACTACCCCCCTACGCCAATCAGCAAGCTTATCCATGGCACCCTGGAAAACAGAAAAAGGAGAACCACATCAATGAACACCTTAATAGTCCCAAAAATAATAACGAAGTGCACTAAGGCCACCTCCAACAGGGCCTTCTCCTTATTTGCACCTCTAAACTGGAATGCGCTACCTCACGAAATCCGTGCTATCAAAAACCTAATCCTATTCAGAAAAGCACTGAAATACCACTTGTTCACAAAATGCTACCCAGAAGTCAACCTAGACATTAACAAAACTAGCACCTCAATACAACCTGAAAAGGGCTAGTTGATCAACCTTCTCTCTAGTCCTATTAGCGAACCACATTGCAATATCCAAACGAGTTTTATTACTGTATATACCATTAAGTTATTCTGTACATAGTTCCCCCGGTTGTCCCATTGTTGAAGTTCCCTGTTCAATGTAAAACTCAATGTTACTTGTATGCATTGTAGTATGTTTCTTGTTCAATGTACACCGCACTGATTGTAATAGCGTGGTATAAAAGAATTGTTAAATAAATAAATAAGGCTCCTGAATTGGCAGCTGCTTGCCAGAAAGCAGAAGAATGGTACTGTTTAAAAACAGTAAGAACAGACAAAACAAGAGTAGAAAACTCTGGACGTGTCTGATGAACTGCTTCAAAGCAAGACTGAAAAAGAGGAGTCAACTCAGAGAAGAGAACTCCACACTAGAAAAGTAAGAAACTAGAGAGGCTGAAGAAAAGCCCTCCAGTGAAGCAATACCGCTCTTATAGAGGAAAAACCCTGGTAAGAGGGTAAAGAGAAGGGAGCTGAAGAAAACTTACAAAGTAGTAAGTTTATAGGAGGGAAGAAAGACATGCTGGCACAGGAAACTATCATTTGATAGTGGATAGACCTCTTTCCCTAGAAGGAAAAAGAGGAAAAATCCTGTGACCTAGAAGCATGAACATCCTGACAGCTCATAGAACATAGAAAGAATGGATGTCTTTCGGGAAGAGATCCATGTTTAGGATTTAGAATGACAGCAGTGGATTGTCTCTAATGAGAAGAAGCAACTGCAGACTGTAATCCCCAGAGTAACAAGCATCTGATGAGTTGATCAGAAACCCTGTGGTTGCTGGGTTTGCTGAGCCTGGTGAGAGGTTGAACTCTGCAGACCAGGACGATGCTTCTCCTGTTTGGGAACATCTGTATGATGGGCAGATGATGCATAAAACCTTCTTCTCCTATGGGAAGAAAGTTTGGCAGGAGATTTCCTACCTACTGGGACAGAAGAAGGTGCAGAACAGCTCCTAGGAGCAGGTAAGTCAGTGGAGAACTGAGTAACCTGACGTAAAGACTCCTTGTTGAAAAGATCGTCTCCAGTGCAAGGAGTATGTCCCAGTCTGTGCTGTGCCCATTTGTCCAAGCCTGAAGCTTGGAGCCAGGCTCTACGTAGTGCCCCTATGGTTATAGCAGAAGTCCTGCTAACAGACTCAAAAGAGTCTAGGGAAGCATGAGTAAGAAACCAAGAGATATTCTGGAGATGCTTGAGCAGTGAAGAATAGCCTGCACTCTTGGACTCTGGAAGGGAAGGAGTCAAAAGATGTAATTGCTTTGTGACCTCCTCAAGAGATAGACTCATATAGAAAATATATGAGAGAATTCTTGCAGAAAGCATAGATGTCTGGAAGGTTTGACGTCCAAAGGCATCAAGTATCTTAGACTCACAACCTGGCGGATAAGAAGAGTGCTTTTTCTTGCTCTTTACCCGCCTCATTGCTGATTCCACAACTATGGAATGATGAGGAAGTTGAGTCTTTTGAAACCCTGGAGAGGGGGGCACCTGATATAAGAGATCAGTTGCTCTGGAAGGTGGGGGTACCCTTAAAGGTGTTTCCCACATTCCTAGAAGGAGATTCTGCAAGGAATGATGCAAAGGAAGCATTATGTTCTCCTTTGCTTTGGTAGAAAGAGAGTCCTGTGCAGGATCATGTCCTGGGATAGGAATAGCAAGGGATCTTGCTATATCCAGGAGGAAACTCAGAAAAGAGGGTTCCCCAACAGTATTTTCCCTTGGACAGGTTAGATCTGAAGAACTAGCCTGAGCACCGACAGAGCTATCCAGATATATACGAATAGAAGATCCTGCATAGTGCAGTGTGGAATGCTTAAAGGATGGTCGCCGGTACTGGCTGTCAGGAGCAGCAACCGTCATTTCCACATTGTCCATGCCAGGTATCGACTCCAAGCTTGGCATAGAAGGGAGCGATCCTGTTGAAAAAAGCATGGTAGGAGTTGGCCACGATGCTACTGTGGATACCGGTACCGATGCCAATACCGGTACCGATGTTGAAGTCGAGCTCGACAAAGACATCGGAGCAGTCATCGGTGACCGTTCAATTGGTACCGAGGTAACCGAAAACCTCCGAGTGCTATCCTCAGTACCGAGCCACCGGTATCGATCGGTGTCGGTACCAAAATGTACTGGTACCAAATCTTCCAGACTAGAGAGCGATTCTAAACTCGGCATCGATAAGCGAAGCATGGAATGCATCGACGGTAAGGGTAATGAGGACATCAGTACCGACTTCGGTACCGTGTCTGATACCGGTGAGTGAAGGTCAGCTAGTGACAACTCAATCGGCCTCGAGGGAACCGAGAGTTGCAGATCCGAATCATCGAAACCGAGCCTTCGGTACCACCAGGAGCCGGTACCAAGGCGAGTCGGTACCCATTCCTCCAGACTGGAGATCGATTCCAGACTCGGCATCGAAGGAAGCGAGGCTATCGATGCACGTCTGGAGGGTACTGACGTCGGTGGTAGTATCGGTGCTGGTACCAATAATGGAAGGTCAGTCTGGAGTGTATCCACCGGTCCTGAAGGCACCGAGGACGCCAGATGACCATCCCTGGTGAGGAGTAAGTCATCCAACACCAGTGCCGATGTCTGGGTATCGGTACCGCTAGAAGCGGATGCCACCACCGGACACGGCTCAGGTATGTTCTGTGAGGGGTGAACCCCAGGAACAACCTGAAACCCCTTATACGCTTTGGAGACTGAAGACTCCCGCCGGGGTTTTGAAGCCAGTGCGCCCTCGAGGGCAAGGCCGGTGCCGTCTACATGCTGTGCATGAGACCTACCACTCGAGGGCTGGCTAGCCTTAACAGACTGTTTGTGAGTTACCTGATCCTGTGTAGAAGAAGAGGACGGTGCCCCGAAGCTGGAGGGAAACCGTGTATCGAGGGAACCTCGATATTGAAGACTTCTTCTCACCAAACTGTTGTCAGGACCCAAGCAGGTTAGACACCGACGTCGAGGGTCTAAAAATAAAGTTGTACCGCCACAGTTTGAACATTTCTTGGAGAAAGTGGCTGGCGGTTCCATGAAGGAAAAAGAAGAGGCCTAAAAGGCCTAAGATACCGTGAGACACTATGAAGAAAAAATATTCCCTAAAAAAGGAAAAATTTTCAAGAAAAGAAAAGAAAACACCGGCGGTACCGGTGACGTTGGGAAGACAGCCGCGACCACAAGAAAACTAAAGAAACAAAAGAAGAATTTTATGCGGTGACAGGAGGACGTCCTGCCGGCTCCGCGGAAAAACAAAAACTGAGGAGAGGCAGTTGGGAAAGGCGGGAAGGCAGCACGCAGGCGTGGTGGGATGCTTCCAAAAGCTCTTTGATTGGACGCTGGGAAGCGTTCCCGCGCAGACTCTGTTGGTACCGACGTACTCTTATGTGAAGACTCATTCCTGCTTGTTCCTGGAGATCATAAGGAAAGGATTGGAAAATAAAACAAAACATATTATAATGCCTCTATATCATTCCATGGTGAGACCGCACCTTGAATATTGTGTGCAATTCTGGTCACCGTATCTTAAAAAGGATATAGCGTTATTGGAAAAGGTTCAGAGAAGAGCCACCAAAATGGTAAAGGGGATGGAAGGATACTCCTATGAAGAAAGGCTAAAAAGGTTAGGGCTCTTTAACCTGGAAAAGAGACGGCTGAGGGGAGATATGATAGAAGTCTATAAATTAATGAATGGAGTGGAACGGGTGAACGTAGATCGATTGTTTACGTTATCAGAATATAGAAAGCCTAGGGGACATGCAATGAAGCTACAGGGTAAACTATTTAAGACTAATAAAAGAAAATATTTTTTCACTCAATGTGTAATCAAACTCTGGTATTTGTTACCGGAGGATGTAGTAAAGGCTTTAGTGTAGCTGGGTTTAAAAAAGGTTTGGACAAGTTCCTGGAGGAAAGGGCCATAAACCATTATTAAGAAGGGACCCAGGACATCAATGCTTGACCCTTTTGGGGAACTGCTAGGTACATATGACCTAGATTGGCCACTGTTGGAAACAGGATACTGGGCTTGATGGACCTTGGTCTGACCCAGTATGGCATATCTTATGTTCTTATGTTCTTATGATAGAGGTGGTGGGAGCAAAACCAGTGACGGAATTCAAAAAGGCGTGGGACAAACACAGAGGATCAGTACATAGCAAGAGGATGGAATCAAAGCAAAGGGGTATGTTCTTGGACGAGGGCATAGGGAGGGGGTGACCTGCATAGAGCAGCAGATGCAGCTCTACAATTCTAGTCACCTTTCTGGGCAGACGAGATAGACCATGCTGGTCTTCATCTGCTGTCATTTACTATGTTACTATTACCTGTTCTGATGGGGAGGTTGCAATCCCATCTCTGGTTACTGGGTTTCTGAAATGTGGGCAAGTAGACAGTATGGTAGTCAGGGCTCCGGGAAACGAATGACCTCATTATCCAGGGATACCTTTCCCTCCATAGCTAACACAGACGTAGTCCTCCTAACTGAATAGCTTTCACTGCACATGCTATGTTTGGAGTAAATTTTAGAAGCCTTATATGCCTGTTGCATGTATAAATAGTGGATTTATACAAGCAAAACAGCATTTACTTCGAAGTGGCAATTTTAGAAAAGGTCCTACTTACACATATAGATGGCAGAAAGCAGGTTTTCTCTATACAGGAGGCATATTCTAGTAGGTCAGCAGGCTTACACCTCAGAAATGTTATCTATTAGCATTTACACCTTCTTAGAGGTAGATAATCCCCGACTAACTTCTCTTTGTACCTGCAGCTGGAGGTTTGCTCCAGGGAAGAACTATGCTTGCTTTTCTGACGTTTAACCCGCACCTGTGGGGCAAAGCTGGACTTTCAGAAGCTGGCTCCTTAATTTGCTGCTCTTGTAGGTTCAAGGTTTGCAAAATACGACCCATATATGTATATGAGCGGGATCACCACATATATATCTATTAGGGTTGCCAACTGGCTCCAGATGCGCCCGACACACTTGATCCAGTCCTAGGTTTACCCCACTGCATGCAGGGACATGTAGTTCTGATTTTTCCATTGCATTCCATAAGAAAAGCAAGACTACATGTCCCTGCATGCAATGGGGTAAACCCAGGACTGGATCGAGCCTGTCGGGCGCATCTGGAGCCAGTTGGCAACCCTAATATCTATATGCCCTGCGTATACACATATATCCCCCCTGTGATACCGCTCTTTTTGAGTGGTATATTTCTAAAATAGCTCTTTTTGTATGTAGCACTAGTTCTGTTTTCGATGGTGCTGTACATATTTCATAATGGGCTTGGCGCCCACTGAGTCTTAAATAAAATACTTGCCTAGTTTCACAAGGGTGGACCCTAAATTTCCATTTTGCTACTTACACAATCTATAGAAAGCTGTCTGTCTCAACTGGCAACTTAGACCTCAACTTGAACTCACACCCTGGATAAGGGAATCAGTCCAAACTCTGAATAATACAATGCTATTTGCAAAATGCAATTTTATTAACAGGAAATCCTTGAGGTAGTAATTGCTATAGGCTTCCACAGAGAAATTCAAAGAGAAAATAACATAGCACTTAGCAGCAAAAGAAAATCTTTAGTACAAAAAAAAATAAAAAAAAGAATTCCTAGCAAAATCCATTACAATTCATTCACTTACTCGGTTCAAAAGTTGTAATTAACAATGAGATTTGCACAAAGGAAGCTGTTGCTCCTTGTGTACCCATAATTCCTCCTAGGGGCTTTTCTAAAAGACGAAAATTGCTTTAGGCCGAGGAGTAGAATGTCTCATTCACACCCTGCATGGAAAATGCACTGCAAGCTGATCTCTGCACTAGCGATCACAAAGGGAAAGCCAGTAGAGAAACAAGTAGGCAGAAAGCCTTGTTTCCCGCAAGAGAAAAGACAAAGGGCTATGGCAAAAAGGACGCACACTCTCTGCAGGCCTCACTTTTGAATATTATCAGGCATTAAAAGCATACCAACTTTTCCCGGCCTCAATGCATGAACAAATGGAAGGGCTGATAAACAGAGCTGATCCTGGACAAGAGTCACACATAATAAACTTTTATTTTGAGGGCACACGGTGTAAAGCTTGTTCTCGATAAGGGCAGCAGCGATGAGAGTTGTAAAGCTCCGACTAGAAGGTTATTTTAATGTAAAGACATCCAGAAGGCTTCTCCCACCTAAAGCTGTGCTGGAGGTTATTTCAGAGTTGCCAAGTTACCCAGTTCCATGAGTGAGATTTTAAGCCAATCCTCGATTTCTGACTGTCTTATCCTGATGCATTATGGGACCTGCCTGCACTACTGATTCCAATAGGTAAAATCGGGGACTACGAATACCATACTGCATTGCAATGCATTTTGAAACCAGAGCTGGCAAAAAAATCTCACTCTTGGAACTGGGTAACTTGGCAACTCTCTTATTTACTTTGCTCCATTATTGCAGCATGGGCCAAGGATCTCTTGCTATGGTTGAACAAGGAGGACTTTGCTGATGCGGTTGTGTTGTCCACTGGGCTTTGCCAGAAGGGTGAATGCATTTTTGTAAAGCCATGAGGAAATGCAGAAATGAAAACGAGGAAAAAGTCCGAAATAACAAAAAGGAAGAGAAATATTTAGCATTCCTTCATGGAAAGCCTCTAGGCTGCTGAATGGAAGTCATTGTACTATGGTCATTCACTATTAAGTGACTCAACTTGCTCAGTGTCTGTCATGTAATCTATGTTGGCAATAATGACTCGTGCTGCAGCCCTGAGTCTATTAAAGAAGGTGACATCTAACAAAGCCGAACCAGACCTGAGGGGCCGGTGCAAACCTTCCTCAACTACTGGCTGCATGCCTAACTTTGATAAGTCTTTCATATTCCTCTGCTTCCATTTACACAGCTACTATTACGCAGATACAACAATCAACTCTTACTTCTCCTGTTCTCTTCTGGCAGATCCCACGTGGCCTGCAAATACCGCTTCACGCAAACTCCCTCACCCACACACCTGGCTGCATTCATGTTTTTGATCCATTCAGTTGTGAAGCACATTAGGCTCCAGTTTGGATGAAAGGGGCCAAGTAGACAGATCCTAGTACTACTAATCATTTGCATAGCGCTACAAAGCGTACACAGCACTATACATATAGATATAAGACACAGTCCCTGTTCAAGATGAAAAAACAGTGCAGGACTGGGGACTAGATAAGGCAAGATACACATAAGTGGTGGCAAGAGAATGAGGAACATCAGGATCCAAAAGCAGCCTCAATGAGGTGGGTCTTCAGCCTGGACTTGAATAGGGCCAGAGAAGGAGCTCGACGCACTGACTCAGGTCGTTTGTTCCATGCATATGAAGCAGCAAGATGGAATGAATGAAGTCTGGAGCTGGCAGTGGTAGAGAAGACCACCGATAAAATGGATCTGCCAGAGGAGCGGAGTTCCCAAGGAGGAGTATAAAGTGAGAAAAGAGAGGAAAGTTAGTGAGGAGTCACAGAATGAATGCACTTGTAGGTCAGTAGGAGATGTTTGAACTGGATGAGGAAATGGATAGGGAGCCAGTGAAGTTGCTTGAGGTGAGAGGATACATGAGCATAGCAACACTGGTGGAAGATAAGTCAAGCAGCACAGTTTTTAATAGATTGAAGGGGAAAAAGATTATTCAGAGGGAGACTAGCGAAGAGCAGGTTACAATAGTCAAGATGGGAAGTGACTAGTGAGTGGATAAGGGTCTTAGTAGTGTGAGTAGAAAGGAAGGGACAAACTTTGCTGATGTTATAGAGAAAGAAGTGGCAAGTCTAGCCGTCTGTTGGATGTGGGCAGAGGAAATTAAAGATGACCTCAAGGCTGCAAGCTGGTACCATTCAACAACATGAGACCTAGTTTCAAATAGCCCATGATAACTGTTAGCCCAGCTTAGTAAATATGCCCCTAATAATCTCCCAGGTAATTGAAATTTCTTCTTTCTCCACAATTCTGTCATTGTTGTGATCCCAGTAGGTCTCATTCTATTTTGGATGCCCTGGCCCGTTGTGTGTCCGGCCAGAACTGGACACACAGAGGTAGACAGGAATCTGATCCCACGGGGCACGTCTTGCCCCCACAGGATCAGAATTTTGTCTAGGTCTGTACGTGCAGGCCAGGACCCAACTCTGGTTGGCCTGCATGTACAGGCCTCTGCCTGGCTAACTCAGTCAAAGCTCCTGAATGGAGCCATAGCGCCATGGCGTCCAGTTGCCATTGCACCGCATCTTCATTCAAGAGCTGCGATTCCCGGCCGCCGACGACTATTTTAATTCCCCGCAGCCCGACCCTTGATCTGGCCTCCCAAGGGAATCTCCTGCACCCCCTCCTACCTTTTCTGATGCCCAGGCCTGCCATCCCCCACCATCTAGGAGAACTTATTCCACCTCAGAGGAATAAGTTCAGTCTGCCTGCCCTGGACATACAGGGCCGACATAAGAATCAGACATTTACAGCTAAAACTTGAATTGGATTTCACTGGGAGGAGAGAGAGAAAGAATAAAGAGAAAAAGGGGAAAAATGAGCCCACGTAACACATCCCACAAAGAGACTCCTTTAAAGCAAGTTTTTTCTCTGTCCCTCAAGTCGCACAGATAGTAGGGAGTTTGTCTCCCCCTTCCCATCTGTATCCCTTGAAAACTGCCGTCATTTACTATGTTACTATGAAAGAATAATATTCTTGAGGTCCACTAAGTACACCATCATGTTTTTATTCTAATTAAAGAAAACTGTATTGATTGTTATTAAACGGAAATACTATATGAGCTGCACGAGTACATTTTCAAAATGACCTCTCTCTATAATGATTACATTTCTAGTGTAGTTAAGCCAAAATAAATGTTTGCATTAATTATATCAGTGTCTCTCTAGTTTTACTTATTTCCAGTGCAATTGTCAGTAACCAATGATACTATTATCTCCCTTCTCTAGGCATGCCCTTGCTTCATTCTTCTGTAGAATTTTTATTTAAGAAATCATTCACCTCGTTCAAATGAATATTATTTGCTACATTTGTTTGCTGGTCACTGTTGGTCATACTCCAAAAAGCATATCTGTGTTGCCTTTCCAGAACATTTAACGATTGAACTGGGCATCGATTGCACATGGCTGAGTTTGATGTTTTCATGGAATGAGTTGGGTTTGGATGCTATTCTATTTAATTCCGGGGCTTTCAGTTTTATTGATTTATAATTTTTAAAAATTTGTGAACATTATATTATGTTCTTAATTATTCTATGTATTCTGCCTCCATACTAGCGCAGCAGGATTTCTCCGCAGTCTTCAACAAAAATATCATGTTTTCCTGGCTCGTGGAAACAGGAATTGGTGGTACAGTACTTATGTGGTTCAAATCCTATCCGTCAGACGGACAACAGTCAATTCTGTTCAACAACACTGCATCGTCACCTTGGGCGCGGAACTGCAAGGTACTACCGAGATCAACACTGTCACCTGTGGTATTTAATATCTAGGATCTCAAGCCATTAGTAGGAGAGAGATTTGCATGCACTGCCTCCAATGTATGGAAGTCTCTCTCATGCATATTTGTTGTAGCTATCCTGAAAACCTGACCGGGTAGGTGCGTCCTGAGGACTACTACTCCTTCTACTACTGAGCATTTGTATAGCGCTACAAGATGTACGCAGACTTGTAAGAGACAGTCCCTGCTCATCACAATCTAGTCAAGACTACCGTTGGGAGCTTCCTTCCCCCTTGCAGGCGCACCTTGAGTACACCCATTCTTCCACCTTTTCCTTTCTGGTCCCTTCCATTTGGAATTCCCTTCCTCTAGAACTCCGTTCTGAGTCCTTCTTTACTCGCTTCAAATCTGCACTTAAGACCCATTTGTTCCAGTGTGCCTTTAACCTCTCTCACCCTCCTTCGTAACTCTATATTTTTCCTTCCCCCCTCTTCTTCCTCTCCTCCCTCTGCTACTCTTCTGTCTTTTCCTAACAATTATTGGCGTTCTTTTCTGCTTTTCCCCCTGCAGTCATTTGATTTTTGTATTGTACACCGCTGTATGTCCTTTTATATAAACGGTATAGCAAATGTTTGAATAAAGATAAAGATAAAGACAGACAACACAGTAGCTGTAGACACAGGACACATCTAGGGGGAATGGTAAGGAAACACAAAGGAGATCAGGTGAGTCAAGATCCAAAAGCGGCAGTGAGGGCTGGGTTGGGAACCCCTGTTCTAGGGCTTCCTTTAATTTGAAAAACCTTGATTGCTCTGTAATACCTTTCACTTATTTAAAGGGCTGTATGATGTCTCCTCTAGAATATACATTCTTAGGGCCTCCAGTCTCTCTCCATATGTCTTCTGATGGATTCTTCTTAACATTTCGGTCACTTTCCTCTCTATTGAGTCCAGGCCTCTTTATGTCCTTAGCAGAATATGGGATCGAAAACCAAGCACAATTCTCCAAAAGAGGCCTTAGCAGCGTCCTGTACAGCGACATTAAAACCGCCTCCTTCCTCCTGGTTACGCCCCTCTCTATGCGACCTGCTGGCTTTGACCGCCACCTTCTCACACTGTTTTGCACTATGAGATCCTCAAGCTCTCTCTCCTAGATTGTGCATGTCAGTCTCTCCCTCCTATTGGGGGTTTCTGCATGCCAAATGCGTCACTTTCTACTTCTTTGCATTAAAAGTTAACTGGCAAGCATTCAACCAGTCACGTCTCATTTTACCTACTCCCTACAAGGTATCCACTCACGTCATCTCACTTTCTTTTTCTTCAGCAATATTATTCACAAAATATTGAACAGACTGGGCTCCAGGACCGACCCCTGAGGCACCCCACTACTCCTCTTTCCTTTTTACCACTCCCATCTGTTGTCTGTCATACCCTCCACCCATCTTAATAACACCGTCAGCACATCCACGTCATGCTGATGCAACCCACACCCAGCAAAACAACGCCCCAAACGAAAACAGCTATCCAGATTGTAAATAGTCCAGAGCGTGTTGTGTCCCCATAAACACACCGGGGACACAATAGCTCAGTTGTATATAGTTACCCCAGTTTGTAACCCAAGTTGCAGTACCTGTTCTCTGTAATGTACATTGCATGTTCCGCTGATGTTATCTGTAAACCGCACTGATTTTAAAGAGTGCGGTATAGAAATGATTTAAATAAATTTGACCAATTTTTAACCCAGTTCAATCCCCTGGGGGGGGGGGGTTATAAGCCTTCTAGGAAGAACCATATCAAAGGCTTCTCTGAAATCCACGTGTACCACATCCAGTGCATGCTCTCTGTCTGGCTCTCTAGTCACCCAGTCGAAGATTCCTCTTTTGGGGAACAATATCTCCAAATGAGTTAGTTTTGCACATACCATGACAGTAATGAACCTCACTCCTAAGCCAGGGCATGTGAAGAATGATCTCAATCTCTCAAATTCAATAACGCTCGCCATGGTACTTGCAGCATATCAAAGGAGGCTTCCTCCTGGGATTCACAAGAAGTAATACATACAGAATACAAATAAAAGAAATCTGGAAAGTTTCAATAAAATCCCTTCCCTCAAAGGCTAAGGCCTGTTATCTTCCAAGGAATGTTAAGAAGTCCCCTGGGAGAATGGAGACATAGTACTGCAATGGTTGACTGAAGCTTCACATCAGCTCCCTGAGTTACTTTCCTGGACAGCAATATGTGCCTTTGAGCCAAGGCTGACCCCTGGTGACCCATAAACTCCTGCATTTTCTTGGCAGTGTGACCAGAAGTAGATTGCTAGGCCTTTCTTCCAAGGCAATGGAGAGTTACACCTGACTTGCCCAAGACCACGGGGAAAGCTAATAGGACTTGAACCCTGGTTTCTCAGTTACTAGGCCAGTGCACTAACCACTAGGCCAGGGGTGGGCAATTCTGGTTCTAGAGGGCCGCAGACCAGTCAGGTTTTCATGATGTCCCTAATGAATATTAATGGACCTATTTCCATACAATGGAAGGCAGTGGATGCAAATAGATCTCATGAATATT
Source organism: Ichthyophis bannanicus (assembly GCA_033557465.1). Lineage (NCBI taxonomy): Eukaryota > Metazoa > Chordata > Amphibia > Gymnophiona > Ichthyophiidae > Ichthyophis > Ichthyophis bannanicus. The sequence goes on from CM066032.1 coordinate 72,919,359, forward strand.
CATTAAGGACATCATGAAAACCTGACTGGTCTGCAGCCCTACAGGACCGGAATTGCCCACCCTTGCACTAGGCTACTCCTCCACTCCAAGTGACTTACACAAGGAGTGCCAATGGGAATCAAGCTCCAATCTCCTGGGTGTCAGGCTGTTGCTCTAACTATTAGGCTACTCCTCCACTCCTGACAAAATCTGATGCCCTACTGACTGAGCTATCCTGGCCTGGAAGGTATGCTGGTCAGACTGGTACTGAATCCTAACTGTGGATGGCTTTTTTTTTCTATTTTTGGGCCAAATAATATGGATATTTCTGTATGTATCAAGAACCACCCAAAAGAGGTGGGGAATTTTCTTGTCTTTAAGACAGTAGGTCATCTCCCTCAAGCAGGGCCCTAACTAACGTTTGGTAACATGAGCACCTGTCTAGAGTGCAAAGCCCCTTGGGGCAGAAAAATGAGCTAAATGCAAATGTGGGCCAGCAACAGGTGATTGTAAACTGCAGAATACAAATCTGCAGCTGTCCTAATCATCCAGGTTGGGAGAAAGATGGGGGAGAGTGAAAAAGGATATCCTACAGCCAGGGATATGTCCTTGATAATACAGAAATAACTGGGCAGACTGGACTTTATGTGCCACCAGCCCTTTCCTGCTGGGAACTGTCCTGTTTTTCTTGCGGACTCCAGGAAGTTCTCTGAGTACTCACCAGAATGCTCTCCCCATCTCAGCCCCATTAATAGATGTCATATTGAGGGGACTGTGGTGGGGTGGGGTGGGGGGGAGGAGAGACTGAAGCAACTAGAAGCATTCTGTGACCTCTGGACTCAGTTCAGGACAGTGCTGTGGAGGAAGAAGGAAATACCCTGGAATACTGATTAGGAAACCATTATTTATGGGTGTGAGAATAAGGTTACCAGATTTTTGGCAGACAAAGTCGTGGGGGGGGGGGGGGAGGAAGGGACACCTTAGTTTGGGACTTGAGCAACATAGCATGGAAGAGGGAAGAGAAGTCATTACCCTGCCCCCCTTCCATCCCATGACAGAAACAGTATCACTTCCAAGTAGACAAATTGACTGAGAAATGGCAACAGTGATGCGTTTCCCCCGCACTGCGCAGAATATAAAGATAATGGACAAATTCTAAAAACTGGCGTATGCAAATCACTAATTTTAAAATTATTTTTTATCAACCCTCTTGGTCCCCATTGCTGGGACTGGGGACGGAAGGCTGCCAAGCGGGTGGGAGTCAAGGACACAGCTTTAAAACTGAGGACAATCCCCATAAATCAGGGACATCTGGCAACCTTAAAGGAGAGGGGATGAATGCTGAAAGATAAAGAAAGGGCGACTGCTGGTGGTGTGAGGGAAGGTGAGGAGTAGTTGAAGGAGTTTGCTGGAAGGTGAGGAAGAGTGGAAAGCTGAATACTGAGGAAGGAGAGGGATGAATTCTTGAAGGCTGGCACAAAGAGGGTAACTACTGAGAAGACGAGGATAGGGTTGAACATTGTGGTAGCCCAAGGAAGGCGTGAGCAGTCTCCCATACAGATACACATGCACTTTAACACCAGTCATTTTGAGTACGCACATCCTTTCCCCCTGTCCGCTATACTAAGTCATTCCAAGCTCAGGTTTACCTGGAGATATAACGTCTCCTGTTTGCGTATATTCCACTGTCAGGCTCTCTTTTACAGGACCAGAATCTCGGCAATGAAACTGATGTGCAGCAGCAGCACCACACCTTCCACATGCTGCCCCCACAATAAGAGCATCTTGTTCTTAGCCACTTCCCCTGGCCTCCGAACCACCAGGTCGGGGCCTAGCGATGTCTACAAGGTTTGCACTCTGTTGCTTTCTTGGATAGGGAAAGCATATGCTCGGCTGCCCCGGATAAATGCTGGAATGAGAGCCCTTCAGTGCACATCTGTTATTTCTTAATTAAGGTTTCTTGCTAATTATTCTTCTTGTCATGATAACGGCGCTTCTGACTCCAGGGAGTACCTAGGAGAAACCAACAAACTCCAACTCCCCTAATTGTGCATCTCTATTAATGAACAGATTCAATTTATACCAAAGAGATCCCACGCTTCAGAAGTGACATTTAATTATACTTTTCCTACTCCACAAGATTCATTTGCTTAAAAATTGTTTATAAATGAACTGATCTTGCCAATGATACATCCAACGCCTCTAACAGGACTGGAAGGCTTGGGAACGAGCATAGGGATGCAGAGTCCGCCACTTTTAGGAGTGGAGGGCTCAGGGGATGAGCACAGAGGTATATAGTTAAGATCCCACTTTCCCATGTTCCAAAAATGTCAAAGTGTTGTAAGTCACTATAAAAATATAAAAAAACAAACAACTAAATATTAGTTCTAAGATAAAACCCATGAAAACCTGATAATCACAGCTCCCTTCAATAACCACAGTTAAAAAAAAAACCCAGCATGTACCAGTAACATGTGCTGTCCGATTCAGATAGGGGCACGTCTGGGCTGTCCGGATGGCCCCAAGTAAGACGGGCCCATTTGGACCCGATTCTGGACCGCAGGAACAAAACGGTCCTGCCATAACCAGAATCGGGCCCAAGGATGGCCCAGCGTGCCCCTGCCGCCTGCAGGGATGTTGTCCCCGAAGGCGCCCCTGACTCCTGTGTCCTCGGCACCCAATTTCCCCACCACCCGAACCAAAGATGGCCTGCTATGACCTGGATAGGGTGGTGAGGACCCCTCTGCACCTGACACTGGCCATGGGGGGGTGGGGGGAATCCCCAGGCCTGATCACCTTTGAGGTGCAATAAGCAGCATGTCCCCGCAGGCCCACAGGACGTACAGGGTGTGACCTGAATCGGCCCCACAGCCCGTGTTTCAGAATCAGGCCCATAGGCTCCCATCTCTCATCTGCAGCTTATTTAGGAAAGACCTAGTTTTTTAAAATATTTCCTCTGAAAGATGCTATAATCTTGCCATAACCTTACTTCTTCCAGAGGTTGATTCTCCATCTCAGAAACAACCATTAAACAGCTGACACTCTAAGTCTCATCTTTCTCATCTCATTAACCATAGGGCCAACCAAATGAACCACCTGATTAGATCTTAATACTCGACAGGGCACACCACGCTAGCCCGGTTGGCAAGTAACTCAGCCCCATTCACCTTCAGCACCCTAAAAACCAGTCAGCAGCTTAAGATTGATCCTGGCTTTCACTGGCAACCAATTCAAGATGTTCAACAAAGGGAAAACGTACATTCGCTTTGGTGAACATCTCATTATTACCTGTGCTGCTGCACTTTGAATCATCTAAAGATACCTCAATATGCTGCCTGGCCACCCTACATACAACAGTCTAGATGGGGAACCCCCATATGAAGTAGGTCATACGCTAAAAACAGATGTATGTAATCTGCTTACTGTTTTTAACTTATACCCGGCTGTTCTCACCATCCCAGATACCAGAACCTTTATCATTAACTCTGGATCCAAATAAAAACCCAAACCTTTAATCTCATTTATGGAGGACAAGGTCACAATGTCATCAGCATTCTTTGCCAACTTATTAGTCAGAAGTCAATCAGTGATAAAGTTCAAACCTTCATTCTTCTTATCATATGCTTGTTACTCAACTAAGCCACTCAGTAGTAGAGTTGGATGTGGTGTGCAAAGCTTCAAAAGCCCCAGAAAGATTTGTCTGGTTTTCTCCATAAGATAGTGCAAAACAACTCTGAAGTCCCAGCACCATACGTCATATGTGCCCTGGCCAAAGTCAGACTGAAACCGGTTTAGTAGTGATCACAAGCAATGTGGAAGTTGTCAGCCTGCAGATCTTGTACAAGTCCAAAGTTGCTTGTGTTCATGGTCAACCATCCCTTAAGCTACAGACTGTCTATGTTCAGGTATGGGTCTGGAAGGTGAACCCAGATTGAGTTTCTCGACAGCAAGCATCTTGAAAGGGGTCATAAATGTCCAGATGAGGTGGTAGCTCTGGATCTTGGATCAGAGTGAGTAAACTTGCTGTGGCACTCTGGTAATGAAGGTTTGGTGGGGAGATATTACTCAGCACAGTAGCATTGGATGCTGGTACAGTAGGTCTAAGAGTACTTCTAATGATTTACACTGTAAAATTTAGCAGTGTGTCCATCAAATGCTCATTCTCAAGGTCTTTATGAATGCTGCCCAGTTGGTTCTGGTCATTTTTGAAATCAGACAGTTACATGGCTTTAGTTCAACTGCCATCTTAGATAAGTGTTTTTTTTTAAAGTGAGGGTGTCATCTAAAGTGGATTTGGTTCCTGGTGCAATTTTTGACCAAGGAGGAAATGTTATGTTCTTTTGAAGCAATTGCATGATGTAGATGGAACACCAAGAGACTTCATGAGAGCTATGGCAGCTATAGTGGCTATAATTTGTTGAGGTTTATCCTATTTAGCTAGAGAAATAACAGTGTTTGTAAAATAAATTGAGAGGGAACTTGTCAATTGGCTAAGGTCTGCTTAGCCACTGGAATGCAAGTCTGTTGGGTCAAAGGAGACAGACAACTGTGTAGACTCCTTTACATTCCAGACTGTGGAAGGACTTTTCATGTGTGTGTTTGATTTAGAGTAAAACACAGGAAGCACTATTTCCTCATTTACATGGAAAGGAGCAACTACCTTTGGTAAGAATTTAGGATGAGTATGTAGAACTATTCTTTAGTTTGAAGGTCAATCTCATCCATCAAGAATTCCTTAATCTTACTGTCTCTTCCTCTTTCAGCTCTCCAACAGTGCCTACTCATTAGCTCACCATTAGTAGCCCCTCTGTATGGAGAGATAAATCTCTGCTCTTGAGAATCTTGTCTAGGTCCTTCATAGCCATTCTGTCAAGAGCAATGCATCATCGGATTTCTTGACTACTTGGTATTTTTAATAATGTGATATGGATGTGAAAGGTGGACAGTGAAAAAGATAGACAGAAAGAAAATCAACACCTTCTTATTATGGTACTGGCAAAGAATACTGTATATACCATGGACTGTCTAAAGAGCAAACCAGTCCGTGCTAGAGGAGATCAAACCTAAGCTTTCTTTAGAAGCTCAGATGACAAGATTTCAACTTTCATACTCTGGATACATCATGCGAAGAGAGAGATCATTAGAGAAAGACATCATGCTTGGCAAAGTTGAAGGTCAACACAAAAGAGAAAGGGCAGCAATGAGATGGATCGATACAATAATAGCAGCAACTAATGCACTATCAACAATTTTCGCCTGACTGAAGGCCGAACATAGTTTATAACAACTATCCAGAGGATCCCATGAGTCGGCTCTAACTTAATGGCACTTTAAACAAGTAAAGTAGCCCCTCTACCACATTACTGTCTTCTCACAGCACTCTCTTAGTGCTGACCCATGAACCTGCCATTACCATCTCCCCTGCCATATTTTCTATATTGCAGTCTAAATCATCATTTAACTTAGCTACCACTCTTTCTATGACTAAGATCATCTCATCCACAAGGAAGACCACGTGTTCTCTTGAACCTATCACCCATCCAATTGGCTTTGTGGCCCCGTTCTAGGCCTGCTTCCATTCATCCTCATACTCCTCAACCATAGCCTGTCTTCTGGGCATGTACCTGACCTTTGGAAAATGGTTGAGCCCGATTTTCAGTTGGGCAGGGCTAAATGCCATAGCTACATAGCCCTGCCCACGACCCCTTAACTCCAGATTTTCACTTCTGCGGCGTCGGAAGTGAAAATCCGGGGTTCGCTGCATAACCAGGCAGTCTCCGTAGATCTCTCCATAGTGTTCGATCTAGTTGATCACAGCTTTCTCCTCTCCAGCCTCGAAGATATCGGACTAACAAGTCAGGTCCTGCAGTGGTTTCAGTTCTTCCTAACCAGCCCTTGAGGATAATTTTATAAGAGGGTGCTTAGTTAAAGCACTGTGGGGCATGCTCACTAAAATGCGCTAGGTTAATGCACAGCAAGTCCCAAAAATTAGCACAGACCCATGCTAAACTGCTAGAGGCTTGTCCACCATGTCCCATTGCAGTTACTGCAGGGAGACACACCTCACTGTGCCAACCGGCCAGCACATTTAGCGTAAGTGCACTTATTACCAGTCACTGTGGAGGCAGGAAGTGTACCCACACTAAAGGAAGCCACCGCGGTTAGTGTGCACTAGTGCCAGCTGTGCTAATTACAATGTGCTGCCAATGCCTACACTCCACCTCTAACTTGCCCAATCACTGCCCCTTCCAGTGCTAACATTTAGCACAGGACGTCTACAGCACTGCCCCAGGCTACCTATCAGTGCAGCATGGATAGTACATGGTAAACCCCATGTTCTTAGTGCACTTTAGTAAGCACGCTCCTATATAAGGTACCTAAGTTAAGCCTATTTTATAACAACAAGTAAATGCCTACTTGTCTATAAAATACTAACCTAAGCGGCAGAGATCGTGCCTTAAATTAAAGGCACGGACATTTATAGCAGCCCTAGAATTGGTGTAAATGCCCGTACCTAAAGTTTTCAAGAACACACATTCCTAACGAAGGGGATTTGTTATGTTGGAGAGAACTGGCCAGTTGGCCACCATTCAACTCTGCACTTTTGATTTTCCTGGATTGGGTGGGCCTTATCCTCCTTTATCTCAGGACCCAGCCTACAAATCTTGTAGGACTCGTTAGCATGGCCAACCCACCCTACTGTTTCCATTGGATCTCCCTCTGCTGAACCCTTTCACCCTACTCTTTCTTGCTAGCTGGTGCCCACTACAGATTCATCAAGAAGAAAATGTCATCCCTTAATTGTTCGTTAACAAGAATTAATTGGAGCAGAAAAGAATGGCAAACAGTGACTGTGAGCTAAATGGATTGAGTTTATTGCCCAGAATCTTCCTAGCTTGTTTGCTTTTCACTGGAGAACATTATTCAGACAGTTTAAGGGACCCATAAAACCAGGTCGTTAAGCACAAGTTTCCCAGCGCTGAAATGAAAGATACAAATAAGGAAGGAAAAATGCCAGTGGTTGGAAGACTGGTTGCCATCTACTGGGGCTCCTAAATGCAAGTCATGATGGAGAAAGACTCTGTCCTTTGGGAACCTTGACAACAAGGTTTCTCCCTCTGTCTTTAGAGTCACCCCACAGCAGACCTTTCAAGAGATGCAGGACAAATACTGACATGCCCCATTGTGAGTTTGAAGACTCTTTCCACTAGAATAAAGAGCTACATGTACATGTTATTTGGAGAAGTAATAGACTCATATTTGGTCCAGTCATCTTACAATCTCTCTCTCTGCTGTAGCCTTTAATGGGAACACAGTCTGAGCGCTAGCCACTGTTCCCTCTAAGCTGTGCGTGTGTGCGCGCGCACACACCTCGCCGAGCGAGCGCACATACTTTACAACAGAGCGCACAAAAATTACAGCTCTAATTCTGATAGAAAACAACACAGGCGTCTTAAAATTTAAAAGTTATGATTATAATTACTAGAAATTTCCCGCTTCATTTAGTAATCGTCTATTTTCATTTAATTTGATTAAAATCAATGTGGTGTACATACTGTATTCTGACATGTAGTCAAATTTTAAAGTATATAACTCCGAGTGTCTTTATGTGGCGCACAAAAATTTATCCTTCCTTCAAAAGCTGCACACAGCTGATATTTTATGCGCACACAGCCTGCAGAAAATTAGAGGGAACATTGGCGCTAGCTACGTGCATGCATTTTTCAAACTTCAATGTAAATGTGTATTTTTCTACACTGACTGACTTACACCCCCTGAAATGCCTCTTCTTATGATGGCACTTATTCTTATGCAGGTTTATTCTGCTGATGTAACCCATGATATTGTTTGAACCCAGCAGTTGCTTCCTGCTCCTTTTCTTTCCAGTCCACTGAGAACCAGGATGAGATTTGGTTCCAGGAGCGTTGATTTGAACTATCTGGGGATTCACCCCCTCCCCCCCAGGTTTTATATTCCCTCACTGAGACATACTCTCTGGGCTCATTACAGTGACTATCCTTGTCTGGGGGGCCTTGCAGCCTGGCTCCATTTGGACTCTTGCTCCAACCAGTGAAGGAGTAGCCTAATGGTTAAGAACACTGGCTTGGAAACCCAGAAACCAGTGTTCAATTCCCACTAGCACTCCTTGTGCCCTTGGGCAAGTCACTTAACCCTCCATTGCCTCAAAAAAAATCCAAGTTATCAATGTCCCTTTTTAATGTACATTACCAAGTTTAAGTTTCAATGTAAACCACTTTGATTGAAATAATAAAGCAGTATATAAAACCTGGTAAATAAATAAAATCTAGGCATCATGCCCACAAAATAATCACAACAGCCCCACATGACTGTGCCTGTTGTCTTGTATCATCCCCTGCCCAGGCCAACAAGGGGGGGCAGACATCCCCAACTGGGAATGAAACTAGGGACCTTCTGTATGGCAGCCTTAACCATCTGAGCCACTGGGCCAGCCCTGTATAGCCCCAATTTTAACAGTGTAAGTATTTAAAAATGTGTCTATTTGTGTTGATTTGGCACATGAGGCAATGTCCTATTGTAATTTGGAAACTGGTTGAGAGATAGAAAACAAAGAATAGGGATAAATGGTCAGTTTTCTCAGCGAAGGAAGGTGAATAGTGGAGTTCCCCAGGGATTTGTATTGGGACTGATGCTTTTTAATATATTTATAAATGATCTGGAATCTGCAAGAAGAAGCAAACTGATTACATTTGTAGACAATAAGACCATGTGGCCTCTCCAGCAAAACATCCATGAAAAGCCATCTTGTCACGTCACAGAACTGAATGCCCCATTTTCTATTATTTTATTCCAACTGGGCAGATGATAGACTGAGCCTGTCATGCAAAGATTTGACGTTTTGGTTTTCTGCATGTAACTCAGGCTAATACATAGATAGCAGACCACAGCTTCTCACTGTAAATATCACTTTTTATTTTTTTTAATGCATTTGTTTCTTTCTTTCTTTTTTTATGAGTGAAACATCTTGACTACTTCTTTTTATGAAGTATATAGCAACATTAAACAGAATTGATGAGTCTCACCCATCCCACAATTTTTCCCCCCCCCCCCCCCCCACACACACACACTCTTGTAGTATACATAAGAACATAAGATATGCCATACTGGGTCAGACCAAGGTCCATCAAGCCCAGTATCCTGTTTCCAACAGTGGCCAATCTAGGTAATAAGTACCTAGCAGTTTCCCCAAAAGACACAGATTCCTCAAAGCTTGTATTGGATCAAGCAGTGATATCCCGTGTCCCTTTTAATAATGGTTTATGGACCTTTCCTCCAGGAACTTGTCCAAAACGTTTTTAAACCCAGGTACACTAACAGCTTTTACTACATCCTCTGGTAACAAATTCCAGAGTTTGATTACACATTGAGTGAAAAAATATTTTCTCTTATTAGTATTAAATAGGTTACCCTGTAGCTTCATTGCATGCCCCCTAGCCTTTTTATATTCTGATGACGTAAACAATCAAATCTACATTTACCCGTTCCACTCCATTCATTAATTTATAGACCTCTATCATATCTCCCCTCAGCCGTCTCTTTTCCAGGTTGAAGAGCCCTAACCTTTTTAGCCGAGCATGAACCAAGGGCAGTTGGAGGTGGTCAAGAATGAAATGGAACGTGTACAACTTGATCTGTTGGGTGTCAGCGAACTGAAATGGACAGGCATCGGGCACTTTGCATCAGATGATCACATGGTCTACTACGCTGGAAATGAACGACAAAGAAGAAATGGTGTTGCATTTATAATAAAGAAGAAACTTGCAAGAACTGTAATGAAATACAATGCAGTCAGCGAACGCTTAATCTCTATTCGTCTACGAGGATTGCCTATCAACACAACTATAATTCAAGTATATGCCCCAACAACAGCTGCAGAAGGGAATGAAATTGAAGAGTTCTATGAACAAGTACAAGCTGAAATTGACAGAACATGCAAACAGGATATCCTGATAGTCATGGGTGACTGGAACGCAAAAGTTGGCAACAAAGAAGAAGGCAAAGTAGTTGGAAAATATGGACTTGGCAACAGAAATGAAGCTGGAGAAAGAATGATAGAATTCTGCAAGACCAATGATCTATTCATTTCAAACACCTTCTTCCAGCAACACAAGCGGCGACTGTACACATGGACTTCACCCAATGGATTGTTAAAAATCAAATTGACTACATCTGTGGAAGTCAACGATGGAAAAGTTCTATAACATCAACAAAGACAAAACCTGGAGCTGACTGTGGTACAGATCATCAACTACTAGTATGCAAACTCAAGCTAAAGTTGAAAAAGAGTAAACCACTCATGAATGCAGCAAAATATGACCTTGAGAATATACCACTGGAATTTAAAGACTGCCTGCAAAATCGATTTGCTGCTTTAGATACAAATGACAGAGCTCTGGAAGAGTTATGGAATGACATCAAGAAGGTTGTGTTGGAAGAAAGAGAAATCTCTACAAAAGGTGAAAAAGCAAAAACGGCCAAAATGGATGACGGAAGAAACTCTGAAAATTGCCCAGAAACGCAGAGAAGCTAAAGCCAGAGGAGAAAGAAAGATAATCGCAGAACTCAAAGATTTCCAACGTGCAGCAATACAGGACAAGGAAAAGTACTACAATGATACTTGCAAGGAAATAGAAGCAGAAACTATTAGAGGAAGAACAAGATTGGCTTTCCTAAAGCTACGAGAGTTAAAGAAAAAGTTCCAGCCTCAAATTGGAATGTTACAAGATGCTCAAGGTTCTATGTTGAATGATGCCGAGAAGATCAAGAAAAGGTGGAAGGAATATACAGAGTTTTTATATGATAAAGATCAAGTGGACCAACAGTCGTTTCAACCTGTACCTTATGATCGGGAACCATTGGTGATGAAAGAAGAAGTTGAAGCAGCATTGAAAGCCTTATCAAAGAACAAAGCACCAGGCATTGATAGCATTCCCATAGAAGTATTGCAGCAATCTGATGCAGCTGTTACCATACTTACAAGGCTCTGCCAAGAAATATGGAAGACAACATCATGGCCAACTGACTGGAAAAGATCTGTGTTTGTACCAATACTAAAGAAAGGTGATCCAACTGACTGTGGAAATTATCGAACAATCGCTCTGATCCCACATGCCAGCAAGATTCTACTGAAGATTATTCAAAAGAGACTACAACCATACCTGGAACAAGAACTACCTGAAGTGCAAGCAGGGTTCAGGAAAGGGCGAGGAACGAGAGACATCATTGCAGATGTGAGATGGATCCTTGAAAAGACTAAAGAATACCAAAAGGATATCTATTTGTGCTTTATCGACTATAGCAAGGCTTTTGACTGTGTAAACCATGAGAAACTCTGGGCCACATTAAGAAGCATGGGTATACCAGAACACCTGATCGTTCTCTTGCACAATCTGTACATTGATCAAGAAGCAACAGTTCGAACGGAACAAGGAGAAACAGAATGGTTTAAAATAAGCAAAGGTGTAAGACAAGGCTGCATACTTTCCCCCTACCTGTTTAATTTATATGCAGAACAAATCATCAGAGAAGCAGGATTGTATGAAGATAACAGAGGTGTGAAGATTGATGGAAGACTCATCAACAACCTTCGCTATGCTGATGATACTACATTACTGGCTGAAAGTGAAGATGATCTGAAACATTTGCTTCTCACAATCAAAGAACATAGTCTCAAAATGGGCCTGCACCTTAATGTAAAGAAGACAAAGATCATGACAACTGGCATAATCAACAGGTTCATCGTTGAAGGAGAAGAAATTGAAATTGTGAACCTATCTATTTACTACACATTACAACAATACAGATCATCCCTCAATAGATTTAGATAAAGGCTAACCAGTTTTTGTCTGAGATGTCCCAATGACCTAAACAAACAATTCTACATAGCTGAAACTGTACTTGCACAATGCTTAAGCCCTACATAATGTGTATCTGTATATAATGTATATAGTTTGCACTGTTCTGTTCTGTGCTCATCAGTTTTAACATTTGCTGTTTGCTTATTTTATTGCTTTTGGTTATATGATGTTACATGTAAAATAAACTCTGCTTTGTTGATTGTTGTTTATTGTGAACCGCAACTGATCTATGGAAGATGCGGTATATAAATGATTGTTAAATAAATAAATAAACTTTAACCTACTTGAATCAACTATCAATAAAGAAGCAACAAGCAGTCAAGAAATCAAACGACGCATTGCTCTTGGCAGAATGGCTATGAAAGACCTAGATAAGATTCTCAAGAGCAGAGATGTCTCTCTCCATACAAAGATTTGACTTGTTCAAGCCATGGTATTTTCAATAACATCATATGGATGTGAAAGCTGGACAGTGAAAAAGACAGACAGGAAGAAAATTGATGCCTTTGAATTATGGTGCTGGAGGCGAATACTGTGTATACCATGGACTGCCCGAAGAACAAACCAGTCGGTACTAGAGGAGATCAAACCTAAGCTTTCTTTAGAAGCTCAGATGATAAGACTTCGACTTTCATACTTTGGACACATCATGCGAAGAGAGAGATCATTAGAGAAAGACTTCATGCTTGGCAAGATAGAAGGTCAACGCAAAAGAGGAAGACCAGCAATGAGATGGATCGATACAATAACAGCAGCTACGGGTACCAATCTGTCAACAATGAGCCGCCTGACTGAAGATCAAACACAATTTAGGATAGCTATCCAGAGGGTCGCCATGAGTCAACTCCGACTCGACGGCACTTAACAACAACATCATATCTCCCCTCAGCCGTCTCTTTTCCAGGTTGAAGAGCCCTAACCTTTTTAGCCTCTCTTCATAGGAGTATCCTTCCATCCCCTTTACCATTTTGGTGGCTCTTCTCTGTACCTTTTCTAATAACGCTATATCTTTTATAAGATACGACGACCAGAACTGCACACAATATTCAAGGTGTGGTCGCACCATGGAACGATACAGAGGCATTATAATATCCTTTGTTTTATTTTCCATTCCTTTCCTTATTACACCTAGCATTCTATTTGCTCTCTTGGCCATCGCTGCACACTGAGCGGAGGGTTTTAACATGTTATCCCCGATGACACTTAAATCTTTTTCCTGGGTGGTGGTTCCCAATGTGGAACCCTGCATCATGGTACCATAGTTTGGGTTGTAATTTCCTAGGTGCATAACTCTGCACTTGTCCACATTACATTTCATCTGCCATTTGGAAGCCCAGATCACATGTATGCCATGCTTTAAGAAAAGTGGAAAGAAGGCCAAAAAACTGCCAGCATGTTTTAAAGGTGAGGTCAGAGAGGCTGTTGTAGCCAAAAAAGAGAAAATTTGAAAAAAAGCTTGCAGTGGAAGCAAAATGCATAATAAAAACGTTTTCAAGTACATTCATAGCAAAAAGCCTGTGTGAGAGTCAGTTGGATGACTAGATGATAGAGGGGTAAAAGGGGCACTTAGGGAGGACAAGGCCATAGCAGAGAGACTGGATGAATTCTTTGCTTCGATCTTTACTGAAGAAGTACGGAAGTTACCCATTCCTGAAATGGTATTTAAAGGTGATCAGAAGAATTGAAAGAAATATTGATAAACTGGGAAGATGTATTAGAACTTATTGATAAAGAGTAGAAAATCACCTGGACCAGATGGTATACATCCAAGGGAATTTAAAAAAATGAAATATGAGATTGTAGACCTACTATTACTAATCTATGAACTATCATTAAAATAAACCTGTAGTACTTTATTGAATTAATTTATTTATAAGCTTTTATATTCCATCACTTCCATAGATCAGTGGTGGTTTACAATGAAACACAACCAAGTTACATTATAACATTCATGAACTTATGTACAAATAACACATTGAGTAACAAAGTAACTAAATATTGTATCAATTTTGTAACTTATTGACAATTAAGTGATGATGAGATAAGTAGTGTCGCCTGAGCAATGAGCATCTTAGCAATTGGGTAGTTCTTAAGAGATCTGAAGTGTTTTGATGGATTGTGATGGCTATGTTGAGTAGGTGCTGGGTTAAGTTGCCTGTGACTGTTGATCCAAGGTACATGAAAATTGGAGAATGGCCAATGTAATGCCAGTGGTTCCAGGGGTGATCTGGGAAAATAGATCAGTGAGCCTGACATCAGTACCAGCCAAAATGGTAGAAACCATTATAAAGAATAAAATTACTGAACGTGTAGATAGTCATGGTTTAATGGGATAAAACCGACATGGATTTAGCCAAGGAAGATCTTGTCTTACAAATCTGTTATATTTTTTTGAAGGTGTGAATAAGCAGGTAGACAAAGGTGAGCCGGTTGATATGGTATATCTGGATTTCCAGAAAGCCTTATGAGAGACTCCTGGAAAAATTAACAAGTGATGGGATAGGAGGCAGCATATTACGGTGGATCAGGAACTGGTTAAATGATAGAAAGCAGAGAGTAGGGCTAACTGGCCAGTTTTCTAAATAGAGAAAAGTAAATAGATAAAATGACCTAGAAATGGGAACAGCAAGTGAGGTGATCAAATATGCAGATGACACAAAACTATTCAAAGTTGTTAAAGCACAAGAGGATTGTGAAAAATTGCAAGAGAACCTCGATAACTGGAAGAATGGACATCCAAATGGCAGATGAAATTTAATGTGGACAAGTGAAAAGTTGAAAACCATCCAAACTACAGTTACATGATGCAAGACTCCACATTAGGAACCACCACTCAGGAAAAAGATTTAGGTGTCATTGTGAATAATACATTTAAAGCCGCCACCCAATGTGCAGCAGTGGCCAAGAAAGCAAATAGAATCTAGGAATAATAAGGAAAGAAATGGAGAATAAACCAAAGATATTATAATGCCTCTGTATCGTTCCATGGTGTGACCTCACCTTGAATATTGGGTGCAATTTTGGTCGCCATATCTTAAAAAGGATATAGTAGAATTAGAAAAGGTACACAGAAGAGCCACCAAAATAGTAAAGAGGATGGAAGGATACCCTATGAGGAGAGGCTTAAAAGGTTAGGGCTCTTCAACTTGGAAAAGAGACGGCTGAGGGGAGATATGATAGAGGTCTATAAATTAATGAATGGAGTAGAACCAGTAAATGTAGATCGATTGTTTACTCCATCAAAATGTAGAAAGACTAGGAAACATGCAATGAAGTTACAATGTAACCCATTTAAGTGGAATAAGAGACAATCTTTTTACACTCAACGTGTAATCAAACTCTGGAATTCGTTACCGGAGGAGGTAGTAAAAACCATTAGTGTAGCTGGGTATAAAAAAGGTTTGATCAAGTTCCTGGAGGAAAGGTCCATAAACCACTATTAAAGAGGACCCGGTAAATCCACTGCTTATCCCGGGACAAGCATTATGGAACCTATGTAGCTTTTTGGGTACCTGTCAGGTACTTGTAACCTAGATTGGTCATTGTTGGAAACAGGATACTGGGTTTGATGGATCTTGGTTTGACCCATTATGGCATATCTTATCTTTTTATGTGGTAGGAAACTGAAGAGGTCTTTATTTATTTTTCCAATAAAAATAATTTGGAAGAGAAATTATACATGCAATGCACGCCTTCAAGTCAGTGCTGACTCCTGGTGACCCAGCAGCTCCTGGGTTTTCTTGGCAGTAGATTGCCAGGCCTTTCTTCTGAGGTAATGGAGAGTTATGTGGCTTACTGAAAGCCACAAGGAATGTTAGTGGGAATTGAATACTGGACTTTTGGTTACCAAGCCAGTACTCTAACCATTAGGTTACTCCTCCAAGATATATACATAGGGCTTCTGATTTTGGGTTTATACCGATAAACACCAATTGGAAAACTATACACAACAAATTTAAAAAGGTGCTTATTAGATAAACACCATAAGAACAACAGTTTCTCTAGGACTCTCTCGCTCCTCCCCTGTCATAACTTGTATTCTTTAATCGGGTTTTGTGAAGTATACAAAATGTAAATAGTTCTGACAGTTTACTGCACTATTATCTGTAAAAAGTTAGACATTTCCGTTCTATGTAATGTATACAGAAGTATTAAGAATATCTTCTTCTATGTATACAGAAGTATACAAAACTATTAACTTGTTCCATGTAAACCGCCCCTGATCCCTGGAAGGGGCGGTATAGAAAAAAATAGATAAATAAATAAGGATCTGAACAGGGGTGATGGAAGGCCTTTTTCTTTGGGGAGGGTGCCAAGCTTCACCCTAACTCTGCCCCAAGCTCTGCTCCACAAGCAGACACCCTTCCTGTTCTGCCCACAGGGATCTGATGTTATTTATTTATTTATTGTTTCTTATATACCGCACTCTTAGAAATCAGCGCGGTTCACATAAAACAAAGGTTGTGCCAGGGCACTTACATTGAACTGGAAGCTTAACTTGGATATCAACTGGGATTAACTATGTACAACAAACATTTGATTACAAGTAGTATCCACAAGATTATATACATTAATGGTGTTCATGTGTTCGCAGGGGGTGTCAGGTTGGAGGGTTGTGAGTAGTGTAAGAGAAAGAGGTGGTGCTTAAGCGCTTTTCTGAATTGTGCTAGGTCCTTTATGGCTCTAACGGCTGCGGGAAGAGCGTTCCAGCAGCTGGGGACATAGAATTGAAAGGCTCTATTCCTTGCTAGCTCTGTACATTTAGTTATTTCCTTGGGGATCAGCAGTGTGTTGGTGGTGTGCGATCTCCTTTCTCTATTGGCTGTAACCGGGTGAATCAGGTCCATTAAGGCTAGGGGAGCTAACTTATTGATGATCTTGAAAGTGATAACGGTTACCTTGTAGGTTAAGCGACAGTATATTGGCAACCAATGTAGGTTCTTAAGGACCGGAGTAATGTGATCACCTCTGGCCGCTCCACTCAGTACACGTGCAGCAGCATTCATAGCTAGCTGTCAGGGGTTTAAGGGGTTTTTGGGGAGACCTTGCAAGATTACATTTGCGTAATCAAAGTGGGGGGTCACCTATGTTCCGTGGACAGACAGGAAGGGTCTTTGGCACAATCGCGGCTTCTCTTCTTTTTCTGCCCATGGGGGATGGGATCCCTTTGGGCAGTCTACTGCCTGTCATGCTGCGATGTTTGGTGGGGCCAGGGCCTGTGTGACCCACTCCTTCCCGACATCTATGGATACAAACATATTTGATTCCTCTGGAAAAGGTACCAAACAATAGAACCAGTGGCATGAAATACTAATGTAAACACCGAGGTTTCCTTCTGCCATCAGAGAGTCACGAATTAACTGGAACAGAAAGTTCTGAGCCCCCTTCTTTTTGGGGATCATGTAAGGTACTGCACAGCCTGATGCTGATGTAGAATCAGGTAATGCATATTTCGGCAGGCCACCCCATTAATTTCCTGGAGGTGTGGGAGCCCTACCTTCAGACTTTCATGCCCTGAAGTCGTAGTCTGGTACTTAATTGCATGAATGTATAAGAGAGGACTTGGTGAATGTGACAGCTCTAAGAATTGTGTGGTATGGGAGGAGAAGTAAAGAACTTCTTAAATAATACGGTTATGTTGGTCACCTATTGGAAGTAGCAATTTTGTCTTGGCCTTGGATTTGTTATTCTTCAATAAACAGATTTGACCCTAACTGGAAAGCAAACACCTAAACTTACAATTTATAAACACCTAAAAATAGAAGCCCTAATTGTACATAAGGAGTCAAGAATGTCTGCCTATCTGGGGGCAAAAGAACTCTCTGAAAATGTAATGGAACAGGAGAGAATTTGGTGGGGGGAAAGCCAGTTAAAAGACACATCACATTCCAAACAAGGGCCAGATCAGACCAGGGAGTTCTAGAGAAACTAGCTTCCCCAAAAAATGGCCCAGTGCATTCACATGAAGCATAGCTGTGAAACTCTCCCAGTCTCAGAAACACACAGATAAAAATGGATATGTATCAGTGGTGAACGTTCCAATGGGGGGCATCCAAATAAAATTTTGCTGAGGGCTCCCCTATCTCGGCTGCCCACTGCAGAGACTCAACCTCTCCCTCCGCAGCGGCAGCACCACAACCTCCCTTATCAACCTCCCCCTTCGCTCCGGCGGTGGCAGCCCCGCATGGCAAACTTAATTTAATCTGTTTGCCATGCCCTCCCCCCTGCAATGCAGGGGCTGCTTGGGCAGAATTTACCCCACTGATATGCAGATAGATACATACATAGAGAAACACGAAGACACAGACAAGACAGACATACAAACATTTCCCGCTTTTCCATACACACATTTCCCCACGTTGTTTTTCCAAACCAACTGAATGATTGAGTACTGCTGCAGTCTTACCGCCTCTCCCATCTCCCACACAGGCAGAGGAGTTGGAAAGAATTCTATGAGCCCTGCTCTGCATGCTTTTCCTACTTCTTTGAAATCAAATGCATAGGAACGCACTTGAAATGTTCTTTATAATAATTATAATGTCGTTACTCAATCCATTTTACATAATGGTTAAGGGAAAGTGGGGACCTCAGTTGTGGGAACCCTGCCGGTTCAAAAAACACCAGTGGCTCATGGTTTTTCCTCCCCATTATTGTCTTTCATCAGTCCCCAGCTGTCAACCTGTTTATTACATTTTTAAATGCAAGTAAAACTTTAAAAAACTATACTTTGCTGAATTAGAAAATCCCAAACCAGCAACGTAAGGAATTCCCACTATGGAATTTGTGCTCTTGACTCAAGTTTTGCCATAAATTGTATTTAAAAATTTAATAAATGGCTGACAGGTGGCAGTAGACTCGAAGGTAGGAAAAAGGGGAAGGATGGCAAATGCTGGGCTGGACTTGGAGAGGAGGAAAGGGAAAGATAGCAGATGCTAGACTGGGCAATAACATACAAATGGGGCTTGGAGAAGTGGAGGGCACTGATGCTGTTGTGGGACGTGGAGAAAGGGCAGTCACTGGAGAAGTGCGGTTTGTGTCATTAAACTGAATCCACCTGGTGGTTGTTAAGTGATGTTCTTGATGTCAACTCTTGGCGACCCTCTGGCTAGTTGTCCTAAACCAGGGGTAGGGAACCCTGGTCCTGGAGAGCCGCAGACCAGTCAGGTTTTCGGGATATCCTTAATGAATATGCATGAGATATATATGCATTAGAGATATCCTGCCAACCTGACTGGTTTGTGGCCCTCCAGGGCTGGATTTGGAGACCCCTGCCTTACACCTCTGTCAGTTAAGATTGTGAGTGGGCAAGGTACAGATGTCCTAGACATCGAAAGGGTATATAGAATGTGTCACATTCCTCCTCGATTCTCACCACCACCAAAAAGTTGTCTAATAGACAATATTTTGGTGGTGGTGAGAAGTGAGGAGGAATGTGACACATTCTGTCTAACCTTTTTGATGTCTTGGACTTTTGCACCTTGCCCACTCACAATCTTAAATGACAGAGGTGTAAGGCAGGGGTCTCCAAATCCAGCCCTGGAGGGCCACAAACCAGTCAGGTTGGCAGGATATCTCTAATGCATATATATCTCATGCATATTCATTAGGGATATCCCGAAAACCTGACTGGTCTGCGGCTCTCCAGGACCAGGGCTCCCTTACCCCTGTCCTAAACTGTGTTCGGTCTTCAGTCAGGCAGCTAATTGTTGCTAGAGTGGCATCCATAGCTGCTGTTATTGTCTCGATCCATCGCATTGCTGGCCTTCCTCCTTTGCACTGGATCCGTTTAAATACACAAATACACTGATAAAGCCTTATTATTCCAACCCTGGAAAAAGCACCTAATTGCCTCAGAAATTAACCTCTAAATTTCCAAACGATAAATGCCTAGAACTGGAAGCTTTAAACATTCTGCACGCTCAAATATAAGGGATTAGATTTTGAAAGGGAAAGTTCCAGATGACAGCTTCCAGGATCTGGATCTCTCTCTTAGCTTTTGCTTTCCGTGGATAGTGCTTCTGAATCTCCTTACAGACCGCTTTGGTACTGTTCAGAAAGTGCGGGGGTATATGGGTGGAGCGGAAAGTTTTCTGGAGAAAACTGAATTTCATTCCACTATCTTGGTAACTATCTGGACAGCAAAAAGCTGTCCTAAAGTTATCCAGATAGTTAGATGTTTGTTTTTTTTTTCAAGTGTGGTCAAGTCAATACTGACTCCTGGCTACCCAGCAGCCCCTAGGTTTTTTTTGGCAAGGTATCATCGAAAGTAGATTGCCAGATCTCTTCTTCTGAAGCAATGGAGGGTAAAGCGACTTGCCCAATGCGTTCTAGTGGGAATCGAACCTAGATCTGTTGAGTTGTAGGCTGTTAGGTGAATAGCAGCCTGAAAATTGCAGCTATTTGGATTTCTCTGGTAGTCGTTACTCTGTCTAGACATTGTATGCCAGCCACTATCCAGATAGCATTTTTGAATATCTGGAAGTAGCATTGAACATCTGGTTTATTTTTAACACAACCGGTGTTTAAAAATCTCTTTTCTTTTCTCCTTACATCAACAAGGATTTTTAAAAAGGGAGGTTTTGCCATTTACCTTCCCCTCGTGCTAGATCACAGTGAAAAACTTGGGTCACACCAAAGATTAGCCTAACCTTACTTTCAATTCATTGGGAAAGAAAGAAAGGGTCTCACAGCTCCTACCTAGGGTTGCCATCTGGCTCCAGATGCGCCCGACACACTTGATCCAGTCCTAGGTTTACCCCACTGCATGCAGGGACATGTAGTTCTCATTTTTCCAATGCACTCCATAAGAAAAGCAAGACTACATGTCCCTGCATGCAATGGGGTAAACCCAGGACTGGATCAAGCCTGTCGGGTGCATCTGGAGCCAGTTGGCAACCCTACTCCTACCTAATGCATCACAGGGCAAAGACGTCTTCAGGGAAAAAGGCTACCTAACTTCAACTTGGTAATGTACATTAAACAGGGACATTGATAACTTGGATTCTTCTGAGGCAAAGGAAGGTTAAGTGACTTGCCCAAGGCCACAAGGAGTGCTAGTGGGAATCAAACCCTGGCCTCTTGGTGCCCAAGCCAGTGCTCTAGCCACTAGGCCACTCCTCTACTGTTGAGGACTCCCCTCCCCTTCTGCCCCCTCCCCCACCCCCCACCAATTGTATTACAGAAACCTGCCTTAAGCAGGCTGAAAATCCAAATGGTTATTATTCTGATACACCACCCCAAAATCATGGTCATGGCACAGAATTATCTTCTGTGGTCATGAAGAGAGAGTGCAGACGTACACTAGAGAGTCAGCCTCAGCAGCAGCACAAGGGAAGCATGAAACAAATATTCCCGGACTCTTTTAGCTCATACGTAATTCATCAGGATTACTCAGTCTAGGTGATTCATGCTGGACCATAAAAAAGAAACTCCTTTCTCTGCATTACTCAGCACCAGCAAACTCACCTTCTAAATAAAAAAACAGCTGCCTTCCAAGAGAGACATAAGATGAGAAATGCTTGCACCGGGGTCATTGCCAGTTACTGAACGATTCCATTCCCTCCTGACCGATTCTATTCTTCAAACCTGTTACACTGTATTTGCGATTGCAATGGCCTGTAATTTAAAAGATGAGCTCTGTGCTGGTGAATGAGATGTATAAAGAACCTCACCCCACGTTCCTTTTGTTATGTCCATGAGAGCAGGGCTGGCCCAACGATCAGGCAAGACTTGACAACCACTTCTTGAGAGGGGGGGAGGGAGAGAGTACAAAGAGCAGCAGCATTCAGAGCAAAGCATAGATTGTGATAGCCACACAAACTCAACGAGCCGTCAGTCCTAGATGTCTCCATTTAGCATCGGGGCTGCTCGGTTACGGATATGCAGCGGAAGTAAGGTGCAGCAAAGGCTGGTCTTACTTATGCCATAGAAGCTAATTGGGCAGCGGTGGAATAGCCCCACTGCCCGTTTAGTTGTCTGGTTCTGTTCTTGACCCAGCTATTCAATGCCGATGACTGGATATGGCCCCAACATTGAATATCCTGCCTAAGAATCAGCTTTAGGCTTTTTCATATTAATAAAGAACATCCTTCCTTTTGCTGTCCGCGACTTTGACTGGGTGAAGTTACACAGTTCTACAGGACGGTGGGTGGAAAGGTGGCATACAGATGATCATGATTGTTGCGTTTAACAAAGCTCAGAGCGGCTAAGGCTGAACGTCTACTTTGGGCACCCACTATCTTGACCCAGCACTAGGGCCGGCTCTGCATGAGGGACTAATCAAGTGCGTATGAGAGAAGGAACTCTTTCTCCAATTCATGAAACTAATTACTGGATACACTATTAACGTTGTTCTCCAAGAGGTACGTCGAAGCAGTGAGCTTAATTCTGAGGTGTATACCATAGGTCTGGTGGCCTGATGAAACCATGTAATCAGAGAGGCAGGAGTGGCAGGTAGCCTCTTTTTCTGAGGGAGTCCTTGTGATGACATATTAGGAGGTGCTGGGCTATGCATGTCTATCTAACTACTGACTCTTTACTTGGGTGTATAATATTGTTAGGCTTCTCAGTCTTTACTGTGGATTGATAGAAAGGATGTATACATTTTAATGGTGCTTGGTTAAAAAGTACCATCCTTGTTTTGGGCTATCCATTTTGGCTGATGTAAAAGACGTCCCTCTACCTCTTTTTCCTCAAGCCCTCTTCTTGTTATTTTATTGCGACTATGCCCTACTTAATTCTAACTAGAGTCACAGGCGGAGGATTAACACCAGGCCATATCCAAGTGGCCTCTCAAAAGACCACATAGGACTTAAAAATTATAGAAATCCCTAGGGTTGGATTTCCTGTCAGGTAAATCAGGCACATGCCCTGGGGATGCCACCATGCCCAGTGATCCCTCTGCCAGATGGAATACTGCTGCTCAGATGACTGTGCAGCTGAACACTGCATCAGTGAGAGTTGCCTGGAGGCATTCTTGGATTACAACAGAGAGAGCTAAGTTGCTTACCTGTAACAGGTGTTTTTCATGGACAGATGAACTAATCAGGCACACAAACGGCTGATGTCATCACATGGCATCAGGTCAGAATAGGTCTCCCAAAGTTCAGAACTAGTATAAAAGCTCTGAGCATGTGTGGCCCTTCTTGTGCACTAGTCTCTTCAGAAACCCTCAGTTAGTTCCCTAGCTCAAGTAGTAATGCATTGCTCTGAAAGGTGGGAAGGCTTGTGTGCCAAGATTAATTCTGCTCTCTACAGAAAACTCCTGTTGCAGGTAAGTACCGTATTTTAGCACATATAACGTGCGCGGTATACGCAATCTTTCTTATCACGCAACGGTATTTGCGAAGACGCACTATACCAAAATGTTTTTACAGGGAGCCACATTCAAGATATAAAATCTCTGCCACGAATCGTAACCAACGGTGAACTTTAATGAAAACCAGAATATGACTATAGAACCTTTATAGTTAAATGAGTAGTTACGTGTATAATTATTGTAAACTAATAAAAGAGTCCATACAAGAATATTATGGTTTCAAAATCTATTTAATTAATGTTCATCATCCGATTCCATAAAACCTTCAAAGTCACTACCCTCATCAACATCATCATTGAAATAATTTAAAACCGTCTGGAGATGCTCTTCTGTAACATATGCATTGTCATTGTCACTCCTTTCGACGTCTTCATCATCATCTTCGTCATCACTATGTACCCAATCCTCGTTCTTATCATAAACAATCCTGGCTTTTCGGAATCCATTTCTTATGGTTTCTGGGGATATTTTGTCCCAAGCAGAACACAACCAATTGCAGATTTCCGTTAATGTAGCCCTCTTTAATCGTCCCGATGTTGTGAATTCATGAATTCCCTGCTGCATCCAATTATCCCACGCTCGTCTGATGAACATTTTGAACAGATGATTAACTGCTATATCTAGCAGCTGCAGCTTGCACGTAAGACCACCCGGTATCACTGTGATATGGGCACCAGTCGAAATAATATAATTTTGCACATTTGTTTCTTTATGGGCAGCCATGGAATCGAAGATCAACAGAGACTTTTTAGAAAAGAAACCACCAGGCCTGGCCCTATAACATTTATTGATCCATATTTTCATGACCTCACAGTCCATCCATCCCTTTTTAGCTTTTTCTGTCAGTAAGGAAGATATAAGAACAAATATTCCCAATGGTGATGTACAAGTGATCAAAAGGAAAAATCACCATTAATGTCAATCTCAAAAAACTTTAAGGAAGGAAGATATAGCAAGGTTACACATCTGTAACGGGTGTTCTACAGGGACAACAGGAGTCAGTCCTCACATATGGCACCGACGGAACCCGTCGGTACCGATGGAACCCGCGCGGAGCATGTCCCCAGCTTTCAAAAGAAAGCCTTTGGGAATGCTACGATGCATGCATGGTCCCCTTCCCACCAAGGGTACCATCTTGCTCAGTCAGATGACATAGCTTAGGTAAAAGAGAAAAGAAGGTAAAGGAGGCAACTCCAAGGGAAGGAGGGAGGATTGTGAGGACTGATTCCTGCTGTCCCTGGAGAATACTTATTACAGGTGAGTAACTACGCTTTCTCCAGGAACAAGCAGGAAGTCAGACCAAAGGAAAGCTGTGAGTTGCAGGAGATGAGTCCTTATCAAGAGACTCTACAGACCCCAGCGTCCAGCAGCGCCATAACTCCGGTAGCCTGAACACAGAAGGGTCGGAGGGCAGGAGTTTCCTATACACTAAGAATGCTTCTGATTACTGCCTGGCCAAAGTAACGAGTTGTGAATGTATGAACTGAAGACTATGTGGCGGCCTTACAGATTTCCTGCACCAGCACTGTGCGTAGGTTGGCCACCGATGTCATAGCCTTCATGAGATGAGCAGTGATCTGGTGCTCCAGAGAGAGACCAACCCACTCATAAGCCAGGACAATGCAATCCACCACCCAAGTGGACAGGGTTTTCTTGGTTACAGGTAGCCTCAGTCTGCTGGGGTCATAAGAAATAAAAAGCTGAGGAGCTTTTTGATGCCCTGCTATCTTCTATAGATAAAAGGAAAGGGCCCTCTTGCAATCTAGGGAATGCAAGTTGACCTCCTCCCTGCCGGCGTGTGGCCGTGAGAAGAAGGTGTGGACAACCAGCTCCTGATTGAGGTGAAAAGCAGACACCACCTTTGGGAGGAATTTGGGGTGTGTATGAAGCACCACTCTGTTCATATAGAACCTGGTATAGAGCGGGTCAGCCACCAGGGCCTGCAGCTTGCTTATTCTGTGAGTGGACATCAAAGCCACCAAGAAAGCCACCTTCCATGAAAGATATCTCAGGAGGCAGTTGGCCAAGGGCTCAAACAGTGGCCTGGTGAGCTCGGAGAGCACCACATTGAGGTCCTATTCCACTGCCAGAGGACAGAGTGGGACTTGGACAGCAGGAGACCCCTGAGGATCCTGGAGACCAGAGGCTGGCACGAGAGGGGTTTCCCCTCTATAGGGTGATGGTTAGCTGCTATGGCGCTGAGATGCACCCTCACCAAATTAGACTTCAAGCCCGAATGTGAGAGGTGCAGTAAGTACTGTAGCATGAGCTTTACATGAAAAGGCGAATAGATTCTCATTTCTTTCAGCCCACCAGACTGAAAATCTCCTCCACTTGAAGGCATAAGCCCTTCTGATGGATGGCTTCTGGGAGGCCAGGAGGATCTCCTCGACCTCACCTGGGAGGTTATAAGGGGCCAGTACTACCCTTCCAGCAGCATGCTGTCAGCGTTAGGAACCCCAGGTTGGGATGCAGCAAGGAAAGCCCCTCCTGAGACAGGAGGTCCGGGTTCCGGCCCAGTGGTACTGAGGTTGCCACTGACAGGGAGAATAGTAGGGGGAAGTTGGGATGCCTGGGCCACCTGGGAGTAATCAGGATTACTGAAGCGTGCTTGCTCTGGATCTGGAACAAGCACTTGGCTATCAGAGGGATTGGTGGGAATACATAAAACAGGCCCTGTGACCAGGAGATTAGGAACGCATCTGCCACCACCTCCTGTGGTGTGGCTGAGAGCAAAATATTGGCAGCTGTGAGTTGTCCGGGAAAGCAAACAGGTCCAGCAAGGGTCTGCCTGAGAAGTGGAAAAGCCTCCTGATCACCCTGGGGTTTAGGCACCACTTGTGTGGCTGAAGGACCCTGCTGAAGTTGTCCACTTGGCCTGGTAAGAAAACCGCCCTCAGGAGCATATGGTTGCGGACTGTAAAGGAGTGGAGGACCACTGTTTCCTGACAGAGGGAGTATGAGCCCGTGCCCCCTTGCTTGTTAGCATAGAACATGGCAACCTGATTGTCTATCTGTATGAGGATGGGGAGGTTGCTTGGGAGGTGGCAGAAGGCCTGAAGGGCCAGGAAGATGGCTCGAGAAGATTGATTTGCATGAGGGATTCCTCTGGGGACCAAGTGCCTTGGGTGCACTGGCCCTCGCAGTGTGCTCCCCAGCCCACGAAGGAGGTGGCTGTTGTCAGGATCCTCTGAGGAGTCGATGCCTGGAAGGGCATCCCTGCCCTGAGATGATGCTTGGACTGCCACCAGGAGAGGGAGGTCACCAGCTGGTGGGTGACCTTCATCCGGTCCCTCAGCCTGCCTGTGGCTTGCGTTCACTGGGAACTGAGGCATCACTGGGCTGCTCGCATGTGCAGGCAAGCCAGAGGCGTAACGTGAACCGTTGAGGCCATGTGGCCTAACAGAAAGAGGAGCAGGCAAGCTGGCACCGACCTGCAGCTCCGCAGCTCCTTTGCCAGCTGTATCAAGTGGTTGGCTCTGTCTACAGGGAGAAAGGCCCTGACCTGCAGAGTGTCCAGCTGGGCCCCTATGAATTCCAGGTCTTGAAGCGGGGAGAGGCTGGATTTGGGGTAGTTGATGATGAACCCCAAATGCTGCAGGTTAGTGAACCTTGTGGCCCGACTGGTTTCGAGGGGCATGCTGCCTCTGATGAGCCAGTCATCCAGGTAAGGGAAGATGTGGGCCCCTTGGAGGCACAGGTGGATGGCAACGACCTCCAGGCATTTTGTAATGACCCTTGGAGAGGAGGCGAGGCCAAATGGTAGCACCCTGTACTGGTAGTGATGCCCCCCACCACAAATCTCAAGTAATGCCTGTGGGAGCGGTGGATCAGGATGAGGGTGTAAGCATCCTTGAGATCCAAGGAGCAGAGCCAGTCACCCTGGCGGAGGTAGGGCAGCAGTGTTCCAAGGGAGAGCATCTTGAACTTCTCCCTCATCAGGAACTTGTTCAAGTTGTGCAGGTCCAGAATGAGCTGGAGGCCCCCTGATCTTTTTGGGACAAGGAAATACCTTGAGTAGAACCCCTGCCCCCTGAGGTGTCGGGGTTCAGGTTCCACCGCTCTGTCCCTGAGCAAGCCTGTGAGTTCTGTGGCGAGCAAGGCCTGGTGCAGGAGAGGCTGTGATGACTCTCCTAGGAAGAATTCTGGAGAGTTTTGCTGTAGATGGAAGAAGTACCCCTCCCTCACCACCTGCAGAACCCACTGGTCTGTGGTGATGCTGGCCCATCTGTGGGCAAAACAGGCCAGCCGACCCTCTGTGGGCTGAGCTGGGACTCCCAGGAGAAGGGAGGCCCAGCCCAGGGAGTCAAAATCTTCCCCCCCCCCAGTTGGGCGGGAGTTGGTGCCTAGGGCTTGGGAGCTTTTTCCCTGAGGATTTTTCCTGGAGTGGGTCGAGGTCTGACCTTCAGTCTTAGCCCCTTGGAGAATACAGTATACATTAGAAAGTTTAATTGCTTCAATATCACTAATCAAAAGAATTTCTTTTAAATATTTTTGAAAAAGAATAAGGGAGCGTTACAAATCTAATTGTGGTCCTTTAGTTCAGAGCATGTATCCTGACAATTGTATTTAACTCTCTGTACTATTATCGCGAAAGTATATAACGTGTCTTCTACTGACCTGAAACAAAGTATCAGATGTTTTTTAATTGGGGTGGCCGCAAGGTCTCAGCAATAGCGGGCTGCCATCGACTATATTGTACCTGTCAAATGGATCAGCACCCATTCACATCAACGACCTTAATTCATAAGCGGTCACTCCCTCTGGTAGTTGAAACTATCTTGTCTAAATAACATACTGCTATTTTACATTACAAGATAGTTTCAACTACCAGAGCGAGTGACCGCTTATGAATTAAGGTCGTTGATGTGAATGGGTGCTGATCCATTTGACAGGTACAATATAGTCGATGGCAGCCCGCTATTGCTGAGACCTTGCGGCCACCCCAATTAAAAAACATCTGATACTTTGTTTCAGGTCAGTAGAAGACACGTTATATACTTTCGCGATAATAGTACAGAGAGTTAAATACAATTGAAAGAATAGGGGAGGACAAATAATGAGTATGAGGAAAATTAATAAAATGAAGATTCTTAGCTCAAACTGCATTCTCAAGTAATTCAAGCTGGTGATGAGTCACCAGACCATCATGTACAGAAGATGAGAGAGCAACTTGGGCTAATGCCATTTGCCCCTCCAATTTACATAAAGAAGAATTACAATTTGAAATTTTAACATTCCGATCAGAAATTTTTACTGCAATATCCCATATTCCTGTAATGAAATATCCTTAGGAGCAATTACTTTCTCTACTAAACCAGCAAAATTAAGAAATACCGTCATCTTTACAGGAACAGAACTAATTAGTCCTCCTCCAACTTGGGGGAATCCAACCGGGAAACAGAGGTCGAGCCACCCACCCCCTTCTGAAAATACGAGGGGTCCATCTCCAACAACAAATGTTCCTGACTGGACAGGGTAAAATCTAATTTTGTAGAAGGGGACGAATCGGAAAGAGTACTCACAGTTCCAGAAGATAGGTCCGCATCATGGGTAAAACCCTCTGGGATAACCAGCTGAAAATGTTGATCCATCGGACCAATAACCTTGACAAATTTCGCCAAGGCAGCTGGAAATACCTTCTTCCTTTTCCCCATAAAATCGGATCTCCAAAGGGGCTCCAAAGGGGCACACACCCATGGTAGCGTCCCATGGAGGGCCAAGAATTTTAAACTGGCCTAGGGTGATGTCAGCGCTCCCGTGGTGTTCAGGGGTCCAGCAAAGTGCAAACAGGTAATGCAGCAAAGCAAAACTTCCCCGAGCATCACCCATCTTCTGGTTTGTCTTGTATCCTTCACTCGGTTTTTGTGTCTATTCTGCATTAACGACTCCTAAGTGACACAAATGTACAAATTTTGCTCTTGTTACGCTGCTACTACACTATAAGCTGCCTGTATCAAGGGAGACCTGCCATACACCTGCCTTGGGTGAACCTCTTCATGAAGGCGGTTAATAAATCATAATAAATAAATAAATATTGGATTCCACGGGAAAAGTAACCCAGCAATAGTACCTTTGGCATGAAAACTCCCATAAACACTCACTTTCTGAATTCTCAAAAACATCTAATTGGCTGGAAAAGCCACCTACATTTACAACTTATAATCACCTGGGAATAGAAGCCCTGATTGTAACAGATATACCAAACTCATTTTTCTGCCAATTTGTTACCAGCCGATCATAGGAACCAAGGGGGAACAGTACAAACAATCCCCAGGGCACAATAAGGGGCATGCTTACTAAAGTGCGTTAAGTTGGCCTACGCTAGACCTCATTCTAAGTATTGGAGGCATGCCCACATGCCCCTTTGCAGTTACTGCATTGGAGCAATGCCTCACCTTGCCAACTGGCAACCCCCTGACTATGGGGCCCTTATACTAGCGCGGAGGTACCTATCTTGTGCTTTCAATGTTGCAGTTAGCACTTCATTGCCTCAATGGTTGATGTTAAGTGCACCCACGTTATTTGCGAATGCCACTGCAGCGCATTAGGGTCTGTGTCTGTGCAGTGATTGCCAGAGACATGCTGGCCATGCCTCGACAGTTACTGTGGAGGCTTTGTACTTATCACGCATTACTTTTAGCATCAAATGTTCGGTAAGTGCAAAATCCTACTGTGATTTAGTAAATTTTAAAAAAGTCCCGACCACTTCTTAACACTTTTTACTTCTATTTTTTAATTTTGTAATCGTATGTCGCTCTGATGCCCACGCTGAAAATAAATATTTATATCCTGCTTGTTGACTGAACCCCCCCCCCCCCATATTTTTGAGGAAAACTTTCCTTCACCCTCCCATCACCAAAATCATAAGAGCCCTTGCCACCCTCCTTGCCCAGAGAACTGCGAGATGTAAATCTGGCCCTGGTATGACAGCCAGCTGCTCCACTTTCACTAAACACTTTGGCGTGAGTCCTTTTAAGAATGTTTCATCGTGCTTTCTATACAGGTTCTCCTGATTCACTGAAAAACTTCTTTAATCAATCTACTTTAAATCTGCCACTAGTTGGTTTTATGAAGTACTTTTATAATCCGCTATCATATCCTCTCTCCGCTGTCTCTTCTCCAGGCTGAAGATCCCCAGTCTGTTTAGCCTTTTTTTTCACAAGGGAACCATCCTTTACCATCTCCATTTTGGAACAAAAAGCCTCTCTCTCTGAAAGCTTAGGAGCAGGGAAGAAATGGCCAGTGACCTGATTTGCGGCTTAGCACTGCTATTACTGCTCACATTAGTTTCATGTTTGCACTCATAATACCACTTTTCTGGGTGCTACCAGGGGTCCAATATGTTTTCTGTGCTTTCCCATAAAAGAGCTAAGGAGCATGTTTCAGGGAAGGAAGTTCATGAGAATGAAAAGCACTGGGGAAGACTTTAAGCTTCTTGCGCGGCTCCGTTCATTTGTAAAAGATAAAACCAAAACACGATGCACTATATTTCACTTAAGTTGTGCTGGGGACTGGAAATACCCGGGTGTCTCATTTATCCTCCATTTAAACAAAGAATGATGGTTTCAAAGACTGTGGTTTTCATTAAGAAATCACCGTGCTATCTGCTGAAATTAGTCATCATTACTGTGTAAGAGAAGCCTCAGTTAACTAACAGACACGTGGAAGTCAACCATGCCATGAAAGAGTTCAGGATCTAATCCTTACTTTTTTCCCACCATTACATATTCTATTTTATAGATAAGAACATAAGATATACCTTACTTGATTAGACCATTGAGCCCAGTATCCTGTTTCCAACAGTGGCCATCCAGGTCACAAGAATCGATCAGGTTCCCAAAGGTAGACAGATTCCATGCTATTTATCCCAGCGGTAAGCAGCGGAATTCCCCCAGTCCCATTTAATAACGGTTTATGGACTCTTCCTCCAGGAATTTGTCCAAACCTTTTTTTAAACCCAGCTACACTAACAGCTTTTATTACATCCTTGGGCAACTAATTCCAGAGTCTGATTATGCATTGAGTAAAAAAATTATTTTCTCCAATTAGTCTTAAATGTGCTTATATTGTAGCTTCATTACACATCCTCTAATCTTTCCACTTTTTGAAGGAGTAAACAATTGATCTATGTTTACCCATTCCACTCCATTCATTATTTTGTAGACCTCTATCATATCCCTTCCTCAGACTTCTCCAAGTTGATGAGCCCTAATCTTTCAAGCCTTACCTCACAGGGGTACTGGGGTTTCCTTCCATCCCCTTTATAATTTTGGTCATTATACCTTTTCTAATTCTGTTAATTGCTTTTTAAGATATGGCAACCAGAACTGCACACAGTATTCAAGGTATGGTTGTACCATGGAGCGATGCAGAAGCATTATAATATCCTTTGTTTTATTCTCCATTCCTTTCCTTATGATTCCTAGCATTCTGTTTACCTTCTTAGCTGCCACTGCACACTGGGCAGAGGGTTTCAATGTTTATCCACGATGACGCCTAAATCTGTTTCCTGGGTGGAACTTAGCTTTGTGTAACTGTAGTTTGGGTTGTTCTTTACTAAGAGGCCGATTCTGTACTGGCCGTCCAGCCCCTGTACAGCTGATCTGAATCAGGGCATACAAAGGTAGACCCGATTCTGATCCTGTGGGGGCTAGATGTGCCGTGGGATTAGAATCTGGTTTACGGCCTGGACGCACAGGCCGGAATCCAATTCTGATTGGCCGCACGCCCAGCCACATGCCCGGCTAACTCAGCCTGACTCCATAATGGCGCCACAGTGCCATGGTGTCTCATTGCCATGGCACCACGATCCCCAGCCGCCGACCCAAAATGCCCTTTCCTCGCAGCCCTACCCCCTGATCCAGTCTCCCATGGCCAGGGTGAGGTTACGGGAACCCCCTTGCTGCTCACCTGTCTGTCCTCACCGTCTGCCGCTGTCCCACCTGTACATCCGGGGTCTCACACCACCCCCTCCTATGGCTCCCCCTACAACATAGTTGTACATGTAGTCTTTGCACCAGGGCATTAGGGGGATGAATAGCGGGGATGTACGTCCTGACAGGACCCAAGGGGGTCATTCTGTGCCACAAATAGCTGGGGATGTATGTTCTGTCGGGACGTACATCCCCGCTCTTCATCCCTCTGCAGCCCCGGTGCAATGGCTCCCTGTACAAACAGTTGTGTTGTACGGGGAGCTGTAGGTGGGAGGGGGAGGGGGTGGTCAGGAGGTGAGGCGAGGGTGGGGCGTGGGTGGTGCGAGTTCCCAGACATACAGGGCCGATTCAGAGGTTGGCCCTGTACGTCCGGGGTCAGCCAAGTAGACAGGGGACTTATTCCCGGTCTCATTTATATACCTTTCTATCTGCCTTAGTTTCTCCAAGTCTGCTACTCTAGCCTCCAGAGATCGGACTCATTCCCTGACAGCAAAGAGCTCTTTTCATCAAGTGCACACAAATGACCTCTCACCAAATAGGAGAAAATCATACAGTCAAAACTTGGTGCTAAAGACTGGATAGACCCCATCTTACTGCTAGAATGATGTCTGCATCTTAATTTTGAAAGATTTGTTTAGCTTTTTAAAGTTGTTCAGTTATTCAAGGTTACCAGGGAGAATAAGGATACCTGAACCAACACAATTATACCTAAGAAGTTTAAGGGGCTTTGTATAATGCTCACCTCAAGATGAAATCCAAGGCTTTAATTAATCTATTCCCAAGGCTTAATAACTTGCTGATGAGGATAAGCACTTAAACCTGAAAGTGAAGAAGATCACTCCTTTCCCCTTAACTGTTTTAAAGGCCTATAAATCAAAGACTATATTTGGGGTGTGTGGGTGGGAAATAAACAGTAATGGAAAGTTGGCTTGATATACTACACCTTTTGACTTTAATTTAAAGTTAGTTTGCAACACTATGCCCTAACTGAATTAATAAACACCGACTTTTAGAATAGACACAGATTTTATCAGTTTAAGACCAAAGAATTCCTTTTTACCCCAAGGTGGTGAGAATTTCCCAGCAGGAAAATACGTAGAAGTATAGATTCCTTTCTAGCAATAATAGCTACTCTCTGAGCTGTCCTTTAAGGGTCATTTTATCTCAGGGCGCCAGTATGGTTAAGTAAAAAATACACTATTCCTAGCCTATTTTATAAAGACACACTGTTGCCTATGGGGCCCTTTCACTAACAGAGCCTATGGTGTTGCATCTAACGTGCTGATAAAACTCAAGACCACAGCATGTTAGGTGCAACACCACCACGTTTCTGTCAGGGGTGTGGAAAGCATGTTCCTGGCAGTTAACGTGGTGCATACTGCCCTAATGTGGCTTAAAAACAGGGTCGGCCCATCCACTGTGCGAAAATGTTGTTCGCACAGGGCCCTGAGCTTCAGGGGGCCCCGCACAAACTTCATTATCATACAGTGGTGCTCAGAGGGAGCCGGGAAAACCCGCATGAAGCCCCGGCTCACCTCTGCAGAGCCGCCAGCGTGAAGAGCAGCATTTTCCCTGATGCTTGCAGGTGTGTTCTTGTGAAGTGCGCAAGTGCCAGGAAATGCCCTTTAACCTTTCCCAGCAAACCACATTAAATAGAACACCCCAGGGCAACAGAATACCACCAGCCCGATAGTATCAGAAGGAAAAAGTGGCAGGTTCCAAATAGAAAAACAATATCTTCCTTGATAATGAAAAATTATTTTGTCAGACCTTAGACCCCCCCAGGCAAAAGCAAAAGCAGAAAAACTTTGACCGGAGGTCCGTGTCCTTTTTCATCAAAATTTGCAGTAAAACAATTGAGGTCGCTCAACATTCTAAAGCCATTATTATCAATCGTTACTTAACTGAAGGGTCGGCGCAGCAAACTCCAAGTAGAAGTGGTCAACGACACGGTCCTGTGTTTCAGGTCACAAAATTTAAGGACCCTGCTTCAGGTTCTTGCTTTTCACCACAGAAAACAAGCTGCACCATACCCAAAAGAACAAACCAAGGAAGTTACTTAAACCCAAAGTCTGACGTAATCGACCAATCACATGTTAACTGCTTAGTCAATCGGGGGCAGACAGCAAAATATGCAAACGCCACCCAGATGGCTAGAAAACAAAATTACAGCAAACTATGCCAGTCCATCTCCAGATTTAAATCTTTTGGCGTGACTGTGTCCAATCTAAAAATCCAGCATTGTTCAACATATTGCAGTTGAACCCGTCTATTTCCCCCAGTAGCAGATGGGGGCACCCGATCAATAACCCTCCATGAAAATTGACCAAATGAATGATAAAATTGTAAAGCATGTTGCACAATTGGAGCTGGAAGTACCTTGGTATGAATCCGTGAATCGTGTTCAGCTAACCGTTTCCTAAAGGGCCGAGATGTCAGACCCACATACTTTAGACCACAAGGGCAGAGTAGTAAATATACCACAAAAGTTGAATCACAAGTGGTATTACACTTAAATGACCAAATCTTCTGAGTACTGGGATCAGTCCAAGCATCCCCAATCAGAGAACCCGAGCAGTAGGAGCATCGCCCACATGGTTTTTTTCTGTGGTGAAAAGCAAGAACCTGAAGCAGGGTCCTTAAATTTTGTGACCCGAAACGCAGGACTGTGTCGTTGACCACTTCTACTTGGAGTTTGCTGCGCCGACCCTTCAGTTAAGTAACGATTGATAATAATGGCTTTAGTAGAATGTTGAGCGGCCTCAATTGTTTTACTGCAAATTTTGATTAAAAAGGACACGGACCTCTGGTCAAAGTTTTTCTGCTTTTACTTTTGCCTGGGGGGGGTCTAAGGTCCAACAAAATAATTTTTCATTATCAAGGAAGTTGTTCTTTTTCTATTTGGAACCTTTCACTTATTCCTTTTGATACTTTAACCCTTCCCGGCATTCAGCACGCTTCACTAGAACACAGCTGCCAGCGTGAGGGAAAACGTCGCTCTTCACGCTGGCGGCTGTGCAGAGGTGAGCCAGGGCCTCAGGCAGGCTTCCTCGGATTCCTCTGAAGCTGCTTAGACAGGCATGGGGCTCTTTAGGGGGGGCAGGGGTGAAGGATAGGACTGGCAATGGCCAATGGAGGGGCTAGGATTGGAAATGGGTGGATGGGGGGCTAGGATAGGACTGGAAATGGACGATGGGGGGGGGTTTGGATTGGAAATAGGTTGAAGGGGGGCTAGGATTTGAAATGGGCTGAAGGGGGGGGGAGCTTGGACTGGAAATGGGCTGGAATAGGTCTTAAAATGGCTGATGGGGGGCTAGGATTGGAAATGGGCTGATGGGGGCTAGGATAGAACTAGAAATGGCTGATGGTGGGAGCTTGGACTGGAAAGGAGCTGATGGGAAGGCTAGAACTGGAAATGGGCTGATGGGAGGCTAGGATAGGACTGGAAATGGCCAATGGGGGGGCTTGGATTGGAAATGGGTTGATGGGGGGCTAGGATTGGAAAGGGGCTGATGGGGGGGGAGCTGGAATAGGACTGGAAATGGCTGATGGTGGGCTAGGAGTGGAAATGAGCTGATGGGGGGACTAGGACTGGAAATGGGCTGATGGGAGGCTAGGATAGGACTGGAAATGGCCGATAGGGGGGGGGGGCTAGGATTTGAAATGGGCTGATGGGGGGCTAGGATTGGAAAGGGACAGATGGTGGGACTTGGACTGGAAATGGGCTGATGGGGGCTAGGATAGGACTGGAAATGGCTGATGGGGAGAGCTTGGACTGGAAATGGGCTGACGGGGGGGGGGGCTAGGATTGGAAATGGGCTGATGGAGGCTGGAATAGGACTGCAAATGGCTGATGGTGGGAGCTTGGACTGGAAATGGGCTGATGAGGGGCTGGAATAGGATTGGAAATGGCTGATGTGGGGCTAGGACTAGAAAGGAGCTAATGGGGGAGCTAGGATTGGAAATGGGCTGATGGGGGGGGCATGGGAGAATGGGACTACAAGGGAGTGAATGCTGGGAGGGGCTTCACAGACTTTCTCCTGAGATGATCAGTTCCTTCGCAGACTTTCTCCTGAGATGGTCAATAACGTCACTCTGTGAGCTGAATCGCCACGACTTATTGGGTACCCCCTTTTATCATTCTTCACTAAAAGTCATCCTTGTTTTTCTGATGAATGTTTTACTTTTCTCTGTTTCCTCTGATGTCTATTAGCGTATGTGGCTGCCTTTTTTAACAGCATGGGCTTGGCAGCTATATATTCAATATTGTTTTAAATGTTTTTGTTACATATTCTATTGCAAAAAAGGTTGTGTTTATGCCTTTACGTAGTATCACTGCCCATTGCGCGGGTTTATGATAAGCGGATCCTTCAGTCCAGTATGTTCATTGTATTCCTGTTCACTATGTTACAATTGACAAGCCCGCTTAAAAAACTGTTTAACCTCATATAAAGAATTCATTTCTTGTCATATAAAACTTTTTTGCCTCACGCTAGTCTGTGAGCTGAACCACCACAATTCATTTGACATTTTTTATCTAGTGTTTGACTAAAAGTCATTTTTGGTCTTCCAACGCACGATTCACTTTCCTTGTCTTTCTTTGTTGACTAATAGCGGCTTTGTTTGCCTTTATCAACAGTATGGGTTCTGTTGTATATTTGATATTATTTCAAACGTTGTTATTATACATTTCACTGCACAGAGACTGTGTTGATACTTTTAAGCTCCAATACCCGTTTGTGCCGACATTCCAAAGTTTTATGACAATCGGGTCCTTTAGTCCCGTATGTTTATTCTACTCTTGTCAAATATGTTGCAATTATGAGGTTTTTTTAAAAATCTGTTCAATTTTATTTGATACTTGCTATATAACACTCTTCTGTAACCCCCCAAAAAAGAGTCATCATACTTTAGCGTTTTTGAATACGGTTCCTTTTTAAATACGTTTTTGGTCACATTTGACTGACATGGATTCGTCAACTCCGGGAGGAGTGGCCTAGTGGTTGGGGCAAGGTACTTCAGGCCAGAAAGTCAGGGGTTCAAATCCCACTAGAGGACAGCAACCTTGGGCCAGAAGGACTGGGGTTTCTAGTCCCACAGGTGCTCCTTGTGGTCTTGGGCAAGCCACTTAACCCTCCATAGCCCATGTTCCCTGTAAAATAGTTATCTCCAAGTTATAATGCCCTGTTCAATGTAATTTCAGTTTGTTCAATGTAAACCGCACTGATGCAAAATAGCGCGGTATATAAGAGAATGTAAATAAATAAATAACTCAATTTTATCTTTTTCACATTTCCTATAGCCCGAGCTATTAAATGTTTGAAATTTCAATGGTTTTTTTTTTAAAACTGGTGTCTTATACCTCGGTCCAAGTTCAATCATTACACAATCACTCAATTTAAGTAATGTTTTCATTATTCAATTCTCCGTTTTTTAATCAATTATATCATTAATCTGGTGCTCCACATTATAATATTGATACGTTTAAATTATCTCCACGTTTATACCATTGACTTTTTGCTTAATTTAATACATTCATAATCTGTTTTTATATATTATTATACATTTTTTAAACAGTGGTCCTCTTTTATGATAATTTTTCTCTGTGACTTCTTAAAATATTTATTTATTTATTTATTTATTTTTATTTACTTAGGTTTTTTCTATACCATGCTCTTTAGCATCAGTTCGGTTTACATTATAACAATTTTGTGCAGTGCAGACAGCATCTGAACTGCACTTACAAGAAACAGGGTTTACAACTTGGCTAACTGGGGGAACTATATACAGGCTAAATAGCAGAGGAGTAAATGGACAAGATACAGGCAGGATAGTCAGGTCAGGTGGGGATATTTATGTTTCTTAATCTTAATTTTGTTGTTATTTGAATCCTCTGTTGTCTCCTCTCTGTTCTGGCTCTGGTTTTCTCTCCTTGGCACTTATTTTAGGTTTTTAGTACATTCATTTATTTGCCCAAATTAACTATTTATTATTTTCTTAGATATTATGATAAAGGTCTTTTTTAAGACCACCAATCAATTTTACATGGTGCAACATGTAAGTACCCTCTCTGTATCTAATCCCGTTTAATCGTTTAAACTGTGATTTATGTTCTGTTTTGACTAATTTTGGTATGAGATATTTATAATTTTATTTAATAGGCTTATTTTATTGTTTTAACTTTATTTATGTGATTCTATTGATTCATTTATAATTTATTATACATTTATATAGCTTTATGGTTTATATTTAGCATTCATGCATTAGTTTATACAGTTTTAAAATATTTTTAAAATATTTTTTCAATACTCTTAATATTTTTCTATGTACTTTTATTAACACATATTTTTATGTTTATAATTTCTATGTGTTATGATTCATTTGTTTATTATATTTAGATGCGCACCCCCCGATGAAGGCTAGGTGCCAAAACGCGTAGGGGAATTCTGTTCAATAAAGTTTTAGCACCCGTGACCTCTACTGGCCTTCGCTTTTTGTGTTCCTCAGTTGTCTGCGAGGGCCCCGCTCTCCTTGTGTTCCAGTATTTGTGATAGTGCCACTTATTCTCTTTCCCCAGTAGGAGATGTATTGGTATTCTCTGAGATGTACTGGTTTAATATTTGCAGTGTTGCCTTTTTGCTAGGTAGGATTTGGTGCTTTGTGAGTCCTGGTAGTGCTGTTACGATACGGTGGGTTTGCTATGGGTTCTAAATGGTCAGTGTTTATAATTCTTCCTAATGGGCCTGGTGGTTGCACTGGAGTATAGTAATGTAGAAATCTGGTAGTCTTTTTTAATCCAGATACTCATTAAGAGGCATGTTTACTAATGTTAGAGCACATTAACATTATGCAAATATTTATGCAAATGAGCCCCCTAATGCAAATCAGGCTCTGCAATGAGTCTCTGCACATGGCCCCGCACCCCCCTTAGGGTGCCCCTGCTTAAAAATAGTGCAGTGCTCTTACCTCCACCTATGGTAAATGTAAGTGTATTAATCGCATGCCTTGTATTTAGCACGTGGCACACTGACTACAAGGCCTGCACCCTGCCCACTCTCTCCCCTAACCTGCCCATTTGCCACCCCAACACATGAAGTACAGTCAACACAGAGTTGCCTCACGGATCAGAGTGTGGAGTTAGCGTATGCTGTAACCCATGCAAACCGCTTAGCGCTCTCTAGTAAACGATCCCCTATGTGTTTTTATCAAATTACTTGAGAAATGCTGCAGAAACCAGGATTCAAATGAATCCATGGACATTTGCGTCTGCTCAGGAGATGGCAATTTCTGCATTCCTCTCAAACGCCTTCTCCGCACACACCTACACCTGGGTCCTACCAAAGAGCATGTCGTGCGTGTTTTCATCACACATGCTTTTACATCTGCGGCGATTTTACAAGGGGTCTCTTATGCGCTTATTC
This sequence comes from Ichthyophis bannanicus, assembly GCA_033557465.1. Lineage (NCBI taxonomy): Eukaryota > Metazoa > Chordata > Amphibia > Gymnophiona > Ichthyophiidae > Ichthyophis > Ichthyophis bannanicus. The sequence goes on from CM066032.1 coordinate 72,958,909, forward strand.
TGGCATATACGAACAAAAAAGGCCTTATAAAATTTCCCATCTAATGCTTGGCCAGGCTTCAGATGGCAAAAGCCTTCAGTCTCAAGGCTTTACGTGTTACATTAAATTTGCTTAAATTAGCAGGTGTCACACCAGCCCTGTTGATGTGATGAAACTTTCCATGTGCAATGCTTAGGGAACTTCAGGAAGGGGCCTTAGTGTTTCCTGCATATTCTTTTTTCTTCTCCAACACTCATTAAATCAACTCACATCAACAAGAAGAGATGGCTTGTGAAAGAGTTGGGCAGATGCCTAGCATACATGTAGAATGCATCTATATTTTATACTCCATTAGGAAGCGTTTTATGATTTTTCAAAGTCAGGGCCAAGTCAAGTCAAGACAGGGCCAAATCCAGTTTCTTTTATAGCCTGGGTACTGAAAACATGGATATTGTTGTGGCAAAGTCAAGCCCTTGAAACAGCAATGCCTTCTGAGACATCTCACAATTTATGTTAAATTGGCATTTTTCATCATCAGAAGCTGTTTTCCGCATTTCTCAGTTTAATTTTTCTTTTTTCATTTTTGAACATTTTTAAATTCCCTGAAGAGCATCACTAAGTGCTGAGACTGCCAGCTGTCTTTCGGCCTTTCTGCTGAGCACAGCTGTAATATTGCCAGACCTCTTTACAAAGAGAGAAAAGCGAGAAAATAAACTAACAGCACCTCAAAATTATTTTTCAGCAAATTTCTTCAATTCACTGAACTCTGGGGAGCAAAAGATTTGATTAGGGAGTCAACTATCTATTGTTTTGGAACTTGGGGAGGAAGTCAAGCAGCTATCTGGAGAAACAGCAACTGTCTGAAAAAAGGTCTGTTTTGGGAGTTAAAATGAGGGAAGGGACAACACATACGTGGTAAAATTCAAAAAAAGAAATGCGTCAGGTGCACTTGAAGCCCTCTATTTCACTCACAAATCAGCTAAAGAAAGAGATAGCCACTCAGTACTTAGGGGCATGATTATTAAACCATGCTACCAGGGTGTTGCAGGGTTAGCAGGCAGTTTTCGGCACCACGGGGCCCCTGCGCTAGGACTCCTGTGCTACCCTGATAACACGTGTTGAGGCATGGACTGGATGGGAGACAGGCATTCTGAGTTCAGTATGACTAGCATGGTCATTAGTGGCCCACACTAACCATGAATGACGCAAGTAGCGTGGATGCAACTAACGCCATCTCGATGAATGGCGTTACTTACACCCAGCTGTCAGCTAGCACGATGTTAGGTCCACGTGAACTACAGGGGATGGAAGAACCCTTACAGTTACTGCAGATCCCTCATGCTGGTGATGTGGTCCACACATATGTTACCAGCATGGGGGTTAGTAAACATGCCCCTTAGGCCCTTGTAATTTGCTGCCCTGAACCCATCGAAAACCAAATGTATGCTCTTCCTGAAAGCATGGGAAATGCACATGGGAGTGGCACTCTTCTGATCCAGTCTTAGGGCAATTACTCAATCCAAACTCCTGTTCCTATTCTCCAGATGGTCACCAATTTCCTAGCACCTCACCAGGAATTATCACATACCTCTGATCTCTGCATCATATTTTTTAAATAAAGCACTTGGTATCCAAAATGACCCTCACCTTAAGACAGGGGTTCTAAAACCAGTCCGCAGGACACACCTAGCCATTCTGGTTCTCTCAATGAATATGCATGAGAGAGATTTGCATACAATGGAAGCAGTACATGCAAATCTCTCTCATGCATATTCGTTGTGGTTACCGTGGCCAGGGTCGGGCTGCGGGGATCCCTCTGCACCCCCTCACCTTCTGTCTCTGCCTGGTACCGCAGTCCCCTGACATCCAGAAGGACTTATTCCACCTCAGAGGTGTAATAAGTCACCCATCTCCATGGCTGACCCCGGATGTACAGGGCTGACCTCAGGTCCAGGGTCGCTCTCCACCCACCGCCCGCCCTCGCTCCGTCTCTGTCCCACCCCCTCCCTCCCACAAATAGATCTCCCAGTACAAATTGCCTGTTCATATGGGGAGCTCTGTCCTCGGCAGGCTGCCCGGCTGTTTAGCAGATATGGATCGGACATCCAGACTCGCTAAACAGAGTTCAGAATGACCCCCTTGAAGATCAACTGCAGCCTCTTAGAGTTATATTCCAAGATTCTGGGAGTAAATAAAAATTAACCTTCTTCTCAAGAATGCCAAGTTCAACCCTCTTAGTTTATCTCACACTTCTGGCCAATTTCTACTCTTCCATTTATCATGAAGATAAATGAAAAAGTAGTGTACTCAATCTAGATTCCAGTCGGGTCACAGTACCGAATCAGCACTAGTGGCATGGTCAATGAAATATACACCAATTTTTAAAGAGTGATAGATGCCCTCCCTGCTGTGCAGCATCAGTGCTGCCTTTGAGTACTACAGTGGATCTCTCTCAAGTATTCCCACCACCCTCTTCAGGCTCTGCTTATACCCAGCACTCTCATCTATCATCTACTCAACTAAGCCAACTTCAGCCAACTAAGCCTTTCCTTCAACTGTGTAACTCCTGATCCCTCTGGATTCCACAGCTCTCCACCTCTTTCTAGCTTCTTTAACAGGTAATTAGCAGCTCATTAGGAAGCAAATAGAAATAATAGCATAAAACAGCCAAACAATCTAAAATCCTTTATATTAGTTTAGGCATCCCTACTCCCTTAACAACTCTAAACCACCAAACTCACTAATACAGACAGCACTCCAGCAGTAAGATGCAGTCTCACTAAGATGCAGACAGCAGTCCAGGAGTAAGATGGGGGCTATCCAGTAGGGTGTGTCAATTTTGGAGATAACATAGTAACATAACATAGTAAATGACGAAAGATAAGGACCAGTATGCCCAGTAAGATGGCAAGAGTAGGTGCACCTGCCGCTCTGTGCAGGTCACCCCTCCCCATGTCTTTGTTTAGGGGTGAACCCACCACTCCGTGTAGGACACCGCAGTTTTTTGAGAAAGTCATAATTTTCAAAAGGACTAGTGAAAAAATGGCACAATTTCATGTGGCAAATCAACAACTAGCTTTCAATTTTGTGTAATATGTTGTTTACCTACCTATATGCAAATTACACAAAAATACAGAAATTACTGTTGGAAATAGGACCTGTGTCACATAGCACATGGCTTACAACAGCTCTAAGGTTCATGAGAATATGGATTTCCAAGCATAATCTGAAAGGGAAGAATCTGAAAAACAAAGAATGATTGTAGAGTTCTGTGTTGGGGTTTACATGGTGAACTGCTTCAATATATAAATAAATAGCAATTGGACACAAGGTCCCAGGCATCTCCTTTTCCAGTTGCAACTGTTGAAAGAACAGTGTGAAGAGGTAAGGAAGATGGCCATGCCTACAGTGAGAAGGTCAGTTTGGTATGGTTACAATGAGTCTGTTCCTCAAGCTATGTTGTGCAGTGAAGAGGAACAGGAGAGAGGAGATGCAGTGGAGAATTACTGAAGATCAGAGCTGAACGAGATGAGAAGTCTCAGCTAGGAGACCACAGTCTGAGACCCAGGAAAACACCATCCATCAACAGAGTCAACTATGCTCACCCAATTACTTGACCGAAGCTCCGGAGTCTCCGAGCCTCCTCTTACCTGTACCATAACAGCAGCAGAGATCAAGGCATTTCTGAGCAAGCCTATGGTGGTTCCAGACCGGCCATCACACACCCAGTCCATAGAAAGGTGTGTAAAAAGGACAACTGCTGGTCATGTGTACAATCAGGAGAGGAGGGAACATTATGTTAGGGGTCAGATGGTCAGCAGGGAGCTCATGAGATGAAACAGAAGCAAACAAGATATGGCTTCTTTGCTGGATTGTTAAATAACATTAAATTAACTGCATAAATGACGTTTTAAAGACAATTATGTGGCTACAGGTGTTCAGACTATTTGTACATTCAAATAAATATTACTTAATTTCCACATATTTCAACTGTGAGTTTATGTCAATAAACTCAGGAGCTTGGGGATGGGTCCCAAGATAGTAAACTGGATTAGAAATTGGTTGACTGACAGACAACAGAGGGTGATGGTACATGGAGCTCACTCGGATGAGAGGAAGGTGATTAGTGGGGTGCCTCAGGGTTCGGTCCTGGGCCCGCGGCACTGTTCAATATATTTGTGAGTGATATTGCTGAAGGACTGAATGGAAAAGTCTGTTTGCAGATGACACAAAAATTTGCAACAGAGTGGACTCCCCCGAGGGAGTGGATAACATGAGGAAAGATCTACAAAAGCTGGAAGAATGGTCTAATGCTTGGCAGCTATGATTTAATGTGAAAAAGTGCAGTGTCATGCACTTGGGTAGCAGAAATCCAAGGGAAAAGTACACAATAGGGGGTGAGAGGTTGGTATGCACGGTTCAGGAGAAAGACCTTGGTGTGATTATCTCTGATGATCTCAAGGTGGCAAAACAGTGCGACAAGTCGGTGGCAAAAGCCAGGAGAATGTTGGGCTGCATACAAAGAGGGATTACCAGCAGAAAGGAAGAGGTAATTATGCCACTGTAGAAGTCACTGGTGAGGCCTCACTTGGAATACTGTGTTCAGTTTTGGAGGCCATATCTTGCAAAAGAAGATGTGTAAAAAAGACTGGAAACTGTTCAGAGAAAGGCGACCAAAATGATTTGGAGCCTGCGTCAGAAGCCTTATGAGAAGAGACTTGAAGACCTAAATATGTACACTTTGGAGGAGAGGAGGGACAGGGGAGATATGATTCAGACCTTTAAATACTTAAAGAGAAATGATGAACAAACAAACCTCTTCCAAAGACGGGGAAGCTGTAAAACTAGAGGGCATAACATGAAGCTGCAAGGTGGTAAATTGAAAGGCAATGTCAGGAAATATTTCTTCACTGAAAGGGTGGTGGATGCTTGGAATGCCCTTCCGATGGAAGGGGTGGGGGCAAACACGGTGATGGAATTCAAAACGGCATGGGACAAACACAGTGGATCCCTTTACAGCAACAGGATAAAAGCAAAATAAACGGTACCATCTAACTTCTGAACTATCTAGCGTCTGAACAAATAAGGTTGTCCTACATGGAGTGGTGGGTCCACCCCTAAACAGAAACAAAAACATGGGGAGGGGTGGCCTGCACAGAGCGACAGGTGCACCTACTCTTGCCATCTTGCTGGGCAGACTAGATGGACCATGCTGGTCTTTATCTGCTGTCACTTACTATGTTATTATGTATGTTATTGTGTAGGTAAGACTCGCTTTAAGCAGTTTCTGAAGATAGCTTTAGATTCAGCATGCAAAACTGAATAATTTGGTCACTAGTAGTTTGCAAAGTTTGGAAAAATAAAAACCTATCCCTAAAATTGACACACCCTACTATCCAATCATCTGCATTGAGTGCCATGTGTATGATTATCTCCCAGCTGGTGAAAAGTCATATGTGTATGCATGGTGCAATGAGCTCCTAGCTCTCAGAGAATGATCTCAGTCTCTGGAGGTTAGAGCAGCTGAGTAGGAAGAGCTGACACAGAGAGGTATATAGAGTATATCTACAGGAATACAGTAGAAAAGTCTCACCTCGAGCCTGGCAGCCGCAGTGCTGCCTTGGAAGAGAGCGGCCACCTGGAAGGAGAGCATCACCTGTAGCCAGGACCTGCCCTCCAGGGATTGCAATATCCTCTTGCACCAAGGATGTGTCTGCAGGGGCTTCTGCCCAGGAGGGAAGAGTTAGGGCAATGATCTGATCATTAGGCATGTAGATATAAGAGTGGCTGGTGGGCATGAGACTCACTTGATCACTTACCTGCCTGATGCAAAGGTGATGAACCACATGTGTTACCTAGATAGGATTCTAGACAGTGTTCAGGAGGCACCAACGATAAAGAAAAGTGTGGGAGGGAGATTCTGGAAGCCAGATTTAGGCTTTTACATAGAAAGTTGAAATCCAGGACCTCCAGTGTAGCATTCTCAGAAATGCTCCCTATTCCACATAGGGAGACCCCAAGAGACAGGCACAACGCCGCATAACAATACTGAATATCATCACTATACAGACAGCAGCAGCTCTGACACAGTCTCTGGATATTCAGCGCTGTCCACAATTTAGATAACAGTACTAAATATCAGTGACCCATGATCCATCTAACAACACTATCAGTCCCTGCTCAGCATCATCTTCTTACAGTTTGACAGACTACTATTACTTTCATTACTTAGGGCACATGGTTCTCATACAAGGCTCTGGACCAATTTAGGGTCATACCGAGCCTCAGCTGCTTTTGGGCAGCCATTTCTGTCTCTGCATCCACAAGCGCTAAAGCCAGTGGGAAAATATGACACCTTTTAGGGGGACAGAGGGGGTTGCCCTCTTCCAAAACATCTCCATTACACGTGCCTCAGCTGACTACTTCAGTGTGTGCCGAGGTGCATGCTGCGGGTTCTAGTAACACTGCAGAGAGTGCCGGAACGGGCAGAGCGTGCATTGCTAAAATGGGAAACATCACAAGCTTACCAAAGAGACTGTAAGCACGTTCTTAGGGGATCAGTTCCCGAATGGTCTTAGAGTTTTTTAAAATGCAGTCGAGTGGGCGATGTAGTGGGCCGCATATGAACGCGCTCAGATGGAACGGTGACTACGTCCTCTCTGTCGGCACAGACGGATGTTACGGTTAGTCAATACCTGAAATGAACTGGGGTAACTCCAATAGCTATGACTTCAACTGGCCCAAGCTTTATTTAAAAGCAGAGGTTTAACAAGCTGCTCCACACACACAGTGAGTGTGCAGAAGTTTCAATTACCATATCTCTGCTGAGTACAGTGGGTTCAGCTTCAATACTCTGCTTCATAGTGCCATAGACGTCAACAAAAGCCCTGCCCTGCATAGGTTTCTTAACTTGGAGCTTTGGGATCAGGAATCTCAATCCTGTAGCTACTCAGAGTAAACCTTCGCGATTTTAAAGCAGGTGGCTTTATACCGAACATGTCTGATAACAGAATAAGACAGCAGTGATCACATAAATATACAATGTTCACTTCCCTTCTGCAGTCGGAGACCCTTAGGGGCAGAAGATATATATAGAATGAGCGTGAACAGAAGTTCTAGGCCCCTTGCACAGGTTCAGGGTGAACCCTTTCTTAGGACTTTGCCCAGGATCTGAACTCTCATGAGTAATGCCTGGATTTTGAACCTGTGAAAGGTACCTGGGAGTTGCTGCTTATGCTCGTTATACATAGTCGCTGTTGTCTGGGGTCTCTAAGTGCAGAAGGAATGCAATCATGGCCTACGTATGTGATCGCTGCCGGTTTTGACGTCTTAGCACAGTAAAATGATCTTTAATATTCCACACTGGAGCGTGATCTTGGATACTAAAGCAGTGACTACTTCTCGTCCAGCACCGCCACATCGAACAGTCTCACGTTGCTCTCCTAGCGTGCGTCAACAAGAAACTTTGCAATTCACCGTTCCAGCTGTCCTCCCGACCATAGCCTCTTCCAGAAGGGATTCCATACCCCTCCCAGGAACTCGGGGTTTCAGCATTCTCCTGCCAACCAGTCTTCCAGTGATTTCTCTGTCTTTTCGCTCCAGTCACTGCAGCCGTTCACCCACAAACACACACTGCTGCGCACTTTGTTCACAACATATTCTGGGGCACTACCACAAGGGTTCATAAAACAGGGGGTCCATTATTTCTGGAACATACCATACGGCTCAGGTACAAGTGCACACACTACACTAATAACAATGAAATGAAGATGGAGGCGGAGAACGAGTCCTAGTTTCAGCAGTAAAGCTGTTGAGGGGCCGAGAGCAAACTGCTCTCTCCAAGCCTTGCTGAAGTCCTTCATACACTGACTTCCCTATATAAAATCTATACCAATTCTCATTAAGGCGACCCCTACGATTCAATGATGACAGGAAGAAAAAAGAAATATTTATATTGTCGACATGCTGCCCAGGATAAACAGGTAACCATCCTTAGCTTCAGTACAAGGACTGATGTTGGTCGTAGCGACAGTATAGACACTGCTAATAAGAATAACATCCCTGTTGTAAGTATAGACCATGGTGGACTTGTTTCTTGGCCTACTGAAACAGAAAATAGACCACAGAAGTTAACAGAATAAGAGTAAAAGCCCTGCAGATAAGTAGGAGGTAATGTACTGCTTATATTGTGCTACAAATCCTATATTTATTAATTTAAAAATATGTATAACCCACCTCTCACTAGTGGTTTCAAGTGACTTACAGTAAAACATCCAAAATATGAAAACTCCAACAGAACATAAACAAATACATACAGAATATCAAGACATATAATAATGCATCAACATCATTTTATTCAAAACACAGCTTGCAATCAGGGGGACTTGGCCATGGGCAAGTCACTTAACCCTCCATTGCTCAAAAAAAAATCCAAGTTATCAATGTCCCTGTTTAATGTACGTTTACCAAGTTTAAGTTACAATGTAAACCGCTTTGATTGAAATGATAAAGCGGTATTAAAAAACTGCTAAATAAATAAAATAAATAAATAAATGCCTGACCAAAATCAAAGGTCTCTACTCTTTCCCTGAAATCCAACATATTCATCTTGAATCTAGCTATAGGGGGCAAAGTATTTCACAAATTTGGCCAGCCACGGATACTGCTCTGCTATGCGCTTTTGCTGTATGAGCTGATCCAAGTGAGGATCCTTTCAAAAGGAATTCTCAAGAGTGCAGCGACCAGCTTGAATGATAAGCGGCGACAAACGCGGCGGTAATGCTAACACAAGCCTTATGATTTTTGAGCATGAGCATCAAAACCTTACGGCACTCAATGGGTAACCAATGAAGAAAGCACTGGGAAAATATGAACATACATCCTCTTCCTAGAAACTGATCAGGTGGCAACATACTGAACCAACTGTAAAGCCTTTATTGAAGAGGCTGAAAACCTTAAATCTATCACATTATGATATTCTAATGGAGTAAGCAACGATTCCTGAATGATGATCCTGACATCATTGTGCTCAGTATAAAGTTTTAATCTTCATAAAAGCCTTAGGGTCCGAGGTTCAAAGGCATTTACATAGTTTGCAGACTTGCAAACCTTGTGAATATCCGTGGATGCCACCGCTATATGCCTCAATGCTAATTGGTTAGCATCGAGGCATGCCAGGGGGCATTTCAAGGTGGCACCCATCATTAATTGGGCAGTGGCTCAATATCGTGGCTAAAGTCAGGCACAGAAAAAAACAGGCCTAACTTTCGCTGCAGAAGCTAATCAGGCAGCAGCTCAATATCGCCGCTGCCCAATTATCCAGGCACCCTGGATATTTAATGCCAGAGACTGGATATGGCCCTAGCATTCAATATCCAGGTTTAAAGTTCAGCAGTGATGGCTAGCCGTGTTAGATTGGCTAGCCACTACCACTAAATATCAGGCTCTTACACCACTGGCAATGTAGCTTTAAAGGTCAAACAAAAAGCCAGTACTATGCCAAAATAAATCAAATTCATCATGAACTGGCAGCCATTACTCAACTACTTCTACCGAAGATGGAATGGCCAAATTTAGATTATGGGTAATGATCATTAATTCTGTTTTGCTCAAGTTCAGGCTCAGTCCGTTTGTTTTTAGGCACCACACTGCAACAGATTTTATATATAGCCAGCCATATGATTTACAGTAGATGTAAGATCATTATTGACTGGTAGAAAAACCATTACATTATCAACATAAAATTGAATATAAACCTGCAATTCTCTGGTCTGATCCAGTTTGGCTGTTCTTATGTTCCCAATACATCACAAAGAGGAAAGAGAATTAAGTTACAGTACTGCCGATAAAGTGGAAACTGGTGGATATAGAAAGAGCCCACCAAAAAATAAAGGGGAATATTATCACAAGAAAAGTTGCAAAAGCAGTTGATGAAAATTTAAGATCCCTAAATTTAAAAATCAAAGAAAAGTAGTATACAAGTGATAATATCTAAAAACAATTGAGGACTTCTTTAGAAAGTAAAGAACTAAAACAGGAGATCTAGATGGGACCAGCAGAAGAAATGCTGGAGCTAAGAAAGGCAATGTTGCTCACCTGTAACAGGTGTTTTCTGTAGACAGGACATGGCACACAATTGGATGATGTCATCTGATGATGCCAGGATGGAACTGCACTCCTAGAGCTCATAACTTTAGTGTGAAATTCTGTGCACGCACATCAGTTCCTTCAGCTCCTCAGTTGGTTACAAAGCTTAAGGAAATGCAACTCTCATGGAGGTGGTAGGGACTGTGTGCCTTATCAATCCTACGGTCTATGGGAAAACACTTGTAACAGGTGAGTAACTTTGCCTTTTTCTGTTGACAAACAGGACTGATTCAGGCACACAAGTGGGTGACTCCCAAGCTTGATGCTCCTCTTGCTGTATGTCATTTAGGTTCATCTTAAGAGCCGTCCGCATATTCAACTGCGAGAGCTACACGGAGAAATGGACAGATTGTTGAGTACAGCTTGACCAAAGGCACTGTCCTTTTGTGATTCTTGGTATAAACAGTAATAAGCAGCAAAAGTATGAAAAGAAGACCAAGTAACTGCTTTAACGCATTGTCTTTAGTGAGGCAGATTTTAAGAGAGCCACTGTTGTGGTAGCTCTGATTTGGTGCGGTTTAAGTTTGAAACCGAGAGAAGAATGTTCACAGCAATATTATATACATGAGGCAAGCCAGTTCAGTAGAGTTCTTTTGGCAACTGCTATGCCAAGCTTGTTAAGATCAAAGGAGAAGAAATTACAGTCTTTATCCTCTCTATGACACTCTAGTGTAGAAAAAGACAGAATGGAAACCACCTAATTTAAATGAAATAGTGAAAAACATTTTGGAAACAATGAGAGAATTTCACAAAAGGTTACTGAATCCTGGAAAATACCACGTATGGATTCCGACACAGCAAGGCCTGTAATTCCAAAATACATTGTGTGAACAGATTGCCACCCAAAAACCATAGCAGGGAACAGATCTTTCTAGATGGCATGCTTCGGGCTTGATGAGAGGAGCACTCAGTGCACCAAGGAACAGATTAAGGTCCCATGAAGGCCTGGAATGGGGGTGAATAGGTTTGACCATCCATCAAGAAATGAACAACATCTGGGTGCATGCCCAAGGAGCACTTCTTAACTGGCACTTAGTGGTAGGATAAAGTGGTTATCTGAACTCTCAAGGAATTGGGGTCTAACCCTTTGAAAGGTTAAGATGGTCAGCATGTCTGCCAGCCAGAAGGAAATGCTCCTGCCATGTCACAATCCTCAAATGCCAATCACAGACATATGACAAGGTGGTCTAGCTCTGGCAGACTTAAAGTAGCAATGCAATTACTGCCTGAGAGTACCTTTCTTGTGCAATCTGGCTCTCTCAAGGGTCAGGCCATAAGCCAGAATTGACAGAGTCTCCAAAAGAATTGGACCTTTCCTCGATAGTCTGTGCTTTTAAGGCACAGATAGAGGTTCCCCTACCTTAAAATGAACAAGATTCACAAATCATGGTCTTCTGGTTCAGACTGGGGCCCCCAGTATGATTACTAATGAGTGATCTTCTACTCTCTTCAGAACTTAGTGTATGAGCAGCCATGGGGGAAAAACGTAAAGCAGCTCGTCTAGCTGCTCGGATTGACTTTGAGCATCAGTCCTGCTGGAACTCTACTCTCTTCAGATGAAGAACCAGAAGATCTTGCAGTTCTGCCAAGTGGCTATTAGCTCTGTCATAGGAGGACCCCCAATGGTCAACTGTTCTCCAGAATTATCTCTGATCAAAAGACTACTCTCTTGGATCCAAGGTGTTCCTGCTGAGAAAGTTGGCCTGGAAGTAGTCCATCCCCACTATGTGAATGGCTGAAATCCTCTACTGTTTCCACGCTGCCCAATAGAACCAGCATTTTGCCTCCAATTACACTGTTACCAGGACTGGTATTTAACATACCCAGGGCAGAAATTTAGGAGAGGGCCTCCAAAGTCTGTCAGGAGGCTGCAATTTTTTCAGCTTCAGGTATGTTTGGGGACCCTGTTTGTACTTTCCTAATGCTGACCCTGACTGGAACACTCCTGATTCCTCATTGCTTGCTGATATATACTAAAGCTCTTGCATATCCAACAGGATTCAAACTGCCATTCCTCTTACTAGGGGCAGACGTGTTGGAGTGCCAGTCTGATGGCCTGGGTGTCAAGTTTTTCTATGCACTACATCTCCTCTAGAGAGGATCACTACTGAGCCACTTGCCCCAGACAACAGGACCTACTAGATGAACAGACTTACATTGGAGACCAGCTGGGAAGCTCCAGGTCCATCCCTTTTTGGAAATTCTTGGTGTTGAACCACGAGGCTAAATATCTCCAGACTTGACTTAGAAAAGAAAGTCTCCAACTGAATTCCTGCATCTGGGGGATACCACCAAGACAGCAACCAAACCCATAAGAGTCTCATGTGCATGCTTTCCTAGGGTATTAATTCCAGCATTATAGATATCGACCCCAACAGCTGTAGATAATCCCATACCCTGATAACTGCCTGGGACAAAAACCATGGACCTGGGAAAGCACTTGAAGACCCAGTCTTGTGACAAAACCCGCTCTTCTAATACCAGCTTCGGTGTCAAACAAGGCTCCCAGATACTCCAAGGACTGGAAGGTCAGTACCTTGCTCTTTGCATAATTCACCATCTGCCCCAGCTCAATCACTCAGGAACCTCAATTACTCTGACACTTCTGAGCTGACATGGCCTGGATTAACCAACTGTTTAGATAAGGGTGAATCATGATATCTTTCCTGTAGAGGAAGGCCTAGTGGTTGGGGCAAGTTACCTCGGTCTGGAGGGCCAGGAGTTCAAATTCTGCTAGAGAACAGCAACTTTGGGCTGGAAGAACTGGGGTTTCTAGTCCCACAGGTGTCCTTGTGGCCTTGGGCAGGCCACTTAACCCTCCATTGTCTCAGGTACAAAACCATAAGACTGTGAGACCTTCGGGGACAAGGAAAAAAATATATATATATAGTACTTGAATGTACACAAAAGAACATAAGAACACAAGGTATGCCATACTGGGTCAGACCAAGGTCCATCAAGCCCAGTATCCTGTTTCCAACAGTGGCCAATCTAGGTCATACCTACCTAGCAGTATCCCCAAGAGACACAAGTTCCATAATGCTTGTATTGGGTCAAGCACTGATATCCTGGGTCCCTTTTTAATAATGGTTTATGGACCTTTCCTCAAGGAATTTGTCCAAACCTTTTTTAAACACAGCTACACTAACAGCCTTTACTACATCCTCCGGTAACAAATTCCAGAGTTTGATTACACGATGAGTGAAAAAAGATTGTCTCTGATTTGTCTTAAATAGTTTACCCTATAGCTTCATTACATGTCCTCTAGTCTTTCTATATTCTGATAGCGTAAACAATTGATCTACGTTTACCTGTTCCACTCCATTCATTAATTTATAGACTTCTATCATTTCTCCCCTCAGCCGTCTCTTTTCCAGGTTGAAGAGCCCTAACCTTTGTAGCCTCTCTTCATAGGAGTAGCCTTCCATCCCCTTTACCATTTTGGTGGCTTTTCTCTGAACCTTTTCTAATAACGCTATATCCTTTTTAAGATACGGCGACCAGAATTGCACACAATATTCAAGGTGCTGTCGTACCATGGAACGATACAGAGGCATTATAATATCCTTTGTTTTATTTTCCATTCCTTTCCTTATGATACCTAGCATTCTATTTGCTCTCTTGGCCGCCGCTGCACACTGGGCAGAGGGTTTTAACATGTTATCCACGATGACGCCTAAATCTTTTTCCTGGGTGGTGGTTTCCAATGTGGAACCTTGCCTCGTGTAACCATAGTGTGGGTTGTTCTTTCCTAGGTGCATAAATTTGTACTTTTATCCACATTAAATTTCATCTGCCATTTGGATGCCCAGTCTTCCAATTTATCCAGATCCTCCTGCAGTTTTCTGCAATCCCCTTGGGTTTTAACAACTTTAAACAGTTTTGTGTCATCTGCAAATTTTATAACCTCACTAGTTAGTCCCTTTTCCAGGTATTTACGAATATGTCAAAAAGCAGCAGACCCAGTACAGATCCCTGGGGTACTCCACTATTCACCTTTTTCCATTGGGAAAATTGGCCATTTAGCCCTCTCCTCTGCTTTCTATCTTTTAATCAGTTCCCGATCCACAATAGTACACTGCCTCCTATCCCATGACTTTTTAGTTTTGCCAAAAGTCTCTGATGAGGGACCTTGTCAAAGGCTTTCTGAAAGTCCAGATACACTATATCAACTGACTCACCTTTGTCTACCTGTTTATTCACACCTTCAAAAAAACATAACAGATTAGTAAGACAAGATCTTCCTTATCTAAAGCCATTTTGGCTCTCTCCCATTAGGCCATGACTATCTACATGCTAAGTAATTTTGTTCTTTATGATGGTTTCTACCATTTTTCCTGGTACTGACGTCAGGCTCACTGGTGTGTAGTTTCCCAGATCACCCCTGGAACCCTTTTTAAAAATTGGCGTTACATTGGCGATCCTCCAATCTTCAGGTATTACAGTTGATTTTAATGAAAGTTCACAGATTACTTATAGCAGGTTAGAAAAGTGGTATATAAGCCTAGTTAAATAAATATTTCCACCATCACCTTGGAAAAGGACCATAGAGCAGTGGCAAGCCCAAAGCGAAAGGCCTTGAACTGAAACATCTCCTTAGAAATGCAAATCAGATAAATATTTGCTAATGATCTCTGACCCTAATATGAAAGCATACTTCCCAAAGGTCTAACAAAGAAAGGAACTTCCCCTTTCTGACTGAGGCGATATGGGCTAACTCCTGGTAAAATCATCAAAGATGGATGCCCACCAGAACCATTCCATTACAGACCCACCATATCTTACTGGAAGATCACAAGAAGCTGGGGCAGAGGAGTCCCTAGGTTTGTTATTCTACAGCTTACGTTTATTTATACTTGCAATACCCCCCTTTATTTTTATCTTCAGAGAAGTTTACAGTCCATAAAATTTTGCATAAAGCAGAAAGAGTGGAGGAGTGGCCTAGTGGTTGGGGGCAAGGTACTTCAGGCCAGAAGGTCAGGGGTTCAAATCCCATTAGAGGACAGCAACCTTGGGCCGGAAGGACTGGGGTTTCCAGTCCCACAGGTGCTCCTTGTCCTCTTGGGCAAGCCACTTAACCCTCCACAGCCCATGTTCCCTGTAAAAATGTTATCTCCAAGTTATAATGCCTTGTTCGATGTAATTTCAATTTCAGTTTGTTCAATGTAAACCGCACTGATGCAGAATAGCACAGTATATAAGAGAATATAAATAAAGAAAGAAAGTTACAACTTCAGTTGGGAATAGAGTTCTGAAAGCAAACGGTAGTATTTGCATTTATACTCTGCCATCAGATCACAGCCCCCCTGAATTATGGTATTGACCTTTTAAAGGAAAAATTAAGCATTCATAAATGCCTGCTCAAAATAATTTTTTTTAATATTGTTTTAAATTTGGTATACTATGCTTCCAACCTAATATCACCCTGGATACCATGAGCAGAAGCAAGATCTTGAAATGAACTCAAATCTCTCTCAGTTCAGTGCCCTGTGATACCACTGTGCCATTAGACCAACCTGTCCCTTGCCGGGAGGACTATTCACAATTGGATGTCCAGCCTCTTGTGCGGCTGGGCAGAAAAGGCGCGTACAGTGGTAGATCTGATTCTGTTCCTGTGGGGGGATCAGAATTGTGTCTATTGGCTTGGATGTGCAGTCTAGCCCCGATTCTGATCAGCTACCTTCCCAGCTACATACCCGGCTAACTCAGTCTTGCTCTGTAATGGAGCTGCAGTTCCATGGTGTCCCGTCGCCATGACACCGCGGCTCCATTACAGAGCTGTGAACGCTGCCCGCCACCGAGATTGTCCTTTCCCCGCAGCCAGACATCCGATCTGGCCTCCCATGGCCAGGGTCCAGCTGCAGGGAACCTCCTCCATGCTCCCGGTCCTGTCCCTTCTGGCTGCTGCTGCTACCCCCGTCTAACTGGCCTACCCCAGACGTACAGGGCCGATCTCAGAAACAGCCCTGTATGTCCAGTGTGATGGCCCATCCATGCACTGCCTTCGCTCTGCCTTCCGCCCACCCCCGCCTAGGCTCTTCGTACAACTCTGCTGTTTGTACAGGGAGACTTGCACAGGGCGGCAAGGAGTATGGATAGCGGGGATATGCGTCTAGGCAGGGCGAACATCCCCACTATTCGTGGCTTGGAATAGACCCCATAGTGTATGGAGTTTACACTGTACATGTATGCAGGGTTATAATATGGTCCTTCCTCAAAATAATGTTTCTATGCGGATGCTCAGCTATTTTTAGGACCCTCCCTTAACACACAGTTTATACGTGTACGATCAGTTATTCCTGCATCTCTGCTGTTTCATGACATCTGTACCCTGCATACCCACAGTAGTGTTCTGTATTGCATTTACATGCTACAGTCTATATATCTCAAGTTTCAATTCTTTGTAGGTGTTTAATCATTGTCCAATTAAGATTACCAGGTGTCTCTGATTTGGGGGGGGGGGGGATTGCCCCTGATTGTAGAGCTCCTGACTCCTACTTGTTTGGCTGCCTCTTGTCTCCGATTCCAGCAACATGACAGAGGGAATAGAAAAAATATTTAGTTTCAATTTAGTGATCTGAATAATTTTCATCCGTCATCGTACGGGGGACATGTATCCCTTTTTCCATTTCTCTCTCGATTTGTCTGCTTGGATGTGACACTGTTGCCGTGATGGGATGGATTGGGGGGGGGGGGGCAGGGTAATGACTCCTTTTCCCTTCTCCATACTTTGCTGCAGAAACATGAAACTAAGTGTCCCTTCCTCCTCCCCCCCCCAAAAAAAACGTTTCGGAGAAGTGTCTCAGATTTGCCTCCAAAAAAATCTGGTAACCTTATTTTCAAGGGCAATTTACAAAGGATTAGCAGATTTTTGAGCTGCAAATCCGGGACACCTGGGCAAGGCTGAACTGGGTTGGGAGGGGCAAGAGTCCTTCCTCCTCGGGCATCTTTTCCCCATATATTTCAAAATGAGCAGTCTAGGTAGCACTCGGTAATTTCAAAAGCTTAAAAAAGACTGTAGCAGCTCTTCTCAAGTTATAACCATACATACCTACATATATGCTGAAACTTTATTTTATACATATAGATAAATATTCTATATATTTCTAAAATTCCCCCTCTTTTTCAGAAAAGAAGTTAATTTTACATCTTCTCTCGCCAGGACTGACAGGACTTCATTTGATGTGTAAGCAGGAGCAGCTAAGTCCTTTGTCTCTCTCCCCGCTGAAATCGGGGACAAGAGGTGGTTACAGTCCATGGAGTCGGGGACACTACCTCGAAATCAGGACATCTGGCAACCTTAACATACAGGTAATTTTATAAGCGTCTTGAGCAAATGCACATGCTCCAGGGACAGGGATTTGCTCATGCAGAGCACCATTCCTGGCTGAAATGCCCCTGCCTCCCCCAGTTGACTAGAAAGTTTGGGACTGTGCACATTCTCAACACTGAAGAGGCAGCAGTGGGAGTGAGGATGACTGCTTTATATTAGCCCAGCAGACAATGTTAGCTCCAGTAGCTAAAAGAGCACACAAAAACCAATATATCTGCAGTAGATGTAGGGGATGCACTCCATTTGCTGGGCCTAGCACCTGGACAGCAGAAATAAGTCCTCATGTACAGCTGACGTCACCGACATGTAGGAATGCTCCCCAGCTTCTACTGGGAGGCTCCACCACACCTGCGTGCCTTTCTTCCTGCCTGCCATGGCACCATCTTCTCAAGTATGATAACAAAGTTGTCGCAGAAGACAATTCCTCAGGGAGGCAAGAGGGTTGTGAAGACTTATTCCTGCTGTCCACGGAGAACATCTGCTACAGGTGAGTAACTACCTTTTCTCCGTGGACAAGAAGGAACGAAGTCCTCACATATGGGACTCCCAAGCTACAGGCTACCAAAAACCAAGGGCCAACAGAGGCAAGTGAACAAGAACTAGAGAATGAACTATGTACAGAACTGGTAGTCCCAAAGGGGAACTCATCTGATTCAGCTTCTTCATCATACAATGTCATTCATGAACATTCATGCTCTGAGGTTCTACTTTTTTTTTCCCTTGGTAGCCGGGATGGACAGTAGGGCCTTGGGGGGATGGAGTTAGATTTTAATCCCCAAACAGATGCCCGAGTACCGATTGGCTGAAGTTGCTGTCTCATCAGGAATCCCCATCCAGGCAGTAGTGAGATGTGAACGTGTGGGCAGAAGACCACGTTGCAGCTCTGCAGATCTCTTCCATGGAGACTGAGCGGAAGTTGCTGTCTCATCAGGAATCCCCATCCAGGCAGTAGTGAGATGTGAATGTGTGGACAGAAGACCACGTTGCAGCTCTGCAGATCTCTTCAATGGAGACCGAGTGCAAGGTGGCCACTGACGCAGCCATGGCTCTGACATTGTGAGCTGTGACATGACCATCAAGGTTCAGCCCAGCTGGGCATATGCGAAAGAGATGCAGTCTGTCAGTCAAATTGAAAGAATGCGTTTGGAAATGTCAGCCCCTAGGGTCAAAAGAGACAAAGATCTGGATGGACTTTTGGTGGGCCTTCATCCTCTTCAGGTAGAAGGCCGATGCTTGCTTGCAGTACAGCGTGTGCAACGCCACTTCCCCTCTATGGGCGTGAGGCCTCGGAAAGAAAGTCGGCAGAATGACGGACTGATTAAGATGGAAAGGCTATACCACTTTCGGGAGGAATCAAGGATGAGTGTGCAGGACCACTCTATTATGATGAAATCTGGTATATGATGGATGAGCCATTAGAGCCTGGAGTTCACTAACATGTCGTGTTGAGGTAACTTCCAGGTCAAGAATTTTAAAAGGCAGGAGTCAAGTGGCTCAAAAGGAGTCAACATGAGCTGCGCCAGAACTACATTAAGGTTCCAAGCCACCGCTGGAGGCTTGAAGGGAGGTCTTGAGAGGAGCAAGCCTCGCATGAAGTGAACCACCAAATGCTGAGTCAATATGGACTTTCCCTCCAAACTGCGATGGTAGGCACCAATCGCATTGAGGTGGACCCTGACAGAGTTAGACTTGAGATCCGACTCAGAGGTCTAAGAGGAACTCAAAGAGCCCATCAACGGAACAAGTAAAGGGATCAACCATGAAGCAAATCTCTTCTATTTGAAGGCATAAGACCTTCTCATCAAGACCTTCCTAGATGCCAACAGAACATCCGTCATGCTGTCGGGCAGGTTAAGCTCCAACAGAACTAGCCTCTCAGCATCCATGCAGTGAGGACCAATGATCTGATTTTGGGGTGCAGTATCCTCCCATCCTCCTGCAAGATAAGATCTGGAAGCAGAGCCCAACCACAGAGCCCACTGGGAGAGTAGAAGCAGAAGGGGAAACCACAGCTCCTGCACCAATAAGGCACGATGAGCATCAACACCCTGTCTGTCTGGAGCTTCAGTAGGGTCTTCAGTATGAGAGGTATGGGAGGATATGCGTATAGCAGGCCCTCCCCACAGTGCGGGAGGAAAGCATCCAGACCAGCCTGCTGCGTGAGGTGACTCTGGAACAGAACTGACCTCCTTGGGTATTGTGCTGAGCGGTGAACAGATCTATTGAGGGGGTATTCCACTTCTGAAAAATCTGGGCTGAAACAGACCTGTCCAGAGTCCACTTGTGCGGCTAGAAGATATGGCTCAGCTGGTCCGCCAGGATATTCTGCTCCCCTGGCAGATAACTGGCCTTAATTCCATACTGTGAGTAAAGGTAAACTTCCACATACGGACTGCCTCTCAGCACAGGAGATACAACCTCGCGCCCCCTTGCTTGTTTACATAGTACATTGTGACCTGATTGTCAGTCTGAATCAGAACAATCTGGTCGACCAGGCGATTCTGGAAAGCCCTTAGGGTATTCATTAGGGCTTGTAGCTCCAAGAAATTGATCTGGTGCAGGCTCTGCTGTTTGAACCAGATGACTTGAGTGTGGAGGCCATCCAGATGTGTCCCCCAACCCAGCTTGGAGACATCTGTAGTCAATGCCTTCTGTGGTGGAGCCTGCTGAAAGAGGAGCAGATTCTGATAATCCAACCACCAATGCAGGTACTGGATAAGGGGTATGGAGACCGTCACCTGGTCCTGGAGGCAACTGGTTTCAACTGAGTACTCAGTATCCACTGAGCTTGTCTCATCAACAGACGAGCCAGGGGAGTGGTGTGCACCATGGAGACCATGTGGCTGAGCATGGTCAGCATCCCATGAACTGTTGTCTGCTGACTCCGCTAGGTATTTCAGATCAAGGCCATCAATCTCTGGAGTTTGTCCAGCAGGAGAAAGGCCTTTGCTTGAGTCATGTTGAGGAGAGCTCCTATGAATTCAAGTCATTGGGTAGGCAGAAGGTGGGACTTTGGGTAACTGACAAGGAAACCCAATAGCTCTAGCACCCGGATGGCCAGCTGTGTCTTGAGTGGTGCTTTTTATGAGCCAGTCATTCAAGTAAGGGAAGATAAAAACTCCTAGTGTTCTGAGATAGGCCACTACCACTTTGAGACACTTTGAGAAGATTTGGGGTACCAAGGCCATTCCAAAGGGTAGCACTCCAGGACAAATCTGAGATATTTTCGGTGGGTGGAATGGATCGGTATGTGGTAAATGCATCATTTATAACCAGGAAACATAGCCAATCGTCCTTCTGAAGATAAGATAGCAGGGTTCCTAGAGAGACTATCTTGAAGTTTTCTTGCACTAGGAAGGCGCTGAGGTCCAGGATGGGCCAAAACCGCCACTCCCACCCCCCAACCCCCAGCTTCGTTGGACTAGAAAGTACTTGGTAAAATCCCCATCTGATCTGTTCCTGAGGCACGTGCTTGATGGCAAGATTAGTCAGAAGGGTGGAGATATCCCCCTGAAGAAAGTTTAGATGGAGAGGGTTGAGGGGAAACACCCTCGGGGGGCAATGAGGTGGCAGCTTGGTGACATGCAGCATGTAGCCGCTTTGGACCATTTATAACACCATGCATCTGAGGTGATGGCGGGCCACCAGTGGGCAGAGAGTGAACTGTCCTCCCACCAGATGGCTTCCCTCTGCGGTCACCGGTAGATTAGCTATGCTCTGAAGGGACCAGTGATAACCCCGTCCCTGGCTTGGGTTATGGGGCAGGCTGAGCCTTTTGAGGCTTCTACCGACGTTGCGGGTGAGGAGCCTTTGACACTTGCTGGAAGGCTTGAGGACCAAGAAAGTACCTGCGCTTACACTGGTAGTAGGCCTTCTTCTGGCCTCACCCCTAATACCTTTTGTGATAGGGATCAAACATGCATCTCAAGAGCCTGATGAAAGTGATTTGCTGATTCTCTATGATGCCAGCTTTTTCCTCCACCTGCTCTCCAAAGAGGTTCTCTCCCCAGAACGACACGTTCACCAGCTTGTTCTGCAACAATTGCGCCAGGTCAAAAGATGCAGCCAGGTGAGGTGACAGGCTCTAATGCTCACAATATATTCGTAGCAAAAAACCTGTGAGAGAGTCCATTGGACCATTAGATATAGAAGGGGTAAAAAGGTCACTAAGGGAGGACAATGCCATAGTGGAGAGACCGAATGAATTCTTTGCTTCAGTTTTTACAGAAGACATAGGGAAGTTACCCATGCCTGAAATGGTATTTAAAGGTGATGTATTGGAAGAACTGAAAGAAATATCAATAAACCAGTAAGGCATATTAAACCTATTTTATAAACTGAAGAGTAGCAAATCACCTGGGTCAGATGGTATACATCCAAGGGTGATGAAAGAATTGAAATATGAGATTGCAGACCTACTATTAGTAATCTGTGAACTATCATTAAAATCATCTATAGTACCTGAAGATTGAAGAATGGTCAATTTAACGCCAATTTTTAAAAAGGGTTCCAAGGGTGATCCAGGAAACTGCAGACCGATGAGCCTGATGTCAGTACTGGGCAAAATGGTAGCAATCATTATAAAGAATAAAATTATTGAACATGTAGATAGTCATGGTTTAATGGGAGAAAGCCAACATGGATTTAGCCAAGGAAAGTCTTGTCTTACTATATTTTTTTGAAGGTGTGAATAAATGGGTAGACAAAGGTAAGCTAGTTGATATGGTGTATATGGATTTTCAGAAAGCCTTTGAGAAGGTCCCTCATGAGAGACTCTTGGTGAAATTAAAAAGTAATGGGATAGGAGGCTGTGTACTACTGTGGATCAGGAAATGGTCAAAAAATAGAAAGCAGAGAGTAGGGCTTGTTGTTGCTAAGTGCCGTCGAGTTGGCGTCGACTCATGGCAACCCCCTGGATAGTTGTCCTAAAATGTATTCAGTCTTCAGTCAGGTGGTTCATTGTTGACAGAATGGCACCCATAGCTGCTGTTATTGTATCAATCCATCTCATTGCTGGCCTTTCTCTTTTGCATTGACCTTCTACCTTGCCAAGCATAATGTCTTTCTCTAATGATTTCTCTCTTCGCATGATGAGTCCAAAGTATGAAAGTCAAAGTCTTGTCATCTGAGCTTCTAAAGGAAGTTTAGGTTTCATCTCCTCTAGTACTGACTGGTTGATTCTTTGGGCAGTCCATGGTATACACAGTATTTTTCGCCAGCACCATAATTCAAAGGCATCAATTTTCTTTCTGTCTATCTTTTTCATTGTCCAACTTTCGCATCCATATGATATTATTGAAAATATCATAACTTGAACGAGCTGAATCTTTGTATGGAGAGAGACGTCTCTGCTGTTGAGAATCTTGTCTAGGTCCTTCATAGCCATTCTGCCAAGAGCAATGAATCGTCAGATTTCTTGACTGCTTCTTGTTTCTTTATTGATGGTTGATCCAAGTAGGTTAAAGTTGCCCACTCTTTCAATTTTTTCTCCATTGATGATGAACTTACTGATTTTGACAGTTCTCAGGATCTTTGTCTTCTTTATATTAAGGTGCAGGCCAATTTTAAGACTATATTCCTTGATCTTGAGAAGCAAAAGTTTCAAATCATCTTCATTTTCAGCCAGTAATGTGGTATCATCAGCATAGTGAAGTTTGTTGATGAGTCTACCACCAATCTTCACACCTCTGTTGTCTTCAAACAACCCTGCTTCTATGATTATTTTTTCTGCATATAAATTAAAATGGGAGGGGGAAAGTATGCAGCCTTGTTCTACACCTTTGCTGATTGTAATCCATTCTGTTTCTCCTTGTGCCGTTCGAACTGTTACTTTTTGATCAATGTAAAGGCTGTGCAAGAGAACGATCAGGTGTTCTGGTATACCCATGCTTCTTAAAACCCATGAGGATTGTGGAAAATTGCAAGAGGATCTTGATAAATTGGAAGACTGGGCATCCAAATGGCAGATGAAATATAATGTGGGCAAGTGCAAAGTTATGCACCTAGGAAAGAAAAACCCAAACTATGGTTACACGATGCAAGGTTCCACATTAGGAACCACCACCCAGGAAAAAGATTTAGGTGTCATCGTGGATAACATGTTAAAACCCTCTGCCCAGTGTGCAGCGGCAGCCAAGAGAGCAAATAGAATGCTAGGTATCATAAGGAAAGGAATGGAAAATAAAACAAAGGATATTATAATGCCTCTGTATCGTTCCATGGTACGACAGCACCTTGAATATTGTGTGCAATTCTGGTCGCCGTATCTTAAAAAGGATATAGCATTATTAGAAAAGGTAGAGAGAAAAGTCAGCAAAAAGGAGATGGAAGGATACCCCTATGAAGAGAGGCTAAAAAGGTTAGGGCTCTTCAACCTGGAAACGAGACAGCTGAGGGGAAATATGATAGAGGTATATAAATTAATGAATGGAGTGGAACGGGTAAACATAAATAGATTGTTTACATCATCAGAATATAGAAAGACTAGGGAACATGCAATGAAGTTACCAGGTAACCTATTTAAGACTACTAGGAAGAACTTGACAGAGAAGTGGCTTAGTGGTTAGGACACAGTAATCTCATGCTGGAGGGACTGGGGATTCTAGCCCTGTAGGCACTCCTTGTGGCCCTGGGCAAAGCCTCTTAACTCTCTGTTGCCTCAAGAACACATAGATTATGAGCCCTTTGGGGGCAAAGGAATGTATCCACTATCTCTTTGTAGTGATTACATAATGTAAACCACTTTGACTGAAGGAAAAGGTGGTATAGAAAACTGGTTAAATAAATAAGAGAAAATATTTTTTCACTCAACATGTAATCAAACTCTGGAATTTGTTACCAGAGTATGTAGTAAAAGCTGTTAGTGTAGCCGGGTTTAAAAACAGTTTGGACAGAACCAGGACATTCACCCACAGAACTCAATATTTTAAAAAAATATATGATTCTGATCATCCCACTAACAACAACAACCACTATTCTCCAGTACCAGGCATATTGTGGACTAATACAAAAACCTACAACAAAGAGCAAACCTTACATACCATACCATATCAGCACAAACTTCCAAAACTCACATAAGGAGCCCATCCAAAAAAAGCGTCACTGTAAATACCACAGTGGGCTCTAGAACATCCATACACTTATTTGAAAAGCTGAACAAGTCAAATTACTACAGTACAGTATAGATCTTTATGTACAAATGCCATGTTAACAGAACACCTGACCTCAGTCACACACTCACAACATCGACCCTCACCAAGTACAGAAGAAGTAACAACAATCTAAAGTAAAAATAAAAATATGTAGACACAATTTAAACTGAACCCCCAAGAAGCCAGAGTCCACATGCAGTGCAACATCAGATAAATAAGAGATGCAGTTCCCCATACAGTGTAAAATATAAAAACAGCAAAGTCCAATCACTAAAATTAAATAAAATTATTTTTTCTACCTTTGTTGTCTGACCATTTTATTCTCTGATCATGCTGGTCCCGATCTGAGGCTTCTGCTTTCCTGTCTTTTCTTACCTCTCTTTCTGTGGTTTATGGTCCATGGTCCATCTGCCATTTCTTATCTCTTCTTTTGTTTTCTTCACTTCCTTCCATCAGCCCATTTCCAGTTCCAGTAACCCTCCCTAGTATTAGCCCCCTTTCAAGTCCTCCCCTCCCAGTACCTTCCAGTGTCAACCGCCTTGCATTCCCACGACTGCCACTGGTGTTCATTACCTTCCAGTCCTCCTCCTTCCCCACTGTCCAGCCCCTTCTAGTCCAAATACCATCCCAGGTATCAGCTCAGATCCACTCTCAGTGCCACCCCCCAGTCAGCTCCCTTCCAGCCTCCTCTCCATTACTCAGCTACCTACCACTCCCATCCCCAAGTGTCAGCTCCCTTCCAGTCCCCCTTCAGTACATCCCAGGTGTCAGCTTCCTTCCTGCCCCCTCCTTCCCCTGGCAGACCCTCTCATTATCCGCTCGCTTCCAGTCCTATTCTACCATCACTCTGCATCAGCCCATTTGTAACCCTAGCTCCTAGTTTTCTTCCAGGGCCAGCAGCACTCCCCTCCCCCCCCCACCACCATTAGCCCATTTCCTGTCCCAGCCCATTTCCAGTCCTATCCCCCTTATCAGCCCACTCCAGTCCTAGCCCCCCAATCAGCCCATTACCAGTCCTAACTCATTTGCAGTGCTAGCCCCCCATCTACCCATTACCAGTCGTAACCCCCCATCAGCCCATTTTTAGTCCTAGCCTCCCAATCAGCCCATTTTCTGTCCTAGCCACACCAATCAGCCCATTTCTAGGCCTAACCCCAACCAATCAGCCCATTACCAGTTCTAGCCCCCCCCTCCCGATCAGCCCATTTCCAGGTCTAACCACCCATCAGCCCATTTCCAGTCCTAGCCCCCCCCCCCCAATAGCCTATTACCAGTCCTAGCCCCCTCCCGATCAGTCCATTTCCATTCCTAACCCCCCATCAGCTCATTTCCAGGCCTAACTCCAACCAATCAGCCCATTACCAGTCCTAGCCCCCCCTCCTGATCAGCCCATTTCAAGGTCTAACCCATCAGCCCATTTCCAGTTCTAACCCCCCCATCAGACCATTACCAGTCCTAACCGACCCCATCAGCCCATTACCAGTTCTAACCCCCATCAGCCCATTTTCAGTCCTAGACCCCCAATAGCCCATTACCAGTCCTAGCCCCCTCCCAATCAGTCTGTATCCAGTTCTAAACCCCCATCAGTCCATTTCCAGTTCTAACTCACCCATCAGCCCATTTCCAGTCCTAGCCCCCCCCATAACCCATTACCAATCCTAACTCCCTGATAGCCCATTACCAGTCCTAACCCCCCATCAGCCCATTACCAGTCCTAACCAACCCATCAGCCCATTTCCAGTCCTAGCCCCCCCGATAACCCATTACCAGTCCTAACCCCCCCATCAGCCCATTTCCAGTCCTAGCCCCCCCAATAGCCAATTACCAGTCCTATCCCCCTCCTAATCAGCCCATATCCAGTTCTAAACCCCCATTTCCATTTCCAGTTCTAACCCCCATCAGCCCATTTCCAATCCTAGCCCCCCCATAGCCCATTACCAGTCCTAGCCCCCCCCCCCAGCAGCAGCAGTGGCAGAATGAAGAGCTCCGCAGTTGCAGTAGCCACCTTCCCAGAGAGCAGTGCCTGTTTCCCCTCCACGCCGGCTCAGCTTTTGCAGAGCCGCGCAAAGGGAGAGTGTTTCACTTTTGCGTGCCTTTGTTAAAGCTGAGTCCGCGGCGTTGATGGGAAACATCAGCCAAGAAAGCAAATAGAATGCTAGGAATCATAAGGAAAGGAATGGAGAATAAAACAAAGGATATTATAATGCCCCTATATCGTTCCATGGTGAGACCTTGAATATTGTGTGCTTTTCTTGTCACCATATTTTAAAAAGGATATAGCAGAATTAGAAAAGGTAGAGAATAGCCACCAAAATGGTAAAGGGGATGGAAGGATACCCCTATGAGGAAAGGCGTAAAGGGTTAGGGCTCTTCAACTTAGAAAAAAGATGCTCGAGGGGAAATATCACAATAATTCAAAAAGCCCTTACTGCTTGAATGGTTTCTTCAGACACTATAAAGAGGTTTTTCCGTTCTCTGTTAGCTCTGATCACGAAAATATCAAAAATAGAACAAATGAATATATTCAAATTTCTTAATGAGGTCTCAGTATTATAGTGGCTAGGTCTCGCAGACTTAACGCCTTAACGAGACCCTATGCCTATTCACATCAACGGCCTCAAAATTACATGCAACAGTTCCTGTTTGTCAGCGAAATCATCTATATGAAAAAGATTTCTTCTAAGGCCTCAACTTGCTATTAAACTCCAAAAAGAACCTAATAGATCTTGTTGGCCTGTGTCAATCACTTTTCTCGCTGATCAGGATCTTGTTGTGTCTTATCTCATGGTGTATACGGATCCCATCTTATCCTATCGTGTATACTGTATAGGGATCAGTATACACGATAGGATAAGATGGGATCCGTATACACCATGAGATAAGACACAACAAGATCCTGATCAGCGAGAAAAGTGATTGACACAGGCCAACAAGATCTATTAGGTTCTTTTTGGAGTTTCAATAGCAAGTTGAGGCCTTAGAAGAAATCTTTTTCATATAGATGATTTTGCTGACAAACAGGAACTGTTGCATGTAATTTTGAGGTCGTTGATGTGAATAGGCATAGGGTCTCGTTAAGGCACTTAGTCTGCGAGACCTAGCCACTATAATACTGAGACCTCATTAAGAAATTTGAATATATTCATTTGTTCTATTTTTGATATTTTCGAGGGGAAATATGGCAAAGGTCTATAAATTAATGAATGGAGTAGAATGGGTAAATGTAGACAGGTTGTTTGCTCCATCAAAAAGTAGAAAGATTAGGGGACACACAATGAAGTTACAATGTAAGCCATTTAAGAGTAATAAGAGAAAACGTAGTTACTTACAGGTGTTCTCCGGGGACAGCAGGAATCAGTCCTCACATATGAGTGATGTTGGCGCTGATGGAGCCCACGCGGATCTACTCCCCAGCTTTCAAAGAAAGCCTTTGGGAGGTACAGCAAACATGTGCAGTCACCTTCCCACCAAAGGGTGCCATCTTACCTCAGAATGATATTATAGCACAAGTTGGCAAAAAAGAAAAACAGGTGAGTAACAATGCTTTTTTCCAGGAACAAGCAGGAAGTCTGTCCTCACATATGGGACTCCCAAGCTATAGGCTGCCGAAAAAACCTGTAAAAGTCATCGAAGACCCAAAAGGTGGACTGTAAAGGGCAGCAGGAGGTGCAGTTGGCTGGAAGTCTGACACTGCAGAAGAAGCATCAAAGATGCAATCCTCTCTCCAGTAGCCTGGACACCACGGGCTAGAGGGAAGGAGTTGCGCTATTCCCCGAAGAGGTGACGGAGTACTGCTTGGCCAAAGATGCTATCCCTCTGGGAGGTCTCTTCCAAGCATTAGTGAGCTGCAAAAGTGTGTACAGAGGACCAGGTGGTGGCTCGGCAGATGTCCAGTATGGGCATCGAGCACAGGCTGGCCACTGAGGTTGCCATGGCACGCACATTGTGTGCAGTCATATGATGCTCCAGAGAAAGACCCGCCTTTTGATATGGGAAGGAAATGCAGTCGGCCACCCACCATGAGAAGGTGCACTTAGAGACTGCGACCCCAAGTTGACTAGGGTCAAAAGAGACAAAGAGCTCCACTGAGCAGCAGTGGGGCTGCATCCTCTGGGTGTAGGACAAGGCACACTTCCAGCCCAGCGTGTGTAGGGAGGCCTCCATTCTGGAGGAATGAAGCCTGGGAAAGAAAGTGGGTAACACCACCTCTTGATTCAAGTGGAAGGAAGAGATGACTTTTGGCAAGAATTTGTGGTGAGTCTGAAGGACTATTCTATTCCTGTGGAACCTAGTATAAGACACATGGACTGCCAGCGCGTGCAGTTCATTCATATGCCTAGCTGAGGTAAGCACCACCAGGAACACAACTTTCCAAGAAAGGTACCTGGGATGGCAGGTAGCCAGGGGTTTGAAGGGTAGAGCCATGAGCTTCCCCACCACCACATTGAGGTCCGACGCCACTGGTAGTGGACGGATTGGGAGCCAGGAGAGAAGAAGGCCTTGCATGAAGTGGCCCACCAAGGGGTGCACCGAAACGGCTTGGCCATCCACCGCATGGTGGTGAGCCGAGATGGTATAGAGGTGCACTCTGACAGTGCTGGATTTGAGACCAGCCCCTGACAGATGTAGGAGGTATTGCAAGATGTCCAGCATCACACAGGAGAAGGGGTTAAGACCTTTGTACATACACCAGAGTGAAAACCTGTGCTACTTAAAGGCATACACTCATCGTGTGGAGTCCTTACATGAGGCAAGTAGAACATCTTCTACTGACCTGGAGAGGCGGTGATGCACTATAGCTAGTCTTTCAGCATCCAGGTGTCAGGGCAAGGGACTGGAGGTAGGGGTGCAACAGCATCCTACCCTCCTGTGATAGCAGGTCTGGGGCGCTCCTTAGCGGCAGTGCGTCCCTCTGGGACAGCTGCAGAAGTAGGAGGAACCAGGGTTGCCTGGCCACCTGAGTGCAACGAATATGACTGAGGCCACTTCCGCTTGGATCTTCAGGAGAGCCCGGGGAACCAGGGACGTAGGCAGAAACACATACAGGAAGCCTCTGGACCATTGAAGCAGGAAGGCATCTGCTGCCTCCTGTTCCTGGGCTAGCCTCCTTGAGCAGAAGCGTGGCAGCTGCGTGTTCTCCAGACTGGCAAAGAGATCTATCTCTGGGGTCCCTCAGCATCGGAAGACCTCCTCCAGCACTGCCGGGTTTGGTCGCCAATCGTGGGGCTGGAGGACCCAGCTCAGGTGGTCGGCCAGTATATTCTCCTGGCCCTGGCAAGTACACCACCTTGAGGGAGATGTTCTTCCCTGCTGTGAAGTTCCAGAGGTGCACCGCCTCCCAGCAGAGGTGGTACGAGCCCGAGCCTCCCTGCTTGCTGATGCAGTACATTGCCACCTGGTTGTCCGTCGCTAACATTACCCATACATGAGGACTTTATTCCTGATTATCCATGTTATGAATCCTGTTGTCTCTCCTGGTTCAGAAAAGGCTTTGACATGATAGTGCACCCCATGCACAACCACTTCTGAAACTGTCCAAATACCCTGGCAAGGCAGGAAAAACAGAAGAGGAGGTCCGGGGTATTTTTAAGGTTTAGGAGGGGTCGGCAGTCTGTGATTGTTCTGGCTTCTGAGCTGCTGGCCTCCCAAAGGTATAGATTTGGCAGGAGGTTAGCTGGCTGCACAGTCAGTGAATGAGTAAACAGGCCCAGACGCAGCACAAACACACAATTTATCCTCATTCACAGTGCCGGCAGCCAGGGCATTGTCGATGCCATAGAGGAATAACAAAGTGACTAGCAGGATTGGAAGGAAAACAGAGGAACGTACTAGTTGGAGATCCTCCAGAAATAGTGGCAAATAACTACAATCAACTGTTCTGAAATCTCACCACATTTGATTTCGACGTAGCTGGTCAGCAGAAGCAGGACCCTGGCTCTGGACTCTGCGTGACATCAGACAGAAAACATCCCTGGGCCTCAGTATACATAGACCAGCAATGTTTTGCTCTTCTAGCGAGTATCCTGTGCAGCAGATTTCCAACTCTCATAAACTAAAGGCACTTTTCAAAGCCATTAACCCTGCTAAATAGTGATTTACTTTGGCAAAGTAAGCGGGCTGAAAATTGGCCTGCTGTGCCCAGCAAACCATCTGCATGTGCTTCTGCAGTGCACATACTTTTATCCGAGTTAAAAAGAGGCCCCTCATGACTTTCTTTGAGTTAGGGAACAATTTGCAAAGCAGTGCATGAACATCTGATTTTCAAAATTTCCACGTGCTATTTTTCCGCCCTCCCCCACTTCGCCCACCTGCACAAATAACAGGTGCAAATATCTTCAGGCACTTTGAGTGCCTGCAATTTACAAAAACGCCCAGGTTTTTTCTCTTTGAAAATTAGCTGCCAGTAGCAACTACGCAGACCATTTTAAAGCTGCCCCTGTAGTGTACAGGCCTTGGGAGGAATTCGTAGCACTTCAGTGCTGTAATATCACAAAAGTCTCCATAGCAGCAGATATACCGTTCTAGGGAATTAGGTGCCCAAGCTATGTCAAAAGATTTTCTCATTTACAGGGACAGAGTCCTCCTTTAACTGTAGCAGAGTCTCTGCTATAGTGACAACACCAAGTCCCTTCTGTCTGTTACAATCATCAAATCTTCCCAGGATGGTGACAGTTTCCTTGTTAAAATGACAGCCTCTTTGTCTCCGCCACAGTCTCTCTGTTAGAGGACATAATCACATAAAAGTGCAGGTTATTTTCAGACACACTACTTTTGAAGAATCTTTCATATCAATCTGGATTGTAAGTACTGAAATTAATAAGACAAAGCAAATTAGAAAACTAGATTTAATTGTTAGTGTTCTCCATATTCTGTGTGTTTTTAGTCTTTCAGAGGGTAGAAAGGTGAAATATTATTTTTAGGAAAAGGTCACCATAAGGAGAAGTCTCTTTGTCATCATGCTCCAAAGTCTGGGAAGAGAGGAGCAGGAAGAGGATTGTGAAAACCATAGAGTACCAGGGACAGAGGGATTATGGGAAGGATTGCTCAATATTGAGCCATCCAAGCTTTCCGACAGGTGAAGATTAGACCAGCATTATATTATAACCAGCGTTATATTAACATTATATTAGCAATATATTATTACCAGCATTATATTAGGCCAGCAGCTCAATTTCAAAGCCCACATCAGCAACACCATCAAACAGATATACCACAAGATACGAACTCTAAGACATCTTCGGCCCCTGTTGCAACCCGATGATTTCAGATCAGTTTTTCAGGCACTGGTGACCCCCCACTTTGATTATGCCAATTTAATCCTGCATGGCTTACCCAAAAACACCTTAAACCCTTTACAGTTGGCTATGAATACTGCCGCACGCTTCCTGAGCAGAGCTGCCAGAGGTGATCACATTACCCCTATCCTCAAGGACCTACATTGGCTACCAATCAACTGTCGGCTATCCTATAAAGTAATCATCATAACCGTCAAGGCCAAATTAGCCCCCACATCCCTAACAGACCTTGTTCACCCCATCTCAGCGAACAGAGCCAGGAGAACATACACAGCCAATACCCTACAGATCCCCAGCGAAATAACAAAATGCACCATGAAAACAAGGAACAGAGCCTTCAAGTTCTATGCTCCTAGCTGTTGGAACGCGCTTCCAACCACCATCAGAGCTATAACAGACCTAACCCTATTCAGAAAGGCACTAAAACATCATCTCTTCCTTATGCACTACTCTCAACCCACCAGTCTAACACCATCTATCACACACCCAATTAGGAACTCATGAGCTACTATCAATGCATGTACATAATGTAAATAAATTGAAACTGATGTATATAGTGCCCCCGGTTGAAACCCAAGTTTAACCTCCTGTTCACTGTAAGTGCCTAATAGTGTACCTATTTGACACAGAATCGTTGTATGTAAACCGCGCTGATTTTTAAGAGTGCGGTATATAAGAGCAATAAATAAATAAATAAATAAGATGGGAGGCTACAGATTGAAGAGTTGGACACGAGTCATCAGAGCCTGCAGAATAAACAATCCAACTCCTCCAGCCCTTGAACTGAAGAACCATTATGCAGTCCTGGAAATAGAGGAGGTGAAAGCATCCCAGGAAAGGGAAGAACCAGAGTTCAAGAAGCCCAAAGTGACGGAATCACTGAACACAAGGAAGCGAAGGGTAGTGGTGGTTGGTGACTCTGAGGGGTAGTGAGATGTCCATCTGCCAACCAGACTTGATGTCCAGAGAGGTGTGCCAAAATCCGAGCTATTACGGAGAGTTTGCCAAGACTCATCAAGCCTATTGACTATTATCCAATGTTGCTCATCCATGTCAGTTCCATGTTGCTCATCCATCCCGTTCCTATCTAACAAGATACCTTTTCATGTAATATTACTATCATATGTATATAGTTCAATGTCTATTATCCTTTGTTACAATTACCCCGGTTTTCCAAGTTTTGCTTCCTGTTCCATGTAAAAACAGATATATGTATCCTATCTGATGTTTTGTAGTTCTATGTAAACCGCGCTGATAATAAATAGTGCGGTATATAAAAATGTTAAATAAATAAATAAATAAATAAATAAATAATGCTGCTAGGTATCCCTCTGAGAGTATCAAAAGTGACTTCATTGCTCTGGGACAAAGGGTGAAGCAGATAGGTGCACAGGTGGTGTTCTCTTCAATCCTTCCTGTTCAGTGTAAAGGCCGAAGCAAAGAAACTTGCATCCTGGAGGTGAATGATAAGAGCATAAGAACATGAGAAATGCCATACTGGGTCAGACCAAGGTCCATTGAGCCCAGTATCCTGTTTCCAACAGTGGCCAATCTAGGTCATACCTACCTAGCAGTTTCCCCAAAAGACACAGATTTCACAATGCTTGTATTGGGTCAAGAAGTGATATCCTGGGTCCCTTTTTAATAATGGTTTATGGACCTTTCCTCCAGGAACTTGTCCAAACCTTTTTTTAAACCCAACTACACTAACAGCCCTTACTACATCCTCCGGTAACAAATTCCAGAGTTTGATTACATGTTGAGTGAAAAAATATTTTCTCTTATTTGTCTTAAATAGTTTACCCTGTAGCTTCATTGCATGTCCCCTAGTCTTCCTATATTCTGATAACGTAAACAATCAATCTACGTTTACCCGTTCCACTCCATTCATTAATTTCTAGACTTCTATCATATCTCCCCTCAGCCGTCTCTTTTCCAGGTTGAAGAGCCCTAACCTTTTTAGCCTTTCTTCATAGGGGTATCCTTCCATCCCCTTTACCATTTTGGTGGCTCTTCTCTGAACCTTTTCTAATAACCTTTTTAAGATACGGCGACCAGAATTGCACACAATATTCAAGGTGCAATCG
This sequence comes from Ichthyophis bannanicus, assembly GCA_033557465.1. Lineage (NCBI taxonomy): Eukaryota > Metazoa > Chordata > Amphibia > Gymnophiona > Ichthyophiidae > Ichthyophis > Ichthyophis bannanicus. Next base: position 72,992,900 of record CM066032.1, read on the forward strand.
CACCATGGAACGATAAAGAGGCATTATAATATCCTTTGTTTTATTTTCCATTCCTTTCCTTATGACACCTAGCATTCTATTTGCTCTCTTGGCTGCCGCTGCACACTGGGCAGTTGCGCAGATGGCGTCATTGAGAGCATTTTGGTTTCCTGGACCATGGGATGATGTTCCAAAGGCTGCAGATCCAAAACCCTCATCACTGCAGCACTGTCTCATCCACGCATTGAGACTCCGGAGCTCTGCCTGCTTTTTGGGTCCTGCACGTGGAAAGGGCAGCATTTCGGAGATTGTGGATAACATGTTAAAACCCTCGGTCCAGTGTGCAGCGGCGGCCAAGAGAGCAAATAGAATGCAAGGTATCATAAGGAAAGGAATGGAAAATTAATTAAATGAACGGAATGGAACGGGTAAAATCTGCAATAGAGTAGAACACGCAGGAAGGAGTAGGTAACATGAGTGATCTAGCTAAGCCTGAAGAATGGTCAAGAATTTGGTAGTTGAGATTTAATGCTAAAAAATGCAGGGTCATGCATTTGGGCTGCAAAAATCCAAGGGAGCGGTACAGTGTAGGGAGCGAGGTACTTCTGTCCACCAAAGAAGAGTGGATCTGGGCGTGATAGTTTCTCATGATCTTAAAGTGGCTAAACAGGTAGAAAAGGTGACGGCGAAAATCAGAAGGATACTTGGGTGCATAGGGAGAGAAATGGCCAGTGGAAAAAAAAAAGGTGATAGTGCCTCTGCTACGAGGGGACATAAGATGAGGGTGAAAGGGAATAGACTCAGGAGTAATATGCGGAAATATTTCTTTATGGAAAGAGTGGTAGATGTGTGGCATAGTCTCCCAGTGGGGGTAGTAGAGACGAGGACAGTATCTGATTTCAAAAAAGCATGGGACAAACACAGAAGATCGCTAAAGGAAAAAAGGGACTATTGTAGTTCATATGGAAGTGCAGACTAGATAGGCCATGTGGTCTTTTTCTGCCTCTATGTTTCTATGTACCTTTGGTCCTACCTTGGATATGTGCCCAATGCATGGTCCTGGTCCTGATTCTCATCACTAGTCCCTCCTGACCTGTAGAGCAAATTCAGCCTAGCCTAGATGCTTCTTTGGAGAGGGCAATGGTAACAGTGAAGTGATATTTTTGTTCTTTGTCCCACAGAGTGCTGAGTCCTTCACTTGTAGGACTGGATGGCTGGAATGACTGGCACAGGGATACCGCGCCTGTCACATTTAGGACTGGATGGCTCTACTCCATACTGTCATAAGAACATACCTTCTGCTGTATATGATCACTAACCACATCATGCTTTCTCCATATCTTCACCGTGCATTCTTTTTCTTTTCCTTTTCCTCCCTATGCCCTATGCCCTCTCTCCCACACTGTACGCTGTCCACCTTATTCAATGTATGCACACCATGCACTCTCCTCCATACCCCCAACTAGCAGGTTTTCAGCAGGATACCAAAAGACAGACAAATTCCATGCTGCTTATCCCCAGTCCATTTTAATAATAGTTTATGAACTTTTCTTCCAAGAACTTGTCTAAACCTTTTTTAAAACCAGCTTAATTACATGTTGAGTGAAGAAACATTGTCTCCAATTAGTCTTAAATGTGCTTGCTTCCAAATTCTCACTATCTGTACCAGGTCCTTGCCTCCATATCCTCTTTGTGCAGACCTTGCACTTTTCTCTATACAGTCAAACCTCGGTTTTCGTTTGCCCTGGTTTTCGTACGTTTCGGTTTTCGACGTCTTTTCTGACTGAGATTTTGTCTCGGTTATCGAATATCGCCTCGGTTTTCATACAGAATGGCGCTGGTCTGTATACACTGCCCGCCCAGTCCCGGCAGCACTACCCCCCGGAAGTCCTGGCAGCACTACCCCCCGGACTCACCGATCGCGTGTTGAGAAGCGAAAGTCAGCTGAGCAACATCCTCGAGCCAGAGTCAGAGATGCAAGGATTGCACAGAGAGGAAGGCCCCGATCTCTCCACTGCCTGCCTGTTCTCTGGAGCGCCCCCTCAGGCTCGGAGGTAGCAGGGTAGCTGTCAATGTAAGCAGGAGATGTTGCAGTGCCGTACAGTACAATATCTGTGTGTTTGCTGTCCTGTGGACGATCGGGCAGGTGAGAGAAGTGACAGGAGCTGGGTGTCTGGAACGGATTAATTGAATTTACATTATTTCCTATGGGAAATATTGCTTCGGTTTTCGTACGTTTCGGTTTTAGTCAGACTTCTTAGAACGGATCAATCATGAAAACCGAGGTTTGACTGTATCCTCAATATCTACTCCAGCTGGCCTCACCTTTCCTGCCCTGCCTCTCCCATACCTCCCATAAGTGTCCCTTAAAAGCTACAGATAGTTGTTTGTTGGCTGGCCCACCCCACCACCTGTTCGCTATGTTAATTATCCATCACAAAGAGCAGTTCTTTCTAAATTCTCCGTTTGTTCTCAGATTCCTAGCTTTCATTGTATGCCCTCCAGCTTTTGCTGGTTTTTGAACTGGAGAGAATAAATTTTCTGGATCAACCAGCACTCAGAATTGTAAACACTTCAATCAGACCAGCCTCGAGCTCTCTTACATGCAACGCAATTAAATGCAAAAGATTCATAATGCCATCAAGTGCTTCTCTTGCATTTCATTGCCTTACTTATATATACCCCTAACAGTATACACAGAATGAAAAGGGTGGGACGTGACTAATTGTTACTGGTTATGTTTGCATATTTTGCTGAAATGGGGCTGAAATGTTAATTTTTCCGACTTTATGAGGCTGATGCCATGCTTCCTCTGCTAGTTCTTAATCACAAATCTATTCGTGGTGGCTAGAGCTCTCCTCTGATTTTAGCAATTTTAAGCAAACAGGGGCCACCCTTGTCTGCATATGCTTCTGTGGTTAGGCTACCAGATGTCCCTGATTTTCAGGGATTGTCCCCGATTTTAAAGCTGTGTCCTCGACTCCCACCTGTTTGGCAGCCTCCTGAGCCTCATTCCAGCAATGGGAACAGCGGGGCTAGAAAAGAAATTTTATTTTCAATTTAGTGATTTGAATATGTCAGTTTTTAGAATTTACATCCATTATCTTTATATTTTGCACAGTACAGGGGAAATACATCCCTGTTTCTATTTCTCTGTCGATTTGTCTGCTTCGAAAAGATATTGTTGCTGACATGGGGTGTATGTAGGGAGGGGCAGGGTAATGACTCCTCTTCCCTCCTCCATGCCTTGTTGCTTAAACCTGGAACTAAGGTGTCTTCCCCCTCCCCCCAACCCCCACCCCCACTGCAAAACATTTGTCAATCCTATTCTGTGGTCACCGGAGAGCTTCAACTTGGAATCAGTTAACTGCTTCTCAAATAAAAAAAATACTAAAGTTATTTGTCTTTAAAATGTGCTGCTTTCATTTTTACAAAATTCTGTTTTCCACTTCAAGTTCTAAGGCAATCTTTGAATAATTACCGAATTAGGAGAAATGTTCCTATTGTCCGTTAAAGATTTATGGGTCAGTAATGAGCTGTGCCGTGTCCAGATAGTGGCCAGCGTTGAAAAGCCAGAACTGCGGCCAGAGTCACAACTGCCTCTATAATGGCTATCTGAACAGATTTAGGACAGCGCTGAATATCAACATCTCCTGGATTATCTTCAGCTCCTCTTGCATAGTGCAGAAGTGATCTATAAAGATATTCACTAGCACCATCCATATAGGGCAGTGAATATCCCGGTCAGCAGCAGGTGCTGTTGGATATCACCTGGTTAGACTTCAAATCCAATCCTAGTCTCACTGCAACACTAGACCGTAAACTCTATTGAGAAGGGACATTCTGTACAGTGCTACTTGTACCTTGAAATACTATAGAAAATTTACTTAATAGTTTTAAACATATGCACATCTGTAGAGAGGAAAATTCACAGAGATGAAATAGGTGAGGGAGTTCCCTGTCCCTAAGAGCTTAGAATCTGTTGGGAACTAAGGGACACAGAAAGGGGATATGGGATAACATAATGGAGGCCTAGAACAGCCTCTCAGTGGAAGGGCACAAGACAAACACAGTATTTGAACTAGAGGTCAAGTAGAGCCTGTGCAGAAAGGGAAAATGGGCCGATAACAAATAGTCACAGGGAACATCGTCATATTCTGCATTTCTCTGAGGATAGGGCAGCTACAAAGGTGGGGACAGAGGTCGATTTGGATTTTAAATTTTGTAATTTATTTTTTTATTTAAATATTCACGATTACCACAAGTAAACAAAAAGAAAAAAAGAATACCCCATCCCATAATTGCCAAAAGAAATACAGCCATCTTGAAAGATAACTAGAAAAAACTCAATAGTCCACATCATAGGAAGACACAATTGGGACAAAGCATACCAATTATTCAAAAAACCCCAATTAACATCCCGCCTAGACACCCCATTAAACTCAACCGTTTTAAGGTGAGCTCTTACCTACCAATAACTGCTCTAATTGCAAAACCTCAGTAAATATATATCTATTTCCAGAGTAAGTAACATAACATTTACAAGGAAATTTCATGTAAAACCACTCAGAGCAAGAACCTTCGGTTTCAATTGGAAAAAGGATTTTCGTTGAAGCCAAGTCACCCTTGCGATATCAGGAAACATCATTAAAGGGCACCCACAAAAAGGGGCATCTTTTTTGCAAAATACAGTTTTGTAAAAGCACCCTTCACTCGCTCAGCAGAAAAAATAACCAACAAAGTTGCCCTTCCAGATACCTTCTCTAAAGAGATCTCTAGAAACTGGGTTAGATCCAACTCATCCACGTTCACCAAATCGTCGGCTTCTCCCTTAACAGCCTCAACAGTCATACTTCGAGACAAGTAATAGGTAGAGGTAATACAAGATTCATCAAATGTTGAACACAACAAAATATCATGAACATACTTTTTAAATAACTCGAGTGGAGAGAGAAGCCGCACCACTGGAAAATTCAATACCCTCATGTTTTTTGCTCTGGACAGATTCTCCAATTTTTCCATCCTGTTCTGAAGCAAAACACTACCTTAAGATAAGAAGAGCTCACAGCCTGAATGTTCCCAGCAGACCCCTCTAACTTCCGAACTCTCTCATCCACAATCGTCAGAGACTGCCCATGACTCCGCAAAACACTAGCGATATCAAGGGTAAAAATCGCACAGCTGGGCAAGAGTGCTGGTAAGAACTCCCTCCAACCGGTGAACTGCATCAAGCACATCTTTTAAAGAAATATCACTCGAGGCAGAGCTGGACAAAGTTAACAGAGTAGCAGTAGATGGTAAAGACACAACAGCATGGTAACGTAACTCTGCACCAGAAAAAACTTCCTCTCCTGTCGAAACCACACCGGTAAGAGGGGTGGAGGTAGAAAACAAATTCCCATCTCCTACAGGAGTCACAATACCTACAGTACTAGGCTGGGTGTGAGGGGTACAAACCCCTGAACTTAAGGATGTGTCCGGTGAGACTACGTTCACTGCACCCTGCAAGGCAGAAGGGCCTGGTAAAGCAGTACTAACCAGATGTTAATCCATAGGGCCTTTTACCACCTGTGGCACCATTTGCTTTCCGCTTACCCATTTGCAGTTACAGTGAGGAAAACCACTTCCAGGCGCTTCCTAGGTGCACCTAAGGGCTCCAAAGGAGCCAAACATGCCCCTTAAGTCATACCCCTTTAGGCATGCACTCGCGGCCACGTCCCACGGTGCTAATGGGAGGGACCTGCAACACTGGCCTGAAGCACTTCTGATCCAAACTGGGCATCTCCCACTGCCTGGACATCCAGGCGATAATGCTTTGCAAAGGTATGAAGAGAAGACCAGGTTGCCGCCTTACAGATTTATGCCAGTGGCACCAAGTTACACTCTGCCCACGAGGCCGTTTGGGCCCTCATGGAATGCGCCCTCAATTCTGTCGGCACCACTCTACCCTTCACGATGTATGCCGACGCAATTGCTTCTCTAATCCATCTGGAAATAGAGGCCTTGGCAGCTGCTTCTCCTCTCTGCAGTCCACTGAACAGAACGAACAAGCGATCCGATTTCTGGAAGGATGCTGTCCGCTTAGTATTGCCTCAGGACCCGCTTAACATCCAAGAGGCACAACTGTGAGTTTGCAGAGCCCATTTCCACAGTCGAAAGAACCAGTAGAGAGACCGGCTGGTTCAAATGGAAGGCCGACACCACCTTCGGCAAGAATGAAGGTACCGGTCAAAGGACCACCTTTTCCCAGGAGAACGAAAGAAAAGGCTCTTGGCAAGATACAGCCTGAAGCTCCAAAATCCTGCATGCCGAGCAAATAGCCACGAGGAATACCGTTTTCAAGGTCAAATCCTTTAGTGAGGTATGACTCGATGGCTCAAAGGGTTCCTTGGTCAGCGCCGATAGCACCAAATTGAGATCCCAAGGTGGAACCACCGGTCGCCGTGGAAGCCGAAGGTGACCTATTGCCCTCAGAAACCTCAGTACATCAGGCTGAGTACCCAACACCACTCCTTGAACCTTTCCCCGGTAACAGGAAGTAGTCGCCAGTTGTACCCTAACGAAACGCCGCGCGGCGTTTGTTACCCTAACGAAATTGAAAGTTTGGCATGATTTTTAAGACGGTTTGGAGTTTTACAAATATATAACGCAGGCAGCATTGACGCACAAAACGTAGAGATATGCAAGATCCCCTGATGAAACACGGATCGTGAAACGCACGAACGGTACCTGGGGCAGGTGTCGGGATTGATTTAATCTCTACAGGAGTTTAGTGTCCAGAAGTTAAGTACACAGTTTAATAAGACTGCAAAGCTCATACTTCATTATTGGTAGCAGTGTACATATTGAACTAGCTCCGGTGGGAGTGAATTGAATTGAAGGTCGTTGATGCTACATGGCAAGATACTTAATCAAGACAACAGTCTGAAAAGTGATGCCTTTAAGAGTCTGAGACCTTCATATTCACAGTTAGTGCGTATGTTGTAGAGAAAGGATCTGGTTATACTCCATTTCTCACATTGTTATCAATGAACGACATATATTTATAGGGTTGGATGCCCAGATGTATGCCAGGCAGGTAGATCTCTTCCAGGCCTTCAGCAAGGTCGCTATCATCGGGCCAGAGTACCCTTTCTTCTTCAGCCTCGCCCTTTCAAGAGCCATGCCATAAGTGAGAATCAATCCACCTGCAGTATGCGAAATGGCCCCTACGTCAATAGATCCTCTCGGATCGGAAGGCACCATGGCTGGTCCGCCAGCGACCACACCAGGTCAGCATACCATGGAAAGTCCAGACCAGCCTATTCCTTGGGACCCTCGCGTGCCTCGCAATCCTAAGTGCAATCACGCTGCATCACTCCGCGTCAGCAGGAATACTGGTGGAGGACTCCTGCGCAGCTTCAAGCTGCTTAACAGGAAGATTAGCTGTCAGCCTCGGGAACAATTCCCATTCCTGCCAATGAAAAGCTTATGCATGAAAACAAGATATTGCGGTAAAGATGAAAAGCATTACTAACAGCAGTGTCGATACCAGATGACGATTCTGCATGTGTGGAGGATAAGAAGATTCTCAAGTCCCAACGAATGCAATCAGAGGCCAAGCATATACGTGTCAGAAAGAGAGAGAAGCTATCACAGCTGTACTGAATGTCAGTGGCCTGATTAAAAAAATATTCCAACCGCTCCTTGATGTTGCCTGTGTAGATTACGCTGTGTGAACTTCAGAAGGGGGCTTTCTTTAAAACAATGCAAGACGGCGAATCTGAGATCATCTCCAATGTACTCTAGCACTGAAGTGAGGTCTATCCTGTTAAGTCATTCACAAAACAAATCCACTTGGAGACATTATCCTCCAATCTACATTCTGGCAGAAAAACCTTATCTTTGTGTTTTTTAAAAATAGATCCCATGAACTACACCCATGGTCACACCATGCGAAATGTACCCTGACTTAGGAGTGAGGTTCACGACTGTCATGGTGTATGCAAAACGAACCCTTTGGAGAAATAGCCCAAGGTGAAACAAAGCCATGATAGCCATAAGGTAAAACAAATTCTGCACTCCCCTCTCCAAGCCTGAATCAGTATCTAGCACAGTCTTAGGGGATATCCTCCCTCTGAACCAATACTGAACCTGTGTCTCAGGAATGTACTAAGAAATGCTCTGCCCTCGGGGTCCATTAATTCTGCTTTCATGGCTATAATCCAACACGGTCTGTCCAGGCAGGCACCTGCCAAATTCCATCCTATTAAGGCCAAGAGAAGCTGACCCCCATGCTTGATACATACTGTACCTATCTTTTTAAAATCGATGGTGGTCTTTGGAAGAAAGCCCAGTAAAACCCATTAGAGTAACATACTGTAGCGCTTTTAGCAAAGCATCAGATAAATGAGAGGGAACTGCTTAAACAGAACAGGAGACGGCAATCTTTGACTGATTAAAAGAAGACTGGTCAGACTGTGCACAGCTAAGGATGCGGACAATTGCTGCCTGTTGCCTGCGACCTGATGCCTCACACTGTCCTTTGATCCAGTCGCTCACTTTTTTTTCTGCATTGCTATTTAGTTAGGTCTTAATCACCGGGTCATCAAATCTTTTTTCAGTAGGTACGATATGAAACTGGCCTATGAACAAGTTACGGTGACCACGGGCATTATTAGAAAAAGTACAGAGAAGAGCCACCAAATTGGTGAAGGGGATGGAAGGCTACTCCTATGAAGAGAGGCTAAGAAGGTTAGGGCTCTTTAGCCTGGAGAAGAGACGGCTAAGGGGAGATATGATAGAGGTCTATAAATTAATGAATGGAGTGGAACGGATAAACGTGGATCAATTGTTTACGCTATCAGAGTATAGAAAGACTAGGGGACATGTAATGAAGCTACAGGGTAAACTATTTAAGACAAGAGAAAATATTTCTTCACTCAACGTGTAATCAAACTCTGGAATCTGTTACCGGAGGATGTAGTAAGGGCTGTTAGTATAGCTGGGTTTAAAAAAGGTTTGGACAAGTTCCTGGAGGAAAGGTCCATAAACCACTATTAAAAAGGGACCCAGGATATCAATGCTTGACCCAGTACAAGCATTGTGGAACCTGTGTCTTTTGGGGATATTGCTAGGTACGTATAACCTAGATTGGACACTGTTGGAAACAGGATACTGGGCTTGATGGACCTCGGTCTGACCCAGTATGGCATGTCTTATGTTCTTAGTAAAGGTCAGATTGTAGAACTGCAGTGGGAGAAAAGAGTTCCCAGTTCACGCTAGTCTTAGGATCAGGAGAAGGGCGGAAACTTGAGCACAAGCCGTTGTGACCTTAGGTGAACCACTTTATATCCCTATACCTTATTTCTAAGCCTAGCTCTGCCACGGACTCTCTGTATGAGGTCATGACAAGTCCATTTATCTCTGCAGAGCCTCAGTTCTGATCTCAGCTCTGCCACTGCTTCTCTGTGTGAATTTGGACAAGTCAACTTCTATCTCTGCACCTCAAGTACTCGGTTGTAAAGAAGGTGCTTGTTTTTATTATTCTTCCCAATCAAACTTAAGTTGGAAAGAATTACAAAATAGGGACTGAGAAATATCTGTCTGTCCATCTGCCCATCTGGGGGCAAAATAGCTGCAAAAATTAAATGGAATGGGATGAAACTTGGCATAGCAGGAAACATGGTGAAAAGACATATCAAGTTCAAAAATAGGCCAGACTGGACTGGGGATTCTAGAGAAATAAATCCCCACAAAAAATGACCCAATCCATTTCTATGGTAGAAGGAGTTTAGCTTCTGCAGCATAAAGCAACGTTGCTTGCCTGTAACCGGTTTTCTGTGTACAGCAGGATTGATATGGCACAGAAGCGGCTAATGTCATTCAACAGACGGCACTGCTCTCTCTAAGCTCAGAACTTAAGTACAATGTTCTGAGCAGTGCGGCTTTTCTCATGTACAGCTATCTTCTAAGCGCCTCAGTTGGTTTCAGAGCTCAATGAAATGCTACCCTTGGGTAGGTGGGAACAGGGATGGTCCATCCATTGTGCTGGAAAGTGGGGTAAGATGGGGAGATGCTGGGCATGGGGCAAATGTGATGGAGGGGGGGTGCCAGATGGGCAAGTCGCACAGGGCGCATTTATGGCTTGGTACGGCCCCCAACCCCATATCAAATCAACCCCTAGACCTCAATACAGTTATAACAACCCACAGAAACAAGAACCATTCAAATCCCTACACTTCAATCCGCCCAAAAACCTGACAAAAAAAAATGTTTTCAAACTCTGACGAAACATCTCAAGTCAATGCCCCCCCCCCCCCCCCCCGCAATGTCAAGGTCAAAGAATTCCACAACAATGGAGCCTGCATAAAGAATGCTCTTGACCTAAGGCCCTCTCTATGCATAATCCGAACATCTGGAATTAGCAACCAATGGGTCTCCGCCAAGTGCAGGGCACATCTTGGAATGTACCATTGTACACAATGCTTTAAATAAGCAAGTGCTAAATCATGTAATATCTTAAGTCAGCAACAATGCTTTATACAATATACATTGCCAAACCTGTAAATAATGTAGTTCTTATAAAATAGGAGAAACATGATCATATTAACTAAGTTTCTTAAACACATATGCTGCAGTAATGTAGACAGTATTAACACTTGTCCATATAAAATTTCATCTGCCAGTTGGACACCCAGTTTTATACTGGTTTGCTGGATTATTTACCTTCCCTTCTTGTTCCATCTAAGCAGTTGCAATCTTCGCAAGCTCATCTTTGAGATACTCCTGTGTTTCGACAGTTGGTTCTAGTATGAAAAAGGAGGGCTGCTGTTGCGTGTAATGCCCCAGTTTAATGGAATTCTCTGCCGCTAGATGTTCTCTTGGAAACTTCATTCAAGAAATTTAAAAAACAGGTGAAAACTTGGCTTTTTCACCAGGCTTTTTGAATTTGTTTGCAGAGTATTGTCAGGACAGTAGGGTTTTTTTGTGGGGTTTTTTGCGTTTTCACTTCCTTCTTGTTTTCAGATAGTGTTACATTTGCTTTGTCCTTCTGGAGTTTTTTTTGTTGCGCTATTGCATTGCCTCTCTAGTGTTATCTCATTTGTTTATGTATAAGTATTGTTGTATGATTATTGGTTGGTAGGTTGGTTTTATTGGTTTCGTTTGCTACTGTAAACCGCTGAGATGCACGCTCTTTGGGCAGTTACTACTGGTATAGTAAATATTTTAATAAATACAAATTTCTCAAGGCCTTCTTGCAACGTTGCACAATCCTCTTCTGATTTAACAACTTTGATTAATTTTGTGTCATTTGCAAATTCGATCACTTCACTTCTTCTCATTTCCAAGTCATTTATGGATATGTTAGAAAGTAGCAGGCCCGTGAAAGCATGCACAATCACAGACGTGTATAAAAATATAAACACACAAACATACCAGCCTACAATGATATGCAAACTTGCACAAAATAGAGATATGCAAATATACAAATAAAAGAGACAAACATACAAAACAGAGATATACACACAGGCACAGGAAACACACACAGGCAATGCAGACAGACGAGTGTATATATGTGCACATATGCAGATGATTTGGAAAGAATTCCATGAGCCTCGTTTTGCATGCTTTTTCAACTTGTTAACATATATTTAGATGGAGACAAATACAGACACACATGCATGCTAGCAGCTGCTAAAGAAAGCAGTTATCTGTAAGAGCTCATACAGCAGAAATGGAGACAGGACACCCAGGTATACTGGGTCCCCCTGCTACCCTCCCTGACTCATGTGGGCTATTCTTACATGTGGCTAGATAGGCATGCTTATAAAAGGAATCAGTAAAGAAAAGGAAAGATGGTCAGAATTTGTATGTCCACATTCAGTTCAGTCCCTTTACCTTCTCTGGCTGCAAGTTCAGCCTCAGTTGTACCACTGCTATCCTGTCTCTGTATCTTAAGGGGAACAAATAATTATAACCAACCCCAGGCATGGGGTGGCAAGTAATAGGAAGTGACAGGCCATATCTGCTTTCTTATTTATGCTAGAAACCGCATTTCCAAAAAGGACCTGTCACCTCACTTTTCTCCTTCCAAAAACATAGGAGGTGGCTGGGCTGCACTGTGCATGCGTGTATATCTATGTATCTACCCCATGTTTGTCTGCAATGTACATCTGCTGTGCTGGACTGGATTAGTCTGCATGCTGGGGGATGGCTCCACTTAGAGTTTCCAACTGGCTCCAGATGCGCCCGACAGGCTTGATCCAGTCCTGAGTTTACATTTGCTTGTAGGGATGTGTAGTTTTGCTTTTCTTATAAGAGCGCAATAGGGAAATCAGAATACACATCCCTGCATGCAATGGGATAAACCCAGGACTGGGTCAAGTCTGTCGGGCGCATCTGGAGCCAGTTGGTAACACTAGCTCCACTACACCTGTGTCGGGTTGCCAACTGGCTCCAGATTCACTGACAGCATTGATCCAGTTCTACATTTACCCCAAAACTGGATCCTGCCTTTCTTAGGGAACACAACCAGGAAGTCAGAACCAGGAGATGGAGGTAAAGCTAGGACTGGATTAACCGTGTCAGGTGAATCTGGAGTCAGCCGGGAACTCTAATAATAAGGTCATTGACACATGCCGATGCTATTAACGCACATTATTTGCTGCAAAGCCCATTTTATTCAATGGGCCCTGCAGCAAATAATGCGCAGTAACAGCAGTAGCATCTGTTGTTAGTAAATGACCCCTTAAAGGAGGTAATTCTGTAATAAGCCACAGTCTGCTGCCTGTTGTCAACGCGCATAAATCATCGTTTGTAAAGGGATGGGCACTCCCGCAGAGTGTAGGCATCACTATTCTACGAGTACATGCATGAGGGCGATGGTACTTAGCTTTGGAGTGTCTGAGCACAGAGGTGGAGCTTAAATTTACATGCGTAAGTTATAGAATACTGTAACATACGGGCGTTTCGTACAAATCTAGTCATGGACATTTACATCAAGTCTAGGATTGGTGAAAGTTGTCATTCCTAGCTTTGGCACATGTATCTCACCACTTCTGCCCCTATTCTATAAGGTAGAGTGTATGGATACTTTACTGTAGAGAATAGGAGCCAAATATGCATGTGAGAACGTGTGTTGAACTAAGCAGCACTTATAGACTTATCCAGTCCATGCTTTTATGTATGGGGCAGGCGTCCACTCCTGGATGCCTGGCAGGCGAAGCTTTCCTTTGTTCAAATTCTGAAATTAGGATTGCAGCAAAGCCTCTTTCATCAAACAAGTTTATAAAATAAATACCCACCAGGGTTTACTAAAGTCAAAAGAACTAACATTTTCTGTTGAAAAGAAAAAAACATTCCAGCGTGTCAGGATCGGAAGTTGCAAGGAGAAAGTTCAGAAGGAGTCAGAAACTAAAATCCTTCTTTACTGAGCGGATGAAAATACCCGATCCAATGGTCCAGTAGAAGTGGTAGAACCCCACACAGTGATGGAAACAGAATGAGGGTGGCAGCAAGAAGGGCAGGAGAGGGGGACAATCCAAATTTTAATAGTCAGGGGAATCCCTACTGTTTACAGCTGATTTTTCACCTGTCCAAAATTAATTCTTTCACAGGCTTTTTGCCTGGTTGCAGATTCAGGGATAATAATTCCCATGATGTTTGTGGTCTCCTTTGCACTACTATATTCTTTGCAGAGTGCTGGAGAAAACAAACCCAGGACGCTTTGTGCAAATCCCACTTGTCACCCATGCAAAATTCTTTGTGTATTTCAAATACAATTTTGCCCGATTTCTTTTGGCCCACTCCTTAAGCCTGACCCTACAGCTCATGATCAGGCAGATCACAGCAAAACGAGGAGGGTTTGATCTCTTTCACTGGGCAGACTAAAAGATCTTTGAGCTGGATTTTACCGGTGTATTCCTGACTAGGATTCCCTCTGCTCCACTGTGATATGTTAGAGGGTGCCTCTTTTGTTCCTGCCTGGCTGCTGGTTGAGGGGTGCTAACATCTTATTATTTCTCTGCTATTCCTTTCATTATGGTGCTGATGGGGTGGGGAGGGGGAAGGGCCTTAAAAGCTAGTCCAGTTCTGGTTTTGCCTCATTGCATCTAGAGTAGGGGTTCTCAACCCAGTCCTCGGCACACACCTAGACAGCCAGGTTTTCAGGATAACCTCAATGAATATGCATGAAAGAGATTTGCATACAATGGAGGCACGCATGCAAATCTCTCTCAAGCATATTGATTGTGGCTATCCTGAAAATCTGACTGGCTAAGTGTGTCCAGAAGATTGGGTTGAGAACCCCAAATCTAGAGACTTGACGATACAATTAAGCTGATGAGGATAAAGCAGAATCACCTAACAGATATTTCTGTTCTGCATTCATAGATGAAGGGCCAGGAGCAGGACCTCAGAAAACAATCACAAATAGAAATAGAAGTGACGGGGATCTTGAACGATTTTCAGAAGACTGTGTTCATGAGGAATTAGCTAAACTAAAAGTAAACAAAGCAATGGGACCGGATGGGATACACCCGAGAATACTGAGGGAACTTAGGGAAGTTCTAATGGCTCCAATGACTGATCTTTTCAATGCTTCTTTGGGGTCGGGAGAGTTCCCAGAGGACTGGAGAGAGGCACATGTGGTCCTTTTACACAAAAGTGGAAGTAAGGGTGCTGTGGGGACACTGAATGGGGGGAGGGGGAGCTTTGGACTGTCCCCTCATTGGTGGGCTCAGGGATCTGGCTGTTCAGTCCAGTGGACGTCCCCGCAGCTGTGGAAAGGGCCCACCGGGCCATCCTCAGGCCCGATTCTGACTGCTGCAGGAACTCCCGCGTTTCAGAAACGATGCTTGGGGCCATCTGGACGGCCTGGATGTGCCCCTTCAGGAATCGGGCTCCACATGTAATAAAAAAACCAGGGAGGGCAAAAATTATCCTTCTAGCAACTGAGTCAGGATGGCAGCTCCAAGATGAGCTGGATTACAGTTTAGACAATGAGACAGCTCCCTGCCCAGTCACCAATTGGCAGGGCAATGGATGTTGGCAAGCAGATTTTAGAGAAAGATGAATAAGTCAATACATACAGTGAATGGTGGAGTCAGGAGTAGGAATCTCAGAACTGGATCAAACTCTTTTTGAGGAAAAAGAGCCCACTGGCGAACCAACCAGTGAGGTGGTACATCTGAGCCCGCTATAGTAGCATCTCAGACCAAACCAATCAAACTCTGGAAACCCAACTCCATTGTGAAAATTCAGAGACTGAGCTGAGCTGGATTTACAGCCTGCTTGGAAGTCTAAGCCAGTGTGTCATCCATGGGAAACAGGATCCCCATCTCACCCAGCTCAGCTCGGAGAGTCTGATCCAGGCTGAGGTTTACCCTGTTGAATTCACAAAGACTTGAGCTTCTTCCGACATTCAGAACTACATCTTTCTGCATGCGGTTGGGGGAGGGATGCAGCTATCTTGCCTCCTCTATAGAAATGCTTTATTCTGTGAGCACCCTCCTGGTGTTATACGGTGGAAGAAACTAACGGCGTCTGAAAATCAAACCCAAGGGCCTGATACATTAATGGATTTTCTTCTCCCTGTGCCTTTGGGAATTGAATGAGCAGCAAGTCTGGCCTGAAGTGCTGTAAAAGCAGAGAGCAAAGCTAGAGGACAGTCCAAACAATCATCTCTCTTTTCAAACTCTGCGCTTTGAAGTTTTGTGCTGTAGAGTATTGATTCAGCCTTGGCTGGCATCTAATGTGTGCACTGTAGTGACAGGAAGAGCCCTGTGTTTTGCTTTTATACCTGCTCTAGGGGTGCACGGTGCATCTGACATCCAAGGGTTGCTTTCTTGGCTTTTCCGTGGTTGCTTTCATCCATGCATCAATAAAGCTTCCAGGGGCCGCTGAATTCTCTTATATGATTTTGGTTGTCTGCATGCCATTTTCGTGTCTGTCTCCCTCTCGGTGTTGTCTAATTATGAACTGTTTTAATTTTCTCAGTTTACTGCTGTTTCCGTGATGTATAAATTAGAACCAGGCGAGTGTTTTTAAAAAGAATATGCAGTAAACTAAAAAAAAAAAGGCAACGGAGAAAATCCCAGGGGAAATTACAAAAGACACAGGGGGTGCTGCAGGGCAATAATAAGGTGCATCGCATGAGCTGTGTGGGGGGTTTTCAGTACTAACATAGAACGAGCTGATGCGGGGCAGGAGTGAGGTGCATTGACGAACTGTGTGTGTAGATCATAGAATCAGAGTAGCAGGGTAATTTCAGTTTATTTATAAACAAAATAATTTAATATATTGCACGTTCTATGTATTTATTATTATATTATTATTGTTATAAATTAGTTGTCTGTGGTATGACTGTTGCTAATGTACCTTCCTTTGATATCCTGTGGAATGGAAAGCAAATAATCAAATCAAAGAGTAAACTAACCTAAACAGAATAACCAAGCTGGGAGTCTACAGGATCCTACCATTTCCATGGGATTTCCAGTGGATGTCAGTACTGAAGAAGTAGCCTAGTAGTTACAGCAGTCACTTGGTAACCAAAGGAACCAGCGTTTGAATCCCACTGCTGATCCTTGTAGTCCAGTGCAAGTCACTTAACCCTCTACTGCCTTAGGCACAAACTTAGATTATAAGCCATCCGGGACACACCTATTGTACCTGATCTCGGAAAACAAGCAGGGTTGGGCCTGTTTAGTACTTGGATGGGTGACTGTTGGCTAATACTAGGTGTTGTAGGCTAATATTAAAAATGTATTGAGCGAGGTAGTCAAATTTTCAGATGACATCAAATTATTCAAAGTTGTTAAAACCCAAGAGGATTGTAAAATTTTGCAAGAGGACATAGATAAACTGGAAGACTGGGCATCCAAATGGCAGATGAAATTTAATGTGGACAAGTGCAAAGTTATGCACCTAGGGAAGAACAACCCAAACTATGGTTACACGATACAAGATTCCACATTAGGAACCACCACCCAGGAAAAAAATTAGGCGTCATCATGGATAACATGAATGTCTCCCAGTATACGTACTGCTCTGGACTCCTTTAGACCTCCCAAATGCTTTTCTCTTCTTTCTTCCAAAGGGTTTTTTGCCCTCTCTGTCCGTCCGCTCTGGCTTCTGTTTCTGATGATTCTCCAGATGATGAAGATGTCCAAGCTGAGGATATCCAAGCTGATTCTGAGGATCTCCCAGATGAAACTGAGGATAATTCTCTGTAGAATAAACTCTACCTTTATTCTGCTTAGATGAGTGCTCCACCTTAGCACAGCGCAGCTGTGCTGAATCAGGCCCTGCCCTTTGAGATGAGTGCTTGGGGATTACCTCATAGCCCTCTTGATTGAACACACATTTCCCCACTTCAGCTCCTCTAATGGCTGTTGGAAACCTGGTGCATTCTGGGACTGGTAGTCTTTTATAGAAAAATTCTGTTTTCTTATTTCTACCAGAACTGACAGGTTGCTTGTTCAGAGTCACTTCACCTTTACTATAGCTCCTTCCTGAGCTATGATAAGCTTCCTTATCACAACGCACAGGGTTGATTCTAATGTCCGCCCTGTATGTCCGGAGCCAGCGGCTTGCATGGGGAACTTATTCCACATTGGAGGTGGAATAAATTCCCCAGTCGACAGGGATCAGCAGGACGGGGGCTGGGAAGCAGAAGGAGGGGGCAGAGGAGATTCCCCACAGCCAGACCCTGGCCTTAGGATGCCAGATTGGGGGTCGGGCTGCAGGGAAAGAACCCCATCGGCTGGGGATTGCGGCTTTTCAATGGAGTCATGGTGCCATGGCAACCGGACGCCATAGCGCCTCAGATTCATTGAACTGCCCTGACTGAGTTGGCCGGGGAAGGCCTGTACATGCAGGCCAGTCGGAATCGGAGTCCTGGCCTGCACGTACAGGCCTGTTCGTGATTCTGATCCTGCGGGGCTAGATGTGCCCCAAGGGATCAGAATCGCTATTCCATCTGTGCGTCCGGTTCTGACCGGGCGCACAGAGGGCCAGGATGTCTGGGATGGAATCAGGCCAACCTGAAAAAGAGACAGCTGAGGGGAGATATGATAGGAGGTCTATAAATTAATGAATCAAGTGGAACAGGTAAACATAGTTCAATTCTTTACGCCATCAAAAAGTAGAAAGATTAGGGACATGCAATGAAGCTACAGTGTAACCCCCCTTTTAAGACTAATAAATGAAAACATTTTTACACTCAATGTGTAATCAAATTCTGGAATTCGTTAGCAGAGGCTGTAGTGTAGCTGGGTTTAAAAAAGGTTTGGACAAGTACTTGGAGGAAAGGTCCATAAACCACTACTAAAGAGGACCCAGGTAATCCACTGCTTGACCCAATACAAGCATTATGGAACCTGTGTCTTTTTGGGAAACTGCTTGGTACTTTTGACCTTGGCCTGACCCGGTATGGCAGTTCTTATGTTCTCACCTGTGAACTCCTCTGGAGCTGCTTCTGAAAAAGGTGTGAGCTAAATGCTAAATGAAATAAAAGAAAACTACTGGGGAGGCTTGGAGACCAACAGAAGACTGAGTTAACTGTCCCTGCCTGACATGCACGTCCCAGAAGGAAATGATGGATCAACTCTTTTTGTGCTGCTTGTTCAGCAGTGCAGTATAGGATGAGACCAAGAAAACTGGGTTTAACCATATTTACCAGTTACTCAAGTAAACATATGGTATTGGACTACAGCCCAAGAAATCTCTGTGGGTGTGCACCATGTGGGTAATTACTGCTATTATAAAATCTAAAAACATATGGCTAGGCAGCTGCACTCCGACAGTGAGAAAATCCACATTCCCGTTAGTGAGGTGGGATCCTCCATTATGAACACCGTTTCAGAAGGAACATTGTGACTCACAAAAGCGCAGTGCATTCCTGGGGTAGCCTCGCAGCAGCACCCTGTCATAGCTCGGGTTTTCTGTTTTTGATGTACATCCTGGAAAATGTGGTGCTAATGCTTCTGAGTTTAATCTATCTTCTGGAATGGACCTAATGTGGCGTTTTTGATGATCCAGAGGTATAATGGAAACTTTGTATATTAATGTATATCACATCTTTTCCAGAAGATACATAATGTAGAATAAATTGAGAAGCATTAGCAGCAAAGCCATGGTCTAGTAGAGCAATGTGTGTATGTATCCCAATGACTTACTGCTTCCATTAGTGCCTCCCCCCTTCAATACACTGATCACTGACTCACAGGGGACATGGCCAGTGAAGTTCATGGTCTGCATTCATTGTATGCAAATCTATATCATGCTTATTCATTGCTGTAATCCTAGAAATTCACCTGGCTAGGTGTGCCCCTAGGAGAGGTTGAGAAGCACTGGTCTAGTGGTTATAGTAGCAATTGGGAAACTAGTGTTCAAATCTGCTTCATCCACAGATGACCTTGTGCAAATCAGTTCACCCTCCATTGCCTAGGCACATCTTAGTCTTCATGGGACAGGGAAGTAACGTATATATTCGTCTGAACCTCAGATTTACAAAAGGTGAGTAATTAGATCTCTATATGTATACTTTGGAGGAAAGGCGGAAGAGAGGAGACATGATAGAGATGTTTAAATACCTCCATGGCATAAATGCACAGGAGGAGAGCCTCTTTCAATTGAAAGCAAGCTCTGCAACAAGGGGACATAAGATGAAGGTGAAAGAGGATAGACTCAGGAGTAATATGCAGAAATATTTCTTTATGGAAAGATGGGCAGATGCGTGGAATAGTCACCCAGTGAAGATAGTAGATACGAGGACAGTACGGAGAGATTTTAACCATACCTGATAATCTCCTTTCCTTGAATCCTATTAGACCAGTCCAGATGAGTGGGTAATGTCCTCCTGCCAATAGGTGGAAGCAGACTTGAGCAACTTTCAGTGATGTCGTTTTCTGGTATATCCTCTGGTACAACACTGAGAGAAGCCAACACTTCCTGAGCAATAAACAGAATTGAAAAACTCAGAAAAAAACTCCCATAACATTAATAAATACAGACATCTTGGCTCTCTCACCATGAAAAACTGAAGCCAGACCACAAGACTGACTAGACCTTTCACAGCAGCCAGAATCCCCCATACCTGCAGAATCTCCCAGGCAGTAACATCGCTAATGAGGCTAAAAGGCAGCAGGCTTTCCAACCTGTAAAAGGGTCTTTTAGGGCAGGTCCTGGACTGGTCTAGCTTGATTCAAGGACATGAGATTATCAGTATAAGATTAAAGTTTCTCCTTCCTTATCATCCTACTAGATGAATCCAGATGAGTAGTCTGGATCAGTCAGGACCCAGGTTAGGAGGAATATAACAAATAAGACAGATTTTCCTGTCACAGGAGTCATCTAAATAACTTCCACAAGCACCCTGGGGGGCCTCACAAAGGTGATCAATGAAGGTCAGAAACCTTATAACTGTCCTCTGGGGACACTCAAATGGACTTCACCCAAGATGGTTGCTTCCATGGAGTGAACTGCAACTTATTCCTGAATGCATTTACCAGGCATGATGCATCCTGCCCCCAACAGACTCCAGGGGTAAACGGGTAATAGACGACATGACCTCTACCGGCACTTCTCTCAAACTGCTGAATACGGAGAAGGTCGAACTGGTGGGAGGCATGAGAAATTGCTATGAAATTGAGCATCATCCTCTACCCATCCACCAGATGCATCAAGGAGTCCGTTTGAAGACACTTATCTATGAAAGAAGGCAGGACCACAATCCAGTCAAGATGAGAAAAGAAGGGGGCATCCTCCTTGAAGAAAGGATGGTGAAGGTTTCATAGTTGAAAAAGCTGTCCAAAGAACCAAGAGCTGCAGCACAGACAGCCTTTGACAGATGCCAGAGACTCCTGGAATGGATCATAAAGAACCAACCCACCAGGGAGGCCTTACACATGGTCCCCCAAGGAGAGTCCTTCCAAGTCCTCTGCCACAGAAGCTCCTAAGACCCAACAAGGCACTCAAGCAGGCAGAACTGCTTCACTACTGTTGAAGGAAGCCTTGCTGAGAACCCGCCAAGGAGTCCCTTGGAGGTAAATCCTTCAGCAAAACAGGGCTGCCATGCAAACCCCAAGAGTTCAGAGCAAAGCTTTGGTCCAGATCAAACTGCTAAAAGGCTCTAACATCTGCTAAGGTCATAGAGACTCACCAGATCCCAAGCAGGGAGGTACCAAACAGCTTAAACTGACCAGCATGTGCCTACCAGGCCTTGAGCGAGAAGGCATTGGGAAGTAGCCTTACCAGGAGCCTCTGCCATGCTTCAGCTCTAAGCCCATAATTTGACAAGGAAGATAAAAACCACACTGCTTGGCCTAAGAGTCCACATAACACAGTGTGTGAGCTCAATTCGGGGTGCACAGGATCACCAGGACCAAATAGGCAGAAGACCCAGGGTCAGAGAGGAAGCCACATGGCATGGCCCTCCCAGCCTTCCATCTGCAGAATTCCTCTGTGCCTAAAACAGCTCCACAACCGGCATTCCCCTGGTGTGGCCAACACATGGGGTACTGAGATCCCATGTGGGAGGGCTGAATTCTCACTTTGCCTGGGCTCAAGGAGTTGGAACACTGACAGTCAGAGTGCATGCTAACAAAGCTTACAATATGTGCTACAGCTAGGGCGATCAGATGCTTCTCAGCCCAACAGCTTAGAGCCATGAGAACTGCCCTGGATCTGCTAGCTCTGCTTCAATAGAAGACATGCATGACCTCTAGGGCCATGTTCGAGAACACGCAGACCACTTCTTCCCTTCAAAGAGGTATGACCCACCACAGGGTCACTGTGACTGCTCCTTTTCATTAGTTCTAGCTGCCCTAAAGGAATTGCCGTCTCCTTTTCTTAGACCAGGTTGGCCATCGAGAGGTGTGGCTCCATTTACCACTTCTCCTATGCCCTTCTAGGCTCCCTCCAACTCAAGGTGGTTACTTACCTGTAGCATGTGCTCTTCATGGACAGCAGGAATAAGTCCTCACATATGGTGATGTCATCCAATGCAGCCCACATGGGAACTCTCTCCAACTACTAGAAATGCTTTTGGGAGCTTCCACTGTGCATGCACGCAATCTTCCCGCCTGTTGCTGTGGCGCCATTTTAGGACAGTCTGATACTATAGCTATAACAGAATACAGCTCCCAGGGAAGGTGGTAGGATTGTGAGGACTTATTCCTATTGTCTACGGAGAACACCTGCTACAGGTGAGTGACTACCTTTTCTCCATGGCAAGCAGGAATTAAGTCTTCATGCATGGGACTCCCTAGCTACAGGCTACCTTTAAGAAAAGAAGACCATAAGTTTCGCCAATAGGGGCAACTATGTTTGTCTTTTTCTTGGCAACAGGCCCTTTAATATTTTATATATATTTGTATAATATAAACACATACATATACACATTTTTTTAGGTAGCTTGAACAGAAAAGAATGGGCCTAAGGAGGATGGAGATGGATTCTAATCCCCAAACAAATTCTGTAGTACTGACTGGCTAAAGTTGCTGTCACATTGGGAATCCCCTTCCAAACAGTTGTGAGATGTGAATATATGGACTGAAGACAGCTTTGCAGCTTTGCAAATTTCTTCCATGGAGACCAAACCCAAGTTTGCCACTGACACAGCCATGGCTCTAACATTGTGAGCTGTGACATGACCATCAAGGTTTAGGCCTGCCTGAGCATAAGCAAAAGAGATGCAGTCTGCTAGCCAATTGAAAGAGAACGTTTGGAGATGGCAGCTTACTGGGGTCAAAAGAAGCAAAAAGCTGGATGTACCTTCTATGAGCTTTTGTCCATTTCAAGTAGAAGGCCAAAGTTCATTTGCAGTCCAACATATATAACACAGTTTCCCCTTTGAGGGTACGAGGCTTTGGGAAAAATATTGGCAGGAAAATTGACTAAGATGAAAATCTGATACCGCCTTAGGAAGGAATTTAGGATGCGTACGGAGGACTTCTCTATTATGATGGAATTTGATGTAAGGTGGATGAGCAATGAGAGCCTGAAGCTCACTCTCTCTGCATGCAGAACTTACCATCATCAAAAACAAACCTTTCCTGATCAAACATGTCAGAGGACAGGAATTGAGTGACTCAAAAGGAACTTTCATCAGCTGCACAAGAATGACATTGAGGTCCCAAGACACTGCAGAAGGTTTGTTGGGAGGCTTTAAGAGAGGCAAACAGAATAAAGGATGCACAGACATGGACTTTCCCTCTACACCTCTATGGTTAGCTCCAATTGCACTGAGGTGAACCCTGAGTTGGATTTATGTCCAGATTCGGAGAGGTGTAGAAGATACTCAAGCAGTTTTTGTGTGGGACAGGCGAAGGGATCCAGGACATGGTTCTCACACCAGACAGCAAACCCCTTCTACTTGCATGAATAGGATTTTCTCATTGAGGTCCTCCTGGAGACCAAAAGGACATCGATCATGCCGGCTGGCAGATTAGGCTTAGATAATGTTAGCCTCTCAAAATCCACACCATGAAGGCCAAAGACATTATGTTGGGGTGCAACATCATTCCTGCATAATCAGGTCTGGGGCCTGGCCTAACTGGAGTGGCTCTTGACTGGAGAGCTGCAGCAGGAGAGGTAACAAAGGTTGTTGGGGTCAGTAGGGAGTGATGAGAATCATAGTGCCTCTATCTATTTTGAGCTTCAGGAGGGTCTTTACAATGAGAGGGATTGGAGAATATGCATACAGAAGACCCTCCCCCAATGCAGGAGAAAAGCATCCAAATCTGCTGGGTGATCTTACTCTGGAGCAGAACTGAACCACTTGGGCATTTTGAGGAGTTGCGAACAGATCTATCGAAGGAGTGCCACATTCTTAAAAGATGTTAGCTGCAATCGCCCTGTCCTATGTCCATTTGAATGGTTGGAGGACTCAGCCTTTCTGACAGAGTGTTTTGTTCATCTGGTAGGTATGTGACTCTCAAGTCCATTCCATTGGCAATGGCAAATTTCCACAACCTGACCATTTCCCAACACAGGAGGCATGAGCTTGGTCCTCCCTGCTTATTGATATAGAACATTGCTACTTGATTGTTGGTTTGAATTAAGACTGTTTGGTTTTGCTATGGCTCAGCTCCAAGAAGTTGATCTGGTGGAGACTTTCCTGGAAGGACCAATTGCTCTGAGTGTGAAACCCATCAAGATGAGCTCTACAATCAAATTTGTATGCATCTTTTGTCAAAACCTTTTGTGGTGTAGCAGTTTGGAAGAGAAAACCTCTGAGTAAATTGTGCTGAACCGTCCACCGTTGCAACGACTGAATGACTGGATTGGTGATAGACGACCCCTGAGACAACCTGTGGCCTAAGTCCACTGAGTCCTCAGAGTCCACTGAGCCTGCTTCATATGCCAAGGGTATTATGTGTACCAGGGAGGCCACGGTACATCCTGCAAGCTGTGACCTACTGATTCAATTGAGTCTCCTGCACTACCGCTGTCAATCTGTGAAGTCTGTTGTGGGGAAGGAAGGCAATTTCCTGAGTTGTGTCTAGTAGGGTTACAATAAATTCCAATTGTTAGGCGGACTGGAGGTGGGATCTTGGGTAATTTATGATGAACCCCAGTAGCTCCAACACCCGAATGGTCAATTGTGTTGATTCTCAAACTCCTTCCTGAGTGGTACTCTTGATCAGCCAATCGTCCCAATAGGGTAAGACAAACACTCCCAGCGTCCAGAGGTAAGCTGCTACTACCAGAAGGCATTTTATGAAGATGCGGGGTGCTGAGGCAAGGCCAAAGGGCAACACTCGGTACTGGAAGCATTGTCCACCCAGGGCGACTCTGAGATACTTCCTGTTAGTGGGATGTATCTTTATGTGGGTATACGCAGCCTTCAGATCTAAAAGCATAGCCAATCTCCTTTTTGTAGATATGGGAATAGGATGCCCAGAGAAATCATTCAGTTCTTGATAAGGAACTTGTTCAGGTCTCTGAGGCCTAGGATGGGACGGCATCTCCCATTTTTTGGGGGATAAGGAAATACCTGGAATAAAACCTTCTGCCTCTTTGCTCTGGTGGCAAGATCTGCCAAGAGGGTGGTGATTTATTTATTTTTATTCTCTGCTATTCTGCATCAGTGCGGTTTACATTGAACAAACTGAAATTACATTGAACAGGGCATTATAACTTGGAGATAACTATTTTACAGGGAACATGGGCTATGGAGGGTTAAGTGGCTTGCCCAAGACCACAAGGAACACCTGTGGGACTAGAAACCCCAGTCCTTCCGGCCCAAGGTTGCTGTCCTCTAGTGGGATTTGAACCCCTGACCTTCCGGCCTGAAGTTCCTTGCCCCAACCACTAGGCCATTCCTCCACTCAAACACTGAAGCACTTCCTGATACAGAGGGTTGATGGAATGAGCTCTTGAAGGGCAATTTAGAGGGAGATCGAATAGGTGTAATTTGTAACCACTTGACAATTTGTAAAACCCAAGTCTCTGAGGTTAGCAGGGACCATCTGTGGGCAGAAAGAGTGAGCCTGCCTCTGAAAGGAAAGTTTTCTAGTGCAGTTACTGGTAGAATGGCCATGCTCTGAAGGAACCAGTCAAAATCCCGTCCTAGGCTTTGGATGAGGAGCAGGCTGGAGCTTTAGAGGCTTCTCTCTCTCTCTAGTTTCAGTTGGGAAGTGTGGGGCCCAGGAAAGTACTGTACCTATGCCTACAAAAGTAAGAGTTTTCCTCTGGGAGCCACCTTGGTACCTGCTGTGGTAGGAGGCTGGCTCGGACGTGCGTCTTGAGAGATTTTTAAAGGTGATGTGCGGCTTTTCAATGAATCCAGCCTTCTCCTCGACTTGTTCTCCAAAAAGATTCTCTCCACGGCACAGCATATCAATAAGCTTATCCTGCACTGATTGTCCCAGGTCTGAGGACTGGAGCCAGGCGAGACCCTGGGCACCAATACCCATGGTAGAAACTTTTAATGCCATTTCACTCGGACCATGAACTTTGAACAGTGCTTATTGTGAGCCACTAGGGAACGATACTGTTCCAGTTTCTCTGGAGGGAGATACTGGGACAGATCAGCCAGATCACACATGATGTTCTTCAGAAACATGCCTATGTAGAGCTGGTAAGAGGCCATGTGGGCCATAAGCATGGAACTCTAAAAGAATCTTATCACAAAAGAGTTCAATTTCTGAGCTTCCCTGCCTGGGGGCACCAAGGAGTATGTCTTGGAACTTTTGTATCTCGTAAGGGCAGATTCAACCATCAAGGAATGGTGAGGAAGTTGGGGCTTTTTGAATCTGGGAGCCTTCTGAACTCTATACATGGAGTCAAGTCTTCTACTAACTGGAGGCACAGTGAAGGGGTTCTCCCACATTCTCATCTGTATTCTCTGAAGGATACAGTGTATGGGCACTGTCATCACTTCCTTAGGGGCCAAAGGATACTGAAGGATCTCCCAATTCTTATGCCCTGGGCTTATCCTCAGTCTCTAAAGAAAATGGTATGGCCTTGGCCATATCTCTGACAAAGTCTTGGAATGTCATATCCTCAGGAAGGGACCTGCATTGCCATGAGGAGGAGAAGGGTCCAATGAAGCTCCGGAGACCTGTCCTGCAACAAGTCCTCGGACTCGACATCAGTAACCCAGTCTTCTGAGTCAGACTTAGAGAGGAAGTCGAAGTACTTCTCTGTCTGGATCTCTCTCCTGAACTTCGGGAATCGGGAGCCCCTTCAGAAGTGATGATGCACTGATGCTCATCTAGTTTTCAAGGGGGCATCGGACCCTGAAACCATAGAGAGTGATATTGGAAACGGGCAGGCACCAGTGTCAGGGCCCTTCGATGCCCCAATGACCATGCCTCTCCTGCAGGCAAGCTGTGCATCTTAAGGATCAGTTAGGCAGGTGCTGATGTCGATGCAGCTGACATTGAGGCACTAGCCTGCTGCATGGTCAACAGCATTGTGATCCATTCTTCGAGAGCCTTCAGAAGGCATTTCTCCATGGCTACTGACTCTGAAGGCTGTGGTGCCTCAGTAACCTTGGCCTATCTACCCGGAATCTGCAAGGGGGTATCAGTGGCTTGGTATTGGTAGTCAGTAGGCCATCACTGCCTCCCCCCCCCCATGTCCTGGAGAATGAGCTCTCCTCTCTTCAGGGCAGCTTAGAGAGGCACTCTCGCATGCCTTCATTGCTCTTGATGCCGTGCCTTGAGGGGCTTCGATGCTGGTGCACCAGAACCTTCACTCGATGCTCAGTGAGATCACCCTGTGGCTTCGACGAAAATGAAGATGAATCCCTTCCTTATCTCTGGGTGGAGATCGATCGACGGCTGATGCTCTGGGGCACTATGTGTGCTTGGCTCTGAGTGTATTTGAGAACTCCTCGATGTTGATACACTGCCAGCAACTGATGCAACCTTCGAAGCCATTGAGACCGGTGTCATCGATGCCGATGGATCAGACTTGTGAATGCCAAAAAGTGATTCGCGCTGTTTCTCTCGACCTTTGAGTCCTCTTTTTGTCATCTGTAAACACAAATTATAAGAAGAGGGCTGACCATCAGGTTCCAGAAACTGAAGGTACCAACTATGAGTATCCGTGGCGGATATGGTCCTTGAGCATCAGGAACACGGGACATATTGGTTAGAAAAACAGCTGCAGCCAAATCAAATGGCTCAATTTTGAAAAATAAAAGAACCCACTAAGGGGGCAGAGGTGCTGCGGAAAATAAAAGGAAACTTTAAATGACTGCAAAAAAACTCTAAACTAATTAAAGAGAGGTACAAAACTGTGATGAACAGGCGGGAAATAATTAAAAGTGCCACTAAAGGCAGCAGAGAACCCAATGAGGGGAAAAATGACCAACAATGTGGAGAGTCTGTAAGATGCGTTCGTTGGACTCCACGGAAAAATTAAGACTGTCCTAAAATGGTACCACTGCGGCAAGCGGGAAGATGGTATGCATGCACAGTGGAAGCTCCCAAAGGTTCTGGCTGGTAGCTGGGGAGTATTACCGAACAAGCTCCGTCCGATGACGTCACCCATATGTGAAGACCTACAGTAATTCCTGCTTGTCCATGAAGAAACTCCTTGTTCTTGGGATCGAAAACCATCTCCAATCCAGCTCGCAGAGCATTATATAATTGCCTGCAAAAATACAGGCAAGGAAATGTCACTCTCAGTGATGGATACACAAGTCCAGTCACCATTACATTATATTGTCTCACGACAATACGACCCTAAACAAAGATAACCTACACAGAGTGGCAGGTAGAACTCCAGTTACTGGCTACATGGACCATGCTGATCTTCATCTGCTTTACCATTTACTGTGCTACTACGACGCACAAGCTAGAAGTAGGCTCCAGAAATTTTCCCATTGTCCTAGAAACAGGACAATTTGGGAACTTGCTGCAGAAAAATTATAGAGCATGCTAAAATGAGACAAACACATGAGAAAAGGAAATGATATAAAGGGCATAAATCTGAACTAAATGACACAGGGGCAAATAAAAACCAGCATTGTATTTTTTCCATGTGCACAGCTACAAGATTATAGTGTTTCAGACTTCTTGGCTATCTGCCTCTGACATAACAGGCAGGGGCAGCCTGTGGGGGATGTAGAAGTAAGTAAGACCATGTGCAGAGTCTCATTGCGGGTTCTCATTTGCATAGCTGACTAGAGGCTGAAATGCAGGGCCATGGATGTAAAATGCAGTCGCTCATTGGTAGGGCTGGCCCAAACAACAGCCATCCCTATGAAAGCCCTGCTTATGTCAGAAAGGGCATCTCTACGAGTCAGCTATAACCTTGGTTCCCAAGAGCAATAGCTAAGAACACAGAGCAGAAAGGAAAGAATAATAATATTTAAAGGATGAAAAGGAAAGCAGAAACTTTCAGACCAAAGAAAATGGTTTGTATTAGAAGGAAGGGCAAGCAATGACCTTTCAGGCACAATTCTCTTTGACATACCGCCTTAAGAGGGTCTCAACAGAGGCGGCCTCTTCAAAGCCAGCCTTGAATTACAGTCATTTTACATAACAAATTAGCCTTATGTCCTGAGTTTTCATGGGAGAGACTGTGAATGGTCCTTAATGTCAAAGCAACTGCAGCAGGCACACGTGACCCGCATGCACAAGGCCCCCTCACAAGACAGACAAGGCCTGAAATCTGCTCCTGGCGAGAGGCCATTTCTGAATGGGACTTTGACATCGCTCACAGTTCTGAAAGCAGACACAAAGGTAATTTCCATTTACCCCCATAATCCGTTTACAAGCATCGGCCCAGCGAAGCAGTTGCCCATTTACACTGCATTTGGTCCCGGAAAGGACTGGCACGAGGGATTTTGGCAGTGCTTGTGTAACTGGTCATCTTGCTGCTGGGAAACAAACACTTTGACCTTTTACCTGTGGCCTTTCAACTGGCTGTAGATTCCTCTGGTACAATGCGGATGACTGGGAGACAGGGTAGTACTGCAGACCACATTTCTAAGAGGTATTTAGGAGGTGTGAACAACAGGAACCAATTTTAGGGCACTGGCAGATTTTTCAAGGAACACGGAAAATATTCTCTGACTGTTGTGTCGTTAGTATGAAATATAATATGAATATTTGAGTGGGTGATAGGAAACTAATAGAATATTAACTCTATAACTGAATGAAAATGCCTTCACTAACATTTTCCTTTTGCTAGAGATTTAATATTTTGCTAGCTTCTTATCACCCACTCTTTTATATTCATATTAAATTCCTTGCCAGTTACTTAGACATGAAAGACTTTTCAAGCCTACTATTTTATAGAGAAATCCAGCATTGCCTCATAATGGGTACCATCTGGCACCTCCTAGATCTTACAGAAACCTGGTCTTCCATGCTCCCTTATTTCCCAGTCATCAACACTGTATTGGGGGCCAGTCACAAGGCTACCACAAAGGACCCAAAGCCTTTGTACTTGAAGCTAGTGAGGGGTTAAGCTCTGAAGAAGTCAAAGAAACTGTTTCTTCAGTGAGGGAAATAAAACCCTGGAATAGCCTTGCAGCAGAGGCGGTGGAAACCAATCCCATAACAGAACTTAACCACACTTGACATACATATAGGGGAATTCCTTACCTGTTGATATTAGATATAAAGAGTTTAATTGCAAATGTTTTTAAGGAATAATACTGTTGGAAACAGGATACTGTGCTTGACTGACCATTGGTTTGACCTAGCATGGCAAATTTTCCGTTCTTGTAATATAGGAATTGAGATTTTGATGGGTTTAGTTGATATGGAATATCGACTTGTTAGATATCACACATTAGGCACTTTGAATCAGATGAATGCATGGTATACTATGCCGGAAATGAACAACGAAGACATGGTGCTGCATTTATAATTAAGAAGAAACTTGCAAGAACTGTAATGAAAAACAATGCAATCAGTGAACGCTTAATTTCTATTCGTCTAAGAGGAATGTCCATCAACACAACTATTATTTAGGTATATGCCCCAAAAACAGCTGTAGAAAAGGAAGAAGTGGATCAGTTCTATGAACAAGTACAAGCTCAAAGTGACTGAATATGTAAACACAAATCAGCAAGCTGAGATGTGTAGTTTAATGTTCACTGTAAACCGCGCTGATGTCAATAGCGCGGTATAAAAGAGACTTTAAATAAATAAATAAATATAAATAAACAAGATATACTGAAAGTCATGGGTGACTAGCACACAAGTTGAGAACAAAGAAGGTGGTAACGTGGTTGGAAAATATGGACTTGGCAACAGAAATGAAACGGAAGAGACACTGATAGAATTCTGCAAGGTCAACAATCTAGTCATCTCAAATGCCTTCTTCTAGCCACACAAGCGGCGACTGTACACATGGATTCCATCCAGCGGTTTGTACAAAAATCAAATAGACTACATCTGTGGCAAACGAATATGCACGGCGTGTTTTAAAGCCATTTAAATGGAAGGCACTGAAGCGTTTAGCGACGTAGAGCAGATGCAGAGAAGGATGAGCTCAAAGCTGGGATTTTACCACGAGGTCCGAGCAGACGTTAAGGGTTAGCTTATAGGTCTATGGTCAGTGCTGGCGAGGAAGTATGCCTATCAACGCAGTGGCATAAATTCTACCCAAGCGGCTCCTGCGGTGCAGGGGGACCCCAAGGAAGAAAGGGGTCCACTTGCAGCGGCTCCTGTATCAACTGAAATGAACTACCCCTCTCTAGGGGTCCTTTAAAAATTGTTGCTTGGGGGCCCATAATTTGAATTTCTGCCGCTGGCACATAACTCCTGCAACTTGTTCTTTTAACTGTACTGACGAGGGCTGCAAAAGACCCAGCAGAGGAGCAGTGCTGGACCAATGTAATGTGCACATGCTGGAATGCTATGCCACGCAGGAGTACCGTATAATATCGCTATTTATGCTTCAGAGAGCATCCATACAGGTGCCAGCCTGTGTTTTGTTGGATTTTGGATTTGGGTTTTATTTTGTGCAGGATATAGATGCTAATGTGGATCCCTGGGTGAATATGCCTGGCTTGTTCACCTTGTCTAGCGCAGACGTTTAGCGCACAGCTCATCTGCATGCTGTTTGCTTACAGCATCGTTCAGCAAAAACTTCTGTGGTAAATTTATGTTAGCGCTGGCTCTGGCGCAAGGTTTCTACATCGAGCCCAGCGGCCTTTGAGCGAGCAAGATGCAACTAATTGCTGCGGATTGTCTTAAAGATACTGAATTATCATCTATAAGCTACCGTATCTTTAATAGGGGAAGAATTAGGTATGAGCGAGGTAGAAGCCATTGCAAAGGACAGCATACAAAGTGGAGCAGTTCAGGCTTCATAGCTAAGGTTAAGGCTATGAGAAAACCCCCATAGCTCCTTTTCCCATAGGTTTTTGCCGATTCAATTACTTTTTCTTCTTCCAGAAGTTTCAGGAAATTAAATCCTCGGGCAAAGGACGAGGCATTTTTAGAAAATCCAAAAACAGCCGAGTGACTTGTGAGCCTTTCCGCCTTCATCTTATCCAATCAGTTGCTGGTATGTTAAAGTAAAGGCCTTCAGCATACCACGTGCTTCCCCCGCCACCCCTCTCGCCTTCTCACGTCTCAGCAGGCCACCCTGCTGCGGGCGGAGAAACAGTTTCATCTCGGAGGCGATGCACTGTTGCTGTTCTTGGAGCCCATAGAAAAACCCAAACCACTTTTGCACCGTGAAAGGCAGGGCGGGGGTATCAACAATGGTGGGATAGTTCATTTCATGCCGATGAGAGCAGACGTATCGATTCACGGCCCCAGAATGGACCTTCACGATTGATTAACTTACAAAATGTGTTCATCTTGCTGTTCTTTTCAAGCACAAAAAGAACAATTACCACTTAAAAGGATGTCAATTTAGCAAATTGAAGATCAATCTAAGAAATAAGGAATTCAGTTTCTGTGAAAAATTATGGCAATCAGCTTTATTATACATTCAGTGTGAGCATGGGTAGGAGGGAGGCGATAAGGTGGGAATGAGACCGCTTCACACACACTCACTCATAATTGTTGTCTGCAATTAAAACTGACCGAGACCATCACTGAGGTTTCCTGATTCCATTGTAAGAATTAATTTTGTTCTGGAGGAGTAATGAATATTTAATATTTTCCAAAAGTATATTGTTAAAAGGTAAATTAAGCTGTGCTGCTGAGCCTGCCCTAGCTACAAGAGATTCCAGGCTCCAGACCTCCGGGGATTCCAGGCTCCAGACTTTGTAGCCTCTGCCACTTTCTCCCCTACAGAAATATATCCGGATTTTCAGGTTAATGAACTATAGAAACGAACCTAGGTCTTAGACAAAGGACCATGAATATCAGAGGGTCCTAGAATCACCTCGTTTAACACTAACTTCAGGCATCCAAAGTCCCCCGATAGGGAAAGAGACCACTGGGAGAGTTTTGGGAAATGAAACAAGATATGTCCATGTTTCTTACTGCCAAGCAGAAAATAGCAAAATAGAAAGGAGCCCTAGGAATAAGACTAGGGGTTAATATATAAAAACAGGACCAAACAAGCAGGGCAGGGTCCTGGGCCATTGTAAGGCATTGGGCACTCTAGGTAAACCTTCAGCTTTATGAGTGCCCCCCCCCCCAAGATTTGATAATTAAACTCAGCAATCATGATTATCTGACCACCACCCTTCCCTCAACAATCCTGTAAAAGTGCACAATTGAACAACATAAAAGTTTGCTTTGCATGTATGTGTGGGCCCCCAGTCTGCTCCTCCTGCAGGGACAAGAATGTGAGACGAGGGCTCTTTGAGTTCATCTGGTTGTCAGAAGCTATTGTTTTGCTTTGACTGCTGATGCTCTTTGCTGCCCCTCCCCCCGCCATTACCCCAGGCAATCGCCTAGTCTTGCCTAATGGTTGGGCCGGCCCTGCAAGTGAGAGGCAAGCTGATCCCTTTGACGGATTAAAGATGAGTGCAGAAACTGGCAGCCAAAAGGAGAAACCAGGATTTTTTTTCACTCAGTGGAAGATTCTCCAAGAAGCAGCTGCATCCATCTATTTTACTACAGCAGAACATAGCGGTGAAACTCCAGCTGACAAGGGCAATAGGAGCAAACCGGGTTACAGGACAGATGTAAAACATTATCATTGGTAGGGCGCTACCAGGCGCACACAGCACTGTGCGGTAAAACGTAAGAGTGACTGCTCCTTGGCATTTATAATCTAGTAAGACGCACAGACAAAACACAAATAAAAGGCTCGGAGTTAAAATGTATTTATTTTATTTTATTTATTTAACAGGTTTTGTATATCGCCTTTTCCTTCAATCAAAGCGGTTTACATAGGAACTAAAATTACAATTGTTTGCTTAAAACTAGTTTAATGGGTATGGGGGCATGCAGGGGAGAGGGATGGGGGGATACTATTTACAGAGGGGAGTGTGAGCTATTTACAGGGAGGTGTATATACTTATATACATTATATACAGGGCGTTGAGTTGCATTAGGGGCTGGATTGACTGTTGGGAGACGTGGCGGGCGGGGGGGGGGGGAGTGCATTAGGTAATGGCACCATAGTGTTTGGTGAAGAGATAGGTTTTGAGCTTTCTGCTGAAGTCCTTGGTATCTGTGATTGCTCTGAGGTCTTGAGGGAGGGAGTTCCACTGGGTGGGTGCAGCTAGTGACAGAGTCCATCCATTGTACTGCGTCATTTGGGTCTCGTGCTTGTGTTGAGGTTGATCAGGCTCTTAAGGGTGTCAAGGGCTAGATTCTGCTGCATTCTGTATATGCTGAGAGAGTTTTTGAATTTGATTCTGGAGGCAACTGGGCGCCAGGCGCCTTCTCTGAACCTTTTCAAATCCAGGTTGAAAACTCACCTCTTCGCTGCCGCTTTCAGATCTTGACTCACCTGATATCCTTCGTGTTTCCTTACCATTCCCCCTAGATGTACCCTATGTCTACAGCTACTGTGTTATCTGTCTTGACTAGACTGTAAGCTCTGATGAGTAGGGACAGTCTTTTACATGTGTCTGTGCAGCGCTGTGAACATCTTGTAGCGCTATATAAACGTTCAGTAGTAGCACTGTTGGGAAGAATTAAACCAGGTGGACTGTAGATGGGATTAACTGGGGAAAGACAACGTTACTTCTGAAAAACTGCAAGCCGGGGCAGGATGGAATCTGAGAAATTACTATTGTGAGAAGAACGCTGCACTTCTGTTTGCGAGGAATGTCATGGTTTGTTTGCAAACCCATTTGCGAAATCGGACGGACTGTTTACCAATAATTTGCAGAATGTAGCAGGAATACTTCCCATTAAACATCTACGTTCTAAACACGTTGGTGATATGATCAACACACAGATTGTGATCCCGGCACTGCCTGCTGCCATCCCTCCGTCATTACCACAAACTTGCTTGCTGTTATCAGCAATTAGATAAAGCTAATCGTTTTAAGTTAAATCCAAAAGCCCCATACAAAAAGACTTGGTGTGGATAGAATGGTTTCTCCTTCCCCTTTGGATGTACCATGTACAGTATCTTGGGTCAGAAGGAACAGGAATTTTCCCCTATATGAAGTTACACGGTTTCGGGGTAACGTTTGATTCAGAGTTGGATTGTCAAGAGGCTGCAGATTCACAGAAAGGATTTTGCAACCTGTTGCTGGTTAGGCAACTGTGCCCATTCTTAACTCAAGCTGTTCTTAGAACAGTTGCACAGGCAATCTTGTCTTTGCTGAACTATTGCAATTTAGTATACATATTTGGGGTTGACTGTTCAATTCTTTGCCAAAATACAGCCGCACAAATTCTTTAGGTACAATAGCATGACCCATTCTTTACTGATTGCCCTGTACTGGTTAGGACTAGGCAATCATTAGTGTGCCTTAAATTTAGTGTGTTAAATCAATACAACATGAATTAATGTGTGTTAAGTCAATTAACTTACATTAAAAAGTTTTAATGTGAGTCATGATTCAGTTTAAATTTGTGTCTGATACTCATTTTGCACCAGACTCTATCTGTGACAAAGTTCAACAAATAAATCCATTAAGAGAGAGCACTGTTTACCTAGCCCTGCTGTGAAGACATTTGAGCTCTCCGGTACTAGGGCGAGACCTTTCACAGAAGGTTACCAGATGTCTCTGATTTTAAGGAGTGTCCCTGGTTTTGCACACTGGTTCTCAATTGTCCCCAAAAGCTCAAACCTGCCACAGTCTCCTCACATTGCATGCATGCACTTGCAAAACCAAACAGCAGGCGGAGGGCAGGCAGCAGTTCTGCCGCAAGCTACACTGACACATGACGTCTATGTGTATTTGCAAAATTGCACCCAAATAGCCTGCCCTGCAGCCCCTGCCCACACAGTGCACTGTGCTCCCTGCTGGTTTATTCAAGTTAAGTGCCCTCTTACTGGGTCACAGGCTGGGACCCAAACCATTCCCCCCCCTCCCCCCCAGTGCTGCGATTCAGGCCTTGACAGCACTGTAGGCATGGCCCGCCTCCATTGATGTGCATCGACTTCCGTTTAAATGGCCTCAGCTCAGCCTGCCTCCAGCCACTTCCACTGCCCAATATCCCAGCACCACCTGCCTGCTCTGCAGATAACTTCTGTCGCTGCCGCCACAATGCTGAGGGACTATTCTACTTGCTTTCACTAATGCACTACATGTGGCTCACGATCGTGGGGATATTTCGGTGGCGGTTGCTCTTGATCTTTCTGCAGCTTTCGATCTTGTTGACCACTCTCTTCTTCTCCAACGTCTACGGGAAGCTGGTCTATGTAGTACTGTCTATCACTGGTTTCACTCTTTCCTTTCTTCTCGTTCTTGTGCGGTCCTCTCCCCTTCTCCTTCTATCCCCCCCTCTGACCCTTTCCCTCTCTCTTGTGGAGTCCCCCAGGGCTCTGTTTTAGCACCTCTCTTTTTCAACCTGTTTCTGTCTCCTCTTGCCCTTTTAATTCAACAGTCTGGAGTTTCTGCTTTTCTCTATGCCGACGACATTGTTCTATTGCATCACACTTCCCCTTCCTGTCCTGACCTTTCTGCACTCAATTCCTGTCTTTCTGACGTAGCTAATTGGTTGACTCATCACTGTCTTCACCTCAATCTCACTAAGACTGTAGCTATTTGGTTTTCTCATGGTTGTTAACCCCCTCAGTTGGCTCCCTCATTT
Organism: Ichthyophis bannanicus; assembly: GCA_033557465.1. Classification (NCBI taxonomy): domain Eukaryota; kingdom Metazoa; phylum Chordata; class Amphibia; order Gymnophiona; family Ichthyophiidae; genus Ichthyophis; species Ichthyophis bannanicus. Next base: position 73,029,463 of record CM066032.1, read on the forward strand.
TCTGACTCTACTGTCCCCCTAGTCTCTTCTTTTCGCTACCTCGGTGTTCACTTTGATTTGGATCTTTCCTTTCAGTCACACCTTTCCCACATCACTAAATCATCTTTTTTCTTCCTACGTCAAATCCGTGCGGTGCGTCCTTTTCTGTCCCCCTCAGCTCTCTCTACTTTGTTAATGTCCCTAGTTATGTCTCGTGTAGATTTCGCCAACTCTCTCATTGGACTCCCCAAGTACCGACTTTCTCAACTCCAACGGATACAAAACACTGCCGCTCGTCTTGTCTGTCACGCCTCCCTTCGGGATCACGTCACACCTTTGCTTTTTCACCTTCACTGGTTACCCTTTCCTTACTGTTCTCAATTTAAACTGCTCACTTTGGTTCACAAGGCTCTCCACACTGGCACCCCTCGGTATCTTGCTGATCTTCTTTCCTTTCACTCTCCCCGGTACACTCCTCGCTCCTTTCACCTCAATCGTCTGACTCTTCCTTCCCCTTCCCGTGCCCACCTTCAATCCACACACTCCTCTGCTTTCTTCTTCATTGGTCCGGCCCTTTGGAACTCTCTACCCTCCTCCCTCCGCTTAGAACCTCACCATCCCACTTTCAAAAAACACTTGAAAACCCACCTTTTTTCCCTTGCTTATGATGTGCCCTCCCCTTTTGTATGACCTCCACTCCCCTCGCCCCTACCTTCCTCTTGTTTGCCTTCCCTACCCCCTACCCTCCTCTTTGTCCCCTTTCCTTTCCCTTTTTGTCTCTTCTGTCTAGATTATGTTTTTATGATGAAATTGTAATTGTCCTTTCTCTCTCCTCTTTTTCTATCTATACTATGTCTTTTATAAAGAAATTGTAACTTTTCCTTTTCCTTTCTATGGTCTCGGCCATTTTTAATGTTGCCTTTTAATTGTACATCGCTCTGATTTTTGGAGAAGGGCGATTTTATCAAGACCCAATAAACATAAACTCCATGTGCCTGTGCCTACTCTCCCTGCTGCTGCAGCCAGCCCAAGGAAAGCTGAGGAATAGAGGGAGGGCAGCATTGATCCACAGGGGCAGTCGAGCCAGAGATTCAGGGCTGGAGTAGGGCTTAGTTCTCCTAGGACAGCGATGGCGAACCTATGGCACGCGTGCCAGCTGTGGCACGCGAAGGCCTTGCAGCTGGCACGCGGGAAGGTCCGCATTTAAAAGGTCCCAAATTTAAAAAAAAAAAAAACCAAACAAACCGGCTGCTTCTGCCGCGGCAGCCTCAAGAGCTCTGCCGCGGCAGCCTCAAGAGCTCTGCCGCGGGGCCCCCCCCCCCTGCCCGGCAGAGCCTCCCTGCATCATCTACCTTCAAGTCGCAAAACGCGGGCTTCTTTCAGAGCCGCGAGAGTTTCCTTTCTCGCGGTTCTCCCGCGAGAAAGGAAACTCTCGCGGCTCTGAAAGAAGCCCGCGTTTTGCGACTTGAAGGTAGATGATGCAGGGAGGCTCTGCCGGGCAGGGGGGGGGCCCCGCGGCAGAGCTCTTGAGGCTGCCGCGGCAGAGCTCTTGAGGCTGCCGCGGCAGAGCTCTTGAGGCTGCCGCGGCAGAAGCAGCCGCTTTGTTTGGGTTTTTTTTTTTTAATTTGGGATGATAGGGGGGAAGGGGGTTTAGGACTGGTAATGGGCTATGGTGGGGAGGCTAAGACTGGAAATGGGCTGATGGGGGGGGGGTTAGGACTGGTAATTGGCCATGGGGGGGGCTAAGACTGGAAAGGGGCTGATGGGGGGGGGGTTAGGACTGTAAATTGGCCATGGGGGGGGGCTAAGACTGGAAAGGGGCTGATGGGGGGGTTAGGACTGGTAATTGGCCGGGGGGGGGGGTAGGACTGGTAATTGGCCGGGGGGGGGGTAGGACTGGTAATTGGCCGGGGGGGGGGGGTAGGACTGGTAATTGGCCGGGGTTAGGACTGGTAATTGGCCATGGGGGGGGCAAAGACTGGAAATGGGCTGATGGGGGGGGGGTTAGGACTAGTAATGGGCCATGGGGGGTGCTAAGGCTGGAAGTGGGCTGGTGATGGTGATTTGGGGGGGGGGTAGGACTAGTAATGGGCTATGGGGGGGGCTAAGACTGGAAATGGGCTGATGGGGGGGTTAGGACGGGTAATGGGCTGATGGGGGGGTTAGGACTGGTAATGGGCTATGGGGGGGCTAAGACTGGAAATGGGCTGAGTGGAAGGAGGGCTTGAACTGCAAATAGCTGATGGGATTGGGGCTTGGAATGGAAATGGGTTGTGAGGGGGAGGGAGCTAGGACTGGAAATGGGTGAGGGGGGGCTAGGACAGGAAATGGGCTGATGGAGGGGCTAGAATAGGACTGGAAATTGGCTGTTGGGGGGGTGCTAAGATTGGAAATGGGCTGTGGTGGGGGTTTGGATTCAAATGGACTCACGAAGGGGCGAGAACTGGAAGTAGGCTCATGGGGGGCTTGGATTGGAAATGGGCTGAGTGGAGGGGAGCTAGGATTTGACATGGGCTGATGGTGGGGCTAGGAAAGGACTAGAAATGGGCTCATGGGGGCTGGGTTTGGAAATGAGCTGATGGAGGGACTCGGATGGGACTGCAAATAGATGGGGGAGCTAGGACTGGAAATGGGCTTATGGGGGGTTAGGACTGGAAGTGGGTTGATGAGGGGGGGCTAGGACTGGTATTGGGTTGGGAGGTTGCTAGGACTGGAAATGGGTTGGGGGGCTGCTAGGACTGGAAATGGGCTGATGCAGGGACTAGAAGGGAATGGATGCTGGGTGAGGCTGGAACTAGAAGGGAGCTGGTGTTGGGGGAGGATTAGAATGGGATGGGGCTGGGAGAGTAAAATGGAGAGGGGAAAAATATTTTGTGTGGGAGGGATAAAAAATCTACAATTGGCCGGGTATTGGGAGAATAAGTGGGGATTGAGGATGGAGGGGTAAATTTTGAGTAGATGAAATAGGAATGAGGAAAGAGCAAAAGGAGAAAGATTAGTATGTTAAAGCAGATGTAGAGAGAGAATGGAAAAAAAAACCAAGAAGACAGAAGAAAGGACAAATGGACAGCAGATGGAGAGTTAGGAGAAGACACGAAGAAACCAGAAGAAAGTGGCTGGAGCAATTGCAACTGAAAAAAAATGCACAAAAGGTAGAAAAATATCTCTTTATTTTGAATTTATTAACTGGAATATGTCAGCTCTGGGAAATGTGCATCATTAATTTTTGCGCTTTGTTTAGTACAAGAGGAAATTAATTTATAGTTTTATTTCTACAGTGTTGTTGTATATTCCAAGTTTGGCTTTTGGGGTTCCCAGTTTAATTATTGTCTTCCTGTTTTTAAATTGTGATTCCTTGTTTGGTGATGGTCTGTTCTGCATGTGTAACTGAGCTGAGGTATTCTGTTTATATAATTCCTATTTGACATTGCCACTTGTTCTTTCCCCAGTAGGTCATGTATTGTTGTTCTCTGAAATGTATTGGTTTAATATTTGCAGTGTTGCCTTTTGATAGTTAGGGTATGGTGCTTTGTGAGTCCTGGTAGTACTGTTAGGATACGGCGGGTTTGCTATGGGTTCTAAATGGGCAGCGTTTGTAGTAGTTCCTAATGTGCCTGGCGGTTGGTACTGGATTATAGTAATGTAGAAACCTTTTAGTCTTTCTTTATCCATATACTCATTAAGAGGCATGTTTACTAAAAGTTAGTGTATGGTAACATTATGCAAATATTTATGCAAATGAGGCACCTTATGCAAATGAGGCTTTAATGGACGTGCTGGCACTTTGAGGAAATTCTTTGGTTTTGTGCGGCAGTTTGGGCACTCGGGCTCAAAAAGGTTAGCCATCACTGTCCTAGGACAAGCAGGATTCGTCAGCCACACCAGGTGTCGTCCACCGACGGCGCCGAACACGGAAGTGCTCTCTAGAGCTCAGAGACCTTCTGAGCATGAGCCAGAAAGCCCCCACCCCACTAGCCCGCCCCTAGCCAGCCAGTCTTTTTTCTTCCGCCGTGCCTACCACACGCGGATCCTATCTCTCTCAGCCAGAAAATATATATATCTTAAAGATACTCACAAGAAGATGCCTTCTATAAAGCCTGGATCCAAGAAATGCCGTTCCTGCTCGAGGAAAATGAGCAGCTCCGATGCTCATGACCGCTGCATTAGATGCCTGGGCTCGGGCCATCAGGTCCAGGACTGCTGCTCCCAGATGTCCCCCGGAGCTCTAAAATCGAGAAGCCATGCTTTGAAGGATTTCATCGCTTCCCTGAATGAGGAGGCCTCAAAAATCCTCTCACCGGCACGGGATGCGTCCTCAGGGTCCTCCATCCCCGGCTGTGCAGTTCCAGAGTCTGCAATTTGCACCGGAGCCTCTGCGAATCAACCCGGAACTCCTGCAGCATCGAAGACTACCGGGGAGCAGCCAGCGTCGAAAAGAACAGACTCCCGCAAAACTAAAGGTACTCGGGGGAAAAGCGGCACCCTTCCCTATCCCCCTCAGGCCTCTGCAACCCTCCCGACGCCATTATGAGCCCCCAGGAGGCCCCATGCTGCTCCCACCACGTTGTCTCTGGAGGCGGCCATCTTGATGATGTCGTTGCCTCGAGCTCCGCCCAGTCAGCTCCTATTGGACACCGTCAGGGGTTACCGGACTCCGCCCCCCTTGCTCCCATTGGCCATCAACGCAGGATCTCCCCAGAGCGTCACAGAGCTTCCCCTACCCTCGGGGCAGACACGGAGCCATCTCCCCGCGCCGGCTCCAAGTCCTCAGCCAAAAGTATAAGCAGGGGCAGTAAGGGGAGCAGCAAGCACAGGCACAATCGTGAACACAGCAGACACAGGAGCAGAGAAAGCGACCCTCATCGCCAGCACCGGCATCGGAGCGGGGAACGCAACAAACATGGGACACAGCACAGAAACGAACCTTCCCAGAAACGGAAGCAAAGGGCTGTCTCTCTCAGCCCCGATTCCAGACCATCCAAAAGACTTTCCCCTCGGTCTGCACAGCATCCAGCTGTAACTCTTCCTGCAGGGACTCTCCCTAACCAAGGGACAAGCCTGCAAGCTGTTTCTTGCTCCCCTGCAGTGTCTCTCCCCAACCAAGAGACCATACTGCAGCTGCTCTCCAGCCTCACCGAGCTTCTTCGTAAGGGCTCAGCAGTTATTCCCACTCAAGATGGGTCCACAGATGCTACCGCCCAGATCGTTGCCTCGGGAGATCCTCTTGACCATACAGCAGAGCCTGCTAACCAATCATTCAGCAGCTTCACCTCTGCAGATCCAGAATCAACATCCTTCCTTAGCCTAGAGGAGGAGGAAGTAACCACGCCGCTCAGATGCGAGTCCCCCAAGGACAAAGCGACCTCTGTACAGAGCGAGGAGTCCCAATCCACAGGGCCATCTGCAGGAGCTGATCCAGCCTCATCTGTCACGGCCCCTGAAGACCTTACATATCCAAAATTCTTGCGTAAAGTGGCGGCTACCCTTAACCTCACTCCCCCAGATCCTTTACAGGATGGCCCAGAGGTTTTCAAATATCTCGACGCCCCGAGGACACCCATCTCCTTGCCAATACATCAGCGTCTCCGAGACACACACACTAAACTGTGGCAAAGCCCAGCCTCCTCACCGGCGTGCCCCAAGAAACTGGACGCTAAATACCTAATCCAGCAAACACACGGATTCGGAAAAAGCCAGCTGCCTCATCACTCCATTGTTGTGTCCTCTGCTTTAAAGCGTGTCAAGTCCTCACGCAATCATGCCAACTCACCTCCCGGAAAGGATCACAAACTCCTGGACGACGTCGGCAAGAAAGTCTTCCAAGGGGCCATGCTGAATGCGCGCATTTCTGCACACCAGTTTCAACATGTCCTCTTCCAGGACTCCCTGCTGGCGACCCTCAAGGACGCCTCAACAACGCTACCACCCGAAGAAAAAGAAAAAGTGTCAGCCATTATTGCCGATCTAAAAGAATGCGGAAAGCACCTCATCAGCACGATTCATGACTCCTTTGAGGTTGCTACACGCACGGCAGGCACCGCCATCTCCGCTAGGAGGCTAGCATGGCTGCGAGCCTCCGGCCTACGCGAAGACACTCATGAGTGCATTGCCGATGCTCCCTGCAATGGTGAATCACTCTTCGGGGACAAGGTGGCAGACACCGTTAACGATATGAGGGAACACTGCTCCACCCTGCAAACCCTTGCCGAGGACGGCCTGGAACGCAACCCCAGTACCAAGGGGTCTTACAGCAGAAAATCGTACACCCCTTACAAAGGTTATCCCCCATACCGCAAATGGCAGCAGCCCCGCTACAAGCAGCCAGCCTACAGACCCTCTTATGGAGCCCAGCACCAGCCCAAGCAACAACGAGACAGGAAACAAAAGAAACAGCCACCTCTATCGGGCAAAAACAATCCATCTTTTTGACAACCAGCCCGCGCAGGATCGAGCAACCCTTCCGGTTGGAGGACGGTTGACAGCTTTCTGGGACTCCTGGCAAACTATTTCCTCGGACACATGGGTCCTGCGGATTATTCAGGAAGGGTATCGCCTGCGCTTCATGCTTCGCCCTCATTGGCGCCCTGTGAAACCGCAACCCCACGACAGCGAAACATCCTTGCCCATGCACCTGGAAGTAATGCATCTCTTGACAACCCAAGCCATTGAATCTGTGCCTCCGGAACAAACCAACCAGGGCTTCTACTCCAGATTCTTCCTAGTACAGAAGAAATCGGGAGGAGTACGCCCTATCCTGGACCTGAGGAACTTCAACAAGTTCATCCTCAAGGAAAAATTCCGCATGTACTCCCTGGACACGATCCTCCCTCTTCTTCAACCCGGGGATTGGATCGCTTCCTTGGACCTCCAGGACGCATACACACACGTCCCGATACACCCTCAGGACAGGCAGTATCTACGTTTCCAAGCACTCGGGGGCCATTACCAATACAAGGCCCTCCCATTCGGCCTCTCGCCAGCACCTCGGGTGTTCATGAAGTGCGTGGCCGTGGCAGCAGCACATCTGCGGAAACAGGGCATACATGTCTTCCCCTACCTGGACGACTGGCTTCTGTCATCACCATCACCAGGGGAGACGCGGTGGGCCATCAAACGAACTATCTGTCTCCTCACTACCCTCGGCTTCCTGGTGAACCACCAGAAGTCGCAACTGGTCCCCACTCAGCGTCTGGAGTTCATAGGGGCTTGAATAGATACCGTGGAAGGGAAGGCATTTCTCCCGGCACAGCGGGCGAAGAATATGGCCTCCCTTGCCACAGCAGCCTCCCTCCAGACAACTTCAACGGCACGATCCCTCCTCTGTCTCCTGGGCCATATGGCCGCTACCACCCATGTTCTGCCTCTAGCATGACTGCACATGCGAACCCTCCAGTGGCGCCTATGCTTGTGCTGGAACCAACGCACGCAACCCCTCTCCTCCCGCATCATCCTGGACGTCCACACCAGGAAGAGCCTTCGGTGGTGGACAATCAAACGGAACCTCATGGTGGGGAAGCAATTCCAGCAGCCCGATCACCAAGTCACCATCACCACAGATGCATCCCAGACGGGATGGGGAGCCCACATGGGCCATCTGTGCACGCAAGGAGCCTGGACATCGGCAGAAACCAACCTCCACATAAATCTTCTGGAACTCAGAGCCATAAGATACGCACTGCAGGCTTTCCAGCAACACATCAGCAACAAGTCTCTTCTAGTGCTGACAGACAACCAGGTGGCCATGTTCTATGTCAACAAACAGGGGGGGACAGGCTCCCGACCGCTGTGCAGAGAAGCGCTCAAAATATGGTCGCTGATTCTAATGAACCACTGTTGGATAAGAGCATCCTACCTCCCGGGTGTACAGAACTCCCTGGCGGACAGACTGAGCCGACAGCTAAACCCGCACGAGTGGACCCTCAGTCCCCAAGCCATGGCTCACATCTTCAACCGCTGGGGTCAACCGGAGATCGATCTCTTCGCTACGGAACGGAACAAGAAATGCCCGCTATTCTGCTCCAAGCGACCGACAGCCAACAGTGTAGCTTCGGATGCCTTCGCCGTGTGCTGGGTGGAGTGGTCTCTTGTATAAGCCTTCCCACCCACGCCCCTAATCTCCAGAACACTGCAGAAGATCATCCAGGACGGAGCCCAGGCCATTCTTGTGGCCCCCTACTGGCCCCGGCAGATGTGGCTCCCAGCGCTACTACGCCTCTCGCAGGAACCACCCCTCCGCCTCCCTCTTCACCAATCCATGCTAACCCAGGACGAGGGGGACATGCTGCACCCCAACCTGGGGGCCCTGGCGCTGAAAGCATGGAGATTGAACGGAGGAACCTCTCCGCGATGAGCGTGCCAGAGGAGGTACAACACATCATCCTGGCGGCCAGAAGACCGTCCACCAGGAAATCCTATGCCCTCAATTGGAAGCGTTTCAGCCTCTGGTGTGCCCCCAGAGGGCTCATCCCCTCCAGCTGCCCTGTTCCACGCGTCCTACAATACTTCGCTTCACTCTCAGAGCAGGGACTCAAAACCAACTCCGTCAGGGTGCACCTATCGGCCATCGCTGCACTTCACGAGCGCACGAGCAACAGAACCTTCGCCTCGCTGCCCCTGGTTGTAAGCTTCATGAAAGGGCTGAACAACCTGAAGCCTCCAATACGGGCTCCCGCACCGGCTTGGGATCTAAACCTTGTCCTTCAATAGCTGATCAAAGCGCCCTTCGAACCACTTCTCACAGCCACCATGAAACACCTAACATGGAAAACTCTATTCCTAGTGGCTATCCCCTCTGCTCGCAGAATCAGCGAACTTCAGGCTCTGGTGGCTCACCCACCATACACACAACTGCTGCAAGACAGAGCCACCCTCCGCACTCACCCCAGGTTCATCCCCAAAGTGTCTTCGGAATTCCACATCAACCAAACTATCGAGTTGCCCACATTCTACCCTGAGCCCCATTCCTCCCAAGAGGAGGAGAGGTTGCACACACTCGACTGCACCAGAGCCCTCCGAATCTACATTCTCAGGACAGGCCCTATACGAAAGGCTTCTCAGCTTTTCGTCTCTTATGACCCGAACAGACCTGGCCGCCCGGTCACTAAGCGCACCATGGCGCAATGGATCTCGGCCTGCATAGGCCTCTGCCACGATCTGGCAGGCGTGCTAACGGCCCCAAACGTGGGGCCGCACCAGCTCAGGGCTCTGGCAGCCACCATTGCGAACCTACGCTCCATCCCTCTGATTGAAATCTGCAGAGCTGCCACTTGGTCTTCCGCCCATACCTTTCAAAAGCATTACTGCCTAGACTTGGACACGCAGGCGCGCTGCTCGTTTGGACAAGCGGTCCTTTCCACTGCTAACGCCACATGACTGCCACTCTACTGACTCTGACTGTACTTCCACGTGGACCTGATTGCTTGGCCATGTGGACATTGATGTGCACACATGTCGGCCTGATGGCTAGGCCTTGTGGACATTGACGTTGGCCATGTTGGCCCCCTCCTCGTTCGGCCATGTTGGCCTTATTAGTCGCCCACGTTGGCATTGTTAGTCGGCCATGTTGGCCTCATTTTCCGGCCATGTTGGCCGTGTTGTTAACCTGCCAAGTTAAAAACTGCACTGTGTGTGAATAAAAGTTATTTAAGCACTTGACTTCTCCTTGTCTCGGCCTCCCTCTCCACTGCTATCCGCGCTATCGCGCAGCTTGGGAGGCACCTGGTGTGGCTGACGAATCCTGCTTGTCCTAGGAGAAAGCGTAGTTACTTACCTGTAACTGGAGTTCTCCGTGGACAGCAGGATGAGTCAGCCACACATTCCCACCCTCCTCCCCAGGCCGAGGTCGGCCTCCGCAAGCCCCTAGCCACGGACATGCCGGGCACAGCTAGAGACTCACTAGCTGGCTAGGGGCGGGCTAGTGGGGTGGGGGCTTTCTGGCTCATGCTCAGAAGGTCTCTGAGCTCTAGAGAGCACTTCCGTGTTCGGCGCCATCGATGGATGACACCTGGTGTGGCTGACTCATCCTGCTGTCCACGGAGAACTCCAGTTATAGGTAAGTAACTACGCTGAAACTGCAGAACAGGAATAAGAGTGAGCATAGGAGAAGGGCTGGGGCAGGAGAGGAGAGTTGGGAGCAGCAGCAATATACAGCATGGGAGCTGGGGGAGGGGGGCTGGGGCAGGAGGAATGAGGGTGACAAAACCAGTGAGTGATGGGACGAAGCAGGGAGCTGGAGGTCCAAAGGAATTTGGGCAGGAGGTGATGGGATGGGGTAGAGGACAGTGGATCAGACTTGGAGGCATTTGGAGAGAGGAAAGGGTGACTAGAGGGATGGCAGGGCTGAATTTAGGTAAACCAGACTGCAGATCACAGACTGTGGGGGGGGGGGGGGGGTTGGAATGTCACAGATCCTAAAGAGACAGAGAAAGAAAGAAAGGTTGGATATTTTTATCATCTGATAGGTAACTCATCAGCGTAAAATGTCTTGGGACACAGTTCACAGTTTCATAACCTGAACATATGTCCAACATAATGTTACATGTTGCACAGCTAGATTTTGTCAGCTGATTTGACTTTTTCATCACATAATTAATTCTCTTCCATCTGAGACATATCAGCCATATCAGACTTTGCTACTGGATCTTAAATATTTTCTGTTTAGAAACTTAGAGGCATTTTTACTAAAAGGTGTGCTATTTGAGTCGCAAACCTAGCATGGTGACCTATGTCTGCATCTGTCCTCCTACCATTAATGCATTGCTAACACACCGCAACATGCTAAATAGCATGCCAGTGTCCTTGAGGTGGTAATAAGCGCACCTGCACAGCTAGTGCGTGCCCATAATGCCCGTGCTAAGCATAATGTGCCATTAATGCCCATGGATCCCCCCCCCCTAACCTGCCTAGTCCCTGCCGAATTGCAAGCTAACTGGTTAGCACGGGATTTCTACCATGGGGCTCCATGCTAACAGCGCAGTGCACTTAGTGTACGCAAACCCCATGCTAACGGCTAGCACAGTTTAGTAAACATGCCCCTTAAAGAATGTACTTTTAAAATGGCTAGGACTTGGATGGGTGACCACGTACTGTAGACTTACTGTGTGGAAGAAAGGCCTGGCAACCTATTTCCGGTCGCATCTTGCCAAGAAAGCCCAGGGGCTCTGTCGCTAGGAGTCTGCATTGACTTGACAGCACACCCATACAGGGGCCTAGACTGCCTTTATAAAACATGTGGAGAATTTCGTTCACTGGGTCTCATGAAATATATCAAAAACAAATTCAATTCAAAAGGGCACAGAAAGTAAATCAGAATGATTCTCTGCATTGAGATCAAATGCTAGATCTGGCTTCATTCATGTTCTCTAGTAAATGCAAGACTTAACTTTGTTTTGTATGTGCTCTTGAAGACAGCATTTTGGAAATGCTGCAATATACAATATCTAATAGAACAGGGTGACCCAGGGCGGAGCCAGAAATTCACTGCTATTAAGCTGCCAAATAGAACAGCTTCTCTCAGGACACCAGGAATACTAGAGACGGCTTTTAGGACTGAAACTGGCGCGAAATATGTTGAATCACACTGTCGGCGAATGCTCTGGATTTTGAATGGACTTCAGCTCAAATAGATAAGTAGATTTATATAATAAAAGGATATTATTAATTGTTTTGAGGGCTCCCTGATGCAGGACAGAGGAATTGGTTAGAGACCGTCCAAAACATAGCGCTGTGCTAGAGGCAAACTTGATGTTGGTGAAGATAAAAGTAGTTTTCAAACAGCGAGCAAGGAGGAGATGATGCTGATGTTTGTAAAGATAAAAGTAACTTTTAAACAAAAAGCAAGTAATGAATTTTAGTTATTATGGGTGAAAAATGCAGTACAATAAAATGGACTTCTAAAATTCCTGCAATGCAGTTTTAATCTGTGGTGGGAACCAGGTGTAGTTGGGGGGGGGGGGGAGGGCATGGGGGGCAGTAGCCCCCCCAAATGTTTCAAGAACTAATGGCGAGCTGGTACCCCTGCCCCCACCGTCAGTATGACTTCATTACCCTTTGCCCCTCCTCCCCCAAAGTAAGAAGGCAAACTATACCAATGGTGGGAAATTGGAGTTCAACTAATTAAGAATTAGATAAAGTTTTTTCAGGGCTCACTCAATAATGGTGCATAAAACGGTTGCCTTTTTGGACTTAGTTGAGTTATAAATTTATAATTCAGGAGGCTTCTTGCAGGGTTATCCAACAAAAAAGCCTTTAGATTCCAAGGCAAATATATTTTGGATTACTGGGTGTATACATATTTCTGAATTTGTTTCCAGTGATCTGTAATTTTAGAGCAATTAACTATGCGTAGTGTAGGGTTAAGTACCATGGAAACAAAATGTTATGGCTGTTTTCTATAATCAGAATTAATAATGATGATTCCGCTGCCTTACCCCCAAATAGTTTGGCACTGATCTTCAGAAAATCACACAATTAAATTCCTGAGCCGAAGAAGAGGGGAGGCAGCATTTAAACGATTTTAGCTGAGTAATTAAGCAACTGCCTCCTAAGGTCCTCCAGCAGAAGTTTTAATCCATGGCTTTATTGCACCAACTAAAAATATATTTACTTGGTTCAAAGAAATCACTGATTCAAATTTCATTTGGAGAGTTTTGTTGTGGCAAATCTGGGACATTTATCCGAAGTGCTGGGGGGGGGGGGAGGGGATGGACGGACCCTTTAGTTCCTGGTTTGAGCGACAAGGTGTGGAGGAGGGAAGAGGCGTTATCTATCCCACGACTACAAGATGATCACTTCCCAAGCAGACAGATTGACAGAGAAATGGAAAAAGGGTTACATTTTCCCTGTATTGTGTAAAATATTTATTTATTTATTTATTTATTTTACAGTTTTTATATACCGCACTCTTTGGTATCAGCGCGGTTTACAGATAACAAATTTCGCATTAGAACAGTCCTTTGCTTACATTATAACAGTGTCTTTTGCTTACATTATAACAGGGTCAGTAACTTGGAGACAACATGGTAAACTATATACAAGCTATATACAGAAAGATAAAGATAATAGATATACATTATAAAAACAGACACATTTAAATCATTAAATTGAAATTTTTTTCTACCCTCTCTGTCCCCATTCCTGGAATCGCGGACAGGAGGCTACCAAACAGGTGGGGGTCGAGGACACAGCTCTAAAGTCGGGGACAATCTCTGAAAATTGGGGACATCTGGTAAACTTACCTTTTGGCTTTTATGCATACAAGGCCCACAAGTGCTAAAGTCCCTACTGCACTACCAGCCCCTGCAGTTTTCAAAAGAAACTCTGTATGGAGTTTCCTTTTGGAAATTGTGCTTGCAGGCCAGATCCACATGAAATCTATGTACACAGAAGGATGTTTAAAAATTATATTTTAGACATGGAGTTAATCCTGTAATATGATTTAGAAATCAAGTCCTTTCTTTGCCTAAAACAGTGGTTCTCAACACAGATCTTGGGGCCAGTGGCGGACGTACATGTTTGGGGCCCTGAAGCTTGAACTGTTATGGGAGCCGCTTTGCAACCAGCAGCGAGGTCTCAGTAACCACTGTTATCTTCTTCAGTGGGGTTGTTCCACCACAGATCACCACAAATAATTTAACAATTTAACCACTACATCTCAGAATGTTTTTTCGTTTACAGCTGGAAACTTAGAAACATGATGGCAGAAAAAGACCACATGGCCTATCAAGTCTGCCCTTCCATATCAACCACTACACCAGTCCCCTTTTTAACTTTAGAGATCCTCTGTGTTTGTCCCATGTTTTTTTTTAATTCAGATATACTGCCCTCAACTCTACCACCTCCACTGGGAGACTATTCCACGGATCCACTACTCTTTCCATAAAGAAATATTTCCGCATATTATTCCTGAGTCTATCGTCTTTCACCCTCATCCTACGTCCCCTCGTAGCAGAGCTTGTTTCAATCGAAAGAGATTCTCCTCCTGTGCATTTATGCCATGGAGGTATTTAAATGTCTCAATCATATCATCTCTATCTGCCTTTCCTCTAAGGTGTACATATCAAGCTCCTGAAGTCTGTCCTCATATGCTTTATAATGAAGACCACTAACCATTTTAGTAGCCACCCTCTGCACCAACTCCAATCTGTTTATATCTTATTGAACGTGCGGTCTCAGTAATTGCACACAATACTGCAAATGAGATTGCACCAAAGACTTATATAGAGGCACTATCACCTCCTTTCTTCTGTTGGCCATTCCTCTTCCTATACACCCAAGCATCCTTCTAGCTTTCGCTGTCACCTTTTCTACCTGTTTAGCTACTTTAAGATCAGACACAATCACACCTAGATCCCACTCTTCTTTTGTGGACAGAAGTACTTCACCCCCTATACCATATCGCTCCCTTGGATTGCTGCAGCCCAAATGCATGACCCTGCATTTATTAACATTAAATCTCAGCTGCCAAATTCTAGATCATTCTTCAAGCTTAACTAGATCCCTCCTCATTTTATCTACACCTTCCTGGGTGTCTACTCTATTGCAGATTTTGGTATCATCCGCAAAGAGGCAAACCTTACCCGACAGCCCTTCCGCTATATCACTAACAAAGATGTTAAAAAGAATCTGACCAAGGACAGATCCCTGTGGCACACCACTGGTAACTTCCCTCTCCTTAGAGTGAGCTCCATTTACCTGTATCTGTTGCCACCTCCCACTCAAGTAATTTCTAACCCAAGCAGTAACTTTAGGGTCCATTCCTAGGGTGCTCAGTTTGTTTATAAGTCGCCTGTGCAGAACAGTGTCAAAGGCTTTACCGAAATCTAAATACACCACATCTAGGGCTCTTCCTCGGTTCAACTCCCTGGTCACCCAGTCAAAGAAATCAATCAGAAGGCTTCCCTCTTTTTCTTATTCTAGCCTACATGATACTTTAATATCCTTTTAATTTTTTATTGTAATTATTATTTTGTATTGAATTAGATTACATTATTAATATTATTTTTTAAAAACCCCTTCTCATACAGTAGACCCAAACCTTTTAAGCAAAGTGGACTAAAGTCGCTTCTGGGTCCCCTCCAGGATTATAGGCCCTGAAGCTTAAGCTTCATTCGTTTCACAGTAGATCCGCCCCTGCTTGGGCACACCTAGCCAATCAGGTTTTCAGGCTAACCAAAATCAATAGGCATGAGAGAGATCAGCATGCACTATTACCATTGTATGCAAATACTTCTCATGCATATTCACTGTAGTTATCCTGAAAAACAGACTTGCTAGTTGTGTACCGAGGACTACTACTACTATTAATCATTTATATAGGTCTACAAAGCATATGCATATATAAAAGATGGCCACTGCTCGATAGAGCTTACAATCTAATCAAGATGGACAACATAATAGCTAAGAACAAGGGGTACAAATAGGAAAGGTAAGGAGACATAAGGAAAAAACGAGGGAGCCTGGTCTAAAAGGAATCTGAATTGATACGACTTGTTGTGATTAATTTAAGCAGCCTCTTCCCCCTCTACACTCGGACATTCTGTGTAGTGTAATAAATCTCCCTTTAGTACAAAATAGAGAAAGGTTCTTACAGGGGACTCTCCGTTACCTACTGGAACCCCATCCACCTCCACATTCGCGCTCAGACATGTTTAAGGGACTCATCCTCTTGCAGGGCTCCTGTAGAGCTACCACTGAGCCCTGAGAAATCCCCAGAGATTGCTTCCCTGGGCTCTCCCTCCCCGGATCCCTCCCCCATAGCCGCCCCCAGATTATGTTGGTAGCACAGCTTTTCTTGGTGATGCTAACTCTGGGACTCTGCGAGGCTTGGGATTCTTGACATATAGATCTAGGTCTTCCAGTGGGAAAATCTCTGGGAAATCTTCCCGGTCCGACTTAGCAGAGCCATCACTTAGCCAGGCCCATATCGCTCCAAAGTTTGGGTAGTCTCATTCGATCACCACTGGATACGGGAGCCAGGGCAGCACCACGACCTTGAACATGGCTTGCCCTGCTGGAGCCTTAAATGAAACCTGTGCCCTGGGATACTGCCTCGGGTCTCCATGCACACAGGCCAATGTTACCGTCTTTGCATAGTCAATTTGAAATCAGGTTACAGTTTTCCGGCGAATGAGGGTCCACACACTCCCAGGGTCTATCAAACCTGGGAGGTGGGTACCCTCGAGCTCTGCTAGAATTACAGCGTTCTGGGCCCCTGGGTGGGGAGTGTCCACAAAAGCACAGGTGTGAAGAGTAGCTACTCTGACATCCATGAATTCTTCGTACCCAGGGGGACATTACCGTGCAAAGTGTCCCCGGGATCCACACCTAAAACAGGTGAAAGGCATAGCTTGGGCCATACTCTCACCTAGGAGTTGACTATGGGGGACAGAACAGGGGAGCCAACATCCGTTTCAGCTTCCCCTTCTGTCCTCCTGGGTTAACGGTGGACTTCTTCCCCTTCTCACTGTCTGCTTCAGTCACCAGCTGGGCTTCATGATACCCCTCAGCTATTTCCAGTGTACTCTCCAGTGTAAACTTGGAGTGCTGACGTACCCATTGTTTCATTGGGATGGTCAAGCCCTCCAAAAATTGCTCCAGTAGCACAATCTTGGCTATCTTGGGCCCAGTCTTTCCCTCCAGTTGCAGCACTTCCATGCAAGATCCTTCAACCGAAAGAGGAACCTCCAACAGCAATCCTTTATCTGGAGCCCCCTCTTTCTGAATCACTGGCGGTAGGCCTCTGGAGTACAGCCAGCCTGTTCCAGTATGGCAGCCTTGGCAGCTGCATATGTAGCTCACCCATCTTGGTTGGCACCCTGGAATACAGCTTGACTGCTGCTCATCAGCAGATTCCCCAAATAAATAGACCAGGTCTCCTCTGGTCATCCAGACATGTGGGTGGTTCATTCAAAGTTCACCAAAAAGTGGCCAGTTCATCGTCTGCCATCTTTTTAAGAAGAGCTTGTGCTGGAGAGTGCAGTGGCAATCTCTGTAGGGCCTGAATCAAGTGCTACTGCTGTTGTTGCTGCCCTTCCAGCAGGACACGTTAAAACTGTTGTCTCTCCTGATACTGTTGTTGTTGCTGTTGATACTGTTGTTGTTGTTACTGCTGCCCTTCAGTCAGAATCTGGAGGAGTCGCTCCATCCTGACTTGTCACTGTTCTCTTGCAAGACCAAAAGAGCTTCTTCTTCTTCAGCTCTAGTGGCCAAAACAAAGCCTGTCTCTCCAGCACTGACTAACCTTCTTCAAGCTCCCTAACTAGGGTGAGGTTAACCGTCTTAGTCCACACAAACAAGCCAAAAAATCCTGCTGTAGAGGCCTAGCCCTGGAGGTACATGAATTTGCCTTCAGTCACGTGGTTACAGGAAATTCCACCATTGCCACCATATGTAGTAGTGTGAAGTGCAGTGGGAAGGGGTCTTCTTTACAACACAGGCCAGACAGCAGTTCAGGGAAAACAAAAGCAGTTTTTATTCTATCCCAGCTTGTTAACCCTCCACAAAGCAAAACTCAGAACAGTCAACAGTTCAGGGACAACAAAAGCAGAATTACTCCTGTCCCAGCTTGTTAAACCTCCACAAGCTGGTTCTCCATGCCTTTTCTCCAGTCCCAGTTAAAGTTCCTACCTCAGAAGTCCTTGCATGGCTTGCCTTGAAAAGACTTCTGGCTCCACAGTCCTCTCTCCCTCCTGCAGCTTGCTGGGTTATTAACCTCTTCCTCTGAGCCACGCCCTCCCAGCTCTGAACTGTGGGCTGCAGACTCTCTTAAAGGGGACTTTTTATAATCCCTTTGGAGAGGGATGGTTAATGTTTTATATACCCCATTACAAGTCCATTGAGACAAGGACACTATTTCAAAATCACTCCGAGAATCGGGGACATCTTGTAACCTTATTTTTAGTATAACTCTGAGGCCAAAATGATAATGTCCCTGCTCCAAAAGTACTGCAAAAAATGTCTGAGAGTGGGAAGATTAAGCAACTTGCCAAGGTCGCATGAAGAGCTGCAGCAGTAGCAAGACCGGGGCTCAGGTGTTCCTAGTTTTCCTAGTCCTAACCATTCAGCCACGTTTCCTAGTCTGACGCACTGCATTTATCAAAGAAATAAATACTATTATGCATTTTGGCATCTCTTGATAAATTCCTATTTCCACTTTCCTTGGCAACCCAGGCTGGAATGGATGTTGGGGAAGTTAAATAAACAAGTTGTTGCTATAATTATGGATTTTGCTTCCTTTATTTAAATACTTGGAGGCAGCCTTCCCTAAGGCTGAGATTTTGGACAGCTGGTTAGAATTCACTGCGCTTTGTTCCCACTCGGAGACTGACAGGACGGAAATCCCTCACTTAATCCCGCATCCTCAATCTGCTCCCCCCCTCACCTACCCTGTGCACAATGTGCCACAGATCAGAGTCCCTGGCCATTGAGCCTCCCGCTGTCCACCCGGTTTTCTAGCTTCCAGCAGCAAGAGCAGTGGAAGCTGTGCATAGGGAAGGCGGTGCAGTGGTGGGAACTGGCGGCTTCCCTCAGAGGCAGTGCTACTTCGGTGAAATCCACAGGAATGAAAAGCAGAAGACAAGTATCCAGACGTCTCTGTGGTGAGCCATGACAGAGGGCAAAAGTAACAAGTTGAAAAGTGCACACTGACAGTGTGAGACAATGATGCGTTTCCCCCATTCGTAGGATCAGGCAGGTGGGGGTACATTTATGTGTATCATGGGGACATTTTGCCGAATGGGCCACAGACCAGCGGGTCATGGTCGGGCCCGAGGCATCGGAGGCAGCAGTCATGTGTGTCGGTGAGAGACATACGTTTCTTGTACCGATCACATTTTTTTAACCTGCTGGCAGCCATCGGGGGAAAAAGGGCCCCTGCAAGGTCAAAAGACTGGGCTGCCAGTGAAAATAAAAAAAAAAAGGCGTGAACGCTAGTTACGAAGGACAAAAACCGAGCCCAGGAGGGAAGGGGAACCGGTGTCGAACCAGATAAGAAAAAGCGAAAATCGCAGAAAAAAAATCTACTTTCCCGGGTGACACGAACTGACGTCTGTTGGGCTCTGCAGAAAAAGAAAGACTGAGCAAGATGGCACCCTTGGGTGGGAAGGGGACCGCGCATGCGCGCTGCATTCCCAAAGACTTTCCTTGAAAGCTGGGGAAATGCTCTGCACGAGGGCTCCGTCGGTGCCGACGTCACCCATATGTGAGGACTGACTTTCTGCTTGGTCCTGGAGAAAATGGGAGACCTGTGAGGCGCAAGTTGCAATAGTCTAGGCGAGAGGTGTCGAGGGAGTGGATAAGGGTCTTGGTAGTGTGCTCTGAGAGGAAGGGGTGACTTTTGCTGATGTTATAGAGAAAGAAACATATTTTGGCAATTTGTTGGTTATGTGCAGTGAAGGAGAGAGACGGGTCAAAAGATGACTCCGAGATTGTGAGCTGAGAAGACTGGAAAGATAATGGTTTTATCCACAAAAATAAAGGGGGGAAGGGGAGAGGTGGATTTAGGGGGAAAGATAAGAAGCTCTGTCTTAGCCATGTTGTTTTTAAAATGGTGGTAGAACACCCAGATACCGTATTACCAGTTTTATTGGCAGCTCTAATCATTACTTACCTTTGGGTAATCATTATCTTCTCTTTTTGTGAAGCACTCCTTTCAATCTGGCAGACAACACCGCTTCGTTTCACTTTACATACATCCAATAAAGAAAAACAAAAGGAATCTTTCACAAGTTTCACCCTGGTCAGTCGCAAACTGTCTTAAATGATTTTAAGCTTAAATTTTTACTTGAGGTCCCAAATTCTCACTTCATTCTTGCTGCAACACAATACATACATCTGAAGCCCTATTTCACTCTCCTGCACAGACCTTTAGCCACGTACGTCTCTGCAAAAATTTAATGTGTGCCTTTGAGTCGGTGCTGACTAATGGCAACCCAGTAGCTCCTGGATTTTCTGGACATTGTGACCAGAAGTCACAACGGAGGGAGGAATGGGCTAGTGGTTGGGGCAAGGAACCTCAGGCTACAGGTTCAAATCCCACCAGAGGACAGCAACCTTGGGCAGGAAGGACTGGAGTTCTAGTCCCACAGGTGCTCCTTGTGGTCTTGGGCAAACCACTCAACCCTCCATTACCCATGTTCATTGTAAAATAGTTATCTCCAAGTTATAATGCCCTGTTCAATGTAATTTCAGTTTGTTCAATGTAAACCACCTTGATATCATGAAAGGCGATATATAAGAAGTGTTAAATAAATTGCTAGGTCTTTCTTCCAAGGTGATAGAGGGTAAAATGACTTGCTGAAGACCACAAAAAGTGCTAGTGGGAATCAAACCATATTTTTTAAGTTACCAAACTAGTGCTCTAACCACTACATTACACCTTCTCTGTACTAGAAAGAAAAAGCATTCTTCCCACTACTCCCTGAAGAAAATAGTTCCAAAACCAACCCTCTTTATTTCATAGTAGACTTGCAACTTTTATAGAAAAAAACAAAAATCAAGAGGCTATATTTTTAACTTGTTATTTTACATGAGGCCTCCCGGGAGTACAGTAAACATGCTGCATCATCACTTCAGAGTCTACAGGAGTCCAGTCTTCCAGTTTATCAAGATCCTCTTGCAATTTTTCACAATCCTTTTGTGTTTTAATAGCTTTGAATAATTTTGTGTCATCTGCAAATTTGATCGCCTCACTTCTTATTTCAATTTATAAATATGTTAAAAAGCAGTGGGCCCAGCACAGATCCCTGGGGTACTCCCAGCGCACTATCCATGCAAACCGCATGACCCTACCTTCCCCATCCCAAGCTCACCTAGAATCTACCCGTTCCTCTGCTTTTTATTTCCTTGGCCCCTGTCTCTGGAACTCGACCCCCCCCCCCCCCCGGACCTCCGCCTAGAGACCTCCCTCAAAACTTTTAAAGCAAACTTAAAAACCCACCTCTTCTGCCTAGCTTTCGACCTTCGTCCACCCCCTCCCCTCTTTCTGCACCCCACCGATGATGCTCATTAACCTGTCTAACTCCCGCTGTCTCTCCTATCTCTCTCTCTATAATCTCCATTCTACTGTCTCCTATCCTATAATATAATGGCGTTCTCTTCCTTTTTCTAGCAGCCTTTTGATGTATTTTGTAAACCGCTCACACGCTGTTGCGATGGGCAGTCTATTAAGCAACCCAATAAACAAACAAACTCCACTAGTCACTTTTCTCCATTGAGAAAATTGACCATTTAGCCCTACTCTCTGCTTTCTATCTTTTAACCGGTTCTTGATCCATAATAGCACACTGCCTCCTATCCCATGGCTTTTTAATTTCACAAAGAGTCTCTCATGAGGGATCTTGTCAGATGCTTTCTGAAAATCCAGATACACTATACCAACCGGCTCCCCTTTGTCTACCTGTTTATTCACACCTTCAAAAACATGTAACAGATTAACAAGACAAGACTTTCCTTGGCTAAATTCATGTTGGCTTTCTCCCATTAAACCATGACTATCTAAATGTTCAGTAATTTTATTCTTTATAAGGGTTTCTGCAAATTACATTTAATAGAGCTACCTCTCCATAAACTGAGGTAACATAATAACTTAGTAGATGACGGCAGATAAAGACTAGTATGGTTCATCTAGTCTGCCCAGTAAGGTGGCTTGAGCGGTTGTATCCACCGGTCCGTGCAGGTCACCCCCTCTTTATTGAAGTATAAAAGATATTTACGTTTGCTTTGATTTCATCCCCTTGCTATAAAGGGATCCACTGGGTCTGTCCCATACCATTTTGAATTCCATCACTGTAATGGCTCCCACCACCTCCATCGGGAGGGCATTCTAAGCATCCACCACCCTTTTCAGTGAAAATGTATTTCCTGATGTTGCTCTTAAGTTTACCTCCCTGCAGCTTCATTGTGTGCCCTCTAGTTTTTCAACTTCCCCTTTTTTGAAAAAGATTTGTATTTAAAAGTCTTTATCATATCTCCCCTGTCCCTCCTCTTCTCTTGGGTTTCGATATTTAGGTCTTCAAGTCTTCTGGCGCAAGCTTTAAATCCTTTTGGTCACCTTCCTTTCAAGTCTTTTTTATATCCTGTGTGAGATATGGTCTCCAAAACTGAACACAATACTCTGAGTGAGGCCTCCCCAACAACTTGTACAGGGGCATTAATACCTCCTCCTTTCTGTTGGCTAGTCCTCTGTATGCAGCCCAGCATCCTTCTTGCTTTGGTTACTGCCTTGTCGCATTGTTTCGCCACCTTGAAATCATCAGACACTATCACTTCGAGGTCTCTCTCCTGCTCTGTGCACTCCAACCTCTTCTCCCCTATTGCATACAATTCCTTTGGATTTCTGCATCCCAAGTGCATGACTTTGCACTTCTTCGCATTAAACCTTAACTGCCAAGTATTATACTATTCTTTCCATTTTTGTAGAACTTTCCTCACGTTGTCCACTCTTGCAAATTTTCATGTCACTGCAAAAAAGGCAGTCTGTTCCCTTCTATCCTTCAACAATATCACTCAGAAATCCATTGAACAGTTTCAGTCCCAGGACCCAGGACCGATTCCTGGTGCACCCCACTACTCAACTTTTTTGCTTCTGAGTGAGTTCCATTTACCACCATCTACTGTCGTCTGTCAGTCAACCAATTTCTGATCCAGTTCACCATCTTGGGACCCATCCCAGGCAGCTGAGTTTATTGATAAACCTCCTATGAGGAACAGTATCAAAGGCTTTGCTGAAATCTGCAAAGTAGATCACATTCATCGCATACCCTTTTTCTAGTTCTCTGAGCACTCAGTCAAAAAACTCAATCAGATTTGTTTGGCAAGATTGTCCTTTGGTAAAACCATGTTGTCTCAGATCATGCAACCTATTGGTTTCTAGAAAGTCCATTAGTCTTTCTTTCAGGAGTGCCTCCGTTACTTTTCCTGCCACCGAGGTAAGGTTACCAGCCTATAGTTCATCACCTCTTCAGTATTACCACTTTTGTGAAGAGGCACCACATCGGCCCTTCTCCAGTCCTGCGGAACATCACCTTTTTCCAAGGATCTTTTAAAAACATCCTTTAAAGGCCCTGCAAGAACCTCTCTGAGCTGTTTCAGTATCCCAACTGGTCCCAAAGCCTTGTCCACTTTCAGTTTTGCAAGCTGTTCAAACATATTCTGTGAATGGTTTGCTATCTACAACCATTGCAAAAAATTGGTATTCCTCTTGCTACTGTGAAATTTTAAAGTATTATAATCATCACATTCTTTGAATTTGCTTTTACACTTTATTCAGTAATTTTTTTCTTTTACTACACCCACGACCCTCAATAACATTTATTTAAGTGTCAATCATTTCTGGTTATTGCCTACATCTCCCTATACCCAAAGAACTGTTTATATTTTGCCGTTGCTATTTTTAATTTCACCGCATCAGTCGCTCTTTCCTACCTCCAGGGAACCCATTTATGAATGTTCCTACCTACATGTGTGGAAGTGTAGTGTCCTTTGTGCCCTGCCCCCTCTCTTGGCAATAGTGACACAAGCAGAGCTGGACAAATGGTCCGGCCCACGAATTTAATGCATTTGGGGACTGGGCCATGGTTTCTGTCTGTTAGTTCTGGGTGCTGTCATAAGAACATAAGAACATATATAAGAACATAAGATATGCCATACTGGGTCAGACCGAGGTCCATCAAGCCCAGTATCCTGTTTCCAACAGTGGCCAATCTAGGTCATACGTACCTAGCTGTATCCCCAAAAGACACAGGTTCCACAATGCTTGTACTGGGTCAAGCATTGATTATCCTGGGTCCCTTTTTAATAGTGGTTTATGGACCTTTCCTCCAGGAACTTGTCCAAACCTTTTTTAAACCCAGCTACACTAACAGCCCTTACTACATCCTCCGGTAACAAATTCCAGAGTTTCATTACACGTTGAGTGAAAAAATATTTTCTCTTATTTGTCTTAAATAGTTTACCCTGTAGCTTCATTGCATGCCCCCTGGTCTTCCTATATTCTGATAGCGTAAACAATTGATCCACGTTTACCTGTTCCACTCCATTCATTAATTTATAGACCTCTATCATATCTCCCCTCAGCCGTCTCTTTTCCAGGTTGAAGAGCCCCAACCTTTGTAGCCTCTCTTCATAGGAGTAGCCTTCCATCCCCTTCACCATTTTGGTGGCTCTTCTCTGTACTTTTTCTAATAATGCTATGTCCTTTTTAAGATACGGTGACCAGAAATGCACACAATATTCAAGGTGTGGTCATACCATGGAACGATAGAGAGGCATTATAATATACTTTGTTTTATTTTCCATCCCTTTCTTTATGATACCTAGCATTCTATTTGCTTTCTTGGCTGCCGCTGCACACTGGGCAGAGGGTTTTAACATGTTATCCACGATGACTCCTAAATCTTTTTCCTGGGTGGTGGTTCCCAATGTGGAACCTTGCATTGTGTAACTATAGTGTGGGTTGTTCTTTCCTAGGTGCATAACTTTGCACTTGTCCACATTAAATTTCATCTGCCATTTGGATGCCCAGTCTTCCAATTTATCCAGATCCTCCTGCAGTTTTCCACAATCCTCTTGGGTTTTAACAACTTTAAACAGTTTTGTATCATCTGCAAATTTGATAACCTCACTCGTTATTCCCTTTTCCAGGTCATTTATGAATATGTCAAAAAGTAGCGGACCCAGTACAGATCCCTGGGGTACTCCACTATTCACCTTTTTCCATTGGGAATATTGGCCATTTAGCCCTACCCTCTGCTTTCTATCTTTTAACCAGTTCCTGATCCACAATAGTACACTGCCTCCTATCCCATGACTTTTTAGTTTCGCCAAAAGTCTCTGATGAGGGACCTTATCAAAAGCTTTCTGAAAGTCCAGATATACTATATCAACCGACTCACCTTTGTCTACCTGTTTATGCACACCTTCAAAAAAACATATCAGATTAGTAAGACAAGATCTTCCTTGTCTAAAGCCATGTTGGCTGTCTCCCATTAGGCCATGACTATCTACATGCTGTGTAATTTTGTTCTTTATGATGGTTTCTACCATTTTCCCCAGTGGGAGGAGTGGCCTAGTGGTTAGGACAAGGTACTTCCGGCCAAAGGGCCGGGGGTTCAAGTCCCACTTGGGGACAGCAATCTCAGGCCGGAGGGACTGGGATTTCTAGTCCTATAGGTACTCCTTGTGGTCTTGGGCAAGCCACTTAACCCTCCATTGCCCATGTTCCCTGTAAGTATTAGCATATGTGTGTCATATCCCCTCGTGTTAAATGTATCTCCCAATTGACCACTTTGACCCGGTGAAAAGCAGGATATAAATACAGCTAAATAAATAAATACTGACGTCAGACTCACCAGTCTGTAATTTCCTGGGTCACCCCTGGAACCCTTTTTAAAGATTGCTGTTACACTGGCGACCCTCCAATCTTCAGGTATTACAGATAATTTTAATGAAAGTTCACAGATTACCAATAACAGGTCCACAATCTCATATTTCAGTTCTTTCAACACTCTTGGATGTGTACCATCCGGTCCAGGTGATTTGCTACTATTCAGTTTATCAAATAGTTGTAATATTTGTCCACACATATCCTGCCTGCAAGTGAATGACGCATGCCCCAAGGTAGCTGCTGGAGATTCTGCTGAATTGCTGCAGGGAAGGGGGGGGGGGCGGGTTGCGGCATGGGAACGAAAGAGCAGCGGGAAAGCAAGCGAGCTGTATAAAAGGAGAAGGAAGGGGAGAGAGATGCTGAGGCCACTGAAAATGTTTAGAGTATTTAGGGCTACTAGATTTTTGGAGAGCAAATCTGGGACACTTGGGCAGGGCTGAGCTGGGCGGGGGGGGGGGGGGTGTCTCCTTCCTTGGGCATCTTTTCCCAATAGATTTCAAAATGACCAGTCTAGATAGCATTCAGTAATATCAAACGTTTAGAAAAAACACTAGCAGCCCTTCTCAAGTTATAAGTTTTATATATATATATATTTTTTTTTTATTTATTTAACCAATATAAATAAATAAATATATATCCTTCAATCAAAGCAGTTTACATTAGAGCTCAACAGTATACAGGGAATGCAAAACCATTTTAGAACAAGAACAATTAACCATTATCCAACAGAGCTTAAACAGGGGAGGGGATGGTGGCAGAAATAAGTTAATATATGTACAATGTCATGTATCTGACGAAACTATCTACAGTTCAAAGTTCAAGGTTTATATATATATATATATATATATGCTTAAACTTTATTTTATACATATAGATATATATTCTATATATTTCCAAAACCCTTCCTTTTTTCAGAAAATAAATTAATTTGACATCTTTTCTTACTAGAATTGAGAAGAATGCATAAGAGGGGCGTGCAGAAGACGTAAGACTCTTTTCTTCTCTCCCCACTGAAATTGGGGATGGGTGGTGGTTATAGTCCATGGAGTCGCAAACACTACCTCAAAATTGAGGACAATCCCCAAAAATCAGGGACATCTGGTATCTGGAGAAGGATTGTGTGCAGTTCTGGAGACCACACTTTCAAAAGGATATAAATAGGATGGAGTCTGTGTAAAGGGTGGCTACCAAAATTGTCTGTGGACTTCATCATACGGCACATGTAGACAGACTTAAAGATCTTAATATGTATACTTTGGAGGAAAGGTGGCAGAGAGGAGATAGGATAGACACATTTAAATACCTCTGTGGTATAAATGCACAGGAGGAGAGCCTCTTTCAACTGAAAGAAAGCTCTGCTATGAGGAGGCACAGGATGAGGGTAAAAAGGGGATAGACTAAGGAGTAATTTGCAGAAATATTTCTTTGCAGAAAGTATAGTGGAATCACGGAATAGTCTTCCAGTCAAGGTAGCAGAGACGAGGACAGTATCTGAATTCAAGAAAGCATAAGATAAACACAGAAGATCTCTAAAGGAAAATAAGGGACTGTAGTAGTTGGTAGTGAGAAATCTGAGAAATCTCTACAAAAGGTGAAAAAGCAAAAACGGTCAAAATGGATGACCGAAGAAACTGAAAATTGCCCAGAAACACAGAGAAGCTAAAGGCAGAGGAGAAAGAGAGGCAATCACAGAACTCAGAGATTTCCAACATGCAGCAAGACAAGACAAGGTGAAGTACTACAACGATGCATGCAAAGAAACAGAAGCAGAAACTATTAGAGGAAAAACAAGATCAGCTTTCTTAAAGCTACGAGAATTAAAGAAAAAATTCCAGCCTCAAATTGGAATGCTACATGATGCTCAAGGATCCATGTTGAATGATGATGAGAAGATCAAGAAAAAGTGAAAAGAATAGTGAACCAATAGCCGTTTCAACCTGCACCTTATGATCACGAACCATTGGTGATGAAAGAAGAAGTTTAAGCAGCATTGAAAGGATTATCAAAAAACAAAGCACCAGGCATTGATGGCATTCCCATAGAAGTGTTACAGCAATCCGATGCAACTGTTACCATACTTATAAGGCTCTGCCAAGAAATTTGGAAGATAACATCATGGCTAACTGATTGGAAAAGATTTGTGTTTATACCAATACTAAAGAAAGGTGATCCAACTGACTGTAGAAATTATTGCACAATAGCTCTGATCCTACATGCCAGCAAGATTCTACTGAAGATTATTCAGAAGAGACTACAACCATACCTGGAACGAGAACTGCCTGAAGTGCAAGCAGGGTTCATGGTAAGGGCGAGGAACAACAGACATAATAGCGGATGTGAGATGGATTCTTGGAAAGACTAAAGAATACCAAAAGAATATCTATATATGTTTTACTGACTACAGCAAGGCTTTTGACTTGTAAACTATGAAAAACTCTGGGGCACATTAACAAGTATGGGTATACAGAACACCTGATCGTTCTCTTACACAACCTTTACATTGATCAAGAAACAGTTCGAACAGAACAAGGAAAAACAGAATGGTTTAAAATCAGCAAAGGTATACAAGGCTGCATACTTTCCCCCTACCTGTTTAATTTATATGCAGAACAAATCATCAGAGAAGCAGGACTCTATGAAGACAGCAGAGGTCTGAAGATTGGTGGGAGACTCATCAAAAACCTTCGCTATGCTGATGATACCACATTACTGGCTGAAAGTGAAAACGATCTGTAATATTTGCTTCTCATGATCAAGGAATATAGTCTTAAAATGGGTCTGCACCTTAATGTAAATAAGACAAAGATCCTGCCAACTGGTAAAATCAATAAGTTCATCATTGATAGAAAAGAAATTGAGATAGTGGACAACTTTAACCTACTTGGATCAACTATCAATAAAGAAGCAACAAGCAGTCATGAAATCAGACGACACATTGCTCTTGGCAGAATGGCTTTGAAGGACCTAGACAAGATTCGCAAGAGCATACATCAATGCCCATGTTCCACCCTAAGTGTGATGCACCATCAATGCCCCTGTTCCACCCTAACCATGATGCACTGTCAACGCTCCTCCATACAAAGATTCAACTCGTTCAAGCCATGGTATTCTCAATAACGTCATACAGATGTGAAAGTCGGACAGTGAATAAGATAGACAGGAAGAAAATTGATGCCTTTGAATTAAGGCACTGGCAACGATACTGTGTATACCATGGACTGCCCAAAGAACAAACCAGTCAGTACTAGAGGAGATCAAACCTAAACTTTCTTTAGAAGCTCAGATGACAAGACTTCGACTTTCAAACTTTGGACACATCATGCGAAGCGAGAGATCTTTAGAGAAAGACATAATGCTTAGCAAAGTAGAAGGTCAATGCAAAACAGGAAGGCCAGAAATGAAATGGATCGATACAATAACAGCAGCTATGGATGACACTCTGTCAATGAGATGCCTGACTGAAGTCCGAACAAAGTTTTGGATAACTATCCAGAGAATCGCCATGAGTTGACAACGACTCAACGGCACTTAACAACAGTATGGAAGGGCAAACTAGATAGGCCATATGGTCTTTTACTGCTGTCATGTTTCTATGTTTGCTGGTATTTATTGAAGTCAGCAGATTATAAACGTTAAGAATAAATTAATCAGACTGCCTTACTGACTCAAAAGCATCAACCCAAAAAATGTAGAAAGAAAAGTATAAAATAAACACACAAATAAAATACAAACAAATGCTTCTAAATTGTTTGACTTGTCCCGCAATTTAACAGACGACCTTGGCCTCTTCCTGAGCACAAGCATTACACACTGGGCATAATGCAAACAGCAAGTTTAAACAAAATTTCCATCTAGTGGACAGAACTTGTCAGGAAGGAAGCTGTCTCTGCATTGTACAACACATTTTCTATCATCATACATCTCATGTAAAAGCTTTTCAATTCCAGCCTCTGGCATAGATAACGGAGATTTCTTTTACCAGTCCAGAATGCCCTATGAGCAATAAAATACATCTGAGTGAGAGATGCAGACATAGAAACCCAAATAACTGGCCCCAAAAAGAGCCCTCCCCCCACCTTGAGTCACCAGATAGCTGATCCTACAATATCCATAGCTACTCAAAACCTCTTCCCACGCCATACACGATTGAGCAAAAAATCAAGGACTTGTGATATACAAAGAAAGAAGGGAGCACGAGAGCAGATCACTGCTGATTTGTTTTGGCAAGATTACCACCAGATCTCAGAAGTCACTAAGATTATCAATGAAAGCCTTTGGCAGCTCTGAAGGACCAGTGATTGCTCCAAAATTATGGGGAACAGCAGGCTCTACTGCCTTGGAGGATTTCTGTTCCATGGGGTTGGATCATTTAGAGGTGAGCCTTTAAAATTTTGTATTATTAGTAGCACCTCTAGTAGTTCAAGACAAGGTAAGTTCAGGGACAGGATGTATTTTCCTCTCCCGAAGGGGTTTAGAATCTAACAGGCCAAAGTAGAAAACCAACGCAGCCTATAAGTACTGAAAATGGCACAGCTAACGTCAAATACAAAAAAGAGACTGACATGCGTGTAAATGGTGACAGAAAAACTAGTGCTCAATTAATGCCACGAGTATTTAAGTGTATTTAAATTTCAGACAAATGAGATGCACGTAATAGTCTGGTATGCAAATGATTGCTGCACCCGATGCAGAGTCAGGCGTAGAGGATTTTGCAACCAGCCTTAGTGTCAATCCCTTTATGCCTGGGTCTGAGGTGGCTTAAACCTCTAGTGCGTGCCCTCGATAGGATTTTGATGGCATCGGAGGTGATCGCAGCATCGGAAAAAGCCCCTGCTAGCACATGACTTCAGTGCAGCTATGTAGAAAGGTCCATGTGCAAATGAGGCACACGTTAAACTGCGCAAAATGGCAGTGTTAAACTGGGAGAGCAAGCCAAACACATGCACACAAGAAATCGGCACTGGTTTGGCATGCTCTCCCAGAGAAATGGGCTAAGCCCCCAATGCCATCAAAATACTGTTGGGGTCCAATGCCACAACAGAAAGTCACTCCCTGGTGGTCTAGCAGCCCAACCCCACCCCCATCCCACTTAAAAAACTAAGTGGGATGGGTGGGGGGTTCTGGGACTGGTATCTTTCAGTGCGGGAGCACCGCCTATGCACTGGTCTGCCATCTTGGTCCAGCTTGGTCTGCCATCTTGGAAAATGGTGGCTCCACATGGTGCATCCTGACAGTCTGACCTCACCCGGTGCATCCCAGGGTGCACCATGTGGGGCCAGGTGCTGCCATTTTCCAAGATGACTAACCGATGGAGGGTTCTGGAGCCGCTAGACCACCAGGGAGTGACTTTCTGTTGGGGCACCAGACCCCGACAGTATTTTGATGGCATCAGGGGCTTTTCCTGATGCCATCAAAATCCTATCAGGACTGATATGAAAATTAGGCCATTTCTCTGGGAGAGCATGCCAAACCAGTGCCGATTTGTGTGAATGTGTTTGGCTTGCTCTCCCAATTTAACGCTGGCATTTTGCGCACAGTTTAACATGTGCCTCATTTGTACATGGGTCTTTCTACATAGCCGCGCTCAAGTCACGTGCCATCGGTGCACTGCAAACAGGCATAAAAAGCTGATGGCGCGTGACTTCAGCGCACACTTTCTGTATCGGCCTGTAGGTTTTATACCTGAGGCAATGGAGAACTAAGTGACTTGCCCAAGGTCACAAGGAGCATCCGCCCAGCCTGCTGCTCTAACCACAGGGCTACTTTTCCCCTGTTAGAAGCTAAGCAGTGGGACATCAGCAATACATTAGTGAGGCCACTGGCGGGAACTCTCTAGCACTACACAAGCTCACAGTTTCAAGGCTGCTGCGTTTGACCCTTACTGAGATGGGTAGTTTAGCTTTCCCAAAAAACAATAAAAAAAATCCCACAGAAACATCTGTGTACATGAGGCAGGCACAGGGAAAGAGAGGGTATCAGCCGGCAGCACATAGTAGCATCGTGCTAGGAAAAGACCATCACTAAGAAATGCATGAGGTGATCGTCAGATATTAGTAGCAGACCAATCCTGATGTTTCTTTCTCGTTCCTTGGAAATCCCTTACTCAGGCTCCTGCTCAGAAAAGACTCTCGCTACCAGTTACTGCAGCCAGAATCGGCACTTTAGAAAATGAAAGGTGAATAAAAGGAAAACGGAGAGTAATGGAATGTAAAAAATAGCCATCTGCAGACAGATTTGGCCGACAGGATCTGATCGATATGGATCTGATCGATATGGATCTGATCGATACTATATGCAGAGGGACAGAGTCAGCTTCAAGCAAGTAACGTGTACAGTGTTAAAATGAGGCACCTTATGCCCAAAAAGGCTGCATTTCATGACAGGTTAAAAGTCCCCTTCCTCCTCTAACATTTTTTGGCTAAGATTTTGGGGGCACAATTTTATTCTCTCCCAGGTCCCCCCCCCCAGGCATGTTTTCCCGAAGTTGCAGGAAATGAAAGCCCTGTGCAAAACTGCATCACCCAGTCTGAAATATTTCAGTTTCATTATTTTGTCTTCATTTAATGCGTGCTCAATGATTTTAGCACAGGCTAAATCAAAATGAAGTTAAAATAAAAAGAAAAGACCTTGAAATAAAGCAAAAACAAAAATGCTGTTCCATGTACACCCAGTGACACCGGGCAACACAGACTACTAAATCAAGGGTACACCACTGCTTCCCGTAGGGCTGCCTGCAGAATGTGCCCATTATTAATAGTCTTCAGACTAGACCAGAGACGGAAAGGTGATTATATCAGGGGTTCTCAAACCTATCTTGGTGCTCTGACAGCTAGTCAGGTTTTTAGGACATCCACCGTGAATAGATCCAGGAGATGAATTTACTTAGATGTCCTGGGGACTTAGCACATGCAAACGTATCTTCTGCATATTCATTGTGGATATCTCGAAAGTCAAGACTAGCTGTGGGGTCCCATGAATAAAGGTGGAAAATCGTGCAACATACAATCCATTGCTGGTAGGGCGGCTTGTGTATTGTCAACTTACCCTGCTGACCGTGCCTCTGAGAGTAACCCACTGCTATAGCAGCCAGCATCATACAGCAGGCTGACGTGACACCGCTCGCCATCTGTTGAAGGAAACAAAGAGGAAGTGATTAGGGTGGAGTTGATTAGAACACAGACGGATGGACACACACACACACACACTCACACCAGAGGGATACAATGAACTGTGCCTGCACACTGAGTCACCTGCTCAAACTAAGCAGAATTAATCCAAACCAGAAAGGGAGCAGCACATCCGATGTGAGTTATCTGGGCTCCCTGGCTCCCAGGTGGCAAAGGAAGACCAGCAATAGCCTTCTGCTCATGAACTGCTCGCCCAGCCAGAGCACACTCTGTGGCAAATGAAAATGACCCCCCCCCCAATTTTCTGGAGGAAATCCTGAGGGAAGCATGAATAACACAGTCTGACCATTTCTTAAAGTTTGCTGCTTGAACATCAGCGTTTGCGGTAATTCTGACACTACAAGTCAAACTGTCAGAGAGATCAGTGTGTCCAGCCTTGTCTCTGACCTTATTTCTATTACATCTTAAAATATTTTAGTATATTTTATCACTTCAGGGATCTTTTACTAAAGGGCACTAAGACGCTTCACCTAACGCGCCAATAGCTCCAAAACTATGGTATGTTAGGTACAACATCACTGCGTTAACTGTCGTGGCATGGAAAGCATGTTAACGGCAGTTAACACAGGAGCCCTGTGCCCAAATAAAGCATACAAATAGCGTCGGCGCACTTAACTCACCTACTGAGGTGGCGTTAGGTGAACCCGCGTTAACTGCAAGGATCACAGTTAGCATGCAGTGTTTACCCCATGCCCACTCTCTGCCCCTAACCCGCTCTCTTAAAGCCCCAACCCACCATCCAGAGTTAGCACGGTGATCGGCCCATGCTATCATGACCCTATGCTAGCTGTCAATGTGTGTCCCAACGTGCAACCAGAACAGATGCTGGCAGCTAGTACCCTTTAGTAAGAGATCCTCCGTCATAATAAGTTTTATACAGTTTTCATTGTCTCACACAATCATCTTTCCTCCCATCCGACTGCAAAAAGATCTTTCCTTGAGGTCACTCTTCAGCTGTCTGTTATATATACTCATGTTCTAACATTTGTGTGACCACGATCCTCAGACCAATTTTCAGTGGCAAGTAAAGTTAAATGAATGGATATCTTATTTGTCTAAATATATATTTTCTGCGGCGCTACTTAATTGGCAACACTGAAAATCGACAGTACAGATAAAATTCAACAGATAATATAGCCATTTAACTTTATATTTGCTTTTTATACAGCACCACTTAAATGGATAAGTTATCAGTCTTGTGGTTGAATATCGTCACCTAGATGCAAACCTTTTTGCCCAGCGTGGCATATTCCTAACCCGACTCCACTAACGCACATAATTTTGCCACTTAGCACATAAATGGCCAAAAGTTATTCATTCCCCAGACTGTCTTGTGTTTCCTCAAAGCTCTTATTCAGTTGGCGCCTGCTGCAGACCACAACGCCGCTGGAGACGCTCCAAATCTCCATCCACACAGGCCTTATACCTCAACCAACAAAGGAACTACAATGACCTCATTAACCAAACGAAAAGAGAACACCACACCAACACCATACAGAAAGCGTACAGCAAACCCAGAGAGCTTTTCGATATTGTAAAAGAACCTAACCAACGAACCTAATCCCAACAAAGATATACAGATTGATTCACAAACCTTTGCAGATCATCTTCAAAACAAGCTAGGATACTCACCACAACAAACTTCCAAAGGAACCAACGACCCAATCATACCCACCACAACTTGGGACAAATTCAACACTCCCTCCACAAGGCAAATCGCTGACATCATGAGCGGAGGAGTGGCCTAGTGGTTGGGGCAAGGTACTTCAGGCCGGAAGGTCGGGGTTCAAATCCCACTAGAGGACAGCAACCTTGGGCCGGAAGGACTGGGGTTTCTAGTCCCACAGGTGCTCCTTGTGGTCTTGGGCAAGCCACTTAACCCTCCATAGCCCATGTTCCCTGTAAAATAGTTATCTTCATGTTATAATGCCCTGTTCAATGTAATTTCAGTTTGTTCAATGTAAACTGCACTGATGCAGAATAGTGTGGTATATAAGAGAATGTAATAAATAAATAAATCATCTTAGCTCTCAACATGAGCACTGCACCAACAGACCCATGCCCGGTCCCATGGATTAAGGCAACTAAGGAAAACTTCAACAGCCTCATACACAACATGGTAAGCAACTCCCTGACACTAGGAACCATCCCAGACCAACTGAAACTAGCCACAATTAGGCCAATCCCAAAGAAAACCACTCTAGACAAAAGCAATCCAGCAGCCTACAGACCAATCTCCAGCATACCACTTCTGGCAAAAATCATAGAGAAGATAGTGCAACAGCAGCTCCAAGACCACATCGACGCACACGGCCCACTGGATATACATCAACATGGCTTCCGTCCAAACCATGGAGTCGAAACACTATTACTATATCTATTAAATGACATAATCCAGACCATAGACAACTACAAACAAGGAACACTAATGATATTCCTTGATATATCAGCCGCGTTCAACACAGTGGACCGCAACATCCTTCTAACCAGACTACAGAACATTGGATTAACCGACACCACACTGAAATGGTTCAACTCATACTTAACAAACAGACAGTTCCAAGTCAAAATCGGATCCAACACCTCTCGACCCACAAAGATCAAGCAAGGAGTACCACAAGGATCTGCACTATCCTCACTACTTTTCAACATATACATCCAACCAATCTGCAACATCATGAAAGCACATAAAATAGACTACACTATCTATGCAGACGTCATCATGATATACACACCAATCAACCTCGACAGTACCAACTACACCAAAATAACAAACTGTCTCAGCAGCATGTCCACCTGGCTCATGCACAACAACCTAGCCAAAAACTTCAGCAAGACAGAGGCACTTATCATCACGCGAAACACCAACTTCAGCCCCCCACCCTTCATCAAAACCAACAACACAGCAATACCACTGAAGAATGAAGTAAAATACCTCGGAATAACACTCGACAGGGAGCTAAACCTACAATCTCACATCAGAAGAACCGCCAAAAACGCATACTACAAAATGAGAATAATCAGACGCCTCAAACCTCTGCTCACACAAGACCACTTCCGCACAGTCTGCCAAGCGCTTATAACTCCCATACTTGACTTCTGCAACCCGATATACAACGGCATGCCAAAACAATCTCTCAGGCCGCTCCAAATGGCTCAAAACACAGCAGCCAGAATAATCACCGGCTCCTCAACACAAGCACACATCACCCCCATCCTAAAAAACCTCCACTGGCTCCCAATTAGCCACCGCATCAAATATAAAACAATACTAAACATATTCAGAATCAAGCACAAGAGCTCTGCACTCAGCCTACAAGCCCTCATACTCCCTGACCCCAGCACTCGACCTAGAAGAAGGACCACAGCAGACACACTCAGCACCCCAAGCAACTACACGAAAGCATGCAAATCCACCACTCAAAGAGCCCTATCTCTGGCAGCTCCAGCAATATGGAACAAGCTACCGTACGGCCTACGATCAACCGAAGATCAGAAAGACTTCCGAAAACTCCTAAAGACAGTACACTTCACTGAGCACTACGGCCCAAGCCCATAGCCAGACTCTACAAACTTGGCCAACCTCAGACTCAATGAAGATAAATCGCGCTGCAGTCACAGCAATCATGTATATAGAAGTAAATAGCACACGTTGTAAATAGCTCACCCTAATCAGCACACCCTCACCCATGCACCCTCACTGTACATAGACTTATCTAACATAAACACTCTGACATTGATTGTTTGCTATGTTCACCACCTTGATTGAAGGATAAGGCGGGATAGAAATACCCTTTTAATAAATAAATAAATTAAAAACAAGAACTTCTTTTGAAAATGAACCTCCTTCTCTTGTCTGTGCTGTTTTCAAGCTTTCAATGTTTCAGTACGACTTCTGCATATAGCTCTGATAACAGCGCAGCACAGCAGCATCCTGATTTATTTAAATTTATAGTATTTGAACTAAGTAGATGAAGCTTTCCAAACCATTAAACACGAATACTCCTCTGGAATAAAACATAAATCAGAAGAAAAAGAGGGATATTAATTACAGAAGAACAAATCTTTGTTAGGAAAGTCCATAAAGTAAGAGAATAAAGAGATTACTATACTTTTCAGGGCAGGTTGCTGTCAAAGTAAAGGCATAAAATATTTTATTATAGAAGGTAGCAGGGATCTCAGAAAGGAAGCCAGGAATCTGGAAAGGCTGAAGGATGCAGGAACGGTAATCAGGACGGCAAAGATTCAAATAGAAGAAAAGACAGCCGGCCCAGTAGAATGAGTTGACAAGACTTTTTTTTCAGATATGTCAGTTAGAGGATAAAAGGCAGAGGTGGAAGTGTAAGACTGAGTGGAAAAGAGAAAGACACTGTAGAGAAGGAAAGAAAAATGTGGAAATACTAAGGGGCCAGTTTTCAAAAAATGTTTAGTACTTTCTTAGGTGATCAAATGCTGGTCACTGAAATTTAGGAAACATTTTATAATCTATGGTTATAAATTTAAGCCTGCTAACCAGCTAAACTGTAGTCAGTGGCAGTAAAGCACTCAGGGCTATGTTTACTAAATCGCGTTAGTGCAGTTCGCAGTAGGAGCCGCGGTAGTGAAAGAAACCCCAAATAAGGACATGGGCGGTACATCGTTACCACTACCGCGCGTTAGCAAAATTAACGAGCGCTACCGGGCGCCGTGCCACGTTACTGCGCGTTAATCATAAGAAGACGTACAGACACAAAGCACTGAAACAGAGCTGTAGCACAATGGTTACGGTACTGACCGCTGTTACAGGCAGCATGGGTTCGAGCCCCCAGTGTGCCTAACACAGAAGGCTATCTCAGGCATCACCCTGTACATTACAGAAGGAAAGAGGAGGCATGCTTTTCGTTACGCTGAGTATTGGTGTCAGAAAAACACCCTCGGAATGTGCCTAGCCACGTACGTTGGTACGTGCGTAGCGACGCGCGTACATTCGTGCGTGGGTACGTGTTTGCTTACGTGCGTGGGTACGTGTGTTTTTACCAGTGTGGGCATCTTATATTACAGACTTTGTAGGGCGTCCTGCACCTATGCATTATGCTAACAGATGTACGTGTGATGGCCTATGGCTTATCAGAGCCTGTGAGCAGGTGCTGGTGTTTCACAGGGTTGGATTGGGCCAGTCACACCCATGATGCACTGCACATGCAAAGCAGCTGTCCACAGATACACACCATGGGGAATGCACCCCCACAGCACCTCGGCCTGGTAGGGGGTACTGACTGTGTGTTGTACTGGCACAGAGCAGCTACACACCGTCACATTGTGCGGGTACTGTGCTCACCCTGAGGGTGCAGTGAGGCGCCCAGCACTAGGTCCACAGCACCGGCCATGGCACAGGTCCAAAGCAGTGTTACTGTGTGAGATAGGTAGTTTCTGCAGGAACACCTTGGACATCTCTGTCTGTTTCAGTCAGGTACAGCCCCCATGCACCACCACCACACCCCTCCCCCAGGGCTGAGGGAGGCAAACAGGGTCTCCTATCAAAAGATCCACAGTCTACCGTGCTGCAACGGTGGCAGTAGAGGGGAACATGAACCCCAGTCCTGCTGGGGAACAGACACCCCACAGGGCAGTCAATGCAGCTCTGTACACAGCCATAACACAATAGCAGACAGACATTAGGCCTGGATATGGTATGCTGCACCCCACCACTATCTGATATTCCCCTGGTGCAAGCCATCAGCCACTGCACCCTGCAAGCCACTCCATCACAACACCTACCAGCTGCAAACAGTCTGCTAGTGCCCAGTGGAGATGCCTGCACCCAGAACTGGGATGTCAGCATACACAGCAGGCAGATACATCAGTGACTGGGCCCCAGAAGGAAACCCATATGTATCACATGAGAGAAATACTAGATAGCACTATGGGAGTGCCTAGCCATGCTGTGGTCACTGCACAGTCAGGGTGAGAGTGATCTCTCAGCAGGATATACTGAGGTCACCCTGTCTGTGTAGTTGGTGGCCGGGCACTACAATGTGCCTGTCACTGCCCTATGCCCTGTGCAGATGCACCCTGGCCAGGCCACCCTGTCCGGCCTATACCCATGGTACCTTGCTCCTCATTATGCACATTGGCAGCCCAATACTGGCAACAGTGCTGGCAGTGTGGGCTGTTGAAGGTGTTTGCAGCCACCACACACTGGATAGACAGACAGCCACCCCCACACCTATGCCAGCATTGTGCTACTATAGAGGTGGTCAGCAGCCATACCACCACACCAGTCCTGGGCATAGTACAGGCATGGATATGGTACACATGACTGTTGGGGGGTCACTCCCCAGGGTTGTGAACACTGTCAGAGACCAGACCTGCAGCACACACCGCAGACATCAGAATGATTGTTATGGTGGAGCTCAATGAGCAAAATGTGCTTAACGTAGGAATTGATATCTGCCAGTTATCAGAGGAAACGTTTGATAGCTGTGTACCATATACCCAGGTGTAGGGTGGCATTGCTAAGGTATGCAACTGCTAGTATTGGGAGATACAGGCAGGGCCCAATGTCTTGCCTCTCCAGCTGGCATTGGCCAATGGGGCCTGTGGGTGGGTGTGTGGCCCTGTTGGCTGCTGCTTTACGGCAGAGTTCCCCAACTCCAGTCCTGGTGTTCCACACACTGTTCGGGTTTTCATGCTGTCTCTCATAAATATGCATGAGCTACATCTGCATACCATGGGGGTGGTGCATAGCTATGCAGCACAGGCATCTTTATTAGAGGCAGCATGACACCGGAATGTTGTGGGGCCCTCCAGGACTGCATTTGCGGGACTCTGCTATAGGTAATGTGTCTGTTTCTGGTGTCTGTGTTTGGTGTGGTAAAATATAGGCCATGCGTATGTTCTCTGCAATAAAGGAGTGTCTTTACTATCACTGTTTAGTGGTGGGTAGAACTATGGGGACTGGGTTGGCAGGAGCCCCAACTGGGATTTGAACCTGTGACCCTCTGGTCTTACAGGCACTGGCTGTGTCTGTTGCACCACACTGTGGCCACAGAGACTGTGCAGTCCCTGGAGTTAGTTAAACCGGCCTGACGAGTCAGAAACCCTGCTCTGCAACAGGTTTACTGTGGCCTCATTTACCTTGTATGCAGACAAAGGTGCACATAAACCGCAGAAATGACCTCACAAAAGGGGCACACACCCATAACCAAGCTGGGCAACAATGATATCATTGGGAAACATTACACCACACACCCAGGACAGCTCCTTTACAATGTAATGCTCTTTGCAAGGGTCTGCAGAGCGTAGACCCTTCCACACATCATTTCCTTTTATTTTGGTGCTTTCCAGGGAGTGTTGTTCCTTGTTGCCCATTGCTATCACTGTTGCCCAGCTGAATTCTGCTTTTTAAAATGTTTCTTGTGGTCATTTTTAACGTTTTATGTGATATTTTGTTCTGTGCACATGTATCACACTGCTCACGTTTTGTGGGTTTCCCCGGTTTTCTGTACATTGCTGACGTAAATGGTTTCTCTTTCCCTTTAAATGCCTTTAACGACAGGTTTTCATTTGCGTTGGAGGTGAGCTCTGACACTCCGCGCGTTAGTATGAGGGGAGCCTCTCTCCGCCCACTCTCCGCCCATTGACCCCTTCTCTCCGCCCACTCTCCACCTTCTGCGCTGTTTTAACGCGCCGCGGAGCTTTACGATCGTTAACTACGGTTACCGCGCGTAGTATGACGTTAACGGTCGTTAGCGCGTCGGTACGCGCGTTATACGGCACTTACGGTCGTTAACGTCATACTACGCGCGTTATTCACGTTTAGTAAACATAGCCCTTAGTGCCACTAAATCTCCTTTTCTACCCAGTTTAAATGCCTCAACACTATCCACATAGCATTTAGGGCTTTCTGAGGGTAGAGCAAGGTGGAGACATAGTCAGCCGTGATATTCATCCAAACTACACAAACCCCATCAGAATCCAAAATAAAGTCCTTTCTGTAAAAAATTCAGGTATAGTATCCTCCTTTATTTTTGTCGGAGCTAGCCAGCCAAGTGAACAGAAACCTTCTGTCCACCACTGTGCTTCTCCTTTTTAAAAAAAATTATTTCACTATTAAAAGTGCATAATTTGTACTTAGCTTTGTTAAATTGATTTTTGCAGACAAGTAACTCCAACTTGAAAGATTGTTGCCAGAAATCAGAAACGACGATGTGCCACGTTTCGGGTATTATATAAAATTTCCAACCCTGCTTCAGGTCCGTCCAATATCCAAAGCTTTAATGTAATCTGTTCCTCACAGGTCTCCCAGTCAGGCTTCTTTCTTCTCTTCAGATTATTCAAGATTCTGCTGCACAGAGATTACAATCTAGTCAAGACAGACAACACAGTAGCTGTAGACATGAGATGCAACTAGGGGGAATGGTAAGGAAACACAAAGGAGATCAGGAGAGTCAAGATCCAAAAGCAGCAGCGAAGAGGTGAGCTTTCAGCCTGGATTTGCAAAGGGTCAGAGAAGGCGCCTGGTGTACAGACACAGATAGTTTGTTTCAGGCGTAAGGTGCAGCAAGGTGAAAGGAGCGAAGTCTGGAGTTAGCAATAGAAGAGAAGGGCACAGATAGAAGCAACTTGCCCGAAGAGTGGAGTTCCTGAGGGGGGGGGGGGGGTGAGGGAGAGATAAGAGAAGAAAGGTAGTGAGCAGCTGCACTTATAGGTCAGAAGGAGAAGTTTGAACTGGATGTGGACACAGATAGAGAGCCAGTAAAGTGACTTGAGAAGAGGGATAATATGGGCATGACGAGGCTGGTGGAGCAGATGTTGAACAGACTGAAGGGAAGAGAGATAATTCAAAGGGTGACCAGCAAGGAGTAGGTTACAGTAGTCAAGATGGGAGGTAATTAAGGAGTGGATAAGTGTCTTGGTAGCGTATTCAGAAAGGAATAGGCAGATTTTGTTGATGTTATAGAGAAAGAAACAGCAGGTCTTAGCTATCAGATGGATGTGTGTGGAGGAGGAGAGAGAGGAGTCAAAGACAACCCCAAGGTTGCGAGCCGAGGAAACAGTGAGGAGTAGAGAGTTATCCACAGAGACTGAGAAAGGAGGAAGAGGAGAGGAGGGTTTAGTTGTCTGTCTTGAATAGCGTATAGGTCTGTGGAGCAGGGACTGTCATGATTTTATTTGAAAATGGAAAGTGAACAATCAAATCAAAGAATAAGCTAAACTCTGGGGCCTTTTTACTAAAGCAGGTTAGGTTTTTGCACTTAGCACGTGTTGATTTTCACACTATGGGGGTTATTTTAGAAGCCCTATTCATGCTTTGGAGTCTGAAAACTGGCATGCAGACTTCCAAATCATAATGTCCCTGGAATCATTTTAGAAGCCAGTTCTATAGATGTCCCCAGCATGAGGATGTCCAAGTTGCAAAGGGGCATGACGAAGGCGTGACTGGAGGCCATCCGGGGATGTGGGACATACGTTCCCAATTTCAGAAATAGCAAGCACGTCCCCACCCCCTAGTTGGGCCATTCACGTCTATTCCTGCTCTAGGGCATGAACAAAATGCATTGCAATGTGTGCCTTCAAGTCAGTCCTGACTCCTGGCGACCCAGAAGCTCCTGGGTTTTCTTGGCAGTGTCACCGGAAGTAGATTGCCAGGCCTTTAAGCTCTCGTTCTGCCATCCAACACCTGAAAGGCATAGGGAAGAGTTATTCTGATATCCCCTGTACTTTCCATGATGATGCAGGGAAATGAGAATGCTTGTTTTCAGTTCGGCACACTGATTCACATCCACACATGCAAAATAGCTTGCACTGACATGTATTCAGCATAGGATGGATGTCCCTGCCCCAACTGCTTGTAGCAGGAACAGCTATGAGGCTGCCTGTGCGGCCATCCATGTCAGGAGCATCCAAGCTGCTAAAATCAGGCAGCAACTAAACATCCCTGGTGCTTTTTTGGGCGTTTTGTCCTGAATGCCCCAGATTTCAGCTATGCTTTCTAAAATGCCCCTTTAAGTGCACATTAAGTGCAAAGCCTCTGAGGACTGGCCAACATGTTCTTGACAAGTAGCATGTGGATGTGTACCATATATGCAGATGATATTATGATCTACACTCCTATAAACCTTGACAATCCAGACTACACAGTAATTACTACATGCCTGGAAGACATGACTGCCTGGTTTTCGGAAAACAACCTAAATATTAACTATAGCAAGACCGAAGCTCTCTTTGTAACTTGCAATACAAGTTCCCCCCCCCCCCCAAGGTCAATACTTATGAACAACATCACCATACCCATTATATCTGAGGTAAAATATCTTGGAATCACGCTGGACAATAATTTAAATTTACACTCCCATATCAACAAAACAGCCAAGTCAACCTACTACAAAATGCGTATCCTCAGAAGACTAAAACCACTGCTTAACCATGATCATTTCTGCACTGTTTTCCAGACGATTACCACACCAACTATTGAGTACTGTAATCCTATCTACCTTGCATTACCCAAACAAACAATCTGCCCTCTGCAAATGGTACAGAATACTGCAGCTCGCATCTTAACTGGTACATCCAAAGTGGACCACATCAACCCCCTTCTGAACCAACTTCACTGGCTGTCCATCATCTCCCGCATTAAATATAAGGCTATTTTAACGATCTTTAAAATCATACAACATACTTCTGCAGGCATTCTTAAGACCCTCATCACTACTAAATCAAATAACAGACCCAGACGACAAACCAACAGTCGCACCTTAGCTATCCCTAAAGAGTATATAAAAGCCAAACAAGTAACATCAGGAAGAGCTCTCATTAGTCACCCCTTCCCTTTCGAATTTACTCCCCGACCATCTCTGAGCCATCACCGATGCTAAGGATTTCAAGAAAATTCTGAAAACAACCCTCTACTCCGAACACTTTGGCGACATCACATGATTATCAATGATATTCCTACCCGTGTTGTTTTCCCTTCTGTCCCCTATTATGTTCATATAGTTAGCCTTTGTAAATAAGTTTAGTTAAATTAATCCCTGCTTGCTCCTTTCACCGTTTTTTTGTAAAAATTTGAGTTCATTGTAAACCTCTTTGATTTTAGGATAAAGCGTTATATACATCCTGTTAAATAAATAAATACATACATAAAAAATAAATAAACCACAGCAAAATTACCGTGGGTGGCATTAGTTGCTCCCGTGTTAATTGCAATATCGACACATGGGATATTCTCCCCTGCGCTAAATGCTATCCACTCCTAACTAACCCATTCACCATTTCAATACACTATTGGCAGTTATCATTGGCCCAAGCATGCAGTTACTATGCTTCAAAGTGCCCAGTAACTGCTTAGCACACCTCAGTAACAAGCCTTGTATTTCTAAGTGTGCAGCACAGTGCATACAGTATCTAGTAGCGCTATAGGAATGAAAAGCAATCATAGCTTTATTAGTACAATGCATTTCTGTAAGGATCATCTTCATTTGATATGTACTCTCCGATGAGAATATTCGCCAGATGGCTTCTGTAAAAGAAATTAGATTGGGAGGAACCTTCTCAAGGACTTTTTTTGTCTTTGCCCCAGGATTAAGAAATTCACTCCTCAGTTGTGCCCATAGGTTTATGAATTATTTTCGCTCTAGAACACAGTGAAGGGAATCCTGTTCCAGCTTACTAAACAGCTTGGGGTACTGGCAGGGCCGTACCAAGGGTTGTACGAGCGGTGCGGCCACACAGGGCGCAAGCATCGAAGGGGGCCCTGATATCATCACTGTGCTTCCAGGAAGCTCAAAAAGAGTGAGTTACTGAATGTGGCTGGATGGCAGGGGGCACGAGATTCATTAATCGCATAGGGAACATTTTTAGCTTGGTATGGTCCTGGGTACTGATTTGGCTTAATGGCTGGATGACATGAAGATTAGTAAACTTATATTAATACGTCTCCTTCGATAGAGCACTGGCTTCATGGTCTTGCCATGATGATATTATACTGTACTAGGTTGGCTTGGAGATGAGTTTTTATTGTTTCTTTCTTATTGTTATTGCTATTCTTATTTCTTTATTGTTTTTACTATTATTACTTTTTGGGCATTGTTTTCATGTTTTGTTTAGATCATCTCTGTGACTCTTTTGTTGATATGTGTTCATGTGTGTCATAACTGATATTTTACAAATACAGATCTTTTAATGTTGGTAATGGCCAGGAGAAGTGAAAATCAAAATAAATAAGTAAAATAAAAAAAGGGTACAGAAAATCTTTGAGGAGAGGATCAAATAAAGACCTAAGTGTATTCGGAAGTGATGGATTAATTTATATTTACGGTGTCAATCTTATATATCTTTTCTTCTTCAGTTGTTGTATATCATCGTGGCTGTTTAAAAGGCTGATTTAAAAAACAAACAAGTGTTAAGGGGTTTTCTAGAAAGTGGAACTGCAGTATCAGAGCAGCGAG
Source organism: Ichthyophis bannanicus (assembly GCA_033557465.1). Classification (NCBI taxonomy): domain Eukaryota; kingdom Metazoa; phylum Chordata; class Amphibia; order Gymnophiona; family Ichthyophiidae; genus Ichthyophis; species Ichthyophis bannanicus. The sequence goes on from CM066032.1 coordinate 73,074,438, forward strand.
AATGATGTTTGCAGGAAGCCCGCCCTGGGTACCTCAGTGTGAAGTGCCGAAGACAGAAGCTGAGAAAGTATCCAAAAGACCAGCACTAGGTCTTATGTTCATCGTTGACTTCTCTCCATATTTTAAAAAAAAGTGATGCATTTATTTAAAACATTTCTATCCCACACAGTTCTCCCATAACACAGACACTATTAACAAGAACCTTCAGGCCAGGGAAACAGCTATAGTAAAAGAATTATTGATTTCCAGTGCATAATCAATACAAGCTACTAGAATGGTTTGAAAGAAAGACAAGCCAGTAAAATGTTAAGCAGACATTATACAGCTGAATATCCCGTTCAGTGGCAATTGCAGTGTTTACAGGTCTATAAACCTTGTAAATGCCTTTAAACATCGGACCCTAAATGTCTACTTTCTTTAAAAGCTATGGGGGACATATTCCATGACAGTGGCTAGATTATGGAAGGTGCCTAACTGCGGCCACTTTATTTAAACCTGAATATCCAGCACCGGCTCTTAAACGCTTTCCGGTGCTGAATATCCGGGTTCGTCAAACAGCAGTTGCAATATTCAGCCACTAATCTGGTTAAAGTTAAGTCAACTGAATAGCTGTTCGGTTAGCAGCTAAACAAAGTATCACCACTAACTGGACAGCGATCGGATCTGCCCCGATCAGCCCACACACTGCCCCAGTTTTAATTGAGCATTTTTAACGTGGTCTGTGGCTCAGCGCATTTTGAACAGTTAGCAAGTCTATTAACTGGATAAAATCCATTGACTATAAACCTCTATATCTCACTCAAATGAACTTTTAAGAAACGACAGCCAATCAGATATGCTTTGGTGGAGATCACTCACCATCATAGGACAAGAAAAACCAGGATGTCCCTAATGACATGGAAGTCTCTTGCCACGATCTAGATAATCTGCGCTCACTGTCCAAAGAAAACCTCCAGAATGCTGAAAACTGGGCAGCAAGAACTGCTTCAGAAAGATTTTCCTGCAGGAAAGTTTCCTAAAGATCGTCACTCTCATGTTTTTCAATGATGGGCTCTGCGGTTCTGATCTTTTCATGTGTCTTTGAATCAAAATGACATTTTTAATTTAAAATAGCTTTCCAATCTTTGGATATGTGTTTAGCAGGCTGTTGTCATTTCAGCAGCTCAACATGGAAAAATCATCATTCTAACATTTACTTAAGTGCTTTAATACAGCAGTGGATAGATGGGCGCAGTGGAGACAGTTATGCACCGCCATGCAGGCCCACAATCACAGAGCCCCCCCCCCCCCCAACAAGGCAGCAGAGGCAAATGTGACAGTGCGACATTTCCATGCATACCCCACACCTACCCAGAGGGGATAGATGTGAAAGGTGCAAAGTGGGATGAAAGGGTGTCCCAAAACCAGAGACACAGGATGTTGACAGAGGACATTCTGGAGGCAGGGGACAGATCATGAATGTGCTCTGGTCCTGAGGCATCCGTGAGGTGTCCAGGTCACCAATGCCCTCCATTGTTGCAGAGTCAACAGTCACCAGGATGCAACACTCCAGATCGGTCAGCTGCCTTCTTGCAGGTGTCCCTGCAAAGCACCAGAGACTTATCACTTCACCACTACAGGGAATTGCGGGTGCTTGAAAGTGACAGACATCTGACAGCAGAACCGGTCACCAGCATGGAAAACAAATGTAAAAACATACATTTACGCACAATAAATGTTGCTACATCTGATGAGCTTGGATGACCACATGGATTCCCTCATATACTACATTTCTGTAGCACAGTAACATGATAGATGACTGTAGCTAAAGATCAATTGATGAATCTAATCTGCCTATTTATTCTTATTCAAGCAGATGAGAATTCATCCCAGTTCCAGCCACTGAGCCTGATCACTTGTAGAACATTGCTCTGTAACGTAAGGTTATCAGATGTCCTCAGTTTTCAGGGATTGTCCACGATTTTAGAGCAGTGTCCCTGGCTCCCATCTGTTTGGCAGCCTCCTGTCCCCGATTCAAGCAATGGGGACAGAGGGGGTACAAAACAAAATATTTTCAATTTAGTGATATGAATATGTCAATTTCCTTCTTTACTGTATATATTGCACAGTACAGGGAAAATGCTTCACTGTCTCTTTCTATGGTGATTTGTCTGCTTGGAAGTGATAGTGTAGCTGTCATGGGATGGATGTGGGGGCAGCCCTGAATATCGCCTCTTCCCTCTTCTGCACCTCGTTGCTCAAACCTGGAATTAAAATGTACTTTCCTATGCCCACCCAGCCACACTTTGGAGAAGTGTCCTAGATTTGCCTGCAAAAAATCTATACCTTACCATAACCAAGTCTGGTTTTCTGATCTTCTTCTTTGGTTCCCTACCATCCTGGGTAGATAAGCATGCCAATTTCCACATTTAATCTAGTGCTAGACCTTCCCACCCCAACATATCTTACCACCAAGCTTTTTAATAATCAAAATATCTACCAAGCCTGAACCTTTTGCTGCTTTTGTTCCCGTGGTCTTTTTGGGCAGTACCTGGCCATCACTCAGCCAGCTGCTTTCTGGGCCATTGACCCTGTCCCTAAGTTGAAGCTTCCTTTATCCATATCTCATTTCTTCTTGTCTCTTCTCTCAACAGTAAAAGCTCGATTGTTTATGATGCTGCAACCTCTTATCCCTGGGGTCCCTGTCACTGTCCTTAAAGTCTGTGCTTAAATTCTGCCATTTTATGGTTGTTACTATTGTAGAGACCCCTATGGTCCGATTGAGAGTAATTTTATAAAAGGGTGTCTCAGTTAAGGCAGCCACAATGTGCCAGTTTTATAAAGATAAGAAAGTGCCTATTTGTCTTTATAAAATAGGCCTAATTTAGATTTATTTATTTATTGTTTTTTATATACCGCGCTCTTTAAAATCAGTGCGGTTTACAGATAACATTTGAGCATCTCAATAAGATTTGTTAAATGTGTTTTTTAGACTTCAGTTGTCCTAAACAAACCTGCTCTTGGCTGATCCCAGACACTAAGCAGGGTCAGGCCTAGCTAGTACTTAGACAGTGACCACCTTGGAATACCAGGGACTGTAAAATGCAGCTGATGTCATCTTGATGTGTGGGCGGGAACCTCTCCTCACCTCACAGACTGCCTAGCAACTGCCCTGCTCACCGGCATTTAAACCGCCGCTCCAGAGGCTCATTTAAGATCAGGGAATGCAGCTGATGTCATCTTGGTGTGTGGGCGGGAACCTCTCCTCACCTCACAGACTGCCTAGCAACTGCCCTGCTCACCGGCATTTAAACCGCCGCTCCAGAGGCTCATTTAAGATCAGGGAATGCAGCTGATGTCATCTTGGTGTGTGGGCGGGAACCTCTCCTCACCTCACAGACTGCCTAGCAACTGCCCTGCTCACCGGCATTTAAACCGCCGCTCCAGAGGCGCACCCGCGCCTTGCGGGCCCGCGCCTGAGGGCCTCGCCAGAGGGCCCTTTGGCGTGGCCCATAGGCGGGGTCCGTGGCGAAGGATTAAAATCATACAGAAATTGTGAGTCTATTTGTCATGACTGTAGTTTGTGAAGGTAGTCTGCTGTTCTGTTTTCTCCTATCTTAGCTATCTCTTTGTCTATCTGTGTCTCCTACTCTGTCCTATCTTATTAATGGCGTTCTTTTCTTATTTTCCATAACATAAATGTAGGATTGTAAATCGCTCTGATGCTTCTTGGCCTGAGCGGTATATCAAATGTAATAAACATAAACATAAACATAAAATTGCTGTACCAAAAAAAGGCCTAGCAATCTAGTTCTGATTGCACCTTTGCAAGAAAACCCAGGGGTTGGGTGGCCAGGACTCAGTGTTGACTTGATGGTACACATTACATTGTGAAATGTACTTTAAGTGGGTGCCCTATTAAGAAGGTAATTTTATAACTGGGCACCTAGTTTAAGGCACCCAAAACAGGGGGGAGGGGGATATTCAAAGCCGTTTTGGTGGTTTGCAGACCTCAGTTGTATATTCGGCAGCACTAATGCAGTTCCGAGGGTGAAGTAGAGGCGGCACCCAGGGAGAACTGACTAGCAGTAATATTCAGCCGCTAGACGGTTATCCCAAAATGGCAAAGATTAGGCACCTGAAAGGCTTGCCTACGTTTTGCCACTTTAGCTAGCCAGCCAGCAGCTGAATATCACTGCTGGCCAGTTCGATAAAGCACTATTCAGCCAACCCAGATATTCGATGCCCGTGGTCCGATATGATGCCAGCTTTGAATATCTGGGTTTAAGGTTCAGCGGTGATGGTTAGCTGCTTTATCAACACTAGTTACCCCCAATGAATATCCCCTGCGGCTATTTTAAGCCAAGTTTATAAGAAAAGTCAATTCCTACTTTTCTTATAACATACGTACTAGTGTAAGTGGCCAACAAACACTTTAAGTTAAGATGTGGACATTTACACGAGCCCTAGAACTGACGTAAATGGCTGTGCCTAGATTTTTCAAGATTGATTTCTTTGACTGGGTGACTATAGAACTACGTCAAGGGCATGCAATGGATGTGGTCTCCTTAGATTTCAGCAAAGTTTGCGATCCTGTTCCTCAAAGGAGGCTTGTGAATAAACTGAACAGCCTGGGAATGGATCTCAAGGTGATGAACTAGATCAAGAACTGTTGACTGGCAGACTAGAGAGGGTAGTGGTGAATGAAACTCACTCTGAAGAAAGGGGGGTGGGTAATGGAGTGCCTAGGGGATCAGTCCTGGGACTGCTACTGTTCAGTGTTTTTGTGGGTGATATTGCCAAAGGGTTAAAAGAAAAGGTTTGCCCTTTTGCAGATGACATGAAGACAACATGAGAAAAGATCTACAAAAATTAGAAGAATGGTCTAATGCTTGGCTATTAAGGTTTAATGCAAAGAAGTGCAGAGTGATGTATCCGATATGCAGAAATCCAAAGGAGCTGTATGCAGTAGGGAACAAGAGGCTGGTGTGTATGGACCAAGAGAGGCGCCTTCTAGTGATAGTATCTGAGGAACTCAAGGTGGCAAAGCAGTGTGACAAGGTGGTGGCCAAAGTCAGAAGAATGTTAGATTGCAAACAGAGAGGAATAACCCAGCAGGAAGAAGGAGCATTAGTGCCCCTGTACAGGTCATTGGTGAGGCCTCACTTGAGAACTGTGTTCAGTTTTGCAAAGGACATAAAAAGACTTGAAATGGCTCAGAGGAAGGCGACCGAGATGATTTGGGACCTGCAGCAGACTTGAAGACCTAAATATGAATACCCTAGAAGAGAGGAGAGACAGGGAAGATGAGATATAGACATTTAATACTTAAAGGGTATTAATGAACAAGCAAACCTTTTTCAAAGATGGGGATGCTGTAGAACTAGAGGACATGAAATGAAGCTGCAAGGAGATAAACTTAAAAGCATGTCAGGAAATACTTTTTCACGAAAGGGTGGTGGATGCCTAGAATGCCCTTCCGAAGGAGGTGGTGGGAGCAAAATCAGTGATGGACTTCAAAAAGGCATGGGACAGGCACAGAGGATCCCTATATAGCAAGAGGATGGAATCGAAGCAAACATATATAACTTCATAAATAGAGGAGGCATAACCTGCACAGAGTGGCCGATGCAACTCTACAACTCTAGTCACCTTACAGGGCAGACTAGATGGACCAATGCTGGTCTCTATCTGCCGTCATTCACTATGTTGCTATGCAAATTAAAATATTTTATAACATACGCTTGTATTGTATTTATGTGCTCCACCCATATGCACACCCACAGGGAAAGTATGTAGCACGCAAGTAAGGCACATACTCTTATGCTAGTTGGTATTCTATAAATGACTAAGATAGCGACATTTAGGCAGATACCTGCCACCTAAATGTAGACGGCTACTTATGAATATCCTCTGTATGTCTAAATTAGTTGGAATCGGGGCTGTGGTCCAACACCATCAAAAAATTAAATATGATTGTGGAAAGGACTCTAAGGACTATCCACTTTCCTGTGCTGCTCCAGCTGGTCCTTAGGTCCCCTCCCCCCAGCCATTGCATGCAAATATCTTCTATTCACTAAAACCCGACTGCCTAGGGCTACCCGTGGAAGCAGAGCTGCCATAAGCCTTTTTAGCACAACTACCTGGGTGTTTCATCCCTGATTTTATAGACCCCCCTCACTTAGGACAGCCATTGTGACAGCAGTTCTTGGTCAGGGGACATTCACCACATTGTCCTTTGGCATGTGTAGCCCCGATCCCTGCGCATGGCTCCTAAGTGTCACTGTTGATGCCGAATACATTGCAGTATGCCCAGACTCGGCTGACCTTGGAAGCAGATCTTAGCACCTAGTATTGCTGTTGAGTCACCAAGCCAGTCAGAAAGAACATTTCCGAAGCAGATGAACAAAACAGGAAGGTAATGGGTACAGATAGGGAATGTGGTCCTGTGGTTAGAAGGTAAGAACACATCTCAGTTAGGACTAGATCCAGCAATTTTCTGGTGTAGAGATAGCAACTCTACTGACAGCTAGAAGACAGTGTTGCGCCTTATACAGAAGCTCTAGTACATTTTTTCAGCTGTCGTTACCACCATTTCGGAGAGGCAGAGTTGGGGGAGGGAGGGAGGAATGTTTCATCACAAGAGCTCAGGTCTACATGTCAGAAGGCGGTTTTGGATGGAGGTGCAACACTTCCTGCCATTGGCCCACTTTCAGTGACCTTCAGCAAACTGTTTTATCTCCGTTACATCTGTGTGATGAGCAAAAACTCAACAATAATAGTAATATTGATATTTTCTCCTCTTTGGAAGCTTTATGGGCACCAGAACCAGGCGTGTAGATCATAAATGACAGCATGTACGGTAAAGCATGTTAGGATCCTGCTTTGTTGACATGTGCTAGCTTATTTCCTCTTGAAAGTGATGGGTGTTGGGGGTGCTGAACAACAGAGTGTGAAGGCAATATATACCCACACCTTTGCATTTCAGCACAGCTTCGTTTTTGGCTGGCTACAATGAAATTCTGCTTTTAAGAGTAAAAGTTTCCATTTCCACGAGGTTAGCATGAATGCTCAGGAGGACAATAGAATCCCTGCCTGAGACTTGATAAATTGACTTTTTCTTAGGAGTAGACAGAGAACATAGTTTTAAGATGAGTCAGGCCCAGTCTAACAGACCATAAAAGTCCATAAGGCTTGGCAATTTCAGCTGCTTCATTATACCAGAATAGGCCTTAAACTGAAAAGAATGGGAAACTTAGTGCCCTCTGTGTACTACTTCTCCAGTGTGCAGTAGAGGGGGTAGCAGTCTGGCTCTGCTATAAAGAACCCCCTCCTAACACTCATTATGAGGAAGTAGGAACCCATCAAGGGTTTAGTTACATCTGACTGTTTTAGTCTATTTTTCAAGCTGGATTCTCTGTACCTAAGTAGGGAAGTATTGCCCTGAAGTCAGGATTATAAAATAATCCCAGTTTATTTTTAACTAGCTGAAATATCCATTCTTTAACCTGGTTGGAGAACCGCTGTCCCTTGTGCATTTTACGCCTTATGAATTCCAGCAGGCAAATGCTGAGCAGGTCATCTCCAACATGGGGGTGAGGTTCACTGCCGTCACAGGAAATTACCCCTCCCAATAAAGGGAATAATTTTTTAAGAGGCTGCCTATGGCCAAGTAGCAAAAGGCTCCTATTCTATAAAGGCAACGGAGGCGCCTATATGATTTTATAAAATAGCCGCCCAGTCCCAGTCCCAGTCCCAACAGCATGCAAATTCAAACACAAAAGGGTAAACCTGCTCTGAAAATGATGCAACTATATGCATGTAGATCCGCGTATACATCACAACTCCACCTCCGCTCTACCCCAGCAATTTCGATATGCAGATTAAGTAAACACAACGCCAGTGCAAGGTTATGAGGTGCCTAGGAAAACCATCGTGCTTGCCGCCCCCCGCGCTCCCACCTCTGCCGCCCCCCACGCTCCCACCTCTGCCGTCCCCCGTGCTCCCACCTCTACCGTTACCACCACTGATGGCACATCTCTCCGTGACATGTAGCAATGGAAGGAAGCACGGTGCAGACCCCTGAACTCCTGCGTGCTGCACTCAGAAAGTCTAGGAAGCCCTGCCCCCTCTGACACAGGCTTTCAGAGCACAGTGGGCAGGGGTTCAGAGGCTTGCGCCCTGCCTCTTTTCTGTTTTACTGGATTCACATCATCAGTCCCAGGGACATGTGGCAGTGGCGATAATGGCAGGGATGGGAGATCAGAGGCCACCACTGATAGCGCCAGCCCTGAGTAAAAGTAGGCACACTCTTTCCATGTACCTACTTTTTATGCATAAAGCCCTTTATTGTATATAAAACAGACCTTATGCATGGGAAAATCTTTACAAAATTATTCACTAAGAGCAAGAGTGTGACATTTATCTATATAAACAGAAAATGCACGTAGGCCAGTGCAGTAGAGTCTATCGATGGCCATCAGTATACACATAAACGTGCCACTATGCATGTGAACCCTGCTGAGATGGGCAATATTCAAGCAAGACGGTGACCCACACAGGCTGCAGCGTGGAGCAAGCAGTTAGGAGAGCTCCATTGGCCCATGGAGGGAGGCAGCAGCCCTAGTAAGATAGAACCAGTATCCCATGTGCTCCATCAGGCTTGAAGGGGACGTGCTGGGTCCTCTGCAGATCCTTTGAAGGCATCTGCTACTTTTTAAGTGATTAAAAGCCCTTGTTATGCAACTACTAGCTCCCTCTCCTACCTGAAGAGTTGTGGGAAGACCCACCTCTCTCCACCCAACCAGGGCCGACCCAACCATTAGGCAATCTAGACTATGGTTGCCTCAGGTTGCAACTTCTGTAGGGCAGCAAAAAGCAGGGGGGGGGGAGGTGTAAAGCTTAAGGTATGCTGAGGGCATCAACACCTTGAACCAACTCTGGGGCCAGCCCTACACTCAACCTCAAGGAACTGCAAGATTAACTCCAACTAGACGTTACTGAGTATCGGTTGAACACAAGCTCTGTTTTCGATGCACTTTAAGACAATGGAAATTCAAAATAGTAATAATAAAAGTCAGTGTGCCTTGCATCCTCCCTCCCCCACGTACCTCAGTAGGAGGCTGCCTGAGAGAGGCTTGTAACCGCAGCTCCCAGTGCAAGAGATTTCTCAAGATTGTGGTAAGAGTTCTGCAGTAATTTAGTGGTACGTTTGCAGCTATTAGAATGCATCTAGAAAGCTGTAGAAGCTTTGGTAATTACTAAACACTGTATTATGCGATTTCCATCGGCAACAATAAGCACCTCCAAATAGGGCCCAAAAGAGCAGCACTGTTAATAGCAAAGGCAAACAAGTTTAATTTGATTACACCAATTTTATTTTGGTTACATTGGCTGCCACTGGAAATGCTGATTAGGTTTAAAATATTTAGGCTGGCTGTTAAAGGATTTATTCTGGGTTATCTTGCCTATTTGGCAGTTCTTTTGTTAAGGTGTGAGCCTGGAAGGACATTGCATTCTTCACAGCAAGTTGCTTTGGCAGTCCTCACCCCATCTGAGACGCATTTAGATCACAACCCGTAGGACAGCTTTCGGTTTTATTGGGAGGCACTTTTGGAATATGTTGCTTTTGCAGCTATGTATAGAGTCAAGCTATCTTAAAACGAGAAACTGGTAAAAGGATTTCTTTAACAGATTTTTTTCCTGCCTTTGCGAGCAGGCAGATGGTTGAAGGGGGAGAAATGTGTGTTAATCTGGCTTCCTGAAATAATTGGGAGGGATATGGGAGGAAGGGTAGAGGAAGCTGTATAATTAATTTGTGGCTATTATATGTTGTATGTGTAGCCCCTCCTGATCTGAGGCTCCCTCATCAGTAGAGTTTACTGTAGTGAAGACTGAGGGTGCATACTTCAGGGAAGTAACACTGTAATTTTGAATACTCCCACCTCTCTAGATTTTGGGGGTCTAGGTTGGGATCAGCCAGGTGGAAGGCTGTTGGTTTCATGGATCGCTCACTCTGACCGCTCTCTCTCTCTCCCAAGAACTTGCAGTCATCTTTAAGTGGTCATTGATTCACAGAATATGAAAAACAAGATACAGTTCACTGCTTCCTTTACCCTAGTATGAGGAACTTCCTCTTCCCCTTGCCCTGGCAGAATACCCCCTAAGCTGAGGGCTCCAGCTTTCCCCTTCTTTCCCTTGGATTTGGGTCACAAGCACAGGCTTGAATCCCACTCAGATGCAGTCGCACTCTGTAGAACACTGGCCCTCCTTCTCTCTGCTCCTGAAGGTAACCAGGTCAGAGAAAATCTATTACTCTTCTTATGGAAATCAGAGGCTTCCTCTTGCCATCAACTCCCCTTAGTGTACATAACCCCGGGCAGGCCGGGGCGGCTTAGGCCCTCTCCCATCCGTCCACTCCCTCCCTCCCCCTGTTTCCTCCTTGTCCGCCTTCAGGCAAATAAATAGGCCCGATCCAACTCTCAAACTCTTTATTGCTGGATCAAGTTGGCCACAGCATGTGGATACAACAAACCATAATAATTACAGTTTGCACACATGAGCTTAAACTTAACAATATTAGCAGTATTAACAATATTGACAATTACCTCCTTCTAACAATGGTAGACAACAATAGATTAAGAATTGCCCCCAAGAGGTGTCACACACTCCATCTCCCCTCTCGTGTTGCTGGGTGCAGCGACCCTGGCCCGCTGCATGACAAGGTCATGCCCTTTGTATCCTGTCACCCACCACTCTGTGTGGGTGTCCAGGGTGCCCTCCAATTTCTATGCTCTGAGGGACCGGGGCCAGGCACCCCTAGGTCCTGGTACCTGGTCCCCCCCATCACTGAGTCCCTGCACCCTATATCGGTACCGGAGCCTCCTCCATGGTTGTGGCACCCCTCCTCTCGCCTTCTCGGTGAGGTCCCGCCACTGTGAAAAGCCCTCCCCATGCCTCCCCCAGGTGTGGAGGGAGGGCGCTGCTGTCTGGAAAAGGGGAGGGCGGCCCTCTACCCCCTCCCCTTTTCTCTGCATGGCTTCCTGCCCCCACCTCCTCCTGCCAATTGGCTTCTTCCTCCAGTCCCTCCTCCCCCGGTGGCCCTATTAGTGCCGGCCCTCCATAAGCAGTACTGGTGTCGGCTGAGTCAGCCAACTATGCAGCGCAGTGGCCTAAGCAACCCCTGTCACTAAAAGTACTCTAACCGTGAGCTTCTGGTATAGTGGCTTAGCCAGCCACAGACAGGAAACTGCCTTTTGGCTCGATATTTATCTCATTCAGATTTCCCTTCAAACTAAGATCTACTCCCACCATTACCTCATCGGTAAAGAGCCTTCCCAATTTCTGAAAACACTGTGTGGCATAAAAAGGCCGCAATACAAACATTTAATGGATCCACTAGAGGTCTCTGCCATCTAACCATGGTAGAACCTTGAGGGTCTCTACATGTGTTTTATATTGTGCTAGGAAGATGGAGAAAGGAGCTCCGAGAAGAGGGAAGGAAGGATAGAGGATCAAAACACAGAAAGAGGGAGGAAGAGGGAAACCAAGAATAATGTGATGGAGGATCAGAAGGGGGGAGAAGGATCCACTCTTACATATCTCCTTCTGACACCCCTGCTGAAATGCCTCCTATCCCCTCATTCATCACTTGCCCCCATCTGCTCTCCTCATCTGCTCTCTTCCTGGTTTCTCCATTTCTCAGGTCCTCTGCTCTGGCCATTAGACTCCTCCTCCAAATAGCCATGAATAATGTACTCTGTAATACATTTCAAAAACCTAGCCAGACTGTTAACGTGTAACTTGTTTGGAAGAAGGACTGAACTGGAGTTTTTTTCATTTCATAAACCTCAGAGAAATTACCAGAATAGTCTCCACCCGTGGTCCATTTCTATATCGAAGAGACCACCTGTGGGTCACCTGGCAGATCTCCTGCTAAAAGAAGATTTCCATAAGATCCCCAAAATACATTTATAAATATATGAATGAATTGGCAGCCAGGGGAGAGAGCAAATCATGGAAAAGGAATGGGATAGAGAGGTTGAATTTAAATTCTAAATTAATTCATTAGCCTATGTGCTTCCAAATCTATCACTACATTGTTCTATGTTACCTGTTCATTGTAATTCTTAAAATTTGTTACATGTAAACCGCATTGACCCTAGGAAATAAGGTATATAAAAATGTTAAATAAATAAATATAAAGGGAGAGAGAACTGAGCTGAGACACGAAGCAAGAGGGAAGAAAGTAGTAGATAGAATGGGGGAACAGATGAATACGTTAACACATTCAAGATGACAACGTTTTCCATTTTGAGCTGCAAAAGCATCAGTAATCTGATAGGCACATAACCAAAGATGTGTGAACGTTTCCTAATGCCTACTTTCCTTTTTTGGGCTAGAAATGTGCATATGATTATGCAAGGGAGCTTTCAGAATGTTGAACGACATCGCAATGTGCACCAGCCTCCCTGAGATGTCCACCGAACTGGCCTGTTTCTGTGTAGGAAAGAGAAAGAAGAAAGGATTCTAGCCGGAAGCGACAAGCACGTGATGAGTAGACGCTGAGAGGTCATGGGGCGTTCTATCATCTCTGGCAGAAATTTGGATGAAAGGTTCAGTCTTGTGCATCTGAGGCAGTCCTCTCATCTGTTCTCATCCCTCTGTGGCAAGGACTTAGAAATGTTTCGTTTGAATTATTTAGGATGGCCAACTATCATTTTGTTTCATTTTATTCAGTGGGTTCACAACACATTATTATCTTTAAAAGAAGGTCTAACATGATTTTAGCTTACCATTGTACAATTTCTTTTAGTAACTTTTTAAACAAAAAACCCTGGAATGGTGCACCTTTTGCAGCTTTCTTAAATGTTGAAATTTGTCTATGGAGATAAGAAAAAAATGGTCCCATTCACGATCTGATTTACTATTCAATGGAGTATCATCCTCAACTGAGATTTCATTGGTCCAATGGTCTCCATCCTCCACTATCACGTCTTCTAAAAGACTGAACTCACGCAGGGCCTCAATTTAAGTAAAAAAAAAAAAAAAAAAAAGCTGACTACATGGCCTAATACTGATCCGAAAGTTCCTCAGCATATCCCAACCTCTCCCAGAAACCACCAAGGTAAAGATTTCAGGGTCGCCGCATGTGGAACTTAGAATGGATATGCAGTGCTAGCTTAAATGGGGATATTGTAGGGTCAGCCCAGTGGTTCACTAGCAATGTCAAGAGGAAGGTCCTCGGTCTGATTCCCAGATTGAATATTTAGCACCTGGGGCCAGCTGAGGCTTGGGATAAGCATTTCCAGCCCCTGTAGGGTGGTCATGATCCTAGTTAAGGACAACACGTGGCAGAGTCCATGGTACAGGGTTCCAGAAGGATCCCTAGTGCGCGACTCCTGGCATTGGGACCATTTAATGTTTAACATATTTTTATACCATCGATCTAAAATTCTAAGTGGTTTACAAAAAACAGACATAATAATACACAAAACAAACAATACATATATTAATATAAAAGAGGCAGTACAAAATAAGAAGCTGATATTACACTCTTAAAATCAGATATATTGAACTAAAAAATTCATTATCTCAATTAAAAATCTTATTTTGGAAATGATTCTTTAAAAGCAAAGTTTTCAGATTTGTTTTAAAATCCTTTAAGTTGGTGCATGCCCTCAGTTCAATTGGTAGGGTATTCCATAGGTGTGGGCCTGCTATTGAACAGGCACAGTTTTCAGTGGTCGATAATAGAGCACACCGCCCTTAAGGAATTGTAAGGACTCTTGCTTCAATGACTAGACAAGAAATAGCAGAAGAGTGGACATCAGTACTGGGAAAAATGGTAGAAACCATCATAAAGAATAAAATTACTCAGCATGTAGATAGTCATGGCCTAATGGGAGACAGCCAACAAGGCAAGCCAACAAGGGAGCCAGCCAACAAGGCAACCAACATGTCAATAAACCACAAAAAAACAGAGGTCATGTTCATTTCCAACAAGGGAGACAGCCAACAAGGCAACCAACATGTCAATAAACCACAAAAAAACAGAGGTCATGTTCATTTCCAAGAAAGCCAATTTCGTCCCACCCACCACAGTCACACTTAACAAAAACATATACTACACGAAGCCTGTAATAAAGTATCTAGGAGTCTTACTAGACTGCAACCTCAGGATGGACAAACACCTCAGAACAGTTAACCGAGCCATCTTTTACAAACTCAAAATTCTACAACCACTTCGCAATATCCTCGACAAATCCGACTTTAGGTCTGTTGCTCAAGCACTAATCATTCCCCACCTGGACTACAGCAATGCCATTCTACAAGGGCTCCCAAAGAACACACTAAGCATCCTGCAAATGGCCCAGAACGTGGCTGCAAGAGTCATCATGGAAAAGAAAGTCACCGACCACATAACCCCAGTACTAATGGAACTGCATTGGCTCCCAGTGGCCGCCCGCATCATCTACAAACAGCTCATCACAACGTTTAAGCTCATCCACGGCATCGCACCATCCTACCTCAATAACCTAATCACTATCCAACCATGCAACAGGAACAGGAGAACTATGAATCTCAACACCCTATGTATCCCGACCAGCATTCGATCCGTCAAGGCCGAAACAAGCAATAGGGCGTTCACATACACAGCGCCAATCCAATGGAACCAACTACCGCCTGAATTGAGACTCACAAACAGCCTGAGTGAATTCAGACGAAAACTTAAAACATATCTGTTTCAAACCCACTACAACCTGATCTAACTGCAATACACTACCTCAACCAGATGAACTCTGCCACCCTCGGCAGTATAAAATCTAATAGCATATAGTCATGTATAGCCTGTACTCTTTGGAAATCAACTCTGTATAAATTGTATATATGGCGCCCCTCCCAACCTACTGAAATCAAATGTATACCCTAATCTGTGTGCTATAATCAACTGTATATTGTATCCAACTGTTTATCCCGTGTTACGTAAATCATTGACTAATCAAAATGTAAAACTGAAAAATCTCAATGCACTGTACAATGCATTATGATTCTGTAAAGTAAACCGCTGCTGATCGTAGGAAGCAGCGGTATACAAGTGTTTACTAAATAAATAAAATAAATACTAATCTGCTATATTTTTTTGATGGAGTGAATAAACAGGTGGACAAAGGTGAGTCGGTTGATATAGTGTATCTGGACTTTCAGAAAGCCTTTGACAAGGTCCCTCATCAGAGACTTTTGGCAAAACTAAAGAGTCATGGGATAGGAGGCAGTGTACTATTGTGGATCAGGAACTGGTTAAAAGATAGAAAGCAAAGGGTAGGGCTAAATGGCCAATTTTCCCAATGGAGAAAGGTGAATAGTGGTGTACCCCAGGGATCTGTGCTGGGTCCGCTGCTTTGACATATTCATAAATGACCTGGAAAGTGGAATAACGAGTGAGGTTATCAAATTTGCAGATGAGACAAAACTATTTAAAGTTGTTAAAACCCAAGAGGATTGTGGAAAATTGCAAGAGGATCTTGATAAATTGGAAGACTGGGCATCAAAATGGCAGATGAAATTTAATGTGGACAAGTGCAAAGTTATGCACCTAGGGAAGAACAACCCAAACTATGGTTACATGATGCAAGGTTCCACATTAGGAACCACCACCAGGAAAAAGATTTAGGCGTCATTGTGGATACCATGTTAAAACCCTCGGCCCAGTGTGCAGCGGCGGCCAAGAGAGCAAATAGAATGCTAGGTATCATAAGGAAAGGAACGGAAAATAAAACAAAAGATATTATAATGCCTCTATCGTTCCATGGTGAGACCACACCTTGAATATTGTGTGCAATTCTTGTCGCCATATCTTAAAAAGGATATAGCGATTTTAGAAAAGGTTCAGAGAAGAGCCACCAAAATGGTAAAGGGGAAGGAAGGATACTCCTATGAAGAAAGGCTAAAAAGGTTAGGGCTCTTTAACCTGGAAAAGAGACGGCTGAGGGGAGATATGATAGAAGTCTAGAAATTAATGAACGGAGTGGACCGGGTAAACGTAGATCGATTGTTTACATTATCAGAATATAGAAAGACTAGGGGACATGCAATGAAGCTACAGGGTAAACTATTTAAGACTAATAAAAGAAAATATTTTTTCACTCAACGTGTAATCAAACTCTGGAATTTGTTACCGGAGGATGTAGTAAAGGCTGTTAGTGTAGATGGGTTTAAAAAATGTTTGGACAAGTTCCTGGAGGAAAGGTCCATAAACCATTATTAAGAAGGGACCCAGGATATCAATGCTTGACCCAGTGCAAGCATTGTGGAACCTGTGTCTTTTGGGGAGACTGCTAGGTACATATGACCTAGATTGGCCACTGTTGGAAACAGAATACTGGGCTTGATGGACCTTGGTCTGTCCCAGTATGGCATATCTTATGTTCTTATCTTATGGACTTAGAAGTGGTGGAAAAAATCCATAGTACCAGAATTGCAGCCCTAATTTCAGACGAGCTGGAAAAAATGAAGACGACATTTCCATACCTACTAATTTCTTTTCCTTGAATCCTGCTAGACCAGTCCAGATGAATAAATTATGCTCTACAGCCAGCAAGTAGAGACAGAACAGAGCAACCTTTAGTGATGCAACACAGAGAAGCTAGCATGAAATTTACCAAGCAGAAGCAAGACTGAAAAACTCAGAAAAAAAGAAATACTCAACACGAATAACTCTGTACAGACCTTTGGCTCTCTTACAGTACCATACTTAACTCTGCATCAGGCACTGATACTGAAAATGCAGTTAAAAGGCAGCAGAGTTCCCTGACTTATAGGAGTAGCCTTCTAGGGTATTTATTTATTTTTATTTCTTATATACCGCGCTCTTTTAATCAGTGCGGTTTACATATGAACAAATTTAAAACACAATGACACGGTCAGCATTGTTTTTTTACAATGAACAGGGTACAAAAACTTGGCAGTAAACAGGGTTAACTATATACAAAAATGTGGCGGTAAGCAAGGTTAACTAGGTATATTTTTGGTTAATTACATGGTAGTAGTAAATACATAAATCGCAAGTAAATGGCAATTATTAATTACATGGTAGTGGTAAATAAATAAATCACAACTGCAGTATAAATACGGTATGGGTAGAGTGTGCAGGTATGAACCGGCATGATTAACCATTTTCTACTGGGGTGAAGTGGGAAAGACCAGCATGAGGGCTATGTTCATTCGGAGTAGCTTCAGGGTAGTATATTAGGAACAGATGATATTTTAAGGCCTTTCTGAACGTCATTAGGCTTGTGATGGCTCTGATTTCGGGTGGAAGGGCATTCCAGGCTCTGGGCGCAAACAATGAGAAGGCTCTAGAGGCTGTTGATTTAGAGCATTCCGGAAGGAGTTTCGGAAGGTCAATGGAGTTCAATGTCACAGATCTCCTGGATCTGTTAGCTTGAGTGACATGTATTATATTTATTTATTTATTTATATTCTCTTATATACCGCACTATTCAGCATCAGGGTAGGTTCTAGATTGGTCTAGCAGGATTCATGGAAAGGAAATTAGCAGGTATGGAAAATTTCTCTTTCCTTATCATCCTGCTAGACCAGTTCAGATGAATGGAATGCACCCAAGCAGTCAGGACCCAGAATGGGAAGAAGATGACACTCTACACAGATCTGCCCTGCCAAAGGCTCCATCCACTTCTGCACCCACATGCAACCTGTACTGCTTCACAAAGGTGTTCAGAAATGGCCAGGTAGCCACCTTACCAATGTCCTCAGGAGACATCAATGTAGCCTCCATCCAGGAGATTTGTGCACTAGCGGAGTGAGCTCTGACTCTCTCTGGCATGTGTTTCCCACACAGAAGGTAGGCTGAACTAATAGCCTCCATAATCCAACAGACAATAAAGGACTTGATCTCTTCCTGGCCTTTCCTCTGACCACTGAGGCCTTTCCTCAGACAAAGAAATGCTTCGACCGATGGAAGAATTAGTAAGCTTCAGATACTTCAATAACATCCTCCTCACATCCAATAGATGCAATGAGGGGTCCATCTGAAAGTTCTTCTTTAAGGATGAGGGCAGGCTCACAATCTGAATAAGACGAAAGGAAGACAGTGCCTTTGGGAGATAGGATGATACCATCCTCAGAGAGAAAGACAGTCGAGATGACCAGAAAAGATTTTCTAGAGGACAAGGCCTGTAACATTGAAACCTACCTGGCAGATACAGCAGCCACTAGGAATACCACCTTCAGGGTCTCATTCTTGAGAGAGGCCATCCGAAGGGGCTGAAAGGGGCTGAAAATGCCTTCAACACCAGAGAAAGACTCCACTACAGTACATTCAGATGTACGGGCAGATGAATCTGCTTCATCCCCTTAAAGAAGTGGAACACATTATGTGTGCCACTAAGGACACTCTCTAAACATGCCCTCGGTAGCACGCAAGGGCTTCCACCTGAACCTTGAGAGAGTTCAGAACTAAACCCTGGTCCAACCCAGATTGTAAGAAGGACAAACCAGTGACTATGTCAGTATTTCTGGCATTCAGGGCCTCTTGAAGACCCTCCAGACCCTGGATGTAGAGCTAAGGATGTAGAGGTCTTCTGAACCTTAAGAAGGCCGGTAAGCCTTATCTCTGTGGTGGGAAAAGTAATGGAGGTGCTTTTGAAATAAAAAATAGTGGACTTTCTGGAAACCAATGGATTGTATAATCCCAGGCAACATGGTTTTACCAGGGGAAGATCATGCCAAACAAATTTGATTGAGTTCTTTGACTGGGTGACCCAGAGAACAAGATCAAGGACATGTGATGGATGTGATATACCTAGATTTCAGCAAAGCCTTTGATACTGTTCCTCATAGAAGGCTTATCAATAAACTGAGCAGCCTAGAGATAGATGCGCCAGAAGATGTATGAGAAGAGACTTGAAGACCTAAATATGTATACCCTGGAGGAGAGGAGGGATAGGGGTGATATGATACAGACTTTTAAATACTTAAAGGGTATTAATGAACAAACAAACCTTTTTCAAAGAAAGGGAAACTGTAAGACTAGAGGGCATAAGATGAAGCTGCGGTAAATTTAAAAGCAACATCAGGAAATCCTTTTCACTAAAAAGGTGGTAAATGCATGGAATGCCCTCCCAAAGGAGGTGGTGGGGGTAAATACAGTGACAAAATTCAAAATGGCATGGGACAGACACAGTGGATCCCTTATAGCAAGAGAGGATGAAATCAAAGCAAACTGAAATATCTTTTTTTATAAGGGGGGGTTGACCTGCACAGAGCTACAATTACAATCACTCTAACTACCTTACTGGGGAGACTAGATGGACCATACTGGTCTTTATCTGCTGTCATATACTATGCTAAGAAGGGTGTTGACTAACGTTCCAGAATATCCTTTCTTAGATAGCTTATATCTCTCAACAGAGTTCTCCTCTTCTCCCCATCCTCCCCCCAGAAGAGGTGCGCTAGACCCTTGGAGGAACAGCTAGGAAAAAATAAAAGAGGAGCATTATTGCCTAGCCACCAGAAGCATAGATGCCAGACAGCCCAGTGCAGTCAGGGCCTTGAACCCTCACGAGAGGAGGTGCTCTGCAGCTACCAGAGAATGAAAGTAGCTCATGAGCTGTTTCAGTAGCTGCTGCTCAAAGCTGGCTGAGAAGAGGCCCTGAGGCTCCAAAGGCCCCTCAGGGCCCTGCCAGCTTGAACCTACAGCCACTTCACCATGCTCCCCTTTCACCAGGACCACACAGCCCTCCAAGATGGCTGCCATTCCCTCTGGCAGGAAAATTGTGGGAGACGTGATAGAGAGAGCAAAATTGGCATCGGTCTCTGGGTGTCGGGCGAGGTCTCTGCTCTGCCAAAAAGATTTGCCACAAGGCTTTTTCATCACACTCAGAGAAAGAGACAGCCGCAGAGCTCACTTGAAAGGAAGTGCAAGCAACACACCTCTCCGCATTGGACATCACAGCAGAGCTCAAATGCAGAAAAAAGAAAATCATGGTAAAAAAGGAACCCCCAGTCGGTAAAGGAATTCTTGCAACTATCAGGGTGGCTGAAGAAATATGAGAAGGGCCGACCCAGTTGTTCACATAGGCCTGAAAGGATTTTTTTTTTAAAGCTGCTTTATTAGAGCAGGAAAGACCGAGCCAATTAAAGAAACAGAACAAAAAATAAAAATAGGGAAATATGTGCTGAAATAGGACAGTGAAAGGGAAGGAGGGTCCGGGCCCAGACTTACCAACCTCACCTCAGGGGTCCTGCAGGGTCCTCCTGTCCACTTTCTGGCCCATCAGTTTTCAGAATTGACATCTATTATTTTTATATTGTGCATGGTACAGGGGGAAAGGCGTCACTGTTTCTATTTCTCTGTCAATTTGGCTGCTTCAAAGTCATATTTTGGCTGTCATGGGATGGATGGGAGGGAGGCAAAGTAACTCCTCTTTCATCCTTCACGCCTTGTTGCTCAAACCTAGAATTAAGAGGTCTCTTTCTCCCTCCTCTCCCCACACCTTGGATAAGTGTCCTAGATTTCTCTACAAACAATCTGTTAACCTTAGGGTAAGGGGAGACAGACCGATCTGTACTACTGCACCGGTCCACACAGCTTGCCACCTGCTGGAGGTAGACAGTACTGGCTTCTCTCAGTGCTGCACCAGTATATATACAAGTGATGACATCACTGAAAGTTGCTCTGGTCTGCCTCCAACTGCTGGCTGGGGTCATAACCCACTCGTCTCGACTGGTCTAGCAGCATAATAAGGAAAGAATAAATTACCAGACCAAAAAAGGGAAGCTGCAAACTGAGAAGGAAAGGAATTTAAAAAGTCACTGAAACTAAAGTTTTCAACGGCTGCCATCATATAATCGGGTTAGACAATTATTTAAAACCAACCACAGCAGTAGGTAGACGAGAATGAAATCTGTTGGCTGTAAGGACTGTCGAGTTGTGATTAAAGCACATCGGATGGCTGCTTTACGTTACAGGGCCTAATAATGCCCCCCTTGATTGGCAGTACAGGGCACAGTGTCAATCCCCGAGCCCCTCTTAATGGGTTTTAGAGCACAGCATGGAATTTCGCCCTGGAAGCCACTTAGAATCATTAAGCGATATAATTGACACCAAGTTCCAACATTTTAACCATTCCAGACTCGTTCTAGGGCTCTGATTGCAGCATCATTATAAGCTTATTGGTATTCCTCCTAATATCCCTCGTTAAAATGAACTCATTTGGTATTCCTCCCGTATTCACACTAAGGACTGCATTCTGATTTAGCAGCAGTAAATGGACACTTAAAAGGTTACTAAGCATATGCCATCCATGTCGCACCCGTCCTTTGCATCAAAATCGCAACAGGGAATCCATAAAAAGGTGCAGTAAGATATTCTGAAGAAAAGCGAACGCTGTTCAGTGTTGTGAATCTTATCTCCGCTGAATGCTGAAAATTACCATATGATGGCACACAGCAAACCCATCTACTCATCTGATTTCTGCTACCAAGGGACGGTCCAGAGATCCGACTCAGTCTTCATTTTTTCCCTCACTCCTCACTTCTTCTCCCAGACTCTCTCGGTAAGAGATATCACCTTCTCCGAGAGGCCTTTCCCGTTATCCACCACCCTTAGGTCACGCTTTGCTCTTTCCACTTTAAGACTTATATCACAATCCAAAATAGTTATGCTGTGAATGAGAAACTCAGATATCGTAAAGAATGCTGAAAATATCACGCAGGGGGCATTTTTAAACACCATTTAGGCAGTTTGCAAACCTGCTCAATGGGCTAGTCAAGGGCACTGAATGCAGTGCCGGTACTAAAACGCCCCAATGCTAGCCGGCCAGCGCTGGAGTGTTCTGGGGACAGAGCGGAGGCGGCGCCCAGATAAATGAATATGCAGCACTAGTCAGCCACTAGCTGGTTAACCCAAAGCAGCAGACGTTAGGCACCTGAAAGTGTCACCTAACCTCTGGCATGTTAGCTAACCAGGCCGGGGATGAATATCGTTGCTGCCTGATTAGTTGTATCCAGATGCCAGTTGCCAGATATGGCAAGGTTCAGAGTTTAGTGGCGACGGCTAGCCACAGTGCTGAATATCCTCCCCCATAGTGTTTAGTGTGTGTGTGTATGTACAGTGTCATACGTGGCAGTAATGCTTAGGCAGGTCCTGAGAGATCAGCAGCAGATCCAGATCTATGCTGCGCGATCGCATTGCAGCACCCCACATTGCAGGAATGCCGGCAGAGGACGCCCACGCAGCTTCAACCCACTCAATGAGAACACTGCTAGGAAGTGATAGTGGGACAGTGATCAATAATGAAGCTGGAACCAGTTCCACCGCTCTCGCCGGAGATCATGATCTTCCTCTTAAATTTCCTTTCTTCTGAAAGATGCTTAATGTTTTGTAAAGAGGCATAATTACCCTTTTCTTTCTACTGGTAACGTTTCCTTGAGCACCCTGGCGTTCCTCTGTCTGGCCACTGCCTTGCCACTGTGTTTTATAACTGTTATAAGATCCTCTCTCCTGTTTGCAGTCCCCTTTGTCACCACTAAGTACTGGATTTTTGTTCCCTAAATGCAGGATTCCATTGTTTTTTTTGCAGTAACTCGTAACTGCCAAAGTATTTATCAATTCTCAAGCCTGCTTAGACCACGTCTTATTTCTTCCACCTCACCTGGGGTGTCTACTTTGCTACTGATGTTATTATGATGTTAGAAGGACTCGGGCTTTGATGCAGAAATCATACACTAGAATCCAGCGCTAAAGCTCTCATGCAGGGATTCCTAAAATGTAAGTTTAACACAGACGTTTTGCTCACCGATGCTATAAGCAAACAGCATGCAAATAAGCTGTGAGCAAAAGCCTGTATTAAGCCAGACAAGGAAGCACAGTTGCAGGGTTAACCCACCAAGGATCACTGCCGGTATGGCGGTGGTGAAAAAAAGCCTGCAAAGACAGAAAAAGAAACTACACTAACAAGGAACCCCTTCCCCTGTCAAGCCAAGTACTGAAACCTAACAAGGGCCTCCCCGGCTGCCCACACAGGCCTGGAGAAGCTCCGCTGCCCAAGAGCTGTTTCTGATTTTTGTGAATCTGCTTGATGAAAGCAGCAAGGCAAGAGAGTCAATAGAGATAAATAGCAAAAGCAAACAAAACATACAAAAATAAAGTATAAATGCAGGGGGGCCTGAGTCCTACCTTGGTGCCCTTGAAAGGATCCTGTAGGTGTCTCCTGAACCGCTTTCCGGCCCATCAGCGCTGGAACCCATGGATCAGGGCATCCACAGGCACGAGGAAATAGAGGTAAACCTAAGCTCCAATCAACCTACTGGCAAAGGTCCCAACCCACACAGCACAAGCCCGAGATCTGGGCCAGGAAAGACATGCCTACACGTTCTGCAGGGCTCCCTGAGACAACTTTTGCACCCCCCCTCCCCCATTGGGCCTGATCTTTTCAGCTCGCTGGCTCATTAAATGCCACCCTCTCATTTAAGTTATTCTGTGTCACTGCCCGTAGAGACCATGTGCTGAAAATACAGAGCGTGATGGCATCGTCCTTGCATTATCTGTTTAGGCTACGCCTGATATTCTGCAGACCTAAACTAAACATGTAGGGCCCAAAATTGCACAAGGCGCCGAAGAAGCAGATGACTGGCTAGAAAACCACGCTCAGAAAAGGGCATGGATCGTGAATCAGGTAGCATACATGCGGGCAAGGATGGAATATGAACGATTATGGGTCTCCTGGTGGCCAAATCTGGCTATGAGGGTAGAACGCAAGCAGGAATATTTGATATACCCATAGAAAGAGGCATACACAAATATCATGCCGGAAACTGTGCAGGGCGCAAAGGGAAAGCCAAAACCGTGCAAGAACACTCTCACCATCCCCCACACAAGAACACAATCCACACAACAAGCATGCATAAGCTCATTTAAATTATACGCCCCATCCACATGGAACACACTCCCAGATACCATAAGAAACATCACGGACCTGCCCATCTTCCATAAACACCTAAAGACCTACCTATTCACCGAATACTTTGGCACCTCCACTTAATCCTCCCCTCCCACCAAATTAAGGATGATCAGCCACACCTGACCTACCTACAAAAACCTACAGAACAGGTTCCACAGTATATACTGTACGTAAGTTTTGCATTTTAAGAAAACTCTGCAACTACTGTAGATAAGTTTAAAGTTATATGCACATAAGTTAAAATCCTTCTAATGTAACAATATCTAACCTTGTTCGAGGTAAACCTCTTTGACCTGGGGAAAAGCAGAATATAAGCAACGCTAAATAAATAAATAATGATAAATGATGAAAAATGTGGGTAAGGCAGAATATTCTACAGTGCGCAGGTAGAGCCGCCCAGAAAACAGCCAGGATTGCAATATCCCGCTTTATACGAGTATGGTCTGTACAATGAGATGTTCCCGGGTTATGAGCGGTTACCTGGGTTTGGTGGTCCCTGTCCGTGTACTGTTTCCCCCATGCCCGGTTATGATCTTCTGCGTACGGTTAGTGCAGGAGCCTCCTCTGGTTGGGTAGATATATAGCAGAAGCATGGCTATTACTATTACTCAACATTCATATAGTGCTACAAGATGCATGTAGCGCTGCACAGACACCTGTAAAAGACGGTTCCTGCTCATCAGAGCTTACAATCTAGTCAAGACAGAGAACACAGTAGCTGTAGACTGGGATATAGCTAGGGGGAATGGGGTAAGGAAACACAAAGCAGATCAGGTGAGTCAAGATCCGAAAGCAGCAGCGAAGAGGTGAGTTTTCAGCCTGGATTTGCAAAGGGTCAGAGAAGGCGCCTGACGTACAGACACAGATAGTTTATTCCAGGCATAAGGAGCAGCAAGGTGAAAGGAGCGAACTCTGGAGTTAGCAATAGAAGAGAAGGGCAGAGATAGAAGCAATCTATCAGAAGAGCGGAGTTTCCGGGGAGGGGTGTAGGAGAGATAAGAGAAGAAAGGTAGTGAGGAGCTGCAGAGTGAATGCACTTATAGGTCAGCAGGAGAAGTTTGAGCTGGATGCGGAAACGGATAGGGAGCCAATGAAGCGACTTGAGAAGAGGAGTAATATGGGCATGACAAGCCTGGAGGAAGATTAGCCGCGCAGCAGAGTGTTGAACAGATTGAAGGGGAGAGATAATTCAGAGGGAGACCAGCAAGGAGCAGGTTACAGTAGTCTAGATGGGAGGAGGTGGCGGCCAGGTGTACAGTAAACTTCAGCTCCACTGAAGCTGAGGCCCTAGCCAAGATGGTGCTAAGGTCCAAAGGGGTGCTGTATCCACAGGGCCACCATAGGGCCAACCTGCACTTCTTAAAGGCTCTATGGAGAGGGTGTAGCTCCAGCTGTGGAGGTGAGTAGCTGATGGGTTATGTAGGTCCAGGGATGCGTGGGGGGGGGGGGGGGTTGGGCTGAGCAGCAGCTCAGAAATAACATCACCACTGGCCTAACTGTGGGACTGAGAATGCAAACAGTGAGGATGGCTCCCAAGGCCTTGCATACTGGCACCCCCCCCCCCCCCCCGTATATCTCTCAGACCTCCTCCATCCGCAACTCTGCATTTTTTTTCCTTGGCCCTGCACTTTGCAACGCCTTGTCCTCCGATCTCAAACTGGAACTATCCTTTCCAAAATGTAAAAGTATGCTCAAAACTCACTTATTTCAAACTAGCCTTCAACCTCCCTTCCTCCAACACCTACTGTAGCTGCCTGCCTCTTGTCCTTCCTTTCCTATTTCTCTTCTGCCCGCCCTCTCCTACCCCGTACGATTGGTTTGCCTTTCCTGACAGTTAATGAACTTCTTTTCTATTTTTCTTGCACCTACTGCTGTAATTGTAAACCACCCTGATACTTGTGTTAAGGTGCGGCACATTAAGATGAAGATGACACATGCTGGGGTCAGCACCATGTGTCCGGTTCTTGACTGCCAGGTTCCGCACTTGTTAATGCAGGTCCCTGTCATCCCAGGTTGCCCACAAGAGTACGCAGCTGCCAACATCCTACAGGAGAACGCAAGAGCTCCCCCTGTCTTGCAAATGCATGGGTCACAGGTTAATGACCACAGAAGGGGAACTGTAATAGCTTTTGGGGGCTGTTTCAGGTGTCACCTTTGTTACTGTAATTCTTATCCTGTGACCTGCTGCAACTGCCCAGCCTCCAGGAGAAATCATAGCCCTTGGCTATGAACATTTTCTGAACATTGAATTAAACAGATGGGAACAGAAATTGATTCCCTAGCATGTCCACACCGAGGTCCCCTGTTCCCCACATATCACTACATCTTTTGCAGCTGTGAGTCATGTACAGCATCAGAAAGCTGGCTCTGTGCAACAACATCACACTTGCAACCAAAAACTATGAAAACCCACAAACCATGGCTGAATGCACCGAGAGTGGTGTCACCAGAGGGAGGTACAGAAGGCGTAGGGATGACATAGGGATTACAAGGGGTTTAGGAAGAGTGAGAGGGAAGGGGAGGAGGGCAGGATAGCAGGTTGAGGGGGGTGGTGTCATCCTGCATGGATGAGACGAGATGGGACAGAGTGAGGTGCAAGGTTGGAAATGGTGAGAAGGTGACAGGGTACAGAAAGTACAGGCGCATGGCAGGGTGTATGGGCTAAGGCAGGGGTCTCCAAATCCAGCCCTGGAGGGCCGCAAACCAGTCAGATTGTCAGGATGTCCCTAATGAATATGCATGAGATATATTTGCACGCAGTGCTGCCATTGTATTCAAATTTATCTCATGCATTGCCTTTAGGGATAGCCTGAAAATCTGACAGGTTTGTGGCCCTCCAGGACTGGAGTTGGAGATCCCTGGGCTAGGGGGTGTTTGGTAGGGGCAGTGAGAGGGCAGGTGCAGAAGGGACATGAGCCATATGGGATCCAGAGGGGAAACACGGGTATCCGAGCAAGCAGATGCAGGGTCAAGGTGACAAAGAACTACCAAAGGCTAAGGACAATGTGGGGATGCTAGGGAGAACTACTAAGTAGTGTCCTTAACGCCCTACATTTACTGCCATAAGCTGAGGAGATCCATACAGAGCTGCAACCTATGGGATGCCAGGGACAAAGATCTTCCCTGCTGTCACGGGATCTGGAAGCATTCTCTAGCACCTGTACATGGCCCGATCTGTGAGCACAACCATAACATCACTTCAACACATGAATGTGTGG
Source organism: Ichthyophis bannanicus (assembly GCA_033557465.1). Classification (NCBI taxonomy): domain Eukaryota; kingdom Metazoa; phylum Chordata; class Amphibia; order Gymnophiona; family Ichthyophiidae; genus Ichthyophis; species Ichthyophis bannanicus. The sequence goes on from CM066032.1 coordinate 73,101,619, forward strand.
GAACCCTGCCACAGGATACACATAGGTATAACAACTGACAAATATAGTGAATTGCCCCCTGAGAATGAAAGCACATGCCCCTGCTTCTAGGGTGCACAGGTCTACTGTAACCAGCTGTGTATGTGAGCTCAATGTTGGTAAATGTGGGCACTAAAGGGTGCTAATCCTGATCTTTAGCCTCTCCTCCATAGTCAGTGTGAGGTACACTGGACACTGGAGGCATGACGTGATGGCTGAGGGGAGATATGATAGAGGTCTATAAATTAATGAATGGAATGGAACGGGTAAACACATATCCAGGGCCGGCCCGTCCATTGAGCGAGAATGTTTTTTGCACAGGGCCCCGCGTTTCAGGGGGCCCCGCGCAAAAAACATTCTGATCCTAAAGTTAAATTTAAAAAAAAAAAAAAAAGCTGTCTTCTTCCGCTGCCGGGGGCCGCCGCGGCAGCATCGAGTGTGCCGCGGGGCCCCCCCTGCCCAGCAGAACCTGCCCTCCCCTTTATCACCTCTATCTCTCGTTGTAGCTTCAGTCACACGCGCCGGCTCTCAGAGCGCGAGAGGAGAGTTTCTCCCTCGCTGCTCTGTTAAGCCCGCGGGGGCTGATGGGAAGTTCCCATCAGCCCCCGCGGGCTTATCAGAGCCGCGAAAGGGAAACTGGTCCTTTCGCGCTCTGAAAGCCGGCGCGTTTGACTGAAGCTACAATCAGAGACAGAGGTGATAAAGGGGAGGGCAGGTTCTGCTGGGCAGGGGGGGCCCCGCGGCACACTCGATGCTGCCGCGGCGGCCCCGGCAGCCGGAGAAGACAGCTTAAAAAAAAAAAATTTTCCCGGGCTGGGGGGGGGGGGGGCTATGGTGGGGGTTAGAAGTGGTGATGGGCTATGGGGGGGGGGGGTTAGAAGTGATGATGGGCTATGAGGGGGGGTTAGAAGTTGTGATGGGCTATGGGGGGGGTTAGGAGTGGTGATGGGCTATGGGGGGGTTAGAAGTGATGGGCTATGGGGGGGTTAGAAGTGGTGATGGGCTATGGGGGGGGTTAGAAGTGGTGATGGGCTATGGGGGGGCTATGGGGAGTTAGGAGTGGTGATGGGCTATGGGGGGGTTAGGAGTGGTGATGGGCTATGGGGGGTGGTTAGGAGTGGTGATGGGCTATGGGGGAGCTAAGTCTGTATATGGGCTGATGGGATTAAGACTGAAAGTGGGTTGATGGGGGGGGGGTTAGGACTGGTAATGGGCTGATGGGGGATTAGGACTGGAAATGGGCTGGTGGGATTAGGACTGGGAGTGGGCTGATGGGGAGGTTAGGACTGGTAATGGGGTATGGGGGGGCTTAAACTGAAAATTGGGTGATGGGGATTAAGACTGGAAATGGGCTGGTGGGATTAGGACTGGCAGTGGGCTATGGGGGGCTAGGACTGGTAATGGGTTGGGGGGGTTGCTAGGACTGGAAATGGGCTGGGGGGATTAAGACTGGAGGTGGGCTGATGGGGTTAGGACGTAATGGGCTATGGGGGGGCTAGGACTGGGAATGGGCTGATGGGGGGGGTTAACACTGGAGGTGGGCTGATGGGGTTAGTACTGGTAATGGGCTGTGGGCTGATGGGGGGGTAGGACGGGTAAAGGGGTCGTGGGGGGTTAAGACTGGTACTGGGCTGTTGCTGATGGGGGCTGTCTGGTAATGGGCTATGGGGGGGATAGGACTGATAATGGGCTATGGGGGGGGGGCTAGGACAGGAAATGGGCTGATGGGGAGGGGTTAGGACTTGAGGTGGGCTGATAGGGTTAGGACTGGTAATGGGCTGTGGGCTGATGGGGGGGTTAGGACTGGCAATGGGCTATGGGGGGCTGACTGGAAATGGGTTGATGGGGTTAGGACTGGAAGTGGGCTGATGGTGGGTTAGGACTGGAAGTGGGTTGATGGGGGGGGCTAGGACTGGTATTGGGTTGGGGGGTTGCTAGGACTGGAAATGGGCTGATGGGGGGGCTAGGACTGGAAATGGGCTGATGCAGGGACTAGAAGGGAATGGATGCTGGGTGAGGCTGGAACTAGAAGGGAGCTGATGTTGGGGGAGGATTAGAATGGGATGGGGCTGGGAGAGTAAAATGGAGAGGGGAAAAATATTTTGTGTGGGAGGGATAAAAAAATCTACAATTAGCCGGGTATTGGGAGAGTAAGTGGGGATTGAGGATGGAGGGGTAAAATTTGAGTGGATGAAATAGGAATGAGGAAAGAGCAAAAGGAGAAAGATTAGTATGTTAAAGCAGATGTAGAGAGAGAGAATGGAAAAAAAAACTAGAAGAGAGAAGAAAGGACAAATGGACAGCAGATGATGGAGAGTTAGCAGAAAACATGAAGAAACCAGAAGAAAGTGTCTGGAGCAATTGCAACTGAAAAAAAATGCACAAAAGGTAAAAAGATATCTCTTTATTTTGAATTTATTAACTGGAATATGAAAGCTCTGGGAAATGTGCATCATTAACGTCTGCGCTTTGTTTGGTACAAGTGGAAATTAATTTATAGTTTTATTTCTACAGTGTTGTTGTACATTCCAAGTTTGGCTTTTGGGGTTCCCAGTTTAATTATTACCTTCCTGTTTCTAAATTGTGATTCCTTGTTTGGTGATGGTCTATGTTCTGCATGTGTAACTGAGCTGAGGTATTCTGTTTATGTAATTCCTATTTGACATTGCCACTTGTTCTCTTTCCCCAGTAGGTCATGTATTGTTGTACTCTGAAATGTATTGGTTTAATATTTGCAGTGTTGCTTTTTGATAGGTAGGGTATGGTGCTTTGTGAGTCCTGGTAGTGCTGTTAGGATACGGCGGGTTTGCTATGGGTTCTAAATGGGCAGTGTTTGTAGAAGTTCCTAATGTGCCTGGCGGTTGGCACTGCATTATACTGTAGTCTGGGCAGTGTTTGTAGTAGTTCCTAATGTGCCTGGGCAGTGTTTGTAGTAGTTCCTAATGTGCCTGGCGGTTGGCACTGGATTATAGTCTGTCTTTATCCATACACTCATTAAGAGACATGTTTACTAAAAGTTAGTGTATGTTAGCATTATGCAAATATTTATGCAAATAAGGCCACTTATGCAAATGAGGCCCCGCACCGAGTCTCCGCACATGGCCCCGCACCCCCCTTGGGCCGCCCCTGCACATATCTGTTACACTGTCAAAATGTAGAAAGACTAGGGAACATGCAATGAAGCTACAATGTAACCCTATTTAAGACTAATAAGAGAAAATATTTTTTCACTCAATGCATAATCAAACTCTGGAATTCGTTATAGGAGGATGTAGCAAAAATTGTTAGTGCAGCTGGGTTTATAAAAGGTTTGAACAAGTTCCTGGAGGAAACGTCTATAAACCATTATTAACGAGGAAAATCCACTGCTTGCCCCAGGACAAGCATTGTGGAACCTGTGTGCCTTTTTGTGAACCTGCCAGGTACTTGTGATCTGGATTGGCCACTGTTGGAAACAGGATACTGGGCTTGATGGACCTTGGTCTGACCCAGAATGACACTTCTTATGTTCTGTGCATGCGAAAGCACATCAGGGTACTTCATTGATAGGCAACATGACTCTTACCTCTAAAGTAGAGTGTTAAGACAGAGGGTTACACCCCCATAGTAGATATCATGGCATATTTCTGTTTGCACAGGTGTAATGGACAGCAGGGCTATATACAGGGTCTGCTCACCGTGTCTGGGGTATCTGTCACGTACATGACTCTTGGATGAGTTTCAACGTTTTGAACATTAATTTTGAGAGCATACTATTTTGTCTTCCATGTATGTGGCCACAGTCCCCTGAAGAAGGCCAGTTGGCCGAAAAACGTGTAGGGCAGATCCACATCAATAAAGTTCTTATTCCTTCCAGTGGCTTTTTGTCTTCCTGCTTACTTTTGCGCCTGGCTTATCTGCAGGAGAGGTGCTTTCCTGTTCCTATTAATTTATAGGTACACATGCGTACAAGCAATTTGCATGAACGGTACATTTTTAGGTGCTTAAACAAACCGCATGCACATTCTTAACAACTGATTTGCCTTTTACCCGTTCCACTTCACTCAGGATTCTTTAGACCTCTATCATATCCCCCCCCCCCCCCTCCCCCTCAGCTGCTTCTTCTCCAAGCTGAAGAGCCCTCAGCTCTTTAGCCTTTCCTTTTTAGAGAGTCATCCATCCCCTTTATCATTGTGGTTGCCATTCTCTGTACCTTTTCTAATTCTGCTATATCTTTTTTTTGAGATTCAGCAGCTAGACAAGCACACAATAGTCCTGGTGTGGACACACCGTGGAACAATACAGAGGAATTATGGTACTTTCTGTTTTATCCTCTATTTTTTTCTTAATAATTCCTAATATTCTGTTTGCTTTATTGCATACTGCCACACATTGAGCAGGAGATCTCAGTGTAGTGTTGGCGGTAACACTTTAGCTTCTTTTCACTGTGTGGACACGAGCTGCTTCTTTACTTCCTAATGTGACCTCCCCATCCCACCTGCCACGTCCTTGCAGTGAAAGGGCTCGGGGTGTTCAGTCATTCCAAGCAAAGTGGAGAGGGGTGAGGTTCATTTCTAGACTAGGGAAGTTTACACTCTTGGACTTGAATGAAACCATCTGTAGGCAGGAAAGCATGTTCCCCCCTAAAAAGTCAACAGCACTGCATATGCCTTGTAGCGGTATATAAGTGATTAATAATAGTAGAAGTAGTACAGAAATGATCAGTTGCACCTTCAAGCAGGCAAACTGTAGATTTACTTGGTGATGTATCTGTTTCTTTTTTCACAGTCACAAGTCACAGATAATTAAGCTCTGGAATTCGTTGCCAGAGGATAGTCAAAGCTGCTACTGTAGCTGGGTTTAAAAGAGATTTGAAGGAAAAGTCCATAAAGCATTATTAAAGTGGACTGGGGGAAATCCACTGCTTACCCCTGAGAGAAGTACAGTGAAATCTGTCTACCTTTAGGGAACCTGACAAGTACTTGTGACCTGGATTGGCCACTGCTGGAAACAGGATAGAGGGCTTGATTGACCTTTGGCCTGACCCAGTATGACTATTATGTTTCCTTCTGGCTCAAAGTGGTATGCAATAGTCAAGAACAGAAATACAATCAAGACAAAAGACTAGTAAAAATTAAATAATGAAGGAGGATCTCCACTGCCCTCTTCACCTGCTTCTCTGTGGTACATTAATTGACAGTGTCTTTATGTAGCTATGGCGGCCTAGGTGTGTCAGAGAAATGGAGTAACAGGCTATTTCATCTTTTTTTCTCTCTTTTGAAATCTCTCTCTCTCACAATTGCTCTTGCACGATTGAACATGATTGTGCTTCCACCATCAGTCAAAGCCACATGCAAGTCAAATGACATAATAGCCACCTCATTGGATGGTGTCACATGTGTCAAGGAAGCATCCGAGAGGTGCTGCCATGGCTCTTGCATGACCAGATGCCATCACACTGGTGTAGGGTCACTTCACTGGATGGATGTGAACTAATTCGCTTGTTAGCATGTGGGGCCAGTAGAGAGAAACGTTAAAATGACTACAATTATTATAATAATTTATAATTTCTTTAGTGCTACTACGCATATGTAGTGCTCTACCCATCCGTGGTACGAGACAATCCCTGCTCTACAGAGCTTACAGGCTATTCAAGACAGACAAACAGAACACGCTGGACACTAGGGTAATTCTATAAGGGAAGTGATTAAAACACGGGGGTTGGGATCCAAGAGCAGCCTTGATTCAATATGTTTACAATAGTTCAACTGGTAGAGCAACTGTGATAGGGATAGAGAGACAGTGCATGATGGGAAGACGGGAAGGATGTAAAAGGCCAAGCGCTATGGCTCCTTGATCATGAAGCATTAAGAGGAAGGAGAGAGACTGGGTAGATAATAAGAACATAAGATATGACATACTGGGTCAAAGCAAGGTCCATCAAGCCCGGTATCCTGCTTCCAACAGTGGCCAATTTAGGTCACAAGTACTGTCGCAAACCCAGCCCCCCAGCCACGTGCTTAAAGGGTCAGGGTGGACATTATTGTTTTCATCAAAGGGAGAAACTTTTCTTAGCCCAGATGCATGCTGGTACTAGTAGTCCCTTTCTTGAAATAATTAGGTGTGAAAGCCATGTGTAAGGTAAAGGGTAAGGTTTATTCCTAGGGTTGCCAACTGGCCGGTTTTCAGCCGGCCTGGACGGTTTTTCCATGGCCAGGCCGGCTGCCAGCGCAGATGTAAAACTGGCCCTTGAAAAGCCGGTTTTTTGCTCTGGCCGCAAGATCGGGAGCAGCCAGAGCAAAAAAACGGCTTTTCTCCCGACCCGAAGTCCAAAAAACCCCCCACCCAGGGCTGGCCCACACACCGGAGGGCTTCAGAGGGAGCCGGGTAAGCTCACGTGAGGCCCCGGCTCCCTCTATACAGACGCCAGCGTGAAGGAAAAGGCTCTTCAAGCAGGCGGCTGTACGAGGGAGCCGGGGCCTCGCGCGAGCTTACCCGGCTCCCTCTGAAGCCTCTCAGACAGCCGCGGTGCTGGTCGGGGGGGGGGGGGGGCAAGGACTGCATGGGCGGTGATTGAGGGGGGGAACTGGACCGGAAAAGGGCTATGGGGGTGGGACGGACAGGAAAGAAATGGGCTGTGATGGGGGGGGGCCCTGAAATGTAAAAGGGCTATGGGGGGGGGGGGGATTTGGACTGGAAATGGATTGTGATGGGGGGGGGGGACCTGGACCGGAAAAGGGCTATGGGGGGGGGACTTGGACTGGAAAGAAATGGGCTGTGATGGGGAGGGGGACCTAGACTGTAAAAGGGCTATGGGGGGGGACATGGACTGGAAATGGGTTGTGAGGGGGAGGGGGACCTGGACCGGAAAAGGGCTATGGGGGGGGGACTTGGACTGGAAAGAAATGGACTGTGATGGGGGGGGACCTGTACTGTAAAAGGGCTATGGGGGGGGACATGGACTGGAAATGGGTTGTGATGGGGAGGGGGACCTGGACCGGAAAAGGGCTATGGGGGGGGGGGGGGACTTGGACTGGAAAGAAATGGGCTGTGATGGGGGGGGGGGACCTGAACTGTAAAAGGGCTATGGGGGGGGACTTGGACTGGAAATGGGTTGTGATGGGGGGGGGACCTGGACCATAAAAGGGCTATGGGGGGGGGACAAGGACTGGAAAAAAATGGGCAGTGATTGGGGGGACCTGGACTGTAAAAGGGCTAAGGGGGGGGCCATGGACTGGAAATGGGTTGTGATGGGGAGGGGGACCTGGACCGGAAAAGGGCTATGGGGGGGGGGGGACTTGGACTGGAAAGAAATGGGCTGTGATGGGGGGGACCTGAACTGTAAAAGGGCTATGGGGGGGGGGGACATGGACTGGAAATGGGTTGTGATGGGGAGGGGGACCTGGACCAGAAAAGGGCTATGGGGGGGGGACTTGGACTGGAAAGAAATGGGCTGTGATGGGGGGGGGGACCGGAACAGTCAAATGGCTATGGGGGGGGGACATGGACTGAAAATGGGTTGTGATGGGGAGGGGGACCTGGACTGGAAAAGGGCTATGGGGGGGGGGGTAACTTGGACTGCAAATTGGCTGTGATGGTGGGGGGGGGAACTAGGACTGCAAATGGGCTGTGATGGTGCAGGGGAACTCGGACTGCAAATGGGATGTGATGGTGGGGGGGCCTAGGACTGGAAATAGGCTGTGATGGGGGACTTGGACTGGAAATGGGCTGTGATTGGGGGGGGGGGCTAGGACTGGAAATGGCCTGTGATGTGAGGGCTAGCACTGGAAATGGGCTGATGAAGAGCTAGAATAGGACTGGAAATGGGCTGATGTGGGGCATGGGAGAATGGGACTAGAAGGGAGTGGATGCTGGGTGGGTCTAGAACTATAAGGGAACTGATTTTGGGGGAGGACTAGAATGGATGGGGAATGAGAATGGAGAGGGGAAAAATATTTTGTGTGGAAGAAAAGTCTATGATGGGCTGGGTATTGGGAGAGTGAGGGGCTTGAAAATGGAAGGGTGAAATTTAAATGGATGATAAAGGAATAAGGAAAGAATTGGGGGAAAGAGCGAAAGGGAAACAATCAATATGTTAAAGCAGAAATAGAGAGAGAATGGAATACATCTAAAAGAGAAGAAAGGACAAATGGATAGCTCGCAGAAGACACGAAGAAACCAGAAGAAAGTGACGGGAGCAATTGCAACTGAAAAAATGCCCAAACAGAAGGTAGAAAAATACTTTTTATTTTGAATTTATTAACTGGAATATGTCTGGTCTGGGAAGTGTGTATTGCTAACATCTTTGCGTTTTTGTTTAGTGCAAGAGGAAATTACTTTATAGTTTTATTACTCCAGTGTTGTACATTTCATGTTTGGATTTTGGGGTTCCCAGTTTAATTATTATCTGACCAAGGAAGTTAGCCTACACGTATCCTCGGTAATTTTTGTGGGTGGGGCTGGGGGCGGGGCAGGGGTGGGACTAGGGGCGGAGAATGGGTGGAGCATGGCGAGCCACAGGTGTCGGGTTTTTCTCGGTGAAAAAGTTGGCAACCCTATTTATTCCCATAATGCACAAACAAAGGTTCAACGAAGGAAAACAGGATTCTCACCTCATTCAGGATTTTCAAAAAGGTATTTACAGAATTCAAAAGTTAGATGTGCTTCACAGTCTTATTAGCTATGCAGGTGTTAAAACAAACCAGTTCATGGAAACAAAAGCAAGCTTCTTCTTTTAGCTTATCAAAACTGTATTTTAACGAGCTATACTTCTGCCAAGGATTCCAAACTCCCGGCTAGACAAAGTGTACAATCCATGAGATAGTCAGGTAGCAATGAATCAGGTTCAGCAGGGTCTATTTGCATCTCCTCCTGTTCTGACGATATATCTGCTGGCCCTTAGCCTTCCTCATGTAATTCTGGCTTCACTTCAGAGTTTCTCTCTAAAACTCTCCAGCCTTGCTCTACCTGGTCTGGAAAACAGGTAACAGGACTTTTAGTTAGCACTTTTTGTACAGGTTCCCAAACCTCTCTCCAGCTGTGTCTACTGCACCTATGGCTCTTTGGCTTCCATGCCGTTCTAGGGCTTGGCCACAGTTCCCTGTTCAGTGTTGTGTTTCTCAGACTCCTGGGCTGAGTCTTGTGCACCCACCTCTGAACTCCTTGTAGCTCATGGTCAGGAAAGGAAGTATGCAGGTACCTCTGCTCTCTGAGCTGTGCTTCTCTGGTACTTTCTTTACCCGGCACTCTCCAGGTCCCTCTCCTTTCTCTGTCTTCCTTGAAGACTTCTCCCTGGAGCTTTTCAGAGTGGAACTGTTTCTCTTGGAACTTGTTCCTTCTCTGTAAGGACCGCAAATCCACCTGCCTCTCCTTCTCTCCTCGGAGCCGTCTCCTTCCTCTCTCTCCTGCGTCTGCTGCTGCTGCCCCTTCTGTCCTGTCTAAGCCATGCTTATAAAGCTGCTTCTCAGTTAGGGTTTCTCTCACCCTGACCAGGTGTGTCTGATTCCCTTGAGTTAGTTATTGCATCATCCAAGCTTGGGTGTGTCAGCCTACCCTCTGATTCTTCATGCTTGCTCCCTCTGGCTGTGCTTTGCAGTAACTGCACTTTAGGTCTGTCACTTTCTTTAAAGGGATCAATGATTTTTCCTATCTCCATAGGTTCACTGGCCTCTGCTTCATCACAGTACCTAGCAGTTTCCCAAAGGATACAGGTTCCACAATGCTCGTCCTGGGATAAGCAGTGGATTTCCCGGGTCCTCTTTAATAATGATTTATGGACTTTTCCTCCTAGCTACACTAACAGCTTTTACTATATCCTCCAGTAACGAATTCCAGAGTTTGATTACATGTTGAGTGAAAAAATATTTTCCCTGATTAGTCTTAAAGCCTTAGGGGCATGTTTACTAAAATCCGCAAAATAGCGCGCCGCAAAATAGCGCACGGCAACGCGGCACTGAAACGCGCAGAAACGCGTTTAAACGCCCCGCACATGTGCGTGTCACCCCCGCACAGGTACGCGGCTCACTAACGGGCCCCGTACAAGTGCGGGCCCGCAAATGTCCGATAGAGGCGTGGAACGGCGAAAGGAGGGCGGAGGAAGGCTCCGGAGGGGCGGAGGGACGGGGTCAATGGGTGGAGAGTGGGAGGGGAGAGGCTGCCCGCACAGTATCGGGCCCGAATTTGCATGTAAAAAGCATTTAAAGGGAAGAGAAACCATTTACGTCAGCAATGTACAGGAAAACCGGGGAAACCAGCAAAACGTGAGCAGTGTGATACATGTGCACAGCACAAAAGTGAAAATAAAAATAGAAAATGACCACAACAGAACTATTAAAAATAGTAATTCAGCTGGGGAACAGTTATAGTGATGGGCAAATACAGAAATCACACCCAGCAAAGCTCCAGAAAAAAGAAATGAAGTTTGGAAGGGTCTACTGAGAGGAGACGTTTCCAAAAAACATTTCCACGTTTTGGAGCTTTCCTGGGAGTGTTTGCTATGGTTGCCCATTAATATCACTGTTGCCCAGCGTGGTGATATTTTGTCCCACATTTCCCGTGGACATTTCCGGGGTTTATGTGCACGTTTGTCACCAGACAGGGTGCATATGCCCACAGTAGAATTGCGTAGAGCAGGGTTTGTGACTCCATCCTGCCAGGCTTACTGCCTCCAGGGGCTGCACTGTCTCTGTGGCCAAAGTGTGGTACAGCGGACAGAGTCATTATCTCTAGGACCAGAGGGCAGAGGTTCAAAACCCAGCTGGGGCACCTGCCAGCCCAGTCCCGCTATTTTACCCACCACTAAATAAAGATAGCGCAGACACCCCTGTATGCATGGGGAAAACACCCATATTTTACCCAACACCGCACACACACCACAACAATGGGCATTACCTACAGCCAAGTCCCCCAAATGCAGTCCCATACTGCCACATTGCAATCAGGTCAACTGCTTTTTCTGAGAGAAGTTCATGCCAGCATGTTGGCGGACAAGTACATGTGGTGCAGGGGGCAGTGGCTGCTAACCACAGAAGACAGAGGCCTAGCCATGTGCAGGCTGGCACAGTCCACTGCAACAGACAGGTCCTGCCGGATCCACAGTCATGGACAGTCCAGGGAATCCAACCAATCTGTGGCTACACAGTGGTGCAGTGCACACAGATAGTGCATACAAGAACAGAAGGTCACAAGTTCAAAGCCCAGCTGGGGCTACTGCCAATCCTACCCACATATTTTTCCCACAACTAAACAGTGATAGTAAGGACACACCTTTCATGGCGGGGACATATGCAATGGTAAGACATCTATCTTTTACCCCACTGAGCACAGACACCATGAACAGGGGCAGTACCTAGAGCAGAATCACCCAAATGCAGTCCTGGTGGGCCACACACCAGTCAGGTTCCATGCTGACACTCATACAAATGCCTGTGCTGTATATCTATGCACCACCCCCATGGCATGTAGATGTAGCCCATGCATATTCATGAGGGATAGCAGGAAAACCCGAACAGTGTGATGCAAACCTGGACTGGAGTAGGGAATCTGTGCCGTAAAGCAGCAGCCATCAAGGGCAGACACACCCACACCCACAGGCCCCATTGGCCAATGTCTCCTGGAAAGGCAGAACATTGGACCGTGCATGCAGCACCCAAAACGAGCACTTGCATAACTTACCAATGTCACCCTACACCTGAGGTATACGGTACACAGCTCGGAGACGTTTGCTAGGAGCACAGGCAGGCAGTTATCCATACGTTACGTACATACTGCTAGTTGACCCCATCCAAACAATATGTTAGGTGTTTGCGGGGCATGCTCCAGGCCTGGCCTCTGACGGTGCTTACCACCCTGGGGAGTGACCACCAGCTGTAATGCGTACCATATCCATGCCTTGCCGTGCTCAGGACCGGTTTGGCGGGCAAGGCTACTTACCCCCTCAATCGTAGCACCATGATGGCAGAGGTGTGGAAGTGTGTGTCTGTCTATACAGTGGGTGTTGGCTGCAAGCCCCTTCAACAGCCCGCACTGCCAGCACTGTTGCCAGTATTGGCCAGTCAATGTGCATAATGAGGTGCAAGGTACCATGGGTATAGCCAGGGCAGGGTGGCGTGGCCAGGATGCATCTGCACTGGGCATAGGGCCCTGGCAGGGACATTGGCTGGGATATTGTAGTGTCCGGCCACCACCTACACAGACAGGGTGGCCAAAGCATGTCCTTCTGGGGGATCACGCTCACCCTGACTGTGCAGTGACCACAGCATGGCTAGGCCCCCCATAGTGCTGTATAGTAGTTCTCTCATGTGATAGATATGGGTTTCTCTTTGGGGCCCAGTCACTGATCTATCTGCTTGCTGTGTATGCAGACAGCCCAGTTCTGGGTGCATGCATCTCCATTGGGAACATGCACTATGGACTAACCAGCAGACTGTTTGTAGCTGGTAAATGTCTTGCTATAATGGCTTGCAGGGTGCAGTGGCTGTTGGCTTGCTGCAGGGGAATATCTGGTGGTGGAGTGCAGCTTACCATACCCTGGGCTTATGTCTGTCTGCTATTGTGTTATGACTGTGTATGGAGCTGCGGGGGGGGGGTGGTGTTCCTCAGCAGGACTGGGGTTGATGTTGCCCTCTACTGCCACCTTTGCAGGGAGGTAGAGTGTGGATCCCTTGATGGGGACCATGTTTGCCGCGGGGGGGGGGTGCCTGATAGCTGCAGACAGGGATATCCATGGTGTTTGTGCAGAAACTAGCTATCTTACACATTAACACTGCTTTGGAACGCCCGCTTGGCCTCCATGGCAGGTGTTGTTGACCTGGTCCTGGCCACCTCATTGCACACTCAGGGTGAGCACAGTACCCGCACGATGTAACGGTGTGTGGCTACTCTGTGCCAGTAAAACACCCGGTCAGTGCTCCCTACTAGGCCAAGGTGCTGTGTGGGTGCACCCGGTCACTTCCCCCAACAGGGCCGAGGTGCTGTGGGGGTGCATTCCCCATCTTGTGTCCATCTGCGGACAGCTAATTTGCATGTGCAGTGCATCATGGGTACGGGTGGCCTAACCCTATCCTGTTGACACCAGCAGACTGTCTGTGAGGTGACGTGTAGGCTATCTGCAGCCAGCCAGGGGCCTGCTTACAGCTATGGAGCTGTAGCGCAATGGTTACATCACTGCCTGTGCAGCCAGAGGTCATGGGTTCAAACCCACAGTGGGGCCCTTTGGTAGGGCTGTCCACAGCTTTATTTTTATTTACTGTACATATGTCTATGCCGGCAAGACCACCCTCAGCTTACTATACCCATTAGGTGCCTCTGAGGGTGCTTCATAGGGTGCCCTGTAGGCCACCTTATGGTTGCCATCCCTATAGGGTGCACTATACATTATCCTGTGTCGCAACATACATGCTGCCCTATAGGGGTCATTCAAGGGTGCCTTGGTGAACAGTGCACTGTAACATGTGCCTTATGGGCCGCCGTATGTTAACATGCTGGGAGAGTGCGTTTGCTAGTAGTGATAACAAAATAAAATTATACAGCCTCCTACAGCACTCCACAACATAATACATACTGCCTCAGCAGGCATTTTTCACTGGGCATTGTGAGGAGTTGAACCCCTGATCCCTGCACCATTGGTCAGTGTTTTAACCATTGTGCTGTGGCTCTGTTCCTGTGCTTGTGCATCAGCGCGCCGCCTTGTGCCTATCAGCGCGCTGCCTTCTGCCGCCCAAGGGGACCAGTGCGCCGCCTTCTGCTGCCCAAAAATAACTGTGCGCCGCCTTCTGCCGCCCAAAAATAACTGTGCGCCGCCTTATGCCGTTCCAAATTATTTTCCTCCTAAAGCAATGTTAATCATTACAGTTACTGCCTCAGCTGACCTTTGTCGTTGCACACACTGAGGGATTGAACCCATGGCCCCTGCACCATTGGTCAGTGTCTTCACCGTTGTACCACGGCTCTGTTGTTTTGTATACTCAGCAGCGTGCCACTTTGCCTTTCCACGCGCTAATGTCGACCCCCGCACATTAGCGCGACGCACACATGTCCGGTTGCTTACTACTGTTTTTTTTCTATTTTCTGCCTGAACCGCCCACTCCTTATATGGCACAGGCACACTAGCGCGGCCCCGCACGTTAGGAATGTTTAGTAAACATGCCCCTTAGTCTTAGGAGTGGAGGAGTAGCCTAGTGGTTAGAGCAACTACCTAGTACCCAGAAAATCAAGGGGTCAATTCCCACTGGCACTCCTTGTGACTTTGGGCAAGTCACTTTACCCTCCATTACCTCAGAAGAAAAGGCTGGCAATCTACTTCCAGTGATACATTGCCAAGAAAACCCAGAGGTAGCTGGGTCACTATGAGTCAACACTGACTCAATGGCACTAAAAAAAAAAAGTCTTAAGTAGGTTACACTGTAGCTTCATTGTATGTCTCCAAGTCTTTCTATACTTTGATGGTGTAAACAACCGATCTACATTAACCCGTTTCACTCCATTCATTAATCTACAAACTTCTATCATACCTCCCCTCAGCCTTCTCTTTTAAGCCTTTCCTTATAGGGATATCCTTCCATTTCCTTTACCATTTTGGTGGCTCTTCTCTGAACCTTTTCTAACAACACTATATCCTTTTTAAGATACGGCAACCAGAACTGCACACAAAATTCAAGGTGAGATCGAACCATGGAACAATATAGAGACATTATAATATCCTTTGTTTTATTCTCCATTCCTTTCCTTATGATACCTAGCATTCTATTTGTTCTCTTGGCCGCTGCTGCACACTGGGCGGAGGGCTTCAATGTGTTATCCACGATAATGCCTAAATCGTTTTCCTGGGTGGTGGTTTCTAAGGTGGTACCCTTGCATCGTGTAACCAAAGTTTGGGTTGTGTTTTTCTAGGTGCTTAACTTTGCACTTGTCCACATTAAATTTCATCTGCCATTTTGAAGTTCAGTCTTCCAATTTATCAAGGTCCTCTGGCAATATTTCACAATCCTCTTGGGTTTTAACAACTTTGCATAATTTTGTGTCATCTGCAAATTTGATTACTTCACTCATTATTCCCATATCTAGGTCATTTATTAATATTTTAAAAAGCAAAGGGCCCAGCACAGATCCTTGGGGTACTCCACTATTTACTTTTCTCCATTGAGAAAATTGGCTATTTATCCCTACTCTCTGCCTTCTTTTAACCAGTTTCTGATTCACAATAGTACACTGCCTCCGATCCCATGACTTTTTAATTTCGTCAAGTCTCTCATGAGGGACCTTGTCAAAGGCTTTCTGAAAATTCAGATACACTATATCAACCGCCCCCCCCCCCCCCACCTCCCCTCACAGCTCTAGGAATGTTCTCTATATGGCCATAAAATCAGGTAGTTGGTTTTCTTGATGCTAAGGGGGTGGATCATTTAATAAAAGCTGCTACCTTTTCAAAAAGAGGCCCGGGGAAGTGTGCTACAAAGCCTCCTTAAGTAGAAATTTGGTAAGAGGCATACCCTGACTGAGCTCCTTTAACAAGCCCTGCTGCTAAAATTAATCACACATTTGTAATCTTGGCTGGTGTTTGTTGCACTATGGATGTTTAAGATCTAGACTCTAGCCAGGATCCTGAAACCTTGCTGTGTACAGGAAAAGTCCCCAATGTGGAGGCAACACTTTGGAGAGTCTCTGCACCAAGAGGAGAGGAGAGAGAGTGATTTGCTTTCGAGGTCTTCCAGCATTAAAGAATGAGTAGTAGGAGTGCTGTGTCTCAGGGGCTCTTCTTAAGTAGACTAAGTTCTGACGAGGAGGAACTGCCTCTTACATGCCTCTGTACAATGCTGCGTGCGCCTTGTAGCGTTATACAAATGATTAATAGTAGTAGTTGTAGTAGCTGTAGTAGTAGAGTCTCCCACCACTACTAACAAAGAGTAAGTGTGGAGAGGTTTTAGTAGGTGGACGTTTTTCCACATAAAGAAGAGAGGGATAAAGAGTGAAGGGCATTCCTAAGAAAGTCTCCCAGAAGCGAAAAGGAGGAGAAAGGTTTGTCTGGGGAAATCTCCTAGCACTAAGGAGACGGAGAGGTACGTTATGTCTGTGGAGATTGCTACAGCACTAAGGAAAGATGTACAGATGTGGAGGAATATGTCTGAGGGAGTCCACTAGCAGTACAGAGATAGGGGCAAGGGATGGGGGCTTGTAGTGTATCCAGAAGAGTAAATGCCGAAGATATGCCTGAGGAAATGTACCATCTATTAGCCACAAAACAGTCAAAATGAAGACCCTAAGGTGCACGTTCCCAGCATGCACTTAGGTTTCTCTAGAGCCATTCTGACTGTTTCGGCAATAGCAACCCTGCAGATTCCCTTTCTCCCTCCACCCCAACTTCTCCCTTGCTATTTATGAGCTGAGAGCTCACTGTCAAGAGTGGCATATGCAGCCTGCAGTCACCAGCGGCTCTCAAGCTTTTAAACGCTCCGTTTCATTTATTCTCTTTTTAAAATTCTGTCAGGCACCCTTGGGCTGTGAGCAAAAAAGAAAATGTATATCTGCAGTGTCAGTTACCTTCTGCACAGCCCTGACAGGCCCAAAGTGATGGGCCTAAAGCCTGAGGCCTTGTCAGCATTAAACCTCACTTTGTTGTTTTTCTTTCTTTTTACTTAAGAAAAGAGAAGGGCGATTATCGACTTACTAATACCTGTTTGAGAAACTCTTACCTGCAGGAGTCAAACCACTTTCACTTGAAAGGCACTTTTAATCTTATTTAACCACTGTCAACAGAATGATTAGAGGTGGGCTGGAAAGAAACCAAAGACTAAGGAGGAGGTGACTGTAATCCCAACAACTACAATTACAAACTGAGAATTGGGGACATTCTCAAACTCAAGGCCCCCCCCCCTTTACTATTCCAGATCCATCAACTGAACTATATACTCTGTTAAACTGTACACTTCAGAAGATTTTCAATAACAACCGTGAATAATTATGATGTGTTTTAATAGTCTGCCAAGGCCTCCCCTCCCCCTTCCATATAGCAAAGAAACAAACTAATGATGGCAGGTGAGGTCCACAAAGCCCAGGTTTCCCCAGTTTGTCTCTTGTGCACTGTCACAGATCCTAGTTGATGCCCGGTGCTCCCTCCACTTCATTGCGATTATGGATTCTATATACTTATGTCTTCTGTTAGCATTGCCTCTGTAATCCCAAGTAAGGGGGGACAGAGGGTTTGAAGAAGTGGATATACAAAGGGAGCCCATGGGATTTGGAGTCCAAGAATTTCTGAATCGTTGTTGGCTGCCTGCATGCAGAATGGTGCTATGACCTTACCTAAAACCTCCAGGGCCTGGTTATGTAACCCCTACCAGGCTGTAAGTTCCTTTTCACTGTTGCAAGAAAGTCTGCGGCACAGACTCGAAGAGCCAAATCAGCCCTGCAAAGTCTGACTCCAGAGTTGCATGCAGAGGGTTCATGGAGGGGGGGCCAGGAAAATCCTGGGAAACCTATTACACTCAGACAACACTCACTCCATTTCAGAATCAACAAAGTTCAGTCCAGGATCAAAAGGTTTGTTCTGAACCAAAATAAAGGTAACTGAAGGTCACAGCTCTTCCCAGCTATCCAAAATCAATGTTCTGCACACTTAGGGCCCTGATTACTAAAGGTTGTTTCCTATTTTGTGTCTATGGGAAAAATGCTTAGTAAACAAAACCTAAAAAAAAAAAGGTCTCAGTGTTCCTGCCATTGTCCAGATCCTGGGCTTCCTCTTTAGTAAGAATACCTTTGAAACTCTCCTCCCTTTATAGGAAGCAAACATTAAATCCTATGAAACCTGAATCAGTTGCAGGCACTGTTCTCCCTCAGTACCTGAGCACCCCCCCTGAATCTTCCAAATGTGGTAACTCCATGTGCCTTCTCTTTTCTCTTGAGCTCTGTCCTGACTTTATTTATTTTAATTCTCTTATATGCCACACTATTCTGCATCAGTGTGGTTTACATTGAACAAACTGTAATTACATTGAACAGGGCATTATAGCTTAGAGATAACTATTTTACAGGGAACATGGGCTATGGAGGGTTAAGTGGCTTGCCCAAGACCACAAGGAGCACCTGTGGGACTAGAAACCCCAGTCCTTCCAGCCCAAGGTTGCTGTCCTCTAGTGGGATTTGAACCCCCAACCTTCCGGCCTGAAGTACCTTGACCCAACCACTAGGCCACTCCTCCACTCCATTGCCCTCCAGAATCCACTGACAAAAATCCCTTATTGTGCTTCCGCTTGAGCTACCTCAGACACCTCTCTTCAGTAGTCCTTATGGCATGGACAGGCGTTGTTCCAGTCCTCCTCCTTCTATCAAGATGCTTGGCCCAAAAAGCTAGGATCCAGAGGCACCATGCTGTGGTACAATGGCTGTGGAGCCAGGGGTCGCTCAAGGCAATCTGCTGTTTAAGATGAAGGATGAGATGGTGCCCCTTCCCCCTGTAAAGGGGCTTCTCAAAACTCCAATCAGGGACTGAACCAAGCCAAAGAGCCGATTAGATTATATGGAGGAAATGCAAGATGTTTGCACACCAAGGAACTAAGAGAGCGAGAACCACAGCAGAGTTTATAAAACTCAATTATAACTCATTTTTATTTTGTTGTTATAAACCGTGTTATGGTTCTTGCTTTTTCTTTTTGAACATATATTTTGCATCCACAGAACCCCCTTCAACAGTGAACTCAGAGCGGAAACAGGACATTCACCCACAGAACTCAATATCTTAAAAAAAAAATCTGCTTCCGATCATCTCACAACAACAACAAACATTCTCCAGTACCAGGCATATTATGAACTAATACAAAAACCTACAACAGAGTCACTGAGTATCTATAGAGCAAATCTACCATACCATACAATAAGAACATAAGAAATGCCATACTGGGTCAAACCAAAGTCCATTAAGCCCAGTATCCTGTTTCCAACAGTGGCCAATCTAGGTCACAAGTACCTAGCAGTTTCCCAAAAAAACACAGGTTCCACAATGCTTGAATTGGATCAAGCAGTGGATACTCTGGGTCTCCTTTAATAATGGTTTATGGACCTTTCCTCCAGGAATTTGTCCAAACCTTTTTAAAACCCAGCTATACTAACAGCTTTTATTATATCCTCTGGTAGCAAATTCCAGACTTTGATTACACGTAGAGTGAAAAAATATTTTCTCTTATTAGTCTTAAATAGGTTACCCTGTAGCTTCATTGCATGTCCCCTAGTCTTTCTATATTTTAATGGCGTAAACAATTGATCTACATTTACCTGCTCCACTCCGTTCATATCTCTCCTCAACAGTCTCTTTTCCAGGTTGCAAAGCCCTAACCTTTTCAGCATCTCTTCATAGGGGCATCCTTCCATCCCCTTTACCATTTTGGTGGCTCTTTTCTGTACCTTTTCTAATAATGCTATATCTTTTTTAACTCTTTGAAGGCCTACTTTAAATTTTTAATCCACATTCTGCAGCAGGGTTACTTTTTGCATATTTCAGGAAAATTGTACCCGTCTTATTCAATATGTTCTAATAGTGATTTTCCTTCTGCTATGGTCATGTATTATATACCATTTGATAGGAATATTTAGTCAGAATTTTGGATCCCGAGAGTTTTGGGCTCGGCCTAGAAAGGATACGGCGACCAGAATTGCATACAATATTCAAGGTGCAGTCACACCATGGAACGATACAGAGGCATTATAATATCTTTTTTTTATTCTCCATTCCTTTCCTTATGATACCTAGCATTCTATTTGCTCTCTTGGCCGCCGCTGCACTCTGGGCAGAGGGTTTTAACATGTTATCCACAATGACGCCTAAATCTTTTTCCTGGGTGGTGGTTCCTAATGTGGAACCTTGCATCGTGTAACCATAGTTTATGGGGTATGTTTACTAAACTGCGTTAGTGCAATTCGCGTTAGGAGCCGCGGTAGTGACAGAAACCCCAAATAAGGACATGGGCGGTACATCGTTACCACTAACGCGCGTTCCAAAAACTAACGAGCGTTACAAGGCGCCGTGGTGCGTTACTGCGCGTTAATCGTAAGAAGGCGTACAGACACAAAGCACTGAAACAGAGCGGTAGCACAATGGTTACGGTACTGACCGCTGTTACAGACAGCATGGGTTCGAGTCCCCAGTGTGCCTAATGCAGAAGGCTGTCCCAGGCATCACCCTGTACATTACATAGGGTATGAGGAGGCATGTTTTTCTTTACGTTGAGTAGTGGTGTCAGAAACGCACCCTCGGAGTGTGCCTAGCCACGTACATTCGTGCGTGCGAGGCTGCGTGCTTGGCTGCGTGCGTAGCCCCGTGCGTAGCTGCGCACGTACAATCGTGCGTGGGTACGTGTGTTTTTACCAGCATGGGCACCTTCTATTACAGACTCTTTAGGGTGTCTTGCACCTATGCATTATGCTAACAGATGTATGTGTGATGGCCTATGGTTTATCAGAGCCTGTGAGCAGGTGCTGGATTTTCACAGGGTTGGATTGTGCCAGTCACACCCATGATGCACTGCACATGCAAATCAGCTGTCCACAGATACACACCATGGGGAATGCACCCCCACAGCACCTCGGCCTGGTAGGGGGAAACTGACCATGTGCACCCCCACAGCACCTCGGCCTGATAGGGGGTACTGACCGTGTGTTGTACTGGCACAGAGTAGCTACACACCGTCACATTGTGCGGGTACTGTGCTCACCCTGAGGGTGCAGTGAGGCGCCCAGCACTAGGTCCACAGCACCGTCCATGGCGCAGGTCCAAAGCAGTGTTATTGTGTGAGATAGGTAGTTTCTACAGGAACACCTTGGACATTTCTGTCTGTTTCAGTCAGGTGTAGCCCCCAGAGCTGAGGGTGGCAAACAGGGTCTCCTATCAAAAGATCCACAGTCTACCTCCCTGCAAAGGTGGCAGTAGAGGGGAACATTGACCCTAGTCCTGCTGAGGAACAGACACCACCCAGTGCAGTCAATGCAGCTCTGTACACAGCCATAACACAATAGCAGACAGACATTAGGCCTGGATATGGTATGCTGCACCCCACCACTATCTGATATTCCCCTGGTGCAAGTCATCAGCTACTGCACCCTGCAAGCCACTCCATCACAACACCTACCAGCTGCAAACAGTCTGCTAGTGCCCAGTGGAGATGCCTGCACCCAGAACTGGGATGTCAGCATACACAGCAAGCAGATACTCAGTAACTGGGCCCCAAAAGGAAACCCATATTTATCACATGAGAGAAATACAAGATAGCACTATGGGAGTGCCTAGCCATGCTGTGGTCACTGCACAGTCAGGGTGAGAGTGATCTCTCAGCAGGATATACTGAGGTCACCCTGTCTGTGTAGGTGGTGGCCGGGCACTACAATGTGCCTGTCACTGCCCTATATGCCCTGTGCAGATGCACCCTGGCCAGGCCACCCTGTCCGGGCTATACCCATGGTACCTTGCTCCTCATTATGCACATTGGCAGCCCAATACTGGCAACATTGCTGGCAGTGTGGGCTGTGGAAGGTGTTTGCAGCCACCACACACTGGATAGACAGACAACCACCCCCACACCTATGCCAGCATTGTGCTACTATAGAGGTGGTCAGCAGCCATACCCACCACACCAGTCATGGGCATAGTACAGGCATGGATATGGTACACAAGACTGTTGGGGGGTCACTCCCCAGGGTGGTGAACACTGTCAGAGACCAGACCTGCAGCACACACCTAGGGTTGCCAACTTTTTCACCGAGAAAAACCCGACACCTGTGGCTCGCCATGCTCCACCCATTCTCCACCCCTGCCCTGCCCCCAGCCCCACCCACAAAAATTACCGAGGATAGGTGTAGGCTAACTTCCGTGGTCAGGTAATAATTAACCTGGGAACCCCAAAAGCCAAACATGAAATGTACAACACTGGAGAAATAAAACTATAAAGTAATTTCCTCTTGCACTAAACAAAAACGCAAAGATGTTAGCAATAGACACTTCCCAGACCAGACATATTCCAGTTAATAAATTCAAAATAAAAAGTATTTTTCTACCTTTTGTTTGTGCATTTTATTTTTCAGTTGCAATTGCTCCAGTCACTTTCTTCTGGTTTCTTTGTGTCTTCTGCAAGCTATCCATTTGTCCTTTCTTCTCTTTTAGATGTTTTCCATTCTCTCTCTATTTCTGCTTGTTTCCCTTTTGCTCTTTCCCCTAATTCTTTCCTTATTCCTTTATCATCCATTTAAATTTCACCCTTCCATTCTCAAGCCCCTCTTACTCTCCCAATACCCGGCCCATCGTAGACTTTTCTTCCACACAATATCTTTTCCCCTCTCTATTCTCATTCCCCATCCATTCTAGTCCTCCCCCAAAATCAATTCCCTTATAGTTCTAGACCCACCCAGCATCCACTCCCTTCTAGTCCCATTCCCCCATGTCCCCCATCAGTGTTAAGGTGAAGAGTGGGTAGGGATGTGGCATGTGGCTGGGGCAGCTGTGCTGGGCGTATGCAAGCAGCCCAAACACACCGCTAGCATGGGCGCAACTAAAGTCTGCCTCCAGCCAGCTGGTAGTTGACCCACTTTGCTAGTGTGTCACAAACTCTTGTTCATACCTCAGTGTTAAGAAATAGGAAGGGCAGCAACAGGCTAACTATAATGGAAAAATAAGGCAAACAAATAATGACAGTAGGGAGGAGAGCCTGCATGGTGCAGCTGCCAAGGCAGTGAACCACAGCAGCCTGACTACTGCAAAACCATAGCCTGTGGGTCAGGAATGACCTTGCTGGGACAGTGGGTAAACATCCACATCCTGACGAACTGCCCCTCCCGTCTGCAAATGCAGTGGATAGATATCAGAGAACTGCTGGTGCTGTGTGCTGTGGAGGAGTCAGGAGATAGGGACTGTGCTCTGAACTTCAGTAAGTACTGGCCACAGAGCCAGAGTTGGAGCTAGCAGAGTACAGCAGACGCTGGGGCATGCAAACTGGGTGTTTCACATACTGGCAATGATACTCGGCATCAAAAGCCTTCATACCACCTCTACTTCTCTGCATATGGGGGCATGTAGCAGTGCATACATGTACCTGGGGAGCCATGCTGCTGCCATAGACCATGTTCCTGTGGGCAGAGAGCCCCTCACCCTGAACAAGGGAGAATAGGGCTGAGCAGCTACTTAACATTTCTAGAATTGACCATGGACTTGCTTTGTTAGAGTTCAATGATTAGTGTCCCCCTCCCTGGCTTCCATGCCCATGGGATGAGTCATTCCATGGACCAGGGAAGACCTGGTCTGGTGGGCCTTTGGTTCCCTGACAGCTGGGGTGCTCAGTTTGGGATGGTGTTCTCCCAGAGCTCTTCCTAGTAAGAGAGGGCATGGGTGCCCTTTGTGGATGGACTGCCTTGCACTTCCCCCCTTAAAGATATCAGGCCACAGGTGTCGTATATGATGGGCCATGGTGGTACTTCTTGACTCTATGGAGTCCCATGTGGCAGAGGTGCAGGTTGCCCTGAGCAAGTGTGCTGATTGTGCTTGGCCTCCAGATCCCCTGGCTCTAGCACACCCCTTCTCCCAACATGGGGGAAACACTCCTTAATGGCTATTGAGTGACTGAGAGGGGGAGCCCACCCTCCTCACACCAGAGGCCTTGTACTGTGTTCCCTGCAGCCTAGGTGAACAGGCATCCTAACTTTGTTCATTTTCCTATATCTTATGAGCCCTCCCAGCTGCAGACCTTCCTGAATGCTCAGTGTCTCGAGGCCCCTGGAGATCCTTTGCTTGAGTTTCCGCAATAAAATGTAAGCTGGTTATAGTACATTTTGCTGGGGGGAGTTGCATTTTCAGCATTACATATAAAGTGATCCCCCCTTGTTTGTGGGTTGGGGAGGGCAGGGTGATTGAACTTTAATATATGAATGTTTCTTTCTCTATGATATCAACAAAATCCGCCCTTTCCTTTCTGAACATACTACTAAGATACTCATTCACTCCTTAATCACCTCTCGTCTTGACTATTGTAACCTTCTCCTTGCTGGTCTTCCTCTGAATCATCTCTCTCCCATACAATCTGTTCAACACTCTGCTGCACGGCTAATCTTCCACCAGCCTCGTCGTGCTCATATTACCCCCCTTCTCAAGTCACTTCATTGGCTCCCTATCCGTTTCCGCATCCAGTTCAAACGTCTCCTGCTGACCTATAAATGCATTCACTCTGCAGCTCCTCACTACCTTTCCTCTCTTCTCTCTCCTCACACCACCCCTCGGGAACTCTGCTCTTCTGGCAAACTACTTCTATCTGTGCCCTTCTCTTCTACTGCTAACTCCAGACTTCGCTCCTTTCACCTTGCTGTACCTTATGCCTGGTACAAACTACCCTGTGTCTGTACACCAGGCACCTTCTCTGACCCTTTTCAAATCCAGGTTGAAAACTCACCTCTTCACTGCTGCTTTTGGATCTTGACTCACCTGATCTCCTTTTTCTTTACCTTTCCCCCTTGTTTTATCCCTGTCTACACCTTCTGTGTTGTCTGTCTTGGCTAGATTGTAAGCTCTATGAGCAGGGACTGTCTCTTACATATCTGTGCAGCGCTGCGTATGACTTGTAGCGCTTTACAAATGATCAGTTGTAGTAAGGTCATTATTGTATTTTTTTCTTTTGTTTTTCCTAAACTCTGCCCAATTTCTGCACAAGATGTAGTCTTGGTTTTGTTTTGTAATATCTGCATAAATACATAAAAAAAGGAATAGGCATCCTATTCATATACCTGTCCCTCATGATGGACAGTTCGGACACTCTGCCTGATACCATACAAGGCCTCGTGCATCTTAAGACACCACGTTTGCACCTCATCTCCCACAGTTGTGCTTGCTTTCCTGGTTTGCATGCCCCGCCCTCTTGTACTTAGCCTCATTGCTCTGAGCTGTGCAGCTAGTTATGTCTATTCTCCATCATCCCTCTCTATTCTGAACTGGTCAGTTGATACTTTCCTGTAGGTGTGGATGGGGCACATTTATTACTGTACACACTAGTTCCATAGCCCACTGCCGCCCTCACAATATGTTTGTGGCTTTCCTTTGCTGGGATGCGCATAGGGCATAATGTGTGTGTTCCCTACAGCCACGCCAGTGATGTCACTAATGCGGTGGTAATAGCTTGCTGTAGCCACGCCTTTTGCATCTAGCATGACCACTAGGCTCCACAGTAGTAAAAACATGCGCTTCTGGGCAGGCTATGTGCCACTATGGCACATAACCCTGCCCGCCAACCCTTAACCCCGGATACTCAGTGCTGCTAACTGGATTGCATCGGGGCATGCAGGGGAGTTAGAAGGGGATGTTCAATGGCACTATCCATGTAGGTGCCGTTGAACATCCCAATTTAAGGCATTTATATGGTTTACGGGGCTGTAAACGGTGTAAATGCCTTTTGAATATCGGGCCTATAGAGTTTTGATAATTGCCAACCTTCCTGGCCAGGTAAAATTATAGAAAGCCCACTGATCCAAATCCTTCTCCAGCCCAGAGACCAATGGGGAACAGTTTAACTTGTAGAAATCCCTCAAATTTGGAGAGATATAAACCCCTAAATACTTTATTGCTATTTTCATCTATTTAAAGGAAAATTGCTCTTTAGATCTCCCTATTAAGTAATCTGGTAAAGTAACATTAATAGCCTTCGATTTTGACATATTCACCTTAAACCCTGGCACTGACCCAAAATCCCTTATGATACAAAGCAGGTTTGGTAGGGAGGTTAAGAGATTTAACAGGGAAAATATCACATCATTTGCATACATTGAAATTTTGTTTTACTCCCCACCCAATTGTAACTGCTGAGATGTTTATCGAATCTCTAATCATGATTGCCAAAGGCTCCAGTGAAGGCAAAGAGTAGTGGGAACAGTGAGCATCCTTGACCGGAACACCCTAAGGCCTTTATGTGGCTGTCACGATCTACTGTTGCTTTCACTGCATCTGCTATTTGCCGTCTCACAAGAAGCTGTTGCCTAGATGCCTGCCTAGTCCCAGCCTCAGAGAAGATTTAAATTTATGCAAAAACATTTGTGTGCCACTAAGAATAGCTCTTGAAGCCTATTTTGTTAAGGCCCCATGGCACTTATGTGGACGTTTATATAGAGAAAGTATAAAATAAGCACATTTTTGGACATTTTCTTAGATGCAAATGTGTGCTGTTGAGTCAATGCTGACCCCTGGTGACCCAGTAGCTCCTGGGTTTTCTTGGCAGTGTGAATGGAAGTTGATTACCAGGCCTTTCTTCTGAGACAATGGCTACAAGGAGTGTCAGCAGAAATCAAACCCTGGTTGCTTGGTTACTAAGCTAGTGCTCTAACCATTAGGCTATGCCTCCATCTTTTAGATAACATATTATAACTTCTAGACCAGAAGATCAATCTACAATCTCATGTCAACAAAGCCACCTCTAAAGTCTACTACAAGATGAAGATTCTGCAGAAATTACTACCCATAGTAGAACCAAATCACTTTCGATCTGTCTGCCAGGCAATAATCACTCCACTGCTGGATTACAGCAACATGATACTCCAAGGTCTACCCAAAAGTACAACACACAGGGCCGGCCCGTCCATTGAGCAAGAATGTTTTTTGCACAGGGCCCCGCGTTTCAGGGGGCCCCGCGCAAAGAACATTCTGCTTTTCTGAAAATGACATTAAAAAAAAAAGCTGGCTCTCTGGCTGCTGCCGCCGCGGCAGAGTGCAGTGTCCCGCGGGGCCCCCTCTGCGCCGGCTGAGCCCTCTGCCCGGCTTACAGATTCGCGAAGGGAGAGTGTCTCTCCCTCGCGTCTCTGTTAAGCCCGCAGGGGCTAATGGGAAATTTCCCATCAGCCCCTTTAGACGCGAGGGGTGGATGGGAAATTTCCCATTAGCCCCTGCGGGCTTAACAGAGACGCGAGGGAGAGACACTCTCCCTTCGCGAATCTGTAAGCCGGGCAGAGGGCTCAGCCGGCGCAGAGGGGGCCCCGCGGGACACTGCACTCTGCCGCGGCGGCAGCAGCCAGAGAACCAGCTTTTGTTTTTTGGACTGCTAATGGGCTGGGCTGGGCTGGGCTTGGTGGGGGGGCTGTTTGGACTGCTAATGGGCTTGGGGGGGGCTGTTTGGACTGCTAATGGGCTGGGCTGGGGGGGCTGTTTGGACTGCTAATGGGCTGGGGGGGCTGTTTGGACTGCTAATGGGCTTGGGGGGTGGGTTAGGACTGCTAATGGGCTGGGCTGGGGGGGGCTGTTTGGACTGCTAATGGGCTGGGGGGGCTGTTTGGACTGCTAATGGGCTGTGGACTGATGGGGGGCTGTCTGGAAATGGGGTGATGGGGGGTTAGAACTGCTAATGGGCTATGGGGGGTGGTTAGGACTGATAATGGGCTATGGGGGGGCTAGGACAGGAAATGGGCTGATGGGGAGGGGTTAGGACTTGAGGTGGGCTGATGTGGTTAGGACTGGTAATGGGCTGTGGGCTGATGGGGGGGTTAGGACTGGCAATGGGCTGATGGGGTTAAGACTGGAAGTGGGCTGATGGGGGGGGTTAGGACTGGTAATGGGTTATAGGGGGGGGGCTTAAACTGAAAATGGGGTGATGGGGGGTTAGGACTGGAAGTGGGTTGATGGGGGGCTAGGACTGGTAATGGGTTGGGGGGTTGCTATGACTGGAAATGGGCTGAGTGGAAGGGGAGGCTTGAACTGCAAATAGCTGATGGGGAGGGAGCTTGGAATGGAAATGGGCTGTGAGGGAAGGGAGCTAGGACTGAAAATGGGCTGATGGAGCAGCTAGGATAGGACTGGAAATGGGCTTTTGGGGGGAGCTAAGATTGGAAATGGGCTGTGGTGGGGGCTTGAATTGAAATGGACTCATGGAGGGGCTAGAACTGAAAGTAGGCTCATGGGGGGGCTTGGACTGGAATTGGACTGAGTGGAGGGGAGCTATGATTTGACATGGGTTGATGATGGGGCTAGGAAATGACTAGAAGTGGGCTGATGGGGGGGCTAGGCTTGGAAATGAGCTGATGAAGGGACTCAGACTGAAAATGGATGGGGGAGCTAGGACTGGAAATGGGTTGATGGTGGGCTAGGACTGGAAATGGGTTGATGGTGGGCTAGGACTGGAAATGGGCTGATGCAGGGACTAGAAGGGAATGGATGCTGGGTGAGACTGGAACTAGAAGGGAGCTGATGTTGGGGGAGGATTAGAATGGGATGGGGCTGGGAGAGTAAAATGGAGAGGGGAAAAATATTTTGTGTAGGAGGGATGAAAAATCTACAATTGGCCTGGTATTGGGAGAGTAAGTGGGGATTGAGGATGGAGGGGTAAAATTTGTGTGGATGAAATAGGAATGAGGAAAGAGCAAAAGGAGAAAGATTAGTATGTTAAAGCAGATGTAGAGAGAGAGAATGGAAAAAAAAAACTAGAAGAGAGAAGAAAGAACAAATGGACAGCAGACGATGGACAGCAGAAAACATGAAGAAACCAGAAGAAAGTGGCTGGAGCAATTGCAACTGAAAAAAAATGCACAAAAGGTAGAAATATCTCTTTTTTTTAAATTTATTAACTGGAATATGAAACCTCTGGGAAATGTGCATCATTAACGTCTGTGCTTTGTTTGGTACAAGAGGAAATTAATTTATAGTTTTATTTCTACAGTGTTGTTGTACATTCCAAGTTTGGCTTTTGGGGTTCCCAGTTTAATTATTGCCTTCCTGTTTCTAAATTGTGATTCCTTGTTTGGTGATGGTCTATGTTCTGCATGTGTAACTGAGCTGAGGTATTCTGTTTATGTAATTCCTATTTGACATTGCCACTTGTTCTCTTTCCCCAGTATTCTCTGAAATGTATTGGTTTAATATTTGCAGTGTTGCCTTTTGATAGTTAGAGTATGGTGCTTTGTGAGTCCTGGTAATGCTGTCAGGATACGGCGGGTTTGCTATGGGTTCTAAATGGGCAGCGTTTGTAGTAGTTTCTAATGTGCCTGGCGGTTGGCACTGGATTATAGTAATGTAGAAATCTTTTAGTCTTTCTTTATCCATACACTCATTAAGAGACATGTTTACTAAAAGTTAGTGTATGGTAACATTATGCAAATATTTATGCAAATGAGGCCACTTATGCAAATGAGGCCCCGCACCGAGTCTCCGCACATGGCCCCGCACCCCCCTTGGGCCGCCCCTGACAACACACACCCTTCAGCTGGCACAAAACACAGCTGCTAGGCTAATTACAGGAACCAAGAAGCATGATCACATCACCCCCTCCTTAAAAGAACTCCACTGGCTTCCCATCTGCTCTAGAATAAAATATAAAGCTATAATGATGACATTCAAGTTAATAATTAACCATTCCGCTGAATGCTTAAATGAAACAATCAAAAGAGTCCCAGATACCCGATCGAAGAGGAAGATCCACCAGAACACACTCTCAACTGCCATCATACCGTCCATCTCTTCACAAAGACTACTTCACAGGGTATTCAAATTTTATTCACCATCACTATGGAACTCACTCCCACACCAACTAAGAGCTACTTCAGATATCGCTGATTTCAGAAAACATCTAAAGACCTACCTTTTCACTGAGCACTATAACAACATAGGAAGTAGCCACAATTCTTAAAACTCCGCAAAACCGTCCCCTCCTTACAAGAAGACAACTATGCTAAGAACCAGTCTACTGTAAATAGTTGAAACGTCGTAACCAGTTAAATGTATATAGTTCTTTACACTGTTCCATGTAATACATGTTCTGTTCCAATGTAAACCGCTTTGGTATAACTGAAAAGCGGTATATAAAAAAAAAGTTAAATAAATAATGTACACTGACCAGGCAGACAAACATTGTCCTGGTAGATTCTTACATGGCCATTGATGTGTCTGTTCCTCATGGTGAGACCCTCCTTGTTTTCACAAAATAATATAATCCTCCACAATCTCTCTCCATATACCACAACAAAGTGGACACCGAAAATATAGGCCCCTGTTTAGTAAACCGCGTTTGCTGTTTAATACAGGACTTAGTGCACGGTAATAGCACAAAACCTCTGTTTGGGGTGGGGAGTGGGTAAGATTGCACATTACATTTCATGCATTAACTATTAACGTGTCAGACAACGCAGAGCATCTAATACCACTTCAAGAGGAATATCTACCTGCATTACGTATTATCTTCCCTACCAGAAAACCTTCCTCTGCATTATCTGCACAGCGTCCCTCCCCCCCCCCAGAAATGCTGAGATTGCCCCCAACAGTTAATGCAGAGATTTTGCCATTGCCGTGCATTAACGATGGCTATTAATGCATGGTAACCAAAAAATGCAACTAACCTAAACCTTAGCGCATCTTAGTAATTAGAGGACAGATTAATTTCATACTGAAAACTGTATTTCAATTATGCAGTTCTTAGCAGTTTGAATTGCTTTACTGGATCATCTTAACAAGTACCTAAAACTATTATACATGAACTTTGGAAACTACAGGGGCTCCTCTTCAGAAATCACTTCAGACACTATTCATACTCAAGACTATGAGGTCTCTATAGCCTACATACAATATTTTGGGGTAATACTTATGTAATACTGTCTCCTACAATTGAGGGCACTATAAAATACCAATATGCAGAGTTTGTAAAAGGGTAAAAAGACTACAAGTTGAAGGAGGGCTCAGTTAGAACATTTCCCTGTTTGTAAAGTGGGGTTGGTAGAGAGAAAAGGAAAAAGGAGCAGGATGCCTTGTCCTGGGTTCCAGCTGAAGACCAAGTGAGGGTGAAATTAACAGGGTGTGTGAGTGGACTAGAAATAGATGGAGCTGGATAGCCTGTTCTGTGATTTCATCAGTGTGTCTTCACTCCAGACCTAGAGTGAGAGAGAAGAAAGTCCATCAGCAAAAGGAGAGAGTCTGTGCAGAAGACGTGTTCAAGGAAGTGTGACCTTAGGACATCAACAAAGCCAGCTGGTGAGGAGATTTGGGTTCCTGAGGTGGCAACCCCCATGGAACTGAAACCACATAGTGGGATAAAGTTCCAAGGAGGAGTGTAGGAGACAAGGGACTGTGTAAGGCACTTTGCGTGTGGTGAACCTTGCAGCTGTATCCTAATGAGTTTGCTCTCAGTAAGAAGGGAGATTGGCAAATCTCAAATGAGGATGGACTTGGAATTGTGAGGAACAAGATGTTGGACCTGCTGCTGCATATCTGATCACTTACAGTGATCCAATAAATGCCATCATAGCTTGCAGAACTCCAGTTTATTCCAGGAGCCAGTGTGTTAACATATTTCAGTCACTATACCAAAAATAAAACGTTTTTCTCTACTTTTGTTCTCTGGGTCTTTTTTCTACTTGCTTTGGTGCTTGTCTTTTTTTTTTTAATCTGCTTTCCTCTTGTCTGTCTTTTCAGAACTCCTTTTCCAAGCTCTATTCCATTTTACTTTTTTTCTCCCTCTTTAAATTAAATCTTTACCACTTTCTCTTTACCTTAGTCTCTGATATTGATCTTTCCCACTCACTTGCCTCCATTTTTCTCTTTTCTGCCTCTAATTTTCTCTCTTTCGCTCCATTTCTTCACTCTGTCCACTCACATCAAGATCTCACGCCTCCTTATCCACACACCTCTTCTTCATCATCTCTCACCCTACTGCCCCCACCTCGCAACATTTTGCTTCCTCAGTTTTTACCTCATGAATCTTCTGCTAGTTATTTCCTTTCTCCCCAAACAGCCACCTCCTTTTTGACTTTCTAACCACTCCAGATCATTCTCACAATGATTTTCTTTCCCGTTTTGTTCACATTCTCTTGTGTTCTTCCATCATGTCCATTCTGCATCACTAATCCTGTTATCCCCACTGTGATCTCTTCACCGTTTAGGTATCCTCTCATGGTCTGCCATCATCCTTCTTCTGATTCATTTGATCCCTTATGGTCATCCCCTTGAATGTTTGTCCTTTCCCCACTCAATACCCTCTTGGATCTCAAACACCCTTCTGATTCACTTACCACCCCTTCTG
Source organism: Ichthyophis bannanicus (assembly GCA_033557465.1). Classification (NCBI taxonomy): domain Eukaryota; kingdom Metazoa; phylum Chordata; class Amphibia; order Gymnophiona; family Ichthyophiidae; genus Ichthyophis; species Ichthyophis bannanicus. The sequence continues at coordinate 73,133,613 of CM066032.1, forward strand.
TGTGTGTGTTTGTCTCTCTCTCTGTTACTCTTCAGCTCCTTGGACTATGTCTCTTCCTTCACTGCGACCTTGGCTCTGTCACACTCCCTATCCCCACAACTATCACCACCTTTGGCCTTCTCGTACACATCCTCCATTACCATAGGTACTCCACTACCACTGGATTGGATTAGGAAGCACAGTAGCTCTTCTCCGCTCTAGCCTCACCCCTTACCCTCCTGTTCCCTGTAGCTGCTTGGGAGGGAAGAGAATGGAGGGGGAAGTTCAAAGGGATGGGGCTAAATTAGAGAGCAGAATAGCTCTGCTCTTTCCACTCGAATCTCTCCCCATGCCCTCTTTTTCTCTGCAGTACAGTCTAAGCCCTGTGCACAAAGCTGAAAATTAACAACTCACTTCCTGTAAAGACAGACACAGAATCAAACCACTTAAAACACCATAATACTTAAAAAGTATGTAACCCCTACTCCATTCTCTAGTTAGACACAGCAAACAGGTACTCTCAGAAGAGCTCAAGGACCATCAAGCAACCCATATTCATAAGGTCCTATCATGGCAGGCTGGGTGGAGGGGAGGTAATCTTTCAAGGCCCTTAGACTTGTGGAACATTCCTCTTGACAAGTCTCAGTAGCATAACACAAACCAAACTCCAGTCAGAGACTGTTTCATAGGGAAATTAATTAATTTACCAGAGCACTCGATACAGAAATCTAACTTTGCAACAGTATGGTCAAGTCTGGTACAATCCATTGGAAAATCAAGTCAAAACAATCCAAAAATTACAGTCCATGCAATCTACACATACTAGTCGTTTCTTCAGCACCCACTTTCTAACAAAGGCACTTTTTCAAGGGGGAACCAACTAGGGTGGCCAACTGTCCAGTTTTTGACTGGACAGTCTGGAGTTTGCTAGTTGTACATTGTACAGTTACAAGACAAAAGATGGCACTATATCATCCGGCCATGCAGGAGCTCTCCCCCTCCCCCTGCATTGTGGGGACTACCTGGAAGGAATTTACACCACTGCTCCCAATGAAATAAGACTTTTTAGCACAGAAAAATCAGAAGTAAAACTATTGCACTAAAGCAGTGGTTCTGAACCTAGTCCTCTGGGAGTGCAGCACCATGGTTTATTGCATTGTCCCCACATGTCTGAAGGGGCTCCTATGCAACTAGTATGGGATACATTTGTGGCCATCTCACACACAAAGATACAAAGCCATGGTGAGAAGCAGGAATTGATACAGATGTTTATTTGCGCACTTGAAAGAGGTGACGACAAAGTGATAAGAAGCACTAATGGCTTGGGATTTGTGCAAGTGTCAGGATCTATTGTACTGCTCGGATTTGGAGATTTAATGACTTGCCTTTCCTAATATGAGTTCAAGGTGAGTTCCAAGCTTGCGTACACAAGTTAATTAGCTGTCCAAGTGGACTTACAATCAAAATTGCTGCTGAGGCAATAAAGGGTTAAATGACTTGCCCAAGGTCACAAGGAGGGTCAGTGGGATTTAAACTCAGATGCTCTGGTTCTCAGCCCACAGCCCTAACCATTAGATTCTTCCTCTACTCTTAAAGGCTATAGACAGAAGAGAAGGCGCTCAGAGAAAAGCTCCCGAAATGGTGCACAGTCTGCATCAAAATCCCTAGGAAATGAGACTTGACCTTCTTGCCTCAGATTTCGTTAATAGCTTAACGGGTCTATTACAAATTCCATTTGGCTAAAGAGCTGAAGCCGTTTTTGGAAGTCTCTGCATTTCAAGAATAATCCAAATTTGTGCTCTTCGTTCTTAGGGGTTCTGCACATCTTTATATATTGACTCCTTACAAAAGTTATTAAAGTCTTTGCAGCATCTTAGTACTGGGTCATGGGAGAAGGGAATATGCCCACTGCTTGTCACTGCAGCTACATTGGTTTCCAGTTATGGAGAAGGTAAAATTTAAGACTTTGGTTCCAAATTTTAAGGTTTTGCATACCTTAAAAATTTGAGGTTTTGAATACCTTAAAAATTTGATAGAATGGCATATACCACCAAGACCCCTACGGTCCAGCCAGGGGTATCTGTTAGTTCCTAACAATACAGACATTAGGAAGATTTGTTGGAGAGCTAGAATGCTTTTAGTAATGGAATAACCTCCCATTTGAAACTCACAGTGAATCTGCTTACATTTAGAAAGAAGTTGAAAACCTTTCTATTCCGAACAGAGAAACAGATGGTAGGGAGGTCTTTCTCCTCGACGGCGTTAAGATTTTTAAGATGACTTTATCATTTGTAATAATGGACATCACTATTGTAAACCATTTTGATTGTCGTTTTGATCAAAGAGGGCAGTCAATGAGATTTTTATAAGTAAATAAAATATCTATAACTTATAGGAGAGAAGTGATGGTGATAGTGAAATGCCTTGAAAGTATAAACAATGCATGAAGCAAATATATTTACATCCCCTCTGTTTACCAAGCTGCAATGGCATATACAGGTAGTTTGAGATCTAGATCCGGGGTTCTCAACCTAGTCCTCGGAACACACTCAGCCAGTCAGGGGTTCAGGAGAACCACAATGAATATGCAGGAGGGAGTCCTGGACCTAGATGAATCTGTACTATTTAAACCCAGTATAACTGCACTGTTTCTTCACTGGATAATGCTGCAAAGCTTGTCACCAATATATTAAGTTAATATAATACCAAGATCTCACTTATGACTTGTTTGTTGACTCTTATCTCTATATAGTCGTTAGCAAGGAAGTCCCAGAAGAAGTCATACAAAGAAGTAAGGGGAAAGCTGGAGAACAACTGGGTTCTGTGCTAAAACAGACAAACTCGATGGGCTGAATAATCATTAGCTATCATAATGATTTTGTCCTTTTCAGAGAATGACTATCAAAGCTGTGGGAAACAGTGGGTAAGATGAGCAAGCACCTGAGGCGCTAGACCAAGAAGATGCCACTACTCACACCAACAGGTACATTCCAGCATTGACACTCTCTTGCAGTAACAGCTTTGGAAAAAGGCTGCTTCAGAGTGGGACCTGCTAACTTCCTGACATTCCAGGGTGCCATTTAATGTTAATATTAAGAATTCATCATCCTGGGCATCATTTCACCCCAGCCTCCCTGAGGGAGGGATGGGGTTGCCTAAACTAGAGGCCCGTTATTGGGCCTACAGACCTGTGGGGGTGAAAGCCTGGGTTATGGAAAGTGAGGAACCATGTTGAGTACAGCTAGAGCTGCACAGATAGGAGGCCTGCTACCATATCAACCACTACAACAGTCCACCTTTTTCCTTTAGAGATCCTCTGTGTTTGTTCCATGCTTTTTTGAATTCAGATATTATCCTCATCTCTGCCACCTCCGCTGGGAGACTATTCCATGGATCTACCACTTTTTCCGTAAAGAAATATTAACGCATATTACTCCTGAGTCTATCCCCTTTCACCCTCATCCTATGTCCCCTCATAGTAGAGCTTACTTTCAATTGAGACTCTCCTCCTGTGCATTTATGACATGGAGATATTTAAACATCTCAATCATATCACCTCTATCCCACCTTTCCTTTAAAGTATACGTAATAAGATCCTTATGTCCATCCTCATATGCTTTATAACGAAGACCACTAAGCATTTCAGTAGCCACCCTCTGTACTAACTTCATCCTGTTTTTATCCTTTTAGAGGTGCGGTCTCCAGAATTGCACACAATACTCCAAATGAGGTCGCACCAAAGACTTATACAGAGGCATTATCACCTCCTTTCTTCTGCTGGCCAGTCCTCTCCCTATGCACCCAAACATCCTTCTAGCTTTTGCTGTTGCCTTCTCTACCCATTTAGCTACTTTAAGATCATCAGACACAATCACACCTAAGTCCCGCTCTTCTCTAGTGGACAAAAGTACTTCACCCCCTATACCAGGGGTCTCAAACACGCGGCCCGCGAGAGCATCTTGTGCGGCCCGCGAAGTACCGGCGAGTAAAAAAAAAAAATTCCAAACTTGCCGCCACAGTATTAAGCGTCCCGCGGGCCCCTCTGCCTGGTCCTCTCCTCCCTGCAGTATCAGCTCCAAAAGCGGCGGCTTTTAGAGCCGCGAAGAGAGAGAGTTTCTCTCGCGCGGTTCTGAAGAGCAGCGCGAGAGTCTTCAGAACCGCGCGAGAGAAACTCTCTCTCTCTTCGCGGCTCTGAAAGCCGCCGCTTTTGGAGCTGAATGCTGCAGGGAGGAGAGGACCAGGCAGAGGGGCCCGCGGGACGCTTAATACTGCAGCAGCAGCAAATATACATTTTTTTTTTCATCTAATTTGGCTGATGGTGGGAGGGGGGTTAGGACTGGTAATGGGCTATGGGGGGGGGAGGCTAGGACTGGTAATGGCCTATGAGGGGGGTAACTGAAAATGGGGTGATGGGGGTAACACTGAAAATGTGGTGATGGTGGGTTAGTACTGGTAATGACCTATGAGGGGGTAACTGAAAATGGGGTGATGGGGGTAACACTGAAAATGAGGTGATGGGGGGTAGTACTGGAAATGGCCTATGAGGGGGTAACTGAAAATGGGGTGATGGGGGTAACACTGAAAATGAGGTGATGGGGGGGGGGTTAGTACTGGTAATGGCCTATGAGGGGGTAACTGAAAATGGGGTGATGGGGGTAACACTGAAAATGAGGTGATGGGGGGGGTTAGTACTGGTAATGGCCTATGAGGGGGTAACAGAAAATGGGGTGATGGGGGTAACACTCAAATTGGGGTGCTGGGGGGGTTGTACTGGTAATGGCCTATGAGGGGGTAACTGAAAATGGGGTGATGGGGGTAACACTGAAAATGAGGTGATGGGGGGGTAGTACTGGTAATGGCCTATGAGGGGGTAACTGAAAATGGGGTGATGGGGGTAACACTGAAAATGGGGTGATGGGGGGGTAGTACTGGTAATGGCCTATGAGGGGGTAACTGAAAATGGGGTGATGGGGGTAACACTGAAAATGAGGTGATGGGGGGGGGGTTAGGACTGGTAATGGGCTATGAGGGGTAAGACTGGAAGTGGGCTATGGGGGGTTAGGACTGGTAATTGGCTATGGGGGGGCTAGGACTGATACTAGGCTGGGGGTCTGCTAGGACTGGAAATGGGCTGAGTGGAAGGGGGGCTTGAACTGCAAATGGCTGATGGGGAGGGGGGTTTGGAATGGAAATGGGCTGTGAGGGGAGGGAGCTAGCACTGGAAATGGGCTGATGGGGGGGAGCTACGATTGGAAATGGGCTGATGGGGGGCTAGGACTGAAAATGGGCTGATGCAGTGACTATAAGGGAGGGGGTGCTGTGTGGGACTGGAACTAGAAGGGAGCTGATGTTGGGGGAGGATTAGAATGGGATGGAGCTGGGAGAGTGAAATGGAGAGGGGAAAATATTTTGTGTGGGAGGGAAGACAAATCTACAATTGGCCAGGTAAGTGGGGATTGAGGATGGAGGGGTAAAATTTGAGTGGATGAAAATAGGAATGAGAAAAGAGTAAAAGGAGAAAGATTAATATGTTAAAGCAGATGTAGAGGGAGAATGGAAAAAGCTAGAAGAGAGAAGGACAAATGGACAGCAGACGATGGAGAGTTAGCAGAAGGCACGAAGAAACCAGAAGAAAGTGGCTGGAACTGAAAAAAAATGCACAAAAGGTAGAAAAATATCTTTATTTTGAATTTATTAACTGGAATATATCAGTTCTGGGAAATGTGCATCAATAACGCCTGTGCTTTGTTTAGTACAAGAGGAAATTAATTTATAGTTTTATTTCTACAGTGTTGTTGTACATTCCAAGTTTGGCTTTTGGGGGGTCCCAGTTTAAATTGTCTTGTTTCTAAATTTGGTTCCTTGTTTGGTGATGGTGTATTCTGCATGTGTAACTGAGCTGAGGTATTCTGTTTATGTAATTCCTATTTGACATTGCTACTTGTTCTCTGTCCCCAGTAAGTCATGTATTGTTATTCTCTGAAATGTATTGATTTAATATTTGCAGTGTTGCCTTTTGATAGGTAGGGTATGGTGCTTTGTGAGTCCTGGTAGTGCTGTTAGGATATGGCGGGTTTGCTATGGGTTCTAAATGGGCAGTGTTTGTTTGTAGTAGTTCCTAATGTGCCTGGCGGTTGCCACTGGATTATAGTAATGTAGAAATCTTTTAGTCTTTCTTTATTCATGCACTCATTAAGAGGCATGTTTACTAAAAGTTAGGGTATGGTAACATTATGCAAATATTTATGCAAATGAGGTCCCTTATGCAAATGAGTCCCATGTCTCATGCGGCCCCCGGGTTATTTTACAAGTCCTCATTTGGCCCTCAAAGCAATTTGAGTTTGAGACCCCTGCCCTATACTATATTGCTCCCTTGGATTGCTGCAGACCAAATGCATGAGCTTACATTTTTTAACATTAAATCTCAGCTGCCAAATTCTAGACCATTCTTCAAGTTTATCTAGATCCCTCCTCATATTGTCCACACCTTCCTGGGTATCTACTCTATTTCAGATTTTGGTATCATCAGCAAAGAGGCAAACCTTATCCGACAGCCCTTCCGCAATATCACTAACAAAGATGTTAAAAAAAATTGGACCAAGGATAGATCCCTGGGGCAAACCACTGGTAACCTCCTTCTCCTCGAAATGAGCTCCATTTACCTATACCCTTTGTAGCCTCCCTCTCAACCAATTTCTTACCTAAGCAGTAATTTTAGGGTCAATCCCTAGGGTGCTCATTTTGTTTATGTCTCCTCTGCGGAACGGTGTCAAAGGCTTTACCAAAATCTACATACACCACATCTAGAGCTCTCCCTTGGTCCAACTACCTGGTCACCCAGTCTAAGAAACCAATCAGATTTGTCTGACAAGACCTGCCTCTGGTGAATCTATGCTGCCTCGGATCTACTTAGCATTTGCATAGTGCTACAAGGCATATGCAGCGCTATACAGAGACATGTAAAAGACAATCCCTGATCATAAGAACTTACAATCTAGTCAAGACAGACAACACTACAAGGGACTAGGATGTGTCTAGGGGAATGGTAAGGAAACACATAGGAGGTGAATAGGAGGGTGGTTGTGAGCAGGACTCTCTGTGGGAGCCCTATCTTGGTTCACATAGTGGGAATTTGGTGACAGGTCTGTAGATATTTGCAGATCCCAGATGAGCCCTTCCCCAATTATATCCCTGGCTAAGAACCCAGAAATTTCTTATTGTACCTTCTTTACAGATATGGGTATATGATAGAATAGTGGGTCTCGGTTTCTGTGCCAATTGTTTGAGGGGGCAAAATTCTGAGATTTCTCCTTCCTGGTAGAGATGATGCTTTGCTTGCAAACCCACTATCTGTATCTTCAGTTTCTGATTGTCCTGGAGAAACATCAGCATTGGAGATGAACGGTCATCATCCTTGCCCATTGGAAGCTTATATTTGTAAAGTCCAATCCAAAAAGATGATAATTACTTGTTTGTATAGTATTATTGACTGGGGTATGCAACCAGCATACAAGTAGAGGTAGATACAGTAATGGAACAAGAAGCTGTAGGTTTCTTCGGATGACACAGATTAGGATGTCCTTTAGAAGTCAGTGCATTCAATCACCATTAATAGGCAACAGGTAGAACTTATAGTCCAACTATTATATTGAACGTACTGGTATCCCATTTATTATATGACACTTTTACATACAGTGTGGGCACATCATGTGGTGGTCCTGTTTGGAGGTAACTAGTCTCTGGGAGCTTGTACTAGGGAGGTAAGGGCAATTCTGGGTCAGAATATGGTAGTCACCCCTCTTCTTTGCCTTAATATAAGAACATAAGAAATGCCAGATTGGGTCAGACCAAAGTCTTTCAAGCCAAGTATCCCATTTCTAACAGTGGTCAATCTTGGTCACAAGTATCTGTCAGGTTCCAAAAAGGTACATGGATTCCATAATGCTTGTCCCGGGGTAAGCAGTGGACTTCCCGGGTTCTTTTTAAGGAACTTGTCCAAATCTTTTTTAAACCCAGCTATACTAACAGCTTTTATGACGTCCTCTGGTAACGAATTCCAGAGTTTGATTATGCATTGAGTGAAAAAATATTCTCTTATTAGTCTTAAATGGGTTAAATTGTAGCTTCATTTTGTGTCCCCTGGTCTTTTGACAGAGTAAACAACAGATCTACATTTATCCATTCTACTCCATTTATTAATTTATAGACCTCTATCATATCTCCCTTCAGCCGTCTCTTTTCCAAGTTGAAAAGCTCTAACCTTTTAAGTCTTTCCTCATAGAGGTATCCTTCTATCCCCTTTATCATTTTGGTGGCTCTTCTCTGTACCTTTTCTAATTCTGCTATATCTTTTTTTAAGATATGGTGACCAGAATTGCATCAGTATTCAAGGTGAGGTCACACTATGGAATGATACAGAGGTTTATAATATCTTTGTTCTATTCTCCATTCCTTTCCTTTTGATTCCTAGCATTCTATTTGTTTTCTTGGCTGCTGCTGCACACAGGGCGGAGGGTTGCAACGTATTATCCTCAATGATGCCTAAATCCCTTTTCTAACGTGGAACCTTGCATTGTGTAAATGTAGTTTGGGTTGTTCTTTCCTACTCTGCATTTGTCCACATTAAATTTCATCTCCTATTTGGACGTCCAGTCTTACAATTTATCAAGGTCCTCTTGCAATTTTCGCAATCCTCTTGTGTTTTAGCAACTTTGAATAATTTTGTGTCACCTGCAGATATGATCAACTCACTTGTTCCATTTCCAGGTCATTTATGACTATGTTAAAAAGCAGCGGACCCAGCACAGATCCCTGGGGTACTGCACTATTCACCTTTCTCCATTGAGAAAATTGGCCATTTAACCCTACCCTCTGCTTTCTATCTTTTAACCAGTTCCTGATCCATAATACTACTCTGCCTCCAATCCCATGACTTTTTTCATTTTACCAAGAACCTTTTATGAGGGACCTTGTCAAAGGCTTTCTGAAAATCCAGATACACTATTTCAACTGGCTCACTTTTATCTACCAATTTATACACACCTTCAAAAAAAAACAGATTAGTGAGACAAGATCTTCCTTGGCTAAATCCATGTTGGCTGTCTCCCATTAGCTTTCTTGGCTGTCATTGGACACTGAGTAGAGGATTTCAATATATTATCCATGATAGTGGCATTCCCAGACCCTTCTGACCCCCCCCCCCCACCCTCCGCGCTGCTGGTGCAGGATACCCGGGGCAGGCTCCCCTCCTGCACTGATGGCACTGGATGCTGTTGGGATGTGCATTGCAATGCACCCCCACCCCCGACAGGCCCAAGGAGGCAGCGCAGCAAACTTACGTTTGAGCTGGCTTTGTCATGTGCCAGGCGCTCCAGCAGCCAGCTGTCTTCCATCCTGGCTGAAGTCTCACGATTTGTGAGATCAGCCAGGAGGGAAAAGCGGCCAGCCCTTGGAGCACAAGGCACTGTGGCAAAGCCAGCTTAAATATAAGATTGCCGTGCTGACTCTCTCAGTCCAGAAGAGGTGCACACCTCCTCCCAGCTGGTACCCGGGGTGGGATATGTCACTGTACATGATGAAGCCTAGATCTTTTTCCTTGGTGGTACATCCTAATGTAGAACATTGCATCATGTAGCTATATTTTGAGTTGTTCTTTCCTAAGTGCATAACTTTGCACTTGTCTGCATAAAGGTTTGTCTGCCAGTTGGGTGCCCAGTCTTCCAATTTCTCAATATCCTCTTGCAATTTTTCACAATTCTCTTGTGTTTTAACAATTTTGAATAATTTTGTGTTATCTGCAAACGATCACCTCACTTGTTATTCCAATTTTTAGGTCATTTTTGAATATGTTAAAAAGCAGCGGGCCCAGCACAGATCCCTGGGGTACTCCACTATTCACCTTTCTCCACTGAGAAAATTGGCCATTTAGACCTACTCTCTGTTTTTATTTATTTCTGTATTTAGCAACTTTTTTATACCACTGTATCTACAAGTAATAGTGATGTACAGTTAACATGGATATAAAGGTTTACATGTAACTTAAACTCAGCCCTGTTCTTCAGCATCTATATCTAGCCCATATGTGACATCTTCAGAAAATTCAAGGTCCATTTCCACATATGCACCGATGAAATGTTCTACTCTCCCTTCAATACATGCACACCTGACTATCGTCTCGGACTATTTCTCAGCCATCACCGAACACTTGGCAAGACTAAACCTGACAGTGAACAGCCAAAAATCTGAAGTCCTGCTAATAACAAGGGACCCTCACTTTGCACTCCCACCCTCGATAAAGATACACAACACAGAAACCCAAGTGAAAAATGAAGTCAAATACCTAGGCATAACAATAGACCAAAACATCAACATGCAGACACATATAAAGAAAATGGCCAACACAACTTACCTGAAAATGCAATCTCTATAAAACTTGTACCCGCTACTTGATCTCTACCTGCTCTCATGCTGCCCTCTAACACTAGCTTTGCTGTGCTTGTGCTGAGTTATTTGTTGTGCTGTCATTTCAGGTTTACTCTCCATTACTGCTCTCAACCTGCCCTCCTGGAAGTGACACAACTGTGCTCCCGTGGCTGTGGTCTGCAAGGTAACCAGCCGAGAAGTAGAGGTATATTAAGCACGCATTGACAGTGGTGTGTGCCGCGGGCACGTGTCAAAGGAGCAGGACATGCTCCTTGGGGAAGCTCTGGCAGCGGAAGCATTTATATGGATCCCTGTGCCATACACCCTGGGCATTCATATACACCTGCGCTTACATACCTCTACCCCACTATCAGCTCCTGCTCAGTGCATGGTCTTCTGTCTGCATTATGTCTGCTACTACTGATGACCCCCATCCTTGTTCACGGGGGCCACTGCCCTTTGCCATCGGTTCACATGCCCAAAGGATATGTTATTTATATTCGCTCCAATCTTGTCCCATGTGTTCCAAGATGCCTTTGACACCCAATGGCATCTCCCCTGTTCCCACCTCCACATCGCCCCTTCATCTGGGGTTAGTAAACTGTCAGTCACTGCATGCCAAGACACTTTTGATATGCGACCTTCTGGAGAAAGAAACCCTTGATCTTTTATTCCTGATCGAACCTGGTTGAAGGAATGTGAGGAACCTCTCCTCGCTCGCTGCCTTCCACCGGGTTTCTCTGCCCTGCCTACTCCCCATGTCGGCCGCACCAGGGGAGGGGTCGCAGTATTCTACCGCTTCTCCCTCTTTACACTACCAGAGTCCCTTCTCCTCTGCCTTCACTCATGTCCCTCTGTTCATTTTCTGCTGGTTTATGCTCCTCCCCCTCCTCATCCTCACTTTTGGGATGCTTTAAATCTTACTTTATCCGACATCTCTCTTCAATTTCCACACCTACTGCTTCTTGGCTACTTTAATGTCCACTACCATTCACCGTCCTCCTCTCATGGCTTTCTAACTCTCCTTCATGATCTCTTTCTTCGCCAACACGTGTCTATGCCTACTCACGCAGCAGGACATACTCTTGACCTCATCACACCCCTCACCTTTCCCTCTCAGCCCTCTGGCCTGTTCACCTGTATTATATTTGATTTACAGCTTCTTGAGACAACACTCACACCAGCTCACTCTTCTCATGCCAGCCAAGCCTCTATGCATCTCTCTCACCATATCACTCCTCTCACTCTTCAACATTTCCCCTCTGCCGACCAATTTCTCTCATACAATTTCTCCCTGCTGTCCCTCAACTCAGAGGTCTCTTTATGGAACTCTATACTCTTTCCTCTGCTATTGATCAGATAGCCACACTGCGGCCTTATCCTCTCTCCGGTCCCTCTCATCACCCTTGGTACCATCCTAGACTCCGCTTACATTGTTCTCATCTCCATCGGTCAGAGCACCTTTGGCATAAGTCACAGTCCTCCGCAGCACTTCAGCATTTCAAATCTTGTCATCAGCAATACCGGTCATGTGCTCACCAGGTCAAAAGTTCCTATTTCTCCAGGCTCATCTCCACTGCTCCCTATTCAACCTGCCACCTCTACTCCATCCTTAGGACTTTATCTAATATGCAGCCCTACATCTCCTCTGCCACTTCCACTGCAACTCCCAGTCCTTCCCAGTTATTCTCTTTTTTTCACATTGAAAATCCATGATTTCTATCACTTGTCACCTGCCCCCTCCCTTGTCCTCACCCCCACCACCCTCACAACCTTCTTCATCCTCTCTCTCACATGTTTGGACCACCTTTCATCCTCTTACCACCGCTGAACCCTCTAAGCTCATTTCCACATCTCATAACACCACCTGTCCCTCTGATCTTGTACCCTCATTCTGGCTTTTGGAACCTTCCCTTACTCTTTTGCCTTTCACACTTACCATGCTGAACTCTAGCCTCTCCACCGGCACATTCCCACACCCTGGAAACATGCTTTGGTCCGCCCCCTGCTCAAGAAACCATCCTTAACCCACTTGATCCTGCCCACTATTGCCCAGTCTTCCATTTCTTTCGAAATTCCTCAAAAAAAACAGTCTTTTCACAATTATCCCACTATCCTTACACCATTCACTTCCTACATCCCAGGCAATCTGGGTTTCACCCTGGACATAGTGTTGAAACCATCATACTTTCCTTCCTTAACGAGCTTCACTCCTCTCACAATCACAGTGATGTTTCTCTGGCAGTATCTCTGGATCTCTCATTGGCTTTTGTAGATTCTTCTTTCACACCTTCGGGATGCAGGTCTTCGTGGCCTGATCTTTCTTTGGCTTCACCCGTTTCTCTTTTCACGGTCTTTCTTGGTCAATCTAGGTGTGACTTCTTCTGATCCTGTCTCTCTTTATTCTGGAGTTCCTCAGGGTTCTGTCCTTGCACCACTTTTGTTCAATATCTTTCTGGCACCATTTACCCTACTTATTCAACTATCGGGACTTTCGGTGTATTATTACACCAATGTTATCATTCTGCTTTACCACACTAATCCTCTTCAACCAAATCTGTCTCCCATCAACACTTGTCTGTCCCAGGTCTCTAATTGTCTAACCTCAAACTGTCTCCGTCTTAACCTGTCCAAGATGTCAGCAATATGGTTCGCGTTCGGTGGTTCTTGTTCATCAATGGCACCAGTCCTCTTGGGTTCCCCTATTCCCTTGGTATCTTCATTTTGTTATCTTGGGGTTACTCTTGATTCTGATCTATCCTTCCATGACCATCTCTCACTACTCACTAGATGGTCCTTTATCTACCTTTGTCAGGTCTGTTCTATCCGTCCCTTCCTGTCCACCTCAGCACTGACTACTCTTCTTCTATCCCTGGTTATGTCCAATATTGATTTCTGTAATCTTGCTCTTGCTGGTATCCCACAATCTGAACTTCAATGTCTCCAACTGATACAGAATACAGCAGCCAGACTCATTACACATGCCACCTGTCAGGACCACGTCACTCCTTATTCAGCTTCACTGGCTTCCCATTGATTTTCACATCCATTATAAGATCCTTATACTGGTACACTGGGCCATATACACGCACACTCCACAATACCTTGCAGACTCTATTCAGTTTCACACTTCCCATCGCAGTCTCCACTCAGTGCATATTAACAGTTTACACCTCTCCTCTCCATCACGTGCTCACCTGCAGTCAACTCGGCACTGTGCCGTCTTCTTCTTCCTGGTTCCCTCCCTATGGAATTCACTCCCCACTATCCTCCATTTGGAATCATCCTTCCCTAAATTCAAGGCTCTTTTAAAAACTCATTTTTTCTGCTCCTCATTTGACCTTCCCTCCCCCGATGCCTGACTATTCTCTCCTACTGACCTTGCTGTTTCTTTTCCTCTCTGTATGATTGAATTGTCTCTGTCCTATCCAACACTGTAGTTCCTTTCCTTTTTGGCATTAGCCATTTCTGTATACTTTAATAACTGTACACTGCCCTGGTGTAATGAAGGAACGGTAGATCAAGCAACCCAATAAACAAACAACTTCAGATCAGTCTTCTAGACCATCATCACCCCGCACCTGGATTATGGAAACAGTCTATCAAGGCCTCCCGAAATATGCATTGTACCCACTACAAATGGCCCAAAATACCCCTGCGAGAATACTTTCTGGAACCTCCAGGTCATAACATATCACTCCCACACTCAAGAACCTCCACTGGCTGCCAACAGCAACAAGAACAAAACAAAGTCATTACCACAATATTTAAGATACTCCATAACCAATCAGCCTCCTGCCTCAAATCTCTCATCAACAAAGCACACAAAACAAGATCACGAAGAAGCATAAACCAAAACCTTCTAGCAATCCCTTCTCTCAAGTCTAAAAACACACAACACATCAGCAACAGAACCTTCACCCTCTTCACACCTACAATATGGAACATACTTCCTGAACCCATCAGTTCAGCTCAGATCATCCAGGACCTGAGAAGGAAGCTAAAGACCCACCTCTTCCTTGAACACTTACGGTACAGACACTATCACCTAAACCAAATCACCTTTAAAAAGAACTCATGCACTCCGAGTTAAAATACTCGCTTGTTGCCCTACTCCCAAGTTGCTTGTGCCCAAACTTCCCTGTTTGATGCTTCCCCTATGTTCGATGTAAACCTTAACTCCTTGACTTAAGCCACTTTTGTTAAATGTGAACCGCTTTGAGATTAGAGAAAGCGGTATATAAGACATGTTAAATAAATAAATAAAACTTGATTAGAGCTTAACTTATAATAACGTGAACAGTAGTTAATGATGGCATAACTATTACCACTTGGGATGCTAGTAGCTTATACAAGGAAAGGTACAGGTTTGCGGGATGTAAAGAGGAGGGGGGAGACTATGGTGGTGGGTTAACATATCGTTTGATTAAGGTTATTAGAGTGATGATGAAATAGAAAGAAAATACAGTTATATCTGTTTAACAATCAGTGAATACAGCTAAGGCTGAGAGCCAAAATGTTCAGTGAAAAGGTGAGTTTTCAGCCTGTGACGGAATTCATTTATGGCTGTTGATGTTTTCATGTTTTCTCCTGATCCACACCAGTACACTTCCTCCTATCCCATGATTTTTTAATTCCCCCAAGAGTCTCTCATGAGGGACCTTGCCAAAGGCTTTCAGAAAATCCAGATACACTATATCAACTGACTCACCTTTGTCTACCTGTTTATTCACACCTTCAAAAGAATATAGCGCATTAGTAGTGCCAGACTTTCCTTGGCTAAATCCATGTTGGCTTTGTCCCATTAAACTATGACTATCTATATATTCAGTCACTTAACCCTCCATTGCCTCGGAAGACAGGCCTGGCAGTCTACCTCCGGTCACACTGCCAAGAAAAGCCAGGAGCTGCTGGGTCTCCAGGAGTCAGCACTGACTCAAAGGTACACATTGCATTGCATCTTTATATTTAGTATTTGTTGTTCTTTATAATGGTTTCTGCCTTTTTGCCCAGACTCACCAGTCTGTAGTTTTCTAGATCACCCATTGGCCATTCTCCAATCATCAAGTACTATGGATGATTTTAATGATAGTTTATCCCATTTGATGCAAGGGCATGTGGTTCCGATTCCTCTATTACATTCCAGAAGAAAATCTAGATTACATGTCCCCTGCATGCCATGGGTGTAAATCCAGGACTGGATCAAGCCTGTCGGGTATATCTGGAGTCAGTTGTCAACCATACATTCACTAGACCTCAACATCCACACCCATTCAGTCTTTGATATCTTTGTCTTGTAGTGCAATTGATAATGATGTTTCCTCTTATTTATGAAGATATACACGTTCAATAGAGTATCACAACCTACTCAAACTCCAGTTTCTTCCACAAACAAAATGTTCTGCTGCAACTGCACCACTGGGAACTAGAATGAGAACATCTCATTTCACAAAGGTCACCAATAGCTTTCAGGTGGTAATGATTTTCGATTAGCACCAGCTAGGGCCCAATTCAAGCCAGTGACCTACAGCTAAAAGATTCCGTATCTGTCTGCCAATACACTGACTCATCCAGTCTCCCTACTAAAGTTACCTTGAAAAAGTATAATTAAGTGCAGATTACCCAGTCCAAAAGCTGGCCAATTTTTCACAAGTTGAAAATAGCTGTATATGCATGATAACTTCACAGTTTAGTGATGATGACTTATTATTCTGTTAATATTTTTATTTAGGAAAATTAATCCTCCTGGTTTGGTCAATCCAACCCAGTCCTCAGCGGTGGTGGGTAGCAGGGTGTTAACTCACCCCCTCCCCCTTATTATACAGGTTCTCCATCTCAGTGAAAAGGCCAGGAAGGAATTATACTCATTTCAAGACTACAGCATATTTGAACTTAGCCAGAAAGAGGTAAAAATTAAATATAATGACTTTATATTCACTGTGGTTACAGCGAAGTGGTGGGAAACTATATGCTGGTTAGCCTGACCTCAGTGGTTGGTAAAATAATGCAGATGCCGCTGAAAGAAAGGAAAGTAAACTATCAACAGTTCAGTGGGTTGCAAGACTGGGCACAGTGGGATTTACAAAAGGCAGATCATGCCAACAAATTTGATTGACTTCTTTGACTAGGTGACCAGAGAACTAGATCGAGGGCATGCACTGGATGTGGTCTACTTGGATTTCAGCAAAACCTTTGATACTGTTTCTCACAGAAGGTTCATGAACAAATTGAGCAGCCTGAAGTCAGGACCCTCCCATCACCCCTGGTATCACCCTGGGTTTTTCCTTCACTGTACTCACCTTCGCCGCGCGGAGCATCTCTGGAGGAAGAATCGGTCCACTGCTTCCTACTCAGCTTTCCGCCAGGCTCACCTCTCCTACCGTTCCATGATAACTTCGGCCAACATTCCTATTACTCTCACCTCATAGCCTCCTCCTCTAACTCCTTTAGACGCCTTTTTCACATCCTCAAATCTCTCTCTTCCATTTCCACTCTTCCTCCCCACCCCTCTCACTCCTCTCCCAGCCCTTCTACCCTCGCCTCCTTTTTCACCAATAAAGTCCTCTCTCTTCGCTCTTCCTTCCCTACTTGCCCTCTTCCCCTCTCCCCCCTCCCCGACCCCCCCCCCCATTTCCCCCGTTTCCATTTCCACACCTCTTCCTCGTACCTTTCCCCACATCTGGCATTCCTTCTCGCCCGTCTCCTCACCTGAACTTATTAAGGCCATTTCATCAGCTCATCAGACCACTTGTCCCCTTGATCCCCTGCCCTCTTCTTGGCTGTTCAACCCAGATCTTGCTCTTGTGCCTTACATTCTCTCCATCTTTAACTCTAGTCTTTCCTCCGGCCTCTTCCCTTCCAGCTGGAAACATGCCATCGTCCGCCCTCTCCTGAAGAAGCCCACCCTCGGTCCCGCCTCCCCCGCCAATTGGCGGCCAGTCACCAACCTTCCTTTTCTCTCAAAAGTCCTTGAGAAACTTGTCTTCTTCCAACTCGCCATTCACCTTGACTCCACTTTTGCCCTTCACCCTCATCAATCCAGCTTCCATGTAGGCCACAGCACCGAAACCATCCTCACAGCGCTGCTCTCTGAACTTCACCACGCCCACGACCGTGGTGATTTCTCTCTCATGGTGTCTCTGGATCTGTCCTCTGCCTTTGATGTTGTTGATCACCACACTCTCCTGTCCCATCTGTCTGATTTCGGTATTCATGGAACTGTTCTGCAGTGGTTCCGTTCCTTTCTCTCTTCCCGCACTTTCTCGGTTCATTCCGGCCCTTCCCGCCTCCCCCCCAACCCCCTCAATCTGTGGCGTTCCCCAGGGCTCTATTCTCGCCCCCCTACTTTTCAACGTCTTCCTCACTCCCCTAGCCTTGCTCATCCAACAGTCCGGTATTTCCACTTACATCTACGCCGATGACATTCTTTTGGTTCATCACACCTCTTCTTCTTCCCCCGATCTCGTCCCACTCAATCTTTGTCTCTCCTCCGTTGCCTCCTGATTTGATTTAAACTTTCTGCATGTTAATCCTGCTAAATCCTCTGCAATCTGGTTTTCCTTCGGACTCCCCCCTCCCAGTTTGTCACCTGTTATGTCCTCCCACTCCATCCCCCTGGTGCCGACCCTCCGTTATCTAGGCGTCACTTTAGATTCTTCCCTCTCTTTTCATGAACATATTTCCTCTGTTGTACATACCTCCTTTTTCCATTTGTGTCGAATAAGGGCTGTTCGATCACTTCTTCCCCCTCCCTCCGTTGTCACCCTCGTCCTGTCTCTGGTGATTACCCGTTTAGATTATTGTAATGCTATCTATGCAGGCCTCCCCTCTTCCCAGCTCCGCCATCTCCAATTAGTACAAAATGCTGCCGCCCGTCTCATCACCTGCTCCCCTGCGCGTTCCCACGTGTCTCCTTGTCTCTTCACCCTTCACTGGCTCCCGTCAAATTTAGGTTTATCTTTAAAATTGCTCATCATCACACATAAGGCTCTTCACACTAGCACCCCCCATCATTCACCTTCAGCCCTCTCCACGCCTTCTCCGCTCGGCCCACGGCAATCGTCTCTTTCTCCCTCCTCCTGCCCAGGCCCATTTGGAACTCACCCGACACTCCGCCTTTTTCTTTTTAGGCCCCGCCCTGTGGAACTCGCTCCCCCTATCTCTCCGTACTGAACTGTCCTATCCCCGCTTTAATGCTCTCCTCAAGACCCATCTCTTCTTTCAGGCCTTCGATCTCCCACCCCCTGCCGATGGTGCTTCATCCCCCAGCCATGCCCCTCACCTTCCATAATACCTCCCCATATGCCCTCTCCTACCTTCCCTTCTCCCTCCCGTTTCCTGTCATCTCTCCCCTCTTTGGGCCTTTCCAGTCTTCTATCTTATTAACTGTCTCTCCCTGTCCTATTGTTTTTTTGGCGTTCCTTTCTGACTTTGCTTTCAGTAGCCTACCCTTTTGTATTGTACACTGCCCTGACGCTTTGGCCTGGGCGGTTTATCAAATTCTGCGAATAAAGATAAAGGTGGTGAACTGGAATAGAAACTGATTGAATGATAAATGGCTGATGGTGGTGGTCAGTGGAATTCAGTTGGAGGAAAGAAAGATGAGTCGTGGAGTGTCTCAAAGACTGGTCCTGGGTGAGGCGGATTCTGCCCAATATCTTTGTGAGTGATATTGCTGAAAGGTTAGAAGAAAAAGTCGACCTTCTCATGGATGACACAAAGGTTTGCAACAGAATGGATGCCCTGGAGGGAGTACACAGCATAAAAAAGGTCTAATGCCTGGCAGTTAAGATCTAATGCAAAGAAGTGCAGAGTGATGCCCTGTGGGTGTAGAATCCAAAGGAGTTAAATGTGATAGGCAGCGAGGGGCCGATTTGAATGTACCAGAAAAGAGACCTCGGAGTGTTAGGGTTGAAGGAGCTCAAGGTACCGAAACAAAATGACAAGGCAGTGGCCAAGGCCAGAAAGATGCTAGAGAGAGGCATAACCAGCAAAAAGGAGATGATCATTCCCCTGTACAGGTCCATTGGTGAGGCCTCTGTGTTCAGTTTTTGAGGCCGTATCTTGATAAGAAAATAAAAAGACTTGCGAAAACGACTAAGATGGTGTGGAATGTGCATCAGAAGACATATTAGAAGAGACTTGAAAGCCTGAATATGTATATCCTAGAAGAACAAAGGGATAGGGGAGATATGATACATTTAAATACTTGAAAGTTATTGAAGAATGAACAAATCAACCTTTTCCAAAGACGGGGATGCTATTGAACCACAGGACATGAAATGAAGCTGAAAGGAGTAGAGGAAGGAACAACACTCAAGCAGAAATTACTGAGAGAAGAGGTCAGTAAAAAATACTACAACAGACGAAAATTGTTATTGAAAAGTGTTTTAACATCACGGAATAAGATACAAGCCATCAATCAGCTGGCAATTCCTGTACTCTCATATAGCTTTGGGACTGTGGACTGACCTCTTAAAAGACCTTGAAAAACTGGATGTGCAAACAAGAAAGCTCTTTCATGTCCATGAAGTAATTTACAAGAACCAGTGAATGCCAAGACTATACATCCCTAGAGCTGAAGGAGGGCTAGGACTTACAGCGATTAATTACACCTATAGAGCTACTATCATAGGCCTCGAGGCTTACCCTACAGCATCATCAGATCTAAATAAGCAAAAAGTGTTAAAATATGAAAGAAAACTTCCAGAATCTGCCTCCATCATCAAACTTGGACAAGCGTTCCAACGAGTAGAAGGAAAGAGTGAAAATCCACAACACGGAATGAAGTAATAGAATTTGCAAAACAAGAGAAAAAACACTCTTCAAAAATTACATCAGCAAATGAGGTAAAACAAGTGGCAAATGCACAAATACAATTGGTTCTTGCACTGCAAGGACAATCAGTACAGGGACCACAAAAATGCTTCCACCTCATAAATAAGAAAAAAACGCACATCCTCTTATTTCCCCTTCTGTGTTACAGAGCTCCCCGTGCGTGCCTCTTTGGGGGCCAGTCTTGCATTCTCCTGCTCTGGAGAGACAGACTGGAACTACTCACACCAAGACAGCTTTAATGCAAGAGGACAGGGGGCTCAGAGGCAGGTATTAAAAGGAAGCAGATTCGAGGGCTCAAATGGAAAGGCTGGCAAACAGAAAGAGAACATAAGATCGTCTGTGACTTTGCACACGCAAGACACAGATGTTTCAGCACTCTCTCTCTCTCTTGTTTCTTGTTTGGATCATCCTGCATCCTTGTAAGCAATGTTGAATTTGTGACGGCCTTCGCATCACATGTCCCTGAGATTGCGAACCCAACGATTCTGGGGTTGCATGGGGAAATAAATAAATTAGTACATCGAAGAAACATGTTCAGTGACGTGACGTCACCACTGATACACAGCATCTGCCTCAGGCTAGAGAAATATTAATCAGTCTAGCCTCACAGCAGAACAACAACTCTCACCCCTAAATCATAATGTTTACGAAATGTAAATAGAAGACTCCTACTCCCGAGGCTCCCAGAGGCCTTCCAAAATGGCTGGCTCAGACAACCGTTTCAGAGTTCTTAGGGATTATTTACAGCTGACATTCCAGTCTTCAAACAATTCGAGAGAACTTTATCTGAAATGTATCTGGGGGGTGGAAGATGTTCTTCAGATGCCATTCAGGGCTTCATTTCATAGCCTAACAGCCGTGTCTGAAGACGCCACGACTCAGTGTTCAGAGATACGCACAGCCAGTCACTTGAGCAGTGTCCATAAAGCATCGATTTGTAGATACAGAGAGGGGGAAAAGATGCCATTTCTCACTCATTAGGAGTGTGTCACGCTCATTCGAAGGCCCTCTCACTCTCACATTTTTTTGAGGTCCTTCTCTCACTCATTAGAGCCTCGGCACCAATGCACTGAACCTTATCACTCTTTCTTGAGAGGAAAACTTAAGAAGAGAAAAGCCGAATGGCTGTACCACTGGGAAGAAACTTCCGTTATGCTGCCTCCCCCTCCCCCATCCATTTTTCCTGCACCTACAAGAACATATGCACAAAGTTCTAGCCACTGAGTGGAAGGCCGCTTTCAGATCACAGAACTTAGCCCCTTTTGCATATAGCATGTGGAGGTAGGGATTGAAATGTGCAGGTTGGGGTGTTTACTCTTACCCCAGTATTTTACAAAAGGCTCTGCTGAATGCAGAGCCTTTTATAAAATACATTTAAGGACGTGCAGGAGTGTACACGTGCTTGTCAGCACTCTTCTGGGTTATTTTAGAAGCATCCCTGTGTGTAAAGATTGGCTTCTCAATGTGTAAATTGCCCACTGATGCAAATAGTGATTTTAGAAAGCGATCCACATCACATCCAGATTTCAAGGAGGGGTGGTTAGGGTATGGAGAGGGAGTGGTTTGGATGGACTTGAAATATCGACATGTATATCCCCTTTTTAAAATGGAACATACATCTATATAAATAAATTCTAGACATAGGCAGGTAATATGCCTGTTTGAAGGAGCAGGTGTAAAGACTGAGGACAGCCCCCTGCCACAATCACTCTCCTGATATCTGATCAGGTGTGGATTTCAGGGGGCTATAATGGGGGGGGAAGGGTCTGATGTCAGGGGGGGATGATTGGAAGGAGATCAGATGTCAGAGGATGATTGGAAAGGGGAATCCTGTGTTGGGCGGTGATCCAGAGGAAGAATCCAATGTTGGGGGTGTCGAATGGGGGATCCAATGTCATGGAGATGAGTGCTTGGGGTTAAGTTGTCGGGGAGGGTCTTGTGTTGCTGGTGGAAGGGGATTAGGGGGTGCATGGATATCAGGAGTAGCAATTTTAAAGAACTCTTCACCTGCACATGGAGCTTTTGAAAATCCGTCTTCCTGCTGGATGTGGTTTGTCCTGCACGTCCTTACAGGAATTTTACAAGAGGCTCTGTGTTTGGCAAAGCCTTTGTAAAATACAGTGGGGAATTTTCCACGTCCTAACCTTAACATCCTAATTGCCCCGTGCTCGGCCTATCTAAAACTCGCCTTCATATCAACTGGCTCACCATTATCTACTCATTTACACCTTCAAAAAATTGAATAAATTGGTAAGGTACGATTTGACTTTGCCGCATCCATGCCGACTCATTCCCATTAAACTGCATCTAGCTATGTGGTCCGCAATTTTGTTTTTTTTAGTATAATTTCAACAATTATCAGGCTCACTAGCCTATAATTTCTAGGATCCATTTTAAAAACTGGCATTACACTGTCTGGGCTCCAGCATCGTGGCCATTTTGAATGATAGGTTACAGATTATATGTAACCATCTGCTCCCCCCATGCACACTTCTTTGCAGGTTGCACTGTCTCTGGTTCCCCTCCTAGCTTTTCAGTTGCTCTGTTGCTACTGGGAAAAATCCAGTTCTGCAGCAGCAGGATAACTGGCTTGGCTCCCTGCATTCACTTTGCAGTTTTTTTAACCCTTCGAGGAGGGGGTATTTCGATACCTAACTGTGCCACAACAGTGGCCACATCCCATGGATTCATCTCAGAGGGGCAAAGAAACATTTTCTAGAATTAACGGGACATCCTCACCCAGATCATCCAGAAAAGGCGAATCCAGTCCTTGCTTTGCCCCTTTGCATGCATGGGGATGTAGTTCTAGCTTTCTCAGGGAAATTAGAAGTAGAACCCCATGCATGCAATGTGGTAAAACAGAAGCAAATCAGCCTGTCTTGGGTGCAGCTTCAGCAAGTAATATGCCTGCACACATCAGAAGAGAAATTAATCATTCAGGGATATTAATCTCCCCTGAGACAGAACCTCTATTCAGGTTCACTGTTCCCTCTAAGCTGTGCGCGTGTGCGCGCGCACACACCTTGCCGAGCGAGCGCACATACTTTATAACAGAGCGCACAAAAATTACGCTTCTGATTCAGATAGAAAACAACACAGACGTCTTAAAATTTAAAAGTTGTTGTGTATTTACGGTTTTCACAAGTTCTACAATATTTTCTAGTGCAATCAATGTGGTGTACATACTGTATTCTGATGTGTAGTCAAATTTTAAAGTATATAACTCTGAGTGTCGTTATGTGGCGCACAAAAATCTAACCTTCCTTCAAAAGCTGCACAGCTGATATTTTATGCGCACACAGCCTACAGAAAATTAGAGGGAACATTGTTCAGGTTCTATTACTGAATGAATTTACCTATTATTACGGCAAAGTGAAATGGATAATAAGGACAGAGAGCGGTCCAGGACCCAATCCCCAAATCCCTCATAATTACTGGTGCTTGTATAAGACCTTTTTCTTATACAAGCACCAGCTGCATTCTGCCTCCTCTTGAGACGTCTCTACTGAAATAACTCTTAACGTCCTTCTCAGAAGATCACTCCCTAGCAAGGAATGGCATATGAGTTAGCAAATGAAAGTGGTGTCATTTAATGCCTTATTTTATAAAAAGTTAGCTCCTCTTGGATCAATACGCTATGAATAAAAGGTGAGGTGAAAGAGGCTGTTATAGCCAAAAATACACCTTTAAAAAAAGTGGAAAAAAAGATCCAAATCAAGAAAACAGCATGGGCAAGTTAGATAGAAAGCATTGATAAGGCAGGCAAAGAGAGAATTTTAAAAGAAGCTTGTGGTAGAAGCAAAAACTCATAATATAATCTTTTTTTTAGATACACTCAAAGCAAGAACTATTAGATGATAGAGGGGATAAAAGAGGCACTAAGGGAAGGCAAGACCCTAGTACAGAGACAAAAAAAATTAATTCTTTGCTTTGGCCTTTACTGAAGATGATGTAGGGGAGATACCTATCCCAGAAATGATATTTAAGTGTGAAGGAATTGAAACAAATCTCGGTGAACCTGAAAGATGTAATAGGGCAATTTGCCAAACAAAAAGAATAGCAAATCATCCGGACTAGATGGTATACATCCCAGAGTGCTGAAAGAAATGAAAAATTAAATGGTAAACTATCTTTAAAACCATTTATAGTATCTAAAGACGCAAAGGTGGTCAGTGTAAGGCAAATTTTTAAAAAGGATTCCGGGGTAATTCAGGAAACTACAGACTGGTGAGCCTGACATTGGTACCAGGGAAAATGGTAGAAATCATTATAAAGGACAAAATTGCTCAACATATAGATAATCATGGTTTGATGGGACAAAGTCAACATGGATGTGGCTAGCGGAAGTCTTACATCACCAATCTGCTCCTTTTTTTTAAACGTGTGGATAAACATGTAAATAAGGGTGAGCTGGTTTATATAGCATATCTAGATTGTCAAACATTTTCTGAAAAAGTCCCTTATGAGCAACTCTTGAGGAAATTAAAAAGTCACCGGATAGGAGGCAATGTACTGGTTTGGATTGGGAACTGGTTAAAAGCTAGAAAACAACGTAAATCTACATGGTCAATTTTCTCAATGGAGAAAGATGAATAGTGAAATGCCCCAGGAATCAGTGCAAGCCCACTACGTTTTAAGATATTTTTAAATGATCTGGAAATGGGAACAAGAAGAGAAGTGATCAAATTTGCAGATGGCATACAATTATTCACAGTTAATCACAAGAAGATTGTGAGAAATTGCAAGAGAGCCTTGCGAAACTGGACAACTGGGCATCCAAACGGCAGATGAAAGTTAATGTGGACAAGTGCAAAAATATGCACTTAGGGAAGAACAACCCAAATTACAGCCGCACAATGCAAGGTTCCACATTAGAAGTCACCACTCTGGAAAAGGATCCAGGTGTCATCATGAATAATCCTCTGCTCAGCGTCCAGCGGCAGCCAAGAAAGCTAACAGAATTCTAGGAATTATAAGGAGAAGCATGGAGAATAAAACAGAATATCATAATGCCTTTGTACTGCTCCAT
Source organism: Ichthyophis bannanicus (assembly GCA_033557465.1). Classification (NCBI taxonomy): domain Eukaryota; kingdom Metazoa; phylum Chordata; class Amphibia; order Gymnophiona; family Ichthyophiidae; genus Ichthyophis; species Ichthyophis bannanicus. Next base: position 73,158,880 of record CM066032.1, read on the forward strand.
GGTACGGCAGCACCTTGAGAATTGTGTTCATTTCTGCTCACCGTATCTCAAAAAAGACAAAGTGGATTTAGAAAAGGTACAGATCAAAGGACCAAAGGTACAGACCAAAGGAATTATGACCAAAATGATCAAGGGGATGAAAGGATACCGCTATGATGAAAGACCAAAGAAGTTCGGGCTCTTCAGTTTGGAGAAGAAATGCCTGAGAGGTTAAGACAGAGGTCTATTAAAATAATGAGTGGAGCGTAATGGATAAACAGAAAAAGGTTGTTTACTCTTTCAAAACGTACGAAGACATGGGGACCTAAACTAAAACTACTAAGTGGTACATTTAAGACTACTAGGAGGGAATATTTTTTTATTCAATGCATAATTAATCTCTGGAATTCATTGCCGGAGGACTTAGTAAACGTTGGTGGTGTAGCTGAGTTTAAAAAAAAAAGATGGCAAAAAAGTCCATACACCATTATTAAGGTAGACTTGGGGAAATTCAGAGTGTGCTTCTGGGATAAGTAGCATGAAATCTGTCTGCTTTTGGGATTCTGCCAAGTACATGTGAGCTGGATTGGTTACTGCTAGGAACCAGGATACTGCTGGGAAACAGGATACTGCATTTGATGGATCCAGTATGGCAAATTTTATGTTCTTAAGCCTGGTTAAGAGATACTTAGAAAGTTGAAGCTAATAAGTAGTACATTGAAGACTAATAGGAGGACAGATGGCAAGATGGCGGCATGAGCAGCTGCACGGGCAAGTGAGCTCTAAATTGGTTGAGACTGTTCGATCTGAATGCCTCGAAAAATGAATGGAAAAGCCCCAGCGGCTACCTCTGCCTTAAAGCCGAAGGCTTTGGTCCAATCTCTCCTTCCATTCACTTCAGCTGTTCCAGTGCAGCACTTTCCCTCAGTTATGCCTGCCACCTCAGCAGCAGATGCTAGCAAGAGTGGACCATCTTTGAGGCCCAAGCAAAGAACAGCCTCGCCCCACCATGACCAGCTGCTAATGCTGCAGGTAAGGTGAAGGAGCCCGTGGTGGAATCCCAGAGTTCATTCTCTGGTGGAGGTTCCTTCAGCGTTGGAGTCTTCATTGGAGGGTTCCTTGGAATCATTGGTTTGAGGAGTTCACTCGTCGGTGACTGTGAGACCAACTGGGATGCTATTAAGGCATTTGATTCCTCTTTGGCTTCTTATGCTGCTAATTTGAAGTTTCAACCGGAATAAGTCTCAACCAAAGCAACAGAACATGAGCTGGTTCTGGCACAGCAGGCTGCAAGGTTAGAGTGAGTGGAATCTGCAGTGGAGAACCTCTAGACTGTGAGTACTGCCCAGCTGAGGGAGAAACATTTTGAATAAGAAACTTTTGCTTCTGGAAAACAATGTTCACAAGAATTTAAGATTTCTTAACTTCCTGAAGTGTCTTTTGATTCCACCTATGGACATGCTAACAAAATATCCAGAAGTATTATTCAAAATTCCTGGGGAAGAGATTCCACCAATTGTCTGGACCCAGTGCTTGTCCCTCAACCCCCATACGGGGGAAGCGGGTGGAGGTTTATTGGTAAAGATGTTCACAGCAATGAGTGCACTAATACTGATACATATATGTGTTAACCTGTGGGAGCTTTTGGATCACCAATGTTATGGTTTCGATCCGTGGCCAAGATTTATAAGCCAGGATCAATTGACCCAATGGTGCTGAGATCCTTTACTCCCTTAAATGATGTTGCTCAGATATAGTGTTTCTGGTATAGTGTTACTAAGTGAACCTTGGCAGCAGCACTCACTTCATCCTCCTTCCCATGAGCCGCAAGCCTGTCGAGGAATCAGTCTTACCTCCTCCTCCACTTCACCTTCTAAGTTTCACGTTATGCAGCCGGTACTGAAGCGTCCCAAATGAATGGATATCCATATTCACAAGTGATTTTTCATTCGGTTTCCTTTCCGAGCCCAGCATTCCAACCAGGCATTCTTAGATAGCAGAAAACATAACACAGGTGTGTGCTGTTTCCATATTGCACTCTTGCAGTACTCCACAGTTACCCAAACCAGTTCAGCATCCATGGAGAGTCTCTTAATTTTCAATTATAAGTAAGCAGAACAAGGAACTTGCCGTGACAGCTGAACCATAAGGATAGCACTGATTCTGATACAGTCCAGCAGAATGAGTCTGTCTGAGTTAATTGCTTCAGTTGAATGATTACTGCCAGGGTGAGACTGTGGGATTAAATGAATAACCAGATGCCAGAGCTGAGGATGGAGTGGATGCTGGAAGTTGAATTCTGAAGCATGGACTGAATGGTGAACCAGGAAATAGCTGATAGAATTCCAGGGGGATAAAGAGGGAGAGAAAAAGGCTATGGAGTCTTGCTTTCTGTATCCAAAGACGGAGATTTCTGCTCTAGATGGAGGGTGCACATGATTACCCAGCTAGGTCTCAGCAGACTGGAAGGAGCGGACTACATGCAACATTTAAACTATCAGAGCAAGGATTATATGCTTGCCCCGGCTTACAGCTCAGTTTTATGTGTCATCAAGTCAGTGCTGACTCCTGACAACCCAGCAACCCCTGGATTTTCTTGGCAAGATATGACCAGAAGTAAGTTGCCAGGCCTTATCTTCCAAGGCAAGGGAGGGTAAAGTGACTTGCCCAAGATCAGAAGGAGTGTCAGTAGAAACTGAACCCCAATCACCTGGGTGCTAGGGTGCTGCTCTAACCACTAGGCTACTCCTCCACTCCTACAGCTCAGTACAAAATATAATGAAAACATGCACACACATTGTGGGGGCAGAGCAAGGCAGCAGGACCAGGCAAAGAACAAATTCATTTGCTTGTGCAGGCTCTCCAGGTCTGGGTGTAGATAACAGGAACTATTCCTGAGAGGCTTTAAGTGCAGTTCTTTGTGTAGAAGACAGTGGACATAATTTTTAAAATGTTCACAAGATTCTCCTTTCCTGGACGTGCTTTTTTTTTTTTTTTTAACATGCGGGGCACGGATGGGACTGGGGGGGGACCAGGGGATATTACCCGCAGCCTGACCCTGGCCCTAGGAGGCCAGATTGTGGGTTGGGCTGCGGGGAATAAACACTTTTTGCAGGCGACCGGCATTGCGGCTTTTAATTGGAGCCGTGGTGCCATGGCAATAGGACGCCATGGCACTGCGACTCCATTTAAAAGCTCTGACTGAGTTAGTCAGGCTGTGCATGTACATGAAGGCTGGACTGAATCGCAGTTCTGTCCTGCACGTAAATGCCTGTTCATGATTCTGATCCCGCGGGGCAAGACATGCCCCGTGGGATCAGAATTGCGATCCCCTCTGTACTTCAGGCTCAGACCAGACCTACAGAGGAAATCTACGTCCTGATCGGAATGAGCCTGTATATACTTTCTTTATCTAGAGTATCTATATGTTTATAGTGTAATTACTCACCTGTAATAGGTGTTCTCCGGGGTCAGCAGGAATCAGTCCTCACATATGGGTGACATTGGCGCCAACGGAGACTGCATGGAAGGATCTCCCCAGCTTTCAAAGAAAGCCTTTGTGAGATGCACTATGCATGCGTGGTCCCTTCTCACCCAAGGGTGCCATCTTGCCTCATTCAAATAACATAACTAAAGGCTGCAAAAGTAAAATATGGTAAAAAAGCAACTCCAAGGGGAGGAGGGAGGGTTGTGAGGACGGATTCCTGCTGTCCCCGGAGAACACCTGTTACAGGTGAGTAACTACACTTTCTCCAGGAACAAGCAGGAAGTCAGTTCTCACATATGGGATGCCCCAGCTAAAGGTTACCGAGGACCTGTACTAAATGCCATGGGAGACGAGAGAAGGTGAGCAGTGAGCTGCAGCAGTTGAGTCCCAACTGAGAGACTCTCGAAGACCCAAGTGTCCAGCGAGGAACCAGCACTCCAGTAGCCTGATCACTGAAGGGTTGGAGGGAAGGAGTTGCCTACACCCCGAATAGATTACAAAGCATGGCCTGGCCAAGGGCGCTGTCCCATCAGGACTCCCTCTCCAAGCAGTAGTGAGCTGCAAAAGGTATGGACCAAAGACAAGGTGGCGTCCCAGCAGATTTCCGTTACAGGTACGGAACTCAGATTTGTCATGGAGGTAGCCATGGCCCTGATGCGGTGCACTGTGACCAAGTGGTCCAGTGATATCCCAGCTTGCTCATAGGTGAGGGAAATGCAATCAGCCACCCAAGTGGACAGAGTTCGCTTGGCCACTGGAAGCCCCAGTGGACTAGGATCATAGGAGATGAAAAGCTAAAATGCTTTGTGGTGGTCCCGAGTTTGTTGTAGATAGAAGGACAGGGCCCTTTTACAATCCAGAGTATGGAGAACAGTCTCCACCTTGCTGGCATGAGGCCTCAGGAAGAAGGTGGGGAGCCTGATTAAAGTGGAAGGGGGACACCACCTTTGGCAGAAACTTGGGGTGTGTAAGGAGCACCACCCTGTTCTTGTAGATCCTCGTGCAGGGAAGCTCGGCCATCACATCTTGGAGCTCGCTGACCCTGCAAGTCAACATAAGTGCCATGAGGAAGACAACCTTCCAGGAGAGGTACCGCAGGGGGCAAGTAGCCAGGGGCTCAAAGGGTGGCTTAGTGAGCTGTGAGAGCACCACATTGAGATCCCACTCCGCTGTTGGTGGGCAGACGGTAGGCTTGGACAACATAAGACCCTGCAGGAAATGAGAAACAAGGGGCTGAGCCGAGAGGGACTTGCCCTCAACGGAGTGGTGGTGCATTGCAATAGTGCTCAGGTGCATTCTGACTGAGTTGGACTTCAGTCCCACCTGGGACAGGTGGAGTAGGCACTGGAGTACTAGCTGCACCAAGCAGGAGAACGGATTTGCCTGCCTTTCAGTGCGCCATACTGAAAATCGACAGTTAAAGGCATATGCCCTTCTCGTAGAGGCCTTGCAGGAGGCCAGAAAGACCTCCTCCACATATCGTGGTGAAGGGAGCTAGAGCTACCCTTTCAGCAGCTATGCAATGAGCGACAGGGACCCCAGGTTGGGGTTTGTGAAAGTAGTCCTGCAGCATGGCCAAGGGGAATCCGAGATGCCATTGACAGGCAGAGAAGCAGTGGGAACCAAGGCTGCCTGGGCAACTGGGGGGCTACCAGTAACAATGATGCCCTGTCATGCTGGACCTTGAAAAAGGTCTTGGTGACCAGCGGTGTTGGCAGGAAGGCGTAGAGAAGGTCTTCTGTCCATGGAAAGAGGAACGCATCCGCCGCCAGTTAGGTTTCTGTCCTCTCATAAGGGAGAAAGGCATTGGCCTGGAGGTTGTCCAGTTCAGCCCCTTTGAACTCCAGGCCCTGAGTCGGAGAGAGGTGGAACTTGGGGTAGTTGATGACGAACCCCAGGTGCTGCAAGACATGGATGGTTGCGTGTTGTACCTCTGCAGCTGTGCCTCCCCTTATGAGCTTGTTGTCCAGGTAGGGAAAGATGAAGGCCCCTTGGAGATGAAGGTGGGAGGCAACCAGAATAAGGCACTTGGTGAAGGCCCTTGGCGATGACGGCAAGTCTGAAGGGTAGCACCCTGTTCAGGTAGTTTATTCCTCCCACCATAAACCAGAAATACTGTTGGTGGTTGGGAGGGATCAGGATTAGTGTATAAGCATCCTTCAGGTCTAAGGAGCATAGACAATCTCCCTGCTGGAGGTATGGCAGCAGTGTTCCAAGGGAGAGCATCTTCAACTTCTCTCACCAGAAATCTGTTCAAGGTCCACAGGTCCAGGATGGGCCTGAGGTCCCCTGATCGCTTGTGAACGAGGAAATATCTGGAATAGAAGCCTTTGCCCCAGAGATGTTTGGGCACTGGCTCCACTGCCTTGTCCTCAAGGAGGCCTGTGAGCTCGGTGAGGAGCAGAGTTCGGTGAAGGAGAGGCCTTGTGGGTTCTCCTGGGAAGAACGAGGGTAGCATCTGTTGCAGGTGGAGGAGGTAACCCTTATTGACTACTTGCAGTACCCAGGAACTGGTGGTGATGGAAGACCATCTGTGGGCAAACAGGGCAAAACGCCCCCCTATGGGCGGCTGAGGGTCTCATGGGAGAGAGGAGGCCATACCTAAGGAGTCAAAAACTCCCTCCAGGCTGGGCCGGGGCTAGTGCCTGGGTCTAAGGGTTCTTAGGCTTGCGGGGGCTGTGACTTTATCCCTTGGACTGTTGTTCCTGCTGTGGGGCAGAAAAGGCCTGGTACTGTGGGGCATTACCAAAAACCTCTTTTTTCTTGGAAATAAATGCTTCTTCCCCGAGTCTTACGGGAATGCACCAAGGTCTTCGTCGAGAATCTGATCCTGGTCTGGAACTCAGTCTCTATTTCTGCAGCCTTTTCTGACATGGGTTTTCCAAAAAGGTTCTCTCTGGTGTAAGGGACATCAATGAGTTTGTCCTGGACCCATTGCTTGAGATCAGACAACTGCAGCCATGCCTGGCATTGGGGCTCGATGCCCACAGCAGCCACTCTGGCTGAGGCTTCGAAGCGATAATATGCTACTCAAGACAGGAACTTCGAGCATTTCTTGACTGCCGAGGCCAGTGGTTTGACCACTGGAGAGGTTCCCCATCGAGGCCGGCAGAGAAACCGGTGAGCTCCCTCGCCAGTTTTTTGAGGTACATACCGATGTACAACTGGTAGAATTGGACTCGGCAAGCCAGCATCAAGCCCTGCTAGCATTTTCGGTCGAGGGCATCCAAGGTCTGTGCCTCCCTTCCCGGTGGCACCAAGGAATGGGTCTTTTGGCTCTTGAGTTGGTGCATGACTGACTTGACGACCATAGAATTGTGAGAGAGCTGGGTTTTTTTGGAACCCAGGGCTTCAATGGACTCGGTACATGGAGTCAAGCCATCTAAAAGTGCGGTACATAAGCATAAATAAATAAATAAATCTACTCACATTGGGCACCGATGCTGGTGTTTCCCATACATGAAGGAGGAGGCACTCAAGAATTGGAGGGACTGGTGCTGTGACAGCCTTCTTTGGAGGGGCCTCATACTGGAGGATTTCAAGTCCCCCTCCGCCTCTGTCTCAAACGTGAGTGCCTTTGCCGTATCCTGCATGAAGTCGAGGAAAACAACGTCCTCGGGCAAGGAACAGCAGTGGGACACCGGAAGAGAGGGGTCCGAGGACATGTCTCGGTGTTGCTGGATGTCCGGGGACTTCTCGTCCTCGGTCTGCCAGTCTGACTTGAAGTCAGAGAAAGAATCCAAGGCTCTGCGGCTCCCATGGTTGAGGCCTGAGCCTGAAGGCCCGTGACCTCTGGAGGACCTGCAGTCCAAGCCATGTGCACTTGCCAGAAAGGATCTGTGTCCCGAGGAATGGGACCAGGACCTCATCTGCTACTGATGGCTCTCTCAAGACTGGTGGCGCTCGAGGATCAGCTCAACAACCTGAGAAGCCCTCGAGGTCGAGGGTCCGGTCGCCAGGGCAGATGAACTGGAGGAACCGGACATCAATGCCTGCTACTGGGCCAGGAGGGCTGTGATACTGTGCTTCAAGGCCACCATCCCGGTTTCCATGCCAGATGGCTCTTCAGCCTTCAACGCAGGCACCAATGGCTTCGGGCCCTGCGTTGGTTCTGTCAAGAGGGAGTCCTCGAGCAGGATGGCCTTGGGGGTCTGAGGTTAGGTCGCACAATGCTGATAACTCCTCCTGGGGCAGCTTGTGAGACTGCTCCTGCTCCGACTCCTCGGACTCACACCGGGAACTGCAGGACCTAGTGTGGGATTTACCCACTTTTCCTGACCTGTCCTCCGAGGTGGCCTTCAAGATTTTTGAACTCTTCTTGTGTTCCACCTCTAGGGAATTTCTTTCAGAGAACCCGAGGTAGCCCGGGCATCACGGGGTGAGCACTGAGATACTGGAGGGGGCCCTGGAACATGGTGTCACCGGGGAATCCAGCGCAGGGTTGGATTTATGGAAGAACTTCTCCTGCTGCAACTGACTGCTCTTGATGGCCTCTGCAGACATGGACTTGCAAAGGTCACAGCGCAGGTTGTCATAGTCTGGCCCGAGGCAATGGAGGCAGCAGTTATGTGGGTTGGTGAGGGACATCATATTACTGCACCAATCACATTTTTGAAGCCTCTGGAGGCCATGGGAAAAACAGGCCCATCAACAAGGGTGAGGGTCTGAGGCCTACCAGCCAAAAAAGAGCACAAAGCTCTGGTTGAGGGACACCTCGAGAAAAACAAGAAAACAAACCGAGGAGCAATACAGAGGCGAACTGGCTCGGGGGTGGGAAGAGTACACATTTTTCTGGGGAAATGGGACAGACGTCCAGTGGGCTCCATGGAAAAAAGGAGACTGAGGCAAGATGGCACCCTTTGGCGGGAAGGGAACCATGCATGCATGGTGCATCTTTCAAAAGCTTCAGCGCTCCGTCACCCATATATGAGGACTGATTTCCTGCTTGTTCCCAGAGAACAAGCTAGTAGTAATGTTTCCATCCCAAGTGAAGACTAAACTAATTTTTCTAGGGCAACTAGATGGTCCCCGGTCATCAAGGACATACTGAGCTGATTCTCTTTTTTATTCCATTGTACATGCTATAAGAAAGAAAGTGCATATGTGTATGTCTCTCTCTCTCTCTCTCTATATATATATCTATCTATCTATATATATCTATCTATATATCTATATATATATATATATATATATATCGATATCAACATCTATCTATATATGTATATATCTCCCTCTATGTATAGAGGTTGATACACACACACACAAGAGATGGATAGATATCTATATCTATATACACACATACAACAAGTCAATACTTACAATGGGACAAAGCCAAGATTGGCTTACACTGTACCTAAAGACCTGAAACCAGTTGATACACCTATGACAGGGCTTCCTAAACCTGTCTTAAGGGGCTCACCCTCAGTCCAAAAATTCACAATGAATATTTCTGAGATAAATTTGCATACACTGGAAATCCAGCATATACCAGTTTATCTCACGCTCGCTCACTGGGAGTGGGAAGCCCAGCGCTATGATATGTTAAACTCAAAAAGGTCCCATGAATACCACAGTTCTAACAGCTGTAATTCAGTTGTTCTCATGAAGACTTCAATTTACATAAGATTCTTTGTTTTTCTATCCATAAATACTTCAATGATAACAACTGAACACCATCTTTAAGGCTGTTGCAGTCATGATATTCATGGGACTTGAGTTATATATTTATCAGTGTCTGACCATCTTCTAGGCTCTATTGATTTTGCTATGCTATGACAAAACAATGAGTGTATTTTCTCATTAACACAAATGAAAAAGTGAACCCCAGCAATATATTCAGAAAGATAATTGATAATTTTTTAAATATCGTTCATTGTTGCTAGAATAATGATTCATGCATTATTCACATTTAGTAAGCAGATCTATGATGCAGAGATAATATTGACCTTAGGTTCTCAGGTAATTAGCGATTAAATTATGCTAAGAGCTACGGAGGCCAACCACTTTACAGTCATAACTTGTTGAAAGGCAAACAGATCTATCAGATGGCGAGAAGGGCATTGAAGGGGTTCCAATAAAGTACAACTTTTGCAGACTATAAATGGACCACCAGAATGTGTTTCCCATGTTTATAAATTCAAAGTTCTGAGAAAGCCATTTTAGAAGGGTAAAGCGGCATTTACACAAGTCCAAATCTAGTTTACATGTGTAAATGGAGTGGAGGAGTGGCCTAGTGGTTGGGGCAAGGTACTTCAGGCCGGAAGGTCGGGGGGGGGGGGGGGGGTTAAAATCCCACTAGAGGACAGCAACCTTGGGCCAGAAGGACTGGGGTTTCTAGTCCCACAGGTGCTCCTTGTGGTCTTGGGCAAGCCACTTAACCCTCCATAGCCTATGTTCCCTGTAAAATAGTTATCTCCAAGTTATAATGCCCTGTTCAATGTAATTTCAGTTTGTTCAATGTAAACCGCACTGATGCAGAATAGCACGGTATATAAGAGAATATAAATAAATAAATAAATACCTGGTTTACATGTGTAAAGACCTGGTGAAAAGCGGGATATAAATACAGTTAAATAAATAAATAAATAGTGATTCTAGAAAACCTACTACTTCCATATGTACTGTATATCCACAGCACATACAGATGTCAAGAGGGCATGGAGTGGGCGGACATTTAGAAGATACACATGGAGGGTGATTTTATAAATCCCTACTCAGTGTCCGTGCATTGCCATGCACATATCTGGGGCCAATTCTATAAAGTAGCGCACACGTGTACTTTATAGAATAGGGGCATATGTCAACCTTGTCACAGCAGGTATAACTGCACGCACCTAGATTGGTGAGGAAGCGTGAATATGTTACAGCATTCTCTAATATACGTGCATAAATTTAGGTCCTGCCTATGCTCCACGCAAGCTCCGCCCCCAGGCACATCATTACAGAAAGTATGAACGCTGGGACTTAGCGCGTGTGCTTGCAGAATAGTAATCACCCAAAGCACGCAATAGGGACTTATGCATGTGTCTAACGCCTATCCTTCCATGTGCACTAGATAGAATCAGCCCCATACTGCCTATTTTACAAGGGGAATACATACGTATTTCAAAAGAATTCCCTGTCATCCTTTAGGTTTCTTCAAAACCATGTATAAATGTGAGCTAACTGCTCATTTGGACCTTCGATGTGCAAAATCTGGCACATATACATGCAACCCCTCGCGTGAAGCTACTGTTTTCTTGCACATACCAGCAAATGAGGATGTACTCCTGATTTTCAAGACTCTCAGACAAAATGGTCAGAGTACCTAAAGAATAAGTAAGCCTTCAACACACCTTGGAGACCTCTAAGGTCCTGTCAAGGAGCATACCTAACTGTGCCCTCGCCGAAGAAAATGGCACGATGTGACACCCATCAGTGAGCTCTCTCAAGAGTAGCCCTCACCCTCTGGAAATGACTCCCACAGGGGCTATACCTAACACAAGAATTCCATTACTTCAGGAAGCAGATGAAAGCCTGTCTCTTCTCCCAAACCTTTAATGGCTGTAGCAACTGACCATCCAATTTAGTCTCAGTGCATCAAGACTAGCTTGCTGCATACCCTTTAACTGAGACCAGTTCCACTTTACAGGTAATTTACCCTCAGTCTAACGGTCCACTTACTTATTCTAATACGTTTGTCTTACCCATCTTGTCTCCGAATATGTCCCAACACACTTATCTTGTCTGCTGCCTATTAAAGATTTATCATATTGTACTGACATTGTGTGTGGATCCCTATTTTGTTTGTGTGTGTGTGTATATATATCTTTGTGGGTTGGTATATCTGCGTGGGTATATGTAAGAACATGCATTTGTTTGTGTGTCACTGTATATGTGCTTGAATATATGTACTGTGGCAAAGTCAGTTAGCCTGAGAGTGGAGGAGGTGAGAAGCATAACGAATTCACCCTAGTTAAGGGTCCCCTTCTAGGAGTGCAGGGAGAGAAAGCCACAGCCAGGTTTCAAAGACAGAAAACCCCCAGCTGGAACAGGTTTCAGCCAATGACTGATAAAGTAAGACAGAGGGATTGCAAGCACGAGGACCAAAGCCCTTACTTTAACAAGTGCACTGATTATTCTAATATCAGAAGGCAGGGGGATTACCAACACCTGGGAAAGAAAGAGGTGGGGTTAAGACCCTGGAGGTATAAGCCTGGGTTAGATTATGCAGAGAGGAAGAGACGAGAAGGAGAACAGCCGTGAGAGCAGCTGAGACAGAAGCAGAGAGAAGGAGTGGATTCTTGGAGAAGAGCTGAGCTACCCAGAGCTGAGAGAGCTGAATTCCCTGCAACAGGGTGGCAACAGAGGTGGGGGCCAGGAAGTGGAGAAACTTTCAGACCACCAGAGAGGTTGTCAGCTGAGCAGTCTGACCAGGTCGGCGAGTCAGAACCCATGCAGTTGGGAGAACCAGTGTCAGAGTTGGGGGAAGAAGATTGCTTTATGGATTGCTCTCTATGCCAAGCTCTAGACAGGAGGTCTTGAGGAAAAGCTAGCCCTGAAAGAAGTAATTCTCCTTGGAAGTTAACCATATGGCAGAAGCAGTGTGGAGGTAAATTCCTGTCTTTTTTAAAAGGGAAATTTACTGCAATGTAAGCCTGATCAGGAAGCTCTGATTCATGCTTGTTTGTCACCTGTGTTTGAACTGTGCAACAGCAAGAAAAGCCAAGTTAGCTGCTATAAGAGTTTTTGCTTGCTCCTCTCCTATATGAAAAGCCTGCTAAGAGTTTTGATAACAGCTTGGAATGTTTGTTTTGTTCTAAGTTTGGTTTCACGTAGAAATGCAGCCTAGAGAGGTTTTTGAGGATGGCAGAAGCCAAACTGCTGTAGAAGAATTAAGCCTGAATTTTTCTTTATGCTCTGATTAACAAGGACTAAACTGGAAAGTGGCAGCCTAGTTTCTAAAGGCAATTGCTTCTGCAAGTAAGAGGACTTTAAAAAGCCATTTCTGAGTTCTTTTGGTTTGTTTGCCATTATTTGCTGTACCTTAAGCAAATCCTACAGTTGCAATCCTGTAAATGATACCTTGAACCTGCTGTGTTTTGTTATGGAAATAAACTTTCTGTTACAAGCCTTACCCTTGGTTACCTCAACTACAAACCTTCTACTTAAAACACCAACATATTTCTAGCAGTACTATACTTCCCAGAAACCAACACGAAGAAATAAGCTGCTAGGAGCTGATAGAAGTTTTAAAGACTGAAAAATGTCCAGACCTGGTATTTAGACTTTTAGCTTCCAGACATGAATGTAAAAATCTGTAGAATCATGAAAAAAAGCCAGACAATTGTGAATCCTAACCTCCAAAATTCTTCTCACATCTGGTAGCACACTTTTAAATAATGGACTCTAGAAGTATGTCCCTAGCTTGTCAGTAATTTACCCTGCCCATGGCATAAGATACTAGCTGACAGTACCTATAGAGGGGCATTTTAGAAAGAACATCCAAGTGCAATCTTGGATATCTAAGCCAGAATATATTAAAAAAAAAGAAGGCACATCCAGGTGCTGACATGATTTTAAAATGTAGATGTGCCCAATATGAATGTCTGCTGGGGTGTCTACATAAACATCCCCGGAATAATTAGGGATAGCCTAATGGTTAGAGTAGTTGGCTAGGACGAGGGAATACATGTAGATAGTTGAAAGCCCACTGCTACTATCATTGCTATTGTGCTGAGTACTGGGGATGCTGAAGTGTTATCTTCTCTACACGCTCGAGATGTTTTTCAGCCAAAATAAGCACTTTCCCAATGCTTATTCATCCCTGCGGAGAGATATGATAGAGATCTATAAATTAATGAATGGAGTGGAATGGGCAAACGTAGATTGGTTGTTTACGCCACCAAAAAGTAGAAAAACTAGAGGACATGCAATGAAGCTACAATGTAGCACATTTAAGACTAATAAGAGAAAATATTTTTTTTTACTCAACACATAATCAAACTCTGGAATTCATTGCCGGAGGATGGAGTAAAAGCTGTTAGTGTATCTGGTTTTAAAAAAAGGTTTGGACAAGTTGCTGGAGGAAAGGTCCATAAACTATTAATAAAGAGGACCCGGGAAATCCACTGCTTACCCCAGGATAAGCATTGTGGAACCTCTGTGCCTTTTTAGGAACCTACCAGGTACTTGTGACCTGGATTGGCCACTCTTGGAAACAGGATACTGGGCTTGATGGACCTTGATCTGACCCAGTGTGCCATTTCTTATGTTCTTTATTATTTTATTGATTTAACATTTTTTTCTATACCGCTTTTCAGATTATCAAAGCGGTTTACGTGGAACTCAACATTTGGGATTACAGTGAACGAGCAAGGGATCCAATAACATATATACAAGTTAATTTATATACAGTAGCTTATGTGCAGTATGCTTATCGTAGTGAGGGTGTGTGCTACATTTTGGGGTTCAGGTGGAAATTAGGGTATTATGCAACATTACGTATCAGATCCAAAATATTCTTGGAATAAGTGGGTTTTCAGCTTCTTACGGAAGTCATTATTGTCTTCAATGGCTCTTAGGGTATTTGGGAGGGAGTTCCATAATGCTGGTCCATAGACTGAAAATGATCTCTGGCATGTTGCTTGGGAACTTCAGCCTTGTGTGGTGGGATGCTGAGCAGGTTCTGATTTTTGTCTCCTAGCTCTGGTGTTTGGGATATTTTGAATGAGTGTGCGCAAGCATTCTGAAGCTTGATTATGCATGGTTTCGAAGGTGATTGTGATAGCTTTGTATTTAACGCATGTTGATGTAGGAAGCCAGTGTAGGTTTATTAGTACAGGGGTGATGTGATCATGCTTTGGTGTCCCCGTGATGAGTCAGGCAGCAGTGTTTCATGTTAATTGGAGGGGGTAGAGGGTGTGCTTTGGGATGTCTAGCAGGAAGGAATTGCAATAGTCTAGTTGTGTGGTGATGATGGCTTGGCACACTGATTGGAAGTGCTTGAGGTCCAGAATTGGACACAGGTTGTGTAGGATCTTCATTTTGTAGTAAGCGGTGGTTGTAATATTCTGATGTGTATTTGCAGGTTCAGGTGTTGGTCTAAGGTGACTCCGAGGTATTTAATATTGGCTTTAAATGGAAGGGTGATGTTAATTTTGATGGTTTTTGGAGGGGAGTAGCAGGGGTCTCTGGATATGAATATGACTTCTGTTCAACTTGTATGTACACATGATACCTCTGAATTAATATACGTACAATCGATTTGTGAACTTAAACTTCTAGTGTGCATAAAATGCAGGTCAAAAAAACATTAAAAATGTCCCAAAATCAGGGTTAGTTAAAAATGAACACAAACTGAACATTTTTTGAGCCATGCGGCCCCCTCCCCACCCTCAAAAAAAACTGGTTTAGCCCATGCCGACATAGAGCTCATGGATGACTATTCTCTGCTGCACTTTGCACGTTCCTTTCACTGGCAAAATCTTGGCTACCCTAAGCAACATCTATCTGCCACTACAAGATTTACAAAGTCTCCGCCTCTCCTGCCTCAGGCAGCCAAGACCTGCTGATATTAATAATGATTTGAAGCAAGGGAGAAGGAGGCAGGGCAGAGATTGTGGAAGGTGACAGCTGATAGAATTATCTGCCCGTGCTAATCCCTTGTCCATGTTTACCGCCTCACAGCATGTGAGAGTGCATACCACAGAGAAACAAAAAGCTCCGCAGATCCACAGCTGCACCTTGCAAGCTTCACAGTGCCTGGTTTGTAGACACGTCTCTGCCTTTGCCTGTTAAAACCTTTAATCCTTGAAACTACTTTTCTCTACTAGAAGCCAGAGAGATATGTGTGCGTGTTTTGAGGTGATGGGAGAAGAAGAGGCAGAGCAATACCCACAGTGTGTCATGCCTGTTTTTATCAGCCCTTTAGCTCATAACGTCACTTCCACCAGTCTAGCAACTCTCTGCACTTCTGGAAGGGCTCACTTCTCAGCTAATAACTCTGCAGCTTTTAAGGCAACATAGCTAGCTCATGCCTCATGTGTGACCCTGGCTGCCTTTTTCCCTGCACATCACAGAACCTCAGTTCATCTCTGCCCTTATAAAACTGCCTGCCAAGCTGGAGTGCAATTTTTTTTCCTTCTCTCTTGTGGTAAAATTAGTTGCTGGCCAAAGACTTCCAAACAATGAAGGAAACGGGAAAAGAGAAATGTGGTTTATTGGTCCATGAAGGGAGACTGGCCAGCTCATATTGGTCTGGAACGGCCACATGAACAGCTGCGACCGCATCGGAAGGTTGCCTTGACTGGAGCAGATGGGGGAAGCAGTCTCCCGTTGAGTTTGCACAGGCTTGGCTCCAGAGTCACTTTTTATGGAGTGGTCGTGGCTAGGGCTGTTTTATCTGCTTCCACCACTTCAGGGGATAGCTAGTCTGCCAGGCCCAAGACATTAGTCTTCTGCATTCTGCTGCAGTTTAGTAGGCTGTCAAGAAAGCCGGCACCTGCTAGGTACTGAAAAAGCAAGGCAGCTGAGTATGTGAAGCAGAGAGAGCAAGCTTTTCAAACTTTTATCCCATAAGACCCCATTTTAACAACTGAAAATTCACATGACCCCAGATGATGCTGAAATAAAACTGGCAATCTCCAGCCTCCTTCCCCTCCCCTGTACTCATCTAAAGCGGGAAGGCGGCAGCAACAGTAGTGGCAACAGCAGCAGCCGACAGCACAGGGTCCCTCGTGTCAGTGTGCAGTGTGTGCTTACAGACCCCAATACTCAGCATGGACAGCAGCCGTCAGCACAGGGTCCCTTGTGTCAGTGTGCAGTGTGTGCTTACAGACTTCAGTACTCAGCATGGACAGCAGCCGTCAGCACAGGGTCCCTCATGTCAGTGTGCAGTGTGTCCTTACAAATCCAAGTACTCAGCATGGACAGCAGCCGTTAGCACAGGGTCCCTTGTGTCAGTGTGCAGTGTGTGCTTACAGACTTCGGTACTCAGCATGGACAGCAGCCGTCAGCACAGGGTCCCTCATGTCAGTGTGCAGTGTGTCCTTACAGATCCCAGTACTCAGCATGGACAGCAGCCGTCAGCACAGGGTCCCTCGTGTCAGTGTGCAGTGTGTGCTTACAGACCCCAGTACTCAGCATGGACAGCAGCCGTCAGCACAGGGTCCCTCGTGTCAGTGTGCAGTGTGTGCTTACAGACCCCAGTACTCAGCATGGACAGCAGCCGTCAGCACAGGGTCCCTCGTGTCAGTGTGCAGTGTGTGCTTACAGACCCCAGTACTCAGCATGGACAGCAGCCGTCAGCACAGGGTCCCTCGTGTCAGTGTGCAGTGTGTGCTTACAGACCCCAGTACTCAGCATGGACAGCAGCCGTCAGCACAGGGTCCCTCGTGTCAGTGTGCAGTGTGTGCTTACAGACCCCAGTACTCAGCATGGACAGCAGCCGTCAGCACAGGGTCCCTCGTGTCAGTGTGCAGTGTGTGCTTACAGACCCCAGTACTCAGCATTGACAGCAGCCGTCAGCACAGGGTCCCTCGTGTCAGTGTGCAGTGTGTGCTTACAGACCCCAGTACTCAACATGGACAGCAGCCGTCAGCACAGGGTCCCTCGTGTCAGTGTGCAGTGTGTGCTTACAGACTCCAGTACTCAGCATGGACAGCAGCCGTCAGCACAGGGTCCCTCGTGTCAGTGTGCAGTGTGTCGTTACAGACTCCAGTACTCAGCATGGACAGCAGCCGTCAGCACAGGATCCCTCGTGTCAGTGTGCAGTGTGTGCTTACAGACCCCAGTACTCAGCATGGACAGCAGCCGTCAGCACAGGGTCCCTCGTGTCAGTGTGCAGTGTGTGCTTACAGACCCCAGTACTCAGCATGGACAGCAGCCGTCACCACAGGGTCCCTCGTGTCAGTGTGCAGTGTGTGCTTACAGACCCCAGTACTCAGCATGGACAGCAGCCATCAGCACAGGGTCCCTCGTGTCAGTGTACAGTGTGTCCTTACAGACCCCAGTACTCAGCATGGACAGCAGCCGTCAGCACAGGGTCCCTCGTGTCAGTGTGCAGTGTGTCCTTACAGACTCCAGTACTCAGCATGGACAGCAGCCGTCAGCACAGGGTCCCTCATGTCAGTGTGCAGTGTGTCGTTACAGACTCCAGTACTCAGCATGGACAGCAGCCGTCAGCACAGGGTCCCTCGTGTCAGTGTGCAGTGTGTCGTTACAGACTCCAGTACTCAGCATGGGCGCGAGTCTAACGGGAAGCTTACCCAGGAAGGGAGAAGGGCCTATGAATGTTCACTGGCTCATTAGACATTTGGGATCCCGATCCTAAGTTTGGGAAGCACTGGGTCAGAAAATGGTTAGAGTGAAGTCCAGGGGAGGAGAAGGAAGGAGAAATGGAGTGTTTAAAATGAAAATGCATTGGCCTTTACAGAGCCTTCCTCACATTCTGCGAAAGCTTGGGCCATATTCAACTGAGGGTGCAAGGAGCAAAGGGGTTAAATCTTCCAAATGTATTTACATTATAAATCAATGCATAATCAGCCACACTCAAGCGGCCCTACAGCAACTGCCTGCTCTAAGCTCATTTCATACTAATGACACGTCAAAGGTTTAACCACTTTCTCTGTTGTTTCTCTCTCCATGGGCAGCCGCTGCCTTCCTGCTGTTTTTGGCTTTGATTTAGGAATAGCAGTTCCAGAGTACACCACTGGCGAGGAGCGTCTCCACAGTAGGTGTTCCAGGGGCAATGTAGGCCGACTAGTGAAATTCAGTAGCCATGGGCTTCTAATTCTGCTTCTCTTAGGCTAAGTGGAAAGGCAAGTCCCTTCATGCACAGGGGCACCGAGCAGTTGCCTGTTCAATCTGTCACCTAGCGATTATTTATATCTCCTTTTGGCATTTGCAAAAGTACAATCAGCCAGAGAAATATGTACTACTGATCATTGGTATAGTGCTACAAGGCATAAGCAGCACTGTACAGACACATGTAAAAGGCGGTCCCTGCTCATCAGAGCATATAATCTAGTCAAGACAGATAACACAGTAGCTGTAGACATGGGATACATGTAGGGGGAATGGTAAGGAAACATGAAGGAGGTCAGGTGAGTCAAGATCCGAAACATTGTATGAAACTCCAAGGGGGTAGATGAAATATTTTTCCCATGGAAAGAGCGTTAGGTGCCCAGCATTCCCTCCTGAAGGAGGTGGTATAGACAAAAAAAGGCCAGATTTTATATATTGTCACTAAACTTGGTGGCTGTGGGGATTAATAAAAAAAAAAAAACTAGAGACAGAGAAGGGAGTCTGCGTGTTGCCTGGACTATTGATCTTGTAAGGATGAAAGTTGAAGATGACAAAGGCCTACAAGTGCATCTGGTGGAGGTCATCACATTACCAGATTTCGGCTTGTTTGGATGGACAGACAGAACAGTGGTAGCAAAAGACTTGAGATGGCATTTATTGATTGGTTATGCATACTTTCCACTATCCTTTGCCGGAGGCTCCAGAGCGGTGAACAACAAAGATAAATACAATTTCATAATCATAGTAAAAATAACAGTTTATGCAAATTACACATTGAAAACTGAAGTAAAAACAAACACTTTACGGTATATTCTAAAAGTGGCAAGGTCCAACATCATTTTCAAACCAAGAGGAAGCTGATTCGAGAGCTCAGAAACAAGAGAAAAATGACGGCAGATAAAGATCATACGATAAAATTCTAAATCCTACACACCATCATCAAGATCTTGCAGTCTGACTCTGCTACATACGTAAGATCTCTCCTGCAGCTACACCAGAAACCAGGACAAGGAGAAGCTACTCCAAAAACATCCTAGCTACACCCAATGCAACACATCTACATCCAAAAGAGCCTTCTCGCTTTATGCAGCCAGCCTGTGGAACTCACTCCCGGGAAATAAAAGAACCACTACGGACCCATAAGTGTTCCACGAGCTTATTCAAAGAGTACTTTGAGGACCCAGTAACCTGACGAGATCCTGAACACATAAGAACATAAGATATGCCATACTGGGTCAGACCAAGGTCCATCAAGCCCAGTATTCTGTTTCCAACAGTGGCCAATCTAGGTCATATGTACCTAGCAATATCCCCAAAAGACACAGGTTCCACAATGCTTGTACTGGGTCAAGCATTGATATCTTCGGTCACTTCTTAATAATGGTTTATGGACCTTTCCTCCAGGAACTTGTCCAAGCCTTTACTACATCCTCCGGTAACAAATTCCAGAGTTTGATTACACGTTGAGTGAAAAAATATTTTCTTTTATTAGTCTTAAATAGTTTACCCTGTAGCTTCATTGCATGTCCCCTAGTCTTTCTATATTTTGATAACATAAACAATCGATCTACGTTTACCCGTTCCACTCCGTTCATTAATTTATAGACTTCTATCATATCTCCCCTCAGCCGTCTCTATTCCAGGTTAAAGAGCCCTAACCTTTTTAGCCTTTCTTCATAGGAGTATCCTTCCATCCCCTTTACCATTTTGGTGGCTCTTCTCTCAACCTTTTCTAAAATCGCTATATCCTTTTTAAGATACGGCGACCAGAATTGCACACAAAATTCAAGGTGCGGTCTCACCATGGAACGATATAGAGGCATTATAATATCTTTTGTTTTATTTTCCATTCCTTTCCTTATCATACCTAGCATTCTATTTGCTCTCTTGGCTGCCGCTGCACACTGGGCCAAGGGTTTTAACATGGTATCCACAATGACGCCTAAATCTTTTTCCTGGGTGGTGGTTCCTAATGTGGAACCTTGCATCGTGTAACCATAGTTTGGGTTGTTCTTCCCTAGGTGCATAACCTTGCACTTGTCCACATTAAATTTCATCTGCTATTTTGATGCCCAGTCTTCCAATTTATCAAGATCCTCTTGCAATTTTTCACAATCCTCTTGCATTTTAACAACTTTAAATAGTTTTGTGTCATCTGCAAATTTGATAACCTCACTCGTTATTCCACTTTCCAGGTCATTTATGAATATGTCAAAAAGCAGCGGACCCAGCACAGATCCCTGGGGTACACCACTATTCACCTTTCTCCATTGGGAAAATTGGCCATTTAGCCCTACCCTCTGCTTTCTATCTTTTAACCAGTTCCTGATCCACAATAGTACACTGCCTCCTATCCCATGACTCTTTAGTTTTACCAAAAGTCTCTGATGAGGGACCTTGTCAAAGGCTTTCTGAAAGTCCAGATACACAATATCAACCGACTCACCTTTGTCCACCTATTTATTCACTCCTTCAAAAAAACATAACAGATTAGTAAGACAAGATCTTCCTTGTCTAAAGCCATGTTGGCTGTCTCCCATTAGGTTGTGACTATCTACATGCTGAGTAATTTTATTCTTTATGATGGTTTCTACCATTTTTCCCGGTACTGATGTCAGGCTCACAGGTCTGTAGTTTCCCGGATCACCCCTGGAACCCTTTTTAAAAATTGGTGTTACATTGGTGATCCTCCAATCTTCAGGTATTAGAGATGATTTTAATGATAGTTCACAGATTACTGATAGCAGGTCTGCAATCTCATATTTCAGTTCTTTCAACACCCTTGGATGTATACCATCCGGCCCAGGTGATTTGCTACTCTTCAGTTTATCTAATAGTTGTAAGACATCTTCCCGATGTATCAATATTTCCTTCAATTCTTCCGCACCTTTAACACCTCAAGATATACCTAGTTATGTAGTCACCCCCGCTGCTAACTAGACCTTAACTGATCCAGAACTAATGTATATATCCAAGTTCTCACTCTGTTATAAACCTAACTACTGTATAATACGTATGTTTCCTGTAAATAGTTACATGGCAGTAGGGATATTTGCATATTGCTTGTTGCCTTACAAGTGGAGGAATAACCTAGTGGTTAGAACACTGGCTTGGTAACCAAGCAACCAGAGTTCAATTCCCACTAGCACTCCTTGTGACCTTGGGCAAGTCACTTAACTCTCCATTGCCTCAGAGGGAAGGCCTGGCAATCTACTTCCAGTGACACTGCCAAGAAAACCCAGGGTCTTCTGGGTCACCAGGAGTCAGGACTGACTCAAAGGCACACATTGCATTTTTGTTGCCTTACATGTTCTCTGTTCATGGCTACATGTAACTCTTCTTGTTCTATGTAAAGCGCTTTGATTCCAGATATTAAGATCACATAAATAAATAAATATCTCTCCTCTCCCGCCTTTCTTCCATATTGAAATCTTTAAGTCTTTCCCCATATGCCTTATGATCAAGGCCACTGACCATTTAGTAGCTGCCCTCTGCACCAATCCCATCCTGTTTATATCCTTTTGAAGGAACAGTCTCCAGATGAGGGCCTGCAAATGAGACGGCTGTGTTTCGATCAGCTATTTAATGGATATTAATAGGTACATTTATTTATTTATTTGCTGATTTTATATACTGATTTATCCAAGTAATCAAATCGGTTTACAGAGAACATCATGGTACGTACCACTCATGGCACTTTACAAGGAACAAGAAACAAACTGAACAATAGCAGTAATCAACACTGTAACAGGATTTTACATTATGGGGCAGACCATTATGTTGCAGTGTTGTATGTCATCTAATTTCAGTGGTTATTTACAATAGGATGATATGAGCAATATTACATGTGATTATCATTTTGCAACCAAGGGTATGTCCATATGGTGAGGTGTGCATGAGATGTAGGTTTCTTATATATTTATGTTTTCCAATGTGGATTGGTAGTATTCTGCAAATAGGAAGGTTTTGAGGTGCTTTCTGAACATCATTAGGTCTTTTATTTCTCGCAGGTTGTTGGGTAGTGTGTTCCATAGGGCTGGGGAGTAAAACGTGAATGCCCTGTTCAGGGGCGGCTTAAGGCAATCTGCTGCCTCAGGCGAAGAATGAGATGGCACCCCCCCACCCACCCCCTTGGAGGGGGGCGGGGATTTTTCAGAACTCCAATCTGGGACCGAACCAAACCAAAAAGCCAATTAGATTATATGGAGGGAATGCAAGATGTTTGCACACAGGGCCGTACCCAGCTGCAATTGCGCCCTGTGCGACTTGCAGTTTGGGCGCGCACCCCCTCCTCCCCCTAATACCTCCGTCCAGTGCTGCCTGCTATTTCCCTGCTGCTGTTTTTCAGGGTGGTGCCTGCAACAGGGAAAGAGCAGGCAGCGCTGGACGGAGGTATGGGGAGGAGGAGAGGGCATGCGCCCAATCAGAAAGGCACCGGCACTTTAAGCAGATCTGTTCCTCCCTGCTCTGACATCGCACTGGAGGAGGGAGGGTCTAGACCTGCTAAAAGTGCTGCAAAAAGGCTTGGGGGCACATTTCGGCTGCCTGTAATTGTCCTGCCAGCGGCAACAGGGCAACAGCAGACAGCCAAAATGCGCCCCCCAAGTCTTTGCGCCCTGTGCGGCTGCACCGCTTGCACAGGGCTAGGTACGGTCCTGTTTGCACACCAAGGAACTAAAAGAGAGCAAGAACCAACAGCACAGTTTATAAAACTAAATTCTAACTTATTTTTATTTTGTTGTTATAAACTGCATTATGGTTCTTGCTTTTTCTTTTTCAACATATATTTTGCATCCACATTGGGTGCAGAGCAGAACCAGGACATTCACCCACAGAACTCAATATTTAAAAAAAAAAATCTGATTCTGATCATCTCACTAACAACAACAATCACTATTCTCCAGTACCAGGCATATTGTGAACTAATACAAAACCCTAGAACAAAGAGCAAATCTACCAGTGGCCTAGTGGTTGGGGCAAGGTACTTCAGGCTGGAAGGTTGGGGGTTCAAATCCCACTTGAGGACAGCAACCTTGGGCCAGAAGGACTGGGGTTTCTAGTCCCACAGGTGCTCCTTGTGGTCTTGGGCAAGCCACTTAACCCACCATAGCCCATGTTCCCTGTAAAATAGTTATCTCCAAGTTATAATGCCCTGTTCAATGTAATTTCAGTTTGTTCAATTTAAACTGCACTGATGCAGAATAGCACCGTATATAAGAGAATGTAAGTAAATAAAATAAATACCATACCATATCAGCACAAACTTCCAAAACTCACATAAGGAGCCCATCCAAAAAAAGTGTCACTGTAAATACTACAGTGGGCACTGGAACATCCATACACCCATTTGAAAAGCTCAACAAGTCAAATTACTACAATACAGTATAGATCTTTATGTACAAACTCCGTGTTATGAGAACCAGGGCCGGCCCGTCCATTGAGCAAGAATGTTTTTTGCACAGGGCCCCACGTTTCGGGGGGCCCCGCGCAAAGAACATTCTGCTTTTTCTTAATTGAATTTAAAAAAAAAAAAAAAGCTGGCCGCTGGCGCCGCGGCGGCATGGAGTGTCCCGCGGGGCTCCCTCTGCCCGGCGGAACTCTCCAGGCGCGGCTGAGCCCCTCTCTGCTGGCTTGCAGATACACGAAGGGAGAGAGTCTCCCTCGCGTCTCTGTTAAGCCCGCAGGGGCTGATGGGAAGCAGGGGCTGATGGGAAATTTCCCATCTGCCCCTGCGGGCTTAACAGAGACGCGAGGGAGACTCACTCCCTTCGCGTATCTGCAAGCCAGCAGTGTGGGGCTCAGCCGCGCCGGGTGATTTCCGCCGGGCAGAGGGTGCCCCGCGGGACACTCCATGCCGCCACGGCGGCAGCGGCCAGCTTTTTTTTTTTTTTTTTTTTTTTAATTGCCATGAGCCGAAGGGGGGGCGGGTAGGACTGTCAATGGGCTAGGGAGGGAGGGAGGGGGGTTAAGACTGGCAATGGGCTAGGGAGGGGGGGTGTTAAGACTGGCAATGGGCTAGGGAGGGAGGGGTGTTAAGACTGGCAATGGGCTAGGGAGGGGGGTGTTAAGACTGGCAATGGGCTAGGGAGGGGGGTTAAGACTGGCAATGGGCTAGGGAGGGGGGCAATGGGCTAGGGAGGGGTTAAGACTGGCAATGGGCTAGGGGGGGGGTTAAGACTGGCAGTGGGCTATGGGGGGGTTAAGACTGGCAGTGGGCTATGGGGGGGTTTAAGACTGGCAATGGGCTGTGGGCTGATGAGGGCTGGCAATGGGCTATGGGGGGGTTAAGACTGGTAGTGGGCTGATGGGGGGGTAGGACTGATAATGGGTTATGGGGGGGCTAGGACAGGAAATGGGCTGATGGGGAGGGGTTAGGACTTGAGGTGGGCTGATGTGGTTAGGACTGGTAATGGGCTGTGGGCTGATGGGGGGGGTTAGGACTTGCAATGGGCTATGGGGGGCTGACTGGAAATGGGCTGATGGGGGGTTAGGACTGGTAATGGGTTATAGGGGGGGCTTAAACAAAATGGGGTGATGGGGGTTAGGACTGGAAGTTGACTGACGGGGGGCTAGGACTGGTAATGGGTTGGGGGGTTGCTAGGACTGGAAATGGGCTGAGTGGAAGGGGAGGCTTGAACTGCAAATAGCTGATGGGGAGGGGGCTTGGAATGGAAATGGGCTGTGAGGGAAGGGAGCTAGGACTGAAAATGGGCTGATGGAGCAGCTAGGATAGGACTGGAAATGGGCTGTTGGGGGGAGCTAAGATTGGAAATGGGCTGTGGGGGGGGCTTGAATTGAAATGGACTCATGGAGGGGCTAGAACTGGAAGTAGGCTCATGGGGGGGCTTGGACTGGAATTGGGCTGAGTGGAGGGGAGCTATGATTTGACATGGGCTGATGGTGGGGCTAGGAAATGACTAGAAATGGGCTGATGGGGGGGCTAGGATTGGAAATGAGCTGATGAAGGGACTTGGATTGGAAATGGATGGGGGAGCTAGGACTGGAAATGGGCTGATGGGGGGCTAGGACTGGAAATGGGCTGATGCAGGGACTAGAAGGGAATGGATGCTGGGTGAGACTGGAACTAGAAGGGAGCTGATGTTG
Organism: Ichthyophis bannanicus; assembly: GCA_033557465.1. Taxonomy (NCBI): domain Eukaryota; kingdom Metazoa; phylum Chordata; class Amphibia; order Gymnophiona; family Ichthyophiidae; genus Ichthyophis; species Ichthyophis bannanicus. Next base: position 73,184,234 of record CM066032.1, read on the forward strand.
GGGGAGGATTAGAATGGGATGGGGCTGGGAGATTAAAATGGAGAGGGGAAAATATTTTGTGTAGGAGGGATGAAAAATCTACAATTGGCCAGGTATTGGGAGAGTAATTGGGGATTGAGGATGGAGGGGTAAAATTTGTGTGGATGAAATAGGAATGAGGAAAGAGCAAAAGGAGAAAGATTAGTATGTTAAAGCAGATGTAGAGAGAGAGAGAGAATGGAAAAAAAACTAGAAGAGAGAAGAAAGGACAAATGGACAGCAGACGATGGAGAGTTAGCAGAAAACATGAAGAAACCAGAAGAAAGTGGCTGGACCAATTGCAACTGAAAAAAAATGCACAAAAGGTAGAAAGATATCTCTTTATTTTGAATTTATTAACTGGAATATGTCAGCTCTGGGAATTGTGCATCATTAACATCTGCGCTTTGTTTGGTACAAGAGGAAATTAATTTATAGTTTTATTTCTACAGTGTTGTTGTACATTCCAAGTTTGGCTTTTGGGGTTCCCAGTTTAATTATTGCCTTCCTGTTTCTAAATTGTGATTCCTTGTTTGGTGATGGTCTGTGTTCTGCATGTGTAACTGAGCTGAGGTATTCTGTTTATGTAATTCCTATTTGACGTTGCCACTTGTTCTCTTTCCCCAGTATTCTCTGAAATGTATTGGTTTAATATTTGCAGTGTTGCCTTTTGATAGGTAGGGTATGGTGCTTTGTGAGTCCTGGTAATGCTGTCAGGATACGGCGGGTTTGCTATGGGTTCTAAATGGGCAGTGTTTGTAGTAGTTCCTAATGTGCCTGGCGGTTGGCACTGGATTATAGTAATGTAGAAATCTTTTAGTCTTTCTTTATCCATACACTCATTAAGAGACATGTTTACTAAAAGTTAGTGAATGGTAACATTATGCAAATATTTATGCAAATAAGACCACTTATGCAAATGAGGCCCCGCAACAAGTCTCCGCACATGGCCCCGCACCCCCCTTGGGCCGCCCCTGATCAGAACACCTGACCTCAGTCACAGAAGCACAACACTGACTCTCACCAAGTACAGAAGAAGTAATCACAATCTAAAGTAAAAATAAAAATATGTAGACAAAATTTAAACAGAAACCACAAGAAGCCAGATTCCACATGCAGTGCAACATCAGATAAATAAGAGATGCAGTTCCCCATACAGTGTAAAATATAAAGATAGCACAAAGTCCAATCACTAAAATGAAATAAAATTATTTTTTCTACCTTTGTTGTCTGACCATTTTATTTTGTGATCCTGCTGGTCCTGATTTGAGGCTTCTGCTTTCCTGTCTTCTCTTAGCTCTCTTTCTGTGGTCTATGGTCCATCTGCCATTTCTTATCTCTTCTTTTGTTTTCTTCACTTCTTTCCATCAGCCTATTTCCAGTCCCCGTAACCCTTCTCAGTATCAACTCCTTTCCAGTCCTCCCTCCCAGTACCTTCCAATGTCAACTTGCATTCCCATGACTGCCACTGGTGTCCATTCCCTTCCAGTCCCCCTCCTTCCCCACTGTCCAGCTCCTTCTAGTCCAAATACCATGGCAGCCCCTCTCAGCATCCACTCCCTTCCAGTCCCATTCTCCCATCCCCTCGCATCAGCCCATTTGTAGCCCCCAGTTTTCTTCCAAGGCCAACAGCTCTATCCTCCCCTCCCCACTATCAGCCCACTTCTAGTTGAAGCCCCCCCAATCAACTCACTTCCAGTGTTAGTCCCCCCTCAACCCCATTACCAGTGCTAACCTCCCCTAATCAGCCCAATACCAGTCCTAACCCCCATCAGCCCATTACCAGTCCCAGCCTCCACTAAACAGCCCATTTCCAGTGCTAGTCCCCCCTCAACCCAATACCAGTGCTAGCCTCCCCTAATCAACCCATTACTAGTCCTACCCCCCCATCAGTCCATTACCAGGCCTAGCCTCCTCTAATTAGCCCATTTCCAGTCCTAACCTCCCCGAGCAGCTCATTTCCAATGCTAGCCCCCCATCAGTCCATTACCAGTCCCAACCGCCCCCCTTGATCAGTCCATTCCCAGTCCTAGCCCCCCCAATCTCCCCATTACCAGTGCTAGCCCCCCCATCAGCCCATTATAATCCTAACCCACACTGTCTCTCCCCTCTGTCCAGCATTTATCCCCTGTCTGTCCAGTATGTCCCCCTGTCTCTCCCCTTGTCTAGTACTTGTCCCCCGTCTCTCCCCTTTGCCCCCATCTCTCACCTTTGTATCTCCTTGTCCTCCTCCTGTCCCCACTCCCTCCACTTGCACCTCTCATCCGGCGGTGGTGGCAGCCCTCTGGCTGTTTTAATTTTAGATTTTGCCGCCTCTGCCCTGCCTCTGCCTTCCCGCTGCGTTTTTTTCCTCAAGAATGCTTTCAGCAAAAAAAAAAAAAAAAAAAGCCTGCTACCACCCTGTGCCTTCTTCTGCAGCCGCGGTTCCCTGTCTCTTAGGGAACCGTGGCTGCGCCGGTGAATCTGTTGCGGAGCCTTCCCGTCTCTCGATGGGCTCCGTGCAGCATTGTCCCGCCCCCAAAGGAAGTTATTTACCACTTCCTTTAGAGGCAGGACAATGCTGCATGGAGCCCGTTGAGAGATGGGAAGGCTCCGCAACAGCTTCACTGGCACAGCCACGGTTCCCTAAGAGGCAGGGAGCCGCGGCTGCAGAAGAGGGGAGGCGGTGAGTTTGCCGCTGCCGAGAACCAGACTTGGCAGCAGCAGCAACTTGTGCGCTTTTTTTTTTTAGTTTGTTTGTTTGTTTTTTTTAACTTGAAGGCAAAGTGAGGCGGCTGTTTTGGGGGCATTTGCTGCCTTCGCCTTATTATAGAGACGCCCCTGGCCCTGTTAGTTGCTGATTGGATTGAGTTTCTGAATATCTTAAGGATAATTAAGAGGTTCTGCATATTACCCCTTCTTCTTCTTGTTTCTTGTTGCAGCGATATAGTTTACTGTTTTGAATGTTGTCATTAGAGCCTTGAATTTGTTTCTTTGTATCACTGGCAACCAATGTAGGTGGTCCAGGATGTGGGTTATGTGTTCATCTGGCTACTTTCATTTTTGTGCGTGCAACCGTATTCTGTGCCATTTGGTGGTACATCTAAGAGCCTGATTTTGTAGTCATAAGCTTCTAGCACAAGCATACTAATTTATCTGCAAACACGGATAGGCAGGAGCCAATCCATGAAAAATCTTAAAAATCATAAAACAGGTCTTAAATTCTACCCGTTCATTGACCAGGAGCTAGTGGAAGTCTGCCAATACTGTTTTAGCGTGTTCATAAATTTTTGTGCTCATCACAAAGCGTGCTAGAGCGTTCTGAAGCGACCGAAGTCTGCGCAATTGCACCTTTGGTAAATCTAACTAAAGAGAACTGCAATAGTCCAGTCACATGGTTATGAAAGCATGGCCCACAAGCACCAGTCCAGGGAGTTCCAGATAAGGATGCATATATCTAAAATTCCATAGACCATTAAAACAGGATCTGACCACTGCGCCTATCTGTGACTGCATTGTTAAGAATGAGTCAAACCAGACCCCAATGTCTTTAACTGATCTGAAGGACTCAATGATTGGTTGTGCAAAATAATCTTAGGGCAGACAGATGACATCATGAGACGATGAACCCATAAAAACGCAGAGGCTGATATTCAAATGCCACAGTGGATAGCCATGGCGCTTGAATATCAGTGGAATATCCTGACTTGCAGCACTAACAAGGGCTGACACTTATCCGATTAGCGCCAACACGCTTTCTCTCCAACCTTGGACTGCCCCTGCACTAACCTTTTAGTGCAGGGAGCGATCTGTGGGGATATTCTAGTCCTGTTCAAATCCAGGTTAAAGCCCTCCTTTTTTAAGGCTGCTTTTGGATCCTGACTCTTTTCTATTCTACTTACCACATCTAGAGTATTGCAAACTGATCTACCAAAGTACATGATACACCCCCTACAGATGGCCGAAAATACAGCAGCACGAATAATAACAGGAACTGCAAGACAAGACCACATAACCCCCATCCTAAAACAGGTACATTGGCTCCCAATACACATGCACAATAAATTTAAGATCTTTCTGACCACTTTCAAGATCCTGCACCACACATCAGCAGATACCCTAGAAATCCTGATCCAAAAAGATCTGGAAATCAAACCCAGAAGAACCAACAAAAACTCATTGGTCATCCCCAACATTAAAACAAGGAGCAAGCAAGCAACATGCAACAGGGCATTCTCCCTACCGGAAAATCTAAAATCCATGGACGACACTCACAACTTCTGGAAAGATTAAAAACATTCTTGTAGACCTAACACTTTGAAACCATTACATAACACCATCCTGACAGGACTCACATTATATCTTGTTATCTAATTACTCCATTATACCTTGAATGTTAATAGTTTAATCCAAGTCATATCACTCCTGTTTATTGTACTTATTCTGGTTTAAATTACACTATAAACCGCTTTGATTGAATGATATAGTGGTATAGAAAACCCATTAAATAAAATAAATAATAAATATCCAGCACCTTTAGCTGGCAGGCCTTCCACTGGCCAACTAGCTAAAGTTTCTAGATATCAGTCTCTCAGTTTTAGATAGAGTCATTTTAGGTTTATGTTTGAAAGCCAATGTTCTACCTCCGTTAAACATTGGTTCAGTTTATCAATGGCCATAACCTAGTTTCCTGGAGGCAATATAACTGAATGTTATCTGCATAAAACATGTAATTAATACCCACCCATCCAAAATTTCTGTTAACGGCTGAATATATGAATTAAACATGTAAGAAACACAGGGAAAAGGGAAGTTAGGCCTGGCTTTCATATGCAAAATGGACAAATCTCAGGTGGGCTGTTTTGATCTTCTAGGATGCCATTAGCACTGGGAGCACAGGGGGTAATTTTTTAAGCCACGTTTGTTTTCTTTAACAGTTTTTTTTATGCTGCTTCATCATTTCAGTTAAAGAGGTTTGCATTGTAACTTAAACTTCGTAATGTGCATTAAACAGGGACATTGATAACTTGAATTCTGAGGCAATGGAGGGTTAAGTGACTTGCCCAAAACAACAAGGAGTGCTAGTGAGAATTGATCCCTGGTCGCCAAGCCGCTGCTCTAACCACTAGGCTATTCCTATGTGCTGAAAGGCTTCATATAAAAAGCCAAATAAGTGAACTGTATGTACCTTATCAAGAAGCTGTGGACTTTGGGATTAGGTGTAAGCAGGCAGAACACAGATGGAGTTTGCACGTCCCTGCATTGATTATATAATTCTTTAATCAATGTGCCTTCTTGCAAACTAGCAGGCCGATGCAGAAAGCAGACGCTGAAGTCATGCGCTATTAGCTATGCATGCATTTAGGTAGTGCGCCAATAGCGTACGACTTGAGCGCCGGCATGAAGACCCATGTACGCAAATCAGCTGTGCGCAAAACATCGGCGTAAAGTTAAAAGGAGGGGAGCCAACACATGCGCAAACAGATGAGCCACACGTGGGCATATACGCATGCGCGTACGTGTCAAATGCTCACGTTATACATGGAGAGGGTGGAAACAGTGAATGCTAGACCCCCCTCCTCTTTGCAGCACCTGGGATTTGTCACGAGTGTTTTTCAGCCTCAGAAGTGCTGTTGAGTCTGGCAGATTCTGCTATTCTCCAGGGCTAAACTCCTGCCTGGCGCTCCTGAGAACACCGCTTTGAGCAAGCTTATACTTTTGGAAGCCCCAGTGGACACTGAGAGGGCATTGCTGGCAGGAAGCAGACACTGCTCTGCACATCCATCAGGAGGTCATTGTGGAGCCGTGCCAGGACAGCAGCCGGAGCAATCTGAGCCCCGTTGGGACCATTCTTTTAGAAAGTGGCACCTCAGGGGAAGGAAGGAGGGTGTAAGGCGGGAGGCTCTCCTTTTTTTACTATCTTGACTTCTAGATCCCCCACCTCTACTAAAGGAAAATATTCACACCAAAGGCAACTGTTCATACCCTGAAACAGTCTTTCCCTACACGCACAAGACGTTTCAGCTACCTCAGATCAGGCGTAGAGATTGGTTATATAATCCGGTAATCCTCTACACGTTTCTCTGCATCGGTGAAGACCTTATTGGCATGCCATTTTAATACACACAGCTCATTTGCATATTATTTAAATATGCTAGGCGTTACTATGTGCAGATACTTTTCCTTTGCTGTTTACGCATACATCAATCTCTCTTCTGCATTTGGCATGTCAGAACTTATGCATGTAAGCTGCATTATCTGCACATGTTAGTCTTTCTGCTTCACCCCGTTTATGCACAAACATTTCCACCTCTCTTAAGCAGTTGTAAATGTCTACACCTGTATTCGAGACACTCCCTGTACAACAAGAAGAATACAATTGTATATAGTTATATAACTTATATGTACAAAGTTCTCCCCTATGTTGTATCCAATTAGATTTCCTGTTATATGTAAACTCACGACAGCCTGTTGCTATCGGTGAGTATTTTATGTTTACTGTAAACCGCGCTGATGATAAAAGTGCGGTATATAAGAACGTTAAATAAATAAATAAATAAATAAAAGATGTCTGCACACTTGCAGTGCAGTGCATGCCTTTGAGTCAATGTTGAGTCCTGGGTTTTCTTGGCAGTATGACCAGAAGTAGATTGCCGGGTCTTTCTTCCAAGGTAATGAATGGTTAAGCAACTTGCCCAAGGGCAAATGAAGTGCTAGTGGAAATCAAACCCTGGTCTCTTGGTTACTAAGCCAGTGCTCTCACCATTAGGCTACTCCTCCACTCCACTCTCTATACTTATGCTTGTATTTTATAAAGAGAATAGGCATCTATGGGGTATGTTTACTAAACTGCGGTAATGTCATTCGCGGTAGGTTCCGCAGTAAAGGTAGAGATGCCCATATAAAGGCATGGGCGGTGCATCGTTACAGCAAGCTGACAGAGAACGTGCGTTACAAGGTGCCTTAGAACAACGAACGTTACAAGGCGCCTTGTAAGTCGCCTTGTAAGGTGCCCTGTAAGATGCCCAGTAAGGTGCCCTGTAAGGTGCCTAGTAAGCTGCCCTGTAAGGTGCCACAGAAGGCGCCCTATAGGGCCTCCTAGGCTAAGCGCCATATTAGGCACCCTTGGACAAGTCACCGCAGAAGGCACCCTGGGCTATGGAACCATAGGTTAAGGTGGCCTAACAAGGTTATGGTGTCCTAGGTTAGTGTGCCCTAGGGACTGCAAGGTGCCTCAGGATGACATGCATGACCTGTGAAGAACAGAGACAGATGTAGCCCTAACTCTAGATAGAGCACTCAGGAAAGGCAATGAACAGATGAGTGAAGGAGGGAGAAGTGGGAGCCGCTGGACCTGCCATATCTGCGGGCATCCCATGTGCCTGCCAGTACTAATGACAAACATGGTGGGGCAGCTCTACCACAGCACAGGGTGTTGGCAATGTAAAGTACCAGAAAAACAGTTGGTGGCAGACGATGGGAATACGTGTCCCCCAGTGGAGGCGGAGATGGCAGGATAGTTACAATGATGGGTGGACAGAGGAGTGGTGGTGCCATGCAGATCAGGCACAGGCGAGGCAAGCACGATGAGGCGCAATGCAGGAAAGGGTAGCAGTGCAGGACATGGGCTGGCAGCCTGCACAGGCAGACAGGACTCCACACAGCTGACCGACGCAGATAGACGGACCGAGGGAATGTTGGCAATTGTGGTGAGGGTATTATGGGCTGGAAGCACAGATCTGCAAAAATATGACCTCTACAGGCATGCACACTATTTGAGTAGGACAGGCATGAGAGGAGGGAACAATGAGGAACTGAACCAATGAACACTGCCAAGAATGGCAATGTATTAACCAGTAGGCTATACCTCCGTGGTGTATGTCACAGCAGTACCCATGATGCAATACACATGCTGAATAGCTGTCTACAGCTGATCACCAAATGGGGTCTGCACCTCTCCAGTACCTCAGCTGGAAAAGACGAACTGACAGTGTGTGATACTGGCACAGAGTAGCTACAGACCATGCCATTGTGCAGGTTCTGTGGTCACCCTGAGGGATAGGATTGGTGCCCAGCACTAGGTCCGCAGTACATGTGGTGCTAGAGATAGGTACTGCTGTACATCCCCATCACTACTAGTGTGTGACAGGTATTCCGTGCAGTGCAGCCAAAGGTAATTTGGTGTCCATCTATATCCTGCAGTCACATGTGGCCCTGTGGGACCAGACACCAGCCAGATTAGTGTATACTCCGTTTGAGGCTCTCGCTGACATGGGCAGCTGTTATCAGGGCAGAGGGGTTCCTAGAATTGCATGAGGTGTGTGTAGCAGTGGCTGTATAGATCACAGTGGTATACACTACATATCCTAAAGGCACCCACATCACCCTTTTGTAGGTAAAGAACAGTGCCCCGCCCCAGGGAAACAACCTCCATCCTGTTTGTATGAGATAGCCCTCCAGGGTAGGTGGGCCAGAGCCATAACCTATAAATGGGGCACTGGCAGACCAGCAGCAATGCATTTAGGAAAACCCCAAGTGCCTCCCACCAGCAGACAGCACAGTCAGACTGTACCTTAAAGGTGTTCCAACCATGCACAGTCTAACTGCAGACAGTCCACCAGGAACTATGTGCAGCAAGCAAGCATCTCAGTGATTAGGACCCCAGCACTGGGGAACAGAAACACATCATTAGAGACAAATAGTGTAGAGCACTATGTGGGAACCTAGACCTGCCATGGTCACTGCTCGTTCAGAGTGAGTGCCCTCCCAGCATGCCATGCTGTGGCCACCCTGTCCATGCAGGTGGTGGTCAGGCACTACAGTGTCCTAGCCATTGCCCCACACCCTGTGAAGATGCATCCTGGCCAATCTGCCCTGTCCGGGCCATACCCAGAATACCTTGCTCCTCATTATGCATCTAATCAGGCTAACGTTGGTAACAGTGGGACATTTTGGGCCCAGTGAAGTGTGGGCAGCCACAGAACAATGGTTAGACATACAAACACGCTTACTCCTTTTGCAGCATTATACAAAGATAGGGGTGGTTGGCAGCCCTGCCCGCCACACTAGTCCTGATCACAGTGCTGAAACTGCTAAACTGTGCAGGGGGTAGTAGTAGTGCTCTGGTGATAACATCATCACAATGCTGGGGCCAACTGCCTGCCACTCCATGCATCATTGGATTGTGGAGCCTGTGTGAGTGGGTGTTTGCACCCCTGTTCACCGCTGCTTTGGGCTTTGCACATGTTGCTGTTGTATCTGCATTGTAGGGTAAAATATAGGGACATGCTCTGCAGGAACCACAGCTGGGACTTGCACCTATGACCCTCTGCTCCTGGACACACTGGCTGGGTGTACTGCACCACACTGTTGCCACAGATGCATGGTAGTCCCTGGGGCTACCTAGACTTTTCCTCAGCCAGACCTTTTATGTTGCACTGCACACCATGTACTAATGCAGAGCATGGCCTAGGTCCACTGCAGGGAGGTGGCACTGCCCCCTCCAGTGCGGGCACACGCCCCCCTGCCAAGCTGATGTGTCCATTTGCTGTTGGTGCTGGTAATGCGCAGTTCCAGGCCATCCACTGTGTAGGTAGGCGCCCGCCTAGGGAGCGGGTTCCGGGGTGGGGGGGCATACATGGACATCCTCACATCCCCCCATCACTGCCTACCACTATTATGTCCCCTCCACATGGGGGCGGGATGGCTGGGGGGATGTCAGGTCTGTGCCCTAGCGACTATTGGCTAGGGTGGACCAGGTAGATATTGGTGAATTGTGTTTGGCCTTGGTTAATTGCTGTCTTGCTGATCTCCGGTGTCTATGTTCCTATGTGCCACCTAGGCACCTGCCTGATCCACCCTGTGTCCCAGCTGCCCATGCTACATGTCCTGCCTGCGGCCCCATTTGCACCATCGCCATTCATACTTTGGCACTATGGTATTGCGGTACATGGAGCACTACTATCACAGTTTTTGGGCTCCCTGCCGGGACTGTACATTGCTGACATGTAAATGGTTTCTCTTTCCTGCATATGTGCATCTAATGGCAGGTTTTTCAATCGCGTTAGGATTCAGCTCTTCAGATCAGCGCGTTAGTGTGAATGGAGCCTCTCCCCGCCCACACTCCGCCCATTGACCCCTTCTCTCCGCCCTCTCTCCACCTTCTGCGGTGTTTACCGCGCCGCGGAACGTCTACGATCGTTAACGTTACGTAATGCGCGTTATGTAATGTAACGTTACATAACGTTACCGCAGTTTAGTAAACATACGCCTATGTGTCTTTATAAAACAGCCCTCAAGTAGGCACCTACTTGGCCTCTTAACACAGTCACCCTCACAGTGCCCATACCCTAAATCTCCTAAACACTGCTCCAATTTCATTTTTGCATCAGCATATGCAGTCATTTCAAGAGGGAACGGTTTGCCTCGCCTGCCATGACGCTGCCTCAGGTTGGCTAAAAACACAGGACGCTGACTTCCAAGGAGAGAGAAAGCGTAAGCCTTGGATGTGTGACTGGGGAGAGGAGCATGGGTGGACAAGGGGAGGGAAGAAGAGCAGGGAATGTGTGAAAAGAGCCCCACTTTTTCCAAAGCCAAGAACTGGAAGACGCTGCAGGGGGGTAGACTCAGGAGCAACATTAGGAAATATTTTTTCACAGAAAGGGTGGTAGATGCTTGGAATGCTCTCATGGAGAAGATGGTGATAGAATTCAACAAGACAGGATATGCACAAAGGATCCCTAAATGGAAAAAGATAGGCATGCAATCTTAAAAACAACAGTGAAATCTCTATTTATACATTTTTATTTAATTTTCTGCATTCTTGTGATGACCAGTGGGTAACCTCCAGAGAGGGCCAGTTACAACCCCAAACCAAAGACAATGGGGGGTAACACACAAAGTAGAGTTACAACACTGAAGGAGCCCCCTAAGCCCTGAGAACATTATTAGGCAGACTAGATAGGCCATTTCAGTCTTTTTCTGTTGTCCCCCATGCTCTAAGGAAGAGACAAGCCATGAGAAATGTGTGTACAAAAGATATCCAGTTTTCTTTATGACCATTCCGGCTGTTGGATTTCAGCCCCACAGAGTGGTTTAAATAAAGGCTTTTCTATCATGACAGATATCCATGCTGTATAATGATGTCACATTATTAATAAACACCATTATTACTTGACAAGAACCATGGCTGTACTCAACTATAAGGGGGTGACAGCACAAGCAGAGGGGAAAGAGAGGGACGACAGGCAGAAGGCCAACGCATGTCAACATGAAGAAAACTAAACTGTGTATATGCGACGGGGGTGTCATTTCATTTTTCAAACCCAGCAGATGGAAAGGGGAGTGGGGATGAGATAACGGAAGACAGCTGTTAGGCAGACGTGTGTTTGTGTCAGAGTGCCGAGCTACACGAAACCTTGGAGTGAAGTGCGAGCAGATTCTTAGAACGGTTTAATTTAAAAAATATTTCTGCACTGAAATCTTCATGGCCTAGAGTTAATTAGAAATTAAACAAGAAGCCTTCCTTGCTGCTTATAAACTTTATAGATCTTTTTAAAGATCAATTTAAAACTAAATTAAAAAATGCTAAACACTGGTTTAATTCTACATGATCTACTTAGCCACACTGACTTACTATGGCTGGATTGTACAGGCGAGCGCTTTAACAGACTGTACTTGCCTAGTTCTGTACAATGCTGTTCTGAAAGACCTGGGTTCAAGCCCCCCGCTTAGATTTTGCTCCCCAAGGTCAACTGGTGCTGGAGTTGTTGCAGCAGTAGCATTCACAACAATACCCCCCGGATGGAACTGGGGTGCACAACTACCAGGGTCCAGAAGGACCATGACAGCAGTGGCTGACCTGTGAAATGTAAAGTGGCATTTTAGAAAAGGCGTCAAAGTGCAATCTTGGATGTTGATGGCAAAACCAGGGGGGGTCTATGTTCCTGCCTGATTTTGGAAACAAACATAGATGCCCCCAACGTGGACACCTGTGCCGGTGTCCACATAGACATCTCCGCCACAAGCACCTGGGCAGGGATGTCTGCCTCCAGCTAGTTTGCATCTGGGACGTTCATTGGCATGGCAAGATGAAAACAAGAGTTCTAATTTCCGTCACAGTTTGTTGTCAACATGGAAAATATAGGGGATATGAGGGCACCTCATTCTCCATACTCTCTGGATGTTTGGCAGACAAAATGAGCACTTTTCTGATGCCTATTCATGCCTGGACAGGTATAAATTTGGATGTGGCTAAGGACATGCATGGCGTTTCTAAAATCGGGCAAGGATGTCCAGGTTCTTGGGAATGCTCTAGACACGCTTACACCACGCCCCCATTCCTACTTAGACATCCTCGCACCAGTGACGTCTTTGAGACCACTTTCTAAAATGGCTCTGGGGACACCTTCATGTTTTGGATGTCTGTATGCCCTTTTTCAGATGTCTAAAGCATTAATAGGGCTTCTAAAATGACCCTCATTATAAAAACAGCGGAAGTACCCCAGAGTAATTGTGAATGAAGGTTTCTAATGCTGTCACCCAAAAAGATTCTGCACCTTTTAGATTTATGTAATGTCCATCATTTGAGCAGGAGCCTAACATACTTCACAATTTCATACTTCAGAAATGAGATCGTCCCCTTGGGAATGAGTCAACTTCTGGCCATGGTATCTAATCCAAACGAAAGCTGCCAAAGTGGAAAGCGGAGGAGGATCAAGGAACTTAACGTGGGTGAACTGAAGTACATGGAGATACAGGGTTCCACTTTCATTTATTACACTTTATATACTTCCTGGAATTCAGCCGTCGTAAACTATACACAAAAAATCAAGCCATACAAGAATACCAATAAAAACAAAGCATGCTTAGAAGATAACAGATGAATAAAGGCCACTTTCAAATGATACGAACGTCTTTTAAGCCCTCAGAAAAGAAGCTGATTTTCAACACAAAGTGCTCTCCTAAATGAATTTTAAAATCTGGTTATATGAGCAAATGCACACATATGCATTTAAGAAATATCAAATGGTTGAAGCTAGGGGCATGGGAGGTATTTTTATTTATTTCATTTAATATACATTTATATACCGTGTTTTCCCAAGTATCAAACACGGTTTCCATGGAACAATGATATGAATTGTACAACAGGTACTCGATTCACTTACATTATATAACAGTTGGAACTATTTACATTAAACTGTTGGGTTTACAATAAATGTACGAACAAATACTTGATTCCATTGTATAAAACTGTTTACATTGAGCTGTTGGGTATACAGTCCAATTATATGGCATCAGTTGAACTATTTACAATATGCTATTCGGACAGCAGTGAGGGTAGTTTTGACGTGGTACACAGTCTAGGTGTACCTTAAAATGCAGGAGTAGCCTAGTGGTTACAGTAGTGAGCTGAGGCACAAGGAAGCCAAGTTTCCACTTCCGCTGCTCTTTCTTGTGATCTTGGGCCTCAGGTATGAACTTAGGGGCCTTTTTACTAAAGTGCTTTAGGGTTTGCACCTAATGTGCATTTAGCGCTCTAACTAATGCATGCTAAGTGCAAAGCCTCCACAGTTACTGTTGGGGACATAGTAACCAGCTTGTTCCCGGCAGTTACCCTGTGGACACGGACTCTAAGAAAAGGTACAAGTAGCGCTGGTGCACTTAACGCCACCCGCTGAGATGTAGCTAAGTGCACCTGCAACATTGCAACATTGACAGCATGTGAGATGTTCCCCTGTGCTAACTGCAATGTGCAACATTGACAGCATGTGAGATGTTCCCCTGTGCTAACTGCAATGTGCTCTCCATGTCCATTCCTGGCCCCAACACACAAATTATGGTTACCATGGGAAACAATGAGCGGTAGGTGTCATGACTGCATGGTAAAGATTTCCATGGCCCTGTGCTGACAGTTACAACAGGATAGAAGGAGTTGGCATCGGGCATTGGAGAGGATGGAAGCAAATAGCCCCGGGGCAACAATGTTGTAAGGTAAGTGCCGCAGGACGGTCTGCAGCCATTGCCGCCTCTGCAGGTCCCAAGAGAGGCAACAGTAATGACAATGGGCGTCCCCGAGGCCCGGTGCTCTAGGCAACTACCTAGCTCGCCTGATGATAGCGCCGGCCTTGACCTCAGAATGTGGGGGCGGCTGGGCTTTCCCTTCTCGGGTTTCAGCCAGCTGACCTTGGGGATTCCCTTTTCCCGGCGACCTGTTTTTTGCCTTTTCAATGGGCTTCTTTTCTTCACGGTTTTTAACATTTTTACTTATGGCTCCCAATAGGTTAGCATCATGGTTGGTTCTTTTACTGTGTGTGTGACATGGACACCTCAGGGGAATCTTTTTCGGCATTTTTGGACCCAGGGCCCAACACCGCTTTCGAGGCCTCCTCTGATTTTCCCACCCACGGTGCCAGTGGCCATTCTGGATGTCTGCATGATCTCTGTGGAGAAGACACATAGGGGCATATTCGAAATGGGACGCCCAGGTGCAATCTGGGACATCAAAGCCAGAACGCCTGAAAAGAAAGGCAGGCAAGTGCAAGTTCAGGCCCAATTCCAGAAACGTGGACGTGCCCGATATGCACGTTTATCAAATATCTATATAGGACATCCCCAGGAGAGCACTTTAGAACCAAGACATTTAATAACATAATGGTTAGAGTAGTGCCAAGAGCTGGGTGGCCGGGGTTCAAATCCCTGTGTGGGACTTTGTAATCTAAAGCTAATCACTTAATGCTCGATCTTCTCTACACTTTCTGGATGTTTTACGGTGAAAACAAACTTTCCTGATACCTATTTGTGTCTGGAGCAGGAATAAACATGCACGTGCCTGCTTCTGGGATCAAACGGGGACGTGCAAGTCCCTTGCCTCCTCCCTAGACAGGCCTCTGCCACACCCCTGTGCCTACATGAATGTCCCCATACTGGAGATGTCTGGAATGGTTATGGAGACATACCCATGATCTTGATGTCCAAATGCATGTCTACAGATGCCCAAGCCATGACTAAGGGGTATGTTTACTAAACTGTGTTAGTGAAATTCGCGTTAGGAGCCGCGGTAGTGACAGAAACCCCAAATAAGGACATGGGCGGTACATCATCACCACTAACGCGCGTTAAAAAAATTAACGAGCGTTACCGGGCGCCGTGGCGTGTTACTGCACGTTAAACGTAAGAAGACGTACAGACACAAAGCACTGAAACAGAGCTGTAGCACAATGGTTACAGTACTGACCGCTATTACAGGCAGCATGGGTTCGAGTCCCCAGTGTGCCTAACGCAGAAGGCTGTCCCAGGCATCACTGTACATTACAGAGGGAAAGAGGAGGCATGTTTTTCGTTACGTTGAGTATTGGTGTCAGAAAAACACCCTCGGAGTGTGCCTAGCCACGTACGTTGGTGCGTGCATTGGTACGTGCGTAGCCCCGTGCGTGGGTACGTGTATTTTTACCAGCGTGGGCATCTTATATTACAGACTCTGTAGGGTGTCTTGCACCTATGCATTATGCTAACAGATGTACGTGTGATGGCCTATGGTTTATCAGAGCCTGTGAGCAGGTGCTGGAGTTTCACAGGGTTGGATTGTGCCAGTCACACCCATGATGCACTGCACATGCAAATCAGCTGCCCACAGATACACACCATGGGGAATGCACCCCCACAGCACCTCGGCCTGGTAGGGGGAACTGACCATGTGCACCCCCACAGCACCTCGGCCTGATAGGGGGTACTGACCGTGTGTTGTACTGGCACAGAGTAGCTACACACCGTCACATTGTGCGGGTACTGTGCTCACCCTGAGGGTGCAGTGAGGCGCCCAGCACTAGGTCCACAGCACCGTCCATGGCTGAAAGAGACCATGGCGCAGGTCCAAAGCAGTGTTATTGTGTGAGATAGGTAGTTTCTGCAGGAACACCTTGGACATCTCTGTCTGTTTCAGTCAGGCGCAGCCCCCATGCACCACCACACCTCTCCCCCAGGGCTGAGGGTGGCAAACAGGGTCCCCTATCAAAAGATCCACAGTCTACCTCCCTGCAACAGTGGCAGTAGAGGGGAACATTAACCCTAGTCCTGCTGGGGAACAGACACCCCACAGGGCAGTCAATGCAGCTCTGTACACAGCCATAACACAATAGCAGACAGACATTAGGCCTGGATATGGTATACTGCACCCCACCACTATCTGATATTCCCCTGCTGCAAGCCACTCCATCACAGTACCTACCAGCTGCAAACAGTCTGCTAGTGCTTAGTGGAGATGCCTGCACCCAGAACTAGGATGTCAGCACACACAGCAAGCAGATACATCAGTGACTGGGCCCCAAAAGGAAACCCATATTTATCACATGACAGAAATACAAGATAGCACTATGGGAGTGTCTAGCCATGCTGTGGTCACTACACAGTCAGGGTGAGAGTGATCTCTCAGCAGGATATACTGAGGTCACCCTGTCTGTGTAGGTGGTGGCCGGGCACTACAATGTGCCTGTCACTGCCCTATGCCCTGTGCAGATGCACCCTGGCCAGGCCACCCTGTCCAGCCTATACCCATGGTACCTTGCTCCTCATTATGCACATTGGCAGCCCAATACTGGCAACATTGCTGGCAGTGTGGGCTGTGGAAGGTGTTTGCAGCCACCACACACTGGATAGACAGACAGCCACCCCCACACCTATGCCAGCATTGTGCTACTATAGACGTGGTCAGCAGCCATACCCACCACACCAGTCATGGGTATAGTACAGGCATGGATATGGTACACACGACTGTTGGGGGGTCACTCCCCAGGGTGGTGAACACTGTCAGAGACCAGACCTGCAGCACACACCGCAGACATCAGAATGATTGTTATGGTGGAGCTCAATGAGCAATATGTGCTTAACGTAGGAATTGATATCTGCCAGTTATCATAGGAAATGTTTGATAGCTCTGTACCGTATACCCAGGTGTAGGGTGGCATTGCTAAGGTATGCAACTGCTAGTATTGGGAGATACAGGCAGGGCCCAATGTCTTGCCTCTCCAGGTGGCATTGGCCAATGGGGCCTGTGGGTGTGTGTGTGGCCCTGTTGGCTGCTGCTTTACGGCAGAGTTCCCCAACTCCAGTCCTGGTGTTCCAAACACTGTTCGGGTTTTCATGCTGTCCCTCATAAATATGCATGAGCTACATCTGCATACCATGGGGGTGGTGCATAGCTATGCAGCACAGGCATCTTTATTAGAGGCAGCATGAAACCGGAATGGTGTGGGGCCCTCCAGGACTGCATTTGCGGGACTCTGCTTTAGGTAATGTGCCTGTTTCTGGTGTCTGTGTTTGGTGTGGTAAAATATAGGCCATGTTATGTTCTCTGCAATAAAGGAGTGCCTTTACTATCACTGTTTAGTGGTGGGTCAAACTGTGGAGATTGTGTTGGCAGGAGCCCCAGCTGGGATTTGAACCTGTGCTCCTCTGGTCTTACAGGCACTGGCTGTGTCTGTTGCACCACACTGTGGCCACAGAGACAGTGCAGTCCCTGGAGTTAGTTAAACCGGCCTGACGAGTCAGAAATCCTGCTCTGCAACAGGTTTACTGTGGCCTCATTTACCTTATATGCAGACAAAGGTGCACATAAACCTCAGAAATGACCTCACAAAAGGGGCACACACCCATAACCAAGCTGGGCAACAATGATATCATTGGGAAACATTACACAACACTCCCAGGACAGCTCCATTACAATGAAATGATCTTTGAAAGGGTCTGCGGAGCTTAAACCAGAGCTACTCAATTCCAGTCCTGATATGCATGAGATATATATGCATTAGAGATAGCCTGCCAACCTGACTGGTTTGTGGCCCTCCAGGGCTGGATTTGGAGACTCCTGCCTTACACCTCTGTCATTTAAGATTGTGAGTGGGCAAGGTACAGATGTTCTAGACATCAAAAGGGTAGATAGAATGTGTCACATTCCTCCTAGATTCTCAACACCACCAAAAAGTTGTCTAAGACAATATTTTGGTGGTGGTGAGAAGCAAGGAGGAATGTGACAAATTCTAACCTCTTTGATGTCTTGGACATCTGCACCTTGCCCACTTACAATCTTAAATGACAGAGGTGTAAGGCAGGGGTCTCCAAATCCAGTTCTGGAGGGCCAAACACCAGTCAGGTTGGCAGGCTATCTCTAATGCATATATATCTCATGCATATCATTAGGGATATCCCAAAAACCTGCAGGGTTGCGGGCCACCAGGACTGGAATTGAGTAGCTCTGGCGTAGACCCTTCCACACATCATTTCTTTTTTATTTGGTGCTTTCCAGGGAGTGTTGTTCCTTGTTGCCCATTGCTATCACTGTTGCCCAGCTGAATTATGCTTTTTAAAATGTTTCTTGTGGTCATTTTTAACGTTTTATGTGAAATTTTGTTCTGTGCACATGTATCACACTGCTCACGTTTTGTGGGTTTCCCCGGTTTTTCTGTACATTGCTGACGTAAATGGTTTCTCTTCCCTTTAAATGCCTTTAACGACAGGTTTTCATTCGCGTTGGAATTGAGCTCAGACATTCAGCGCGTTAGTATGAGGGGAGCCTCTCCCCGCCCACTCTCTGCCCATTGACCCCTTCTCTCCGCCCACTCTCCACCTTCTGCGCTGTTTTAACGCGCCGTGGAGGTTTACGATCGTTAACTGCGGTTAACGCGCGTAAAGTACGTTTAACGATCGTTAGCACATCAGAACGCGCGTTCGGACGTGCTAACGACCGTTAAACGTACTTTACGCGCGTTAATCACGATTACCGCACTTTAGTAAACATCCCCCTAAATCTTTTAGAATGACCCTCATGGAAAACAGGCTCAGCACTGCCCCGGGGGCCCTCCTGGGCCACAGCGCTTCCCTTCTTCTGGCTTTCTTATGAAGTAGCTTAGAACCAAGGCAGTGGGAGATAAAAGGGCTTGCACAAAGCAAGCAAGAATCAGCGGCGGAACAGAGATGTTACCTGATTAGTCTCAGGGGACCTCATAGCTCTAATACCACACCTTTGAGAAAGCTAGAGCAAAAATTAACATTTCAAGAAAGTCTGCTCCTAAATACTAAAAACCCAATACACGGCATTTGCTGCATACCAGTTCCCAGAGCAGTTGGACTAAATTGTTATTATCTTGATTTGTATAACTCATACCAGATGTATGCAGTGCTTTACAGAGACACATGATGGATGGTCTCTACTCAATGGAGCTTACAATCTAGTCAAGACCAACAGACAGAACACAGAACAAAATCAATTTAGAGGATAATGTGGTTCAATGGAGATTTATGATATAAGGGCTGCAGATATTTAAGGGGAACTCTGGTCATGGAGGCTGTTACTAATGAATCCATTGTTATTTAACCTAGGAAGGCTCGTAGAATATGCTGCCTGATCTGCTTACGGAACAGGTAATCTCTACAAAGTTCCCTCACTTACATGAATAACTGATACCCAGATTTGGATTAAAATAGTACCCCCCCTAATGTTTTACTAATGCAAGTGGCATCGGGGGGAGGGAGGGCCAGACTCTGCTAAGAAAAGCTGTAAGAAATTAATTTACCGAATTGATGAATTGGCCACAAATTATTTGTTCATGATCCTGTCTATGTAAGAAAAGAAAGACCTTGGGGATGGGGAAATGAGGATTATGGTAAGAAAGCCTCCCAGAGAACACTGCTTGCTTCCTAGTAGATGACATCCAACACCTTCCTTACTTCAGAGGCATACAGGTATGTTACAGAAACCTCAAAGTTATTAGAAATTAGAAACTGTTATTTTATCTGAGGCATATGCTCTGCATCTATGCGAAAGCCATCAGCTCCTAGAGTAGCCTGGTTCAGACAAGGTTTAATAACTTCTCGCCTAAATACGTAAATGTAGAAAGTGCACCTCTCAGATGAGTTTCCTTGTAACTCCTTTCACGCTTCTAAAGCAGAAGCGAGTCACCGAATTGTGAAGAATTTCCCCCTTCTAGCATCTTCCACTATGTCATGCAGCTAATCGTGTTGGATCCGCCACGACCTGCCACAGAAAGCAGGCTGGGCACTCTGGTGAAATGTGCGGCGTCAACAAGAGTAGACTAGTCATCCACCTTGGACAATGGTACCTTCACTCAGACTCCGCAGCAGCTGCTCAACACAGAGCGACCTAAAGAGTTTGACTAGTGGATGTGAGTAACACTGTTCAGCTTAGTTGCTTCAAAGGTCTTTGTGCTAAAGAGCTGCTATGGCACTGAGCCCAGACATGGTCACAGACAGTTCACAACTCTAAAGTGCACTGGGGATTGGTACTGGAGAAAGTCTCTGTAAATTCAAATTACTATTATTACACACACACAAAATCAGGATGATACCATAGTAACATTCTTCCAGAAGCACAATGTACTAGCACTGAAACCCCACTCAGCAAAATAGCATTTGGCACCAACAATTTATACCAGTTCTTCAATAGAAAGGTCTCACCTGTTAACCCTTATTTCTCTGTATTCAAGTGGACTAACCCAACAATAACGCTCAGCTCCTTCAGAAGTTAACTTAGGGGTATGTTTACTAAACGGCGCTAATGTCGCAACTACGAGGTTATCACGCGATACGTGACATTATCATGCAATAATGGTGCATTACCGTGCGATAACGTTACGTATCGCACAATAATGTCTGCGGTGGCGTTAAGGTACGCCGAGGGTGGAGTAAGGCTCCCCAGAGGGCGGAGTAAGGCTCCCCAGGGGCGGAGATGAGGAGTCAATGAGTGGAGAGTGGGCAGGGAGAGGCCCCATGCACACTAATGCCGTGAAATGAAGGTCTGAAAATTAGCGCCAGTGAAAACCTCGCGCTAGAGGCACATTTGCAGGAGAGAGAAACCATTTCAGTCAGCAATGTACAGTAAAGGCAGGGAAACCCAGAAAAGTGATAGTAGTGATACATGTGCAGGAACCAAAAAGGCAAATAAACATATTAAATGATCAGAACCACATTTGAAATCCCAATAAACAAGCTGGCCAATAGTGCTACTAATGATAAACATAAAGCAACACTACTGACAAAGCGTAAAAAGGAAGACATCATGTTTGGAAGGGGCTATGCTCTGTCCCCCTACAAAGTGAACGATCCCACAGTGAAATAGCGGTGATCAGGGTTTTGTCGTTTATATTGGGCAGGTTTGTTATGCTGTGGTCCAGCTGGGGCACAGTGCGGACTAGGAAGGTGTCTAGGTGGCACATAGGAATGCCAAAACTGTAAAGCAGCAAGACAGCAACTGACGAGGGTCCAACATGGGCACGAGTGTGTGTACCACAGTGTCACAGGGGATATTACCCAGCAAGTACCCCCAAGGGCACATAACATCCTGAGCCACAGAGGGCAGGTTGGGTGGCACTATATAATCCGCCTTGGGGGTCCAAACACCCCCCTTCACTTATAGCATGCGACCATGGCACCCACACATCATATGCATTATTCTGGATGCATCATAGTCCACAAGGGCTATACGTGACTGGGAAATACAGATAGACACAGGTGTATCCTAGGTGTGTCTGCAAGGACTATCTATCATACACCGGCACTGATGGAGACCTGCAGCATAGCCCATCTCATCAAAACCAGGTGCTGCGGACCTGGTGCTGGCCGCCCCACCTCACCCTCAGGGTGAGCACAGGACCCACACAATGTCACGGTCTGTAGCTACTCTGGGCCAGTAACACACACAGTCAGTTCCCCCTACCAGGCCATGGTGCTGTGGGGGTGCATACCCCATCTTGTGATCAAGCTGTAGACTGCTGATCTGCATGTGCAGTGCATCATGGGTACGGGTGGGTTTACCCTATCCTGGTAACCACAGCAGACCGTTTGTGTGGTGACCTGCAGTCTTTCTGTAGCCAGCCAGCAGTGTGGCAGTAGCTATAGAGATGTAGCCTACTGGTTACATCAATGACTGTGGAGGCAGAGGTCATGGGTTTAATCCCACAGAGGTGTAATCTAAAAAGGCTGTCTGAGGCATTTTCTTTTAATTTAAATCAGTGCTGCCAGCAGAAACATCCTTACAGTGCTGAAGCCTAAGGTGCCTCATAGGTGTCCTATAGGGCACATTATAGGGTGCCTTGGCAGACAGGGCACTTTATAATGTGACCTATGGGGCGCCTTATAGGGTGCCTTATGAGGCACCTTAGGTTAGGGCACTGTGAGGGTATTTTTGCTGGCAGCACTGATTTAAATTAAAAGAAAATGCCTCGGACAGCCATTTTGGATTACACCACTGCAGGACTGAACCCATGACCTCTGCCTCCACAGTCATTGCAGTAACCAATGGGCTACATCGTTATAGCATCTAACACTGTGCTGGCATGTACTTAGGGTTAACGTGCATTAACATGCCACGGCGCCCACTATCGCGCGATACATATTCTTGCTACCTTAGGACTGGAACGCCCACTCCTTATATGGCATTCTTCGCATTATCGCTGCAACTAGCGCCGGTAACATTAGGACGGTTTAGTAAACATACGCCTTAGAAATGGAAAAGACCATGCAGTCTATCCAGTACAGAAATTCAATCAGTAAAATAATGAAACGCAACAAAAAAGATAACAAATACATCACAATATGGCATTAGTACCTCTCTTCAACACACTGGAAGAAAAATACCATTTAAAAAAAACATAAAAATAAAATAGATAAGGTTAGAACTTTCGCAGGGGCGGTTCTGGATTTGTAGAATAAACAGAGTATCTGCAGTTTCAGTGGTTCTTGAAAACAAAAGGCTCTTTTTACTAAAGCCCACCAGGGTTTTGCATTTAGCGTGCGTTTGTTTCGCAAGTTAAGTGCAATGCCTCCAGTGAGCTATCAGGGGCCTGACCAGCATGTTAACGCTGGAACGCCAACGCACGCTCAGGTAAGGCAGGTACACCCACCAATTTCCACAGAGGTGTCATTAAGCAAACTTGTGTTAAAAGCCCCACATTGCTGCTGAACACACGGCAATTGCCCTGGCATCAGGGGTAATGCAGTCTCAATGCCCACATTCTACCCATTCGCCACCCCATCTCACAATGGCGGTGGCTGGTATACCCACGTGCTAGTGTTCCTGGTTTCCAGGGCTGGCTCAATCAATAGGCAAACCAGGCAGTCGTCTAGGATGGCGGCATAGAGCAAGACATTCAAAGCTAAACAGTAGATTCTGATAGCCGGGGAGCTTAAGGCTTACGATTTGCCTAGGGTGCCAACAGCTTGAACCAACTCTGAGGATGGCCCAGGTCTCCACACATTAAAAACACATAAAGCAAGCATCAGGCTTTTGCAAAAAGGGGCCCAAAATTGTTTGTGGGTATTGGGAAGATGGAGAGGGGAGCGGTGCCGGTGAGTCGGGAGGACTGTATACAATACAGTAATGTGAAGGAAATGTTTTTTCAGGGCCGGTGCAACCATTACGCAAACTAGTCAGCCACCTAGAGTGCCCCATTGCTACTGTTGCAAGGCTGCTTTGTTCCACTCCCCCCCCCCCCCCCCCAAGGTGCACTGGCCCTGTGTGTTGGATTTATTTGAATCTTTTGGTATTATAGTATTTGAAGACATCATTAAAATTGCTGTGTTTTATGTTTACGCTTATAATCCTCTTTGGACATTTAGCTAACTGTAAAGGAGGAATATACATTTTTTAAATTAGATTAATTTTATTTATCACTATTTTAAGTTTTGTTCATGAATGTTTTAGCTTCTCTATTGAAGAGAAAGCTGAAATATGACAAATAATAATATATATTCTTGTTTTCACTTTTAGGATCAGTTTTCTCCTTTGTGTGTTGCAGTTAACAGACAGCATTGTAGATGTTGACAAATGATTGTATGGTTGCATTAGAATTATGCATTCTACAGGTAAATTGTTTGGATTTGCTATGAGGCAGTTTGGACAGTCTTTGACAGCCATGCTATACATCTAAACTCAAATCAGAATCACCTAGGCTTTTCAGTTACTCCTGTCTATAGTGCTCCAGCTAGGGATATCGCCCAGCTAGCAGCCAAACGAGTTTGACCCTTCATTGTACACTATGACGAGGGGGGGGGGGTTTCCAAGGAAAATATCTATAGCAGGGTGGGGATTTAAAGTTTACTTGAAAGTAAAAATTTTGAAGTAAAAATTGCAAAAAAAAATCTGCTTTCAGATCCAGAATCATTACACAGGTACACTACCAAAAAACTGCCTCCAGTTTTGCAACTGATTCCTATAGATTTTGGGGTGCTGAATCCAGGAAAAATAGCCAAAATGTTCCATCACGTCACGTTTTCTTGCAAAATTAGATTTCTTACCCATATAAGGAATGTTCACATAATTTCTTTTTAGCCGACTGCAGTTTATTTTCTTGGCCCAAAATAGAGGTTGTAATGGTTAACTAACTAGAAACACTCCCTCATGATATTTTAGAGTGTTTTGTATTCATTTTATACATTAACAGGACAATTGGGAGGCGGGGGGCTAAATCCAGTACTCGCGCTGGCGCATGTTCTTTCCTGTTCGCCTCGCCTCGTTCGCTCGCTCAAACACGGTGGTTGCGACATGAACGTTCCTGTCAAATTTCAGTTTCTTGCAAGTTCATTATTACCTTTTGTTTGCTCAGTCGTAATCCAGCTTTATTCCGAAGTGGTTCACTACCTTTGTAGTTTGCAGTGCTGTGTATTTGTGATGGCTCACAGAGCCAGAGGTTGCGTCAACTCTCCGGACAGTTTTTGTTTTATTTGTGGGGAATATACCGTGAAAAAGCGGCAGAGGAACATTTCTGCATTTATTAAAAAAGTATATTTCGCCTATTTCGGTTTGAAGTTAGGCGATCAAGACAAACCGTGGGCTCCTCACAAAGTGTGCAAGACATGTGAGGAAGATCTACGCTTATGGATGAAAGGTAAAAAACAAGTATTTCGTTTCGGAATACCTATGATGTGGCGTGAACAAAGAGACCACAGCAGTGACTGCTATTTTTGCTCTTGCATTGTGAAGGGATACAACTTAAAAAATAAGAATGTAATAAGTTACCCCAACCTTCCCTCAGCAATTAGGCCTATGCCTCATAGCAACGAAGTACCTGTGCCTGAACCACCAAAATCTTTGGATCATATTTGTGTGGACGGTTCTGATCATGATGAGACTCATCAGATGGCTTTTCCCGATGAGTCCAGTACTTCCAAGTTTGAAACTGAACCAGATCCGAAACCTGAACTTTTCTCTCAAGCTGAATTGAATGATTTAGTCCGGGATTTAGGACTCCCAAAAGATGCTGCCCAACTGCTAGGTTCTCGGCTTAAACAGAAAAATCTATTGTCACCAGGAACAGCTTTTTATTGGTACCGCAACCGTGAGACACAATTTTTGAAGTATTTCAGCAAAGAGGAAGATTTGGTATTTTGCAACGATATATACGGAGTGATGGAAAAGTTTAAACTCAAGTATGATCCTGCTGAATGGCGGCTGTTCATTGATTCGTCAAAAGACAGCATAAAAGGTGTTCTTCTTCATAATGGCAACACATTCGCTTCAGTTCCTATTGCTCACTCTGTTATTCTCCAAGAAAAAATACGAGAATTTGGCCCTGATTCTTCAGAAGATTCGTTATGATGAGCATAAGTGGATGATTTGTGGAGACTTTAAAATTCTATCCATGCTATTAGGGCAGCAATCCGGTTTCACCAAATATCCCTGCTTCCTTTGCTTGTGGGATAGCCGGGCCCGCGACCTACACTGGGGGAAAAAAGACTGGCCAATTCGGGAGTATTTGAGACCCAGTGAGAAAAATGTTCTTCATGAGAGCTTGGTACCTCGTGATAAAATTCTATTATTACCACCTCTCCACATTAAGTTGGGTCTCATTAAGCAATTCATCAAGTCCCTTCCAAAAGATGGTGAGTGCTTTCGGTACCTTTGCTCAAAGTTCCCCCGACTTTCTGAAGCAAAGCTAAAGGAAGGAGTGTTTGTTGGCCCTGATATAAGGAAACTCATTTCAGATGGAGCATTCGCTGAAACGATGTCTGAGAAGGAAAAAGAAGCCTGGGATTCCTTCAAGGATGTTGTTCTCAAATTCTTGGGGAACAGGCGGGATGAGAACTATAAGGATATTGTTGCCAGGATGCTCAATGCCTTCAAAGAACAAGGCTGTAACATGAGCCTGAAAGTCCATTTCTTGCACTCCCATGTGAACTACTTTCCCGAAAACTTGGGGGCGTACAGTGAAGAACAAGGTGAAAGGTTTCACCAGGACATCAAGGACGCAGAGAGAAGGTACCAAGGAAGATGGAACACCACTATGATGGCTGATTTCTGCTGGTTGCTGCTGCGGGAAACCCCAGATGAAAAATACGCCAAGCAGCGCACCAAGAGAAGCATTCGGGGGAAGAAGAAACGGGCCCACCAGGAGATTGATTGACCCAAGAATGACTTTAAAATCTAAACTGTGTTGACAAATATCGTGTTTTTACTAAACTTTGAAATAAAAATTTGCTAGTTATTACCACAGTGTCGGATCTCATTTATAAGAATTTTATTTTCACACCATCGGGTGTTTGTCTTCATGTATTGCAATGGTGCGGTTTGCGTTTTCTATTCTTACATACATACCTGTACAACATTTTTTGCATATTTCTTTGCTTTGCTTTGTGTCTAACCTCGCTCTTATATGCTCACTGTTTGTGCACATGTATGTGGCTGTCTTAAGTGCAGACAATTTTGCTACCATCACAGTGTGTTTTGTTGACATTACTCTATTCTTATGTGCTGCCTTGTTACAATTTTCTTTATTCTTATTTGAATAATTACTAAACAATTAGTATAAAGAATTCATCCAAGAAACATTTATCTCGATCGCACTCAATCTGAAACGTTCACCTCAAACTGCTAACCCAATGTAGCAAAAAATCTGTACGTGATGGAGCAAATTGGTTACCAGATTTGGATTCAGCGCACCAAAAAACGTAAAAATCAATCGAAACATTAGAGGCAGTTTAAAAAAAAATTTTTTTAGTGTACCTGTGTTATCTTTTGAAATGCTCCTGCACTATTTTCTACAAATCAGTTGGGTTGGGGGGGGGGAGGCCAAAGGTTCAGAGACCCATTTTCCCTGAGTACATTTTTGTTTTCTGAGTATTTCTATTTAGTTTTAATATTGGACTATCAGGGCCACTCTTAAACGTCAGGCTCCGGCCCCTAGAGCTATTAGGCCAATCCATTTTCAAAGAATGTTTTTTCGGCCAAATGTTCAGTGCCAAGCTAAATAGATGTGACTCAGGCATGGCTTTCTGTATTTTATACATTAAAATGAAATACAAATTGTGAGTGTGTGTGTGTATATATATATATATTTCAGTAAATTTGTTTTCACTGACGTGCCCAATGTTTTATTCAGCTGCCTCCAACCCAGCCCCACAAAAAAATAAGTTAGATCACTAAATCTGAAAATTCATCTTTATAAATGCAAAAGGTCTGTGAACTAAAGGATGTGAAATGCATTATGTTCCTTGTGCCGGATACCTAACCTAAGTGTCCAGCACTGAAACGGAGATTCCTCTTTATAAGTCTGAGGGCGGGGGAGGGGGGATAGAGGGAATTTCAACATCAAAATGAGTAGGACAGCAAGGACTGGATGGATTAGAGTAATAGCTCAAAAGCAAGAGCTGGGCAAGAATTTCATGATTGCCCACGGCTAGATTAGCTCTCAGGGTCAGCCATGGACTCTACCCACTGCTCTGAATCCAAATATAACTCTGTGGAGCCTCTATACATAGACAGACCATATAACAAGACAGAGCTGATTTACAACAGCCCATTCAGATAAATAGACAACTATACCGGTGCGCCAGCCTTTGATTGCAAAAGAATACACAACAAATCAAAGGAAAATGAAATGAAATAAAAGAGGCCACGCTAGAGCCAGCACTGTGTCCCGCTTCATCAGCTGAGCAAACTCTGTATCTGTTCCCTTCTTCTGCCTATTGCCTGTGTCACGCTGTATATCTACTGAATCTCAATAAACCATTTCCTACTGAATGACCTCAGCTTAATAGGAGGCGACACGGTCCCAGGGAGCTGAAACCGCAGAGACTGGCAGGCCCAAGGCCCTTCTCCATCAAGACAGCAACAGCAATAATGTGCTAGGCTCTTAGGAACAGTTTCAGTCTTATCTAATTTCGCTCTGTGCAGCCAAATAATTTCTTTTTCTTTTTTTTTTTTGTAATAAGAAAGGGAAAAGAAAACCTGTTCAGACAACCTGCCAGGTACTTAAATCCAGGCCAGTGCTACAACATAATGTTACTTCTGGCTTTTCAGACACCTTGAGGTTCAAGGTCCACCAGTCCTAAAGGTACTTTTCTGTAATGTAGGCCTGCGGGTCTTGCACAAGTGGACTTTGAATAATGCTGTATTCTGTGTTGATGTTCAATTCACATTTTCATCTTTAGCAAGATGTATGGCGGAGTGGTGAAGGCCCTTGAACATGGTTTGCTTGGGGTTGTGAAGACACTTATGACCACTCCTTGTAGATTCCATTTGAGAACAGCTAGTTGATCCTCTGGACTCAAGGAGATCAAAAGACAGTCAGATATGGCATTGGTCATGCTATTTTCTCCTGCAAGCAGGCTTAAGAAAATGATCCTTTCTGAACCCTTCACTCCAGAGATTCTACGTAATATATATGTTGGCCCAATGCGCCACTTGGCTAATGTGGAATGTTTGGTCTTGCTCTTTTTTGAGTTTCAAACTCATAAAATTCATAAACGTTAGTAATTCTATAACACATTAGGAAACAATTTATGGGTATAATAAGGTACTTAAAATATAATAGTACATATTATATAAATAGTTCTTTCATTGTATTGATCAGCTGTGCCCATAGTTGTCCTCTTTCCACCTAGAGGCGTTAACAAAGGCCTTGATTTTAACCCCAGTTGGATTACTGTAATGCTTTGCTGGTTGGACTCCTGCTAAAAGACCTCTAGAGGGTTCAAGTGACTGAAAACACTGCAGACAGACTTGTGAAAAGGCTACTAAAATTCAGTCTATTAGCCCAATTCTTAAGCAACGTCATTAGCCATTTGTTGACAAGTTGCACCTCTATGTCCCTGCAAGGATTTTACATCCTCAAGGGGAAAATCTGCTGTCTGTCTCCACTGTAATATTAATTAGGAATGTTCACTATTGGGACAGAGCCTTCTGTGTTAGAGGCCCCCTCCTCTGGTTGCGTTCCCTAGAGAACTGAGATTTTTGATGACTTAAGAGCTTTTAGGAAGGTCCTTAAAACCCATTACTTTCTCCAGGCTTTTGCAAAGGTTGGTATTGGGGGATGGGGGAAGTCTGTTCTGGGTGTTTTCTGATATGTAAATTACTGTTTTAGTTTTGTAAACCACACTGAGTGGTATGGCATATTGTTTGGCAACTTCATGTAACTAAATAAATAAAATGCTGACTATGATGAATAACATTCTCCTAGTTTGCCCAGTGTCATTCCTAGTGCAATGCCGTACACCTCCATTGGCCTCTGATATCCCTGCCTTGTCTTTCATTTCTTCACAGCTAAGAGCTCATCTGTGTTTGCCCCGGGCTTCACCACCTCCAATGGGAGACCATTCTATGCATCCATCATCTCTCCTCTCTTTGAGAACCTGCCAAGTGCTTGTGACCTGGATTGGCCACTGTTGGAAACAGGATACTGGGCTTGATGACCTTGGTCTAACCCAGTATGGAATTTCTTATGTTCTTAAGAAATATTTCCTAATCTTACTCTTGAGTCTATTTCCTTTCAGTTTCATACCATAACCTATTGTTCCGGGACTTATTTCAATCTGAAATAAAGCTGATTCTTGTGCATTATTTATAACTTTGAGGTATCCGACTGTTTCCATGACATCCTCTTCTCTTTCCTTTCATCTAAGGCGGTGATTCTCAACCGAGTCCTTGGGACATACCTAGCCAGTCAGATTTCCAGGACAACCACAATGAAAATGCATGAGATCATTTGCATGTATTGCCTCTATAGCAGCGATGGCGAACCTATGGCACGCGAAGGCCTTGCAGCTGGCACGCGGGAAGGTCCGCAATTAGGTTTTTTTTTTTTTTTCAATTTTACTTGTCTGCTGCCGCTGTCGGGGCCGCCGCGGCAAAATCGAGCGTGCCGCGGGGCCCCCCTGTACCCGGCAGAGCCTACCCTCCCCGTAGCAGCTCTCTCTTTGGCAGCTCTCTCTTTGGAGCTGCAGTCAGACGCGCTGGCTTGCAGAGCACGAAGGGAAGAGTTTCCCTTTCGCGACTCTGTTAAGCCCGCGGGGGCTGATGGGAGGGCAGGCTCTGCCGGATACAGGGGGGCCCCGCGGCACGCTCGATTCTGCCGCGGCGGCAACAGACAGGTTTTCTTTTTTTTTAATTTTCCCGGGGCTGGGGGGGGGGTTAGGAGTGGTGATGTGATGGGCTGGGCTGGGCTGGGGGGGGTTAGGAGTGGTGATGTGATGGGCTGGGCTGGGCTGGGCTGGGGGGGTTAGGAGTGGTGATGGGCTGGGCTGGGGGGGGTTAGGAGTAGTGATGGGCTGGGCTGGGGGGGGTTAGGAGTAGTGCTGGGCTGGGGGGATTTAGGAGTGGTGATGCGCACTGGGCTGGGGGGGGTAGGAGTGGTGATGGACACTGGGCTGGCTGGGGGGGGTTAGGAGTGGTGATGGGCACTGGGCTGGCTGGGGGGGTTAGGAGTGGTGATGGGCGCTGGGCTGGGGGGGTTAGGAGTGGTGATGGGCGCTGGGGGGGCTTAAACTAAAAATTGGGTGATGGGGGATTAGGACTGGAAATGGGCTGGTGGGATTAGGACTGGAAGTGGGATGATGGGGGGTTAGGACTGGTAATGGGCTATGGGGGGGCTTAAACTGAAAATTGGGTGATGGGGGATTAGGACTGGGAGTGGGCTGATGGGGAGGTTAGGACTGGTACTGGGCTATGGGGGGGCTTAAACTGAAAATTGGGTGCTGGGGGATTAGGACTGGAAATGGGCTGGTGGGATTAGGACTGGGAGTGGGCTATGGGGGGCTAGGACTGGTAATGGGTTGGGGTTGCTAGGACTGGAAATGGGCTGAGTGGAAGGGGGCTTGAACTGCAAATAGCTGTTGGGGATGGGGCTTGGAATGGAAATGGGCTGAGGGGAAGTGGGGGGCTTGAACTGCAAATAGCTGATGGGGACGGGGCTTGGAATGGAAATGGGCTGAGGGGAAGTGGGGGGCTTGAACTGCAAATAGCTAATGGGGAGGGGGACTTGGAATGGAAATGGGCTGAGTGGAAGGGGGCTTGAACTGCAAATAACTGATGGGAAGGGGGGCTTGGAATGGGCTCTTAGGGGAGGGAGCTAGGACAGGAACTGGGCTGATGGATGGGCTAGGATAGAACTGAGAATTGGGTGTTGGGGGAGCTAAGATTGGAAATGGGCTGTGGTGGGGGCTTGGATTGAAATGGACTCATGGAGGGGCTAGAACTGGAGGTAGGCTCATGGGGGGCTTGGATTAGAAATGGGCTGAGTGGAGGGGAGCTAGGATTTAACATGGGCTGATGGTGGGGCTAGGAAAGGACTAGAAATGGGCTGATGGGAGGCTGGTATTGGAAATGAGCTGATGAAGGGACTCGGATAGGACTGGAAATGGATGGGGGAGCTAGGACTGGAAATGGACTGATGAGGGGTCTAGAAGGGAGCGGATACTGGGTGGGGCTGGAACTAATAGGGAGCTGATGTTGGGGGAGATTAGAAGGGGATGGGGCTGGGAGAATGAAATGGAGAGGGGAAAAATATTTTGTGTGTGAGGGAAGAAAAATGTACAATTGGCCGGGTATTGGGAGAGTAAGTGGGGATTGAGGATGGAGGGGTAAAATTTGAGTGGATGAAATAGGAATGAGGAAAGAGCAAAAGGAGAAAGATTAGTATGTTAAAGCGGATGTAGAGAGAGAGAATGGAAAAAAAAACTAGAAGAGAGAAGAAAGGACAAATGGACAGCAGATGATGGAGAGTTAGCAGAAAACATGAAGAAACCAGAAGAAAGTGGCTGGAGCAATTGCAACTGTGTAACTGAGCTGAGGTATTCTGTTTATGTAATTCTTTTTGACATTGCCACTTGTTCTCTTTCCCCAGTAGGTCATGTATTGTTGTTCTCTGAAATGTATTGGTTTAATATTTGCAGTGTTGCCTTTTGATAGGTATGGTATGGTGCTTTGTGACTCCTGGTAGTGCTGTTAGGATACGGCGGGTTTGCTATTGGTTCTAAATGGGCAGTGTTTGTAGTAGTTCCTAATGTGCCTGGCGGTTGGCACTGGATTATAGTAATGTAGAAATCTTTTAGTCTGTCTTTATCCATACACTCATTAAGAGACATGTTTACTAAAAGTTAGTGTATGTTAGCATTATGCAAATATTTATGCAAATTGACGTGCTGGCACTGTGAGGAAATTCTTTGGTTTTGTGCGGCAGTTTGGGCACTCGGGCTCAAAAAGGTTAGCCATCACTGTTCTATAGTATATAAATTTCTATCACGCATACTCAGCATGGCTATCCTGAAACCCTGACTGGCTAGGTACAGTCTCCAAAAGTGGACACAATACGACAGACAAGGTCTCCCCAACAACATCTACAGTAGAGACTGAGATATTATCGCCTTTCTTCTGCTGGCTACACCTCTCCCTAAGCACTGTAGCAAACAATTTGTAGGAGGACAGAGTATCCCTGTTTATATTTTCTAATAAAGAGTTGCCCAATATCAAAAATGTTGGAAATGAGCACATTCAAATACTACCACTACTGTTACTAAGGATAGCACTACAAAACGTTCTGATTCTTGTCTCTGTATGCATCAGGCTGGGGACAGGGAAGTGCTGCCAGGGCCGGCCCTAGAGTTGGTCCAAGGTGTTGGCACCCTAGGCAAACCTCAAGTTTTATACCCCTCTGGCTGTCGAAATCTACTATTTAGTTCTGAATGCCCTGCTTTTGCTGCCTTCCAGAAGTTGCCACCCTAGGTGACTGCCTAGTTTGCCTAGAGGTTGGGCCGTCCCTTAGTGCTGCAAGCCTTTTAATACAGCTTGTATATAAAGGAAGGGCACGCAGCTATAACTTTACACCTGATGAATCAAGTAATGCTGCCTTTTCACCTACGCAAACTTTACACGCCGTTATATAAATGGAAAAGCCGAGCCACTGAGTGGATCACTGAAGCAGTCTCCGTTTTCAGCTTGGCCTCTGGAGGACATCAGAAAACCACCAGGTCAGCCTGTTTTCAGGAGAGCCCGGGGGAAGGGGATGTTGTAAGACAAGACAGAGGTGCACCGGAAGGGCTTATGGCTCTCAGGCAGGCAGCAGAAGTTGGGACCGAGGGGCAGAAACACAGAAGGGAAGGGGCAGAAGGCTGGAAGAGCAGGGTAGTGATGCCGATTAGGCAGGACAGAGTTTGGAGGGGGGTGGGGGGGACTCAGCAAGAAGTGATGCAGTCTGTTGACAGAAGTTGGTAGAAAATAGACAGTTTCAAATAAATGAATTAGGCAGGAGTGAGGGGCATTAGCAGAGCTGTTTTTGGTGTCTCGGTTTTGGAACAGGGGCATTTGAATAGCAAGGAACTGGACTGGCAGAGGCAGAGCTGTGCGGTTCATCCTGAAAGCAGAGGAGCAGAGGATGCCCTCATTTCCTGGTTTAAATTGGAGGAGTGGCGGAGTGGCCTAGTGGTTGGCGCAAGGTACTTCAGGCCAGAAGGTCAGGGGTTCAAATCCCACT
Organism: Ichthyophis bannanicus; assembly: GCA_033557465.1. NCBI lineage: Eukaryota > Metazoa > Chordata > Amphibia > Gymnophiona > Ichthyophiidae > Ichthyophis > Ichthyophis bannanicus. The sequence goes on from CM066032.1 coordinate 73,217,980, forward strand.
AGAGGACAGCAACCTTGGGCTGGAAGGACTGGGGTTTCTAGTCCCACAAGTGTTCCTTGTGGTCTTGGGCAAATCACTTAACCCTCCATAGCCCATGTTCCCTGTAAAATAGTTATCTCCAAGTTATAATGCCCTGTTCAATGTAATTTCAGTTTGTTCAATGTAAACCGCACTGATGCAAAATAGCACAGTATATAAGAGAATATAAATAAATAAATAAGGGCATTAGTCTTTCATAATTATAACTGCTAAAAGTTATCAAATGTACTTTAACATTAAGGTTACCAGATGGTTCTGGATCTCAGAAGCAGGCTAGTGTTCTATCATTTGACATAAGGATTACTCTGAAGAAAAGCAGAGCAAGTCCTTGAACAAGTCACTCTGGGGGCAGATTTCAGACTTTTCGGGCTCCAAGTTCCAAAGGGAAGTGCAGCTTGTTTTCGAAGGGAAGGTACCCGGTGGAGGTTCCCTTTGAAAACCTGCCAGCTTACACAATCCTACAGAAGGTGATAAGGTACTGTATAGTATCACCAAACTACTTTCCCTCCCCCAGTCTAGCCCATCCCCTTTCTCCCTACAGGTAAGGTGGGGGAGGGAGGAGAATTTTGGGAAATGATTTTGCACAGCTAAACAAGAGTTTACCCATGAAAAATCCTTTGGAATTTTTCTGCCCCATCTCCTGTTGTCCCAAGTAGGTTGTATTTTTCCTTGGGGCAGGGACTAAGCGTACATGACCAGGTATCAGTATTGTACAGTATTGCATTTGCCCAGTAGTCCTAGACTGGATCAGCCCATTCCTTATGACATGGAGCTATCTACTAAGGCTGTTTAAGATATTCCAGGAATTAGCAAGCTTCCAAAACACTAGTTCAACCCAGAATCATCAGAACATCCCCCTTCCTTGCTTGCCTTAGCCACCCTCAGTTCCTGCACTGTATGTTGTTAAGGTTTAAGTGGCTTCTGGGCAACACAACACTACACAGCTACACCAAAGTCATCCGTGCACACTGTTCGATCACTCGCAGTCCTCTCGGTGGCATGGAGAGCCAACCTCTCTCTGTATGCCCTGTTGGCATTGTCTGCCTCGCTTTTCAACCTTTCTCTTTGCCTAACTGCACAGAGGGGAATGTCCACAAAAAACTAGAATGCAGGGTCAGCTTAACGATTAAGCAGGACTAGACAGCGGCCTAGAGCAGCAGCTTCTAGAGGGCAACCTAGATCCACTGCAATCAAAGCAAACCAATAGGTCTTGACTGCCACATAAACTCAAAGAACCATCAGAGCACTCCTCAAGGAGGGTGAGTAATCTACAAATAGTTCATTTATCCGTGCAAATGGCTTTCAGAAACTTCCCCCACTGGAGGTCATTTTATAGAAAGGCACCTAGGTCAAAGTTCCAAAAGACACTTCTATGGGGGTCACTTTAGAATCTCTAGTCGTGATTTGCACTTCTGAAAACACTCATTCACCCGTGCAGATCACATCCATGCCCCAAGACCCATTTTAAAAAGACTCAAATTTGCACATGTCTGGCACAATCACGTCCATGTCGCATGGGGGGTGTGGTGGAGGCATGTCCGAGCAGCAACAAAAAGAACCACCAATGACGCCGCATGTTTAAACCCACCAGCCGACACGTCCATATTTAGATGTGCTCCTCGGCATAAATAGGCATTTCAAAAGTGCTCGTTTCGGACAGCTTTAAACAGTAGGGATGGCAGGGGAATCCCCTCTTTTCACCATGATAATTTCCTCCCCCTCATAGAAGGATAGCTGAATAGGCGCTGCACGCCTCTGTTTGCAAAATGGCAGGCTCGGATACATGCAGTGACATATACCGCATGCACGTTCCGAAACACTGGCGCAGACATGCCTACGTTGCTGGTTCTGCCAACGTTGATATTTCATATGTACACATTTCTAAAATCACCTATTTGCCTTCAGTCGTCTGGGACTTTATTCTGCACGTCCCCGTCTCTTTCTCTGTTGATGGAAATGTTTATCATTTGGGGCGGAGATAGGTCAAATTTAGAATGCATTTACCCATGTCCACCTTCTCTGCTAACCTAAATGGCCTTTCTAAAATGTGCCTTTATAGAAAAAGAACGAACTCTAAAAGCATGTAATTGTGTGTGTGTGTCCTCTATGGGGGTCATTTTAGAAACTCTATTCATGATAGGGATATCGGAAAATAGCTCTGCAAATCACAAAGACAACCCTGAGCCATTTTCTGAAGCTGGGTATATGGACGTCTCCAGGGCAAACATGTCCATGTCATATTAGGGGCATGGCAAAGGCATGTCTAAGGTGTTCCATAAAAAATACATATGTGCGCCTGATTTCAGAAACTGACAGCTCGTCTCAGCCTACCAGCGGTGCCATCTATATCTATTCCTGCTCCAAGGCACGATTAGGCATCAAAAAAGCTCTCGTTCTGCCACCAAAACTCCTGGAGGGATTAGAGAACCATGGCCTCTGATATTCCCAATACTTTTCGCAATGTAAAGAAAAATGAAGGGAGACAAGGACACCTGATTTGTGGTTGGCACACCGATGCACGCCTCCGCTTGCAAAACAGCAGGTAGGGATAAGGATTCAGCATGGGATAGACATCGTCATCGTGAATTATTGTCAAGAGGATGTCTGTGTGACTATGGCTGCCTGCCGCCGTTGATTTCAGGCACATGCGCTTTGCTAAAAGCGGGCTGGAACGTGCAGTTTTATTGTCAAGAGGATGTCTATGTGACTGGCTGCCTGCCGCCGTTGATTTCAGGCACATGCGCTTTGCTAAAAGCGGGCTGGAACGCGCAGTTTTGAATTAGACACCCAGATTGCACCTGGACGTCCTTTCTAAAATGCCTCTATGCGTGAACTAGTCTATTTTGTTAATGTACATATGTACATCACAGCTACGGCCTCCGGGAAAACCTATATGCACTGCACATATAATTACAGGTGACCTTGTCCGCACATATACTGATATGCATGGATTCAGCTGTACAATTTTCTAAAAACTGGTTTCCCCATTTTAAAAATACTTTTCACGTGGAATGCTCTTTATTAATTTACCCTATTATATATATATAAATATATATTTATTTTTATTTATTTATTTAATGGTATTTCTATCCCGCCTTTTCCTTTAATCAAGGCGGTTACACAGCAATCAATTGAATTGTATTTGGTTTCAAGGTGTGCATAAATGTACAGTGATGTGTGTGTGTGTGTGTCTGGGTGTGATGATTAGAGTGCGCTATTTACATCGAGTGACCTATTTACACACACACACAAAGGTTTGATATTTAAAAGGAGTTATGCATTTTACAGGATCTTTGTGGGAGCAGTAGTAGTGGTGGGGTGATCGTTGCAGTTTAGCTTAATTATCACAATCTCGGGGACAAGTGATCTAAGGATCTTAAAGTCAAACAAGGCAGAAGGTTCACCAGAGCCTCTAATTCCGCCCTGCCAGAACTTCAGCGCCGGAAAGTGTGTGGACATTGAAGTTTCAAAGGATCCATAGCATTTGTTCTTTCTTTGTAGGAAAGGGGTTAGGAGAGGTTCGGAGGCTATCCTTTCCTAAGTTTACAATCCCTTCCCTTCGCCTGTCCTTTCTGCTTTCTCCCTTTGCTCACAGCAAAGTTTGACAGGGCCATTAGAATTCCATTCCCTCTGGGGCCCAGCCCTTTCAGCAAGGATTAGCCAGGCCATCCATTAAAGCAGGGCACATTGTATAGCTAATGTGCTTCTGCTAAATTAGAGTCAGGTGGAAATATTCCATCAAAGTCCTCTGAAAAGCACCAGCATCTTGAATGACTTACTGTAATTCCTTGTTATCAGTCAACAAAGAGGAGAGAGGAGAGAGAATGAAAAAAGCAGGTGACACGGATCTTTCCTTCTAGAGAAGGAATAGGATGACTTCTCTGATGGGGCTGGGTGAGGATCAGCGCGTCCCTAGAACCAGATAAGCTGCTGGAGACGGAAGCACTATGGTTTTGGGTTTAGAGCGGTATTCCTCTAAGCTGGTCCTGTTATACCCCCTAGCCAATCTGCTTTTCAGGATATCCACAATGAATTTGGCATGCAATGGAGGCAGAGCATGCAAATCTAATCTCATGCATATTCACTGTGAGTATCCTGAAAACCAGACTGCCTAGGAGGTATACCAGGACGGGCTTGAGAAACACAGGCTTAGAGTAATAAAATATTCATCAGGAGCGTTCTTGAGTTCAATTCCTGTCTCGACATTTGCTTTGTGCTTTAGTGTCAGTGCTGGAACAGTAGGAGAGGATGAAGCTATTACTGGTGCATATTCAATTCATTAGTACGCCTCAAGAAATTTAGAGCCCGATATTCTTCTAGGGAGGCTATGCACCGCTATGGCTCATAGCCCTGCCTGCTGACCCTTAACCCCAGATATTCAATCCGGGGATCGCCACACACACCGGAAGCCACCAAGGCTTATCAGTTTAGATCGCTAACCGGGCGCCATGCAAAATTGCTGCTGCCCAGTTTTGGCTTGTTGCAGCATCCTCTCCGCCCAGAATGCCCTGACATGTACCAGTGCTAACTGAATAGCGTCGGGGCATGTAGGGGAGTTAGAAGGGGATATTCAATGGCACTAACTGCCTAAGTGCTGTTGAATTTCCCCATTTAAGGCATTTACATGGTTTACTGGGCTGTAAACTGTGTAAATGCCTTTCAAAAATCGGGCCCTTAGTGCGTACCTTAATTAGTCTGTTAGTGTGCATTATAGAGGTTATTTTAGAAGCCCTGTTTGTACTTTGAACATCTGAAAATGCGCATGGAGATGTCGAAAGCACAGAGACATCTCCAGAGATATTTTAGAAGCTGGCTCTGTGGACATCCCTGGATCAAGGATGCCCAAGTTTGAACGGTGGCGTGCAGTAGACATGTCTGGGATGCTTCCAGAATTTGGATGTCCTCTCCCAATTTCAGTAATGCCCTGGACATCTTGAGCCACATCCAAACTTACACCTGTTCAAGGCACAAATAAGCATTGGAAAAGTTCTCATTTTGTCAGACAGACATTTGAAGGACATGGAGAAGGAGGTCCAGTCATGTCTCTTATATTTTCCATGCCAATAATGAACACCAATGGGGAATGAGGGTTCACATTTTCCTTTTCCTATGCTGCTGGAAGTCCGCTTATAGTAGCTTGCATGAGATGGAAGGCCCTGCACCAAGCTTTCCTGAGGTGGACGTCTATGCGGCTGCCAGAGTTAATGTTCACATCGGGGACATCTATGTATTAAAATCAGACGGAGATATAGATGTCTCTAGCATTTTTCAGTATGGTCTGCCCTGGACATCGCTGATTTGACTTGGATTACCTTTCTAAAACGCCCCTTTATATCACATAGTCCAAATAGCTATATATCAGCACACGTCACCGCCTAACACTGTATGTATATAAGATGTTTGTAGCACCACTGTATATAGCCCACTTTGTACATAGATCAAACTAATCTAGCACACAACACAACACGCACCCAACTAAATTTTCTCCCTCACTGCATGTATAACACACTCACACTACCAGATTGTTTGCTGTGATACCACCTTGATTATTATGATAAGGCGGTTTAGAAATACTGTTAAATAAATAAATAAATAAATAAATTTTGCATGCACTAGAAAGTCCCTAATAAAACAAATGTGTGAAATTAACTGAAAAAACACCCAAAAACTGGGAAAAATTCATGAAAAAAAAAGAAAACTAATGGAATTGCTCTTGCCTGTATGCATTCCTAGTAGGCATGGGTCTCAGTATTGGAATAGCCAGTTCATTCATAAAGTATGGCTAACCTACTGAAGAGAGCTTTAAACTAGATTCGTTGGGGATGGATGAAGAAAGCCCCCAGGTAAGTGAAACCTCCAGTCCTCAATCCCCTCTCTTGTTACTGCATCTAGCACGTTTCATCCCTTAACACAGCCGTCTCCTTCCCCATCTCTCTGTCCTTCCCCATCCTTATTCCCCAGTCTTTAACTAACTCTCTTCCTCTCCCCACATCCTGCATCTTTCTCCTTCCCTATCCAATATCTCTCTCTCACTCCTCCATCCAGCACCTCATCCCCCTTTCTCACCCCATTCTACCATTCCCCTTCTCTCCCTATTCCACACCAGAAACCCCATACTGCATATTAGAGGTGCATAAGTGGCAAATAAGTAGCATTAAGTAATTTGGGTGCAAAGAGTGGGACAGAAAGTAGTAATCTGCCTGTAACATTTTGATTAAGAGGAGGAGGAGTTAACTGTTTGGTAACACAGAAGGGACATATTCATAAGCATATAAGATATGCCATACTGGGTCAGACCAAGGTCCATCAAGCTCAGTATCCTGTTTCCAACAGTGGCCAATCCAGATCACAAGTACCTAGCAGGTTCCCAAAAAGAGACACATAGGTTCCACAATGCTTGTACTGGGGCAAGCAGTGGATTTCCCAGGTTCTCTTTAATAATGGTTTATGGACCTTTTCTCCAGGAACTTGTCCAAACCTTTTTTAAACCCAACTACACTAACAGCTTTTACTACATTCTCTGGTAAAGAATTCCAGTGTTTAATAAGAGAAAATATTTTTCCACTCAACACGTAATCAGTCTTAAATGAGTTACATTGTAGCTTCGTTGCATGTCCCCTAGTCTTTCTATATTTTGATGCCATAAAGAATCAATCTACGTTTACCAGTTCCACTCCATTCATTAATTTATAGACCTCTATCATATCTCCCCTCAGCCGTCTCTTTTCCAGGTTGAAAAGCCCTAACCTTTTTAGCCTCTCCTCATAAGGGTATCCTTCCATTCCCTTTACCATTTTCGTGGCTCTTCTCTGTACCTTTTCTAATTACGTTATATCCTTTTTAAGATACGGTGACCAGAATTGCACACAATATTCGAGGTGTGGTCGTACGATGGAGCAATACAGACACTTTAAAAAATCCTTTGTTTTATTCTCCATTCCTTTCCTTATGATTCCTAGCATTCTATTTGCTCTCTTGTCTGCCACTGCACACTGGGCAGAGGGTTTTAATGTGTTATCCATGATGATGCCTAAATCTTTTACCTGGGTGGTGGCTCCTAATGTGGAACCTTGCATCCTGTAACCATGGGTTGTTCTTTCCTAGGTGCAAAACGTTGCACTTGTTCAAATTTCATCTGCCATTTGGATGTCTACTCTTCCATTTTATCAAGATCCTCTTGCAATGTTTCACAATCCTCTTGGGTTTTGAGAACTTTGAATAATTTTGTGTCTTCTGCAAATTTGATAACCTCACGTGTTGTTCCCATTTCTAGGTCATTTACAAATATGTTAAAAAGCAGCGGATCCAGCACAGATCCCTGGGGTACACCACTATTCACCTTTCTCCATTCGAAAAATTGGCCATTTAGCCCTACCCTCTGCTTTCTATCTTTTAATCAGTTTCTGATCCAGAATGGTACACTGCCTCCTATCCCATGACTTTTTAATTTCACCAGAGTCTCTCATGAGGGATCTTGTCAAAGGCTTTCTGAAAATCCAGATACACTATATCAACTGGCTCATCTTTGTCTACCTGTTTATTCACACCTTCAAAAAAACATAACAGATTAGTAAGACCTTCCTTGAAAGCAGACCTTACTATTCAAATCAGATCTGCTAAGAGTTTAACAGGGATAGGCTACACATTGCCCTCCCCCACTCCAGTGGGTAACTAGGCTCTACAGGGTGCATGCTAGAGAGGCCTATAGGCCAGTGCTTCCTAACCTTTTTCTAGTGTCACCCCATTTTAGCAGATGAAAATTCCAGTGACCCCAAAGAGTAATTAAATAAAATTATCACTCAAATAACATTATTATAAACATATAAATATGTAAATCTATGCTTTTCAAAGTAATTATCTGATGTACTCAACTCATCTCACACAGGCTTGGAAGTTATGACACAGCTTCTTGAACATGTGCAGTGTGGGGGGTGAGCACCTCTGGGGGCAATATGTGTGTGTGTGGGGGGGGGGTTGAATGTCTTGGGGCGTGTGTGTGTGTATGTGTGTGTGTTTGTGTTTGCATGGGGGCTCACTGTCTGGCAGCACTATATGTGCATGGTTGTGGGGGCTAAAGTGACCAGGGACTGTGTGTGTGTGTGTGTGTGTGTGTGTGTGTGTGTGATAGTGGGTTTTGAGGTCCCTTCCCAAACTTTTGCCTCGAGCTGTGCCCCAGCCATATCTAACACTGGTTCTAGCATACGTGCATTCCAAAAGCTCACATATTCCAGTCACTAAATAGAAAATGAAATTATTTTTTTACCTTGTTTTCTGGCCAGTTTATTTTTCTAATCGTGTTGGTCCCAGGGTCTGGTTTCTGCTTTTCTCCGTCTTCTCTTAACTCTTATTTCCACTGTCACCTGTCTATTTGCCATTTCTTCTCTCTCCTCCTGTCTTCACATCATCACATATATAATGCTGATCTCTTCTTTTCAGTTTTCTTCCTTCCCCTGCTTTTCGCTGTATTTATCCACAGCTTTACATCACTTTCCATCATTCAGCTCTCCCATCCCCATCTCTCTCTCCTTCCCAAGCCTCTGATTGCCCACTCGTTCACTAACTCTCCCCTGTCTCTCCTCCTCCATCTCCTGCATCTCCCCTCTCGCCTTCCCCATCCAGGGCCTCTTCATCTCTCCCATCCCCATCTCTCTCTCCTTCCCAAGCCTCTGATTGCCCACTCATTCACTAACTCTCCCCTGTCTCTCCTCCTCCATCTCCTGCATCTCCCCTCTCGCCTTCCCTATCCAGGGTCTCTTCATCTCTCCTATGCTCAGTATCTCTTGGTTTCTCCCTCATCCCTCCCACACATGTTCAGCGTCTCTTCTGTCTCCCTAATCCCCCTCTATGACCAACATTTCTTCTGTCTCCCTCCCTCTCATGTCCAGTATCTCCACTTTCTGTCTCCTTAGCCCCACCCCTAATGTTCAACATTTCCTGTCAGTCTCACCAGTACTTGTGCCCTCCTGTCCAGCAGCTCCTCCCCCCTTCCCCCAATGTCAAGCATCTACTGTCTCCCCACCTCTCATGTCCAATATCTCTTCTGTCTCCCTAGTTTCCCCTCCCCATATACAGCATCTCCATTGTCTGCCTGCCCCTGTACCACCCCCATGTCAAACATCTCCCTGCCATTCAAACTATTCCAACCCCCATCATATCTGGCTTCCTCCTTATTTCCCCTTCCCCTGGTGGTCCCGCCTCCAACATGGAGGTTACCAGTGGTGTGCCTCAGGGATCTGTTCTTGGTCTGATTATTTTTAACATCTTTGTTACTGATATTGCAGAAGGACTGTTGGGTAAGGTTTGATTGTTTGAGGATGATACCAAAATCTGCAATAGAGTAGACACCCAGGAAGGTGTACATAGCATGAGGAGGGATCTAGCTAAGCTTGAAGAATGGACTAGCATTTGGCAGATGAAATTTAATGCTAAAAAAATGCACGGTCATGCATTTGGACTGCAAAAATCCAAAGGAGCTACACAGTAAAGGGGGTGAGGTACTTTTGTCCACAAAAGAAAAGTTGGACATTGGCGTAATTGTGTCTGACAATCTTAAAGTAGCTAAACAGGTAGAAAAGGTGATGGCAAAAGCTAGAAGGATGCTTGGGTGCATAGGGAGAGGAATGGCTAGCAGAAAAAAGGAGATGATAGTGCCTCTTATATAAGTCTCTTGGTGCGACATCATTTGGAGTATTGTGTGCAATTCTGGAGACTGAACCTTCAAAAGGATATAGGCAAATTGGAGTCGGTGCAGAGGGTGGTTACTAAAATGGTTAGCAGTCTTCATTATGAAGCATATGAGGATAGACTTAAAGATCTTAATATGTATACTTTAGAGGAAAGTCGGGATAGGGGCAAAATGATACAGACATTTAAATACTTCCGTGGCATAAATGCACAGGAGGGTCTCTTTCAATTGAAGGCAAGCTCTGCTATGAGAGGACATAGGATGAGAGTGAAAGGTGATAGGCTCGGGAGTAACATGCAGAAATATTTCTTTACGGAAAGAGTAGTATATGTGTGGAATAGTCTCCCAGTGAAGGTGGTGGTCACGAGGACAGTATCTGAATTCAAAAAAGCATGGGACAAACAGAGGATTTCTAAAGGTAAAAAGAGGACTATGCAGTTGATATGAAAGGACAACAAACCTCCCACAGCAGCAGCCTTCCCCTTCCTTCTGTGGCCAACTGAATCACGCCAATCCTCCCTTCCCTGAAACCTGCATCAGCACTCACAGTATAGATATGATGTGCGGGGAACTCAAGTTGGAATCTGTACATGTGCAGAAGGTTCAGCCTCAGCTGCATCCCGCCCCATAGAAACAGAGTCTGGGAGGGGGCAGGTCACGACTGAGACTAAGACTTCTGTGCATGTACAGACTCCAGCTTGAGGTCCCTGACCTTCTTATCTGTTATGTGAGCGCTTGCTGATGCAGGTTCCAGGGAGTGGAGGGGCACAATTGAATTGGCCGTAGAAGGAAAGGGAAGGCTGACGCTGGATCGTGGGTAGGAGAGGTTGGCTGAAGGCAGAAATGGCCGAGTACTGGTGGCAGTCTTCTTTATCTTCCCCCAAAACTCCGCATGTGGCCGTGACCTCAAATGAGAATTTTGCAACCCCATTTAAGGGTTGCAACCCATAGTTTGGAATCCACTGCTGTAGGCAGAATGCTTGCTCCATGTGACTAAAGAAGGCTTGCATAGGAATCTAATGTAGTGCAGTAGCCTAAATAGCTTAGTAGTTAGCACATCAGCCTGGTAGCCAGTGAGACCAACCTTTGAATTCCATTGATGGTCCTTGTGACCTTGGGCAGGTTATTTAACATACTACTGCCTCAGGTGCAAACATCCTATAGAAACTATAGGTCCAGCGTGTTTATTTTCATCAGGACCACTAGTGGTTCGACCAGAGAAATTCTATCTGACCCCTTTGTAACTTGTATGTTTCTAGAACAGGGCAGAACGTTTTTACCCATGACTCATCCAGCTATTCTAGTAATATAATGCTGAGAGGTCCTTGATCTGATGATAATGCTTTTTTACGTGTGTTCTAGTCCAAAACAATTAATTTTGGGAAGACGTTTCCATAGTGAGGTTTGGGGGGTGTAATACTCTTGTGTTTTTGCATTTATATAGTAGTCCTCTTTTAGGGGCATGTTTACTAACACACGGTAGCCAGGAGGGCAGGGTTTAGCAGAGGGCTAACGTGCGTTTTTGCCACGCAGTATCAAGGAGCACATGACCCAAATGCAACCACACAAAAAATGACACAGTACCTGAGCAGCGCACGAAGAGGTGGAGCTAAGGCGGAGAGTGGGCACCCGGCTGGGGAAGGCATGCACGAGTGCTACTACTGCCTGCCTCTGAGCAGGCTTTAGTTGCACTTATCATGCTCACGCAGTTCATATGTGAGTGTTATGGAATAGGAAGGGCAGAAGCAGGGCAAACACATGAGAAAAAAATGGAGTAAATAGGTGATGTTGGTGGAATACCTGCCTAGGCCAAAGTTTGGAGGGGCTGCATGACACAGCTGCCTTGCCAGTGGAACACAACAGCCTGAGAACCACAAAAACAAGGCCTTCGGATCAGGAGTGACCCTGCTGGGACAGTGGGCAAACAACCACAGTAACTGCTCTTCGTGTCTGCATACCAACTGGATAGTTGTTAGAGGGCTGCTAGTGCTATGTGCTGGGGGGGGTGGGGTGGTGTCAGGAGATAGGGCCTGTGATCTGTGCATCTGAGAGTACTGGCCAGAGAGCCGGAGTTGGAGCCAGCAGGGTGCAACAGAGGGTGGGGCATGCAAATGAGGTGTTGAGCATACTGGCTAGATGGCATCAAAAGCTGCTGTTTCACCCCTATGTCCCCTGCATGGGGGAGCATGCAGCAATGCATGCAATACATGGATCTGGTGGTCCTGCTGCTGCCATAGGTCATGTTCCAGTGAGCAGCTGGCCCCGCACCCTGACCATGAGAGGATGTGGTTGATGTCTACTGGCCCAGAGTAGCTACTTAACATGTTTAGCACTGAAAATGGGCTTCTTGTGTTGGAGCTCACTGATCGATGTCCCCTCCTTGGCTCTCATGTCCAGGACTTGAGGCATTCCATGGAAGTGGGTTGTTCTTGTGGGCTCCATTTCCCTGACAGCTGGGATGTCTGATTTGACCACTTCCACAGGGCTCTTCCCTGTAGGAGGAAGCATGGTGTCCTCTGTGGACTGCCCTCACCCCTCCTTAAAGATATCAGGCCACAGGGGATGGGTGTCCTATATGGTGTGCCATCGGGGTTCTTCTTGACCCCATATGGTAGAGGTTCTACCTAGCAGGTTGCCCAGAACATGGTTTGGTATTTTGGGACTGCCACTAAGGGAATTCTTGCCTCACCAATCTGCTACATTTTTTGAAAGGTGTAAATAAACAGACAGATAAAGAAGAGATGGTTTATATGGAGTATCTCGATTTTCAGTCCGGTAGGAAATTGGAAGCTAATTTGCTCCATTAACATAGGGGAAACGTGGTCAAATCTGTGCAAGTTGTAAAGTAGTTTAACTGCTGTGTTTTGTGCTATTAGCGGGTGATGCAGCTTCTAGATTGGAAGTCCATTATATAATGAGTTAAAGTAATCCAGTTAAGAGATAAGAGAATATAATAGAGTGGAAAGGTCTGATGTTGAGAGGTAGAAGCACAGTGTTTGGATTCTGCTTAAGGCAAGGCAATACGCTTTGACAACTTCAGTGATCTGAGATTTCAAGAAAAGAGTGCTTCCTAATATGACCCCCAGAGTACATATAGAAGAGAAAAGAGAATTTGGGGTATGTCTGATGAGGGTATAGGACCGGTTTGTGTATCATTTTTGAAGAACCAGATAGCAGCACATTTGGAAGTATTTACCAATAATTTATGAGATGACAGCCAATCCATGACAGAGATCAGGAAAGAGCTGAGAAGGGTGAATAGGATTTGAATGTCATCAGCATAGATGTTTGGGCTGCATCCGTGGGTATGGATTAGAAGAATTAGAGAGGCAATGAACATATTAAAGAGGATTTCAGCAAGAATAGAACCCTGGGAGATGCCAGCGGACGTGGCCTGCATCGAGGAAAATAAGTTATCCAGAAAGACACAGAAAGTACACGTCTGTATCCACCAAGACATGGAAAGTAATGCCTTTGTATTGCTCCTTGGTGCAACTGCCCTTTGAATATTGTGCACAGTTCTGGTTGCCGCTCCTAGGTAAAGATATAGTGGAATTGGAAAAGATACCGAGAAGATCGACCAAAATAATAGAGGATGGACCAACTCTCCTTTAAGGAAAGGTTAAAGATATTAGGGCCTTTCAGCTTGGAGAAGAGATAAGATAGAGGTCTATAAAATGATGAGTGGAGTAGGATGGGTAAATGTAGATCGGTTGTTTACTGCTTCAAAAAGTACAAAGACTAGGGGACATGTAGCGAAGCTACAATGAAGCACATTTAAGACTAATCAGAGAAAATAATTATTTTCATTCAAGGTATAATTAAACTTCAGAACTTGTTGCCGGAAGATGTGGTAAAAGCTGTTTAATGTAGCTGGGTTTAAGATAGGTTTGGACAAGATCCTGGAGGAAAAATCCATATTAAAGAGGACTGGGGAAATCCACCACTTACCCTGGGATAAGCAGCAGAGAATTTGTGTATCTTTTGGGAACTTGACAGGTACTTGTTACCTGGATTGGCCGCTGCTGGAAACAGGCTAAGTGTGACTCAATAGGGCAAATCTTATATTTTTAAGTTGAAGTGGCGTTCACTCATTGGAGGCACAATGAGTTTAGACATCAAGAGGCTGTAAGTTGGTTACTTTAAGTTTTATTATTCTATCACACGCTGGAAAGTGATGCTTTGTACTGTGATGGAGCTAAAGCCATTGTATAGTTACCCTGTTACTATAGTTACCCTGTTACTTCCAAGTTATAATCCCTGTTACAATGTAAGCAAAAGATCGTGTTTCTAATGCAAAATGTTGTTATTATGTAAACCGCACTGATACTAAATAGCGCGGTATATAAGAATTTGTAATAAATAAATAAATAAATAAATTGAAGCGATGGATGTAGAAAAAAACTCTCTTTCTTATGAAGCAACTGAGTTACAGAGGGTGCAATTACCTAGAAGTGCAGCTAGAGGGAGCAGGCACGAGGCTGCAGAAGTTAAGCGGACACGCCCAGGGTGTAGCAATGCAGTACCTAATCAAAGGCACCTGGGTAGAAAGCCAGGAAACTCAGTTGGAGAACGCCTTTTTAAGCAGTGCTCACAAGGAAGCAGACAGAGAGGATCTAAGGGGGAACTCGAGAGAGGAACTGAGAAGGAACTCGAGGGAGGACCTGAGAAGGAACTCGAGGGAGGACCTTTGAGAGAGAAAGAGAAAGGATCTTTGAAGGAAGGACCTGAGGAAGGAACCTCATACACTGCAAGGCAGAGAAGCTTGGATACATGGAAAAGCAGATCTAAGTTCCAGGGAGAACAAGCCCAGCTTAGAAAGCTCCAGAAGCCAGTCTTCAAGGAAGATGCTGACAAAGGGAGAGTCTCTGGTGGAGAGAACACCAGCAGCAAATACTACAGAGATCCATGGTACAGTGATACTTCATTTATTAAATGGATGCCAGGTCCTAGGAAGGCTGATAACCTAAAAAGCCATTCTGAGAAGAAACAAAGCTGGAGGAAGTTTTGTAACCCTATACAGAGAGGTATTGGGAAAAGCCCTAATAGTTATTTGCTAAACTCAAGCCAGCAAGGCTGGAAAGTGGGGGAAAGAAATACTGAACTGCAACCTGTGTTAACCAGGGAAAGCTCAGGATTAGAAGACACCACGAGTGAGCTAGAACCCATGCAAATTGAGTTTGCAGAACCAGAACCGTTGATGCTTGAACCAATGGACTGTTCTCTGTGTATTACCGAGAGCCTGGAATCTCTTACCGAGATATAACAGCAGCACATGTTAAAGTACCTTTTGCTTCTGTTAACACTGAAGGAAGAAGTTTTGTCTTGTTTTTCTTGCTGTTTGAGAAACTTGCTTGGATACAGAGAACTGTGAAGCATTTGTAACAGGTGCTGACCTTTTGTAAATATTCTTGGCATTAAACCTGAAGTAAGGTAATTCTACTTTGTTTCCTGAAGAACCTTTTGCATAACAAGGGAATAAAAACCTTTTTGTTTCACCCTGCTCAAGGCTCACACATCTATTTTCTTGTGAAGAGGGACTACAAGGACCAGAATGCACTTGGTCTAAAAGTTTTTCTTTCTTCAACAAAATTAAAATGTCCACCCTGACCCTTTGGCACACTGCCACTAGGAGGGGCTGTGACAGTACTGAGCTTCGCAGACATATCGGAATGCCGTGTTCTGGGGGGCGGGGGCAAGCTCTGCTCCTTGGCCAGCCAAACTCCATGCAGCTGTGATCGCCGGCCTTCCCCTACTTCTGCCTGCAGGAGATCAGAGTGGGGGAAGCTCTGATTGCAGCAGCGAAGATTTGGTGGAGCAAAGGTGGGGTCCCCTCCCCCATTCCGATGCCTATGTAGATTTTGTGTATTATCTTGAGTTTCTCTAAGTAAAGCTTTTGGCCTGGACTGACCTTTCTGGCAGTGAAAGGAGAGAGTGGACCATGAGTGCAATAGGCCTCCAAGTGTACAACAACCCTCTAATGCCCTGGGAGTCAGAGCTCCTGGAAGTTGTCTGACAGGATTGGAGTTGCATTAGATTGTAAGCCTTCCAGGAATGGGGAAATATTGGCAAGGTGTGAGCTAAAGCCTGTACTAAATGACAGTTTATTTATTTAACATTCCTTATATACCACCTTTCATGATATCAAGGCAGTTTACATTGAACAAACTGAAGTTACATTGAACAGGGCATTATAACTTGGAGATAACTATTTTACAGGGAATATGGGCTATGGAGGGTTAAGTGGCTTGCCCAAGACCACAAGGAGCACCTGTGGGACTAGAAACCCCAGTCCTTCCAGTCCAAGGTTGCTGTCCTCTAGTGAGATTTGAACCCCTGGACCTTTGGTCCTGAGGTACCTTGCCCCAACCACTAGGCCACTCTTCCCTCTCTGCTGCACCTGCCACCAGTCAAGTTTCCAGGGTACCTGAAATGAATATGCATGAGACAGATGTGCATGCACTGCTTCCATTGCATATAAACTGCTCTCATGCATATTGATATGGATACCCTGAAAACCCGACTGGCTAGGGGGTACAGCAGGACAGTGTTGAGAGCCACTGTTCTATAGGTTCTGTAGCCCTGCTCATCCTCACACCATCAGCAAGGGAGAATTAGTCCATATCCTCTAATGTTGCCCTCCTGGGTCCATTCCTATTTCTTCTTGGAAACGGAGCTTTGTGGACAACCAAGAGATTCCGAAGAACACCTGCATTTCAGATCTGCTTCCAAACTTCCCAAAGCTAGTGCTCTTCTACTCCACTCAACAGGTCAACCATGTCTTTCTAAGCCTTTTTGAGTGACTGAAGACTCATGGAAAGACAATCTGGTCAAAAATGTTGGCTCCCTATCAAGACAGCTTTTGAAATTTAATGATACCCATTGGAGCTGCAGGCCATAGGAGAGTCAGAGCGTCCGAGTTCCTCTGAAGGGAATATCGATTGGCTGCAGGTTAACTGGACAAGACGGAGAGCTGAAGTCGTGGTATGCAAAACAGCAACATTCAGAGAATGCAAGAACTCTAGCTCAGCTATGAAATTAACATTTACTGTTTGCTTTGACTTTACATTATTTAACGGTCTAGTCAGTGTTTGCAAGAAACAACAACATCTGATACATTTCTCACAGGGCCGCTCATAAAACCTGATGGCCACATACAATAACTATGAATGCTATTGGAAACCGACAATGCAGATCAGAGGCGGCAGAATGACTTGTCGACTTTGGAGGAGGAGAGACAGAACCGTTGACATACTCTCCCACCACTGGTCTCATAAAATGCTCTTAAATTGGAAATATGAATTAGTGTCATGCATATGAACTCTTTTTATGGGATTGATGAAAGGCTAAGAAAAAGCAGTTAAAAGCTGTCTAGTCCTCCTCGGTGCACCATTGAAGTTTCTATGAATCATTGCTTTTGCTCAGAAAATTCAACTCAACCTAATTAGGCTTTGCTCCAGTTTGCATGTGTGAATCCTTGCTGGGTTTCGGACAGTCACCTAGACGGTCATAGGTGGGGAATCAGCAGTGACCATACATGCAAAGAAAAGCTGCTTCATGAAAGCTGGGCAAGTCCTTCGTGCAGCTCTCCTGTTTGAGCATTGCATTTACGTACAATTTATTGACCCTGCATGTGACTCAGCATGGCTGCAGAGTTCATGTGCCATGGTAGGGAGTAGGGAGGAGTGGTCTAGTGGTTAGGACAAGGTACTTCAGGCCGGAGGGCCGGGGGTTCAAGTCCCACCAGGGGACAGCAATCTCAGGCCGGAGGGACTGGGATTTCTAGTCCTATAGGCACTCCTTGTGGTCTTGGGCAAGCCACTTAACCCTCCATTGCCCATGTTCCCTGTAAGTATTAGCGTATGTGTCTCATATCCCCTCGTGTTAAATGTATCCCCCAATTGACCACTCGGACCCGGTGAAAAGCGGGATATAAATACAGAAAAATAAATAAATAAATACATGTGCTCACAGATACCCAGTGATGCAGCAGTGTGACCTGCATGCATAGGGGTAGTTTTAGAAAGGGCATCTATTAAGAAGTTAAAGACACGCATGCTTCAGAAAGGCAACATGGGTATGTACAGTATGTGCCTTTATCAAATAGACTGCGAAACGATCCCCAGTGCTGTACAGATGCTCTCACGCAAAGTTACACCTACTCCAAGGCAAACAGCATTATGTGTATGTACTCTATACAGGTATGTACATCTTTTATTAAGTACGCACATACCTTGCAACTGAACCCTAGTGCTGCCCGAAGGCGAGGAATGCCTGCAAGCATATACTGTATACATCAAATGTCAAACAAAAACATCCCCAAAAAAACCTCTGACAATTCACAAATCTGCACAGTACAAGTCAGGCTTTAGAGCATGCAAATTAGTTTTATTGTCAGATTGTTTGTAGTGGGGGTGGGGGGCAAACCCTCATGTCATAAACCTTCCTTTTAATTAATTTTTAACGCAGATGTTTCAAATATAAAGACTTAGCTTAAACGTAGAAGCAGAGTTCGAGACGAAGAAACCAAGGAGTTGCACAGTAAGGCCGATAACATGCACCAACATAGCACTGTGTTTTGGACTCAGAGCACTTCAATCCAGTCAGGGTCCTGAGTCAGGGTCAGCCAGCAAAAGTCACTTTGAGGACAAGCCACATCTCGTATAACATTATCCAATCTAAATGACTACCGCAACTGTGTTTGACGTCAGCAAACAGCTGATGGCAAAACTCCACCCACATAGCCTAGCAACCACGATCAACAACTATGAGAATGCAGCGATCGGGGCCAGCAGGCAACTATAACATACTGTTCCAATCAACTTCCAAATTCAGGCCACTCGCAATATGTATTTAGATCTTTAAGTCTGTCCCCATAGGCTTTATGACAAAGACCATTGTCCATTTTAGTTGCTATGCTCTGGACTTATTCCATCTTGTTTATGTAGAGACTACTTGGATTTTGCAGCTAGGATCGGGATCGCCATCTAGTGTCTCTACTAATAATTTCCAGAATTATACAGAATAGGACTGGTACTTTCTAGAATCTTGTCCTTCATCTTATGGATTGGAGAGGGCCCCCTCGAAAAGGGAAAGCCCACTCACTATAAAAATCTCACCCCAGAGGGAATGAGTGTCTTTGGCCCCTAGCCCGTTAATCAATATGATGTAGGTGGGTCTTTATTTATTTATTTATTTTCTCTTATATACCGCGCTATTCTGCATCAGTGTGGTTTACATTTAACAAACTGAAATTACATTGAACAGGGCATTATAACTTGAAAATAACTATTTTACAGGGAACATGGGCTATGGAGGGTTAAGTGGCTTGCCCAAGACCATAAGGAGCACCTGTGGGACTAGAAACCCCAGTCCTTCCGGCCCAAGGTTGCTGTCCTCTAGTGGGATTTGAACCCCTGACCTTCCGGCCTGAAGAACCTTGCCCCAACCACTAGGCCACTCCTCCACTCCTCTTTGCCATAAAAGGAGGAACCCAGCCAGAGTACATCATCCACCCAACCAACCCAACCAGCCAAGAAGAATAAAAGAGGCTTGGAGCCACTGACTATATGAGGGGGAGTCCTGAGCCTGAAGATGATGGTTCCTGCAGCAATCTGCAATGGACACCCTAAGGTGATTAAAAAAACAACAAATAGAACACCAAGCTACCTGAGTGAGGGGAAGTGAGTCTTTGCAATACTAGGGAGCACAAAGATAAGAACCCTAAGCCCAAATGCTGTGATGGAAGAACAAGGGATGGAAAGTGGACTAAACCACTAAATATTAGCAACTGGCTAACAAGCTGAATGGGGTTGGAATAATAGCAGACCTTATGCATGAAGGAGTGTGAAGAAATACGGTAAATTATACCCTAAGGGCCCGATTTACAAAGGTCTTTACTTCCCTAGTTACTCATGTAAAGGCCTTATCCAGGATTTTCGAAGGGCACCTACATGGGTAGTGCCTTTTGAAAATCCCGGATAAGTCCCTAACATGCCTGATACTATGCGGGCAGCATTGGGGCATGTTAGGCGCATTCCGGGGTGGAGCGGGGGCAGAGGATGCAACCCACGTAGCCCTCTGCGCCTTAAAGATAGGTGAGGTTTTTCCTCGCCTATCTTTAAGGTGCAGAGACTATGCGGGTAGCATCGAAAATCGCTGCTACCCGTGTAGCCTTTGCAGCTGCCGGTGCAACCAGACAAACCTGGATTTTCACTTCCACCGCCATGGAAGTGAAAATCTGGTCAAGGGGGTTGGTGGGCAGGCTATGCGCCGTGTCAGCGCAAATCAGGCCCTATATAATTAACTATAATACAATAAATTAGTTTATTCATATAAGTTATCAAGTGTAAGATGTTCAAGGTTGAAGTTGTTTATCAGTGACCCTAATTTTTAAGTAAAGCCTTAATTCAGAAAACAAATTTCTGCCCTCGACTCTATTGCAAAAGATGAATGTTAGTGTTAAGTGCCAAATCATTAATATCTGCTTCTGTGTTGTATCCAGCCTCCTCACAAGTTTGAACCCTGATACTTAACACTCCAGGAACTCAGAAAAATTCTGGATCACAGCTCCTTGGACTGGATTTGCTCCATTGTCTGCCTATCAGTTTTATGGCAACTTCCTGGGCATTCTTTATGATGGTTTCTACCATTTTGCCCGATATTGATGTCAGGCTCACCGGTCTGTAGTTTCCTGATCACCCCTGGAGCCCTTTTTAAAAATTGGCATTACATTGGCCATTCTCCAATATTCAGGTACTACAGATGATTTTAATGTTAGTTCACAGATTACTAATAGTAGGTCTGCAATCTCATATTTGATTTCTTTCAACACCTTTAGATGTATACCATCCAGTCCAGGTGATTTACTATTCTTCAGTTTATCAAATAGTTGTAATACATCTTCCCAGTTTATTGATATTTCTTTCAATTCTTCTGATACATCATCTTTAAATAACATTTGAGGCATGGGTAACTTCCCTACATCTTCAGTAAAGACTGAAGCAAAGGAATTCATTCATTCTCTCCGCTATGGCCTTGTACTCCCTTAGCGCCCCTGTATCAGCTAATGGTCCAACTGACTCTCTCACATGTTTTTTGCTACGATTGTACTTGAAAAAGCTTTTATTATGTGCTTTTGCTTCCATGACCAGCTTTTTTTCAAATTAAATTGCATGACATTATTAAATACATGTAAATCAACTAAACTCAGAAAATCTAATTTCTTTCATTTTATTAATGTAGAAATTCCTAGCTATGAAGTGCCCAAAATGGTAAACAGCAGTTCAATGAATATAATAAAGAACTCCAGTGATTTCTATTAATTGCCATGGGGAGAAAACTTTTCAAAGCTATTTACTGGGCTACTGGGCTGGCCCAACCATTAGGTAAAATAGGTGGTCGCCTAGAGCAACAACCTCTGGAGGGCAGCAAAAGCAGGCCATTCAAAGCTAAATAATAGATTTTGACAGTCAGAGGGGGTATAAAGCTTGAGGTTCACCTAGGGCTCCAACTCTAGGGCCGACTCTGCTTGGCTAGGTCTCTTTGACAGCGCTCCTCTGAAGAACTGCTCTCTCTTCTTCCTTACACTGATTGATCACTACCCAGAAAAGAGATTATCATCATCCTACTAGTATTACATTTAATCAAAATAATGAAACCCCTTCCCTGACATTTGCACCCTGATTCTCCAGATGGATTTTGGGTGCAGTGGGTTTGTAAGAGATGTCATATGGGGCCCATAAGAGCATTTATGCTCTTAACTGAGAGTTATACTCCTAAATTGGCCTCTTTGAAAAATGTACTAGCACTGAGGGCCTAAATATTTTCTTAAAATTTCTCTAAACTCTTAAATTTAAGAGCATAAAATGTGGGTGGCAATGGGGGAGGATTTAAGGTGGGGAAAAGAAGTTAGGAGCTTAACACCGATTTTCAGCACTAGACACCTAAATTAGGCTTATAAATCTAGGCACATGAACAGCAGGCCTAAATTTAGGAGCATAAATGTTAAGCTCCTAAATCAGAATACATTTTCAGCTGAAAACTTAGGCTCCTAAGTGTGGCTGAAAATAGGGCACAAACTTAGGAGCATAAATTTAGGTGCTCAGCTTTTTTGATTTTTGAGCACATGGTTTTTATCATAGAACATAAGAACATAAGATATGCCATACTGGGTCAGACCAAGGTCCATCAAGCCCAGTATCCTGTTTCCAACAGTGGCCAATCTAGGTCATACGTACCTAACAGTATCCCCAAAAGACACAGGTTCCACAATGCTTGTATTGGGTCAAGCATTGATATCCTGGGTCCCTTTTTAATAATGGTTTATAGACCTTTCCTCCAGGAACTTGTCCAAACCTTTTTTAAACCCAGCTACACTGACAGCTCTTACTACATCCTCCGGTAACAAATTCCAGAGTTTGATTACATGTTGAGTGAAAAAATATTTTCTCTTATTTGTCTTAAATAAGCTTCATTGCATGTCCCCTAGTCTTTCTATATTCTGTCACTAGATTTACGTAATCGAAAGGAGGTGAAACAGCTGCAATCAATCTATGGGCAGGGTTGCAGGCAGGCAGGCTAGGCGACCAACTAGGGCTGCCGACCTCTGTGGGCAGCAGGCCATGTGCTTCAGCACACATATCCTGCCGCCCCACCACGTGCCCAGCCACTCTCTCCCCCCATGCTGAACTGTGATGCCAGCCCCCGCTGCTGTTGATTCTGGTGGCTGGCAGCTAGGCTTGGCTACAGCACATGGCCTGCTGCTGCCGGTGAGCCGCCTGCTACCGGAATCAGCGGCAGCGGTGGGGGAGCATGGCTCAGTGGGGGGCAGCATGGTGCATGGGAGGGGGATGGCAGAAACCCTTGGACCGGCCCTGTCTATGAGCTGCCTGCATCTGCATGTGGGAAATAAATGAACACTGCCAGCCTGATGCATGAAAAGGCCTGCTTTCTCCCTCTCCCTCAGACCTGTTAAGAAATGGCCCCAAATGATGTGAGGATCCTTTTTTAGATCAATGAGACACTGCTCTAGCCAGCCCTTCCTCCCCAGAGACTAACCCTTTCAGTCTACGTACAGATGAGACAATGTAATCTACATTAGCTCCTTCTAACTCATGGTAACATCCACTCTGGCAATTTATCTCCCAAGCTGTCATATTCCTACAGGCCTGATCTCAGTCTTCTGAGCAGAGAAATAACTGAGACAGACTGTGCTCATAAAGTGCCATATCTACGATGATATATGTATACATAAACACTCTTTCTACATACATCTTGCACATACACCAGCATAAAAACAAAAAACGTGAAGGAAAATTATTTTATGGCCTATATAATGAAAAAAAACAAGCTAACCAGTGGTAGAATTCTCGCCTGCCACGCGGGAGGCCCGGGTTCGATTCCCGGCCAATGCACCAGGAAATGTAGCAGCGAAGTGCACGCAATGAATAAAACCAGGAGTCAGCTGCAGGATCCAAGCCAATTTATTGTGCACAGGCTCAGACAGGAGAGTATCCAAAAAGGACTGAGCAATGGAGTACAGGAGCAAATTCCTTATATACAATTTTTACAGTTTGATACAGGCAAACTTTCTATTGGTCCCAACGCCCCTTGCACCTGTCCAATCGGGGACCCTCTCTGGGCCTAGCTCCCTGTTCCCCCTTCTCAGGCTATTCTAACAAAGGCATAGTCTTAGGCATAGATACATTTCTACTTCAAGGCCATTTCTAGCTCAGAGAATGCAGGAACATTTCTATCACCAGCATACAGGAATTATACAAACTTTTCAAGAGCAGTTTAAAGCAGTTTCTCAGACTCTGGTTCTTCTCAGCACTACTCTCAGGTGGGGGTTAGGATCTAGGCCTAATTTACAGGCCATAGCCTACCACAGTAGCACACCTCATCCACTGGAAACTCTGTAAACACTACAACATCGCTGTGCTTGAAAAGCACTGGGAACCTGACCCTAACAGAATTACAGAGAACGAAGAGGTTATCATCACCTGGTACATTCCCATTTTGACGGATAAGAAATTGGATGCGAGGAAACCCGACATAGTGGTAAAGGAGAAAAACACCAGAACAGCATTCACAATAGAGGCAGGCCCATACCTACCCTATGCGAGCGGTGCGGCCGCACAGGGCACAAAGGCTTAAGGGGCGCATTTTAGCTCTCTTCCGTTGCCTGCCGCCACCACTTTTTCTTCTCTCAGCAGCGGCAGGCAATGGCAGGACAGCTAAAATGCGCCCCTTAAACCTTCTCGCCAGCATGCTAAGCAGATCTTTCCCTCCCTGCAAGAGCAGGGAGGTACAGATCTTCTTAGCATGCCGGTGACTTGCACATCGGGCGCGCCTCTTCTCTCCCGCCGTGGGGGGCACGTGCCCAATGTGCAAGTCGCACAGGGCAAGATCTTCCCTCGGTACGGCCCTGAATAGAGGTGTTGGTTCCATGTGATTATTCTGTGAATTGCGTGGAGAGGAAGAAAATCTTGAAGTACCAAGAAATACAGAGACCAAGAAAATATGGCAGAAAGATACAGAAATATTTCCCATCATACTGGGAGCCAAAGGCTTGATAAAGAAGAATTTCCAAGCACATCTTGAGAAACTACCCATACCTGTTACGAATTCCAGCAGGAAGCTCTCTCTGGCACGATGAAAGTACTACGCTGAGCACTAGCAGTAAATTTGAGAGACTGAGATCATACTTCATGTATCCTAGCTTAGAAGTGAGGTTCATGACTGTCATGGTGTGCGTAAAACTAAATCTCAACCAATATAGGCTCTTAAACAAAATCCTACACAAACAATTCCAACAAATCGCAAAAATAAATCGCAACTATATCATCAGGCAAAGTGACCTCAGGATGGCTCATACCCTACATGTAGTGAAAAAATCACTATAGGGAACAGCTGACGCTCACATCTTCGGTCGCAAAAGCCTACCATACCACCAGAAACATTCAAACAAACACCAAAACAAATACCACTGGGAAAACACTCCTTCTGCAATGCCTCAAACAAACACTACCACATACATACACAAAGCGTCTTATTATATTTTATTGTACAATAATTAATTACACCAATTTGCACAAAACTCCAGTTTGCACAAAACTCCACTGGGACTGCATACGGATCCCTATAGAAGAAAAATATAGAATAAATGTCTAAACATTTCACCAACTCATCCAGGTCTACAATTACTTATCTTCAAGGGCTTTTCAATCCTTCGGCAGCTCCAGCAGAATCCAATAGTTAAATGCGATCCACATAGCTCACTAGCTAAATCTTTAGCGGGGAATAAAACATCTTCAGTAATTTCATTTATTTATTTTATTTATTTTCATTCTCTTATATACCGCGCTATTCTGCATCAGTGCGGTTTCATCCTTTATACTCCATAACTGATTCAACCCTACAAAAGCATCTGTTTCGCTAATCTAAGGCTTCGTCAAGTTAAGTAATGCGCAAAACTAACCCATTTGGAAAACTGCCCCAAAACATACATTTGGGGCCTACCGTCTCTTCACCAGCTAACAGGGTGTGCCCTTGCTCTGGGGGAAATAGCATAAAGAATTCTTCAGCCAGATACGCACACATTAAGCATGTGCGGTGACACAATGACCAGCACTTATATGTGTGCTGTGTGTAGGAATTCCTGGGGCCATAGTCTGTGCAGAGTGTGAGCGATGTGTATAAAGTACATATGTACACACATAGGGCTCCTTTTACTCAAATGCGCTGTGTAGTCAGCATGGGTTTTCATGTGCGTGAAGGAGGGGCAGAACATCGAGCACGCGCTGATTTGCAGGTTATCAGGGCGCTGCGCGTTGGAGTAGTGAGGAAGCGGGTTGGGCTGGAGAGTGGGCGTAGTGAGCATTGCACATTTAGCGGGGGTAAGCGCCGCATGCTACTTTTGCCTCATGCAATTAGCGCTGGTGCACCGAACGCTATCTCAACAAGTGGTCTTTAGCGCAGCCACGGAAGTAGTGCATGCAACCACAACATGCTTGTGTATCATTCTGGGTGGTACCTGCCTGGAACATGCTGATCACCCCTAGCAGTTTACATACAGGGAATGCAAGTATGCACATAGCCACTCAGTGTGCAGTAGTTGCTAAACCCTAGTGCCTTTCAGTGAAAGGGCTCCATAGGGTACACATTCAAACATTCACATCTTTTTGGAACAGCTGTAAATTTGTGCAAGAGCATTTACATGTTATGAATGTGGCCCACCAGGCTATGGTGTTTTCATCCCAGAATGTGAGTATATCGTCTGTTTCTGATGCCTCTTTGAGTCTGGGCTTTTGAAAGACTCCCCCCCACCCCCCACACAAGCACTTTCTTTGACTGCTGGATACCGAAGTGGGTTGCCAATAAGTCACTCCAGTAATTTCCTCCCTCGTGAATATTCAGTGACTGCCGTTTTCAAACTCAGAGTCAGAGCAGTGCTTGGTATCCTAAAGTTGTTGTGCCTCTGACCAATTTACTTGTAACTGCTTCTCTGACTTCTGAATCAAATTCAGAAATTTCTTTGAAAGATGTTTTGCTGGCAGTCATTAGAATGGAGACTAGGCTGAAGGGTCATTGGGTCAATTGCATTAATTTACTGTTGAATCGCTTAAAAAATTACAACACCATAGTGATCTGCTCTCTTCTGTGGATGCTGGAATTTCTGAAGTGGAAAATCATTTGCCAGCATTACAATCTTTCAGAAATGCGTCTATCATAGATAATCTGGTTATTCATAATAAATTAAAAGTGCTTGAGAATGTGATGAAGGCAAAAAATTGGAGATTTTTAGATGCATTTTGCTTCAGGGTAGTGCTAATTGTCGAGGGTCATCAGCAGAACCTTTGTTTCTCTGTAGACATGTTTCTTTGCACACGAGTAAAAACATGCAAACAAATATGCCTATACTTCCCTTGACAAGGAGATCTGCCCCCAGCGATCCCGTCACCCGAGGGGAAAGATGCTTCTGCCTGCCTACCCTGCCCTGCATACCCCCATGACAGAGGAAGAAAGACGACTGGCGTGGACTCTGGGCCTAACTGTAGCTCCTAAAAGGTTAGACAGAAAGGGAGGGGGAGTGAGGTACAGAAGGCAGAAACAATTTAAAGGGGCAATAGGCTGCTAAAACAAAAACAAGGATGGTAGGAATGGAGGGCAGGGGGTAGGAGTACTACGGGGAGGGAAAAGGAGAGAGAGTCTGCAAGGGGAACAGATTGTGGGGGAGTGGGGAGGTCCAGCAGGAGAGGTGTTGGGGGGGGGGGAGGGAAGAGTGCAAGGTGTTAAAGGGATGAATACATGGGGACAAAAGGGAAGTGTATACGCCTAAAGGTGCAGCTCCTCCACCTCCCAGAACACACACATACACACACACACACAGGCTCTCCCCTCCTCCACATTACACACACACACACACACACACACACAGGCTCCCCTCCTCCACATTACACACACACACACACACACACAGGCTCCCCTCCTCCACATTACACACACACACACAGGCTCCCCTCCTCCACATTACACACACACACACACACACACACAGGCTCCCCACATCCCCATTACACACACACACCCTCCCCTACTCAAAATTACACACACACACAGTCTCCCCTCCTCCACATTACACACACACACACACACACACAGGCTCCCCACCTACAAATTACACACACACACACACACACACAGGCTCCCCTCCTCCACATTACACACACACACACAGGCTCCCCTCCTCCACATTACACACACACATACACACACACACACACAGGCTCCCCTCCTCCACATTACACACACACACACACACACAGGCTCCCCTCCTCCAAATTACACACACACACACAGGCTCCCCTCCTCCACATTACACACACATACACACACACACACACAGGCTCCCCTCCTCCACATTACACACACACACACACACACACACAGGCTCCCCTCCTCCACATTACACACACACACACACACACACACACAGGCTCCCCTCCTCCACATTACACACACACACACACACACACACAGGCTCCCCTCCTCCACATTACACACACACACACACACACACGCACACAGGCGCCCCACTTCTGCACCACAATCACGCACATGTGCACCCTACCTCCGCACTATACACACAGACACAGGTACCCCATCTCTGCACCAAACACACACACACGCACACGCACACGCGCACACAGGCTCTGCAGCTGTACAGCACATGCACCACAGCTTTGCATCCCACCCACATAAAGACACCCATTGCCGCATCTCACACATAGACAGGCACACCTTCGATGAGCCACACACACACACACACACTCGCTACCTGATAATATAACCAGTGTCATCTATATAATCCTGGGCTACCATAACAAGACACACTTTATCATCTCTTTGAACCCTCCCCCCCCCCCCACATGTATGAATTTGCAAATGGAGAAAGGGGAAACGCAATGTTTTGTCTCATTGTAAGTGTGCACTTTCCAACTTGTTGAATTTTCCTGTGATGAGTTGCTTTCCCTTTTTGAACTGTTCAAAAATACCTGAGAGAAGTTCTTGAATATTCTAAAGTGGATACTTTAATCATATCTAACATCTACTATCTTCCCAGGGCAGTTTGGAAAGAGGTGGAGGAGAGGGAAGGGTTTGACTATTGTTCCCCCAGACAGCACAGAATTGATCAAATTCTTGGAGATCGCAAGATACTGTTACTGAAAGAATTAGGTTGTTGGCGACTTTTAATTACGAAAAAGAGAAAATTGCAATTTTGAAGATATATATTGCAAAGAAGTCTGTTTCTTTCTGTGGACAACCTATTAGTATTTTTCCACCTGCATAGGAAGACTTTTTGCAATTAAAATCTAAAGTATTAGCCATAGGTGCAACATTTTATTCCAGTTTCCCCTGTAAGTATGTGGCAAGCTCTCTGGGAATAGATGTTTTTACAGATATATCACATCTGGAGAAGCTCTTAATGGAAAAATCCGATGTGAAGAAAGCATAGGGTTTGTTATTGAGGAACTGATTCAAATATTGGTTGAGGAAGAATAGAAAGTTCTAGAATTGATTTACAGATTTTAATGGCTGCCTTATGGTCTTCTTGTTTATGTCTTCCCATGAGGTACGCTATAGCAATTGCTTGTAACATAGTAAATGACGACAGATAAAGATCAGTATGGTCCATCTAGTCTGCCCAGTAAGGTGGCTACAGTAGGTGTACCTGCCGCACCGTGCAGGTTACCCCCTTCTATGCCTTTGTTTAGGGTTGTAGTCACCGCTCCAAGCAGATCACCCCCCCCCCCCCTCTATTTGTTGACGTGTAAAAGATAGTTACATTTATTTTGATTTTATCCTCTTGCTATAAAGGGATCTACTGTGTCCGTTCCATGCCATTTTGAATTCCTTCACTATATTTGCCTCCACCACCTCCATCATACTGGATTGCTTAATTTTGGGGGGAAAGTTGTCAAATTAATTGCTTTTTTAAAATGTGTTTATTGTAAGATTCATATTTAAAACTGAAGTTAAAAAAAATAAAGGCACATGTGTAGCTGTGTTGCCATCCTAAACTAGATGCCTTTTTGAGCTGTGCACATAGGCACTCTGTTATAAAATTAGTCCCACTATGTATATCTGGAGGACACGAAGCAGTGTCAGCTGTGGGCAGTAATGAGTGAGGAATTCACTGTTCAAAGAGTGTGGAAGCTTCGCTGATCTATGACAGGAAAATCCATATGGCTGAACAACTTGCTCACCAGTCAAAGCACTCATTTTGTAAGATGCTTTAGTTACACACTAAATATGCTGTTGCATGATAACTGGTAGGCAAAGCCTAAAATCAATGCACCTTCCCGTGACCTTGTGCCGGCCCGCTGACTCAGTATTAGTGTTGCTTATAATTGTTTACATTTAGACCACCATTTAGAAATGCTCTAATGTACCTTAAGATGAGTCACTTTAAATAAATGACCTATGGTAACCGTTAGCCAAAGATCTTAGAAAATAAAATTAATAAACAGAGGCAATAGTGGTATGTGGGCCTACTATAAAAGGCAAAAACCTGAGTCAAATCAGGTATCTATTAGATTTGTTGAATTGCAATCCTAAATAACCAGTCCTTTACATCTTTTCAAATAAATAGATGGTCTCTAAAGAATTACCTGCAATTTAGAACTGAGGTCCAAGCACTAGGTCTTATACATCAGAAGATTCTTTTATTAGCTTTAACAGGAGTGGACCGAGGCAATCTCCTGTCACTTCCCTCAACCCCCCACCCCCCACCAGGGCAACAAGGGGAGGTCCATTTCAGAGCTACAGCCAGAGGGTGAGGTGATGTGCGGAAGGCTCCCTTTACTCAGAACAGCTGTTTAGCCTCCACTCCCTTTCTTCTCCCTACTGTCCCACAGTGCTAGTCTGTCTCCCTCCCTCAACTAAAAAAACAAACAAACTGTAAATAGCATCTTCATAAAACAAGTGGGGCTTGGTGGCCCCAACAAAACATCTTTTGTCACCACAGAACACCAAATTACTTACTTATAGCAGGGGTTCTGCATGGACTGCAGGCTACAAGTCCTCACAGATGGGTGAATCACAGATGGGTGAAATCACCAACGGAGCTCCCCAGTTTAGGATCTTTTCTGAAGTTTTTAAAAGGCTTCATGCATGCATGTCACTTACCAACTGCTTCCGAGTGTAGACTACAACTCCTCAGGGATGTGGGAGGGTATGTGAGGTGCTACAGGTAAGTAACTTGACTATCTGGGGACAAGTCCTCACAGTCTCCCTAGCTACAGGCTGCCTTCAACAGAAAAGGGGAAAGTGATGAATATATATTTTGGTGGCAACTAGTCGTTTTCATAATTTTATACTTTTATTTTTTCAAAACTTGCCTGGAAATGAAAAAACATGATGGGAGCAGGGGAGGGTTGGAGGTTGGATTATATATAGTCAAACCCACTATTGAGAGATGTGAATGTATAGACAGAAATCCATGTTGCAGCCCTGTAAATTTCCTCCATGGAGGCTGACCTCAAGTGAACTACCAATGCAGTCGTGGCTCTAACATTATGAGCTGTGATTTGTCCCTCAAGAGTCAAACCTGCCTGGCCATAAGCGAAGGAAATGCAGTCTCTTAGTCAACTGCCTTTGTTGATAGCAGACCCTACCTTGTTCAGAAAGGAAAAAAGAAATAAACAATCGATCTACTTTTACCCATTCCACTCCACTTATTATATATAGACCTCTGTCATATCTCCCCCTCAGCCATCTCTTTTCCAAGCTGAAAAGCCCTAACCTTTTAAGCCTTTCCTCATAGGGGTATCCTTTCATCCCCTTTATCATTTTGGTGGCTCTTCTCCATACCTTTTCTAATTCCCTATATCCTTTTTAAGATATGGAGGCCAGAATTGCACACAATATTCAGTGTGCTGTCACACCATGGAGCAATACAAAGACATTATAATATCCATTATTCTGTGAGCTGAAGTTACCAGCATCAAAAACAAGACCTTCCAGGTCAGGTACTTCAGTATGCAGATGTCTTGTGGCTCAAAAGCTTTCATTGAGCCGAGTTAAAACTGCTTTGAGGGTTGATAAAAGGCTTTGATAGAAGCAGCCCTGCATAAATTGAACGTCTAAAGGCTGTACTGAGATGGGATTTCCATTTCCATTATGGTGATATGCGTCATTTGCACTCAAGTGTACCCTAAAAGTGTTTTTTTATACCTAACTTGGACAAATATAGAATGCAGTCAAGCAGTTTTTGAGTGGGACAGGTAAAAGGATCTAGAGCTCCAGATAGCTAAACTCTTCCATTTAAAACCATATAACCTTCCAGTGGAATCTCTCCTGGAAGCCAAAAGAATTTGAAAAGACAATGTCAGGCAGGTTCAGAGAAGGCAATGTTACCACATTAGCATCCAAGTGATGAGGAAGCTGATGTTGGGATGCAACCGTGATTCTTGAGCTTCTGTGTCAGAGAATTTCCAAGTCTTATGAGACTTTTGCAAAAAGTTCTAGAAGAGGGAGTCATATCTGCCTTGGCCAATAGGGGTTGAAGAGAATCATGGTTCCCTAGTCCTGTATGAGTTTCAGAAGAGATCTTCCTATGAGGAGTATCGGAGGACATGCATACAGCAGGCATCTGAGGCTAGTTTACCATGCCTTCCTCTCCTGGAGAAGACATGAGTAACCTTTCTATTATTGGGAGTAGTAAACAGATCTATCGAGGGGGTGCTCCATTCTCAAAAGCTTCTTGGTGCCACTTTCATATCCAAGGACCACTCACATGGTTGAAATATATGACTCGGCTTATTTGCAAGATAACCCAGTTCCATATCCTCACAGTTTTCCCAACACAGGAGGTAGGAGTCTGTTTCTCACTGTTTGATTGTTCATCTGAATCAGAATAATTTGTTTGACCAACTGATCTTTGAAAGGCTCTACAGTATTTGTAATTGTTCTCAATTCCAAGACGTTTATCTAATAAAGTTTCTCCTGGGCAAACCTCTGTCATAAGTACATTTTGGTAAAAAATAATTTGGAAGGGGATGCCATTTAGCAGATTGGAATGGTCCATCTCTCAGCTATGGCCTTGTCCTCACTGAGTGGAATGGTTCATCCACCAGAGTGACAGAAATGACAATCAGTGGTTTGAGTCCACTGGGTTCTCAAAGTCCAATAAGCTTGTCTCATTCTGAGGCATCCAAGAGATATATATGTACTGTTGAGGTCATGTCGCCCAATATCCTCAACATATTCCGTGCTGAAGTCTGCGAACTCTTTTGAATTTCATTTACTATGGATGTTGTTGTTGTTGTTAAGTACCATTGGGTCGGTGTCGACTCATGGCGACCCTCTGGATAGTTGTCCTAAATTGTGTTCGGTCTTCAGTCAGGTGGCTCATTGTTGACAAACTGGTACCAGTAGCTGCCGTATCTAACAAAGCTCCTATGACTCCACTGAGAGGACAAACATAGGTGGGATTCTCTCGATCTTTGAGCCCTTTAAGGTCCTGCTGCACCAGTTGCACTTCCTAAAGCTGCTGGGTTTTTTTTTCTGGGATATGTCACTGAAAAAGACGGCCACAATGAAATAAAATGACCATTTTGAAAAAATATACCCCGCTGAGCTGCTTAAGTTCTGTAATGAAGCTTTATATCTGTGAAGATCAAAGAAACTTAAAAACAACCATAAAACATGAGACAGGAATCGGCATTGTATAGTACTGACAGATCTGTGAAAAATGCAAAAATTATAACAACCCCCCCCCCCAAATGCTCAAGTTAAAGGTCACTGTGATCAATTGGTAGTGATATGACCTCTCAACTCCATGGAAAAATGAAGACTGAGGTGGTCCTCTGTGAGTGTAGCAGGCGGGAGGTGGTGCACATGCATGGTGAAGTATTCCAAAAGCTTCAGGTTAAGATCCTAAGCTGAGAAGCTGTTTTCCATTCCTGACTCCGTCAGTTATGTCATCCATCTGTGAGGACATGCAATCTTGCTTGTCCTCAGAAAAACAAGTATCCCTTCGCAGACTTCTTTCCTCCTGCTCCCCCATACCTCCTGCTCTCAACCGCTTTACCCTACACTCTCCTCTTTGCCTCACACCTATCCACTCTCTGCCTCACACCACTTCACCCCACACTCTCCACTCCGCCCCAACCCCTCATGCTATTCTCTGGCAGCTGGTACATGATATGGCTTCTCTGGGTCTGAACTTGGAGGGTGGCAGCATAGCTTGAGGAGCAGGAAGAACAGAAAACGTGGTGCTTTGGGGAACTGAAGGAGCTGTTGCGGCTGTGGGATTGTTGGGATCCAGGTAGAGGAGAAAGCATCTGAAGGTAACAGAGGCCGAAGTGGCTTCATGGGATGACCTAAAGGTTAGCCATTGCAGTTGTGAGTAACAGCTCAGGGAACAGGCCCAGCTCTAAGGCAGATAGAGCCTAGGTCAAAATTATCTGCCGTTCTAACAGTCCTTGACGGGAATTAAAGAGATGTAGTGTGCATACATTTTCTTGATGCCCCCAGACTGGCATGGGCAAGGTAGGACACTTCCATTTTCTCACTTCTTCTATCTTCACTAGCAATAACAGGTTCCTGATGAGCACTCGCCCCATTTTAGCAATGACGTCTCTAGACAGGCATAATTGAGGGGAAAGCCAGAGTTCCATTTCTGTACATCACAGCCCCCATTACTTTTAGCATAGCTAAAAACTATTCCAAGGGACTTCTAGGCTTAAAGAAACCCCTAGCTGGTTTCAACCACCCAGTGAAACAGCCATGAAAATGATTTAATTGCATCATTGAAACAATTCTTCTATACAGGATCGAAATCTGAGCTCTATGCAGGATGGAAAAACATCTCAGTATAAACACAGGTTCTGTAATACACTCCACATTCCTCATTAATGGAGTCAGGATATTTCCCCTTCCAACTCACCATACCAAGCAAGTCTAGAATTGCATGGCAACTTACAGAGCACACTTCGACTCCATGACCTACATGTGGATGTCTTGAACTTCCTTATGAATGGGTGGGGGAGTGTATTAAGTGTAGGGGGTGATGAAGAGGGGCTATATGCTAGGAGTGGGTGTGCAAGTAAAAGTGTGATGGGACGGGAAAGTATTATAGGATATCACCTACTCTTTCGCACCCTTTCCGCCTGGCCCCATGTTCTTTCCCCCAACCCAGTTTCTCTCATTTCCTCACCTCTTTCCATGCTTCTGTTACCGCCACTTCTCCCCCCCCCCCCCCCGTAACACTCTTCAAGTAGTGTTTTTTATGTTCTTATGAGTGATAAAGGGGACAGAGACCAAGTAGGTCCCCTTTATCACTCATAAGAACAGACCGCCTTGATTGCAGGATAAGGCAGTATAGAAATACGTTTAAATAAATAAATAAAAAAACCCACCATAATTTATTTTATTTATTTATTTACTTTTATATTCCGCACTATTTCAAAATCAGCGTGGGTTTACATAGAACAGGAACAATCAAAAACATTTTACATTGAGCAGGCATTAAACTGGAACATTAACATTGAACAGAGGCGTCAACTTGGGTAGTAACAGGGGGAACTAAATTACAAGTTGGTATGAGGTTCATAAAGGGTTTACTTTGGGGAGGTTGTAGCTGTGGGGTTGACAGGCATTGCCTCTAGCATATCTATAGTATGTGGTCATAGCGGCTGAACATTGCTGCTAACCGGATTGCAAAAAAAAACAATTCAGCAAAACTGGATATTCAGTGTCAACGGCCAGACGCTTTAGCAGTGCTGGCCCGCACCGTTGAAAATGCCCCCCTTAGATCATAAGCTGTCTGGGCAGGAAAAAACCTTCTCAATATAGGTTGCTTCGAATGTCTGAGAAGCGAGAGAGCGGTGAGCTAAATCTAGTTCACTTCTATCATCTTGGTCACCCTTCTCTGTAACTTTTCTAATTCCACTATTTCTTTTTTGCGATGTAGTGACCAGAACTACATAGTGCTCAAGATGTTGTCACACCATGAAGTCAAACGGAGGCATCATGATATTGATTTGCTCTCTCTTCCTTTCCTAGAAATTCCTAACATTCTGTTTGCTTTTTTGGCCTCTGTTGCACACTGAGCAGAAGACTTCAATATGCAATATGGACCACAATGACATCTAGATCCTTTGCTAAGTTTGTGTACCTACAATTACATCTATTCTTCCCTACATGCATCAGTTTGCTCTTGTCCATATTACATTTCATATGCCATTTGGATACCCAGTTTTCCAGTCTCACAAGGTTCTCC
This sequence comes from Ichthyophis bannanicus, assembly GCA_033557465.1. NCBI lineage: Eukaryota > Metazoa > Chordata > Amphibia > Gymnophiona > Ichthyophiidae > Ichthyophis > Ichthyophis bannanicus. Next base: position 73,253,493 of record CM066032.1, read on the forward strand.
TGCAATGTCTCGCACTCCGCAAGTGATTTTACAGCTCTCAATAGTTTTGCGTCATCTGCAAATCTGATCACTTCACTCATGGTTCCCATTTCCAGGTCATTTATAAATATATCAAAAAATACCGGTCTCAATTATTCACCTTCCTCCATTAAGAAAATTGGTCATTTAACCCAATTGTTTTAACCAGCTCCCAATGACTATCTGAATTCAAAAAAGCACAGGACAAACACAGCGGATCTCTAAAGGTAAAAAGGGGACTATAGTAGTTGATATGGAAGAGCAGACTAGATAGGTCATTTGGTATTTTTCTGCCATCACGTTTCTGTGACTTTAATTTCTTCATGAATTTGCCATGAAGAACTTTGTCAAATGCTTCTGAAAATCCAGATGCCCCCCTTTATCCACATATTTAACCACTGTAAATAGTTTTGGCAGTTCTTCGCCTCATTACCTGTAAAAAGTTAGAAAACTCTGTTTAATATAATAATTAAAGAAGTATACAAAAGTATACAAAATGTAATTAGTTCCTGACAGTTTACCACACTATTATCTGTAAAAAGTTAGAAATTTCTGTTCTATGTAATGTATACAGAAGTATACAAAACTGTTGACTTGTTCCATGTAAACCGCCCCTGATCTCTGGAAGGGGCGGTATAAAAGAAATAGATAAATAAAATAAATAAATAAAAATAAATATTTAGTCACACCCTCAAAACAATGCAGCAAATTGGTAAGGTAAGACTCCCCTTGGCTAAATCCATATTGACTTTGTCCCATTAAACTATGTCTGTCTGTCTGTTCAGTAATTTTGACCTTTATAGTATCTACCATGCTATACCATCCAGGCCAGGTGATTTCTCATTTTGGCCTATTATATCTTCCAGGTTCAGAGAGATTTGTTTCAGTTCCTCCATTAATTATCACTATTTAATATTGTTTCTAACATGAGTAGCTCTCAAACATTTTTCTCAGTAAAGACCAAAGCAAAGAATTTGTTTATTCCCTCAGCTATGGCCTTGTCCTCCATAATCATCTATGGGGCCAACTGACTCCTTCGCAAACTTCTTGCTTTGAATGATATTTGTAAGTTTTTATTATGAGTTTTTGTCTCTATGACAAGATTCTTTTCAAATTCTCTTTTGGCCTTCCTTATCAGTGCTTTGCATCTGACTTGAAAGTGCTCATGCTGTCTCCTAATTTCTTCATTTTGATCTTTTCTCCATTTTTATAAGGTGTTCCTTTGGTTATAACAGTCTCTCTTACCTCACATTTTAACCGTGCTGACATTCATTTGGCCTTTTTTCCACCTTTTTTAAAGCATGGAATACATTTGATCTGGGCTTCCAAGATGGTATTTTTAATTGATGTCCACAGTTAAACTTTGCAGCTGCTCCTTTTATATTTCTTGTAACCCATTTTTCTCATTTTATCATGGCCATCCTTTTGAAAGTGAAATGCTAGCAGTAGATTTTCTTAGTGTCTTCATTCCAGTACAACCCAAAACAAAGGCATGGAGGAGGTTAACCTGCATGGAGTGATGGGTACAACCCTAAACAAAGCATAAAGGGGGTAACAGGCATGGAGCGGCAGGTACAATTATAGCCACCTTATTGGGTAGACTAGCTGGACGATGCTGGTCTTTATCTGCTACCATTTACTATGTTACAATAATATCTCAAGTTACCTCTTTTACCAAATGCTGAATTCCACTAAAGACTGAATCACCTGCTTCATGAACCAGTCATTTATTTCATCTAGCAAATTTACCTCTCTAGCATTTCCTGACATGACATTGATCCAGTTAGTAGTTGAAATCATCCATTACTCTGTTGCCCAATTGTTTTAACTTCCCTAATTTCTGTTAGCATTTCCTCATCTGTCTGTTCATTCTGGCCAGATGGACAATGGTAAAACCCCACCACTATTTTCTTCATACATGGAATTTCTATCCACAAAGGTTTCACGGTGCATTCTGTTTCCTGCAGAACTATTATTCTCTTTGACATAAAGCCTTTTTAAAATATTGCACCGCCCCTCCACGAATTTGATTCACCTTAATTTGTACCCTGGTATCACAGTATCCCATTAGTTATCGTCCTTTCATCTGATCTCTTCATTCAGTTCTATATACTCAAACTCTCCCATGTTATGTTTAGGCTTCTGTCTAGGGGCATTGCAAAGTATGTTTTTTGTTTGTATCTACAATTTGCTTAGCAGTTGACAGAGATAATTTACAATCCTTCAACTTTGTTCTTCACTTAAAGGCACCTGGGCTACTTTTGCCTTTATGAAACCTCCCTGTTGGGCTACCCTAACTTTTTTGTAGCATGGAGGAATATTGCCTAGTGGTTAGAGCAACCGCCTAATACCCAAAAGATCAGGGTTCCCACTGACACTCCTGTTGACTTTGCGCAAGTTGCCTTACCCTCCATTGCCTCAGAAAAAAGATCTGGCAATCTACTTCCAGTTATACCTTGCCAAGAAAACCTAGGGGTTGCTGGCTTGCCAGGAGTCAGCATTGACCTGACAGCACTTAAAAAAAATAAACCCTCTCTTGCATTCATGGTATTGGTATCCCTCAAAGACACTTCACGCCAAACCATGTGCTCCTGAGTTACAGCTGACTTTTCACTAAATTCTAGTGCTGTCCTTTTTAAACATTAGCACCAGCAGCCTGGTTCCACTCTGGTTATGGTGGTACCTATCTTTTTGAAATAGACTCCCCATGTTGCCCAGTTTCTAACTAATCTAAACCCCTCCTCCCTGCACCGCTGTTTCATCCAAGCATTGAAACTCTAGAACGCTGCCTGCCTCTGGGGTCTTCTTTAGCTCCCACAGTTTGTATTGTAGCGAAAGCCTGTAGACTAAAACAAGCTGCTTCCTGCTTTGGTCTTGCGACCTTTGCTCCTATAGGTCACCCATTTCCTCTAGTCTCCTTGAAACCTGCCTGGCATTATGGTATAGTCCTTTTGGGTGTTCCTCTGCACTCCTCCTTCTGGTATATAATAATCTCCATCTCGGGCACAGAAAGCAAGCAATCCACAGCTTTCCCCCCCCCCCCCCCCCCACACACACACCTTGTCACCCCTGGAATTTCATTGGCTTTTCGCCATTTTTCAGCATTCAGCCATGGTCAGTTATCCCAATATCACCCCAGCCACAGTCAATCAGCATTCAGTTATTAATGTAATTCAATAACACAGGTACACTACCAAAAAACTGCCTCCAGTTTTGCAACTGATTCCTATAGATTTTGGGGTGCTGAATCCAGGAAAAATAGCCAAAATGTTCCATCACGTCACGTTTTCTTGCAAAATTAGATTTCTTACCCATATAAGGAATGTTCACATAATTTCTTTTTAGCCGACTGCAGTTTATTTTCTTGGCCCAAAATAGAGGTTGTAATGGTTAACTAACTAGAAACACTCCCTCATGATATTTTAGAGTGTTTTGTATTCGTTTTATACATTAACAGGACAATTGGGAGGCGGGGGGCTAAATCCAGTACTCGCGCTGGCGCATGTTCTTTCCTGTTCGCCTCGCCTCGTTCGCTCGCTCAAACACGGTGGTTGCGACATGAACGTTCCTGTCAAATTTCAGTTTCTTGCAAGTTCATTATTACCTTTTGTTTGCTCAGTCGTAATCCAGCTTTATTCCGAAGTAGTTTGCAGTGCTGTGTATTTGTGAGCCAGAGGTTGCGTCAACTCTCCGGACAGTTTTTGTTTTATTTGTGGGGAATATACCGTGAAAAAGCGGCAGAGGAACATTTCTGCATTTATTAAAAAAGTATATTTCGCCTATTTCGGTTTGAAGTTAGGCGATCAAGACAAACCGTGGGCTCCTCACAAAGTGTGCAAGACATGTGAGGAAGATCTACGCTTCTGGATGAAAGGTAAAAAACAGGCATTTTGTTTCGGAATACCTATGATGTGGCGTGAACAAAGAGACCACAGCAGTGACTGCTATTTTTGCTCTTGCATTGTGAAGGGATACAACTTAAAAAATAAGAATGTAATAAGTTACCCCAACCTTCCCTCAGCAATTAGGCCTATGCCTCATAGCAACGAAGTACCTGTGCCTGAACCACCAAAATCTTTGGATCATATTTGTGTGGACGGTTCTGATCATGATGAGACTCATCAGATGGCTTTTCCCGATGAGTCCAGTACTTCCGAGTTTGAAACTGAACCAGATCCGAAACCTGAACTTTTCTCTCAAGCTGAATTGAATGATTTAGTCCGGGATTTAGGACTCCCAAAAGATGCTGCCCAACTGCTAGGTTCTCGGCTTAAACAGAAAAATCTATTGTCACCAGGAACAACTTTTTATTGGTACCGCAACCGCGAGACACAATTTTTGAAGTATTTCAGCAAAGAGGAAGATTTGGTATTTTGCAACGATATATACGGAGTGATGGAAAAGTTTAAACTCAAGTATGATCCTGCTGAATGGCGGCTGTTCATTGATTCGTCAAAAGACAGCATAAAAGGTGTTCTTCTTCATAATGGCAACACATTCCCTTCAGTTCCTATTGCTCACTCTGTTATTCTCCAAGAAAAATACGAGAATTTGGCCCTGATTCTTCAGAAGATTCGTTATGATGAGCATAAGTGGATGATTTGTGGAGACTTTAAAATTCTATCCATGCTATTAGGGCAGCAATCCGGTTTCACCAAATATCCCTGCTTCCTTTGCTTGTGGGATGGCCGGGCCCGCGACCTACACTGGGGGAAAAAAGACTGGCCAATTCGGGAGTATTTGAGACCCGGTGAGAAAAATGTTCTTCATGAGAGCTTGGTACCTCGTGATAAAATTCTATTACCACCTCTCAACATTAAGTTGGGTCTCATTAAGCAATTCATCAAGTCCCTTCCAAAAGATGGTGAGTGCTTTCGGTACCTTTGTTCAAAGTTCCCCCGACTTTCTGAAGCAAAGCTAAAGGAAGGAGTGTTTGTTGGCCCTGATATAAGGAAACTCATTTCAGATGGAGCATTCGCTGAAACGATGTCTGAGAAGGAAAAAGAAGCCTGGGATTCCTTCAAGGATGTTGTTCTCAAATTCTTGGGGAACAGGCGGGATGAGAACTATAAGGATATTGTTGCCAGGATGCTCAATGCCTTCAAAGAACAAGACTGTAACATGAGCCTGAAAGTCCATTTCTTGCACTCCCATGTGAACTACTTTCCCGAAAACTTGGGGGCGTACAGTGAAGAACAAGGTGAAAGGTTTCACCAGGACATCAAGGACGCAGAGAGAAGGTACCAAGGAAGATGGAACACCACTATGATGGCTGATTTCTGCTGGTTGCTGCTGCAGGAAACCCCAGATGAAAAATACGCCAAGCAGCGCACCAAGAGAAGCATTTGGGGGAAGAAGAAACGGGCCCACCAGGAGATTGATTGACCCAAGAATGACTTTAAAATCTAAACTGTGTTGACAAATATCGTGTTTTTACTAAACTTTGAAATAAAAATTTGCTAGTTATTACCACAGTGTCGGATCTCATTTATTAGAATTTTATTTTCACACCATCGGGTGTTTGTCTTCATGTATTGCAATGGTGCGGTTTGCGTTTTCTATTCTTACATACATACCTGTACAACATTTTTTGCACATTTCTTTGCTTTGCTTTGTGTCTAACCTCGCTCTTATATGCTCAATGTTTGTGCACATGTATGTGGCTGTTTTAAGTGCAGACAATTTTGCTACCATCACAGTGTGTTTTGTTGACATTACTCTATTCTTATGTGCTGCCTTGTTACAATTTTCTTTATTCTTATTTGAATAACTACTAAACAATTAGTATAAAGAATTCATCCAAGAAACTTTTATCTCGATCGCACTCAATCTGAAACGTTCACCTCAAACTGCTAACCCAATGTAGCAGAAAATCTGTACGTGATGGAGCAAATTGGTTACCAGATTTGGATTCAGCGCACCAAAAAACGTAAAAATCAATCGAAACATTAGAGGCAGTTTAAAAAAAAATTTTTTTAGTGTACCTGTGTAATCCATCCAATCAGCAGTTGTAGAACTGAAGCAACTTCAGACAGACTCTGCATACTTGCAAGGAAACAGGATCAATGCAGCACTCTTGCTTTCAATTTTTACATTAAGTTCCTTATTTTGCTTATTTATAGTAGCTGGAAATTAAGAGAAAGAGTCTTCTCCTTGGATGCTGAACTGGTTTTCACTAGAAAAGCACAGTATGAGAGCAGCATAGGTCCTGCATGGGAATGAGGAACATTTCTGAAATTACTACCCTGTATAGTCTGGATTTAAATTTTCTACCAAGAGTCTAAATTTGGCTTCTAGGACTTCCCTCCCATATTCACTTATGTCACTGGTACCCACATGTACCAAGATGGCCAGCTCCTCCCCAGCACTGTCTAAAATCTTATATAGGTGATGCATGATGTCTGCTACCTTCGCACCAAGCAGGCAAGTGACTAAGTGATCCCCATGCCCATCAGCCACCCAGCCACATCCTAATGATTAAATGATTAAATTAGCAGCTATAACAGCCTTCCTAGCCCTTCCATCCTAGGCAGAAGCCCCTGGAAATATCCTCAGTGTAAACGGATATTTCATTCCTTGGAGAGCAGATTCTGGCTACAGGATTGCTTCTTGCCATACCAAGGTGATGCTCTCCTTCCAGGTGATCTCTCTCCTCTATGGCGGCACAGACGTTGCCAGGCTAGAGGTGGAACCTCTCTATTATATCTCTGTAGGTCTTGACATAGCTCTCTGTCTGATCCAGCTCCTCAAAATCTGTTACTCTAGCCTCCAGAGATTGGACTCATTCTTTGAGAACCAGAAGCTCCTTGCATCAAGTGCACACATATGATCTCTCACCAACTGGGAGATAATCATACATGTGGCACTCAATAAAAAAGATTAGAGAGCACCCATCTTGATGCAGGGCTACTGTCTGCATCTTAGTATTAGTGAGTTAGTTAATCAAAGTTTCTAATGTAGCATCGATACCTAAACTAGTATTAAGGCCATAAAAATTGTTTGGCTTATTTTTATGCTATTATTTGGTGTCTGCTTCTCAATGAACTGCACACAGTTTGTTGTTTAGGGTTAATTGCTTGCTGATTAAAATACCCTGTGACAAATTTCCCTTATGTCCTCTTAACTGGGATAAGTGCCTATAAATTAAGAGATGTGCCTAGGGTGAGTTCAAAAGAGTAAATTGATTTTTGTCCCTTTATCCAATCTAATATCTACCTATTTTGTTCCAGGGCTATAACAAACTAAATAAAGCTAGGGCAAATAGATTTTAGACTCTTTAAACAAGCTAATAACTAATTCTGGATTTTTAATGAAATTGGAATATAGAATGTATCGATAAAGCAACAATATCTCTTCTATCTCAAAGCTTTAAGCCACCACATTTTCTAGCAAAGCAATGTTCATGTACCCACAGAGATTTCATCTGCCCTCAGAACTCCCTCACTCCCAACCATTCTCTACCACCAGCCATGCTCATTACTCAGGCTCTCTCTCTATCTCCTCCAGTCCCCCTCATCTTCTCATGCCCTCACCTACCCCCAACTCACTCACCCTCTCTATGCTTGCTGCTCCCCCCCAACTCACTCATCCCATGCTCTCTCTCTAGCTTCCCCTCCCCCAGGTTGGCTGCTGACTTAAAGAGGACTGTACAACTAGATATACTGCCCACAGTATCAGCAGCAGCAACCGACCAGGGCTGCATACGACAGGAAAGTGTGGTTGCTCATTTAGCAGGGCTTGGAGACCCCTTGTGGTCCTCCAAGTATATGCATCGCTCATACGGATCTCCAGCTGGCAGAAGTCCAGATCAAGGGGTGCCAGAGCAATGGCGAGAGTGGCAGAGTGCAGCTGTGATTTGGATTTAAATTTCAGATGAGAGAAGCGGGGCTCCTCTCACACTTCTGTGGCACTCCCTCCACCCAAAAAGGAAAACTGGTCTGCGATGTCCCTGCTGCTATCCAAGAACAGCCACTTCAGGCCACTGCTTCAGTTTTCTTAATTACAGAACTGCTCGTGGACTTCAACTAGATTAATAGCAGAGATTGCCAGAGTTTTAAAATGCACTTTTCCAGATTAACAAAAGCTTCTGCTTGGAATATATCTTTCCAAGCAGCCTCTGAGGTATTTCAGGCATAGACATTTGATTTTAAAACTGGCCTCACAGGCAACTGGTAGCCAGTGAAGATTATGTAACAGAGGAGTTATACGATCTCACTACTTGAAACCCAACACTAAATAGGCTGCAGTGTTTTCAACCAACTGTAGCGCCATAATTCTCTTTTCTGGAGTCCAATACATAATGAGTTATAAAACTCCACGCAAGATGTTATCAATGAATGAATCACCCAGGCCAGATTATTCTGACCTAAACAGGAATGTACATTCCTAACAATGTACAGCTGAGAAAATGCCCTCGTTATCGCAGAACTATGAGAACGAAAGGATAATTTCAAATTGGAGTTTATACTCAAGATCTTTGCTTCACTTTTAAGTGAGTTCCCATGAAAGCTATCGGAAAAGGCACATTCAAGACTGGCTTTATAATCCAAAGGAGGTCTCTCTCTCAAATGTTTTTAACATTTAAGTTTATGAACACCATCTAGCTCTGAATTTCCTTCAAATGTACCTTTAGTATATTTAGGTCACCTTGTCTCTTAGCACCTAATTCACAATACAGCTGAATGCCATCTGCATAAATTTGGTATCCTGCCCATCTATTAAGTTGTCCTAGGAGCAGGATATAAATATTAAAGGACAGGAACCTTACTGGACTCATCTTTAGACATTAAGAGTTTCTGCCTTCTACCTCTTCAGAACATTCATTGCATATATTACTCTTTTAAAATGATTGCTCAATATGCCAAAATCTATGGTGCTGAAAGCAGAGGATAAACCCTAAAAGAAGGATAATAGAGTCACCGCCCCATCCGGGTTCTTATCCATGTCATCTATCCAAGGTAAGAAAGCTGTTTATGCATGAGCCGAATCCAATCGGATTTCTTTAATCTTGGTTTAATTACCACCTCTTTGGTTCGGAGGGAAAGAGGTCACTATGCAACGAGAACCTGCTAATTTGTAAATTTTCTATACTTTCTTTAATGTAGAAGGACCTGGATCTAAACTCCAGGTACTACAGTGGGCTCGACACCCAAATTATGACTTTTTAACCGGGCCACTCTATCATCTTGAGTAATAACCCTGTATCATTTTTGCATCCAATGTCCTTTAGCCATCTAGATTCAGTTCTTTATCATGTTTTTTTTTCTGGAGTAATCGGCCACGAATGAAGCACCTGAACATACTGTATAATCTTTTCAGATTATTCATTAGATTGTACAAGGCCCAAGGTCTGTTTTCAGCCTCAGCAATTTTCCACTGGCAAACTAAATAAGCAATTATAAACCTACTTTACAAGCTACATCTCAGAGGTTATCGCTGTTAAGCAAAGGGTAGCACCAAGCCCACATGACTTCCTCACATATCATTTAAAATCTCTTAATCCCCTGTATAACAAGGAGAAAATGTTTCCAACGAGATCATTGAGATAAACTGTTATCTGCTGACCGACTGACAAGCAGTTTCTTATTTTCTAAGGCAGTATTGAAATCGCAGTCTGCAGCTTTGTTAGACCTGCCTATCACTTCGGTCTCTCAGTGGTTTACGTATCACAGCATGATCAGTGAATTACAAAAGAGTGATCAAAATTAATAACTGAACAAAATAAATTAAAATTAAAGCAAAAATAAAAGAATTCGAGTTACTCTCTGGTCTCCGTACTTCTCAATAGCTTTCGTACATCTGTCTACTGTCAAGATTCCCTTTGATCCAGATTCCACGGTCCGCTGCCTCTTGGAGTATAGTAACAGCACACGATTTAAAATGAAAATCAGTCTTAAAGCACTCAGACCAAATTACTGTGGGTTTGAGCTAAGCTTTTGAAATACTAGGTCTAGAAAATGCCCCTTATTTGGGTCTCAATGAAATCACAGATGACATGAAAGGCAGAAGGCTTCCTGCCAGGTGCATATCTACTTGGATATTAAAATCCCTTAGTGGCAGTAAATTTGGTGATTCCGAGATATCGTTGCAGTGAGTATTCAGTTTTCTGTGGCTTCAGCTCCCTGGCCCACCTGCAGCTGGGGTTCTCAGCCATTGTTCAAGAGCGACAGCCACTGGCCAGACTCTAGATCCACTTTAGCTACGTACCAGAGAGGCTTGTGATCTGTAGTCCCTGGCCACTGACTGTGCACTAATGGATATGCATGTGTATATTTTCTGGTTCCCACATCTTTTTTTTAAATTTGATTTCATGCTTCTTACGCTTCTGCAGTGCAATGATCTAGGGCAACATATTAATTTTACTTTATTGAATGTCACATGACCAGTGTAGCTTCCTGGCAGCTGGTGCTCCTCTCCACCCAATTACAACTTCCCAGCTGTTAAGAAAGCCTGGGCGTACAAGACTGACTTATCCAATCGGCAGGGTTGAGTTGACGTGTCTGTTGAGGTCTTCCACTTCTGGCAGAGGGGAAGAAACCTAACTTGAGTGGGAGCTGGGTGAACAAACCCTTAAGAAAATACGATGAATTGCAGTGTGGAAGGAATGCGGCTTTGATAACAAGTGATATCTTAACCACTCAAGTTATGGTTGGCAGTATTCTTATATGGTGGACAAGAATAATTGGGCAGACTAGATAGACCAATTGGATATCTTCTGCCATGATCTACCATGTTTTATTATGTCGCAGTAAAGCAGAGGATGGGGAAAGGATTCTGAGAGGGGGAAAGAGGGGCTAAACCTCAGTTAAGGTGGAGTGGCTAGGAAAGCAAGTGTGAGAAGAAGGAAAGGTGGAAATCCAAGGGAGATAGGAAATTGAAGCGGTAAAGGAGGGGAGATTTGAGGACTCAGGTCTCTTCGCCTTCTGCAGTATTTGCTCAGTTACAGAGTAAGGCTAGAGAGTAAACTACCTCACTAGCCAGCAATAAAGATGCCCTCTATATAAGAAGGCTCCTGATTTTATTTTATTTATATGTCAGCACTCTACATAGCACATTAAAGACAGTTGTGGCCTATGTCTTGACCTCTCCTGTCCAAAGAGACTGTCTCTCTGCCCTCCTGAACTGAAGCTTCTTGCGCATAACATGATGCAAACGAGCTTGGAATTGCGAGATGATCCTCAGGGCACTGGAGAAATAGCCGACAGAAAACCAGGAAAGCCAGGATTCAAATCCTATTGCAGACACTCCTTGTGAGCTTGGACAAGTCAAGTAACCTTTCATTGTCCCAGGTGCCCACTTAGATTGTAAGCCCTCTGGCACAAGGGAATACCCACTATACCTGACTGTAACTTGCCTTCAGCTTGTATTTGAAAAGGCAAGTGATTAAATCTAAATCCAAATCCGAGGATGCCTTGGAGTTTAAGAATAAGATGAATTCCTGTCATGGTATGTGTGAAAGGAGCCCATGTGCGGAGACACCAACATGAGACATCGTTGGCTGTACCTGCGCCCTGCCTTCGTAGATTCCTAACGCCCTGGCCGGCTTCTTCCTACAGAGGTTAGAAGCGGATCTGCGGCGGGGGCGGAGCCTGATGTCCAGCGGGTAAGACGCTTCGCGCTGAAGCTCCCGAGAGGCCTACTCAGAATCCTGACTTAATACCTATACAAACTTACTATTTTGCTCCGAGCTTACCGGGGTACCTCGGGGGGGATGGCGGCCCATAAACCAGCGCGCTTGGACTTCGGGTCTCCTTCTTCTTCACACGGAAAACGCTCCAAAACAGAGGTGTCTTCCCCACAGAAGATGGTTCCACTTCGTGAAAACCCCGAAATGCACCTGGAGATTTTAGAGGAAATACGCGGCGTGAAGGAATTGGTGCAGTCCAATGGAGAAGCGCTTAGAGCTATGCGAGAAGACTTTGGAGTGCTCCAGGACCGACTTGAAAGTCTTTCATTACGGCAGGACAACATGGCGGGGGTCCTCGACTCGCACGCGGTGCGCTTGGGCAAACTGGACAAGGCTGAGCGCCAGATACAGAATCTTCAAAAGGAGTTAGAAGATAGCAATAATCGAGCCCGTCGCAACAATGTGAGGCTCATTGGAATACCGGAGGGGGTGGAAGCAGGAGATATAAGAGAATTCCTGCTCAAAACTCTTCCCTCCTTGCTGAAGATCACTTTTCATAGAGAACTGGAAATCGATCGAGCACACCGTGTTCCTACCCACATGGCGCTCAACCGAATGACCCCCCGGCCTATTATCTTTCGCTTACTGCGATATCAACAAGTGGAACAAATTTTAAATGCTGCCCGGGCGAATCATCATTTGGAATTTGAAGGTCATAAAGTCTCCTTCTTCCCTGATTTGGCAAAGCCTACCATTGACCGTCGGAAGAAACTCCTTGCTTTTCGCCCTCGACTTCAACAGCTACAGGCTCGCTTTGGCCTGTTGTATCCAGCGAAGCTCCGAGTGACTCTCCACAACCAAACCAGGACATTCGAAGATCCTGATCTACTATCAACATTTTTAGACTCCAAAGAAGCAGAGCAGATGCGCTAATCCAACAACTTGGACTTATTATTTGCCGGCTCTGTCCGCCATTTTGAAGGGCCCGATGCGGCGGTCATAGCCAAGCACAGAGACTACCTGGACTTTCTTTCTTTCTCTATATGACTTTTTTTTTTTGTGGTCTCCTATCCCTCCATGATGTGTGCCTCGGTCGGATTCGGAGCACGCACAGTTCTACAGGTTATATGTTTTTTCAATTTCGGCCTTCTCTGGGGTTTCTCCCCGCAGACACATGGTCGCCAGTAATTTCTGGGGTTCTGCTTCTTCTCTACCGCACTGCGGTTTTTCTTTTTTAATGTGGGGCGCTTCATTGTATTATATTAGCCTATTTTCTTTTATGTCATGTGTACAGCCAGATACAGTTAATATGAGGGACATTGTGAAATTATGTGCGCTATCATGCTCAGAATTTTTAACCTTTCTGAATGGCCTTATGTAAAATCTTATCACTCAACGTCAAAGGCATCAATAGTCCAATCAAAAGAAAGAAAATCCTTAGCTATCTTAGCCATGAGCATGCTGATTTAGTGTTTCTTCAGGAAACGCATCTAAACTCTGCTGAAACACTGAAACTCAATGCTAAGCCTTACATGGTGGCTGCCTATTCTCCCGCCGTTTCCAAACGGTGTGGGGTAGCCATTCTGGTTAAGAAGTCTTTGCAAGCTACTGTAATGGATACTAGCGCTGACAAGGAGGGTAGATGGGCCCGTGTACACCTTAAGGTTGGAGATAGTGAATTCACGTGTATTTGTATTTATGCCCCAAATGTGGACAACCCTGCTTACTATGCAAGTATTGCGCAGTTGGCACAGGCCTCTGCCAATACTCCATTAATACTTGGTGGTGATTTTAATCAAGTGTTAGACCCTTTGATAGATAGACAACCGCCTAGAACGAGTAGTCCACCCAAGAGTCTTGCTACCCTTACAGCTCTGATGCAAGACCTTGCGCTAGTAGATATATGGAGGCTGCTTCACCCCTCCGACTTAGAGTTCACCTTTTTTTCTGCCCCCCATCACTCACAATCTAGAATAGATTTCTTTCTCATTTCCAAAGCACTGATTTCTCAAGTGGACACGGCTAGGACTCATCCTCTCCATATTTCAGATCATGCTGCCATATCTTTATCATTACATGTCACTGCGCGGGACGATTCTCCCCGAGCTTGGTTTTTTGATAGATCCCTACTAGATCAAAAAGATTTTCAGGTTGATATAAAGGCCGCTATCCAAGATTATTTTCATTTTAACTCACCCCATGACACAGCGAGCTGGGCTTGGTGGGAGGGTTTTAAGGCATCTATCCGCGCAACTATAACTAGCTATCAAATTCGGCAGGGGAAACAAAGAAAGCAGCACTTACTGATTCTAGAGCAGCAGATACAAGCTGGGGAGCGTCTCCTCACGTCCCGTACTGACCCATGTATTTTACTCCGTTTACAACGCTTGCGTTTTCAATACAATCAGCTTTTGTATACTGCTGCTGTTAAAAATATTGAATCACAACAAGGGATATATTACCGGGAAAATAACCGTGCTGGCAAATTATTAGCAAATGCCCTAAAAGGTCAAAAAGAAGCCAAGCGTGTTACCGCCCTCCGTAATCCGTCGGGGGGGGGGGCTTGGTCACTAAAGATACAGAAATCTTAGAACTCTTTCGTGATTTTTATACTCGGCTTTATCAATCTGAATGTGATTTTGAGCCAGAAGTATTTGAACGCTTACTTTCAGGGGTACAAAGACCGACCCTATCTGACGAAGATAGAGTGGCCATGGACAAACCATTTACTTTATCAGAAATTCATTCTGCTATCAAGAAATGTGCCACAGGTCGAGCTGCAGGCCCAGACGGTCTCCCTGCTGAATTCTACAAAACCTTTAACGCTGACTTAGCTCCAGTTTTGAAACTTTATTTTTCTGCTCTGGCCGAGGAGGGTTCTCCTTCTGGGTCCTTTTCAATGGCAAATGTAGTAGTTTTTGAGAAAGAGGGGAGAGACCCGCAACTAACAGCTAATTATCGTCCAATTTCCCTCCTAAACGCGGACTATAAAATATTTGCCACCATTCTCTCCACCCGGCTCTCTGATAGGATGTCTACCTTAATACACCCAGATCAATGTGGTTTCATTCCTGGTAGATCAACTGCTGACAATGCTCGGACTCTATGTCATGTACTGACTGCCGCAGTTAATCTTGATCGCCCATTTGTTGGCCTCTCACTTGATGCTGAGAAGGCCTTTGATCGCTTAGAATGGCCCTTCCTGTTTGCAGCCCTCCGCTGGTACGGATTCGGAGAAGGTTTTCTCCGTTGTCTCCGCACCATGTATGCACAGCCTACAGCCAGTATATGTGCCAATGCTTTAAAGTCTCAGCCATTTCCCCTTCAACGCGGTACTCGCCAGGGATGCCCACTGTCTCCACTTCTTTTCGATCTTGCACTCGAACCCTTAGCTTTACTAATCCGGCAATCGGAGGAGATTCATGGAGTCCCCTTCTCTCATAGGGATATCAAAATTTCAGCATATGCTGATGACCTTATGCTCTTTGTCTCTATAGACTCAGTACCGGCTGTCCTAGAGCAAATTGGTAAATACTCACAACTCTCCGGTTATAAGATAAATTGGACCAAGTCGGTAGCCTTTCCACTAAATCCTTTGCTTCATCAGGCAGATATGCAATCCTTTCCCTTTTTATGGCAACCTCGCATGGTCAAATACCTTGGGGTTCACTATTGCTCTCCTTTGGAAGACACTATCTCTTTCAATGCCAAAGACTTAACCTCTAAAGTCCGGGCGCTTACTCACCGTTGGACTCCTTTAACACTTACCTGGTGGGGTCGCCTAGAAACCATAAAAATGATGATTGTTCCGAAAGTGAATTATATTTTAGAAATGTTGCCCTGTCTCTTACCTCGACGTACATATAAAGATATAGAGGGCCTTCTGACTAGGTACCTATGGCAAAACAAGACACCTAGGATAGCGAAACATAAGCTGCAAGCAGATAAGGAAAATGGGGGTGTCAGATTCCCTGATTTCCTGAAGTACCATCAATCTTTTCTTCTCAAACAAGGCGCTCGTTGGCTGGAAGATCTAGTACCGAGTAGACCTGTGTGGCTAGACATAGAGGAAGACCTTTGCAAACCGATTCCTCTTACTTTTCTCCCTGGTATGACTCTCCCATCAGACTCCCACTATCCACCAATGCTTTTAGACACTTTAGGTGCCTTTAATACTCTTATGCAATCTTTAGACTCCCGACTCTGTCCGTTAGACAGGCTCCCGCTTTGGTACAATACTCGATTTCGAATACAAAATAAACCGATGGCGTGGAGCCCCTGGTACACTAGGGGCATTTGGATTCCTAACCAGTTGTTCCATGATGGTCGCTGGAAAACTTTTAGTGAATTGCAAATTGAATTTGGTCTTCCAGCAAAACACTACTTTCAGTTGGTGCAACTTCAGCATTGTCTTCGGAGTGCTAAGGTGCTCCCGCCATCGGCATCCCCTACACAAGGTTGGTCGGAGACTATCCGATCTATCGGTAGTTCACCGGGTGTAGCATCCAATTTTTACAAAACCTTATGTAATGCTATAATTAGAGATACCCCTATAGCGCAGAAAGCATGGGAGCGAGAATTGCATGTAACTTTGACCCCGGAGCAATGGAGCCTTGTCTGGAGTAGAGTGACACGGGTTTCTCGATCCGCCTCACTCACTCAGACACTCTTCTTTCTAGCCCACCGGTGCTTTTACACTCCTGACAGATTAGCCAAATGGAACACTACTCAGGGCAATAGCTGTTGGACATGCCATGCGGCCATTGGTTCACTACCTCATGTTATGTATGAATGTCCCGCACTACAGTATTACTGGCGTCGGGTCTGGGGTCGTATCCAGTCTATTTTGCACTTTCAAGAGCCCCTTTCTTGGAGGATAGTGGGACTTCGCTCAGCTGCGGGGATCCCCTCTCTTCCAAAAACGGCTTACTTCCTTTTGGACTTTATGCTTGGCATTGCTATTTCCCTAATTACGAAATACTGGAAAAATAGCTCCCATCTGAGCCCCAATGAATGGTGGAATCATGTCTGTCTCTACAGTAAATATGAACAAATACCTCGTATGTTTGCTTCTTCCGTTCAGACTCCTCATCATCTGTCTAAATGGAAGATGCTCAATGACTATGTACACTCTGCTAAATGCTCTCATCTGACTGTTTAAATTTGTATATATCTCTGTCCCATGATCATTCTGTATCGTAGATACTCTTTTGTTCGTTTTGATGTACAATCACTGTTGTTTGGAAGCGCTCACATGCTGACATAATCGGCTAGAGAAGAAGCATGGGGGTGGGGGGTAATTGGGTTTGCTTTTCCTTATTGTATACTTGTTTTGTCTCCTTTGGTGTGTTGTTTCTTTTGTTTGTTGCAAAATGAAAATAAAAGTTTAAAAAAAAAAAAAAAAGAAGCGGATCTGCGGCTGCAGCAACTGGCATAAAATGTCACAAAAGAAAAATGAGTATTTAACCTGCAATGGGATTATATCAACCAACCAGTAGTTAAGCCATGTGCATACACACAGGGATCCTGGGTTTTCTATAATGCTGAGGCCACAGAATTCACTCACTGCCACAGAATCTCTCCTTTTTATCCTTTTCAAATATAAACCAAAAATAAAATCCACCGCCTTTCCTTAATAACTGAATGAAAAGGAAGAGAATGGGTGCAAAAGGCTCAGAACCAAGGGATTACCTCTGGAGTCTGCAACTCAGAAACTATCTAGGGCAAGTTTCACGTTTACATCAACCCTTGGAGCAGGCAGACCTACTGTGATCACCTCAATCGACACATGGTGTAAAAGACATGTGCAGGAGATGGCAGTGGTGCTCCCACCCCTCTCGGCACCCTGGGAGGACGTCCCACCATGTGATTCACAAAACTTCGGCCGGGAGAGAAAAGCAGCTAGCCCCTGGAGCGCAAGGCACGGCGGCAAGCCAACTTAGTCGTAAGCTTGCCACACTGCCTCTGTGGGCCTGGCAGGCCACACCCACTGCCCTTGCTATGCCACTGGGAGATGGGGTTTGTTTGTCTGGGCATTTTTACACTCATCTACTCAAAGTGAGAGACAACGGAGTTACTTACCTGTAACAGGAGTTCTCCGAGGACAGCAGGATAAGTCAGCCACACCTGGTGACGTCATCCGACGGCGCCGAGACGGAAGTACTCTCCATAGCTCAGAAGGGCTTTCGCCCCTTCTGAGCATGGGCCAACTGGCCCTGCCCCCTG
Organism: Ichthyophis bannanicus; assembly: GCA_033557465.1. Classification (NCBI taxonomy): domain Eukaryota; kingdom Metazoa; phylum Chordata; class Amphibia; order Gymnophiona; family Ichthyophiidae; genus Ichthyophis; species Ichthyophis bannanicus. The sequence continues at coordinate 73,271,362 of CM066032.1, forward strand.
TCCCGCCCCTAGCTAGCCAGTTCGTCACTAGCTGAGCCTTAGCCGCTAGGAGGCGGGATACTGGACAGAGGCCGAAACCTTTTCCAGGGGAGGAGGGCGGGTATGTGTGGCTGACTTATCCTGCTGTCCTCGGAGAACTCCTGTTACAGGTAAGTAACTCCGTTTTCTCCAAGGACAAGCAGGATGAGTCAGCCACACCTGGTGCCTCCCAAGCTGTAAAGCGATGCGGTGAAAAGGGGGAGGCCGAGATCAGGTTCTGAGACACGATATCAGGGCTGGATTTTGAAGATGTGCCCTGAATACCTGGTGGTGGCGTCAGTGCGCCATGTGCCAACCTGCACTGAATGTGCAGTGCTAATGGGTGTGCGCCTATGAGAAGTGAGCTTATAGCAATACTGAGCGTGTGGACGCTGGGTGTGGATGTGCCGTCACACCTGGTTGTGAGGGTCCATGGTCTGAATGGGCAGCTGCCGAGAAGGTATAACGGCAGAGATGCAGCGGCAGAGGGGGATCCTCAATGTTGAGTTACCCACTGCGTGCGAGGATAACCACGGTATCAACGCTGGAAGCGTGCGGCAAGACCCGGACATGAGACATGACTAAGTTCATGACTTGGTAAGGAGTGTCCGGGTAGCAGCCTAGACCTTAAGACTGCTAGGTGACACATTTGTCCATGTGGTCTGCCGCTCTGCAGGTGTCCCTGCCCAAGGTATGGGACACAGGTTGTCGATGCATTCTTGACAGGCTGTAGATGGATCCTTTGGCACGGCTAAGTTCTGCGCTTGCCTTTGGCCTGGTTCGAGCCTCTGCGTATGGCCATGACCATTCCATCCTATGGCGGAGCATGCGGGATTCTATTGGTAGGGGACGCCATGACCGGTTGGTCAGGTTTAATGAAGGACGAGTTGGGCCCCTCTACTGATCCTGGGCAAGAGCTCCAGAGGCGCGTGAGCGCGACCGCCCTGACTGGGCCCAGTGGCTTGTGTAAGCCTTGCAGGAGAGGGATTGAAGGGCAGATTCAACAACGATGGATTGGTGGCAGGAGTCACAGCTGGGACCTGAACCTGTGACCTTCTGCTCCTGAGCACACTGTCTGTGTTGCCACGGTGTTTGCTGCTTGTCAAGTCCAGGCATGGGTTTAACGACATACTTAGAGTCCAATTTGCGTGGGCAGGAGTGGTTGGATGCTGGTGTCTGCCTTAGAAGAAAGAAACTGCAGGGCTCCCAGCCGTGATCGCTGCAGGCCGTGCAGAGCTTCATATGCACCGCCGCAGTTCCCAGCCCTATCCTGGCCTCCTCGAGCTGCAAGAAAGGCAGCATATCAGTCTACCACCAGCCGGATGGAAGGCTGAGCATTCCCTTGACTGTGTACGCGCCCTGTGCCTCTACATCGGCAGAACTTCTGCCATCCGGATGGGTACCCAGCTCTTCGTCTCCTTTGACCCGAACAGATCAGGGAGGAGCTGATGGACGGGTAGAGCGGAGATGGTGGAAGACAAGACTGGTGCGCGGTAATCCTGGCATTCAGCATGGCTCTTTGATGAAGACGCTTCGCAACCTCATCGAGGAGCTTACTGTCCTTGTCCGGAGGTGCATAACTCCAGTCGCTATTCCAACTACCTAACCCAACCGGGCCCAGTGCTCCCCGTGTCAGTGCAAGACGGCACCGGGGTCCTAGGGCCATAAGTTAGGAAAGAAAACAAACACGCAGGTGCAGAAGGCCTGGCTCAGACTGTCTGAAAACGGTTGCCCTTCCTGATCCCCGCGAGTTTGCGGGTTCCTACCTGCAGGTTAGTAAGGAGGGTTATGTGACGTGTCCAATTCCCAAAGGGTATTTGTGGGGAATGGACCGAGGTCTCTTACTACAAGGTTACCCCTCCACTCTTGCAAGTCGAGTCGGGGGCCTGCCTGGATTTGAGTCCTTCTTGTAGAGAAGAGGGAACCTGTTCCCCTTCTGTGAAGGGGTGAGACTACGGCCGGGCCTGTAGTCAGGTATTGAATATGTGATCTTATATGCAATGTGATCCTATGAGCGGCCTCGACCTCACCATCATGCACTCATGCCAACAGAAAATTGTGATTAGTAACCGTGCACTACGGGCCATAGTGACCTGGGTTCGGTGCCATAGGGCTCTTGCGTTCAGGGCCACAGATTTCGCCAATGGGCCTGTGTAGTGCAGGGCTCCCGTCTGCAAGGGAAGCAGGTGGTTGCAAGTAGCCTAGGGGACTTGAGCCATGGCCTGGAGCTCTAAGGTTAATTTGCTGGCCGTTCTTCGCTGGCACCCAACTTTCCTGAGTGCAGAGGTCACCACAATGGGCCCCTTCCACCCAATGTGGAGGCACCCGTTTCGAGGATCCCCTACGGTGTAGGTGTGTGGAGGGGCGTTCCAGCCCATAGATGCGGGAGGGTGTCGGTGCAGCCGAGTGCTACTGGTGTTGTTGTTGTAGGCTAGGGAGCTGGAGACATTCATACTGTCTAGCAGGGAGCCTATGGTCTGTGACCACTGAGAGCAGAGCGCCGACTGCGCTACCCGCATGGGAAGACGTCTGGGGTGATGTGCACCATGAAGATGTCCTGGGTGACGTGTTCCATCGATGCTAAACGTCGCAGTAGAAGAGCATGTGCTGGGCAGATGCTGGGCGGCAGTGCACTCTGCGAGTGCCTGGAGTGCAATCTGCAAGCGCCTGGAGATGCAGGGCTCTGTCCCAAGCAGAAACTTTGGACTTGATGGTGTCCAGCTGCCCTTACGAACTCCATGTTTTGGGTTGGCTGGAGATGAGACCTTGGGTAGTTGACTAAGAACCCGAAGTGTTCTAGAACAAGGATAGTGAGTCCTGTCACTCGTGGTTTTGGCGGCCGCGCTGGGCATTACCGGTGATCCAGATAGGGGAAGACAAGACCCCTTGCCACTGTCTGTGATACATTAGTCAGAGGACAAGTGGTGATCCATTCATGAGTGGGAGCAGTAGCGAATTCAGGAGGGGGCCTGCAAGCTCACTGGCACTGCGCCCTTGCCATCTCGGGTCGCAGTATTCCGGTCAGTGTATTGCTGCTGCTGCTGCTCCTCAGGATCGTTCTGAGGGTGAACCTCAGACAGCCTTACTAGTAACCCACTGGGGAATCAAACTCATGACTCCTGGTCCAGCAGTCAGTGTATAACCATAGTGCCACATCTCTCCTCACAAGATGTGGGCTGGGGAAGTAGGTCTGCCTGGATGAGTTTTCGAGTTGAAACCGAGGAAGTGGGTTTCGTTGCAAAGGACGCCTAACTAATAGCACTCTGGGGAGGAGGTACCCAATGTAAAACCGATCTGGGCGGAGGGCCGAACCAGCTGGCGGTGCCATTCAGATCTCCCATGGAACTTGTTTTTCGGGATGCCGAAAGAACCTCAGGACTCACTGATTACGGAGGACCGAGGCTGCTAGGGTCAATGACCAGCACAAGCTGCAAGACAGCCACAGGCACCAAGGAAGATATAGACCAGTAGAATGCCAAGAGATGATGTCTGGACCCGCTTTAAGACGACTTCGGGATGAAGGCAGAGGGACAGAACTCGTTCCTTGGTGCGCTTTCCGATCTAGTTTCTCCTACGCAAGGATCTCCCTGACCTGGGAATTACAGGGAGAGAGTGGGAATCCCACCCAGCAGCTTTTCGCCTCAGTGTATGTAATGCTTCAGCCAGCCTTGTTCATTGGGCACTGTGGGGGATTGACCTCTGATCCCTGCATTATTGGTCAGTGTCTTAACCATTGTGCTGTGGTTCTGAATGGGCGAGCAATTTCCGTTCTCGCAGCTTCTTATCGCTGCTTGCATGAAGGAAGCCAAGCATATGGTGACCGGTTGGCAGGAGCCAAGCTGGGCTTGAACCTGCACCCTTCTGCTCCTGAACACACTGTATGTGTGTACTGCACCCCACTGTGACCACTGGCGTAACACGCTGGTCATAGTGTTGGGTGGGAAGAGAGAAGTATAGGATTTGCGTGTCAAGCGACTGGTAACAGTCCGGTAAGCATACGGAACTCCGTGGTAGTGGCTGCTGGGCTTCGCCTCCTCCGCATGGGGGATCTGGAGAGAAACTGGACAGGCACCGCTAGCGTTCTGACAAGCACCCAAGCCCAGAGGTGGGACAAGGGAACTGCTACAGTAAAGTGGAGTGTAGCTGCATCAGCTCAGCCAGACCCTCCTACCTGCTCAGGGTTTGCCGTAGCACGTGGATGCGAAGTTCCGACTTCTTACTGGGATCTGACTTACACTTCCAAGCAAGGGGGGGACTCAGTGTAGAGTGCATAAATTAACACTTCAGGGGAGGGCTAAGGCAATATTACCCATAACAGTTAATGCCTCAGCCAGCCTTCTTCATTAGGCAGGTGGGGATTGAGCCCATGACTCCTGCATCATTGGCCGGTGTCTTAACCATTGTACTGCCGCTCTGTTCCACTGAAGGCAGCTCGGTCCTGGAGCCGTGCGAGGAGGGGCCGCACCACACAGCGCACTGCATCTCCTCCCGGCACATTTCGTCCCTGAATCTGCTTGTTCGAGGGTACAAGGGCTGGGTAGCGCAGCCACTTCCTATGGGTGTTTGGCTACTGGGAGGAACCGGCCCTGGCGGGCAGAGAGTCACAGTCTCTCGGAGTAGCTCTGGATTTGCCCCCATAGGCTGAGGCAGGCACGGTCGGCGCCGAGGCAGAGTCACAGGTACGATCGGTGCTGGGTCAGTCACACCGGCCGACACGACTGACCTTGAGGCAGGCGTGGTGGCGCCAACGGAGTCCTCAGCGGAGGGTGTGTAGCCCGATCAGCACTGAGGCAGGGCGGGCCAGAGGCAAGATCGGTGCTGAGCGTTGAGGCAGGCGCGCTCATCAACAGACCCATGGCGCCGATGCCGAATTCTCGCATTCCAGGAGACGCGGCGTCAACAAACCCCTCGGCGCGATGCTTTTCCCATGCCTTCCTGTTCGGAGCAGAGCCGAAGCTAGGAACGGCGCCGATGCAGGAATCCCCGTGGCCGCCCTCAGCAGACGTGCAGAGAGGATCTCTTCTACGAGACTGCGATCAAGCCTGGTCGGCGCCGACCAATAGCGCAGAAGGGGAGGAGCCGGGGCTGTGACGACATAGGTAAGATGGCCGCCGCCATGAGAGCCACGAGGCCGGGGAAGAACAGCTGAATCACCGGGTTGTCCAGGGCCGCGGGCTGAGAGCCGAGGCCCTAGAGGGAGCCCTTGTCCGCTGCCAAATCGTTCCGACCCCCGGAGGAGCAGCCGTATAGCACATGTAGGCCCCGAGGGGAACAGCAGTAAACCTCCGGGCATTACAACAGCCATACCGGAGGGACCCAGAGGGCCGGCCGGGGACGGAGGCCTTAGGCGCGTCCCGGGCTGCCGCTACCATCCACGAGTTTCTTCTCCTTCGTTCTGGAGGTCCTTCTGGCACCGGAGGAGCAAGGAAGAATGCTAGCCGGGGACGGGGGCCTGATCGGCACGTCCTGGGCTGCCCTGGGTAGATGCTCACTTCTTTCCGGCCTTAAGTTGAAATTGAGAGTCCATGTGAGGGAACTGGAGCAGCTCCGCTGGAACAATTCTGAAGGAAGCTTGGAAAACATTAAGGCAAGTATAAAACTGAATTAGAATTTCTTAATTGTTAAATTTGGTGGAGAGTAGAAAAGTCCGTCTTGCTGGCAAGGCGGAAGAACTGAAACTGGCTAGCTAGGGGCGGGACAGGGGGCAGGGCCAGTTGGCCCATGCTCAGAAGGGGCGAAAGCCCTTCTGAGCTATGGAGAGTACTTCCGTCTCGGCGCCGTCGGATGACGTCACCAGGTGTGGCTGACTCATCCTGCTTGTCCTTGGAGAAAGCCAGAGAACAAGAGAAATTGGTCAGGCTGGGTGGGCTAATTGGCCTTTTATCTGTGCCATTATCTGCTACGCTACTAAGAGAGAACTAAAGGCTAAAAGTAGGTGTGCCAAAGTGCTGGAAGGACCCTAAACGAAAGAAACAGATTGATTTGCAACTAACTCTTTAAGATGTTTCCAACATTAAAGGCAGGGCTTTTTTCGGGAGGGTAGCAGTGGTACAGAGTACCGGCACCTTTTTCATTGCCTACTAAAACTGACCCATGGTCCTTAAGAGCCCTGTATATGAGTGTCAGCACTGATTGAAGGAATGAGACCAGCTCAAGACGGCCAGCACTTAATGGGGGATTTGCATTTAAACAGTATGCTGTGCAAACTCCCTGCTACCTGCCGCCCCCCACCAGCACAACCTCAGGGATGACTTGCAAAGACCATTTGACTGCATTCATGTAAACAAGTGACCGTAATTATATTGTTTTCCAATATACAGGAAGCAAAAGAAACGTATCCTTTCCATGTGCTATTTGCTTTTGCTATTTAATGGGGCTGTCTCAGCTTATATCATGCAGCAAACCTGCAAGACAATGGTAAGCTCTTGGCCACAGATTGGCTTATATCTTGCTACAGCAACTACCCTCAGAAAACAAGGGCTTTCTGTAGGAATATGTCGTCCAGCTCTCTGTATAAAGGTGGATGCTTTCTCTTCATCTCCATATAATATAAATATGCATACAACCTTTAACTGTACAGGGTGAGCATCAAAATTAAAAATAAAAATCCTTTGCAATAATCTGCTCTATTGAAGGAACTCTGAGTTTGACAGCTACTCAACCCTTCTGTAGCTAAATTAAAAAACAAACAAACATCATAGGTCTGAAGAACTCCTTTCAGTTCTTAAAGGAGGTTTTTAATTCTTTTTTCTTTTTAAATGACTGTTCCTTGATATTTAAACATTTTTATTAAACTTCCACAAAAGCACTCTTTCAAAACATATTGAGCTCGATTCCAGGAATGGGACGTCTGGGCCATCCGGATGTCCCCGACGAAGATGGGGATGTTTGGACCCGATCCATGTCCGCGGGAACAAAACATTCTTGCAGGAGCCAGAGTTGCGTCCGAGGATAGCTTGGCGTGCCCCTTCTGTCTGCAGGGATGTCCTCCCCACAGATGCCCTAGACATCCACGGCTCCGGCCCCCCAAATCCCAGCCACCCGATCCATGGCTGGTCTGCTGTGGCCTGGATCGGGCAGTGGGGATCCTTTCGCACCCGAATACGGCCCCAAGGGGTGGCTCACCTGCCCCGATCCTCCCGATTGTGCTGCTTTATACCATTTCTGAGGTGTTATAAGCAACATGTCCCAACAGGCCTGGCAGCATGTACAGGGCCGTGACCTGAATCGGCCCTATATGTGCTGCCATGCTGGCACGCCCCTGCTCTGTCGTCCCCCCTACCGGATCTCCCAAATCCTGATGCACAGAATGTATAGGGAGAGACAGTGGAGGAATATGGAATATGTCGCGGCGGGATGTGCAGCCCTGCAATCCGCCCTTCACAATGACCTCCACTGTCAAATATCAAAACTCATTAAAGTCCATATCCCGCATATCTGCCCATCATTTTGCCTGGTAAGTGGAAACTGGATCTTCACTTATTTTATTTACAGAAATCTGATATACTGCTATTTGACAAATTTTATTTATTTATTAGATTCTCCTATACTACTCCTTCCAGAGATCAGGGGTGGTTTACGGATAACCAAACATGTTACATATAACGGTAATTGAACTTTTTACATAGTGAATTCAGGATTCTCAACAGGAGAACATATTACAAGTTGTATTTAACAGGTAATTGAACTGTAACAAACTGCATTCTTCACAGAAGCAAGAAACTATATACATATTTTCTTAATATAGGTAGATGTTTGAGTTTGATTGTGAAGAGAGTATTGTGCAGGGGTAAGTGTGTGTTTGGGTGGCTGTCATTGAGTGTGTTGTGAGGCTGTTTGAGAGGTGGGGTTATCATTTGCACTACATTATCAGTACTGCGTTGTACGGTAAGGTACAGAAACACAGGAAACAAGACTACATGCACCGAGCATGGGAGATGGGGTAGTACAAGCCATAAACAACTCATAGTGAGGGAAGAACAAATGGGACAGGAGACCAGTTACCCTAGCCATTTCTTTCAATGATGGACACTGATCTACTGAGCAAAAACCTGCTGGATGAACCATGATTTCCCTCCAGTTTTGAACTTGGCGGTGGGAGTTTTCCCGTCTAAGATCTAATGGTTGAGCATTCGACAAGATGGGGGCAGGAAGCTTATGTGGTTTTGCTCTACACCTCAAGTCTTAGCTCTGAGGGTGGAGGAATGGCTAAAAGAGGACCTGAGGCTATGAGCCAGACAATATGGGGTGAACAGGCAATTGAGGCAAACCCATATAAAAGGCTCGGTGGGTCATGATCAGGACTTACATTTAAAACAGAAAGAGGCAACCAGTTTTCCTTGAACAGAAGAAGAGATGTGCTCAAGGCAGTGTGCATTGTGGAATGACCTAACCACTATGTTGTGTACGAGGCAGAGGCATTGAGGCTATAAAGCAGAACCCTGGCCGAAAGGGAATTACAATAATTGTGGCGGTGCAGTATAAGACTGTGCATCAAGGTACTTAGAGACCTAGCATCTAGAATTTTAATTTAATTTAATTTAATTAACAGATTTTTTATATACCGCTCCTTCCATTGATCAGATGCGGTTCCCATAGAACAACAATAAACAGAGCGAGCTGTTTTTACATATACCAATTTGAAACTTGGAAATTACAGGTAACAATTAACAATTAGTGAGCTATGTACAAATGAACAGGATATAACTATATACAGTTATTTGTTATACAAGTGTCCTCAATACATTGTTTTATGGCTACAGTACTTCATTCCTTTGTTGAAAAATGTATTATCTGGAGTAGGATTATCCTTTATCTAGCTGAGAGGTGAGTGGTGAGTTTGTCACGGATCCATACTGCATTGTGAATAGGTGTGTTTTAAGTTTTTTCCTAAACTCCATGATTTCAGGTAATTGTCTTAATTCGATTGGGATTGTGTTCCACAAGATGGGGGCTGCATGGGAGAAGGCTTTCTTGTTTGTGGATTTTTTGGCCCTAATGAATTCTTTTGGTGTTGTTAGTTTATTTAACTGGTCTCTCCTTTGGAGATTATGGGTGGATTCTATTTTGATGAGGTTATTTATGGTCGGGGGTGCTGTTTTAATTATGGCTTTGTATGTGGTTAAGTGAGTTTTGTATTCTATACGGCTTTGAATCGGGAGCCAGTGTAGATATTCTAAGATCGGGGTTATATGTTGGAAAGGTGGGGCCTTCGTAATGGTCCTTGCTGCCGCGTTTTGTGCTAATTGAAGTTTTTATAAGGCTTGCTTAGTTACACCAAGTAGGATTTGATTTGCAAAGTCGAAATGGGGGGTTATAATGGCTTGTATGACTCATTGAAAATCCTGTGCGTGCATTAGGGGGCGGAGTTGCTTTAATATTTTCAGTTTAAAGTAAACTTTTTTTGTTATATTTCTTACATGTGTGTCCATGCTGAGGTGTTTGTCCAGTATAACGCCTAGGTAACGTATTTCAGATTTTAGTTTGATATCGTTATTCTGCAATGTAATGTGTGATGGGGGAATGAACGTTGTACTTTTGGTTACTATTAGAGCTTCTGTTTTTGAGTGATTGAGGTACAGATTGTTTTCGTTTAGCCAGGTGTTTATTTCATTGAGGCAATCATTAATGAGTTGTATAGGGGTATTTGGTATTTTGAATGGGACATACATCATAATGTCGTCCGCATATAGGTGATAGTGGACGTTGAATTTTTTAAAGATTTTACAGATGTGTTTTAAGTATATGTTAAATAGTAACGCTGACAGTGCTGAACCTTGTGGAAGGCCTAGTTCTTGGTTGTATGTTTTTGAGGTGAGATTACCGATTTGTACCGTTTGAGTTCGGTCTGTTAGATAAGAGGTAAACCATTTTAGAACAGTAGATTTTATACCTATTTGCCTAAGTTTATTAATCATTGTTGAGTGGTGAACACTGTCGAAGGCGGCGGAGACATCAATGAATATGAGTAGGAATGCTTGTTTTGAGTTGTCTATTCCCCTTACAAGTGTATCTATTAGAACTGTTAAGAGTGACTCTACTCCGTGTCTGGGGCGAAACCCATACTGCTGGTCATCAAGTGGGGCTGAGCTATCAATGTACTCTTGTGTTTGAATTTGTACGGCTTTTTCAATTAATTTAGCCATAAACTAAATACTCGATATGGGTCTGTAGGATTTAGGTGATGATTTGTCAAGGGTAGTGTTTTTTAGAATTGGGCGGATCTGTGTGTGTTTTAGTGTAGGGGGTAGGTATCCATTTTTTAGGGAAAGATTTATTATTGTGAGGATGAATTGAGAGAGTTTTTTATCCAGGTTACTGGACAAGGGTCAATTAGTGAGGTTGTAGTATTAATGTTTGTGATAATGTTCTTGAGCTCAACCTTGGTTAGGGGTTGGAATGTAGACCATTCGTCTGTGTTAAGTGTATGAGAAGTATTTATTGGTTTAGGTAGCGGAGGATGAGATGTTGTTTTGTTCATGTAATAATTTGCCAATGTCTGTGGTGTAATGTCTGTGATTTCGTTGCTGGAGTTGTGATTATTATTTGTCAGTTTTTGGACTATTGAGAAGAGTTCTCTGGGTCTATTAATTGCATTATTTAAGATGGAGGCATGGTAATTTTTCTTGGCCTTGTTTATTGCGTCTTTATACTTGTTAAGGAGCGTGAGATATAAATCTTTTGTAATTGTGTTTTTATTTTTCCTCCATTTACATTCGGCTTTCCTTAAATTCTTTTTCATTAGTTTTAAATCCTTGTTGTACCAGGGGGTTTGACCAACTTTAGAATGCGTGTTTTTCTTAGTTATTTGTTTTTTAGTTGCAGCGTTATTTATAGTTTTGTGCCAGTTAGTTACTGCTGCGTCTAGGTTTAGTGGAGAGGTTGATAAGTTAGGAATTATGAGGTCTAGGAATTCTTCTTCATTGTATTTTTTAAATCTTGAGTTTGGTGCATTAGGTGGTATTCGTTTAACTGATGTGTTGTTTATTGTAATATTAAAGTTAATGAGGTAATGGTCTGACCATGGGATCGGTGTGCAATTTAGGGAGGTGGGGTTATAGTGTTGGTGGAGTACATTTGGCAGGAAGATCATGTCAAGAATACTACCTTTTCCATGTGTGCTAGTGTTTATTATTTGGTGAAAATCCATATCTACCGTTGATTCTAGGAAGAGGGAGGCATATGAGGCTGGTAAGGAGGGGAGGTTAAAGTCTCCGAGCATTAAAATTGGGTTTGGTCAGTGGAGGAACTTAGAAAATCAATTAATGGGTCCAGGTTTTCAGATTGTTGGTCTGGTGGTCTGTAAATTAGGCAGATTGTTATGTTGCCAATTTTCACAATGATGGTATCTATGTTGATGGGTAGGTTCGATGTTAGTTTTTTGGCTTTTAGTTCTTTTTTTAACATTATTAGCACTCCACCACCTTTTTTGTGAGTTCTATGTGTGTAGAAAGTATCATAGTCATTATTGCTTAGTTGATATAAGTAGACGCTGTCTTGTGTCTGATAGCCATGTCTCGGTTATGCATAGTATATCTGGTTCACAGATATACTATGCATAACTATATTATGCATAGTATATCTGTGCATAATTCTATACTAGAAAAGGTCTAAAAGATCTAAACAGTGTTAGTGCACAGAAAGAATTACAGACTACAGCAGAAATATGGGAAGAGAAAGTAAAAAAAACAGTGAAGACAGTTCCCAAGGGACCTGACATAATTCTTAAGAGGGATTTCCATGGCAGAAATGGAAGGCTTGAATGAAGGAACCAAATTAACCAAATTTCCCCAGGTAAACTAAATGGTCTCACACTTCTGGAGATTCATGAGCAACTCCCCTCCCCCTCTAGTCCATCTAGAATCCACCCAAAACTTCACTTTCTTTTTCCTTGGCCCCAAACTCTGGAACTCTCTTCCCCCAGACCTCCAATTTGAACTCTTTTACCAGATTTAAATCACTCACATGTTCTGCACCACCTTTAATCTCCCCACCCCTTCCGTCCCCAGCTGAGGCTCCTCCTGTCTCTCTCCTAATCCTTCTTTTTCTGTGCTCTGCCCACTCTTTCTCTGTCCCCTCTCTCCCCATCTTCTCCTCCTTCCTGTCAAATCTATGGCGTTCTTGTCCCTTTCTGACAGTTTGCTTTTTGTACTCTGTAAACCGCTCTGATGCACTTTCATAGAGCGGTATATCAAGAAACAAAATAAAGATAAAGATAAAGATTGGATCCAGAAGTCAATGGCTTCTAACTGATGAGGGCACTTGGATTGAAATTTGGATTGAAATTTGGAGTCCCAGTTACCACTGGCTAATACAAGCTGAATATTGTTGGCGAAAAGGTAAATGCCCAATCCCACCTCTTGGGCCAAACAAGTCAAAGGGACAAGGAAAACATTAATGAGAGAAGGGGACAAAACAGAAGACTGCAGCACACCACGATCCAAATGATAAGTGTTAGAAATCTGATCATTGATCTGAACCATGAAAGAGCAGCCAGAAAGGAAAGACCAAAATCAGGTCAAGGCAGTCCTGAAATCCTGATTTCCTACAGTCTGGTGATATCGAAAGTGACACTCAAATCAAGATGACCAGAAGCACTTTCTTACCAAACTCCAAAGCTGCATGAAGGTCATTCAACATTGTCACCATTCCATGCCCATTCGTGAACCCTGACTGCCTGAAGGGAAGGCCATCGGAAGCGTCTAGAAAGGAGTCCAATGACAATCAACATTCTCTTCAACTTTAGCCAGAAATGGAAGATTACGGATTGGACGGTAATTGGTTGGAAGGATCATATCCAAGGAAGGCTTATTAAGTAAAGGTTTGTTAGACAACTGACAATCAGTTTTGAAAGAATGTTTTTCTGGATGTTTAGTGATGATGTTTAAATATCGAGAAAATAATTGAAAAAGAAAAAGAATGAAAAATCTCTTAAGAACTGGAAGGAGGTTTTTGGACATATTGCGTGGGGAAGACATTCAAAATGGTTTAGCTGGTTAGCAGACCCGCTAGCTGTGTAGTCAGTGGGATATTTAGTGGTACCAAAGCATTTAATGTGGCTGAATATCCCCTTGCCACCCAGTATAAATGCCCTGATGCTAACCAGCTACCGCCAGAGTGCTCCAGGGGCAGAAACCAATGTTCACCGGGCGCTTTTCAGCTGCTGGTTGGTTAACCAATGTTCACCGGGCGCTTTTCAGCTGCTGGTTGGTTAACCTTTAGTGGCTAAAGTTAGGCCAAAATAAAGCAGGGCCTAACTTTAGCCAGTTTAGCTATTGAGCTAGCAGCTGAATATGGGCACTGATGGGATAGCTAATTCACTATCTGGGCTCACTGGATATTCAATGCCCTCAGCATTAAATATCTGGGTTTAAATTAACACAGTGATGGCCACTGCCACTGAAAATGCGCCCATGATTTGTTTTAATCCTCTTAGCCAGAAGCAGCCCAAGGGGTGTGTGGAGGCAGATTGAGGGGTCTTATTTGCATAAATATTTGCATAATGTTAACATGAACATTTAGTAAACATGTCTCTTAATGAGTGTCTGGATAAAGAAAGACTACCAGATTTCTACATTACTAAACTCCAGTGCCAAACACCAGGCTCATTAGGAAGTACTACAAAAACTGCCCATTTAGAACCCATAGCAAACCCACAATATCATAACACTATCAGGACTCACAAAGCACCAAACCCTACCTGTCAAAAGGCAACATTGCAAATATTAAACTAATACATCTCAGAGAATACCAATACATCTCCTACTGGGGAAAGAGAACAAGTGGCACTGTCAAATAGAAACTACATGAACAGAATACCTCAGCTCAGTTACACATGCAGAACACAGACCATCACCAAACAAAGAACAAGGAATCACAATTTAGAAATAGGAAGACAATAATTAAAATGGGAACCCCAAAAGTCAAACTTGGAATGTACAACAACACTGCACAAATAAAACTATAAGTTAATTTCCTCTTCTATGAAACAAAACTCAAAGATGTTAACGATGCCCATTTCCCAGAGCTGACATATTCCAGTTAATAAACTTTAAAGTATTTTTCTATTTTTCTACTTTTTGATTGGGCATTTTATTTTTCAGTTGCAATTGGTTTTGTCATGTCTTCTGCTAACTCACCATCTCTCTCTAATCCTCCAGGTCTTTCACACCACATCCCAACTCCTTAAGAACATAAGATATGCCATACTGGGTCAGACCAAGGTCCATCAAGCCCAGTATCCTGTTTCCAACAGTGGCCAATCTAGGTCATACGTATCTAGCAGTATCCCCAAAAGACACAGGTTCCACAATGCTTGTATTGGGTCAAGCATTGATATCCTGGGTCCCTTTTTAATAAAGGTTTATGGACCTTTCCTCCAGGAATTTGTCCAAACCTTTTTTAAACCCAGCTACACTAACAGTTCTTACTACATCCTCCAGTAACAAATTCCAGAGTTTGATGACATGTTGAGTGAAAAAATATTTTCTCTTATTTGTCTTAAATAGTTTACCCTGTAGCTTCATTACATGTCCCCTAGTCTTTCTATATTCTGATAGTGTAAACAATCGATCTACGTTTAACCGTTCCACTCCATTCATTAATTTATAGACCTCTATCATATCTCCCCTCAGCCGTCTCTTTTCCAGGTTGAAGAGCCCTAACCTTTGTAGCCTCTCTTCATAGGAGTAGCCTTCCATCCCCTTTACCATTTTGGTGGCTCTTCTCTGTACCTTTTCTAATAACGCTATATCCTTTTTAAGATACGGTGAACAGAATTGCACACAATATTCAAGGTGCGGTCGTACCATGGAACGATACAGAGGCATTATAATATCCTTTGTTTTATTTTCCATTCCTTTCCTTATGATACCTAGCATTCTATTTGCTTTCTTGGCCTCCGCTGCACACTGGGCGGAGGGTTTTAACATGTTATCCACGATGACGCCTAAATCTTTATCCTGGGTGGTGGTTCCCAATGTAGAACCTTGCATCGTGTAACCATAGTGTGGGTTGTTCTTTCCTAGGTGCATAACTTTGCACTTGTCCACAATAAATTTCATCTGCCATTTGGATAGTCAGTCTTCCAATTTATCCAGATCCTCCTGCAGTTTTCTACAGTCCTCTTGGGTTTTAACAACTTTAAACAGTTTTGTGTCATCTGCAAATTTGATAACCTCACTAGTTATTCCCTTTTCCAGGTAATTTATGAATATGTCAAAAAGTAGCGGACCCAGCACAGATCCCTGGGGTACTCCACTATTCATCTTTTTCCATTGGGAAAATTGGCCTATTTAGCCCAACCCTCTGCTTTCTATCTTTTAACCAGTTCCTGATCCACAATAGTACATTGCCTCCTATCCCATGACTTTTTTTTTTTTTTCTATTTATGAATTTTACAATTAATCCAAGCAATACAACTTGAATGGCAATAAGGATACAGAGAACAAACATTTAAACATAAAGAAATAAACATAGCAAGAAAATATATCATTTCTGTACCTTATACAGCCCCCAACATTAAAGAGAGGATCCAATTAGGGTTAAGGAAAAAAAAGAAAACCTAAAATGAAGGGAAACAGCTGAAGGGTAACAGTCAGGATATTAAATTGCAGTAGAACCTATACTGCGTCTGAGGGGCGGTGGGCATTAATGAAAGCAAGCAACTGGGATGGTTCAAAAAATACATACATAGCAGAATTCAATTTAATCAGACATTTAGAGGGAAACTTAAGAAAAAACTGACCCGCCAATAATAATATGCCTGGACGTAATAACAAAAACTCTCGCCGACGTTTCTGAGTCTCCCTAGAGAAGTCGGGAAAAACCCGAACAGACAAACCCAAGAAGACAACTTCACGTTTACGAAAAAACATTTTAAGGAACCAGTCCCTATCAGAATTTAATGCAAAAGTTACAATTAAAGTAGCAGGAGAAACTGTATCAATTAAGGAGGTTTCTAACATAGCAGACACATCTAAAGAATCAACCACATCCACCCCAGGTATATTTCCACCACCCTCCACTTTTTTCCTAACAGACAAATAATATGCCTTGACCAGAGGTGGATGTGATTCAACCGGAACTCCCAATACTTCAAGCATATATTTTTTAAGCATTTCCTTTGAACCAACAGACTGCGCCTTAGGAAAATTAACCAGTCGCAAATTAGGATAGCGAGCCATATTTTCCAACATTTCCACTCTCAACTGTGTCGCCCCAAGATCTTTCTGCCAGCCCAATCCCAAGTTTTCAACCTGAGTTACTTTTTGTTGTAGCTCCGAGACAGAGCTCTGTATCGCGGTAATCTCCACCGTGTGTTGCTGCAAAAGACCTGTATGTTCCTGTAACTGGGAATTCAGGGTAGAGATCTGTGGAACCAGTAATTCACCCAACTTGACTATTGCAGACCAGATTGACTCCAGAGTGAATTCTGCAGGTTTCTCAAAGGAGAGAAACGCCAAGGTAGCAGCAACAGACGCTCCCGCTCCAGCTTCCATAGTCCGCCGCTCCACTTCAGACGTAGCAGGAGACCCCGATGCCGCCAAAGGTGACAAATTGGCTGTGGGAGAGGTTACCGCGGCAGACGTGCCGTTCCCCGATACCAACGTCCCTCCGCTCTCCTCTCCCCTGCTAGTCGCCAGGGGAGGAATCACCATCGGCACCAGGCACCTTTCCAACAAAGGCTCTTTAAGGGGCCGCCACTGCTCCGGCGAGGAGATGTCTGGCCCGGATCCTCCCGCCGAACTCAACTCAGCCGAGAGTTCCCTAGGGCCGCCAGTCGCCGTCTGCCGAGACTGCTGCCGTGGCAGTAAAAAGGAATCAATCGGTCCAACCATCTGAGAAGGTAACGGGGTCGAGGTTGCTGGGGTAGAAGAGGGCTTCTTAGCCCCTTTAGCTTTCCTTTTCCCCATATAATGAAATCGCTGCAGCACGGCACTCCCTTCAAGCGGCCATCTTGGATCCTCTCCCCGATTTAGGTATCCTATCCCATGACTTTTTAGTTTTGCCAAAAGTCTCTGATGAGGGACCTTGTCAAAGGCTTTCTGAAAGTCCAGATATACTATATCAACCGACTCACCTTTGTCTACCTGTTTAGTCACACCTTCAAAAACACATTTCAGATTAGTAAGACAAGATCTTCCTTGTCTAAAGCCATGTTGGCTGTCTCCCATTAGGCCATGACTATCTACATGCTGTGTAATTTTGTTCTTTATGATGGTTTTTACCATCTTCCGTGGTACTGACGTCAGGCTCACCGGTCTGTAATTTCCCGGATCACCCCTAGAACCCTTTTTAAAAATTGGCGTTACATTGGCGACCCTCCAATCTTCAGGTATTACAGATGATTTTAATGAAAGTTCACAGATTACTAATAGCAGGTCTGCAGTCTCATATTTCAGTTCTTTCAACACTCTTGGATGTATACCATCCGGTCCAGGTGATTTGCCACTATTCAGTTTATCAAATAGTTGTAATACATCTTCCCGGTGTAGCGATATTTCTCTCAAATCCTCTACAGCATCACCTTTAAATACCACTTCAGTCTTGGGTAACATCCCTACATCTTCCTCAGTAAAGACCGAAGCAAAGAATTCATGCAGTCTCTCCGCTATCGCCTTGTCACCTCTTACTGCCCCTTTTACCTCTTTCTGCCCTTTACCCCTCTTCTCTTACACCACCTCATGCACTCATACCCTGCACCTGCTCATATTTATGCAATTGCCAGGTCATAGACACATGATGGTGGAAAAAGAGCATATGGCCTATCCAGTCTGCACTGCACTTCCATACCAACTACTATAGTCCCTTTTTATGGAAACATAGTCAATCTGTCCCTCCAAAATCACTCAGTTTTTGAGTTCCCACCCTCTCCCATGCCCAAGTTCATTGCTCTGCCTTTCCTTGCAGTTCTGTCTCCAATTTCCCATTCTCCTACCCAGTCCAAGTCTCCTGATCACCAAATCTTTGTTCTTCCTTTGCTCTCCTTATCCCATCAGTCCCCAAGCCGTATGTTTCCTCTTTTCTTTCCCCTCTTGAGTCCAACACCCTGATCTTTATCGCCTCTCACCTCTTTACACCCCAAGTTAGCATACACTAACATCCACCCCCCCAAGTTCTTCGTTCACAGACCCCTGACAGCTTAGCCCTCCTTTCACTCACTCACATACACACACAATCCCACCTGTTACCATACTCCTAGCCCCTCGATCAGGCACTCCCTGAGCCTGTGTTTCATAAAGCTCCCCAAGTTCCTCTTCTGTGCCCCCTTCCCAACTGATATGGGATTCTGTCGTAAATTGTGGATTCTTCAGGCGTGCTTTTAACAGGCATATAGGGAGGCGAGAAAGACTGGTACAAAGATGAAAAGTCAGGTGGAAGGGCTGAGTTGCATTGTCACGACGACCACATCATATGGGACTCAAGATGCACAATCTTAAAAACCCCACCTTAATATTGGAATCTGCAGCGGTAGCGGCGAGGGCGGCAGCAGCAGCAGCACTCAAAGCTCAGTCACACAGGTGAGAGACATAAGAGGCACTTACAGGCAGAGGAGGAGCCTGTTTTCAAACGGTGGCACTACACATGACTCTGATCAGCAGAGGCGAAGGGAGAGGAGTCAAGAAGCATGCAGGCATCAGTGGAAGCCCCTGGTCCGAGTTAGTCAGCAGCAGCACATGCCGATGGAGCTGCGGGTGCATTGGATGAGAGGAGCTGGAGGTCTCTCAGTGCTTCTCCTCTCCAGTCTGTGGGTGATGCACGGCACGCACCCATGCAAACATCGGCATCATTGGGCAACAGCAGCACGCACAGCAAATGTTAAAAAAGTCGGGCCAGAGCTGGAGCCAAGTAGGATGTGGCAGGTCTGGCCCTGACAACACTCCTGCAGCTTTGGTGCTCCTCAGCCGTGCTTACCTAGCAGCATGGTCCTATGTGGGATGATGTTTGCACAGGGCCCTGTGTGAACAAAATTCTAGCACAATGAACAGGCCCTGCTCTTAGCATTTTATCTACAGACGGGTTGAGTAGCTGCAGAACTCGGATCCTTTTCTCCTTCGATAGATTATTGCAAACGTTTTTTTTATTTTTAATAACAATGTTAGAGTAAACTTGCCTTCACTGCACTTCGCAATTAGTACACAGAGTGAAACATACTTGATATTGCTCCACAGTGAAGGCAGGCACTCTAGGAAAACCAAACTCATGGACTATGAAATGGGAGTCGAGGGAACACACAAGCCAGCCAAATCTGCCTCGTGCCGCCAAAAACACATTACAGAAAGCAAAATGCACACAGCCCAGGCAAATGGTTTACAAGTCTCTACAAATAGCAGCATGTTAGTGCTAATGGAATAGGGCATGAATCATTTAGCAAGAAATGTCTCCTTCCAGGGTAGCATTTAATCAGCCCCACCTGAGATCAGTTTTCAAGGCAGCCACACAGAGCAGTGCTTCCATGCTGAACGTTCTTGGGTCTCTCTGGGATTGGCACATGAAACTCTAGCTAGGCTTTGACATACATTTTTAAGGCTCTCATTAGTAAAGTAAGTAGCACATGGCCATTGGCAACGGAAAGCAGGCAACCGCTTTCTGATTATTTTATTGGTTTTCATTATTTAAGGGCTTTGTACAAAATATATTATCCGGTCCAAATGGTCTGCAGCAAGCCCTTTCCTTCCCAACTGACGTGACTGATGGTGTACCAATGTTAAGTTTTGTTGCTTTACTTCAGCGACCATCATATTGTCTCGACAGCCCCTAATGCAAGTGTTTGCTCAAAGTAGAAAAGAATTCCATAAGAAAGAAATCAACGTCAAATACTGATGAAGAAAAGGAAAAATGAAACATCTCCAAATGGAAGAAGTAATAGAAGTACTCATTTGACATCCCCGGCCTAGTACTGTACTTCCCCAGTGGGATTAAGAAATCCCTGAGGAAGGTTCTAACAAAGCTGAAACATCAGACTAAAGCATGTTGGTTCATCAAAGAGGGATCTCTCGGCTTCTCAGGCTGCCCTCCGCCACCTGCTTGGTGATCACATGCCCTACAGGATCCCTCGTCATCCCCTTCCTCTGCCGTCCTGTGTATCTGTCCCTTGCATGCTTGAATTCTTCCACTGTACTGATTACTAGTAGGTGGCATGCTGTCCTCAGTGCCTGTATAATACAAATGTTAATACAAACGTGAAAAGTAAAGGTTTTAGGATGATACCGCAGTCAAATACAGTCAAGCCCTCCCCTCTCTCCTTCTTTCTCAGCTGTATACGGACTAAAGTAACAACTAATTCGGAGGTACCAGGATCCAGTACAGGAATTTATTTCCCATATGAAGGGTCTGGGGAGGGGGAAGAGAAACGTTTTTAAGGCATCAAGCATTTTGTATGTGAAATCCTGCAGTCCCTGTAAAATACAAAGGACAGAAAACCCATTTAAGCTTCCCCCTGCTCAATTTTACGGTCCTGGACAGCCCTATATCCCTAAATAAGAGAACCGAAGGTTCCCGTAATAGCGTTTGCTCAGAAAATTGGCCTCCTCTGTCAGCTTGGAATTACTATTCGTTTGCAAACTAATAACTTTGAAGCCTGGCTGATCTATTGATCCTTTCAAATTGCAATCACCTCTCTCGAACTGCACAGATTCATTGCAGGCGGCAGAGGAGGAAATGAACTTGGAAACGATCTCAGGACTCGCTCTGTCATTAGGCAGACAAAAGATTTCCATTCTGATCAGATGGACGAGCACGGAGGATGCCAATAAGCGCAGGAAAGGGCACTTTGTAAACAGCAGAAATGTTCGGCATCACCAAACTTCTTCCCCTGGGAAATTCACACCTGAAGTGAGAGGAGCGTAAAGAAAGAACGCAACAAGACAGGTGCAGTACGTGTTATGTGATACTGTTGTTATATCGATGGACTCTTCCCAGCATGGTGTGATCCACAATCGGGACTGAACGGCTCAGTGCAGCAAACTGGCATCAGATGTCTCAGGACATTCCCGCAAGACTCGATAGGAAATGCAGTTCAGAAGGCGGCATCGTCTTCATTACACAGCTATCTGAATTATATTCTCAATGGTGCGCAATAGATTTGTCATGATCGCAAACACAGAACTACCAGTCCAAGAGATGCTAATACTACTTACGTTTACGGTGCTACTGGGCATAGCGAATGCTGCGAAATGGTGAAAAGTATTTAGGTAGAATCTGTCCCTGCCCCAGTGAGCTTCCTATCTAAAAGGGGAGCTGACGTGGCAAGAGAAAACATGGCTTGCCAAGCAGGATTTGAACTTTGGCTTCCCTAGTTTTCAGTCCTTTACTCTAGCCACTAGCCACTTACTGTCTGCTGTACTTAGCGGCAATGGTAACTATGGACAACCCAGCTCACAGTTACTATATTTCATTGAATTTCATGTATTCAGTTTACAGACCACCTACCGATACACATCTAAGTGATACTACTGTCACTAAATGAAGACTCACGGCCTATGGACCCAGCACTGTCCCTTCCTCATGCTGCTACCACTCGTCACTTAAAAGACTCCTGACCTCATAGCTCGTTTCAGCTTTGGGCTTTCCCCGCTGCTGCGGCCCCCACCACCACCACTGCCATTACAGGATCTGGTCCTCACAGCCCATGCTTGTCTCTGCTGCTTTCACCACTGCCAGAAACTCCAGACTTGGAAACAACATCTGTAAACTTGTGTTGTAATTTTTGACACCTATTCTGTGACCCCAAACAATCTACTGCGGCCATATTTAAATGTCAACATCTTTCTTTTTTTCTTTTTAAATCTAAAACCTAATTTTTCATTTCATTTCATTCATTAAAAATGTTTATACTGCTAATCTGGCTGAAAAGCCATTTTAAGGGGTTTACAAGATTTAAAATATACCCACTAACAAAAACATCCTAACTCACTCAATCCATTTAAACATGCTATTACATTACAGACCTGGACCCAATAAAGTGCTGATTAACTGTACGTGAACAGGGGCTGATTTTCAAAAAGGCGGATAGTGAAAAACCATGGCGGTCAGCCCCCACAGCCCTGATCAGCATCAGGTGAGAGGAGCAGGAAGGGAAGGCCCCCCACCCCCCCACAGCTAAGGTCAATCAGGCTGAAGAGGAAGGACACATTCCGAAACACTGCCAGATCAGGCGATCTATAAAGAATAAAATTCCAGTTATACTAGACCACATGCACGACTCTAAACCAGATTTAATCTTTATAATAGAAACATGGCTCTCTAACTTAGACACTGTACCACTAAACCAATTAAGGGACTCCAACTATGAAGTTTTCCAGTATTATAAAAAGGCACTCAATGCATCACTCTTGCTCTCCAATACCATATCTGATACAGACACTCTGATTAGAAAATAGGTATATGTCATTCTATCTCCTCTATAGACCCCCAATTTCTGATCCTAGCGACCTAACAAATATCTTGGAAACAGTATGTACTATGTCAAGTATGAAAAAGCTAATCCTATTGGGTGATTTTAACTTTACCTCATTAGGCCATGCACAAGCCACCTCTTTTCTACATACCATGGAAGATCTCCATTATAGACAACTAATAAAAGTCTCCACTCATAATAAAGGGAATATATTGGACCTTATATTCTTCCCACAAGATATCCACAACTGGTCAATTAACTGCCCACAAACGACACCAGTGCCGTGGTCAGAGCACCATCTAATTGATTTCCTCATATCAGCAGAACAAACTCATGTACGAACAAACAATTGACGAAACAATACCCCAAATTTAAATTCTTCGACAATCATTCACAAAAGATGTCCTAGACAGTATTGACCCCCATACAAAGATATCAATGTCCCACTACACAACTGGAACTCTAGCAATACCAAGATTGTGTCTAGACCTGAACCACGGCATAATACAGTATAAGACAAAATATCTCAAAACAATGGTACACTCAAGACACATGAGTACAAAAAAGATATCTGAGGAAACTTGAACGCACCTGGCGTACAGTAAAAACAGCTGAAAGTAGAGCATATTACACGAAAGCTCTAATTGCATACCGTGAACATATAAACAACAAAAAGAAAGAATATCACACAAAACTACTAATGAAATCCGTAAACAAACCACGGGAGCTATTCGAAATAGTAAAGTCCCTCACAAGCTGACCAAAAGACAACCCTGAATTGCAAGTCATCACCCTGCAGGTCCTAGCAGACCATGACATGACGAAATGAAACTCATTGAATGACCTAACCTCCCAGACCACTTTCAACACAGTTTCATACATACAAATTTGGCCAGAGTTTTACCAAACTGCCCTTAAACCACTCAAAAAGATTATATCAAATATTAATACCACAACATCCAGCACTGATCCATGTCCAGTCAGCTGGATTAAAGCTGCCCATGATGAGCTAGGACCCATCATCCTAATGATGGTCAACCTGTCACTCACCTAAGGACAAATGCCTAAAGACCTAAAACAGGCAATTATACATCATATTCTAAAACAAAAAACACTTGACAAAAAATGCCCTTCATCTTACAGACCAATCTCCAGCCTGCCTTTCCTGGCCAAAGTCATTGAGAAAATTGTACATAATCAAGACCACATTGAACAGCATGCTCCCCTAAATGACCACCGGCATTATTCAATAACCTCATAAAAGGAATAGACAATCTCAATCAGGCATTCATACTAATCTTTCTAGACATTGCAGCAGCCTTTGATTCTATTAACCATAACATACCAATTCAAAGGTAACAACAAATTGGCTTATATGACACCATGATAAAATGATTTACATCATACCTAAAAGATTGTACACAAGTTGGAATCGACCAGCACAGTTCTAACATCTACAATCAGAAACAAAGTCCCCCTCAAGGATCTGCTCTATCTGCTCTATTGTTTAATATATATCTCCAACCACTATGCCAAATAATCAAAAAATTCCAAGTTCGATATGCCATCTATGCTGATGACATAATGCTTTATCTTCCATTTAACACAACAATACCCAACCTTGAACCCATAATAGTATGCTTCAATGGAATAGTTCAATGGCTGAAAGCCTACTGCCTTAACATAAACTATAAAAATCAAAATGTCACTCCACCTACTACCATTGATGTTAAAGAAGCTACTCTTGAAGTAAAAGAGGAGGTAAAATACCTGGGAGTCACAACAGATAAAACCCTCAGCTTCAAATCCCGTATTAAACTCACTACAAGAGCCATATATAACAAACTCAGAATGATTCAGCAGTTGAAACCACTCCTTCCAAGTAATGAAATTAGAACAGTACTTCAGAACATGATATTCCCACACATAGATTATTGTGATAGTCTCCTACACAGCTTACCTAAGCAAACTCTACACAGCCTCCAGATGCCTCAATATATGGCTGCACGCATTACCCACAATGCCCACTTCTTAGAACACATAACACCAATACTACATGCGCTTCACTGGTTACCAATCAACAGCAGAATAAAATACAAGATAATAATGACCACATTCAAACTTATCCGAAAGATAGTCCCTTCACTCCTAACACATCTAACAAAGATAACACCAAACGATCGACAACGAAGAGGTTGAATGATAAATACGCTAGTTATACCAACTAAATATCGTAAAACGAAACACAAAAGTAAAAGGACTTCTGAATACATTTCCCCATCCTTACAGAATACACTGCCAGACAGACTAAAATCTCTATCTGATTTATCCACTTTCCGGACTGAACTTAAAACTTTCCTCTTTATTGAACATTATGGCCTTAATTGGGAAAAGATAAACTGAGATCCATCATAAAATCCAAAAGCCCCTCTCCCTAAAATAAGAAATTAGCTAAATATGTATAAATTTTGAATCTATTACATGTTGACTTGTAAATAAGTTACACCAGAATGATTATAACCTAATCGTGTATATATCAGTGATTTAATTCCTTCATACGTTACCTGTTTTTGTTCACCATGTTATAATGTAATACTGTTTATACTGATTATACGATAGGGCGGTATAAAAGACACTTCAATAAATACAATATCAGTGGGATACTCAGTTGAAGTATCTGGACTGGACGTACCGCTGAATATCCCGGCAGAGCAGCACTAACCAGATAAATGGTGACTTTACCCCGTTATTGCTATTGAAAAAAGATTTAAGCTCCTTAACCATTTTCTTAGAAGTCTAAGCCATCTGCTGATATCCATCACCTCCTTGCCCTAACCAAACTCCCCACAGCTTGATACAGAAATCCTGCGCTAGAGCCCAGCACTAAAGCTCTAGCGTTGGGCTCCTAGCGCAAATTTAGCACAAACATTTTTCTCAATGATGCTGTAGGCAAACAACATGCAAATGAGCTGCAAAACATCTACACTAAAAAAAGGAGAACAAGCCAGACAAGTGTGCACAGGGCCCTGCACAGGGCCGGTGCAAGGATATAAGGTATTTATTTATTTAACACTTATTTCTATACCGCTCTTCTACAATACAGAGCAGTTTACATAGAACAAAACACAAGCTAGAGCAAAATCATGCAATCTGTTGCTCAGTACATGGAACAGTAAAACATGGCAACAGAACTATATACAGGGGTGGCAAAAGAACTATGTAGAGAGCATATGAGGATTAAACAATCTACATTTGCGAAGAGGGAATTCCTGGGTAAGTCTAGGGAGGGGTCCAGGGATAGGTTTGCCACTGCATGGGCACTAGGTTTCTGGTATTTGGTGTGTGTTATAGCTGTCATGGAAGAGGTAAGTCTAACTTCTTCCGGAACAAATTCAGTACATGCCCTCATGTCTAGGGGTAGGGAGTTCCACAATGTGGGTGCAACCAGGGTGAAGGCCCGTTTGCATGTAGACTGTTTACTCTTAGTCCTCTGAGGGGGGGATGTAGAAGAGGTTGTTGGTGCAGTGACGTTGTAATTTCCCATTTTCAGGTCTGGTTATCAGATCTGTAGGCAATGAGCAGATTCCTTGTGTAGAACTTTGACGGTTAATGTGAGAGCCTCAAATCGGATTCTTGCAGCAATAGGGAGCCAGTGGAGTTGTAGTAGGATGTGAGTGATGTGGTCCCCCTTCTCCTCTCCCCTACCGTCCTTCTCTGAGATGTGCCACAGCAATGTGGTGCTGTTCCTGCTTCAGTGCTTCCGACACTCCAATTCCAGTTCCATTTGCATGAGGCAGAAGCAGGAACAGCACCGCAGCATCGGAGATGAAGGTAGGTGTTGTGGTGTCATTTAAAAACCATTGCCACCAGGGCACGTCCTAGAGAGGAGCGACAGCAGCAGCAATGAGCCACCCTCCCACCACTGGTGCTCTAGGTGACTGCCTAGTTTGCCTAGTGGGCCTGCAGTGCTATCTGGCGCATAAATACTAATACTGGGGGGATACTCAGTGATGGCGGCAAGCGCTTCTAAAGCGCGTAGCCATTGCCACGGAATACTAACCCTGGATATGCAATGCTGAGACCATATCCAGCCATCAGCATTGAATATCGGAGACGCAGCATGTCGTAGCATAGCGGCAATACTGAGCTGCTGCCCGGTTAGCAATGAGTGCCACCTCAGCTCCGCCCCAGAATGCGCTGATGCTAACCACGCTAGTGCCATTGAATATCCTGCTAACTAGCATTTTCATGGTTTGCCGCTTTTGCATTTCTAACAGGGACTCCATTGCAAGCCAGGTAATACTGTGTGGCTTTTAAATACAATCTTTCTGCCTGAGAGCTCTTAAAGGGGTTTTGGTTTTCATTTTTAAAAGCTAATTCTTTTTCTGTATTGCAAAAGGGGAATTTTTTGTGGTGCTGGGCAAAGCTCAGTCTGTTAGAGTTCATTGTTTCTTGTACCAGTTTCCATTCAGAGCAAGCTCTTTGAAACCACTGACCTCATCAGTTGTTAGATCCCTCTCTACCCACCCCATGTGAGCATTCTTCCTTTATAGGGCAATTCCCCAATTAGCTACAAAGGGACACAGAACAGCACTGTTAGAACACACAAGAGTTTAACTACTTTTTCTCATAAAGGAAAGGTAGGGACTTGGGTAGGTCTCTTTTTCTTCAAAAGGTACCAAAGCTCCACCAACTGAACAATGACTGAGAAAATTGTATTGCCAAAGCTGTCGCCCTCGTTACAGCTTCTGCCTCTGTCCAGACAGAGAGCCCGATGTCAGTTGAAAGACCGGTTCCATGTGCAGGATGCCTGCAAGCTGAAGCTCTCATTAAACAAGAGGCAGCGCTCAGAGAAGAGGTGGCAAGGCTGAGAAACATTCGAGACAATAAGAAGTACATTGATGAAATTCTTCTTAAACATCCAAGCTCTCCGACAGAAGTGAAGATGGGAGGCTACAGAATGAAGAGAATTGGACATGGTGTCACAGTGCTGACTCATCAGTGACCCCTATGGAGACAGAAGATAGTGCAGCTCAGGAAAATAATGACGTGCTGAGAAAGCACATGGTGGAAAGTTGCCAGGGGCAACGTAAGCAGGTGAGGTCACAAGCTTGGAAGACACCCTCAGCCAATAGGGAAGCCAGGGGATTTTCACCTGACTCTAATCAGCTAGGGAGTTACCTAAATAAACCTAGCTCACAAACAGTTAGAGAGTTCAGGACGGAGACCAAGCCAGAGTTCAGGACTCAGAGCAAGTTCCAGACCAGGACCGGAACAGAGCTCAGGAGCAAGCCCGAGCAGAAGCAGTTTATGAGCCAGGCTCAGAGCAAGAAAGGAGCCAAGACAGGAACTGGAGAGAAACCCAGGGAAGGAACTTGTTACAGGACGAGAGGAGCTGTGGAGAGAGCGTGTCAGAGTACCTCACTGGAAGCCTGAATGGACGTCTGTATGAGTCTGAAGAGTGCTTGAGTGGAAGGGGCAGACAGCGTGACACAGCTAAGGAAAGTAAAAGCTTTTTACCTGGAAAAGGGACAACCTTTACAAGGTACGTGAGACCTAGAGTTTCTCAGAGGCTATCGTCAGGAGTCCCAGCTGGTTATCAGTTCCTGCCTAAAGCAGAGCTCAGAGCAGGGCCAATTTGTGGAGTGGAGGAGTGGCCTAGTGGTTGGGGCAAGGTACTTCAGGCCGGAAGGTCGGGGGTTCAAATCCCACTAGAGGACAGCAACCTTGGGCTGGAAGGACTGGGGTTTCTAGTCCCACAGGTGCTCCTTGTGGTCTTGGGCAAGCCACTTAACCCTCCATAGCCCATGTTCCCTGTAAAATAGTTATCTCCAAGTTATAATGGCCCTGTTCAATGTAATTTCAGTTTGTTCAATGTAAACCGCACTGATGCAGAATAGCGCGGTATATAAGAGAATGTAAATAAATAAAATAAATAAATAAATAAATAAATAAATTTCCCCTAAAAGTGGGGCAGAGCAATTCCTCAAACTGTTGCACAGAGGTCAGCAAAGGGGAGGCTCCTATTACCACAGACAGGGAGATTGTGGTAATTACCAACCGTTCTCATCTAGCCAGAGAGAACAACGTCACAGCCAGGACAGGCTGTTTGCTGAGCCCACACGGAGGGAGAGTGCAGAGGGATTGATTCCTGATGTGGAGCCCATGCAATATGATTTACCAGTAAATGAAGATATTGTGCAAATGGACTGTAGCATTTCTGTAGCAGATGATATAGTATCTCTCAGATAAAAAGGAATAAGAAGCCTGTCAAGGCACAGCAAAGCCTTATTCACTGTGGCTACAAGCCTATGTTAAAAGTATATTTTTGGTTGCTGAAAGAAAGCTATTTTTGTGTTTATTTTTGCTTTCTGTTTCACCCAAGAAGGGTTTTTGTTTGTGTTGCTGTAAATAATTGAACATCCTATTTGGGAAGGGAAATAAAGCCCTATTTACCTTTACTCGTTGTCCACAACTGTTTTGGTGTAATCTGGCAACAGCTACAACTACCGGGAGGCCAGTTACACCGGGGCCTAGTGCAATACCAAAGCTCATCGGTAGGTGCACCCAGAGCCCGTGACATAATGGCGTAGTTGGCAGGATTTTTTTGAATACTACGTAACTTCTTCTGAAGACAAAAGAAGAAGAAAAGAGGAAAATCATCGCTGGAGGAACAAGGTGACCTTGCTGAAGCACTACCTGGGGGAGAATTTCGCTGGCAGGTCGGCCAGAAAAGAAAAAAGCCAAGAACTTTCTCACACGCTGGATTCTACCCATAACTCAGGTAACGGTGACCTGGGTGGGAAAGGTAGAAGGATAAGTGAGAAAGGGGAGAGCTAATCCCTAGGCAGGAAGTGGGCAAAAAGTGGTGCCGCACTTGGTGTGCTTGTTTTTGTTTTGCAGGTGTTCAGCTCCAGAGAGATGGATCCACAGAGTGTGCAGCAATGGATGCAAGCGCAGTGGGACCGGCAAGCAGCGCTAATGCAGCAGATGCAGGGACAATACATGGACGCTATGAGGGAACAGCAGCGACCTTTGATGGAGGCGTTACCAGTTCTTGTCCAAAAGCCGCAGGACAATGCAGCAAACTTGCCAGCCATGCCGCAAGTACCATTGAACAATTGTGCAAATTTGTCTGTGAGACAGCTCACTCAATACGATGACATTGATGATTATATAGAATCATTTGAGAGGATTGCAGAGACCCTCAAATGGCCGTCAGAGCAGTGGGCCATGCGTTTTGCTATGACCTTGACCAGAGAAGCTCTGGCAGCATTTAAGGGTATGCCTGCTGCTTTAGCCACTGATTACGTGGAGATAAAAAGAGCCATAAAGGATAGGCTAGGCCTTACACCCAGGCATTATAAGCACCTATTCAGAGGAGCTAAAATACAGGATAGGGAGACTCCCAGAGCCTTATATCAAAGGTTGAAAAGCCTTGCATATAAGTGGCTCAACCCTGCAGAGAGAACTATAGAGTCCCTTATGAATGACATCATAATGGAACAATTTATGTATTCTGTATCACCAGAATTGAGAACCTTCCTCACATTACAGGATTGCCGGGATCCTGAAGAAGCAGCTAATATGGCCGAGGTATATTATGAGGCCAAAAGAGCCGATGCCTCTAGAGTAGGTGAAGTAAAAATATATGGCAATGAAAATCCTGGTAAAGTGAGAAAGGGGAATAGGATTGTGATGTATAAAAATGATATGCCTGATGACACTGTTGATAAAGTAAATGGTGATAAAACATGCTATAAGTGTGGAAAGGTAGGACACTACCAAAGAAATTGTAAAGTGAAAACTGTTTTAGTAACAGGGGAAGACAGTCCAATCCCAGAAGAATTTCTTCACATAGTTCAGGTGGAAGGGATAGAGGCCATGGCGTTACTAGATACGGGAGCCGACCAAAGTATGGTTTCTCAAAGAATGTGGGAAACCATTGAGAACCAGTCTTCGGAGGCCCCGAATCAGGTAGCAGGGCAGGTACGCATACGCTGCGTGCACGGAGAGGCGTCCCCTTATCCCCTGCACGAAGTTAACATAAAGGGTTTTGGGGTCTCTCAGAAAATATTAATAGCCGTAGTACCTAAGCTACCCTACGCTGTTGTCCTTGGGAGGGATTGGGCACCCGTCTGTCACAAAATGGAGAAAGGTCTCCAGGAAGAAATAGCCCCTACACCTACACGCCACCAGCATGAAGAGGTAGAAGTAGGAGCTGAGGCCTTAGCGGCTAGTATTCCTGGTCCTCTATTTGGGAAGCCGTGTAAAAAAGACTCCCCAAAGCAGTCCCCAGTTAAAGTAACAGCACCTACTAAGCCAAAATTCGTTTTGCAATTTTGTAAAATCAATAATCAAGCTAAGGGACCAACAAGGGCTACCGCAGCAGCCGCGGGATATGATCTCTTTAGTGTAGAGGACGCCCTTGTTAGAAAAGGGGGACAGGCTCTGATAGATACTGGGATTCAGGTGAAAATCCCAGAGGGATGCTATGGGCGCATCGCACCACGATCAGGGCTAGCTTTAAAACATTCGCTAGATGTGGGCGCAGGGGTCATTGACCCGGATTATCGAGGTTCCCTAAAAGTCTTGCTGTTCAACTTTGGGAATAAAGACTTTAAAATACATACAGGTGACCGTATTGCACAACTGATTTGTGAGCGGGTAGGGTTCCCCTTAGTGGAAGAAGTGCCCTCACTGCCACCAACAGAGCGGGGAGCGGGAGGATTTGGCTCCACAGGCGAAAGGGAGGTTAAAAACCTAACAGCCTTAGGGGAAGAAAGAAGCGAGGAGGACCTGGGCCCACAGATCGAGGACTGGCAAAAGCAACCTACCCCAAGGATAGGGACCGAGCTATTGCCCCAACAGCAGAAAGAATTATTACAGATGTTAGGGAAATTTAAGGATGTGCTGACAACTCGGCCGGGCGAGACCCACCTTGTAGCACATGAAATTATTACAGTCCCCGGGCGAGTAATTCGGCAACGGCCCTATAGGATGCCAGAGTCTCGCAAACAAGAAGTGATTAAGCAGGTAAAAGAAATGCTGGCCACTGGCATCATTGAAGAATCACGTAGCCCGTGGTCCAGTCCGATCGTGCTAGTGCCTAAACCTAATGGGACCTTAAGGTTCTGCATCGACTTTAGGCAAGTTAACGAAATTTCGCAGTTCGATGCATACCCAATGCCTCGTATAGACGATCTTTTGGATCGCCTAGGGCAGGCCAAGTATCTGACCACCCTTGACCTAAGTAAGGGCTATTGGCAGATTTCCTTAACACGGGAATCTAAGCCCAAGACAGCGTTTAGCACGCCGATTGGGCTGTTTCAATTTAAAAGGATGCCCTTTGGGTTACATGGGGCAGCCGCCACATGCCAGCGGTTGGTGGACCACGTTTTGCGGCCCCACCATGAATACGCCCTTGCTTATATGGACGATGTAGTCATATATAGCACGTCCTGGGCGCAACATCTGGCTAGGGTGGAGGCGGTGCTAAGAGCACTACGGAGGGCTGGCCTTACCCTCAACCCGGAAAAATGCCTGTTTGCTACAGAAGAGGCCAAATATCTAGGCCATATGATTGGTAGAGGGCTAGTAAAACCCTTAGCAAACAAGATAGAAAGTGTCAGGGATTTCCCTAGGCCTTCTACAAAAAAACAGGTCCGAAGCTTTCTGGGGTTACTCGGCTACTATCGCCGTTTCATACCCCGATTCGCGGAGGAGAGCATGGTCTTCACGGCCATGTTAAAAAAGAATGCGCCCAACCACGTACAGTGGACCCCAGAGGCAGAAACAGCATTTGAGGCTTTGAAGGGGAAGCTCTGTAGCAACCCGGTGCTGTGGGGTATAGACTTTAATCTGCCGTTTATTGTCCAAACGGATGCATCGGACACAGGATTAGGGGCAGTGCTATCCCAAGTTTTCGAAGGGGTTGAGCATCCGGTAGCGTATCTCAGCAGGCAGCTCTCTAAGGCGGAGAAAAATTACGCCACGATCGAGCGTGAATGCCTGGCGATAAAATGGGCCATTGAGGCGCTCCGTTTTTATCTAACGGGTAGGAAATTTTTACTTGTAACGGATCATGCCCCGTTAAAATGGCTCCACTTAATGCGAAATAATAACGCGCGATTAACAAGGTGGCACCTAGCGCTACAAGCTTTTAATTTCACTGTTCAGCATAGAGCAGGGAAAGCACATGGCAATGCGGACGCGCTTTCGCGTATTACGTGCTGTCCGTCTGAGACTGGGGCAACACGTAATATTTTAAGGGGGGGAATCTGTCACAGTGCTGACTCATCAGTGACCCCTATGGAGACAGAAGATAGTGCAGCTCAGGAAAATAATGACGTGCTGAGAAAGCACATGGTGGAAAGTTGCCAGGGGCAACGTAAGCAGGTGAGGTCACAAGCTTGGAAGACACCCTCAGCCAATAGGGAAGCCAGGGGATTTTCACCTGACTCTAATCAGCTAGGGAGTGGTGCAGCTAGGAATTACCTAAATAAACCTAGCTCACAAACAGTTAGAGAGTTCAGGATGGAGACCAAGCCAGAGTTCAGGACTCAGAGCAAGTTCCAGACCAGGACCGGAACAGAGTTCAGGAGCAAGCCCGAGCAGAAGCAGTTTATGAGCCAGGCTCAGAGCAAGACAAGTAGCCAAGACAGGAACTGGAGAGAAACCCAGGGAAGGAACTTGTTACAGGACGAGAGGAGCTGTGGAGAGAGCGTGTCAGAGTACCTCACTGGAAGCCTGAATGGACGTCTGTATGAGTCTGAAGAGTGCTTGAGTGGAAGGGGCAGACAGCGTGACACAGCTAAGGAAAGTAAAAGCTTTTTACCTGGAAAAGGGACACCCTTTACAAGGTACGTGAGACCTAGAGTTTCTCAGAGGCTATCGTCAGGAGTCCCAGCTGGTTATCAGTTCCTGCCTAAAGCAGAGCTCAGAGCAGGGCCAATTTCCCCTAAAAGTGGGGCAGAGCAATTCCTCAAACTGTTGCACAGAGGTCAGCAAAGGGGAGGCTCCTATTACCACAGACAGGGAGATTGTGGTAATTACCAACCATTCTCATCTAGCCAGAGAGAACGACGTCACAGCCAGGACAGGCTGTTTGCTGAGCCCACACGGAGGGAGAGTGCAGAGGGATTGATTCCTGATGTGGAGCCCATGCAATATGATTTACCAGTAAATGAAGATATTGTGCAAATGGACTGTAGCATTTCTGTAGCAGATGATATAGTATCTCTCAGATAAAAAGGAATAAGAAGCCTGTCAAGGCACAGCAAAGCCTTATTCACTGTGGCTACAAGCCTATGTTAAAAGTATATTTTTGGTTGCTGAAAGAAAGCTATTTTTGTGTTTATTTTTGCTTTCTGTTTCACCCAAGAAGGGTTTTTGTTTGTGTTGCTGTAAATAATTGAACATCCTATTTGGGAAGGGAAATAAAGCCCTATTTACCTTTACTCGTTGTCCACAACTGTTTTGGTGTAATCTGGCAACAGCCACAACTACCGGGAGGCCAGTTACACCGGGGCCTAGTGCAATACCAAAGCTCACCGGTAGGTGCACCCAGAGCCCGTGACAATGGTTACCAGAGCCTGCAGAATGAATAATCCAACTCCTTCAGCCCTTGAATTGAAGAACCAGTATGCAGCTCCGGAAGTGGAGGAGGTGAAAGCATCCCTGGAATTGGAGGAGCTGAAAGTATCCCAGGAAAGGGAAGAACCAGAGCTCCAGCAGCCCAAAGTTGGACCATAAGGAAGTGAAGGGTAGTGGTGGTTGGTGATTCTTTTCTGAGGGGTACTGACGTATTCATCTGTTGAGATGTGCTGTCTGCCAGGTGCCAAAATCCGAGACTCATCAAGCCTACTGACTATTATCTGATGTTGTTCTTACCAGCACACATCCATCAAAAGTAGTGCAATGTGGGGCTCAGCATTTGGGAATTACAGCTCTTCTAGCACATCTCTCAATGGCTTAAAAAAATCTTAAATTGCAGGGATAAAAACCAAACACACTATACCCAGGAGTAGATCTTCAGCTGGGAGTAATATAAACATAAGCATTTATTGAATGGATGGTCTGGGTTCCAGTGACCTCATGGATTTTGTTCAATATTCCACTGGTTGCTTCGGATGTTTGACCAAACAAGGTGTTTTAAATTTGTTTTGCTAGAGCGTTTCACTGTAGGCTGGTCCCATAGCCCTATTATTATTAACTGCTACTAAACGGGTGATGAGAGGCATCAGAAAAAGATGTTTTCTAATCTTGGATGAATTTGTTCTAGAATAGAATTTCATTCTCCGGTGACAGACTTGGAATTCAGCCAGCACACTTGACTAAAATTATTACTCTTGAGAAAAGTAGCTTGGGAGTTTTAATGTTCGCAAAGGACCTCAATTTGATGTTTCACCGAAAATTATCTTTTTTTTTTGTTTGTTTCATTGTGTTCCATTCTCAGTGCTTCTGCCTATCTCAGGCATTCTTGAACTCTCTTACTGTTTATCATCACTGTTTCCCCTGGGAGGCTATTCCATTTATCCACTACCTTTTCCATCACAAAATATTTTTGATATTGCTGCCAAATCTGCCCCCCTTCCCCCATGGCGCCTCATACCATGACCAATACTATGATATTTGAATGACTCTTACATCTTACCCCTCCCCCTCTCTGGTAAAGTTACCAGATGTCCCTGATTTTCGGAGATTGTTCATGATTTTGAAATAGTGTCCTGGACTTCATGGACCATAACCACCTCCTATCCCTGATTTCAGTGGGGACAGAGGCAAAGAGGTTTGCTTCTCTTCCATACTCCTCTGATGCAGGATCTTCTCCATCCTGGTAGGAGAAGATGTCAAATTAACTGTTTTTCTAAAAAAAGAGGGGGAATTTTAGAAATATATAGAATATTTATCTATACGTATAAAATAAAGTTTAAGCATGTATGTAGGGCTGCTACTGTCTTTTTTAATGTTTGAAATTACTGAATCCTACCTAGACTGGTCATTTTGAAGTATATGGGGAAAAGATGCCCGAGGAGGGACGACCCTTGCCCCTCCCAACCCAGTTCAGCCTTGCCCAGGTGTCCCAGATTTGCTCTCCAAAAATTTGTTAACCCTACTCTCTATTTAGATGAAAGTCTCATTCCACGGGGTTTGTGGTACGACCCCTGCATCCTTTTGGCAACTGTCCTCTGGACCTCTTACAACCTGTCTATATCCTTTTGGAGATAGGCCTCCAGAAATGGTCAGAATATTCAAGCTGAGATCTTACCAATGATCTGTAAAGAGACATTATCACCGTCCTTCTACCGGTTATATCTCTCTATGCACTCTACCACAAGGTTCTACAAATCTTGGGTGCCAGGTCCCCATGACAACCAAAAATTTCCCCATGGCCCTGGGATTTGAGGTCCCCTGTTGCTACCACTACCACTTCAAACCACAGATGCCCCCTGTCAGTCTTCACTGCATGGCTCTCGGTGAGTTTGAGCCATGAGGTGCCGAAATACCCACATTCTGTTGGACTTTGGACAACATGTGACTTCACCTCACTGAGTGTGGCAAAGTGCTGAGAGATAACTGATAGGATGAGAGTGGAGAAGAGGGAACCAGCTGGATGTGGCTGGCTATGGTAGGGGTGGAGACTACTGGTAACGAGAGGGGGAGGCACAGAGAAAGGGAGATGATGGGGACGTAGGCCACACTGACAAATGGAACTTAGAAGGGATCAGGGAACACTAGCATGCTGTTGACATCATGTTTGCATGAGGGTACGGGGAGGGAGGGAGGCTCCTCTGATTTACAAAGCTTTTTTTTTTTTTTAAACTCAGACAAAGAATTGGAAAAGGTCCAAAAAAGGTTGTGCTGGATCTCTGAGGGGGAACCCAATGTCATTCCCACCCCTTCCCCTGCTTTTTGACTTTGCTAGGGTCTGTGGGGGTGGGGTGGGGGAAGAGCATTCAGCCACTTTTTCCTGAATTTTTGTGCTGGCTCTCAGAGTTAAAGAAAATTTCTCAGGGCCTTCTCTAGCATCTCTCTGTACCTAGCCATCACATTTTCATACTGTTTTGCTCCCTTCAAATTAGGAATGTGCATGGCCAAAGATTAGGATTATCACAAAAACAACTTCAAAAATACCACAAAACATGCAAAAGTGTCCAAAGAACCGTGGTTAGTACATTTAACTCCCACTCTATATTCACAACCTCTTCTCATCTATCAAAGTTTTGCGCATTATATTCAATTTTTAAACAAATTTTTAAATGGATAAAAATGAGCTTTACTTGCTACAATGGACGCCGCCATTTTAGTTCAATAGACTGTGTACAAGTAATCTGCACGCACTTTAGATGTTTAGGTGCCCAAAGGAACCAAATGTGCATTCATGAACAAACACCCCTACTTCAAATTAAGCATGATCCTCCTCCTTACACTCACAAGCCTTCCTCCTGTTTGCTTACCATTCAGTCACACATCCATCAAAACTAGTGTGGTGTGGGGCTCACATTTGGGAATTACAGCTCTTCTAACACTTGCCCAGACCCAAACAACGAGATCTTTTCTGTGCCTGGCTGTGGGGGGTCATCATTCCTGGGATGCTCCTCGTCACTGGAGAGCCTGAACCTTAAGGAATGCCTGCAAAGCAGACAGGCAAAAAATAGCATAGTCAGGCCCGTTTAACATCAACTGATCGATCAGCTGGGAACAACAAGTGTTTAAATGTTAATAACCCGCAAGACACACAAACCATAGTGTCAAGAAGCCAAAGTATTTTGTGATAGAAAGGGTAATGAATGAATGGAATAGCCTCCCAGGGGAGATGGCGACAAAAGAAACAAACAGAAAGTAAAATGCTACAGAGCTGAGAAAAAGCTTGTGAACCCCCTAACAGAGTTTGTGTTTTAGCACAATTTATAGCCAAAACATAATTAGAACGTATCTGAACTCTAATAAGAGGAAGAGAGCTTTACTGAATAATCCAACTACATCCCTTTTAGCTGAATTACTTACTCAACAAAACGATTGGCCAAGGATGCAATTTTAGAAAAGTTATATGCTGTCTAGAATTTTTTTTTTAAATTTTAGTGCTTTCAAGTCAGTGCTGACTCCTGGCGATCCAACTGCCTCTGGGTTTTCTTGGCAATGTATCACTCGAAGACGATGGAGGATAAAGTAACTTGCCCAAGATCACAAGGAGCACCTTGATCTTCAAGGCATGAGACAGTTGCTCTAACCCCACAATGGAAGTGGAGTAAAACGCAGAAAATCGGCATTAGATGCAAAGGAATTTTAGAAGCAGGCCTACTTACATGGATATTCCTAGGCACGTAGAACTTTAAAGGAGGCGTGTGTCCCATATTTTAGAAAGGCAATAGAAGTATACCTCAGAAAATTTCCCTTTCAGCCTTTACCCCTCTTTTGAGTTATGTTTGGAGCTGGGATTTGGGGGAGAGCTTGAGGTGGAATTGTGCTGCTTACCTCTCTGGCATTGAAAACTATCTCCAATTGCAAAAAGCTGTCTTTCGAGAATGGTTCATTAATTAGTTCCCTGTGGACAAAGAGGTTTCCAAAATCTATCAGTGACACATAATGGTATCAAAATTGTCATGTACATGTATATATAACTCTGCTTATATCCCCAAACTCCCTAGTGATTCTGCTCTTTTTATAAATTTTTTAAAAATAAAAAAGTTGTTCTAGTTGTGCTTCTTTGGAGTTGTGATATGCATTTTTCTAAAATAACTGCTTAAATAACTGCTTAATAAGCACTAAAATAACTGCTCTTTTCCCTTTAGTCTTTCTCTCTACTTGCTTTTATAATTGAGTTCTTTTCCTTTTTCTGTTTTCTTTTTAATTGTAAACTGCTTTGCTACTAACTACGTATAAAGGGCATATGAAGTTTTTAACAAACAAACGTCCATTTTCTGTCAGACAACCTATATTACAAGCACTTCTAACAGGTGTTTTCCATAGAAAACAGGATTCTTCATGTATACAAGTGGGTGACATCATCCAGCATTGCCAAGATGGAATAGTTCTCCCAGAGCTCAAAACGCAATTCTTGGAAAGGTACGAGGGATTTTGTGCCTGACCAGTTCTGCTATTTAGGGAAAACATCTGTTATAGGTGAAAAATATTGCTTTTGCCATTGATAAGTTGGATTGAGACAGGCATACAAGTAAGTGACTCACAAACTCTGCACTGCTCAGTGAAATTTTATCATTACCCAGAAGCAACCTATTTATAAATAACAATATAAGAGTTGTCAAAGAGGTAGAGACAAATTGGAGAACACAGCAGGGCCAAATGCACTGTTCTTCATTACAGACCGGATTACACAGTAGTGAAAATATGAAGCTAGGCTCATGTGGCTGTTTTGCATGTAGAGCAGTGATTTTCAACCACTGTGTTGCAACACATTGATGTGATACGAACTGTCTGCAGGTGTGCTGCAGGAGTCTGGGGGAGGGTCACTTATTAGTAGGGTTATTTGGGGAGTTTAAGAGAGGGTGGAACCAGGGTCATTCTTCAGTCAGCTGTTGTTCGGATCGGGTGTGTCATTCCATGTAAGCTTGTGCTACTGCATACAGAAGTGAGATGGCTATCTCAAGGGCGGGCGCTTTCAAGGTTATATGGACTGCGGGAAGAGCTTCTAATTTTGTTTTACATCAGAAGAGTCTGAGATAGCTGACCTTCTCAGTGATGAGACCTGGTGCAATAAAGTTACAGAGTATGCAGGGAACGAATGAATATTTTCTTACTTGTACTGACAAAGTTATCTCCGTTAAGGAAAAACTAACACTGTGGGGAGCCAGAATCAAAATAGAGAACAACGTTGAAATGTTTGAGGGCACAAAAAGTTGCAGACTGGACAAAAAATCTTGTTGATTTAATTCTACAAAGTCTGTTACTGCTGAGTAAAAACACTGAAAAATATTCCCCGTCACTTGATTTAGCTTCCTTGGACTGGGTGAGAGATCAGTTTGTGTGATGTGCGTTTGTGTAATACTCGTTTTTTTAATGACAAAATATATCCTTAAAAAACGGATGGCCTGCCTTGGCAATTTTAGTGCTTTATGAGTGTGCCGTGAGATGAAAAAGGTTGAAAATCTCTAATGTAGAGGATAATTTTATAGCAGGGCGCCTAGTTTAAGAGGGCAAGTAGGCACCGACTTAGGGGACTATTTAATAAAGACACATAAATAGGTGCCTATGGCAGAAGCGGTAAGTGGGAGAAATTGTGCTTCATGGGTGTAAATGTTTGCACATAAAGTTCACAAGTACATGTGTTGATTAAAGTATTTTATAATCAAGCAAAAGTATTTGAAAACAATGCCCGCACTTGCCTTTTACCATGCTTACCAGCAAAGTCATGTCAATGTGGGTTTTTTAACGTAGGTTGGATTTTTATAAAAGGCCACATGTGCGTGAAAATGATTTTATAAAATTACCCCCATACTGTCCAACAAAGCAAATTTCAAGAGAGCTATAGTGACTCTGATTTGGCAAGGTTTAGCTTTACTGTTTAGAGGAGTGTCAGTCTATCTGTAATAGAAAGGAATAGAGGATACAAGCCAGTTGGCTGCCATCTGATTTTGACTCCCGGAACATAAGCCTTATGAGTTTGACCAAAGGTCCATCAAGTCCAGTATCCTGTTTCCAACAGTAGCCAATCCTGGTCACAAGTACCTTTCAGGTTCCCAAAAAGGCAGATAAATCCCTTGCTGCTTGTTCCAGGGGTAAGCGGTGAATTTCCCCCAGTCCACTTTAATAATGATTTATGGACTTTTCCTCCAAGAACATATCCAAACCTCTTTTAAACCTAGATACACTAACAGCTTTTACTGCATTCTCCAGCAATGAATTCCACAGTTGATTACACATTGAGTGAAAAAATATTTTCTACAATATGTCAGTGCTTCATTGTGTGTCCCCTAGTCTTTCTACAGTGCAAGCGAAAACTCTCTCTGCACTAAGTGCCGAACTGAAAGGAAAAGCAAATCTACGTGACTGTGTGCAAATGCTCCCAGATGCAGAGTTTGTCCCACTACAATGGTCGCCGACCAAGTGCTGCTCCCCCTGAGCACCTTGGGCATTGCCAATCTCATAAGAACATAAGATGTGCCATACTGGGTCAGACCAAGGTCCATCAAGCCCAGTATCCTGTTTCCAACAGTGGCCAATCTAGGTCAGAAATACTAGGAGTTTCCCCCAAAGAACACAGGTTCCAAAATGCTTGTACTGCGGCAAACAGTGGATTTCCTGGTTCCCCTTTAATAATGGTTTATGGACCTTTTCTCCAGGAACTTGTTCAAATCTTTTTTAAAGCCAGCTACACTAACAGCTTTTACTACATCCTCCGCTAACAAATTCTAGAGTTTGATTACACGTCGAGTGAAAAAATATTTTCTCCTATTAGTCTTCAATAGGTTACCCCGTAGCTTCATTACATGCCCCCTAGTCTTTATATTTTGATGGCGTAAACAATCGATCTACGTTTACCCATTCCACTCCATTCATTAATTTATAGACTTCTATCATATCTCCCCTCAGCCGTCTCTTTTCCAGGTTGAAGAGCCGTAAACCTTTTAGCCTCTCTTCATAGGTGTATCCTTCCATCCCTTTACTATTTTGGTGGCTCTTCTCTGTACCTTTTCTAATAAAGCTATATCCTTTTTAAGATACGGCGACCAGATTTGCTCACAATATTCAAGGTGCGATCTCACCATGGAATGATACAGAGGCATTATAATAACCTTTGTTTTATTCTCCATTCCTTTCCTGCGCCTCTCTGGACAGTCCAAGTAAGACACTGTGGGTCCTGAGATAAAGCAGCAAACTCTCCAGCCAGAACCAGAGCAGCTAGGCTGCACAAAGTCATAGCTGAACTGCTCCGGTTTTGGCGGGATAGTTTGTCGCTTTGTTGCGGGACCCGCGATGACTTACTTGGACTGGCCAGAGAGGCGCAATCGGGTAGGTTTGCCTTTCCTTTCAGTTTGGTGCACAGTGCGGACAGACTTTTTGATCACACTACTTTTTGAAGGAGTAAACAACTTATCTACATTTACCCGTTCCACTCCGTTCATTATTTTCTAGTCCTCTATCATTTCTCCCCTTAGGCATCTCTTTTCCAAGCTGAAAAGCCTTAACCTTTTAAGTCTTTTCTTGTAGGGATATCCTTCCATCGCTTTTATCATTTTGGTCGCTCTTCACTGTACCTTTTCTAATTCCACTATATCTTTTTTTTAGATGCGGTGACCAGACCTGCACACGATACTCAAGGTGTGGTCACACCGATGGAGCAATACAGACGCTTTATAATATCCTTTGTTTTATTCTCCCTTCCTTTCCTTATGATTCCTAGCATTCTATTTGTTTTTTTGGCTGTTGCTGCACACTGTCTGGAGGGTTTCAGCATATTATCCATGAAGACACCTAAATCTTTTTCCTGGGTAGTGGTTCCTAAGGTGGTACCTCTCATCGTGTAACTGTAGCTTGGATTGTTCTTCACTTGTCACATTAAATTTAATGTATTTGGATGCCCTGTCTCCCAGTTTATCAAGGTCCTCTTGCAATCCTCTTGTGTTTTATCAACTCTGAATAATTTCGTTTCATCTGCAAATTTGATCACCTCACTCATTGTTCCCATTTCTAGGTCATTTATGAAGAGGTGAAAAAGCAGCGGACCCAGCACAGATCCCTGGGGTACTCCACTATTCACTTTTCTCCATTGAGAAAATTTGGCTATTTAGCCCTAAATTCTGTTTTCTCTCTTTGAACCAGTTCCCAGTCCACAATAGTATGCTGCCTCCTACCCTATGATTTTAATTTCGCTAAGAGTGTCTCATGAGGGACCTTGTCAAAGGCTTTCTGAAAATCCAAATACACTATGGGCTGGATATTTGAAAGGAATTTACACGGTTTACAGTCCAGAAAACCATGTAAATGCCTTAAATGGGAATATTCAATGGTACATACACGGTTAGTGCCAAATATCCCCATCTATGCCCCCTACATGCCCCAATGCTATCCGGTTAGCATCAGGGCTTGTTGGGCGTGTTCCAGAGCGGAAAGAGAGTGGAGAATGGCAGTAACTGGGTAGCGGCAATATTGAACAGCTACCTGGTTAGCACTCCATGGCTAAAACTAGGCAAGCTTATGTCACGCCTAGTCTTAGCCGTGCTTGCTAACCGGGTAGTGGTCCAATATCACCACTATCCAGTTAGGCTGCGTGTCAGTTTCCCCAGAGCAGCCAAACCGCATATTCAATGTTGTTGACATGGCATTGAATATCCAGGGTTAAGGGTGAGAGGGCAGGAATATGCGCCGACGCGGCGCATAGCTTGTCCAACTCAATATTGGGCCCTATATCAACTGGCTCACCTTTATCTACCTGTTGGTTCACACCTTCAAAAAAAATATAGTAGATTAGTGAGACAAGATTTTCCATGGCTAAATTAACGCTGTCTTTGTACCATCAAACCATGACTATCTATATGTTCAGTAATTTTTTTTCTTTATAATAGTTTCTACTTAGTTTGCCTAGTGGACGGGCCAGCCCTTATAAAGCCTTGAGCTCCAGGTGATTGATATGAAGCTTTCATTCGGTTTCTGACTAGGCTCCCTGCATAAGTCAGGAGGGGCTTACCAATCAATGTTGGACACATTTGTCAGGATACAAGAATGCTTCAGTGGTGACACCTCTGGTCGGTCTGTGTTCTAAAATTTACCACTGTCACATGATTTGCAGCACAGGAGACAAAACAATTGTGGTAGAAACAGAGGTTGGGTTCATGGTTTCCATGGTTCCCTCTCCTTTTCCATACACATCCAACAGATAGCTAAAACCTACAAAGTAACATAGTATATGACGGCAGATAAAGACAAGTACGGTCCATCTAGTCTGCCCAGCAAGGTGGTAAGAGTAGGTGCACCTACCGCTCTGTGCATGTGGCCTCTCCCCATGCCTTTGTTTAGGGGTGTACCCACCGCGCCACACAGGTCACCTCTATTTGTTGAGGCAGCAAAGACAATAAAGGTTATTTTGATTTTATCCTGTTGCTATAAAGAGCTCCACTGTGTCTGTCCCATGCCATATTGAATTCTGTCACTGTATTTGCTCCCACCACTTCCATCGGGAGGGCATTCCAAGCATCCACCACCCTTTCAGTGAAAAAGTATTTCCTGACATTGCCTTTCAGTTTACCCCCTTGCAGCTAAATATTATGTTCTCTAGTTTTGCAGCTTCCCAGTCTTTGAAAAAGGTTAGTTTGTAAAGGTCTGTAGTATGTCTCCCCTGCCCCTCCTCTCCTCCAGAGTGTACAAATTTAGGTCTTCAAGTCTCTACTCATATATCTTCTGGCGCAGGTACCAAATCATTTTGATCGCTTTCCTCTGAA
This sequence comes from Ichthyophis bannanicus, assembly GCA_033557465.1. NCBI lineage: Eukaryota > Metazoa > Chordata > Amphibia > Gymnophiona > Ichthyophiidae > Ichthyophis > Ichthyophis bannanicus. The sequence continues at coordinate 73,315,177 of CM066032.1, forward strand.
CCATTTCCAGTCTTTTTATATCCTTTGTGAGATATGGTCTTCAAAACTGAACACAATATTCCTCGTGAGACCTCACCAGCGACTTGTACAGTGGCATCAGTACCTCCTCCTTTCTGCTGGTAATTCCTCTCTGTATGCAACCCACCATCCTTCTGGCTTTTGCCACCACCTTGTCACACTGTTTCGCCACCTTCGGATCCTCGAAACAATCATTCCAAGGTCCTTCTCCTGGTCCGTGCACACCAATCTCTCTTCGCCTATCTCATACAGTTTCCTTGGATTTTTGCATCCCAAGTGCATGACACTGCACCCCTTCACATTAAATCTTAACTACCAAGCATTAGACCATTCTTCTAGCATTTGTAGATCTTTTCTCATGTTATCCACTCCCTCAGGGGAGTCCACATTGTTTCAAGTTTTAGTGTCATTTGCAAAAAGACAGACTTTTCCATTCAGTCCTTCAGCAATATCACTCACAAATACATTCAACAGTTCCAGTCCGACGACAGATACTTTATAACATTGGCAGAATCCATCCCTTCCTTTCTGAATACACCGCTAAGACCCTTATCCATTCTCTTGCCACTTCCTGGCTAGACTATTTTCATAAAATGGAAATCTGTATCAGAGAGGGACAGAAATGACCTATAGTAACAGAAAGAAACCATGATGCAACACCAGACTGTATTGGTAAGTGCTGCACTGTGGTTCAGGAGTCATTGCAACTGCTGCAAGCCCTGGAAAGGGGCGACAGCGGCAGCAGCAATGGGCACCCCTACAGGGTCAGCGCTCTAGGCAATTGGCTAGTTTGTCTCATGGTAGCACCAGTGCTGGTTCCAACTGATATGGAAGAAGAGGGCTTAGCAGAGTCCCTTCAGTTCTTTTGTGCCTGAATGTCGTGAAACTGCACTGGAACCTGCATCACTGCCTCTTTTGCTTTAAAAACAATTACTCAGAAAAGACTATTTTGGAAGAGCATATCCATGTCTGGAGTGTCTCTTAACTTTAAGCGGTACACCTTGGGCCCTGTCGTAGATTAACCCTTCCCCAATCAGAGGATCCGAGTAGCTCTAGAGAGTGAGGACCTGGATGTGCACCCAGAAGAGGGCTACAAACAGGGAACTGGCGAAGTTGAAGCCAAAAAGTTCTGAAGACATTTATAAGGATCAGATAGCACAAAGGAGAAGCAGAAAGGCGACCCGATGCCCAGAGCACAGTGGATAAGCATCAGACGTATGGACAGCCTGAGAAAACCACCAAAGAAATGGAAAGAAAAGCCTGAAGCTGGACGATCCCTGGTCCTCATGGAGTGCCCAATTTTTGGCTGACATATTTAACATTTCCCCACTAAGATATGGCAAACTCTTCTCCTTCCAAAGGGAGACCCAAACAACATACCCCAAAACTACAGCTCAGTAACATGTTCAGTATAAGATGTTCCTTAAAAAGGACACAGGTTGTATGTAGGATCACACGGATAAGGCAGAAGAAGGCAACTAAAGATCAGATGATGCTAACGCCATCATGACCAGCTATAAGAAAAATCAAAACATCAGTATAACATAGGTTTAATACAAGAAAGTTTTCAATAGCATAATAAACTGCCTTGAAATGTCGAGGGAACCTATATCAATTTTATTATGAAAACTTCACAGAATACACTCCATTTGAATTATGAAGATGGCCAATTTGTCATTCCTAACCAAAGATCCAGGGAGATTCTGTCATCATCTTGTTCTGTCTGACACTAAATCCGCTGAGTACTCTGCTTAATTTATTGAGCTACAGATTGAGTTTTTAATCCAAGAGGCGCTAATGACTCCCCAATAACATTGCAAACATTATTTGTGGATGATATAAAGCTGTACAGATCTTGCTATCATTTGATTGAACAACTCCAAGTAGCGCAGAGTTCTTTAGATGGACTAAGGGTGATACTTTAGTGTAGACAAATGTGCAATTGGAAAACCAAGAAAAACAGAAAAAGACCGCAGAATAAATAAGCTGCCCAGGAAAGCATATATAAATATCCAGGAGTAGAGGAACGTGTGAATAAACAATCTAGCACAAATTATTAAGAGATAAGATCAGCAAAGAATACTACAGAAGACTGAAAAGGGCTTTCAACAGAACAAAATAAGATAGAAGCTATCATTCAGCCTGCAATTCCTGACCTGTCATATAAAGCTTTTGAATCGTAGGCTGGCCCTATACAAATCTTGAAAGACTGAATGTAAGAACAAAAAATTCCTTCACACCCACCAGGTAATCTATAAGAACCACCATACACCAGGGGGTCACCTGATGAGCTGAAGCAGAGGGGCCTGAACACACAGATCTGGGTTCAAGCATCTAAAATCATATTTTTGCAAGGAGTGACCTGTAATTTTTGACAACATCCATATTATTACTAATCATTTTACAGGGCTTGCCCAAGGATTTCTGCCGCCCTAGGCAGACCCTCCATGCCGCCCCTCTGAGGACTGCAGCACCCCCCCCCCCCCGCATCCATCTTCTGGCATGGGGGAGGGAGGAGGCACGGAGATCCCTCGGCTGGGTTGGGCCTTAAAATGCCCACCCTGCTGCACTCACTTTAAGGCCCAATGCAGCAGAGGCCCTAGTGAGTGCATCCCCCTCTGGTAAAGCAGCAGTTCAGCACTGTCCTGCCCACCATACCGTCCCCTCCCCTGGTATCTATCTTCTTGCCTGGGGGAGGGGGTGGCACAGCAATCCCTCTGCTGTGTTGGGCTTTAAAGTGAGTGCATCAGCAAGGGCACTTTAAGGCCTGACACAGCGAAGGGATAGCTGTGCTACCCCCCTCCCCCAGGTGAGAAGATGTTTGTTGGGGGGGGCGGCATGGCAGGCTGGGCAGCACTGAACTGCTCCTTTGCTGGGGGCCGATACCACCCACTGGGGCCTGCCATCCTGTGACCGCCTGATTCGCCTAGTGGACGGTCAGCCCTGTTTGTATAGTGTTACAAGGCATATGCAAGACATGTAAGAGACAATCTCTTCTCATCAGAACTTACAATCTAGACGACACCACAGATGGGGACTAGGATATGTCTAGGGGAATGGTAAGGAAACACATACTGTAGTTGGAGAGGCAGAGACTAAATAGATCGGAATCCCAAAGCAGCTTCAAAGAGGTGGGGTTTTTAGCTTGGATTTGAAAAAGGCCAGAGATGAAGCCTGATGTACAGACTCAAATAGTTTGTTCCAGGCATAAGGAGCAACAAGGTGGAAGGTTCGGAATCTGTAGTTGGCAGTAGAAGAGAAGGGCACAGATAGAAGAGATCTGCCAGAAGAGTGGAGTTCCCGAGCAGGGGTGTAGGAAGTGATAAGAGATGAAAGGTAGTGAGGAGCAGCAGAATGGGTGCACTTATAGGTCAGTAGGAGAAGTATGCACTAGATTCGGAAACGGATAGGGAGCCAGTAAAGCAATTTCAGAATAGGGGTTATATGAGCATATTGAGGCTGGCAAAAGATTAGCCACGCAGCTGAGTTTTGAACAGATTGAAGGGAGAGAGATGATTCAGAGGGAGACCATAGAGAGACTCAAGTACTCAAAAAGTGCTTAGTAAAGGGGTAATTCTATATAGCTCTTCTGCGAGTAAAGTCTGTTGTAGATGCAGAAAAGGACTTTTCTTAAACTGTGTGACCGCATTAAGGGCATGGAAAGTATGCAGTTCCTCTTACGCGATCTGCATGTAGGCATTGGTGAAGCAATGTCAGAGTCAAAGTGTATGCACATATTTAATAAAATACATGTAAAAATGTGTGCGCTCTTGGTGTCGGATCTGGGAGTCAATGTTGCTTTCACAAAATAGCAAGAATATAACAAAATGGGAGATGAGAATAAGCCTATGAAAAAAGGTCACCTTTTCTCACAAGCTTTAATCAAACACACACCTTTCTGGATGTCTTCCCCTGGCATCCAGTTATAAAATCCAGCCCTGCAAAACAGTGGCGTAGCCAGGCCCTGATTTTATGGTGGAGCCTGGAATTAATATGGAAGGGCATACAGTAGTGCAAATGCTGACACCTTCTCCAGTTCTGCTCTCATTAAAAGCGTAGTTACTCACCTGTAACAGGTGTTCTCTGGGAACAGCAGGAATCATTCCTCACATATGGTTGACGTCGGCACCGACAGAGCCCGCGCAGAGCATTTCCCCAGCTTTCAAAGAAAGCCTTTGGGAATGCTACCATGCATGTGTGGTTCCTTTCCAACGGTGCCATCTTGCTCAGTCAGTGATATAACTAAGACGGCAGTAAAAAATTAAGCAAGGTAGGGAAGGCAACTCCTAGGGGAGGAGGGAGGGTTGTGAGGACTGATTTCTACTGTTCCTGGAGAACACCTGTTACAGGTGAGTATAGGAATGGACAGAACCAAGTTAATATCTTAAATGTTACCGAAATGTTGGAGAGTTCCAAGAGTGAAGATCCTGTTTCTTCTACTTTACTGATAACTTTCGCTCTCCTATCCGATAGGGAATGGCTATTGAAGCTTTTTTTTCAGGAAAAGGAATGTACCTTTTCGAGGTTTGTTAGTTAGGATTTATCCTGATTTGGCTAGAACTACTCAGAAGCGTAGAAAAGAATTTCTTTTGTTGCGCCCAGGTATTTTACAGTTGGGCGGTTTGTTTTTTCTTAAACATCCTTGTAAATGCTTAGTTAAGTTGCATTCAGTTTCCTATGTTTTTTACGAACCGTCCCAACTGTTAGCTTTCATTACTGCTAAACGTTTGGAGCCCTCGGTTGGAGACTCTCCAGCTATCTCATAAAGTGTATTCTAGTGTAGCATTTGCCCTTTTTCTTTTTTTTTATCATCTTTGGTTAATGATGGTTTGGCTCCTCCACCTCCATTGTGGGCTAGGGTGGAAAACTTTTTTGTATTACTTGGTCTGGGTTTTCCAGTTGCTTCATGCTTTATTTCTTGGAGTTTTTCCTGTTTCTTCTTCAGGAATGTTTGTACTTTCTTGATATATAGTGAAATGTTGTAAAATATAAAATAAAAAAAAAAAGGAATGGACAGATAAAGGGGATACCAGAATCCCCAATATGTAACACAGGTACACTACCAAAAAACTGCCTCCAGTTTTGCAACTGATTCCTATAGATTTTGGGGTGCTGAATCCAGGAAAAATAGCCAAAATGTTCCATCACGTCACGTTTTCTTGCAAAATTAGATTTCTTACCCATATAAGGAATGTTCACATAATTTCTTTTTAGCCGACTGCAGTTTATTTTCTTGGCCCAAAATAGAGGTTGTAATGGTTAACTAACTAGAAACACGCCCTCATGATATTTTAGAGTGTTTTGTATTCATTTTATACATTAACAGGACAATTGGGAGGCGGGGGGCTAAATCCAGTACTCGCGCTGGCGCATGTTCTTTCCTGTTCGCCTCGCTTCGTTCGCTCGCTCAAACACGGTGGTTGCAACATGAACGTTCCTGTCAAATTTCAGTTTCTTGCAAGTTCATTATTACCTTTTGTTTGCTCAGTCGTAATCCAGCTTTATTCCGAAGTGGTTCACTACAGTTGTAGTTTGCAGTGCTGTGTATTTGTGATGGCTCACAGAGCCAGAGGTTGCGTCAACTCTCCGGACAGTTTTTGTTTTATTTGTGGGGAATATACCGTGAAAAAGCGGCAGAGGAACATTTCTGCATTTATTAAAAAAGTATATTTCGCCTATTTCGGTTTGAAGTTAGGCGATCAAGACAAACCGTGGGCTCCTCACAAAGTGTGCAAGACATGTGAGGAAGATCTACGCTTATGGATGAAAGGTAAAAAACAAGCATTTCGTTTCGGAATACCTATGATGTGGCGTGAACAAAGAGACCACAGCAGTGACTGCTATTTTTGCTCTTGCATTGTGAAGGGATACAACTTAAAAAATAAGAACGTAATAAGTTACCCCAACCTTCCCTCAGCAATTAGGCCTATGCCTCATAGCAACGAAGTACCTGTGCCTGAACCACCAAAATCTTTGGATCATATTTGTGTGGACGGTTCTGATCATGATGAGACTCATCAGATGGCTTTTCCCGATGAGTCCAGTACTTCCGAGTTTGAAACTGAACCAGATCCGAAACCTGAACTTTTCTCTCAAGCTGAATTGAATGATTTAGTCCGGGATTTAGGACTCCCAAAAGATGCTGCCCAACTGCTAGGTTCTCGGCTTAAACAGAAAAATCTATTGTCACCAGGAACAACTTTTTATTGGTACCGCAACCGCGAGACACAATTTTTGAAGTATTTCAGCAAAGAGGAAGATTTGGTATTTTGCAACGATATATACGGAGTGATGGAAAAGTTTAAACTCAAGTATGATTCTGCTGAATGGCGGCTGTTCATTGATTCGTCAAAAGACAGCATAAAAGGTGTTCTTCTTCATAATGGCAACACATTCGCTTCAGTTCCTATTGCTCACTCTGTTATTCTCCAAGAAAAATACGAGAATTTGGCCCTGATTCTTCAGAAGATTCGTTATGATGAGCATAAGTGGATGATTTGTGGAGACTTTAAAATTCTATCCATGCTATTAGGGCAGCAATCTGGTTTCACCAAATATCCCTGCTTCCTTTGCTTGTGGGATAGCCGGGCCCGCGACCTACACTGGGGGAAAAAAGACTGGCCAATTCGGGAGTATTTGAGACCCGGTGAGAAAAATGTTCTTCATGAGAGCTTGGTACCTCGTGATAAAATTCTATTACCACCTCTCCACATTAAGTTGGGTCTCATTAATCAATTCATCAAGTCCCTTCCAAAAGATGGTGAGTGCGTTCGGTACCTTTGCTCAAAGTTCCCCCGACTTTCTGAAGCAAAGCTAAAGGAAGGAGTGTTTGTTGGCCCTGATATAAGGAAACTCATTTTAGATTGAGTATTCGCTGAAACGATGTCTGAGAAGGAAAAGGATGTTGTTCTCAAATTCTTGGGGAACAGGCGGGATGAGAACTATAAGGATATTGTTGCCAGGATGCTCAATGCCTTCAAAGAACAAGGCTGTAACATGAGCCTGAAAGTCCATTTTTTGCACTCCCATGTGAACTACTTTCCCGAAAACTTGGGGGCGTACAGTGAAGAACAAGGTGAAAGGTTTCACCAGGACATCAAGGACGCAGAGAGAAGGTACCAAGGAAGATGGAACACCACTATGATGGCTGATTTCTGCTGGTTGCTGCTGCGGGAAACCCCAGATGAAAAATACGCCAAGCAGCGCACCAAGAGAAGCATTCGGGGGAAGAAGAAACGGGCCCACCAGGAGATTGATTGACCCAAGAATGACTTTAAAATCTAAACTGTGTTGACAAATATTGTGTTTTTACTAAACTTTGAAATAAAAATTTGCTAGTTATTACCACAGTGTCGGATCTCATTTATTAGAATTTTATTTTCACACCATCGGGTGTTTGTCTTCATGTATTGCAATGGTGCGGTTTGCGTTTTCTATTCTTACATACATACCTGTACAACATTTTTTGCACATTTCTTTGCTTTGCTTTGTGTCTAACCTCGCTCTTATATGCTCAATGTTTGTGCACATGTATGTGGCTGTTTTAAGTGCAGACAATTTTGCTACCATCACAGTGTGTTTTGTTGACATTACTCTATTCTTATGTGCTGCCTTGTTACAATTTCTTTATTCTTATTTGAATAACTACTAAACAATTAGTATAAAGAATTCATCCAAGAAACTTTTATCTCGATCGCATTCAATCTGAAACGTTCACCTCAAACTGCTAACCCAATGTAGCAAAAAATCTGTACGTGATGGAGCAAATTGGTTACCAGATTTGGATTCAGCGCACCAAAAAACGTAAAAATCAATCGAAACATTAGAGGCAGTTAAAAAAAAAATTATAATTGAAGATAGATGAATTTCTTGATACAGATCTCTAAAATGTGCTGATAGAATAACTTTGCTAACAATGACCGTCACTCACAAGTTTATCCTTTCACCTTCTTCTTAAATAGAATAGGATATCATGATCATGAGTTCTGTGTAACAGTCTTTAAAATAGTTTGAGAACATTGTTAACGCAAGCATAAAGAGTAAACATCAGGGCCGGATTTACCTATACGCCATGTACGCCATGGCATAGGGCCCACAGCCGGCAGGGGCCCACAAAAAAAGAACCAGGTAATTTTTTTTAAACTCAATAAAAAAAAAAAACCTGGTGGCTGCCGCCGCGGGGCCCCCTCTGCTGCCGCGGGGGCCCCGTCTACAAGCTGAAGCGGTGCGGTGCGGTCGGGTCGGGTCTCTCCCTCCCTCCCTGCAGGCTGCGAGAGACGCGAAGATAGAGCATCTCCTCGCGTCTGTGTTAAGCCCGCAGGGGCTGATGGGATTTCCCATCAGCCCCTGCCGGCTTAACACAGACGCGAGGAGCCGCTCTCCCTTCGCGTCTCTCGCAGCCTGCAGCCTGCAGCGAGGGAGGGAGGGAGAGAGACCCGACCCGACCCGACCCGACCCGACCGCTTCAGCTTGTAGACGGGACCCCCGCGGCAGCAGAGGGGGCCCCACGGCGGCAGCCACCAGGTTTTTTTTTTAAATTAAATTTTACTTTAGGCCGGGGGGGGGTAGGACTGGTAATGGGCTATGGGGGGGGTAGGACTGGTAATGGGCTATTGGGGGGGCTGGGGCTGGAAATGGACTGGGGGGGGGTAGGGCTGGTAATGGGCTATTGGGGGGCTGGGGCTGGAAATGGGCGGGGCTGGGCTGGGCTGGGCTGGGCTGGGGGGGGGTTAAGGCTAGAGGTGGGCTGATGGGGTTAGGACTGGTAATGGACTGTGGGCTGTTGGGGGGGCTTAGAACTGGCAATGGGCTATGGGGGGGTTAAGACTGGTAATGGGCTGTGGGCTGATGGGGGCTGTCTGGTAATGGGCTATGGGGGGCGCTAGGACTGGAAATGGGCTGGGGGGTTAAGACTGGAGGTGGGCTGATGGTGTTAGGACTGGTAATGGGCTGTTGGGGGGGGTTAGAACTGGTAATGGGCTTTGGGGGGGTTAAGACTGGTAATGGGCTGTGGGCTGATGGGGGTTGTCTAGTAATGGGCTATGGGGGGCTAGGACTGGAAATTGGCATGGGGTTTAAAAAAGGAGGTGGGATGATGGGGTTAGGACTGGTAATGGGCTGTGGGCTGATGGGGGGGGGTAGGACTGGCAATGGGCTATGGGGGGCTGACTGGAAATGGGTTGATGGGGTTAGGACTGGAAGTGGGCTGAAGGGGGGTTAGGACTGGTAATGGGTTATAGGGGGGGCTTAAACTGAAAATGGGGTGATGGGGGGTTAAGGACTGAAAATGGGGTGATGGGGGGTTAAGGACTGTAAGTGGGGTGATGGGGGGGCTAGGACTGGTATTGGGTTGGGGGGTTGCTAGGACTGGAAATGGGCTGATGGATGGCTAGGACTGGAAATGGGCTGATGCAGGGACTAGAAGGGAATGGATGCTGGGTGAGGCTGGAACTAGAAGGGAGCTGATGTTGGGGGAGGATTAGAATGGGATGGGGCTGGAAGAGTAAAATGGAGAAGGGAAAAATATTTTGTGTGGGAGGGATAAAAAATCTACAATTGGCCGGGTATTGGGAGAGTAAGTGGGGATTGAGGATGGAGGGGTAAAATTTGAGTGGATGAAATAGGAATGAGGAAAGAGCAAAAGGAGAAAGATTAGTATGTTAAAGCAAATGTAGAGAGAGAATGGAAAAAAATCTAGAAGAGAGAAGAAAGGACAAATGGACAGCAGACGATGGAGAGTTAGCAGAAGACACGAAGAAACCAGAAGAAAGTGGCTGGAGCAATTGCAGCTGAAAAAAATGCACAAAAGGTAGAAAAATATCTCTTTATTTTGAATTTATTAATTGGAATATGTCAGCTCTGGTAAATGTGCATCATTAACATCTGCGCTTTGTTTAGTACAAGAGCAAATTAATGTATAGTTTTATTTCTACAGTGTTGTACATTCCAAGTTTGGCTTTTGGGATTCCCAGTTTAATTATTGTCTTCCTATTTCTAAATTGTGATTACTTGTTTGGTGATGGTCTATGTTCTGCATGTGTAACTGAGCTGAGGTGTTCTGTTTATATAATTCCTATTTGACATTGCCACTTGTTCTCTTTCCCCAGTAGGTCATGTATTGTTGTTCTCTGAAATGTATTGGTTTAATATTTGCAGTGTTGCCTTTTGATTGGTAGAGTATGGTGCTTTGTGAGTCCTGGTAGTGCTGTTAGGATACGGCGGGTTTACTATGGGCAGTGTTTGTAGTAGTTCCTAATGTGTCTGGCAGTTGGCACTGGATTATAGTAATGTAGAAATCTTTTAGTCTTTCTTTATCCATACACTCATTAAGAGGCACGTTTACTAAAAGTTAGTATATGGTAACATTATGCAAATATTTATGCAAATGAGGCCCCTTATGCAAATGAGGTCCGCACCCCCCTTGGGCCGCCCCTGCTGGGGGCCCACAATTTTTGTTGGCGTAGGGCCTCACTCAAGGTAAATCCGGCCCTGGTAAACATAGGCTATGAACTGCACAACCATAGTTCATTGTACAGTCAACTATAGGTCCCTGCTGCCACAGCGTAATTTCTGCAACTCTGTAATTATAAATAATTCTGTCATAATCAAGTAAATTTCATCTAATACACTGTAATCAGCTCTTAGTCTGTAATAAGAATTCTAGTGACACCTTGTGTTATGATTAATGACTGTGTTACTTCCCCTTTTTCTTTAATAAAAAGGGCTTCAAGGGAGGAATTCTTTGAATTCAACAGAGGTGGAACTGTGCTGTGTCCATGGACCTTCTGTTTTCCCTCTGAGTTCAAAGAAAGTAGCATTTTGTGTGTGATTGTGTTCTGTGTTACTCTCTGCTTATTTCTCACTGCTTGAGAGCCGTGGTATTGTGGCCAGATCATGGGTATTCTTCAGTGAGTAACTACGTTTTCTCCAGGAACAAGCTGGAAGTCAGTCCTCACATATGGGACTCCCTACACTCCGAACCACAACAGCACCAACAGTGGCCAATCAGGTAGCTGTGAGTTGCAGAAGGTGTGTCCCCGCTGAGAGAATTTGTAAGACCCTAGCATCCAGTGGCACTATCACTCTACTAGCCTGAACACAGAAGGATCAGAGAACAGGAGTTGTCTATACCCTGAAAATATTATGGAGACAGTCCCTGCAGGACTCGCTCTCCAGGCAGCAGCGAGCTGCAAACATGTGAACTGAAGACAATATGGGGCTCTGCAGATTTCCATCACCGGCACAGAACGAATGTTGGCTACCGATGTGGCCACTGCCCTCATGCGATGCGCTTTGATCTGGTGCTCCAAGGAGAAGCCTGCTCACTCATAGGTGAGGGTGAAACAGTCCACCACCCAAGTCGACAAAGTACGCTTGGTCACAGGATGCCCGAGTCTGCTAGGGTCATAGGACATGAAAACCTAAGGTGCTTTATGGTGGCCCCAGGTCATCTGTAAATAGAAAGACAGGGCCCGTTTTTAGTCCAGTGTATGGAGTATGAGCTCCTCTTTGCCGGCATGAGGCCATGGAAAAAAGATGGGAAGTACAGCCTCTTGGTTGAGGTGGAACAAAGATACCCACTTCGGGAGGAACTTGGGGTAAGTGCAGAGCATCACCCTGTTCTTGAAGAACCTGATGTATGGGGAGTCCACCACTAGGGCTTGGAGTCTGCTCACCCTGCGAGCTGAGGTTCAGGCCACTAAGAAGGCCACCTTCCAGGTCAGGTATCGCAAGTGGCATGTAGCCAGGGGCTTGAACTGTGGTCTGGTAAGCTGGGAGAGCACCACGCTGAGGTCCCACTTGATCTTTGACAGTAGAAGGTCCCTTAGAAACTGTTAGACTAAGGGCAGGCTTGAGAAGGGTTTTCCCTTGATCGGGTGGTGGTGAGCAGCTATAGCACTCAAATGCACCCTGACAGAGTTAGATTTCAGCCCGGCGTGGGACAGGTGCATCAGGTACTGGAGTACCAGCTGTACAGGGAAGGAGAAGGGGGTTCTCCTTCCTGTCCGCACACCAGAGGGCAAACCTGCATAGGCCCTTCTTGTAGAGGTCTTTCTGGGGACAGCAGGATCTTGTCAACCTCTGCTGACAGGTTGAGAAGGGCCAGTCCGTTAGCGTCAGCGACCCTAGATTGGGGTGCAAGAGAGAGCCTTCCTCTTGGGTCAGGAGGTCTAGGGCTTGACCCAGGGGGACTGTAAGTGCCACCGACAGCAAGAGAAGCAGGGGAAACCAGGGTTGCCTGGGCCACCTGGGGGCAATCGGTACCACTAATTCCCTCTCGGTCTGGATTTGAACAGGGTCTTGGAAGCCAGAGGAGTCCCTCTGACCATGAGATCAGGAAGACGAATGCTGCTATCCTCTCCAGGTGCGGCTGATGGGAGTAGAAGTGAGCCAGCTGTGTGTTGGCTGGAGAGACAAACAGGTCTATCTTGGGCCAGCCCCAGAGGCAGAAGAGCCCCTCCGCCACTGTGAGGTCGAGATGCCACTCGTGCAGATGCAGGAGTCTGTTAAGTCTGTCCTGGCCCGGTACGTAGACTGCCCACAGGAGCATCTCATTGCACACTGCGAAGGAGAGGAGGGCTACCGCCTCCTGACAGAGGGAGAACAAACCCGTGCCCCCCTGCTTGCTTATATAGCACATCGCGACCTGATTGTCCATCTGAATCAGCACAGGTCTGTCTCACAAGTGGCTGCAGAATGCTCATAGGACTCAGAATATTGGCCAGAGCTCCAGGAGGTTGATCTGTAGCAGGGACTCCTCATGGGATCAGCAGTCATATGTGCAGTGAGCTCTGCAGAGAGTTTCCCACCCCCAGAGGGAGGCATCCATGGTCAGGGTCCTCTGCTGTGAGGGCTCCCAGAAGGGCATTCCGGCCTGGAGGTGGCACAGATCCTGCCACTAGTAGAGGGATCTCGCCTTCTGGCGAGTGATCCTGCCCTGTCCTGGAACCTACTCGTGGCCTGGGTCTACTGAGAACGCAGGCAGTACTGGGCTGTCCGCATGTGTAAGTGGGCTAGGGGTGTAACATGGACCGTGGAGGCAGGCCAGCACCGTCTTGTGGTTTTAGACCTCCCCTGCCAGCTGTCTACTACTACTACTACTACCCTGTCTGATGTGTCCTGCCCTGGCCTGCCCCATATCTAGCTGAGAACCTATGAATTCCAGGTTTTGGACTGGAGAGAGATGTAATTTGGGGTAATTGATGACAAACCCCAGGTGCTGCAGGAGGAGAATGGTACGTTCTGTGGCCTGGCTGGCCTCTGTGGCTGTACCGTCTCTGATGAGCCAGTTGTCCAGGTAGGGAAAATCGAACACCCCTTGTAGGCCCAGATGGGAGGCTACTACTGCTAGGCACTTTGTGAAGACTCTTGGTGAGGAGGCCAGACCGAAAGGAAGTATCCTATACTGGTAGTGAGTGGCACCCTCCAACCATGAACCTTAGGAATTGCCTGTGAGAGGGGTGGATCAGGAAGAGAGTGTATGCATCCTTTAGGTCTAAGGAGCACAGCAAGTCTCCCTGGTGGAGGTAGGGCAGCAGTGTTCCAAGGGAGAGCATCTTGAACTTCTCCCTCACCAGCAACTTGTTCAGGTTTCGGAGGTCCAGAATGGGCCTGAGGCCCCCAGTTCTTTTGGGAACAAGGAAATATCTGGAGTAGAAGCTCTTTCCCCAAAGGGCTCTACTGCCTTGTCCCTGAGTAGACCTAGAGGGTCTGAGAGCAAGAGGGTCTGGTGAAGGAGAGGTCACACTGGCTCTCCTGGAAAATACCTTGGTGGGGTCTGCTGGAAGCGGAGGTAGTAACCTGGAGCACCCACTGGTCGGAAGTGACCTTGGCCCACTTGTGGGCGAAGAGTTCCAGGCGGCCCCTTGTGAGCTGGTGAGGGTCTCCCGGGGGGGGGGGGGGAGGGAGGCCCTGCCCTGCCCTGGGAGTCAAAAGTTCCCTTCAGGCTGAGCCGGGGTCGGGGCTTGCGGCTTTGGGGCTTTTGGCCTCCTGGGTCCGTGATCCTGGCCTTTAGACAGGGGTCCCTGAGGCTGTTAGCCTGAGAAGGCTTGGTAGTGGTGACTGGTGGAAAGGCCCCTTTTTCTTCGAGAAAAGTGGCCGTTTCCCCAATGTTTTCTTTTGGGGGAGGGCAGAGGTTTTCTTTGAAAGCCTCTGCTGGGTCACCACCTCAGCCTCTATTTCGGCCATCTTATCATCCATAGGTTTTCCAAACAGGTTCTCCCTGGTAGATGGGACGTTCAGCAGCTTTTCCTGGACCCATTGCTCGAGGTCAGAGGTCTGTAGCCAAACCTGGCACCAAGCACAGATGCCCACAGCCGTGGTTCAGGCTGCAGCCTCGAAACCATCATAGGCAGCCCGGGACAAGAGCTTGGAACATTCGTTTACGTTTACGTTTATTTGGACTTTATATACCGCCCAACACTAGTAGTACCTGGGCGGTTTACAATGCAAGTTAAAACAACTTAAAACAGTTTCTTAAAAACAGTTTAAAATGGCTGGAAAGAGAAAAGGAACGCCAATAAAACAGACAGGAAAGAAGAGAAAAAGGATAGACAAGAAAGAACGAACCATGATTGCAGAAGTTGGTGTCAGGAGGATAAAGGGGAGGAGGTAACAGGGGGGGGGACTGGGGATGGCAGGTCGAATGCGAGACTGAAGAGGTAGGTTTTGAGTTGCGATTTGAATGTGTGATAGGACTCCTCTGCGCGGAGTGAGGAAGGGAGTGAGTTCCAGAGGCTGGGAACTAGGAAGTAGAAAGCAGAAGTACGGGTAGAGACAAGGTGAGCCTGGGAAGGTGAGGGAAGGGCAAGGCGGTTGGAGTGTATAGCACGAAGTAGACGGGGGGGAGGGCGAAAATGTATCTGGTCAGAGAGGTAAAGGGGAGTGCCAGTGTGAACCGCCCTATGTGTAAGGATGAGAATTTTGTATTGAGCACGGAAAGAGATAGGCAACCAGTGATAGCGGAAAAGAAGCGGGGTGACATGGTCAAAACGTGAGGCATGGGCAAGAAGACGGACAGCTGAATTTTGAATACGTTGAAGACGAGACAATTGGGATTTGGGTAAACCGACAAGGACAACATTACAATAGTCAAGACGGGACATCACAAGGGAAAGGAGAAGGGTAGCTAAGGCGGAGGGGGACAGAAAAGGACGGATAGAGCGAAGTTGTCTAAGTGTAAAGAAAGAGCGTTGGATGATGGAGGAGATGTGATCCTTAAAAGAGAGAGAGGGATCAAGTATAACACCGAGATAGCAGAGTGAAGAAACAAGAGAAATAGGTTGTGAAGGGAAGGAAGGGGCACAAGAGGGAGAGGGACCCCCAAACGTGAACCAGATGGCATGGGACTTAGAAGGATTCACTTGCAGAAAGTTAGAAGAGAACCAGGTGGCAATAGCAGCAAGACAAAGATTGAGGGGAGTGATGTCTGGGGAAGCAGAGTTAGTACGGTGCAAGAGGAAGATATCATCCGCGTAATAGTATGCGGAGATACCGAACTGTTGGACTAGAAGAGTGAGGGGTGCCAGGAAAATATTAAAGAGAAGTGGTGCGAGAATGGCAGCAAGCAGGGCCTGGAACCACTGAAGGGGTTCTCCAGCGAGTCCTGCCGAGAACCCGGCAGCTCAACATGGATCCCTGGAAGCATGGAACTCTGGAAGCCTCTCTGCCCGGGGGGGGGGGGGGGACAGAAGAGTAATTCTTCTGCCTCTTCAGCTTTTGAATAGAGGACTCCACCACCATGGAGTTGTGTGGGAGATGGGATTTTTGGAAGCCCGGGCTCTTCTTGATGTGATAGATGGTATTGAGGCATCAGCTGACCACCAGCACCGAGACTGGGGTTTCCCACATCCACAGGAGAAGCTGCTCGAAGACAGGTTGCACCGGCACCGACAGTGCCTCCTTTGGTGGGGACTCATACTGGAGGATCTCCAGTTCTTCAGTGCGTGGATCCTCCTCCAACTTGGTCGGGACCGAGAGGGCCCGGGCCATGTCCCAGACAAAGCCGCGGAAGACCACGTCTCGGTGCTGAGAGGTCTCGGGTGAGGTCTCGATGTCGGTCTCCCAGTCAGAGCAGGGGCGTCTTGAATAGTCCAAGACACGGGCTGCCCGTGCCTTGAGGCCCACCCTGAGGAACCGAGGTCCCCAGGTAGGTCAGACTCCCAGAAACTAGCCGGGGAGGACAGGATTCCTGAGGATAAGTGCCGGGACCTTGATCAGTGTCAAGGACTCACCTGAGGCCGATGGCGCTCGGGGCCTGTCTCTATGGCTGGGGAAAACACTGCAGTCGGGGGTCTGGTCATCGGGGCAGATGATACAGATGAACCTGACATCATTGCTTATTGCATGGCCAGGATGGCAGAGATATTTTGCTCCAGGGCCGCCATTCTGGCCTCGATGTAAGAAGGCTCTGCAGCTTTTGGCGTGGGCACCGAGGGTCTCGGGCCTGGCACTGGCACTCTTGCGAATGTGTCCTCGAGGAGGGCCATGGGCTCAGGGAGCCTCGCACAATTGCCACCAGCTGTGGACTGCTGCTTAGAGACTTTAGGAGGGTGCTGCTTGGAGTCGCCCAAGTCCTGCCACGGGACCTTGTCAGGTTTCACCAGTGGAACCTTGACTGGCTTTGAGGATTTTTTCTTTTTCTTGCCAGGGTCTGGCGTCTTGATGGAGGAGCTGCCACCGTGGGACTTC
This sequence comes from Ichthyophis bannanicus, assembly GCA_033557465.1. Lineage (NCBI taxonomy): Eukaryota > Metazoa > Chordata > Amphibia > Gymnophiona > Ichthyophiidae > Ichthyophis > Ichthyophis bannanicus. Next base: position 73,331,884 of record CM066032.1, read on the forward strand.
AAAGATGCCCGGGCCTCATGGGGGGTGCTTGACTTGGGGCTGTGTCAGGGAAGCCGGGGCTGAGCTGGACTGCAGGAACAACTCTGACCTTTTCTTGTTGGTTCTCGGAGTCATGGCCTGACACAGGTCACAGGTGGTACTGCTGTGGTCCGGACCGAGGCAGTGCAAGCAGCAGTCATGGGTGTCTGTAACAGACATCATTTGACTGCAGCGGTCACATTTTTTGAACCCATGAGAGATATGGTAGGAGACACCCCGGGCAAAAAAGGGTGTGAACGCCAGTCAAGGCAAGCCTCGAAGAAAAAGAAGGGAAAGCCGAGGACGGCGTCAGGTACAGCATCAGCTTGAGGTGGGAAGAGGAACCAATACGCAAACCAGAACCCCCCCCCCCCCCCCCAGGTTTAAGATAATTTTTGAGGATTTTTCCGGGGAAAGAGGACAAGCGTCCATTGGGCTCCATGGAAAAAAGGAGATTGAGCAAGATGGCACCCTTGGGTGAGAAGGGGACCCCACATGCGTGGTAGCATTCCCAAAGGCTTTCTTTGAAAGCAGGGAACATACTCCGTGCAGGCTCTGTCGGCGCCAACAACACACATATGTGAGGACTGACTGATGGGCCTGATGCCAAAGTGGAGGGGCCACGACCCTCTCCCAAGCCCAGCCTTGGCTACTTCCCTACTGCAAAAGCAAATGGCCATGGTTCTTAAACGTGGACAAGTGTTCTGACAAACAGAAGGAAGAAGTAGAATCCACCAGCAAACAAGAAAAAACAATTCGGTAAAGCAGAAATGCTAGAGAATTACTTCAGAAACCACAGTACATCAAAACCCAACGTAGTGGTTAGGGAAACATGAACTCCAGCTTAAAGAAGAGAGAGTGATAAATGCAGCACAGGACAGTAGAGTGCGAATAACATGATTCACGGCCAGCATAGAAAAAAACAGTAAAACAAATGCATATTTTGCCATACTGAACTGGAAGTAGTTACTCACTAGGTGTGGCATAGTAATCTCAGGTGGTCTTTATGCAGAAATGCACAGTACAAGAGCATATCTCATCCACTGGAAACTATATAAATGCAATAACCCTGCTGCATTATAAAACACTGAGACCACAACCCTGATAATGAAGAAGTTGTTAGGATCACCTGGAACATTTCGTTCCCACTAATAAAAAGCTCAAAGCAAGAAAATCTGACATTATAGTAAAGCAGGAAAATACAAAAGTCACCCTATTAATAGAAGTGTTGGTACCATGCGACTAATCTACACTGCGTGTGGAGAAAGAGATCCTCAAGCACTAACCAGTGCAAGCAGAGACCAAGACAAAGTGGCGAAAGGATACAGAAACTGCCCCAGCCGTATCAAGTACCACCAGCCTGATTAAAAAAGGAGTTCCAAGTGAATCTTGATAAGTTGCTGACACATATGAACTCCAGATGGAGGCATTCTTTGGCAGAATGCAAGTACTGAGATAAACTTCAACAGTACATCTGAGAGAATAAATCAGCACCAACATACCCTGGATTAGGAGTGAGGTTCAAGCCTGTCATGGTATGCAGAAAACCACCCAGCTGGAGACATTACCCCAAGAGATTCCCATGTCTGGAAACAGTGTACAATGAATTTTTCGATATTATTGACAACATTCCACTACTACTTATACAAATACTGGAGTGGAGGAGTGGCCTAGTGATTGGGACAAGGTACTTCAGGCCAGAAGGTCAGGGGTGCAAATCCTACTAGAGGACAGCAACCTTGGGCTGGAAGGACTGGGGTTTCTAGTCCCCCAGGTGCTCCTTGTGGTCTTGGGCAAGCCACTTAACCCTCCATAGCCCATGTCCCCTGTAAAATAGTTATCTCCAAGTTATAATGCCCTGTTCAATGTAATTTCAGTTTGTTCAATGTAAACCATACTGATGCAGAATAGCATGGTATATAAGAGAATTAAAATAAATAATCATTTTATAGTGCTACGAGGCGTACCCAGCACTGTACGAGACAGTCCCTGCTCATCACAGCTTACAATCTAATCAAGACAGACCACGCAACAACAACTGGGGACTAGGGTAATTCAAAGGGAATGGCAAGATACAGATAGGTGATAAGCAGGGGAATAAGAGGATCAGGATCCAAACACAGCTTGAAGAGATGGGTTTTTAGCCTGGACTTAAATAGGGCCAGAGAAGGAGCCTGGTGTACTAACTTGGGTACTTTTTTCCAATCATGGAGCAGCAAGGCAGAATGAATGAAGTCTGGGCTTGGCAGTGGCAGAGAAGGGCAGAGATAAAAGGGAGTTCCTGAGGAGGGGTGTAGGGAGTGATAAGAGATGAGGACCATCAGTTGTATGGGGGCAGCCACTCCACCATTTGGGCCACACATGGGCCCCATAGTCGGGCATAATTTCCCAGTCTTGCCCACTTAAAACCATGAAAGAACTGGAGACACTCCAGGTGGTTAGACAGCAGTAAGAAACCTTCTGCCCACTTCGTGTGAATGTGAGTTGTCAGCGTAATATATGCTTCTTTGATAAAGCTGTGCTTTTCAAATATCAACACAACAGTGACCATTCCTAAGAACACCCTTCACCTAACCTTAGTTTAAATAATGTCAATGTTTTTCTGTTCAAAATGTTATATTAAGAGTGCCTTGAACATACAAGATAACACTAGCAAATCAGAATACACATGCTAACTAATGACGTCCATTCCATTCATTTGTGAACACTAGGATGGCCTGCAGTGGAGTGGAGGAGACACCTAGTGGTTAAAGCCGTTGCCAGAATCCCACTGATACTCCTTGTCATATTAGAAAAGCCACTTAACCCTCCATTGCCTCAAGTACAAACTTAGATTGTAAGCCCTCTGGGGACAGGGAATTGCCTACTGTACCTGAATGTAACTTGCCTTGAAGTACTACTGGAAAGACGTTATCTAACTTCTATATAAACAGTACTCCCCAAAGAAGAATCTTGTAGCCCACAACTGGCAGCTGGAGGGCAATGACATAGGTAGTGTTGCACCTATTCAGCCCACACATCCTCTGCTGCTCACATTCTCAACCCTCCGTACCTTCTCCACCTCCTCTTAACTTACCTACCCTCTTCCTCCACTGTGTGCATGTCCCCACCTCTCCTGTCTTCTTCTCTCTCACCCTGATCCCTGCTTCACTTTTCCTTGATCCCAGGCTAAGGTGCAAGATCATCTGTTATCCCTCCTTCCTCTAGTGCAGTACAGAATTCCGTTCTGCTCCTCCTTGATCCCAGGGCCCACAACAGCTCAGCAGCACCATTGCTAGACCCAGGACTTGCAGCAACACAGGGGGCTTGGTTTCTCCTGGCTTCGGTCCACCCTTGCAGCAGCAGGAGGAGATGATGACTCTCGTTCAAGTCAGTATCTCTCTTACATTGGACTTGATACAGCAATGAGAGGATGCCATGACAGTGACAATATTAATTCACATTATAGCACTGATGGACCCTCATCTGCACGCCCCTCCCTCCTTTCAGTTCTGCACACAACAGCTAAGGCTCCAACAATGGGGAGTGAGAGGATGAGCATAGCAAAGAGAGAGTTGGTTTCTAAGTATGAGGCAGAGGGTCATTTTGGCCAGTTGAATGGGACTCTTATTTATTTATTTATTACAAGTTCTTATATACCGCACTATTCGGCATCAGCGCGGTTTACATTATAACATAAAGACCATAACAACAAGCTGTTTGGTTTACATCGAACAGGAGTACAAACTTGGAGAACCGGGGTAAACTATATACAAGAGATAATTACATAGAACAGAATAGAGTCTTAATAATATCAAGAACGGCATGGTGTGTTCATGAGTGGGTCACTTCCTCTGGTTCAATTGCTGGTAGGGTAGTATTGAAGGAAGAGGTGGTATTTGAGTGCCTTCCTGAACTGGAGTAGGTCAGTAATGGCCCTTATGTCGGAGGGTAGAGCGTTCCAGCATTTGGGTACATAGAAACTGAAGGCTCTGTTTGAGGTTGTCATGTTGCACTTTGTCAACGCCTTCGAGGTTGTCAGTAGGTTTACGGCTGATGTTCTTCTGGATCTGTTGGGGGGTACAGTGTGAATCAGATCTGTGAGTGAGGAGGATGAGATACCCTTGATTGCCTTGAATGATAGGACTAGGGTTTTAAAGATGATCCTCCCATGGATGGGGAGCCAGTGAAGCTGTTTAAGAATGGGAGTTACGTGGTCGCTTCTGGAGGCTCCGTAGAGGACTCTTGCTGCGGCATTCATGGCCATCTGTAATGGGCTAAGAGTGGATTGAGGGAGACCTTGTAATATGGCATTTGCAAAGTCGAAGTGTGGCAGGATTAGTGCTTGGTATATGGTTCGGAAGTCATCAGGGTCCAACATGGAGCGCATATGCCTAAGCGAGCGTATTTTGAAGTATACAGCTTTGACTATGTTATTTATGTGATGTTTCATATCCAGACGTTGGTCCAATGTAACTCCAAGGTATCTTATTGTTTCTTTAGCTTGTAGGTCAGCTTCCTTGACACTGACGTGGGCTGGAGGGGTGAAGTTGGGGTCTTTGGAGATGAAGAGCACCTCTGTTTTTTTATGTTGAATGCGAAGGTTTTGTGATTGGAGCCACTCTGAGACCGAATTGAGGCAGTCTACCAACGGTGCCAGGTCTAATTGAGTTGTGGAGAAAGGCATATATAAGAGAATGTCATCTGCGTATATCAAGCAGTTGACTTTGAAAGATCTTATGATGTCGCAGATGGGCTGCATGTATATGTTAAATAGTAGGGAAGACAATGAGGAACCTTGAGGCACACCTTGCTTTTGATGGAAGCGTTTTGACTCTTCTGTACCGGACTTCACATATTGCCATCTACCATCCAGATAAGAGTTGCACCATTCTAATGCACTGTTGCAGATACCTTTCTCTTTCAATCGTCCGAGGAGAATTTCGTGGCTTACCGAGTCGAACGCCGCAGCGATGTCTAAGAAGACGAGTACAAATCCTTGTCGGATGTTGTTAATGCCTGTGATAATGTCGTTGAATAGGTTCGTGAGAAGGGTCTCGACCCCATGATATTCTCTGAACCCATGTTGGCAGTGATCTAGGGGAGCTGTGGTGTCTATATGATCTTGGATTTGCCGTTGTGCCTCCTTCTCAATTATCTTGGCTAAGAGGGGAATGCTAGCTATAGGCCTATAAGATTCGACCTTTTGCGGGTCTAGCTTGGGGTTTTTCAAAAGTGGCCTGATGGAAGTCTGCTTGAGTGCTGCAGGGAAGTACCCTGTTGTGAATGAGAGGTTCATTAGATTTGCAATGAAGGGGCTGAACGCACAACGTAGCTCCTTAATCCAAAAAGCTGGGCATGGGTCCGTTTGTGCAGTGGAGGTATTGAGAGATGCTATGGTGTCCTCGATGCATTTAGTGGATGGTGTAGAGAAGTTATTTAGTGGGGTTGCATTCGTTGGTTCTTGGAACGGGACTGTTGACACCTTGTTAGTTTGCACTATCTTGGATTGCATGTAGTCAGCGAATTTCTGTGGATGAATCTCACTGTGTTGTTCGGGAGAAGGTTCCTTTGAGAGGGATTTGACCAGGTTGAAGAGGTCACGTGGTTTATTCAGTGATCTCTTTAAATCAGCCACCACTGCCATTTGTACTGGACAGCAAAAACCACAGTACACCAAAGTTTACAATCGGACACAAAATAATTCTCAAAATGATTCCGTTAAAAATAAAAAGTCTCTTAAAAAGGTTGAGTAAGTTGGCTTATTTATTAATTAGTCTTCAGAAATGTTATGCTTCTCATTGGGTGGTATGAAATCCAGTTCACACTTCTTTACTCAACTAGGCATTGAACCATCTGGTCCCCCTAACAAATGCCCGTTATTACTGAACACAAGCCTTGGCTTATCTGTCAGATGCTGTGGCTGTATGTTTTATCGTCTACATTTACTTTTAAATGTGCCAATACAAAATGAAAGTTCTACAAACCCCAAGAGTAGGTCCAAATCTCCTCATGAACTGGAATTAATTTGGCAATATGGAAGCCCACACTGAGAAAGCCATCATCCAGGGTCTTCAAACGTCCACTTCTTGCCATCTTTCACCTCCCCCTTCTCCGGCCCTTTTTTTTTCTTTTTCCAGCATGACCCCGATTCATTTTGCAATGCATGGATGCATCACTGCCCGAAAAGGAGGTGGCCGCTGTTCAAACACACTTCAAAACAGTTAAGCTGCCTTTCTTTCCAATGCACTGCAACATGGACAAACAGGCGGTAACGTGGTGTAGGGACAACAGAAACAAAAAAGATGACACCAAATGCCAGATGGAGAAAACTGAACTGGAGGTGTGAATGGAGAGTGCTGAAAAATGATGCCTGCAGGCAAATTGCCTCTCTTTAAGCTCAGGAGGCAAGGGAGAGCTCAAAAAAGTCAATACAGGAAGGCAACGTGAGAAATCAATGGCTTTATCTATAGCTTTATAGCAGGGCTGGTATGAAAACAATCAGTGGATCTAGTTCAAGTCTTCCCTTCTCTTTTGTTTTTTTCCTTCTTCCCAATGCTTAATCCTTTTACTTAGCAGAACACACACGAAAGCAAGCCCTAATGGTGCAATTTTTTATAATTTATAGTCATGGTTTCTTTGTGATTTCTAAATATACTGCCCTAGTACACTGTATCAGTGCGACTGACAATATAAAAACCAAACCCAAGATTAAAATAGGAGAAAGAAATTAATAAGAGAAAGTGAAAAGGTAAAGATTATTTATGAAACATTGACAGTTTGCTTTTTCTTTTTGGCAAAATGAAGTACAACTAAAAACATACCAACTAAATACTTAAACTCATGCCCTGTACAGGTTCTCAGTGCCAGCCCAAGGGTATCTGACATCTTAGGCGAACCTTCAGCTGTGTGCCCCACTCCCAGGGCAACTCAAGGCTCTATGTCCCTACCACTTATAGTCCAGCATTTTGCCTTCCCTACTCCCAAGGTGTCAGCATTTGCCCCTCCCTAGTCCCCGCCCCCTCCCAAAGTTGTCCAGCATCTCATCTCTCATTGTCTACCTTCCATAGTCCAGCATCTTCCCTTCCGAAACCCTATGTGGCCAGTATGCGCCTTTTCCTACCCCATGTCCGACATCTCCCCTTCCCTTCTCCTTATGTCCAGGATCTCCCTTCCCCTCCCTACTCCCTCCCAGGTGTCTGGCATCTCCCTCCTCTTTCCTCCTCCCTGTGTGCTTGTCACTGCTACCACCATCTTACCTATGCCCGAGCCCAAAGCTCAATAAAATGAGTCAGCACACTGCCGCTTCCCACCCCTCTCCCACCTAAGCTTCTTGTTGGGGGAGAGGATGGGGCATGGCAAGGCTTGCATGTGCGCCTGTGCTCAAAGCCCTGTGCAGCTCTAACAGTGGCAATTAAGTGTTGCTTGCCTGCTGTGTAATTGCCCTCCCACCCCCCCAACAAAATTCTGCTACTCTACACAAATGCCTAGTCCACTGCAAGGAAAGAAAATTATCTGGTATGTAAACTTTTTCCTTCCTAATCCTGCTAGACCTGTCCAAACGAGTGGGATGTGCCCTCTTGTAGGGAGGATGTGGTAAAAGCTGTTAGTGTAGCTTTGTTTAAAAGAAGTTTGGACAAGTTCCTGAAGGAAAAGTCCATAAACCATTATTAAAGTGGACTGGGGAAATCCACTACTTACCACTGGGATAAGCAGCATGGAATCTGTCTACCTTCTGATAACCTGGCCACTCTTGGAAACAGGATATTGGGCTTGATGGACCTTTGGTCTGACCCAATATGGCATTTCTGAAGTTCTTATGTTAAAGCAGTCAGGACCCCAGGTGGGAAGAAGACAACACTATGGCCATAACAGCCAAAGGCACAATCAGCTCCAGCTCCCACATGCAACTAGTAGTGTTACACAAAGGTGCTCATTGATGACCAAGTATCTGACTTTCATATATTATGTCTTTTGGAAATACCAAGGTGGTCTTCAGAAGGATCCTCGCCCTCCACAAGGAGAAGCTCCCCTTCCTCTTCAGACTCACCCTCCGAGGCAAAATAGTCCTCATCAGCATCCAACCAACCCCCAAAGGAGATAAGGCTGGGCTCCTGGAGGAGTGCTGGGGTGAAAGGACAGGACAGGCTTACTTAGTCCATTGAGTGTCCATGGCCCCAGACCATCTGCGAATGCAGTTGCCAAGCAGTTAAAAAGACCAACAGCAGCCCATGAGTGACCTCTGCAGCTGCTGCTCAAAACCAACAGACATGGCCCCCTGTGACTCCAAGAAGCCCAAGGGAGTCTGCTGCCCTGAGCCCCCTGCATGCTCTTCCAAGAGAGCTGCCTGCCCCATGAGCAGAAGAGATGTGGAGGACGCAGATAAGGCCTCAGAACCAGCACTGGCTCCAGATGCGCCCGACAGGCTTGATCCAGTCCTGGGTTTACCCCATTGCATGCATGGAGATGTAGTTCTGAATTCCCTATTGCACTCCATAAGAAAAGCAAGACTACATGTCCCTGCATGCAATAGGGTAAACCCAGGACTGGATCAAGCCTGTCGGGCGCATCTGGAGCCAGTTGGCAACCTTAGCCCTGAGCTCCCTGTGGGGATTCTCCAAAAAAGGAGTTGACCCTATATGTACCATAGGAGACACAGCATCAGGCACATGGCATACATTCAAGACTCCACATGGCTGAAAAGAAAAAAAAAAGAAAAAGAAAACAAAGAAACAGTATAGGCCATGAAAAGGGAACCACCCAAAAAAAAAGGCAGTGCCGTGGCGAAAAGGGGTTCCTAAAAAGGGAATCCCAGCACCTGAAAGGCCGATTGGAGAAACCAGAACTTGGGGGCCCCACTGCCTGAATATTTTTAATCTGCTTTATACAAACAGAAAAGAGAGCCAAATACAGCTCAGTATAAATGAATGGGCTAAAAAGAATTAGAAAATTTTCAGAAAATGCTTGCATGCGAATAAGGGACAGCAAGAGGGAAAGAGTGCCTGTGCCCAACTTACCAATCCCCCTCACGGGCCCCATGAGGTTCTCCTACATCTCTTTGGCCCACCAGTGCTGGGGGGGGGGGGGGACATTTATGTGAACGGGGCAGTTGTCAGCTTCAAGAGCAAGGGCATACCCATGCTCTGAGCAATGTTGGGCCTACCAGATTCAATCACAGTGACCACAGTATGGGCCAGGAGAGTCAGGCCTATCTCCGCTTTTGCACCAGTCCACATACCTTATCCCCTGCTGGAGACAGAGGGGATATATTCAGCGGCAGTGGCTAACATGGTTTCAGCGGCAATCCGTCACCACAAAACTTAAACTATCAGAGGGATATATACTGGGTTACAGGTGGAGATAGGGATATGTATATAGTTTACCCTGTGCAATTCATCTGCATATGTATATAGTTTACCCTGTTCTCCAAGTTTTCCAACATTTCCTGTTCAATGTAATGACCAGACATTTGTTTATTGTCGGATTTTGTTTGTTCTATGTAAACCGCGCTGATCGCAAATAGTGCGGTATATAAGAAACATAAATAAATAAATAATAAATAAAATAAATAAATATACAACTTATGTCATTCGCATACAAGTGATATAGGACGTTGTGGGAGCTGATGATATTGCAGATGGGTTGAATGAACAGGTTAAACAAAAACACGGATACTGCTGATCCTTGTGGTTCCCCTTGAGTTATATCAGTTGGAGTGGCAACTATCCCATTTATGCATACTTGTTGTTGCCTCGAAGTTAGATATGAGGAGAACCATTTGAGGGTAGTGTTACATAAACCAATTGCTTGAAGTTGGAGTAGTAGTGCTTTATGTGGCACTGAGTCAAAAGCCACTTTTACATCAAGGAAAAGGAAGGTAAATCCTTGACTGGGTTTCCCGGTGCCCAGCATAAGCATGTCAATGATTATGGTGATAAGATATTCAACACCATGGTTGGTTCTAAATTCATGCTGTTGTTGATCAAGGGGGGCATGTGTGTCAATGTAGTCCTGCAATTGCATCTGGACTTCTTTCTCAATTATCTTGGCTAGGAAGGGTAAGCTAGAGATGGGTCTGTATGAGCTTGGTCTGGTCTGGTCCAGTCTTAGGTTCTTGAAGATTGGGGGTATGGTTGCTCGCTTAAGTTGCTTTGGTAAGTAGCCTTGGGAGAGGGAGCAGTTTATGATATTTAAGATTACTGGGGCCAGCTCCATGTAGTTTGATTTGATCCATCCTACTGGGCATAGATTGAGCTGGGAAGTTGTCATATTGAGACCTGTCATGATACGCATGTATGACTCAGGGAATTTATGGGGAGTTTCAAAACTTTTATCAGGCCCTCAGAAGGGTCATGGGGGATATATCACTAGAGGTTTATCTGGCTACTTTCAACCTGCCCAGGCTTGAGAAGGCAGAGGCTGAGCAGTTGAGTAGACCGATAAGTGAAGACAAGATAAAAGAGGCAAAGTTCTCCCCAAGGGTAAAGCGGCCGGAAAGGATGGCTTTCCCTCAGAATTTTATCATCTATTCAAGGAGGAACTACCACCCCTCTTGGTGAGGATTTTCTCGGGAGCCTTTAGGAGGGTTCCCTGCCTGACTCCATGGCACAGGTCAATCTGATAGAACTACACAAAGAGGGAAAGCCTAAGGATCAATGTGGTAGTTATCACCCCATAGCGTTGATCAATTGTGATGCTAAATTGTTTGTGAGGGTCCTGGCAAAGTGGCTGGAGAAGGTGCTCCCCCTTCTCATTCATCCTGATCAGAAAGGTTTTACTGGGGGCATATCAGAATATTGGATAGTTACAACAAAACAAATTGTGATATGGTGCTGGAAGATGAGACCCCCAGGTCAGAAGGCACTCAACTAGCTTCTGGGGAAGAGCTGAAGACTTTTCAGAGTAAAGCCAGCATTTATAATGTGGTTGGATCAAAGCCCTCGGGAAGTCTGACTGCTGATGTAGCTGTGCATGAAATGAGAGTCAGAAGCTGTAAAGATGTCTTACACATTGGAACATGGAACGTACGAAGCATGAACCAAGGGAAGTTGGAGGTGGTCAAGAATAAAATGGAACGTGTACAACTTGATCTGTTGGGTGTCAGCGAACTGAAATGGACTGACATGGGGCACTTTGCATCAGATGATCACATGGTCTACTATGCTGGAAATGAAAGACAAAGAAGAAATGGTGTTGTATTTATAATTAAGAAGAAACTTGCAAGAACTGTAATGAAATACAATGCAGTCAGCGAACGCTTAATCTCTATTCGTCTACGAGGATTGCCTATCAACACAACTATAATTCAAGTATATGCCCCAACAACAGCTACAGAAGAGAATGAAATTGAAGAGTTCTATGAACAAGTACAAGCTGAACTTGACAGAACAAGCAAATAGGATATCCTGATAGTCATGGGTGACTGGAACGCAAAAGTTGGCAACAAAGAAGAAGGCAAAGTAGTTGGTAAATATGGACTTGGCAACAGAAATGAAGCTGGAGAAAGACTGATAGAATTCTGCAAGACCAATGATCTATTCATCTCAAACACCTTCTTCCAGCAACACAAGCGGCGACTGTACACATGGACTTCACCGAATGGATTATATAAAAATCAAATTGACTACATATGTGGAAGTCAACGATGGAAAAGCTCTGTAACATCAACAAAGACAAAACCTGGAGCTGACTGTGGTACAGATCATCAACTACTAGTATGCAAACTCAAGTTAAAGTTGAAAAAGAGCAAACCACTCATGAATGCAGCAAAATATGACCTTGAGAATATACCACTGGAATTTAAAGACTGCCTGCAAAATCGATTTGCTGCTTTAGATACAAATGGCAGAGCTCCGGAAGAGTTATGGAATGACATCAAGAAGGTTGTGTTGGAAGAAAGCGAGAAGTCTCTACAAAAGGTGAAAAAGCAAAAACGGCCAAAATGGATGATGGAAGAAACTCTGAAAATTGCCCAAAAACGCAGAGAAGCTAAAGCCAGAGGAGAAAGAAAGACAATCGCAGAACTCAACAGAGATTTCCAACGTGCAGCAAGAAAGAACAAGGAAAAGTACTACAATGACACTTGCAAGGAAATAGAAGCAGAAACTATTAGAGGAAGAACAAGATCGGCTTTCCTAAAGCTACGAGAGTTAAAGAAAAAGTTCCAGCCTTGAATTAGAATGTTACAAGATGCTCAAGGTTCTATGTTGAATGATGCTGAGAAGATCAAGAAAAGGTGGAAGGAATATACAGAGTTTTTATATGATAAAGATCAAGTGGACCAATAGCCGTTTCAACCTGTACCTTATGATCGGGAACCATTGGTGATGAAAGAAGAAGTTGAAGCAGCATTGAAAGCCTTACCAAAGAACAAAGCACCAGGCATTGATAGCATTCCCATAGAAGTATTGCAGCAATCTGATGCAGCTGTTACCGTACTCACAAGGCTCTGCCAAGAAATATGGAAGACAACATCATGGCCAACTGACTGGAAAAGATCTGTGTTTATACCAATACTAAAGAAAGGTGATCCAACTGACTGTGGAAATTATCGCACAATCGCTCTGATCCCACATGCCAGCAAGATTCTACTGAAGATTATTCAAAAGAGACTACAACCATACCTGGAACAAGAACTACCTGAAGTGCAAGCAGGGTTCAGGAAAGGGCGAGGAATGAGAGACATCATTGCGGATGTGAGATGGATCCTTGAAAAGACTAAAGAATACCAAAAGGATATCTATTTGTGCTTTATCGACTATAGCAAGGCTTTTGACTGTGTAAACCATGAGAAACTCTGGGCCACATTAACAAGCATGGGTATACCAAAACATCTGATCGTTCTCTTGTGCAATCTGTACATTGATCAAGAAGCAATAGTTCGAATGGAACAAGGAGAAACAGAATGGTTTAAAATAAGCAAAGGTGTAAGACAAGGCTGCATACTTTCCCCCTACCTGTTTAATTTATATGCAGAACAAATCATCAGAGAAGCAGGATTGTATGAAGACAACAGAGGTGTGAAGATTGGTGGAAGACTCATCAACAACCTTCGCTATGCTGATGATACCATATTACTGGCTGAAAGTGAAGATGATCTGAAACATTTGCTTCTCACAATCAAAGAACATAGTCTCAAAATGGGCCTGCACCTTAATGTAAAGAAGACAAAGATTATGACAACTGGCATAATCAAAAGGTTCATCGTTGAAGGAGAAGAAATTGAAATTGTGAACAACTTTAACCTACTTGGATCAACTATCAATAAAGAAGCAACAAGCAGTCAAGAAATCAGACGACGCATTGCTCTTGGCAGAAAGGCTATGAAAGACCTAGATAAGATTCTCAAGAGCAGAGATGTCTCTCTCGATACAAAGATTCGACTTGTTCAAGCCATGGTATTTTCAATAACATCATATGGATGTGAAAGCTGGACAGTGAAAAAGATAGACAGGAAGAAAACTGATGCCTTTGAATTATGGTGCTGGCAGCGAATACTGTGTATACCATGGACTGCCCGAAGAACAAACCAGTCGGTATTAGAGGAGATCAAACCTAAGCTTTCTTTAGAATCTCAGATGACAAGACTTCGACTTTCATACTTTGGACACATCATGTGAAGAGAGAGATCATTAGAGAAAGACATTATGCTTGGCAAGATAGGTCAACGCAAAAGAGGAAGGCCAGCAATGAGATGGATCGATACAATAACAGCAGCTACGGGTACCAGTCTGTCAACAATGAGCCGCCTGACTGAAGACCGAACACAATTTAGGATAGCTATCCAGAGGGTCGCCATGAGTCGACTCCGACTCGATGGCACTTAACAACAACAACATCAGAATATTTGACAATGTACTCTGGGCAGTGGATCTGATGCATGTGCTCGTGCAACAACAGGAGCCAGCCCTGTGTGTAACACTGGATGAAGTAACATTTTCAATAGGGTGGAGTGAGGATTCCTTCTGGCTATGTTGGCTAAATTTAATTTGGGAAGGGGGTTCATTTATGGGATCCGGGCTTTGTACTCTGCCCCAACAGCAAGGGTGCCTATTAATGGAGACTCTTCTGATATTCCGCCTTTATACGGGGATGAGGCAGGGGTGTCCCCTCTTATCCATGCACTTTGGTATAGTTATTGGAGCCTTCACGGCCAGAATTCAACAAAATGCAACTATATGCCCCATTTGGGTTGGGGATTCGGAACATAAAATATTAATCTATGCAAATGACACTTCGGTATTTATGTCCAATCTATGGGAATCCCTGTTGGGCCTCTTGAGGGAAATTAAGACTCTCAGGCTTGTTAGGGTTTAAGGTTAATTTGGGGAAAACAGACGAGTTGCAATTAGGGGGTTTGTCCAGATAGTATATTGCTGACTTCCCTTTTCAATGGGCTGAACAAAAAATTAAATACTTGGGGGTTTATGTATCAGAAGACCCTAGGGAGTTAAATCATCTTAATTATGCCCCCCCTGATGTGTGGTATTGAAGAGGAACTGTGGCGTTGGAGCACATTATATCTGAGTTGGCTAGGCTGGGTAACGGTGATCAAGATGAATATTATCCCTAAATTATTGTTTCTATTAGAGCAACTCCTTATTACAATTCCATGGGGCACCCTCAAGAACTGGGAAAAATGTCTGGTGTGCTTTGTCTAGGAGAGGAAAAAGGTGAAACTGGGGTAAAGTGCCTTGTCAAACTAAGAGAACAGGGTGAGGTTAATTTCTCTGAACGGCCAAGGTACTATCATGCTGCAATTCTGAAGGCATTGGGTGTCTATTATCTCCAACCACTGGCAATACGGTGTCTGGAAATGGAGTGTACAGAGCTGGCCCCCAAGTGTGATTTTGAGTGGATCATGGGAAAAGAACAGGGAGCAAACAAGATGGTGAAAGAATAGAGGGTTCTCTGTGGTGCCACCCTTTTTTGGGGGCCAGTAGTAAAACAGGGCAGAGGGTGTATAAAAATAGGGGGGGAGGGGGGAGTTACCAGCAGCTCTCTCCAAATGGTCCAAACTGAGGAATTTCTCGCCTTTCTCCTCCAGAGTTCTGAAACTTACTGCGCCAGTTGGAGGAGAAAGGAATGAGAACCCTCTCGGCTCTAGGGGAAACGGGGGGGGGGGGGGGGTTGTAAGTCAATGGCAGATATAGAGGGAAGGTTGGCAAGAAAGATTCATTTTTTTAAATATTTTCAGATCTGCTATTTTCCACAATGGCCAGACCACCAGTATCAATTAGGATGGAAGACATCCAGGCTTGAGGATGCATTATTTCGGGGGAAGGATATGTGGGGCATAGTTTCCAAACTTTATAAGGAGCTGGCCAGGGGAGAGGAGGGGGAGCTTCCTTTCCACAAGGGGGTGACATACCTGGGCAGGGAAAACCTGGATGACACTGGGTGGTGGAAAACTTGGATGACACTGGGCAGGGAAAACCTGGATGACATGGGGTGGTGGAGCGTCCATGAAGCGTTGTACAAATGGACACTGGTCGCCTATTGGCCACAAACTCAACTACAAATATGCATAGAGCATACACTACACCTTTGCATATGGGGAAAGCAAAGTAGAGGGATAGTATGGGGTGTTGGCAGAACTGTGTGTGTGTGTGGGGGGGGGGGGTCCTTCTACCACATGTGTTGCGAATGTCCAATATCTCTGGCTTATTGGACAGAGGTACGATCTGAGGTAGGCAAGATCAGTGGGTTGCAGGTGCCACTGAACCCTTTTCTCCTTTTGCTGAGGTTGGGGTGTACCCACATCGGTTGCAGGCCAAATTGTTGCTAGCAGAGAGAATAGCCCTTGCGTGGTGGTGGAAAGACCCAGGTGGCCCGTCCCCAGCAGATTGGTGGCAAAAAGTAGCGGAAGCAATGAGATTTGACAAAATTACCTTTGGACTACAAGGGAAAACAGTGGTGGGAGAATATTTGGGCTCCATATATTAAGACAGAGGGGGTTGGGATCATTGGAGTAGCAGATAGACCTGTAAAAGGTGGGGGGGGGGCAGATAGGAGGGGGGAACGGTGCATAGGAATGGCTCTACATTGTGATAAGGAAGCTTATCATAGCTCAGGAAGGAGCTATAGTAAAGGTGAAGTGACTCTGAACAAGCAACCTGTCAGTTCTGGTAGAAATAAGAAAACAGAATTTTCCCATAAAAGACTACCAGTCCCAGAATGCACCAGGTTTCCAACAGCCATTAGAGGAGCTGAAGTGGGGAAATGTGTGTTCAATCAAGAGGGCTATGAGGTAATCCCCAAGCACTCATCTCAAAGGGCAGGGCCTGATTCAGCCCAGCTGCGCTGTGCTAGGGTGGAGCACTCATCTAAGCAGAATAAAGGTAGAGTTTATTCTACAGAGAATTATCCTCATCCTCAGGATCAGCTTGGAGATCCTCATCTTGGACATCTTCATCATCGGGAGGATCATCAGAAGCAGAAGCCAAACCGGACGGACAGAGAGGGCAAGAAACCCTTTGGAAGAAAGAAGAGAAAAGCCTTTGGGAGGTCCAAAGGAGTCCAGAGCAGTACGTATACTGGAAGGCATTCCAAGGGCCAGCATACACCATTGGACTGGGGAAAGCCAGAGGAATGGTGCTGCAGGGCTAGGAATCTCAAGACGGTACCTGTGAGGGAGACGGCTGCACGTGGAAGGGACCCTAAGAACCGTGCCAGAAGGTATGTGAAGAGAGATCCAGTGTCCAGGGATCTGGATTGGAAGTCTGGACATAAGAACTGGACTACATACTGGCCAGGCTATTTAGAGAGGAACTCTAACAGCAATGGAAGCTCAGGTATGAACACTGATCTATGCCCTAGCTATAACCTTGAAAGACAGCAGGGAAACAAGTATTCTCCTGAAAGTGCTCCATTGAGAAATTCCTCTGTGCCAATCCCTGATATTGAACCCATGATTGTTGAAAAAGGGGAAGCAGCAGTCTTAGATACAGGCTGTGAATATATGGATTGCTCTCTGTCTAAACTCCTTTGGTAATTTTCTGTTACAAAGTACAGCAACCATCACAAAGAAATACAAACTTGTTCTTTAATCTACTCAGAAAAGCTCCTGAAGTAGGATTTGAGCCACGCAGTAGAAAGCAAGCCAGCTAAGGGGTTTCAGCTGGGTAACTGCTAGCAATTGAGCCTTACCTAATTGCTTGTGAGCTCTGAGGGAATCACTTCTGGATCTATGTGTGAAGATATAAGAAGTTAACCTGAAAAGAACAGTTTTTCCCTTCTTTGTGGGTTTTGCTTGTTGTTTGAAACACTGCTAAGAAAATATTAGCTAAAGCCTACAGAAAAGACCAGATTGTTACCAACCAGGTCTTTATTCTTTTGCTTTGATTGCCTGACAAGTTCAACTGTTGTTTTCCTGATTTTGTTTTTGCAAGTTTAACACTGAAAGCAAGTATCCTGTTTTATGTGCTACCAAGCATATCTGTGTTGGGAGAAATAACCCCATAAATAAATATCTTATTGGCTTTACACTCAAGCACAACTAATTATTGTGAGCAGCTGTGTCTGGTGTGAATGGACTGCATTTCCCACAATCCCTTGCAAATCATATTGATATATGCACTTGCCAAGACTGTGAACATTCTCACCCAGGCAGCCGTCTGACAACATGCAGGATCTTATTACTTGATTGGGGGATGAGATGCATGCATGATAGAGCACAACAGGTTTACATTGATGTTATTTTGTTTCTATTGTCAATTCAATATTGTCATGATGTGGAAGGACTTTGGGGATGGTGGAAGGGACTTGTTAAGAACCGATGTGAAAGAACACACAGTTTGGTCATCCCGGCAATTTTGTTGCGAGACAAGGTTGGATGTTTCGGACTGGGATATGGAGTGAAAGATTCCAGGAATGCTGGGGAGAAATTGCTGTGATATTTGGGCAATTTTGTGTATCATGGATATTGTACCATTCTTTTTTCACCAATAAAAAAGATTTTGAAAAAAATAGAAGGCGACAAAACTTGGGGGTGGGGGTTCTTTTGTTTCTGTTCAAAAACAATATGAAACAATATAGGAAATATCGTTGACATTTTCCATTTTGTTTAACAGGAATTGAAAAGTCCAAAAAGGAACCTATTTCATGCAGGCAACATAGACACATATGTAGCTATAAAACAGGCATTCAGAACCGGCCCGGTGACGCATAAAGGCTCTTGAAGCAATAGATACGTGCTCCAAAGGGGGTGTAAATTTGTACATGTATTCTATGTGTGCACGGATGTATTTTATAAAATATGCATGTGTGCTGAAACTGCAGACCAGCTCTTCCCAAACTATGCATCATCTTTTAGCATGCCAACTTTTTACACATGCACAATTTTATTGTATAAGAGCCCTTTTCTGCATATAAAACATGCTTCAAACATGGAAAAGCTTTGTAAAATTATCCTCCAAATGCCCTTCACTTAATTGTGTTTCGACCTCCAAGATTCAGCCAATCTCTGCAGGTTCTGGGTAAATGCGTCACCTTTATCACTGGCTCCGGCAGTAACGCAGCAGCTTCAGGAATATCTGTACATGCACTAATGAGAAGTAGAAATGCATATGTTGATGGAGTACCATGGGAGAAGACAGTAAAGCGGTGATGGTTTCATGTAAGAGTACTTAACCCTGATTAGCATGAAGGATGTTGTCTTTTTCCCTCTTTTCTGCCATACTTCAAGAGGTTTTGAGCTCAAGCCGAGTGTCTGAATCTTGAGAACTTTGGTACTCAAGTACCCACGAGGTCTAGGGGCAAAGGAAAGCGTGGAACTCTAGCCCTTCCCTCCCTGTCCAATCAAGGGGTGGAGCTCACTGGTGTGAAGTCCTGTGGCCAGGATGAAATTACTTTAGAAGAAAATGAAGATTTTAGGAAGAAGTTTCTTTTTCTCTGAAAACCTTCTTGACATGGATCAGGTTCACTCAGGGAGGGTCTGGACTTGCTGGGGAGGAACTTGGTATCAAAGTTATTCATGGAGATTATACCGTAGAGATGTTTTGAGACTTTTGGGGCATTTTCCCACTGCCATTGGTGGTTGGTGAACCAGAGACATAAGGAAAGTTTTTGCAATTATCCACACAGGCACCTAGAGGAGTTGTAAGAAACCAAGGAGCAGAAAGGAGAACTGAAGGTGTTGGGATTTTCTTGTGAAGAACTGTTGTATAGGTTTCAGAAGTTGGACTCGGAAAAATGAAAGCAGCTGAAATCCATCTATGCTATGTCAGTCAAAGGAGAAATGAAAAAAAACCAGAAGACCAAACTTTTAGAGTGGAGAACAGAGACCAACGTTTCAGCAGAGTGAACTGGAGGGTATCAACTTGCAGTGACTTTGTTCTTGTGATCTGAACAATTGATCTAGTTTTTTCCTTTTAAATACCCCAGTAAAGATGATTAATTTCAAAGCCAAAAACTAGATTGGATTGCAGGTTTTGTTTTTTTTTGGGGGGGGGGGGGGAGGTGAATGATTCTGACTGCAAAAGAGAGAGAACATCCACGGGTGTAGAGCTCTGAAGTAGAAGGAAGTCTCCCCACATGACCCCTAACGTGTCACCTCCCTCACCGCACTGCCTCCTGATCCAGAGGGTATCATTGTGGTCTTACTGTATATTACGCCTGCTTTCTGCATCGGTTAATGAGAGACTGAATGGGATGCAATAATTTGAACTGCAGTATCGGTGGATAACAAAACGAACCCTGAAGGCACCACTATGGAATTTAACTGCCACTCAACCTTCAAGAGTGCAGGATAGTTAGGGGTCAATATTCAGCAGTGGTGACCCACGTGCTTTATTTATATAATAGGTCTTTTATACTGCTTTATCATTTCAGCTAAAGTGGTTTACATTGTAACTTAAACTTGGCGATGTACATTAAACAAGGACATTGATAACTTGGATTTTTCTGAGGCAATGGAGGGTTAAGGGACTTGCCCAAGGCCAGGGCTTTAAATCCCTATCCAGCATCTGGTGCTGACTATCTGTTTTTGCCTGTGCGGCAGCTATTCAGCCACTGATCGGATAACGAAACCACAGAAAGTTGGGATAGCCATTGAGCTGTCCTAACTTTATGCGGTTCAGCTCTCTAGTTAACAGCTGAATATCAGCACTGACCGCACAGATGCCGTGACTGTCCCTGCTCCAGCCACAGACCACCCCGGATCTAACCAGCTGTTTCTTCTGCAGTTCATGGGGACACTCAGGGGCACAATCCAGAGTGTCAATAAATATCAGGATGGCAGAGGTTTAGCCAGGGTCTTGCTAACTGGCTAAACTCTTTTCAACTCTTAGTGCCTATTCAACTTCTATATTGGAATTAAAGAATCATTAAAAAAAGGCCTAGTCTAACTTGTAATAGACTTTCCCATGATCTTAATTAACTGCATTTGTTCCCCTCAACAGTGGATGACCATTATCCAGAATCTTCAAATGGTCTTAATTCGCTGCTGTTATGACCAGATGAACCACAGGAATTTCAGTCTTTTATATCTAGCAAGTAAGCTCCCTAGCTCCCCATAACCATCTGACCCTCAGAATCCAGTGCAGGCCTCATTTAAGTCTGCAAAGAGTCTGAAAAGCAGATTCAGAACCACATGGACGACATTCAGCGTCAGACACACCATAAGAAAGGTGAACGAGTCCTAAACTCTGAAGTGCAAAAGAGCGCACAGCAAGATTCCTTCAGAGACCTGAGTGCATTTGAGAAAGTGAAGATTCCAGACTTGAAGCCTGATTTACTGCGACCTACTTTCCCATTCTGCGTCTGTAGGGAATCAGACTTGCGGGGCTTCGTGCCATAGTCACCTCTGAGGATCAGAGTGAGCCTCCCAAATTCTGTATATAAACTTCAGCTGGATGTGGACATCTGTGATGGATGGGCGGCAATAAGCTCATATATAATGTCCACTCCAGCTAATACATTATCTGTTTTCTGCCTAAATGAAGCTTGTGCTCTCGCAGCTATTGAAATAAAGGTAGAAAAACTGAGATTACCTTTGTATTTGGATAACTTGAAAAATATCCATCAGGAAAAGCAGTGACTGACGATAATGAAAATGTGCCTCTTCGCGAGCTGAGCTCAGCGGATCTCTCGACAAATGATTCCTGCTAAGGTGAAAAATTACACGGCTACTGACCATTAGACGATCTCAGCATGGCATAAGAAAGCCATTAAAAACCATAATATGTTCATGCTGCACATCTTTAAGAGGAAATGAAAAATTAGGACAGAGTGCCTAATGGAATTCACTATAAAAATATTCCATCATCTGTCATCACTGGACCATGCCATCTTTGGAGAAGACGTTACTTGGACTCCAGAATCCTTGCTGAAGACAACCGTGTGCTTCATGCAGCAGGAAAGCTCAACATTGTGGGATCATTCAGGATATGAAAGTATCCGACTTTCCACTGGCTCTGTAAAGCGACGTGATCCCATCTCTGAAGTGATTATTTGATGGGCGGTGATAATTCACAACCTCGTTATGAGGGAATGCAGGGAACATAATCCTGGGAGCCAGATCCGGAGTTTGTGATATTGGAGTTCCTGCTGACATTAATCAGCCAACTTTGCTAAGCATGCCAGAAAGTGGGTACTTCCCCCAATCTCTCATTGCTGCTATCTAGCCTCTTATCCTCTGCTTTCCCTTTCGGTTTCCAAGTGTGTTCTCACGGCGCAAACCATTCTCATTTACTTGCCAGCATAGTTTATCACTAGAGCCCTTAGGCTGCATCTCTTTCCTATCCTGTGATCCCAAGATCCATCACTTTTAATCATGGGGATCTGTGAGCATTTCAGAATTGTATTCTTCATAAAAAATGCCTGATGCACCGACTTATGTGTCTGACAATCATGTGGGAGGATTTCAACTACCTGAAGCAAAGCAAGTGACATTTATCCCCCCATGAGTCTGTATCAGATGGATCATGAAACTGTTGCTTATACAGTATATGGTTATCATTAGGGAGGGGCATAAGGGCTTTCTCCTGATTTTTGAATGCTTTCTCTGTTTTACACATTTGGTATAACAAGATTATTTTAATACAAACTAGAACTTTTTAACACACACTAATCAGCTTCATGCATTTTAACTCAGAGGTTAATGTGCGTTAGCTAAATATTTTTAAGTCACACTAGCACAGAACACACAAGGGGGTTTGATAAAATGTTGAGCAATTGCTTAAAGGAGTACAAACCCTCTTATCAGACATGCTCCAAAATACACCGTGCCGTCTATACGATATATTATTTACAGTACAATCTATTCATCATGTCAGTGGACCTCTTTTAGACTTCTTCCACTTTCTCTATGACTTTTGTGTCCAGAGGTTGACACAGTTCTCAAGGAATGATCCCACTGGAGACTTTACAGAAGTTATGTGACTCTTCTCTTTCTTTTGTGAGACCCGTCTTAATGTACCCATGTATACTATTAGTTTCCCCAACTGCTCCGTCCACACTTCTGCTCCTCAGATGATGATCTCCAGGTCTCTTTCTTACTTGATTGATTGCTGTCAGTTCTTTCCCACTCAGGAGATACTTGGATTTTGGCATCTGAAATAGACTATTTATTTGGGGCAATCTTCGGCTGACACAGTCAAACGCCAGTGCCAGCTGACATTGCGTCTCTTCCAGCTCACACAGCTGACACCACTGATGCTGTTTCTCTTCCAGCTATGCAGCCAACATGGCTCCCGCCTCAGTTCCCGCTTGCACAACTGACCTGGCTGCTGCCTCGCACAGGTAGCACCATCTCATGGTCCCCAGGCTAAAACCTATAGAACAAATGCAGATTTCTGTGCAGAATTCCGCAGACAGCCAGGGCCAGCACCAGCATCAGGTGAACTAGGCACCTGCCTAGAGCATCAATAGTCGGGGGCACTTACGCCCCCATGCAAAAGGAAGCGGAATCGGAGGGGGCAGAAACAGGAACAAGCACCACAGCACTGGAAATGATGGTAAGCACTGTGGTGAAGTTTAAAAGCACTGTTGCCACTGCATGTCCCAAAGAGGGATGGGAGCAGGGGGCTGCTAGGAAATCAGGTTTGCCTAGGGCATCTCATGTCCTTGTTACTCACCCTGCACCTGAAGGTATTTGATGGGGACTGTAGTTTTCCATGATAACAGTTCAGAACATTTACCCAGCATCAAATGCATGAGGTACAATATCTAACTTAACAAGTCTAACAGTGATTTTTATCCACCTGTCTTGCCATACATGAGCAGGAGAATAACCACCATGCTACCAGAGGGGCCTCTGAAGCATCCCTTTCATAAAAACTGTGCCCATTACTATGTTTAAAAGACCAGTTCCTCTTCTCACTGGCAGCGAGATCAGCAGCAGTGATGGGAGGCTGGTAGAGTGGGCGTACAGTAACATTGTGCTCTCAGACTTCGTAACGCCTCCTCCACCACATAGCCTCAGGTGCCTTCAAGTGTCAGAAAACACAAAAGTTAGATTTTTGGTAGGGCCCAATCTTGCGATCACATGAAACCAAATTTGCATGAGCTACAATGGCTCCATACTGGCTGCAGGACAACATTCAGAGATCTATGAACTGTCTTCACCCACACAGAAGGAGGAACTGCAGCAACCACCCTTACCAGCTAAGGAAAAGAAGAGAGGTTTGGAAACAGCGCATTCATGCAAGGGGGACTCAGCCAGCAGATGAGGGTTCTGCACGATGTCCGCCAAGAACACCACGAGGTGAAGGAGCCAGCAGCCAAAAAGAGGAAACCCGAGGCATTCAAGTGAGGGGTATGTGAGTCTTCACAGCACCAGGGAACTGAGAGATAGCAGCCTAATCTAAGTACCTTGAAGAGTGAAGAGGTGAATGGAAGAGAACTACATTTACTACTACTACTAGTACTGAGCATTTGTATAGTGCTACAAGACGTATGAAGCACTGCACAGACACATGTAAGAGACAATCCCTGCTCATCAGAGCTTACCGTCTAGTCAAGACATCAGAGCTTACCGTCTAGTCAAGACAGACAACACAATAGTTGTAGACATGAAATACATCTAGGGGGAATGGTAAGGAAACACAGAGGAGTTTAGGTGAGTCAAGATCCGAAAGCGGCAGCGAAGAGGTGAGTTCTCAGCTTGCATTTGAAAAGGGTCAGAGAAGGCGCCTGACATACAGACTCAGGTAGTTTGTTCCAGGCATAAGGAGCAGCAAGATGAAAGGAGCAAAGTCTGGAGTTAGCAATAGAAGAGAAGGGCACAGACAGAAGCAATTTGCCAGAAGAGCGGAGTTCCCAAGGAGGGGTGTAGGGAGAGATGATAGGAAAAGTAGTGAGGAGCTGCAGAGTGAATGCATTTATAGGTCAGCAGGAGAAGTTTGAACTGGATGTGGAAACAGATAGGAAACCAATGAAGTGACTTGAGAAGAGGGGTAATATGAGCATGACGAGGCTGGCGGAAGATTAGCCGCACAGCAGAGTGTTGAACACATTGAAGGGGAGAGAGATGATTCAGAAGGAGACCAGCAAGGAGTAGGTTACAATAGTCAAGATGGGAGGTGATTAAGAAGTGGATAAGTGTCTTAGTAGTGTGTTCAGAAAGGAAGGGGCGGATTTTGTTGATGTTACAGAGAAAGAAACTGCAGGTCTTAACTATCAGATGGATGTGTGTGGAGAAGTAGAGAGAGGAGTCAAAGATGACCCTAAGGTTACGAGCCGAGAAAACAGGAAGGAGTAGACAGTTATCCACAGAGACTGAGAAAGGAAGAAGGGGAGAGGAGGCTTTAGGGGAACAATAAGAAGCTCAGTTTTGGCCATGTTCAATTTCAAGTGGCAGTGAAACATCCAAGTAGCAATGTCAGAAAGACAGGCAGAGATCTGGGCCTGGATTGCTGGAGAGATTTCAGGTGTAGAGAGGTAGATCTGGGAGTCATCAGCATAAAGATGGTACTGAAAGTCATGGGAAGAGATGTGTGCACCAAGGGACTGGGTATAGAGAGAGAACAGGAGTGCCAGTAATTGGTGAATAAGTGAGTGCGGTTTGAATAAGGTAAATACTACACTTGGGAGAGTGCAGAGAGTGGGAAAGATTGGGGTAAATTGCGTCCCATACATTACCAGAGGAAAATAATCTACCGTATTATAGTTCTATACACCAAGTTAAGAATGTTTTATCCGTGTCCCTAATTTTGAGTAAACCGTTAGTTCAGAACACATGTTTTTGGCCTGGACTCTATTAAGAAGGAAGAATGTAAGCATGTCAAGTGCCTAATCTTTAATAACTACTCCAACTTGATGATCAACTCCTTACAAGTCTCAACTCTGGGTAATAGCTCCTTGGATATATCGGTCTAGCAGTAACACTGCCTGGACCGTGCAGAAAGGGAGTTAGAGGTGTATAATATACAGTAACAGCTATTCAAATGGAACATGAGAGAACGAAACTTAACAAAACATTTCCAACAACATTTCCGACAAAGGCTTCTACCCCCAGACAGACACAATCTGAGCATAAAATGTTCTTGCTTTACTTTGTACAAAAATTCCTAAAAAAAGGGCAATTGTCAAGACTGTCGTGAATGCAATGAGAACATCTGGTCACCCTAACAGTAGTTACCATCCACTGAGCTTACGGGTGTTGTAGAGTACTACAGCCACTCACGAGATATGTTCTACCCCAACCCTCTGTAGCCACAAAACACTAGGTCATGCTCTAAACCACTAGATACTCCTTGCCTTAAAAAAGAAAACACAATTGGAGGTACAGTACCTAGAATATACCTACACGCCAAAGGTATGCTTTATGATAAAAGTGTGGTGGGGGTCTTCCTATGAATGAAGGAATCCATGTAATGATGTCCATGTGAGCGAGAGAAGCCCTACATGGGGAGTTGGAGTGAGTTGTGCGATCCCCCTGTCATCCTTTCTCAATTATTTCCTTCCTTACCTTCCATTATCCCTATGAGACCTTTCCAACCACCATGGATTTGAGCAGAGCTATAGGTCTTCAGGCCCCAGTGTGCCACAGTGACAGGGAGGAGGGTCCACGATCTTCCTCCCTTGTAGGCCACATAAGGATGGAGGAAAGTGTCAATAGGTATAGTGTTTTACCTCACAAGTCACATCAGGAACTGGGGGTAGGGATTTCTGCTCCCACCTGTGTGGATCTCAAACATAGGCATGTAACTTTTCTGGTATACGCAGACCTGGATGTTCAATAGGCGCACATATGTCTCAGTGATGGTAGGTGGGCTGAAGGTCAGCTGACTTCCTCTCATGTGACCAGCTGCTCCTCTGATACGGCCCGCAGGGGTTCAAGTACATGCTGCCCCTCTTCCTTTCCCCTCCGCTAATGTACTAGACACTTAAACTGAAAATGTTAGGCTGACCAGCCACCCTCCCCGATCCTTAAGTTTCCTTTTCCACCTGATGATTCCTGCATCACTGTCGCTCATCCGGGATACCAGTAGAGGTACTCAGGCCACCTGTGCAGTGCTTGGGACCTAAATGCTGCTTTTAACTGCATGGGACACCAAGGTGCTGTGCAGTTCAAACAGCTGTTGGGCTATGGGAAGCCCAGGCGGATGTGACCCGAGGTACCATCAGCTGCCTCCTCCGCCCAGTCTGGATCTGCAGAAGTGAGACAGTTGAGTTGAAGATGAGGGGGTCATAGAGATAGTGAGGAAAGGCTGAAAGGGGTCACACTGGGGAGTCAGAAAGGAATGAGGATAGGAGGAATGAAGAGGGGATGGGGGAAACACAGGGAGATAAGAGCGATCAAAAGAGGTGTGGAAGAGCTAGAGCATGGGACAGCAATCAGCAAGGTAGTGAAAGGGGGAAGTAGCCATGACAGGGCCTGTGCTGTGAGAGTGAGAGAGGGGGAAACAGGGGGAAGCAATAGTTGTGTGTGTGTGTGTGTGAGAAAGGATTGTGCCAGGTGTGTGTGACTGAGCAAGTGAGAAAGAGGGGGGAGGGGCATGTTGCACTGGGTGGGAGGTTCACTCTTCTTCCCCCAGCCCCCCTTTTCTCCTTTTCATTTTTCTCCCCTCATCCCTGGGGCCACTTTTTTTCTCTTCTCTTCATTCTCGGTCCCCCTCCATCTTCTCTTCCCATCCCTGACATCACCTCCCTGTGCTGATAACTGATATCTCAAAAAAAATAAAAGTCACATACACACGTAAGAAAGGTTGTAAAACTATTTTATAACGTAATAAAAAGTCACCATGAAAAAGCTGCAAACATTTGTCAAAACACTGAAGAGTTTTCTAGCTCAAACCACAGAATGTAAATTGAGCTGCTGCAGGAAACAAAAAGCTACGCTTTAACCCTTCTGCTCCCTGTTCTCTACCTTTCCAGTGTTGGAGGGGTCAGGGAGAATCTGAGAGGAAGAGAGGGGAGGCAGAATGCGGGTTAATGCTCCATTCCAAAAGTTGCTTCCACCAACAACTCGTCTCAAAGCAGTTTCCCAGTTTTCTCAGTTATTGCAGAATATTCCAGAAACTCGAATTTTGGACAGCAAAAAAAAAAAAAAAAATGAGTGGACTATATGTACAAGCACACATACAAAAGGTCAGATATTCAAAGCATTTTACCCTGCTAAGCAGCTAAAACATGCTGATTCCTGTGGATGTATCGCCACCAACTGTGTTAAAAACCAGGACAGTCTGTGGGCAGATTGGGGGGTGGTGCCAGTCATTAACCGGTTAGCAGAGAGATTCAGCGGCTAACCAGATGGTTTAACTGGTTAAAGTTAGGTCATCTCAATAGCTGTCCTAAGTTTAACTGGTTTTCACTATCCAGCTAGCTGCTGAATATTGCAGTTAACCAGATATCAACGTGCTGACCGGTGAGATTGGCTATCAGCACTGGACAAGTTCTGGCACTGAATATCGGCCCCAGTATATACACTGCATATGTACGCATAGATACCGTATTTATCCACATTCTGGGGCTCAGTTACCACAAACCACTGTGAGAGAAATTCATACTTTAGAAAGCAAACAAAGAGGAGTGGGCTTTTTCTCGCAATTTGCAAGAAGGAGTGCATTACATTTGTAGGAGGAATCGACCCTAGTTAGGACTGTGCTGCTTGAGAGCTGGGGGCCTTAACCAAGGCCGGAATTCCTAAGGAGCATGTGGGCTCTTTCCCCATCTCTCCCTCCAACAGAGCTCTTAGGAGCAAATTTTCAAGACCTCTAAAGGGGGTCTCAGATAAATTATATTTTTTTTCTGAAACAGCTGTCTCCTTTTCTCCAGCAGCTTTTTCTTTTCTTTAGGGTTAAGACAAAGGTTTGAAAAAAATTGCAACAAACAACAAGTGGGGCAAGCACCTGTGTTAAAGAAAAAGGGTATTTTGGGTCATCATGTCCGCATAATCGAAATGCAAGAAACCAAAACATTCTGGTTCACGTGTGTTATTCACACGGCCTCAAAGCACGTCACTGTCATAATCATAAAGACAAACAGGAATCAATAAGCAAAACCAGCATTCACAGACTTAGGAAAATTGTTTATTACGGTCAGATAAATAGGCAAGGTCTTAGCAAACTGCACTACATGAGGAACTGCTGAGATGCAAGATCTGCATGTTTGTCAAAATGTTTAAAAAATTGCTTGCTGCCATCTGCACAAATTTTATTCTGCATTGTTCACTCACATCTGTCATGCTCATGAAGGGACAGAATTCACAGGGCATTAGCCACACTCCTTTCCCTTACGTAAAACTAAGGTTACCAGGGGGGTTTTGCAGGCAAATCTGGGACACTTATCCAAAGCAGGGGGACAGAGGGGAGGGGGGAGAGACGTGATTTCTTTTCCTCACCCCCTCCTCACGGTCACTTCCAAGTAATCGAATCACCAAAGAAATAGAAATATTGGTGCATGTCGCCTCTCGTACTGTGCAAAAGATAAACACAGCAGACGCAAATTCCAAAACCTGACATATTCCAATCACTAAATTGAAAAGAAAATTGTTTTTGCTATCTTTGCTCTCTGGCCATTTTTACCTCATCATCTTGTTTTCTGTCTTTGTTTTTTGCTTTCGTTTGTCTGTTGTTCCCACGGTGTCCTATCCATTAGTCATTTCTTTTCTCCCGTCTTCGCTTCCGCGCCCCCCCTCCCCCCCCCCATCCATCTCTGGCATTGATCTTTCAGCTCTCTTCCATTTATTTTACTGCTTCTCTATTCACTCTGATTTCGCCCTTCCTCATCATTCAGTCCTCAGTCTCACCCTTTTTCACTGCATCTATCTACAGCTTTCCAGCTCCCTTGCCCCAGCCCTCCCATTCCCTGTCTCGCTCGCTCGCTCTCCTTCCCCACCTCTCACTAACGTCCCCTTCTCGCCATCTCCTACTCTCTTCCTTTCTCCCTGCTAAGTGCCAGTAGTTCTCGTTTTCTTCCCTTCCCCGCTCTCCCGTAGACCAGCTCTCTTCTTAACCCCTCCCCCAGGTGTGTTCACCATCTTCCCTTTCCATCTTTACCCCCCCCCCTCCAACAGGTGTCCTGCATCTCACTTTCCTATCACTATCCATTCCCCAGGTACCCAACATCTTCCCGTCCTCTCCCAGGTGTCCAGCAATTTCCCTTCCTTTTCCCCTCTCCCAGGTGTCCAACATCTTCCTTTTCCCTTCGTCCTCCTTAGAGCAGTGGGCTAGAACCAAGGAAGCCAGGCTCAACTCCCACCGCTGCTCTCTGTAATCATGGGCAAGTTGCTTAACTCTCTATTGCCTCAGGTACAAACTTAGATTGTACTCTCTCACTCCTCCATCCGTGATCACGTCACGCCTCTCCTTATCCATCTGCACTGGTTACCTATCAAATTCCGTATCCACTTTAAAATCCTGGTACTCCTTCACCGAGTCATTCACACCCACACACCTCAGTATTTGTCCAATCTTGTATGCCTACATGCCCCCGCTCGTTCTCTCCGTTCTTTCCACCTCAACCGCCTCTACGTTCCCTCACCCTCCGCTGCCCGACTCCAGTCCACCCGCTCATTTGCATTTTTCTTCCTGACCCCGCCCTGTGGAATTCCCTGCCTTCCTCTATTCGACTTGAATCTGAACACTCTACTTTTAAGAAAGACCTCAAGACTCACCTCTTTGCCCGTGCCTTCGACCTGTCCGATCCCTTTGTGTGACCCGCTCTTCTCTGTCCTCCCTTCCTTCCCCCATCCTGTCCTGTTGTATGACTCTGCTCGTTTGCTTTCCTGTCTCGTATTGTAACTTCCTTTCCTTTCTGAGCCTATTTTTTATCATGTAAACTGCTGTGATGTATTTTCCTCAGCGGTATATCAAATCTAATAAACATAAACATAAACATAAGCACTCTGGAGACAGGAATGTACCTATCACTATTCACCCCCTTAGGTGTGCAGCAGCATCACCCCCCCCCCCCAAATGTCCAACATCTCCCCTTCCACTGTGTGCCATCTCAAGCATTTCTACAGTCCTCTCCTGCTCCCTCCCCTTCTGTGCTACCAGTGCTTTCTTAGTCCTGCCCCCTCCGACAGAAACCTCCCACGGGGGGAGAGGGGGGGACACAATAGGCCCTGAGCATGCATATGCGCTCAAAAGCTCAGAGCCACCTGCCACACTGAGGGCATTTTAATACCCATTTTGTCCCTCTATAGCATTGCATTGCCCGCTGCAACCTTCCCCCAAAACAATACCTCTGTCCCCCCAGCTGGAATCAGGGACAGGAGGTCACCAGAGGTGAAAGCCTAGGACAAGGCTCAGAAACTGGGGACAATCCCCGAAAATCAGGGACATCTGGAAACCTTATAATACGGCATACAATTCTCAATTCTTGCCTTGCTATCATGGCCTCACAGTCTCACAACAGAGGTCAGCAACACAGGTGTCAGGGAAAATCACTCCTTAGATTGAAAAGCTAAAGAGAGATTTGTCAGACGGTGCGTCCAGGGTATAAATCTAGAAAGATTTAAATGTCACATTGCTTTGCAAATGAAAGAAGCAACATAAAATGATATTTGCTTTTCTCCGATGCCTCTGAAATAATATTAACAGTATGGGAGCAATTTCCAAAGGAATCTGTCCAGGTAACTAGATAGTTATCTGGGATAATTCTCCAAGCTGAAAATTGTCTTGCACTCAGTGGCTAAAAGAAGGCACATAGGTTTCACTGCATGTGTGCTTTTACTGGGAAAAGAGACGGGCAGGGGGAGGTAAAGTTCATATGGGGATCCAATTCCATAGTCCCTTTTTGTAGATTTTTGCATGGTTTTCATTGCAGCAAAGCAAGAAATAAACACAAACACGGGTCTAAATAGGGGGGAAGAGACACACAGATGGTGACAGAGAGAAGCAGACAAACACCCACATAGAAAGTCAGATTCACATATACAAGGAAAGGGAGGGAAAGACAAAGACAGAGAGAGAGACAGACACAGGCAGAAAAACACAAAGATATGCAAAGGGAGCCATGCAGCCATAGACACAAATATCCCATGGACAAGCAGGATGAGTCAGCCACACCTAGTGATGTCATTCAGCAGCGCCATGGATGGAAGTGCTCTCCCAAAGCTCAGAAAGGCAAGCCTTTCCGAGCATGTGCCAGGTGACCCTACCTCCGCGCCCACCACTACCTAGCCCAGTTTCATTTCTTCCGCCTTGCCAGCAAGGATGGAAACATCAGCTCTCCCATCAAATTTCAACAAAAGAAAAAGAACAGGAAAGAAAACTACTAAGTTATTTGCTTTGGCAATTTTTTACATGTCTGACAAGTAGAATACTCGAAGGCCCTATCTCTGCACTATGAGGTTGAATGCGTAAGGGTTTAACTCCCACTTGCTGGGATCCACAGTGTTCCGACTCAGAAAGTCGGCCTGCATGCTGTCTATGCCTGCGATGGGGACTGCTGGCCGGGCAGTCAGATTATCCTCTTCCCAAAAATACAGCTCTACCACTTCGACAGCCACTCTGGCACTGCAAGTTTCTCTTTATTTGTTGATATATGCCACAGAACACTGGAACCGCTTTGTCCATCAAGAGAGGCCGGAACCTCTCCAGAGCCAGGCAGATCGCTCTGACCTCCAACCTGTTGATCACTCAGGAGGCCTCCTGAGAGGACCAAAGCCCCTGAGCAAACTGGCCTAGACAGTGGGCCCCGAACCCTTCAGATTGGCATCGAGGTGACAATCATCCAATCTGGTGCTTCCAGAGGAATTCCGGCCATCACATGGTAGGACTGCAACTACGTCAGCTGCTCCTTGAACCCCCAGGGGAGAGGAAAGGTCTGGTCGTACAACTGAGAACAGACCAAAAATCTAACAGGCATCTTTTAAGATCCAAAGACCAAGGGCTGGTGCAAGGTAATAGGCATCCTAGGCAAACCTTGAGCTTTACAAGCTCCTCCATGACCCCCGAGATAATAATTACACTCAACAATCATGATCATCGAAACAACACTATTTCAACAACAATCCTGTAAAGATGCATAACTGGGCATCATACTTTTAAGCAATAATCTTTGCTTTGTGTGTATGTGTGTGTGTGCCTGCCCTTTCTGCAGGTAAAAGAATAAGCTGATGGCTTTTTGAGTTTGTGTTGCTATCAGAATCTATTGTTTACTTTGACAACTGCTGCTCTTTGCTGCTCCAGAAACTGCTGCCCTAGGTGACTCCCTAGTCTTGCCTTATAGCTGAGCTGACCCTGCATGGATCCAAAGAGTTTGAGGTGGTCCCAGGTACATGGAACAGGCTGGGAGCCAAAAGGCTTGAGTTGGCTCTAAAGTTTGAAGGACCTCTCCATTGTGAGAAAAACTCAGTCCA
Organism: Ichthyophis bannanicus; assembly: GCA_033557465.1. Lineage (NCBI taxonomy): Eukaryota > Metazoa > Chordata > Amphibia > Gymnophiona > Ichthyophiidae > Ichthyophis > Ichthyophis bannanicus. Next base: position 73,364,633 of record CM066032.1, read on the forward strand.
GGAGAGTACTGAACCAAGCTCCAAGATGTTCCAAGTCCTGAGAGGGATTCAGGCTGCTTTTGGGATAGTTTATTTATTTATTTAATGCTATTCATATACCGCCTTAGCATTCAATCAAGGCGGTTTCCACGGCAAACAATCAAGGGGAGGACAAGTGTCTTCATGCAGTGGAGAGTGTGGCGTGTGGGTGTAGGTGGGGAAATGATTAGCATTGGTTTATCTACATAGTGCACTATTATACATCATGAGCTATTATACATTCTTATATACAGTCTTGGGGTGGTGGGAGGGACTGCAGTTCTGTCATGTCTGTTGGCTGAAGGGGTATGACCATAGTTGATCACCAACCTCAGTCTTTCCAGCCAATAATTCGCCAAGGCTATGTTGTCCCTGGACCTCTCCAAGGAGTCTGACTGAATAAGCCAATCATCCATGTACAGGTGAACCCCAATGCGCTGCCTGTGCAGGAACGGCATTGCCACCACCATGATCTTCAAGAAGAAGCAAGGAGCTGTGGCAAGGCCAAAGGGCAAGACACAGAACTGAAAATGGTGGCCAAGAACACAGAAGCGGAGAAATCGCTGATGCTGTTCCTGGATGAGAATACAAAATTACACTTTAGCAAGATCTAAGCAGGTGAGAAACTCCACCTGCCTGACCGATGCAATGATGGCCTTGATAGTCTCCATGCAGAAGTGAGGGACCCTGAGCCTGGCACGGACCACCTTCAGGTCCAGGATAGGCTGGAAAGAACCACCCCTCTTGAGCACCACAAAGTAGATGGAGTACCTCTCCTGACCCCACTCTGTGGAAGGCATGGTTCAATAGTCTGCAACTTCAGGAGGTGCTGTAGAGTTTCCTCAATTACAATCTGCTTAACTGCAGGGCAGAGACTCCACAAAGATGTACCTTAGTGGCTCTGCAAACTCCAGTGCATAACCCTGATTGAGGACTTCGAGGACCCACTAGTCAGAAATTATACAGCCCATTCCAAGAAAAAACATCAGAAGCCCCCTCTCCAACCAGCTGTACTTCAGAAGAGACCTGCCGAATCTCATTGTGAGGGTTTATTTGCTCTGGATGGAGCTACAGCAGAGTTTCAAGCATGCTGAGAGCTCTTAAAGAGCTGACCTTTCTTCGGCTTAGACCTGTAGGAAAAATAGGCCCTATCCAGACCCCTAGAAGTCCAAGGGCATCTCCAGGCTCCTAGCATGGCCCTACAAGAGGCACTCCTTGAACTTCTAGACCAGTCTTCTGGAAGTCTCTGTGGGCAAGCCTCTCCATGATCTTTGACCAGTTTCTCCAGGTCCTCCCAAAGAGCAAGCAGCCCTTAAAGGGAAGTTAGCTCAGCCTCAGCTTGTAGGCCATATCAGCTTACCAATTGCAGAGCCAGAGATGCTGCCTGACCACTACTTCTGCTGCCATTAGGGTTGCCAACTGGCTCCAGATGCGCCCGACAGCCTTGATCCAGTCCTGTGTTTACCCCATTGCATGCAGGGACTTGTAGTCTTGCTTTTCTTATGTAATGCAATGGGGAAATCAGAACTACATGTCCCTGCATGCAATGGAGTAAACACAGGACTGGATCAAGCCTGTCGGGCGCATCTGGAGCCAGTTGGCAACCCTAGCTGCCATGGACTTAGAAGAGATACTAATCAAGTTGTATAGGATATTAACCTCCAGGCTGTCTGGCAGCTTCTGTACCCAGCATAGGAGAGCTCAAGCCACCAAATTTTCACACAGGGCAGCTTGAGATACTAAGGCAGAGACCATAAAGGCCTCCACCCTCCTATTATAAGGGTTCTTGAGCACTATGCCTCCTTCCACAGGGATGGTCGTGTGCTTTGCCATGGCCAAGACCAGGGCATCCACCCTCAGGAGACCAAAAACTGATTCAGCTTGCTCTGGGACAGAGGATACAGCCAAGAAAGGACCCGAAGGCCCAGCTCAAGAGTCTCCCTCTGAGAGACTATGAGCTGCTGCATATGATCTGGGAGAGGAAAAAAGCCAGGATCAATGCCTGATATCCTCAATAATGGGGTCCAAGGTGAGGCTTGCACAAGCTCTGCAAAGCCACCATAGCATCTTGAATAAGGAGAGAAAAGTCTTTCTGATGAAACAGGCAGATCATAAAAGAATCTTCACTTTCCCAAAGGGGAAATCATTCTTCTTCCTTGGATTCACCTTCTGGAGAAAGGATTCCTCTTCTGCATTCCAAGCAACTCTCATAGGGGATAAGACTCGCTTCTCAGAGAAACAAGCAGGCGAAAGGGCACAGCAGGGGTGCTTGAGCCTCTGATCCCCCCTCCGAGGTAGCTGCCAAATAGTTAACAAAGACTGAGAAAAACCTGTGAGCTGTTCCAGTAGCCCCAGTATTGAAGAAGCGGAAACCCCACCATGTCCACTCTTCAACAGGGACCACAACACTTTAAAAAAGGATTCAGAACCCACCAGCAGGAAAAAATGTGTGTGTGTGTGTGGGGGGGGGGGGGGAGTACAGTTGAGGCACACAACATAACATCAGACCCGGGCCCTCCCATGAGGCGTTCCAAACATGCCACAAAAATAAGCCCTGAGGCAATTCAATAGCACCCAGAGCAAAAACTGCAGCTGTGGGAAAAAACACTAAAAGCCGCAGGCTGCATCAAGCCGTGGGTAAGCACCGCAACAACCTGAAGAAAACACTGTGAAAAAAGTCAGCCGAAAACCTACAAGAACCACAGCAAAACAGGAACCCTGAAAAGGGAATCCCCAAACCTTTAGGCCTCAGCCACCCTCTCAGGTCTGAGAGGCCTAGCTGCCAGAGAGGTATTTTGTTGTTTATTTTTTCTTTTTAAAATAAGAACTGCTTTGAAATCAATGTGGAAATAAAAGGAGATAGAAAAAAAAATACAAAGACAAAATTAGCAAGCTGATATATTACCGCAAGAAGTATGGGAGGCATGGGCCCAAAGTACCACCCCATTCAAGGCCCTGTGAGGTCCTCCTATACATTCTCTGGCCCACCAGTGCTAGAATCCATAGGAAACAGCATTTGGCACAGGGCTACTGTTGGCTGTAGGAGACAGCAGGGTACCCAAGCAACATTAGGCCTATCGGACCCTACACAAAGGCCCTGGACTGTAGTCTCAACCAGGAGAGCCAGGCCTATCTACACTGTTGCACCCATTCACCTGCCTTGCCACCTTCTGTAGACAAAATGTGATACTCAAAAACTCATACCAGTATGCGCTCCTAAAGATTATTGGGTCAGATATTCAAATGGGACAGCTGTGCGCCATTATGGCACATATCCATCACCGCCGACCTCTAACCCCAGATATTCAATGCCGGGGTCATATGTGGCCCCAGCTTGAATATCTGGGGTCACCACACAGCCTCCAATGCCGCAGAAGCTAACCGAGTAGCGGCGATATTGCTCCCGCGGGTAAAACTAGGCCAGCTTTTGCAGCGCCTAGTCTTACCCGCAGGTTGCTAACTGGGTAGTGGTGTAACATCTCCGCTACCCAGTTAGCGACTGTCACCGATGACGACACACCCCAGAATGCCCACGACATGCCACAATCCTAAGCAGTTAGCATCAGCGTTAGTTGGGGATATTCAGCGGCACGAACCATGTTAGTGCGGCTGAATATCCCGTTCAGTAGCATTTGCACGGTTTATAGGTCTGTAAAGCAAAATATTGGGCCCATCAAAGTTTTGTTGAGATTGCTATATGAAGCGTCCTCCACTCGTCCGTTTTACTTTATTTTAAGTGATTATGCATTGCTTGTTTAAAACTGCCAACAATAACCAAAGCCAACGCGTTTCAAACCAACAATATGAAATGGTTCTGCTTCAGGAACAAAAAGGCATCACTTACCTGTACGGAAAACATTTCTGTATGCAGACAAATACTGGCTTCTCTCAGCGTTGCATCAGCAGATATACCTAGTGATAATATCACTGAAAGATGCTCAAGTCTGCCACCAACTGCACTGGTCTAACGGAATGATAAAAAAAGGATCCACAAAAGGATCCATTTTCTGGCTTTGTTGACGAGGCAGTGCTGAGGAGGGGCACGGTGCGACAAAGAAATGCTGGACTGTTGGCAAATACTTGGCATTGTGCATCAGAGCGGTGGGTACACCCCTAAACAAAGACTTGGGAGGAGTGACCTGCATGGAGTGGCAGGTGCACCTACTCTTGCCACCTTGCTGGGCAGACTAGATGGACCATACTGGTCTTTATCTGCCGTCATATTCTATGTTACTATATGTTACTATGTAGCCCTTGCAGTTGCAGGTGCATGCTTCTGCACACGTATTGGAATGCTGTTGTGCACATAAACAGTACTGCAAAAATCGTATATACAGAAAAGCATTCCAGCGCATGTGCAGATTTATGTGCAAGCAACTTTAGGTGCCGATACAAGTTTTTGTGCAGAATGTAGCTGCCATTAGCACAGACCTGTGCGTGCATGTGTCTAGTGTGCTCTCCCACTATTTGCTTATTGCATTGAGAAGCAATTTTTTTTTGTAATTATGATTTTTATTAGATAATTAACAAATACCCCTAAGGCACTGTGGATACACTGACACTGTGCCTCGATGCATAACAAAGCATAACTTGTCAAACACAAATTTTAACTTTTTCCAGAAAAAAAGAAACAAACAGCCCAGCCCCCTCCCCTTCCCCCTCCCCCTTCCCACCTAATGCATACAAACTCACTTCGCAGGCATACCAGTCAAACCACACTTCCCAATACATCTAGGGGGATCGCCCACACCCCTCACCCTACTGGAGGTGCCATTCTCCAATCAGCTCCCACCTATGCCATCCTTACAATGTCAACAGCTTATTATGAGCCAATGGTGCCAACATGTCTATGTATGCCCCCCACAGTGCTAAAAAGCACTCTTGACACTTTTTGTTGCCTCTGGACGCCAAGCATTCCAATTAACATCAACTGGTGAAAACAGTTTAGCCATTCCCAGAAGGAGGGAATGGATGCCTCCCTCCAGAGTCGCAACAGGGGTTGTTTTCCAACCACACAGGCTTTATACACCAACAGCCACACCCAACGCCCCTTGGGTCGGGAGAAGGGTAACTGATCAAGCCCCACCAAGGCTCCTGTCCATTCCACTGGTTGTCCCACCAGAGAACTCATATAGCACTGAATCTGATTCCAGTACTGCTATATCCACCCACACCTCCATCACATATGGCCAAGATCCGCCGAGGGCAAACCACATCATTGATAGTCACTACTTGAGTCACCCACACCATAGGTAAAGGGGAGAATTGTGCCCAGCACAGCATCTGGAACTGAAGCCCCTGCAATCGTGCAGACTTCACCAGACACAGTATTCACACCATAGCCCTCATCACTGCCCCCTCTTCCACAGATGAGTCCAATTCCGTTTCCCAACACCACTCCATGACTGAAAAATCCCAGGGAGGAGACCAAGCCACCAGCTTGTGAAACAACTGAGATAGACAGACGTTCCCGAGCCCCCAACTCAAAGAATTGTAGGATATATCCAGAAATCTCTACTGCTAGGCATTCTGCCGGGAGAGAGTGAATATAATGTCTAAGCTGGTAGTAGGCAAAAATGTGGGTCCTCTTCAATTCAAACTCATTGCATAAGGCTGTGAAAGACTTAATATGCCCCTCCAAATTTTCCACATGGCCTAAGCTGCATACTCCTTTGTCTTCCCATTCCTAGGATACTCGATTCTCTAAACTTGGATGAAACTGCATATGACCCCTGAAGAAGCTGGAGTCAACCGAAGAAGTACGTCAGTGGGAGCATATATATTGCCACACCCCTCTCATGGGTTCCACCAATAGGCTGCTATGAAATCTGGATGGCAGTGCTTGGCTCTCCATATGTAACACAGCCATTAATGTGTAGAGAGAAACAAAATCTTCTTCCAAGGCCCAGGGTGTAAACACCTCAGTATGCCCCAACCAGTCCTGTAAATGCCCCAACCAGTCCTGTAAATGCCTTGAGTTGATAGGCTTGTGCATATAGGTGAATATCAGGAACCCCTATACTCCCACATTTCTAGGGACCTCTTAGTCTGGACAGAGACACCCTTGCCAGTCCTCTCCCTCCAAATAAATCAGTGAAGTTCACGCTCAAACAGCCACATCTTTGTGCAGTAGTCGGATTGGCAGAGTCTGCAACACATACAACAGTTTGGGAAACAAAACCATACGAAAAGCCGCCATGCAGAAATGGGCAGTGGAAGCCACTCACACATTTTGGTCCACATATGTTCTAGCACTGTGGAGCAGTTCAACTAATAAAGCTTACAGAGGTCACTAGTCAACTGAATCCCAAGGTATCTAAAGACCTGATCCATCCAACGGAGTGGAAAGGTCTGCCCCCACAAAACTTTCAGCTGCCCTGAGACGTCCAACACCTCTGATTTATCCTTATTTAACCGAAGACCTGCAAGACTGCCAAAACAAATGAACTCGGACAGCAGACACAGCAAGGATGTCTGTGACTGAGTGGTATGAACTAGGAAGTTGTCTGCAAAGGCTGAGACCTTGAACTCTGACTGCCCCATACACACACCTGGCATCTCTCGACACTCCACCAGTTTTCAGATGAAAGGTCCAATGATAAAACAAAAAGAAGCAGGGAGAGAGGACACCCTTGTTGCATTCCCCTTTCCAACCCAAAGACTTCCAAAAGAGTCCCATTAACCGACACAGCCGCAGTAGGGCTGGAATACAATGTCTAGACAATCTGGCATAATATGGCAGAAGCTGATAAAGCTAGTCCCAGCCTGTCAAACGCCTTTTTGGCATCAAAGCAAATTAGCAATGAGGGCATCAGTTTCTCATGGACCCACTCCAGAGAGGCTATAATCTTTCACAGATTACTAGAAGCATATCTACTCCATTCAAAACCTACTTGAGAGTCCTGTATAAGACTCAGTAAGAGGGGCACCAGCCGATCTGCCGGTATCTTAGCAAAAAACTTCAGGTCAAAATTTATTAGCAAGATTGGCCAATAGGAGCTTGCCAATAACGGGTCCTTACCAGGTTTGGGGAGCAAAGTGACATATGCCCGATTGTCCCCCTAGGAGAAGCACTCATTCTGCACATGATGTTGATAGATGTTGACCAGGGGGATCACCACCAACTCCTGAAACAACTTATAAAATTCCATGGTAAACCCATCTAGGCCTGGAGCTTTACAGCACTGCGTCCAGCTTATGTCCTGGAACACTTCCCTGTCCGTAATCGGTGCCCCTAATAGTGCTGTAAGTCAAGATAAGAAAATATCCCAAAGGTATACCACTGTCCTGGAGGGAGAAGCCATCTCCCCTCTCTATAAATCCTGATTGAAAGCCCGAAATAGACGTGCTATCCCAGCGATGTCTTTATATAAATCTTATGCTGGGACCATTCAGGAGGAGTGGCCTAGTGATCAGGGCAGGTTGCTTCAGACCAGAGGACAGCAACCTCAGAACAGAGGGACTGGTGTTTCTAGTCCCACAGACACTCCTTGTGGCCTTGGGCAAGCCACTTAACCCTCAGGTGCAAAAATGTAGATTGCAAGCCCTCTGGGGACAAGGGAAATATATACCATACCTGAAGGTACCCAGTGAAAAGTGGTATATCAACATTGCTAAATAAATATGTAAGACCTGTGCACCCTTAAGACATCGTGCCAGAAGTTTCCCCATTTTGTCTCCATACTAATAGAGCTGAAACTTATAATACACCAAAGACTTCTTTGCTCATTGGTGCAGGACCTCGTTGAGCACTGCCTGCACCTTCAGGAGCCGCACTCTAGATTCCACCATGGAGTGATGGGCAAGTCATCTCCATGCAAGCATGACTTGTTGCTTGAGACGCAGCACTTGATTATTAAGTAGGCAACGGTGATGCGCAGAATATGCTATGATATCTCCTCTAAGCACTAACTTTGCAGTCTCCAAGAACAATTCAGGAGTCTCCTGATGTTGCGAATGATGGCTCACCTATGACTGCCACCATTCTCTGATGTAGACTCTAAATTGCTCGTCTTTATACAAGTTGTGAATGCCAGTCCAGGTCGACCCATATAAACACATGATCTGAAAGCACTCCTGGCCCTATCTTGGTGTCCTCCATGCGCAAAAAGAGACATTCATAGGTAAGCAAATAATAAATACGAGCATTGGTGCCATGGGCATGCAATAGATGGATACAATCCCTAAAGAACGGTTGCAAGAGCCGCCAGGAATCCACTAGACACATCCAATGTAGAAACCGTTGCAAAATACGGGTGGTCTCTTCATGAGTCCCGTACTCCCGATGGAAAGAATCCATCAGGGGGTCAAGGACCCCATTCAAATTGTCCCCCACTACTATCTCGTCCTCCAAAAATTGCTCCAAAGTGGAGGCTAACCATGCGTAGAACGGGGAATCAAGTGTATTTGGGCCATAGAGATTGCAGAGGACTATTGGAAGGCCCTCCAGGCCCCCCCTAATATATCATACCAGCCAAAAGAGTCTGAGGTTTCAATATTACAAATAAAGTGAAGTCATTTGTGTATCAGAATTACTCCTCCTCCTTTTCTACCATAAGCCAAAGTTCCAAAAACATGACCAACCCAATCACGGCGAAGTTTTGCATGTTCTGTGGCTGTTTGATGCATCTCCTCGAGGAAGGCTATGTCACATTCCTGGTGAGCCAGCACACGCAGGATGTTGTGGCATTTAATCGGAATGCCCAAACCACACAAATTCCATGAAATTACCCTCAACCCTTTCCCAGTATAACCAGGCCCTGAAGAAAGGACTCCAATATTTGTAGCTTAGGGCCTCTCCTTCCTGAATCCCACTTCTGAAATGAGCAGTTCTGTCTGCAGAGTTCCGCCTAAACAATAATTAGCACCCCTCTCCCTTATGCCCCACTTCCCACTCTCCCACTTCCTACCCTCTCAGCCCCACCTCACATACCAATCCACACGCCACATAAGCTGAGACACCTATTGACGTGTCAGGGCTCCCCCTCCCCTCTCCCCCAACACATCCCTCCAGCCATCCAGACCCCCCATCAAGCCCACTCAAGCTATCACACTCACACACCCCTTTACCGAGCCCTCCCTTCACAGCATGCCACCCAAATTGCACCTACCCTCATTTGTCACCCTTCCCATACCCACTATCTCATACATTGCCCCATTCCATAATAATACCAACAACATAGGCAACAGAGTAACACAACAAATGGTGCAAAAAGCCCATATCCTCTCCTACATAGGGAGGAGGTGGTAGCAAATCCTTGCGACTAGAAACTTACTGGCTGCAGGCATCAGTCGGCCACAAACGCTCCCATGGCTAAGTACAAGCAGCTCTATTAAGAGGCAAGTCAGTCACCCTGTGGCCTTTAGAAGCGACTACTGTATGTGTGGCCTCCTCCAAAGGCCCAGATTGTCGGATTCTAGGGTAGAACTGTGGTCCAACAGAGGCCAGACCTTCACTATCTGCCTTCTCAGGTCAGGTCACCTAAAGCGCAGGACTCTACCCCAACCCCTCTCAAGTCACCCCCACCCTCACTACTCTCACGTACCCCAATCAAGTACACCCCACTGCATCCCAGAACAACAGATCTGTGAATCAACCCAAATACCACTGTCCCCACCCCCCACCCCCCTCTAGAACAGCTCGAACTTTGGAGTACATGGAGGGAAACAGAAACAACAGCAGGAACCAGGAATAGGAACATATTATAGTATTGCCTCTAAAATAACCTTCTACCCTGAACAGTAACACACAAAAATAATAAAGTTAAAATAAAACATCGGGCCTCACTCGTCAGTCTAATACTCAATGCAAAGAGTGCCCAATGATGGCAAACATGATGTTCTGCTAACAAAAAAGGGGGGGGGGGAATACTCGCCAGACTAGGTCCCACCCAGTAGGCCAGCCTGACAAATCAAAAGTTCACCCCCAGGCTGGCTACCAGCACTGTGAGCATCCAGCCATTACCCTCATAACCCAGTCTGTGAGCTAGAGTGGTCTCCCACATCCTGTCCTTCTTGGTCCAAATTAAGTCTCCAGATCCGTAGATAGCAATGGGACTATTGTCTGCATATACTGGAGCACTGAATCAGCAGTATTAAACTCGTGAACAATGCGGAGGCAGGCAGGGCATTGCATCGTAGATTTAATTTGGGCCTCCACCAAATATTGGCAAACTGATGCATAGGCCCTGCATCGTTGACTAAGGGCTACCGAGTAATTCTTAAATATACACAGCCAGAGATCATGCTGCACAATAGGGCCTTGACGAAGAGCTGCCCGCAATACTGCATTTTTTTGAACAGAATTAAGGAATCTCGCTAGCACAATGCGAGGTCGGTGCTCCATCGGGTGCTCTTTCCAATTGTAAAGGGCCATAGTCCTCCTCCCCATGATAGAAGGCAAAGGAGAAGTATCTCCAAATAACCCTGCAGTTCACCGTCCTTCACCGACTCTTGGATGCCAGCAAATCGCAGGTTGTTGTGCCGGTTCCAGTTTTCAAGATCATCTAATTTGGCCTCATGGGACAATACCAATTCCTGAAGCCAGCATCTTTCTTATTCTGCTACGGCGAAGGCATCCTCTGTCTGGGAGAGTCGGTGCTTGGCCTTCTGCAGGCGACCACCAACGATCTCGACCACCTTTTCCATAGAGTCCATTTTGCCGGTGAGTAAATGAAATTTAGAAGCAAAGGCTCTGACCACTGCGAGTCACTTCGTCTACCAGGGCTGCCTGCCCTGGCAATTTAGGAGAAGGTGGTAGCTCCACCATTTGGTTACTGTAGGGCCAGCTTCTCTTTGTTCTGGCATACTGATTTCATCTCCGCTGCCGGCTGCCAGAGTCTCTGCCTATATTATGTCCGTCAATTGTAAGTCCCACTGTTTAATGGTCCAGTTTGGCCCGTATGGAGGGTTTCAGGGCCCTAGGAGGGGGGAAGCCCCGGAGAGAGATCAAAACATGTCCGTTGTCTCTGAACACATCACGTGACTCCTCGGCAGATTATTTTTAATGCGTGCGTTAGGTAATCCTCTGCTGAACTTTAGCAAAGAGCTCTAATGCATGGTTTCTGCATCAACCCCAAAGTGGGGGACAAATAGGGCTCTTTCTTCTCCTGTTCAACTCTCTCTTCTCACCTTCTGTACCTTTGACAAGTGCTTCTCATCCTTACTCCTCAGGGCTGACTGACTTGCTTAGTTCCTGAGAACCAGCCAACCAGCAGGGGCAGGAAGATGGGTTCAGATTTCTTTCTGCTGGTGGGGCCACCTGGTCTTTCTCCTCTTAGGCTCACTTTTCATTAAACAGTGATCAGAACTAGTGCACAGAGCCTCGGGTGAATGACAGAAGGGGCTCAAAGACTGGGAGAGCCTTCGAATGAGCATTCCTTATGAGTAAAACCTGGCACTTCAGCAACAAGGTTAGGGGTATGGGCCACTGAAGCCCCATCTTTCACACTCAAGGGCTCCAGAACTGCATCACGTGTCATGCGCTCATGCCATAATAAAGTGGGTTGTACCCTTCATCCGTCACATTCCTGCAAGCACCCTGCCACTTTCTACAATGCATCCAATTCCCTTATTCACTGGCATAGGGCTGTCGAAAATGTCCTGCATAGCTCTCAGTGTTCCCACTCTAAACAATCACACAGCGAGGTAACCGTGCCGTCTATTGTTTGTGTGTTCAGTGACTAGTATTTATCATTTTATTTATGAATTTTCTTATTCAGTCCATTTACCCTCCAAGCAAGCAGCGATAATAATCTCACTTGCCTTTCTGTTTCTTAGTTACACTGGATGTCTTCTCCCTTTTGTGCATGCTGTTTGCATTCTTTGTCCACGTTCCTTAGTATAACTGTAACCTCCCTCCCCACCCCGCATACAAGTTTCCACCTGCTTCTTGTCTTTTCCCACCTGATTACTGATAGTATGTGTAAGTTCTCCAAAGGATTGGTGTTGCAATGCCTTTTAGACCAGGCCTGCCACCACTGGATACAGGCGGAGTTGCAAGCCCAAAAGCAGGGCTGGTCCAAACATTAGGTAAACTAGGCATTTGCCTAGGGCGACAGCTTCTGGGGTGCAGCAAAGAACGAGGCATTAAAAGCTAAACAGGTTCTTACAGCCGGGGGAGCATAACGCTTAATATTTTCCTAGGACGTTAACACCATGAACCAACTGTTTGGCCAGCGCTGCCCAAAAAGGAAGGGGGGCAGAGGGGGTGCCAAAAGCAACACTTCTCTAGGGTTCTGTTTTGTCCTGCAACTGCCCTGGATGCAGGTGGTTATTTCTTGGAGGAATAAAGATACCTCTTAAAGTGCAGCTACCTGTACCACTATCTTTCCTGCTGTGTTCTGGTTTACCCATAGGGCTTGTCCTTTTTGCTTTTTCAAGACTCACTGGCTTTGGGAGCATCACAAGTAGAACAGTTACACCTTTCCTCTTTCCTAATCTAAAAGTACTTCCCCTTCCTCTCCCTGTTACACCTCACTCATATGTTCTCTGTGCACAGGATGTCACTGTCCTCAACATCTGTACAGGGCTAGTGCTAGCTATTAGATGAACTAGGCAGCTGCCTAGAGCACCAGCATTTGCAGGAAGGGGTGAGAGTACCAACAACACCCAGCACCAAAGGCTTTTGGTAAGCACTGTGGTGCTGTTTTAAAGTTATTTCTACGGGGCCCGGAAAGGGGTAGCAGCAGCAGGGCAGGAGGAGGGGGGCAGCAGGAATGAGGTTTGCCTAGGGCACGTCATATCCTTGCACCAACCATGCATCTAGGAAGTGACTCTTCATATGAGGAATCAATAATAATGTCCTTATGTTGTAAGGATTCTGTAATATGCTATAACGTGGCTCCAATGGAGGTTCTACTGGGGTCAAAAGCAGCATTTCTGTTCAATTCGGTTCAAAATGCTGTCAATTTTCTGCCAGCTATCAACAGTGTCTCTCACATGGCAAAAAACCTCTTAGTCCCATGAGAGGAATTATATCTTCAAGTCTGTCTCTGTTGTTCTATTGTTCCGCCTGGGATTTTCTGGCAGGTGGAACAGAAAACAGGGGGAGGGGGGGCACCATGCCTACAATTATGCTGTTCCACATAATAGCTGGAAGAGTGAGAACTCCTCAAATCCAAGCTACACAGTCCAGGCAATTTACAATTAACAGGATTTGATTTTACCATTAGACAAATGACTGTAATTTACAAATAGACTTTATCTCTAAATAAGTGCCGACAGCTACAGTGTTTTTCTGAAGCCCCCTTTGAAAACTTCCTGCAATTAAATTGTCACATAAATCCCTTAATACTGAAGTAAAATTACCAAGATTAGCACTTCCAGCGTTTTGGGGTTGCACTGGAAAAACAGGCCTGTTGGTTTTGCTCTTGTTCATGACAGCTTGTTAGAGGTGGGGGGAGGTGTTAGAAATAAGAATTTCTAGGCTACTGATTCAGGTATGACCATTTCACGTATGTTGCCAACATAATACATTCAGCAGTTACGGTAGGAAAAATAGGCAAAAGGAGAACATTTACAAAGTAATACTAACAGTAAAACAACATTTCAGTGTACAGAGCAGACAACAATAAGGACAATTCCCAGATTCTGGTTCTGATCTGTAGTGTCCCTGGTTAGATTACATTTCTTGCCTGGTGGCAGGACACAGAGTTCTTCCTGCTCGCTCTTTTATGGAAGCCTTTGGTTTTCTCTGTCAGCTCTGTATTTTGCAGAGTGCAGAAGGAATTAGGGTTACCAACTGGCTCCAGATGCGCCCGACAGACTTGCTCCAGTCCTGAGTTTACCCCATTGCATGCAGTTACTTATAGTCTCCCTTTTCTTATGGAGCGCAATGGAGAAATCAGAACTACATATCCCTGCAGGCAATGAGGTAAACCCAGGACTGGATCGAACCTGTCGGGCGCATCTGGAGCCAGTTGGCAAGTCTAAAAGGAATGCATTTCCATTTCTACCTCTCCCGTAGTGCTTTGCATGCAGAGCCTGGCTTCCCGAGCTTTCCAGTTTGGTTTCATCTTTCTATTTCTAGTTTCTGGTCACTTACTCTGTATTTGGTGAGGGTTTGCCTGGGCTTTGGATGTAAGAGCAAGATTAGGTATTCTGCTAGTGTGCAATTTCTATGAAGGGATCTGTAGGAAAGTACCATCATGAACTAGGCACTGGGATCAGCCAATAAGTTCAAGACGAGATCTTTTTAGAGGGCTATCTTAATGCACTTCTGAGCAGCTTTCGAGCCCTTCATCAGCTCAGTCAAGAATTGGCACAGTCACAACTGCTTTATCGAACCTTGTGTCCTCTGCCTGATCTGATGTCTAAGTCTCTTTTCTTTTTCCTGAATGATGTTACTTCTTTACAGTTTTCCATTTGAATAGGACAAAAAAAAATGTTAAGTGCCGTCAAGTCAATTCCAACTCATGGCAACGCAGTAGCTGGACTGTGTCCAGTCTTCAGTCGTGCAGCTAATTGTAATTTGTATTGTTGAGACTATCCAGTGGGTTTTTGTGGCAAGATACGGAAATACATTGCCAATCCTTTTTTCCAGGCAGGTAATGCCAGTGTTGGGGCTGTTGTCACAGAAATGTGATCATCCACTGTCTACCCCCTATCCTATACTAATGCTGTCCAGATGAGTGGTTTGTCTTAGTCCGACACCTCAGCTGAGACCTGTCCATTAAGGATGTGCATTCGTTTAAAACATGGGAAATATGATTCATAATTGTTTTTAATCCTAAAACACTGAAAAATCAGAATTTTTTAAAGTCTGAAAACACTAAAAATCCAAAATTCATTTTCCCTACCAGTTTTGTCATAGACTGGCAAGATGCCTGCTTTTCATATATGGGGTTGAAAAGCAGGTATCTTGCAGAAGAGCCATCACATTTCAGTAGGGGCTGGCTCTAGCCAGCCTGTTCGTAACTCTGTTCGTAAATCTCCCTTTCTGTTTTCTGATTGGCCCAAATTTTGTCTGCTTTGGAGTTATACGGAAAATGCTAACTGGATGTTTTGCCTTGTGACTCTATTGACTCCTGCTATAGAGATTTACTGCAAAGATTTTTTTTTTGTTATGTTCTTGTGCCAGAAATTCTATGAAGCCATGTCTAAGAATGCTTAGAGACATTTACTAAGCCTAATCCAGATCCTGCTTGTCCAATTAATGTTTATCAATGAGGATTTGAATTAGGCTTGGTAAACATCTCTGATGATGTTTAATTCAACTGAAAGTTTGCCCATTACACTATGCCCTGACTTTAATAGATTCACAAGGCAAAGAATCCAGTTAGCATTTTCCATACAACTCCAGTGCAGACAAACTTTGAGCCAATCAGGAAACAGGAAAGAAGATCATAAGAAATACACTAGTCTCACTCATGGAGATGTGATGGTTCTTTACAAGTTATACACCTTATAATCCAAAGGTTGCTGGTTTGAAACCAGCTCATGACTATAAGTTAAAAAGCCAGTTTGTTTTTTTATTTGCCTGAAACCTCTATTAACCTTTCAGCTATGTTTTTCACTTGGGCAGCAGCCACAGCTACTTCTTCAATTAACAAAATTGCCTTGAAATTAAAATTTATGAAAACAAAATGAAAATGTATTAAAACAAACCTGCAAATGAAAGAAAACAAAATTCTTTTGCCTGCACATTCCATCTTGGGAGATCCTGCCAGCAGGGCCAGCACTTCCATTAGGAAAACTAGGCGGTTGCCTAGAGTGCTGACCTCCAGGGGTACTTATTGCTGCTGCTGCTGCTGTTGCCCGTGTCCGGGATGTCAGCATCCGACATCAGAGAGTGGGTGGAAGCAAACAGCCCTGTGGTCCTGAAGTTTAAAGGTAAGAGCCATAGGCCTGTTTGTGCTCATTGCCACTGTTGCACATCCCGGAGAGGGGTTACAATGGCAGCAATGGGCGCTAGAGGGGGATGCAAGGGATGAGGTTCACTAGGGTGCCTCATCTTCTTGCACTGGCCCTGCCTGCCAGTAGTTAAACTAGCAATAGCATACTTCTCAGCATCACTGATGCACACAAGCCCTCGTGGCACGACAAGTTACAAGCAAGCAAATATCTTTAATGCCAGTCTACTCCCCTACACCAGCTTGTGAATGTCATCTCACTCTTCTACAAGCTTGTATGTATTTTAGATTTAATTGGAGAGGCTATAGCGATGCTACCAAACCTGCCCTCATGATTTCCACCACATGCAAATTGATCTCACACATATTTGATTCATCGTGCATATCCAAAAAACTTGATTGATCATGGGGAGTCATGAGGAAAAATATCAGACCCTACTAGGCTATAGTACAAGTTTCCCATTATGGTCAGCAGTGTCCCTCCCCACCCTTCTGAAAGGTCACTCTGATCAATTACAACAGGAGTTATTAGCGTAAGAAGAATGTCCAGAAACTTCACACTTATATTTAACTTCCTAAATCAAATCAGGATAAGAAAGTAAAAACAAAATCTTAATAGCATTTCTTTCCAAATGTCAATTTTTAAAACTATTTGAATTCTTTTGCTGTAAGTTATTAGATATGAAAAGTGAGCAACTCTGCTCTTAAAGAAGACCATAAGCCAAGTTGGCTTCCAGGACAAGCTAAATGGATTCAATTCATGTACATCTTGAGGTAATACAGAGATCTAGGAGCAGGACTGATACTGGAAAAGATCAGATCCTTTGAAGGATGTGAAACCTTTTATTAAGCCAAGAAAAGGATCATTCTAAAATGCCATTGTATGTGAGCTTTCAAGTCAAATAGGTCTCATATCTGAAGAAGGGATCCAAGTGGTCATGTCAGCTCGGCAAAATGGATAATTGTTACGAGAACATAAGAGATACCATGCAGAGATAGATTAAAGGAGCATTGAACTCATCAGTTTCCGGGTCACTTAGAAGAATCCAGTCAATCCTAAATCCATTCCCTATTGCTCTTGCCCAGAAGTATAACATGGAGATACCCAAGAATGTGCTTTTTGAGAAAATAATTGTTCATGCACCTGTCATCCAGAAACTTATCCACATCTTTAACCTTGATGTAAGGGATCCCTCCAGGACTCTTACCAATCCTTCACTCTTTCTGTGCAAGACCATTCCATCTCTAGCCTTAGCAGTAGGTGCATGCCGTCTATCTGTAACATCCCCCTCTAAGGATGGCTGCTTTTACTTCTATATAGCCTCACTGCACAGGATGCAAGGTGTGGTGTTGTGTTGTCTCGCGGGCAATTTCTCCAGATGGATTAGTTTTGTGCATACCATAATAGTCATGAACCTCACTCCTAAGCCAGGGTATGTGGAGTATGATCTCAGTCTCTCAAATGTTTTTGCTAACGCTCGTCGTAATACTTGCATCATGCCAAAGACCGTTTCCTTCTGGAATTTATAAGAAGTAACATGTATAAGCAACTTGTCAAGGTGTAAGTAGAAATTCCAATTAGTCAGGCCTGTGACTCTTAATACAATGGAGAATATTTCTATGTCTTTCTGCCACTTTGTTTGGTCTCCGAGTGCATTTCTTAATATTTCAGAACAGGGTTGGGCAGCCGTCTATGGTAGTAGTCTCTTGGGGGGGGGGGGGAAGCAGGGCATTCAAAGGTAAACAATAGATTCTGACAACCAGGGGGGCATAAGGCTTAAGGTTTGCCTAGAATGCCAACACCTTGAACCAACTCTGGGGCTGGCCCTGATTCAGGATCTTCTTTCTCGCCACATGAGTTAGAGAATAATGGCGTGAACATAAGATATGCCATACTGGGTCAGACCAAGGTCCATCAAGCCCAGTATCCTGTTTCCAACAGTGGCCAATCTAGGTCATACATACCTAGCAGTTTCCCCAAAAGACACAGTTCCACAATGCTTGTACTGGGTCAAGCAGTGACATCCTGGTTCCAGGAACCGGCACCTCTATTATCAATGCCATTCTAGTATTTTTTTTTCCTTAATCGCTATGTCATGTTTGTGCCGTTGTGAGATTCAGTTGCTGTGTTGTTCCATGACTCTACTTGGAATCTAGTCTTTTAGGGTGCGGATATTCAGTGCTGGAGTCATATGCAGCCCCAACTTTGAATATCTGGGATCGCCGCACTGCCTCTCAGCCGCAGTCAATCAGGCAGCAGCAATATTGCATGCTGCCCGGTTAGCTCCTGCAGCTTAAAGATAGGCCAGGAAAACCCTTGCCTCTTTTTTTAGCACAGGTCACTAACCGAGCAATATGCAATATCGCTGCTGCCCCTTTTTCAATTGTCGCTGCTTCCGTTCCTCCCCGGACCGCCCCCGACAGGCCCCGATGCTAAGTGGTAAGGGAGAAGAGAGGGGATATTCAGCGGCACGAACCGTGTTAGTGCGTTGAATATTCCGGCTGTAAACCGTGTAGATGCCTTTCAAATATCGGTCCTTTATTTTATTTTGAGTCCTACATGACATCAGCCCTTGATTCTTCCAACCTCTCTTGTCCTCTCTCTTGTTGAAGCATTTCTGAGTATCCCCTGAGCTGCAGAGCTGTGAGAAAATATGGTAATATAGGTGACTATAGTCTATGGACCAATTGCGCCAGTGAGGTCATACAGACCCTCTGGGGCGATCTGCACCGTAGATCTAGATTCAGTCCTGTACTGGGCGGCAGAATCAATGTGGCTCTCAGGTGGCAAGAGAGGAAAAGGAGGACTGACTATGGTTTGGGGATGTTGGCCTCTAGTAGTGCTTCAAGATTATGAAGCCTTCATTATAAAGCAAATTTACATTCAGTTGAATTTTGATGACACATTCCTGATGAAGTTTGTCAGAGAAACACGCCCATGTCAAGTGTGATAATATTTATTTATTTATTTCAACTTCTTATATACCGCACTCTTTGACATCAGCGCGGTTTACAAATAACAGAAAGGAACCAGAACAACAGGCTGTTTGGTATTACATATAACAGGAGTATCAACTTGGATAACATGGGAGAACTATTTACATGGAGTATATAATCTATTAGCTAGATAGCATGCTCGAACTATTTACATAATATTGGCTGAAAGACTCTATAAGATAAGTTTATAACATTTATCAAGTTCAAGATATTGACTGAATAGTACTTGGCAATGTACATTAAACAGGGACATTGATAACTTGGATTCTTCTGAGGCAATGGATGGCTAAGTGACTTGCCCAAGATCACAAGGAATGCTAGTGGGAATTGAACGCTGGTCTCCAAGCCAGTGCTCTAACCACTAGGCTACTCTTCCACTTGGTATTTATTTATTTATTTAGTATACATTTGTATACCGCTACTTCCAGCGATCAGCAGCGGTTTGATTACAGATTGGAAATTGTCAAATCATGACAGGAAATTTTTGAGGTATAAACACATTGATTAGACAGGAAAGCACAGCACACAGAGAACTATTTTACAGGGAACATGGGCTATGGAGGGTTAAGTGGCTTGCCCAAGACCACAAGGAGCACCTGTGGGACTAGAAGCCCCAGTCCTTCCGGCCCAAGGTTGCTGTCCTCTAGTGGGAATGAATCCTGATGGCTATGGAGACTCCAGTTGGTAAGCTGTGTGGCTTTTTACTATAAAAGGGGCATCTCTGAGGTCTTTTCCCTTGTTTTAATTTTAATTTGAGTGACATATACAACTCCATTGAATTATACAACTCTATTGAAAACAGATTGAAATAGAAGATGTCACTCATGCCATGACCCACCAGCTACCATCTACATAAAAGTTTGTTAATAAGCAAAGAGAACGATTCCCCAAACTATCTTGCTGACCATACAGCCATTTAAAATGTCATAATATATATAAACACACAATATAAACTGGAATAATTTGGAGACCCGGTATATTCAAATTTATTTCTTGCATATTCTTGCATATTCTCTACCTGACTGGTAGTAGGATCACCAGAACAGATTTGTATATTATCTCATGGGGGCCTTGAAATGTTCATGTTATTTATTATCTCCCAAGGAATTGAAATCACGCTGTGGTACACAGGATTTGAACCTCTGAATTTGTGTTTAGTAGCCCATTCCTTGGGCCACTCGGCCACTCTTCCTCCTTATTCTAATGCCTGAACCTCACCAGCCTAACAGCAGAAAAATGCTCTTCAACTCTGGCACCGCTTCCCTTTTGTTCAGTCCATGTTGTATCCTTTTTTCTCTTCCTGATTATAAACAGTGCTAGAGAGCTCAGTCACAGTGGAGAGCGTGTGGCAGGGAATGAGGGGACCCTGGAGAAGGCAGAGACACAGAGCTGCAGCACACACAAAGTTTTCCCGCCCTGAACGCAACCCTAATATTTACTCAAGTGCACAAGAGAGAGGACAAGAAGAGAGCAATGACACAAGACAGCTATTACACTTTGGTATTTAAAAAGCTATAAAAAGTATTAGATCCAATACAAGGCAATTTAAAAATTCAATTAAGAACAAAATCACATCTGCTGTAAATGGAAAATAATACTTTTCTACCTTTGCTGTCTGTTTTTCTTTTTTCTCATCATATCTGCCTTTTCTCGGATTTTTTTTTCTGGCTCTTTTCTCCTGTGTATCTTCTTTCTTCATCCCTTCCTTCACTCCACCTGTCTCTGACATGAATACTCACTCTCTTCTTTTCTCTTTTTCTTCATTGCTTTCCTTTCTTATATTCCATCTCTCCATTTTTCTTCATCTTTTTCTGTCCTGTAACTCTCTCTGACTTAACCCTACAATCTCTCCATTTTCTCCCTCCCAACCTTCAATTTCCTTCTCTCATTCACTGCTCCAAGCACCCTCTTTCTGCCTCCTCTGAGCTCTCCTCTCCTTCATTCATAGCTTTCCTTAACCCCATCTCCCATCATCTTTTTTCTCCTTTCTATATGCTCTTTCCATCCCCCCCAGCTTCCCCTCTCCACATTCCTTCTAGCAACCCCATTCCCTTCATCTCTCTACTCTTGGTCTACGCCCACAACTAATGCTCTCTCTCACTCCTCCTTTTCACAATGATCCAATATCTCTTCCACCCATACACACTCATGCCCCATCACTTTCCTCAAACCCCTGCTCTTCAGTGCTCCATCTTTCCCCCTCAAGCCCTCCCTTCATCTATCCCACATCCCATACTTCGTCTTTCTCCTCAGCTCCCCTGTCATCCTCCAGCACTCCATCTTTCCCCTAGGTCATATGCCCACACTCTTTCCCTCCGGTACTTATCTCTCCTTTAAGTCCCCTTCCCCTAGTGCTCTAGCCTCTCAGGCTCCTTCTCTACCGATTCTATTTCTCCGCTCATCCCCACCTCTCAAATCTCATATCCTCCAAATGACCTCTTCCCACACTTCCCCACTTTTGATCCAAACCTCAGTCCTTCTTCAGAAGTGCACGTTACAAAGAAGGCCAGAAGCCAAGGTCTTGCACTATGGTGGCCTTAGATGCCTGCAGACAAGTAGACTGAAGCAGCAAGTATACACAATGAAAACGCTAATGGATTGCAATGAGTTATCCTTATGGCATTCTGTTCCTCCTTTCCCCATTGGCATATTCAATGGCTGCTTCCTGCCTGCCAAATAGGAGCAGGCTGCTGTTGGGACAGTTCACCTGCACTCTCAGTCCCAGTGGTACACACTTATTGTCCCAACCTCTTATTTCCTGGCACCTTGGGGTGCTGCTTCAGAAGGCATTGCCTGAGGAATGTGGAAGGTAGCCCCAGAAGTTCCTGGAGACTTTGAATAACTGTAAACATTGTCTAGATAATATATTAGCGTTTGATTTCATTTGTTTATAGAACTTGCTAGATTAGTTACTCATTAAATTTTTATTTTTCTCTCTCAGTGATTAAAGCCGTACATGTATTGTTATTGTTGTTAAGTGCTGTTGAAGCAATGTCAACCCTCTGGAGAGCTGTCCTAAACTATGTTTGGTCTTCAGCTAGTTGGCTAATTTTTAATAGAGTGGCATCGATAGCTACTGTTATTATATCAATCTAGCACACATTGCTGGCCTTCCTCTTTTATTTATTTATTTAACTGTTTTTTTATCCCACTTTATCTTAAGTCAAAGCAGTTTACAGAGAACAAGAACAATGCCTAGCGTAGGAACATTACATTATGGCTTGCATTAAACAATGAGGGTATAATACTTGGAAAGTAACAAGGTACAGAACTTTGGTAACAGTATCTATGGGTACGTAGATGATTAACAAGCATGAGGGGGTTAACATGGTAAATATCTAGGAGTGAACATTTAACAGTACGATCGGCACAGTAGTAAAGGTGGGGAGAAGTAAATGAGGTGAGGGGAAAAGGTGCATGGGGGGGTCGGGGGGGGCGATAGTTGGGATGGTAGGCAGAGGTAGGCGAGAGTAGAGATGGTCCATAGTGAAGGGCTACAGTAGGTCCCAAAGTATACTCTAAAGAGGCGGGTTTTTATCTGTTGTCTAAATTCAGTGAGATCTTGAATGGTCAGTAGGTCATGGGGGAGCTCATTCCAGGTGATTGGTGCGTAGATTGTGAAGGCTCTCTTTGAGGTAGCTTGAGTGCTTGATCTGTGCATTGTTGGCATGGTGAGGATAGCATGATTATTTGTTCTTTGTGTCTGGTTATCAGGACTTTCTGAATGAGTGACTGTAGGTAGACAGCTGAGAGTTGGTTGCATATTTTGAATGTGGTGAGGAGAACCTTCCATTTTATGCGGCAGCGACTGGTAGCCAGTGTAGTGCTTTGAGGAGTGATGTAGCTAATTCATGCCTGGAGGCACCATGTAGGATTCATGCTGCGGTATTCTGCGCTAGCTGTAGGGGGTGAATGACGTATTCTGGGAGGACTTGTAGGATGATACTGCAGCAGTCGATGTGGGGGAATACCATTGCTTGGTCTTTATCTTTTGATAGGTGAGTCTGATAATGCTGTTGATGTGTTTGAAAGGTTAATTGCTGGTCTAATATAATCCCCAATTAGCGTACTTCTGTTTTGACCCTATTTTAATGTGGGTTGGGATTGTGAATTCTGTGTCTCTGATGATGACGAGGATATCTGTTTTGTCTAGACTGATGTTTAACTTATGGTCTGCAAGCCATTGGAGAGTGCTGTAAAGCACTTTATTAGAGCAGCAAATGAGGGTTTCACCATGGAGAAGGACAGGAAGAGTATGATATCATCAGCATAAATATGATACCACACCTTGTTGGATTGTATAATTGAACATATGGGTTGAATAAATGCATTGAAAAGGAGTGACGATAGAGAGGCACCTTGAGGTATGCCTTGTTTGAGAGGTAAGGGGAGTTGAGGTGGCTCCTGCGGATCTCACTTGGTGGATCTTGGGCAGTTAAAGAGGTTATACTAGGGCGGGAATAGCTGGTTCAATAGGACGTCAGCTATTGTTAGCCATGTCTCAGTTACAAACATTAGGTTGAGGTTGTTTTCCTTGAGGTATTCTGAGAGTATTGTGATATTGTTTCTTATGGAACACACATTGAGTAGGGCACATTTAAGGTGTGAGTGAGTTGTCTGTGGGTATCTGAAGGTCAGATTACTGGGGTTAGTTGGTTTGATTCTAATGAGTTTCCAGGAGGCTCTGTTTTTTGTTTTGTAAGATGCCTCAGTGATTGTGGTGCGATTGCTGGTTGGTATAATGAGGATGTAGCTAGTTGTCAGGGTGAGAAAACCTTTGTGATTAGCAAGATGAGGCAGATAGTCCCTAGGGTAAGTGTTAGGGGTTCATCTTGAGTGTATGCTGGTGGGCACGCATCGGGTAGCTGTGTTAGTTATCTTATATTTGTGTTTGGTAATTGGATGGGTACTCATTGATGTTCACAGGGAGTAGTTGAGCAGTGGTGGTTATGGCGATAGAGGCAATCACATATCTGATCTGTAGATGGGTATTGTTTTGGATTGCTGACACCTCTATGTGTGCTGACCTTCTACCTTACCAACCTTTTGTGCTGACCTTCAACCTTACCATTTATATAGTGCTACAAGGCATGCACAGCACTGTACCTACATACATGAGAGACAGTCCCAGCTTAGTAGGGCTTACAATCTATGCATGTAGATGTATATGCATTGAGGGGGCTCGACTGTGGATTCAATCATTACTTCACTCGGGTCAAAGGACAGCTGCGATTACAACAGGAAAGTGCAAGGCACCTCCACCAGCCAAAATGAACAGGGCTTGTCTGAGGAATCCGGCACTCAGTCAAGAATTCCAAATTGCCCTATCTAACATATTTGAAGTACTCGAACCATCAGATGATGTTGATGCAGAATAAAAGCAGATATCAGAGTCCATCCTGGAATGTGCCACCCCTCTGTGCCCACCCATATGTCGGCTGACACAGCCATGGATTTCAGATGAGTGTCTGAATCTGGTGGATAAATAGAAACAAATCAAACACATTGACTTCAAGCAGCATCAGTGACTGAACAAAGAGGTCAAACAGAAGATGAAGGTAGAACGAGAAGCCTACTAGAAACTGGAAGAAGCAGCATCCAGGCATAAGTACTGGACACTGTATCAGACCCCTAGGAGACTGAGTGGCAAAACCAAGTCGACTAATGACAACATCAAGAAAGTGGACATCACCTTTGTGAACTCCCCTGGTGAACGCCTGCAATGGTGGAAAGAATTCTTCCAACAGCTATACAATCATGATCTGCCCCAAGGACCACCACCAGAGCCACCACCCATCGACCTGCTGGAGAATTCATTCCTTGACGGTGAGCCAAAAAATAGATGAAGTGAAGTGTATAATAACATCACTGAAGAATAGAAAGATGCCCAGAGTGGACCAAGTCACTGCCAAAATAATCAAAGCTGGGGGAGACATCCTGCTTTGATCATCCTGCTCACGTCCTTCTAACACTCATTTGACGCATGGAACGAGTTCCATCTGCATGGAAGAAAGCCATCATGCAATCCTAAAGTAAGGCGATAGACGGGAATGCAAGAAATAACGTGGCATCAGCCTCCTTTCAATCATTGGCAAGATGTCATGAAGATCATACAATCAAGGCTGCAGGAACATCGTAAACAGACCAGCCGAGAAGAGCAAGCAGGATTTAGGCCATATCGGGGCTGTACCAATTAAATATTCACCATTCATCAACTGGTGGAGGAAAGGATCAGTTGTGGAAAGTGAACCGTTATCTTCATTGACTTCAAATCTGCATTTGACTGTGTTCACTGGCCTGCCTTCTGGAGGGCACTAGAGAACGAACATGTGCCACTGAAGATCATCCAACTTCTCCGAGCAACATACAATGGCTCAACCAGCAGTGTGCAGATCCGAAATGAACTATCCAAAGAATTTCCTATCCAAACTGCAGTCCGCCAGGGAGATGTCACCTCACCCCTGCTTTTCAATATCGTGATTGATACAATAATGAGCAAAACATTCAAGGACAGATGTGGGATCCAGTACTGTGTGAACAACTTCCTGACAAACTTGATATTCACAGACAGACGTGCTATATTTGCTGACATAGATGCAGAGGCCGCTGACATCCTTTTCCATATCACCCGCATCACCCAATCTTACGGCCTAAGAATCAATGCAGACAAGACCAAAGTTATGACCAAGGATGGATCACAGGCCATTGTTCACCTCAATGGAATTCAAATTGAACAGGTCCAAGAATTCAAATACCTGGGATTGCTGGTGCACGAGATGAAGGTGGCATCCATCATTGAAGTCCTCAACAGGATTGGCCAGGCAACAGTAGCATTCACCTCACTCAAATAATGCCTCTGGAAGAAGGCCAATATCTCCACCAAGACCAAAATTAGCCTATTCCGAATACTGATCCTGCCAATTCGCCTGTAGAGATCAGAAACATGGACTCTGTTCAAATCTGACTTGAACAAATTCAAAGTCTTTCAAATAAGATGCTGAGACAGATTTTGGGTGTCTCTCTTCGTGATTGCCATCGAAACAAGACAATTTGGAAAAGGTGTGACCATCAACCCTCAGTTGAAGAACAAATCCAAAACTGCAGACTGCACTAGTTTGGCCACGTTTGCAGAATGAACACCAGTTGGCTGCCATACAAACTCCTCTGGTGAGAGTGACCTGTCCACTGGAGGGTTCAACAAGCAGCACCAATGAAAACGTGTCTCAAACACATCGAGGAAGACCTAAGGAACCAACAACTGACCATCAATGAGGCCAGAAATGTTGCCACTGATCACCAAGGTTGGAAATGTATTATGAGCAACACACGGAATCCAGCGGCACCTACAGCAACATATTGGCTGAGAGGACAGCCTTCTCTCCAAATGCCAGCTAAGGATTAAAGAAGAAGACAATCTATGTCAGACAAGCAAAGCAAATGAGAGACAAGAGATAATTTAACACACAGGAGAGTAAAGGGTCAGGATCCAAAGGATCTCTAATGATCTTTCTCTTTGCATGATGTGCCCAAAGCAAGACGACTGAGAAAAGCTGCTCGTGCTGGGAAGGATTCTACAATTGTAAGTATTTATCTGCTGGTAATTTCTCAGACTCTTGGGTTAACAGGAACTCTTTGGGTTTAAACTGATAAAATCTCTATTTTAAAGTTCTGTGTTTGTTAAAGTCACACAGGACACTATTTTAGCAAGCCAGCTTCTATTACGTGTTCCACGTTTTAAGGAAAGTGGAAGGAAGGCCAAAAAACTGCCAGCATGGTTTAAAAGGAGAGGTCAGAAGCAGTTGTAGCCAAAAAAAGCATCGAACAGGAAATGGAAAAAGGAGCCAAATGACGAGAATGAGAAACATCATAAGCACTGGCAACTTTGGTGCAAGGCATTTATAATGCAAGCAAAGAGAGAATCTGAAAAAAAGCTTGCTGTGGAAGCAAAAAACGCACAATAAAAACTTTTTTCAAGTACATTCATAGCAAAAAGCCTGTGAGAGAGTCAGTTGGACCATCAGATGATAGAGGGGTAAAAGGGGCACCAAGGGAAGACAAGGCCATAGCGGAGAGACTGAATGAATTCTTTGCTTCGGTCTTTGTTGAAGAAGATGTAGGGAAGTTACCCATGGCTGAAATGGTATTTAAAGATGATGCATAGGAAGAATTGAAAGAAATATTGATAAACTGGAAAGATGTATTACAACTATTTGATAAACTGAAGAGCAGCAAATCACCTGGACAAGATGGTATAGATCCAAGGGTGTTGAAAGAACTGAAATATGAGATTGCAGATCTACTATTAGTAATCTGAACTATCATTAAAATCATCTGTAGTACTTGAATATTGGAGAATGTCCAATGTAACACCAATTTTTAAAAAGGGTTTCAGGGATGATCCAGAAAACACAGACCGATGAGCCTGAAGTCAGTACTGGACAAAATGGTAGAAACCATTATAAAGAATACAATTACTGAACATGTAGATAGTCATAGTTTAATGGGAGAAATCCAACAAGGATTTAGCCAAGGAAAGTCTTGTCTTACTAATCTGTTATATTTTTTTGAAGATGTGAATACTCGTAAACAGGTAGACAAAGATGAGCCAGTTGATAGTCTATCTGGATTCTCAGAAAGCCTTTGACAAGGTCCCTCATGAGAGACTCTTGGAAAAATTAAAAAGTCATGGGATTGGAGGTAGTGTACCATTCTGGATCAGGAACTGGTTAAAAGAAAGAAAGCAGAGGGTAGGGCTAAATGGCCAATTTTTTCAATGGAGAAAGGTGAATAGTGGAGTACCCCAGGGATCTGTGCTGGATCCGCTGCTTTTTAACATCTTCATAAATGACTTGAAAATGGGAACAAGTGAGGTGATCAAATTTGCAGATTACACAAAATTATTCAAAGTTATTAAAACACAAAAGGATTGTGAAAAATTACAAGAGGACCTTAATAAATTGGAAGACTGGATGTCCAAATTGCACATGAAATTTAATGTGAACAAGTGCAAAGTTATGCACTTGGGGAAGAACAACCCAAACATGGTTGCACAATGCAAGGTTCTACATTAGGAACCACTACCCACGAAAAGGGTTTAGGCGTCATTGTGGATAATACATTTATCCCCTCTAGTGTGCAGCGGTGGCCAAGAAAGCAAATAGAATGCTAGGAATCATAAGAAAAGGAATGTGGAACAAACCAAGGATATTATAATGCAGTTCTGGTTGCCATATTTTATTTATTTAGCCAGTTTTGTATACCACCTTATCCTTCAATCAAAGTGGTTAAAAAGGATATAGCAGAATTAGAAAAGGTACAGAGAAAAAGCCACCAAAATGGTAAAGGGGACGGAAGGATACCCCTTATTGGAAGGGCTTAAAAGGTTGGGGCTCTTCAACTTTGAAAATAGACGGTGTAGGGGAGATATGATAGAGGTCTATAAATGAATGAATGGAGTGGAATGGAATGGGTAAATGTAAATCGGTTGTTTACTCCTTCAAAAAGTAGAAAGACCAGGGGACATTCAATAAAGCTACAATGTAGCCCATTTAGAACCAATAAGAGAAAATATTTTTTTCACTCAATGAGTAATCAAACTCTGGAATTTGTTACCGGAGTGTAGTAAAGCTTTAATTGTAGCTGGGTTTAAAAAAAAATGTTAGGACAAGTTCCTGGAGGAAAAGTCCCTAAACCATTATTAAAGAGGACCAGGGAAATCTGCTGCTTACCCCCGGATAAGCATTGTGGAATCTGTACCTTTTTGAGAACCTGACAGGTGCTTGTGACATGGATTGGCCACTGTTGGAAATGGAATACTGGGCTTGATGGACGTTGGTCTGACTCAGTATGCCATTTCTTATGTTATGTTCTTATGAATGTTGAAGTCTTGTCATTTGATCTCCTCTAGTATTGAGTGATTTGTTCTTCTGGCAGTCCATGTTACATTTCAATCTCTAAATAAAAATCAGCCTGATTTCCTTGCATAAATTTAAAGCTTATCTATGGTACACAGATAAAGCACAACAACACTTTACAAATGAAGCAGCCCAAGGAACTGTGTAGCACTAGTTAAATCAATCAGCTTGATTTCCAAATAACTGTTGGCTGTGTTCTAGGTATTTGCTTTATTTGCAAATAGACTACAAAGTCTCTGAAGCTGCAGAAATCCTTTGGCCGATCCTGTTTCCAGTTCCTCACAGCATCTGCTCTCTTCCAGTCTCCTATCCCCCAACATCAGTCTATTTCGAGTCCTGGCCCCCCATTCCATTCTAGCCCCTGTCCCCCCTATTCCATTCTAGCCCCCCCCATTCCGATACTTGTTCTAACTCCCAGTCCCCTCCGTTCCCATTCTAGCCCCCAGTTCCCCCCCCCCCCACCACACACCAAATGGGTCCCCGCGCCTGATCGACTTCAGAGGGAGCCAGACAGGCCCAAAGCAGTCATGGGAGTAAAAAGCGGCATTTGCCCTCTCTCCTGTGGCTGTGATAAAAAGGAGCCCGCCGGCACGCTGAATGTTGGGAGGTGAAACAGCCATGGGAGAGAAGACCAATGCCGCTTTTTACTCCCGTGGCTTCGGGTCTCCCCAGCTCCTTCTGCAGCTGGTCAGGCGCAGGGCCCCCCGAGGTGTGGGGCCATCTGCAGGCAACAGGCAGGGAGAATGCAGGCAGACACTGGATGCTGAAAGCTTAGGGTTGCCTCACTGAAGTTCTGATGTTAGTGGTTGTAGTAGCCAGTGTGGCTGGTGCAGAGGCTCATAGGGCAAAGAGACTGTGGCGTACCAACTGTCTGAAGGTGCTATCCTGTTGCAGCGTGTAGTTCAGGCAATAGTGTTTGGTGAAAGTTTGAATCAAGGAACAGGTGCCCACTTTGCATATGTACGTAATGGGGGTACATCGAAGTTCTGCATTGAGGTTGCTGCAGCTTTAAGGTAATAGTAAGACATTTTGCTTGTGGATAACTTGCTGGCTTCAGAGTAACATAAGTTGAAACAGTCAGAAGCACAGCAGAAGAGGGTGTGTTTAGATGCTGAGGCCAGGCTGCTTTGGATCAAATGTAACAAGACTTGGGAACTCTTGCATATATCTTTGACGCCTTGCAGCTAATATAAGAGGACATGGTGGCAATCGAGGGATTGTAAAACTGTTTCTGTATGAGCAGAGTGAGGTTTAGAGAAGGAGGTTAGCAAGATTATGGATTGGTTAAGATGAAACAAACTACCTTTGATAGGAACTTAGGGAGCTGTCAAAAGATTACTCTGTTAGAGAAAAATTGTGTCTCTGCTCACTAACTCTCCTTGCAGGGGTGATGGTAACTAAAAATAAAGTTTTCCATGACAGATGCCTTAGGGAACCTCCCCCTAGTGCTTCAAAGGGGACTTTCAGAAGCCGTGCCAGATCCATCGTTGGCACCCCATCTATTGAATGGTCTAGAGACCAAGGGGGCATATGCAAAATGATTCATGCGGTTAGCAGCCCCGCTAACCGCATCAATCACGGTGAGAGGAATATTTAGCAGCACATAGCCATTTTGTGCCAGTGAACATCCGCTGCTAACTGCGCGGCACTGGGGCAGCTGCTCATATTTACCAACCAGTTAACACAAACCAGCTAATGTTAGGCACATAAAAGGCTTGCTGAGCTTAAACGCTATCTGGGAAGATCGGATAGTCAAATGCCGGTGGCCAGATATGATCCTGGCATTGAATATATAGGTCTAATATCAGCCCTCCACGTGTCCAGACTGCTGCTTAAAGAATCCACAGTTTGATTGTTGTTACTTGGTAGGCAGGCTGCCTGTAGGTTGGTGTGCAAGATATTTTAAGCAAGGTCCCATATTCTTAAAGCTTTGCAACACTCCTTGCTTGTTTATGCAGAACACGGCTACTTGATTGTTAGGATAAGGACTTTTTTGCCCCATAGTCACCTCCCAAAAGCTTGGAGGGCATAAAAAAATTGCATGAACTTTTTATAAGTTGATGTGCAAACCTACTTCTCACCGTTTTTATGCTGCTTGGGTATGCAGGTGGCCAGATGTGCCCCTATAAGTGTGACTTGAGGTTATGGCAATTAGAATGGGTAGCTCGCCTTCAAGTTATCAGGGTCTTCCCACCAGAAAAGGGTTTTCTTTACTGAAGAAGGGTTGCCAGGAGTCAGCACAGACTTGATAGCACTTAAAAACCCCCCACAAGAGTATATTCTGTGTTCCTGTTTATATATATGCCAGAAAATATCGTTATCTTCATTTAAGGAAATCACCTTCCCTACTTCTAATATTTTCCTTACATGGCTGACATAATATGCATCCCCTGGAGCTCAGAACCCTTCTCTATATTTACTTTAGAGAACTGCTTCTTACTTGCAAATTCCCTGATGAAGAAAAGCCACTAATTAAAATGCAAGAGAAAAGTGGAATGCTATGAAGTCGACTGCTCTGCTGGGCTGGCAAGACATCACACATGTTTTTCACGTACCAGTTTTATAGGCAATAAAACACTCAGCATAGTGCATGTAGGTGTGAAATCCAGCTCACAAAATAACGAAAGGATCTAGGAGATAATTAAAACATGCATGATTGTTCTTTATTTGATCTAATAGAGAACAGAACATACATTTCAAGCATTAACGCAATGTAGATTAAAGATGAGGATTTCACAGAATGGGTATAATGGGGAGAACCATTCCCGACTTGCTCTTGTTGTTGATGGGAGCAAATCAGAGCCTGGGTACTTCAGACCCAATGGTGGGGATGGAGAGGGGAGAAACTAGGGACGAGCATCCCCAGAATGGGAATGATATTCAGTTTTGACAGCAATTCTCCTTCCAGCACTTGGCCGACCAACCGAATTAGATCACCCAGGTCAACACTTCCCCAACACAGTCGTCGAGATACACCTGGCCAGTGGCTCTGATCACCACAATAAACACATATGATATAGACTTACACACAGAAGCCAATTTCATTGTGTGTGTCCCCTGCCTGTCCGGCTGGTCAGAATAGGGATGTGCTCCGGTGAATCCGATTCTGATCCGCAGGGGCACACTATGTAAATGTCCATTCCCTGCCGCTCGACCCCAGAGCAGGCCTGCCATGGCCAGAGTCAGGCTGTGGAGTACGCCCTTCACCCCCCTGCCTTGCTTTCCGGCCCCGGGGCAGACCTGTCCCACTGTCTAGGGGGGCTTATTCTACCTCTAAGGTGGAATAAGTCCCCCGGACGTATAGGGCTGAAAATTGAATTGGTCCTGTATGTCTGGGATCATGGTGCCGCCCACAGCTCCCCCTTGCTCTACCTGCAGCCTCCTACCCACACACAGAGCTCCCCGCACAGTTCCGCTCTATGTGCGGGGAGCTCTGTTTCCCGGACACAGGCCAGGCATTTAGCTGTCTGGACAGCCGGTTCAGAATGGACCCCCCAGTTTCCAGTTTATGCAAATGTATCTCATTCCTGTTCACAGTAGATAAACTAAGAACCACATCAGTTAGCTGTGTCTTCCAGGTCAGGGTTGGTAATCAACCTATGGAGGTGAACAGTAGTGGAACAGAGTTACCACTTTTCAGACAGAATGAGCTGATCCTGGTTTTAAATCTGGCTGCATTTTTGCATGATTTTCCCATTTTATTTCCCTTGAGAAAACCAGAACTACAAGCCTATGAAAACAAGGGAAAAAAACAGGATTGAATCAACTGTTCCTCCAAATCTCCCTTGCCCCTGAAGTTTTTACCTCCACTGCATCTCTGGTTTTCTAGTCCTGCTTTTTCATAGCAATTTGAAATTCGTGTCCATGCATATGGTGGAGGTAAAGCCAGAATGGGTTCAACTGGTAATCCTTGCATTTAGACATGGAGGAAAAGACAACACAGAAAAATCAAGTGTCATGACTGTGCGTAGATTTTTTCAGTACAATCAATGTGAAGTAACCAGTGAGAGAGGCTTTAAGAATTCCCAGTGGTATCTACAAAAGATTCCACCTGGCACTTTAAGAGGTGTGATAAATGCAGGCTGGAAAGTAACACTGTTCTGGGTATGTTTTGAGTCCTCCAATACTTTATAAACTCTAATAAATGGACTCTAAGCTAAACTCTGAAAGATGCTGGCATTTGGGGCTGTAATCTCAGGTATACGAACAGAAGTGATGAGATTGACTCCTGAGCTAATTTCTGAGGATTTGCACATCTCTGATTTTGCACTAGGGGACTCATTGCATTAAAAACAAATAACAAAACACAGATTCCCATTTCTTGAGAGTTTGCAAAGCTATAACAAACAGCCAGAGAGACAACCTTTCAACATCGCTATCAAATACCTTGGGCCGACATTCAAATGACATAGTAGTCTGTCACAGTGCTTAAATATCAATGGCAAATTCAGTGGAAGTATCCAGATAGAAGCAGCCACTGATTATCTGGGCTGAGAAGTGCCAGCCACATAAGTACGCACTATTCAGGAGACACTAACTTGGATTGTCATTTAGGACTGCTTTTCATGTGGCTTAAGATGATTGGATAAGTGCCGGCTGAATCGCGCTGTCCAGCTAAGTGCTACCACTTATCTGGATAGTGTCAACATGCCCTCACTCCGCTCATGAACTGCTCCTGCATTAACTAGAGAGTCAAGGGGCTGTCTGCAGCACTATTTGGATAGTGCCGGTGAAGATCAGAGTAAACACCCTTAACCAGACAGCCTCCCATTGGCTGGCTGGCTAAGGTTTCTCCATATCTCTAAATCTGAGACTTTTCTAGGAGAGCTCATTGACACCATGGGTCCTCCAAGCTGACCCAGGAAGTAAGCCAGTTTCGGTCCACCAGATCCTAAATCCAGTCTCAGCTCTTCAGCAGAAAAATTACTACACACCAAGGGTGTCTTGCTATCTTCCTTTGGCAAAGAGATATTGACATTTTAAGCCTCAAAATCCCTGCATCACTGCCAAGACACCATCCTGTGATGTGCTGGTTATTAATGACACTAAGCATCCTTCCAAACCAGATCCCTCTGACAAGTGTATAATCCAGATCTACCCCTCCATGGACACCAGAAGCTCAGCAGGCACTTGCTCAGTGTTTCGGGTAATCATACCATATGTCTGAGAGACATCAGTACTGTCCCAAAGAAAGGGAATGTGGTGGGTGTCCTACACAGAGCGGTGGGTTCATCCCTTAAATAAAAACATGGGGAGGGGTGGCCGGCACGGAGCGGCAGGTGCACCTACTCTTGTCGTCTTACAGGGCAGACTAGATGGACCATACTGGCCTTTATCTGCCATCATTTACTATGTTACTATGATGCAAAGCCATATTTACAGGGCACATGGCAATGATGGAAGATGTTCATAAGTCTCTCTTTGGATCTGTGTGCTGAATTACAATTCTGATGTTCTAGAGCTGCAACTGGGGTTTTCTAATCTTTCTCCTCCTCCCGATAATCTCTGCACCCTCAAGGCACTAACCTCAACTTAAACAGCCAGGAGACAACGGGCTTTAGAGTTTTCGCCATCCAAGTTACAGAACTGTCCTGTTTTCACATTGTGTTCTACAGTTACTGAAGTTAAACTGCTTCGACAACTGGTGTATCAGTACAAATACAGTGAAAAATATGCACACACAACTATGGGCAAAGCAAATTCCCTTATTGTATGCCTAACAATCAAATGTCCTACCACACTGCTTCTCATCTTTGACTTCATTTGCCCATCTATGGGAGGAGCAATGTCCTAGGGTGCTTAAAAATATCAAGACACACCACTTTATATTATATATATATATATATATATATATATATATATATATATATATTATATATATATATATATATAAAACATAACATAAGAACATAACATATACATAAGATATAAGATATGCCATACTGGGTCAGACCAAGGTCCATCAAGCCCAGTATCCTGTTTCCAACAGTGGCCAATCTAGGTCATACGTACCTAGCAGTTTCCCCAAAAGACACAGGTTCTGCAATGCTTGTACTAGGTCAAGCATTGATATCCTGGGTCCCTTCTTAATAATGGTTTATGGACCTTTCCTCCAGGAACTTGTCCAAACCTTTTTTAAACCCAGCTACATTAGCTGCCTTTACTACATCCTCCGGTAACAAATTCCAGAGTTTGATTACACGTTGAGTGAAAAAATATTTTCTTTTATTAGTCTTAAATAGTTTACCCTGTAGCTTCGTTGCATGTCCCCTAGTCTACCTATATTCTGATAACGTAAACAGTCGATCTACGTTTACTCGTTCCACTCCATTCAGTAATTTATAGACTTCTATCATATCTCCCCTCAGCTGTCTCTTTTCCAGGTTAAAGAGCCCTAACCTTTTTAGCTTTTCTTCATAGGAGTATCCTTCCATCCCCTTTACCATTTTGGTGGCTCTTCTCTGAACCTTTTCTAATAACGCTATATCTTTTTTAAGATAGGGTGACCAGAATTGCACACAATATTCAAGATGCAGTCTCACCATGGAACGGTATAGAGGCATTATAATATCTTTTGTTTTATTTTCCATTCCTTTCCTTATGATATCTAGCATTCTATTTGCTCTCTTGGCCGCCGCTGCACACTGGGCCGAGGGTTTTAACATGTTATCCACAATGACGCTTAAATCTTTTTCCTGGGTGGTGGTTCCTAATGTGGAACCTTGCATCTTGTAACCATAGTTTGGGTTGTTCTTCCCTAGGTGCATAACCTTGCACTTGTCCACATTAAATTTCATCTGCCATTTTGATGCCCAGTCTTCCAATTTATCAAGATCCTCTTGCAATTTTCCACAATCCTCTTGGGTTTTAACAACTTTAAATAGTTTTGTGTCATCTGCAAATTTGATAACCTCACTCGTTATTCCACTTTCCAGGTCATTTATGAATATGTCAAAAAGCAGTGGACCCAGCACAGATCCCTGGGTTACACCTCTATTCACCTTTCTCCATTGGGAAAATTGGCCATTTAGCCCTACCCTCTGCTTTCTATCTTTTAACCAGTTCCTGATCCACAGTAGTACAGTGCCTCCTATCCCAGGACTCTTTAGTTTTGCCAAAAGTCTCTGATGAGGGACCTTGTCAAAGGCTTTCTGAAAGTCCAGATACACTATATCAACCGACTCACCTTTGTCCACCTGTTTATTCACACTTTCAAAAAAACATAACAGATTAGTAAGACAAGATCTTCCTTGTCTAAAGCCATGTTGGATGTCTCCCATTAGGCCATGACTATCTACATGCTGAGTAATTTTATTCTTTATGATGGTTTCTACCATTTTTCCCGGTACTGACGTCAGGCTCGCCGGTCTGTAGTTTCCCGGATCACCCCTCGAACCCTTTTTAAAAATTGGTGTTACATTGGTGATCCGCCAATTTTCAGGTATTAGAGATGATTTTAATGAAAGTTCACAGATTACTAATAGCAGGTCTGCAATTTCATATTTCAGTTCTTTCAACACCCTTGGATGTATACAATCCGGCCCAGGTGATTTGCTACTCTTCAGTTTATCTAATAGTTGTAATACATCTTCCCGATGTATCGATATTTCCTTCAATTCTTCCGCACCTTTAAATACCACTTCAGTCATGGGTAACATCCCTACATCTTCCTCAGTAAAGACCGAAGCAAAGAATTCATTCAGTCTCTCCGCAATCACCTTGTCGCCTCTTAGTGCCCCTTTAACTCCTCTATCATCTAATGGTCCAACCGACTCTCTCAAATAAAGAGAGAGAGAGGAAACTGCAGCTCGGGGTGTACTTTGCAGTTATCATACTGCTGTACACTACTCCCATGCACTTCAATCACTGGTCTCCACTGAACTTAGTGCCAACTAATTTTTTGATATCTGTATGTTGGTGAAGGGATATTCAGCAGTGGTGCTTAATGCTGTTAATGTGGCTAGCCATCACCGCTGAACACTGAACCCAGATTTTCAATGCTGGCATCATATCCAGCCACCGGTACTGCATATCTGAGTTGGCCGGATATTCGGTAGCTGGCCACTTAGCTAAAGCAGCTAAAGTTAAGCCGGCCATTAAAGTGCCTAACTTGAGCCACTTTAGGATGACCAGCTAGTGGCTGAATCTTGCTGCTGGTCAGTTATCCCGGGTGCCGCTTCTGCTCCGACCCCCCCCCCCCCGCCCCCGAATGCCCCAATTCTAGGAGGCAAGTGACGGGGCACTTAGAGGCCAAACCAGAGATATTCAACGGCACTAATCATTGAGTGATATTTAGGTGGTTTGTAGATCTGCAAAGCCCCTAAATGCTTTTGAATATCACCCCCATTATTCTTATGAAAGGAAAAACTCCATATGGGACCTTAGCTACCTAAAATGAAGGTACTTAGCTTAAAATGAGGTCCATGTAAGAGGCCAAGAATCAAACTTGGAAGCCAGTTACTATAATGACTCACAGTCCAAAATATCCTGGGCTCCACCACTACACAAGCTCGCTGTCCAAATGGCCAACTCAAGTTTCACAATACTACAGGCTGTTTCAGGAGATGAAAACGGACATGCATGGAGTAATGTTAAGCGTTATGATAGCTGCAAAGTGCACCCCGAACTGAGGCCTCCTACACACATGTATATATATCTTCTTATTTGTGTCTCTATGAAGCATTTATAGAAGGTGCTGTATCTTGGTATTTTTGTGCTTCATGCTCACACACTCGTTTGGTGGAGCGTTTTGTTCTTTAGGGTGATTAAATCACGTTTGACTATTGCTCAGGCCCATAGTCAATCTCTTCCCCTCTGGGCTACTTATGGACGCACCAAATGCCTTCCTAAATGTTGCAGATTTGAAGCATAGATGTTAAATGTACTTCATTTATTGTCTGTCTCATTTCTGAGCTGTTCAGGCAGTTTAGGTCCCCAGGAGTCCACCTTCGGACAGGTCTGATCCATCACCTAAGTGCTTTCTCTTACAGCACTTCCCCAAGGGCAAAGGGAGGTCTATGCACCGAAAGCAGCAAATAAACGTTGATTTACTGGAGGAACACACAGAGCCCCAGTAATACTCAAAAGGCATTAAATGACCAAAGGAACACGTACAGCACAGATAATACTAGAAAGGCTCAAATTTCTCAAAATTGAAGTCAGTGGCATGAATCTGTTGACTTCTGCTGAAGTGCTGTGTTTTGCCATTATCTGCCCTTTGCATGTGATATCACTGGCTACAGTTTATAGGGAATAATTCTAGAAATGTGTACTGTTTGCTGCAAATTCACAGATGATTTCTCAAAATGAAAAGGATACTAACAATGTATCCTTCCACAATGCATGCTCTAAGGTAGAGGGGGACGCTCCAGGACTCACAAGCATAATAATGTTGAGATCTTCA
Source organism: Ichthyophis bannanicus (assembly GCA_033557465.1). Lineage (NCBI taxonomy): Eukaryota > Metazoa > Chordata > Amphibia > Gymnophiona > Ichthyophiidae > Ichthyophis > Ichthyophis bannanicus. Next base: position 73,402,816 of record CM066032.1, read on the forward strand.
TCATGAGTCTTCTTTCACAACTATCTGGGGAGTGTTTTCTCCTATTTTTCACTTATCTTCAAGATCCCCTAATCAAACACTCAGCCCTTCTCCCCATCACTGTCTTACCACCAACTTTTATAGTAAGCTAAATAGCTACCAAAACTAATGTGACGTTCCTGAACAGCTGGACTCCTATATCTCCTCCATGTTTTTCACGGGACAATACCCAGTGGTCACTGACCCAACTGGGGAATTAAAGCCCACTGGTAGCAACGTGGCTAGACCATGGCCTACAATCTGATTATCACTAGGCTGTACTTCCTTACTCTGTCCTTTGTTTTCTCCTTATCACTTGTCTTATTGCCTCTGTTTTTTGAGGGCATGAAGGATGGGTTGTTTATAATACTTGCAACAGTTGATTACATGCTACATTAAAACAAATGGTACAATAAAAAAAAAATCTTACACCCCCTCAACTAATAATTCACCCAACCCATAATACAATCCAAATAAGTCATTTAAAATAAGTCAACCCTATACCCAACCAAACTTTAACCTATCAAAGAAACCTAATACCACCCTTAGACTATGCCAATTACTGTTATATAATTACCCACTCCAGTCAAACCATCCTGCCCCTCCCCCTAAGATCAGATCTATATGTATGCTTTTAACCTAGTAAACACCAGCTGGTCGGACTAGTCTGCACAGTAAGGCGGCTAGAGTCGTAGAGTTGAATCTGCCACTCTTTGCAGGTTATTCCCTCTATGCCTTTGCTTAAGGGTGTACCTGCTACTCTCCAGGCAGGTTACACCTCTCTGTTTATAAATTTTTTTAAGTTTTCTTTGATTCCACCCTCTCGCTATGTAGTGATCCTCCATGTCTGTTCCATGCTGTCTTGAATTCCGTCACTGTTTTTGCTCCCACCAGGATGGCATTCCAGTAGGATTAGCAGATTTTTGGAGAGCAAATCTGGGACACCGCTGAGCTGGGCTGGGAGGGGCAGAGGTCCTCTCTCCTCTGGCATCTTTTCCCTATATATCTAGAAATGACCGGTTTAAGTAGCATTCAGTAATTTCACAATTTTTTTAAAAAGTAGCAGCTCTTTGAGTTATAAGCACACATATATACATATATGCTTAAACTTTATTTTAATAGTCTATTTATTTCTAAAATGCCTCTTCCTTTTTCAGAAAAGAAGCTAATTATACATCCTCTACTAGGATTGAGAAGAGTGCATTAGAGAGGTAGACAGGAGAAGCAGAGTCCTTTGTCTCTATCCCCACTGAAATCAGGGACAAGAGGTGGTTATAGTTCATGGAGTCTGAGACACGACCTCAACATCAGGAACAATCCATGAAAAACGGGGACATCTGGTAACCTCACATGTCAAGCATCATCCACACTTTCCATGAAAAACTATTTCCTGATGTCGCTTTTGAGTTTTGCCACACAATTTCATTTCATGTCCTCTAATTCAACAGCTTCCCCTTCTTGAAAACAAATTTGTTTCTTCATTAACACTCTTAAGTATTTAAACCTCTGTATCATATCCACCCTGATCTTCCTTTCCTCTAAGGTATACATATTTAGGTCTTCAAGTCTTCTCGTATGCCTTCTGGCGCAGGCCCCATATCATTTTGGTCGCCTTCCTTTGAATCATTTCAAGTCTTTTTATATTCTTCACAAGTTATGGTCTCCAAAACTGAACACAATATTCCAAGTGAGGCTTTACCAATGACCTGTACAGGGGGCACTAAAATTCCCTTCTTTCTGCTGGTTAGTCCTCTCTATATGCAGCCTAGCATCCTTCTAGCTTTGGCCACTGCCTTGACGCCACCTTGAGATCCTCAGACACTATCGTTCCGAGGTCCCTCTTTTGGTCCATACACACTAGCCTCTCATCCCCTATCTTGTTCAGCTCCTTTGGGTTTCTGCATCCCAAGTGCATCACTCTGCACTTATTGGTATTAAATCTCAATAGTCAAGCATTAGATCATTCTTCTAATTTTTGAAGATCTTTCCTCATATTATCTGCTCCCTCTGAAGCGTCCACTCTATTGTAGCGTGCTACTCCTCTCCCTCCCCCACCCCCACTGTTCTTCTTGAAGGATATAAATACAGCATTTCTACAAATGATAAATGGGACACAAGCAAACACTGCCTGTAAATGAAGCCACTAGACATGAGAATATAAGATATGCCATGCTGGGTCAGACCAAAGATCCATCAAGCCCAGTATCATGTTTCCAACTGAGGCCAATCCAGGTCATAAGTATATGGCAGGATCCCGAAAAGTAGTAAACCCCTCCCAGAAATCATACAATTTCATTGTCAAAGCATTCTCACAGCCCAACAGGAACAATTAATATTCATTATCGCGAGCCCCAGGAATTTAATTTTGTTTTCTTTGGTCTAGTCTCCAACATTTGCCCATGTCTTCATCCAAAACTCTGGCTGCCATTGTTGTGGTGTGGCCAGTCACAAAATGCACATTTCTCCCACTAGGTTTACCTGACGTAACAGATCAAAGCTGCCATCAAAATCACACGATAACAAAACCAAATATATAAACATACTTAATAGATATAAGGATGCAATCAACAAGTCAAAAAGAGATTACTATTCCAAATTAATAAATCTTGCTCTTAACCGGCCAAGAGAACTCTTCTCAATTGTGAAAACACTAACAAAAATACACAACCCAGAACTGAACCAGGATACAATAAGCGTACAAACCTTAGCATCACATTTTGCTGAAAAACTAAAGAAAAAACCTTACTCTCCAACCACAACAATAAAACCAAACCATGACAGTAATAATGAATGGACAACCTTTCACAAGGTCGAACGAAAACACATCCTTAATATTATAACAATGATCAACACCACAACCTCCCCGCTCGACCCATGCCCAGTGTCATGGATCAAGTATACTAAGGACTTTCTTGCAGAAAACATCCAATACATAGTGAACCAATCACTCTCTCAAGGAACTATGCCCAACGCCCTAAAGCTCTCCTCGATCCGCCCCATAATAAAAAAACAATAAACTAGACCCAAAAGACCCCAACTCATACAGGCCAATAGCTAGCATACCACTAATCGCCAAAATAATAGAAAAAACCATACAACTTCAATTACAAGACTACATTGATGAGCACAAACTCCTTGATGCACATCAGTTTGGCTTCCGCCCCTTCCATGGAGTTGAAACCCTCCTAATCGCACTGACAGACCTCCTCATCAGAGGTACTAATGACAATAACAAAGGTTTCCTACTCCTTTTCATAGATCTATCTGCCGCATTCGACAGCATCAATCATAGCACACTCATCAACAGACTAGAAAATTTAAAAATAGAAGGGACAGTCCTTGAATGGTTTAAGTCATACATCTCACATAGATTAATACGGATACAGTTAGGTAAAGAAACATCAGAAACCTTCCCTCATGGTCAGGGTATCCCCCAAGGATCAGCCCTCTCCGCCCTCCTCTTCAACTTGTACCTCCAACCTATTACAAACATATTCAAGAAGCATAAAATCAACCATTTCATATACGCGGATGATATCATGCTTGCCATTCCCATAAACTCCAACAACCCCAAATACGATAGCTTACTCCAGTGCATGAATGAGACTACCACATGGCTTGAAGGCAACCATCTAAGCATCAACCTTAAAAAAACAGAAGCAATGTTCATAACGAGAAAGCCAGACACTGACTACAACTACCCTGCAACAATCACAATAAACAACACACCTATACCTGTTAAAAAGGAGATAAAGTACCTTGGAATAATATTAGACCACTCCCTCACCATGCTCCCACACATAAAACAGACAGTAAAAACCATATTCTATAAACTCAAGACAATACAACATCTGAGACCCCTACTTAACACACATGACTTTAGATCAGTAGTCAATACCCTCATCACCCCTCATTTCGACTATTGTAATAGTCTCCTAAACGGTTTACCACTAAAGAGCATATACCTACTCCAAAGAGCCCAAAACATATGCGCCAAGATGATCACAAAAGCTAAACTAACAGACCATGTGACCCCAATACTGTTAGACTTGCATTGGCTCCCTATAAGTAGCCGAATAAAATATAAAATCCTCCTAATTACTTTCAAACTAACATCTCTCCCTCACAATTATCTACTCTAATACACCCCCCATCAGAAACTAGAACGCGCAGACAGAATGCAACCTATTCCCTCAACATAAAAACAACTTTCAGAAAAACTAAAGCAACAACAAGTGATAGGGCCTTCTCCTTTGCTGCCCCTACTCTCTGGAATGAAATACCATTAACCCTCCGCATGATAAAGGACCTTTATCAATTCAAAAAGGAACTAAAAACCTACCTCTTTACAAAACACTTTGAAATCCCCTATCAACAAAAAACCTCTCCCCAACAATCACAGAAACACATCCACAGCACTCAAGACAGAACAAACGACTAACACAAGAAACCTTACATACTCCACACAACTTGCAAAAGATTCACCCAAACTGTCTGCTATATCGCTATTGTAAATAACTACCTGTAATTAGTTATGTTATGTTCCATGTATTATAACCTGTATATAGTTTATTTATTATTATTTATTTATTTATTTATTATTTATTTTATTAACAATTCTTATATACCGCACTATTAGACATCAGCGCGGTTTACATTGAACAAAAAACATCCGACAATTTACATATGTCTGGTCATTACATTTAACAGGAAGTATAACTTGGCGAAATAGGGGAAACTAAATACAATGAGGGTTATCTGATGAAGGATATCCTGGTTAACTATATACAATGGTGGTACAATAGTACATGGAACAATTTACTATTTACATTGTGAAGTTGGCCTGTTGCGAGGTTCTATCTATTTGACCACTTCTGCTATTTGCCTGGGGGTTATGTTTAAAATCAATGTTCCAGCTAACGTTTAAAAATATGTTCCCTGTAATTACACTTGTATATAGTTAAATCCTTGTTCCATGTAAAGTATACAGAAATATACAAATTTTTGTTCACTGTTCAATGTAAACCGCCCCTGATCTCTGGAAGGGGCGGTATAGAAGAAACTGTTAAATAAATAAATAAATAAAAATCTGAGCTCTGTTCAAGCGATTCTTTTCATTTTCTCCAACCCAAGGGAATGCAGGAAAGAAATTATACACAGAGGCTGCAAAATCTGCCTGATAGTAAATTAACTTATCAGAAAATAAAACAGAAAAGGGCCACTAAGGGGTCCTTTTACTAAAACGTGTAAGGATTTTGCACTTAATACACAGTAAGCACAAACGTTAAGAGCATTAAATGCAAAGCCTCCATGGCAACTCTTGGGGACGTGGCCAGCATGTTCCCGAGTTACCATGTGGATGTGACAGTAATGCGCACAGCATGCACCCACACTGACTGCCACATTGACAGCGCATGATACGCACTTCCATGCTAAATGCAGTGTTCACCATGCCCACTCTCTCCTCAACACACCCATTCAGCACCCAAATGAGCCATTACCAGTTAGCGTGAAAATCAGTGTGCGTTAACTGTCATGGCCACATGGTAACTTACCGCGGGTCTACGTGCACAGTTAATTGCATAGCACACTTCAATAAAAGAGCCCCTATGTTTGAAAATGGGCCAGATAGGACCAGGGGTTCTAGAAAAGTCCCCTATAAAAATGGTCCAGTACATTTTTATGAGAGAGGCAATCACAATAACCACACAATCTGTTGACCATGACATCTAAGGGCTAGATAAATTATCACTCTCAGGTTCATTTTTCTTTCTAACCCAAGGGACTGTTAAGAAGTTAAATGTAAGGGCTCAAAACACTGTCAGAAACATACACACATGCAAATCCCATCCACAAACAGCCCTGGGGTTAGGAAAGCATTCCATGAGGCATGTTCCGCATGCTTTCCCTGCTTTTTTTATTTGTACATTGCAGTCAGGGAAGAGAGAAGTCGTCATACTGTTGGCTAAATTCTAATCCATATGCAGTGCCAGACTGGTATGAGACATGGTCTCTAAGCTTAAATAAGAGAATGGGTATGGATCAGTGAGAAACTGGATAAGTTCACAAACTCAGCATGGGACTGGAGACAGTTTGGCAATTGAGTTGCTGTGCTGAATGTATATAAAACAGAAAAAAGACCAAAAGCTAGCCATGTAGAGACTGCAACGAAGTCAAAGATGCTGTGGGAGAGAGACCAGGACCAGATCTACTTATCATGAAAATATGAAGCCAGTTGGTCACCCTGTGGCAATAATGGTAGACTGCAGTCTCTGTTAACAATAAATAACGTTGAACAAATATATCCACACATGCTCACCTCTGATGAAACAACACAATGACTGACATTTCTGATAGATTTGGCTCACGTTTGTGTAATCTCTGGCACAAACTGTCAGTAAAAAGAAGCTAATAAAATAAGAAACCTTCCCACAAAGAGAGAGCACTGGCAACTGTGCTAAAGTCTGCCTGCGTGTTTTCTTTTGGAGTTCCAAAGATTCAGTTGTACAGAACATTTGAGTCTTGGCACCCAAGAATGCTTATGATATTGGAAAAGGAATCATTGCAAGCCATCTGGCTGCCCGCAGGCCAAGAAATGCCTGTCCCTTAATGGGGCATCGTGCAGTCATTATAGCCTTGTTTGTTAAGCTGACAGATCTTTACTCCTTAGCTCTGTCCCATAGGCCTCATTCCCCCCCCCTCCCCCACCCCACCCTCCTTGCTGATCATCTGTCTTCCAGTCTCAACCTACTGTGATTTTCATCCAACAAAAGGGACTCTAGTTCCTGAAAGCTTATGCTCCGGTCTAGTAAAGGAGTGAGGTGCCATCAGACTCTTCACTGTTTTCGTTACTATAAACTAACACAGCCACTCCTATGGAAAAGTTCTAGTTTTATTTATTGCAGTACTTATCCTCCATGGTTTACAAAACATGAAAAAAAAAATCAACCAATCCATAAGACGTAAAAACAAACTAGACACATACATTGTATAATAATCATCACGCTAAAATTAGAAAATAAATAAATACACTTGATCAAGAGACTACATCAGATATCCCTCTGTTTGAAGGCCTGCTTGAAATAAAATGCTTTCAGCCTCTTCCAAAATAAGCTTCTAGCAATCTCCACTGAGGTGGAAGCTTATTCCATTGTAAAGGACCTGCAACGGATGAAATGTGGTCGGTGAACTTGCAAGAGGAAGGGTGCCGCAACTGCTCAGCAACATGGGATGATGATCTGAACTTCTGCAGTGGCAGATATAATTCTCAAGGGATTGTCCATATGTCACTGTGATCCTCTAAGCCACATTTTCCTAAATTCAGTCCTCAAAAGCCATAAACCAGCCAGATTAGGATATCCTTAGTGAATTATGCACTAGACATTTGTTCGCCCACTAGCTTAATTGTATGCAGATATCTCTCATGTATATTCATTAGAAATACCCTGAACACCTGGCTGGTTTTCAGCCCTGGAGGACTGAATTTGGATACACCTGCTCTATGCCTCACTCTGGTGTCAAAATTAGTCCTAAATCAACGACTTCATGAGCACAGCTAATGGAAGAAAGAACATACCAAGATTTTAATTAATGCAGAAATACACAGTGCACACTCTTACTCGCTGGATATTAATCTGGGGAATGAACTGAAGCATTATTAACAAAAAGCACTTAATAATTCAGTTAGTAGTTAAAAGAACAAAGACAATGATTAAAATGCAGTCTTTTCTCATTTATTATTATCTCATACCAGAGGAAAAAAGCATAAGAATTTTTGAAAACTTTCTCTGCCTACCTAGGAGAAAGCAACTGGTCATTCAGCATAATCTGAGTCACTTACTGCTCTGACATAGCTAAGAAAGGAATATATTTAACAAAGAGTGTTTTTGTACCACATAAAATTTGCTATTCTGGATCAGAGCAAAGGTCTATCAAGCCCAGTATCCTGTTTCCAATAGTGGCCAATCCAGGTCACTGGTATCTGGCAGGATCTCACAAGGTAGACAAAGTCCATGCTGCTTTTCCCAAGGGAAAGCAATGGATTTCCCCAGTCTACTTTAATAATGATTTATGGACTTTTCCTCCAAGAACTTGTCCAAACCTCTTTTAAACCCAGCTACACTAGCAGCATTTACTACATCCACCAGCAATAAATTCCAAAGTTTAATTATATTTAATATGTAAAATATTAGCCCAAAAGTGATAAAATGTACCCAAAAAAATTGATGTACTGAATTTTATAGAAATCCTGTTGCTTTAATGAAGTGAGGACATTTGCAACCCAAGATATCGACCCAAGCTGCCTACTTGCCAACAGGCCTGAAATCAGAAGTCACCTGGTCCTGGGGCATGAACTTCCCAGCCCACCCCCCCTCCAGCATAAGCATTTGTCTAGCAGAACGTCAAATATGGTGATGGACTGAGCAAGGAATCCATCAAGTAGGCAGGTCGGACAGTGTATTCAGAGCAAGGTCACCAGGCTTTTCCAGAATGCTGATGTGTCCTCTCCTAACGAAAGTAATTCCACCTCTTCAAAGCTCTAAGGAAATACACAAGACATGCAGGAAACAAAATTTGCTGTAGAATCTCTATGGATTGAAATTCCATGTAAAAAGGGGAAAGCGATGGCAGTGGGGGTGTACTATCGACCGCCTGGCCAGAATGAACAAATGGATGATGAAATGCTCAAAGAAATCAAGGAAGCTAACAAAGGTTACAGCGCAGTAATAATAATGGGTGATTTCAATTACACCATTATCGACTGGGTCAGTGTCATGGCAGGACATGCTAGGGAGATAAAGTTCCTAGATGAAATTAATGACTGCTTCTTGGAGCAGCTGGTTCATGAACCAACCAGAGGGGAAGCCATATTAGACCTAGTCCTTAGTGGAACACCAGATCTAGCGCAAGAGATAAGGGTGTTGGGGCCACTTGGCAATAGTGATCATAGCATGATCGCCTTTGATTTAAATTAGTGGAGGAGGGTTAGTAAGGAAATCCACAGTACTACCTTTTAACTTTCGAAAGGGAGACTATGAAAAAATGAAAATAGGCAAGAAAAAACTAAAAGGAGCAGTTGCAAAGGTTAAAGACTTACATCAAGCTTGGGTGTTGTTGAAAACTACTATCTTGGAAGCCCAGACCAGCTGTATTCCACGCTTTAAGAAAAGTGGAAGGAAGTCCAAAAAACTGCCAGCATGGTTTAAAGGTGAAGTCAGAGAGGCTGTTGTTGCCAAAAAAGCATCTTTCAGGAAATGGAAAAAAGAGCCAAACGACGAAACCTGGAAACAGCACAAGCACTGGCAAGTCAAATGCAAGGCATTGATAAGGCAGGCAAAGGGAGAATTTGAGAAGAAGCTTGCTGCGGAAGCAAAAACGTGAAGTAAAGACTTTTATAAGTACATTCGTAGAAAAAAAACTGTGAGAGAGTCAGTTGGTCCATTAGATGATAGAGGGGTTAAAGGGGCACTAAGAGGCGACAAGGCGATAGCGGTCTTTACTGAGAAAAATGTAGGGATGTTACCCATGACTGAAGTGGTATTTAAAGGTGCGGAAGAACTGAAGGAAATATCGATATATCGGGAAGATGTATTACAAATATTAGATAAACTGAAGAGTAGCAAATCACCTGGGCCGGATGGTATACATCCAAGAGTGTTGAAAGAACTGAAATATGAGATTGCAGACCTGCTATTAGTAATCTGTGAACTATCATTAAAATCATCTCTAATACCTGAAGATTGGAGGAACGCAAATGTAACACCAATTTTTAAAAACGGTTCCAGGGGTGATCTGGGAAACTACAGACCAGTGAGCCTGACGTCAGTACTGGGAAAAATGGTAGAAACCATCATAAAGAATAAAATTACTCAGCATGTAGATAGTCATGGCCTAATGGGAGACAGCCAACATGGCTTTAGACAAGGAAGATCTTGTCTTTCTAATCTGTTATGTTTTTTTAAAGGTGTGAATAAACAGGTGGACAAAGGTGAGTCGGTTGATATAGTGTATCTGGACTTTCAGAAAGCCTTTGAGAAGGTCCCTCATCAGAGACCTTTGGCAAAACTAAAGAGTCATGGGATAGGAGGCAGTGTACTACTGTGGATCAGGAACTGGTTAAAAGATAGAAAGCAGAGGGTAGGGCTAAATGGCCAATATTCCCAATGGAGAAAGGTGAATAGTGGTGTACCCCAGGGATCTGTGCTGGGTCCGCTGCTTTTTGACATATTCATAAATGACCTGGAAAGTGGAATAACGAGTGAGGTTATTAAATTTGCAGATGACACAAAACTATTTAAAGTTGTTAAAACCCAAGAGGATTGTGGAAAATTGCAAGAGGATCTTGATAAATTGGAAGACTGGGCATCAAAATGGCAGATGAAATTTAATGTGGACAAGTGCAAAGTTATGCACCTAGGGAAGAACAACCCAAACTATGGTTACACAATGCAAGGTTCAACATTAGGAACCACCATCCAGGAAAAAGATTTAGGCGTCATTGTGGATAACATGTTAAAACCCTCGGCCCAGTGTGCAGCAGCAGCCAAGAGAGCAAATAGAATGCTAGGTATCATAAGGAAAGGAATGGAAAATAAAACAAAAGATATTATAATGCCTCTATATCGTTCCATGGTGAGACTGCATCTTGAATATTGTGTGCAATTCTGGTTGCCGTATCTTAAAAAGGAGACTTCAGAACAGTGGCCCAAGCACTCATTATGCCACATTTTGACTACTGCAACGCCATCCTACAAGGTTTACCTAAAAAAACCCTAAACATATTACAAATGGCACAAAATGTAGCTGCCAGGGTCATAATGAAGAAAAATCTAAGTGACCACATCACACCAGTGCTAATTCAATTACACTGGCTACCCATAACAGCTCGCACAAAATACAAAATACTAACAACCACCTTCAAACTCATCCACAACTTAGCACCTTCCTTCCTCAACAACCTAGTAAGATTGCAACCTCCTACCCGAAACAGAAGAACCCACAATTCCAACATCCTTCACACTCCAACAGATATAAGATCTGCCAAAACTAACACCAGCCACAGGGCTTTCTCATATGTGGCGCCAACACTGTGGAACCAACTCCCACCAGAACTACGAGCTAGCAATGACCTTCTAGACTTCAGAAAGAAACTCAAAACGCACATTTTCCAATCACATTTCAACCTGAAATAAAACCCACAGATGGAGCAGCCCCTGACCACTGTGTCCAAGAAGATTATCCTGTATATATGTATTTATGTATATCTGTAAATGAACTCCCCCATAGCTAAGAAGTGTTAACTCTGTATGATGTGCTTTTCTGACAATCTGTATGTAAGCAAAATTTGTACCTGCCTTGATTCGACAGTCCAAGAAGATTATCCTGTATATATGTATTTATGTATATATGTAAATGAACTCCCCCATAGCTAAGAAGTGTTAACTCTGTATGATGTGCTTTTCTGACAATCTGTATGTAAACAAAATTTGTACCTGCCTTGATTCGGCAGTTTCACAATAGTAATCCTACCCGCTTCTGATCGCTGGAAGGAGCGGGCTACAAATGCTTGCTAAATAAAATAAATAAATAAATATAGCATTATTAAAAAAGGTTCAGAGAAGAGCCACCAAAATGGTTAGAGCTCTTAAACCTGGAAAAGAGATGCCTGAGGGGAGATATGATAGAAGTCTATAAATTAATGAACGGAGTGGAGCGGGTAAACGTAGATCGATTGTTTACGTTATCAGAATATAGAAAGACTAGGGGACATGCAATGAAGCTACAGGGTAAACTATTTAAGACTAATAAAAGAAAATATTTTTTAACTCAACGTGTAATCAAACTCTGGAATTTGTTACCGGAGGATGTAGTAAAGGCTGTTAGTGTAGCTGGGTTTAAAAAAGGTTTGGATAAGTTCCTTTATTTATTTAACATTTCTTATATACTGCCTTTCATGATATCAAAGTGGTTTACATCAAACAGGGCATTATAACTTGGAGATAACTATTTTACAGGGAACATGGGCTATGGAGGGTTAAGTGGCTTGTCCAAGGCCACAAGGAGCACCTGTGGGACTAGAAACCCCTGACCCTCTGGTCTGAAGTACCTTGCCCCAACCACTAGGCCACTCCTCCACTCCTGGAGGAAGGGTCCATATATCATTATTAAGAAGGGACCCAGGATATCAATGCTTGACCCAGTACAAGCATTGTGGAACCTGTGTCTTTTGGGGAAACTGCTAGGTACGTATGACCTAGATTGGCCACTGTTGGATACAGGATACTGGGTTTGATGGACCTTGGTCTGACCCAGTATGGCATATCTTTTGTTCTTATTTTCTCTGTCACTTCATGGTCTGGAATACCCTGGCAAAATTCTGTAGTTTAGAATAAACTATGGGTCTCACAATGGTTGGATTTAAGGGAGAATTCTCATCTACTGAAAGGTGAAGCTGCCCTCTTGGCTGAGAGCTAGGGTGAAATTACAAATGCCTCATAGTTAAATAGCTATGAACATGCAGCTCCCCACCTGCCTTTTTTTCCTTTTTTGTGCACAGTAGCCAGCCTGTGACAAACATGGCACCATGTCATTAAGTTCTATAGCCCAAAGGAGCCAACACTAACTCCTCAGTCTACAACCATCTTCTGGTGAGTGTGAGCAGTAACACCTATGCACCTTTCTGCGTACAGCTAGTCAATGCTTCAGCGTGCATCATCTCTTGCCACCATGCTTGCAGCTAAGCAGATCTCATGGCCGCGTGGCGGCAGACTAATGACAGCCTGCGAGAGCGAGTGGCGAGTGTCTGCATGATAGCTGGAGTCCTTTGCATTCTGAACTAGCTGAAGAAAATTAAATGACAGCTTGGGGAGGATGCAGGAAAAATTACAAGAAGGAGTAATGCTTGGAGAGAGAGAGTGAATAGTGAGAAACAATGGCCGAAAAGAGGTGAGACGAAGAAGAGTGGGAGAAGGGGTGTAGCAATTGTGTGGTGCTCTTTATAAGCTGGAAGAAGGTAGTGTGAAGGAGCAGAAGAGATGTAGAGGGGACAGACGAAAGGGACAGATTTACAAGGGGTGGCAGAGTATACAAATGTAGCTGGGGAGGAGGTGAAACAGAGGGAATGGGGGATCAGAGACAGAAGGAGCTTGATGCATGAGGGGAAACAGATGGGGCTGTAAGGGAATGAGAGTCAGAGGAAGATAGACAAGGGCCAATAGGGATGAGGCCAGTGATAGTCAGAATAGGAGGTTGCGGAAAAAGAGGGGGGGGGGGGGTAGTGGTAAGGCCGAGGAGTGGGAAATCGTGAAATGGAAAGCTGGTAGAGAGAAGGCGACAGGGCTGGAGGACACCAGAAAGGCAGAATGAATGGTAAAATGTAAGTAAGAGGGTCAGAAAGGAGAGGGATGGAGAAGAACATGAAAGGGAAAAATCATTGTTCCGAGAAAGCGATAGAAAAAGAAGGAAAAAGTAAATGAGAAAAGTGAGGAGAAATGGAAATAGAAAGGAAGTCCTGAATAAAAAAAACAAAAAGAGGAAAAGGGACCAACCCGATTAGAAAAAGAGAATGCCTAGATACAAAAGTAGAAAATAATTTATTTTCAGATTTTAGAGACCGAAATGTGCCGCCTGTGTATTTTGCAAAGTACCATAGTAAGAGATTCTCCAGTACTCACTGCTTGCAGAGCCTGGGTTCTCTGGATTTCTCTACGTTTGTGTTTCTAATTTGTGGCTTGTTGTTCTGTATTATATATGGTGTCTATGGTCTGTATGTGTGAATGAGGTGAGAAATTCTGCAGTCCTGTAGGTCCTCTGGTAAATGGGGGGAGGGAGGGGGGAGGAGTACTACTACTACTACGATTTAACACTTATTTAGTGCCACGCACACAGCGCTGTACAGACGTGAATATATAGAGAGTGACAGTCCCTGCTCATCAGAGCTTACAATCTAATCACGACAACATGATACACACAGAGTAGTAATCTAGTTCAGGCAAAGCCAGATTGGCTGTCTCCCAATACTACTACTAGTACTACTGCGCATTTACTACACACACAATATAAATAAGTACATGCCTTACAATTACTCATAGAGTACAATTACACCAAGAGTACATTACAGTTAGAGTACAATTACACCAAGAGTACATTACAACACATCAGGGTTACATGGCTGGGCATTATGGCGTACATTTACATCAGGGATAAATTAAAGTATGCTGTAAAGTATTCTTACATGGTGGTGTGGAGACTGAGTCGGTGGAGGCAAAGTGACCATGAGCGCTCATGCTTTATTGGGGTCATGGAGGCTGGAGTGGATCCTTTTTTTTTTTTTATATTGGAATACGTCTGCAATGGCGAGAGGGCGAAAGCCGGCCCCACCACCGTGCCCGCCTAAGGGCCACGCCAAAGTCTCCAAATGGGTTAATTTTGCATATAGCATGAGAGTCACAAACCCCATCCTAGAGCAGGATATGTGGAATACAATCCCAGGCTTTCAAATTTACTGCTAATGCTTATTGTAGTATTTGCCTTGTGCCAAAGGGAGCTTCCTTTTGATGTTCATAAAATGCAATACATACAGGCAACTTATACGATGTGCTTGGAAATTGGTTTTGATCAACCCTGTGGCACCCAACACAACAGAAAACACTTCTGGGTCTCTTTCTTTCATTGCAGGTGTAGGGCCTGTACTAATATTTAATATATAGGACACACCTTTCCTGTGCTGTACTATTAAATGTTTATAAAGCACTATAAGGCATACGCAGTGCATAGAGACAATTTCAGTTCATCAGAGCTCACAATCTAATCAAGACAGACAAGAGATTAGAATAAGGATAGAATAGGGAGGGAAGGAGACCCAAGGAAACAAGGGATCAGGATCCAAAAGCATCCTCAACAAGGTGAACCTTTAGCATGGATTTGAAAAGGGGCAGAGATGAAGCCTGACGTACAGACTCAGAAAGATTGTTCCAGGCATAAGGAGCAGCAAGTCGAAAGGACCGAAGTCTGGAATTAGCAGTGGAAGAAAAGGACAAAGAGAGGAGCAAGCCCATAGAGGAGCGGAGTTCACGAGGAGGGGTGTAGGGGGAGAGGAGAGAGGAGAGGTAGTATGAATGCATTTAGAGGTCAGAAGGAGAGTTTGAATTGGATACGGAAACAGAAGGGAAGCCAATGAAGTGGCGAGAAGAGGGGTTATATGAGTAGAAGATCAAGGAGTCTTACAATCAGGAACTGTAGCTATTTCCCTGCCCCAGAGGGTTCACAATCTAAGGATGTACCTGAGGCAAAGGAGGATTAAGTGACTTGCCCAAGGCCACAAGGAGAGTCAGTACAATTTGAACCCTGGTCTTTCTGATCACAGGCTGTTGTCCTAACCACTACGTTCCTCCTCCACTTTTCATAAGTGGCATCATTACTGTTTGAGTCCTGAGATTACTGCTGTGCTGCTATATAGGTTCTAAGCATATTTTTTGCATGGTTTTGTGTTCCTCAACCAATTCTATGAAAGAGGTGTGTGTTGTTGTTACTGAAGTGACACCACAGCTTGACTGCATATAGTGCATTATAAAGGAGTTGTCCTAGCTCTGTTAGATGTGGCATTATGCTACAGATATGGAAATGCAGGATTTGCACTGAAATTTTGTTCCTTCCAATATACATTCCAGACTTTACATCTATACAGAAGAATTGTTAGTGCTGCTGAATATTCCACAAAGTGGCATTTCCACAGTTTGCAGGTCTCCAAATCAAATACCGTAAATGCCTTTGAATATCCCCCCTCTGAGTATTTGACTTTTAAGAAAGTGGATTCTGGGACTCATGAAATTAAACATATTTATGTTACTTTGTTTGTGCAAGATGGGTATCCCATAACTTCTAAATGCTCACACAAATATCCTGTACATGGATGTGTGTGTAAAGGTAATTTTTTTTTTATGGTTCCTCAGATACAAAGTTGATATCAGCAGCTCTAAAGCTTTCGCCATGCCGCTTTATTTCTTCTTGGTTTTTACTTTATTTTTAGATGCCATTTGCCCAAGCAATAGTGCCTCTTGCAGGGAATCCATCCATGTGCGTGGGTTTGTATTTTGTTTGTGCAAACCTAACCTCCAAATAACAGCAGATGCTGGCACCTGGAGCAATCAGAGTTGCAGGGACTCTAGCTTCAATGGTACTATATTAAATTGCCATCAGTGACCCCCACACTCACTTCTGCAATAAAGAGCTCCAGTGTCTGACACTAGCAAGCCCAACCCCTTCTGGCAGAAGAAAAAGGCCGGTGCCACAGCAAACAGCCCCGGTGTCTGCTGACAGGGAGGTTAGTCTGTAGGGACTACGGTGACAATCTTACTCTATGGAAAAATGATACTCTGAACCAAAGTAAGATGGAGCCTGAATGCAGAACTTCTGGGATATTACAGGGAACACAGATGGACAGTGGCACTTTTGTTTCAGCTGGGCATTAACACAACCTAGATACCTTGGAATGAGTCTTCGAGATACCTTGTACCATGCTAAAGAGCCTAGCTGACACCTGCGCCAATGGAGGGGCTCACATGGAAATTACTGGTACCTGAAGGACATCTTTGGATTCGTTAATTTGGATCCTGAAGCCCTGAGAATGACCAATCCTCTAAGAACATATACACCAGCTTTGGGTTTCTGCTTGGCCAAGGGCAATAAAAGTAGTTGGCAGACAAAGAATGAAGCTTTTGCGCACCAAATACCAATGTTAGCTCTCCCTCATGCTGCATGCCTACTACGTGGCTTGTTTCTCTAGCTGTCTCGCCTTGAGATGCTGTCTCTCTGGCTTGTTCGCTGGGCACCTTCCTAGCTGGAACTAGCTCATACGATTCTCTGCATATTCCTGAAGAGTGTGGGGCTCACAGAGGACTGCAGCAGTTCCAGCAACTCTCCAGAAACATGGCTGCCTCAATTCACTCTTAAAAGGCAATAGGTATGTAGAGGGGATTGGTGACGGTGGTAATGATCTTTATTGCCTGCAAAGGGAAGCTTCTTATAATCCAATATCTTAATGTGGCTTATTTACTGCAGATAGTGACATTATAAAGTAAATGAACCCTAAGAAAACCTACTTGAGAAATAGGAGGTGAATTGTGCTGCTTTTGCCTAGATACTGATTTGATTACTTGGATCAGGGATTTGAGGAGATAGTGCTAATCCTTGTAACACCCCCATTGCCCCCCACAAGCCCGTGCTGGCAAAGAAAAATGAAATAGCCGCTGCCTTGGTGAAGAACTCTGGAGGTGATAAACTGCGAAGCAGAGGGGAAGGAGAGTGAAAGCAGGGTGGAGGGGGAGGAATGAAAGAGGAAAGGGGATGGAGATGGGTGAGTGGTAGAAGACAGAGTGAGGGAGAAGGGAGAGGGGGATAGAGGAGAAAGGGGGAAGAGAGGGAAGATACTGCAAGAGGGAGTAGGGCTATAGGAGTGGAAAGAGTACCTCAGCGAGGAAGGGGGACGGGAGGGGGGAGTGCAAGGGGATGGGATGTTTAGGAAATGAGTGCAGGCATGGCAGGGGAGGGTGCATAGGGAGAAGGGGAACAGAATGACTAAGTGGGAAGAGGTGCACACACAGCCTGCTCTACACACACACACCCTCACACAACCCAAGCCGTTCCCCACTACTCAACACACATACCACACACCATACCACATACACACACCCACATACCTCAACATCCACCCACCACACACGCCCTCCAGTACACCTACACGCGCAAGAGATAGAAACTCACACACCCCTCATGCAGCCCCACGGCCTCTGTCTTCTCTCTCTTGCCACCAAGTGCAGTACATAGACATGCAGAGGTAATTGTATAACACTGCACCTGTTTAAGAGGAGACCACTTTATAAAATACTAGTGTAAGAAGCACAGATCGTGCCTTAAAAACGCAAGCATGGAAATTTACATGTTTGCGCATAAAGTTTGCAAGTTCGTGCGTAGATGAAAGTATTTCATAATCAACGTATGCACTTGCAAACTTTGCCCACACTCCACCCAGACCATGCCCCAAGCTATTTCTACCAGCAAAGTATGCAGTTTCCTGCCAATGTGTGTATTTTTATACTGGTCAGAATTTTATAAGAGACCTCTTATGCACATATTGTCTGTGAGCACTTAGGCGCATAGGGGGCAGTTACTTTACTTGGTGTATATACCTACCTTGTGCACATGTGGTCTCAGAAAATACAGGCCAACATAAAATACATGTGGTCCCATGATAGTGCATATTGTGCTGGTGGGTTTGCACATGGGCAGAATTTGGGAGGGCATGGGCGCACGCTTGTAGATTATAAAATACTATAAATGTCTATATCTTGAGGCACGATCTCTGCTGCTTACCCTGGTATTTTATAAAGACAAGAAGGCATCTATAAAATAGGCTTAACAAAGGTGCCTTAATACATGCTTTAACTAGGGGCCCCTTAGAAAATTACCCTCCATGTGCGTACTTCTCAATTTCATATTCTTTTCTGCTTATTAATAATGATATTTATTTTTGTCTTTTTTTTTTTTCTCTTTACTGGAGTGAATGCTGAGGGACATTCCCTGAAGCAACCTCCCCATCCCCACTTCTCCTCAACTGAATCTCCGAGGAAAATCTCGGCCTGGTCTTTAGTGCGGCCAAGAGCCACTGACGTGCTCAACAGCAGAAAACGTTTGCCCACCCCTGCTTTATTTGCATCCTACCTGTGGGTGTTTAGACAACCACAGCTAGGACCTGCTTTCTGGGCATCTACGAGAGGATATGGATCTAGCAGTTCTCTATAGTGGCGTGCAGTTTCACCGAGGCAGACTGAGATCCGCCCTGCGGGAGTGCCATGGCCCAAAGTCATAATGCAAAGCTTAAACACAGACCTTTAATGAAGGGAGGAAAAGGAGAAAAGCATGCAGAAAAGGAATCCCTAAACAATAAATGTAACATTTTCACATTAAGCAAACCTGTTGCCTTAGGTCAGTACTTATAAAATGAAACTGCTATTATTTTGGGGCCCGATTTTCATTTAGGCAGGCTATGCGCCACATCGGCACATAGTCTGCCCACTGACCCCCTTAACTCGGATTTTCAGTTCCACAGTGACGGATGTGAAAATCCAGGTTGGCTATCTGTAAGGCGCCGAGGGCTATGAAAATCGCTGCTACCCGCTTAGCCCTTTCATCCAGCCTGGATCACCCCCAACACACCCCGATGCTAACTGCATAAAATTAGGGCGCATAAGGGACAAACCAGGGAATTTTTGAAGGCGCTACCAGTGTAGGCGCCTTCGAAAATTCCCTGTTAGGACATTTACACTGGTAACTACAGGGAGGACTGGCCTAGTGGTTGGGGCAAGTTACCTTGGGCCTGGGCTTTGAATCTCACTAGAGGACAGCAACCTTGGGCTGGAAGGACTGGGGTTTCTAGACCCACAGGTGCTCCTTGTGGCCTTTGGCAAGTCACTCAACTCTCTATTACCAAAAGTACAAAAAAACAAAGATTATGAGCCCCTTTGGGGACAAGAGAAATATATAAGGAGTACCTGAATGTGCACTGCTTTGACTTGTAGAAAAACTGTATATAAGCCTAGTTAAATAAATAAACTACTAGGGCAGTTGCCTGTGTAAATGCCTTCAAAAATTAGAGCCTTGGTTCTTATTCAGCCTTTTTTATTTATATACATTACTATATTTTGTAACATATCTGGGTTGCTATAAAATTAGATTTATGAGAGTTGCTGCTTTCACTAGAGAGCAGCAGGAGTCATGCTTTGGAAGGTGAAGAGTTTGATCTACTTCCAGGAACTTATGGGGGGGGGGGGAGTCTCTTCCCTGCCATTTATCCCTCCCACCTCTTGTAGTACCTTACAGGCTCACTTACTCTGCATTGGGAGCTGCTGCTAAGGTGTGTGACAATCTTCATTCACACAGTAGTAGTTAGCTCACGCCTTTCCAGTAGTTCAAGGTGAGTTACATTCAGGAACTGTAGGCATTCCCCTCTCCCCAAAGGGCTTACAATCTAAGTTTGTACCTGAGGCAATGGAGGGTTAAGTGACTCACCCAAGGCCACAAGGATTGCAGGTGGGATTTGAACCCTGGTCTTGGTGGTCCCAGGCTGTTGCCTCCCTCCCCTGGGGCCCACAGGTCATCTGAAAGGGATAAGGAGGAGAAGTGGAGCTCTCAACATCTACCCTGTCTGCATTGCTTTTCTGTGAAGCTCAGCTGCTGGTTATTGGATCTAGATGGGAGCAGGTGATGCAAATTACGGCCTTGTGAAAAGTGGACACCATTTGTTCTCAATTAGGAATTTCCCCCGACAAAGTGGCAAAACTATAGCAGGATGAACGGCATCATCGGACAACTCTTTTGATTTATAGCTTGTCTCATATTGCAACATGCTGTTTAAGATTTTGTCTTTTTAGTGCTTTGTGGAAAATGCAAAAGGCCACCTCGGGGTGGATATCATGTTGGGTAAATGTACTGTAAATTGCCAAATGAAGCAGGGGAGATGGGGCAATAGGACAATAATTAATATCTAATTATAACTGGGTAAGCGGAAACTCCAGGAGATAAACATAACTAAGGTCACAAAGAGTCAGTGAGTCAAAGCAAAAAATCCATATCCCTGGAATTCTCTTGACTCATAGATAAATGTCCTGATCACCAAAATATGACGCTATTGATGTTTGAGAATGAACATTTTTTTCCTTAAGCTCTTGCTTATAAGCACCCTAAATTTGATTGTGGCTTTTCCAAAGTTGTTGGAAATACTGCAAAGAGCAATTGTGTTTTTTTAAAGAGGTGTGAATTTCATATTTTTGAAACAGAATCCTTTCGTTACATTTGAAGTAGACAGGGAAGGTATCTGTCCTATCAGTGTTGAGAAGAACATTAATTAAGAAACGCATAATAGATTTTCTGCACTGGGAGCAGGAACAGCTCAACCATTAAATATGGCTAGGTGGTTGCATAGGGCGTCAGCCTCTTGGGGGCGACAAAGAGCAGCAGCAGTCAAAGCAAAATACCAGATCACGACAGCCCCACAAACTCCAAGCCATTCTTCTACCTGCAGGAAGTATAAGCACAAACATACTTACAAACCAAAGTTTAATGTTTAAAAATACGAGGGCCGGTTTTATATGGGGTGTGCAGAAAGTCACATGATATTTTTGCATGCAAATCGGCATTTTAAAGGACTTAAAGCATGCTTTTGGCAGTCGTTACTCTGTAAGGGCAGGTAAGTCTCATCGTGCATACTTTTCCTTTGGGTTTACAAGGGGGCAGAGCTTGGATGGAGCTCTGGCAGGGCCTCAGTTTATGGGTGTAAGTTAGAGAATATGAGAACTTAGGTGTAGGTTCTGCAAATCGAGCCGCGGGCACCTAGACCAGCTCTAGGGCAGGTGTAACTGCTGTGACTAGGTGAAGGCACATTCCATAAAGTACCATCTACTTGAAGAAATTTACCCAAAGTGGTTCACAGTCAGTAAAACATGGGTAATAGCCAATTACAGCAGTAAAATATTCATATAATGGTGCATCAATATATAGTTAGAGGTCTGCTACTTACAGTATTAGTGGAATACCCACTTACAAAATCTCACTACCTATAGCAATGAATTCCACAATACTTGTGCTACAAAAGAAAAATCCAATCCCTGGTCATCCCAATTCCTTGAGGGATCACTAATGTTGTATCCTGAGATGACCAAAGGGCCCTTACAGGACCAGACACTTGTTCAAGATCCCGTAAATAACTACTTTCCTCCTCCACCAGAGCCTTCAATATCCAAATCAGATCAGGTATTTTCGAGAAGAAATAATTTGAGAATTCTAGGGGTCCTGGAAGGTATGAAGGAGGATGACAATGACACCTTTAAACTGCAGTTGCTGAAATGGGAGGCCTGGAGTTTGAGTGCCTGTTTGAGGTTGATTGCGTGCATAGAATCCCACAGGAGCCATTGGGGGTCAAAGTATCCGCAGCCTATTCTGGTCAAGCTTTAGATATTTATTGGTAGGTGCTAATAATTTTGCAAGCAGCTTGACCAAAGGCCCCCATTAAATGCCAAGAGCATACGGCGTTAATGGTGCCAGATCTTCAACGAACCACTGTTCAAATACGTAAAGGGTGCGTATTTGACCTCACTGCAGCAACAGTGGCTCTCCTAAAATCTGCCTCACTAGCTACAATCTGCAAAGCAGCTACATGGTCCTCCCTTTATACTTTTATTCCACATTACTGTTTGGACCAAGCCTCGGCAAGGGACAATGCCTTTGGTCAAGCTGTACTGGCCAATCTGCCAATCTACAATGGCAACTCTCACACTTTAACGCAGGCTGCTCTTAAGACTGAGACTGTTTGAAAGTAGTGAGCAGCCCTAAGCTTAGGTACATAAGTGGGTAACTCCTAACTCCACATTGCTTATCAATAGAAAAGTAATATTGCTCACCTGTAACAGGGGTTTTCCATTGACAGCAGGAGTGATAAAGCATACAATCCCTCCCAACTCCCCGAGAACTGCCTACATTCCCGATCTATGGAACTAACCTAGGAGGTCGCAGAGCTTGGGTAGAGCTACACATACTCAAAACATTACAGTAGGTTTTGAGTTGTGGGAGAACAGTTCCATCCCGATGCCATCAGGTGGCATCACTCACCTGTATGTCTACGGAAAACAGTTGTTACAGGTAAATAACATTGCTTTATGATAGATGGTATCAGCTCGTAGTTTTTTCTCCAGCTATGGGTGTGGGGGAAGGAATGGGGTTGTCATTCTCATATACAGTAGAAGCCCTGCCTATCTGGCATTGCTGCCTGGATGTCTCACTGCCGTTTGAAATTGAACATGACTAAAACTGAGCTTCTTATTTTTCCCCTAAACTCACCTCACTCCTTCCTCCTTTCTAAGTCTCTATGGATAATGCTCTACTCCTCCCTGTTTCCTTGGCTCACAACCTTAGGGTCATCTTTCTCCACACACATCCAACTGATAACTAAAACCAGTCATTTATTTCTCTATAACATTAGCAAAATTTGCCTCTTCTTTATTGAACGCTCTACAATGACACTTATCCACTCTTTAGTAATCTCTCATCTTGACTATTGCAACCTCCTCCTTGCTGGTCTCCCTCTGAATCATCTCTCTCCCCTTCAATCTGTTCAAAACTCAGCTGTACGACTAATCTTTCACCAACATCGATATGCTCATATAACTCCTCAAGTCACTTCTTTGGCTCCCTATCCATCTCCATATCCAGTTCAAGCTTCTCCTACTGATCTGTAAATGCACTCATTCTGATACTCCTCACTACCTTCCTTCTCTTTTCTCTCCCTATACCCCTCCTCAGGATCTCTGCTCTTCTGCAGATCACTTCTATCTGTGCCCTTCTTTTCTACTGCCAACTCCAGACTTTGATCCTTCCACCTTGCTGCTCCTTATGCCTGGAACAAACTATCAGAGTCTATACGTCAAGATTCATCTCTGGCCCTTTTCAAATCCAGACTAAAAACTCACCTCTTTCAGGCTGCATAATCTCCCATGTGTTTTCTTACCAGTCCCCTAGCTGTCGTGTTATCGGTCTTGATTAGATTGTAAGCTCTGCTTAGCAGGGACACTCTTTTACATATGTCTTACAGTGCTGTGTGTGTCTTGTAGCACTATCAGTAGTAGTAGTATTAGTAAATTGTGTCATCTAATTCCAAGTCTCAAACCAAGAAGGATTTAGGCATTATCGTGGATAATACGTTGAAACCCTCTGCCCAGTGTGCAGAAAGCAAACAGAATGCTAGGAATCATAAGGAAAGGAATGGAGACTACAACAAAGGATGACATCATAATGCCTCTATATCGTTCCATAGTGCGACCGCACCTTGAATACTGTGTGCAATTCTAGTCACCATATCTTAAAAAGAATATAGCAGAATTAGAAAAGGTACAAAAAAGAGCCACCAAAATAGTAAAGGGGATGGAAGGCTACCTCTATGAGGAGAAGCTTAAAAGGCTGGGGTTCTTCAACTTGGAAAAGAGACGGCTGAGGGGAGATATGATAGAGGTCTCAAATTAATGAATGGAGTGGAACGGGCAAATGTAGATCGGTTGTTTAGGCCATCAAAAAGTAGAAAGACTAGGGGACATAAATAAAGCTACAGTGTAACTCATTTAAAACTAATAAGAGAAAATATTTTTTTTACTCAATGTGTAATCACTCTAGAATTTGTTACCAGAGGATGTAGTAAAAGCTGTTAGTGTAGCAGGGTTTAAAAAAGGTTTGGACAAGTTCCTGGAGGAAAGGACAATAAACCATTATTAAAGAGGACCCAGAATATCCACTGCTTGCCCCAATACAAGCATTGTGGAACCCGTGTGTCTTTTTGGGAAACTGCTAGGTATTTGTTACTAGGATTACAGGATAAGGGGCTTGCTGGACCTTGGTCTGACCCAGTATGGCATTTCTTATGTTCTTATGTTAAGGAAGATAACACTGATAGCAAGACTGCAGGAAAGAGATCTCCGCAAACCAATGCTGGACTGGTTCATATCCTATCTAACCAATAGATAGCAAGTTAAAATTAGCTCACAAAAATCAAACACTTTCAAACAATGACAAGATATCCCACAGGATTCAACGCTTTCTGCTCTGCTCTTCAACACATCCTCCCCTTTGAATGATTCTCACCTGTCCTCTCTGACAGATGCATCTTTTAGCAATATTGTATTTTGTGCACAATTATTTTACACATGAGGATTTATTGTTGTAGTGGTTTTTATTTGTTCTTTTTATGGTTATTATTTATTTATCAATTTTAGATTTACATTTAATTATTGTTGTGTTTTAAGTATGAACATTTTAAGTGGTTATATATATATATTTTATGTATATATGCATATGACTTTTACTTTTATTTGATTTACAATTTGGTGTTATTGTTGTATATTTTTATGTCTCATGTTTTGCTGTTCTCTTTTAGATTTACCCCCTGATTAAGGCATCGCTGAAATGAGCCCGTGTAGGAGTTTGAGAATAAAGGACTAATTAACCTTCTTGCCCTTTTGTGTTTCCTGATTTTCAGCGAGATAGGACGTATGGTTTTTGTGGATAGATATAAAAGAAGCCAGCGTGGTGGCAGATGGGCAATTTGTAATCCAAATAGTATAGGATTTGGTTTAATTCAGTTAACCAAGTATCAACTGCATCAAGGCATTTATGAAAACTACCAATTGTTATATCATCTGCAAAGTATTATTCGCTAATGCCATACAACCGAGGTCTAGTAGCTAAAGGCACGATTCTGTCCTGGATGTACAGTAGATCCCTTCTGTGTGTCCAGTCTGAACCGGACACACAGAGGGGATCGCAATTCTGATCCCGCAGGGCACGTCTAGCCCCACGGGATCAGAATCATGAACAGTCCTGCACGTGCAAGACTACACCCGGCTAACTCAGTCAGGGCATTTAAATGGAGCCGCAGTACCATGGCGTCATGTTGCCAAGGCACCGTGGCTCCCACGGTATACTTCGGAGTTGGAGAGATTCTAAAGGTCCACAATATTGGGAGTAGAGAAATGTATTACACCAACTGATATTATGGGAGGGAGTATCTGCCAGAGGACATGTGCGTAAAAGAACTTATTTTTTAAAGGTTTGGTCTCCTTATCTTGATGGGGCTTCAGCAAGGGTAACGAAGGATATTTTAACAATTTAAATTGGCTAAGTTAGGATAAGATAAGGGGAGGGGTCTGGATTGAAAGTGGTTGGTGGGGAGGGAGGGGACTGGAAGGGGGAGGTGCAAAAGGGTGAAGGTGAGGGAAGGATATGGGGGGGGGGAATATAAAAATGTAGTAATTATATCCTTTTGTGGAATGGAATACTGCTGTTTGTAATTTTTAAGTTGGCATAATTAGGACTAGAGCTCAAAAGGGAAAGGGGGGTTGATGAAAAGGGTGGGGGCTAGAGGGGGGAGTAGAGGTGATGATTGGGGAGGAGGAGGGATGATGGTGGTGGACAAAGGGGGGAGAGAAGAAAAAGTAAGAAATATTCCCCGTAGTGGGATAGAATATTGTTGTTCAATATCTTTTCATATGTATGCTGTGTTTCATTATGTATGCTGCTTACAATGTTTCAATATGTTTGCAATTTACAATGTTTCAATATGTAAGCTGATTACAATGTTTTAACATGTATGCTATTTAAAACGAATAAAAAGATTTAAACATAAAAGCCGCGATGCCTGCTTCTTACCAAAACAGCAAATTCCCCGCAGCCCGACCCCCGATCCGGCCTCCAAAGGCTAGGGTCGGGCTGCGGGGAATGTTCCTTGGCCTCCCCAGCCCCTTCTGCGCCCCAAATTAAGAAAAAAAAAAACAAAGCGTTCAGGGGAGTTATTCCACCTCAACGTCCCCGGCCATTTTGCTGGCCTGGACGTACAGGGCCTGCGATGGCCCACTCTGCCCCCGGGCTGCCCATTTCCTACCCCCGACTAACTTTCCCACACAAGCGGCGGGGAAGTTAGTCAGGGGCTGAAGCCAGCACGAATAGCGGGTTCAGAATGATCCCCTAACTGACTAAGAAATAAATGAAACAGCAGGGGGAATCAACAGAGAGTCCTGTGGCAGGGGTGGCCCAAGGGTGATATGGGGCCATGTGCGGAGACTCACTGCAAAGCCTCATTTGCATAAATATTTGCATATCCACAGGGCCTTATTTGCATAAATCTAATTCATTTTATTTTAAAATGTATATGCTAAAATTTTAAGCAGCTTTCAAAGGAGCCCTTCACAAGCCTTTTTTTTCTTGACAATTACTTAGAGGCATGTTTCTAAACATTAATGGACAATAAACTAAACCTCAAGCCACACATAGACAAAACAATACAAAAAGTCTACTACAAGATGCGAATCATCAGGAGATTGAAACCACTCCTTGCCCCAGAACACTTTCGTACCATCTGTCAAGCACTGATAACCCCAATACTGGACTTCTGCAATCCGATATACCTTGGACTACCGAAACAAGCCCTCTAACCACTCCAGCTAGCACAAAACACTGCAGCACGAATAATCCGGTACTGCAAGACAGGACCACATCACACCTACCTTAAAGGACTTACACTGGCTCCCAATCGGTGCACGCATCAGATACAAAACTATCATAAACCTATTCAAGATAAATCAGCACACATCAGCCAACAGCCTGCACACCCTCATACAACCAGACACCAGCACACGTCCAAGAAGAAAACAAACACACAACCAAGTCAGCACCCCAAGTGAATTCAAACACACACGCAAGGACACAACAGACAGAGCACTCTCCATGGCTGCTCCAACAATATGGAACAAGCTACCGGACGATTTGAGGGCAACTACAGACCTCAAAGACTTTAGAAAACAGCTAAAAACCATGCTGTTCATAGAACACTATGGACACATCACATAACCTCAGAGAATGTATAACAGCACATGATACCGCCTGTATTGAAAATGTTTTGCAGCACCACTGTATATAGCCCACACTGTACATAGCTCAAACCACTCTAGCACACAATACACCACACCTTGTACATAGCTCACCCCACTCCAGCACACGATACAACACACACTCAACTAAATTTCACCCTCACTGCATGTTTAACACTCTCACTTTACCCGATTGTTTGCTGTGATACCACCTTGATTAATAAGATAAGGCGGTTTAAAAATAGTTAAATAAAATAAATAAATAAATAATGTGTGTTAAGTGCCACAGTGCCCAGAGAAATAAAATAGGTGCAGCTGAACTTAGCACACGTTCACATTTGTGAATACATATTAACTTTTAGTAGACATGCCTTTTAATGAGTGTTTGAATACCAAGTGCATGTATGTGAAGAGAAGGAAAGACTACTATATTTCTGCATTACTATCCCCCAGTGCCAACTGCCTGGTACATTAGGAAGTATTACAAAATCCTGCTAATTTAGAACCCATAGCAAACCCATTGTATCATATCAAAAGGCAATGCCGCAAATATTAAACCAATACATCTCCTACTAGGAAAAGATAACAAGTGGGACTGCTACACAGAAATTACACAAAAAGAATACTGCAGCTTGGTCACACACGCAAAACCTAGACAGACCGTCATCAAATACAGAACAAGGAATCACAATTTAGAAATATGAAGACAATAATTAAACTGGGAATCCCAAAAGTCAAACTTGGAATGTACAACAACACTGGAGAAATAAACTATAAAAATAATTTCCTCATGTACTGAACAAAACACAAAGATGTCAGCAATGTACATTTCGCAGAGATGACATTCTAGTTAAAAAATTCAAAAAATAAAATACTGTTTTTTCTACCTTTTGTTTGGGCATTTTATTTTTCAGTCACAAATGCCCCAGTTTCTCTCTTCTGGGTTCTTCATGTCTTCTGATAACTCACCACTGTCTCCATCTGTCCTTTCTTTCCATTTTCTCTCTACATCTTTCTCTGATATACTGATCTTTTGCTTTCTGTTCTTTTCTCCGTTTCTTTTTTTAATCATTCATCCACTCAAATTTCACCCCTCCATCCTCAGTCCCCTTTTGACTTTTCACCTAGCAACTTTCCATCTAGTCCTCTAGCCTCCAGCCCAACCCCCATTTCTCATCTTACTCCTTCGCTATTCTCTTATTACCCTCTGTCTTTCACCCACTCCCCATTACCACATTTCAACCCTCTGTAATCATTCTCCTCCTCTCACTCATCAACTTGCCAGTTTTGCATGGCTTCTCTCAAGTACTTCCATCATGCCATCTCCCCTCTTTCTCTCACCACCCCAATTCAGCATGACCTAATCCCCTTGCCCTTCTGCTTTGCCCCCAAAGTCCAGCATCTCATGCTTTCTCTTCCACTTCCCCAGCCCCTTTCCCTCTTCCCCCATCAGCTTTCGGTCTCCTCCCTTACTCCATCCTCTCCCCCTCCAATGGTCTGGCATCTTTCCTATCTCCCTCCCAGCCCAGCATCTTCTCTCTCTCCCTTTTGCCCTCCCCATCCCAGGTCAATATACTGTATCACTTCTGTATCTATTTATCTATCTATCTATCTATCTATATATATACTCATCCCCCAGGGCCATACCAAGGGCACTGTAATCGATATAACCACACAGAGACACAAGGTGCAAGTACAGAAGGGGTACTAATGTCATTACGGGGCTTCCAGAAAGCCAAACAAGACCAAGTTCCTGTGCATGGTTGCGTGGGGAGGGGGCACTAAGTTCGTGAGTCACACAGGGCACATTTCTAACTTGGTACGGTTCTGTTCCCTTCGCAATCCAGCATATAACATCTCTCTTTTTCTCTCTCTCTCCCTCCCCCCCCCCCACCCCCAAGGAAAAATCATGCAGCACCATCCCTGGCATCTTCTTTCTTTCTCTGCGTTAAAAGCAGAAAGATCCCATAGCACCATCCCCAGCTTTATGTTTCTTTCTCTGCGTCAGCATGCAGCAGCCAGTGCTGCCTGTAGCATTCACTTCCGGTGACCCCGCACACTGCAAGTGAATGTTATGGGCGGCACTCACTGCTGTTGCTGACTCAGAGAAAGATGAAGCTGGGGATGGTACTGAATGATGGTGCCGGCCACCTCAGTCCCTTCTTACTCTCCCAATAGCCAGCCAGTCTGTCTTCCTTAAATCACCACCTAGGTCCAAGTCCCTGATCTCCCCCATCTCCCTACTCTCCTGCCTCCTACATCCCTTCCCCACACCCACCCAGCTACTTCCTTTTCTGATAGTCATTAACCCTGCCTTTCCTCCTTACCCTTGCATTCCTTTTTATGCCCCTCCATCTCAACTGTTTCCTCTGTATGACCTTGCTTCTTCCCTCCCACGCAAAATATCTGTCCCCCTCTCCAATCTCCTCCCCAGCTTCTTTTTTTCTCCACCCTGATCACAGCATCTGTCCCCTTTCAGCCCCAGCATCACCCACCCCTTCTAGTCTTCTCCAAGTATCAGCTTCCTTCTGGTTCCAACCACTCCCAGCACCATCTACGTTCTAGTTCCAGTCCCCAAATCCACAGCATCAGCACAACTCCAGTCCTAGTCCCCCAGCAGTAGTCCTCTTTTAGTTCCAGTCTCCACCCCCCCCCAACATCAGTCATCCTCCAGTTCCAGTCTCTCCCATCATCATTTATTTATTTATTATTTATTTATTATTTATTACAATTTCTTATATACCGCACTATTGTCAGCGCAGTTTACATACAACAAAATGACCATAACAAACTGCTTGGCTTCACATAGAACAGGAGTAACAACTTGGATAACATGTTTATGCTTTACAGAGAACAGGAGTTACAACTTGGATAACACAGGGAATGCAAACTGAACTAATTACATATGTACAATGAGATCGAGTCTGAGAATTTAGGGTATACATGTGTATGATAGGGTTGATATGTTAACTTGAGGAGGTAAGGGAGAGGCAATTATGTAGGGGTTGGGTTAATCTGGTAGTACTGAGTAAATAAATGGAATTTGAGAGCCTTTCTGAATTGTGTTAAGTCAGTAATCGCACGGATGCCTGGTGTTAATGCGTTCCAACATTTTGGGGCATAGATACTGAATGCCCTGTTAGATGTTGCGGTTGTGTACTTTGTTGAAGCCTTTGGTACTACTAGCGCATTTGTTGATGGGGTTCTCCTTATTCTGTTGGGAGGAATGGGTTGGATGATGTCGGTTAATGAGGGGGAGGTAATGCCATGGATGGATTTGAAAGTGAGTAACAAAGATTTGAATGCAAGCCTTCCTTGTATGGGGAGCCAATGAAGTTGTATTAGGATAGGCGTTATATGGTCGCATCTTGCTGCTCCTACTAAGACTCTGGCTGCGGCATTCATGGCAAGTTGCAACGGATTGAGCGTTGATTGAGGGAGACCTTGGAGAATGGCGTTGGCAAAGTCAAAGTGTGGCAAGATCAGGGCTTGGTATATTGTTCGGAAGTCTTCAGGGCTTAGAAGGGATTGCAGGTGTCTGAGTGACCGGATTTTGAAATATATGGCTCTGACTATGTTGGATATATGGGTTTTCATATCTAGTCGTTGATCGAGGGTGACCCCTAAGTACCGAATTGCTGATTTGGTTTGGAGCTCCGCTTCTTTGACCTTTATATGAGGTGGAGGGCAGAAATTCTGGTCTCTGGTGATGAATAGCACCTCAGACTTTTTGTGTTGGATCCTGAGGTTTTGTGACAGAAGCCATTCGGAGACTGCGTTGAAGCAATCGATCAGTGGCGAAAGGTCCATTTGTTGTGTGGAAAATGGCATGAAGAGGAGGATGTCATCAGCATAAATTAGACAATCGACCTTGAATGATCCGATAATGTTGAAAATAGGTTGCATGTAAATATTAAATAAGAGAGATGAAAGGGAAGACCCTTGGGGGACGCCTTGTCGTTGATGGAAGGGTTCGGAAGATCTTGATCCTGATTTTACATGCTGCCATCTGCCTTCAAGGTATGATCTGCACCAATCGAGGGCGGTGCCATTTATGCCCTTTTTTTTTAGTCGTTCTACTAGCAGACCATGGTGTACAGAGTCAAAGGCTGCCGCAATGTCTATGAAGATGAGAGCGAAACCTTGGTGGATGTTGTCGATACCTGTGACAATTTTATTGAAGAGAGAGGTAAGTAGGGTTTCGACGCCATGGTATTCCCTGAAGCCATGTTGGCGATGGTCTAGTGGGGAGGCTAAATCTATATGGTCTTGTAGTTGCCTTTGTGCTTCCTTTTTGATTATTTTGGCTAGGAGAGGTATACTGGCTATGGGTCTGTAGGATTCAACTTTGCTTGGGTCCAGTTTAGGGTTCTTTAACAGAGGTCTGATGGATGTTTGCTTGAGTGCTGCAGGGAAGGATCCATTTGTGAAAGATAAGTTCATCATTTTTGTGATAAGTGGGCTGAGTTCTGTTCGTAAATTTTGCCTAGTACCCCAGTATCAATCTTCCTCCAGTTCCAGTCCCTCCCAGCATCAGCTCCCTTCCAGTCCCAGTCCCATTTCCAGTTCTCCTCCAGTCCCAGTCATTCCTCCAGTCCTAGGCCCCCAGCAGAAGCAGTCCTCTTCCAGTGCCCCTTCCCCAGCTCCCTGAGTCCCAGTGGCCCCCTGCCCATAGCTGCATTTTTTACACGGACATGTAAGCGTTTTCCTTTACTCCTGCAGCTGTGCTAAGTCACTGCCACTGGCATTACTGAGTTCTTAGAGGTTAAACAAGGGCACTTCCTGTATTGTGCAAGACCAGAAATCCCGTTTACTTCTAAGAACTCAGCGATGGTGGTAGCAGTGACACCACAGCCACGGGAGTGACGCAAAACACTCCTGTGACTGTGATGATGGTAAGCTGGGTTTCGGGTCTCACTGGATTCCTTTTAAGCTGGTCAGGTGTGGGGCTCCTCCTGGTGCGGGGCCATGTGCGGGTGACATGCCCGCTTATGCCTAGGGCCGGCCCTGCCCTATGGGACACCACAGCCGAGAGGAAAGGCAAAGGAGCTAGAGGTATTTGTTATGACATAGTAAGCTCAGACTTCTAGAAATGACTTAAACCATGTAAGAACAGTGCCTCAGAGACTTATATCAGCAGGATGCAACAGAAGAGGCTATGATCAACTAAACCAAAAGCCATAGAGAGGTCCAGGGTTAGAAAAAGGGCAACATCTCCCATAAGAGTTTATCTAATCTCACTAATCGTGGCAACCAAGGATTCTTAGTACTGTGAAACATTCTGAAGCCGAGGATGTAGGATATTGGGACTTTCAAAACGATTCCTTAATTGAAAAAAAGACTCCGCTTTCCACTAATTTTGAAATCAAAGGTACGTTTGAGATATTCTTATGAAGAGAGGCTAAAAAGGTTAGGGCTCTTCAACCTAGAAAAGAGACAGCTGAGGGGAAATATGATAGAGGTCTATAAATTAATGAAAGGAGTGAAACGGGTAAATGTAGATCGATTGTTTACGTCATCAGAATATAGAAAGACTACGTGACATGCAATGAAGCTACAGGGTAAACTATTTAAGACTAATAAGAGAAAATATTTTTTCACTCAATGTGTAACCAAAGTCTGGAATTTGTTACCGGAGGATGTAGTAAAGGCTGTTAGTGTAGCTGGGTTTAAAAAAGGTTTGGACAAGTTCCTGGAGGAAGGGCCCCTAAACCATTACTAAAGGGACCCAGGATATCACTGCTTGACCCAACACAAGCATTGTGGAACCTGTGTCTTTTGGGGAAACTGCTTGGTACTTATGACCTAGATTGGCCACTATTGGAAACAGGATACTGGGCTTGATGGACCTTGGTCTGACCCAGTATGGCATATCTTATGTTCTTATGTTAGGAAGAACTATAGGTTCAAGTGTGGAATTTCTGAGTATTGGTTGGACTGCTACCATCTTCCAGGCTGAAGGGACCTCACTGGTACTAAGACTATTGCTGATTATACCGATCAATGGGATAGAAAGTTCCATAGCTGGGTTCTTTACAAATATTGCATAGTTTTGGGATGTAATTTCAAAATCAGACCTGATTAAGTGGCTTGGTCAGGGGTTGCCACCAGATGAATGTTGTTGGCATGAAATTGATAATGTACCAGTCAGTGTCTTCAGCAGTGGAAGATCAAAATAAAAATTGGAGTAAATCTCTATAACATGAATCAGTAGCTTCACAAGACAAAAACAAATCCAGTTAGCATTTTCCATAGAGCTGCAGTACAGACCGGACAAACTTTGGGCTAATCAGGAAACAGGAAGAACAATCATCATCAGAGTTAACAGCAGTCTAGCTAGAGCCAGCCCCGATGGAGACAATGACTCAGCTGGCAAGATGCCTAACTTCCAATGCAAAAGTCACTGGTTTGCAACAGCCTGGCCTATGATGAAACTGGGGAGGAAAATGAATATTGGATATTTTAGTGCCATGTTTTGGACTAAACAATATGAAATGAAACAGATAATGTTGTGGATATTTCCCATTTTGCTAGCAATCCATATTTTACAATTTAAAACCCTGGGTGACATAACACAAGGGACCAACCTTTAAGGTCTCATGTCTGGGGATGGCCAGAACCCATCTAAAATGGTGATAATGTATCTGGCATATATTCTGGTGGCTTGTAATATGATATTTTATACATAAATTGATAGCATATGTTTGAAATATTTTCTATATGTGAATAAACTAGAGGAGATTTCCATGTTATTTTCCCTGCTTGTGAAATTGCACTAGAAAAGCAAGATCTCCGATGACCAACCAATCTCAACCCCACCTCCCACTAGATATTCCCCATTTCAGAAAAGAGATGTTGTAGAGAAGCATAAAAACATAAGAATGATACTGCTAGGTACAATACTACCAAGCTCTCTTGTCTGCAGTTTACAAAGGCTGAGAGGCATAATTAACTGTAGACCTTTCCCCTGGCTGCCTAGGAGGCACTATCCGTCCTTGGGCAAGTGAGTGCATCCCGTCACTATCAACCCTTTCTTTTTGCTTTGGTATTTATGTACTCTCCTCCACCTTGTCAGCCCCTGCCCTGATCCATTAGAACAGACCTGCAAAAGATCCTGTGTGTGGGGCAGTCTAGCTGGACTGTGGTGTGCAGGGCGATGGAACTGCACCCTTTGAGACACACAGCGGTCTCATCTCCGTGTGGCTCCTGACCACTGCCGACTGTAGTGTAAAACCTCGGGGTGTGCAGACTTCCAGAACAAACAATGACATGAATGCTCTGTTTACTCTACCAGGGGAGAAAACCCATCAATTTTCCAAACTGTTTTCTAATTTCTCTTTGGTTTTACGTTTTCTGTATGATGTCCCACAGACATTACAGAAGGAGCAGAAATTAGACCTTATTCAGTTCCTGCTCAGGATAATTAGAGAGGCTGACGGAGTGTCTTATCTCCATGGGAAGCTTTATTGAAGAATAGCTGTGTGATCGTTCTACGCTAGGCAACTTTTCAGCCATTCACAAGACCCTTAACACTAGAAATGATTATGTACAAACCTGGAATAGTGTTTTCTAAAGGACTGCTCGTGAAGCATCTTAACTTTTATCACTGGTTGCTTTTGATTATTGCATAATTATAGTATCGGAAGTGAACTCCCTGGATGTAGCCCAAACTCAATAGAATGAAGCTTTTAAAGCTACGAGTAATTATTGTTCCCTGCAAGACAACTCAGTGTAGATCCTAAATTATTATTTTTTTAATTAAGATTTTTTGAATTATACAATTCCACTTCAACCAAGAAAACCTTGATAGACAAAGAAATTCACAAACCAAAAAAGCAATATAAGAAAATACAAGGTAAAGCCTACATCATGGGAAGTTCACGTCACAATTAACAAAAAGAAAAAAAAACCCTCTCTCAATAAGAACAAGTGATTATACATTTGCAGAGGAACTTTAGATAAAATATAGCTCCCAAAGCAATTGTAAAACTTGAGATTTTAAATCCAAGAATTGCTTCCTACAAAGCTGCATGCTCTTAGTAACATCAAGAAATACAGTTAATTTCTGTCCACAAAACAGAAAATCCTTATTTTTAAAATAAGCTTTAAGGACTTAAAGCTTAATTGCTTCAGAAGAAAACGTAACCCATAATGTAGCAAGCCTGGAAATAGTATCAGTAGAATCTTCCAAGAAAGCTGTAAGGTTCTGACTCGCAGCTAGTTTAATTACATCCAAACCCCCTTCTAGGGGATTAACATCCTGTGACTTATTGGGCACATAATAAGCAAGAAGAATATCAATATCACCAGAAAACTGTTAACACTTCAACAAAATATTTCTTTAGAAGTATCTCCGAAGAAAGCAAATGAGTACAAGGAAAATGAAGAAATTAGCCTGGAAAGAATTCTCAAGTGCTTACAGCTTATAATGAATTGAAAGGGAATCTTTAATTCAAGACACATTAATTTGCTGGAAAGGTTGCACCTGGGATTTGATCCGTTGCATGGACTTATCAAGCAAAAACACCTTTTTTTTTAGTTTTCAAAAATAACACTCATAAAACAAGTATTACAAGAAACTGGAGAAGAATAGTCATAAAGGACTAAGCATAAGCCCACTTCATGAGGAGGAACAGAAAACAAACAATAAAAGAAAAATTAAAGCGAAGCTTTAACATCACAGCCACTAACTTCTCTCTGTTGGCTAAGAAAGCCTCAAATTGTAAGGAATCCATAAAGATAAACCTAGAACCCTGCAGTGTAATTAAACACTTGCAGGGATAGCGTACAAAAAAAATATCCCTAAGGGCCAACACCCTCGGTTTAAGGGCTTAAAAAGCTCTTCTCCGAAGCTGCGTGGCCCTAGAGACATCTGGAAACAATTGAATCCTCGCCCCAAAAAACACAGCTGCTTTATTCTTAAAGTAACTTTTAGAGACTGAGACCTTGTCTTGCTCAGAAATAAAAGTAATCACCAAAGTTGCTCTGGAGGCAAAGGTGTCCTTTGAATCCTCTAGCAATTATGTCAAGTTAAAATCAGACTGCGGTTGGAAAACATCAAAACCCTCAGAGGACTCTCGAGACACCCTTCCGCCAGGCAGGTAAAATAACTTGGAAAATACCATCAAGTCGGTCTTAGGTAAAGCTAGGACCTCTCTAAGGTACTTTCGCAACAATACCTCAGGTGGCAATAAATGACAAACAGGAAAATTTAGAAAGCAAATATTTTTTTGCTCTAACATATTTTCATATAATTCCAATTTATGATATATAAGAAGGCTATCCTTAATATTAGGGGCTCTAGTTGCCTGCAAAGAGGAACATTGATTTTCACCTTTAAGAACTTGATTTACCAATAATAACACCTTCTCCTTAGCCTTACCCAGCGTTGTTGCAGTCTCATGTGAGAATGTACAAAACTGGGAGACAGTGGTGACCAAAGACTGCTCCATCCGAGTAACCACCCTCCATATATCAGCCAGAAATATCTGGGCATCAGACACTCCCTAGCATCAAACAGGATTTGGGGACTGGGACACCAGTTTCAAAATTTCACCATATTTAGAAGGAGTACTTTGTTGTAACAGCCACCAGCAACGGCCTGGTTAGGTGGAGTTATAGTGGATGGGGGAGGAGCCGGGGTGCGAGCCGAAGAACTCAAGGATGCCCCCAATGTTGTAAAGAAAGAAAGTCAGAGTCTGCAGGGAAATTATCCCCCACCATGGCCTTTAAATGCCTGTCCATCGGCACAGTAACACCTCTTTAGACACCAACGTCTTCGTACACTTACCCATGGACAGTACTCGTCAGACCAATAGGTGCGGGACTACTCCTG
The DNA here is from genome assembly GCA_033557465.1 of Ichthyophis bannanicus. Classification (NCBI taxonomy): domain Eukaryota; kingdom Metazoa; phylum Chordata; class Amphibia; order Gymnophiona; family Ichthyophiidae; genus Ichthyophis; species Ichthyophis bannanicus. The sequence continues at coordinate 73,440,127 of CM066032.1, forward strand.
CAGTGCTCCTAGGGGGCTCCCAAGGAGCAGGAAAGCCCCCTGTGTCACGCCCCTTAGGTCGTGCACTCGGCCACGTGGCTATGGCTTGTGTCTTACCACCAGCTGGTTGTAATCAAGTATGTCCCTGATGACGTCAGGGCCGCCCAGGGAACAGCCTACCTCCTCCACTGCTGCACGGTTGCCCGGTATCTCCTCCCGGTGGATCAAAAGGCTTCAGCTGGCGTTATACAGGCCCCCAATTATACTGGGGCTGCCTGGAGAACAGACTGCTTCCTCTGCTGCTGCACGGTTGCCCGGTATCTCCTTCCGCAGCACCTTTTTATCTGCTTTTTGTAATTTAGCCACTGTTGCCCGAAAAAAAGAACATAAAGATAGAACAGTCAAATTTAACTTAGAATCAGTACTTTTAATAGCACCCCACAAGTCCTTCAGGGTGACCTCCCCAACTGGGGGGATATCAGATAGCACTAATGACGCCTGAGACTCCCAAGACACAACCGGCTTAGGAATTATCACCACCTGTGGACTCCCTTCAGGCTCCCTGATAAAAGAGATGACATAGGGGGGAGTAGGTGGGGAGGAGGGGTTCTGTCCTCGAAGCTCAGAGACGCTCCTTCTAGATTCACTTGGATCGGCACAACATGCTTGTCTATCGGTCCAACAGTCTTTACGGGTGATACACCTGAAGACTGTGACTTCATCCTGCCTTTGATCTCTCCCTTCCCCATAGAAGACAGCATTCATCTCGAAACAGCAAATGCCACAAAAAATGCAGACAAACCCTCCACCAGCATCCACCAATGCTCTGAAGGGGCTTCAAAAGGGCATGACTTGCCCCGTGGCCACGTGTAGCAGCAGCGTCTGTTCTTATGGGTCCTCTCAGTGATGTCAGAGGGTGCCTGTCATGCCTGCACCATGGTCTCAATCACAGTCCCGCGGGCCCAACCAAGCTGAAATGGTTGCCTCTCCACACAGGCTGATGACAGACCTTCAAGACACTCTCTCCTCCTTTCGGATGCTGAGTTCCCCTAATTATTTTTCAGTGAGTAATTCACCATAAAAGGCTTTTCAGTAACACTGATGAGACCCTTTTCAGGAGTAGTTCCAGAAAGTTACATTCAGGTACAGTAGGCATTTCCCTGTCCCCAGAGCGTTCATGGCAATGGAGGCTTGAGGTGAGAAGAATAAGTAAAGCTAAGTGTCTAAGCCCTGAGAAAAAAACGAAAGATTAAAACTTGCACAAGCCAGAGAAAGCTCCTCTGTTAGTTTTGAAATTATGATTTCTTTGGAGATTTAATAATTGAAAATGACTAGGAAATGGCTTATTTTTTTGTTAGGAACATTCTGGAAAACTTAAAAACCCAGAAGTACTTATGAATCCGTGTTTCACTGCTGCCTGGGTTGTGTGTGGACGTTTATTTAGATGTATATTTCAGAACTTTATATTGACCTGGAACTGTACCTATTGAGCTCAACTCCTTTGATATCCTTACACTTTGCACTGAGTGCTTGTGGGCTGTTAATGCTTCTCTTTCCATCGGAAAAAAAAATCTGAAACCACAAAAGTTATTACGCAAGGGCAAAGTAGTGTGATAGCTGTGTTAGTGCACTTTAATATTAGTTAAACAAAGAAAAGGAAACTAAGGTCATACCTTTATAATTAGACTAGCTTTCGAAGTGGGACTGAGGCTGTCAGTGGAATGCTTTGGTAATTCACTTATAGGAGGTGTGATCAAAAAGTATTGAGACTTGTTGTGTAGCTATATAACAATATGTTGCACCACAATGCTATTAAGCAAACAGTGACCTAGTTATGTGCTCTGCATGTGCAGAGTGTAGCTTGGCTGCAGCACACCTGCAAGCCTTTTTAATCACGTGATGTTTGGTATCATGTAAAAGCAGTTTGTCAAATTTACGATGATTGAAAAAAATTTAACAGTGAATTTGCATTAAATTCTGCCACAAACTTGGAGATTTGTGCAAAGAGACTTATGACAAGGTACAGCAAGTGAATGGTGATGAATGCTTGAGTCGTGCTCAAGTTTATGTCTGGTACAAACGTTTCCAAGAGGGCCACCAAAATCTTGACAGTGACAAACATCCTGGAAGGCCATCAAGAGCAGGAAAGAAGACAAAGTCGAAGCAGTGCATGCCGCAATATGCTCAAATCATTGACTATCAAGGAGCTTGCTGAGGACATGGACATCAGTTTTGGGTTTGTACAGTCCATTCTTACAGTCGATTTTGGGATGAGACGTGTGTCTGTAAAATTTGTGCTGAAACTCCCGTCTCCTGACGAAAAAGAAGATCAACTGTCTGCAGCCAGGGAGTTGTTGGAATGTGCTGAAAATGACTCCGATTTCATAAAAAAGATTATTACTGATGATGAATCCTAGGTTTATGGTTATGACCTCGAAACTAAGGCTCAATCCTCATAATGGAAGACCCCAGACTCTTCCAGACCCAAGAAAGCCCATCAGGTGAGGAGCAATATCAAGGTCATGCTCACAGTTTTCTTTGATTACAAGGGTATTGTTCATCATGAGTATGCTCCAAAAGGCCAAACCATCAATAAGGAGTACTGTGTCCAAGTTCTGACTTGTTTGAGAGATGCAGTTTGTCGTAAGAAGCCAGAGTTGCACAGGAATGGTGAATGGTTGTTTCATCACGATGACGCCCCAGCTCATGTATCACATCTTGTCCAGCAGTTCTTGGCCAAATACAAAATCAAGCAAGTTTGTCAGCCTCCATACTCAGCTGACCTCACACCCTGTGACTTTTTCTTGTTTCCAAAACAGAAATTACCAAAGGAAGGAGATTCGATGACTTGGAGACCATTAAGCAAAATTTGACACAGCAGCTTTACAGCATAACCAATGAGGCATTTCAAAATTGTTTCCAGTAGTGGCAGGAAGGCGGGAGGAAGTGTGTTTTATCGCAAGGAGGTTACTTTGAAGGAGACTGAATGCAATAACTGCCAGTGTTATACTTCTTGTGTTATTGTACAAGTCTCGATACTTTTTGATCGTACCTCATATATTATGGTATTATAGTCTGTTGCTCATAGTGTCTTGATCTAAAGAAGAAGGTTTTTAACCTTCAAAAGCTAGTCCAGTAAAAAGATATCACCTTAGTTTCTTTTTTGTTTTTCTTTTTGTTTAACAACCTAAGGGCTGCGATGACTTTCAGGTAAAATGTGTTCAGTTTATTGGCTAAAGACTTTACAGTCTCGCATCTCACAGTGAAGAAAAATGCAAAGCTCATGAGTTCTGAGGCTTTTCCTCCAGAGATTTAGCTGTTGTTGCTAGGCAAGGACTATTCTCCAATAAATGACCAGCTGGGGAGGTGGAAGGGGAAAGCCCTGCACATCTTGTGCTTACCAATCCATTGTCACAGTGTAGCAGCTCAGCATACAAAGAAGTGATTTTAATAGTAAACTGAACAGAGGACACTAAAAATCACAGAGCAGTAACATTAGGATCTCATAGTAGGGACACTTGCAGCAATCTGGGGTTCACAGACTGCCAGGTTTATTGAAGGGTCGACAGCTGCATCACAATTGCCCATTGCCTTCTCTGGTTTCCAAAGGAACTGCAGTAAGAATGCAGCCAGGCCGTTTGTTCCAAACTGTGTTCTCCTCCCTCAGATTCTGCACATGTGAATCATTACCAGCTGATCACCAATGAACGACCTATGCACATTGAGAAGGTGGCCACTAAAATCCATCATCACAACTAATGGACAACCATTTCATAAGGATCCAATTGCAGGGGGTCCTTTCAAATCATGGATGAGGAGGATTTGTAGAGTTTGAGGGAAGTGTGAATTGCTGTTGTCCATCTGGGGTGGGCCTGTATATGTAAGGACAAGTTTTTTAGTTTTGCAATATGGATTTTAAAAGGATTTACATTGTAAAGTGTTTTGATGCCATTGGGGAATATCATAATGAATGGAACATTTGCTGCACACTAAGGGCTCCTCTTACTGAAGCTTGTTAGCTGCTTAATGGATGTCTTATTTATTTATTTATCATTTCTTATATACTGCCTTTCATGATATCAAGGTGGTTTACATTGAACAAACTGAAATGACATTGAACGGGGCATTATAACATGGGCAATGGAGGGTTAAGTGGTTTGTCCAAGACCACAAGGAGCACCTGTGGGACTAGAAACCCCAGTACTTCCGACCCAAGGTTGCTGTCCTCTAGTGGGATCTGAACCCTTGACCTTTGGCCTGAGGTACCATGCCCCAACCACTAGGCCACTTCTCCCTGTAACTCCCCTGTGTGTCCTGAAGCTATCGGGTTAGCAGCGGGGTGTGTCGGGGGCGTTCTAGAGAAGAACAGAGGCAACGACAAGCAATAACTAGGCAGCAGTGATACTGCATGCTTCCCGTTTAGCGATCTGCACCGAAAAGATAGGCAAGGAAAACCCTCACCTATCTTTAAGGCTCATAACCGGGCAGCATGCATTTTTGCCGTTGTCTGGTTAGCTTCAGCGGCTTCCGATGTGTGCGGCGATCCCCGGATAGTCAATGCCTTTTGCTGCATCATTGAATATCCAGGTTAGAGGTCGGCAGTGAGGGCTATGCGCCAACAAGGCGCACACTTATCAAAAAAGAGTCTAGCTCAATATCGGGCCCTAAATGTTTTTCGACTGTGGACGTCATAGGCCTTGGGGAAAATCCTTCCCTTATTGAAAGATCCATAACAGGATTTACAGATAATCCATGGGACTGAGCCCTCATATCAAGTGATGCCCCCTATTTTAGGAAGCAATGAGACAAGAAACTTAAGTTTTTGTTCAATTTTAGATAAATTTAGTAGGTATGACTGGAGACGTTTTCATTTTATTTTGAGTTTTGTGTTTTAATTTTGTTTATTTTTTTTCCAATGTGTTTTATACAATGAACAAAAAATAAATCAAAATGTAAAAAAAATATTGGGTCCAGGTCTGGCCATTCTCTCAGCCACTAGCCCCCAAATGCACACAACTCTGAATCACTTCAGCCCCTGTAACCTCTTACAACACTCATATCTTCACGGGTGAGCAGTGATCCCCAGTTGCTTCTGCCCATTAGAAGACTTGAAGCCGGTGCCGTATTTAAATTGTGCCAGACAAGAAAATGGCACAGACTGGTAACATTTTTATCACCACTCCAGCGAGGCAAGCACAACAGTGGGCTCGCTCCTCCTCTATGACCATACAGCAAAATCATTAAGAGGCTGCAGGAGGGTCCTGGGGCTAGAGAGAAGGTCTGGAAAGGGTTTTCTTTCCCTGGTCGGGGCAAGGCTTAATTTTAACAAGAAAGACAAACACAACTTCCCCCTCTTTTCTTTCATTTCCCGTTTTGTTTCAAAGGAAAGTGGCACCCTAAAATTTATATGAAGAAAATTTAAAATGTCATTATATGGTGATACGGAGAGGTTGTTATGGAAGGACAGACTAGATAGGCCATGTGGTCTTTTTCTGTCGTCATATTTCTATGTTTCTATGTTTACCCTAACAGCCATAAGCTATTTGGTGGGAGAAAAGAGGTTTCAGACAATAGCCTCACTAACATTAGTGGTGGTTTAGATCAAGGGTCTCCAACTCCAGTCCTGGAGGGCCGCAAACCAGTCAGGTTTTCAGGATGTCCCTAATGAATATGCATTGTAAAACAAAAAAAAAACACACTAAGAATGAAATATTACCAACACCACTAATACACTCCCAGATTCAATCACTTTTCAACAAAGCCACAATACAATCTATAAACTTCCAGTTCATCAAAGCCCTTTAAAGAAAGCTGGCAACAACCTTTTAATCAAAACCAGGGAGAAAAAGCCTCAAGATAATGTCTCATCCCGCAATGCATCAGATCAAAGCTGTAGGGGAAATGGTGAGCTTGACATCATCGGTTTACAAAACTCCCTCTTTTTCAATTTACTACTTTTAATCTAAAATATTAGAGAAGTACTTTTATAATATCCACTGCTCTAGGGAGGAAAGGTGGGGTGGCAATATTAATTACATCAAGGGTTAATTTTCAAATTGAGCAGACAATTACAGATCCTGAGGGAAGATTTATTTTGGTTCAAGGAAATCTAAAAGGAAGAAAACTTTTGGTGGGGAGTATATATGCCCCAAATGTGCCTGATCCAAATTTTTTTGCAAGATTACTGGCTGAAATTGATGCATTGCCGGAATCTTTTAAAATATTGGGAGGTGATTGGAATGGGGTTTTAGATCCACAGATGGATGTGTCCGGGAGTAGTGGGAGTAATCGTCACAATATCGCAAGACTTTTACGAAGTTTCAATCAAAAATGTAGACTTTTAGATGTATGGAGATCTCTTCATCCAACGGAGCGTGATTACACTCACTTGTCTAGAGCTCATGGCACAAGCTCTCGTTTGGATGCTCTCTTTGTTTCTGAGGAATTTTTTCCATTGATTGAGGATGCGGTAATAGGACCCTATGAGATTTCTGATCACGCTCTTATATGGGTACATTGGGAGGAGGGGCAAGCCGGAGGTAAAAAAAATAGTCTCTGGCGTTTATCACTTGATATATGCCATGATATTAAGTTTAAAGAATTTTTACAGGTCATTTGGAAAGATTATGATTATCATAATCGTGCTCATAAATGTGACCCAGAACTATTTTGGGAGGCCTCAAAAGCGGTTATGAGGGGGGAAATTATTGCATACACGGCTCGCTGGAGAAGAATGTTAGCTGCTAGGATTCTGAGGCTAGAAAAACAAATTTGTAAAGAACGTAAAATCTTAGCTAATAGGCCAAATATTGCTAATAAAGAACAACTGCTAACTACCCAGGCAACTTTGAATACATTAATTCATCAGAAAACAAAAAAGTCATTATTTTATTATAAGTATCATTTGTATCAATTTGGGGATAAGGCAGGGAAGCTTTTAGCTCGTTGTCTGGCTCGTAATCAAAGATCGAGGTTTGTGCCGTTATTAAAAGATGAGAAAGGTGTTATACACAAGGATGCTACTGAAATAGGGAATATTTTTTTAAAATTTTATCATAAGCTATATTTGAAAGAAGATGTTCCCATAGTGGACATTAGACATTTCCTGTCTGAGGTACATTTACCACATCTATCTCAGGATCAGCAGAGTAAATTGGCGTCTCCCATAACATTGGATGAAGTAAAAAGAGGAATAGATAATGCAAAAAATTGTAAGGCACCAGGTATGGATGGTTTTAGGGTTGAATATTATAAATTGTTACAGACACAAGTTTCACCGGTGTTAGAGAAATTATTTAATAAATGGATGGAAACAGGGAAGTTTAGATATAATAGCAATACAGCACATATTGTGGTTTTACCAAAACCAGGGAAGGATGTAACAGAAGTTGGGTCTTATCGACCTATATCTTTAATCAACTATGATCTTAAGTTGTTTGCTAAGATATTGGCAAATCGTTTAGCTGAATATCTCCCAGATTTGTTACATGATTGTCAGATGGGATTTGTTAAAGGTCGTTATCCTACTAAAAATGTAAGGAAAATTTTGGGTGCTTTAAGCTGGGTAAGGAAGTTTGCTAGTCCTTCAATATTAATTAGTTTTGATGCTGAAAAAGCTTTCGATAGGGTGGGGTGGACTTATTTGTTTGAAACTTTAAAGGCTTATGGTATAGGAGATGGTTTTATTCAAGGGATAAGAGGATTATACGAGAATCCGAAAGCTGTTGTGGGAGTTAATGGGCTGGTCACGAATAGCTTTAATATAGCTCGAGGAACGAGACAAGGTTGCCCATTGTCTCCTCTGCTATTTGTGTTATCATTAGACCCTTTGCTAAGAATGATTAATGCATGTGATGAAATACGTGGTGTAAACGTTGGGACTTGTATATTTAAGGTGTCTGCTTTCGCGGATGATTTATTAGTTATGTTAACTGAACCACGTAATTCTTTAAAAAAATTAATGGATGTGATTGAACGTTATGGACGGTTAACTGGTTTTAAATTAAATATGGATAAATCAGAAGCATTAGATATTATTGGAGATTTACAAAATGATTGGGGTACAGATTTTCCTTTACGCTGGGCTAAAAATAAATTTAAATATTTAGGGATTTGGTTACCTAAAGATCCCCATCATCTGTATAGGCAAAATATTAAGATGCTTCTACATGATATGCAAAACAAATTGCAGTTTTGGACACCATTGCCTTTATCTTTAGGTGGTAGAGTGGCTGCTTACAAGATGATGATTTTTCCAAAAATTTTATATGTTTTGCAACTTATTCCGTTACGACTACTAAGGAAAGATGTTCGAAAAATGGAAAGTTTACTCCAAAATTTTCTTTGGAGTGGGAAAAAACCAAGATTAAAAATTGATCAATTATATGGGCCGTGGAATCAGGGTGGTATAGGGTTGCCAAAAATAGAACATTATAATCTAGGTTGTCAGTTTCGTCATGTAAGAGATTGGTTAATAGGGACATCAGTATATACACCTTATGATTTTGAATCCGCGTTAGTAGCTCCATATTCACTTTTATATGTGTTACATGTAACAAATATAAAACTACCAAAAGATTTCAAAAATAATATTTTATGGCAAGGGGTTCGTTGGAGTTGGAAGTTACTTTGTGAACAATTGGATATTTCAAGTGAAATTTCTGGATTTTTGCCTTTGCAAGGCAATTTAGCCTTTCAAAAAGGTATAACATCTACTTTTTTAAAGGGTTGGGAGAGAAAAGGTTTAAAACAATTGTGGCAAGTAATAAATGATGAAGGTGCTCTTAAACCCTTTAATGAATTAAAAAAACTCTATGGATTATCGCAGGGACATTTTCATGTTTATTTACATTTAAAATATTATTTGATTTCGATAAAAGATGTGGTAGGAGGTTTGAGACGGGAAAATTTTGATAAATTAGAAAAATGGTTTATGATAAAAGATAAAGAACGTATTTCAATAGCAGAATATAGTAAAGCATTGAGAAACATATCACAAGTTCAGAGTTATAGTCATTTGAGTTTGAAATGGGAAAGAGATCTTAGAATTAATCTTGATTTATATGATTGGGAAAAAAGTATTGGGAGTATTCCAAAAATAATTATAGGAGCTAAGTTGCGTGATATGCAATTTAAAATAATAAAGCGTGCTTATATATCTCCCTATAAAGCTTGGAAGGCAGGTTTTGCAGTTTCTATCTCCTCACAGATTGGCTCGGAGCCACCATTGCCTACTCCCCCTCCTACAGTCTTATCCCCATCCTCAAAAACCACGGAAAGCAATGGGCAGGCAACCCTTTTCAGTATCCGACTAGGGAAGCGCACATCCGACACTCCCACCTGATCCACATTGCAATACAGCAATCCAGCAACCTGAAGCAACACAAACCATCGCCCTCAAAAAACCTAAAATGTGCCCTTATAAATGCTCGATCAATTCGAAAAAAATGGCCTGTAATCCTAGACATAGTTACCCTCTATGATCTTGATGCTCTCATGATCACCGAAACCTGGTTATCTAAAGAAGACAATGTCCTTATCAACCAACTCATTCCACCAAACTTCACTATACACACAACCCACAGAGAAAACAAGAAAGGAGGAGGAGCACTCATACTCACCAAGTCTGAACTCCTCTTCAACATGACTAACTCCCATAGCATAAACAATCTGGACATAATCACCATAGCCAATAATCAATGCTCCATAAACCTGGTCTACCGAGCCCCCTCGAGCTCCCCAGACGATCTGCCCACTATATTGGATCTGGCCGCTGACACCAGCAACCCCAACACTCCCAACTGGATTATGGGAGACTTGAACCTCCCATCACTACAACAAAACCAATCCTCCTCACTCCTCAATGCCATCGAAAATCTTGGTTATAAACAAATGATCACTGAACCCACTCATTCCAAAGGAAACATTCTTGACATGGTATTTGCCCCACACCATGTCGCCGAGCAAAACAGCAACATTATAACATCGGTCACTGATGTCCCATGGTCTGACCATAAACTCATAAACCTACGAATCCCTCTGAACAACAGTCATAATTTGAACACCAGCAAACTCGCCAATACATCCAGAGTAACACGGGGCTTTCGACCTTTCAACAGAGAACTTATTCTGTCAAGTACCCAACCAATCCTCAACAACACATCACTCAACCTCGACGAGTCAATCGCTGCCTGGAACGACAGCCTCAACGCTGTTGCTCAACTACCAAACAAAAAGACCTTATCAGGGAAAAGAACCTCTGCACCATGGTTTTCCCCGGAACTACGGGCCTCTCTTACGCACCTACGAAGGCTAGAAAAACGCTGGCGCCGCTCACTAGCTACCGACGACCACGAAGCCTACATTCTTCACCTCTCAACTCACCGCGAGGCAATCGCAGCCAGAAAGAAGCAATACCACTCAGATATGCTCAAGAGATCATTGAACAAACCACGCGACCTTTTCAACCTGGTTAAGTCACTATCAAAGGAACCATCTTCTGAACAAAATAACGATATCCACCCGCAAGAATTCGCTGATTACTTGCAATCAAAACTCCTACAGACAGATGAACTCTCAAAAAGCAATATACAAGAAACGACCTGCCCAACATCCCTATCCGCACTTCACACGCCTTCTTCTAAACACATTGAAGACACCATCTCCTCACTCAACACGACCACTGCACAAACCGATCCCTGCCCAGCCTTTTGGATAAAGGACCTGCGGGGTGACTTTAGCACCTTCATTGCAAGAATCATGAACCTCTCTTTCACTACTGGCGCCTTCCCATCTGCATTAAAACTCACATCCATCAGGCCACTACTGAAAAACGCTAAACTGGATCCAAAACGGCCAGACTCCTACAGGCCAATAGCCAGTATCCCCCTCTTAGCAAAGATCTTTGAGAAAGAGGCACAGCGCCAAATCCAAGACCACATCGACTCCGCAGCCCCTCTAGACTATTCTCAACACGGTTTCAGAGAATTCCACGGCGTCGAGACACTGCTTACCACCCTCTTCAATGATATTCTCAATACCATAGACAACATCCGACAAGGCGTCGTGCTAATCTTCTTGGATATAGCAGCAGCGTTTGACTCGGTAAATCACGAGATTCTCCTCGGTCGACTGGAAGGAAAAGGCATTTGCAACTCAGCACTTGAATGGTGTAAATCATACCTCGACACCAGAATGCAATACGTCAAATCCGCAACAGGAGATTCAAAACTCTTCCATCAAAGACAAGGCGTTCCGCAGGGGTCCTCACTCTCATCCCTCTTGTTCAACGTCTATATGCAGCCTATCTGCGATATCATCAGGTCCTTCAATGTGAAATGTATGATATACGCTGACGATATCCTACTCTACATGCCATTTTCCACAATGCAAATGGACTTACTGCCTATAACAAACTGCTTCGATGCAGTATCACAATGGCTCCTGTCACAGAACCTCCGCATTCAGCATAAGAAAACTGAGGTTCTCTTTATCACAAGAGACCCCAACTTCACCCCACCACCACATATAAGTGTCAAGGGAGCTGACCTAGGCACCAAGGATACAATAAAATACCTCGGAGTCACACTAGACCATAGGCTCGACATGAAATCACACATAAACAATATCGTAAAATCTGTATACTTCAAAATACGCACTCTTAGACACCTGCGTCCCCTACTAGACCACGAAGACTTCAGAACCATCTACCAAGCACTGATACTGCCGCACTTCGACTTCGCCAATTCCATTCTACAAGGACTCCCACAATCCACAATAAGCTCCCTGCAACTCGCAATGAACACCGCTGCCAGGGTTCTTCTAGGAGCGGCCAGAAGTGAACACATTACACCTATCCTCAAAGAGCTCCATTGGCTCCCTATACACGGAAGACTTACATTCAAAACCCTCCTTCTCACATTCAAGGCCTTAAATGGTTTATCGTCCACATCACTTACCAAACTCATCCAATCTGTCCCATCAAATAGAAATAGGAGACATGCAGCATTAAACTCACTAACAACCCCAAAGGCTATAACAACGTGCAGCCTATCAACATCAAACAGAGCTTTCATGTTTAGCGCACCAAAATACTGGAATGCTCTCCCACCTGATCTCCGCGCCATAACCGACCTAACCCAGTTCAGAAAGGCCCTTAAACTGCACCTTTTCATCAAATACTACCCTACATGAACCGTAACATAACAGCCTCACCCTAGTATAATCCACAATATCCCTCTTGTTCCAAGCATCACTGCTAATTTTATGTTAATAGTTCGAGCATGCTATCTAGCTAATAGATTATATACTCCATGTAAATAGTTCTCCCATGTTATCCAAGTTGATACTCCTGTTATATGTAATACCAAACAGCCTGTTGTTCTGGTTCCTTTCTGTTATTTGTAAACCGCGCTGATGTCAAAGAGTGCGGTATATAAGAAGTTGAAATAAATAATAAATAAATAAATAAAAAACATGGTAATTGTCCATGGTGCGGATTGGAGCGGGCACATTTGGGGCATATGTTCTGGGGATGTAAACGTGTAAAAAAATTTTGGGATAGGATTCAAAAATTTTTAATAAGTATTTTAGGGCAAACTTTGATTTTAACCTCAAGTTTTGTTGTTTTAGATGCTCCTTTACAGGGACTTTATTCTTCAGGGAGTAGATTATTAATAAGGAAATGCTGTCTGCTTGCAAAACATTGTATTCTTAGAAAATGTAGAGATTCTGGTGGTCCAGAATATTGGGAATGGAGGAATGTAATGCATCAATTAGTTTTATGGGAGGGAGAGGCCTCTAGGAAACATATTCGTAGAAGAGCAAAGTTTTTGATGATATGGTCTCCATATCTTGAAAAGTTGTCGGCCAGGGCAAGAAATGATATTTTAACGGTGTAATTTGGTATAACTTTGAACTAAGTGATTAAGTTGGCATAATTAGGATTTAAGACTGGAATGGGTTGGGAATAAGGGTGGGAGTGGGAAGGAATAAAGGGTTGGGTGGTTTTGGGGGAAGGGAGATAAAGGTGGGAATTGGGAAGGATGGTAATGGGTATAATTGTGTAAGAAGATATAAGTACAGAATTGGGTTATATTTTTTATGTCTTAATTTGTATTCTGCTTACAATATTTTAATATGTTTGTAATGTTTCAACATGTAAGCTGCTTTTATGTTATTATATGTTCAATAATTAATAAAAAGATTTATAATAATAATATCCACTGATCAACCATTTTCAAAAACTATTAATTAATCTTTTTTAGACATTTTCTAAGCTAAGAGCAAACCCTTTTGCCATACAACCCCATCGAGGCAAGCCCAACACGAGTCCAATTCAGACATGGACGTTCCGGTCCTCTGCGCACCCGGTCGGAACTGGATGCACAGAGTTAGCAAGGATTCTGATTTTGCAAGCACATCTAGCCCCTCGGGATCAGAATCGCATCCAGGCCTGTACATGCAGGACGGGACCCCCATTCAGATCGGCCTGCATGTACAGGCCTTGCCCGGATAGTTCAGTCAGGCCTTTGAATGGAGCCGTGGCATCATGGTATCCGGTTGCCATGGCAGCGTGGCTCTATTCAAAAGCCACGATCCCCAGTGGCTGGACTGCAACCTGCATTCCCCGCTGCCCGACCCTTGATCTGGCCTCTCAAGGCCAAGGTCAGGCTGCAGGGAATCTCCTCTGCTCCCTCCTGCCACTTTCAAGCCCCGGGCCTGCTGTCCTCTGCCAAATCAGGAAACCTATTCCACCTCAGAGGTGGAATAAGTTCCCTGCTCAAGCCGCCGGCTCCAGACGTACAGGGCCAACATTGGAATTGGCCCTGTAAGTCTGGGGCTGACGACTGCCGACTGCCCGCCCTATCACCACCCCCGATTTGCCCCTTTCCTGCCCCGTCTAACTTCTCTGTACAACAAGCAGGGAAGTTAGTTGAGGTCGCTGTCCATGTAATAAGTATTATGTTGGTAAAACTGTGCGACAACTACAGGTGCACTTGTCACGACATAAAAATAATCTTCTGAAATTTCGTGAAGAGGCACCTGTAATATTGCATTGTTTGCAGCATGGTCATAACTTTCAAGATCTCCATTGTCTGGCCATAGACTATGTTCCTGTCAGTTCAAGAGATGGTGATCGCAGTAAAATTTTGCTGCAACAGGAACAGCGTTCAATATTTAATTTAAATACCTTAGAACCTGCGGGTTTAAATGGTAAGATAGACTGGCGGCTTTTTATGTAATCTCTTGATTCTGCGCTATTTTTCTGTCTGGCTCTGTAATGTGTTCTCCCCTATTTAAAGCCCACAGTCTTTGAGTTAGTTCCTTCCCCTTAACCGGGTTCGTTCTTCTCTCTGTTTGGTTGGAATTCCCTTTAAAGTTAGTGGCGTTAGATGCCTAATTTGTGCATGGGATTTTTCTTGGCTCCATTTTTTTTTGCCCCTGAGGAAGCCCTTATGGGTGAAACAAAGATCTTTGTTTGGCATAAAAGACATTTGGTAGCTTTGTCAGCCGTCGGGCAGGAGTTTTTGTTAAGTGTGTCAGCTGTCAGTGACTGGGCAGAAGCAACAGTGCTTGGCTGCTTTGTTAGCTGTCAGGTAGAAGGAGTTCCTGGCGGTCATGTCAGCAGTCAGTGGCTAAAAAATAAATAAATGGGTTGGGATCTTGTGGGAGCAGTTTTTAAGATCTTTCAATTGTTCTGCTTCATTCTCAGGAGTTTGCTTCTGTGCTGGAGTTGCTGTTAGCTTCCATTGGCTGAGGTCCAGTGAATTTTACATTGTGTTTGGGCTTGCCTCAATAGTGCTGTAGGGCAAAAGGGTTTGCCCTTAGCTTAGAAAATGTTTATAAAAAGATTAATTAATAGTTATTGAAGCTGTTTGATGATCAGTGGGTATTATAAAAGTACTTTTCTGATATTTTAGATTAAAAGTAGTAAATTAAAAAAGAGAGTTTTTTAAGTCGATGATGTCGAGCTCACCATTTCCCCTACGGTTTTGATCTGCCGCATAGCGGGATGAGGCATTATCCTGAGGCTTTTTCTCCCTGGTTTTGATTATAAAGTTGTCATCTGGGTGGCTGGCTAGCTTTCTTTAAAGGGCTTTGATGAATTGCAGCATTTGGTTACTGGAAGTTTATAGATTATAGAGTGACTTTATTGAAAAGTGATTGAATCTGCGAAAGCCAAAAGGACTCCTTTACTCAACATTAGGACTAGCCAAGGAATAGAGGAGCAAAGGTGGGCTGAGAATTAGGAAAAGCAGCGTCTGATTCCCGCTCTGTTCCTCGTGATGTGGGGTGAGTCACTTCACCCTCCATTGTCCCAGTGACAAGCTTAGATTGTAAACCTTCTAAGACACGAAAATACCTGCTGTGGTTCACCTTGAGCTGCTCTTGCACAAGGCATGGGCTAAATCCAATATCCCTTCCCGGTGTGTTCAGTTAAGCTGGAGTGACTTAAACTATGCACTAGGACTCAGAGAATATCAACCTCTCATCTCAGCAATGCAATACCTTTCTCAAACATAAAATTCAGTCACTTTCTTATATTTAAACCCTCAGCCTTCAGCTCCTTGAATGAGACATACTTTTCAACAAACAGGCCCCAACTGAAAGAAGATGAAAAAGAGACAGACCAATTCATTTTAACAGTGCACAGAGGAAACGTAGAAATAGCTCCTTTGAAGCCTGGGCTGTGCTCTTTTTTGCAAAGCAATTGACAACGGCTGTCAGCAAAGGAGCAAAATACTCCAATGACAGGTAACTCACGGCATTATGGAGACAGAAAATGCTTCTCTCTCTGACAAGTGGCCTTCACCTTCAGGGCTTGGCGAGGCAAAAGCAAGCAGTAATTTAACCTCACACAACCAACAATCATCTTCCCCAGGAGTTTCATTTACAATTGTTCATCCCCCCCACCCCCACACTTATAAAGTGACTTTCAATGAAAGGTGAAGTGTCATTTTGGAAAACGGTGCCCCGAAGTCACGTCTGTGCTGTATCCATCGTGGTGACATCTAAATAAGATTTGCTTCCCGTACTAGCCATAGGGTCTCTGCTTAGAGAGAAAATGGGTTAGAGATGGATTGGTTTAAAGATGCAGCAGTTTTGCTATTAGGGGCTTTGATCCCCGTGCCTGAATTTTGAGCCAGCCGGTACCAGGGATGTCTCAAAGGCAGCATTCATAGACCATTCCTCTTGGAAGGTGAGAGGATGGCCCAGTGCTTACACAATAGCGACACCTACTAGCTGGTTCAAGGTTGCACTTTGACTGGGATGGTGGGCAAGCCAGGCTCTTTATTTCTCCATTGGACGACTGCCACTACATTGGATGGGCTAATTGGAAAGGGCATGGAATTTGGGATAAGAACCCCAGATAGATGCAGATAAAGGCCCCTGGTGCCATAACTCCACAGGGGTTGGTTTATATCAGATGGATACACCAAAGCATAGGAGGAAGCTACTTGGGCAACAGATGTGCTACAGACTCACACTTTGTCCCTACGTAGGACATTCTGAGCGCAATCTCGGACATCTAAGCCAGAGCGTCTGAAAAAAATGCAGGCACGCCCAGGTGAAGACCTGATTTCACAAATCTGGATGTGTCTGATAGGGAAATCTGCAGGGGTGTCTACTCAGACATCCCCAGAACCATAATCCACTACCTAGATGTCTGGGATAACGTAATGGTTAGAGTACTGGATTAGAAACAAGGCCACTAGTTGAAACTGTGTTGCGTACAGGGGATGATAGTATTTTCTTCTCCACATCCTTTGGATGTTTTTTAGCTAAAATGAAGATGTTTGCTTGTCACTCTATTTGTGCTTTGGGGCAGGTCCAAAGTTAGACAAGACGCTGGATGCCCATGATGCAGTGATGTTCCCAGGTCGTCACCTAGTGCAGGCGCACCCCCCCCCCCTTGAGGCCGGAGCAATGACACCCAACGCCCCACCCTTGGTACGTCACTGCCATGACTTTTCTATGATCAGGGGGGACGTCAAAGATCCCGGGAACTCCCCAGCCACACTTCCTCCACACCCCTGTTCAGATTTAGACGACCCCACAGCCAGCTTCTAAACTGGCTCTGGAGACAGCCTCTGTGCTTTGGATGTGCAAACAATGAATAGGGCTTCTATCATTTATTAGGGGCATGTTTACTAAAGTGTAGTAAGCTCCTCTGCAGCTCCTGGTCAGCATCAGCCCTGCAGATAGTGGAGCAAGCGGTAGCCCTGAGTGTTGGCTCGAGGGATAAAGGCCAGGAGCAAGGAAAACGACAGAGCAAGTAGTTGCTCTGCCTTCGTTGCTCGAGGCGGAAAAAGTGCAATCTCCCTTCCCCCCAGTGCCCCCCCCCCCCCGATCTCCATTACTAGTAAATTGATGCAGATGCCTTGGATTTGCTGATCTGGGGCATGGGCACTAGTGATATTCCTCCTCCCTCCCCACTTTAGCAGCACCCCCCCTTGAAAAGCAACAAACTCCTTAATGCTGCTGTCCAGGGTGGAGGGCTTCTGGGCACTCCCCATTTTCCCCTCCACTTACAGTAAAAATTTCAGCTACTCAGTCAAAACCCCCTTTCCCCCCACTGCCCTTTCAAAAAAAACAAAAAACCCAGCTAGTCAATCAGAACCACGTTACCCCCCAATCCCCCACCTCAGGTTTGCCTGGTCTAGTGTCCAGGACAATTCTGCCCTCCTAGTGAGAAGACGACTTTTGAGGTGGCGTTACCTGCAGTTGCGATTGCAGCGATTTGGGCAGCCATCATATGGCAATTGTTTGCACAGTGGCTGCCTCTGATCGCCATGCCTTTTCCCCGTCCCGAACCCGCCTCCCTCCTCCTGCACCATGCAAATGAAGCTATTGCATTTCGATGGAAGTTGGCAGCAGAGCATGGTCCTTCCTGCATTAGTGCCACAATGACAACTAATGCTCTTTAGTAAACATCCCTCTCAGGGTGTCCAGCCCAAAACTTTATGTTTTGTTTAGTCTTCTGTGTCATTTATGGAGTTTGTTTTATACTATTTTCTTTTTAACTTCCAGGACACTTTTCCTTTTTTCTGTCATTTTGGGTTAAAAAACTTGCAATAACATGGGAAATATTTTAGTTTTCAAACAAATGCCATTCTAGACCCACAGACGATGTGTGATCTACCTAGATTTCAGCAAAGCCTTTGATACTGTTCCTCATAGGAGGCTTATCAATAAACTGAGCAGCCAGGGGATGGGTCCCAAGGCGGTGAACTGGATCAGAAATTGGTTGATTAACAGACGGCAGAATGTGGTGTAAATGGAGCTCACTCAGAAGAAAGGAAGATTCATGGTGGTGCCCCCCAGGGATCCATCCTGGGACAGATACTGTTCAGTGTATTTGTGATATTGTGGAAGGACCGAAGGGAAAGTCTGCCTTTTTGTAAATGACATGAAAATCTGAAACAGAGTAGACACTGAGGGAGTGGACAACATGAGGAAAGATCTAGAAAAATTGGAAGAATGGTCTAATGTTTGGCAGATAAGATTTAATGTGAAAAATTGCAGAGTCATGTACTTGGGATGCAGAAATCCAAAGGAATTGTATGCGACAGCGGGTGAAAGGGTGGTGTGCATGACCAGGAGAGGTACCTCACAGGGACAGTGTCTGAGGATCTCAAGGTGGCGAAACAATGCAACTAGGTGGTAGGCAAAACCAGATGGATGCTGGACTGCGTACCACCTCCTCCTTTCTGCTGGTTAATTCCCCTGTACAAGTCATTGGTGAGGCCTCACTTGAAGTATTATGTTCAGTTTGGAGACCATATCTCACATAGGATATAAAAGGTCTTGAAATGGAAGGTGACCAAGATGATTTGGAGCCTGCGCCAGAAGACGTATGAGAAGAGACTTGAAGATCTAAATATGTATACCCTAGAGGAGAGGAGGGACAGGGGAGATATGATTCAGATGTTTAAATATTTAAATGTATTCATGAACAAATAAACCTTTTTCAAAGAAGAGGAAAGTTGTGAAACTAGAGGCCATACAATGAAGCTGTAAGGTTGTAAACGGAAAGGCACATCAGGAAATACTCTTTCACTGAAAGGGTGGTGGATGCTTAGAATGCCCTCCCGATGGAGGTGGTGGGGCAAATACAGTGATAAAATTCAAAATGGCATGGGACAGACAAAGTGGATCCCTTTATGCGAGGTAGAAGCAGGATGAAATCAAAGCAAACTGAAATATCCTTTATACTTCGATAAATAGAAGGGGTGACCTGCACAGCACGGTGGCACAGGCCTAAACAAAGGCATAGAAAGTAGTGACCTGCACAGAGCACAACCACTCGAGCTTCTTTAGGAGGCAAACTAAAAGGACCATACTGGTCATATACAGTACGATGTTACTATGCTCTGAAGGGTGCTAGGCTGCATTGCGAAGGGCATAATCAGCAGAAAGGAGGGGGTGATAACCCCCTGTACAGGATGTTGGAACGGTATCACTTGGAGTACTGTGTTCAGGTTTGGAGACTGTACCTCACTAAGAATATAAAAAGAAGCAGTTCAGAGGAAAGAGACCAACATAGTATGGGGTCTGCACCAGAAGGCATATGAGAAGAGACTTGTCCTGAATATGTACTTATTTATTTAACCAGTTTTCTAAACCACCTTATCCTTCAATCAAAGCGGTTTACATTATGTAATCACTACAGACAGGTACTAGATACATTCCCTTGTCCCCAAAGGGCTCACAGTCTATGTCTACCTGAGACAACTGAGAGTTATGTGGCTTGCCAAGGCCACAAGGAGTGCCTATAGGACAAGAAACCCCAGTCCCTCTGGCCTGAGATTGCTATGAGCCCCTGACCCTTGGCCTGAGATTGCTATGAGCCCCTGACCCTTGGCCTGAGATTGCTATGAGCCCCTGACCCTTGGGCTGAGATTGCTATGAGCCCCTGACCCTTGGCCTGAGATTGCTATGAGCCCCTGACCCTTGGGCTGAGATTGCTATGAGCCCCTGACCCTTGGCCTGAGATTGCTATGAGCCCCTGACCCTTGGCCTGAGATTGCTGTGAGCCCCTGACCCTTGGGCTGAGATTGCTATGAGCCCCTGACCCTTGGCCTGAGATTGCTATGAGCCCCTGACCCTTGGCCTGAGATTGCTGTGAGCCCCTGACCCTTGGCCTGAGATTGCTATGAGCCCCTGACCCTTGGCCTGAGATTGCTATGAGCCCCTGACCCTTGGGCTGAGATTGCTGTGAGCCCCTGACCCTTGGGCTGAGATTGCTATGAGCCCCTGACCCTTGGGCTGAGATTGCTATGAGCCCCTGACCCTTGGCCTGAGATTGCTATGAGCCCCTGACCCTTGGGCTGGAGGTATCACGTCCTAACCATTAGGACGCCCCTCCCTTTGTACCCTAGAGGAGAAGAGGGGTGGGGGCATCCGGGCCAGTGCAAGGAGATAAAGCGCCCTAGGAGAACCTCATCTCTTGTGCCCCCCCCCCCCCTCGTTCTCTGGGACCTGCAGAGGTGGCAATGGCCTCAAACAGCCCCATGGCACTTACCTTAAAGCTTTGGCACCAGAGGGCTGTTTGCTTCTACCCCACTGACACCCGACGCCTACTTCCTTTTGTATGAGGGCGTTAACCACCTCTGCCTCCACGTAAAAACAGTATGAGTGGCAGCCAAAATTAAAGCAAACAGACTGTTTGCAATTATTAGCAAAAGAATAATGAATAAAATAAAGGGGTATGTTTACTAATCGGCAGTAGCGGCTTCCATGCGATATCGGAGCCAAGGCCCCATTGAATTCAATGGGCCGCGGCTCTGATATCACACGGAAGCCGCTAATGCCGATTAGTAAACATGCCCCAAAGAGTATCTTAATGCCCCTATATCACTGCATGCTGCGAATGCATCTTGAGTGCCGTGTGTAGTTTTAGTCACCACATCTGACGTAATGATAAAGCGGTATAAAACCCGTTAAATAAATCCCAAAAAATATAGAGGAATTACCACAAGCACAGAGAAGAGTGACCAAAATGGCAAGGGGGATGGAAAGATACCCCTATGTGGAAAGGCTAATTTAGGGTTCTTCAGCTTGGAGACGAATATGTGAATATTGAGTGAAAATAAGATGTTTCGATTTTTTTTCCATTCTGTTGTCTCTTTCATTTCTGAAGCTATTTGCAAGGTTTTGAAATTTCCTGTACTTTATACAGTCTAACACAACAACCTAAGATATGCCATACTGAGTCAGTCCAAAGGTTCACCGAGGCAAGTATCGTGTTTCAACACTGGCCAATCCAGGTCACAAGTACTTGGCAAGATACCAAAAAATAGATTGTGTGCTGCCTATCCCCAGGGATAAAGAGTAGCTTTCCTCCAAGTCTTATTAACAGTTTATGGACTTTTCCTGTAGGAACTTGTCCAAACCTTTTTTAAACCCAGCTACTCTACATCCTCTGGCAACTAATTCCAGAGCTGCTTTACACATTGAGTTCAAATATATTTTTTTTCCTGTGGAAAGCTGTCCCGTTTTTATTTCTTTGAATAGTTTCCCCGGGGACAGTCAGTTTAGCAAGGGATTTGCTAATTACTCACATTCATGGAACCTGACTGGGCCACATTGCCTGTGATGTCAAAAATTACATCACCACATGCATCAAACAGACAACATCTTCCTGCTCCATGTGAGGTTTCAGAATTGGCCCAGTTCAAGTCCATGAGAGGCCTTGCTTTTCTTTCTAGTGCATCTTTGGACCCAGGGGCGGCCCAAGGGGGGTGCGGGGCCATGTGCGGAGACTCGGTGCGGGGCCTCATTTGCATAAGGGTCCTCATTTGCATAAATATTTGCATAATGTTACCATACACGAACTTTTAGTAAACATGCCTCTTAATGAGTGTATGAATAAAGAAAGACTAAAAGACTTCTACATTACTATAATCCAGTGCCAACCGCCAGACACATTAGGAACTACTACAAACACTGCCCATTTAGAACCCATAGCAAACCCGCCGTATCCTAACAGCACTACCAGGACTCATAAAGCACCATACCCTAACTATCAAAAGGAAACGCTGCAAATATTAAACCAATACATTTCAGAGAACAACAATACATGACCTACTGGGGAAAGAGAACAAGTGGCAATGTCAAATAGGAATTACATAAACAGAATACCTCAGCTCAGTTACACATGAACAGAACATAAACCATCACCAAACAAGGAATCACAATTTAGAAACAGGAAGACAATAATTAAACTGGGAATCCCAAAAGCCAAACTTGGAATGTACAACACTGTAGAAATAAAACTATACATTAATTTGCTCTTGTACTAAACAAAGCGCAGACGTTAATGATGCACATTTCCCAGAGCTGACATATTCCAATTAATAAATTCAAAATAAAGAGATATTTTTCTACCTTTTGTGCATTTTTTTTCAGCTGCAATTGCTCCAGCCACTTTCTTCTGGTTTCTTCGTGTCTTCCGCTAATTCTTCATCGTCTGCTGTCCATTTGTCTTTTCTTCTCTCTTCTAGTTTTTTTCCATTCTCTCTCTACATCTGCTTTAACATACTAATCTTTCTCCTTTTCCTCTTTCCTCATTCCTATTTCATCCACTCAAATTTTACCCCTCCATCCTCAATCCCCACTTACTCTCCCAATATCCGGACAATTGTAGATTTGTCTTCCCTCCCACACAAAATATTTTTTCCCTCTCCATTTCACTCTCCCAGCTCCATCCCATTCTAATCCTCCCCCAACATCAGCTCCATTCTAGTTCCAGTCCCACCCAGCATCCGCTCCCTTCTAGTCCCCGCATCAGCCCATTTCCAGTCCTAGCCCCCCATAAGCCCATTTCCAGTCCTAGCTCCCCCATCTATTTGCAGTCCCATCCAAGTCCCTCCATCAGCTCATTTCCAATCCCAGCCCCCCATGAGCCCATTTCTAGTCCTTTCCTAGCCCCACCATCAGCCCATGTCAAATCCTAGCTCCCCTCCACTCAGCCCATTTCCAATCCAAGCCCCCCATGAGCCTACTTCCAGTTCTAGCCCCTTCATGAGTCCATTTCAATCCAAACCCCCACCACAGCCCATTTCCAATCTTAGCACCCCCCAACAGCCAATTTCCAGTCCTATTCTAGCCCCTCCATCAGCCCATTTCCTGTCCTAGCCCCCCCTCACCCATTTCCAGTCCTAGCTCCCTCCCCCTCACAACCCATTTCCATTCCAAGCCCCCGTCCCCATCAGCTATTTGCAGTTCAAGCCCTCCTTCCACTCAGCCCATTTCCAGTCCTAGCCTCCTCATAGCCCATTACTAGTCCTAACCCCCCATCAGCCCATTACGTCCTAACCCCCCATCACCCTATTTCCAGTCCTAGCCCCCCATCAGCCTATTTCCAGTCTTAGCCCCCTCCCATAGCCAATTAACATTCCTAACCCCAATCAGCCCATTTCCAGTCTTAGCCCCCCATTGCCCATTAACAGTCCTAACCCCCCCATCACCCTATTTCCAGTCCTAGCCCCCCCATCAGCCTATTTCCAGTCTTAGCCCCCCCCATAGCCAATTACCAGTCCTACCCCCCCATCAGCCCATTTCCAGTCTTAGCCTCCCCCCATGGCCCAGTACCAGTCCTCTAACCCTCCCCCCCATCAGCTCATTACCAGTCCTAACCCCCCCCCGGCCCATTACCAGTCCTAACCCCCCCCCATGGCCAATTACCAGTCCTAACCACCCCCCCGGCCCATTACCAGTCCTAACCCCCCCCATGGCCCATTACCAGTCCTAACCACCCCCCCCATCAGCCCACTTCCAGTCTTAGCCCCCCCATTGCCCATTACCTTTCCTAACCCCCCCCATCAGCCCATTTCCTGTCCTACCCCCCCCCCATGGCCCATTACCAGTCCTAACCACCCCCCCCATCAGCCCACTTCCAGTCTTAGCCCCCCCATAGCCCATTACCAGTCCTAACCCCCCCATCAGCCCATTTCCAGTCCTACCCCCCCACTTCCAGCCTTAGCCCCCTCCCCATAGTCAATTACCAGTCCTACCCCCCCATCAGCCCATTTCCAGTCTTAGCCCCCCCATCAGCCCATTTCCAGTCCTACCCACCCACTTCCAGCCTTAGCCCCCTCCCCATAGCCCATTACCAGTCCTAACCCCCCATCAGCCCACTTAGCCCCCCCATCGCCCATTACCAGTCCTAACCCCCCCCCATCCGACCATTACCAGTCCTAGCCTCCCCCCCATGGCCCATTACCAGTCCTAACCCCCCCCAGCCCACTTAGCCCCCCCCAGCCCACTTAGCCCCCCCCCATGGCCCATTACCAGTCCTAGACTCCACCCCCCATGTCCCATTACCAGTCCTAACCCCCCCATCAGCCCACTTAGCCCCCCCCCATCGCCCATTACCAGTCCTAACCCCCCCCCCCCATCAGCCCACTTCCAGTATTAGCCTCCCCCCCCTGGCCCATTACCATTCCTTACCACCACACCCCCCCCTGGCCCATTTCCATTCCTAAAAAGCCCCCCCCCCCCGGCCCATTACCAGTCCTCACCACCCCCCCCATCAGCCCACTTCCAGTTTTGCCTCCCCTCCCATAGCCCATTACCAGTCCTAACCACCCCCCCCCCGATCCTTCCCATTTAAAATAAAAAAATAAACAAACGGGCTGCGGGTGCCCCGGCCGGCTCAAGCGCTCTGCCGCGGGCGCAGCAAGAGCTCGGCCGCGGGGCCGCGGGGCCCCCCCCTGCCCGGCAGAGCCTCCGTGCATCCTCAGCAGCTTTCTTCATGTCCAAAACGCAGGCTTCTTTCAGAGCCGCGAGAGTTTCTTTTCTCGCGGCTCTCTTAATCCCGCGGGGCTGATGGGAAATCCCATCACCCTCGGTGGGATTAACAGAGCCGCGAGAAAGGAAACTCTCGCGGCTCTGAAAGAAGCCCGCGTTTTGGACATGAAGAAAGCTGCTGAGGATGCACGGAGGCTCTGCCGGGCAGGGGGGGGGCCCCGCGGCAGAGCTCTTGCTGCTGCCGCGGCAGAGCTCTTGCTGCTGCCGCGGCAGAGCTCTTGCTGCTGCCGCGGCAGAAGCAGCCGGTTTGGTTTTTTTTTTTTAAACTTGGGATGCTGAAGAATGTTTTTTGCGCGGGGCCCCCTGAAACGCGGGGCCCTGTGCAAAAAACATTCTTGCTCAATGGACGGGCCGGCCCTGTTTGGACCTGTAGTTCTAAATTCCTCCAGGAAACCTAGGACCACAAGTTCATTTTTGCAGTGAGTTAAAACCAGAATTGGACCAGTCTATCAGATGTACAAGTGGAGTACAAGAGAGCTGGTACCTAATTTTGTGGTGGGTTGCCGCTTGTTGTATGCCTGTCTGAAATCAGCATAGAGGGCAAAGCAGTAGAGCTGCTGGGTAACCCACTCCAAGGATGCCTCTGACCAGTCCTGGTCTTGAAACTTGCATCCCAATGCATTGTGGGATCAGCAGTTGCCTGCGTCCATAGTTTCAAATTGGAGTCACAGCTAGAATGCATCAGGATTTGAGGGGAGGGCAGGCAGGGGGAAGAAATTGTCATAAATCTAGGGACTGGTTTAAAATTTCTCTCTTTAAGCTGAGACACACACCAGACATCCTGAATCACTAGGCAAGAAAAGGCAATCACCAGGTTTGGCAGCTAAAAGTAACAGCAGTCAAGCAGGCCTTGATGCAGAAACCTTAGGTTACAGCCCAGCCCTAAAGCTCTAGTGCAGGGTTTGCAAACGTAAGTTTAACACAGAGGTTTGCTCAGTGATGCTGTAAGCAAACAGTATGAGACCAATTCCAATCTCTGCATGTCCGGGTCATCCAGACTTGCAGAAAATGTACAGCCCCGAGAAAAACCCATTTCTGCAACTGTGAGAACTAAATTGGGGCGTCCAACAGGAGCAACACATTCCCCAACAGCAGATACAATTAATTTTGGCAGGGTTGGCCAGGGCTGGGATCAGGAAGTGGGGGTCAATCTGTGCGTCCCAGTAGATCTGAAGGGCTGCATGCCCAGATTGCTTCATCCGATGACACTTATTCCACCTCGAAGTGGAATAAGTCCTACGTTGATCCTCCCACCACCCGACATACAGTGCCCTGATCGGAATAAGCCCTGTACGTCCAGGTGCTTCAGCCCACCCCGACTCCACCCACTCTCTGCCCTCCCCCTCCCGCTCCCTGCACAAGCCCTCCATATGTACAGGGAGCGCTGTGTAGGGAATTGCGTCCAGGGCCTGTTCAGGGGTTGGATGTCCATCCTGGACATCCAAACCCTCTATTCAGCCCACAGAATCTACCCCCAAGCAAATAAGCTGTGCGGAAAATGTTTGCGCTAAACAAGGATAACAAGTCAAGCATATGCACATCATAGAAACATAGAAATATGATGACAGAAAAAGACCACATGGCCTATCTAGTCTGTCCTTCCATAACTACAACAGTCCCCCTTTTTACCTTTAGAGATCCTCTGTGTTTGTCACATGTTTTTTTGAATTCAGTTACTGTCGTCATCTCTACCACCTCCACTGCGAGACTATTCCACGGATCCACTACTCTTTCCGTAAAGAAATATTTCCACATATCACTCCTGAATCTATCTCCCTTCACCCTCATCCCATGTACCCTCGTAGCAGAACTTGCTTTCAATTGAAAGAGGCTCTCTCCCTGAACATTTATGCCACGGAGGTATTTAAACATCTCAATCATATCACCTCTATCCCGCCTTTCCTCTAAGGTGTACATATTAAGATCCTTCAGTCTGCCCTCATATGCTTTATAATGAAGACCACTAATCATTTTAGTAGCCACCCTCTGCACCGACTCCATCCTGTTCACATCCTTTTGAAGGTGCGGTCTCCAGAATTGCACACTATACTCCACATGAGGTCGCACCAAAGACTTATACAGAGGCATTATCACCTCCTTTTTTCTGCTAGCCATTCCTCTCTGTATGCACCCAAGCATCCTTCTAGCTTTTGCCGTCGCCTTTTCTACCTGTTTAGCTACTTTAAGATCATCAGACACAACCACGCCTAGGTCCCGCTCTTCTTTAGTGGACAAAAGTACTTCACCCCCTATACTATATTGCTCCCTTGGATTGCTGCAGCCCAAATGCATGACCTTACATTTTTTAACATTAAATCCCAACTGCCAAATTCTAGACCATTCTTCAAGCTTAGCTAGATCCCTCCTCATGTTATCTACCCCTTCCTGGGTGTCTACTCTATTGCAGATTTTGGTATCATCCGCAAAGAGGCAAACCTTACCTGAAAGCCCTTCCGCTATATCACTAACAAAGATGTTAAAAAGAATCAGACCAAGGACAGATCCCTGGGGCACACCACTGATAACATCCTTCTCCTCAGAGTGAGCTCCATTTACTTGTACGCTTTGTCACCTCCTACCCAACCAATTTCTAACCCAAGCAGTAACTTTAGGGTCCATCCCTAGGGTGCTCAGTTTGTTTATAAGTCGTCTGTGAGGAACAGTGTCAAAGGCTTTACTGAAATCTAAATACACCACATCTAGGGCTCTCCCTCGGTCCAACTCCCTGGTCACCCAGTCAAAGAAATCAATCAGATTTGTCTGACAAGACCTGCCTCTGGTGAATCCATGCTGCCTCAGATCCTGTAATCCGCTGGACTCCAGAAACCTCACTATTTTCTCTTTCAGCAGCGTTTCCGATAATTTACTCACCACCGAAGTTAAACTAACCGGCCTGTAGTTTTCAACCATATCCTTACTTCCGCTTTTGTGTAAAGGCACCACATGAGCCTCTCTCCAGTCCTTTGGCACCACTCCCGACTCCAACGAGGCATTGAAAAGGTCAGTCAGTGGAGCTGCTAGAACGTCCCCAAGTTCCCTCAGTATTCTCGGGTGTATCCCATCCGGTCCCATCACTTTGTCTACTTTAAGTTGAGATAGTTTCTCACGAACACAGTCTTTTGAAAATTGTTCAAGATGTCCTTTGCTTCTGTTCCTAATTGTGGGTGTTTTCTGAGGTCCTGCTCCTGGTTCTTCATCTGTGAACACAGAACAAAAATATTTGTTAAGCAATTCCGCTTTATCCTTATCAGCTTCTACATATTCCTCCTCTGCACCCTTGAGTCTGATAATACCACTCTTGCCCTTCCTCTTCTCACTAATATATCTGAAAAATGTCTTATCCCCACATTTTATTGCATTGACTATTTCTTCCTCCTTTTGAATCTTTGCCTTCTTGACTACTTTGCTAGCTTCTCTAAGTTTTTCCAAATACAGATGCCTGTCTTCCTCTCTCTGTGATCTCTTGTATTTCATGAAGGTCTCCCTCTTTTTCTTCACTTTTTCAGCTACTTCTTTCGAAAACCATAGCGGTCTCCTTTTCTTTTACCTTTATTTATCATTTTAACAAAAAGGTTGGTTGCCCTTAAAATATCCCCTTTCAGTTTTTCCCACTGTTTTTCTACATCCCTCAGCTGTTCCCATCCAACTAACGACTCCCTGAGGTATTGGCCCATCTTCGCAAAGTTAGTCTTCCTAAAGTCTAAGATCCTCGCCTTGGAATGGATTCTAACAGCCCTAGTCCTAATACTGCACCACACCATCTGGTGATCACTGGATGCAAAATGATCTCCCACTACAACATCAAGTTCCAAGCACCAAGTCCAGTGTGGCCCCTTCACGTGTGGGGTCTGGACCTGTGCTAACAGCATCTCTACCTTGTGCACAAAAGAACCCTGTTTGGCGTTTGTGCACATGTGCTGGGATGCAGCAATATTATTCTGTGCAGAAATTCTTGCAAACGAATGATGTTTATGAACCAGGTGACATTCCAGCACATGCGCAAAGAATTCTTTCAGCACATTTCCTGACCTTTTCTTTTCAGTGCTCTCCAGCAAAGCCAGAGAAAAGCTGCAGGTGCTCTACGCTCAAGAAACGGGCATAAACTAGCACTGACCACAGACCTATGAGCTAACGCTTAACATCTCCTCGAATCTTGCATTAGAGACCCAGCGATAAATTGGAAGACTGGGCATCAAAATGCAGATGAAATTTAATATGGACAAGTGCAAAGTTATGCACCTAGGGAAGAACAACCCAAACCTCCGGTAACAAATTCCAGAGTTTGATTATACGTTGAGTGAAAAAATATTTTCTTTTATTAGTCTTAAATAGTTTACCCTGTAGCTTCATTGCATGTCAACTAGTCTTTCTATATTCTGATAACGTAAACAATCGATCTACGTTTACCCGTTCTACTCAGTTCATTAATTTATAGACTTCTATCATATCTCCCCTCAGCCGTCACTTTTCCAGGTTAAAGAGCCCTAACATTTTTAGCCTTTCTTCATAGGAGTATCCTTCCATCCCCTTTACCATTTTGGTGGCTCTTCTCTGAACCTTTTCTAATAATGCTATATCCTTTTAAGATACGGCAACCAGAATTGCACACAATATTCAAGGTGCAGTCTCACCATGGAACGGTATAGAGGCATTATAATATCTTTTGTTTTATTTTCCATTCCTTTCCTTATGATACCTAGCATTCTATTTGCTCTCTTGGCCGCCGCTGCACACTGGGCCAAGGGTTTTAACATGTTATCCACAATGACGCCTAAATCTTTTTCCTGGGTGGTGGTTCCTAATGCGGAACCTTGCATCGTGTAACCATAGAAGTAGTAAAGGCTGTTATTGTAGCTGGGTTTAAAAAAGGTTTGGACAAGTTCCTGGAGAAAAGGTCCATAAACCATTATTAAGAAGGGACCCAGGATATCAATGCTTGACCCAGTACAAGCATTGTGGAAGCTGTGTCTTTTGGGGAAACTGCTAGGTACGTATGACCTAGATTGGCCACTGTTGGAAACAGGATACTGGGCTTGATGGACCTTGGTCTGACCCAGTATGGCATATCTTATGTTCCTAGCGCTGAGCTCATCCATCTGGTGTTCTGTTCACTTCTCTGCATCACTGATTCACTGCCATCCACTTACGTGCATTTAAATGCGCTTGCACACATCCATTTGCATATGGATTAGGCTCGTATTCGATCCCTTCCTGTAAGGGAGGAGTGACCTTGTGGTTGGGGTCTCTAGTCCTCTAGGTGCTCCTTGTGGCCTTGGGCAAGCCACTTGCTCAGGTATGCATAGATTGTGAGTCCTTTGGTGACAGGGGAATATATATAAACCATCTAGAATGGGTTATTGCAGATGGGCAGTATATAAATGCCAAAAATAAATATTCTGCGCCCCCAGTAGCACAGAAAATGGTGCACAAACACTGCTCTCAGTGAGCCGTCAGCACATCCATTTACCTGTCCATACATACATACAAAGCAAAGGTTAATATTTAAAAGTCTGATGAGCAATTGCGCATTTTTACAGGACTGTTGTGGGAGATGTGATTTTGGGATGGTCAATCTACTTCCGGTCACACTTTGCCAAGAAATCCTAGGGGCTGGGCCGAGAAGAGTCAGCATTGACTCAACAGCACCCGCTGCATTGCATAGTTATCAGGGCTGAAGGTTCACCTAGGTACCCAGTACCCTTATACCAGCCCTGGCCGCTCAGCGTCTCTACAGCTTTCTGTCAGCAGTGCAGACATATGTTCCACTTATTCACTGAAATACGTCCTCATTTTAGAGTGGGGGGGGGGTAGGGTGAGCTGTGCGTTGTAAAATGGGGAGAAGGAAGGACAGATGGAAATAGAGAATAAAGGAGGGAAGAAATTTTTAAATAGGAAACAGGGAAACAGAGGGGGAGAAAAGAACGGAGGAAGAGAAGGTGCCAAAAGAGAGTTGTGAAAGTGAAACAGAGGAAAGAGACGGCCAGGAACAGACATACAAGATGAAGGGAACGAAGGATGTTAAATAAAGGAAAGAGAGCAAAATATACAAGTTAGGTGGAAAGAGGTAAAGGAGAAAGAAGGAAATGGGAGATAAAAGAACAGAGAAAACATGACATAAAAAGACAAAAGAAAGAACTGAGAATATAAATTTATACAAGAGATAAAGAAACATAAAAGCATGAGCTAGAGAGAAAGTGAGAATAGAATGAGGAGAAATTAAGAGACAGAGACTGCGAGAGAGAGAGACCTTCAGATGGAAGCTGAGCTTTGCTGGCACTGTTTCTGATAAATATTTAACATGCTTTTAGCCCTGAAGAGGAATAATTGTAAGGATCCGATCTTGTAATTTAAGAGCAGGTCTGATTAATGGGGCCTAAGCTCTCCCGTGGAGGGAAGCTTAAGATCTGCTTGAGTCGCTGCAATCGGCTGGATATCTAATGTGCTTTTATCAACAGAGAGGGGCCTTGGCTCAGATTCACCTTTTAGCAGGGCCACCATGACATCATAGATCACGGTGAAAATGGATGCATGAGGAGGGAGGGAGATGTACATTCAGGAAGAGATGTTGGATTCAAAACAGACAGGAACAGAAGGCGATTCAGAGCCCATGCTCATTTCTCCTCTGCTGGAATCGCCTCAGCTTTGAGGATATGGGCCAGTGATAAGGGAAGGGGTATAGTTCAGTGACCAACCCTACTACAAATGGAGGCACAACAAAGCCATGTTCATCCTACACAATGTGTGGGGTAGGAATATGCAACACGAGGCCCCCAGCATCCTGTGTAGAGGAGGGAATGTGAACAGTGTGGCTAAGTGCATCCCATGTGAACGGGGTTGCATGGCATGAGGCTCAGAGCACCCTACACAAAAGGGGGAGGGGGCAGGATAGTGGCATATGCTGGGGGGGGAGGGGGGAAGGGTTTGTGACAAGAGGCCTAGAGCATCCTGGGGGTTGGAGGTGTTTAACTTTAAGAGAGCCACAGATGTCTTATAATTTGTGACACATTTTTCACGTACTTGCCACCCAAGAGGCTCACTTGCATAAGAACTGAACTGTGGCCTCTTCCTGCCTCTCTTGAGTGCATTATGACCTCTGCTGATGGATGGTCTCTAGCTACTGCTAGTCTTCTGGCAAACAGCATTGAAAGCATTATCAAATAACAAAGCACCGGGTATTGATGGCATTCTTACTGAAGTATTACAGCAGTCAGATGCAGCTGTCACCAAAAATATAAGGCTTTGCCAGAAAATTTGGAAGACAACATCATGGCCAACTTACTGGAAAAGGTCTGTGTTTATACCAATACTCAAGAAAAGTGATCAGACTGACTGTGGAACTTTCCACACAATCGCTCTAATAAGAACATAAGAACATAAGATATGCCATACTGGGTCAGACCAAGGTCCATCAAGCCCAGTATCCTGTTTCCAACAGTGGCCAATCTAGGTCATACGTACCTAGCAGTTTCCCCAAAAGACACAGGTTCCACAGTGCTTGTACTGGGTCAAGCATTGATATCCTGGGTCCCTTCTTAATAATGGTTTATGGACCTTTCCTCCAGGAACTTGTCCAAACCTTTTTAAACCCAGCTACACTAACAGCCTTTACTACATCCTCCAGTAACAAATTCCAGAGTTTGATTACACGTTGAGTGAAAAAATATTTTCTTTTATTAGTCCTAAATAGTTTATCCTGTAGCTTCATTGCATGTCTCCTCAACATCATTCAGCAGAGACTACAACCATATCCGGAACGAGAACTGCCTGAAGTGCAAGCAGGATTCAGGAAAGGGTGAGGAATGGATCATCGCGGATGTGAGATGGATCCTTGAAAAGACTAAAGCATACCAAAAGTTTATCTATATGTGTTTTATTGACTACAGCAGGGCTTTTGACTATGTAACCCATGAGAAACTCTGGGTCACATTAAGAAGCATGGGTATACCAGAACACCTGATCGTTCTCTTGCACAACCTTTACATTGATCAAGAAGCAACAGTTTGAACGGAACAAGGAGATACGGAATGGTTTAAAATCAGCAAAGGTGTATGACAAGGCTGCATACTTTCCCCCTACCTGTTTAATTTATACACAAAATAAATCAGAGAATCAGATCTGTAAGAAGACAACAGAGGTGTGAAGATTGGTGAAAGACTCATCAACAACCTTCACTATGCTGATACCACCACATTACTGGCTGAAAGTGAAGACGATCTGAAACATTTGCTTCTCAAGGTCAAGGCACATAGCCTTAAAATGAGCCTGCACCTTAATGTAAAGAAGACAAAGATCCTGACAACTGGTAAAATCAATACGTTCAGCCCAGCAGTCCCTGAAGACTGGATTGAGAAACACAACTCTGTTATATTTTTATCTTTAAGCCTCATCTCACAGGGCTTTAGGTGCAGGCCCTGCATCATATTGCTAACCTGTATCTGATCAATTTTTACTCTGCCTTCTACTCTGCTTTCCGAAATACAAGAAATTGGGACTAAGGGACATGTTTACTAACGCCTGCACCGGTAATGCACATATGGGCTACATTATCAGCACAGGGGGAGGTGTCGGTGGTAACTGCAAGGGGTGTGTGCTTCCATCCCCCTGCAGTTTGTGCAGGCCTAGTGGGTCAGCATTGTTCAAATGAGCACACGCTACCAATGGTTAGCGGGGCAGTAACGCCCATGCTAGCTGCAATGCGCCAGGAATGCCCCTGTTCAGCCCAGTCCCTGCGCTGATGTGCGCTGCCAGGGTAGAGTGGGTTTTTTTTGTGTAGCGCCAAAACCACAAGCTACGCTGTAGCATGGATTAGTAAATATGCCCCTAAAAGTGGTAAAATTAGAACTTGGTGTTCCTGGCCTTAGGAAATAGGCAAGAAGCTTCCAGAAAGCTTCTTAACAGAAGTTAAGTGAGGCCTGCCCTTTTCCTAAGGCAATGATGCGAGCATCAAGCAGCAAAAGATGGCTTAACCAGACCTTCTGGAATCAACTCTGCTTCAGGGAAATGTAAACAGTTCCGTAAATTGCCTTCCTAACAAGGACTACATTAAACCTTTACACTGCTTTATATTTAGCTATCCCTGTTGGCATAAATAAAGTAAGCCAAAAATATCTACACCACAATAAAGAGTGCTATAAACCAAATAGAAATTAAAAACCAATGGGACTCACAACATATGATTCACAAAAATATATTTTTCTTTAATCAAAAATATCAAAAAACTCTTAAATAATTCTTTCCAAAGGGCATCTAGTGCACTAGATAAAGTAAGGTCATCAAATGTTAAAATGGGCAGACTAAGCCAGTTCACCCTACTCCCTACGTTCAGTTCTCTTGACTAGTTTGATTCATTTAATTTACCTTCTGGGGATGACATCCCAGATCCACTGAGATGCATCCACAACCATGCATTCACTACGCATTCTCCTTTGCACTATGCCTGGTTCTGGAGGTGCTGTGCGATCATTTAATGGCCATTAACCAACACTTAAACCACATTGGTGCTAATTCATCCCTGCAAGAGAGCACCCAGAAAGCAGTCAAACATTAATGAACCAATCACTAGCCGAGACCCTCCAGAAGAATGGAAAATGACATTATAAAAATGGCACCTGGAGAGGGAGGGAAGCAACTTAAAAA
The DNA here is from genome assembly GCA_033557465.1 of Ichthyophis bannanicus. Classification (NCBI taxonomy): domain Eukaryota; kingdom Metazoa; phylum Chordata; class Amphibia; order Gymnophiona; family Ichthyophiidae; genus Ichthyophis; species Ichthyophis bannanicus. The sequence continues at coordinate 73,474,558 of CM066032.1, forward strand.
AAATGAACCATTTATTTAGCTTTAAATTCCAAAAAGAACTTTCTATGATAAAATTAAAAGACTTTGGAAATCAGCTAGCAGCTCTTAAGGGCATGCTTCAAACCTACAGCAGGCTGACCCCAGGGAGCCGCTGCAGTATTTGATTACTTGAGCATGGAGTTATTTTCTCTCTCTCTCTCTTTTCAAGATTAAAATATTCCGGAAGATAAGCAATAAAAATGCAGCTCTCGGAACACTTCTGTGCAAAGAGTATTTATTTCTAGATCTCGCTGAAACCTAGGTTGTCACTTGGCACAGGGCCAACCCGAGACTCTGATCCAGGTCTGAGTTAGTCCGTATTTATTTTATTTTTATTTTATTTAACACTCATTTTTATACCGCATCTTCCAGAGATCAGTTGCGGTGTACAAATAACAACAATCAACAAAGCGAAGTTTGTTTTACATCTTAATTTTACATAGAACATCTTAAAATATCATACATTAAACAAAGTTAAGTCTATTGCATCTATGAACTTGTAGTCCTGCCTTTTCCTAGTGAAAGTGGACCTACAACCCCACAGGTACAAGAGGGAGAAACCCAGGACTAGACCAGCCTCTCAGGGGGCAACGATGTACACAGAAAGTCTCTGCAGGAAAGCAAAGTCACAAAGAGACACTACATACGCTCCTGTATTGACAGAGCAAAATTACAAATCCCAGCAGGTTTAGGGGTAGTTTTGTCTTTTGTTGCTATAAGGGCTCTCTCCAAATCTTCCTGCTGGCTTTCTGATAGATAATTCTTGCTGGCTGCAGAGCTATTCAATTCCTTCATTTCTGGATTAAGACTTTTGGTCATGCCTGTTCTTTCGATGGACAGCCCAGTGCATTGTGGTCCTCCATTTTCCATTTGTTAATTCTGAGCAGCAACTTGTCCTGTATTGTGCAAGGCACACTGAATAATCTACATCTCTCTATGAAAAGCTAATTATATGTTTTATGGATACTTCAAATTTCAGGAGAAAAAGCGAATGTACATCGCACAGCTATTTGGCTAATTCTTATTCCTTATATAACACTTGGACCTTTCCCGAAGAGCTTCTGTAGAGTCCAGAAAATCTGAGGATTGTTTCCCTCCAATTTGGGTTAAAAAAAACAATTGAATGGAACCCGCTTGCAAGCAAAGTTGGACTTGGTGAAGTTTCCAGAAGATTCTTTTGAGTGCAATGCCTCTCAGCATATAGGACATCAGATTCCCTTATTTTAGAGCTGTGTCTCCAACTCCCACCTGTTTGGCAACCTGTACTACTACTAATTATTTGTATAGCGCTTACAATCTAATCAAGAAGAAAAATATCACAAAACTGGGGAATAGAGTATGGTATGTTTATGTTTATTTAAAACTCGATTTACTGCTCCTTAACCAGGTAGCAGGGTGGTTTACAACAGTAAAAACAAAAAAATTTAAACCAGAAAATTTAAAAATTATAAGGAATGCTATTTGTATAGGAAAGCCATGCACACACACAGGTGAGAAAGAAATCGAGAATATCAGGAGGGAAGGGAAAAGGATTACAAGGTTGGGGGAAAGTCGGCTGAAAGAGATGCTTCTTAAGTTTAGCCTTAAACTGTAGGAAAGAGGACTCTAGACGTAGGGTGGGGCTAGGGAGTTCCAAAGGGCGGGGCCTAGGAAGTAGAGAGCAGAGGAGCGGGTGTATTCAAGCCATGCCTGGGCTGCAGATGGTAAATAGAGACAACTGAGGTGTATATCCTGAAGAATACGGTGAGGGGTATGGACAATGTAGAACATTGGAGAGGTAGCTGGGTGTATTGGTGTGCAATGCTTTATTTATTTAGACATACTTGTATTCCACCTTATCCTACAATCAAAGTGGTTACACCACATCACAAATGGGTTACATTCAACATGTGGGTGCTTTACAACATTCAACATGAGGGTATTTAACAACATTAAAACACCACAATTTGGGGGTTACATTCATCATGATAGTGTTGTGAGTCTAGCTGGGTTGGTTAGATATTGAGTTTGCAGTGGGGTGTATGTTGCAGTCCCACTCGGGTGGGGGATGTTGTGTATCTGGTGGGGACTGTTGTCTATCTGCTCGTAAGTTTCTGTGAAGAGCAGGGTTTTAAGCACCTTGCGGAAATCTGTGATGTCCTCTAATTCCCTTAGGCTTGTTGGGAGGGACTTCCATAGTGTGGATGCCATTAATGATGGAGCTCTTCTTGACGTATCTTGTTTATGGACCAAAGTCAGGAGTTTGTACTGAAGGCAGTATTTGAGAGGGAGCCAATGGAAACGGATCAATAGTGGAGTAATGTGTTGAACCGGGAAGAATGAGCAATTATTCGGGCAGCAGTGTTCTAAATTAGTTATAAACGGCGGAGTTGGTATTGTGGAAGACTTAGCAACACAACATTGCAGTAATCAAGTCTGGACATAACCCACGTGAGGTATGATACATAAAGTAGTGAACAAAAGAGTGAGACACATCAGGATCCAAAAGCGACTGCAATGAGGTGGGTTTTTAGCCTGGATCTGAATAGGGCTAGAGAAGGAACCTGACACACTGACTCAGCTAGTTTGTTTCAGGCATAGGGAGCAGCAAGATGGAATGAACGAAGTCTGGAGTTGGCAGTGGCAGAGAAGGGCACAGATAAAAGGGATCTGCCCGAGTCCTGAGCTGCCACGTGATCCAGTTTCTGGATAGAGACTTTTAAACAGACTTGACTTTGATATTCCCTCCCCAACACCTCTTTGTGTATTTTTTTGGGTACTTATAACCTAGCAAAAAAGGTTCCAGTACTCATATACAGGGTTCTTCTATTAATACTTAAGGATGATAGATCTCAGTTTCTAATTTTAACAGGCAATGGAAAAAGTGCCTGTACCCAGTACCCCCCTCAAAAACATACCTGCTTATAACCTGCAAACCATGTAAATGCCGCTTAGAAGGATATTCAGCAGCACTAACACAGTTAATTCCACTGAATATCCGTGGGTTCTGCCTCTATGTGCCTCTACGCTAATCGTGTATCATCGAGGCGTGTCGTGGGCGTTCTGAGGCACAGCGGAGGCAGCTAACCGGTAACGGCAGTATTGAACCGGTGCCCAGTAAGCAACCTGCAGGTAAAGATAGGTGCGGAAAAAGCTTGCCTATCTTTACCCATGGGAGCCACACGGGCAGCGGCGATATTGAGCTGCTGCCTGCTTAGCTTCCCATGCCGTGCAACAGACCTTGATAGTCAATGCCGGTGACCGGATATGGCCCCAGCAATGAATATCCGCAGTTAAGGTTCAGCGGCAATGGCTATGCGCTTTAGAAGTACGAGCCACTGCTTCTGAATATTGGGCCCGTAGTTCCTACTCTTCATGGGGAAATCATAACTATATCTCCGCCTATGTAATGGGGAAAAACAAGGAATGTTGTGTAACGCTGAAGGCTGCTCATAAATCTACCCGTGTTTGCCATAAGTAATAGTTAAGCTGCAAGTAAAATTTTAACTAATGGATAATTGCTCTGAACAGCTAACCTTGTAGGTCACAAGACCTAGCTACGACCATTGTCAATAAGCATGGTAGCAGCAGGCGACCGAAAATCATCAAGGTCATTCTGGAACATCAACATCATGAGAGCCAACAATGTGGCAAATCACCAGACGTCATACACAGCTTTAATGCTTTTTACTTACATTTTGCATCCAGGAACCAACTTGCGTTCAATTTTATTATTATTATTGCTTTCTTTTAAGGCTGGCAAGGCTTTTCAACATGAATGACTTCTCTTTTTGTATAAAGGGATATTTTTTATTTTCAAATACTAAAGAAAATCTCAGAACTGAACTAACTTCTATACCCTTTTGCCAAAAATCCAGTATCGTCTGCTTCAAATCTGCTCATAAAGATGTAGTAAGAATAAAGCTAGGCTAAGTAGATCTATTATAACTTACAGTAGGATGCCAGTAACTAACATAACTGGTTCCTCAGCTCACTGAATAATGTAGACAGCAACTGAGTCTTTAATGTCTGATGTGAGCATCTAGTACCTGCACAATAATGCTATTCAAATCATGAAATACTCCCCTCTTCCACTAGTGAATCAAGAAGCAGAAAGATTCACCCATTGTACTGAACTCACAGTACCTGGGAATTATCCAAGAAGGGCCACCAATTGCCTGGATTTATAGTGGGAGTATCACAGATTGCCAAAGCAGTCAGAACTCTCTAGGTAAAGTAGAAAAAATTCCAATCACACAATTCCTAAGATCAACTGGGAGACTCGAGGTAAATTATAGAGCAATGTGCCAGTAAATCCTTGTTTTCTATCAAAGCCGCACGGAATATTGCCAAGGATTTATGTATATGCTTAGAATGCAGAATCCTGACTCATTCCTCCTTCTGAGTCAATGTGACGGCCAGAGCAAGGCAAGTTATGTGAGAAAAGCACCTCGGCAGTCAATCTCTACGTCGTCATGCTAGACAGGGAGGTACAAGAGAGCATACCAAGCAGAGGAGGTTCCTCCAGTGCGTTTTCATTGTTTGCTTTCTTTTTCTCTCAGTACTCAGGTGTGGAAGGGAAGGTTGTGCAAATCTACAAAGACGTACAAGTAAAAATCTACAACCTATGATGTGGAGATTCAGTTGGCATATTTTGCTAATTTTCTGATGTCTAATTTGACAAAATGTTTAGAATTTATACAACCATGAAGTAAGTTTAGCAGGATCTCAAATAGCTTCCTCTATGCCGACAATGAGGATGTATCTGGAGTCTCTGCTCATAGCATTAGTGTGCTTAAGGTAAGGTAGTGGAGGCAGTGTTGCCAGAAGATCTCAAATGTTCGAGCCCAAAGTGGATTATAAAATAACACAACAGTAACCTGGCATTGTCCTTCCCTTCCATAATTTACTGGTCTAGCAGTCCATCAGTTTAGTTTTAGTTTAGTTTTATTTGCATTTAAGAACATAAGAACATAAGATATGCTATACTGGGTCAGACCAAGGTCCATCAAGCCCAGTATTCTGTTTCCAACAGTGGCCAATCTAGGTCATATGTACTGTCACAAGGTGGACCTATCGGAGCCTAAGAAAATGGAAATCAGCAGCAGTGATCAGAGGAGAGATGACAGTATAAACAAAAAACTGTCAGATGGTTGCTATAGACAACCTAGGCACACGTGGGTAAGGGCTGAGAAGACACACGAAGATAGCAAGCAAAGGGAGTTTGCTTTGCCTGATAGGAATCAGCTGGGTAGAGGTGGAGCCCAGAAACACAGAGATATAATACGCTCCCAAATAGTTAGAGGGGGAGAGGAGGTGAATCAGCAAGTCTCACAGCAAGGGAGACAACGGTCAGCGCAGCAGAAGCTGGGAAAAGTATGGAAGTGGAATGAAAGAGAGTCTGAATTACTGGGAAAGCATGCAAGCCCACACGAAGGTCTGAGTGAGTCTCAAACCCAGAGTGAAACATTTGGAAGGCAGAAGCCAGATATTGAATGCATGTGTGAAGAGCACGAGAGACGTGGGAGAGTTGCAGTACAAGGTAACAAAGCCAGAAGTGTTGACAGTGGCTGTTTTCTACCCGAGTAGGTAAAACCCTGCAGCAATAGAAAAAGCCACCCAGAAATAAGCTTTGGAAATAATCCCTTCCCTTGTGCTAGGAAACCCAGGAGAAGAGAAGCTCACTTACTTGGAGAAGCTAGAGATTCTAATATCAACTTTAAACTCCCAGAGTTTGAGCAACCTCCGTATAGAGCAGTGCAATCCAGGGCAGCTGTGAGGAAAAGGCTAGACCCGAGCACGCTCAGAGTCTACCGTAATCACTCTAACAGCAGAGCCAGGGAAGTTCCTGAATGTCCTTATGATTACCTGCAGGGGCTGAGTTCTCATAAGCCTCATGCAAAAGTATATGGTAGTTCCCAGGGAGGCTTTGAGAGAGAAGGACAGCATAACTTCCTGCTTGACGAGGAAAACCTACATTATCCTTTTGAAACAGCTGACCTTAAAAACGTGAGTGTTAATGAACCAGAATCTATGGAATATGAGAATACAGAGTTAGCAACAGTTCCTGAGCCCATGGAATGCTCAGTCTCGGTAATTGACCCAGAGTTTTCCTTAAGGTGAAAAGGGTTGAAGATAACCTGAGTAAGAGTCACAAGTTGTGGGCTGGAAAACGTGTCTCACAGAAAACCATGTGAATGAGCTGTGCTGTAGCAGCAAAAAGGAAAGCCTGTGAAAAACATTGAGAATGTTTAATTCTTTTCTTTTTGCATTTAAGCTGAAGTAAGCTATTTTTGTTTAACCTTTTTATTTCTGTTATATGCCCGAAGTGGGTTGTTTGCTTTGTTTTGCCAAGGAGAAAATACCTCACGGACGGGGAATAAAACCCTGAGTTTGGAACACAAGTGTCTTTTGTGGTTTATAGAGAAGGTACAACTACCACCCTCAGGCAGTACCAAGGCCTCACCGGTAGGGCACCTGGGGGTGCGACAAAATGGCGTAGTATTGAGGATTTTTTTTTTTCCTGTGGCACAAGCCAATTTCCTGGACAAGAGGAAAAAGGACATTTCTGAGAGAAAAAAAAGGTGGATACAAAGCACCGTTGGAGGAAACATTTGACTGGCAGATCGGCCAGAGGACGGACAAAAGGCTTTTTCTCACATGCTGAATTCTACCAGGAGACTAAGGTACTAGTAGCCTGGGTAGACGGGTACGGGATACCAGTGAGAGAAAGAGGGCGCTATAGCTGGGATAAAATTTCCTGTAGAAAGTACCGCACTTGGTGGGTCTTTCTTTTCTTTTCCATTGCAGGTGCAGAGTCCACAGAAGAGGAAGATGGATCCACAGGACATGCTATCCTGGATGAATGCCCAATGGGAGAAACAAGCAAGGATGGTGCAACATCTGCAGGAGCAGTATATGACAGCCATGAGAGAACAGCAACAACCATTGCTGGAGGCAGTCAGCGCACTAGTGAACAAGTCTCGTGAAGAAGAAGCAGTATCTACTACCACACCGCAAGTAGAACTGAACACTGGTTTTGCTTTATAATTAAGACATTTGAAACAGGAGGACAATCCTGATGATTTCATAGAAGCATTTGAATGTATAGCCGGAAATCTGAAATGGCCTGCAGAGCAGTGGGCAATGAGATTTGCCATGACTTTAAGTGGTGAAGCTCTGTCTGCTTTTAAGGCCATGCCCGCTAGCCTTGCTAATGATTATCATGAGATCAAGCAAGCTGTAAAGGATCGGCTTGGTCTTACTCCTAGACATTATAAGAGGTCGTTCAGGGGAGCACAAATGCTAGAGAATGAAACACCAAGAGCCTTATGCCAACGACTTAAAAGTCTGGCGTATAAGTGGCTAGACCCAGATGATAGAACACTAGAATCTCTCATAGATGAGATCATTCTAGAGCAATTCCTGATAGCAATACCCTCAGAAATGAAAACCTTTCTAACACTGCAAAACTGCTCTAGCACGGAGGAGGCAGCTAAATTGGCCGAGGTATATAGGGAAGCCAAACAAGCGGATACCTCCAAAATAAGCCTCTTAAAAGTGGCAGAGGTGAAAGAGATGGATGAGTGTAAGAAGGATGAAAGGGTTAAGGCATATAAGTATGATTCTGGTAAGAATGTGATGACTGGAAATATGAGGAAATGTTATAAATGTGGTAGGCCTGGACATCTCATGAAGGAATGTAGGGGTAGGACAGTCCTCATAACAGGGACAGAAGAAATAGTACCAGAAGGATTTTTACAAATGATCCGGGTAGATGGGATACAGGTCCTAGCGCTACTGGATTCGGGGGCCAATCAAAGTATGGTTTCTCAGGATTTCTGGAAAACCATAGAGAAATATCGGTCGTCTCCCTCGAATCCAGTAGAAGGCCAAGTTCGCATAAGGTGCGTACATGGGGAGGCTTCTCATTATCCGTTATATGAAGTAGGCATACAAGGGTTAGGGTCCATCCATAAAATACTAGTTGCGGTGGTACCTAAATTGCCTTATGCAGTTGTTCTTGGACGAGACTGGATTCCTTTCTGCCAAGAGATGGAGAAAGGTCTCCAAGAGGTACTAGTCCCTGCCCCCACACCAGCTCCAGCAGTACCTGAGGAGGAAAAGATAGAAGCCATAGCAGCCGCTATCCCCAGTCCATTATTTGGGAAACCACCTAAAAAGAGACCCCAGGCTCAGGAGCCACCTCCAGCTGGGAAACAAAAGTTTGTCTTACAGTTTTGTAGGGATACCGACCAGGCTAAAGGCCCAAAAAGAGCCTCGGCAATGGCCGCGGGATACGACCTCTTTAGTGGGGAGGACGCTATCGTGGAAAAGGTGGGGAAAGCGCTAATAGATACAGGCATCCAGATTAAAGTCCCAGATGGATGCTATGGGCGAATAGCGCCGAGGTCAGGGTTGGCAGTAAAGTACTCAATAGATGTGGGTGCCGGGGTTATTGACCCCGATTATCGAGGACCAGTAAAAGTCCTATTATTTAATTTCGGGGACAAAGATTTTAAAGTAAGAACGGATGATCGGATTGCACAGTTAATCTGTGAACGAGTAGGATTCCCAACTGTTGAGGAAGTACCCACATTACCATCCACTGAGAGGGGGAAAAGCAGGTTTGGATCTACAGGGGCAAGAGAAGTAAAAAGTTTAACGGCCCTTGGTGAGGAAAGGACCGAAGAGGATCTAGGGCCCCAGGTAGAGGATTGGGCAAAACAAACTTCCCCTAGGATAGGTTCTGAGCTAACTCCTCAACAGCAAAAGGAGTTAATGCGCCTATTGGTAAAATTTTCAGACGTGTTAACCACTTTACCAGGCGAAACCCATCTCGTGGCACACGAAATTATCACTGTACCAGGACGAATCATACGACAACGTCCATATAGGATGCCCGAGTCTAGGAAACAGGAAGTTATTACCCAAGTAAAAGAAATGCTGGCCACGGGCATCATAGAGGAATCTCGGAGCCCGTGGTCCAGTCCCATAGTGTTAGTACCGAAGCCCAATGGAACCTAAGGTTCTGTATAGATTTTTGCCAGGTCAACGATATTTCGCAGTTTGACGCATATCCTATGCCTCGCATAGATGACCTTTTAGACTGTTTGGGACAAGCGAAATATCTAACTACATTGGACTTAAGTAAAGGATACTGGCAGATTACTTTAACCAAGGATTCAAAGCCCAAAACGGCCTTCTCCACGCCAATTGGACTCTACCAATTCAGGCGGATGCCGTTTGGGTTGCATGGGGCAGCGGCTACGTGCCAACGTCTTGTAGACCAGGTTTTGAGGCCCCACCACGAGTACGCCCTCGCGTACATGGACGATATAGTAATACACAGCACAACCTGGTCACAACATCTTACAAGGGTGGAAGCAGTCCTTAGGGCACTACGGAGGGCAGGCATTACACTTAACCCTGAAAAGTGCTTGTTTGCGACGGAGGAAGCCAAATACCTAGGCCATATGGTAGGAAGGGGCCTGGTAAAACCATTGGCTAGCAAGGTGGAAAGTGTAAGAGAATTCCCCAGGCCCATAACAAAGAAACAGGTGAGGAGTTTCTTAGGACTACTAGGCTACTATCGTCGCATCATACCCCGCTTCGCGGAGGAAAGCTTTCTCTTCACGGAAATGTTGAGAAAGAATGCTCCAAACCATGTTAGATGGACCCCTGAAGCAGAAATAGCTTTCAAGACCCTTAAGGAGAAGTTATGTAGTGCCCCAGTATTAAGAGGCATAGATTTTAACTTACCGTTCATTGTACAAACGGACGCATCGGATACAGGGTTGGGGGCGGTGATGTCCCAGGTATTCGAGGGTAGAGAACATCCCGTAGCCTATCTAAGCAGGAAACTCTCCCCAGCAGAGAAAAATTATGCCACTATAGAGAGAGAGTGTTTGGCCATAAAATGGGCCATCGAGGCTCTATGCTTTTATCTTACAGGAAGAAAGTTTTTATTAATAACTGATCATGCTCCATTGAAGTGGCTTCATTTAATGAAAAATAATAACGCCCGCTTAACCAGGTGGCATCTAGCGCTCCAGGCTTTTAATTTTGTAGTTCAGCACCGAGCAGGAAAAATGCACGGAAACGCAGATGCGCTCTCCAGGATTACATGCTGTCCGCCAGAAATTGCGGCAGCAAGTAATATTTTAAGGGGGGGAATGTGCCACAAGGTGGATCTATCGGAGCCTGAGAAAATGGAAATCAGCAGCAGTGATCAGAGGAGAGATGACAGTATAAACAAAAAACTGTCAGATGGTTGCTATAGACAACCTAGGCACAAGTGGGTAAGGGCTGAGAAGACACACCCAGATAGCAAGCAAAGGGAGTTTGCTTTGCCTGATAGGAATCAGCTGGGTAGAGGTGGAGCCCAGAAACACAGAGATATAATACGCTCCCAAATAGTTAGAGGGGGAGAGGAGGTGAATCAGCAAGTCTCACAGCAAGGGAGACAACGGTCAGCGCAGCAGAAGCTGGGAAAAGTATGGAAGTGGAATGAAAGAGAGTCTGAATTACTGGGACAGCATGCAAGCCCACACGAAGGTCTGAGTGAGTCTCAAACCCAGAGTGAAAAATTTGGAAGGCAGAAGCCAGATATTGAATGCATGTGTGAAGAGCACGAGAGACGTGGGAGAGTTGCCGTACAAGGTAACAAAGCCAGAAGTGTTGACAGTGGCTGTTTTCTACCCGAGTGGGTAAAACCCTGCAGCAATAGAAAAAGCCACCCAGAAATAAGCTTTGGAAATAATCCCTTCCCTTGTGCTAGGAAACCCAGGAGAAGAGAAGCTCACTTACTTGGAGAAGCTAGAGATTCTAATATCAACTTTAAACTCCCAGAGTTTGAGCAACCTCCATATAGAGCAGTGCAATCCAGGGCAGCTGTGAGGAAAAGGCTAGACCCGAGCACGCTCAGAGTCTACCGTAATCACTCTAACAGCAGAGCCAGGGAAGTGCCTGAATGTCCTTATGCTTACCAGCAGGGGCTGAGTTCTCATAAGCCTCATGCAAAAGTATATGGTAGTTCCCAGGGAGGCTTTGAGTCAGAAGGACAGCATAACATCCTGCTTGACGAGGTAAACCTACATTATCCTTTTGAAACAGCTGACCTTGAATACGTGAGTGTTAACGAACCAGAATCTATGGAATATGAGAATACAGAGTTAGCAACAGTTCCTGAGCCCATGGAATGCTCAGTCTCGGTAATTGACCCAGAGTTTTCCTTAAGGTGAAAAGGGTTGAAGATAACCTGAGTAAGAGTCACAAGTTGTGGGCTGGAAAACGTGTCTCACAGAAAACCATGTGAATGAGCTGTGCTGTAGCAGCAAAAAGGAAAGCCTGTGAAAAACATTGAGAATGTTTAATTCTTTTATTTTTGCATTTAAGCTGAAGTAAGCTATTTTTGTTTAACCTTTTTATTTCTGTTATATGCCCGAAGTGGGTTGTTTGCTTTGATTTGCCAAGGAGAAAATACCTCACGGACGGGGAATAAAACCCTGAGTTTGGAACACAAGTGTCTTTTGTGGTTTATAGAGAAGGTACAACTACCACCCTCAGGCAGTACCAAGGCCTCACCGGTAGGGCACCTGGGGGTGCGACAGTACCTAGCAGTTTCCCCAAGGGACACTGGTTCCACAATGCTTGTATTGGTTCAAGCATTGATATCCTGGGTCCCTTCTTAATAATGGTTTATGGACCTTTCCTCCAGGAACTTGTCCAAACCTTTTTAAAACCCAGCTAAACTAACAGCCTTTACTACATCCTCCAGTAGCAAATTCCAGAGTTTGATTACACGTTGAGTGAAAAAATATTTTCTTTTATTAGTCTTAAATAGTTTACCCTGTAGCTTCATTGCATGTCCCCTAGTCTTTCTATATTCTGATAACGTAAACAATCGATCTACGTTTACCCGTTCCACTCCGTTCATTAATTTATAGACTTCTATCATATCTCCCCTCAGCCGTCTCTTTTCCAGGTTAAAGAGCCCTAACCTTTTTAGTCTTTCTTCATAGGAGTATCCCTTCCATCCCCTTTACCATTTTGGTGGCTCTTCTCTGAACCTTTTCTAAAATCGCTATATCCTTTTTAAGATACGGCGACCAGAATTGCACACAATATTCAAGGTGCTGTCTTACCATGGAACGATATAGAGGCATTATATCTTTTGTTTTATTTTCCATTCCTTTCCTTATCATACCTAGCATTCTATTTGCTCTCTTGGCCGCCGCTGCACACTGGGCCGAGGGTTTTAACATGGTATCCACAATGACGCCTAAATCTTTTTCCTGGGTGGTGGTTCCTAATGTGGAACCTTGCATCGTGTAACCATAGTTTGGGTTGTTCTTCCCTAGGTGCATAACCTTGCACTTGTCCACATTAAATTTCATCTGCCATTTTGATGCCATCTTCCAATTTATCAAGATCCCCTTGCAATTTTCCACAATCCTCTTGGGTTTTAACAATTTTAAATAGTTTTGTGTCATCTGCAAATTTGATAACCTCACTCGTTATTCCACTTTCCAGGTCATTTATGAATATGTCAAAAAGCAGCGGACCCAGCACAGATCCCTGGGGTACACCACTATTCACCTTTCTCCATTGGGAAAATTGGCCATTTAGCCCTACCCTCTGCTTTCTATCTTTTAACCAGTTCCTGATCCACAATAGTACACTGCCTCCTATCCCATGACTCTTTAGTTTTGCCAAAAGTCTCTCATGAGGGATCTTGTCAAAGGCTTTACGAAAGTCCAGATACACAATATCAACCGACTCACCTTTGTCCACCTGATTATTCACTCCTTCAAAAAAACATAACAGATTAGTAAGACAAGATCTTCCTTGTCTAAAGCCATGTTGGCTGTCTCCCATCAGGTCATGACTATCTATATGCTGAGTAATTTTATTCTTTATGATGGTTTCTACCATTTTTCCCGGTACTTATGTCAGGCTCACCGGTCTGTAGTTTCCCGGATCACCCCTAGAACCCTTTTTAAAACTTGGTGTTACATTGGCGATCCTCCAATCTTCAGGTATTAGAGATGATTTTAATGATAGTTCACAGATTACTAATAGCAGGTCTGCAATCTCGTATTTCAGTTCTTTCAACACCCTTGGATGTATACCATCCGGCCCAGGTGGTTTGCTACTCTTCAGCTTATCTAATAGTTGTAATACATCTTCCCGATGTATCGATATTTCCTTCAATTCTTCCGCACCTTTAAATACCACTTCAGTCATGGGTAACATCCCTACATCTTCCTCAGTAAAGACTGAAGCAAAGAATTCATTCAGTCTCTCCGCTATCGCCTTGTCTCCTCTTAGTGCTCCTTTAACCCCTTTATCATCTAATGGACCAACTGACTCTCTCACAGGTTTTTTGCTATGAATGTACTTGAAAAGGTCTTTACTTCGTGTTTTTGCTTCCGCAGCAAGCTTCTTCTCAAATTCTCCCTTTGCCTGCTTTATCAATGCCTTGCATTTGACTTGCCAGTGCTTGTGCTGTTTCCAGGTTTCGTCGTTTGGCTCTTTTTTCCATTTCCTGAAAGATGCTTTTTTGGCAACAACAGCCTCTCTGACCTCACCTTTAAACCATGCTGGCAGTTTTTTGGACTTCCTTCCACTTTTCTTAAAGCGTGGAATACAGCTGGTCTGGGCTTCCAAGATAGTATTTTTCAAAAACAGCCAAGCCTGATGTACGTCTTTAACCTTTGCAACTGCTCCTTTTAGTTTTTTCTTAACTGTTTTCCTCATTTTATCATAGTCTCCCTTTCGAAAGTTAAAAGGTAGTACTGTGGATTTCCTTACTATCCCTCCTCCACTAATTAAATCAAAGGCAATCATGCTATGATCACTATTGCCAAGTGGCCCCAACAACCTTATCTCTTGCACTAGATCTGGTTTACCACTAAGAATTAGGTCTAATATGGCTTCCCCTCTGGTCGGTTCATGAACCAGCTGCTCCAAGAAGCAGTCATTTATTTCATCTAGGAACTTTATCTCCCTAGCATGTCCTGACGTGACACTGACCCAGTCGATACCGGGGTAGTTGAAATCACCCATTATTATTACTGTGCTGTAACGTTTGTTAGCTTCCTTGATTTCTTTGAGCATTTCATCATCCATTTGGTCATTCTGGCCAGGCACTCTATAGTACACCCCCACTGCCATTGCCTTCCCCCTTTTACATGGAATTTCAATCCATATAGATTCTACAGCAGATTTTGTTTCCTGCAAAACTTTAATCCTTTCTGACTCAATGCCCTCTCTAACATAGAGAGCAACCCCTCCACCAATTTGATCAGCTCTATCATTACGATATAGTTTGTACCCAGGTATCACAATGTCCCACTGGTTGTCCTCCTTCCACCATGTCTCTGATATTCCAATCATATCTAACCTTTCATTTAGTGCTATATATTCTAACTCTCCCATCTTATTTTTTAGACTTCTAGCATTTGCATACAAGCATTTTAGAGAATGTATTTTATTCATATTAATTTGGCTATTGTTAGACATGGGTAATTTGGGATCTTTAAGTTCTGTCTGCTCCATACTTGAGGGCATTTGGGCTACTTTACTCTTTTGTGGAACCTCTCTGCTTTTGGTAGTATCCTTCAAAGATACATTCTTCCGAATCATCCGCTCTTGGGTGACTGTCGGCTTTCCCCTAATATCTAGTTTAAAAGCTGCTCTCTCCTTTTTAAAGGTCAATGCCAGCAGCCTGGTTCCATCCCGGTTAAGGTGAAGCCCATCCCTTCGGAAGAGCCCCTCTTTTCCACAGAATGTTCCCCAGTTCCTAACAAATCCAAAACCCTCATCTCTGCACCATTGTTTCATCCACGCATTGAGACTCCGGAGCTCTGCCTGCCTTTTGGGTCCTGCATGTGGAACAGGAAGCATTTCGGAGAATGCTACCCTGGAAGTTCTGGATTTCAACTTCCTACCTAAAAGCCTAAATTTAGCCTCCAGAACCTCCCTACCACATTTTCCTATGTCATTGGTACCGACATGTACCAAGACAGCAGACTCCTCCCCAGCACTCTCTAAGACCTTATCTAGGTGGCGCGTGAGGTCCGCTACCTTCGCACCAGGCAGGCATGTTACCAGGCGATCCTCACATCCACCAGACATGCAGCTATCTACATGCCTAATGATCGAATCACCAACTATAACGGCTGTCCTAACCCTTCCCTCATGGGCACATGGCCCTGGAGAAACTTCCTCGGTGCGAGAGGGTTTTACATCACCTGGAGGACAGGTCCTAGTTACAGGATCACTTCCTGCCACACCAGGGTGATGCTCTCCTGTCACGTGACCTCTCTCCTCCATGGCAACAGGGATGCTGCCAGACTGGAGGTGGGACTTCAGGACTATATCCCTGTAGGTCTCGTCTATGTACCTCTCTGTCTGTCTTATGCTTTCCAAGTCTGCTACTTTAACCTCTAGAGAACGGACTCGTTCCCTGAAAGCAAAGAGCTCCTTGCACCTAGTGCACACGTAAGACCTCTCACCAACTGGGAGAAAATCATACATGTGACACTCAATGCAAAAGACTGGAAAGCCCCCATCCCCCTGCTGGACTGCTGTCTGCATCTTAGTTTTAAGTTTGTGTTTAGATCTAAGTTCTTTGTTACATCAGGGCGGTTCACAATTTGTTAACAGAGAGAGGCACAGGGCCAAGAAAAGAAAAAGAACTACAATCTTTTGATGGAAAAGATGAAAAATAAAAAGTATAGAGAGAAGACAAAGAAGAAATTTAGACAAAACAGAGATAAACCAGGTCAGGTTTGAGAGACTGGGAGATTATAAGCCATGGTGAAGAGATGTGTTTTCAGCTGTGGCTTAAAAGTGAAATAATTTGTTTCAAGACAGAGTGAGGTGGGCAGGGAGTTCCACAGGGATGGACCGTGGAAGAAAAAAGCAGTGTGTCGGGTAGATTGAAGGTGTGCACGTGAGGGTGAGGGGAAATGAAGGCGATTGACATGGCTTGAACGGAGGGAACGAGTGGGAGTGTGAAACTGAAGGAGCTCAGTAAGGTATTGAGGCGTATGAGTATAGATGGCTCGGTGAACTAGAGTGAGAATTTTAAAGTGAACACGGAACTTGATAGGAAGCCAATGTAGGTGAAACAAAAGTGGTGTAACATGATCCCTTTGAGAAGAACGAGTGATAATCCTGGCTGCGGTGTTCTGTATTAACTGTAAACGACGTAACTGAGTAACTAATGTATATATAGGTAAGCAAACCCGCACACACTAATTCAAATGTAAATCAAATGACTCTGTGTTTGTGTTGTTTCTAATCAAATCCTGAACCAATCATAATGTAAATCATACAAATTACTGCACTGTGCAGTCCAACCTGATCTGTAAAGTTAACCGCTGCTGATCGTAGGAAGCAGCGGTATACAAGTGTCTACTAAATAAATAAATAAATACCTGTGAGAACGGAGTTGCAGTAATCAAGACGAGACAGTACAGTAGCTAGAGTAAGGGTGGTCAGGGCGGGGGGAGAGAGAAAAGGACGTATGGAACATATTTGGCGCAAGAAGAAGTAAGAGGTTTTTGCAAGGTAAGAAATATGATCTTGAAAAGAGAGATTTGAATCAAGCAGAACCCCAAGATATCGGAAAGAAGAGACCAGCGGAATTGTGGAACCATCAACGGAAGGTGCAAGTGAAGGGCAGGGGCTCCCAAAAGTGAACCAGGTACAGGAGGTTTTGGTCAGGTTGAGATGAAGGTAATTAGAAGAGAGCCAATTCGATATAAGAGTGAGACAAGAATTTAGAGGAGTGAGATCAGGATGAAGAGGACTAGTGTGATGCAGGATGATGATGTCGTCAGCATAAAAGAATGCGGAAAGATCGGATTGCTGAATGCAGAGGGCAAGAGGTGCAAGAAAAAGATTAAACAAAAGAGGCACCAGAACTGATCCCTGAGGAACACCACAGGGAAGAGGGGTGGGAGCAGTAGAGTGATGTGGACTGGAGGGTGAAATCACAGAGAAAGAACGAGAAGACAGGAAAGAATGAAACCAGCGGTAAACTGTTCCCCTAAGCCCAGCATCCCAAAGACGTGAGAGGAGAAGAGAGTGATCAACTAGGTCAAAGGCAGCAGAAAGATCTAATGAAACCACCATTGAAATGTCACCTTTATCGTGTGAGGAAAGGAGATCATTGAGAAGTGCTACAAGAACTGTGTCTGTGCTATGGCCCTGATGTAAGCCCGACTGCTATATCCTCCTCTCATCAGACCACCTGTTCTCTCGACCCTTTTCCCTCTTCCTGGCTTCTTAATCCCTCGCTTCACTTTATCCCATACGCCCTAACTATACTGAACTCTAGCCTTGCATCTGGTCATTTTCCCACCAGATGGAAACATGCCATTGTCCGGCCCCTTCTCAAAAAACCCACCTTAGACCCGGCTGTCCCTGGTAACTGGTGCCCGGCTGCTAACCTTTCATTTCTTTGCAAGATTCTTGAAAAGCTTGTTTTCTCTCAGCTTTCCGCCCATCTTGATGCCACCTTCTCTTCACCCCCGCCAATCAGGATTTCATGCCAGCCACAGCACTGAAACTATCCTTCTGGCACTTCTCTCTGAAATTCACTGTTCCCACGATCGAGGTGATCTCTCTCTTGTTGTATCACTGGATCTTTCTTCCGCCTTTGATGTTGTCGATCATCGTACCCTTCTCTCGCGCCTATCTGACCTGGGTGTTTATGGTACAGTTCTGCAGTGGTTTCGATCCTTTCTCTCCTCTTGTTCTTTCGCTGTTCATGTGGGTCTTGATGTTTCACCCTCACTTCCATAACAATGCGGTGTACCTCAGGGTTCTATCCTTGCTGCCCTTCTTTTTAATGTTTTTCTTGCCCGTCTTGCCTTGCTTATTCAACAAGCCAGAATCTCTGCCTATATCTATGCCGATGATATCCTCTTGGTCTACCACACTTCCTCCTCGGCACCTGATCTCTCCCCACTCAATGACTGCCTTGATCTCATCGCCTCCTGGTTCAGACAAAACTTTCTTCATGTCAATCTGTCCAAGTCTTCTGCCATCTGGCTTTCTTTTCGTAACCTTCCTCCCAATTTATCCCCTATTATGTCTGCCCATCCTATTCCCCTTGTTTCCACCCTTCGGTACTTGGGCATTACTTTGGACTCCTCTCTTTCTTTTCACCAGCACATTTCCTTTGTGGTGTGCACCTCCTTTTTCCATCTCCATAGAATCAGATCTATTCGGCCATTCCTTTCTCCTACTGCTATCACTACTCTTATCCTGTCTCTGGTGATCACCCATTTGGATTATTGTAATTCTGTCTTTGCTGGTCTTCCCCGTTACCAATTACGTCGCCTCCAGTTAGTCCAAAATACCGCTGCCCGCTTAATCACTTATTCCCCTGTTACCGCCCATATCACTCCCTCTCTTTTTTCTCTCCATTGGCTCCCAATCAAAGTCAGATTCATCTACAAACTCCTCACTATCACCCATAAAGTCCTACACACTAGCACTCCACAATATCTGGCTGATATCATTCACCTCCAACCAGTCCCTTGTCTCCTCTGCTCTGCACACAGCAACCGTCTCTTCCTCCCTTCTCCCTCCCAGGCCCACCTCAAGCTCACCCGTCACTCTGCCTTCTTCTTTCTCAGTCCCGCTTTATGGAATTCGCTCCCGCACTCCCTTCGCATCGAACTTTCCTTTCCACGTTTCAAAGCGCTTCTTAAAACGCACCTATTCTGTCAGGCTTATGATCTTCCTCCACCCACTGATGGCCCTGCCCCCCCTCATCTGATCCTCCCCCACCAAGCCCTCAGACACCAGCAACCTAGTAATACGCTCATCTATTCAATTAGCGACTGCTCTCTCCCGGCCTTACACCCAGGTCCCCCATGTCAAACCCTCCCCCCCCTTGTTTTACTACGCTTTTTTCTTTCTCTTTCCTTTCCTGTCTATGGCTGGCGTTCCTTTCTTTCTTCAATTTTTCCTGTAGCCAATATATTGTTTTATTGTACACCGCCCTGACGCTCCAGCAAGGGCAGTATATCAAATCTCGCAAATAAAGATAAAGATAAAATTGTAGAAAGTTAACGGAGTTGAAGTGTTGGGAGAGTTTGGAAAGACAATTCTTTCTGCAATTTTTGTGATGAAGGGCAGGTTGGAGACAGGATGGTAATTGGCTGGGATAAGTGGATCAAGAGTGGGCTTTTTCAAGATGGGACAGACCAATGCGTGTTTCCAGAGGGAAGGGAAGGATCCAGAAGAAAGGAAGGTATTGATTATGACAATAATGTAGGGTATGAGAGCAAGAGAAGGTTGCCCACCTTGCTATATGGCCCTGCCCTCTCCTTCCCTGGAATATCATTTATCTAACAGGCTTTTTATACAGCTTTATCATTTCAGTTAAAACAGTTTACATTGTAACTTAAACATGTACATTAATAACTTGGACTTTTCTGAGGCAATGGAGGGCCCAAGGCCACAAGAAGTGCTAGTGGGAATTGAATGCTGGTCTCTGGGTTCTTAAGCCAGTACTCTGGCCACTAGACTACTCCTCTACTCTAGTCAATCACTCCCTTCTTGCCATATTTAATTGGTCAGCTCTCTACTTGCTGCTCTGGGACCTGACTGCCTTTTTTGCTCTATTTTCCTCAGTTTTCTCACCCACAGTGGCATGGGAAAATCGCCTAAACAACCACAGCCAATTTTTCCTAAGGTCTGGGGAAAGCAAATCACCCAATTGAGCAGGAAAACCATGGAAATGGCAACACTGAGTGGAGATTGGGCTTCGAGAGAGTCCTGTCGCTTTTGGTGGGTGTATTTTTCCTGTCTTTTGGAGGGAATAAAAAAAGGTTCCTGCTTAATCAGTGGCTGGTTGTTATGTTGTGGGAGTCTTCTGCCACTTCAGGGCTGGGGCTGTCTAAGCCTAAGTGCTTAGGGCTCCATGGAGCAGCAGGGCAATTGCCTCTCTGCATGACCAGCTAGGCCTTGATTGAAGAAGAGGTTCCTAGGCTGGCAAGCCTAACTGGTAAAGAGGAGAGGATGTATCTAAAGAGGGTCTGGTGTTAAGTACCAGCTATCAGCAGCTTGTGAATAGCAGCAGAGATCAGAAGAGAATCAATGAAGTTTCTAGGCAATTTTCAGAGTTTCTTCAGTCATCCATTTTGGCCATTTTTACTTTTTTACCTTTTGTAGAGACTTCTCACTTTCTTCTGACACAGCCTTCTTGATGTCATCCTATAACTCTTCTGGAGCACTGTCATTTGTATCTAAAACAGCAAATCAATTTTGCAGGCAGTCTTTAAATTCCGGTAGTATATTCTCAAGGTCATATTTTGCTACATTCATGAGTGGCATGCTCTTTTTCAACTTTGGCTTGAGTTTGCATACTAGTAGTTGGAGGTCTGTACCACAATCAGCTCCAGGTTTTGCCTTTGTTGATGTTATAGAGCTTTTCCATCGTTGACTTCCACAGATGTAGTCAATTAGATTTTTGTACGTTGGTTGAAGTCCATGTGTACAGTTGCCACTTGTGTTGCTGGAAGAAGGTGTTTGAGATGAATAGATTGTTGGTCTTGCAGAATTCTATCAGTCTTTCACCAGATTTATTTCTGTTGCCAAATCCATATTTTCCAACCACTTTGCTTTCTTCTTTGTTGCCAACTTTTGCATTCCAGTCAGCCATGACTATCAGGATATTCTGTTTGCATGTTCTGTTAATTTTAGCTTGTACTTGTTCATAGAACTCATCAACTTCATCCTCTTCTGCAGCTGTTGTTGGGGCATATACTTGACTTATAGTTGTGTTGATAGGCATTCCTCATAGATGAATAGAAATTAAGCGTTCACCGATTGCATTGTATTTCATTACAGTTCTTGGAAGTTTCTTCTTAATTATAAACGCAACACAATTTCTTCTTTGTCTTTCCTTTCCAGCGATCATCAGATTCAAAGTGCCCGATGCCAGTCCATTTCAGTTCACTGACACCCAACAGATCGAATTGTACACATTCCATTTCATTCCTGACCACCTCCAGCTTCTCTTGGTTCATGCTTCAAACGTTCCATATCCCAATATGTAAGACATCATTGCAGCTTCTGACTCATTTCATGTGCAGTTACATCAGCAATCAGACGTCTTGAGGGCTTTGATCCAACCACATCATAAATGCTGGTTTTACTCTGAAAAGTCTTCAGCTCCTTTCCAGTAGCCAGTTGAGAGCCTTCTGACCTGGGGGTCTCATCTTCCAGCACTATAGTGCAATTTGTTTTGTTGTGACTATCCACTGGGTTTTCGTGGCAAAATATGGAAGTAAATCGCCAGGCCTTTCTTCCACGCGTTTTAATTCTAGTGTTGTTGCTGTTGTCACAGAAATGTGATCCTCTGCCACCAGCACCATCCCATTCTGCTGCTGCCCAGATGGGTGGTTTGTTTTGGTCTGGCACCTCAGCTGACACCTGTCCATCTTGGGCGACCCTGCCAGTAGTTAAGCTACTGATAGCTTAGCCCTCAGCATCACTGATGCACACAAGCCCTCACAGCACGACAAGCTGCAAACCAAATGAGGAAAGAGAGACCATGGCAGATCTTATATTGATGTCTGGTTGTCATGTGTGGTGTAAGAGACCATATTTGTTCATTTAGGTTGTTGCTTTAAACTAATTGTATGCATATATATTATGACTAAATTTCTTTCTTAGTGCGGTTTATATTGTATGTCTGTGGTTATTGTTCTGTTGTAGTTATTTTGCATTGCTTTTATTGCTTTGACCCGTTGAAAAGCGGGATATAAATACAGCTAAATAAATGAATAAATAAATAAATATTTGCTCAAAATTCTGTTTGCTGCTTGTTGAAAATGGCTGTGAATCTTCTTGGAAATAGTGATGCAAAAATTGTCATATGTAGAGATCAGCCCATAGAGCTGGCTCATCCCCACTCTCTCACACACAGTGCTGAGGTCAGCACAGAGGCTAAGGTCAGCCTTGTCCTCTCTATTAGGAAGAGAGAGAGCTTCTTACACACTGCTGGTTGCAGTCTGAGGTTTGAATGCTGAGAACCCTGCAATTTCAATGGCCATATGCACTCAGATGTCATCAGAAGCCAGCAAAGGGAAGATACCCAGATAGAATTTTTTCATGACTACAGCAATTCCTGGTAAAATGCAGAGGTGCTGGCATCTGCTGGTATAGCCTGCAATCTTGGCATTTGTTGGCCTCTGGTCTCCTGCAGTTCCTCTTGGGTTGAAAGTCAAGCAAAGTATTTAGTTATTCATTTTCTACTCATCAGCAGTTGAAAAGGAAACTGAAGTAGGCTGAAAACAGCCTCATAGGTGTTAATTGACTATTAGTTATGTATAGTTAACACTTTGATTATTTTGGCCTATGTCTAGTTCCTTTTCAAACCATGAATCTCATCTAGAGCAATAGTCACATGGAATTCTATTGGAGCTTCTCAAAATTCTTGTGTTTTTTTTCAGTCGCATGGCCACAGCACATACACCACTAACATAAGCAATCATCCTACACCTCTGTGTGTGTTTGTTTATACACTGTGAGGCCAATTCTGTATGGGGCCCATCCGGCCCAAAATCTGGAGGGGCTGGATTTAGCCCCGATTCTGCATCCACAGGAGCTAGACGTTCCCACGGGAGCAGAATCTGGGCACTTGGATAGGCCAGATGGGCCCCGATTCTGGCCCGCTGCATGTACAGCTCCCTCCCTGTCTAACCCTCCCAATGCTCCTGCATGGAGCCCGGTGCAATAGCATCTTGTCACCATGACACCGGGACACTATGCAGGAGCCCCGGTCCCCTGCAGAAATTAAAAGACACTGTTCCCCGCCACCTGGCCTCCAAAGGGACCTGCCAGGGCTGGGATCAGGCTGCAAGGAACTTCCTGGTGCTCCTCACCTCTTCAGGGGGGTCCTCCAGTGCCAATCCCCTTCCTCAGGGAGACTTATTCTACCTCCAAGGTGGAATAGGTTCCCCAGCCAACTCTGCCTTCCTGGTGGTACAGGGCCATGACCAGAATGGGACCTGTACGTCTGGGGTCATTGGCCCGCCTCCACCCCACCCACACGTCACTTCTGGCCCTCCCCCTCCCGCACCCATCCAGAGCTCCTCCTCTGTATGTGCAATGAGCTCATGGGGCAGAATTGGCCCCAAGTGATTAGCGGGGGATGTACATCCAAAACAGTCATACATCCCCGTTAAACACTGTGCAGAATGACCCCTTTATGTGTACCATAGTCTTCATACGAGATCTGCCCAGTTATTCACTTAAAAATAACTTTTTTCTGCTTTTAACTAGCATATTGTGAAGATTAATTGTTCTGCGCGAGGTTCCTTTCTACTTCTCCTGAGACTGATTGCAAGCACAGGGAGGCAGAGCTGCCAAGTTGCCCAGTTCCAGAAGGGAGGCTTTGTGGCCGTCCCTGATTCTACTGATTGAGATCAGTGCTGCAAGTCCCATAATCAACAGGATGGGGATGTCAGAAATCCAGGACTGGCCTAAAATCTCCTTCCTGGAATCAGGTAATTTGGTATATCTGGGGAGAATACAGCCTGAACAGAAGCGGCAACTTTCTGGATAAAAAGATTTTATCTAGAAAATTAGACAGATGTGAACTAGAAGCCACGTGGCACCTACCCACACACTATCCTGAGTCTTTTTTTTCCCTACAGACTGCCTTTCTGCTTGGTACGGTGATAGCAAGGCAGTCCATGAATAAGAGGCTTTGCTGGCACAAGCCCTCATGTCCTTCAACTGTCCTTCTGGTGGCAAATTCCACTGTTTCCACTTAAGACGGGTTGATATCTTCTCCATTTTCTACATAAAAGTCCTTAGCACGCATAGTCCCTGCACAAAGGAAATGACAGCCAAAGCCCAGGGTGTAGAGGTGAGGTCAGCTGTTATTCCATTAAACCACTCTGAATGGAACAAAGGGGTCATAAATAATTATTTATTTGTGGGCATTTTAGAAGCTCTATTTCTGATCTGGACACCTGAAAACAGACATTCAGATGTGCAAATCACAATGACCCCCCTGGAGCCATTTAAAAAGCTCAAAGAGATGCTTGTAGGCAAAATCACGTCCAAGTTGGCTGTCGGCATGCCTGGGGCAGTTCGGTAAAGATACACATACACGCACGATTTTCAACTAGCGCTGCATGTCAGATATCAACATCAGGGACATCCATGGCTATACCTGCTCCAAGGCACCAACATGATTCGTAAAGATGCTCGTTTCAGCAACGTAACAGTACGATGAAGGAGGAACTCCCTGTTCACTCAGCCGATATTTTTCACGCCTTCAAAGATGCCCACCAGTATGTAGAAGACATATTAGTCCATACACCCGCGCTGCAACACATCCAAGCTTGCAAAATGGCAGGCTGGAACGTGCAAGAGGGAGGGATTCACAGACACGTTCTGTGATAGGGCAGTGTGCATCTCTTGTCCCCTATGCTGTGGACACACATATACAACACATTCAAGTTTCTAAAATGTGACTTCCTGCATGTGGCCAGTCGATAACTCTGTGCGTCCTCATTTTAGCTATTATGCAGCGGACATGTGTATCCTTCAGGGTAGAGAGACTAATTTTACAAAGTACTTACGTGTGTCTCCTTTTCTCTGCTCCTCCCATTGTATATCGGACATTTTGACTTAGAAAGGACATCTGGCTGCAAAACAGGGCGTCCATGATATGCCTTCATGAGAGTAACTTTACAAAAGACGCCAAGACTGTGAAGGTGCAGCTGTGGTTTATAAACTAATTGCTCCAAAGCTATCAAAGGCAGCTTGAGCTACTTCCACAAAAGGCATGAGCTAAACTCCAAATCCCATCCCATCACAAGAATCTGTGCATCTATGTGCATTTTATAAGCTATAGAAGCCTCTGGAAATGCCCACACATATATATTATCTAGGCATCTATGCCAGCAGTTGGCAAACTCACTTATGCATCTCTTTTCGGTTCTTATATGAGTAACATTGACCTCTTTAAAGTGTCCCATTTTTATGTGTAGATAAAGAAGCTGCCATTGGGGTTTACATTTAATGGCAAATATTTGTACAAATGAAAGTACGTTTTAGAAGGGCCGTGTAGGTGAAATCTGGGACATCCAAGTCAAAATGCCTGAATTGCATGGGGGGGGGGGGCAGCAGTGAAGGGGTGGCATGTGTAAGTGCCTTCTAAAATCTACCTGCCTCCACCCTAAAAGATAAACATCTCCATCAAAACAAAGAAAGGGGGATGTGCTGAATAATGGGCCCGGCATGTGAAAGTTGTTGACCAATTTTAGACATGTGCACATGTCCAGTGTAGATTGCAGCAGTCTAGACAACAAACATGCAAGCGGTGATGTGCGGCGGCGTGGCGGCCAGCAAACAGATCTCTTTATTTAGCTGCAGTTTAGTTTCCAAACGTACTGGGGGTATGAGAGGGCTTTCTCCTCGTCTGTCAAGAGGTATTTGATTACCAAAACAAACACTTTTTGGGTGCCTATTCGTGCCTGGAAGCAGGTATAGCCTTGGATGTTCCCCCTGGCAATTTCAGATGCGTGGCACCATTCTAAAATTGGGCACACATGGTTATATTTGTAGGAACGTCCCAGATATGCCCCCATGCAACCGGGACGTCACTGTGTCGGGCATGTGTAAATTTGGCCCTTTCTAAAATGGCTCCAGGAGGGTCCATGTGATTTCCTAGTCTAACTGGGCATTTTCAGACATGAGTAGGACTTCTAAAGTGACCCCCCAAATGGATCACTTATTCATTTAAAGTTAGGCATTTTAAATAGCAGGCCTCACTTTAAACAAATACGTGGTTGGCACGGCTACCAGGCAGCTGTGTTTGGCAGAGCAAGTTACACAGATAGTCTCACTAAATATACAAACAAAGCTAAGAGCCGGCACCAATGCTTAGTTTTTATACGCTGCCCAGACCAGCTAAAATAACAGGCACCATGTTTTCCAAGCACCTGCTTAATGTCTGCATATGCCCAAGCAGTTTTATAAGCATGTGAAATCAGGGGCGGCCCAAGGGTGAGGCGGGGTCATGTGCAGAGACTCATTGCGGGGCCTCATTTGCATATCCACTGGGCCTCATTTGCATAAATGCAATTTATTTCATTTTAAAATACATATGTTGACCTTAACAAGCCTCTTTTTTTCTGGCAATGACTTAGGGGCATGTTTACTAAATAATGATGTGTGCTAAGTGCCACTGCGCCAATAGAAATAAATGGGTGTTCCTGCACTTAATGCACATTAACATTTGTAAATGCGCATTAACTTTTAGTAAACACACCTTAATGAGTGTCTTAATATCATTTGCATGGGCAGTGAGGATAAAGATACTACCAGATTTCTGCATTACTATACTCCAGTGTCAACTGCCAGGCACATTAGGAAGTACTATAAACACTGCCCATTTAGAACCCATAGCAAACCCACCGTATCATAACAGCACTACCAGGACTCACAAAGCACCAAACCCTACCTATCAAAAAGGCAACACTGCAAATATTAAACCAATACAATTCAGAGAATACCAATACATCTCCTACTGGGGAAAGAGAAAGTGTAGTTATTCACTTGTAACAGGTGTTCTCCAGGGACTGCAGGAATCAATCCTCACATATGGGTGACGTCGGCACCGATGGAGCCCTCGCGGAAGCATTCCCCCAGCTTTCAAAGAAAGCCTTTGGAAGATGCCACCACGCATGCGTGGTCCCCTTCCCACCCAAGGGTGCCATCTTGCTCAGATGACATAGCTAAAAGATGGAAAAAATAAAAGATGGTAAAGGAGCAACTCCAAGGGGAGGAGGGAGGGTTGTGAGGATTGATTCCTGCTGTCCCTGGAGAACACCTGTTACAGGTGAGTAACTACGCTTTCTCCGGGAATAAGCAGGAAGTCAGTCCTCACATATGGGATTCCCCAGCTAAAGGCTACCGAAAGCCCATATCAAAAATAGGGGCTCCCTCATGGGGAGCCGCAAGCAGCAGCAATTTAGTCTGTGTGCACAGACCACAGTAGGACTCCTGTGTCTGATGAAACCAGTACTCTGGTAGCCTGCATACAGAAAGGTCGGAGGATAGGAGTTGCCTAAACCCCAAAAAAGGTTACGGAGCACAGCCTGGCCGAAGGCACTGTCCCATCGGGATTCTTTCCAGGTAGTAATGAGCTGCAAAGGTATGGACTGAAGACCAGGTGGCAGCCTGGCAAATGTCCACCATTGGAACGGTTCGCAAGTTTGCCACTGAAGCCGCCATAGCCCTGACACGGTGCGCTGTGACACAGCCTTCCAGTGGGAGCCTCGCCTGCTCATAAGTGAGGGCAATACAGTCCGCCACCCAGGTGGACAATGTACATTTGGTCACTGCCTCCCTCAGCCTACTGGGGTCATAGGAGATGAAAAGTTGAGAAGCTTTACGGTATCCCTGAGTGCACTGGATAGAAGGACAAGGCCCTCCTACAGTCCAGGGTGTGAAGGACCGTCTCCGCCCGAATGGAGTGAGGTCTTGGAAAGAAGGTAGGGAGCACCACTTCCTGGTTGAGATGGAAGGGTGACACTACCTTCAGCAGGAATTTGGGGTGCATGCAAAGCACCACTCTGTTCTTGTAGAACCTGGTATAAGGCACCTCTGCCACAAGGGCCTGAAGCTTGCTAATTCTGCAAGCAGATGTGAGCGCAACCAGGAAAGCCACCTTCCAAGAGAGGTAGCGAAGGTGGCAGGTAGCCATAGGCTCAAAGGGTGGGCGAGTGAGCTGCCCCAACACTAGGTTGAGGTTCCATGCGGTTGCCGGAGGGCGAAATGGGAGCTTCGATAAGAGCAGGCCCCAAAGGAAACAGGTCACCAATGGTTGGCCCGAGAGGGGCTTACCATCCAACGGATGGTGGTGCGCCACCAGGACACTAAGGTGCATGCGGACGGAGTTAGACTTGAGCCCGGACTGAGAGAGGTGGAGAAGGTATTGTAACACCAGAGCCACCGGGCAGGAGAAAGAATCAGCTTCGTTTTAGGCGCACCAAACAGAAAACCTGCACCATTTGAGGACATAAGCCTTCCTAGTAGAGGCCTTGCAAGAGGCCAGCAGAATGTCCTCCACCTCAACTACAAGGATGAAAGGGGCCAGAGTCACCCTCTCAGCAGCCACTCTGTCAGCGACAGAGACCCCAGGTTGGGATGCAGGAGAGACCCACCTCCTGACATAGGAGTCCCGGGGAAATCCCCAAGGGAATGGGGGCCTCTACAGTTGCCTGATCCACCAAGGGGCTATCAGGATGAGCGAGGCCATGTCACGGAGGGTCATGAACAAGGTCTTGGCAATCGAGACCAGCAACGCATCTGCTGCCATCCTGGAGGGGTAGGCCAGCCAGGAGCAGAAGCGGGGCAACTGAAAGTTGTCCGGGCTGGTGAACAGGTCCATCATAGGTTCCCCCCAGAGCCAGAAAAGCCGACTGGCTACCCTGGGGTCCAGCTGCCACTTGTGTGGCTGGAGAATTCTGCTGAGTCTGTTGGACAGCAGGTTGTCCTGGCCTGGCAGGTACACTGACTGCAGGAGAATATCCTGTTGGATTGCATATGAGCAGAGGACCAGTGCCTCCTGACAGAGGGCACGAGATCCCATGCCCCCCTGTTTCTTCACACAGAACATCACCACCTGGTTGGTGACCAGTTGCCCTGAGTGTGTAGTTCTCCGCTGTGGGCTCCCCAGTCGAGCAGGGAGGCATCCGTGGTGGAGTGGAGGAGTGGCCTAGTGGTTGGGGCAAGGTACTTCAGGCCGGAAGGTCAGGGGTTCAAATCCCACTAGAAGACAGCAACCTTGGGCCGGAAGGACTGGGGTTTCTAGTCCCACAGGTGCTCCTTGTGGTCTTGGGCAAGCCACTTAACCCTCCATAGCCCATGTTCCCTGTAAAAAATAGTTATCTCCAAGTTATAATGCCCTGTTCAATGTAATTTTAGTTTGTTCAATGTAAACCGCACTGATGCAGAATAGCGCGGTATATAAGAAAATGTAACTAAATAAATAAATAAGACCCTTGAAGGGCTTGGGGTCTGAAAAGGCATGCCCGCCACGAGATGCTGGGGTGACTGCCACCAGATTAGGGAGTCTGCCAATTTGCGGGTCACAGAGACTTGGTTGCAGAGGCGGCCCGTGGCCTAAGACCACTGATCCCGGAGACACCACTGCACCACCCTCATATAGAGGCGAGCATCTGGGGTGACATGGACCGTGGAGGCCATGTGCCCAAGGAGGCATAGGAGAAGCCGGGTGGGCACCGAGGGTTGGTACTGTACGTCCTGAGCTAGAGACCTGAGACGATTGGCTCGGTCCCTAGGGCAAGAAAGCCTTCGACTGGAGAGTGTCGATCTTTGCCCCAATGAAATCTAGACACTGTATCAGGAGGAGGTGAGACTTGGGCTAGTTTATGACCAAGCCAAAGTGTTGCAGAACTTGGATGGTGCGTGCGGTGGTCTGCCATACCTCTGAGACTGTGCCGTCCTTTATGAGACAGTCATCCAGGTAGGGGAAGACGAAGACCCCCTGGAGCCGGAGGAAGGCAGCCATGACTGCCAGGCATTTTGTGAAGACCTTTGGGGCAGATGCTAGGCCAAAGGGGAGAACCCTGTGCTGAAAATGCCTGACCCCTACCATGAACTGCAGGTACTGCCTGTGGTTGGGGTGGATGAGGATGTGGGTATAAGCATCCTTGAGGTCTAAGGAGCATAGCCAGTCTCCCTGCTGGAGGTACGGCAGCAATGTTCCAAGGGAGAACATCTTGAACTTCTCCCTCACCAGGAATTTGTTGCGGTTGCGCAGGTCGAGGATGGGCCTAAAGCCCCCTGTCCTCTTTGGCACGAGGAAGTACCGGGAGTAGAACCCCTTGCCCATGAGATGGTGGGGCGCCGGTTCCACCGCTTTGTCCTCAAGAAGACCTCTCAACTCCTTCAAAAGAATATCCCAGTGGAGAGGAGACCTGAGGGGCTCTCCTGGGAAATAAGAGGGAGGTGTCTGAGTCAGGTGGAGGAGGTAACCCTCCTTGACTACCCTTAGTGCTCAGGAATCGGTGGTGATGGTCACCCACCTCTGGGCATAGAGGGACAGACGTCCCTCTGTGGGCTGATGATCTCCTTGGGGTAGAGAGGCTATGCTCAAGGAGACAAAAACTCCCTCCGGGCTGGGCTGGATCCGGTGCCTGGGGTTTCGAAGCCTTCTGCTTACATGGGCCATGCCCTTGAGCCTTAGCCTGCTGACCCTGCTGGGGAGCTGGGGAGGTCTGATAAGGTAGGTAGTTTCTGTAAGCAGTCCCCTTCCTCGGGTAGAAGGTCTTTTTACCTGGGGGGCGGAGCCTGGCTTTGGACAAGATGGACGTGTAAGAGCTGTGCTCCAGAGGGCAATGGTCAAGAATCCTGACTTCTGCAGTCTTTAATTAAATAGTTCCTACCTACTTTGCTATCATTTAATCTTGGACATGTCTGGCCCCAAACCAACGCGGCTGGATTACCAAATATCTCAAAACGCCAGCGCAAAGAGAATTAAAATGGAACCTCTCTCACCTCAAAAGATGGTGGTCATCCGAGATTGTCTTGAGGCCTTGCAGGAACATTTGGCTGAGATTCGTACTGTTAAAGATTTGGTCAAATCCAATCTTGACTCGCTGTGCACAATGCAGGAGGATATCAGAGCATTGAAAGTTTCTTTGGAGTCAATCACGGTGTGCTTGGAGAAGGTGGAGAACATGGAGGCAACACATGGGGAGCGGCTCAAGGCCGTCGAGAGGCAGGCAAAGGTGATACACTCGCTGCAAAGAGAGTTGAAAGACGGTAACAACCGTGCTCAAAGGAACAACGTAAGAATACTGGGAGTTCCCGAGGGAGCCAAGGGTCCTGACATGGTGGCCTTTTTGCAGTCAATGATTCCGGGTATGTTGAAAATGAAATTTACCATGCCATTTGTGATCGAGCGTGCCCATCGAATGCCTACTCAGTCCATGATTGCAGGCAAGCGCCCACGCCCAATCATCTTGAAAGTTCTTCGTTTTCAGCAAGTCTCGCAAATAATGGAAGCAGCCAGAGCACTTTCTACCTTGGAATATCAGGGGCACAAACTCCTATTCTTCCCTGACTTCGCGAAGACGACGGTGGATCGGAGAAAGAGCTTTTAGATGCTATGTCCACGTTTGTTGCAGCTGCAGGCCCGATTTGGACTGCTCTATTCTGCCCGTATGAGAGTCACGCTGCAAAACCAGACTAAGACTTTTGATGATCCTGGGGAGTTACATGTGTTCTTGGACGACAAGGAGTCAGGGTTGATGCGGTGAAATTTGCCTTGCATTTTGTGGCCTGCTAAAGTTCTTCGGTGCTTTATATCATGGGCATTTGACTAGTCTGAGGTTGTGTAGTTGCAGCCTAATTCATGCAGAGGTGACATTCAATCATGCAGAATTGTCATACTCTGGGACATTCACTTTGTCTCTCTAGGAGAAACTCTAGGGTGTTACCCTGGTCAAAATGTCTCTCTTTATGTTTCTCTCTCTCTTCTTTTGTGTTCTATGTTATCTGGTATGTAGTGGTTGGGAGGTTAACAGGGCTTTTTATTTATTTATTTATTTAGCATACATTTGTATACCGCTACTTCCAGCGATCAGTAGCGGGGTTGATTACATAATGGAAGCTGTCAAATCAGGACAGACAAATTAGCAGTATATACACGTTGATTCGTAGGGTAGGCATAACACACATAATTAAGTTCTTTTGTAGATGGGGGAAAAAATTTGCATATATACATTTTTACAGAATTGGATCCCTGGATTTATAACACGTTGAAATGACTCTGAAATAGGTGAGTCTTGAGTTTTTTTCTGAAGTCTGTTAGGTCTTTGCTAGATCGTAGCTCCGGTGGCAGTTGGTTCCAGAGAGTCGGTGCTGTGTATGAGTATGCCCTGTTACTAGTACTGGCTTTGACAGATCTTATGTCTGTTGTAACGTGGAGGGTGTTGGAGTTGATGGTTCTTCTGCTTCTGTTGGGTGGTTGTGTGCAGATTAGGGTAGAGAGGAAGGATGGTGAAATGTTATGCATGAGTTTGAAGGTGGTTGTTAGTATTTTATATTTTATATGTGCTGTAATGGGGAGCCAGTGAAGCTCAATCAGTACAGGTGTGATGTGTTCAGCTGGACTTTTTCTCATAATGATCCTGGCCGCAACATTCTGCGCCATTTGTAGAATGTTTAGGGTTTTCTTTGGTAGGCCCTGTAAAATGGCGTTGCAGTAGTCGAAATGTGGCATGATGAGTGCTTGAGCAACGGATCTGAAATCATGGGGTTCAATAATGGTCCGTATTGGTTGTAGAACTCTTAGTTTGTGGAAAACGGCCCTGTTGGTTTTGCGGAGGTGTTTCTCCATCTTTAGGTCGCTAACAAATGTTACCCCCAGATATTTTATTTCTTTCTTTCTTTGGTATGAATTGTTGCATAAGGTTACTGTTGCAGATGGATCAAAATTAGATTTTCTGGAGATGTACATCACTTCAGTTTTCTTGTGGTTGATCGCCATGCTGCTTTGTTGTAACCAGGTTTGCATCTCGCTAAGGCAAGTTTCTAGTTGGATGTAGTTTGGGTTATCCGTGTCAAGTTGTGTGTACAGCATAATATCGTCTGCATAAATGTGGTAGTTGATCTTGTGCTGTTGGAAGATTTCGCATAGTGGTTGCATGTATACGTTGAAAAGGAGTGCGGAGAGAGCAGAGCCTTGAGGTATTCCTTGAGTTTGGGGGAATGCTTCTGCTTTTTCGCCGTTGAACTGTACCTGTTGCATTCTGTTAGATATGTATGAGGAGAACCATTTTAGGGGGGTTCCCGATATTCCTATTGATTTAATTCTGTTTATGAGGGTTCCATGGTGAACTGTATCAAAAGTGGCTGAGATGTCGATGAATATGAGTATAAACATTTTCTTTTTGTCTTCTAAGCCTTTGAGGAGGTTGTTAAGCAGTGCTAGTAGTAGGGTTTCCACCCCATGATGTTGCCTGAAGCCGTATTGCTGTTCATCTAGGATTTCATTGTCGTCCAGGTGGTCTTGCAGTTGTAGTAGGACAGCTTTTTCAATGATTTGAGGAGCTTTGAGGAGCGGGATGGGATTTCAGGAGCGGGATGGCTCTTGTCCACTTACTTGGGGCTTTCTTTGACCATAATTGCTTCAACGGGGGCAGTCCTGCGATGATGCTCTGGCGTTATGGGTTTGGGATACTGTTTCTGTTCTTGGAATGGGTGATGTATGGTTAGCGTTGCTTCAAGTGACAAAGAAGTAGAAGTGCAATAGCAACTTAGCCCTCCATGCCTGTCTTGTCCTCTTGGGCTCACCTGCTAAGTTTTGTGTAGGTATAAAACCCTTCTCACTAGTGGCTTTTTCAGCTGCCAACCATAAAAAAACCGGAGTAGCTATTTTAGTAAGGAAATCTCTTTCTCTCACGGTTTTACAAACCAGATCTGATACTGAAGGGCGGTGAGCAATGGCTGTTATTAAAATTGGATCCACTGAACTGGCCTTAATTAATATATATGCTCCTAATATAGATTGCTCTACATTCTTTTGCTCCATTGCGGCCATGGCGCAAGTGGTGTCCAGATATTCGACTGTTGTGGGGGGAGACTTCAACCTCTTATTAGATCCCTTGGTAGATAGGAGCCCAGTGAGAACTATTAAGGTTCCCAAGACTCACCCTGTTCTTTTGTCTTTAATGCAAAAATTGGGCCTGATAGATATATGGTGGCTACAGCATCCTACGGATAAAGAATATACCTTTTTTTCCCCTCCTCATAATTTGGCATCACGCATAGACTTTTTCCTAGTTTCCAAAGGACTCTGTTCTAGAATAAGTGAATCCAATATTCATGTGGCTCATATCTTCGATCACTCCGCAATCTCTCTCATCCTTTTTGACTCAATGCTCTATCAATCTCACTCACGCTGGAACTTTGATAGAGCCCTTCTTGCCAGCCAGGAGTTTCGTGAGACCATCCTGTTGACTATGGAGGAGTACATTCAGTTTAATTTACCTCAAGATACCTCGGGTGGGCGTGATGGGAAGTCTTCAAAGCTAACATACGGGCCACCATTACCAGTTTTGCCATACGACAGGCCAAGCAGCATAAAGCAGAACTTGGGGCATTAGACAAGCAGATTAAAGCGGGAAAACGCATCGTAGACCAGAGAACTGATCCTAACATTCTGATAAGGTTACAGCGCCTTAGATTTAGATATAACTTGATTTTGACTACCAAGGCTTCACAAAATATTCAAGGGCAGAAAGGGCGGTACTATTTGGAAGGTAACAGAGCTGGACGGTTACTAGCTAACTTGCTAAAGGATCGCAAGGAAGCTACTCGCATTACTGCTCTGAGAGACCTTCAGGTGCAACAATTGATTGTCAAGGACTCTGACATTGCAGAGACTTTTTCTCAACTTTATGCCCAACTATATTACCCAGAGATAGATTTCTCTGAAAAGGAGTTTGACAGCTTACTGACCAATATACAGAGGCCGGTGTTAGATCAAGAAACAGCTGCAGGACTAGAGAAGCAGTTTACAGCTATGGAGATCATTCAGGCCATTGACTCTATGTAAGTGGGCAAGGCTACCGGACCTGACGGCCTTCCGGTTGAAGATATGGCCTATATCTTCAACAATACTATAGACTTCTTTTGGAAAATGGAGCCCAGACTGGAGTATTCGGCTCTGCAAACATTGTTGTGCTTGAAAAGCCTGGGAGAGACCCTCAGTTGGTTACTAATTACCGCTCAATTTCACTGCTAAATGCAGATTATAAAAATTTTGCGGCCATCTTAGCTAGTCACCTCTCCAAACTGATCCCTTCTTTGATTCATCCGGACCAATGTGGCTTCACAGAGGGACGCTCCACAGCCGACAATGCTAGAGTGCTTTGTCATGTGCTGGAAGGCGTGGATGAAATGGAAGGCCCACTTGTGGGATTATTGTTAGACGCAGAGAAAGCGTTTGATCGGCTGGAGTGGCCTTTTTTGTTCGCTGTTCTGAAATGGTTTGGGTTTAGTGAGGGGTTTTGTAAACTAGTCAAACTTATGTATGCGAGACCAAGTGCTAAAATCTCTGTGAATGCGACTCAGTCTAGAGACTTTCTTTTAGGGCATGGTACCCATCAGCGTTGTCCTCTTTCTCCCATCCTTTTCAATCTAGCCTTGGAGCCTCTAGCCCTATTACTACGACAAAGTCCCGCGGTTCATGGTGTATCCATAGCTGACATGGAAATTAAATTATCTGCTTATGCTGATGATCTACTGCTATTCACCACGCCCAGCTCTATACCGACTATTTAAGACAAATAAGAGAAAATATTTTTTCACTGAACATGTAATCAACTCTGGAATTTGTTACCGGAGGATGTAGTAAGAGCTGTTAATGTAGCTGGGTTTAAAAAAGGTTTGGACAAGTTCCTGGAGGAAAGGTCCATAAACCATTATTAAAAAGGGACCCAGGATATCAATGCTTGACCCAATACAAGCATTGTGGAACCTGTGTCTATTGGGGATACTGCTAGGCACGTATGACCTAAATTGGCCACTGTTAGAAACAGGATACTGGGATTGATGGACCTTGGTCTGACCCAGTATGGCATATCTTATGTTCTTATGACTACCCTAGAGTTAATAAATAAGTGCTCAGGATTGTCAGGCTATAAAATTAATTGGTCAAAATCTGTTGCATTTATTTATTTATTTCCAGTCTCTTCTATACCGCGCTATTCAACATCAGTGCGGTTTACAATAAACCTAGAACTACACATTTCCTTGGGTACTTTGTGTTTACAATGAACAGGTATTTAGAACTTGGATAACAAGGGTAACTATTTACAAACTTGCAACATGGTGGGGTTCACATCATTTTGTCTAGTTGTGGGAGTTTTGTGTTGTGCCTGTGGATGAGGCAAGAGTATGTAAGGCGGATTTGAAGGATTTTCCCTTTGTGTGGGAGCCTAAGCTGGTGAAATACTTGGGAGTTCACTATTGTTACATTGATTTCTTAGCTAATGAAGGGCTGCCTGCTGTACCATAGACCTTGCGGCCTCCATTGGCCTCTTGTTTTCATATATATTGCCTTTGATGATCGCACAGGACTGGGAGGGTCATGGTTGGGGAAGGCTGTTCAAAGCCTTTTTTATGCTCTTATGTTAAAGAGAAATATCATTTTAATTGTATTTTTTATTTTGTTTGAAAATATAAATAAAGAAGTTAAAAGAAAGGCTTTTTACCCAAACCCTTCCGTTGGGGAAAGGCAGTGGTCTTTTTAAAGAGCCTGGTACTCGTCATGAACTCGGTTTCCAGCTCTGCAGTCTTGTTGGTCATGGCTTTACCACAGAGGTTCTCTCCTTGGTAGGAGACATCGGCCAATTTGTCCTGAACCCACTGCTTGAGGTCAGACGACTGTAGCCAAGCTTGGTGGCGTGCACTGATGTCAGCCACTGCTACTCGAGCCGCCAACTCGAACTTATCATAGGTCGCTCGAGACATGAATTTGGAGCATTCACAGATTGCTTTGGCCAGTTCTTGAACCGCTGCAAAGGTTCCTTGAAGAGACCAGTCAAGAACCAGGCAAGTTCCTTTGCCAGGTCTCTTAGATACATGGCCATGTACAGCTGGTAGGTCTGGATGCAGTCGATGAGCATCAAGCCCTGGTAGCACTTTCTGCTGAGAACGTCCAGGGTGCGGGCTTCCCTGACGGGGGGCACTGAGGAGTGTGTCTTCTGTTTTTTCAGCCGACGCATGGCCGACTCCACCACCATAGAGTTATGCAGCAGTTGTGACTTCTGGAAGCCTGGGATCTGGCAGACTCAATACATCGAGTTGAGCCATTTGCTCACCACCGGCATCAACGCTGATGTCTCCCACATTCAGAGAATCAGCCATTCCAGGATGGGAGGGATGGGCACCATGAATGATTCCAGCGGAGGGGCCTTGTACAGGAGGATCTCCAACTCATCCGCCCAAGGATCCTCCTCCAACTCCATCAGGAATGCCAGGGCCTTGGACATGTCCTTGATAAAATCAAGGAAGCTCATATCCTCGGGAGGAGACTGCTGTCGAGGCTCCGAGACAGGCGACTCAGACGGGACATTGCAGTGGTGACGGGTATCGGGGGATTGTTCATCTTCCGTCTCCCACTTGGAGTAGTCTGTGGAAGACTCATAGGGGGGGCTGCTCCGTGGGCCACGGGGCTCCCGATGCCATGCGGCCAGTGCCTGGCCGACTTGCCGGGATGACTACGGCCCTGTTGAGTGAGATTCATAAGAACATCAGATATGCCATACTGGGTCAGACCAAGGTCCATCAAGCCCAGTATTCTGTTTCCAACAGTGGCCAATCTAGGTCATATGTACCTAGCAGTTTCCCCAAGAGACACAAGATTACGATCTTGGCTGAGGATCGAGGCCGGAGGACCTCGAGGCTCGGCTCGGCCTATGGGGACGTCTTGGATGTTGAGGGCCCAGTGGTTGGGGTGGATGAACTGGTCGTGCTGGACAACAGTGCCCGCTGCTGGTCCAGGAAGGCAGACAAACCATGTTCTAGGGCTGCCATTCTGGACTCCAGACTAGAAGACTCCGCAGCCTTCGGCACGGGCACCGAGGTACTTGAGCCAGATGCCAGCTCCCCCAAAGAGGATGATGTCTGGGGGTCGAGGCTGGTCCATGGTCGGATCCTTCTGTGGGCCCTTCGCAGGCCGCTCCTTCTCTAATGCCTCGGATGGGTGTCTCGGACTGCAAGACCGGGCCCGGGGGGCACCCGAGCGGTCGGAGCCATCCAGGGACACCGCTTTCAAAGGTTTCTTCTTCTTCCTGGGTTCCCTCGAGGGAGACTCCCTTTCTGAGGTCCCACAATGAGGCTCGGGTACGGAGAGTTCCGCCCGTGATTGCAGGGCCTCAGATGAGGCCCTGGTCTTTGGAGACACCGGGGACTCATGGAAAAACTAATCATGCTGCTGCTGGACGCTTCTTGCAGAGACTGCAGGCTGCCAGGTCGTGAACTGGCCCCAGGCAGCGGAGACAGCAGTTGTGTGTATCGGTCAAGGACATGATTTTGGAGCACCGATCACACTTCTTAAAGCCACTGGTAGCCATGGGGGAAAAAAGTACCCATGCGAGGTCAAAGACTCTCTGGGCTGCCTGTGGGAGAAAAAAAGGCGTGAAGGTACCAGGAAAAGAAAGAACAAAAACTACAAAAATGGGCCGACTCGACACCGAGGCAACAAAGTTGGCAGGCAGAAAGAGTACTGGTGCGATACCGGAGGCGAGTATGAAACTCAGAAAAGAACAAATAACCTTTTTCCGGGACAAGTCAGATGAACATCTGAAGGGCTCTGCAGAAAAAAGGAAACTAAGCAAGATGGCACCCTTGGGCGGGAACGGGACCACGCATGCATGGTGGCATCTCCCAAAGGCTTTCTTTGAAAGCTGGGGGGATGCTTCCACGAGGGCTCTGTCAGTGCCAATGTCAATCATATTTGAGGACTGACTTCATGCTTGTTCCCGGAGAGCAAGCAGGACTGTCACATAGAAACTACATCAACAAAATACAGCAGCTCAGTTACACAGGCAAAACAGGGACCGTCACCAAACATGGAACAAGGGATCACTATTTAGAAATAGGAAGACAATTAAACTGGGAACCCCAAAAGCCGAACTTGGAATGTACAACACTGGAGAAATAAAACTATAAATTAATTTCCTCTTGTACTAAACAGACCACAAAGACATTAGTGATGCACATTTCCCAGAGCTGACATATTCCAGTTAATAAATTCAAAATAAAGTATTTTCCTACCTTTTGTTGTTTGGGCATTTTATTTTTCAGTTGCAATTGCTTCATTTATTTATTTAACTGCATTTATATCCCGCTTTTCACCGGGATACACTTTCTTCTGATTTCTTCATGTCTTCTGTTAACTCTCCATTGTCTGCTTTATGAAGACTAACTTTTGCTGCTTTAAGATACCCAGGCAGCAGCTGGATATCATCCCTGACAGGTTATCTTTGGTGCCGCTCCAGGAACGTCCCGATGCTAAGCAGTTAGCGTCAGGGCATCTAGAAGCAGTAAAAGGGTATATTCGGCGACCCCAAACCAGCTATGGGCTGCTGAATATCCCATTCAACATGATTAGCACAGTTAGCAGGTCTACCAACCAAGTTAATTGTTTTGAATATGTGCCCCACAAAGAGTTAAAAAAAACAAATGAGGCAACATTAACACCGCACCCCTCCATTCCCAGGGCAGGCACCTGCAAGAGTTGGTGCACTACTAGAGAGGCAGAACTCTAGTGTCTTGTATCCTTTTTCTCCCACAACCCCCATCCCAGTACAATGTTCTCCCCGGAGCGTTTTCCCAGTTGGGTGGCATGAAGAAGTAGCTGGGTGAGGGCGGGGGAGTACAGTGCAGTCTTATAAAATATTTTACATTGTTTATAAATCCAACCCTTCTATATTTACATATATTTTAGCGTATTTGTAGTATGAATTACAAATTCACTGAAATCATTTTTCCATTCCTGCTCATTGTTTTGCCATGTCAGTTCGCCAGCCGGGTGGTGCCCACTCATAAGGTCCTGGGGAGACTCACCCCTTCCCCATCCTTAATCTGTAGAGTGATGCTGCTTATTTTCGGTGTAATGCTAGTGGGGTTTTGCATTCTGATTGGACCACAGTCTGCACGGAAAGCCGTCCTCCCCTCCTCCCCATCCCCACTGCATGCTCCTCTTTCCTCCAGCTATTTGGTGGATGGATATTTTATGACTTTTTGTCAGCTTCTAAACACATTCCCATCCCCGTATAATAATTTGTAGTTACAAAGTGTCACTGTGGGGGAAAATACGCTATCCTTCGAGTCCATAAATCTAAATCGGGTAATTTATATCTCCAGCTTCCCTTCCCGGTGGAAGACATGCAGAAGCTGCTTCATTATATAGACCCTCACATGGATTTTTGATCATGGAAAGCAAATTGTAGGGGACTGACAATAGTTTGGCTGCATTTTTGCAGGACTGACTCTTGACTCTGGGTTACAAGTAATGTTAGCATTCTTTGCTATATTTAGAACCTAAGTCATGCAATGCCCCTAGGAAGATATATGTGGGTGTTACATATCTGTGCATCTGTGGGGAAAGGGAGAGAAGAGGCATTTAAGATCTAAAAAAATGCCAAGATTCAAGGTATGGAGCAAGGGAAATAGAGTGCACATGAAGGAAACAGTGGAAAAATATTGTGCAAATGGTTCTATGTCTCTGCTGTGCGATGCTTTGCAGAAGACCTGGATTTGATTCCCAAACCTGGCTTTTGGTCCTTAGAGTTGGGGATACTGCGGTAGCACCATTCAAGTCCCTTGAGGTGATAGAGCCAAAGAAGGTCTCAGCTACTGTGCAGTGGTGATGGCTAGTTACCAGTCTTGGGGGGCAGACATACCAGGTCCCAGAATGAGCCACAGTTTGGGGGTCCCTGGCCGACCAATCTCACTGCGATGCCTGGGATTTGTAGGGATGGAAATTAAACAGAAAGAGAAATTCCAGAATAGAAGCACTTGTGAGTATTTACCTGCTGGAAAATTGTTTTAAAATGTGGGGAAAAGGGAGATATGGATTAAAATAAAGTCAGTTAAGGCCCATTTTAGACACTGCAATTAATAGTTGTTGTTTTTTAAGTCAGCGAAGCCCCAATTTAGCTGCAATACCTTTCTGTTAGTGTTTTGATTCCTGCTCCCACCCCACCCCATCCACACCCTAACCCCCACCCATCTGGGGCTCAATTTTTGATTTATAGGCTGCTAAGCCAATTTAGGGGATAGGAGGGAACTTTTTCACCTCCAGATTTAAATGGCCATCTTCATCAGCAAGTTTTAGCCCTTTAGCCTAGATTATGACTAGGTCCCTGCAGCTCATTTTGAAGCAAACATAAAATAAATAGCATAGAATAGATCTAAGCCTAAAGGAACTTTCCATTGGTTTTAGTGACCCTACTTCCCTAGCAACGCTAAAAACTATACTAATTCCGCCCACGTGCACACCCACCGTGAAAGTTCGCGTGATGCAAACAATGCACTGCTTTTACACTAGCCGATATTTTATGAAGTCATTTACGTGCATAAATGACTAATATACTGATATTTAGATGAGTTACTGGTACCTAAAATATACTTTTTTTAAAAATTACTCCCATACAGGCAATTTAATAAAAACCTACTTCTGTGGTATGGCTCTCTTGCACCCATAGAAATGGCTTTCAAAATTCTGCTCTCTGTCATTTGCACTTATTACTGCCTTGGGAAAAGAGCAAAAATGCACTTTTAAAAAACTAACTAACTGGGGGGCGGAGCCTGATGTCCAGCGGGTAAGACGCTTCGCGCTGAAGCTCCCGAGAGGCCTACTTAGAATCCTGACTTAATACCTATACAAACTTACTATTTCGCTCCGGGCTGACCGGGGTACCTCGGGGGGGATGGCGGCCCATAAACCAGCGCGCTTGGACTTCGGGTCTCCTTCTTCTTCTCACGGAAAACGCTCCAAAACAGAGGTGTCCTCCCCACAGAAGATGGTTCCATTTCGTGAAAACCCCGAAATGCACCTGGAGATTTTGGAGGAACTGCGCGGCGTGAAGGAATTGGTGCAGTCCAATGGAGAAGCGCTTAGAGCCCTGCGAGAAGACTTTGGAGTGCTCCAGGACCGACTTGAAAGTCTCTCATTACGGCAGGACAATATGGCGGGGGTCCTCGACTCGCACGCGGTGCGCTTGGGCACACTGGACAAGGCTGAGCGCCAGATACAGAATCTTCAAAAGGAGTTAGAAGATAGCAATAATCGAGCCCGTCGCAACAATGTGAGGCTCATTGGAATACCGGAGGGGGTGGAAGCGGGAGATATGAGAGAATTCCTGCTCAAAACTCTTCCTTCCTTGCTGAAGATCACCTTTCACAAAGAATTGGAAATCGATCGTGCACACCGTGTTCCTACCCACATGGCGCTCAACCGAACGACCCCCCGGCCTATTATCTTTCGCTTGCTACGATATCAACAAGTGGAACAAATTTTAAATGCTGCCCGGGCGAACCATCATTTGGAATTTGAAGGTCACAAAGTCTCCCTCTTCCCTGATTTGGCAAAGCCTACCGTTGACCGACGGAAGAAACTCCTTGCTTTTCGCCCTCGACTTCAACAGCTACAGGCTCGCTTTGGCCTGTTGTATCCCGCGAAGCTCCGAGTGACTCTCCACAACCAAACCAGGACATTCGAAGATCCTGATCTACTATCAACATTTTTAGACTCCAAAGAAGCAGAGCAGATGCGCTAATCCAACGACGTGGACTTTTATTTGCCGGCTCTGTCCGCCATTTTGAAGGGCCCGATGCGGCGGTCATAGTCAAGCACAGGGACTACCTGGACTTTCTTTCTTTCTTTCTATGACTTTCGTTTTGTGGTCTCCTATCCCTCCATGATGTGTGCCTCGGTCGGATTCGGAGCACGCACAGTCCTACAGGTTATGTGTTTTTTTTTCAATTTCGGCCTTCTCTGGGGCTTCTCCCCGCAGACACATGGTCGCCAGTAATTTTTGGGGTTCTGCTTCTTCTCTACCGCGCTGCGGTTTTCTTTTTTTAATGTGGGGCGCTTCATTGTATTATCTAAGCTTATTTTCTTTTATGCCATATGTACAGCCAGCTACAGTCAATATGAGGGACATTGTGAAATTAGGTGCGCTATCATGCTCAGAATTTTTAACTTGTCTGAATGGCTTTATGTAAAATCTTATCACTCAATGTAAAGGGCATTAATAGTCCAATCAAAAGAAAGAAAATCCTTAGCTATCTTAGCCATGAGCATGCTGATTTAGCGTTTCTTCAGGAAACGCACTTAAACTCTGCTGAAACACTGAAACTCAATGTTAAGCCTTATATGGTGGCTGCCTATTCTCCCGCCGTTTCCAAACGGTGCGGGGTAGCCATTCTGGTTAAGAAATCTTTGCAAGCTACTGTAATTGATACTAGCGCTGACAAGGAGGGTAGATGGGCCCGAGTACATCTTAAGGTTGGAGATAGTGAATTTACATGTATTTGCATTTATGCCCCGAATGTGGACAACCCTGCTTACTATGCAAGTATTGCGCAGTTGGCACAGGCCTCTGCCAATACTCCATTAATACTTGGTGGTGACTTTAATCAAGTGTTAGACCCTCTGATAGATAGACAGCCGCCTAGAACGAGTAGTCCACCCAAGAGTCTTGCTACCCTTACAGCTCTGATGCAAGATCTTGCGCTGGTAGATATATGGAGGCTGCTTCACCCCTCCGACTTAGAGTTCACTTTCTTTTCTGCCCCCCATCACTCCCAATCTAGAATAGATTTCTTTCTCATTTCCAAAGCACTGATTTCTCAAGTAGACACGACTAGGACTCATCCTCTCCATATTTCAGATCATGCTGCCATATCTTTATCATTACGTGTCACTGCGCGGGACGATTCTCCCCGAGCTTGGTTTTTTGATAGATCCCTACTGGGTCAAAAAGATTTTCAGGTTGATATAAAGGCCGCTATCCAAGATTATTTTCATTTTAACTCACCCCAT
The DNA here is from genome assembly GCA_033557465.1 of Ichthyophis bannanicus. NCBI lineage: Eukaryota > Metazoa > Chordata > Amphibia > Gymnophiona > Ichthyophiidae > Ichthyophis > Ichthyophis bannanicus. The sequence goes on from CM066032.1 coordinate 73,518,203, forward strand.
GACACAGCGGGCTGGGCTTGGTGGGAGGGTTTTAAAGCATCTATCCGTGCCACTATAACTAGCTATCAAATTCGGCAGGGGAAACAAAGAAAGCAGCATTTACTGATTCTAGAGCAGCAGATACAAGCTGGGGAGCGTCTCCTCACGTCCCGTACTGACCCATGTATTTTACTCCGTTTACAACGCTTGCGTTTTCAATACAATCAGCTTTTGTATACTGCTGCTGTTAAAAATATTGAATCACAACAAGGGCTATATTATCGGGAAAATAATCGTGCTGGCAAATTATTAGCAAATGCCCTAAAAGGTCGAAAAGAAGCCAAGCGTGTTACCGCCCTTCGTAATCCGTCGGGGGGGGGGGGCTTGGTCACTAAAGATACCGAAATCTTAGAACTCTTTCGTGATTTTTATACTCGGCTTTATCAATCTGAATGTGATTTTGAGCCAGATGTATTTGAACGCTTACTTTCAGGGGTACAAAGACCGACCCTATCTGACGAAGATAGAGTGGCCTTGGACACACCCTTTACTGTCTCAGAAATTCATTCTGCTATCAAGAAATGTGCCTCAGGTCGAGCCGCAGGCCCAGACGGTCTCCCTGCTGAATTCTACAAAACCTTTCACGCTGACTTAGCTCCAGTTTTGAAAATTTATTTTTCTGCTCTGGCCGAGGAGGGTTCTCCTTCTGGGTCCTTTTCAATGGCAAATGTAGTAGTTTTTGAGAAAGAGGGGAGAGACCCGCAACTAACAGCTAATTATCGTCCAATTTCCCTCCTAAACGCGGACTATAAAATCTTTGCCACCATTCTCTCTACCCGGCTCTCGGATAGGATGCCTACCTTAATACACCCAGATCAATGCGGTTTCATTCCTGGTAGTTCAACTGCTGACAATGCTCGGACTCTATGCCATGTACTGACTACCGCAGTTAATCTTGATCGCCCATTTGTTGGCCTCTCACTTGATGCTGAGAAGGCCTTTGATCGCTTAGAGTGGCCCTTCCTGTTTGCAGTCCTCCGCTGGTACGGATTCGGGGAAGGTTTTCTCCGTTGTCTTCGCACCATGTACGCACAGCCTACAGCCAGTATATGTGCCAATGCTTTAAAGTCTCAGCCTTTTCCCCTTCAACGCGGCACTCGCCAGGGATGCCCACTGTCTCCACTTCTCTTCGATCTTGCACTCGAGCCCTTGGCTTTACTAATCCGGCAATCGGAGGAGATTCATGGAGTCCCCTTCACCCATAGGGAAATCAAAATTTCAGCATACGCTGATGATCTTATGCTTTTTGTCTCTATAGACTCAGTACCGGCTGTCCTAGAGCAAATTGGTAAATACTCACAACTGTCCGGTTATAAGATAAATTGGACCAAGTCGGTAGCCTTTCCATTAAATCCTTTGCTTCATCAGGCAGATATGCAACCCTTCCCCTTTTTATGGCAACCTCGCATGGTCAAATACCTTGGGGTTCACTATTGTTCTCCTTTGGAAGACACTATCTCCTTCAATGCCAAAGACTTAACCTCTAAAGTCCGGGCGCTTACTCACCGCTGGACTCCTTTAACACTTACCTGGTGGGGTCGATTAGAAACCATAAAAATGATGATTGTTCCGAAAGTGAATTATATCTTAGAAATGTTGCCCTGTCTCTTCCCTCGACGTATATATAAAGATATAGAGGGCCTTCTGACTAGATACCTGTGGCAAAACAAGACACCTAGGATAGCGAAACATAAGCTGCAAGCAGATAAGGAAAATGGGGGTGTCAGATTCCCTGATTTTCTGAAGTATCATCAATCTTTTCTTCTCAAACAAGGCGCTCGTTGGCTGGAAGATCCAGTACCGAGTAGACCTGTGTGGCTAGACATAGAAGAGGACCTTTGCAAACCGATTCCTCTTACTTTTCTCCCTGGTATGACTCTCCCATCAGACTCCCACTTTCCACCAATGCTTTTAGACACCTTAGGTGCCTTTAATAATCTCATGCAATCTTTAGACTCCCGACTCTGTCCGATAGACAAGCTCCCACTTTGGTACAACACTCGATTTCGAATACAAAATAAACCGATGGCGTGGAGCCCCTGGTACACTAGGGGCATTTGGATTCCTAGTCAGTTGTTCCATGAAGGTCGCTGGAAAACTTTTAGTGAATTGCAAATTGAATTTGGTCTCCCAGCGAAACACTACTTTCAGTTGGTGCAACTTCAGCATTGCCTTCGGAGTGCTAAGGTGCTCCCGCCATCGGCCTCCCCTACACAGGGTTGGTTGGAGACTATCCGATCTATCGGTAGTTCACCGGGTGTAGCATCCAATTTTTACAAAACCTTATGTAATGCTATAACTAGGGATACCCCTATAGCGCAGAAAGCATGGGAGAGAGAATTGCATGTGACTTTGACCCCGGAGCAATGGAGCCTTGTCTGGAGTAGAGTGACACGGGTCTCCCGATCCGCCTCACTCACTCAGACACTCTTCTTTCTGGCCCACCGGTGTTTTTACACTCCTGACAGATTAGCCAAATGGAACACTACTCAGGGCAATAGTTGTTGGACATGTCATGCGGCCATTGGTTCACTACCTCATGTTATGTATGAATGTCCCGCACTACAGTATTACTGGAGTCGGGTCTGGGGTCGTATCCAGTCTATTTTGCACTTTCAAGAGCCCCTTACTTGGAGGATAGTGGGACTTCGCTCAGCTGCGGGGATCCCCTCTCTTCCAAAAAAGGCTTACTTCCTTTTGGACTTTATGCTTGGCATTGCTATTTCCTTAATTACGAAATACTGGAAAAATAGCTCCCAGCTGAGCCCCAATGAATGGTGGAATCATGTCTGTCTTTACAGTAAATATGAACAAGTACCTCGTATGTTTGCTTCCCCCATTCAGACTCCTCATCATCGGTCTAAATGGAAGATGCTCAATGACTATGTACATTCTGCTCAATGCTCTCATCTGACTGTCTAAATTTGTATATATCTTTGTCCCATGATTATTCTGTATCGCAGATACTCTTTTGATTGTTTTGATGTATAATCACTGTTGTTTGGAAGCGCTCACATACTGACATAATCAGCTAGAGAAGAAGCGTGGGGGTGGGGGGTAATTGGGTTTACTTTTCTTTATTGTATAATTGTTTTGTCTCCTTTGGTGTGTTGTTTCTTTTGTTTGTTGCAAAATGAAAATAAAAGTTAAAAAAAAAAAAAAAAACTAACTAACTGAGAATGGCGAGTTTAGGAAAGGTCTGCTTGAGAAATTAATGTAAAGCCGGTGTTTTAAACTGGTGCTAGACCTATTTCCTATTGTGCAGACTACTGTATAACGTGACACATTCCAGGTTTACTACTATGTCCACAGGGAAGAGACTGGACACCCAGGGCACATCTGCCATAGATAAAAGCCACAAGGAAGGAGGATGAATCTACTCTATAACTTTTTTCTGCAACTACCCTCAGGAAACAGTGTGACGGAGACCAGTCTATGTCTAAACGGTCCCCGAGTTGAAATAAATCGGACAAAGCTACTGTAAATTAGCAGAACCTTTTTCTTAAACCATGCAGAAGATTGATAGTGCAATTTCCCCGAATCTGGCTTAAATGCTTATCTTGTGTTGAAATTGATCATTATGGTGACTACCCAAGGCTCCATGCTGCATACCAAGCGTGGCAAAAGGCAGCAGGGAATACTGCCTTTGCCTTGGCCCAGTGCATTCGCCCACCTCCCTCTCTGCAACTCGCTCCATCTTGTGGAACCGCGGCATCTCCCTTGGACTTCTTACCTTATTTACGGAAGAGGGATGACTCTCTCCCCACTGGAAGACAGAAAGCAGTTAATCTGAGCCTGTTTCAGGTCCGTCCCTCTGGAGCCTCCAGTGTATTACAGGAGAGAGATAGATAGAGAGGCTTAGACCATGGCTATTAATCTTTCGTTGATTTTTGCTTTAAGATACAGTCGGCTTTTAAAAGATCCACATGACCAGACCTAGGAAGTTTTGAGTTCTGCTCACCCTGAGATTAGCGCCCATTAACGGAAAAGGGCTGGTAGTCACCAGCTCAAGTAGGGTATCATAAACATCTCATTTAAATTTTACAGCAGGGCATCTGTCAATTATAACTCACATCGGGGGCATTTTTAAAAGGTATTTCTACAGTGCATTCTCCATTACAAACAGCTAAGAGTATGCACAGAGAGACATTGTGTTTGTAGAGGGAAGCGCTCTTGGGACAGAGCTAGGCGAGGTTTGTTTGGTGCTACATGAATTCTCAGAAGAAGCGCACACCAGTGCAAATGTGTATGGGCACCGTTCCCTGGATTGAAAGTACTTTCAGGAGAGTTACAGAATTACACCCCTCCCCAATTGTAAAACATGAAAAACTGCACAAAGGTGAAAGAGTTTAAGACTGCAAAGTCTGGCATATTTCAGTAACCACTAAAAAAAATGATTTTACCTTTCCATCATATGTCCCTCTCACTCACCCTCCTCCAGTGCTCACCCCTATTTACCCTTTCACCTTGCTCTACCCGTCTCATCCACTCCGATGGCCACATATCTCTTACCTTCCCGGTTCTATCACTTCTTTTCTCTCATTACCCCCCCCCCCCCCCACACACACATAAATTTCACCTCATTTCCTTCCTAACTCTAGCACTTTAACTATTGTCACCTCTCCCCTACCCTTGGCGTTATTCCCTTCTCTCGCACCTTTCTCCCCTTCTTGCTGCCTTTCTCTGCTTTAAGATGAGCAGGATTTATCATTACTTACAAGAGGTAGAGAACAGGGGGCACCTACTCAATCTCTTAACTCTCTCTGAAAGGAAAGGGTTACTCAGCTGGTAGTGCAGCTGAACACTGGGCTGAGGGGAGTATGACAGAGGTCTATAAAATAGTGAATGGAGTGGAACAGGTAAACGTATATCGGTGTTTATTCCTTCAGAAAGTGGAAAGACAAAGGGACACGCAATGAAGCTACAATGTAGCCCATTTAAGACTAATAGGAGAAAATAGTTTTTTTTACTCAACGCGTAATCAAACTCTGGAATTCATTACCAGAGGATGTAGTAAAAGCTGTTAGCGCAGCTGAGTTTAAAAGAGGTTTGGACAAGTTCCTGGAGAAAAGTCCATAAACCATTATTAAAGAAGATCATGAGATCGGGGGAAATCCACTGCTTACCCCTGGGATATACATACAGGGGGGTCATTCAGAGCAGCATTTAGAGGGGATGTATGTCCGGTTTGGATGTACATCCCGCTAAACTCTTGGGCCTGACGCTAGATCTATAGCTCCCCGCACATACAGTAAAGATGTGCGGGAAGCTCTGGATGGGGCAGGTCGGAGGAGGAGTGTGGCGGGGTGGAGGTGGGACCCTGACCCTCGATGTACAGGGCCGATTCTGGTCGCAGCCCTGTACGTCTGAGGTTGCTGAGTTAGACAGGGACTTATTCCACCTTGGAGAAAATCCCCCCCCCCCCCCCCCCACCGCTGACGAGGTGAGGTGCAGAAGATTGGTCCCTGGAGCCCGATCCCAGCCTTGTTTTTTATATTGTTTCAATAAAATGTTTTTTCTATTTTTACTCCTCTTGTGAGTTGGATGCTATATATTGCATGCATGTCTTTTTGAACAGCAGTCTTTTATAATTTGGGTGTTGTGCTCTTCGGTTTTATACTCCTGGGATAAGCAGCATGGAACCAGGCACTTATGACCTGGATTGGTCATTGTTGGAAACAGGATACTGGGCTTGATGGATCTTTGGTCTGACCCAGTATGGCATTTCTTAGGTTCTAAAGCCTCCTACCAGATTTGCATGGAAGATACTGAAGTATCACCCATGTTCCCAGCAAGTTGATGTTTGCTTGCCTTTGTCACATGACCTCAGTCCTATCTTTAACTCTGTATAATCTCGAAGAAAGGAGAGTCAGGGGAATAGGATGGAGGTTTTTCAATACCTGAAAGGCACTTGGTGCACAAGAGACAAACCTTTTTCAACAGAAGGGAACTTACAGAACAAGAGGTCACGCTGTGAATTTCCAAGGAGGAAGACTTTGGAAACAACATCAGGAAATATATTTTTATGGAAAGAGTGGTGAATGCTTGGAATACCTTTCCAGGGGAGATGGCCAATACAGAAATGACAGGAAGTGTGAGATTGACACAAGTTAAAGCCATCTACACTTCAAAATCCGCTCCCTCAAACACCTTCGCTCCCTGCTGGACCCAAACGATTTCCGAACCATATATCAAGCGCTGATCCTGCCGCATTTTGACTTTGCAAATGCCATCTTACAAGGTCTCCCCCAATCCACACTAACCCCCTTACAGTTGGCCATGAATGCCGCAGCTAGGGTCCTCTATGGTGCATCCAGAAATGACCACGTTACTCCTATTCTCAAACAGCTGCACTGGCTACCGATCCACGGGAGAATCACCTTCAAATCCCTTTTACTAGCATTCAAGGCAATCAAAGGTACTTCATCCCTCTCACTCACGCATCTAATCCACATGGTCCCCCCCAACAGATCAAGAAGAACATCAGCTGTAAACCTGCTAGCTATACCAAAGGCTGCAACAAAGTCCAACATGAATACCACAAACAGAGCATTCAGTTTTTATGTCCCCAAATGCTGGAACACTCTACCTCCCGACATTAGGGCCATTACCAATCTATATCAGTTCAGGAAGGCTCTCAAAACCTTCCTTTTCTGCCAATACTTCCCAGACAGCAACTGAACTAGATATCCTTTCCAAGAAATGACCCAGTCTAGAAATGCCCTCTCAACTTATATCTACAGTGTAGATAGCTTATGTACATAGTTAACCCAGTTATCCTTGTTTGTACTCCTGTTCAATGTAAAACCTGACAGTTTTTCGTTATGGTCGTTTTGTTATGATGTAAACCGTGCTGATTCTAAATAGCGCGGTATATAAGAAACTGTAATAAATAAATAAATAAGATTCATTGTGGCTAGAGAACAGAAATGAAGCACATTGGGGTACTGTGACTGTTCGAAAAAGCATGGGGTTTACTTCCATGCTGCAACAGTTACAACCCTACATAGCATGATAATCCTGCATTAGGACTCCAAGTATGGACAGGGTAGGTTGGCACCATGATGAACTTTGGTCACGCCTAAGACAGATATAAGGATAGCATGGAGAGGATGGGGGAGAAAGCATGGGAGAGTTGGTGTTGGGTTGTATTTGCAAATTTTATATACACATCTGTTCAAATAGAATGAATCTCAAATGGGCAGACGGGGTGGACCATTTTGGTCTTTATTTGCCATCATATGAAGACACATTTTAGAAAGACCATTAGATGCCCCCCCTGGGATGTCTAAGTAGAAACATCCTAAATTCAGTGGGAGGAGCAGTAGAGAAGGCCAGACACAGGTAGATGTGTTCCAAAAGCGACCTGTCACTGCCCCAAAAGTTAAACGTTTCTGCAAACATATTTAAAAAATGGAAGCGTGCAGAATAAGGATTCAGACACGTCAAGAGGATGGTCGGTTTTAGAAACATGCAAATGCGAAATATAAACAATGCTAGAATCAGCAACATAAACATGTACGTGCCGACATTTCAGAATAACATACTGTATATATCTTACCACTTGAGAAACGGAGAAGTGCAGCGCCGTGGCAATATTCAAAGAACCATAGATTTTCACCTGCTATTCTTCTCTTGGGAGGGGGGGGAATTATTCTGGTGACAAGAGGGAATGCCCCTGTTATCCTTATTGTTGAAAGATGAGCAAAACAATGGTTTCTTTTTATAATTGTGATGTTGTTTACGGTTGTGTGACTGTATTTTTAGCACGTTATGAACCGCCTCGAATGCATTGTGCATATGGCGGTATATCAATGTTTTTAAATAAAAATAAATAAGTACATTTTTCGGATTCCTATTCATAGAAGGGGCAGGTAAACTGTAGAAATGGATGTGTCTACCAGCGGTTTTAAAATGAGCGGCACCATTCTGAAACTGGAGATGCATGTGGATGGTTTTTCACTACCTGGGGCACACGTCCATTGGGCCCTTTGCAGCAGATGTAATTGCACCAAATATGTGTAAATTCAGTGCTTTATACAATGGTTCTTGGGGAGTGGATGCGATTGACACATAACTGAATGGGCATTTTCAGATGTGAAGATCATGAGTACAGCTTCTAAGAACATAAGATATGCCATACCGAGTCAGACCAAGCTCCATCAAGCCCAGAATCCTGTTTCCAGTAATGGCCAATTTAAGTCACAAGTACCTAGCAGTTTCCCCAAAAGATACAGGTTCCACAAAGCTTGTATTGGTGCACGCAGTCCCCTTTAATAATAGTTTATGGACCTTTCCTCTAGGACCTGGTCCAAACCTTTTTAAAACCTGGCTACACTAACAGTTTTTACTATCACCTTGCTTGGCAGACTAGATGGACCATGCTGGTCTTTATCTGCTGTCATATACTATGTTACTACATCCTCTGGTAATGAATTCCAGAGTTTGATTACACTTTGAGTGAAAAAATATTCTATTAGTCTTAAATAGGTTATACTGTAGCTTCATTGCATGTCCCCTAGTCTTTCTATAGTTTGATGGCGTAAACAATTGATCTACGTTTGCTCATTCCACTCCGTTCATTACATTTATAGACCTCTATCATTTCTCCCCTCAGCCGTCTCTTTTCCAGGTTGAAAAGCCGTAACCTTTTTAGCCTCTCTTCATAGGGGTATCCTTTCATCCCCTTTACCTTTTTTGTGACTCTTCTCTGTACCTTTTCTAAAAACGCTATATCCTTTTTAAGATACGGTGACCAGAACTGCACACAATAGTCAAGGTGCAGTCGCACCATGGAACGATACAGAGGCATTATAATATCCTTTGTTTTATTTTCCATTCCTTTCCTTATGAAACCTAGCATTCTATTTGCTCTCTTGGCCGCTGCTGCACACTGGGTGGAGGGTTTTAACATGTTATCCACGATGACGCCTAAATCTTTTTCCTGGGTGGTGGTTCCTAATGTGGAGCCTTGCATCGTGTGACCATAGTTTGGGTTGTTCTTCCCTAGGTGCATAACTTTGCACTTGTCCACATTAAATTTCATAAAATAATCCCCTTACTGTGCTTATATATTATTGTAGTTCTGGGTGAGTTTGCTTGCCTGGTCTACTCATTTGTAAACTTTTACAGCCTTGAAACAGGACTTTGGCAGCTGGCTCCCGCCAGGTTAGTTTTTCACCTATTTCCCTTTACTTGTGCAGCATAGATGTGAAGGCCAAAACTCATGAGTTCATCTTGCCCTACTGGGATCTAACAGATGAGCACCTGTACACTCTGGTATGCTTTCCTGCATTATTCTACAATACAATAATGGGTAGAAACTGAGCAATGAGGCTATTGATGACCATAGACTGAGTATTACTGCCTATTGGGCACATGGTGGCCTGAGGCTATAGCATTCTTTGCTCTTTCTGCCTCTTTATTGGATTAGAAACAACTCTGCTGTAACACGTTTCCAGATCTTTTGATGTGTGTGTGTGTGTTGGGGGGAGGGAACAGCATAAAACCATCCCATTTAATGAACCTCATCCATAAATATGCCTATTGCCAAAGTAAGGGAAGTGTCCTCAGAGGCTCAGTTCCAGGACTTGCAAGTAAAGCAAGCAGAAAAGAGAAGTCAAAGGAATTTCTAATTCAAGACACGAATCAAAGAACACTGCAAATCAAGAGCTCAATAGGCTCCAAAGTTACCAGCCCTAGATTAACACCAAGCAGCGGGGACAACTCCAGCAGAAAACCAAACAAACAGATGAGATGATACATTGGATGTGCCATGGAGCAAAGACAAGACCAGGCCTAAAGGGTTCAAGATCTGAAAATCACAACAAAGTCTAGCATCCAGCTGTGCCAGCAGTGGTGTAAGTTCTAATGAGGGACCCCCAAGCAAAGCTTTGAAGAGGACCCTCCATTGTTGGAAGGTGGTGGCAACAGCCTCTCCCTTGGCGAATTTGCTTTCAAATTTTCGCTGCGTTGCCCTCTCACTCCACTTTTCCAGCACTTGAAGTTTTTATACCCAGCAGCCATCACCTCCAGCTGTCAGCCTGAAGTCCCAGTGGGAGGCGACAGATGCCAGGCATAAAACTTTCAGCCGAGCAAGAAGAGCGGGAAGCAGCATGATGAACATTTGAAAGTAAGTTTGCTGGTCTGCATTCACCGCTCGCCTATTGGGGGCTGCTAGGGTGGGATTTATGCCACCGTCTTCCAGGTACTTTGGGGAAGATGTTGAGAGGACAGCGCGTTCACACCACAGGGCTAGGCCCCGTGGAAAGAGAGTGACTGTACTTTTCTGTCGATTTTTGCTTGGCCAGTAATTTGTTGTTCCTGTTGGTGCCCCTTAAGATGCTTTCAGTAAACTCTTAGCTCAGTACTACCAAATCCTGGCTTGGACTGAATTCTTGAAAGGTGTGAGGATTGCAGTGAGAAGATCTAAGGTGCCAATGGCCTCCCAGTTTTACTGGTCCTGACTTAGAAACCTAAAAATTCCCAGTAAAAATTCCCTGCACAGACTGCCTCACTTTGTGCCCCCAGTATGCCAAACAGCTGTGAAGGACTTCCAGGCTGGCAGGATTTAACTGTAGAACCTGGTTTAAAATGCACTGAAGTTTTCAATCTGATTTGTTCTTATGAAGCATGCTAACTGTTCTTGGTTAACTTATTTTTATTATAGATATGACGAAAATACAATTGGACAGCAGCAACACATCAATGATTTTCAAGAAAAACATCTGAATGGACACCTAACAGAGAACCTTAAGGCAGTTTATTATTCTGCATCTTGGTTTTATCTTTTAACCTCTGCCATACCGCAAGCATCTTAAATTCACTTCCAGCACCATGTACACTCTGTCCTTCTCAGTGGCTCCTTCTAACACAGATAACATCGCTTAGCTACCTTAACGGGAAACTCAATGAAGAGCTCTGTTTACGCTGAAATTTCTGTTGTTCAAATTGGTACCCGAATTGTTTATATAGCAGCCATCCAGCCTTATCATTTGTTTGGAAAGACTGAAGATCCAGTGACCCCATCTCATGCATCAGTGGTTTCCAGCATAGGATTCATGGCTATGCAATTTCTCATCGGCCAGTGTGTGAGTACTCTAGACTATGAGCCCAACTATCAGCTGCACGACCACTGTGTTACTTTAAAGTGTGTGGGGGGGGGTGATATTCAAAGGCATTTACACCGTTTGCAGACATGCAAGCCATGTAAATGCTGCTGAATGGGCACATGGTTGGTGCTGCTGGATATCCGTGGGCACTGCCACTACATGTCCCAATGATAAACGCTTAGCATTGGGGCGTGTCGGGGCATTCTGGGGTGGAGCATTGCTAACCGGGCAGCGGTGATATTGAGCTCCTGCCCAGTTAGCAAAAAGTGAGTAAATTAAGGTGCGGAAAAAGCTGGCCTAATTTTACCCGTGGACGCTAACCGGACTGCGGCTCAATATCACCATTGCCCGGTTAGCTTCCGAGTTATGCGGCTACCCCGGATATTCAGTGCCAGTGGCTGGATATGGCCCCGGCCTTGAATATCCGGGTTTAGCCTTCAGCAGTGGCAGCTAACCGTGGTAGCAACGCTAGCTGCTGCCGCTGAATAATCGGGCCTATAGCCATTTAAAGCTGTGCAGATTTTCAACAAGCCAAAGTCTTTCAACTGGAAAATCTACGCATAACATTAAACGGATAAGTTATTTATTTATGGGTTTATGTTTAAATGCATAAGCTATCCATTTGGTGGCTGAATTTTGCCGCTAAATGGATAACTTTAAGCTCTACCCCTAGACTGCCCCACCTCCTACCCTGATTTTAAATGGCTAACTTAAAAGGCCAAAGTAAGCCATTTACGTGGCATAGATCTGAACTAAAAAGCATTTGTGTGATCAGCCTGCTGCTGATTGTATAATGCTTTTTAAATATTGGCCTGTGTATGTCCTGCTCCGTAGCACTGTACAAGGACGGTAAGTATTTAGGTATATTACTGTCCCTGGCTGAGGCAATGGAAGATAAAGTGACTTGCCCAAATCACAGAGAGCACCAGGAGCTTCCCTGGTTCTCAGCTCACTGTCGTAAGCTCTAGGCACTTCCTCTCCCCATGGTTAAGCTCTTTTATACCAGACAGTACTGTTGACCAGAGCCATGGCAATTTAAGATATTCTCTTTCACTTGAGTTTTCCATTTTACGCATTTGCTATATTTTCATCTTTGCCCTTCTCTCTTGTTATACACACTCTACGAATGATCTCATATTGCATTTTCTCTAACTCTGTGGTCACAGATATTTTGTGTGTGTTATCAACCAGTCGCTCAGTATCTATTGCAGTCATTACTTTTGCCACAATCTTTTACCATGCTGTTGCTAAGTATGTAAGATATTTATCTTCCCTAACATTCCTACCTATCGTTTTGCCATATTGTGAACTTATTTACATTTTGGGGCTAGTGATGTGACCAGAAGAATCAGAGGGTTGCAGAAAGCATCAAGAAGTCATCTCATTGGAAGCCAGGATTTAAGTTGTCCATTGAGACTGCGCCCTATGCCTGAGATACAAGCATGAACATGCCCCACTACCGATCGTACTGCAGTGTCATTTCTGCTATGAAAACTTCTTCGGGTTTGAACAAATCGTCAGACTCACAACATGAAGAGTCTGGTAGTCTTCCAACAAGTCACTGGAATCGTGAGTTCCACCTCAGGAGCTCAAGTGTTGAAGCCAGAGAGACTCGGAGTCTGCTGGAAGCCACTGGAGAGCCTTCCCAAAGCCCAGTAGTAAGCTGGAGCACTAACAGTACTGGAGACATGAATTGCAATAGCCAGGGCTGGTGGGGTGAAAGGAAACTACATCCCCCAGAAAGCTTTGCATGTGTCTAGTCAAAATATAAAACCCACTAGCCAAGTCACTACCTCTTTATCAAATATCTCACTTACAGCCCTGAACCCCAGCCATTCTCGTATAGTTCATCCCCAAAAATGTAAATCACCAAACAGGAGCCTTTCCTATTGAACTTCTTATGTATATAGTTTATCTTTGTTCTCCAAGTTACATTCCCTGTTCAATGTAATGACCAGACATATGTATATTGTCGGATGTTTTGTTCTATGTAAACCGCGCTGATTGCAAATAGTGCGGTATATAAGAATTGTAAATAAATAAATGAATAAATAAATAAGACCTTGGCGTTTTTGTCAGTTTGGCTGAAAGGATGGACGCACTTCTTTTCATCGGGGGCACTTGAGACAGAAGCTTCAGCTTCGAAACGTGCACGTCATGTGTGATCGATAAGTTAAGTGTGGTTTTTCATTTTGATAAACAGAAGAACGTATTGAATTAAGTTTTTGAATAAAAACGATTAAAAGGGGCATGTACTGCGTGGGAGTGAGAGGGGTTTTCCTCCTTCTTTTGCGGTTTATGCCCAACAAAAAATAAGAACTGGTTTCAGTTTGGGATCTGGGTATTCACTATTGTTTGGATTGCATGTGTCTAGGGCAGGGGTTCTCAACCCTGTCCTCGGGACCCACCTAGCCAGTCGGGTTTTCAGGATAACCACAATGCATATGTATGAGAGAGATTTGCATGCACTGCCTCCATTATATGCAAATCTCTTCCATGCATATTCATTGTGGTTATCCTGAAAACCCGACTGGCTAGGTGGGTCCCGAGGACAGAGTTGAGAACTCCTGGTCTAGGGGAAGTGAAGCCCGAGTACAAGCATCACCTGGAAGTTCCACTTCTTTTGCCCAAACGATGAACCAGCCAGAAACCCCAAAGCCATGTAGATGGGGAAGAGACCGCATTCAGCAAATTCATGCAGAGGCACTTGAAGTAATGCGCTTACAAGCCCCAGCACCGAGAAAGTTATCAGAGCAAATGGCATCATGGTAAGAGAAAGTGGATAGGTGGGAGTCAGAGTTTTGCCACCTCTGCTAGACATTTACTGCTCAATGAAGGCTACCACACCGAGTGAAGACAGACTGACACTGGGTCACCTATTCTGGATACCCTATTGGACTGTGTGAATCTAGCATTAGGAACTTTGGTCAAGGATTTGACTGACACTGTTTCAAATGTATGGTCAGTCTCTAGCCCAGAGATGGATCAACTTTCATCGCCTCAGAGCAGCAATGGCTCTAGTGGGCCTGGTAAAAGGAGCTTATAATTTGAGAGTTCTTGAATCGGGAGCAGCAAAGAATTGGTAACCATGCGCATACCACAGCATTTAAAGAGGAACCCATGGGTTGAACTCGGATGTCCCAGAGAAAGCTGTCTTCCAGACTGGTCTCGTTCAGAGAATCTGATGAGAGAAGAGTGTGGGAGTTCTGGAAATGAGCATATATAAACCTCCAGATTATGAGTGTAGTCAAGCTCAAGTGAGATGAATGGGTGAGAAATGGATTTTTTTTTACCAGATGAGGCCTTCACCATCTACTGCAGAGAGTATCCAGTGATTAAAACTGCCATAAAACATACAGTTTAAGCAGTGGCAAGATGGCCATTCCATTTGGAAGAATACCATGGTGATCATTAGAGATGACTGGAGACTCCAATCACTGGTGCGTAAAACAGACCTGCGTTGGTATAGTGCCTTCATGGAAATGCTCAGAAACATTCTAAAGAACTAGCTCTTACCATGTTTAAATGGCAGCATTGTTTGCTTTTTCCCTCTTTCTTTTGATGTGTTGTTAGACTGTGCTTTGTTGGCAGGAGCCACCCAGACACAACAGATGGCAGCCTTGAGCAGTTTTATGCAGAGTTAAATTTATGAATGGACTTGATATAGTCATCAACGTAATAGTGATTTACCTGCATAAAGCAGTAGCCTTTAAATAGTTTAATTATTGTGGTATAACAAAAGAAAGAAAAAATAACACAAATGTTTTATAAAAATGATCAAAAGATTCAAAAACTGAACACAAATTTACAAAATGTCAAATACCAGTTCTCTTATTTAATATTGTTGTTATATCTTATACTGCCTTGTAAGGTACTTATTGTTACAGCTAAGTAATATATGCATGAAATCAGGGGAAGCAAATTGTTTTGAGGGGTATAGTGATAGGAGTGAAGGTGTAATAGGTAATTTGCTTATTGAATAAGACATTCCAGTTTCTAAAGAGTAAGTATGTGGAATTTGGAATATTAGATGCCACCTCTTCCAAGATGCCCCATCATTAAGGAGAAATTATTGTGCGGGTTGCCACCTCATTTATTTATTTGCAGTCTCTTTTATACCGCGCTATTCGACATCAGTGTGGTTTACAATGAACATAATAGTTGCACATCTCAATTTCGTGATTTGTGCTTACAGTGAAACAAGTATAATAACTTGAGTATACATTAAACAGGAAAATTAAACTTGGGTATGCATTAAACAGGTATAACAGGTAAAATAGGGTATAAATAACCAGTCCCTTAACAAGGAGACACGATGTATAAATACAGTCTACTTTCATTAAAGATACACTATCACATATACGCTGATGATATTATGCTCTACACTCAACTCGACGCAGACAATCCAGCTACTCCCAGCTAGAAGAAAGCATAAGAGAGATGCAAACATGGCTCCAACGAAACAACATGGCCATAAACCATAAAAAAACCGAAGTCATGTACATCTCAAGAAAACCAGAATTCAAACCACCAGCTACAATCTCCCTATGTGAAAATACTTATCACACAAAGAATGAAATAAAATACCTCGGAGTAACACTTGATAGCGAACTAAGGATGGCAAAACACCTCCGCTTAGTAAACAGGGCCATTTTTCACAAGCTCAGGGTCATACAACCACTAAGGAACATCATTGAAGCTACCGATTTTAGGACAGTAGCACAAGCCCTCATCATACCTCATTTCGATTACTGTAATGCAATTCTACAGGGCCTTCCAAAAAAACCCCTAAGCATACTCCAGTTGGCACAGAACGTCGCAGCCAGAATCATCACTAAAACAGGTGTGGCAGAGCACATCACACCAGTGCTAGTTGAACTACACTGGCTCCCCATCATAGCTCGTATAAAATACAAAACCCTAGTGACCACATTTAAAATCATCCACAACCTGGCACCAACATTCCTCACTAACCTAATCAACTTGCAACCTGCTAACAGAAATAGGAGAACCACCACCATAAACAACTTGCAAGTACCAATAAGTATAAGATCAGTTAAAATAGCCACAAGCAACAGGGCATACTCCTACACTGCCCCCTCACTTTGGAACCAACTCCCGCCTGAGTTGCGATCAATCAACGACCTTATGGTCTTCAGAAAAAAAACTGAAGACATACTTATTTCAACAAGCTTACAACGTGTCCTGAACATCAATACAATCTAACATCAGCTGCATCACCAAAATGTAGTCAATTTGTAAAATGTACTTATGCTCCAAAATGAAACAAGTGTAAAATTGTACATATGTAAATCTCCCTCTCCCCACCCCCCCCCCCCCTAACTGTGTGTTGTGCTTATCCCATGAATCAAACTGTATACATTATTGAAAATGACTGGCTTTGTTCTGATAACCATCATATAACCTTGTAAATCACACTGTAATTTCTTGAAATTTGTCATTGATCCGACACTCCTTGTTTACTTAATCAAACCGCTCCTGATCGCTGGAAGTAGCGGTATACAAATATATGCTAAATAAAAATAAAAAATAAATAAATATATCACTACTGAGATAAGGAATATGTGAATAACACATTTAAAATACAATTTTAAAACCTGATAGGTACTTGTGACTTGGATTGGCCACTGTTGAAAACAGGATACTGGGCTTGATGGACCTTTGGTCTGACCCAGTATGGCACATCTTATGTTCTTTAGTAATACTACCTCATTATAAAGTTGAAGGGTAAATTCTCCCAATTAGAAATAACCTGGGAGTACAAATTTTGTAGAAATAAAGGGAAAGATTTCTTAACTCAAAGAAATATACTCCTGAGAAGCAGGCTTGAACATTTTTTATAGCTAAAACCTGTTATTCTAGCTAAAGCCTGTCATTTCTCTTCTCTACAACATAAAAAAAAATTGCCCCTTCCTTTCTGAACACTCTACTAAGACCCTTATCCACTCTTTAGTAACTCCTGTCTAGACTATTGCTACCTCCTCCTTGCTGGTCTCCCTCTGAATCATTTCTCTTCCCTTCTATCTGTTCAAAATTCAGCTGCATGGCTAATCTCCCACCATTCTCGCTATGCTTACATAGCCCTTCTTCTCAAGTCGCTCCATTGGTTCCATATCCATTTCCATATCCAGCTCAAACTTCTTCTACTGAACTACAAGTGCACTCACTCTGCTGTTCCTCACTCTTCTTCTATCTGTGCCCTTCTCTTCCACTGCCAACTCAAGACTTTGATCTTTCCACCTTGCTGCTTCTTATGCCTGGAAAAAACTACATCAGGGTTCATCTCTGGCTCTTTCCAAATCCAGGCTAAAAACTCATCTCTTGATGCTGCTTTTGGCTCCTGATCCGCATAGTCTCCTGCTCTTTAACTATGTGTTTTCTTAGCATTCCAGCTGCTGTGCTGTCTGACTAGAGTGTAAGGTTTGATGAGCAGGGACCGTCTCTTACATGTCTCTGTACAGCCTGGTAGTGCTATACAAATGCTCAGTAGTAGCAGAAGTAGTAATTGTGGTAGAACAAGGAGTCTAATGTTGCAACTTGTATTTTCTTCTACTGAAGAAGACAGGGGTACTTGTTTGTATCAGAGGTGGATTCTGGCACTAGGTCACAGAAAGTGACCCTGCAGCCCAGAATGGATATTTGGAGCCTACTGTATTTCAAGCGCAATCCGCAACCAACACAGCTGTGATTATTCCATTTTTTTTGTGAGAGACAGGATTTCCATCCTGTCCAGGCATAGAAGCATCAGAATTTCTCAGTGTCTAAGTAAAGGAGCCTAAATTGGTTTTGCTAGAGTGCCTTTGATTTTTCACCTCTAGGTGACCTTAGCACCCTAGGTTAGTAACTTGCTTATCACAGTTGCATCACTATTAAACATATTCTAAATAGAAGAAGCCTCTGAATGTGACAATAAGGAAGAATGTAAGTACTCTGGTTCCTTTCCAGGAAGTTCTGTCTTGGTCACTGGTCTGCTAAGAATGCACTTTGGCAATTCCTTGGAAACGAAGCAATACCAGAGTATTGGAATAAGACTGTTTCATTGAGCTTCACCATTTTTTCCCTGGAGGAGACCAGTGTAGATACTACTTGGATGCTACTAAGGATTAAGGTGCAGAGACTTGGGAATGAATGAGGTACAAAAAATACACTAAATGAGAGAAGAATAATCTGGGGTTTTTTTGTAACAGTTTTGGTTTACCGTTCAAGCCGTTTCTCAGTGACCCTAAAATTTAAGTAAACCCTTGGCTCAGAACACCGTTTCTGGCCTGGACTCTTTTGAGAAGGGAGTGTGTGAGTGTCAAGTGCCAAGGGTCTCCTGGCTTTTGCCAGTCCCCACTAAGAGAACCATGACATTTTAAAATCCATGAGCTTCAGAGTAAGACTGAATAAAGCGCTCATAGGATTGGTGTGCTCCCTTGTCTGCCAAGCAGTTGGTGAAGGAACTGTGAAGATCATCAAGAAAGGAGGTTACATCAGTATAGATACTTTTTTTCTATTTTTGATAGAGGATTTTAATACCCTCTATTTTGTTTCCGATATCTAGTTGAAATGCAACATGATAATTATTAAGATATATTCCCAAATACTTCATTTTAGCTCTTACCCATGTCAGTGGGGAATTGTCTCTCCATCTCACAGTTAAGGTATTCTGTAGTTGATAGATTTTACTTTTTCAAATTCTATTTTTAGGTCTGATAAGCTGCCAAATTATTCTATCAAAGAAATTATTGTTCCTAGTTTTTTTTACTTAATTTAAGAAATCGTCCTGAATGCCAATTGTTCTGATTCCCAAAAAGATATTCCCAATTTAATTTTATCAAATGCCTTTTCCACGTTCAAGCTAATGAACACTGAATCATCAAACAGCTTTATTTTTTTATCTCATACCTTTCCATTAGCAGCACAGATACAGCAGGTATTTCCCTGTCCACAAAAAAGTTTAAAATCTAACTTGTAGAGAAGGAGTAACTTAATAGTTAGAGCACTGGCTTAAGAACAAAAAGACAAAGAGTTTGATTCCCACTAGCACACCTTGGGCAAGTCATTTAACCCTCTGTTGCCTCAGAAAAATCCAGGTTATCAATGTCCTTGTTTAATGTACATTACCAAGTTTAAGTTACAATGTAAACCGCTTTGACTGAAATGATAAAGTGGTACAAAAGCCCTGTTAAATAAATAAGTTTGTACTTGAAGCAAAAGAGGGTTAAGTGCATAAGAACATAAGAAATGCCACACTGGGTCAGATCAAGGCCAGGATCTTGTTTCCAACAGTGGCCAATCCAGGTCACAAGTACCTAGCAGTTTTCCAAAAAAGACGCACAAGTTCCATAATGCTTGTATTGAGGCAAGCAGTGGATTACCTGGGTCATCTTTAATAATGGTTTATAGACCTTTCCTCCAGGAATTTGTCCAAACCTTTTTTAAACCCAGCTACACTAACAGCTTTTACTACATCCTCCGGTAACGAATTCCAGGGTCTGATTATGCATTGAGTGAAAAAAAATATTCCCTTATTAGTCTTAAATGGGCTACTCTGTAACTTCATTGCATGTCCCCTAGTCTTTGTATAGTCTGATGACGTAAACAATCGATCTACATTTACCCCATGTTAATATCTGAAAAGTCACGTGACTCCAGAAGATGAAATCAAACTGGCAGATCTCGAGCCTCCTTTCCCACCTTTCACTCATCTAAAGCATGAAGGCAGCAGAAACAGTAGTGGCAACAGCAAAAGCCGTCAGCACAGGGTCCCTTGTGTCAGTGTGCAGTGTGTTCTTCCAGACTAACAGGAAGCTTACCCAGGAGGGGAGAAGGGCCTGTGAATGTTCACTGGCTCATAGGCCACATTTGACTGGTGACTAGACATAGGTTACAGTGAAAGTCCAAAGAAATGTGGACATAGCCATGTTTCTGTGACCCCTTCCGCTGATGATATGATCCCATTTGGGATCCTGACCCCAAGTTTGGCAACCACTGGTCTAGACAGCTGCCAGAGCTTTGAGCAGTTTTGCTTTGTCTTCGTCTGTTCCTCTTGGGAGAACTTTATTTAGCAGCCAATATGGTTGCTAAAGTTTTCAAATCTTGATTTAACGTTAAATTGGTCTGTATGAAACTATTTTTAGTCTACTTCTTTACCAGATTTGGGCAATAGTACCTGGTTCCGCTCTCTATCCAGCATTCCCACATACTGAGTTTCCTCAAATATTTCCTGCAATGAGTTTGCTGCTAAATCTACTAGAATCCAGCTCCCACATACTGAGTTTCCTCAAATATTTCCTGCAATGAGTATGCTGCTAAATCTACTAAAATTCATCTCCTAGGTCATCAAGTGATTTATCTCATTTCAAATTTTTAACACGCGTAGCCTAATGGTTAAAGCAGTAGCCTGAGAACCAGGGAAGCCTGCTTCAAATCCTACTGCTGCTCCCTTGTAATCTTGGGTAAGTCACTTAACACTTCTTTGTCTCAGATACAAGATTATATTGTAAGCCCTTCAAAGGATAGAAGAAAATACTCACTATACCAAAATGTAAAATCTAAAAATGTGTAAGCGTCTCTGTACTTACCTCTGTTGGGAAAAGCAGCTTTGTTATTATTCTGTTACAACAGTCCAGACCAGTGGGTGATACTCCCTTGCAGAGGTAGAGGCTGACTCAAACAATTTTCAGTGATGTCATCATTAAGTATGTATGCTGATACAGCACTGACAGAAGCTAGTTCTCTCTGCCTCCAGCAAAAGACAGAGTGTTTCATCTGGTGCAGCAGCAACTCCTAGGCTGTGCAGGTGGTGGACCCGACTGGCCTTTCAGATGCTGGGATTCTCATAAGAACATAAGATATGCCATACTGGGTCAGACCAAGGTCCATCAAGCCCAGTATCCAACAGTGGCCAATCTAGGTCATACGTACCTAGCAGTTTCCCCAAAAGACACAGGTTCCGCAATGCTTGTACTGGGTCAAGCATTGATATCCTGGGTCCCTTCTTAATAATGGTTTATGGACCTTTCCTCCAGGAACTTGTCCAAACCTTTTTTAAACCCAGCTACACTCACAGCCTTTACTACATCCTCCGGTAACAAATTCCAGAGTTAGATTACACGTTGAGTGAAAAAATTTACTTTTATTAGTCTTAAATAGTTTACCCTGTAGCTTCATTGCATGTCCCCTAGTCTTTCTATATTCTGATAACATAAACAATCGATCTACGTTTACCCGTTCCACTCCGTTCATTAATTTATAGACTTCTATCATATCTTTCCTCAGCCGTCTCTTATCCAGGTTAAAGAGCCCTAACATTTATAGTCTTTCTTCATAGGGGTATCCTTCCATCCCCTTTACCATTTTGGTGGCTCTTCTCTGAACCTTTTCTAATAACGCTATATCCTTTTTAAGATACGGCGACCAGAATTGCACACAATATTCAAGGTGCGGTCTCACCATGGAACGATATAGAGGCATTATAATATCCTTTGTTTTATTTTCCATTCCTTTCCTTATGATACCTAGCATTCTATTTGCTCTCTTGGCTGCCGCTGCACACTGGGCCGAGGGTTTTAACATGTTATCCACAATGACGCCTAAATCTTTTTAACCTTCCTTCAAAAGCTGCACACAGCTGATATTTTATGCGCACACAGCCTACAGAAAATTAGAGGGAACATTGCCTGTAGGGGAGCCTTGGACCTCAGACTCCTGTAAAGAATGAAAACAGCCTGTGAGCTGTTTCAGCAGCTGCTGCTCAAAGCCAGCAGAATAGAAATCCTGGGGTCTCAGGAGCATGAGAAGGACTGCTGGCTAAAGCCAGAGGCCTCCTCAGCTCTGATCTTCTGCGCTCAGCTGATTCCCGAGAGGGCCACCTGCCCTTCAGAAGGGGAAGACACCAGAGAAGGCCTCTAAATTGGCATGGGTGCCCTGGGTCATCCATGGAGGGTCCTGACAAAGCTGAAGACAAAAATGGGCATTGGGCATCCCCATCACATAGGGGGGGCAAAAGAGCGTGGAGTGGAGCTGACCCAGTAAGAGCCAGATGAGGCACAGCACCGGGCACCTGGCATGTCTGCAGTGTTCCACGTGGCAAAAAAAAAAAAGAATCTCCAAAAAAACCTATCACAGTAGCAGTGAAAAGGGAGACCAAAATAGAGAACGAGTGAGGTTATCAAATCTGCAGATGACACAAAACTATTTCAAGTTGTTAAAACCCAAGAGGATTGTGGAAAATTGCAAGAGGATCTTGATAAATTGGAAGACTGGGCATCAAAATGGCAGATGAAATTTAATGTGGACAAGTGCAAGGTTATGCACCTAGGGAAGAACAACCCAAACTATGGTTACACAATGCAAGGTTCCACATTGGGAGCCACCACCCAGGAGAAAGATTTAGGCATCATTGTGGATACCATGTTAAAACCCTCAGCCCAGTGTGCAGCAGCGGACAAGAGAGCAAATAGAATGCTAGGTATCATAAGGAAAGGAATGGAAAATAAAACAAAAGATATTATAATGCCTCTATATCGTTCCATGGTGAGACCGCACCTTGAATATTGTAAATGGTAAAGGGGATGGAAGGATACTCCTATGAAGAAAGGCTAAAAAGGTTAGGGCTCTTTAACCTGGAAAAGAGACGGCTGAGGGGAGATATGATAGAAGTCTATAAATTAATGAACGGAGTGGAACGGGTAAACGTAGATCGATTGTTTACCTTATCAGAATATAGAAAGAGGAGGGGACATGCAATGAAGCTACAGGGTAAACTATTTAAGACTAATAAAAGAAAATATTTTTTCACTCAACGTGTAATCAAACTCTGGAATTTGTTACCGGAGGATGTAGTAAAGGTTGTTAGTGTAGCTGGGTTTAAAAAAGGTTTGGACAAGTTCCTGGAGGAAAGGTCCATAAACCATTATTAAGAAGGGACCCAGGATATCAATGCTTGAACCAATACAAGCATTGTGGAACCTGTGTCCCTTGGGGAAACTGCTAGGTACGTATGACCTAGATTGGCCACTGTTGGAAACAGATTACTGGGCTTGATGGACCTTGGTATGACCCAGTATGGCATATCTTATGTTCTTATGTACCTACCTGGATCTCGCTGAGACGTTCTTCTATATTCTCATCCAGGAGAAGCACTAAGGTTTCTCCGCTTTAGCATCCTGGGCTACCACTTTCAGTTTCAGGCCCTGCCCTTCGGCCTGGCAATGGCTCCTTGCACCTTCTCAAAGGTCATGGTGGTGCTAGCAGTATTTCTATACAAACAGGGAATATGAGCCTGAGAGTATGAGCATGGACAACTGTCTGAGCTGGTCAGAATCTCTTAAGAAATCCAGGAATGATTTACTACCTGGAAAGACTGGGGTTGACAATCAACTATCCCAAGAGCAGCTAGCTTCTTTCCCAGGATTTGGAGTATTTCAGAGCTCAGTTCAACACTCTCCCAGGGCAAGTCTTCACACCAGAGGGGTCCCTCAAACTTCAAAGCCAACTCGGGGTATTTTGTTCTCAATCAGCCCCTTGGACTTGGGATTATCTCCAATTTATGGGGTCCATATCAACATCCTTGGAGCTAGCTCCATGGGCCAGGGCTCACATGCTTCCTCTGCAGAGGCACCTGCTGCCCCTCTGGTCTCCCGGTTCCCAGTTGTTTGACTAGAACTTCTCTCTCTTCCAGGAGATCAAGTAGAAATTGCTGCAGTTATTGCAGTCCCACCATCTGATGGCCAGAGTGCCACTGGAGGCACCAGAGTGGGTGATTGTCACCGCAGATGCCAGCCTGAAGGGCTGGGCTGTGCATTCCCTCAGTTAGTTGACCCAGGGACTCTGGTTCTCTCAGGAAGCCTCCTGGATGATAAATTGTTTGGAGGAAAGGGCAATCCGCCTAGGTTCGAGTCTGGAGGGTTCGAGAAGTGGCATTTCTCTCATTTCTTAGAGGCCAGGAGGGTAGATATAGTCGCAGTTTTATCCTTCTTACAGTCTGGTTTGGACCAGGGTTTAGCGTTGAACTCTCTTAAGGTTAAGGTTGTGGCCTTGGCATACTACCGGATCACATCCAAGGGATGTCAGTCAATAGTGTATCCTCAATGTCTCCCACTTCCTTAAAGGAGTGAAGCAAAATCCATCCATTGGTGCGTCTGGTTTTTCCTCAGTGGAGTCTTTCCCTGGTGCTGAAGGCATTGAAAGGTCCTCCATTTGAGCCTATACATAAAGGCATCTCTCAAGGATTTGACCTTTAAGATAGTGTTCCTGGTGGCCATAGAATCTGCAAGGCAGATGTCAAAGCAGCAGGCCTTGTCCTACAGCAAATTGCTTTTGGCATTTCAATGGCCTGTTGCCTTGTGGATTGTGCTGTCTTTTCTCCCATAGGTACATTCCTTCCTTACAACTTAACCAGGCTGTAGTTCTAATCTCCTTCTTGGAGGAGGATTCCTCACTAAATCTAGTGGACATGCAGAGGGTGCTGATCAGGCACCTAGAAATCACCAGTGCACCAACATATATAGCTAATGATGACATCACTGATGATTGTTGAAGTCTGCCTCCACCTGCTGGCGAGAGAGCATAATCCACTCATCTGGACTGGTTCTAGCAGGATTCAAGGAAAGAAAATTCAGGCATGATTATAATTTCTCCATATAAATCTGTGAATTAAATTAAATGACAGCAGAAATTAAGCAAGAAATGCAGATATGAAGAAGAATTTAAATGATTTAATGACTCAAAGAGCAATAAATGATATATACTTTTAGAGGTACAAATAAACACAGATGGGGAAATTCAAGAGAGAAATTATCAGCAAACTTGATATGACCTCGAAATTCAAAGAAATTGCAAAATGCTCTCTTAAATATTACGAAGCTTTAAATGCACAGGAACCAAGTGATCTTAAAATGAGAGAAGAGTACTTCTGAAAGTTGGTAATTCCCAGGATAGATAAAGAAAATTTGCACATCTGTAATCAACCTTTAACACAGAAGAAATTAAGGGACCTGTTTACTAAAGCACACTAACTCAGTAGCATGGGAATGGCGTGTGGTTTTGGCACCATGCTAAAAATTAGCACGGGGCCCTGCACTTAAAAACACTTAGGGGTATGCTTACTAAACCGTCTTAACATTGCAGCAGTGGTATTATCGCGCGATAAGTGACGTTATCGCGCGATAAGTGACGTTATCGCGCGATAAGTGACGTTATCGCGCGATAAGTGACGTTATCGCGCGATAAGTGACGTTATCGCGCGATTTAGTGACGTTATCGCGTGATTTAGTGACGTTATCGCGCGATAATGTAACGTTATTATGCGATAACGCGGCGGCGGCGTTAAGGCACACTAACGCTGTGATCTCCGGGTCTGAAGGGTGCAGTAAGGCTTCCCAGAGGGCGGAGAGAAGGGATCAATGGGCGGAGAGTGGGCGGGGAGAGATTCCAGGCACACTAACACTGTGAAATCCGGGTCTGAACACTAACGCCAGTGAAACCCTGGCGTTAGGCACATTTGCAAGAAAGAGAAACCATTTCAGTCAGCAATGTGCAGCAAAGGCAGGGAAACCCAGAAAAGTGATAGTTGTGATACATGTGATGGAACCAAAAAGGCAAATAAACATATAAAATGACCAGAACCACATTTAAAATCCCAATAACCAAGCTGGCCAATAGTGATATTAATGATAAACATAAAGCAACACTACTGACAAAGCGTAAAAATTAAGATATCATGTCTGGAAGGGTCTATGCTCTGTCCCCCTACAAAGTGAATGATCCCACATTGAAATAGCGCTGATCAGGGTTTCTGTCATTTAGATTGGGCAGGTTTGTTATGGCGTTTACATGTGCAGCAACAGCAGAGTGGGCACTGTACTGATGCTGTAAATGGGATACAGGGGGCTGCAGGCGGCACATGCTGTGGTCCAGCTGGGGCAAAGTGCTGACTAGGCAGATGCCTAGGTGGCATATAGGAATGCCGAAAATGTAAAGCAGCAAGACAGCAACTGACGAGGGTCCAACATGGGCACGAGTGTGTCCCACAGTGTCATAGGGGATATAACCCAGCAGGTACCCCAAAGGGCACATAACATTGGCAGTCGGTGCCGGGGGAAAGCACACATGTCCATGTAGGCACCCCTACCTGAGAACCCACACAAGAGGCAGCTGCCTACTGGCACACTGGATGGCCTGGGACTGCGCACCACCGGCATAGTGCAATGGCAGCATGGTGGTGGAGGGGTGCTGGTGGCGGAGAGGGCAGTGGCATCTGCCCACAGCAGACCATGGCCAAGCCCGGTTTAGGTGGGTGCCGTGCACTGCAACAGACAGGGTCTGTCTAACAGTCATGGTATTCCTAGGGAATGATCTTCCCTGTGGCAACAGTGTGGTGCAGTACACACTGGAGTGGAGGAGTGGCCTAGTGTTTGGGGCAAGGTACTTCAGGCCAGAAGGTTGGGGGTTCAAATCCCACTAGAGGACAGCAACCTTGGGCTGGAAGGACTGGGGTTTCTAGTCCCACAGGTGCTCCTTGTGGTCTTGGGCAAGCCACTTAACCCTCCATTGCCCATGTTCCCTGTAAAATAGTTATCTCCAAGTTATAATGCCCTGTTCAATGCAATTTCAGTTTGTTCAATGTAAACTACACTGATGCAGAATAGCACGGTATATAAGAGAATGTAAATAAATAAATACACACAGCCCATGTGTTCAGGAGCAGAAGATCACAAGTTCAAGTTCCAGCTGTGGCTCCTGCCAAACCTGTCCCAAAAATTTAACCCAGTACTAAACCATGGCAATAAAGATAAAACCTTTATTGCAGATAAAATAAACATGCCTGAAACGCCTACATTTTACCCTACAGAGCACAGACACCATAAACATGTGCAATCCCTAGAGCAGAGTTTCCCAACTGCAGTCCTGGAGGGCCAAACACCATTCAGGTTTCATGCTGTCCCTAATAAATATGCCTGTGCTGCATTTGTATGCGCCACCCCCATTGTATGCAAATGATCTCATGCATATTCATTAGGGACAGCATGAAAACCTGAACAGTGTTTGGCCCACCAGGACCGGAGTTGGGAACCTCTGCCCTAGAGCAGCGGCCATCAGGGGTATAAACACCCACACCCACAGGCTCCACTATCCAAAGCCTCATAGAGAGTCAGGCTGTTGGGCCCTGTGCAGAGCAGCATCTCCCAATACTGGCACCTGCATACCTTAGCAATGCCATCCTAAACTTGGGAACACGTTCCACATATATCAAAAGGTTGCTATAATTAATGTCAGCTAACAAATGCTAAGTTAAGCACAATTTGTTGATAGAGATTCATCATAGCAACCTTTCTGATATCTGTGGAGTGTGTTTCAGTTATTGATTCTGACAGTGTTTACCACCCCGGGGAGTGACCCTTACAATATTGAGTACCATAGCAATGCCCGCACTGTGCCCAGGACTGGTGTGGCGGCCAGGGCTGCCACAAACCTCTATATTTGCACAATGCTGGCATAGGTGTGGGAGTGTGTGTCTGTCTATCCAGTGAGTTGTGGCTGCCTACACCTTACTGAGCCCACATTGCTTGCACTGTTTCCAGTGTTAGCCTGCCAATGTGCATAATGAGGAGCAAGGTACTGTGGGTATGGTCCGGATAGGGTGGCATGGGCAGGATGCATTTGCACAAGGTATAGGGCAATGGCTGGGACATTGTAGTGCCCAACCACCACCTGCACGGACAGGGTGGCCACAGCATGTCATGCTGGGAGGTTGCTCTCACCCTGACTGAGCAGTGACCACGGCATGGCTAGGTTCCCCCATAGTGCTATACAGTATTTCTCTCAAGTGGTATTTATGGGTTCTCTTTTCTGGGGCCCAATCACTAACATACTTGCGTGGAATTTGTGTGCTGACATCCCAGTTTTGGGTACACATAGTTCCTCCAAGAACATGCACTATGTACTTGCTAGCAGACTGTCTGCAGTTAGCATCTGTATGGCTGCACCACCTTGCAGGGTGCAGCAGGCGTACACTGAGTGCCCTCTGCTGGTGAATGTCAGATTGTAGTGGTGGGCAGCTGAGCTGATTGGGCCCACTACCTATCTGCCAGTGGCCCTGTCCCAAGTGCAGATCTTCAGAAGCTGTCTGTTCGCCACCAGGACTGGCGTTGCTGGTCCCACAGCCTGTCCTCATGTACCTCCACTGCCCCCCTTGCAAAGGATGAGAGTGCGGGTCTGTTGGGGGCGATCATGTCCCCCACCCTGACTCAGAGAGGGTGGTTTGCTAAGTCCATTGTAACCATGTGAGCCCTTACACATCCCTGCTCCTTAAACAGGTGACCATAGCAAGCACAGCGGATATGCACTATGTTGTGTGCATCATGGTCCACAAGTGCAAGACATGACTGGCAAATACAAATGGACACATAGACCTCCGAAAGGTACCTGCAACAAATACCTGGCACTGATGGAAACCTGCCACACAGCCCACCTCAACCAACCTGGGTACTGCGGACCTGGTGCTGGCCACTCCACCTCACCCTCAGGGTGAGCACAGAACATGCACATTAGCATGACTTGTGGATACTCTGTGCCAGTAACACGCACGGTCAATCCCCCCCTACCAAGCTGACGTGCTGTAAAGGTGCATACCCCATCTTGTGAGCAGATGTAGACTGCTGTTCTGCATGTGCATTGCATTATGGGTACTGTTGTTTCTATCCTATCCTGGTAGCCACAGCAGACAGTTTTATGGTGACGTGCGCTCTTTCTGTAGCCAGACATTGGTACAATAGCTCCCATAGTGATGTAGCACAATGGTTAATGCAATTATTTATTTATTTATTAACAATTCTTATATACCGCACTATTAGACATCAGCGCGGTTTACATTAAACAGAAAACATCCGACAGTTTACATATGTCTGGTCATTACATTTAACAGGAGGTATAACTTGGCGAAATAGGGGAAACTAAATACAATGGTGGTTTGACTTCAGTAGCAGAGGTCATGGGTTCAATTCCTCTCTGTTTCCTTTTTTTTATGGCTGTCCTACACAACTACGTTTCATTGGTGTAACAGTTATATCTGTGCAGATCTGTGCAGCCGCCACATTATACCCTCATTACTGTTGCCATCCATCCTTCTGTCCGTCTATGTGTGTGTGCCAGCTGTGTGGCATCCTGCCCTAATGTGCAGGCTGCTACCCCATGTCCTGCACTGGCACACTTTTCTGCACTGCGGCTCTTCATGCTTGCCTCTCCTGTGTCTGCTCTGCATGGCACTGCTCTTCTCTGTCCTCCTGTCATTGCACTTATCCTGCCACCTCTACCTCCTCTGGTGGACACATATCCCCATCCTCTGCCACACACTGTCATTGTTGCACTGTACATTACCATCACCCTGTATATCGGTACAGCTGCCCTCAATATGTTTGTCCACTTTACCTGCTGCCACATGGGCTGCACACAGAATTGACTGGTCCATAAACTCCGTCATCTGCTTTCTTCCATTGTCTTTCCTTGGTGCTCTGTGCAGTGTTATGGTTACATCTGTGTTTGAGCCATACATTTCATGCTTGTGACTTTAGGGCACTTTTGTGCCCCTGGGCACCATCTTCTGTGTCACCTTGGCATCCCTGGGGCATCTTTCGCGGTACCTTAGGATTGGCCAGCTTATGGGGCACCTTATATGCTGCCTTGGAGGGTGCCAACCTTTCCTGCCGCCCTCTGGGGCACATTATGACCTGCCTTGGATGACATGGTGCTTTATGATGTGCCTTATGGTGCGCCCTAAAAGGTGCATTAGGTTGCGGCACCGGGGTAGGCTTTTTTTGGCTGGCAGTGCAAATTGTTGGGATGTGTCTGACTGTTACAAGCAGGAAAAGGGATTGCCTCAGACAGTCTTAACTGAGCCCACTGGGGGATCAAACTCATGACCAGTGTATCAGCAGTCAATGTATTAACCAGTGTGCTACACCTCTGCTACTGTGAGTGTAGGTCAGCGCGCCTAATTAAGGCTAACACGCGTTAATGTGCCACGGCTCCCTCTATCGTGCGATAACGGACTTTATCACGCGATAACCCAAAATGCTACCTTAAGACCGGAAAGCCCACTACCTTATATGGCATTCGTCACAGTAAGACTGCAACTAACACCGGTAACATTAAGACGGTTTAGTAAACATACCCCTTAGTAGAACATCAGATCTGGTGCAAGATATAAAGGTGTTGGGGCCACTTGGCAATAGTGATCATAGCATGGTCGCGTTTGATTTAATTAATGGAGGAGGGATGCTAAGGAAATCCGCAGTCCTACCTTTTAACTTTTGAAAGGGAGACTATGATAAAATGAGGAAAATAGTTAAGAAAAAACTAAAAAGGAGCAGTTGCAATTGCAAAAGTTAAAAACTTGCATCAAGCTTGGGTGTTTAAAAATACTATCTTGGAAGCTCAGTCCAGCTGTATTCCACGCTTTAAGAAAAGGAAGTCAAAAAAACTGCCAGCATGGTTTAAAGGTGAGGTCAGAGAGGCTGTTGCTGCCAAAAAAGCATCTTTCAGGAAATGGAAAAAGGAGCCTAATAACAAAAACTGGAAATAGCACAAGCACTGGCAAGTTAGATGCAAGGCTTTGACAAAGGCAGGCAAAGAGAGAATTTGAGAAGAAGCTTGCTGTGGAAGCAAAAACACATAATAAAGACTTTTTCAAGTACATTCATAGCAAAAAAACCTGTGAGAGAGTCAGTTGGACCATTAGATGATAGAGGGGTAAAAGGGCACTAAGAGGGGACAAGGCCATAGCCGAGAGACTGAATGAATTCTTTGCTTCAGTCTTTACTGAGGAAGATGCAGGGATATTACCCATGACTGAAGTGGTATTTAAAGGTGATACTGCTGAAGAATTGAAAGCTGTATCGATATACCGGGAAGATGTATTACAACTATTTGACAAACCGAAGAGTAGTAAATCACCTGAACCTAATGGTATACACCAAGGGTGTTGAAAGAACTGAAATATGAGATTGCAGACCTGCTATTAGTAATCTGTGAGCTATGATTAAAATCATCTGTAATACCTGAAGATTGCAGGATGGCCAATGTAACACCAATTTTTAAAAAGGCTTCCAGGGGTGATCTGGGAAACTACAGACTGGTGAGCCTGACGTCAGTACTGGGAAAAATGGTAGAAACCATCATAAAGAACAAAATTACTGAACATGTAGATAGTCATGGCTTAATGGGAGGCAGCCAACATGGCTTTAGACAAGGAAGATCTTGCCTTACTAATCTGTTATGGGTTTTTTTTTGAAGGTGTGACTAAGCAGGTAGACAAAGGTGAGTCGGTTGATATCGTGTATCAAAAAGCCTTTGACAAATCCCTCATCAGAGACTATTGGCAAAACTAAAAAGTCATGGGATAGGAGGCAGTGTACTATTGTGGATCAGGAACTGGA
Source organism: Ichthyophis bannanicus (assembly GCA_033557465.1). NCBI lineage: Eukaryota > Metazoa > Chordata > Amphibia > Gymnophiona > Ichthyophiidae > Ichthyophis > Ichthyophis bannanicus. Next base: position 73,549,794 of record CM066032.1, read on the forward strand.
TAAAAGATAGAAAGCAGAGGGTAAGGCTAAATGGCCAATTTTTCCAACAGATAAAAGTGAATAGTGGAGTATCCCAGGGATCTGTGCTGGGTCCGCTGCTTTTTAACATATTCATAAATGACCTGGAAATGGGAATAACGAGTGAGGTTATCAAATTTGCAGATGACACAAAACTATTTAAAGTTGTTAAAACCCATGAGGATTGTGGAAAATTGCAATAGGATCTTGATAAATTGGAAGACTGGGTATCCAAATGGCAGTTTAAATTTAATGTGGACAAGGCAAAATTATGCACCTAGGAAAGAACAACCCAAACTATGGTTACATGATGCAAGGCTCCACTTTAGGAACCACCAACCAGGAAAAAGATTTAGGTGTCATCGTGGATAACATGTTAAAACCCTCTACCCAGTGTGCAGCGGCGGCCAAGAGAGCAAATAGAATGCTAGGTATGATAAGGAAAGGAATGGAAAATAAAACAAAGAATATTCTAATGCCTCTGTATCATTCCATGGTGTGACTGCTCCTTGTTAGGAGCAATTCTGGTCGCCGTATCTTAAAAAGGATATAGCATTATTAGAAAAGGTACAGAAAAGAGCCACCAAAATTTTAAAGGGGATGGAAGGATACCCTTAGGAAGAAAGGCTAAAAAGGTTAGGGCTCTTCAACTTGGACTAGAGACGGCTGAGGGGAGATATGAAAGAGGTCTATAAATTAATGAATGGACTGGAACAGGTTAACATAGATCAATTGTTTACATCATCAGAATATAGAAAGACTAGGGGACATGCAATGAAGTTACCGAATAACCTATTTTAGACTAATAAGAGAAAATATTTTTCACTCAACGTGTAATCAAACTCTGGAATTCATTACCGGAAGATGTAGTAAAAGCTTTTAGTGTAGCTGGGTTTAAAAAAGGTTTGGACAAGTTCCTAGAGGAAAGGTCCATAAACCATTATTAAGAAGGGACCCAGGATATCACTGCTTGACCCAGTACAAGCATTGTGGAACCTGTGTCTTTTGGGGAAACTGCTAGGTACTTATGATCTAGATTGGCCATTGTTGGAAACAGGATACTGGGTTTGACGGACCTTGGTCTGACCCAGTATGGCATATCTTATGTTCTTATGTTCATGATATCCAGGCAGCACACATCAGGATGGCACCTGGTTGAGGCACTGGCGTTCCCACTGGGCACTGTTAGCGTAGACCTTGAAAGCCCACGCTGCAGGAACCACTACCGCCAGGAGAATGGGTGTTGATAGTAGCTCCCAAGCAGTGGTATTAATGCCGCAAGCAGTGCTAAATTCAGAGGGAAGGCTGTCTCTGCCCCCCTGCATCCCGCGCTGCTAGCCTGAGGCTTAATAAACATGCCCCCCAGGGTTTGCCCAAGAGTTGGTTCAAAGTGTTGGCACCCTAGACAAATCTTAAGCCGTATGCCACCCCCCCCTCCCCCCCCCTCCCTCCCCCCCCGGCTGTCAGAATCTATTGCTTAGCTTTGAATGCCCTGTTCTTTGCTGTTCCCCCACAAGCTGCTGTCGTAGGTGACCGCCTAGTTTATCTGATAGTTGGGCCAGCCCTGCATGCCCTGTGAAAAGGCCATTGTGTGTTAATGCTGTAGTTCTTGTGTTAAATTTATTCATTCTTTATCTCTCTGGAATTTTTTTGTCTGCACTATATAGAAATTATTTGTCCCCTTAACATTAGTTTTGCAGCTTCCCAATATATTAATGAGATTATTTCTCTATTATTATTCTATTCATAATCTTGCCACATTTGTCTGACAAATTCCTGAAATTCTTTATTCTGTTACTAGACTGGGTTTAATTTCCAAATGAACCGTCTCTTAGGAGTCCCCTGACATCAGTTTCATTCTCGCTGGAGAGTGGTATGATACAGAACTTAATTCAATTTTGACCGATTGTAATTTAGGAAATAGTATTGTTAATATTAATACTCGGTCTAGTCTTGCATAAGTTTTATGAGCATTTGAATAAAAAGTGAAATATTCTTCCTGAATGTTAAGTGTTCTCCAAATATTTATCAAAGCTCAGCTCTTTAAGACATTCTCTTCTTTTCTCATATATCCTTCCTGTGTTGGTTCTGGAACTTTAAAACACTGCTACCAGTTTTGCCTTTAGCAGAGAGGAAGCTGTAAAACCATAAATCTAGACCGCATATTTGTTACATACCAGATCTAACATTACTATACATGTTCCCTCAGGATCCTGAATGTGTTTTTGTACCTAAAAGGATGTTTATCTATTTTTTAATATTGTCACGCCTCTTTGACAAATTGTAATATACACAGAAAATCCCAATTAATCTGTTGTTTTTGTTGTTAACAATTTTGCCTTATCCATCAGTTGCTAGTTTTATTTCAGTTTTTTCTGTATTGGAATCTCTCCAGAGACCTCCCAGCTGAGCCTTCTTTGAAATTCCATTTCAGACATATCCCCACAGGAGAGTATGTCTGAGATCCCAAATCTATACATATTTGGAGGAAAAAAAACCTGCGGCAAACATACGTAACTTCATATGATAAGATACCTATATATATTTTTTTTTTAATTTATATTTTTTAGAAAACATAACAATTTGTTCCTAGACAGTTATATCATAATAACTCACATACGGTCCATACAACTGTATAGCCTCTCACATTCCAACAATCCCTTTTGTCATGTAGTTTTACTATATTTAATTACCCTACCCCCCCCCCCCCCCAGTCCCAAGTACCCACTCCCGCTATCACCCTACCAATTAAGTTAAAACACACCAACATTTTGGGTCATTAAACACTTAAATGTTTTACGTAAGAGCTGTCCACTGTATATATTTCCCCCACACTTGCATGAATTTTTGTGGCCTACCCCTTTTAAGCGCTGTTAGTTTACTCATTAAGTATATCTGGGACAGCGATCCTGTATATTCTGCCAACTGTGGCTCTGCTACTTGTTTCCATTTTCGTGCCAGTATAACTCTGAAGGCGACACAACCCAACTCAAAAAAGAGACCCTCTGCCTTATTCAGGTTTATGGGTTTCATCCCCAACATAGCCGTGGCTGGTTGGGGTTCAATCTTTCCCCAACATCTTCCCCAACATTCCAAACACTTCTGACCACATTTTATTTACTGCCACACACTCCCACCAGACATGAAAGTACGTTCCTTTCCCACCACACTCCCTCCAACATTAATCTTCCACATGCGCATATATTTTATGCAGCCTTACCGGTGTCAAATGCCATCTATATAATATTTTATAATTATTTTCAATTAAATTTATGGCTAATAATCCTTTATATCTATTCAGATATATTCGTTCCCATATTGAGCCTTCCCACTGTACTCCCAAATCTACCTCCCAGGCTCTTTGATAGGTTTCCCTTCCCGTCGCCCTATTCATCATCTTATAAAAACTTGTCAAGACCTTCTTCATCTGTCCCCTCAGAAAGAATTTCTCAACCCCTGTTAGCTCATCCTGGAGCTCCGGTATAATTCTCTGTTGAATATAATGGCTGAGCTGCAGATAACTATAAACATCCTTCCCATCTAGATGATACAATGTTACGAGTTCAGCAAACTCTTTATTTCCATACCCTCCAGTAATTGACCTACTCTTCATAACCAATTCTGCTCCCACTTTTCAAAGGCATTCTTCCCCATTGCCGGCGGAATTGGTACCAACCTAGAAATTCCATTCCCCCCCAACCAAATCTGTTTCCACTTCCCCCATATACGTAATGTACTTTGTACATAGGGGTTATACCCTTCATATCCTCTTTTGACATTTTTAGGTAGCCAGACATAATCCCCAATTGTCCCCTCTTCCAAATCCTCTGATTCCATCTGTACTCATTCTTTCTGATCTTCCGCCCCCCACTCCACAATAGCATACATTTGTGCTGCTTCCCAATAGTTTAACAAATTCGGTATAGATATTCCCCCCTGTTCTCTTTGCCTCATCAAAATCCTCCCTGCTACCCTATTTTTCTTCCCCCCCCCCCCCACCCCATGAACTGTAGAATAATCTGCTACAACTTTCCAATATAATTCTTTGATACCCACATAGGGAGATTTGTAAATAGATATAGCCATTTAGGTAAGGTCATCGTTTTGAAAATAGAGATCCTCCCCATCCAGGATAATGTCTTCCATTTCCATTCATCTAGCTCTCTCCTAATTAATTTTTCCACCCGTATATAATTTTCCCTAAACATATCAGACTCCCTAGCGGTTAAATATATCCCCAGGTACCTGATACTATGGTTGGCCCACTTAAAGGGAAATTGTGCTTTTATCACTGCTTGTGTCTCTATGCTTGCAGTTATATTCAATATCTCTGAATTTGTAGCATTAATTTTAAACCCTGAATAACCTCCAAACTCCAATAATAAGTTATATAAAGCTGTCAGAGACTCCCTCGGCTTAGTCAGCATAAACAACAGGTCATCTGCAAAGAGAGATATTTTGCTTTCTAGCCTTTTCCATTTTACCCCATGCATTTCCAAACACTCCCTCACCTTCTGAGCTAAAGGTTCCATGGATAGTACAAAAAGCCTCGGGGACAGAGGGCACCCCTGCCTTGTTCCTCTAAACAATTCAAACGACCTTGTATATTCCCCATTGACTCTAATCCTTGCCATTGGCTGTGCATATATGGCTTTAATCCACTTTACATAATTCCCATCAATCCCCTTTCGCTCAAGTACTTTGAATAGGAATGGCCATGAGACATGGTCAAACACCTTTTCCGCATCTATTGTCAACAAAATCATTTGCTTTCCATCTCTCCTCCCCTTCCACATTGCATTTAACACTTTCCACATATTATCCATTGTATGAAGCCCCGGAACAAACCCAGATTGATTTTCATGTACTAATTTGGACATATATGGAAGTAGTCTATTCGCCAAAACTTTAGTGAAAATCTTAAAATCCGTTCCCAATAGGGATATTGGCCTATAAGATCCACATAAATTTGGATCCTTCCCCTCTTTAGGTAAAATGGTAATTCCTGCCGTCTGCATCGTTTCTGGTATTTCCACACCCTCCTTAAAGGAATTAAAAAGTCTAGTCAGGGGATTACACACTACATCACCAAATGACTTATAAAATTTATTCGTAAAGCCATCTAACCCCGGAGCTTTATTTGGTGGGAGTGACCTGATCACCTCCAAAACCTCCTTTTCTTATATGGGATGAGACAATTGCTCAGCTTCTTTTCCCGTTAGCTTCAGTAGATTCATTTGTAAATATTTATCTATATTTTTCCCTCCGTTAATATTCTCAGCCTTATATAATTGCGTATAAAAATCCACAAATCTTTGCTGGATTAGTTCAGCTTGCCTCACTTCCCCTGTGTGTCCCTGATTTTAGTTATATAATTCCTATACTGCCTCTGTTTCACCGTATGGGCCAACAGGCGACTAGGTTTATTACCAAATTCAAAAAATTGTTGCTTTAGTTTATCTTGCGCATGTTTAATCTCGACCAGTTCTAATTTGTTAATTCCCTCCTCACCTTTATGAGTTCCTGTATTATAGAATTCTCCACTCTGCCCTTCACTTGTAGACTCTCTAATTCCCTAATCTTTCCCCTTAAGGATTCCTTTTGACACTCTTTAAGCTTCTTCATATAGGTACCTATAGAGATGAAATCCCCTCTCACCACCACTTTCAAACATTCCCATAATGTTCCAATCTTACAGTCCTCCCTATCATTCTCCTTCAGGTAAAGTATTATTTTGTCCCTTATTTGTTTGGTAGTTTCCCCATTCTCCAATAAAGATTCATTTAATGTCTACCCCATACGCTTCATTCCCTTACTCCCTATACAAATTTTAATCCACACTGGGGCATGGTCAGACCATGTCCTCTCCTCAATCTCACACCGTTCTAACCCTGCGACTACCGTCTTGGACACCCATATCATATCTATTCTCGAGAATGATTTATGCACTGGTGAATAAAACATGAATAGTTTTTCCCTCCCTTTCAATTCCCTCCATGCATCTACTACCCCCAAATTTTTTCCCATTGATTGCAGGCTCCTCCTACTTTTAGCACACCCCAATAAATTTCCCATAGAATTATCTAGTACCGGGTTGGATGTTAGATTAACCCCCCCCCCCACCATGATTATTTGTCCTTCTGCAAACTCTGCCACCACACTATTTAAGCGTTCATAAAAAGCCCTTTGAGCTACATTTGGACCATATATATTTACGAGGGTATACATATGCTCCTGAATTTTCAGCTTAATCATAAGGTATCTTTCCTCTTTATCTTGTTTCACCACACATCCAGAACACTGCATTTGCCCATTCACCAAAATTCCCCCCCCCCTTTTTTCAATTCCAATCTATTTGAAGCAAACCATTTCCCTGTAAATTTTTTATGCGCCACCCTCCATTCATCACATTTTTTCAGGTGTGTCTCCTGTATAAAGATAATATCCCCTTTAAGTCTAATTATCTCTTTAAACATTCTCTGCTTTTTAATCGGGGAATTCAACTCCCTTACATTCATCATCAATACCCTAATTCTCTCCATTTGTCATCTTTCCCCCCCCCCCTGCTCTCTCCCTGATGTGTAACTGGGACTCCGTATACCCCCTCCCCCCACCTTGTCCACACCCCCACCCTTCCCATTCCTTTCCTTCAAACCACCAACTTTGCTACCTCTTTGAGGCATGACTCATCACTACTCCTAGAAACGCTACACCTTCCCTCCTTCTTTTTACCTTTGCCCATGTAACATATGCCTTAACTTTACCCTTTTTTTCCTATTATTATGTTTTTATTATTTTGTTTATTTATTTATATTTTTTCCCCACATTCATTAACAATACACTCAACCCCGAAACAGACCTCTCTTAAATATTACAGCTCCTTGTAATCATAACCCCAATTGTTCTCCTCTTTGTCCATTCCTTCATCCCTCTCCTTCCATTTCCTGGACAATCCTTTGTTTTTGTCTATGCAACCTGCAATCTCCTTGTGGTGCCCGTCTCCGCTCGCCTTCCCTCGCCTGTCATCTCGTCGCTTTGTTGAGCTTTGGAGGCTGAATGTCCGGTATCTCAGTCCAACCTGCTTCCTTCATCACCTTAGTCGCTGCGTCCACTGGTTTTAACATAAAATGTTTTTCCCTCAATACAAATTGTAATACTTGTATATAGTTGCAACTGATATGATCTGCCTATGCGGTAGAGTCAGTACTTTGTTTAAATTGTTACACAATCTGTGTTAGTAGAATTATTCTGCTTAGTTTTTAAACCTATGTGTGCATGCTAAGATGTTCTATGTAAAAAGTTATTCTGTTCCATGTAAAACAAGCCCTGCATTGTTAACTGTTGTTAATTGTACACCGCAACTGATCGCTGGAAGATGCGGTATATAAATAAGTGTTAAATAAAATAAAAAAATAAATAGCCACTTATATCTGACTGATTTTTTTCTCTTATCTTCTTGGTAACTGCTGCCATTTCCCTCCTTTTCCTCATTGTAATAGACGATAGGTCCGCATACAATTCAATTCTGTGAATGTTCCATTTGAAGTTAGTGATCTTCCTCGCCGCTTCTACCACTGCACTTTTAGTGGTATATTCGTGGAAAAAGGCTATAATGTCCCTGGTGTAGCCATCTCTTTTTGGACCTAGTGCTCTATGAGCCCGATCTATTTTCCAACAGAATGAAGAGCCACCTTGATCTGCCTCTTCCAAAAGTTGTTGGCAGATTTTTTCCACTAGCTTCCCACATTCCGAGTGTTCCATATCCTCAGGGACCCCTCGTATTCTGATATTGGCTCTCCTCGATCTATTTTCCAGGTCCTCTACTTTAGACCACAAATCTTCCGACTCCATTTCTAGATTGTCCATTCTGTCCTGCATTTTCTGCATTGCTCCATCTTGCACCTCCATTTTATTCTCAATCTCCTCCACACGCTGCCCAATATCTCTCACGTCTGTTTTTAGCTCCTCCAGCCATGTTTGTGCTTCGGTCTTAAAATGAGCTAAATCTTGCCTGAGCGTGCTGAACCAGCCTTTTATTTCTCCTCTCAGCACCACCAGCTCTCCATTCTGTTTATTTTCCGAAGGCCTCATCATACCAGCTTCCTCCACGCTCGCCAGATTCACCACGGCCATCTTGTTTTTTTGCCCCAGAGTTCACCACAGCGTTCTTGTACGCGAACGCCTTCAGATCCGCAGTGCTCTTTTTCATCGCGCCACGAATCCTCACCTCCACAGCCCCTGATAGGTTGTTTTATCAATTTGTTAGACCCTCCGGTTTGCTTTTTTCTGGGCAATTTTCTTCTCGCTTCCACGGAGCTCCGCTACTACACGGCCACTCCAGGAGCTCACGTTATTTCCTCGGTTAGATATCTATATAAAGTTACGTAAAAAGATATCTGTATAAAGTTATGCAAATATTCCGTAGCACTATCTCAGTGTCCTCACTGAACATCCACATATAACTTTATATGGATATCTGATCCATTTTCCTCTGCCTCTGGTTGGCCCTAAATCCAACCCAATTTGAAAACAGCTTATTTTTTATTTATTTATTTTCTCTTATATACTGTGCTATTCTGCATCAGTGTGGTTTATATTGAACAAACTGAAATTACATTGAACAGGGCATTATAACTTGGAGATAACTATTTTACAGGGAACATGGGCTATGGAGGGTTAAGTGGCTTGCCCAAGACCACAAGGAGCTCCTGTGGACTAGAAACCCCAGTCCTTCTGGCCCAAGGTTGCTGTCCTCTACTGGGATTTGAACCCCTGACCTTTTGGCCTGAGGTACCTTGCCCCAACCACTAGGCCACCCCTCTGCTCCGCTATGTGCTTTTGGGCACATAGTAAATAACATGGCCAAAAGTGAGCCAATTGTGGAGGAGGGGGGGAGGAAAGGACTTATGTGGTCTGAACCCACTGTTGGCCACAGGAGCTATTTTGAGTATTGTCTTCTTGTACTATTCTTTTTGACATATTGCCAAGTCAAACTCAGTTACTCACTAACTTTTTTTCTTCCATCCATTTATTCTTTCATCTCCCCGCACCTGCCTCGTCCCCCTTTCCTCCCCCTCCAGCTGCAGAATTGAGGCCTTGATCTTGTATCCCTATTTGCAATATCCCCAGCTCAAGGGTCATCAGTCCCGATATACTCATTTGTTGTGGCAAAGTGTACAGAGTTGTGCTCATTAACTTGCCTGTGAGGTTTCTGAGAAAGGCCACAGTACACTGTACAGTCATGCCCCATAGGTGGCTTTCTTTAGTGTGGTCCTCCAGGGTCTGCAGGTCTTTCAGATTTTGTTGAAGCTCACATGGCTTCAGACAGTTTCCAGCTGCCTGCAGTGCCCTCCATGCTTAGATCATTCAGAGATGGCAGTGACTGGGTTTCTACACCAGTCTCTTAACATTTGGTCTCCTGACGACTGCAGCCATATTGTCAATAGCAGTAATGTGAGATTTGATCATGCCTCATTCATCTTGTACAGGAGTTAGCACAACAGTGTTAACCAATGTGAACTGAAGGCACTTGGAGGTGTGCTCACCTAGTGGGGTGCAGTTCCCATTAAACTCACAGTTTGGCTTTGAATGAGAAGGACAGAATCCTGTCCGTTACAACTCTATTCATTTTATTTACGACACTTGCTTGAATATCCTTCAGGCAAAAATAGCCCATCAAGGCGGTTAATAATACTAAAAGAGCAGATATTATCCTTTAGCCAGACATGCTGTTTCTATTTACAGTCCCCTGCAAAGGCTACTTGCCCAGGCCTCCCACCTCCTGAGTTCCTTTATAATCAATACCATCATTTTGAGTTCTTGCAGTGTCCATTTCATAAGTGCAGTGATGATTTCGCTGGAAAATTAAGACCCCATGAGATTCTAGCTTTCAGTTCATTGCACAGTATGGCTTTTTGGTAATAGCCATGTCCACATCGGTTTGAAGATCCAACAGTCTAGCCAAATAAGAGTCGATCCAGTTACCCTCCTTCTGTTCTTTTCACAGGCTTTTGTCTCTGGTCTGTCTCATCCTCTGCTGCTTTGCCTATCAGCAGTAATAATATGAAATTGTGCAGTTTCTTTGCCTTATTCCCAGAGATTCTGTATGGCATATATAAAAATGTTATAGTTTCAGTACTTTGAACTGTATCATTCAAAAATCATTTTCACCAGGTTTAAGTTTCAGTCACTGCCTCTGGTTTATCCTTTGTCTCGAGTTTGATTTAAGTTATTTTGTTCCAGTCATTATTTTCCTATAGCCAGCTTGTTAGTCCCTGTTTCATGCTTAGTCACAGCCAGGTGGGCCCATTTCTCCTGCCTTATCAACTATGAATGGGTGGTCTCGGTCAATTTCTTTTGCCAAGCATATTTTCTGCAGTCTGAAATAGTGACACTTCTAAATCCCTTTATAATCGTAATATATTAACACGCTGGAACAACAGACTGTGGATAGTTCTAGAATGTGAGACGCTTGTTCTCCCGTTTGGCTGTCCTTTGTTTTATTCCTCCAGCGGATTTTCAAGGACTACTTTTGCCTCCTCAAAGACTTTCATGCAATTTTATTTTTTTTGGGGGGGTGGGGGGGAGTTCTGAGTCATGTATGACATCATGGCTGTAAATATACAGCTTTGGCTCCATTGCATCTCTGCAGTACATGAGGACACATCCTACCCCATGGGCAGTCACCTGCAGATATTACATCATGTCCATACATGCCCCATTTGCCCAGTTTGGATGACACTTGTGCAGTTGTTATCTGCACATTTGTCAGAAAACACCCACAAATAAGAACAGAAGCGAGGGACATCTTGAACAATTTTCAGAAGACTGTGTTCGTGAGAAACTAGCTCAACTTAAAGTAGACAAAGCGATGGGACCGGATGGGATACACCCTAGAATACTGAGGGAACTTGGGGACATTCTAGCAGCTTCACTGACTGACCTTTTCAATGCCTCGTTAGAGTCGGGAGTGGTGCCAAAGGACTGGAGAGAGGCTCATGTGGTGCCTTTACACAAAAGCGGAAGTAAGGATGTGGTTGAAAACTACAGGCCGGTTAATTTAACTTCGGTGGTGAGTAAATTATTGGAAACGCTGCTGAAAGAGAAAATAGTGAGGTTTCTGGAGTCCAGCGGATTACAGGATCCGAGGCAGCATGGATTCACCAGAGGCAGGTCTTGTCAGACAAATCTGATTGATTTCTTTGACTGGGTGACCAGGGAGTTGGACCGAGGGAGAGCCTAGATGTGGTGTATTTAGATTTCAGTAAAGCCTTTGACACTGTTCCTCACAGGCGACTTATAAACAAACTGAGCACCCTAGGGATGGACCCTAAAGTTACTGCTTGGGTTAGAAATTGGTTGGGTAGGAGGCGACAAAGAGTACAAGTAAATGGAGCTCACTCTGAGGAGAAGGATGTTATCAGTGGTGTGCCACAGGGATCTGTCCTTGGTCTGATTCTTTTTAACAACTTTGTTAGTGATATAAAGGAAGGGCTTTCAGGTAAGGTTTGCCTCTTTGCGGATGATACCAAAATCTGCAATAGAGTAGACACCCAGGAAGGGGTAGATAACATGAGGAGGGATCTAGCTAAGCTTTAAGAATGGTCTAGAATTTGGCAGCTGGGATTTAATGTTAAAAAATGTAAGGTCATGCATTTGGGCTGCAGCAATCCAAGGGAGCAATATAGTATAGGGGGTGAAGTACCTTTGTCCACTAAAGAAGAGCGGGACCTAGGCGTGGTTGTGTCTGATGATCTTAAAGTAGCTAAACAGGTAGAAAAGGCAACGGCAAAAGCTAGAAGGATGTTTGGGTGCATACGGAGAGGAATGGCTAGCAGAAAAAAGGAGGTGATAATGCCTCTGTATAAGTCTTTGGTGCGACCTCATTTGGAGTATAGTGTGCAATTCTGGAGACCGCACCTTCAAAAGGATGTGAACAGGATGGAGTTGGTGCAGAGGGTGGCTACTAAAATGATTAGTGGGCTTCATTATAAAGCATATGAGGACAGATTGAAGGATCTTAATATGTACACCTTAGAGGAAAGGAAGGACAGACTAGATAGGCCATGTGGTCTTTTTCTGTCGTCATATTTCTATGTTTCTATGTTTGAGGAGTTGTATGGTGGCTGGGACAGGTGTGAGTCCCACATGTCTGGTATCAGCCTTCCAATAGCACTGCCGCACATTTTGACACACAGTACAAATACATTGGAGATGGCACCTAGAGCACATCTGTGCTGCCAGCCCATACTACCCTCTCCTCAGCTGCCATCCTTCCTTCAGCCCATCCATCCACTTCTTTCAGCTGTGTGCAGTCACGTCTTCTTGTGTAAGCTGCTACACCATGGCCTACACTGGTATTCTTTTCCACATTTCGGCTCTTCACACACACCTTCCTGTGCCTGATCTGCAGGTCACCACTCCTACTCTACCTTCCTGTCACTGCACACATCCTGCCACTTCTGACTCATCTGGGGGATACATCTTCCCCATTCTATGCCATACACTGACATTGCGACATTGCCATTTTACATTGGCACCCCTCTGTACATCAGTATAGCTGCCTTGCACATGCTTATCACTTTACTGACTGCTTACACAACTGGCAGGTCCATCAGATTGACTTTCCTTGATGCTCCTTCCTTTATTTATTTAATTAGCCTTATATTCCGCTTTTCTACCGGTCAAAGCGGTGTACATTCACGTACTGTATATATATTTTTCCCCTTGTCCCCAAAGGGCTCACAATCTATGTTTTTGTACCTAAGACAAAGGAGGGTTAAGTGGCTTGCTCAAGGCCACAAGGAGCACTTGTGGGACTAGAACAACCAGTCCTTCTGGCCCAATGTTGCTGTCCTCTAGCAGGATACAAACCCCTGGCCCTCCAGCCCAAGGTAACTTGCCCCAACCACTAGCTCACTCCTCCCTCAACTAGGCCACTCCAGCATTAGGGTTACAGCTGTTTTTGGATATTAAGGTGCATGTCTGACACTTTAACACCCGATATCCCATTAACACACATTAAATGGCCCATAGCACCCTTAACACAGGAACGTTAAGGGTGCTATGGGCCATACGCACAGAGCCCTTTTCGCCTGTAAAACCACTTATCGCTGCCGATAATGTTCACTAATGCATGCTACCTAAACACCCTTTAGTAAACATACCCCTATGTTAGCAACACCTATATCCGGAGCACAAAAAAGACCCTTGCATGCATGTGCTGGATTGCTACCTGGAGTACGGTAATAGTATTCTGTTTAGAAATTCTGCTCAGAATAATATTGCTGTTTTTGTGCCGGACAGCAATCCAGTATGTGTGTATAACTTTGCTCCAGCACTTCCTCTGCCGTTCTTCACTTGGCCTTCAGCTAACCCTTAACGCCTCCTTAGTCCTTGCGTTAAAATCTCATGTTAAGTTCAGCCTTCTGGTCCCCTGCACACTTCGCTGCATAGCTAATTGCTTCCTTATCATCCATCTTCATGGATTGAAATGTGCTGCGCACTGCTGTAGAACAGGCATCTATGCAGTGGTTATGCTCACGTTAGATTCCTTCTTACATTCTGCCCCCACACTAGGGCAGAAGATTGGGCGAAAACACTGCACTGATGTCTGCGCACGTTTCCGCATAGACTTGCTGACACTAAATGACACAGGAGGAAGGGGAGATGATGTTAGAATAACAGAGTCGTCCTGAGACAAAACCAATTAACTGAGAGAAAAGGTCTTTCATGAGTGCTTTTAATTACTTTCCTGCTAAAATTATTCAAAGGTCTCGTTAAAAAGCCATACCCAGCCGGGGCTTATACAAGTAAAAGAGAAGTCTCTTCAAGATGGATGTTTTCAAGCAGTCTAGCATAGGACCAGAGTAAGTATTAACAGGCTTTATCTGAAAATAGTGAAAAAAAAACGCAAAGGGGGAGATACAAATTTCTCATGGTCCTTTGTTTGAAAAACTCCCTGTTCAGAATGTTTCAAGAAGGGAAAATTAGCCAAACGTGAGTTTCTTGCCTGTAAAGAAGTTAGTCCCATTTCTTTAATGAATCCCTGCTTAATCAATCGTGTAATGAGTGATAGTTCAGGAGAGATTTTGTCAACTTACACACCTTCTTCCAACAGGTTATACTGAAAATAAATGGGTTATTTACAGGTAATGACAACTGCTTTCTGGAGTTAGCAAAAATATAAGTAAACAATGTAAAGGGCTAAATATGCTGCTTTTATAGGCATACCCAATATGAGGGTCATTCTGAAAGGATTAGTTGTGGTTTGGACGTCTGCAGACATGCATGTGAATATCAAAATCATGGACACGTCTCCGTGACCACTGAACAAATACTGTTCACAGATGTCTCCAGTACAGGGATGTTCAAGTAGGCACGGGGGTGTGGCAGAGGGGCAATGGACTTGCATGTCCCTGTTCAGTCCCAGAAGAAGCGGAATCATCTGGAGGCAAGTGCATGTTTATTCCTGCCCCAGGTATGAATAGGCGTCAGGAAAGTGTTTCTTTTCACCTTAAAACATCCAGCGAGTGTAAAGATGGAGAATTATGTGACTAACTTTAGATTACAAAGTCCCACACTGGGCGTTAAACCCTGGCCACCCAGCTCTTAAGCCACTATTTCAACCAGTATGTTATTAGATGTCTTGGTTCCAAAGTGCTCTCCTGGGGACGTCTATATATCGGGCACGTCCACGTTTCTGGAATTGTGCCTTTCTTTTCAGACGTTCTGGCTTTGACGTCTCAGATTGCACTTGGATGTCTAATTTGAAACGTGCTTCTATGTGAGTTAGGAAGCCGACCCAATAAAGAAGCAATATGAGTCTGTGACCAATAATACCATAGCAGACTTAGGTGTTTTTATGTCAGCAAGCTCCATAGGCAGAGAAAATGTCAAATCACATTTGAGCCTTCTTGCCATGCCCAATAAGATACTACAACAACAATGGATCCCCACAAGGGTATAAATTCCACATATGTTACACAACTAAATCCCTTTTAGTATATTGCTCATATATCAATGTTTATTTGTCAGACTTATTCATTCAAAGCCGCTAAATATCAGCTGCTCTTAGCGTATTAATCCTATTTATCTTTTTAAAGTGAAAAAAAAATCCCAAACCACCAAAAATTAATATAAGAGTTATGAAAACATGCTTTTCAAAAAATCATTTCATATAAGAGATCGTTCATTACCAGACCAGCACAGGAATTCATTCACTACCAAATCTGTATGCATAAAACATGAATACTTTTTCCAAAAACTTCTTTCATGCCAACGACTGTCATGTTTTGTTTGAATAGGTATAACGCTATTCTACTTCAGGGCTGCAATTTTAACTTATCACTTATCTGACAGAATATGATCTAGTAGATTCCGCAATCTCTCATATTCTTCTTATGAGCATTTTGCCTTAAGAAAATGGTCATGGCGTTCTTTTAAAATGAAATACAAGTTCCATCCACATTAAATGTGATTCGTCATGTCAAGCAAACCAAATTCTATTCACAAAAAAAGGGTTCAAAATAATGTATACCAATCTACTTGGCGATTCAGTCCTCTAGGATGGACAGCATCCAATGTATATATCCAAAACTGTTCACCATAATTTAATCCTGCCTCCCAGTTCCCACCACACCAATGGCTAGGCACAGAATCAATTATGTGCCACGTCAAATCAGTAAAAAGATTACTATAATCCAAGCAAAAATCTACTAATGGTGCTATTCATTGTATAGACTAGATCGATGTTTTCTTAACCTATGGATCATAGAATGTTTAGTATATCCAATCTACAACTTTCCACAAGGGCAACAGATGGTATATATTCAACATATGGTGTCCGACAAGATGTCCTACACTTTGAAGCAATACAATGTTGAGTCCATTTCTCTCCCTCCATTGTAGAATGAGAAAACTCACAAGAGTCACACGCATAATAGTCAACTGCACACCTACATCTGAACACATCCTAAGAAACCAACAAGCCTTAGAACAGTCAAACATTTTAGCAGATCCAAAGTATCACTCTTATGGATCACAGGCCCCTTTGGCACATCCCTGCTGTGGTGTGCTTGCGGTAACATGCCACACTCACTATAACATGTATCACAAGACCCAAGAGAACAGTGATGACATCAGCTTCGGGGCATAGATCATCCCTCCCCCTTCAAGTACGCACATTCAAACATGCATAATTTCAGCCATATTGAAGGAGAGCAATTTTCAGGTGTCCAATTAGTGTAGGCAAAATGTCTTATCTATGTCAATCATTTTGAAAATTCTCCTTCCCATAATGTGAAAGGGTCAAATATGGTGGCTGCTGCCAGATGCAGAGAGGAGTGTTCTGGTTCCTCCTGCCATGGTTAAGCATAAAAACACAAATATACACGGCCTTACCGGAGTTTAAATATGATACCACATATAAACACAGACAACTCCACTACTTTAACCAAAGGTAGCAATTGAATAATATTGCACTAAACAAGCTGACAATACTGTGGTGATAGGGGAGCACAGACCTCAGACAAAAGCCCCAAGGTCTCCGTAATACTTCAAAACCGGAAATACCGGATATCAGTAAAAACCAAGGGGAAAGATAGCATCAACGGTCTGTGACCTACCCCCACCATCCATCAACAGTACTGAAAAAGCTTATAGACAAATACAATCCTGATGGGGCAACAGCTCTTACAAACTCCAATTATAATAACAGAGACATAAGATAAAGTATATCATTAAAGTTGCTACATAGTACATAATAGCTAATAACAGATACTTTAAACCCTCAATAGCAAACAAACAGCATATCATATCATATATCTCTTAACAGCCACTGCTCAAACAACTCAAAAAGAGCAGAAAACCCATCAGTAAAAATGGTAGTCCTCAGCTTCAGTGTGACAGAAGATGGCATTAAATATCAACCCCGACGCCACATCAGACGTCCCTCTTAGCGTTTCGCAGACGCTGCTTCAGGGGGGTGAACTATAAAAACAAATAAAACAATAAAAAAAGTGCTAAATAAATCAAACTACATATGAACTACTTCATTTTCAAACAGAGCCAAGCAACGCCGAGAGTTCTTACCATGCCCGCACCGAAAACACGTTTACACCAGAGAACTCAACTCACGTTCCTTATCACATCCACAAGCCAGATTAAATATCCAACATGTGGCGTCTAACGTCTAACGTCAGCACCCTGTCGCCTAAATTATCCAATAAGCCTGCAGAAAACCATGTTCCCATAATTGCTGTCAAACCAATCACTTCCACACATATTCCGTGAACAGCGGTGGATATTTTTGCTCCACACGGTTGCCCCCGGGGGATTAAATTTTACTATTGATTGGCAGGCTTGCATTTGAGTGTTCTTTATGTGTGGAAGTGATTGGTTTGACAGCAATTATTGACATATTCATAAATGACCTGGAAAGTGGAATAACGAGTGAGGTTATCAAATTTGCTGATGACACAAAACTATTTAAAGTTGTTAAAACCCAGGAGGATTGTGGAAAATTGCAAGAGGATCTTGATAAATTGGAAGACTGGGCATCAAAATGGCAGATGAAATTTAATGTGGAGAAGTGCAAGGTTATGCACCTAGGGAAGAACAACCCAAACTATGGTTACACGATGCAAGGTTCCACATTAGGAACCACCACCCAAGAAAAAGATTTAGGCGTCCTTGTGGATACCATGTTAAAACCCTCGGCCCAGTGTGCAGCAGCGGCCAAGAGAGCAAATAGAATGCTAGGTATGATAAGGAAAGGAATGGAAAATAAAACAAAAGATATTATAATGCCTCTATATCGTTCCATGGTGAGACCGCACCTTGAATATTGTGTGCAATTCTGGTCGCCATATCTTAAAAAGGATATAGCAATTTTAGAAAAGGTTCAGAGAAGAGCCACCAAAATGGTAAAGGGGATGGAAGGCTACTCCTATGAAGAAAGGCTAAAAAGGTTGGGGCTCTTTAACCTGGAAAAGAGACGGCTGATGGGAGATATGATAGAAGTCTATAAATTAATGAACGGAGTGGAACGGGTAAACGTAGATCGATTGTTTACCTTATCAGAATATAGAAAGACTAGGGGACATGCAATGAAGCTACAGGGTAAACTATTTAAGACTAATAAAAGAAAATATTTTTTCACTCAACGTGTAATCAAACTCTGGAATTTGTTACCGGAGGATGTAGTAAAGGCTGTTAGTGTAGCTGGGTTTAAAAAAGGTTTGGACAAGTTCCTGGAGGAAAGGTCCATAAACCATTATTAAGAAGGGACCCAGGATATCAATGCTTGAACCAATACAAGCATTGTGGAACCTGTGTCCCTTGGGGAAACTGCTAGGTACGTATGACCTAGATTGGCCACTGTTGGAAACAGAATACTGGGCTTGATGGACCTTGGTCTGACCCAGTATGGCATATCTTATGTTCTTATGTTCTTATGATTTGCTCCGAGTTTGACGATCCTGCAGTTGGCAGCTCCTGCATCTTTTGCCACCTGGACCACACCCCACCACAGCATAGTCTAATCCAGTCTCTTTCTTCTCACAGCTCTCATTCATGCAGGCAGTTCGATCTGCTCCCACATAAAATAGGGACCCTGAACCTGGCTTCCCCATTCCTAAGCCACTATAACCATTATGCTATTCCTAGATGTGTAGGTTCTGAAATACTATTCTGGGGATGTCTATGTAGAAGCCCCCGAAAATGGAAATATTGGGTATGTCCATGTTTGTGAAATCATGCCCGAGCTTGGATGTAGCTGCGTTTTCTTCAGACGTTCTGGCTTATTTGTCACAGATTGCATTTGGACGTCCTTTCTAAAATGCCCCTCCAAGTCTGCTTCAAGCCTGCAAGAGGTGGAGTGGATGGAAAGGATCCATTCTTTCATAAAGCTTGTAAATGGCCTTCACCTAAGCACACATATAACTATCAAATTATTTTCTTCTTTTCCCTGGACAAAGAAACGTTAAAACCCATTTAACTGTTGCAAAACTGGCAGTCAGCCAATGCTTAGTTTGTTTCCATATGATTTTCAGGGATTAGGGCCACTAATTCATCTGTCATTAGCTAAGCCCTTTTTATACCCAAGATCACTTAAGCCAGCACACCATATTTCATATTGCACAGAAATCTCAAGGGATGCAGAAAGTTTGTTGTTAGAATGATTTAACTCCCAGCCATGTGCTGTATTTTTGCTAATTTTTATGATGTAGACTATGGCAAGAACAATAAAGAGGGAATGAATACAAGAAAAATAGGTAAATTCAATGGGGGTTCACTTCCAGGTCATCTAAGGTAGCCATTCCTTTTAGCTCACCAGTAAAATAACTTGTCTGATGTCATAAAGTTCATGAGGATGAAATCCCACTTAGGCAAACAGGCCAGAGATCAGCAGAATGACCAGTGGGTGTGCAATTTTCATTTATGCTGATTATATATAGGGTTTTATTTCAAATTCTGGCCTTTCAAATCACTGAGGGGGGAGGGGGTAATTTTATAACAGGGTGCTTAGTTAACCGGGCCAGAAAGTGCCCATTATAATCCTATTTTATAAAGACAAATAGGCCCCTATTTGCCTTCATAAAATGCTAAAGCAAATCCTGCAAAGATAGTGCGTAGTTTGCAGAAGTAGACATTATGGGCTCATTTTGGATGCCTTATTAGTGCTCTAGACGTCTGAAAACGTCCACAAAGGCGCCTCCAGAGTCATTTTGGAAGACAGGTCTGTGGATAGCCAAGTCTGAATGGGGGTGTGGTGCAGGCATGGCTGGGGCGTTCCCAGGAATTGGGATGCCCCACCTGATCTCAGAATTGTCCTGGACGTCCGAAGTTATGTCTAAGTGCCCGGAGCAGGTCTAAACTAAGAGGCACCTGAAAAGTGCTTGTTTTGGCTAAAAACATCCAAAGAGTGTAGAGAAGACAGAAGTCCATCACCCCCAGTACTCCAGACAATTGCAATGATAACAGCAGTGGGATTTGATCCCTGGCTTCCCTGTTCTGAACCCCCTACTCTAACCGTTAGGCTATTCCTAGATTTGCGGTTTCTGAAATACTATTCTGGGGATGTCTATGCAGAAGCCCCTGTAGTCCATACTGGGTACGTCCATGTTTGTGAAATCATGTCTGCACCTGGATGCGTCTGCTTTTTTTTCCCAGACGTTCTGACTTAGATGTCCCAGACTGCATTTGAACGTGCTTACTAAAATGCTTAACAGCATGGGCAAATACCAGGGTTACTTTACATGAATATTTTTTAAAACCTACAGGTAAATTGTGATTCTGCCCATGTTTTGCCCAAACTCTGTCCCTGTAAAAATCTACCAACAAAGTGTATGCTGGCTTGTACTGCAGGTATTTCTATGCCAAAGCTAATTTTACAAGAGCCCATCTATGCACCTAAAAGAATATTTTAGATGCAAACATGTTTATGAACTAACTTCTGGTAATTCAGAGGGTAATGAGCTTCAACTGGGGCAGGATTTAGGGCAAGCCAGCTTTAAAGTTATATGGAGTGTAGTGAATTTTGCCACTTTTTATATAACTTATATGTTCAAGTGGCAACAGCCAAATATCAGGTATAACTTTGAATTTTGCTTGAAGATAACTGGACCATGTGGAGGGTTTGAGCTTCAATGAAAATTTACGGGGAGGGAGGGGGTACACCAGGATTGGCTTGAGAAACACTGGTGTTGACCATCTATGCCCCTATGCCTCCATTCCCCTCCCCCCCCCCACCTACAAGAAAATACAGAATAATTATATCAAACAGTAGCACAGTAAAGAAATCAGAATATTTCTATCGGGCAGAAGTCTGTACAAAATAGTTTAAGTATTCTGAATCTTATTAATTTCTCACTTGAACAAGGTTGCATTCCAGATGCTCTAAAAACAGCCTCCATTCATCCTTTATTCAAAGGCAAAAAGCTTGGCATTTCTAAACCAAGCTCATACAGACCAATATCAGGTTTACTTTTTCTGGCAAAAATTTTAGAAAAGGCAGTTCAATTACAACTTCAATCTCATGTTGATAGCTTTGCTCCTCTTGATTCTCAACAGCATGATTTTAGGATTGGACACGGCGTTGAAACTCTTCTTGTATCATTAATGGATAGACTCCTTAAAGGAATTGATAAATCTAACCCTGGTTTCATTTTAATTTTTCTTGATATATTGGTGCTTATGATTCCATTCTACATGATTATCTTTTATTTAGATTACAAGAAATCAGTTTAAAAGATAAAGTTTTGTCTTGGTTTAAATCATATCTTTCAAATCATTCAATCCAGGTAAAGATGGGTAACATTATTTCTAAGCCATTTTTACAAAACGTAGGCATTCCTCAAGGGTCCGCGTTATCGTCTCTCCTTTTTAACTTATACATTCAGCCTACTTGTAATATAAATCAGAAGTCATGGCATTTTTTATCATCTTTATGCTGATGACATTATGTTATTTATTCATTGCAATACTAAACAACTACAATTAAATAAGATAAGTGAATGTTTTAGTAATATCACAAATTGGTTAGCAGATCATAACATGTACTTGAATTTTGACAAAACAGAAAAAGTCTTTTTATTTCAAAAGATAATTTCTTTGTTCCTCTGGATGTATTAACTTTCAAGGAAGCAAACATACAAGTTAAAGCAGAAGTTAGATACTTGAGCGTAATTCTCGATCAACAGCTCAATTTCTCCAAACATGTCAGCAATGTAACTAAAGCTATTTTCTCAAAATTAAAGATGTTTCAGCATTTGAGACCTCTGTTAGCTCCAGATGATTTTAGAACAGTAAGTCAAGCAATGATATCTCTTCATTTGGATTTCTGTAATGTTTTATATATGGGCCTTCCTAAGCAAGTTATTAATAGACTTCAATTAATTAAAATACAGCAGCAAGAATTACTCTTCAAATACTATTTAAAGGACATATTAAGCTAAGTTTAAAACTTCTACATTGGCTTCCTATAGAGAGTAGGATTAGATTTAAAGCCATTCATATAATATTCAAATCTATTCATTCAGAATCCTCCTCCTGCTTGGAAAAAGTTATTCAAATGATTCCTGACAATAGACCACGGAGAAGCATATCCAAGAATCAGCTGGTTACTCCCCCTGAATTTAAATCTTGTAATGTTTCTACTTCAAAGAGGGCTTTTTCTCTTTATGCTCCTTCTTTATGGAATTCACTAACTCTTTTGATTAGATCTTTTGATTAGATCTTCAGATGATCCAAACATTTCTTTTTAAGGAATATTTTGGCGATGTAAATTTATAAATTTTAATTTTAATATATTTAACTTTAAGAGTTTTTATTACTCTTTATGTATTAGTTTATAGGGCAATTTAGCATTTGTTTCAAATTACTCTGTATTTTATTTTAAATTTTAAATGTTTATTGTATTTTCTTTTATGTTCAAGTTTTAATGTAAACCGCTTTGATTTATAAGTCCAATTAAATAAATAAATACGTAGACATGGAGAGAACTGGATCCTTTGCAGCTATGAAACCTTTCACAGAGCCAACATGAATCTGTCCAAAGATGGTCAGCTTCTGAGACCAGGTGGTCCTTTCTCTCCATTTGAAATGGATTGTTTTGAGATTAAAGCAGGTCGATGCATACCTCTCCTTCAGTTATCTGGAAAGACGGCCCCTTTCTTTCCTGTTTGACATTTTGATTCCAGATAAATGTTTGTTCGCAGACATAGAGGGGCTGATTTTAGAAGGAGACCCGTAAAGATGCACATCATTAGCATGCACACGTCACCTAATTTCAAGGACGAATGAGCACTTATGCGCAACTGCATACTTTAGGTGGTCCCGATTCTGTGTTTTCTCCTATTTCTTTTAAATGTACTATTTTGTAAGTTCATGGTGTGTCCCTGCTCTGTGTACATTTCCAAACAGTATGCAATTCATTCACATTTACCTGTTCCACTTTAAATTTTATAGACCTCAGTTATATCTCCCCTTAGCCTTCTCTTCTTCAAACAGAAAAGCCCTAACCTCTTTAGCCTTTCCTCATAGAAGAGCTGTTCCTTTCCCCTTCATCACTTTGGTTGCTTCTCTCTGTACAATATCTAATTCTGCTCTATCTTTTTTCAAATGCGATGACCAGAACTGCACATAGTACTCAAGGTGCAGTTACATCATGAAGCGATACAGAGGCATTATGATGTCATCCTTTGTTTTATTCTCTATTCCTTTCCTAATAATTCCGAACATTCCGTTGGCTTTTCTGACTGCTGCCACAGAGCAAAATATTTCAATGTATTGTCTAATATCTGTTTGTTCATGGGTTTCATGAGTATATCTAAGTGGCATGCCAGGTATATACTGTAAGAATTAACTTAAGAGGAAAGAAACAAAGAACTAAGCCCTCTGAAGACATGAAAAGAACAGCTAAAAAAGTTAAGTTGACTTTAGAATAATATTGGTAGGAATGTGCATGGCAGAAATTTTCAGTTCATTTCATGTTTGCTTCTATCATCCATTCAGTTACAGTAGTTTTTAAATTCCAAATTATTAAGATCTATTAAAGTCTATTTGTCAAGTCATTTTGCACAGTAACAGTGCTTAAAGCTTTCTGGGAGGCACTGGCCATAGAGGCAAAGCTATCCAAGGCATTAAGGGAGGCACCGAAAGAGGTTCAAAGGTCACTAAGACTGCAAGCCAAGCCATTATGAGAAGGGAAAATGACACCAGCTTTGTCAGGAAGGCCCCAAGGCACTGATGGGCTGTGACTCCTGGGCCCAATTGGAGAAATGGTTCCTCAATTGACATCTCTCAGGAGGGAGGTTCTCGGCTTCACTAGGGGAATAACTGGAGAAGTACAGGTCCCTTTCTTCTCTCTATCTCTACCACCAGACGAAAGAAATGGCTGGAGGAATCCAGGTCCTTTCCTTTTCTCTCTCACTCCCATAGCCATGGGGCTACCTGAGAAATCCAAATTCCTTCCCCTCTGGCTTCTTCATCTTCATCTCCCTCCTGGTCAAGGGTGTCCAGTTTGCTTTCATCTTTCTCTCGCTCTCTGGGTTTCTCCTTCATGGCCCTCCCTTTCTGGGTGGGCCTCGAAGGAGGGAAAGGGAAGAGTGGCCACTTCCCTCTGCCTTCTCTTCCATTCTACACTAAAAAGAAAGAAAAAGGAGGTGGCTTTCTCCACTGAGCTGGTGTTTATGCGGGATAAGAAGGCCTCATGTCTAGAGCAAGAGATCTTGCCTTTCCTTTCCCAGTTAGCCGGTTTCTAACCTAGGCTGGAATTTGTAAGAGTTCACAGGAATTAGGAGATCCTAAATTGCACCTCTTCAGGGGGCTCTGTTGCAGGTTCTTAGGCACTGAGATGTTGTTCCTGGGGATTGTGTGTCAACCCATGGGCTCCGAATGCCTGGTGTTGTTGGTTAGGGAGCCCTTCCTGTGTTTTCGTGTTATCAGATGTTTCCAAGCAGGCAGTTTGGTCTTCCTCAGAGAGGGGTGGCTGCCCTCCTGTCAGTTAAGAGATCTCACAATGGGCGGCCAAGAAAGCAAATAGAATAATGGGAATCATAAAGAAAGGAATGGAGAATAAAACCAAGGATATTATAATGCCTCTGTATCGTTTCATGGTGCAACCACACCTTGAATACTGTGTGCAATTCTGGTCACCATATCTTAAAAAGGAAATAGCATAATTAGAAAAGGTACAGAGAAGAGTGACAAAAATGGTAAAGAGGATGGAAGGATATTCCTACGAGGAAAGTCTTAAAAGGTTAGGGCTCTTCAACTTGGAAAAGAGACAGCTGAGGGGAGATATGATAGAGGTCTATAAATGAATGAATGAAGTGGAGCACGTAAATGTAGATTGGTTGTTTACTCCTTCTAAAAATAGAAAGATAGTGGACACATAATGAAGCTATAATGTATGTGTATGTTTATTAAAATATAGCACATTTAAGACTAATCAGAGAAAATATTTTTTCACTGAACGTGTAACCAAACTCTGGAAGTCGTTAGAGGACATAGTAAAAGCTCTTAGGGGCATGTTTACTAAACTCCGAAATTGTGCGGGGCCCCGTTAGTGTGCCTGTGCCATATAAGGAGTGGGCGGTTCAGGCAGAAAAAAGAAAAAAAAACGGGAGAAAGCGACCGTACTTGTGCGCATCGCGCAACTGTGCGGGGTCCGTATTAGCGCATGGGAAGGCTAAGTGTCGCCCTGCTGGGCACACAAATGAACAGAGCCGTAGTACAACAGTGAAGACACTGAGCAATGGTGCAGGGGCCATGGGTTTGAACCCCCACTGGGCGCAATGAACAAGGCTGGCTCAGGCAGTACCTATTATGGGGAGGATTGTTTTAGGAGGGAGCTTAATTTTGTGCGGCAGAAGGCGGCGCGCCGATGTGCAAGCACAGGAACAGAGCCACAGCACAATGCCTTTCTGTTTCTTGAGAAGAGCAGATTGCCTTTCTGTTTCTTGAGAAGAGCAGTGTTTACCAGGGCTCTTCCAAAAAGGTGATTTTTGCTGAATTTGCTGCTAAATTGTGAGTTTTGTCTGTTTGTCTCCACATATTTATCTATCTATTTGCCCTTCTGGGTGGGTTCCCTTACCTACTCCCTTGCTGTGTGCCCACTGTTCAGGAACAGCCTCCATTGCTGTAGAGTTTTAAACTATCTTTCTCTTAGTCTACCTGAGTGACTGCCCCTCCCCCCTGCTGAGGCATTGTTGTAGACCTCCATTTACTGCTGTGAATGTGGGTTTGCTCAGATTGCCTTTCTGTTTCTTGAAAAGAGCAGTGCTTACCAGGGCTCTCCCAAAAAGGTGATTTTTGCTGAATTTGCTGCTAAATTGTGAGTTTTGTCTGTTTGTCTCCACATATTTATCTATCTATTTGCCCTTCTGGGTGGGTTCCCTTACCTACTCCCTTGCTGTGTGCCCACTGTTCAGGAACAGCCTCCATTGCTGTAGAGTTTTAAACTATCTTTCTCTTAGTCTACCTGAGTGACTGCCCCTCCCCCCTGCTGAGGCATTGTTGTAGACCTCCATTTGCTGTTGTGCATGTGGGTTTGCTCAGATTGCCTTTCTGTTTCTTGAGAAGAGCAGTGCTTACCAGGGCTCTCCCAAAAAGGTGATTTTTGCTGAATTTGCTGCTAAATTGTGAGTTTTGTCTGTTTGTCTCCACATATTTATCTATCTATTTGCCCTTCTGGGTGGGTTCCCTTACCTACTCCCTTGCTGTGTGCCCACTGTTCAGGAACAGCCTCCATTGCTGTAGAGGTTTAAGCTATCTTTCTCTTAGTCTACCTGAGTGACTGACCCTCCCCCCTGCTGAGGCATTGTTGTAGACCTCCATTTGCTGTTGTGCATGTGGGTTTGCTCAGATTTCCTTTCTGTTTCTTGAGAAGAGCAGTGCTTACCAGGGCTCTCCCAAAAAGGTGAATTTTGCTGAATTTGCTGCTAAATTGTGAGTTTTGTCTGTTTGTCTCCACATATTTATCTATCTATTTGCCCTTCTGGGTGGGTTCCCTTACCTACTCCCTTGCTGTGTGCCCACTGTTCAGGAACAGCCTACTGGCCAGAGACACTTAGGTTCCCGCCCACCCTACCCCTTACCCCACCCACCCCAGGGGCTACATTGCCTATATAGTGGTCACATACGTGCCACCTGTTGTTCCTAACTTGGGTAACGCCCACATCTTCAACTTTTCTTATTATTCTTCCTCTTCTGGGACTGCTTAATCAACATGTCGTGTATTCAGTGCAATAACTGTGGTACTTTCATTCAAAGAAGAATCATTTGGAGCCTAAGAGCTTGTCCTATATGCCTAAAGTCAGCTGCCATGCATGAAGAACTGACTCTACTAAGGAAAGACCTAGCAGCCATGCATAAAGAAGTGTCTCTACTGAGGGAGGAACTGGCTGCAATGAAGCACACCTCTTCTAAGATACAAACTGAACAAAGTCCACCACCGCTCCCACAAAGAATCAAACACCCCAGGAACAAATGGATCACAGTGGGTTCCGGAAGATTGCGACCTGTAATGCAGAGACATCCTACACATCAAGAGATATCCCTGCAAAATGCCTTCTCTGCCTTGGCTAATGAGGATGCCCAACCCAAAGAAACTGAAGGGCCCTTAAATGAGTCAGACAATGCCCAATCTCCTGCTAAAGCACCAAATATGAAGAAAACCTCACCAAACAGAAAACTATTACTACTTGGAGATTCCATCATCAGAGGCACCAACTTGGGAACACAGTTCAAAGGAGAGAAGATAGTCATTTGCCTACCAGGCTCTTCAGCCAGCAGGAATACAAACCAAGTTGTTGAAATACTTAGCGCAAAAAGTGAGCACTCCAAACCAGATGTTATTATCCACTTGGGCACAAATGACCTGGCTAGAAACAGTGCCTCTACAGCCCAAAAGGACTTCCAATCTCTGTGAGAGAAACTCAAGCCCATTGTTAACACTGTTGCATTCTCAGAAGTTCTACCTGTTCTTGGTAAGGGGACAAAAAGGCTGCATCGCATTAACAACTTTAATACATGGCTCCAGACCTGGTGCAAACAAGAAGGATTCAGATTTATTGGCAACTGGGGCAACAGATGGACCAACAAGAGACTATACTGTGCTGATGGACTACATCTCTCTGTCGCAGGAAAAGTAGCCTAAGTGAAAAATTCAGGCAGTATGTGGATATGCATTTAAACTAGGAAAAGGGGGTGACGGATGTGGAAGGTCAACATCTGCATGCCACCCCCTGCAAAAGCAGAACATCATCAGAAACAGCCACACTCTTAAATCACACATCAAAAACAAGTGGGAAGAAGTGGGCAGAATAAAATCAATGCAAAATACACACAAGCCAGGTAAATGCTGGAAAGCAATGAGCACAAATGCTCGAAGCTTAGCCAAAAAAATTCCAGACCTGGAAGCCCTAATGGTGGAAACGGATTTGGACATCGTGGCCGTTACGGAAACATGGTTTAATGAATCACATGATTGGGATATAGCCATAGCTGGCTATAATCTATTCAGAAGAGACAGAGAAAATGGAAAAGGAGGAGGAGTAGCCTTGTATGTCAAAAGCAGTATTAAAGCTACTGAAATGCAGGGAACATGGGGAAAAGAAGAAGCGCTCTGGATTGCGTTGGAAAGAAGAGATGGCACTGTCATCCATATTGCTGTAGTCTACAGACCTCCGACTCAAATTGAAGAGAGAGATAACGAATTGATTATAGATATTGCCAAGATAGCAACAAAGGGGGAAGCGATCATATTAGGTGACTTTAATCTACCTGATGTGGATTGGATTACTCCTTCTGCACATCTGGAAAGAAGCAAAAAAATTGTGGATGCTCTCCAAGATGCATTACTTAGACAACTGGTGATGGAACCAACCAGGGAAAGCTCAACGCTGGATGTAGTGCTTACCAACAGTGATAACGTGTCGAATGTCTGTGTGAGTGCCCCTGTGAGCAACAGCGACCATCACACGGTGTGGTTTGAGATAAAAGCCATGGTACAGGCCAATCATAGCAAGCTCAAAGTCCTAAACTTCAAAAACACTGACTTCAATAAAATGGCCGAGTACTTAAAGGAGGAGATGACGGGGTGGAAGGAGATAAGGGAAGCGGAATTGCAATGGACCAAACTAAAGGCAGCAATAAAAGGGGCAACAGATAAATATGTAAGAAAAATAAATAAAAACAAGAGGAGAAGGAAACCTATTTGGTTTTCCAAAGAGGTGGCTGCGCAAATAAAGGCAAAAAAACACAGCTTTCGCAAAATTCAAAAGCTTGCAAACAGAAGAACACAGAAATGAATACAGGATCCAACTCAAAGAGTCTAAAAGAGTAATAAGGATAGCAAAATCAAAGGCAGAAGAAAAGATGGCTAAAGATGTTAAGTGTGGCAACAAAACTTTCTTCAGGTATATTCAGGAAAGGAAGAAGATCAGAGTTGGAATAGCAGGACTCAGAAGTACTGGGAAAGGACTCGTGGAAAGTGACACTGAAAAAGCGAAATTGCTAAACAAATACTTCTGCTCTGTTTTTACTAAAGAAGATCCTGGAGATGGACCAGCTGTGACTCCCAAATATAAAAATAGGACTGAAGTAGATACCACACCATTCACAGAAGATGAGGTGTTAGAACAACTTGCTAAACTGAAAGTGGACAAAGCCATGGGACCGGATGGGATACATCCCAGGATACTGAAAGAGCTCAGAGAGGTTCTTGCAGGACCATTAAAGGATGTCTTCAACACATCCTTGGAAACAGGAGTGGTTCCTCAGGACTGGAGAATGGCTAATGTTGTACCTCTACACAAAAGTGGTGACAGGGAAGAAGTGTCAAATTACAGGCCCGTGAGCCTTACCTCGGTGGCAGGAAAAGTAATGGAGGCACTCCTGAAAGAGCGAATAGTGAACTTTCTCAAAACCAACAGGTTGCAAGATCCAAGGCAACATGGTTTTACCGAAGGACGGTCTTGCCAAACAAATCTGATTGAGTTCTTTGATTGGGTGACCAAGGAACTAGATCTGGGGCATGCAATGGATGTCATCTATCTGGATTTCAGCAAAGCCTTTGATACTGTTCCTCATAGGAGGCTTGTCAATAAACTCAGTAGCTTGGGGATGGGTCCCAAGATAGTAAACTGGATTAGAAATTGGTTGACTGACAGACAACAGAGGGTGATGGTACATGGAGCTCCCTCGGATGAGAGGAAGGTGATTAGCGGGGTGCCTCAGGGGTCGGTCCTGGGCCCGGCACTGTTCAATATATTTGTGAGTGATATTGCTGAAGGACTGAATGGAAAAGTCTGTCTTTTTGCAGATGACACAAAAATTTGCAACAGAGTGGACTCCCCCGAGGGAGTGGATAACATGAGGAAAGATCTACAAAAGCTGGAAAACTGGTCTAATGCTTGGCAACTACGATTTAATGTGAAAAAGTGCAGTGTCATGCACTTGGGTAGCAGAAATCCTAGGGAAAAGTACACAATAGGGGGTGAGAGGTTGGTATGCACGGTTCAGGAGAAAGACCTTGGTGTGATTATCTCTGATGATCTCAAGGTGGCAAAACAGTGCGACAAGGCGGTGGCAAAAGCCAGGAGGATGTTGGGCTGCATACAAAGAGGGATTACCAGCAGAAAGGAAGGGGTACTTATGCCACTGTACAAGTCACTGGTAAGGCCTCACTTGGAATACTGTGTTCAGTTTTGGAGGCCATATCTTGCAAAAGATGTAAAAAGACTGGAAACTGTTCAGAGAAAGGCGACCAAAATGATTTGGAGCCTGCATCAGAAGCCTTATGAGAAGAGACTTGAAGACCTAAATATGTACACTTTGGAGGAGAGGAGGGACAGGGGAGATATGATTCAGACCTTTAAATACTTAAAGAGAAATGATGAACAAACAAACCTCTTCCAAAGACGGGGAAGCTGTAAAACTAGAGGGCATAACATGAAGCTGCAAGGTGGTAAATTGAAAGGCAATGTCAGGAAATATTTCTTCACTGAAAGGGTGGTGGATGCTTGGAATGCCCTCCCGATGGAAGTGGTGAGGGCAAACACGGTGATGGAATTCAAAACGGCATGGGATAAACACAGTGGATCCCTTTACAGCAACAGGATAAAAGCAAAACAAACGGTACCATCTAACTTCTGAACTATCTAGCGTCTGAACAAATAAGGGTGTCCTACATGGAGTGGTGGGTTCACCCCTAAACAGAAACAAAAACATGGGGAGGGGTGGCCTGCACAGAGCGACAGGTGCACCTACTCTTGCCATCTTGCTGGGCAGACTAGATGGACCATGCTGGTCTTTATCTGCCGTCACTTACTATGTTACTATGTTACTATGGTGAAGACACTGACCAATAGTGCAGGGAGCAGGGGTTCAATCCCCCACAGTGCTCAGGCTCACTGAAGCAGTATTTTAGGGGGCATGGAATGAATGGTCAGCATAAGGCGGTGCGCTGATGGGCATAAGGCGGCGCGCTAATGTTTTAGGAGGCACTGTAATAGTGGCCGGCAGAAGTGGCACGCTGATAGAGACACACAGGAACAAAGCCACAGCACAATGGTTATGACACTGACCAATGGTGCAGGGGCCAGGGGTTCAATCCCCCAAGGTGCCCAATGAAGAAGGCTCACAGAGGCATTATGTATTATGGGGATGAGTGCTGTAGGGGGCAGGTTAGTTTTTTTATCTCAGTTAACACTACTAGCAAACGCACTCACAAAGCGTGTTAACATAAGGCGGCCCATAAGGAACATGTTAACGTTCACTGTCCGCCAAGGCACCCTAGAATATATGTTGCGGTACAGGGTAATGTATAGTGCACCTTATATGGACGGCAACCATAAGGTGCCCTATAGGGTGCCCTATAAAGCACTCTCAGAGGCACCTTATGGGTACAGTACGCTGAGGGTGTTTTTGCTGGCAACAACATATGTACATGACAGTTAGAAAAAACATTGGACAACCCTCTAAAAGGACCCCACTGTGGGTTTGAACCCATGACCTCTGGCTTCACAGGCAGTGATGTAACCATTGGGCTATAGCTCTATAGCTGCTAGCAAGCCCCTGGCTGGCTGCAGAGAGCAGTCACGTCACCACACAGACAGTCTTCTGTGGGAATCAGGATAGGGTTAGGCAGGCATGCAAATCAGCTGTCCACAGATGAATACAAGAATGCACCCCAACAGCTCCCCGACCTGGTAGGGGGAAGTGTCCGTGTGCACCCACACAGCACCTCGGCCTGGTAAGGGGTACTGACCGGGTGTTTTACTGGCACAGAGTAGCTACACACCGTCACATTGTGCGGGTACTGTGCTCACCCTGAGGGTGCGATGAGGCGCCCAGGACCAGGTCCACAACACCTGCCATGGCTGAAAGAGGCCATGTCGGAGTTCCAAAGCAGTAGTAATCTGAGAGATAGGTAGGTCCTGTAGAAACACCCTGGATTTCTCTGCCTGTGTCAGTCAGTGGGACCCCCTAGGTGGGATATGCACCACCATTCCCCCTTAGGCTGCGGGTGAAAAACAGGGTCCCCTGTCAACAGATCCACATTCTACCACCCTCCAATGGTGGCAGTAGAGTGGACCATCAACCCCTATCCTGCTGGGGAACAGACACCCTACAGGGCATCCAAAGCAGCCCTATACACATCCATAACACAATATCAGACAGACATTAGGCCAGGATATACTAAGCTGCACCCCACCACTGTCTGATATTCTCCTGCAGCAGGCCTTCAGCCACTGCACCCTGCGAGGTGCTCCATCAAGACACATACCAGCTGAGAACAGTCTGCTAGTTAGTCCTGGTAGAAATGCATGCATCCTTAACTGGGATGGCAGCGCACACAAGCAGATAAGTCAGTGACTGGACCCCACAAGAAAACCCATACATATCACATGAGAGAAATACCATATAGCACTATGGGGGTGCCTAGCCATGCTGGCGTCACTGCACAGTCAGGGTGGAGTGTACCCCCAGCAGCACATACAGAGGTCACCCTGTCTGTGTAGGTGGTGTCCGGCCACTACAATGTCTCTGCCAGTGCCCTATGCCCTGTGCAGATGCATCCTGGCCAGCACACCCTGTCTGAGCTATACCCATGGTACCTTGCTGCTCATTATGCACATTGTCAGGCCAATACTGGCAACAGTGCTGGCAGTGTGGGCTGTGGAAGGTGTTTGCAGCCAACACACACTGTATAGACAGACACACACTCCCACACGTATGCCAGCATTGTGCCACTATAGAAGGGTTTATCAGCCTTGCCCACCACACCAGTCCTGGGCACGGTACAGGCATGGATATGCTACGCAGTACTGTTGGTGGTCACTCCCCAGGGTGGTAAACACTGTCAGAGACCAGACCTGAAGCACGCACCGCAGACATCAGACAGATTTTTATGTTGGAGATCAGAGAGCCAAATGTGCTTTAAGTAGGACAGTCTACCTGCAAGTACACATAGCAAACGTTTGAGAGCTGTCCACCGCATACCCAGGTGTAGGGTGGCATTGCTAAGGTATGCAGGTGCTAGTATTGGGAGATGCATGCAGGGCCCAATGTCCTGCCTCTCCAGGAAGCATTGGCCAATGGGGCCTGTGGGTGTGGGTATGTTCGCCTCTGTTGGATGTTGCTTTACGGCAGAGTTTCCCAACTCCAGTCCTGGTGTGCCTACCACTGTTCGGGTTTCCCTGCTGTCCCTCATGGGTATGCATGAGCTACATCTACATGCCATAGGGGTGGTGCATAGATATGCAGCACAGGCATTTGTATTAGCGGCAGCAAGGAGCCTGAATGGTGTGTGGTCCTCCAGGACTGCATTTGGGAGACTCTGCTCTAAGTAATGCCCCTGTTCATGGTGTCTGTGATCGGTGTGCGAAAAGATAGGCGTAATACCAATGCGTATGTCCCCAGCAATCCTGGTTTGTCCGTACTATCACGGTTTAGTTGTGTTAAAAATATGTGGACAGGATTGGCAGTAGTCCCAGCTGGGCTTTGAACCTTTGACCTTCTGTTGTTGCACACACTGTCTGGGTGCACTGCACCACCGTGTTGCCACAGATTGACTGGATTACCTGGGAAGTCCATGACTTTACATCCGACAGGGCCTGTCTGTTGCAGTGGACAGTGCCAGCCTGCACATGGATAGGCCACTGTCTTCGGTGGCTAGCAGCCACTGCCCCCCCACCACCTGTCCCCTTACGCCAACATGCTGACATGTCCTTATCTTGGTAAAAGCATATGGCCTGATTGAGTTGTGGCACTCCCGGACTGCATTTGGGGGACTTGGCTGTAGGTAATGCCCATTGTCATGGTGTGTGAGCGGTGTAGGGTAAAATATGGGTGTTTGCACCATGCTTCTGTACTCTGCAATAAAGGGGTGTCTTTACTAACTCTGTTTAGTGGTGGGTAAAATGTGGGGACTGGGCTGATAGGTACCACAGCTGGGATTTGAACCTGTGCTTCTTTGGTCCTATGGGTACTGGCTGTGTCCACTACACCACACTGTGGCCACAGAGACAGTGCAGTCCCTGGAGATAGGCAACCTGACCAAAAGAGTAGGGAGCCCTGCTCTGCACATTTTTACTGTGGGCTCATTCACCGTGTCTGGCGACAAAAGTGCAAATAAAACCTGCAACTGAACGCGAAAAACGGGGGTAAAAAATATAACCAAGCTGGCCAACAGTGATATTAATGGGCACACATAAAAAACACACCCAGGAAAGCTCCACACAAAGGAAATGATATTTGGAAGGGTCTCCGCTCCGTAGACCCTTCCAAAATTCATTTCTTTTTTTGTAGCTTTCCTGGGTGTGTTTTTTAGTTTTGCCCATTGCTAGCACTATTGCCCAGCTGGATTATAATTTTTAAACATTTTTGTTGTGGTCATTTTGGGTTTTATATGCACTTTTGTTCTGTGCACATGTATCACACTGCTCACATTTTGTAGGTTTCCCCGGTTTTGCTGTACATTGCTGACGGAAATGGTTTCTCTTCCCTTTAAATGCCCTCTACCGCGAGTGTTTCACTCGCGCTATTTTTAACTTGTAAATTCGGCCCGATACTGTGCGGGGAGCCTCTCCCCTCCCCTTCCCCGCCCATTAACCCCGTCTCTCTGCCCCTCGGGTCCCTTCCTCCGCCCTCCGTAAGCCTTTCCACGCCTCTATCGGACATTTGCGGGCCCGTACTTGTGCGGGGCCCGTTAGTGTGTCGCGCACATGCGCGGGGGTTCATCGCACGTGTGCGGGGCGCTTAAGAGCACTTAAGTGCTGCTTTTAGTGCGTTATTGTGCGGCACGCAATTGTGCAGTTTTTAGTAAACATGCCCCTTAGTGTAGCTGGGTTTAAAAGAGGTTTGGACAAGTTTCTGAAGTAAAAGTCCATAAACCATTATTAAAGAGGACCTGGGAAATCCACTGCTTACCCATGGGGCTAAGCAGCATGGAATCTGTGTACCTTTTGGGAACCTGCCAGGTACTTGTGACCTGGATTGGCCACTGTTGGAAACAGGATACTGGGCTTGATGAATCTTGGTCTGACCCAGTATGGCATATTGTATGATCTCATTAGATCCTTTGCACCAGGGTTCTTGATTTGGTTGGACTTCTTCCCAGTGGTGCTCTAGGAACGGGACTCTGGTTGTTTTCAAGCTATCATTTCCTAGGTCTCCCTTCTCTCTCTTCAGAGGTAGCACATTATAGGATGCAAGTTTCTTTCCTCCTGATGGCATTTCCAGAACTGCAACACAGTCATGATCATCTGTGTTCTGGAAGAACTATGGTCTTGGGAGCTCCTCAGGATGCTTGTAGCTTGAATCATAGGTTGACAGTGTTAGGTGCTGCCCAGTGCTTTGTTGCATCCCAGTTGTTCTGGACTGGACTGGTAAGACAAACCTTTGTTATGCTTATTTATTTACTGCCTTTCATGATATCAAGGTGTTTTACATTGAACAAACTGAAATTACATTGAACAGGGCATTATAACTTGGAGATAACTATTTTACAGGGAACATGGGCAATGGAGGGTTAGGTGGCTTGCCCAAGACCACAAGGAGCACCTGTGGGACTAGAAACCCCAGTCCTTCCGGCCCAAGGTTGCTGTCCTCCAGTGGGATTTGAACCCCCCCAACCTTCTGGCCTGAGGTACCTTGCCCCAACCACTAGACCACCCCTCCCTCCCTCCCTCCCAATGTAAACCACTTTGATAAAATTCAAAAGCGGTAAATAAAAGATGTCAAATAAATAAATGAATAATTAGCAGGTAGTGCCTAGGAGTCCAAAAGCACTTTACAACATGCTTTTGGACTCCTAGGCAGAAGGATCTATACTGGGGATTTCTTAGCAGTTAATATTCTAGTAGAAAGAGTCTCACTACGGAAAAGACAAGAAAAAATATACTACTAAATTTATCAGAAAAATGACTTTTAGAGTTGGGCATTTGCTGTTAGATAGCCTTCCACAAGAAAATAGAAAAATAGATCTCAGGAAATAATTGTTTCTATCTTAAAAGCACATGGTTGTCAATGCCGACTGTGTGGAAGGCAAATGGAACATTAATAAATGTTTCCCAATTTCGTGATTTTTCTTTAGCTTTATTTAGAGGGATTTTAGCACAACATTATAGTCCCTGAGTAAAACATTCATATTGCCCATTTTTCCATTATACAGATTCAATAATAAAACTTACAGGTACTAATCCCCTCACCCCCTCAGTGAGCGAACCTAATTTCAAGATTTTATCTACCACGTTAATGTGCAATCCAACTAAAAGAGCCATCCTGCCTGGTAATTATGTAAGTGATGGCCCACAAAATGCCTTATCTCAGCCTACGTCCAGGAAATAAAAGTCCTTTCATTTACACACTCATTCCTGCTGTTTCCTTCCAAGGATAAATATCACAAATGCCCATTACTCAAGAGGTATAGTAAGTGACAGGAAACTCAGAACGAATGCCCTTTGGAAAAAAAAATCCTCTGAACATATCCTAGAGAATTCTACAGAGGGAAAACAGCTTTACAGAGCTTTATAGCTACCACTGAGCATACTCCAGGCTAAGTTTGTAGAGTTTTTATTTTTCTGTTTGGTGATCAAAGATTCATTAGTCTTTCCAACCTAATTGAAGTTCAAAATTAAATTGAATGGGATGAAACTTGGCATGCGGGGGAAAAACCAGTGACAAAGCACACTTAGGGGTATGTTTACTAAACCGCGCAATTTTGCGGGGCGCACTTGAGCATGCGCTAAGGTACCTTAGCGCACGCTAATAGTGCATTTTTGGTGCCCCACATGCGTGCGCTCCGGCCGTACACGTGCACGCCGCCCGCAAAAGTGCGCAGCGCCCGCAAAAGTGCGCGGCGCGCTGATGTGCGATAGAGGCGTGGAAAGGCATTGCGAGGGCGGAGGAAGGCTCCCGAGGGCTGGGGGGACGGGGTCAATGGGTGGAGAGTGGGCGTGGAGAGGCTCCCCGCACAGGAGCAGGGCTGAAAACCAACCTAAAAATTACCTTGAGTGAAAACCTCGCGTTAGAGCCGATTTAAAGGGAAGAGAAACCATTTCCGTCAGCAATGTACAGCAAAACCGGGGAAACCTGAAAAACGTGAGCAGTGTGATACATGTGCACAGAACAAAATAGCAAATATAAATTGAAAATGACCACAACAAATTCCAAATTAAATATAATTCAGCTGGGCAACAGTGATATTAATGGGCAACCATAGAAAACACTCCCAGGAAAGCTCCAAAAAAAAGAAATGATTTTTGGAAGGGTCTACGCTCCGTAGACTCTTTCAAAAGCACTGCATTTAAATGGAGCTTTCCTGGGAGTGTTTTTCAGGTTGCCCATTGATATCACAGTTGAGCAGCTTGGTTTTGGTTTTTCCCCCTTTTTTGGAGGGCATTCCTGAGGTTTATTTGCACCTTTGTCCCCATACAAGGTAAACGAGCCCACAGTAAAATTGAGCAGAGCAGGGTGTCTGACTCGTGCGGCCAGGTTTCCCATCTCTAGAGACTGCACTACTTCTGTGGCCACAGTGTGGTACAGCGGACACAGCCAGTGCCTGAAAGACCAGAGAATCACAGGTTCAAATCCCAGCTGGGGCTCCTGCCAACCCAGTCCCCATAGTCTTACCCACCACTAAACAGTGATAGTACAGACACTCCTGTATGGCAGAGAACATAAGCATGGTTCCAACACCTATGTTTTACCCTACAAAGCATAACAATGGGCATTACCTACAGCCGAGCCCCCAAAATTCAGTCCTGGAGTGCCACAACTCAATCAGGTCATATGCTTTTTCCCAGATAGGGACATGTCTGCATGTTGGCGGAAGGGTACAGGTGGTGGAGGGGGCAGTGGCCGCAAACCACAGCAGACAGTGGCCTAGGCCTGTGCAGACTGGCACCATCCACCGCAAGACAGGCTCTGTCGGATGTACAGTCATGGACTCCCCAGGGAACACAGCATATCTGTGGCAACACAGTGGTGCAGTGCACACAGACAGTGTGTGCAGGAACAGAAGGTCACAGGTTCAAAGCCCAGCTGGGGCTACTGCCAATCCAGTCCATGTATTTTCCCTACAACTAAACAGTGATAGTACAGACAAACCTTTATTGCTGAGAACATACGTATGGTTCATACGCCAATATTTTACCACACCAAACACAAACACCATAAACTGCCGCATTACCTAGAGCAGAGACTCCCAAATGCAGTCCTGGAGGGCCCAACACCATTCAGGATCCATGCTGCCTCTACTACAGATGCCTGTGCTGCATATCTATGCACCACCCCCATGGTATGCTGATGTAGCTCATGCATATTTATGAGGGACAGCATGAAAACCCGAACAGTGGTTGGAACACCAGGACTGGAGTTGGGACACTCTGCCGTAAAGCAGCAGCCAACAGGGCCAGACACACCCACACACACACCCACAGGCCCCATTGGCCAATGCCTCGTGGAGAGGCAGGACATTGTGCCCTGCCTGTATCTCCCAATACTAGCAGTTGCATACCTTAGCAATGCCACCCTATACCTGGGTATATGGTACACAGCTACCAAACATTGCCCATGATAACTGGCAGATATCAATTCCTACGTTAAGCACATGTTGCTCATTGATCTCCACCATAACAATCATTGTGATGTCTGTGGTGTGCGCTGCAGGTCTGATCTCTGACAGTGTTTACCACCCTGGGGAGTGACCCCCAACAGTAGTGCGTACCATATCCATGCCTGTACTGTGCCCAGGACTGGTGTGGTGGGTATGGCTGCTGGACTCCTCTATAGTAGCACAATGCTGGCATAGGTGTGGGGATGGCTGTCTGCCTATCCAGTGTGTGGTGGCTGCAAACACCTTCCACAGCCCACACTGCCAGCAATGTTGCCAGTATTGGGCTGCCAATGTGCATAAGGAGGAGCAAGGTACCATGGGTATAGGCCGGACAGGGTGGCCTGGCCAGGGTGCATCTGCACAGGGCATAGGGCACTGACTGGGACATTTTAGTGCCCGGCCACCACCTACACAGACAGGGTGACCTCAGTATGTCCTGCTGGAAGATCACTCTCACCCTGACTGTGCAGTGACCACAGCATGGCTAGGCACCCCCATAGTGCTATATGGTATTTCTCTCATGTGATTGATATGGGTTTCTTTTTGGGGCCCAGTCACTGATTTAGCTGCTTGTTGTGTATGCTGACATCCCAGTTCTGGGTGCATGCATCTCCACTGGGAGCATGCACTGTGGACTAACTAGCATGCTGTTTGCAGCTGGTATGTGTCTTGATGGAGCAGCTTGTGGGGTGCAGTGACTGATGACTTGCTGCAGGAGAATATTAGATAGTGGTAGGGTGCAGCTTAGCATATCCAGGCCTAATGTCTGTCTGCTATTGTGTTATGGATGTGTACAGTGCTGCATTGACTGCCCTGTGGGGTGTCTGTTCCTCAGCAGGACTGGGGTTGATGGTACCCTCTACTGCCACCTTTGCAGGGAGGTGGAATGTGGATCTATTGATGGGAGGCCCTGTTTGCCACGCTCAGCCCTGGAGGAGGGGGGGGTGGTGGTGGTGGTGGTGGTGCATGGCCAACCTAGGGGTCCATGGGGGCTACACCTGACTGAAACAGACAGAGATATCCAAGGTGTTTGTGCAAAAACTAACTAACTCACACATTAACACTGCTTTGGACCTCCAGCATGGCCTCTTTCAGCCATGGAGGGTGTTGTGGACCTGGTCCTGGGCGCCTCATTGCACCTTCAGGGTGAGCACAGTACCCGCACAATGTGGCGGTGTGTAGCTACTCTGTG
Organism: Ichthyophis bannanicus; assembly: GCA_033557465.1. Taxonomy (NCBI): domain Eukaryota; kingdom Metazoa; phylum Chordata; class Amphibia; order Gymnophiona; family Ichthyophiidae; genus Ichthyophis; species Ichthyophis bannanicus. Next base: position 73,589,630 of record CM066032.1, read on the forward strand.
CCAGTAAAGCACACGGTCAGTACCCCCTACCAGGCCGAGGTGGTGTGTGGGTGCACATGGTCACTTCCCTCTACCGGTCCGAGGTGCTGTGGGGGTGCATTGCCCATCTTGTGTTAATCTGTGGACAGCTGATTTGCATGTGCAGTGCATCATGGGTATGGGTAGGCTAACCCTATCCTGGTGACCACAGCAGACTGTCTGTGTGGTGACGTGCATACTCTCTGCAGCCAGCCAGGGGCTTGCTAGCAGCTATAGAGCTGTAGCCCAATGGTTACTGTACTGCCTCTGGAGCCAGAGGTCATGGGTTCAAACCCACAGTGGGGTTATTTGATAGGGTTGTCCAACACATTATCTTTTTTTAATGCACATATTTTGATGGCAGCAAAAACACCCTCAGCATACTGTACCCATAAGGTGCCTCTGAGGGTGCTTTATAGGGCGCCCTATAAGGCACCTTATGGTTCCCGTCCACATAAGGTGCACTATACATTCCCTATAGGGGACATTTTAGGGTGCTGTGGCGGACAGTGCAGTTTATAATGTGCCCTATGGAGTGCCTTATAGGGTGCCTTATTCGGCACCTTCAATTACGGCACGTGAGGGCGTGTTTGCTGGCAGCAATTAATAACATAAATATAAAGTGCTGCAGGACAAAATATGTACAATGCAAAGCTGATGCCACAGCCAGCCTTACGTATTAGGCACACTGGGGAGCAAACCCATGACCCCTGTATCAGCAGTCAGTACCGTAACCATTGTGCTCCACTGCTGCTCCTCCTTGCCTGTCAGCGCACCTATGTATGCTTTTCATTCCTTAAACTGCACAGTGCTGCCATAAAAACCAGTACACTGACCTTGCGGTACCTCATACGGTACCCTCTAAAGCACCCTATAAGCAACATTCTAGGGTGCCTTGGCTGACAGTGCACTTTAAAATGTGCCTTATAGGGCACCTGATGTTAACATGCTTTGGGAGTGCGTTTGCTAGTTGTGGCAATTAAAATATGACTAAAATGCCTCCTAAAGCAATCTACCCTATAATATGTTATGTCTCAGCCAACTTTGCTCATTGGGCACTTTGGGGGTTTGAACCCCTGATCCCTTCACCATTGATCAGTGTCTTAACCATTGTGCTGTGTTTCTGCTCTTCTGCTTGCCCATCAGCGTGCCACATATGCCTCCCGCGCAGCCATCTGATGCGCTAAGGTGTGGGGCGTACAAGGCGCCACGCACCTTTGCGCATATTTAAATTCCGGCTTTTCTTTTTCAGGATGAACCGCCCACTCCTTATATGGCACCCGCACTCTACCGCGGCCCGCACTTTACCGGGGTTTTAGTAAACATGCCCCTTAGTTTGAAAATGGGTCAGATCAGATTCAGAATTACATAGAAATAACACCCCCCCCTCTTAAAAAAATGACCTAAAAGTATTTCTATGGCAGAAGGAGTTACATCTTCCGTAGCATAGTGACTTACACACAGTGAAAGAGCACTTCTCCTTTCAAACTATCCCTCTCCTCGAATCTCCCCAAACTTCAAAGTGGCCTCACCCCCAAAAACTACCCTTTGCAATTGGCCACTCCAAAAATGCCATAAAAATACTCCCTCACAACTCCACCATGACTCCGCAAGCTATCCCTGTTTCCACAACTTCTCAGTCACCCGGCAAAATCTACCCCCACCCTGTAAAATGTCACCACCAACAAAAACTACCTCTGCAACTGCCCCATCACCCCACAAACTGCCCCAATCCCCAAAACTACCCCCTCTGCAAATGAGCCATCACATGGCAAAATAATCCACCTACAAAAACTACCCTCTAAAACTGCCACAACTCTACCCCCTGCCCACCATCCTGCAAACTATCCACCCCAAAATCTAACCTCCCCACAACTGCTCTACTACCATGCAAAATTCCCCAATGTTAAAATCTACCCCTGCTACTGCCCTGCCACCAAAAGATACCCCCTGCACCAGACACACACAAGGACAAATGTAAACACACCACACGTACACATGGCTTACAAATAATTCCCTAACTGTGATGTACTGCATTCTAAGTTTTTCAGATACATATTGGTCCCGATTCTGAAGGGGTAACATCCTGCCCGCCCGGACGTCCAGGATCTGGATGGGCCGGTCTAATCCCCGATTCTGAGCCCGCGGGAGCTAGACGTTCCCGCGGGATCAGAATCAGGTCTGGACGGGCAGGCCGCCCCCGATTCTGTGCCGCTGGCCGTCCCTTCGTTTTCCCGCACAGGCCGCCCCCGATTCTGTGCCGCTGGCCGTCCCTTCGTTTCCCCGCACAGGCCGCCCCCGATTCTGTGCCGCTGGCCGTCCCTTCGTTTCCCCGCACAGGCCGGCCCCGGCTCCTGCAAGGAGCCGCAGTGCCATGGCGTCCTTTTGCAATGAACCAGACAGCATCCCAGAGAAAGAGGAAATAGAAATGTCTTTCCTGCTGTACTGTACAAAATCCAAAAGATATCAGAGATTCAATTTTCCAGAAACAGAGACAGAAAAGCAAAGACCTCCCACAAAAGAATGAGCAGAAAAGTAATTTGTATAATCCTGTGGAAAAAAGGGGGATGAATGCAACAGGATGAACACCCCATGAGCTGCTGGGAGCAGATGGAGTGCAGGGCATGAGGTTCCTCAACCCTGCAGTTGCAGAATACCTCATTTCAATTACACATAGAAGAAAGGCAGACCATAGTTAAACTCATATTATAGCTGTGCAGGCTAGAAATGGAATTAAGTCTCAAGAAACCACTCTATATACAGTGTATAACTTGAAAACTAGAAACAGAAATGCTTGTATGGTTTATTTAAAATCTGCTATACCGCCATTCAAATCAAATCAAAGCGCTTTACATATTAAAAATAGAAAAGCTGGAAAGGAAATCCATTATTGCAACAAGGAAAAGAGCCACAATCATACAGGATGGGAGAGAAAGATAGTTAGCATGAATATTAAGAAGAGAACGAGAAGGAGCATGAGGAATAAGAAGGGAGAAAATATATCATGGCAAACCAAAATGCAATGTTCTATGAACAGGCTTAAGGTTTTAAATTGCACATGCAAAGATACCGATAACCAGTGATGTTGGAGAAAAAGGGCAGTGAAATGATCATATTTTGATACTTGTACTAACAAACGAAGAGCAGTGTTCTGTTCAGTTTGCAACCTCCGAAGCTCAAACTAAGAAAGACCAGAATAAATGTCACAATAGTCAAGATGACTGATAAAGCTAAGATTAATTTAGTGAGCTGGGGAGATGAAGAATGAACGAATAGAACGAATTTGTCAAAGCACGTGGAAAGATTTTCTAACTACAGAGCTGATATGATCATGAAAAGTGAGATTGGAGTCTAGAATGACCCCAAGATATTTAAGAATGGTAGTTAAGGTGAGAGGAGTAGTATCCAGCAGCAGAACACAGGACGGAATGGGAGAAGAACCAGTGAACCAGATTGCCTCAGTTTTCTGTGGATTTAGTTTGAGTAAGTTGATGTTCAGCCAAGAGACTACCTGAGCTAAGCAATTATTGATGGGTAAGAGATCCGGTTGGATAGGGTGAGTATGCTAGAAGAGAAGGATATCGTCAGCGTAACAATACACTGTCATTCCAGCATCCTGGATTAGTGGGGCAAGTGGGGCAAGAAAGACATTAGACAGGAGCGGAGCCAGAACAGACCCCTGGGGAACTCCACAAGAGAGAAGATAGGTGTCTGAAACTGAAAGGAACAGTCAGTAAGAAAAGAATAAAACCAGTGTAAGACTGAGCCACGGAGACCAATATCGTGAAGATGAGTGCAGAGAAGAGCATGATCTTCTAAATCAAAGGCTAAGGAAAGGTCAAGGGAGATGGCTAAGGTAATACTACTTTAATTGAGGGAGTGATATATTTCGCTCAGTAGGGAAGCCAAAATAGTTTCAGTACTGTGAGACGGATGAAAACCGGATTGGGACGGATGAAGCATGCTGGTTTTGGTGAGATAATCAGTCAGTTGAGAAAAGACAAGCTTTTCAAGCATCTTAGAAAGGAAAGGAAGGTTAGAGATCGAGCGATAATTGAGAGTTAAAGTTTGATCCAGCAAGGGTTTCTTCAAAATAGGATGGATAATGGCCTTCTTCCAAAGGGACAGCATTACACCAGGAGCTAGACTATTATTAATATTTAGCAATGCAGGGGAGAGCAAGGCTAGTGAGAGCGAAGTCAACCATGAAGAGGGGAGAGGATCTAAAGGACACGTGGATTCTTGGATAACATGACTGCCTTGGTGAAGTCATGTAATGAAACAGGGGTGAGTGTGCCAACAGTGGACAAGAGAACTAGGGATCTCTGGAGATGTAGAGAGAAAACTAGGGTCAGCAAACTTATCCATAACTGGGAATACACAAGGAATAGGGAAGTTAGATAGGAGGTCACATTGAAGATCAATGACTTTTGAGCTAAAGTACAAGGCTAATTGCTCACCTGATGGAGTCAAAGAGGTGTTAGACAAGCAGATAGGTCAGAGGAGACTAGAGACTACAGGATACAGCTGTTTGGTACAATTTGAGGAAGACATTATGGAGTAGATTCCAGAATAGAATTTAGCGGTTTTGGATGTCCAATCTGGACGTCCAGACCTGCTAAATGCTTGGGCACCAATGCAGCCGACAGAGCTCCCCGCATGTATAGACAAGATGTGTGGGAAGCTCTGTTCATGGGCGGGAAGAGGCAGGCCAGAAGTGGAGTAAGGGCGGGCAGTGGTCAGGAAGCTGACCCTGTATGTACAGGGCCGATTCCGAGGTTGGCCCTGTACGTCTGGGGTCAGTCATTTGCATGGGGGGCTTATTCCACCTCGGAGGCTGGAGGACCCTGCTCAAACTGCCTGCAAGGGTATTGTCCTGACTCGGTAGGTAAACCGTTCTCAGGAGCATTCCCTGGCTGATCACATACAAGCAGAGGGCTACTGCCTCCTGGCAGAGGGTGTACAACCCTGTACTCCTTGCTTGTTCAGATAGAACATGACAACCTGGTTGTCCATCTGGAACAGTACCGGCTGGTGCTGTAGGCAATAGTGGAGGGCTTGGAGGTCCAGAAATATGATCCTGGGTTCAAAGAGATTGATCTGCTGTTGGTTTTCCACCCTGGATCAGGTACCCTGCATGTGGAGGCCTCCACAGTGAGCTCCCAAACCCAGCCAAGAGTTGTCCATGTTGAGGACCCGCTGGGGAATGGGGGTCTGGAAGGCATGCCTGCCTGTAGGTGTTGCATCACTTGCCACCAGTTGAGCGAGTCCTCCAGCAGGCAGGTCACATGGACTCTGTCCCTGAGGCGGTCGGTGGCCCATGTCCACTGGGATTGGAGATACTATTGGGTTGCCTTCATGTGGAGGCAGGTATAACATGCACGGTGCAACATGTACTGTGGATGCCATTTTGCTTAGTACGCAGAGCATGGAGCGAGCCGGACTAAACATTGGCCCTGTATGTTTGTGGCCAGAGCCTCGAGGTCACTCGCCCTGTCTAGGGGGAGGAAGGATTTGGCCTGGTGGGTATCCAGCTGCACCACTATGAACTCCAATCTTTGCATAGGAGTAAGGTGAGACTTGGGGCAGTTTACTACAAAGCCCAGGTGTTCCAGGACACTGATGGTGCGGCTGGTGGCCTGCTGTACCTTGGTGGCTGTTTCTCCTTTTATGAGCCAGGCGTCCAGATAGGGGAAGACAAAGGCCCCTTGGAGGCGGAGATAGGCAGCCACCACTGTCAGGCATTTGGTGAAAACCCTGGGTGCAGATACCAGCCGAAGGGTAGCAACCTGTACTGGTAGTGGTCACCCTCTACCACGAATCTTAGTTACTATCTTACTGGGATGGATGAGAATCCTTTAGATCCAAGGAGCACAGTCAGTCTCCCTGCTAGAGGTAGGGCAGCAATGTTCCAAGGAACTTCTCCCACACTAGGAACTTGTTCAGGTTCCGCAGGTCTAGGATGGGTTTGAGACCTCTGGTTCTTTTTGGCATGAGGAAGTACTGGGAGTAGAACTCCTTGCCCTTTTGGCAGTGGGGCACCAGTTCCACAGCCCTGTCCTCGAGTAGACCTGTGAATTCCTGCTGGAGAAGGGTCTGGTGAAGGGGCGTCCCGGAGAGCTCTCCTGGAAAGAAAGAGGGGGCATCTATTCTAGGTGAAGGAGGTAACCCTCCTTGACCACTTGGAGGGCCCAAGCATCGGTGGTGATGTTTGGCCACCGGTGGGTGAAGTGGACTAGGCATCCCCCTGTCAGCAGATGATCTCCTGAGGGTAGAGGGGCTATTCCCAAGGAGTCAAAAACTCCCCCCAGACGGGGCTGGAACCGGCATTGGGGCCTTGGGAATCCTCTGCTTGCAGGGGCCGCTGTGTGCCCCTTGGCTTGTTGCCCCTTCTGTGGAGTTCTGAAAGGCTGGTACTGCTGATAGCCTCAGTAGGCTGGTCCCTTCCTTGGGTGAGGACTGACTTCCTGCTTGTTCCCAGAGAATGATCTGACCACGGGAGAACTAGTGAGGAAAGTGAACTCAAAGGAGAGGGAAAGTTCTCAGAGGTAAATAAGTAAATCGAGGGTAGATCAACAAGGGTAGAAATAAGAAATCTGTCATAAAAAGTGACAGGATCATGTTACTAAGTATTGAAGTCACCTAAGATCAAGAGACAAGGGTAGTGGATAGTGAGTTTAGAGAGGGCAAGAAGCAGCTAGGCCGAAGAGGTAACTGAGGATGGACAATAGAAGAGTGCAATAAAGATTGGAGAATGAGAAGAAAGCCAGACCAGCTGGGATTCTGGGAAGTGGAGATGAGACCACAGTAATAGATAGAGAGGAATGATAGAGCAGCACAACTCCTCCTCCATGTCTAGAAAGATGAGGAACAGAAAGAGCAGAGTAGCTGGTCGGGAGGCAGTGGTCAAGAACAGAATCCTCATCAGCATGGAGCCAAGACTCAGTGCAACAGAGGAAGTCAAAAGAATGATAAAGGATAAGGTCAGAAATAAGACATGTCTTAGCGCTAAGTGATATGCAATTAAGCAGAACACCATGACAACTAGGAGTGGGGAAATATCATAAAGAAGAAGCAGGAGAGTTCATTAAAGAATCAGAAATGGGGCTACTCTAGGTAGCTGACGAAGAATGCACAGCTGAGAAACTGGCTCATACCGTAGAGTCACGTCCAACGAAAAGCAGGAAGCCACGTCAGAACAAGCACACAGTCAGAGAACGTGGTATAAAATCGAGGACAAAGATATAAATCAATAAATTTTAAATCAATAAATTTTATTAACAATGCCAACAAATATTGCCAACCTGACACAGGTCGTGTTTCGTTAGTACTTCTTCAGGGGTAAAGGCAACTAAAAACAGAAAAATCCAAATAAATAAATAAAGCAATAACATAAACACTTCACATCCATATTAAATAATCAACCAACAGTCAATACATTAATAAAACATTAAGAACATGCAAAAGTCTAAAACCAAATAAATATTGTATAATGAAACCAAAATGTTGGAACGCTACATAAGAACATTACTTCAAAAAGGCCACAAAAACTCAAATGTACATAAAAAGAAATAAAGGCCCTTATAAATAACTAAAAAAGCAAAAAATAAATATGCAAATACAATAGGGACAAAACCATATTAATAAAAACAAGTGAACACTATTTTAAACAAGTGTTCTCTTGATTTAATGATTTTATTGATTACTACAGCGAACAAAAAATCTGAACTTTTAAAAGGTGATTTAGATGGTAAGTTGGGCAAACTTAAAGAGTGTGATAAGAATTTTGGTAAAGTCCATGTGGATTATGAACAGAACATTCAACTTTTTAAAAAAGAAGTAAAAGATAAAAAGGTTGACAAGTTCAAGAGGGACGAGGATGATTATAGAGTAGGCTATGGGGCATGTTTACTAAAACCCGGGTAAAGTGCGGGCCGCGGTAGAGTGCGGGTGCCATATAAGGAGTGGGCGGTTCGTGCTGAGAAAGAAATCCCGGAATTTGCATATGCGCTAAGGTGCGCGGCGCCCATGTGCGCCCCGCACCTTAGCGCATGAGATAGCTGCGTGGGAGGCATAAGTGGTGCGCTGAAGGGCAAGAAAAAGAGCAGAGCCATAGCACAATGGTTAAGACACTGACCAACAGTGCAGGGCTCAAGGGTTCAATCCCCCACAATGCCCAATGAAGATGGTTAGCTGAGGCATTATTTTAGGAGCCAGTGTAATATTGGGCAGCAGAAGGCGGTGCGCTGATGGCCATAAGGTGGCGCACTAATGATTTTGGAGGCATGTCAATGTTGGCAGGCATATGGCGGTGTGCTGATATACAAGCACAGGAACAGAACCACAGCACAATGGCTAAGGCACTGACCAATGGTGCAGGAATCAAGGGTTCAATCCCCCACAGTGCCCAATGGCGATAGCTGGCTGAGGCATTATTTTAGGAGCCATATAAATGATGGGCGGCATAAGGCGGTGCGCTGATGGGCACAAGACGGTGCGCTAATGTTTTAGGAGGCCTTTTAATATTGAGCGGCATAAGGTGGCGCGCTGATGGGCAATCACAGAAACAGAACCACAGCACAATGGTTAAGACACTGACCAATACTGCAAGGATCAGTGGTTCAATCCCCCAAAGTGCCCAATGAACAAGGCTGGCTAAGGCATAAAATAGTATGGGGAAGATTGCTTTGGGAGGCATTTTATTCATATTTTAATTATCACTACTAGCAAACGCACTCTCAAAGCGTGTTAACATAAGGCGCCCTATAAGGCACATTTTAAAGTGCACTGTCAGCGAAGGCACCCTAGAATGTTGCCTATAGGGCGCTTTAGAGGGTGCCGTATGAGGTACCGCAAGGACAGTGTACTGTTTTTTATGGCAGCACTGTGCAGTTTAAGGAATGAAAAGCATAAGTAGGTGCGCTGACATGCAAGGAGGAGCAGCAGTGGAGCACAATGGTTAAGGCACTGACTGCTGATACAGGGGTCATGAGTTTGCTCCCCAGTGTGCCTAATATGTAAGGCTGGCTGTGGCATCAGCTTTGCATTGTACATATTTTGTCCTGCAGCACTTTATTTTTATGCTATTAATTGCTGCCAGCAAACACGCCCTCACATGCCGTAATTGAAGGTGCCGTATAAGGCACCCTATAAGGCACTCCATAGGGCACATTATAAATTGCACTGTCCGCCACAGCACCCTAAAATGTCCCCTATAGGGCACCCTATAGGTTGCGGCACAGGAGAATGTATAGTGCACCTTATATGGTCGGGAACCATAAGGTGCCCTATAGGGCGCCCTATAAAGCACTCTCAGAGACACCTTATGGGTACAGTAAGCTGAGGGTGTTTTTGCTGGCATCAAAATATGTACATTAAAAAAAGATAATGCATTGGACAATCCTATCACATAACCCCACTGTGGGCTCAAACCCATGACCTTTGGCTTCAGAGACAGTGAAGTAACCATTGGGTTACAGCTCTATAACTGCTAGCAAGGCCCTGACTGACTGCAGAGAGCATGCACGTCACCACACTGACAGTCTGCTGTGGTCACCAGGATAGGGTAGCCCACCCATACCCATGATGCACTGCACATGCAAATCAGTTGTCCACAGATGAACACAAGATGGGCAATGCACCCCCACAGCACCTCGGCCTGGTAGAGGGAAGTGACCATGTGCACCCACACACCACCTCTGCCTGGTAGGGGGTACTGACCATGTCTTTAACTGGCACAGAGTAGCTACACACCGTCACATTGTGCGGGTACTGTGCTCATCCTGAGGGTGCGGTGAGGCGCCCAGGACCAGGTCCACAACACCATCCATGGCTGAATGAGGCCATGCCAGAGGTCCAAAGTCAGTGTTAATGTGTGAGATAGGTAGTTTCTGCACAAACACCTTGGATATTTCTGTCAGTTTCAGTCAGGTGTAGCCCCCATGGACTCCCAAGTGGGCTGTGCACCACCACCCCCAGGGCTGAGAATGGCAAACTGGGTCCTCCATCAATCAAGCCACATTCTACCTCCCTGCAAAGGTGGCAGTAGAGGGGACCATCCACCAGGGTCCTGCTGAGAAACAGACACCCCACAGGGCAGTCAATGCAGCTCTATACACATCCCTAACACAATAGCAGACAGATATTAGGCCTGGATAAGGTGAGCTGCACCCTACCACTATCTGATATTCTCCAGCAGCAAGTCATCAGCCACTGCACCCTGCAAGCTGCTCCATCACAACACATACCTGCTGCAAACAGTGTGCTAGTTAGTCCACAGTGCATGTTCCCAGTGGAGATGCATCACCCAGAACTGGGATGTCAGCATACACAGCAAGCAGTTAAATCAGTGACTGGGTCCCAAAAGGAAACCCATATCTATCACATGAGAGAAATACTATATAGCACTATGGGGGTGCCTAGCCATGCTGTGGTCACTGCACAGTCAGGGTGAGAGTGATCTCTCAGCAGGACATACTGAGGTCACTCTGTCTGTGTAGGTGGTGGCCAGGCACTAATATGTCCCAGTCAGTGCCCTATGCCCTGTGCAAATGCACCCTGGCCAGGCCACCCTGTCCGGCCTATACCCATGGTACCTTGCTCCTCATTATGCACATTGGCAGCCCAATACTGGCAACATTGCTGGCAGTGTGGGCTGTGGAAGGTGTTTGCAGCCACCACACACTGGATAGGCAGACAGCCACCCCCACACCTATGCCAGCATTGTGCTACTATAGAGGAGTCCAGCAGCCATACCCATCACACCAGTCCTGGGCACAGTACAGGCATGGATATGGTACGCACTACTGTTGGGGGTCACTCCCCAGGGTGGTAAACACTGTCAGCGACCAGACCTGCAGCGCACACCGCAGACATCACAATGATTGTTATGGTAGAGATCAATGAGCAACATGTGCTTAACGTAGGAATTGATATCTGCCAGTTATCATGGGCAACGTTTGATAGCTGTGTACCATATACCCAGGTGTAGGGTGGCAGTGCTAAGGTATGCAACTGCTAGCATTGGGGGATACAGGCAGGGCCCAATGTCCTGCCGCTCTAGGAGGCATTGGCCAATGGGGCCTGGGGGGAGGGGGTGTCTGGCCCTGTTGGCTGCTGCTTTACGGCAGAGTGTCCCAACTCCAGTCCTGGTGTTCCAACCACGGTTCGGGTTTTCATGCTGTCCCTCATAAATATGCATGAGCTACATCAGCATACCATGGGGGTGGTGCATAGATATGCAGCACAGGTATCTTTAGTAGAGGCAGCATGGATCCTGAATGGCGTGGGGCCCTCCAGGACTGCATTTGGGGGACTCTGCTCTGGGTAATGCGGCTGTTTATGGTGTCTGTGTTTGGTGTGGTAAAATATAGGCGTGGAAACCATGCGTATGTTCTCAGCAAAAAAGGTTTCTCCTTACTATCACGGTTTAGTTGTAGGAAAAATATGTGGACTGGATTGGCAGTAGCCCCAGCTGGGCTTTGAACCTGTGATCTTCTGTTTCTGCACACACTGTCTGTGTGCACTGCACCACCGTGTTGCCACAGACATGCTGTGTGCCCTGGGGAGTCCATGACTGTACATCCGACAGAGCCTGTCTGTTGCGGTGGACGGTGCCAGCCTGCACAGGCCTAGGCCACTGTCTGCTGTGGTTTGCAGCCACTGCCCCCTCCACCACCTGTACCCTTCCGCCAACATGCAGACATGTCCCTATCTGGAAAAAAGCATATGACCTGATTGAGTTGTGGCACTCCAGGACTGAATTTGGGGGATTCGGCTGTCGGTAATGCCCATTGTTATGGTTTGTGTGCGGTGTAGGGTAAAATATTGGAACCATGCTTATGTTCTCTGCCATACAGGAGTGTCTGTACTATCACTGTTTAGTGGTGGGTAAAACTATGGGGATTGGGTTGGCAGGAGCCCCATCTGGGATTTGAACCTGTGACCCTCTGGTCCTACAGGCACTGGTTGTGTCTGCTGCACCACACTGTGGCCACAGAGATAGTGCAGTCTCTGGAGATAGGAAACCTGGCCGCACGAGTCAGACACCCTGCTCTGCACAATTTTACTGTGTGCTCGTTTACCTTGTATGGGGACAGGGGTGCACTTAAACCTCAAAAATGACCTCCAAAAAAAGGGAAACAAACCAAAGCCAAGCTGGGCAACAGTGATATCAATGGGCAACATGAAAAACACTCCCAGGAAAGCTCCATTAAAATGCAGTGATTTTTGAACGGGTCTACGGAGCGTAGACACTTCCAAAACTCATTTCTTTTTTTTGGAGCTTTCTTGGGAGTGTTTTATATGTTTGCCCATTAATATCACTGTTGCCCAGCTGGATTATAATTTATTTGGAATTTGTTGTGGTCATTTTCAATTTATATTTGCTATTTTGTTCTGTGCACATGTATCACACTGCTCACGTTTTTCAGGTTTCCCCGGTTTTGCTGTACATTGCTGACGGAAATGGTTTCTCTTCCCTTTAAATCGGCTCTAACGCGAGGGTTTCACTCGCGGTATTTTTAATGCCGAAATTCAGCCCCGCTCCTGTGCGGGGAGCCTCTCCCCTCCCACTCTCCACCCATTGACCCCGTCCCTCCGCCCCTCGGGGGCCTTCCTCCGCCCTCCGTAAGCCTTTCCCCGCCTCTATCGCACATCAGCGCCCCGCACACGTGCGCTGGCCCGTTAATGTGACGCGCACGTGTGCACGGCGCTTAAGAGCACTTAAGTGCTTCATTAGCATATGCTCTTGTGCACTGCGCACGTGTGCGCGGTTTAGTAAACATACCCCTATGTCTACCATTGGAGCAAGAAGGTTGATAATGACAGAATATGGTTTAAAAAGAGACCTTCTCCCTTTGATCAAAAAGATAGTGTTTTGCAAGAACCCAATCTTGATCTGTCTCCCGAACCTAAGAAAAAGAGGAGTAGGAGTGAGTCTGTTGAGGATTTTAACCCCTCAGCTTCCTTGTTTTCTACAAAGAAATCCCATCTGGGTAATGAACAAGATATTTGTCCCAAAAAACCTCCTTTTTTCAATATGGACAAGTTCTGGAAGGGGGGCGGTCGAGAACATTCTCGGGATCATTCACACAATCGTCAAGCAAATGTAAATCAGGACCAACATTACGGTCACCACCGAGACAAGTTCTACAATCGGTCCCTCCCCCTTGGGATCAAGAAAAAACACGAGGTCTCCCCCCCCCCCCGTATTTCAATCAGAACCGGCATTACAATCAGGACCGCGCTTACGGTCAGTACCCTTATCCACCTCCGAGGGGTTGCGGACGGGGACGAGGCAGAGGGACTTGGAACAGGGATTGGTCCAACGAGAGAAGGACATGACCCTCATTTCACATAATAATGTGATCAACATTTCCAATTACCAGCTTTCACAAGATGAAGAATCCTTACTTAATAAAGGCTTATCTTTTGTCACAATGAGGAGACCTGATCTATTTGAAATCAATCTAGATCTTTATAAATTATTTCGGAAGATTTGCATCAAACATCACTTTAGTACACAACAGGTTAGTGCTTCTGATATCTCTGTGATTAGTAAGACGTCTACCTGGATGCCGCCTTCACAAGCTGATCCACTTATAGTAGCCTTTGGAAAAATAGTACTACGGGAGGTGAGTCAGATTTGTATTGACTCCGCTCCATCATATAGTAATCTCTCTAGAGGAGAGAGGGATGCCATAATCTCCCTACAGAAGAATAATACAGTGATTATAAAACCTGCTGATAAGGGTGGGGCCGTAGTAGTCATGGATAAAAAACGATACATAGATGAAATAGAGAGACAACTCCAAGATCGTACTTTCTATCAATGTCTTTCAGGCGACCCCACCGAACGATTGAAAAGTAAAATTGACAATTTAGTACAAACAGCATTGGACATTGGATATATTACTAAAAAGGAGAAAGAATTTCTCATTGTCTCATTTATTTATTTATTTACATTCTCTTATATACCGCGCTATTCTGCATCAGTGCGGTTTACATTGAACAAACTGAAATTACATTGAACAGGGCATTAAAACTTGGAGATAACTATTTTACAGGGAACATCACCAGTTATCCCAACAATCTATATTCTTCCGAAAATTCATAAATCATTGACATCCCCTCCAGGTAGGCCGATCGTTTCTGCAATCGGTTCCTTGTTAGAACATATTTCCAAATTCTTGGATGTATTGTTGCGTCCTTTTGTGCTCTCCATGTAGTCCTATGTGAGAGACTCATCTCATGTTATTGAAATTTTGACGCAATTTCATGATATAGGGGTCTGTTTACTAAACATTCCTAATGTGCGGGGCCGTGGTAGTGTGCCTGTGCCATATAAGGAGTGGGCGGTTCAGGCAGAGAAAAGAAAAAAAACGGGGTAAGCGATCGCACATTTGCGCGGGGCACAATAGTGCGTGGGAAGGCTAAGTGGCGCCTGATGTGCACACACAAAGGAGCAGAGCCATAGTACAATGGTTAAAACACTGACTGTGGGTGCAGCTGCCATGGGTTCAATTCCCCATTGTGCACAACAAAAAGGGCTGGCTGAGGCATTAACTGTAATGGGTAAAAGTGCTTTAGGAGGCATATTAATTTTGGGCGGCATAAGGCGGTGCACTGTTAATTTTGGGCGGCATAAGGCGGTGCACTGTTAATCTCAGGCGGCATAAGGCGGTGCACTGTTAGGTTTGGGCGGCATAAGGCGGTGCGCAGATGCCCAAGCATAGGAACAGAGCCACAGCGCAATGGTTAAGACACTGACCAATGGTGCAGAGATCAGGGGTTCAATCCCCCACAGTGCCCAATGAAGAAGGCTCACTGAGGCAGTGTGTATTATGTGGATGAGTGCTGTAGGGGGCAAGCTATTTTTATTTCAGTTATCACTACTAGCAAACGCACTCACAAAGCGTGTTAACATAAGGCGGCCCCTAAGGCACATGTTAAAGTTCACTGTCCGCCAAGGCACCCTTGAATGTCCCCTATAGGGCACCATATATGTTGCGTCACAGGATAATGTATAGTGCACCTTATATGGACGGCAACCATAAGGTGCCCTATAGGGTGCCCTATAAAGCACCCTCAGAGGCACCTTATGGGTACAGTACACTGAGGGTGTGTTTGATGGCAGCAACATATGTACATTAAATCTAAAAAAAGCTTTGGACAACCCTATCAAAGAACCCCACTGTGGGCTCGAACCCATTACCGCTGGCTCCACAGGCAGTGAAGTAACCATTGGGCTACAGCTATATAGTTGCCAGCAAGCCCCTAGCTGGCTGCAGAGAGCCTGCATGTCACCACACAGACAGTCTGCTGTGGGAACCAGGATAGGGTTAGGCCACCCATACCCATGATGCACTGCACATGCAAATCAGCTGTCCACAGATGAACACAAGATGGGGAATGCACCCCAACAGCTCCCCGGCCTGGTAGGGGGACGTGTCCGTGTGCACCCACACAGCACCTTGGCCTGGTAGGAGGTACTGACCGGGTGTTTAATTTGCACAGAGTAGCTACACACAGTCACACTGTGCGGGAACTGTGCTCACCCTGAGTGTGCGATGAGGCGCCCTGGACCAGGTCCACAGCTGAGAGAGGCCATGGCAGAGCTCCAAAACAGTCATAATCTGTGAGTTTCTGCAGGAACACCTTGGATATCTCTGTCTGTCTCAGTCAGGGGAAACCCCACAGACCCCTAGGTGGGCCATGTACCACCAACCCCCCCCCCCCCCCCCAGCTGAGGGTGGCAAACAGGCAGGGTCTCCTATCAACCCATCCCCCGTATACACCCCCCCCCCCCCCCGCAATGATGGCAGTAGAGTTGACCATCAACCCCAGTCCTGTTGGGGAACAGACACCCTACAGGGCAGTCCAAGCAGCCCCACACACACCCAGACCACAATATCAGACAGACAGTAGGCCTGGATATGCTAAGATGCACCCCACCACTATCTGATATTCCCCTACATCAAGCCATCAGCCACTGCACCCTGCAAGGCACTCCAGCAGGGCACATACCAGCTGTGAACAGTCTGCTGGTTAGTCCCACTGGAAATGCATGCACCCACAACTGGGATGGCAGCACACACAAGCAGATACATCAGTGACTAAGCCCCAACAGGTGACCCATATATATCACATGAGGAAAGTGCTAGGAAGCACTATGGGGGTGCCTAGCCATGCTGCCATCACTGCACAGTCAGGGTGGAGTGAAAGCCCAGCAGCACATACAGAGGTCACCCTGTCTGTGGAGGTGGTGGACGGCCACTACAATGTCCCTGCCAGTGCCCTATGCCCTGTGCAGATGCATCCTGGCCAGCCCACCCTGTCTGAGCTATACCCATGGTACCATGCTGCTCATTATGCACATCATCAGGCCAAAACTGTGGACAGTGTTTGCAGCCAACACACACTGTATAGACAGACACACACTCCCACACGTATGCCAGCATTGTGCTACTATAGAGGGGTTCAGAATCCTTGCCCACCACACCAGTCCTGGGCACAGTACAGGCATGGGTATGGTATGCAATACCATTGGGGGTCCCTCCCTAGGGTGGTAAACACTGTCAGGGGCCAGACCTGACGCACACACCGCAGACATCAGATAGATTATTATGATGGAGCTCATAGAGCAGACTGTGCGTAACGTAGGGATATCTATCTGCCAGTACTCATAGCAAACGTTTGAGAGCTGTGTACCATATACCCTGGTGTAGGGTGACATTGCTAAGGTATGCAAGTGCTGGTATTGGGAGATGCACGCAGGGCCCAATGTCCTGCCTCACCAGGAGGCATTGGCCAATGGGGCCTGTGGGTGTGGGTGTGTCTGTCCCTGTTGGCTGCTGCTGTACGGCAGAGGTTCCCAAATCCAGTCCAGGTTTGCAATACACTGGTTGGGGTTTCCTGCTGTCCCTCATGAATATGCATGAGCTACATCTACATGCCATGGGGGTGGTGCATAGATATACAGCACGGTTATTTGTATGAGTGGCAGCATGGAACCTGAATGGTGTGTGGTCCTCCAGGACTGCATTTGTGAGACTCTGCTCTAGGTACTGCCCCTGGTCATGGTGTCTGTGCTTGGTGGTGTAAAAGATAGGCGTATGACCAATGCGTATATCCCCAGCAATAAAGGATTGCCCTTACTAACATGGTTTAGTTGTGGGGAAAATATGTGGACAGGATTGGCAGTAGCCCCAGCTGGGCTTTGAACCTGTGACCTTTTGCTCCTGCACACACTGTCTGTGTGCACTGCACCACTGTGTTACCACAGATGTGCTGAATTCCCTGGGAAGTCCATGACTGTACATCTGACAGGGCCTATGTTGCAGTGGACGTGCCAGCCTGCACATGGCTCGGCCACTGTCTTCTGTGGCTAGCAGCCACTGCCCCCTCCACCACCTGTACCCTACCGCCAACATGCTGGCATGTCCGTATCTTGGAAAAGCATATGACCTGATTGAGTTGTGGCACTCCAGGACTGCATTTGGGGGACTCGGCTGTCGGTAATGCCCATTGTTATGGTGTGTGTGCGGTGTTGGGTACAAAATGGGTGTGTGAACCATGCTTATGTTCTCTGCAATAAAGGAGTGTCTTTACTATCTCTGTTTAGTGGTGGGTAAAATATGGGGACTGGGTTGGCAGGAGCCCTAGCTTGGATTTGAACCTGTGATCCTCTGGTCCTAGAGGTACTGCCTCTGTCTGCTGCACCACACTGTGGCCACAGTGATAGTGCAGTCCCTGGGGGTGGGAAACCTGACCAAATGAGTCACAAACCCTGCTCTGCACATTTGTACTGTGGGCTCAGTCACCTTGTCTGGTGACAAACGTGCAAATAAACCCCTCAACCGACCACGACGAACTGGGGATAAATATATCCAAGCTGGGCAACAGTGATATGAATGGGCAACCATAGCAAACACTCCCAGGAAGGCTCAGAAAAAAGGAAATGGTTTTTGGAAGGGTCTCCGCTCCGTAGCCCCTTCCATACTTCATTTCATTTCTTTGGAGCTTTCCTGGGTGTGTTTCTTATGTTTTCCCATTAATATCAGGGTTCCCCAGCTGACTTCCTATTTTTAATATGTTTGTTTGGGTCTTTTTCTATCTTTATTTGCACTTTTGTTCTGTGCACATGTATCACACTGCTCACGTTTTGCAGGTTTCCCCGGTTTCCCTGTACATTGCTGACGGAAATGGTTTCTCTTCCCTTTAAATGCCCTCTACCGTGAGTGTTTCACTCGCGCTATTTTTAACCTGCAAATTCGTCCCCGATACTGTGCGGGGAGCCTCTCCCCTCCCCTTCCCCGCCCATTGACCCCGTCTCTCCGCCCCTCGGGAGCCTTCCTCCGCCCTCAGAATGCCTTTCCACGCCTCTATCGGACATTTGCGGGCCGGGTACTTTTGCGGGGCACGTTAGTGCGGCGCGCAATTGTGCGGGGCCCAAGCGCACTTGTGCGGGGCGTTTAAGAGCGTTTCTGAGCGTTTGAGTGCCGCGTTTCCGTGCGCTATTGTGCGGCACGCAATTGTACGGCTTTTAGTAAACATGCCCCTAGGTTCTGCTTATTCCATTGTTATGCATTTTTTAGGATTGGTATTATTATATTTAATATCATTATTATTATTCCTCTTTTTTGATATTTATGACTATAGTCACTTCAGATGTCGACTTTTTATTCTTTTTGATTAATAAGCATTGGTTAGTAGCTTTGTCTGTGACGTTCACATTCCGATTGCCATTTATTCACTGCACATGCACTGGCGTTTTTTTGAAAACAGCTGATTCTTTGCGGAAGGCTGACACACTTGCTGTATTCGGCAGCGTTTCTTCGTTGCTTGAATTTGTTTTCAGTGGCGATTTTCGGAGTCTACACAAAAGTGAGTTAAATGCTTTATTTAGATAATATTTTGGATTGTTTTCCTTGATTCGTTGTTTTAAATGGAGGCTTTATCTTTCTTCTGCTTTTTCTGTTCCTTCCAGCGCATCGTATGCTGACAGTTATGCCCGCTATTAGTGAGTAAAGAATTTTTGTTTACGATCTGGTTTTCTTTTGTTCTTTTTTCTTTTGTCTTTTATAGTGTTCGACACGGTGTTGATTGGAGGTGATATTGTTGGTATTATAATGATATGGTTAAAATACCTTTACAATGCTAAACTTTGAAGAGCTTATTTGTTTTTTTGTTTTATTTTGTATTGATCGGCTCAATATCTGAGAAAGAATGTTTCTCCCCTTTCCCCATACAGTTGACAATGAATATACCCGTTTGGTGAAGCATATACATTGTTGGTTAATATAATAATATATTTATAGATGGGTTTTCAATATTGGTCCGTTACAGACTCACTCCTTCTCTCTCTCTTTCCTTCTAACTTATAGATTTTAGTGAGAGGTGACCATTGTTTACTGGTAAGACACATGTGTATTTATGAATCACTTTTTAGTGTAGTCCTGTCCCCATTAGGTTTGCATTTTCATATTTATTCTTCTAATTGTTTTTAATTATTTATGGAGTTGTCATTTTTTATGATTCCTTTTGTCTTTATTAATATGGTCTTGTCCCTATTGTATTGGCATATTTATTCTTTGCTTTTTTAATTATTTATGAGGGCCTCATGTTTTCTTATCATGTTCACTTGCTTTTATTAATATGGTTTTGTCCCTATTGTATTTGCATATTTATTTTTTGCTTTTTTAGTTATTTATAAGGGCCTTTATTTCTTTTTATGTACATTTGAGTTTTTGTGGCCTTTTTGAAGTAATGTTCTTATGTAGTGTTCCAACATTTTGGTTTCATTATACAATATTTATTTGGTTTTAGACTTTTGCATGTTCTTAATGTTTTATTAATGTATTGACTGTTGGTTGATTATTTAATATGGATGTGAAGTGTTTATGTTATTGTTTTATTTATTTATTTGGATTTTTCTGTTTTTAGTTGCCTTTACCCCTGAAGAAGTACTAACGAAACACGGCCTGTGTCGGGTTGGCAATATTTGTTGGCATTGTTAATAAAATTTATTGATTTAAAATTTATTGATTTATATCCTTGTCCTCGATTTTATACCAAGTTCTCATATCGTAGAGTGCCATGGGATGATTTCCCCAGTGAACTGGAATAGCCAACATCAGAAGGAATAACAGCCCAAAAACAGCTATATGAGGAACCTTTTGGTTAAATAGACTAAAAAAAAGAGGGTCGAGGTGCTCCAGGAATCACCCCAAGGAGCTTGCCCAAGGAGCACTTTGTGCTCTTTGGGCGTGCTCTGCCACTGTGTGAAACGCCACAATAGTGGCACTTATAAGTTGGAAGCTAAACATGGGTCCTACATTCATTGGCGATCATGTGATGATCAAGATAGGCTGCGTTGCACAGAGGTCTCGAGCAAATAGGGGTACTGAAAGAATTAATTGGTGATCATGTGATGATCAGGATAGGCTACGTTGTACAGAGATCTTTATACTAAGCCAAGTCCCAGTCATTGTTCTTGAGAAGGAGTGGGCGCTGTTATATTACATAGCCACTCCCACAAGAATAATTCACAGGCTCCAAAGCCTCACCATCTCACCCAGAACTGCACAAGTTACTGTGGTCCAGGATGGAGACTTGAATCCTAAAAAAATGTGGATTTGTAGTCCCAAGTTCTTCCCATTTAAATCAGTGCTTCAAGTCGCTAATGCATCTGGATGAGGTTGTTAGAAATCCAGGACTGTTCTTAAATCTCCCTCCTTGAGCTGAGAAATATGGCAGGTCTGTCCATTTGACCCGTATGCTCTCCCTCCTGCCCCCTGCAACTTCAAAGACCTAGGCTACAGTATGCACTCCTCCCCCCACTCCCTCCCACCCCCCAAAAAAAGGTGTATTACAGTTCCTTATTAGAGTCTGATTTACTAAGACTGTTTTCTCATTTTCTGTGGGAAAAGAAAGCTCAGCAAATCAGGTCCTTCAGGTGCCTCTGCATAGTGCCAACAGTAGGCAATGGCCCCCAATCCTGATCTTCGATTCCACTCCCATCACCCCCAGTGACCATTGATAGCTGCACCCGAGGCAACGCAGCCTGGTGATATGGGAAGCAAAAAACCTCATCATCATCATGACCCCCTGCTCCTTCCACAATCTCTCATCATGAACCCCTGCTTTCCTCTCTCTCTCATCATAATGACCCTGCTTCTCCCAGTCTCTCATGACCCCCCTCCCTGCTTCTTCTAGTCTCCTGGCTGTAGCTACAATGGGGAATTTGAAACTTTCATGTCTTGCAGATTTCCCACCACGAGGCCGAGTAAGCTGTTGGCCAATGGTTGCTCACTGCTGCCGGCCCCTCTGTGTTGAGAGACTGAAGAATGCAGCATTTCACTTTCATTCAAACTTCCCCACCGCAATCATGATTAAAAAGTTTGAAAATTAAATGCAGCGTTTTTCAGTCTTTCAACATAGAGGGGCCGGCAGCAGTCAGCCACTGACAGCTAACAGCTTACTCGGCATCGCGGCTGGAAATCTGCAAACAGTGAAAGCTTCAAACTAGTTTGGCCTCACACATCGGTGTCCGCAACGGGGCGGTGGTAATAAGGCTGAAAATACTCACCTAACTGCAGCACTCAATCATTCCAGCAATGGTGCAACCACAGAGCAGCCGGCAGCAAAACCACACAATTCGACTGTACCCGATAAGACGAGCAGAGCAAAGCACTGTAGAGCAGCTACTGCATGTGTGCACCACTACTGCGGCTGCACAGTATGTAACACACTTAAATTCCGCCCTAAGGATTTTGGGGGGGAGGGAGGGGGCCTGGGCCCCAGAGGCCTGCTCGTAGCTATGCCCCTGGTGCAGTGGTGGGGGTGCCTGCATGTGTGGGATGAAGATGGGATGCCTGCATATCTGTGGTGGGAGAGGGGTGTGCCTTTGCATATACACACTGTACCCTTTATTTCCTATACATTCATCCCTTCCCTCCCCACTCCAATCCCTCTCCTGCTGTCTCTCCCCCACCCCCAGACTTTCCACTTCAATTCTCCCCCTCCTTTGTACTCAATCCTCCCTTCTATTTCCAGAAGTGTTGAGGTGGCTGGGAGAGCCAGTGACTGCACAAGACTGTCAAAAAAAAAAGGGGGTAACCAAGGCTGAATAAATTAAAGGGGCAGCAGCCTTGCTGCCGTTTGTGCAGAAAACTTGGTAACTTTTTTTTTTGGCAGGCTCTGCAGTCACCGATCATAGCCAGGAACGCTGGTGACTGTCTACAGGGATCCCAAACCCTGTGGGCAGTCAGCAGCTTCAGCACTTCGGTCTGTGGGGGTTGGGATCTCCGTGGGCAGACACTGGAGCGATCAGCGGTCAGCAGAAAACCAGCCCTTCATGGTTTTACCATCCTGCTGGCTTCTGGCTTCCAGCATGTAATACCAGTCGAGTCAGCCTAAACTGGTCGTTTGACAACCCTAACATAGACAACGAAACTCGAGTTGGGAGTAATATTAAGGAATTGCAAATGGACATATTTTCTAGCTTGGTTCAGCTGCAAACATGATGGGAGCTTGCTGACCGTCTCCAGAGAAGTTTTAAATCATTTAAAGGCATTTTCTTGCACAACTCACTATATTGATGTTTGAATACACATATATTTAAATATCTAAAGAAAAGAATTGGGGAACCAGTGCTTGGTTGGAAGTAGGAAAATAAGAGTGTTATATCATGCTGAGAATAAGCCATCTCACTGAGGCTGCCCTTATCAAAAAATATTTCTCACATTGCTCTTGTGAGGATCTATATAATGATCCATAGTGGGATGTGTTGGCGCTTGTTTAAAGAGTGTTTTTGATTGGGGATTGATATAGAAATGGAGAAGGAGAGATCGGCCTCAGAGGCCAAGGTCCTTCAGTGATTGGGTCTGCATGGAGAGCAAGTCATTCCGAAGGCATCGCTTTTACAATAAGTTACTGCACACCAAAAAGAAATGGATGAATCAGACTGTGTTCCATCGTGAATTTCTATCAGGCAATAAAAATGGCTAAATGCCATATGACGACATCACCCTCTTAAGAAGGTCCCATCCCCAGGCTTTGAAATCTGTGTTTACTAAACACGAACAAGCTTAGTATGCAGTGAACAGATTTTACTAAAAACTATACAGATGCCACGTGCTGACAGCCGCAGATCTTCAATTTTTCTTCTGCTCACAGAAGATGTTGCTTTTTAATTCAGGCACACGGAGAAGTACAATGAAACTACACTTTCTTTTGAATGGGTTCTTTAGCAGGAAGTGATTCCAGCACCACACTGAAAGACACACAGATAGCTAGGCAATAACATATTGAGGTCTTCCTGGATAGAGAATTTATCATTTTTATTTATTAACTGCCTTTATGAAGGTGATGTATAAGTGAACAGGTTTTTTTAAGACTTCCCGTGAGTTGGTTATGGGACTCAGCTCTACGGGACTGAGCACTGAAATGGCAATCTATATCTTTATTAAGGCTGCTTTTATCAATAATGCCACCTTACATCAGGGAAGACCTCCAGTCTGACAAATTATAGCACATATTCATGGTCCTCGTTTAACCTCAACAAGGCCTTGACTACCATCGGGAACCCCTGTACTTGCGAAGATGACGTGCCAGCAATGCTCATAAAAGATCAAGCCTCAGGAATGCGCACATTTCTCCTGCTAATTATAAATAATAGCCTATTGACAGGTATCTTTCCACCCCTCTGGAAACATGCCACGATTCGTCCACTCCTTAAGCATGACTCTTTGGATCCACTCTTGGAAGCAAACTACTGACCAGTTTCCAACATTCCTTTTGGCTCTGGAAAAAATTAACCACAAAAAACTTGCTACATTTCTAGACCAAACCAATATTCTCCATCCTAGTCAAATGGCTTCTTGATAAATATCATCTTAAGATCCTTGCTTATAAACTGTGGTAAGGAGAGTGCAGCTCAGCATGGAAATAAAAGAGAAAGAAGAACTTTTTCTTCTTTTCAGGGGATGGGTGCACTAGAACACATACACCACAGCAAAATCCCTGAGAGAAACCAAGAGGGTAGAGCTAGGTTTAAGCCACTCCCAGACGCCATGACAACCCCAGGTAAGAGTAGGAGGTACAAGTGGGTGGAGTCAGAGAGGGAGGTGCCCTACTCAACATTTAAGTTTGAGAAAACAAACAAAGTTGAGAGAAGCAGTCAAGAGAGAAGCAGTCAAGGGAAAAGCAGTCAAGGGAAAAGCAGTCAAGGGAAAAGCAGTCAAGGGAAAAGCAGTCAAGGGAAAACAGTCAAGGGAGAAGCAGCCAAGAGAGAAGCAGCCACAAAGAGAGCAGCAGCAGAGACAAGAGCAGCCAGCACTGCAGCCAAGGAAGCTACAGAGAAGGTTCCAGGCAGAGGACCAAACAGACTGGCAAGAGGGAGAGAGAGAAAGGTTGGCTTTGAGAAGGCTAAGGCAAGAGTGCTTAGACTCCTCTGATGAAGGGTCTGTCTGCAGGCAGCAGAAGCCCCAGGAAGGGAAGTGGAGGTCTGACCCTGATTCCCTGTCTAGCTCAGAGGCAGAGAGAGTCACAAGCCACAGAAGCCTCAGCCAGGAAGATGCTGCAACAAGACTCCAAGGTAGGAGAAAGAAAGCAGTAAAGCCAAAACCCTGTGTTTCTTGCTCTGACTCTGAAGAGAGGTTTAGGCCTGAGAAAACCCGGATTAGGAAGAAGGGGTTGTCAGGAGAAACTGAACAGGAGAAGCCCGTTGAAGTCCTACCTAGAGGAGAAGGGGCCATTCAGTGGAATAGGCTGTTTATTTATTTATTTACATTCTCTTATATACCACGCTATTCTGCATCAATGTGGTTTACATTGAACAAACTGAAATTACATTGAACAGGGCATTATAACTTGGAGATAACTATTTTACAGGGAACATGGGCTATGGAGGGTTAAGTGGCTTGCCCAAGACCACAAGGAGCACCTGTGGAACTAGAAACCCCAGTCCTTCCGGCCCAAGGTTGCTGTCCTCTAGTGGGATTTGAACCATCGACCTTCCGGCCTGAAGTACCTTGCCCCAACCACTAGGCTACTCCTCCACTCCTGTTTAACTTGTTAAAGGCTGTTTAACTTGTTAAAGAACGTTAAGCATAAAGTGCCTGAGCGTTTTCAAACTTTGCCAAGATACATCTCAGCAGAAAGCATGGAGGTAGAAGGTAAAGAAAGTGACCTGACTTCAGCTTGTTCTGAGATGGACTGTGATATGTGCATTGTGGCTAAGTAATGAAAGCCTGAGAGCAGTGAGAAGTTAGGAATTGTAAATACATGTGCTTTATGATTACCAAATTGAGAAGCATCATAAAGGGAAAAGAAAAGAACGCCTGTGTAAATAATTCTACTACAACATTGGTTGTAAGCTTTGCTTTAATGGGAGAAGATTATCCTTTATTTTCTTTGACTTGAGTGTACAACTGCTTGAAAGATTTGTTATCCGCTTGCCACGGAAGCTAATAAAATTCCTGTGTGCTTTGAAACAACCACTTGGTTCATTTATCTCTATACACAACTACAATCCTTGGTAAAGAGGAATTCAAGATGGCTTCCCGTCCCTACTAGGCGACCGCCTGGTAGGGGCATGACCGTCACAAAACTGATCCTAATCCGACTTGATTACCGTAATTCTTTATAACGTACTGCAACTAATTCTGCTATACAGTCTCCAACGTCTCTAGAATCCTGTTGCAAGACTTCCTATGGGAGTAAAAAAATATGATCGTATTACACCAGCCCTAAAAAGGGTTTTCACTGGTTACCTGATGCCTTCAGGATTTGCTATAAGAGTCTCTCATTAATCCACAAGGTGCTATACTCCTGTTTACCAATCTAGTTATTTGATCTATTAATCTCTTACCTCTCTTCTCAAGGAACATGTACTTAGGGGGGAGGAGTGGCCTAGTGGTGGGGACAGGGTACCAAGGGCCAGGGGTTCAAATCCCACTAGAGGACAGCAACTTTAGGCCAGAAGGACTGGGATTTCTAGTCCCACAAGTGCTTCTTGTGGACTTGGGCAAGGCATTTGACCTCTGTTGCCTCAGGTACAAAAAACAGATTATGAGCCCTTCAGGGACAAGGGAAATATATATATATATATACACAGTACCTGAATATACACCACTTTGACCCAGAGAAAAGCAGTATATAAGCCTAGCTAAATAAATATGCCAACTCACTTCCCTTTTTAAATTTTTGGTTTATTATTTGAAATTAAATTAACACCATATCCACTTTTAGAAGAAAAGAAAGATATTGAAGTGAACATTATATAAAAAAGTAATACTACATTGAATAAGGGAGGAGAAAGAAACAGGTGGAGTTCTTTAAAAGGAAAAAGAACAAAAAGAAAAGGTGACATTTTACTTATCAGATAATGTCCTTTCCTTGAGTCCTGCCAGATCAGTCCAGTCAAATGGGTTGTGTTCCCCTATCAGCAGACTGGTGGAGACAAAGCACAAATGGAAAGCCCAGGTTTCAATGACATCATTTCCATGCCTCTATCCAGCTCAGCCACCAGAGGTCCCTTTAGGATTCATCTAAAACATATGGGAGATACATAGCAAGCCTCATATAACCTCAAATGTGGGCAACAATGAGTAATCAATAGTAGAGAACTATGTATAGGAAAGTAGAAACAGAAGACTGTCAGTAGAAGGTGAGCCTGCAGAATCAAGTATAAATTCATGGTGGACCCAAGGGTACCGCAGCAGAAAAAACAGAGCAATACAGTTTCAGGAGCGGGTCCTGGACTGGTCAAGCAGGACTCAAGAAACGACATTATATGGTAAGTAAAATGTCACCTTCCATATCGTGCTGCTAGAACAGTCCAGACAAATAGGATGTACCAAAGCTACAACACCACTGGGCAGGAAGAAGACACAGCAGTTCGCAAAACTCCATGCCCGCCTATGCATGGACATCCAAGCAGTAATACTAAAACTCTCAATGTCTGCAAGGGCCACCGAGCTCTGCTCCACCCACGAGGATGCTTGTACTCTGGTAGAATGGGCAGCAAACCCTCCAGAACCGGCCAGTTCCATAACAGATATGATGAGGCAATAGCCTCCTTAATCCAGCACCTTAAAATCGACTTGGCCTCTGCCTCACCCTTGTATGGGTCAGCAAATAGCACAAGAAGATGATCTGATTTACCAGAGAAGCACCCTCCGGACATCCACAAGGCAAAGATCCTTATCCTTCAGTCTCTACAAGACTTCACCTACAGTTGTGACGGCAGCCCTGTCATTTGAGGAAGGGCATTCCGCTGGATGATTTCTCCTGGATCCTGCTGACAACAGATGCCAGTCTCTTAGGATGGGGAGCCCATTGCCAAGACCATATGGCCCAGGGCCTTTGGAATTGCAGGAATGGATCTGATGGTGACCCACTCCAATACCAAAGTGTGCCACTTTTTCAGTCACCGCATGGAGATAGGGTCTGAGGGCGTCGATGCCCTGACCCAGCCTTGACCCAGTCAACGGGAGTGGGAGCCTGTGCTCAAACTCCTGAGAATTCGGGGAACATTGAGTCAACAAGGACCACTGGAGTGGCCTAATGTGGGCACGCACCAATGGGACCATCTCTATTGTCGCTGCCATCAATCCGAGGAGCTGAAGATAATCCCAGACTCTGGGGGCCTGCTGCGCACAGAACATCCCCAGGCAATTCCGCCTTCTGACGTTCTTCTCTGACTGGAAAATTCTGCCCACTCGAGTGTAGAAATGTGCTCCCAAAAACTCCAAGGACTAGGAAGGCAAAAACTGGCTCTTTTCCTGATTGATCACCCAACTGAGGCTTTCCAATAAGGACACCACTCAGGACTTCATCCGAGACACTTCTGACAGGGAACTGGCCCGGATGAGCTAGTCATCCAGATAGGGATGGACACAGATCCCTTGGTGCCACAGCAGCCACCACCATGACCTTGGAGAATGGGTGGAGAGCCCAAAAGGAAGGGTGGTGAACTGATAGTGAGAGCCAAGCATGACAAAATTCAGATATCTCTGCTGATTTGCCCAGATCGGGATATGAAAATACGCTTCGGCAAGATCCAGAGAACCCAAGAATTCTTCTTGGTGCACTGCTTGAATCATGGAGCGCAAGGATTCCATAAAAGCGCAGGATGCGCAAGTGCTTGTTGACCCCTTTGAGGTCCAGGATGGGTTGGAAGGAACAGTTCTTCTTTGGCACCACAAGGTAGATGAGAGTATCTACCCTTGCCGTGCTCATCTGGGGAATGGGCACCACTGCTTTCAGGCGAAGCAAGGTGCCAAGGTGGTCCGCATCATGGCACATTTGATCACAGACCCACAGAGGGAGATGATGAAGGCATCGGGAATCGGCTCCTTGCATTCCATGACATAGCTGAATTGAATGGAGTCTGGCACCCAGCAATCCTTGGTAACCTGGGACCATTCCTGAAAGAAAAAGTGAAGCATGCCGCCCACCGGAAGTACCACGGAATGAGCCCTGAAACCTTCATTGCATGGCTGGGAGGGTCCTCCTCTCAAGGAGGCAGCATCCCTGGGTCCACGCGCTCCATGAAAGGACTGAGAATGAGCCTGAGGCCCTGAAGCAGAGGGAAAGAAAGGTTTTCCAGGTCAGTAATGATAATAGTCCCAAGAATCTGGCCAGCGCGCCCTTGCTGGTCGAGTGGAGACTGATAAAAAAGGGGCACTCATCTGCTTCACAGGACCCCTGGACCTGTGTTCTGGGAGGAAGTAAGATTTTGTCTCGCTTAGGTCCTTCACCAGTTTCTCCAAAATTTATTCCAAACAGGAGCTTCCCGTTAAAGGCCAGTTGAACCAACCGGGCTTTGGAGGATGTGTCTGCTACCCAGTGATGGAATCAAATCCAAAACCATGACACAGTAATCACGGCACTATCCCTGGCCACCAGGCGCACCAGGCCATATATAGCATCAGAAAGGAAGGCCATAGCTGACTCCAAGAGAGAAGTAGTATCATCAGGCAGAAGGCCTGAATCCACTGGAATGGAGCTCGAGAAGCCAAGTTGGTGCATACTCCCAGCTGTAGAATAGCCACTGCCATGGCAAACTGGCTCTTCAGCAAGGAATCAAGCTTGTGATCCAGAACATTCTTTAAGGCCAATCCACCTTCCATGAGAATGGTGGTCCGCTGGTAACTGCCGTGACTTGTGCATCCACCTTGGGAATATCAAACCACTCACCGTGCTCCTCTTCCGGGAGAGCATAGATCTTTTTAGGCCTTTAACCCTTTAGGCAGGGAGTTGGGCAAGTCCCACTTGGACCAGATCATATCTTTGATCACCTCCGGGAACTGGAAGACAATAGTGGATTTCTGTACCTCTTGAAGAAGTGGGAGTATTTTTGGCTCCTGCTCCATGCCGGAAGCATCTGCCATGTTCAAGAGGGATGAGACCCTGGAAATCAACGCCGCCAGTTCCTCCTTCTGGAACAAGGGGATCATGTAGGCCTCTTCATAGTCTTCAGTAGGTGATAGGAGGTCTTCCTCCACATTAGAACCCAATACCAATTCATCTGGGTTCGAGGCATAGTCAACATCTCGGAAAGCTCCCAATTGTTCCTCATCTTCAGGGAGTGACCTGCGCTGGGGATGCTTAGTCAAAGGCAATCAAGCAGGGCTTCTACTTCCACCCTTCCCGGTAGGAGACTGCATCCGGGGGCACCCAGAGGCCACAGGGTCTAAATTTCCATGCCAGAAAGACCATGCCTGTTGCAAAAAGGAAAAGAACTCTGGGGAGGACAATCCAGACTCTGGAAGCTCTCCTCTCGGAAAAGACTCCCGACACCAGGAGGCATAGCCGCCACAAACCCCCTCAAGGATGAAAAGCAGCTCACAGCACAGTCGCCAGGGTCTCCATCCAGCTAAGCATCCTTACCCTTAGAGCTATCCTGCACCTCCTGCCCTGTGGCAGATAAGGGCGGACTAACCAAGAGGGGGAAAGCATGCCCTTCAGGGGCGACTCAAAGGCTACCATACAGGAAGAGAAGAGTCCACAATCCAAGGATGAGGCTCCTTGCCACAGGTCAAACAATGTTTTCTGGAAGAAGACAGAGTTAGGGTAAGTATCACCAGAGCACATGTTAAGGCTGCGTCGGCCTGCAAGCGTGCGTTAACTGAGCTTTAAAGAACACATGTTAAAGGCACTAGGGAAGGAACATGCAATGGAGCTGCTTGGACAGAATGCACATTAGGACAGTGTGACCCCCAGTTGCACAATAGGCAAAAACGTTACTAATGCAGGCAGAAAATGGAAGGAAACACGCACACAGCACCAAACAGTGGCTAGCAGTCCATCCCGAATTGTGTCCCTCAGAGATGGAACTAGGACCCCCCAACAAGGCCAATGAAAGGATCAAGCCTTGGTACGCATCTCCTGAGAGCCCTGGGCATAGGATCCATGCCAAGCTCAGTTCTACTCCCGTGAAACTGCTTCACTGGCTGGGTTTACTTTTCATCAGCACTGTGTGAAAGTGGCTGGAAGGCAGATCCCTCCAAGAGCCTTCTGCAATCTTCGCACGAGAGCAGTGGGGAAAGGAGGAGGAGGAGGAGGCAGGGGCGCTGAGGTTGTGTGAGGCTGCTGTACTCTTTCAGATTCTTCCAAATCCTTCCAATTGCACCTAGGAAAGAACAACCCGAACTATGGTTACACGATGCAAGGTTCCACATTAGGAACCACCACCCAGGAAAAAGATTTACGTGTCTTCGTGAATAACATGTTAAAACCCTCCGCCCAGTGTGCAACAGCGGCCAAGAGAGCAAATAGAATGCTAGGTATCTAAGGAAAGGAATGAAAAATAAAACAAAGGATATTATAATGCCTCTGTATCATTCCATGGTGCGACCACACCTTGAATATTGTGTGCAATTCTGGTCACCATATCTTAAAAAGGATATAGCATTATTAGAAAAGGTACAGAGAAGAGCCACCAAAATGGTAAAGGGGATGGAAGGATACTCCTATGAAGAGAGGCTAAAAAGGTTTGGGCTCTTCAATCTGGAAAAGAGACGGCTGAGGGGAGATATGATAGAGGTCTATAAATTAATGAATGGAGTGGAACGGGTAAACGTAGATCGATTGTTTACGTCATCAGAATATAGAAAGACTAGGGGAAAAGCTACAGGGTAACCTATTTAAGAGTAATAAGAGAAAATATTTTTTCACTCAATGTGTAATCGAACTCTGGAATTTATTACTGGAGAATGTAGTAAAAGCTGTTAGTGTAGCTGGGTTTAAAAAAGATTTGGACAAGTTCCTGGAGGAAAGGTCCATAAACCATTATTAAAAGGGACCCGGGATATCACTGCTTGACCCAATACAAGCATTGTGGAACCTTTGTCTTTTGGGGAAACTGCTAGGTACTTATGACCTAGATTGGCCAGTGTTGGAAATAGGATACTGGTCTTGATGGACCTTGGTCTGACCCAGTATGGAAAATCTTATGTTCTTATCTGTTGAAGACAAAGAAATACTGAAGGGATCTCTGGTAGCTGAGGTGGATAGAGGCATGGGAGTGAAGTCATTGAAACCTGGGCTTTTCATTGGTTTTTGTCTTCACAATCTGCTGATAGGGGAACACAACCCACTTGTCTGGACTGGTCTAGCAAGACAACATGGTAAGAGGTACTAAGCATGAGAAGTCGTCATTTAATCTTAATCATCACCAATTTGTTTTTCCGCAACAGAAGTAGAAGACAAATTCACAATTCCCTTTAACCTGCACTTGGAAATGACTAGGTAATCTACTTTTCCCTATTCAACTTAATTTATGGAACTTGCTGCCCCCCCTCCCTGACTTATGACAAGAGACAAACCAATGCACGATTTAAAAGGACTCTTAAAACACTTCCTTTCCTCTTAGACATTTATAGTCTGTCATTAGGAATGCTACATAAACCTTTTTTTTCCCCACTCTGCCTCTTTTTTTCTACGCTACCAGTTATTTTATACACATGCTGGATTTTCTTTACTACTATTTGAAGTGCTGCACATTCTGCTTTGATGTATTATACTTTTATACAGTGATTTTAACAATGTAAACCATAAAAAGCCTAAGAGAGCAGTATATCAAGCATTAAAGTAAACTAAACTACAGATAGGCCTGGCAATCTACTTCTGCTCATATCTTTCCAAGAAAACCCAAGAGCTGCTGGGTCGTCAGAAGTCAGAATTCAGAATTGATTTGACGGCACTTAAAAAAAAAAACAAACAAAAAAAACCTCTATAGATAAACCACAGTTTTATTAGCAATTTTAACATAGGTTTGTCAACTGGGTCCAGACTTGCCCAACAGGACTGATACTGTCCTGGGTTTCATAGGCATCGCAAAGGAGTGGGCCACACGGGTCCTGACCCCACCAAAAATCACAGCTGGCAGGCAGTAGGCTGCCTGCGGCAATAGAGGAACAGGCGGCAAACCTATATATCTATCTCAGCCGCGATCATAGCAAAGAAGCTTCCTGTCTGCCCTGGGATCCTCTCATGGGCAGAAAGGCAGGGTCTTTGCCATGATCGCGGCCAGCAGGCAACAGACTGCCCATGGGGTAAATTTTCAGGCTCATGTTTGGCCTTCATCCCAAATTTGATACTACTCAGTCCTCTGAGGAAAGTTATGGTGGCTCTGAAATACTATTCTGGGGATGTCTATGTAGACACCCCCACAGACATCCATACTGGTTATCTTCATGCTTCTGAAATCATGTCTGCACCTGGATGTGCCTGCTTTTATTTTTCAGATGCTCTGGCTTAGACGTCCCAGTCAGCTTGCGCTTGGACGCACCTCCGAAAATCCCCGCATGTGTCTCTGTAGGAGAGGGATGAGAAGCATTGCCGTAAGGAGCTGGAACTCGTCCTTTCAACCTATCCTGGCTAATGTATTTGCATCTCATCAGCAGGGAAAGGAGACCGCATTATTCTGCCTCACTTCCTAGATCAGTGCTTTCCAATTTTCTTTTATGACCCCCTTTTTGCAGTTGAAAATTCATTTGATCTGAGATGGTAGCCCTAGCAAATTATTACTCAAATCACATAGTATGCGGCACACTGTGTTTCTTAAAACTTCAGTAGCTATATGCTTTTTAAAATGATTAATGTACATGATCAGTATGTCAGAGACCCACATGTTTGCAGTTTCTCCAATCCCTTCTGCAGCATGCTGAACCATCTTGTTGACATGCCTCTTTTTAGGAGAAGGCTGTGGGGAGGTGGGTTGGGAAGTGTCTACTATATGTAGCGGGGGTCTCTGTGTATGTGTGTGGGTGTCCGAGTGAGTGGATTTATCTATCATTTGAATAGTGCTACAAGGCATACACAGTGCTGTATACATACATATAAGAGACAGTCCCTGCTGTATAGAGCTTACAGTCTAATCTAGACAGACAACACAACAACTAGAAACTAGGGTAGATCTGGGGGAATGATAATGATACACATAGGTGGTAAACAAGAGAACAAGGGCATCTGGATCCAAAAGCAGCCTTGAAGAAGTGGGTTTTTGGTATGAGTTTGAATAGGGCCAAAGATGAGTGTGAGTGACTGTGTGTGAGTGAATGGGTAGTAAATAAGCTCCTTATCCTGCTAGGCCAGTCCAGATGTTTGGGTTATGCTCCTTTGCCAGCAGGTGGAAGCAGAACTGAACTTTCAGTGATGTCATCAGGAGGTATAACTACTGGTGAAGCACTGAGAGAAGGCAGTATTGTCAGTCTCCAGCAGGTGGTAAGGTGTGTAGAATGGTGTAGCAGTGCAGATAGGGTTGTCTCCCCTGGCCCACACTTCGGTCCTGTGGCCTGTGTGCATGAGAATAGTAGGTCTAACATTTGCTCGGAGCTTTGGTATGCCTCTGTCTCCTGGAGCTGACAGTTTGCCCTGTGTCTAGCACTGCCATTCAGGGGTTCCTAGTGCTTGGTGGTCCGGAGAATGGACAGAAGGACTCCACGAGACCCCTGAAGGGGATTGGTAAGTTGCATCCAGGCCCCCATCCCTTCTTACTCTCCTACATCTGCTTGCTAATTTTGTCTATGTATTTTTTTCTATCTCCTTTTCTTTCCCCATTGATTTCAGTCAGGTTATATTTGGCTCTCTGTTGCTTGCAATAAAGCAGCTCTAAATTAAAACAAAAAGAACAAACCCTTTCTGGCAGCTAGGCTTCTGGCCTGTGGGCGTTGCTGGGGTCTCCCCTCTTCCCTTCTCAGGTTTTCCTGGCCGGTCTGATAGGTTTTGGGATTCCCCGTTCGGGGGTTCCATTTTCGCCATGATCGTTTCATTTTTTTCCCAGTGGGCTTTTTCTCCTTTTTTTTTTTTACTTTAGGCTGTTGCTGTGCTTAATCATGGCCTGATGCAGCCTGTAGTCTTTGGCGTTTTCTTTTTGTGACTCCAGTGTTTTGCTATAGGATTTCCCCGCAGCTTACTTTTGTGACATATTTGGGACTCCCCACAGAGGGTCTGCGGCCAGTGCCATGTTTCGATCCTTAACTGTGCTCCCTTAGGGTTTTTTTCCCACCAGCAGACCCTGCAATCTTTTATATGGTCGCATGATCCCTACTGGAGGGGGGACTGTGCTGTGGTGGCCACATCTGCAAGTCCCTGGGCCCCTATATGGCCTCTGGGGTCCTAGGACCTCTTCTTTCTAACAGCTTATGCAGCAGGTGCTGAAACAGTTCTTGGGCTGTTCTCAGTCCTTGCTTACAAGGGGTCTGGGGCCCTCGGGCACCTCTGTCTCATGGGCCAGGGAGTTAAGCACCCCTGCTGAACCGTTTTGCTTGCCCATTTCTCTGGGGAAACCCCAGTCTTATCTCCTACAGGGGTTACTCAGGAAATAAAAGATAAATCCTCTCTCTGAAAAAGGAGGAATAATTCCACTTTGGAAGAACGAGGATCCTTCCGTGATTGTTCGTTTCTCCAGGAGAACGTCCTCCTCTACTCAAGGTACTATGAAAGCCTTACATGTTGCAGAGCCTGCTTCTGTACAGGCTTCACCAGTGGACCCCATTTTGGAGGAGGGGGAGGGTGTATCAGATGTCCTTCTGGCTTTTCCATTCCTTTTCCTTTTCTGATCTTTGCAGCAACTTGCTTTTTGTAAACCATCCTGATGCTATTGCCTGGGGGGTATATCAAATGCCTGAATAAAGATAAAGTTAAACTAATGCAGTAGTGTGTAGACTCTGAGTGAGAGGCTCCTGAGCTGGACCTTAGGGGCCCTTGGATCAGCCTGTCAGGTTCACTCAGATGCAAACCCTGGTCAAGGCTCTGGCAAAGTATACGACCATTCCAGGGAAAGCAGGAGCTATGTACAAGGGGTCTCATGATAGGAGGGTAGAGGTCCTCCTTAAGAATGCCTTTGCAGCCATTGTCATAGTCTATCAAGCAACATTGTGTGTAGGTTTGGTGTCCCAAGCTCTCCTACACTGGATCCAGCTGTTGCCAGACAGCCCGGAAGCTGTGTGATTGGAGTCATGGGCCGTCTACGGGACTGACGCCCTCTATGACTTGATCAGAATCTCTTCCAAGTCCATGACAGCGGTGGTAGCATCCATCGGTAACTCTGGCTCTGTGGATGCTGCCTCCAAGCTGTAGCTGAGTGAACTCAGCCTGTAGACAGCCCAAAACAACCAGAGCAACCAACAGAGATTTGCACTAATAGCCAGATCCACTTCTCTGCAGTCCTCGACAATCCACTGGAAACAGAATATCAGTGGAAAATATTAGCCCTGGGTCTGTCTCCAGCACTTACTCAGTAAAAGAGCATTTCCAAAGCTCTCAACAAGAACTTGTTATGGATTACAAAAAGACCATGAGGCTAATCCAGCAAAGTGTACAAAATTCCATGCAAACAAGTCAGCTTTTGCGTGTAGGTTTTCTACTAAGACTCGTATGCAAATGGAGCCAGTAGAAATCTTACATGCACATGTTTCCTATGGTCAACTTTACAAACATTTTCATGAAATTCGGCATGCAAAGACATTTTCATGTGCTGGTTTTCAAAAAGTTCATAAATAAGGAGCAGGTTTGCACGCACACACATCACAGCAGCTCATGATTACTAAGTTTGTGTAAATTTTCATGCGTAATGAACTGTGTGAGAAATCTGTTACAAGGACTGGCCAAACTCTGCACAGGATTTTGCACACTGGCCCTGTGGGTGTAAAATTGTGTAAAACGCCAGTGTTGGCAGTTTTGCACATTTTGGGATATTTTGCATGGTGCTTTGCCCAGAGACCCTACCTGCAAAATTCCTTAGTATTTTGGCCTCTATGTTTCATTTTTTTCCACAGCAGTATTCCTCTAACAGGATGGCTTGCTCTGTGTGTCCAGAAATGCTATTTTTTTTTTCATTTTCTCCTTTCCAAAGTTTCCCAGACTGCAGTACGTATCGAAGGATTTAGGTAACTTCCTACCCTTTTCACATCTCTCAAAGGCCTTCAAGCACTGAAATGTGGTACTTCCAAGAATTCAGCCTCCCTTTTTGACGCTGCTTTTTGAGGGTAATCTTTTTTTAACTGTGTGCATACTTTTCAATATGCAGACTCTGATGGCTTTTCAAAATGAAAGTGCGCAAATGCTTTCCCTTTGAAAGTTACCCCCCCAAAATTGTGCATCTGTAGTTATACCTGTTATATGATGTACATAATTTTGCAGAGGCAAAATAAATACTGTATATACTTTTAAAAGCCCCACTCTTGGGAATGCCCCCTCAAAGAGCAGGTCATATTAGGTGCATTCAGGATGTATGCATGTAATTTCACTCACATATCAGGTGGGCGATTTTCTAAAAGTTCATTTCCAGAAATAAAACGCTGTTTTACGGGTAGAATAAGCTTTGAAAATTCCCCTCTCTATTCCTAACTTACCCCTCCCAAATCATTCCCGTGTTGTTCAACTAATTCCATGATTGTTATAGTTCATGCATGTCATGGAGCAGAAGTTAGGGATATACCCTGTGTGTGCCGTGCTGTGGGATTATCTTCAGACAGTAATGGTTATAGTGGTAGTACCCTTGCCTCCCTTAATTGCAATTCTTTTGCTGTGAGACTTCCCCTGTAAGAAGAGTTCCTACCATAGATTATACTACAGATTCCACTACGGGAACCATGTTTGCTTGCATCTTGCCTCTACTAGCGGTAGCCAATGGTCTTGCCGACATCCCCCCTCTGGAGCCACACCAATCTCTCTGACTCTTCTCACTTTTAGACTTCAGAAGGCATCAATCCCTCATCCACTAAAGTAGCTCTGTCCTCAGTGTCCATCTGCAGACTACGTTCCACAGAGAAGGGACTGCACCTTCTGGGGGTCATTCTGATACTGGAATAGCGCGAAGGTACATCCGGTTTGGACGTACATAGACACTCAAAGCTAGCAGAATATCTAGCCTCAGTCACACATACTAAAGATAGATAGAACCTCACCAAGTACAGTGAAAATTACCATAAACTGACAATAGAAATATGTAGACGAAAATCAAACTGAAATTCCAAGAAGCCAGACAGTGCATAGGGTACAACACCAGAGAAGTAGAAACAGTGATGCATTTCCACCCGTGCTGTGGCAAATATTAATATATCAAATATAAATTCCCAAAACTGATATAATCCAACCACTAAATGAAAAATAAAATGTGTTTTTCTAACTTTGCTGTCTGGCCAATTTATTTTTCTAATCATGTTGGCCCCAGCCTCTGGTTTCTGCTTTTCTCTGTTTCCTCAACTCTCTCTCCTGGATCTCCAGATCATTTGCACAGTTCTCTTCTCCTGTATTCTTCCCATCCTACCCTACATACATCTCTGACATTGATCATTTCCTTTCAGCTTTTTCTTTCTCTATTCACATATTTCGCTCCTTTTTACTATCCAGTCTTCAATCTCCCTCTTTTTACTATACTCCATCTCTTTCCCTCACCCTGGCCCTCTCATTCCCCATCCTCTTATTCTCCAATCTTTCCCCGGCATCCAGCATCTTCTCTCTTTCTCTCTCCCCCCTTTGTTCAGCATCTTCTCTCTTTCTTTCCCTTAATCCAGTATCTCTTCTCTCTATTCCCCCCTCCATCTTGCTTCTCCCATGTCTTCCTACTTCCCCCAATGTCCAGCATTACTCTTCTGTCTTCCTACTCACCCTCACATGTTCAGCATCTCCCCTCTATGTCCCTATCTGCTCTTTATGCCCAGCATATCCCCCCTCTGTCTTTAACTCCCCCTTGTGTACTGCATCTCCCTTGTCACCTCATCCCCCCACCACATGTTCATCATCTCCCCTCTATGTCCCTATCTGCTCTTTATGCCCAGCATATCCCCCCTCTGTCTTTAACTCCCCCTTGTGTACTGCATCTCCCTTGTCACCTCATCCCCCCACCACATGTTCATCATCTCCCCTCTATGTCCCTATCTGCTCTTTATGCCCAGCATATCCCCCCTCTGTCTTTAACTCCCCCTTGTGTACTGCATCTCCCTTGTCACCTCATCCCCCGACCACATGTCCAGCATCTCCCCCTATGTCCCTATCTGCTCTTTATACCCAGCATATCCCCCCTCTGTCTTTAACTCCCCCTTGTGTACTGCATCTCCCTTGTCACCTCATCCCCCCACCACATGTTCATCATCTCCCCTCTATGTCCCTATCTGCTCTTTATGCCCAGCATATCCCCCCTCTGTCTTTAACTCCCCCTTGTGTACTGCATCTCCCTTGTCACCTCATCGCCCCAACACATGTTCATCATCTCCCCTCTATGTCCCTATCTGCTCTTTATGCCCAGCATATCCCCCCTCTGTCTTTAACTCCCCCTTGTGTACTGCATCTCCCTTGTCACCTCATCCCCCCACCACATGTCCAGCATCTCCTCTCTATGTCCCTATCTGCTCTTTATGCCCAGCATATCCCCCCTCTGTCTTTAACTCCCCCTTGTGTACTGCATCTCCCTTGTCACCTCATCCACCGACCACATGTCCAGCATCTCACTTCTATGTCCCTATCTGCTCTTTATGCTCAGCATATCCCCCCTCTGTCTTTAACTCCCCCTTGTGTACTGCATCTCCCTTGTCACCTCATCCCCCGACCACATGTCCAGCATCTCACTTCTGTGTCCCTATCTGCTCTTTATGCCCAGCATAGCCCCCCTCTGTCTTTAACTCCCCCTTATGTACTGCATCTCCCTTGTCACCTCATCCCCCCACCACATGTCCAGCATCTCCCCTCTATGTCCCTATCTGCTCTTTATGCCCAGCATATCCCCCCTCTGTCTTTAACTCCCCCGTGTGTACTGCATCTCCCTTGTCCCCTCATCCCCCACCACATGTACATCATCTCCCCTCTATGTCCCTATCTGCTCTTTATGCCCAGCATATCCCCCCTCTGTCTTTAACTCCCCCTTGTGTACTGCATCTCCCTTGTCACCTCATCCCCCCACCACATGTCCAGCATCTCCCCTCTGTGTCCCTATCTGCTCTTTATGCCCAGCATATCCCCCCTCTGTCTTTAACTCCCCCTTGTGTACTGCATCTCCCTTGTCACCTCATCCCCCGACCACATGTCCAGCATCTCCCCTCTATGTCCCTACTATTCCACTTCCCCCATGCTAAGCAGCATCCACCCTATTTACCCTCTGTTCAGTACCCCTCCCCCTCATGTTCAGCATCATCTGCTTTGTGTCCTTATTCTTCCTTTGCCCCCCTAAGCCAAACCAGAATATCCCCAATTCACGTCATCTTCTGTGTCCACCATTCCCTCCCTCCAATCCTATTCCCCA
This sequence comes from Ichthyophis bannanicus, assembly GCA_033557465.1. Taxonomy (NCBI): domain Eukaryota; kingdom Metazoa; phylum Chordata; class Amphibia; order Gymnophiona; family Ichthyophiidae; genus Ichthyophis; species Ichthyophis bannanicus. The sequence goes on from CM066032.1 coordinate 73,629,399, forward strand.
TGTCCCTGATAGTATCTATCTCCCCTCTGCCAGTGCTACTTGCCTGGGCCTCTGACAGTGGACATAGAAAAGAACAAAACAAGAGCGCAGCCTGCAAGCCAGTGCGTGGTGATGACGGTTCTGCCAATTGGGCCCCGGTCCTCTGAAGCAGGAAGTTTGCATCGGAGAGGGGAGGGACCGGTAGAGCCATTAGCGTGCACCAACTTGAAGGCTCTGCTCTTTTTCTCTTTTCTACTGCCACTACCGCAGGTCCAGGAAAGTAGGTGCAGCAGTGGTAGGTGCCGAACGGAGAATCTTTTGAAGGCCCGATGGCAGCACCAAGCAACTTGGCGAAGATACATGAAAGAAGGGGGCAAATTGGGTGCGTGTGTGAGTGGTGCTGAAAGTTCGTGTTACATGTCTAATGCATGTGACTTGGTATGTCTGCTATTGACCCTGCCTACACAGGCGTGTGGGTTACAATAAGCAATTTTTAAATAGAAAAAAAAAGGGGGACCGAGATATCGAGATACATAAACTAAAAACTTGATTGCTGTCTAACAGTATCTAACTAGACATTGAGACCAAAAATTTCAAAAAGGTATGCCCTTTTTTGTTTAAGAGTCCTAGTTCAAAAGAAATGTTCCCATTCTGTGCCTATGGATAAAAAGAGCCTTTATTGAAAAAGGACCCAAGAACCTAATTTATGAAACTTTTCCCTGTGCTAGCCATAGACATAGAAGAGAACTGTCCTAGTGAATCAAGCCGTAACTTCCAAGTTAGGCGTATTGAAGAAGTGAAGGAGAATAGAAGGAATAAAAGATGGGGCCTTACTTTTGTATTACTTCTAGAACCTTAAAGAAGGGGAAGAAGACAAGAGCAAACGAGCACAGAGCGAGAGTATGATTGAATCAGGCTTCCATGAAGAACAGAAGGCCATGTCACCCAGCATGAAATCGCAGCAAGGAGATCGGGCAAACTGAGCAGGTCAAATGGTCCTTGTGTGCCATCATCCACTATATTTACAAACGGTGAAATTAATTTTCCAAGATAAATAGATGCTTCCTCTGGGTGCTGAAAATCCTCATGTTTAGCTGCATAAATTGATGGGTGTAAGAGACATTAAAGCTTAAACATCTAAGCCACTGAAAATTGTGTCTGCTTGAGTGAACTATTAATTAGTGCATTTTATGCAACTTAAATGAATTTGCAAACATTTAGCTGTCTAACCTTTTTTTTTTTAAAAGAGCCTCATAGAAGCATGATTAGACAATCAAAAGACGGTCATAATTAATTAAAAAAAAAATCAAGAGATTAAATCCAGACTGATCCATATTAACATAGAAAATATTGCAAACCATAATTACCAATTACAATGGTGCTACTCCTCCTTATCATAACATGGCAGGAAATGGAAATGTGTGACTTTTGCAAATAAATACAGTACAGTGGGCAGAAACTATAGTCAACTTTGAAAGCATTAATATGTCGTCTCATAACAAGACAGTACCAACACCTGGATCGTTACTTTTCTAGGAATGCCGGAAACATGGATGCCATTCTCGACATACACGCAACACAGAATACCTATTACCTACTGTACAAGCGTAAATGAATATACATTTTTTAAATAAACACCTAGTAATATAGTTTGAAAATGGTTGTCGGATCTCAAAACCAATTCTTCTGTGAAATCATTAGGTCAATGCGCAGATGGAGGAGGTGGGTCTGTGGCTTTTGATGGGAAAGCAGAATCAGCTATCCCAAGTAAAACCAATCACCTTAAATGAATGCAGGCAATGCAGAGGGTTGTACGTCAGAAAACGGAACGGTGCAGGGAGCCGTTCAAAAGCATAAAAGTAATGAAAACACCAGAAGATAATGAGAAACCCATTCAAGCAGCAGGCTCTAAGAAGGCAACGGTTTATGTTCTTATACCTACACGGCTAAGGTCTAAATCTGTGGTTCTCAACCCAGTCCTCTGGGACCCCCAGGCCAGTCAGGTCTTTGGGATATCCACAATGAATATGCATGAAACTATGAGACTAATAAGAGAAAATATTTTTTCACTCAACGCGTAATCAAACTCTGGAATTTGTTACCGGAGGATGTAGCAAAAGCTGTTAATGTAGCCAGGTTTAAAAAAAAGGTTTGGACAAGTACCTGGAGGAAAGGTCTATAAACCATTATTAAGGAGGACCCAAGTAATCCACTGCTTGCCCCAATACAAGATTTATGGAACCTGTGCGTCTTTTTTAGGAACCTGCTAGGTACTAGTGACCTAGATTGGCCACTGTTGGAAACAGGATACTGGGCTTGATGGACCTTGGTCCGACCCAGTATGGCATTTATTATGTTCTTATGTTTTTAGATCTGCATACAATGGAAGCAGTGCATGCAGATCTATCTCATGCATATTCATTGTGGATATCCTGAAAACCTGACTGGCCTGGGGGTCCCAGAGGATTGGGTTGAGAACCACTGGTGTAAATTGAGTGATATGTAACCAAAAATATTGCAAACTGAGCAGAGCCTGAACTGAGAAATATCCTTTTCATGAGCGAGAACAGAAAGTGCATTATGGAAAACATGGATAATATCAAATGATCATAACAGAGACTTAGGAAAACTCTGGGGGAGTTCCAATGCTTCTTTGAAAACCTACGCAGCACAACAGAGCGAATACTTTTTATCTTAAGTGAATGTAATCTGTTGATAGAAAATTAAAAAAACAAAACTATTAGTCTCATATCCCGTGTATATAGGTCCTATACATGCTACAAATATGTACATAGTTTCCCTAAGTTATAATCCCAGTTGTATATTTCCTGTTATATGTAAACTCACCACAGTCTGTTGATTGAAATGAGTATTCCTGTTTAATGTAAACCGCGCTGATGAAAAAGAGTGCGGTATAGAAGAAATACAAATAAATAAATAAAACTATAACAAACATCTTCCTCGGACATCTTCACTTCCAGCAGAGGATTCGGCATGCAAAAATCACTGGGGTAAATACTCAGCAGACCTCACCTAGATGAGTTCAGCTGGCTGGGGCTATCTGACAGTGTTCAGCGGTTCTATCCAGACAGTGGTACTGAATATCATACACACTGCTTTGGCACTATCTGGTGGTCCATGGGCAGGACCGTGCAAGGATACGGGCGCACTACGCAAACCTTCATGCCTGCCATCCCCTGCTCTCACTTCTTCCCCACTCCACTCCCACGGCCGCCTTTCTCCAGGACCTGCAACGGATGACATTAAAACAGCAACTGAGCGCCTACCCAAAGCCTCTGACGCTGCGTACTATTTGTGCCCCGCATTAACCAGCCGTTTCCACTCCTTCGGCTGCAAACTTGCTGTTTGCATGAGGGCAGAAGCAGCTGGTCAAAACACAGCACAGTACGCAGCATTAGAGTGGTAGTGGTGGAAATGGATCGCCCTTGAAAGGAAGGTTCTCAAGGTGACTGCCAAGTTGGCCTAATACATAGCACCAGCCCTGTCTGTGGTCAGGGTAAGTAAGTCCAACACCCACAAAGCACAAATCCACGTGCTATCAACAAACCCAGTCCAAAAACGTGGACAGCAAAGGAAGAATATCTTTTATTGATCAATTTAAGCCACTGGCCCGACACAGGCCGTGTTTCGTTATGCCTTCATCAGGGGCTAAGGCTGGCTTAACTAAAACATATAAAAACATATAAAAAGAATTATAAAAATAACATAAATATGGATTATGAAATTAAAAACTTAAAATTAAATAAATATATGATCAATTAAACATAATAGGCCTTAAAATGAACTATTATGCCCATGTTAATAATATGATCTTGGTATATAAATATTAAAAAAAAGCACAGAAATGTATTATTAGTCAGAACAACAAAAAAAGGGGGGAACATATGTGAATTATACAACACTTTAAATAACTTGTCATAAGATATAATATGCAATAAATAACATCAAAAACATACCTCTGTGTGCACTTGTGTATTCATATATTCTAAATCACTTGGAAAAGAGGAAGACATCGGTATGTATAGTCAGTATGTATATCTCTATTAATAAACCGTTCAAAAATACCATGGTAAGCTCTCGAGCAAGGGTTATATTTTGCTATAATACTAAAGAAGAATTATTATAAAGAGAAATTATTACAAAAAAAAGGGGTTATTGCAAAAAAAGTAAGGAATTATAGCAAAAAAAGCAAGGAATCAGTGGAATCGCAAGGGCCCAGCGTTCAGTTTAAATTGTTCTATCCCTAATTGCCGCGGGATTACTTTAAATATCAACTTTGAACCATTTAAAGATTACCTGTATGGTCAGGAAAACCAATCTCATGTATAAAACATATGTTATTCCTTGATGCTCTTCTAAAATAAAAAAGTGTTCACCAGAATCGCCGTCGTAATTGCACTACAAAAGAGGAGTATCTAGATTTCAGGGGTAAATTAACATCCTTCAAGGGAAGACATGTGCAACGAACCTACATCCCTTCATGCAAACTACTATTGTGTAATGCAAATGCAATGTGTGCCTTCGAGTCAGTCCTGACTCCTGGCGACCCAGAAGGTAATATGCCCTTATTAAATAAATTTATCTAGAGGAAGAGGGAAGGGAACTTGAAAACCGGCATAAAAGCTGACCATTCCAATGGATCAGGAGTGTGAGGGCTTATATTGTTCTCTGCCGTTATTTCTTAAAGACAACCCAATTTTTTATATATTGTTAACCATTATGAGATTCTTCATAAGTTCATAGGCGCATATATACTAAATTCGCTCAATGTACGAGCCGCATGAATGTTAAGCAAGAGATTTTCATTTTCAACTTTTATCTCATCTAAAAACTTCATCCTGTGAACTACTTATTAAATTTAAATACTTAAGGACGGGTGTAGCCAACAAAACAAAGTGCCAGTAAAATGAAAATGTGAACTTACATTTTACAGGCTTACTATTAAAAAATGACGTGCCTCACTTATTTAGACGGCTGTTCTAGCCAGGAACGCCGGCATCTGCACTTTAAAGTGGAGGGGCAGTTTGCGCAGGAAATGCTAATAAGATGACGTGTAAACGCAAATAAAATTGCAAATTTTGTACATGCCATTCTTTATCATCCTTTGCAAGCTCAGATGTTGACTATGCGACCAAGGCATTACAATGACTTATTGTACCCGCATACAGACGGGAGGCATTGTAATCCCTATAAAATGAGTAAACACACATATGCCTATCCGCATATTATGAGCTCATACCATAATTGAAATTATATTATTTATTTATTTGGAGGCTACCAGTGTATAAAAATTTAGTTCTTCTTGTCCTTTTATATGAATTTGGAAACCCGTGAATGTATCAATGTAAGATTATATGTATGTCTATGTGTTGGACTACTCGCACCAGTGTAAACTGAAAACATGTTCATTTATTCCAAGGACATGAATATATGAAAATTTTGATTCTACTTATCAATACTATACAAAGACGAAAAAGATGAAAAACAACATCAATATGTATAAAAATTGGCTCTTTTTGCGCCATCAACCCAGATCGGCCATAATCACAAGATTATGAAAAAACTAAGGCCCTATACTAAAAAGTGAAAAATAACTTCACCTCCATTACCCGTATTATTTGAAAACCTAAAATTACAAGAAAACAGACAAATCCCTGTCCATATTCAATCCATTGGGGTGTAAACTATTTAAGGCGAAAATATATCGCTCTTCTAAATGCTGAATCGTTTTCTTCACATCCCCTCCTCTCCAATTCAGTTTAACTTTCTTGATGACAAAGAATTTTAAATCAGATATTGTATGTGTTAACTCTTGCCAGTGGTTGACCAAGGGTTTATCCACCGCCCCTCTCCTGATACAACTCCTATGCTCTAAAATTCTATTACGAATGGGACGAGTGGTCATACCTACATGTAACTTATTGCATGGGCATTGTATTACATAAATGACATGACTCGTGAGACAATTAGAGAAATCATCTATGTGAAAAATATGTCTATTTATAGGGGGGACATATTGCTTCTTAATTGTTAAAACATGGACACACACTGAGCAATGGCCACATTGGAAATGTCCTTTACATTTTGAAAGGAATTTACGTTCAGTAAATGCAGATGGCACTAGCATATTCCTCAAATTAACATTGCGCTTATGGGCTATTGTTAATTTCAAGTCTTGGAAACCTGGAAGGGTTTGGATTAAATGCCAATGTTTCTTGATTATTTTTTCTACTCGACATGATTGATGAGAATACAATAATAGACACACTATACCAACATCACTGTCTTTTTTCTGTTGTTGTAATAATTCATGCCGAGGGCATTGACAAGCTCTATTGTATGCTTTATTAATGTAATACTGCGGGTAGTGTCTAACTCTGAATCTATCTTTCATGATGATTGCCTGCTCTTCAAAATCCTCATCAGAGGTGCATATCCTACGGGCTCTTAAAAAACTGACCTACAGGTAAGTTATGTTTAAGTGCTGAATTATGGAAACTGTTATAGTGAAGCAATTGATTTCTCTCTGTAGGTTTTCTATAAAGAGTAGTAGTAAATCTCTTTTCAGTCTTTTTAATAAGTAAATCTAAATATGGTATTTGATATTCATCAAAAGTAACCTGGAAACATAGATTATCATCACGTGTGTTCAGCCATTCATTAAACTTCATTAAGAGATCTGTAGTTCCATCCCACAATACAAAGATATCATCTATATATCTAATCCATAATTTTATGTTGGTTTTAAATGGGTTATTTTTTATGTAATTCTCTTCAAATTTAAAAACATATAGATTCGTGACATCCGGGGCCATAGAGGAGCCCCTGGCGACTCCTTTAACCTGTTTGTAAAACAAATCTCAAGAATGCCGTAGGGATGCACCTATGTGTCTGCCTGTTACATAGATATTGTTCAACTATTTTCAAAGCTTCCATCTGTGGTATATTTGCGTATAGTGATTCTATATCAAGCATAACTAAAAGCAATCCTGAATTAAATTCTTGTATTGAAGAAAGAATATGAATGACATGTGCTGACTCCCGATCATATGACCACATATCTTGAACAGAAGGATATAAAAGAACATCCATAAGTTGTGAAATTGGCTCTAGTAAAGACCCGATGGCTGACACAATCGGTCGTCCTGGAGGATTTTCCAAAGATTTGTGAATTTTAGGGTTAATATAAATCGTAGGAATTACCAGAAAGTCTCCTGTAAGAAAAGCTCTTTTTTTCAGCAAGATGTCCAAATTCAAAAGCGATTAGAACTAAGTTAGGGTAAGGACAGAACAGCAAATCATCCAAATAGCGGTGATATTCAGCCTGCTATCCAGCTGAAGAATTGCATAATGTTAGGACAACACAAAAGCTATCTGGATAGTGGACTGAATATCGTTGCTATTTGGATCACTGCCTTATATGAATATTCAGTGTCAGCCAATATCCAGAAACCAGCACCGACTATCCAGTTTTCGGCCTCTGAAGCTAGAGCTTAAACAAAATGCTGACTGTAGAGGCTCAATATTGGCCCTGTTACTTTTCAACATCCTGTTTCCAAAATTACATTCGAGTGTCTAACTGTGCACCACACCTCCACAGCGTGCACATAAACAATGATCTAAAGTTAAGATGCTTACTATGGAAAGTTGTTAACACTCAAATTTTAGACAGTTACGTTCCATGCACATGTTTGAACATTTAGGCCTAAAGGTTATAAGGTACCTGCAAAAGGCCGCTTGCAGCGAGGGCGGGGTGAGCGAATATAATACCACAGTATACAGTGTGGATGAATTCTCTTTTGGAACAAGGGGAACTGATCACAAATAAATGGGCTTAAATATCTGAGCAGATTTTATTTATTTATATACCCGAAAATCATAGCAGCCAAAGTTTCTAAATTACTGGTGCCCTAAATTGAGCACAAATTACCGCTCGTTGGACACAAGTGAAGGAGTGGGCTTAGTATAGAGAGAACTGCACCCACCAAGCTGGCAACAATGCCGCAGGGCCGGTACAAGGGTATCGAGCATCCTAGGCGAATTTTCAGCCTTCCTCCTCTCCCCTCCCCCAAGAGTTTCATAATTAAACACCACCCCTCCTAGAACAATCCTGTAAAAATGCAGAATTGGACGTCATCGTTTTACATATTAAACTTTGCTTTGTATGTATGTGTGTGCCTGCTCTCCCTGCAAGTAAAAGAATGTGCTGATGGCTCTTTGAGTTGTGTGGGTGTCGGGATTTATTGTTTTGCTTTGACTGTTGCTGCTCTTTGCACTTCCTGGTCTTGCCTATTGGTTGAGCTGGCCCTGTATTATGGCCCATAGACAGAGTTTCATTTTTGAGTTTCAATTTGCTTGGGCAGGGCATAAAAGGAAAAAACAAAAACACAAGAACAAAAACCAAACACGGCCAGTCCTGGGTCCTTTCATGGAATCCTCCAACTTCTCCTCCATGGCTAGGGTGGGTGAAGGATTGCAAACATGCCGAATCTTAGGTGCACGAGGCAGGACGGGAGAGTGGGTTGGGAAAGTAAAGGTTTGGAAACACCGTATTTCTTGCAGAAGAAATGATGCCAAGCTGGGACAGTTTTTAAAAAAATTAGACCCCCTCTATCACCACTCCCACCATCAATCCAACACAGTTATCAGAAGAGTATAGCTGCAGACAGGAGAGTATCTAAGAAAAAATGTAGTGTGGCTATCCCCATGTGACTCTAGGCTGGGATGATGCCTTTCAGATTCACTTAACTATTGGCATGACACTTTACATCTGTTGCCAAAGTAATAAAGTAAAAGGTTGTCACACCAGTATGGGAGGAAACCGATGAGGGAAGGGGAAGGCAGGTACGCTGGTGGAGGAAGAAGGGGGAGTGAGGGGAAATACGATATGAAAAGTTTCCAAACACCTGGCTTACAGAAAAGAACCTGCACTGCTTCATACTGGATGTTATTGAGGTGTCTAGGTATCTCTGTAGAAATGAATATTAATTTGGATGTGATTGAGAGTCTGCAGGGACGCTTGAAGATCAACATTAAAGGCAGCTGCTTAGGTGTCTCAAAAAACGCCGAGTAGAATACACACCACAAAAAATACTGAGTCCAATCAAAGTGTCGTCAAAGCAACCTTCCTTAAAATATTTTTGGGTCAGACCAAAAAACATACATGGCTAATAAACTGGTCAACATGAAAAAATCATCACAAATAATTTAATGTGTATGAAATAACCTATGATGAACAATGTTCAAAACCGGTTCTGTTTTTGCTGTATCACGTCAGGTTTGAAAGATAATAATGTCGGAGATTTTGCTATACTAGCCGAAGTGACGTAAACGGTGTCAGTGATTACTCTACCAATAATGATTGGTATTTATTTTGCTTTTCAGGTTAATTATTTTGATGACGTATTTTGTTATAGTAACACTGAAGAAATCATCAGAAGTAAAATAATCATGCCAAGACAGTGTAGAAATCATTTCAATGTTTTTTTTGTTACGTTTGTGGTTCATCTGCTCCTGTATCTCAAAGTCAGATCTTCGGAAAATGTACAAGTAATATTTTGGATGCCCACTGAGTGACCAGGATAAGCCATGGGTGTCTCACATCATTTGCATTGCCTGTGCAAATGGACTACGTGATTGGTGAAATGGAAGGAAAACAGCGATGCCATTTGCTGTGCCGATGATATGGAGGGAGCCGAGAAACCATCATGCTATATTTATCTGGTTAATATCACAAGTTTCTCTGCGAAGAACAAGCACAACATCATGTATCCAAATCTTACATCTGCAATGCGACCAGTCCCATATGATGAAACACTTCCTGTTCTCAGTCCTCCACAGGATGGGCTGTCTTCTGTACCAGACAAAATGGAGTCAGATGAAGGTGCAAGTGGTGGCCAATCTAAAGAGTCAGAAGATGCAGACTACGTGCTAGATGAAAGCGATGCCAACCAAGAGAAATTCAGCCAAAAAGAGCTTAGAGATCTTATACGAGACTTGGCACTCTCAAAAGAAAGCGGAACACCTTGCTTCAAGGCTGAAGGAAAAGAACTTACTTCAAAAGAATGTTCTCATTTGCCACTATCGCATGTGCAACTGTAATTTAGCGACGTTCTTTAAAGTAGGCGGTCCAATGTGCAATGATATCGATGGACGTTTGGAGCCCTCTCATAGGTACACAGACCATTAGAATGACGCTTATTCATGGATTCTTCATCAAAAAGCCTCAAGGCCGTTCTTTCTCATAGCAGCAACATAAAGCCGTCTATTCCAATTGCACACTCTGTCCACCTCAAGGAGACATATGATAACCTGCAGGTAGATTTGTGGGGATCTTAAGGTTATCGGCATGCTGATGGGCATGCAAGGTGAATTTACCAAATACTGCTGTTTTCTTTGTCTCTGGGATAGTCGAGCTGTCAAAGATGATGCTGTTCACTACTGGCCTTTAAGAACTGCCTATAATCCAGGAAGCAGCATCGTTAATCATGTTCCATTAGTCAAGCCAGCAAACATTTTGTTTCTTCCTTTGTATATAAAACTGTATACAAAGATGTCCAAGTTCTTGGAAATGCCCGGCCCTGCCTACATCATGCCCCCATTCCAACTTGGACATCCCCGCGCTGGGGGACTTCCACAGACCCAACTTCTACAATGGCTCCAGGGGCGTCTCTGTGCTTTGGACGTCTTTATGTCCGTTTTCAGATGTCCAAAACACGATTAAGACTTCTAAAACAACCCATTTAGCTTCTTCTTGCTGTTGTGTTCATCCTTCCATAATACCTTGACTGCAAACAGACTTCATAGCACCGTACGACACACACTGCATTGCACAGCACCACATGACCGCAAGAAAAGCCTAAGTATTTTTATTCCCACGTGCAGAAACTATTCATTAAAAGTAACGAGGGTTGAAATGCCGGGTGCGTGTTTGAAAAGTGAAAGTGAAAGCTATTTTGAGCTGACTTTTAAATTGCTCCTTATGGGATGAAATGAAGAGTCTATTTGATATATGTAATAAAATGAAATTGGGCTGTGGATTATCCTGGACACTATTGATTATCGACAGTATATGTTTTAGTCTAACAAAAAAATAGGCTGTTCTGACATCATTTCGATTGGGTTCAGTATTTTTTATCACTTCAGTATTGTATTTTTGAGCCCATGGTGATCCCTTTTCTTCATACACAGTATCATTGAGCTGAACCCACAGACATTGTCATTTAGTCTGCAAATTACCTAGAAACATGACAATTACAGTATATGTAGAGATAGAATGAAGGGTTTATAAATATGGATCAGTTAATTTTATAGAACGGTTTTATAGCTTTCCCTGTATGGAAACGTTATGTAACATTTCTGTAAAGTGATTTACATAAACTCAAATCGTCTTTCCCATTCTGATCCTCTAGATTTAGTGATGGGAGAACTAGGCTACAAAAGGTGTTAGCTCCCATGAAGTGTTCAATTAAGGTAGGTGTTAAATCAAGGTTGTGAACAGAAGTCTATTAAGAATCTTAGGGATATGTTATAAGGATTATTCCCAGGAAACTGCACACAGAATATCTGCTATCATTATCTACAGTGGCAAGGGACACATCTTTGTTTAGAACTTTCTTCTTTTTCTTTTCAGTGGAACATCATACAGAAAAAAAAAAAAGAATGTCTCATTGGGGTATCAGATCGGAAAGCCAGTGCATCCCCACTATCACTATCCATTCAAAAGAAAACACATTGTTTACAAAGCTAAATCTTGCCACCTTCAAACTGCCTCGCTTCCCTCAAAACTCAGCCCACAAATGACATGCTGCTCTCGTTTCCTGTCCACCAAGCCAAAAAACCTCAACATCTACTCCACCACAAGCTTAACGGTAGGGAACTCTTCACGAATTTGTATGCCATCCTTGTGCAGGGGTCATGCTAATCCTCTGTGTTTTTCCAATTCTAGTATATGTGCTGCCGAAGTGAGCACCTGGATCAATCTGAAAGGTCAGAAATACTGTTGGAACTGTTCCTGCTGTCCAATTGCTGAGAGATTTGGGGGACAGGGGAGATCACTTCTTGCTAAATTCTCAAGCCATCACGCTGCTTCAGTGGCGGCGCTTTCATTGGGCGAACTAGGTGGTTGCCTAGAGCAGTGAAGTTCTGGGGGTGGCAAATGAGCAGCGGCAGGTCAGCAGCTCAGCCCCCAGCTTGCAGGAGGAAAGGGACTTAAGAGCATATCAGTTTCCTCTGCAGGGACAGGGAGTCAGGGACATCTGCATGAGCAAACATCCCGCAGTTCAACCTCCTGTCCCACGGCCAGCGCAAGAAAGGGCGCTTAAGAGCGCTTCAGTTTCCTCTGCAGTGCAGGGTCAGTCTCATGGATTGTCTTATGAGACTGATCCCCGTGCCACAGAGGAAACTGACACGCTCACCATGCTAGTTGCGGGACGGGAGATTGACCTGATGGGATGGTTGTTCATGCGACTTCTCACGCCACCGAGGAAACTGATGCACTCATCAGCACCTTTCCACCTCTTGGCCGTAGAGTGGGGGGCTGAGTTGAACATCACTGTGGTCTGTAAGAAGGTGGAGGGTTCCAGAAGGAAGGTTTCCCTAGGTACCCGATAACCTTGCATCGACTCTGCCCTGCTGTCCAAGACAGGGAAATATCTGGGAGAAACCATGCAGCTTAGTCGTTTTTTCTCTCTGCATTTATTCCCTACTGTGCATATACTATATTTGTGGCATCAAGCTACATACATATATTTTTATTTGGAGCAGTAAGACACGGCAGCCAATGCATTTCCGGAGATAGTATTTCCTGCCTTGGGTGCAGTGGCAGCCTGTTCTTTCTTCAAATATTCTAAAATGCCCGATAAATCAGATTTATATGATGGTTGCTTTAGACAAATGTCCTCAATTGATTTGCTTTTACAGCTTATAGTCCCTGTTAATATTATAAAAAAATGAAATAATCTATCTTTCCTTGGGCGAGGGACATGATGCACCAAGGATCTGTAGTCTGACTTTTCTCAGTGGCATTTCTCAGTGTTTCCAGATCTCTCGGCACCTAGTCTACCTCTGTCTGGACTCTTGGGATGAAGCCAGTATTGCTTATGAGCACAACCTTTGTAGATTAGTAAGCATGTTCAGAAGCAGCAATCAATATGGGTAAGCCAAAGAGGGGGTCAGGAAGGGGTTAATGAGAAAAAGGATTCGATGGTGCACAGGTGTGGAGGTGGCTGAAAGGAAGGAGGTAGAGGGAAACAGATATATGTTACTAACTGAAAGGCAATTAAAAGCAGAGCTACCTGAAATAAGAACCCTGTATCTGAAATAAACTACCTACAGATGCTTATATCCACCGGCCATATCCATGCTTCTACAGTATGATGGCCCCTAAAATTTCTCCCGCTTTCAAGCATAAAAGGCAATAAAAATTCTTCGGCAGGAAATTTTCCAGGAAAAAAAAAGTCAAGAGGATTAAGTGCTTTAGTTAACCCACCAGAAAAGAAAGTACCAAGAAAATCTGAAACATGCGTTAGCCTCTTCTTCTGGAAAATAGTACCACAAGTAGGACAAGAAAGACACTGTCACTACGGAGAATGCATTTCACTTTAAGACCAGCCACGTGAGCTTATTCAGGGTCACCACATTTGATCCTTAGCAAGGCCAAAACAACTAGGAACATTGAACAAGATGTTAAATAACATTCTTCCTACCTCCTCAACCACTCTTGGGTTTTAGGGATATCAGCAGTTTTTCATCAAAATCCTCGGTGCCCCTCTTCCCTCTGGGGTAGTTCCTTGTTAAAGGCTGGGACTGAAAGGGCAAAGAGAGAATGTCAGGAAGCAATAGACAAATTTCTGGGGTTTTTTGCCAATTTCTTCCTCAGCTTTGCTTCAAGATTTCTTTCCTAGCCTCCCATAAAATGTCTCCCAAACCTAGATTCTCAAGAGACCAGCATTTTAACCTTGGCATGTCTTTTAGTAGAATGCAATACCTCCATGCAACGGTCAAGAGCACATCTCCCCCTTGAAGGATTGGGGTTTAGGAGCCCACAAGAGTGTTCTCATGACTAGTACTCTTCACACATTCAGGGTCCTTGCATTGCTAAGAGTGGGATTTTTCATTTCTTGTATTCTTATTTCTCTCCCACCCATCATAAAAATTACTGGGCGAGATACATAACAAAGCCAAATAACACAACAACAAAAATTCAAAAAAATACTTTGATTCAGATTTTGTAATCTTATTCATTGTAGCAGTCTCTTACCACAGCGCAGTCTACTGGGGCATTAAGACATGTCTGTCTTTAATTCTGCAAGCTTGCAAATTACAGTTACTTTCTTTTCAGGCCGTGGTGCAGTTCGTGCTTCCGCCGTTCGTGCTCCAGTTCCCAATCGGAAGGGGGACAAAAGTGTAAACGGTTCCACAGCTCGAAAGATAATACAATTTCAGGGCTGCGGTGCCTTTTTAAAAGTCATGGCACAGCTGCACGTCCCGGAGAAGGGTAGCAGCAGCAGCAGCAACGGGTGCCCTCTGACCATTGGCGCTCTAGGCAACCGCCTAGTTCGCTCAATGGTCGTGCCGGCTCTGGAACCAAGGAGTTTGACTCCCTTAGAAAATTACTCTACAGGAATTCTACACACAAAATTCAAACTTCTGTGTCAAACGCTCTGAATTATGCAAAATTGTATGGGGGAGGGACAGTCAGTGGCGGTGGCTAATGCGATTTCAGTAGCTAACCATCGCCGCTGAAACTTAAACATGAATAGTCAATGCCGGAGTCATATCCGGTCACCAGCATTGACCATCCGGGTCAGCCAGATAGGAAAGAAGCTGACCGAGTGACATTCAGCCATGCCTGGTTCGCTTCTGCGCTGAATGTCAGGCCAGTCTTTAAAGTGTGTTTTACTGCCCTGATGCTGACTGGCTAGCATCAGGTCACCCGCAAATATATGGCGACACAAACCATGTTAGTGCCGTTGACTATCCCGGTCGGCGTAATGAATGCGGTTAGTAGGCTTGATAACTGCGTTCATCGCTTTGAATATCCCCCTCTCCATGTTTGTTTGCCAGAATAATAAAGCATATTGTTCCTGAACGATACTGAATTTAAAAGACAATACACAAATAAATAGCTTTAAACAATGCACAATGTTTGATGAGTGTGTGCGGAAATCCAGCAGGAGTAGAAAATGCAAGACAAGTCCCTTTTGGCTTTTTCTTGTGGGAGTCTGACAGCATTTGCAACCTTGACAGAAAAACAAATAGTGATGGACATAGAAGCTGGCTGCTTTGCAACGGATGCTAGCAGGTTTGACCTCACCCTGGTATAAATTTCCTGGGATGGCAATAGTAAATGGGGCCTCGCAGCAGCAGCGCTCATGCAATACAGGGCAGCTGCACCCAGCAGTTAGAAAGAAGGTCAATTCCATTGTATACAGTGTTCTTACTATGTACTTCTTGTAGTTCTTACAATGTCGTGGAGACGAGTCAGCGACATATTTAATCATAAATTACCTGGAAATTGGCTTAAGGTACCTCACAAGTGATGATCTCCATTTTTGGATGACATTCTTTAGGGAGTGGGTGAGGGGAATGCCTAGCTTGTTGTCTTCTACAAATTGGCTTTCAGCCCAGTTGGAACCTGACCAAAACCTGCTCACTGCTATTTCCGAAGGGGGCGGGGGGGGGGGGGGGATGCTGAGGCACTATGAGCTACTGTTTCAGGTCATCAGGGGTTTATCAGGCCCCTACCTCCTTTCTTTCAATAGCCCAAACATTATCATAATGTTCCTTGACAAAAGGCTACAGGCTGCAGCTTGCTTAGGGACCCAAGACGTGCTCACCTCGAATCCCATCTGTATCTTGTGGCCGCTGTGATTCCCTCCCCAGTCAGGGACTGTGAATGTCAACTTCTACCACAAACTGATTTCCTGCCAGCCTAAAGGACTGAGGCGGGTCCAGGAATCAAACTTGCGGTTTTTTTGTAGCGCCACCACTGGATCAAGCCCCCTTAAATCCAGTTTTTAGCAGCTAAATTTTCATTTGAACAGGAGAACCATCCAACCACTGCACTGATATTGAATTGGTAAATGAATGAAAAAGACGAGTTGGTCAGCAGATTAGCAGATAAAAATAAAGTGCCCTTGAATGGGCAAACATTCTCTTGGGCGGAGGAGGGGTAGCAGTCATGGTTTTAGTCATGGTCCAGAAATTTCATTTGGGTGACTAAAGGGTATGTTTCCTAACCTGGATTAATGGTTAATATGTACTATTTGTAACCTAAGTCCAGTGTTATTCAATGGAACCTGTTACCAATAACATGCCTTAACCATTACCCCGGCTTAGTAAACATACCCTTAAATGTGATCCACCTGTCAACACATCAATTACTGGTTGGAGCTGAGGAATGAGGAGAGTTCCTCGGACTAAATGGGTTTCTGAACCAGCTGCTTGACTGCATGTTTTCTCTATGGGGCCCCACAATAATCCCTCTAATCGAACACTCCTTGCTGAGTGCTGATTTTGAACGATACAGTAATGCACTCAACAGTAGGGAAGGCACACATGTAACATTACAAAGCAACTCAATTTGTCTCTTCACTGCAAAATAAATTACACGCAGCTTAGATCCTTCATATCTCGAGCACTGAACTGTTTATTGCTCCATGTCTTTGAGACTTTCTGGTTCAAACACTCTCCCTTCTGACTAAAAAAAGACCAGCGCATGAAATAAAATTGAGAATTATCGCAGTTCCCTCCTGTTCCAGCATTGCAATAAGGGTTGGCATCTAGCCAAGGCCAAGGCGTATCTGGACCTGGGCTTCCCCTATCCCACCTGTGGGACCGTTAAACCCTCTTTTCTTCAATATATAGAATTGCGAATCTATAGATGCAATGGAAAGGGGAGGTGAAGAGAGTAAGAGGGGCAAATCCAGGGCTGATATAGCCTCTCGGAGTGACCTAAAGCTAGGTGGGTAACCCCAAGTATAAGATGATCAGTGCTGACTCTTGCCGCCCCTGTCGGTGTGATACTTTTGGGTCACCTCGCTGCTCTGCTCGGAAGCTGTAAGAACTTTTTGCAGAAAGCAAAAGAAATAAAGTGAAAGGAAGAATATAAAATAGTGACCATGACATGTGCAGTTTCAAACCATAGGTCAATATGAATGTGCCTACTGAATGGGAGGGTGCAAGGTGCATCAGTTTTCATCCCAGATCACGATAACATTCTTGGAATGCAGGAACGAAAGAGTACCCAAATCCTAAATCAGGAGATCACAGATGTAACACTAGATAGAGGTGTATGGATCGCAGTTAGTAGATCCCAATCTTTCATTAAGGCATTCTTTACTCTTCAGTACTTAACATAATTTACAAGCATTCACGATGAGATTTTCAATTTACTAAGAGTTTAAGAAATTAATGGATTAATAGCACTGACTATAGCCGGGGATTATAGTTGCCAATATTTAAATTTGAAATATATCCCACTCTCGCCCTGTCGTGCACCCTACTAGTCTAGTATTGAGATTCCCAAACACAACTCTGTCAGTGCACCTCATTCCTGTCCTGCAGCACCCCATGCTGAAACCCCACACATCACTCTATCAATGCCCCTGACTCATAATCCTGCATCACACCCTGTTATTCCACTACTAGGACTCCACACATGGATCTAGCAATGTTCTTCAAACCTACATCATCATCACCCTCTAATCTTTCAATACTGAGCCCTCCTCCCCTCCGCATACACACACAGCTCTGCTAATACACTTTCCTCCTCAACTTTATTACTCCCTGTCATTCCAGTACTGAGACTCACACAGAGCTCTGCCAATACACCCCACTCCTGGGCTTCGGTATCCCCTGCTTGTCTAGTGCTAAGTTTCCCTCCCCCCACCTCCATCCTTTCCAAAGCTCTGCCGTCCCCCCTCCCCAAGCTATTCCAGCACTGTACCACAGCTCTGTTGGTGCACCTCACTCCAGAAATTGGAACCAAATTTATTTCTTATCTCAGATGCTAGAAAAAACAAAATCATTAACATTCCCCTTTTGCTTTTTGATGTTTCTAAATGTCATGCCTGAGGCAAAGCATTTGAAGTTACTGAAAGGTGATAGCCCATAGTCTTCAGCACAATCATGGGACTGAGAGCAGTACTGTGTTATTATCTTTGTAAAATCTCCCTTGTACAACTGAAGTCGGTTCACGGAATACCTGGCTGGCCAAGGTGATGTCCTTCACTGCAGCCATTTGTTTCCTGAACCATTTTTCTGATTCTTAAATTTGTTGACTGAGATGGTCAGATAGCAGACCAAAGCCTTGTTCAAAATGATTCACTGAAACCAAGATACAAAGGGTCTTGGCCAATGTCACATAGGGTTGGGACGTGCTCTGGCCCAAGGGCAGACACAGCTGAGGTGCTTTGTGGTGACCCTGAGTCCACTGCAGATAGGACAGGGCCCTTTTACAATCCAAAGCATGGAGGATGATCTCCACCTTGCCAGCGTGAAGCCTTGGAAAGAAGGTGGGGAGCACCACCTCCTGATTGAGGTGAAATAGGGATATCACCTTTGATAGAAACTTGGGGTATGTGTGGAGCACCACCCTGTTCTTATAGATCCTCGTGTAGGGGGGTTCTGCCATCAGAGCCTGAAGCTTGCTGACTCTGTGAGCTGATGTGAATGCCATAAGGAAGTCGACCTTCTAGGAGAGGTATCTCAAGTGGCAGGTAGCCAGGGGCTCAAACGGCAGCTTAGTGAGCTGTGAGAGCACCATGTTGATATCCCACTCCACTTCTGGAGGGGGGAACAGGGGGTTTTGACAGCATGAGACCCCACATGAACCAAGATACAAAGGGCTCAGCCGAGAGAGGTTTGCCCTCAACAGAGTGGTGGTGTGCCGTGATGGTGCTCATGTGTACTCTGACCGAGTTGGATTTCAGTCCCACCTGCGACAGATGGAGTAGGTACTGGAGTACCACCTGTACTGCACAGGAGAACGGGTTCACCCATCTTTCGGCACACCACACTGAGAATCAATACCACTTGAAGGCGTATGCCCTTCTCGTGGAATCCTTGTGAGAGGCCAGAAGAACCTCTTCCATATCCCATGGGAAGATGAAGGGAGCTAGAGCTACTGTACCCTTTCAGCAGCCAAACCATGAGTGACAGGGACCCCAGGTTGGTGAGAGTAGTCCTGGGCCCAGGGGAATCGGCGACACCGCTGACAGGAAGAGGGGCAGCAGGAACCAGGGTTGCTTGGACCACTAGGGGCTATCAGTATTAGTGATGCCCTGTTGCGTTGGACCTTAAAGAGGGTCTTGTTGACCAATGGTGTCAGGAAGAAGGCGTAAAGGAGGCCTTCCATCTATGGGATAAGGAACGTGTCCGCTGCCATCTGGGATGGGTACAGTTGGCAGGAGCAGAAGCGGGGCAGCCATGTGTTGTCCAGGCTGGTGAACAGGTCCACCAGGGGGACACCCCAGAGTTGAAACAGCCGGGAGACCACTTTGGAATCCAGGCACCACTCGTGCGCCTGGAGGACTCTGATCAGCTAGTCCGCCAGGGCATTGTCTTGACCCAGGACCACTCTTAGAAGCATCCCACTGCATGTCACATAGGAGCAGAGGACACCACCTTCTGGCAGAGGGAGTACGTCCCCATGCCCTCTTGCTTGTTAACATAGAACACTGCAACTTGGTTGTCGGTCTAGACCAGTACCGACTGGTGCTGCAGCCAGTGGCGGAAGGCTCAGAGAACCAGAAATATCCATAAGGTTGATTTGCATCTGGAGGCCCTTGCAATGCCCTCCCCAACCCAGCAAGGAGGCATCCATGATGAGGACCCTCTGGGGGTTGGTGCCTGGAAGTGCATCCCGGCCTGAAGGTGACGGGGAATCTGCCACCATCTGAGGGAGACCACCAGTTGGCAGGTCACTCTCACTCTGTCGAGCTTGCCCATGGCTTGTGTCTGCTGAGAGTAGAAACCTGATTAATGTATATCCAAGTTTATTTTACCTGTTCATTGTAAGCACAGATCAATTATTTGAGACGTGTGGTTTTATGTTCATTGTAAACCTCACTGATGTCGAATAGCGCGGTATAAAAGAAACTGTAATAAATAATAAATAATAGAGGAACCACTGAACAGCTTTTATGTGCAGTCAGGGATCACGTGAACTGTGGAGACTATGTGGCCCAGCAGGCGAAGGAGAAGCTTGGTGGGTAAGGACCGGCATCGCTGTACCTCGGTGGCTAGCCCCCTGAGGCATTATGACCCTGACTTTTTCTGAGGGAGGAAGGCCTTGTCCTGGAGGGTGTCTAGCTGAGCATCTATAAACTCCAGGCATTGAGCCGGAGAGAGGTGGGACTTGGAGTAGTTGATGACGAACCCCAGGTGCTGCAGGGTGTTGATGGTGCACCCTGTGGGGTGTTGCACCTCTGAAGCTGTGCCTCCCCTTATGAGCCAGTCATCCAGGTAGGGAAAGATGAAGGTCCCTTGGAGACGGAAGTGAACTGCGACCACCGCTATGCACTTGGTGAAGACCCTTGGCGAGGAAGCCAGTCCAAAGGGCATCACCCTGTATTGGTAGTGGTCTCCTCCCACTATGAATCAGAGGTATTTTCTGTGGCTGGAATTGATCAGGATGTGTGTGTAGGCATCCTTCAGGTCTAAGGAGCATAGCCAATCTCCCTGCTGGAGGAATGGCATCAGTGTTCCAAGGGAGAGCATTTTGAACGTCTCCCTTACCTGAAACCTGTTCAGATCCCACAGATCCAAGATGGGCCTGAGGCCCCCTGTTCTCTTGGGAACGAAGAAATACCTGGAGTAGAAGCTGGTGCCCCAGAGATGTTTCGGCACTGGCTCCACCGCATTGTCCTCAAGGAGACCTGCGAGCTCAGTGAGGAGCATGGTCTGGTGGAGGAGAGGTCTTATGGGCTCTCCTGGAAAGTATGAGGGTGGCACCTGCTGTAGGTGGAGGAAGTAGCCCTTCTTGACCACTTATAGAATCCAGGTATCGGTGGTGATGGTGCACCACCTGTGGGCAAAAAGGGCCTGACACCCCCCTGTAGGCTGTAGGGGACCTCCTTGGGGAGAGGAGGTCATGCCCAGGGAGTCAAAAGCTCCTCCCAGGCTAAGCCGGGGCCATGCCCCTGCCCCTTGTGCTGTTGGCCTTGCTGTGGGGCTGAGAAGGCCTGGAACTGTGAGGTATTGCCACGGAAAGAAGGATTTCTTTCCCGGGACCTTCTTATGGGGCTGCACCAAGGTCTTTTTTGAGAGTCTGGTCCACATCAGGAACTCAGTCTCTATCTCTGCCACTTTGTCTGCCATAGGTTTTCCGAAGAGGTTCTCTCCGATGCAGGGAACATCAATAAGTTTGTCCTGAATCCATTATTTGAGGTCAGACGATTGCAGCCATGCCTGGTGTCGGGCCCCAATGCCCGCAGCTGCCACCCTGGCTGATGACTAGAAGCCATTGTAAGCTGCTTCAGGCAGGAACTTCGAGCACTCTTTGACCGCTGAGGCCAGAGACTTGAACCTCTGGAGGGGTTCCCCATAGAGGCCTGCTGAGAACCCACTGAGCTCCTTTGACAGCTCTTTGAGGTACATGCCAATGTACAGTGGGTAGGACTGGACCCAGCACATCAGCATCGAGTTCTGAAAGGCCTTCCTGCTGCAACAGATGGCTCTTGATGGCCTTTGAGCTCATGGTCCTGCAGAGTTCGCAGTCCGAGTTGTCATGTTCCGGGCCAAGGCACCGAAAGCAGCAGTCATGTGGATTGGTGAGGAACATCATCTTACTGTACCAATCACACTTTTTGATGCCGCTAAAGGCAATCTGGAAAAAGGGGGCTCTGCCGCCTGGAAGGGGTTTGAGGCCTGCGTCAAAAAAGGGCATGAATGCTGGTTGAGGGAAACTTTGAAGAAAAATTGAAAACAGGGAAAGGAACCAATATGTGCACTGGATAAAACAAAATGGATACACTTTTTCAGGGGGGAAACTGGACAACATCCAGAGGGCGCCACGTAAAAAAGGAGACTGAGGCAAGATGGCACCCTCGGGCGGGAAGGGAACCATGTATGTGTTGTGTATCTCCCAAAGGCTTTTTTTGAAAGCTGGGGAGATGCTTCCACGCGAGCTCCATCGGCACCGTCACCCATATGTGAGCATTGACTTCCTGCATGTTCCCGGAGAATTCTACTGACACATATGCCCATGAAGTTACACCTGCCTCAGAGCACATGGAACTCTGGCCAGGAACCTTTGCGTAGGCTCTGTGATAAAGGTGCCCAAGTGCATTTGTTGAATTTATCAGTCACAATATATGCACCTTTCTTACCGAGACACCTTGTTCTACACTTAATCTCTATGGAGGTCATTCCATAAGATGATTAATGCGTGTACGTGGTCGGGAAATGCAGGCCGAAAACTTTTGTTTTGTTTTGTTTTATTTTTTCACCTTCGTAATTTTTTTATTCAATAGTGAACCTTGTTGTCGCTAGTATGTAGATGTTTATGCATATTTTGACTTCTTATAAAATACCAACGAGCATAAAAGTATGCACGCTGACATGAAGGTACATACCTCGCTAGTAGGCGTGGCCAGGGGTGTGGTTTCGGCCAGCATGGGCCGAGCTAGCAAGTGAACAGATTGATTATAACATCTAATCTACATGTATATTTGCAAACTTTGGGGCCCCTTTACTAAGCAGTTAACGTAGGTCTTAGTGCATGGTAACCATGTGCTCAGACCTGTGGTAGCAGTACAAGGGTATGACCATTGTTGAGCACTGATTTGTGCACAAAGTGCCATTC
Organism: Ichthyophis bannanicus; assembly: GCA_033557465.1. Taxonomy (NCBI): domain Eukaryota; kingdom Metazoa; phylum Chordata; class Amphibia; order Gymnophiona; family Ichthyophiidae; genus Ichthyophis; species Ichthyophis bannanicus. Next base: position 73,652,209 of record CM066032.1, read on the forward strand.
ACGCGTTAGGGTGGAGAATGGATGAATCAGGCGCATAGATTGGGTGTGGTGAGAGCATTGCAGTCAGCACCGCTGCCAACTCCAGGCAATCATTTGTATAGGGCTACAAGGAGTACACCGTACATATACACATGGGAAACGGTCCGTGTTCAGCAGAGCTCACAATCTATGTGAGACAAACACAATAAACAGGGGACAAGAGACAGTTTTAACACACAGGAGATAAACAGAAGCATAAAGGGACAAGAACCAAAAGCAGCCTCGAAGAGGCGAGCTTTTAGCCTGGATTTGAACAGGATCAGAGATGGATCCTGATACACTGACTCAGGTGGTATATTCCTGGCATATGGAGTAGCAAGGTGGAAAGAACGCAGTCTGGAGTGGGCAGTAGAAGAGAATGGCACAGGCAGAAGGTCTCACTGATGAGCAAAGTTCTCAAGGAGAGGTGTAGGGTATGATAAGAAAAGAGAGGGAATGAGGAGCAGCAGAGTGAATGCAGTAGAAGTCTGAACTGGATGCAGGAGGACATATTGCGTGCTGTCAATGTTGTAATTAGCGCAAGCGCAATTACCTCAACCTCAAAAGGAACATCCTGGTCACGTTCCCGACAGTTCCCGTGGATGTTTTGCATTTAGCGTACACTTTGGTAAAAGGGCCCCTTTATGGCCGTCCACTTATGTCTGCTATAGAGCTAGTATAAATATCCTTGTCTGAATTTAAGGCACATTCTCTGACGCTTATGCTAATATATTATAAAGAAAAATAAGCAGACTTCTCTTTTTAAAATAAGCGCATTTGAGCTGCCTTAACCCAGGTGCCCTGAAATAACATTACCGCCCACATACTCCACAAAGAGATGGAAGTCAAGTTGCCGTTTTTCTATGTTTTGTACATGAACTGCTTCAAGGACCTTGTTGAGTTAAGGAAAGCAGTGAAGAAATGAGTGTTGAATCAATTTGCTTTAAGAGTTATTCATCTAGGGCCAGCCCAATGGCTCAGTGATGGTGGAATTGTGCAGTGCCGAGGGGGAGGGGGAGGAATCTGGGCTTGATTCCTGCACCAGGTCTTTTGTTCCCCAGATCAGTCAGGGCTGCAGCTGTTGGGGAGTCTCAATCACTGTGCAACAGCAACACCTCGTGGCCAGATTTACAGAGCTTGATTGCTAAGCAAGCATCATATGGCTTATTTACTACATTCCAGTTTGGCAGCTACAAACTGTAGAGGAGTAGCCTGGCTTGGGAACCGAGACAGCAGCATTTGATTCCCTCTAGCACTCCTTGTGGCCTTGAACAAGTCACTTAACCCTCCATTGCCTCAGAAAAATCTAAGTTATCAATGTCCCTGTTTAATGTACATTACCAAGTTTAAGTTACAATGTAAACCACTTTGATTGAAATGATAAAGCAGTATAAAAGGCCAGTTAAATAAATAAATACAGAGGAGTTAGGTGTTGGGTTGCAATCTTGTGATAAAGAACGCACTGATTCAGTTCTGATTTTATCTAAGATGAATTGTATATCAGATTTCTAGGGGTAGTTTGGCCTAATAGTTTCATCCTGAGACTTTCAGCTTCCAGCTAATTTGGAAAAAGGTATTTATTGGGCTATACCACCTTAAGCCTTCAAGCACAACTACCTGGGTTGTAATTAACTTCCCATTTTAAACCCACCAAACACACCATCCACTGCAGCGATAGCCATTAGCCAGGGTCACAGACTTTGATTCATGCTGGATACCAGTGCATATGCACCTAGAGAATGGCCAGTAGATGTCACCATTACATCCCCAGTCCCAACTAGTCAGGGGAGCACAAAGTGGGTTTGGGAATCGAACCCAGGTCTTTGGTATGTCAGCACTACCCCTAAGTTACCTGGAGAATCCCTTAATTCTGATTGATATTTTCCCATTGATTTCCCTAAGACAAAGTCAGAACTGGAGTAGCCTGTTAGTTATCATATACAGCCAGCACTTCTGTAGGATTGGCTCTGGGACAGCCTACAAGGTATAAACTGAAGGTTAATGGAACAGAGTTGTCATCCAGCTGTGAACCTGTGAGGAAGCACAGACGTGCAAAGAACTGTACCCCACTATTATATCTTTGTTTGGTATAGTGTATTCACTGAGGTCTAAACAATGCTGTCCAGAAGCAGTCTGAAGCTTGGGAAAACTCAGCATGCAAGCTGGACGTCCTGCTACCAAGGGGCAGAAAAGGAGAGGCATTGCATATTCTCACCTTTAAAAAAAACTAGGGAGAGGAACATTTAGAAGGCACAGTGTGTTTTACCTGAACCATAGTTACCCTGTCTCTGTGAAAAATAAAAATCAGCAGCTTTCTCAACATGCTCATTGAGTATTGCATTACGATGCCTAGATAATTAGAGGATCAAGGGCAGTATGACATTTATATCTGCTTCTTTTCTTTCCTCTTGAGGTGCTTAACACAAAGCTCTTTGAAGTCTATTTTTCTTCACTGGTATGATAGAGTCGAAAGTTTAGAACTTGGAACGCAAAAGAAGTGATAGAGGAGAGACCCTACTACTACTATTATTACTACTACTGAGCATTTATATAACGCTACAAGACGTACACAGCGCTGCACAGACACATGTAAAGGACGGTTCCTGCTCAACAGACCTTATAATCTAGTCAAGACAGACATCACAGTAGCTGTAGACAAGAGACACATCTAAGGGGGATGGGAAGAAAACACAAAGGAGACCAGGTGAGTCAAGATCCAAAAGCGGCAGCGAAGAGGTGAGTTTTCAGCCTGGCTTTGGAAGGGGCCAGAGAAGGTGCCTGACGTACAGACTCAGGGAGTTTGTTCCAGGCATAAGATGCAGCAAGGTGAAAAAAGCGAAGTATGGAGTTAGCAATAGAAGAGAAGGGCACGGATAGAAGTGATTTGCCAGAAAAGCGGAGTTCCCAAGGAAGGCTGTACGGAAAGATAAGAGAGGAAAGGTAGTGAGGAGCTGCAGAGTGAATGTACTTATAGGTCAGCAGTAAAAGTTTGAACTGGATGTGGAAATGGTTAGGGAGCCAGTGAAGCGACTTGAGAAGAGAGGTTATATGAGCATATCAAGACTTGCGGAAGATTAGCCGCACAGCTGAGTTTTGAACTGATTGAAGGGGAAAGAGATGATTCAGAGGGAAACCATCAAGGAGGAGGTTGCAAAATTCTAGATGGAAGGTGACTAAAGAGTGCCTAAATGTCTTAGTAGTGTGTTCAGAAAGGAATGGACAGCTTTTGTTGATGCTGAGAAAGAAACGGCAGGTTTTAGTTATCAATTGGATGAGTGTGGAAAAGGAGGGAGAGGAGTCAAAGATGTCCCCAAGGTTGCAAGCTGAGGAAACAGGGAGGAGCAGAGGGTTATCCACAGAGACTGAGAAAGGAGGAAGGGGAGGGGAAGATTTAGGGAAAAAATAAGAAGATCAGTTTTGGCCATGTTCAGTTTCAAGTGGCGATGAAACATCCAAGCAGCAATGTCAGAAAGACAGGCAGAGATCCAGTCCTGGATTGCCGGAGAGAGTTCAGGTGTAGAGAGGTAGATCTGAGAATCATTGGGGGTAAACGTACTGAAAACCATGGGAAGAGATGAGCGCACCAAGGGACTGGGTGTAGAGAGAGAAAAGGAGCGGACCCAAGACAGATCCTTGGGGTACAGCAACTGACAGCGGGATAACAGTAGTGGAGGATCCACCAGAACAAACACTAAAGGAGCGATGGGAAGAGACAGGAGGAGAACCAAGATAGCACAGAGCCCTTAAAACCAAGCGAGGACAAGGTATCAAGGAGAAGATGGTGGTCAACAGTGTCAAATGAGAATCGTGTGAAGCAGGGGCGGCTCAAGGCAATCTGCTGTCTGAGGCGAGGGATGAGATGGCACCCCCCCGCCCCCAGTGTGCACCCTCCCAGCCTGCGCCCCCCCCACACCCTCCCAGCGTGCGTCCTCCCCTCCCCCACGCCCCCCCCCCCCAGCATGTGCTTCCCCCCAGGGTGGGGATCTTTCTAAAAACTCCCATCAGGGACGGAACCAATTCAAAAAGTCAATGAGATAATGTGGAGCAAATGCAAGATGTTCGCACACCAAGGAACTAAAAGAAAGAGCGAGAACCACAGCAGTTTAGAACTCCAAATAATCATTCATTTGTATTTTGTTATAAACTGCGTTATGGTGCTTGCTTTTTCTTTTTGAACATACATTTTGCATTCACAGAACCGCCTCCTCAACAATGGGTGCAGAGCAGAGGTAGAACATTCACCCACAGAACTCAATATATTAATTAAAAAAAATCGGATTCTGGTCATCTCACCAACAACAAACATTCTCCAGTACCAGGCATATTAGGAACCAATATAAAACCCTACTAAAGTCACTAAGATCTGCAAGGCCAAAATCTACCATACCATACCATCATACACTTCCAAAACTCATAAATAAGGGGCCCACCAAGAAAAAAGCAGCACTATAAACACTGCAATGGGCCCCAAAACATCCATACAACTATTTGAAAAGCTGAACAAGTCAAATTACTATAGTACAGATCCCTACGTACAAACTCCATGTTAAATGAACACCTGGCCTTGGTTGCACACTCAGAACACAGACCCTCACCAAGCACAGAATAAGTGACCATAACCTAAAGCAAAAATAAAAATATGTAGACAAAAATAAAAATGAAACCCCAAGAAGCCAGACTCCACATGCGATGCCACACCAGATAAGAGATGCAGTTCCCCATACTGTGTGAAATATAGATAGCACAAAGTCCAGTCACTAAATTGAAAATATAATTATTTTTTCTACCTTTGTTGTCTGATGATTTTTGATCATGCTGGTCCTGATCTGAGGTTTCCATTTTCCTCTGTCTTCTTTTAGCTCTTTCTATGGTCTATAGTCCATCTGCCATTTCTTGTCTCTCCTTTTGCTTTCTTCATTTTCTTCCAACAGCCTTTTTTAAGTCCCAGTAACTCTCCCTAGTGTCAGCCCCCTTTACAGCCTCCCCTCCCAGTACCAACCCCTTTACCTTCCCAGTACTGCCACCAGTCTCAGTGCCCCCTCCCATGTCAGCTCCCCTCCAGCTCCCCCCTTGTCTGCTCCCTTCCAGCTGCCCCCCCTTGTCTGCTCCCTTCCAGGCTCCACCTTGTCTGCTCCCTTCCAGGCTCCCCCCCCCTTGTCTGCTCCCTTCCAGCCTCCCCCCCTTGTCTGCTCTCTTCCAGGCCCCCCTCCTTGTCTGCTCTCTTCCAGGCCCCCCCTTGTCTGCTCCCTTCCAGGCTCCCCCTTGTCTGTTCTCTTCCAGGCCCCTCTTGTCTGCTCTCTTCCAGGCCCCCCCCCTTATCTGCTCTCTTCCAGGCCCTCCCCTCCCCCCCCCCCCCGGTCTGCTCTCTTCCAGACCCCCCCTTCCCCCCTTGTCTGCTCTCTTCCAGGCCCCCCCTTCCCCGGTCTCTTCCAGGCCCCCCCTCCCTTCCCTGCTCCCTTCCCTCCTCACCGATTCTTCATTAAAAATCAAAGAAAGCAGCCGCAGGAACATTTCTCCGTTCCCGCGGCTCTACTTTCAAACTGCTGTCTGCTGAGTCGCGTGGAGCCGGCAGGGCCTGAGGTCATCTCTTCCGCCGCCCTTTCACTTCCGCCGGAAGCGAAAGGGCGGCGGAAGCAATGACCTCGAGCCCCCCACCCTGCCGGCCCCACGCGACCCAGCAGCAGACAGCAGTTTGAAAGTAGAACCGCGGGAACGGAGAAATGTTCCCGCGGCTGCTTTCTTTGATTTTTAATGATCCTGTGTGGCGATTCTACCCTAGGCAGTTTCTAGGGAGCAGCAAATCAGTGCCGCCCCCTAAAAACTGCCGCCTGAGGCCATCGCCTCAGTTGGCCTAATGGTAGAATCGCCCCTGGTGTGAAAGCCCTTGGATTTTGCCAGGAACAGGTCGCTGGAGACTTTGGCAAGAGCCATTTCAGTAGAATGTAAAGGACAAATCCAGATTGTAAAGGATCCAGGAGGGCTTGAAAGTTTAAGGCAATGGTGGTAAACTGCACGTTCAAGTAGTTTAGAAACAAAGGGGAGGAAGGAAATGGGTCAATAGTTAAAAGGACAGGTAGGGTCTAATGAGGGTTTCTTAAGGAGAGGTGTAACCACTGCATGCTTGAAGGCTGCAGGGACAGTTGTAGTGGAGAGTGATAGGTTGAGAATATGACAGATGGAAGGGACAACAGTGGAGGAGAAGGGGCTTAGGAGATGGGTGGGAATAGGATCAGAGGAGCAGGTAGCGAGTTTGAAGGAGGAAAGAAGGTGTGTGGTTTCCTCCTCAGAGATCATAGAAAAGGAAGAAAGGGTAGCAGAGGTGCGGGGGGGGGAGGGGGAGTTAGGAGTGAAGAGGGGGAGGGGAGAAGTAGCTGACCTCGTGGGGAAATGGAGTGTGATCTTATGGATTTTATCAAGGAAATAGTCAGCCAGGTTTTGGCCAGAAAAGGGGAAGGAGTGGCCTAGTGGTTAGGACAAGTTACCTCAGGCTGGAGGGCAGGGGGTTATATTCCTGCTCAGGCTGGAGGGAGTGGAGTCTCTAATCCTATAGTCACACCTTGGGCAAGCCGCTTAACCCTCCATTGCCTCAGGTACACATGTAGATTGTGAGCCCTTTAGGGACAAGGGGAATATATCCACCACCTATTTGTAGCCTTTGTAAACTGCTCTAATGCCTTTCAGCCTGGGTGGTATATCAAGAAATTAGATAAAGGAAAGTTGGAGTTAGAGGCAGAGGCATCTCGAGGAGAGAGTTGAGAGTTGTAAAGAGACAGTGAGGGTCAAAGGCAAGAGAGTTAGTCAGATGGACATAATAGTCTTGTTTGGTGAGTGCTATGGCTGATTGGAAAGAGAAAAGCATGAATTTGAAGTATAGAAAGTCTGCAAGGGTGTGGGATTTGAGCCAAGCACGCTCAGCTGAACAGGCGCAGGAACGATACCAGGTACTGACAGACAGACAGGGCTGGGGTACAGGACACGAGCATCCAGAGCAGAGGAGAGTGCAATAGGAAGCTACTGCGTCATCGACAGACTCAGATGACATAGTGGAGGAAAGAGGTGATGAGACAGTGGAGGAGAGAGCCAACGGGTCAATAGCATGAAGATTTCTAAAGAGGTTGGAGGAGACAGGGTGAGCTTGAGGTGGTGGGTGATGAAGAGTGGAACTTAGCAGGTGATGACCCTGGAAGCTGAGGCCAACTAGTGTTCCCCCTCCTCCCTGGAGCATGAGAAAAGGCTATGCTCTCTCCACACCGTACTCCTGCTGAACCTTATGCTTGTGAATTGCTCTAGCGCAGGGATTCTCAGTCCAGTCCTCGGAACACAGCTAACCAGTCAGGTTTTCAGGAGAACCACAATGAATAGGCATGATAGAGATTTGCCTACAATGGAAGCATAATTCATTTGGGGTCAGAGGACAACTGGGAGAAAAGAAAGCTGGACCAAGAGACAACCTTTGTCATATTTATAAATCCCTCAACCCAACCTAGGGTGAGGAATTCGGTGAGGGAAGTGCTACCCTAGACCAAAGGTTCATAAGTGGAGAATGCAGAGTACTTCTGAGAGACGGGGTGAGGGGGTCACACCAGCAGCTGTTTCAGCCAGTGCTAGCCCTCCCCTCTAGCAGTTGTGCTGGTTCTACGGAGAAACTAGCTGTGGGCAGTTCACTACTATCGATCATTTGTATAGCGCTACAAGGCGTACGCAGTGCTGTACCGAGACATGTAAAAGACGGTCCCTGCTCATCAGAGCTTACAATCTAGGCAAGACAACAGCTGGGGACAAGGATATGTCTAGGGGAATGGTATGGAAACACATACTGTAGTTGGAATGCAGGAAAAGCTTCTCTCCAATGCTCATTTCTTTGCCTTACCTACTGGTTTAGAGCAAATGCAGTTACCGGTAGGCCTGCAGGAGCAAAGAACAGAGGTGCTTTCTGTCTGCCCTTCCCTGCGGCCGCTCTCTCCATACTACTCTAAGGGGAGAAGGTTTAGAAGAGAATACTCCTACCTAATAAGGTGCAGAGCCTGTATCATAAGTCCTATGAAATGAGACAAAAAGCTAAATAAGTACAGCTTAAAAGACACGAAGGAGAGGGGGATATTATGAAGCAGTGTTTCCCAACCATTTTGAGGCCAAGGCAAATGTACATTAACAAAAATGTATGACACACCATCCTGTACAGAACGGACAGGTACTCATACAGCGAAAAGAGACACTACGGAAGCAGTCAATGCGTAAATTCTGTCCAAGCAGCTCCCGCAATGCAGGGGGACCAGGCCAGAAGGAGCAGCAAACTTCCTTTAAAATGTTTGTTGCACCGGCTCCGCTCTTCTTTTAAGTTTTGAGGCCCAGCAGTCATCCCCTTCCAGCTGTTGCCGAAGGGCCGAAGTGTCTCGATCATAGCCACACCGCGAGACACTCACCGGGCGGTGACCGCAGTTGGGCCTCAAAACTTAGAGTGGAGACAGCACAGCAAACATTTTAAAGTAAGTTTGATTGTGAGTGTGGGGGGGGGGGGCTGCGCCCCCATGATAATGGAAGCCCTCAGCAAAATTGTGTTTGGGGGCCCCTCAGTTGCCACTGGCTGAAAGCCCTATCAGAGTCAGAGGTGCAGCATATAAAGTGCATTTTGCATGAAGTGTGGTGCTGCTGTGTGTGTCCTACAATGTTTCCTGTCAGTTCCCGCCGTATCTAGAAAGGAGAGAAGCGTGTGCAACTACATGTGCTCAGAAAGGAGCCCTGGCACCTTTAAGAGCCACCACTGGGGTCTTCTTCCTGCCAAGGTGCTGCGAGCAGGACCCAGGTGCTAATTTGAACCCGAGCATTAGGTAGAAGAGACCGAAAGAACACCAGCACTGGCAGTGAACACACTGATAGAGAAGCAAATATTGCAAAGCTGTAAGCTATGCACTAAAAAACAAAAATGCTTTCAGTGGAAAGAAAATTTTAGAACAAGGGGGTCAGGACAGGCTCAAAGGGGGGAGGGAATAAGATTACATAACAAAAGAACATAAGAAATGCCATAATGAGTCAGACCAAGGTCCATCACGCCCAAGTATCCTGTTTCCAGCAGTAGCCAATCCAGATCACAAGTACCTGGCAAGTTTCCAAAACGCACACTGGTTCCACAATTCTTGTCCCAGGGCAAGCAACGGATTTCCCAGGTCCTCTTTAATAATGGTTTATATCCCTTTCCTCCAGAAACTTGTCCAAACTTATTTTTAAACCCAGCTACACTAATGGCTTTTACTACATCCTCCAGCAACAAATTTCAGAGTTTGATTACATGTTGAGTGAAAAAAATATTTTCTCTTATTAATCTTAAATGGGTTATGTTGTAGCTTCATTGCATGTCCCCTAGTCTTTCTACTTTTTGATGGCGTAAACAACCGATATACTTTTACCCTTTCATTAATTTATAGACCCTTATCATGTCTCCCCTCAGCTATCTCTTTTCCAGGTTGAAAAGTCCTAACCTTTTTTAGCCTCTCCTCATAGGGGTATCCTTCTATGCCCTTTACCATTTTGGTGGCTCTTCTCTGTACCTTTTCTAATTCCGCTATATTCTTTTTGAGATATGGCAATCGGAATTGCACAAAATACTTAAGGTGTGGTCGCACCATGGAACGATATAGAGTCATTATAATATCCTTGGTTTTATTCTCCATTCCTTTCCTTGATTCCTAGCATTCTATATGCTTTCTTGGCCGCTGTTGCACACTGGGCGGAGGATTTCAACATATTATCCACGATGACACCTAAATCTTTTTTCCTGGTTGGAGGGTTCCTAATGTGGAAAATTGCTATATGTAAGCAGAGTTTGGGTTATTCTTTCCTTGGTGCATAACTTTGCACATGTCCACATTAAATTTAATCTGCCATTTGAATTTTCAGTTTTCCAATTTATCAAGGTCCTTTTGAACTTTTTCACAATCCTCTTGCATTTTAACAGCTTTGAATAATTTTATGTCATCTTCAAATCTGATCACCTCATTCTTTATTCCCATTTCCAGGTCATTGATGAAGATGTTAAAAAGCAGCTGACCCCGCACAGATCCCTCGGGTACTCCACTATTCACCTTTCTCTATTGAGAAAATTGACCATTTAGCTCTACTCTCTGCTTTCTATCTTTTAACCTCATGGTGCTTGATTTTTGTTTAATGTTACTTTAAAATGTGTTATATGTTTTCTGTAACGCTTTGAACTTTTGTGATTAGGTGATTTATAAATGCTGTACATAAATTAATAAAATAAAATAAATAAATAGCCAGTTCCTGATCTACAATACTACACTGCCTCGAATACCATGACTTTTTAATTTGGCAAGAGTCTCTCATGAGAGACTTTGTCAAAGGCTTTCTGAAAACTTATTCTTTTAATGGTTTCCACCATTTTGCCCAGTACCAATGTCAGGCTCACCGGTTTGTAGTTTCCTGGATCATACAGATGATTTTAATGATAGTTCACAGATTATTAATAGTAAGTCTGCAATCTTATCTTTCAGTTCTTTCAATACCCTTAGATGTATACCATCAAGTCCAGGTGATTTACTGCTATTCAATTTATCAATACATCTTCCTGGTTTTTTTATATTTCTTTCAATTCTTCTGATATATCACCTTTAAATACCAATTCAGGCATGGTTAACTTCCCTACATCTTCTTCAGTAAAGACAGAAGCAAAGAATTCATTCAGTCTCTCTGTTATGGACTTGTCCTCCCTTAGTGCTCCTTTAGCAAATGTTTCTTCACAGGAAAGGTGCAGGATGGATGAAACAGACCCCAGCGGAGGTAGTGTAGGCAAAAAGCAGTAACAGATTTCACAGACAGCAGAAGGCATGAAGATTAAGTCAGAGAGAGAGTTCCTATCATTCTATGTTCGTAGGTAAGAGAGAGAAAGAAAATAGGGAGAATGGCAAAAAAAGAACGCAAAGCAGAGAAAATCATGGGATGAAAGGTTGGAGAGAGCAACAGTGGAAAGGAAAATAGCATTGTTCTGGGGGAAGACTAGTCGTGGCCCTGCACTGAAGAACCAGGAAGAATATCACCAAGGTGGTAAGAAAAACTTAGAGGAAGGAAGAGCAGTTGGTGGTAGGGAGGAAGAGTAGGGCTAGAGGAGGACAAGGAGGAATCAGAGCGAAGAAGTGGGGAGTCAGTCTTTGTTTTCTGGGAGGAATATAAAGGCCAGAAATCAGTGTGTGAGAGCCACCCCTGAGGTCTCTTCCTGCTTCTCTTTGCATGCCTTGTCCGTGGTTGGGGATGTCACAGGGACATGAAATGTAATTTCAGTGGTCAACTTCTAAAAGCCTTGCCCATCCAATCCAACAGAGACAGGATGCGCAGCTCTGAGCTAAGTAGGAAATTTGTCTGCTGCTTATCTGCCTAGGATAATGGAGTACAGACGAAGATGAGAACAACTGTTCCGGATAAGGAAAGATGTCTTTCAAGCAGATAATGCTGTGTGACCACTACCACTGCTACGGATCATTTGTATAGTGCTACAAGGCGTGTGCAGTGTTGCACAGACACATGTAAGACAGTTCCTGCTCATCAGATCTTACAGTCTAATCAAGACAGATAACACAACAGCCGAGGACAAGGAAACATCTAGGGGAATGGTAAGAAGACTAAGAGGATCAGGATCCAAAAGCGACCTCGAAGAGGTGAGTTTTCAACCTGGATTTGGAAAAGGGCCAGAGATGAAGCCTGACATAGAGATTCATAGGGGTAGATTCCATATGACATTTAGCGGGGATGGACGTCCGGTTCGGACATCCATCCCCGCTAAATGTCAGGGTGCCACACCTGTATACAGAGCTCCCCGCATGTACAGGTATGTTCATTGGCTGGAGGGGGTAGGCCGGAGGAGAAGCGAGGGCAGGTAGTGGGTGGGAACCTGACCCCAGATGTACAGGGCCGATTTCAAGGTCAGCCCTGTAAGTGTGGGGTTGGCCATTTAAACGAGGGATGCCGGAGCCAGGGCGCAAAAAACAGGTGAGGAGGTGCAGGGTGTGCCCAGCAGCCCAACCCTGGCCAGAGCAAGCCTGATTGGGGGTCAGGCTGCAGGGAAAGTAGTATTTGACACCGGCCGGTGATCGCGGTACCTGCATGGAGCTGCGGTGGCACGGCAACAGGATGTCATGCCACCGTCGCTTCATGCAGGAGCCAGGTAAGTGCCGGGACATCCGGGGTGCCTGTGTTGGAGCACATCCGCGGGAGCAGAATCGGGTGGACGCCCAGACAGCCCAGGGATGCACAGGTTGAAATGGCCTCATAGTGTCTGGGAGACATCCTCAGCATTGTGGATAGGGAAGGATGGGCCAACTGGCCTTGTTTTGATGCTATGTTGCTATGATCAATAGTTGATTGTTTTTCCCCCATAATAATACTTTAAACCCATTTTCAAAATGGGAATGACCTACAAAGGGGAAGTTCTCCTAACCAAGAATCAGTCTCCACAGCCCACCTTGATGGAATGGGAACCTACCCATTTCAGTATGAGAAAGAAATGCCTGTTGGAAAAAAAGACATTCTTCTCAGATAGCCCATGGCTTCTGGACGGGGCTAGCTCACATGGCTGTACCGTCCTGCCTTCTCTTGTGATAACTTATTACTTCAACAGAGGGTACAACAGAAGAATTCCTAAATGACAATAGCTTGCAAGAATATTTTATAAGCTATGAATATCTCACCCAAAGTTTGGCTGTTTTTAAAGATCACTGCTAACACAGCAGGTGCGGGAGTTTAATCTTCATTCTTGTACACAGAGTTTGAAAGAGAAACTACCCGTGCTGTTTCTCTTTAAGAAATGCAGGCATGCCCATTAAAGGTGTACACAAATTCTGCATCTGCTCCCTGTCTGGGCAGCAGAAATGCAGGGCTGAGAGCTCATGTATATTTGAAAATTAAAAGCCTCTTTGGAACGTGCTGAAATATCTCGCAAGGGTACCTAGTCCATGTCCACTTTGAGATGCATTTCAGCAGCGCAGTTTTCAGTCAAACCATTTTACCCAGGTAAATGTCTTTAAAATTGCTCCTTCATTATATTCTAACCTGTGTGAAATTGATACACTGTTTAACAAATACAAACTGACCTTAAAGAGTTAAATAAGGTTGTTGATGTTCAATTCAAACGTAACAGTCTCAGCATTAAAGAAAACAAGGATCTAAGTGCTACAGGACCCTGAGTCAGCGACGTTGGTTCATGTCGTTGATGGTCGTCCTCAAATGGGCAGCTTGGCATGTTAATTTACAAGAAGTTACAGAATTGTACCCAGGCCCCAACCAAGAGGGAATAGCCTGCTTGGATACTGATAATTATTACCGTATCCTTGTACTAACCCCTGAGCCATCCACTCCTAAAGACAGGTTCTGCAACCATGTGTCCATCTCCTAAGCAGAGCCATCCTAAATATTAGGCAAACTAGGCGGTTGCCTAGTGCAAGGAGTTCTTGGGGATGGCAAAAAGCAGGGCATTCAAACTTAAACAGATGTTGACAGCCAAGGTGGAGGGTTGGGGGGTTGGGAGGGGGGGGGGGTGTAAAGCTTATGTTCTGCCTAGCGCATCAACACCTTGAAGCAACTCTGGAGCTGGCATGCCCCTGAGTCATGCAATCTTAAAGTGATAGTCTCTGTGCCCCCCTTCCAATCTCCTCAGCCATCCAGGTGAAAGGCTCTGCATCCCCGTGCCAGTTCCATGAATCTATCAATCCTAGGGTCGACAGACTTTACATTCCTGCGCCAACCACTGAGTCATCCGGCCCTAGAAGTGACAAGCTCCTTATCCTTGTGCCAATCCCATTAGCCCTCCAGCCGTGGAGGCGAAAGGGTCTCTATTCCTATGCCAATCTGATGCTTCGGACCACAGGCTCCGAATCCCGGAGCCCATCCCTGAGCCATGCAGTGCTGGGGTAGACGGTCTCGACCTGCTCAGCCATTAAAAAAGTGTCTCATTTCAAAATAATCCTGATCTTTAAAACAGAAATGGGTAACTTACTCCAGATGCTCTTCACAGCCTGAGATAAAAGAAGAAACTCACGTAAACTCTAGTAGTGCATAAGCAGGGAGTGAAGCCTTGAGCCACTTACAATGACCCCGCATTTCTGAAGAGCAGGAGCCCGAGCCGCCGATGAAAAGAGAAAGATCCAGGGTGGCGGAGAAACCCAAAGCAGAGCTAATTTCACAAAGGCAGCAACGGACTGTCAAAGCCAGGAGGATAATGCTGGAAGGATGCAATTAAGACTAGCTGAAAGCAAAACATCTCTTTTGCCTCTCACCTTCCAGCGTCTGATGTTTTAGTTTCCCTGCCGCGGCTTCCTGGACTCAAAGGACCTGAATAGGGAGCGAAGGAGCGGCCGGCAGCCGCAGATCGCGCTGAAATCAAGGCGCTCTGCTCCCTATCACTCGAAAGAATGGAGAGACGGATGAAAGGAGCCGGGGAATAATGCACAGGGAGACGAGGGCTGAGACGCGCACTCTCACTCACACCGGTGGCATGCACAAAGTCCCATTTATCATGCTCGTCAGGCATCAGCCACTGAAATATTTCGCTCTGACAGCCCCAAGCTGGCAACCAGACGCTCAGGCACAAGCTGCAACTGGGGAAAGGAGGGACAGCGCTGACTGAAGGAGATTAAGAGTCTCCGCTTTCACTGCTTGCTTTCATGTACACAAGGCTGTTTCGGGGGGGGGGGGGGGGTATTCTCACCCCTCTCCCCCCCTTCCCTCTCTTTTATATTGTATCTGAAATAATGGCCCGAGTAACCAAATAGGAATTAATCAAACGCCTCTTTCTTCTTCTTGTGACGGGGCTACGCAGCGATATGAAAGCATGGGAGAAAAGTTTTTATGGTTAGGAATGCAGCCAGGATGCTTTGGGCTAGACGTCCGAAGCATTTTTCCCATGGGGGGGGGGGACCTCCCCCCTACTCCCTTTCCAGTTTATCCTTCTCATTGCCTCTTGTTCAGTGGAGTTTATGAGGAAACTCTCCATTCCCCCAAAATGGCCTTCACCCAGGAGAGCCGAGGAGGCTCCGGGCTGCGGTCTCTAACTTACATTTCTGTCACTATATTTAAAAAAGAGCAAGTTTTACGTTTTCAGCTCCACTTGCGTTACAGCTGTCTCTGCCTGTTCAGGTCTTCCTTTTGCATGCTAGAAGCCCCTTCCTCCTCGGCTGCTGGAAAGCCCAAAAGCCTGAAGGCTGACCCAGGAACGGACTGGGCCTGGAACTGTCTCAGTATACTTTGGGGGTAGAGTGCACAGAGAAACATAAAACAGCCTCTCCCGGATAATTAGACTGGATGTAGTCTCGCTCATAATAGAGTTACTATGAGCAAAACCATGTTCAGTCTAATTACTTGGAACAGGCTGAGTAGGTCTATTGTTCAATCTCATTAGAAATAAAAGCTCATAAGACATTCTACGAATTTCTACTTGTGCTGCAGTCAGGGTTGTGATTAGCTCCAGCCCCACTCAGGATAACCTGAGTGGGGTTTTTCTCCTTAGGGCTTCCCCTTCATCCTGTTCCTCCCCAGGCCTGATATGTGACTTGTTGCTTGAAATTAAGGTTAACAGAAATCCTTGCTTTTCGGGGATGAACTCAGAATTTAGAGCTACATCCCTGACACCCACCTGTTTGGCAACCTCCTGTCCCCCCGCTTCCAGCGCTGGGAAAAGAAGGTGATGGAAAAAAAATATTTTCGGTTTAGTGAATGGAATATGTCAGTTTTTAGAATTTACATCCATTATCTTCATATTTTGCACAGTAGGGGGGGAAATGCAGCCCTGTTTCTGTTTCTCTGTCGATTTGTCTGCTTGGAAGTGATATTGTTGCTGTTATGGGATGGATGGGGTGGGGGGAGAGGGGCGGTAGAATAATGACTCCTCTCCTCCACGCTTTGTTGCCGAAACCTGAAACTAAGGTGTCCATTTCTCTCCCCTCCCCCCGCCCCACAAAAAACCCCCCATCACATCAGATAAGTGTCTCTGGTAACCTTATTACAACTGTTTAAACTTTTCATGAAAGGCAAAGAAGAGGGGCTGGGCTTAAGCACCCCAGCTCTTTCCTGTGTCTCTTTGATATGCATGAGACCAAAGTGTTTCTATCAGATTGCACGGTATAATAAGTTAAGTAGGGGCAGTTTTTCTTTTTGAATGCTCTTTACTAACAACTTCTTGTAGGTTCTAAGTTATCCGCCTCTCGAGTAATGAGAAAAATTGGGGCTGAATTCTTCTGGATGCCCTTCCTCCCTACCACTCAATGTTTATAGAGCAGAAATTCAGTTTTAACACTTAGACCTATTACATAAAGCAACCCACCTTTTCAATTAGAGTAGCACTTACAAACTTACCTTTGAGATTTTAAATTGTTTTCCTGGGCTCTCATTATTGCCTAACTGTCATATTTGGCCGTCTTTACTAAAGTGTAAGTTCCTCGGAGCAGAGACTGCTCTGATCTGCGTTTGTACACTGCTGCGTGAAAGCACGCTAAAAATGTGGAGAGAAATCAAGGAACTGCAGACTTTCACATCGAAAATGGAAACGGTCTGTAGCACATAGATCTGGCAGGTTCGGGGTATGAACTGTCTGTTTTAAGGGGATCTGTCCTACGGCTTTATTCATGGACTCAATTTTTATTTGCTTGCGTTCTTGGATGTGGAGATTATTTGGAAGTATTGTTCAAACAGTGGAGGTGGGGTAATTTTATAAGAGGATATATATGTATATGTAATTTTATAAGAGGATATATATGTGATAATATGTGAAAATAAAATCCAAGAAGTTTCCTATCTTAAGCCTATTTTATAAAAGTTACATAGGCGCCTATGTGCTTTCAGTAAACAGGCTCATAGATCCAGCCCCAACAGCCCAGAAATGCAATGCACACATTTACACCTGCTCTACACCTTTTTGGGATCGAGCAAAATAAAATAAAATCAAAACAAAAGAGGTTTTATATGTGAAAAAAGTTTATAAAGTTACCCTGTGTTTGTACCATGGGCCGGCACAACCACCAGGCAAACTAGGCAGTCACCTAGAGCACCAAATTCTAGGGAGTCAGCAAAGAGCACCTACAGTCAAAGCAAAAGAATGCGTCCTAGGAGCCACAGAAACTAAAGTCGGTCTTTTACTAACAGGCATTGAGGTGTTTCACCTAATGTGCGAATTGCGCCAAAACCATGGTGCATTAGGTGCACCCACGCTAATGCAGTTAGCGCATGCTGTGAACACCATGCTACTGTGCTGAGCTCAGCATGCCTACTTTCTACCCCTACCATGCACACTCATGTCTCCAACACAGGTTGCACAGTTAGCATGGGCGTCATCCTGCACTAGCTGCCATTGTCCTGAGCTCCCTGGCAACCTGTGTCCCAGCGCACCTTTAGCACACACCAGAGCACACGCCATCAGGTAGTGCCCCTTAGTAAAAGACCCTCAAAGACTCATCAGGGCACACTTTTAGCTACAGGAATAACGAGCAGTCTGCAAATAATCCCTGTATCCTTGTAAGTGGCTTCTGGAAATTTTCCTCATTATGTACTGTATATATTTTAAAAATATGCATTTTATGGGATTTTATGGGAGAGATGGTGCTGAGATGATAGAGTTTATCAAAATCTTGGGGAAGGGAGCAGCTAGGGGTCTTAAAACTAATTGTGAGCGGGTGCAAGGCTGAAGGTTTGCCTATTTATTTATTTATTTATTTTTATAATAGTTTTTCTATACCACTTTTGTCCAAAGCGGTTTACATCGAACAATATAATAATCTTGGTGGAACTTTTTTACAATGAACAGGGAGAAGTAACTTGGAGAACAAAGGGGTTAACAACAACAAAAATAGGGGGTGGGGGAATAGAGTCTTGTTGGACAGCGGATTGGGTAGGGGAAGAACATTTTGGGAAGCAGGCTAAATGCGGGGGGAGGCTAAGGTTGTCTGTTCATGATAGTGTGTAGTGGCAATAGTTAGGTAGTGCCATCTGGTCCATAGTGTTCCTTGAAGAGGTATGTTTTCAGTAGCTTTTTTAGGTCTTTGATTGATTGTGAAGTACTGATTGCTTCAAGCATGGAGTTCCAAATTGTGGGGGCATACACGGAGAATGCTCTGTTGCTTGTCTGTTGTGTGGTCTTAATCTTGAGTGGTGGGATGGTTAGGAGATTTTGGCTGGCTGATCTTCTTGGTCTCGTTGAGGATGCTATTCTGAGCTGATCAGAGAGACAGGGAGCTGAGAGGTTGTGGAGGATTTTGAATGTTGTGGTGATGGCTTTGTGTTTTGCCCTTTGGGAGATTGGAAGCCAGTGTGGACTTTTTAGGATTGGGGTTATGTGTTGTCGGGTAGCACTGACTGTTAGTATTCTGGTGGCAATATTTTGCACTAGTTGAAGTGGATATAGTGCATGTTAGGGTAAACCTTGATAGATGATGTTTCCATAGTCCAGGTGCAGTGTGATGATGGCTTGCACTACGGATCTGAAATCATCGTACTCTAACAGGTGTCGAAGTGGCTTGAGGAGCTTCAACTGCCAGAAGGCTACTCTTGCTGTGTTTTTAATGTGTGCACACATGTTGAGGTTGCTGTCAATGGTTATGCCTAGGTACTTGATTTCTTTCTTTATAGCTATTTCCGATGCTATGGCATCAAATAACCTTGCACCAGCTCTGTATCTATCACTGTATATTCATCCTAACTCGCCTCAAGAACATTTACTGCGATAAGGCAAAGACATACATGAAATCATTAGGGGGTGTAAATTTCTACAACATTTTACTGTCCGCTAAATCATTTAGCATGCACTAAACACTGCACAATATGGGAACCGTTTTATGAACTATTTTTCTGTGCAAAACCCTGTTTCAGGCATGTGAAGGGGCTTTTATAAGATTGCCTCCTGGGTTATGCGGTGAGAAAAAAGCACGTGCTTCTAGGCTACGTGCATGTAGGCATGTTCTTGGGTAAAGTTTGGGCAAAGCATAGGCAGAGTCACAAAGTCCACATGTTCTTTATAATTAGTCTCTAGGAAGATAATGTTATAAATTCTTTCCTGTGTGTGTGTAGCCATATTTGCACATAAAAGACGTCCAACCAGTGGAGAAGTGCACACATTGGACAAAGGCACATAGTTTTCATGTACATGTATGGATTATAAATTACTTAATCTGTGCGCCTAGATGTGATCATTTACACCTGCCCAGTAAGTGATTTTGTCTCCATAAAAGGAATGTTCTCTACCACATACACTTGTATTGTCTAAAGATAAGAAAGCTGCCTATCCATACAGGGGCATGTTTCGTAGACTGCACTACCTAGTAGTGTGGTATTTAGCATGCAGTTTGGGCACGGTGCTAAAAGGTAGCATGGGCTTTTGCAGCAAAAATCCCACACTGCTCCAGTAATGTGTTTTTGGGGCGAGGACTGAGCAGAACAGGCATAGAACGCAGGCACTGCTGGCGTGTCATAGCCAGCGTGGACGTTAATAGCCTGCACTTAGTGTCTTTACCCGTGCCTGAAATGGTATATAAAGATGATGTATTGGAAGAATTGAAAGAAATATCGATAAACAGGGAAGATGTATTACAATTATTTGATAAACTGGAGAGTAGCAAATCACCTGAACCAGATAGTATACATCCGAGGGTGTTGAAAGAACTGAAATATGAGATTGCAGACCTGCAGTTAGTAATCTGTGAACTATCATTAAAATCACCTGTAGTACCGGAAGATTGGAGAATGGCCAATGTAACCCCAATTTTTAAAAAGGGTTCCAGGGGTGATCCGGGAAACTACAGACCAGTGACCCTGATGTCAGTACCAGGCAAAATGGTAGAAACCATTATAAAGAATAAAATTACTGAACATGTAGATAGTCATAGATTAATGGGAGAAAGCCAACATGGATTTAGTCAAGGAAGGTCTTGTTTTACTAATCTGTTATATTTTTTTGAAGGTGTGAATAAATAGATAGATAAAGATGAGCTGGTTGATATAGTGTATCTGGATTTTCAGAAAGTCTTTGTCAGGGTCCCTCATGAGAGCTTCTTGGCAAAATTAAAGACATGGGATTGGAGGAAGTGTAGTATTGTGGATCAGGAACTGGTTAAAAAGATAGAAAGCAGAGGGTAGGGCTAAATGGCCAATTTTCTCAGTGGAGAAAGGTGAATAGAGGAGTACCTCAGGGATCTGTGCTGGGCCTGCTGCGTTTTAACATATTCATAAATGACCAGAAAATGAGAAAAATGAGTGAGGTGATCAAATTTGCAGATGACACAAAATTATTCAAAGCTGTGAAAACGCAAGAGGATTGTGAAAAACTGCAAGAAGACCTTGATAAATTGGAAGACTGGGCATCCAAATGGCAGATGAAATTTAATGTGGAGAAGTGCAAGGAACCACTACCCAGGAAAAAGATTTAGGTGTCATCATGAATAACATGTTGAAACCCTCCACCCAGTGTGCAGCAGCAGCCAAGAAAGCAAATCGAATGCTAGGAATCATGAGGAAAGGAATGGAAAATAAAACAAAGGATATTATAATGCCTCTTTATCATTCCATGGTGCAACCGCATCTTGAATATTTATTTATTTAATGGGGGGGGGGGGTTAACCACCTTATCATGTAATCAAAGCGGTTTACAGTGTGAACATCAATAATACAGTAAAAAATTAGAACCATTTACATTGAAACAAAATATTTTAAGGCTAATAAATATAACATAGAAAATATGTTTGTAATATACATGATTGGATTAACTATTATGATTGCTATAACATATATATAATGCAATATATGTACCACAAGGTATAGTATGGGTTCTTTATATACATGTTTGGATTAACTGTTATATTGGGTGTATTGTGTGTGATTCTGGTCGCCATATCTTAAAGATATAGTAGAATTACAAAAGGTACAGAGAAGAGCAATAAAAATGGTGAAGGGGATGGATGGATACCGCTATGAGGAGAGGCTTAAAAGGGCGCTTCAGCTTGGAAAAGAGATGGCTGAGGGGGGATATGATAGAGGTCTATAAATTAATGAATTGAGTGGAACGGGTAAATGTAGGTCAGTTGTTATGCCATCAAAAAGTAGAAAGACTAGAGGACACGCAATGAAGCTACAATGTAACCTATTTAAGAGTAATAAGAGAAAATATTTTTTTACTCAATGCATAATCAAACTCTGGAATTCGTTATCGGGGGATGCAGTAAAAGCTGTTAGTGTATCTGAGTTTAATAAAGGTTTGGATAAGTTCCTGGAGGAAAGGTCCATAAAGCATCCTGGGGCGAGCATTGTCGAACCCGTGTGTCTTTTTGTGAAACTGCTAGGCAGGGCCATACCAAGCCATAATTGCACCCTGTGTTATCTCCTGTTCTGGCGCACCTCCCCCTCTGCTGGTTGCCCCCCCTCCCCCCCCCCCCGCATTGCCCTACGGCCGCTAGGTACGGTACTACTGCTAGATGCTTGTGACCTGGATTGGCCACTTGGAAACAGGATATTGGGCTTGATGGACTTTGGTCTGACCCAGTATGGCACATCTTATGTTCTTATAGGTGCACTTAAAGCCATCTCATTGGTTGGCATTAAGTGCACCTGTGTGCTGGCTTGCGCAGTGCTGTGCAGAGGCCCATGCTAACTGTACAGAGATGAAGGTACATTCTCCCTGAAATTAGCATTGATGCCCCATGCTAGCAACGCAGCCCACACATACGTGACTGGCACAAGGCTTAGTAAACATGACCCATAAGCATTTATGTTGTGCTATTCTATAAATTCAACATAAGCTCCTGTGCGCCTTTCTACAGTTGTGGTCAACATTATTGGCACCCTTGCTTTTTAGGTATGTTGTGTACAGTCTCTTGAGAAATCATTGTCCTGCTGGGGGACCCATGACCTTCGATCCAGACCTAGCTTTCTGACACTAGGTAGCACATTTCACTCCAAAATACCTTGGTCGTCCTCTGACTTCATGATTCCGTTAATACATTCTAGGCCTCCAGTTCCTGAGGCAGCAAAACAGCCCCACAACATTATGAATCCTCCACCATGTTTAACTGTAAGAAGGACTTCATGGGCAAAGGCCAAGGAGGACCCCAATGCTCAAAGATAGACATAAAAAGGCACGCCTGATCTTTGACCAAATCCACCTTGAGAAATCACAGTCCTTCTGGGAAAATGTCCTCTGGACAGATGAATCCAAACTTGAGCTCTTTGGCAATGTAGACCAACAGGCAAAGAAATGAAGCTTATAAAAAAGAAAATCACCCTTCCTACAGTTAAATATGGTGGAGGTTCCATAGTGTTGTGGGGCTGTTTTGCTGCCTCAGGAAATGAAGGCCTGGAACATATTAAAGGAATTCATGAAGTCAGCGTGTTACCAGGGTATTTTGGAGCAAAATACGCTACCTAATGTCAGAAAGCTAGGTCTGGGTCAAAGATCATGGGTCCTCCAGCAGGAGAATGACCCAAAACATATATCCAAAAGTACAAAAGAATGGTTAAAAAAGAAAAAATGGACAGTTTAAGATGAGTATTGATCTCAATCCAATTGAGAACCTTTGGAAAGAGCTGAAATCTGCCATTGGTAAAAGGAGTCCTAGAAACATTCATGAGCTGGAACAAATCACAGTTGAAGATGGGGAGAAACTACCAGCAGACAGATGTATGAAACGTATAGATGGGAAACGTTTGGAGTCTGTCATCAATGCAAAGGGTCGTGCAACCAAATATTAGTGAAATGTGTCATTAAACCCGTCCAGGTCATATTTTCATTGTTAGTTTGGGGTTTTTCAGAAATTATGTTTAAGTTGCACAGTCATCTTTTTTTTTTTGCTGTATATCTTTGAACATACTATTAAAATATTATTATGACATTTTTTTAAGTGCTGTCAAGTCAATGCTGACCCAATAGCCCCTGGGTTTTCTTGACAAGGTATGACTGGAAGTAAATTGCCAGGCCTTGTTTTCCGAGGCAATGGAGGGTAAAGCGTAGTTACTCACCTGTAACAGATAATCTCTGGGAACAGCAGGAATTTAGATTTCACATATGGATGATGTCGGTATCGATGGAGCCCGTTCAGGAATGCTCCCCAGCGTCTAATAGGAAAGCTTTTGGGAGCATCCCACCACGCCTGGGTAGCTGCCTTTTTGCCTTTCCAGCTCTCCCTCCTCAGCTGAGATAAAAGGAGAGAAAGAAAACAAAGACCTACAACTCCTAGGAGAGGAGGGTGGGTTAAAGACTAAATTCCTGCTGTTCCCGGAGATTACCTATTACAGGTGAGTAACTACACTATCTCCAGGAACAAGCAGGAATGTAGTCTTCACATATGGGACTCCCGAGCTAGGAAATGCCAGAGAGATGACATCAGAGTTGGCTGTAGATTGCACAGGTATGCCTAAAGAGGTCATGTATCCTCCATGGATATCTTGTACTGAAACCCGGGACAAAGGGTAGGAGTTGCACTAAGTCTGAAAGAGATGCTGGAGAACAGCCTGGCCAAACAAGGCATCCCGGTGAGAGAACTTGTCCAGGCAATAGTGAGCAGCAAAAGTGTGGACCAAGGACCAAGTTACTGCTTTGCAGATCTCATCAGTAGCCACAGAGTGTAGATTTGCCATAGAGGCAGCCATGCTTCAAACATTATGGGCAGTGACGTGACCCTCTAGAGAAAGTCTTGCCTTTTCATAGGCAAAAGTGATGCAGTCAGTTATCCACTTGGAGAGAGTTTGTTTGGATACTGGCAAGCCAAGGTGACTCGAGTCAAAGGAAATGAAAAGCTGGGAAGCCTTTCAGTGCTCTTGAGTTCTCTGGAGATAAAAAGCTAAGGCATGTTTGCAGTCCAGAGTGTGAAGGGTTGCCTCCGTCCTAGAGGAATGAGGTCTAGGAAAAAAGACAGGAAGGTAGACTGACTGGTTTAAATGGAAGGGTGAGACCACCTTCGGCATAAAGTGAGGATGAGTCCTAAGGACAACCTTATCATGGTGGAATCGTGTATAAGGAGGGTCAGCCACCAAAGCCTGGAGCTCACTAATGCATCTTGTTGAAGTGAGGGCAATAAGGAAGATGACCTTCCATGTGAGAAACTTCAGTGAAGTAGTGGCTAGAGGTTCAAAAGGCGGCTTGAGAAGCTGTCCTAGAACAACATTAAGATCCCATGCCACTGGAGGGGGCTTAATGGGAGGTTTAGTTAATAGAAGACCCTTCATGAAGCATGCTTGGGACAAATTCAGCAACCCATCCACAGAGCAGCTCTCACACATCATCACCGCCCTCAACACACGCACGGCCCCAACAGACCCATGCCCAGTCACATGGATCAAAACGACAAAGTCAAACTTTATCCACACCATACACAACATGGTGAAAAGTTCTCTAACACAAGGTATCATGCCAGACCAGCTAAAACTCGCCACAATAAGACCAATCCTGAAGAAATCAGCACTCGACAAAAACAACCCAGCAGCCTACAGACCCATCTCAAGCATCCCCCTACTGGCTAAGATTATTGAGAAAGTGGTACAACATCAACTACAAGAGCACATCGACAACCACGCACAAATCGACCACAACCAACACGGTTTCTGCCCCAACCATGGAGTTGAAACACTCCTGCTATACCTCTTTAACGACATACTATAACTCAGACAACAGCAAGAACGGAATACTCATGATCTTCATTGACCTATCATCAGCGTTTGACACAGTCGACCACGGAACACTACTAGCAAGACTACAGAACATCGGACTACACGGAGCCACACTGAGGTGGTTCCACTCTTACCTAACGGACAGACAGATACAGGTCAAAATTGGGCCCAACACATCCCGACCCATAAAAGCCATGCAAGGCGTACCCCAAGGATCCGCACTATCAGCTCTCTTATTCAATATCTACATCCAACCAATATGCAACATCATAAAAGAGCACGGGATAAAATATACAATCTATGCGGACAACATAATGATATACACACCAATCACTCTCGACAACCCAGACCACGCCAAGATAATAGACTGTCTCACACATATGAACACCTGGTTTCAAGACAACAACACGACCATAAACTACAGCAAGACCGAGGCGCTAATCATCACACGAAACTCCAACTTCACCCCCCCCCCCCTGCGACATCAAGATAGGCACCACAACCATACCCATACAATCAGAAGTGAAATACCTTGGAGTGACAATGGACAAAGAACTTAACCTTCAGTCCCACATCAGCAGAACCACCAAAAATGCATACCACAGGATGAGACTAGTACGACGCCTCAAGCCCCTCCTCACTCAGGAACACTTCCGCACAGTTTGTCAAGCACTAATAACCCCAATCCTAGACTTCTGCAACCCAATCTATCTAGGTCTAACGAAACAGACACTAAGACCATTGCAACTGGCACAAAACACTGCAGCATGCATAATTGCTGGCACCACAAGACAAGAACACATCACACCCACCCTAAAAGAGCTCCACTGGCTGCCTATCAGTGCCCGCATTAGATACAAGACAATCATAAACATTTTCAAAATCAAACATCAATCATCAGCTTTCAGCCTACACCCACTCATACAACCAGACAACAGCACAAGACCGAGAAGAAGAGACACATCCAACCGTGTCAACACACCCAAAGATATCAACAGGATATGCAAAGACACCGAAAAACGAGCCTTATCAAAGGCGGCACCAACAATCTGGAACGCCCTCCCCGATGAACTGCATTCAACAACAGACCTTAAGGAGGAGTTCAGGAAACTACTGAAGACAACCCTCTTCATAGAACACTACGGTGACATTACTTAAACCATGCAACAGACACCTCAATTCCCCCCACATGTCACTATAATTGTAATTAAGCAAGGAACTGATACCCATAGCATTGTAAATAGCGCACGCTGTAAATAGCACCACAAGAATCAACGTCCACACACACATACACTACTCACTGGATGTGCACACTATACACTGTATCTTATTGATTGTTTGCTGTTCAGACCGCCTTGATTGCAGGATAAGGTGGTATAGAAATACGTTTAAATAAATAAATAAATAAATGCTACTAGCGGCTGAGAAGAGATGGGCTGGCCATCTAAGGGCATGTGAGAGGCTGCAATTGCATTTAGGTGTACTCCTACCGAATTAGTTTTGAGTCCAGAAGAAGATAGGTGGAGGAAATAATCAAGTAATGCCTCCACCGGAGCTGAAAAGGGGTTAAGATCCCTCTGAGAATACCAGAGAGAAAATCTATACCATTTGAAGGCATAGGAGCACCAGGCAGATGTCTTCCTAGAAGCTAAGAGGATGTCCTTAACCTCCTTGGAAAGGTTAATGTCCTGAAAGGCTATGCCTTCAGCAGCTATGCTGTGAGATGTAGCGAGTGTGAATTGGGATGTAGCAGCATCCTCTCCTCCTGAGACAGGAGAACTGGAGCAGACCCAAGATCTATGGGTTCAGCCCGAGACAGATGTAGAAGGAGAAGGTACCACGGTTGACATGGCAAGTAAGAGGCTATGAGTATCATGCAGCCCTTGTCTCTCTGGAGTTTGAAAAGAGTCTTGGGAATTAGGGGAATGGGAGGGAAGGCATATAGGAAGCCCTGATCCCAGTGAATATGAAAAGCAGTGCAGGAGTCCTGGTGCAGAAATAAGGGGGCTTGGCATTCTGAGGATTTGTGATCATGTCTATCTCTGGAGTCCCCCAGATTTGAAAAATGTGAGAGACTGTCTGCATGAAGTGACCACTCGTGCGGGAGAAGGACTCAGCTTAGTTTGTCCGCTAAGACATTGTGCTTGCCCAGAAGATACACCACATTCAGGTGAATGCAGTGCTGTATGGCAAAGGACCACAGATGTAGAGCTTCGCTGCAGAGGGTCCAAGAGCCTGTTACGCCCTACTTGTTCAAGTAGAACATGGCTATTTGATTGTCTGTCTGGACTAGAACTGTGCGGTCTCGAAGATGGTCCTGGAACACCTTGAGAGCATTGTGAATGGCTCTGAGTTCCAGCAGATTTATGTGGAGTTGCGACTCCTGACGAGACCAGAGTCCCTGAGTGGAGAGAGTGTCCAGATGAGCTCCCAAGCCCAATCTGGATGCATCTGTCGTCAGGGTACACTGATGTGCTGGCATCTGAAAAGGTAACCCTACCAGCAGGTTTTCTGGAGATTGCCACTACTGCAGAGACAAGATTAGGAGGGTAGAGACCGCTATTTTGTCTCCCAGGTGACCCAAAGTCTGAGACCACTGTGATGCCAGTGTCCATTGCGCTGTGTGTATATGAGGACGAGCATATGGAACAACATGCACCGTTGATGCCATATGGCCCATAAGCTGTAGCATTTCTTGAGCAGTGAGAAAGTTTGAGGCATGCCTGAGATGCTAACGGATTGAGTCGAGCGCAGTGGATTTGGGGCAGAAATGCCCTTGATTGCTGAGTGTCTAGGAGAGCCCCTATAAACTCAAGAGTTTGAGAGGGGACGAGTTGGGATTTGTAATAAATCTTCCAAAGTCCCAAGTGTTGTAGCATCTGCATGGTACACGAGAGGTATGCTGGCCTCTAGAGAGGTACTTGCTCGAACGAGCCAGTCATCTAAGTAAGGGAAGACAAATATCCCTAGAGTCCTTAGGAATGCAACCACTACAGCCATGCATTTTGTGAAGATTCTTGGGGCAGAGGCGAGACCGAAAGGCAGGACTCTAAACTGATAATGTCTCCCTTGAAACATAAAGCGCAGGAACTTTCTGTGCTGCGAATGAATAAGTATGTGAGTGTATGCTTCCTTTAGATCTAGAGAACAGAGCCAATCCTGATTCTGGAGATACAGGAGAACATTTTGAACTTCTCTCGTAATAGATACTTGTTCAGTTCTCTGAGGTCTAGAATGGACCTGTACCCTCCTGTTTTCTTTGGAATGAGGAAGTATGGAGAATAAAAGCCCATTCCCTGTTGGGATGGTGGAACCTCCTCTATTGCACCCTGCGAGAGAAGGAAGGTGACCTCTTGAACCAACAGAGCAGTGAGGAGAGGTTGAGAGCAGAACTCTCTTGGAGGAGTCTGGGGGGGGGGGGGTAGACTTTGTAGATGAAGCTTGTACCCCTCCCGTACTAAGGACAAAGTCCACTGTTCTGATGTTATAAGATGCTACCTGTGGGCAAAGTGACAGAGTCTGCCGGGGATGTGGATGGGATCTGGAATCTCCAGAGGCAGAATGGCTATTGTGACGCCTCGTCTTACCAATTACACCAACTTGTGGCGCAGTTCATTTGGGAGACAGCGTCGTGTATGTTACTTTGTTATCGCTGTTCTCTGGTTGAGCAAAATTGTAGTTGTAGGCCCAGTGATCACAGCCAAAGCAATTTGAAGGTAAACAATAGGTTTATTGTTCCCAGCAGGTTTTCTTCACCCCAGAACAGATATTTAAGGATAACAACATGTTTATAGTAAATAAAGTCCTGTACAAATGTTCCCTGATACTTCTCAGGTTACTGTAGTCCAAAACAACTGTAGACTTTCTTAACAGCGATACTCATTCAAGGCATTCAATAAAGAACTTCCAACAAGTGTGGTTTTCCTCTTCCACCTTCACATGGATAATTCAGTTCAAGCCTTGGAATTATGCACTTCACTAGTGTCAGCAGTCAGACAACTTCCTGTCTGTACTTTAAACTCTATTCTCTACATGCTTTTAAAACAGCCTTAAAACATTGCTTCTGTTTAAGCTGTACCCTTAAAAGTCACACTGGCAAATCCCGCATTCCATCTCAGAGCTACTGTGATCAGACAATGGGATGTCAGTTTGCATGGATTCCTCGTCGCTGAGTTGAGCTCCTTGGCTCTCTGGCCTATTCGAGTCTAGGGCTCTTAAATGGTGGAGGAGACTTTGTATCTGCTTTTCTCCCCTCTCACTGCCTGTCCTGCAGTCTTGTAAGGATAACTGTTTATTCAGCCTCTTAAAGAGCTGGGCATAAGGATTTCTTCCTTCTTCCTTTTTCCTGTACCTTATTCCCTGTTGAGGAACTACGTGTTTCTTGTAACTAGGCTTTTCAGGGACTCTACCAATCTCCCATTCCTCCAGCTCAGTATCTGTGCTTGAATCACGCTGCTGCCAATTATGAGCTAGCTGACGTGCACCTGTGCTGGCTTCTAGCTTACAAGTTCTACCACGTTCACTGCCAATATTGCAAGGTAAACTATCAGAGGAACTACTTCTGTCTCTTTCAGACACAGGTTCTATATTCTGTTTAAAAGGCTTATAAGTTTTTCTGACCTGGTTCAGCTTTTCTTGAGGGCAATCCCTTCCTGGGAGGATTCTCGGCTGTTTCCCCAGAGACGTGGCTCTCTCACTGCAAGGTGGCTGGCAATGGTCCAGGTAATTGGATCCCAGCTGGTCCTGCTTGCTCTGAGCTCGGCCCCTTTTGGATAAGGATTCTGTTTCTGTTCCTCTGCCAAGAATGCCTGACTCCAAGGCTGTATCTGCACTCCTGGAGTCCCCTTTTTCTGGCTTTGCCAAAGGTAAGTTCCTATTTTGCCTTTTTCCTTCCTCCTGTAGCTCTCTGTGTTCCTCGTCTGATCTCCTCTCTGATCCAGCTGATCTTGCTGATCCTGCTGCTCGGGCTGATCTGGCAGATCCTGCAGCTCCGTCTGATCTAGCTGAACCTACCACTTCCTGGTTAAGTGGAGTGGTTTGTCCAATCAGGTGAGAGTCCACCCCTTTCCCTGGTTGGCTAGCTCTCCCTGTCAGCCTAGAGCTAAGGTGTGGCTCCCTTTCTTTTCTCTCCTGCCCTGCAACTCTGTGCGCTGAGGTTTTAACCATCAGCTGCCCTGTATTCCTGGCAGGTTCAGAGGAAAAAGTTTGTTTAAAAGCCTTTTTCTTGTGCTCTGACAGCTCTGCCTTGTCACACTATGTTCTCCAGAAAAGAGTCAAAGACCCTGAGGAGGCTGGGTCTGCTGAGGTGGCTATGACTTAGGAGTCTGAGCCTTTTCTTGCTGCTTTGGTGGTTGCTGCCCTTGATGAGGAGCATGATGTTGACACTGAACTTCAGGAGTAAAGGAAGGATAGTACTTCTTAATGAAAAAAGCTTTCTTTGCTGCTTTTTTTCTAGCTGGGTTGGCAGTAGATCTAGATAGCCTATTGAGGGTAGTGTTCTCAGATTTTAACTGAGAGGCTTTGTCCTGCCAATCCTTGCCAAAAAGGGATATTGCCCAGCTTATCTTGAACCCATTGTTTAAGATGCTTGAAGCCAAGCAGTCCTGCATGCACCGATGCAGATGGGTGAAGTTCTGCTATTGCTCTCAAAACAATCAAATGTTGCTCTATTAACAAACTTTGAAACATTCTGAGCATGCTTTACAAGGATGAGATAATCTGCTCTTTTGTCATCGGGGAGAAGAGGAGCCATTAACTCCAAATCCTTAGCCACCTCTTTAAGGAACATACCCATACAGAGTATGTAGGAACTGATCTTGGCTGATAACATGGAGGCCTGAAAACAACATCAACCAAAGGCGTAGAGGGTTCTCGATTCCCTACCAGGAGGATTCAGAGAATGTCTTAGCACTCTTTATTCAACGTATTGCCGATTCCACCACCATGGGGTGGTGCGGCAATCGCGTCTTTTTTTTTTAAAACCGGGACACTCCGACACCAGAGGTGTGAGCAGGAGCCCCTCCTTCCCCCTTCAGCCTGCCAATCAGCATCCAGGCATAATAGCTGAAAACCGCCGCTTCAGAGGCGCACCCGTGCCTGAGGGCCTT
The DNA here is from genome assembly GCA_033557465.1 of Ichthyophis bannanicus. Taxonomy (NCBI): domain Eukaryota; kingdom Metazoa; phylum Chordata; class Amphibia; order Gymnophiona; family Ichthyophiidae; genus Ichthyophis; species Ichthyophis bannanicus. Next base: position 73,682,970 of record CM066032.1, read on the forward strand.
GCTAGAGGGCCCTTTGGCGTGGCCCTTAGGCGTGAGTCCGTGGCGTCTGATCTGAAGTTTATATTAAAGACGTGGACTGGATTGTCATGCTTGTATATCGTGGTAACCTGCTGTCCCCTTTCCTTCTCCTTCCCTTATCTTTTTAACTATTTCTGTCCTCTATTCTGTCCTATCTCATAAATGGCATAGTTTTCATATTTTCTTAAATGACATAGTATTGTAAACCACTCTAATGCTTCGGCCTGAGCGGTATATCAAATGTAATAAACCATAAACCATGGTATTGAGTGGCCAGGTATGGGGAGAAATGGTAAGGGGTGTTTCCCATATATGAAGCATAAGGTCGTGAAGTATCCGATGGATAAGGAGCATAGCAGCCTCCTTCGGGGCTGTAGTGCACTGAAGAATTTTGAGTTCTTCGGCCCTAGGTTCTTTCTCCGATGTCACCATTATGGACAGACCCCTAGCAGCATCGTGAATAAAGTCTTGAAAAGACATGTCCTCTGGAGGGGACATGCGACGTTGCGGAGACAGATGGATCTTCCGGGATAGTTCTCATGTCCTGGGTATCAACTGATTCATCATCTGATGAATCGGAATCTGACGACTCAGTATCGATGGGCAGGGTGTTCTTGCTCTGCACGAACTTGGTACCAATGGAAACCGATAGCTGAGGCTTGTGGGGCTGGAATCCCGGTACCAGAAACGGATTCGAGGGCCAGCATGGGTGGTAGCATGGTGAACGGCACAAAAGTCAATGCAGGTTGTGTCTGTACCGGAGTTGGTACTGACACCTGCAGAACCGATTGTAAAGGTTTTACTGGTACCGAGGCTGCCAGTAAGGCCACTAAGCTCTGCTCAATGGCCAGGATACGTTGATCCCCGGAGCTTGCCGATGCTTGGGTATCGGTACTGGAATAGTGGGCCACGATCCCTGAGCATGGCACCAGGAGCTCTCCAGAGGTGGAGGCTTCGGAAGCATCCTGGGACCCCACCAAGGCTTTGAAGGGAAGGTCCTCCCGCCGGGTTTGTTTGGCCGGTGTGTCCCCCTCCAGGGCAATGCCCGAGGCATCTCAATACTTAGGAGATCTACCCTTGGAGGGCCGGTCAGCCTTCGATGAAGACTTAGGTTTTGATACCTGAGATCCTTGGGAAGAAGATGAAGCTCTCGATGACGTTGATGCTAAAGATACTGCATCGGAGGCAAAGATGGTGCCCGGCTTTGCAGCTTGATTCTGTAGATCTCTCTTTGCATCTTCCTACAAAGAGGACATTCTGATGGCTGATGATCTGGCCCTAAGCATTTCAGACACCAGTCATGAGTGTCCGTGGCCAAAATGGTACCGCCAGATTTGGAACACTTCTTAAAACCACTGGATGTTTTTTCCATTTTGTCTGTGACAAAAAGGAAGGCCTAAGTCTAAGATAGCGTTGATGTGCCTGAAGGAAAAAAATAATTCTTTCCCTCACAGAATTTTTTTTCTTTAGAAAGAAAGAAAAGAAAGCATCGATGGGAGTCGATACCAGTGTCGACGGGAAGGCAGACGCAACCACAAAAAATATGAAAAGATAAATTTTCTGCGGTGACATGAATTGCTTCTTGTAGGCTCCATGGAAAACGAGGAACTGAGGAGGGAGAGCTGGAAGAAAGGAAGGCAGCTACACAGGCACAGTGGGATGCTCCCAAAAGCTTTCCTATTGGATGCTGGAGAGCATTCCCACACAGGCTCTGTTGGTACTGACATCACTCATATGTGAAGACAACATTCCAGCTTGTTTCTGGAGATAGTGACTTGCCCAAGGTATGCCAGTGGGAATCAAACCCAGATCCTTTGGGTTGTAGGCTACTCCTCCACTCATTATGATAACATAAAGTTGGAATATTTCCAATTATTTCTCAAGATATTGTGCACAACATACCTAAAATGCAAGGGTGCCAATAATGTTGACCACAACTGTACCTCCAGCTGAGGTAATAAGTTTGGGGGGCAGCTAGGCTATTTAAAATGCCTGGCCACCTCCGCTTTAATAAAACCCAGATATTCACTTCCAGAACTTATCTGGTCTTCAGCAATGAATATCTGGGTTTGACAGACAGCAGCACCACTAACTGGTAAAGTTAGGCTACTATCACCACCTCCGATCCACCCACAGAACACCCTGGTTTGAAATGGGCATTTTTTACGCAGTCAGTGGGGACATCGGGCTAAGTGCGTTTTAGCCGGTTAGCAGGGCTGCCAACAGGTTAAAATGCTTTCAATATGCCCTCTTTGGTTTCTCATAACATTTATGGAACGAGGCAGGTTGATTATGTGACAGTTTCAGCCTTGGACTTATTGCTTCCTTGTGGGGTGTCACAACATTGTATCTGAGATCATAAAGTCACACTATTGCTTGACTCCGTTTGCCTTTCTCCTTTAACAAAGCTGAAAACTGGGATGTGGTTGAATTGTGTTTGGAGTGGCAACAGGTCACAAGGTGAGATCCAGTGTGTGAACAAGCATACCTTAGCCTGGAAATCAAAGTGAACTGGAGCATTTATATCCAGAACCAGACAGACAACAGAAGGTGACGGTATATGAAAGGAAGGTGATAAGCGGCGTGCCCCAGGGTTCGGTCTTGGGACCGGTACTGTTCAATATATTAGTGAGTGATATTGCTGAAGGGCTGAATGGAAAAGTCTGTCTTTCTGCAGAAGACACCAACATTTGCGACAAGAGTGGACTCCCCTGAGGGGGTGGGGAACATGAGAAAAGATCTACAAAAGCTGGAAGAATAAATCTTAACTGCCAAGCATTAGACCAATGTGAAGAAGTGCAGTGTCATGTACCTGGGAAGCAGAGATCCAAGGGAAATGTATGCGAAAGGGAGCGAGAGATTGGTGTGCACGGAACAGGAGAAGGACCTCGGTGTGACTGTTTCTGATGATCTCAAGGCAGCAAAACAGTGTGACAAGGCGGTGGCAAAAGCCAGAAGGATGCTGGGCTGCATACAGAGAAGAATTACCAGCAGAAAGGAAGAGATACTAATGCCACTGTACAAGTCGCTGGTGAGGCCTCACTTGGAATATTGTGTTCAGTTTTGGAGACTGTATCTTGCAAAGAATATAAAAAGGTTGGAAGAGGTTTAGAGGAAGGCGACGAAAATGATTTGAAGACCTAAACATTTATACTCTGGAGGAGAGGAGGGACAGGGGAGATATGTTTCAGACCTTTAAATACTTAAAGAGTATTAATGGACAAACAAATCTCTTCCAAAGACGGGGAAGCTATAAAAGTAGAGGGCATAACATGAAGCTGCAAAGGAGTAAACTGAAAGGCAATGTCAGGATATACTTTTTCACTGAAAGGGTGGTGGATGCTTGGAATGCCCTCGCGATGGAAGTGCTGGGGGCAACCACAGTGACCAAATTCAAAATGGCATGGGATAGACATAGTGGATCCCTTTAAAGCAACAGGATAAAATCAAAATAAGCATAACTATCTCTTATATCTGAACAAATAGGGGTGACCTACAAGGAGCGGTGGGTACACTCTTAAACAAAGGTATGGGGAGAGGTGACCTGCACGGAGCGGCAAGTGCACCTACTCTTGCCGCCTTTCTGGGCAGACTAGATGGATCATACTGGTCTTTATCTGCCATCATTTACTATGTTACTATGTAAGCAGAGCTTCCTATCACATCATAAGTGGTTCACTGACTGAGGAATAGAAACAGGAGTTGAACCAAATCACTCAACCTTCAATTAAAGTTAAATCTGCAGCTTTTGCACTTAGTCGATGAACCTCAAAGCATAAGATCAAAGCAACTGACTTCCAAAAATGTTTCATTCTCATCTCTCTGTGATCTGCCTAGCACTCATCTCCACTGTATCTTTCATACAAGCAGGATCCCAAGATGTTCTGAAATCCCATCCTTGTAGCTAAACAGTTTATCCACAGCTTCTTTTCACATGAACAGACTGGCTGGGCTAAGAGATGGGTTTTATCAGGACCATTACTAACAATATTCCAAGAGTTGAGTAAATTGAGCAAGAAAGAGGCAAAGTGACTTATCCAAGACCACAGGTCCTCAGAGCTCTCCTTACTCTCATTCCTGTATCTTTCCCTCTACCAGCTGAAAAAGACTCCATCAGGCAGTGCCATTCAGAAAATGCTGCTTTATCAATGACAGCTATTATCAAAGCCCAAACCATCATCAGCTTAAATTGTTCTTTTTTTTTTAAACACATCAGCGCACTTAAGAAAGACTTAATTCCATTTCTGCCAGTGAGCAGGATCTCTCTTGGTGTAATTTGCAATGTCCCCGACTCTAAGTACTGCAGTCCATCGGATTTAAGCACTTATCTCTTTGAGCGCCAGACATGCACTCATCTGCATTAAGTCCTATTGAACAAAACCACGAGATAACGAGAATGGTTAAAAGGCACCTCGACAGGCACATCTTTGCTCCGATTTCATACACTGCACAAGTACAAAATATTGCCCCAGCATGAAAGCAAGAAAACCATTTTGGGAGAGGAAAATAGCAATAATAAAAAAAGAATGAGTTTAACATAAAAAAAGAAAAAAAAAAAGAGGTGAACTTCAAGCACAGGACCAGCTCGTTCATTGCCTGCTAGAGCGGCGGGAGCTAATAAACAAACAGATGATAGCTAAATTGTTTTTTCAAAGTCTCCATCAGCATTTGTACTGCAGTGCCCGCTTTCAACAATTTCACTGCATTAATAATGAATGCTACATAATTAAAGTGGGCTTGCATTAGTAAACTTCCTGTTTTCCATCAAGGTCTGCTTATCTCTTCATGACTCAAAAGCTTCTGGAGGTAACCACGTGGAAACTCTAAGCTGTCTGACCAAATGTTCACACCTGGCTTCGTAAATGTGGACCGCATGATATTTTTTAGAGGGTCAGTCCAGGTCAGGCAGCCATTTGTAAGGTAGGTATTTTGGATTTAGTTCACACCTTTTTCAGTAGTAGGTCAAGGCTAGTTATACTGCCCAAACCATGGCTAACTACTTCCATGACAAAATCCACACAATCACCCTCCAGTTCCCCTCCTCCCCCTCTTCCCCCCCTCCTATTTCCCATTTCTCCCCTCCCCAAACTTCTGTCACCCTTTCTTCCTTCCCTATGGTCTCTGATGAGGAAACGTTGCTCCTTCTCTCTTCTTCCAAACCTACTACCTGCTCTTCTGACCCCTTCCCCACCCACCTCCTTAGCTCCATCTTTTCATCTCTCGTCCCTTCTATTTCTCATATTCTTAACCTCTCTCTCTCCACTGCAACCTTCCCTTCTGTTTTCAAGCATGCTGTGGTTACACCCCTCCTCAAAAAACCTTTACTTGATCCCACTTGTCCTTCTAACTATCGTCCCATCTCTCTCCTTCCTTTCATCTCTAAACTACTTGAGCGTGCAGTCTATCACCATTGTCTTGATTTCCTCTCCTCTCATACCCTCTCGGATCCTTTACAATCCGGCTTCCATCCCCTACACTCCACTGAAACTGCTCTTACTAAGGTCTCGAATGATTTGTTCTTGGCAAAGTCCAAAGGCTATTACTCTGTCCTCATTCTTGATCTCTCTGCTGCCTTCGACACTGTTGACCATAATCTTCTTCTTATCACCCTATCCTCACTTGGATTCAAAGACTCTGTACTATCTTGGTTCTCTTCCTATCTATCCCATCGCTCTTTCAGTGTGTGCTTCAATGGCTCCTCTTCCTCTTCAACCCCGCTACCTGTAGGAGTTCCTCAGGGTTACATCTTAGGTCCACTCCTCTTCTCTCTATACCCAATCCCTTGGCACCCTTATCTCTTTCCATGGCTTTCACTATCATCTCTATGCCGACAACTCTCAAATCTATCTTTCTGCACCTGTTATCTCTCCTGATATCCAGTCTAAGATCTCACTCTGCCTCTCTGACATTGCTGCCTGGATGTCCCACCGCTGCTTAAAACTGAACATGGCCAAAACTGAGCTTCTTAACTTTCCCCCAAATGCTTCCCCTCCTCTTTCCCCTTTCTCTCACTCTGTTGATAACTCTGTACTCCTCCCTGTTTCTTCAGCACGTAACCTTGGTGTTATCTTCAATTCCTCTCTCTCTTTCTCTTCACATATTCAGCTCATTGCTAAAACTTGTCATTTCTTTCTATACAATATTTCCAAAATTCGCCCCTTCTTCTCTGTTGACACCACTAAATTGATTGTCCACTCCTTAATCACCTCCCATCTTGATTATTGTAACGTTCTCCTTGCCGGCCTCCCTGCAAGCCACCTCTTTCCTCTTCAGTCAATTCAACACTCTGCTGCTCAATTCATATTCCGCCAGTCTCGTTTTTCCCACATCGCTCCTCTCCTCATGTCGCTTCATTGGTTTCCCATCCGTCTCCGTATCCAATTTAAACTTCTCCCCATGACCTATAAATGTATTCACTCTTCTGCCCCCCAGTACCTTTCATCTCTCATCTCTCCTTACACCTCCTCTTGGTTGCTTCGCTCTTCTAACAGTCTTCATTTATCTGTGCCCTTTACTCATACTGTCAATTCCAGACTTCGCTCCTTCCAACTGGCAGCACCCTTTGCTTGGAATAGTCTTCCTATCTCTGTGTGCCAGGCATCCTCCCTGGCCATTTTCAAGTCCAGACTAAAATCCCACCTCTTCACTATTGCTTTCTGTTCCTGTCTTACCCTATCTTGATCTCTCTATCAACATTTGCTTAATTTGTCCTATAACATCTGAGGGAGGAATGGCTCAGTGGTTGGGACAGGTTACCTCAGGCCAGAGGGCTGGGGGTTCAATTCCCACATGGGGACAAGCAACCTCAGGCCAGGGGGAGTGGGGTCTCTAGTCCCATAGCCACTCCTTGTGGCCTTGGGCAAGCCACTTAACCCTCCATTGCTTCAGGTACACTTAGATTGTGAGCCCTTCAGGGACAAGGGAATAAAGAGTACCTGTTAGTATACATGTAAGCCACACTGATTCTAAAGAGCACAGTATAAATAAATAAATGTGTATTATGTAACTTGTTTTGTTTTCTGTCTTATTAGATTGTGAGCTCTGATGAGCAGGTACTGTCTGTCTTCTGTTTGTACAGCGCTAGGTATGTTGCGGCGCTTTATAAGTCTTTAATAATAATAATAATAATAATAATAATACAGGTGTAGTAGGTATTTTCCTGTCCCCAGAGGACTTACAATTTATGTGTATTTTTTTCTATAGGAGAAGCCTGCCTACAAATTTCTAGATGTTCCTAGAGGGATATCAGATAAGAAGAGCATTGGAAGGAAATGCCATGATGTGAATGGAGTCATCTGGTCAACCTGGGAGCACAACGAATGGCAGGTGTGGGGTTTCATGTCTAAGTTTTCCATTTAATCAACAAGCAGATCTATGAATTGGGAAGTGGAGAGAAGGGATATATGGAGCAGCTGGATGTCATTTATTTAGTACTTTTATAGATCACTTTATCTTAACGTCAAAGTGATTTACAAGGACCATCGAGAGTGATTACATTTGTACAGAAAATGCAATGAAGGGGGGGGGGGGTCATGTGATGAGGCCAAGTTGAGCGGGCACCCTGGAGCTGAGTTCTGCTCATAACTCCCAACAGAGTTGTAAAAACACTGCAACCGACCTTTGCAATTTAATTATCATGTAGTAGAGGTGGACAGGGAAAAGCCCTGAGGAATTTGGAGCAGGCAGATAAGAGAGAATTTGTAAGATGGTACATTGTCATGCCGTCTAAAACGTCCAAAGGATCCCAAGATGGCGGTGGAATCAAGGATATCCATGGTGATGCTCCATGATGAAACTATGTGTGAATGTACTCAAAGTCTCACTGAGCTATTGGACAACAGGATGGCCAAGCTGCAGGCATCTATTGATGATAAAAGAGGGAATGTAAGCCCAGACCACACAAATCCAGCAAATGGAGGACCGGCTCGCAATGCAGGAATCCAGTACGGATGTGGCAGAAGTGTGGCTAAACGGCCTAAATCATAGTTGTACTTCTGGAGAGAATAGAAGACCAAGAAAATAGAGGCCATTGTAACAACATTCTCATTGATTTCAGGAGGCCAACAATCAAAGAGGAGAAGATATGGAGGATCACAGAGTGCTGGCTACCAGAGGCCTTGGGCCTGGATCTGCAAGGAGATCATATGCGAGCAGAAAGAGCACACTGCGTAGGGTCAGGAGAGACAATGCACAAAGACCCAGGCAAGCGGTGGCCCATATACTCAACTATGCACTAAAGCTCAAGTTCATGAGTGCTTACAAGAATAAGAGAGAACTAGACTATAAAGGATCCAAAGTACTACTCTTCAATGATTACACTGCAAAGATTGTGGAATGCTGGCGAGCTATGGTGCTCCAAAAACAAAACGCAATTCTTTGACTTTCTGAAAAGACTGAATGCGCTTGTGGATGGCCTACCTTGAAAGTAATCTTACACTGAGACTCTGACGTATGCAGGCTTTTCGGCAAACTAATAAAGAATATTGAATGGATTTCTCTTCTATACAATTCTGTGACAGACCTTACAACCCTTTAGGAAGGCTTTGCCAAAACACGGCCGTGTCGGGTTAGGCAATTTGTAGACCAGGATTGAGAGTAATATTAAATAAAAGAATCTTTTAGAAACACTATGTTCTGGACTGGTTTGTACCTTTGTCACGTGATATTCATGCTTCATCGTTGGACCCCCGAAATGGGAATTACAGACATCTGAGAAGAAAGGAAGGAAGAAAATGTATGTAACTATTTGGAAGAACTTTCTGGAATGTTGCCTTCAAGAGAGAACTGAGGATTAGGGATGACTAGCTTTAGGATGCAGATTGTACAGACTTAGAAGGGGAGGAAGTAAATGGGGAAAAATGGAGATAGAATTTAAAAAGCTGTAAAGGCCTGGCAATCTACTTCCAGTCATGCCTTGCCAAGAAAACCCAGGGCTGCTGGGTCGTCCGGAGTCAGCATTTATTTAACAGCACTTTAAAAAAAAGTTATATGGCAAGCTGGTGTTATTTTGCAGTTCCAGTTTCATATTGGTGAAAAAAACAATTCTTTTACTTTCTTGACAGGTAATCACAACATACCAACCAACCAACATTTTCAATTACTTATGTTCAAACAAAGCAGTTACAGATATTGGTCCCGATTTTCAAAAGGCATTTACATGGTTTACAGCCAAATAAACCATGTAAATGCCTTAAATGGGGATGTTCAATGGTACCTACATGGTTAGTGCCATTAAATATCCCCTACTAAGTCCCCTACGTGTCCCGATGATATCAGATTAGCATCGGAGCGTGTTGGGGGCATTCCGGGGCGAAGCGTAGGTGGAGACGGTGGCTAACCATGCAGCAGTGATATTGGATGCTGCCTGGTTAGCAACCTGCATCTTAAAGATAGGCGTGGATAACCCTCACCTATCTTTAAGACGAGGGGAGCTATCCGGGCAGCATCCAATATCTCTGTTGCATGGTTAGCTTTGGCAAAGATCACCGGATTTTCAATGCCATTGCTACGGCATTGAATATCCGGTTTAGAGGTCAGCATCAATGACCTTGCAAACCGCATCAATTCTAATGTTAAGATAGAGTATATCACAAATATATTAAGCTTATGACCCACTGCTGTTAACATAGTACAAAAAAAATCACAAAAAAATGCTTAACTTATGTCTCATGCAGTTAACTCGTTTCAGCAATGTGCTTAGCTTGCATCCCAACGCCTTTCCTAGGCGCCTCCTTCGCGTTTCACTTTTTCAAGTTTCCTCAGGGGATCACAAAAACTCATATCTCAAAATGTACGATGCTGCATGCGTCTCATTAATTGCTGCAACTGAAATCTCTCGACAAGCACGGTTACTGAAAATGCCGCGCATCCAGTACCTTAATAACCATGCTGGTCGAGAGGTTTCAGTTGCAGCAGTTAATAAGACGCATGCAGCATCGTACATTTTGAGATATGAGATATGAAACTCAGAGCTTAGCCGGGTACTACAGGCTAAACCGTGCACTCTTTGCAAACAGCCTTGAACAACAGGGGATGATTTCATGCCTTTTTGTAGCCACCTTCACCAAGAAGTCTTGGAACATAAGATCTTAGCTCCGTTGACCTCCAGAAGCTTCTGTTTCCTGTAAAAGACAAGAGTGCCATTTTGTCAGCGTAGCTGAGCACTTTAAAAATCGCCAATCACGGTCTGTTATTGTCGCCAATCCATAGGCCCATCCAATGTGTTCTCTCCACCTGGATAGGAACACTGGAAGCCAGCAGGCCCAGTTTGCTCGGTAACAACTTCACATAAATCCATCTGCTCTCGCCCCCTATCCTTTCTGGCACCCCAATTAAGCACAGTTTGTTAAACCTACTTCGATTCTCCTGGTCTTCAAAGTCTGTCCTCCAGTGCCTCATTCTTCTTTTGCAGCCTTTGGAGCTGTGCCCTGAGATCCTCAATCACCATTATCTGAGGCTTGAATTTGCTGTGCATTATCAGAAATCTGTCTGGAGCGAGTGGTCAAGGCCTCCTTGACCTCGTCCATGGTGGATTGGAATTTTGACAATATGTCCTCAAATACAGCTGTCACACTTTTTGTGAGGTACTTAGCCACCTCCTCCATCATAAGTAGTGCTTGTGGGTTCTCAGGGGTCACCATTGCTTCCGCCCCCAATTTATTTGAGGCCTTTCCCACCAACCCCACAACAGATTGTTTCTGCTCTGGGCCGGCTGCATTCTCAGATTTTCCACGATTTTTGCACAGTCCCTTAAAGCTGTTATGTTTGCTTTCACCGGCATCCCCTGTGGGGCTCCACCTCACTCGTCCTGGTGTTTTTCCCGCCTACTGCAGCCTTTTCCACAGTATCAGAGCTCACAAGCCTGCTACATCTCTCCAGCCACAGTAGAACTGCATGCTTTCCACAAGCTGCTATCCAGCACTGCTAACTAGCTCCACCCCTTGGTGGAGTGGATAACCTCCCAAGAAGGTTTTACAGCTGCAGTCCCTTGCCGGCCCAAGTCCCCACTCCTCAAGCAATTTATCACATCATACTCAGTTCTTGGCAGAGGCTTCCTTTCTCCCCAGAGCTGGCAGAAGTACAGACTGTGCACCTAAGGCCCGGCCCTTGGAGGGAGAGGGGGTACACGTCTTCATGGCCTCTTACCCAGCCTTTTTCAAGAGATTGAGTCCTTGCAGCTCACACCATATTAAATTCAGGGTACATTATTTTCAGACCTGCTGTTTAAGCCTACCACCACCGTCGCACACTCAAGAGTCGGGCAGCCACATGCACACCCCTACTGCTGCCGCTGAATCACCCCCTCCTCTGCACTCACCGTTGCACTGCTGGGGAGGTATGAGTGAGGGGTTCCCCATTGAGGGGTTCTTCCAAAGCTGCTGCAACTAACGGTACCCCTCTGGCTCTCGCTCACCCATGCCGCTTTTCTGGGCCTGCCTTCTGGTTGGGGAGAGAGGCAACCCCCAGCCCCGTGCTGCTGGAGTGATGAAGCACACTCTCTTCTTGAGGCTAAAAGCCACACTGGGGCAGCACATCTCCTCTAGTCACCCTCTTTGCTATTACATTCTTCCTCCAGCTATTTTGGACACTTCGGTGCCTTGTTAATTGGGAGGGACCTGCAGAGTAGCGTCCATCTGAGTTGGAGGCCCCACCTCTTCTGGTGAAATAATTATAATGATATAACAGATAAAGCTGTTGGAGGTTTTATGGCGGCTATGTAGAAATATTCTAGAGTTGTTCGGTTTGCTACTGTTCCCCATTGGAATTAAATAAATATATTTTAAAAAAAGAATGCGATGGAGGGGTCTAATTACATTTTCTACATAGAATGTAATGAAACAACATGTTAACAAAAGATGCAACGGTCTTGCCTAATTACAGGGGTTTCTTTGGGTAAGGATACGTCTCATTCCCACAGCATTCAAAAAATAGATGGGTCCTTGAGAAATTTAAGACCTGGAATAGCTCATATTTTGTCAGGGAGGGCATTCCAGAGGCCAGGGGTATTTGAATGGGATAATTTTGATAATCTAAACTACAGCAGGTCTCAGGCCTCAGACTGCTTAAGACAAATCCAGACCATTTGTGGCTCAATAGAAATTTCCATTCTCAGCTAGTTCGAAGGTGAACAGTCACAGACTCACACTTGCTTCAAAGATAAATTTTGATGCTTGCAAGTCTGATGCCAGGGAAGACTATAGAGGCAGCAGGTTTGGTGATTATGCATTAATGGTGATGTCACCAAGATATGAGCAAAATCGAAAAAGCACAGCTTTAATGCCTTAACCCCCTTCTTTCCTCTGCAGGGGACTATAGTCCTCATTTCTGGTGCTGAAAGCTGGTGACATGAATCTCATTGGCTTTCTTCTCTGGCCTTACCTTCCTTCCAGGGATAAGTGATTTTTCAATGGCATGTTTAGTCTTTCCAATTCAGTCAGGCTCCAAACCGTTTCATATCCTCCAATGGGATTGGGTGGAAGGACATCACCCTTTTCCCTCCCACAGACAGGTTCTTAGTCTCAGCTGTAGGGCCAAAGGAGGAATATCCTCAACTCATAACTCAAACCTCCTATTTGACCTTTGCCAAAAAAAAAAAAGACTGAGAATCTCAGTTCAATATTCATGAAATCAGGCTTGTGCCAGAGAAAGCTGGAAGGCAGAGCTTGATAAATACAACCGTGGCTTCCAAATTCCTCCCTAAAGACACTCATATTAGATAGCCTTGGTAATTTTAGCATTAAAAAAACCTGATTATGAGACCCAGCATGTTCTGACTGTATTTTGCTTGGAGGTAATGTACTTGCTTCTATGCCTCCGTTCATTGACATAGGATGCAAGTACTCTCAAGTTCCTCTCGTCAGAAGCTCCTTCAAGCCTTTCTGCACACCCCCCTCATAAATGAATAAAGAAATGATGTAAATTTACCTAGCCCTGATCTAATAGCACTCTTCTAAGTCACTGCATTAGACACTAAATACATCCCTTTAAGGCTGGATTTATCTTTATCTGGGCTTTAATGGGATGCTAATGCTTACCTTGACATTGCGTTAATAATGCATCACTTCGAGGGAAGCCAAGAAAATGCTGGACGGAACTGCCAAGGAAAAACAGACTTACACTGAGATGTGGAGGGATTGCCTCAGTTCCCAACGCAATTAATTCTCAGCAGCCGCCTAACTAATCTCCTTCATTATACACCTGACCTGCGGAGGGAGCGTACACAAAGACACATACCCAGGCATTTCTGCAACAATGGTTCCCATTTGCTGAAATTTGTCTTGTTTTGTTCTCTTCCTATAGTCATCGCTTTCCCCTGAGGGTGGGGAGGAGAAAGTCACTGCTGGAGAATTTGATTAGAACTATGCCTGGTGGAGCTGAAGATTAGTTAAAATTTAAAAAAAAAAAATTATAGGAAAGCAGGTCACTATCTGCACACTTCCATGGGATCTGAAAGGCTCTGTTGTCCATCGACTACAACAAACCCAAGAGTCTTCCAAAGTATACGCAACACAGAGAGCACCACTGCTTATGGAGCACTATAGATAAGACGCATGCTTCAAGCAAAAGGTTTCCTGGGATTGGGTAGAAGAGATGCAGGGTGCAGTGGCCAGGTACAAGGCTGCAAAGTTGTCTGCTCTTAGGTCAGATGAGACTAGGTGTTCCCCAACCATTGTACAACCCAAACCATTTTGGGAATCTCAGTCCAGTGTTTTCAGGAATCCCAAACTGCTTTTTCTTTTGGCCCAGTGGCCTTTCTCCTTTGGGCTTCCGGCTCAATTGGAACTAAATTCTATTGGGTTACAGCACCAGTAGCCTTCAGTCAGGACTGGAGTACCCAAACCCTTTTCTACTACTACTACTATCAATTATTTATATAGCGCTACAAGGCATACACAGTGTTTCTTCTGCTGTGACCTCCTCCCAGGAAGTAAGGTATTTAGTAGCATCTTGGGCCTTACACCTGACATTCTAAAGGGAAACTCCAACCCTTCCTTTCCTGGAAAAACTATTACACGTCAATATCTATGCAAATCAATAAAAAGGACACCAGCAGTCTCAAGCTTCGTCAACCAGTGGATGTAACGTACATTTGTCATATTAATAAGTAACTCATTTTAATATCACGCAAGAGTCGCAAGTGAGAATTAATATCTGTTGTATTAGACTAAACTATATTATTTCAACTTCAACTAAACTTTGGGGTCTGAGAGTTAATGAAGGGCATTAGAGTTTTATTAATACCCAGGCAAAGTGCTATAGAAGATAATGCTAACAGTAGGCTTATTGTAAATGATAACCTGCAGGGTAGTAGGGTCCCTATCCCAGGGAGCTTACAAGCTGGGGGATTTTTTTTGACATGCTGTAGAGTTATGTGGGACACGGCAAAGTAAAGTGTTGAAGCTGAGCCTCTTATCTCTTCAAATCTTTGCTCCCTGCAAACGTTTAAGAGACAAGAGCTTTAAATAGTCCCTAAATAAACAAATTAAAGCACTTGCAGATGGATACTGTAGAAGCGTGCATTAGGGCTGCCACTTAGCCTAAGTCAATCAAACAGGCTGATTCTGTCCTGGTTTTGCTTCACTGCATGCACGGATATGTCCTTCTGATTTTAAAAGGGAACTCAACCAGATAATCAGGACTACAAGTCAGCGGGTGACAATCACAGTGAGCTGGGCAGTATCCTGGGAGAACGGGGCAACCCATGTGGGGCTGATTCCTGGTCTGCTTCTGCCCCATCAATCTGCTTGCTCTACCGATAACCTTTCACTCACAGGGAGAACGGGGAAGGCGGCGGCGTACTTGGCATGTGCTAATCATGTGTGGTTGCAGTTAGTACGAGTGCAGTTGACACCTCAAATGGTGGTGTTACATGCACCCTCGTCCGGTGCGGCTGCTGGTTTAGTGTGGCAAGGTCCTCCAAGCTGCACTATGTGGAAACAAGCTGGTAACGCTAATTTTTGGCACTTAGTATGAGCTAAGCTGCCAAAAACGTGTGCACCTTAGTAAACATGCCCCCGACTTTATTCGGGTGCCCTAATAATTTCAACCCACATTTTCAGCTCAGATAGGAAGGTAGTCAGTCTATTTTATTGGCCTTTTTTTGGGACTTCTATAACACAGGACTATATTTTGGCTATGTTCCTCCCAAAAATATTAAAAGCCTTTTACTGTGAAGTTCCCATGAAGTGGACTTTTAGGCCCCGATATTGAAAGGGATTAATGCTGTTAGCCGACCTGCTAAACGTGTTAATTCCCTTGGCGGTATATTCAGTGGCACTAACATGGGGGAGGCATCCAGTGCCACGGCCCGGTTATCGCAACATGGTGAAAGTCAGGCGCAGTAAAAGCTGGCCGACCTTTCAGCGCTGAAGCTATCTGGCAGGGGCTGAATATCGTCACTACCCGGCAATGCTAGGGCCTCAATATGGCCCAGGCAGTCAATATCAGAATGTAATGAACAGAACCGAGCAGCTGACGGCTAGCTACCGCCTCTGAATATCAGGCCCTTAAATTGTTGTTGTTGTTTATGGATTTAGCTCATGTCTTTTCAGTGGTAGCCCAAGGCGACTTACATTCTGCAGTTATAGGTATTGAATATCAATTCTGTAATAAAGACAAACCTGTACTGCAACCTCAATTTCTGGAGTAAATTTCAACAAATTATGCTGTCTTAGCTCACCTGTGAGAGAACAACAAGTATGCCTATCCAATTATTGTCCAGGCTGCAACAGCCCACAGTGTAATTCAGGGCTTCCCAAACGTGCTCCTATGTTACTAGGTTTTCTGGTCTGAGGCTTTGGTTTGTCACTGCAGTGCTGGATATGGATAATCCTTCCAATGGTAGGCAGAAAATATACAAAGGTGATCAGCAACTGACTCCTAACCCCGGAAGAAAAAGGATCATTTCTAGGAAGAATGGACAGCAGAGGGTTAAATTATAGCTAATCGCATCTCAGCAGGTTATGCTGTCCATCCTCTTCCACCTCTGAGTCTGAAGTGGATTTACCATTCTCCACCTGCCAGCAGAAGAACCTCACAAGGTGGTATAGAATAAGGCAGTGTCTCCCACTCATTTTACTTCTTTAGTTATAAAGCTTGTATACCACTAATCCATCTCGACTTCCGTGGTTTACAGATAACATAAACCATAATCATAAACAAACAGAAATCACAGATTTAATTAACCTAACCTCAAAGACATCACATAGTATATAATTACAAGAAAATGACAAGCACTGTCAAGCCCAAGGCACACCTACACTTACAAATATGTGATGTAGCTGACCGACCTCCACAGAGTGGGCCATCTGGACATGGGAGAAGACTGACCTGGCTGAAAGAAAAGCCAGGGATGCACCAAAAGCCTCACCATGGGCTGGAAGACCTCAAAAGGCATCAGCTCAGGAGGAGGACGAGGAGGTGCTGTGTGCTGTACAAAACAGGACCGCACTCCACAGGGCTGGCCCTACCACTATGTGAACTAGATAGTCGCCTAGGAGGGTGGCAAATAGCAGGGCATTCAAAGCTAAACAGCAGATTCTAACAGCCAGGGGAGGGCATAAGGCTGAAGATCTGCCTAGGGTACCAACTCCTTGATCAACCTCTGGGGTTGGCCCTGGCACTCGGCTATCCATGTACTGCATGCTGCCAGTGAATTCTCACACTCCAGGATACTTGCTGTATCTAGGAAGGAGAAAAGCATATGTCACTACACCTTTGCTGAGAAAGGAGCTCCTACATGTTTAAGAGCCACAGCTGGGGTCTCTTGCTGCTGTGAGGTGCTGAGAGCAGAGCCCATGCACTGGTTTAAAACTAAGCAGTAGGCAGTGGTAACTTTCCATGGCACAGCTCATCAAGGCTTAAGGCACACCTGTTGTGAAACACTGCAGTAAGAGCAACGCTCCGTTAAGGTGTAAAATCCGTGTATATTGGCTTCCGATTGGCACAAAACCTCACGGGTCACATTTACATTGTGCTACCAGTGTGACGACAATGGAAAACAACATAAGCATTGACAAGTTAGATGCAAAGGCATTGATAAGCCAGTCAAAGAGAATTTGAAAAGAAGCTTGCCGTGGAAACAAGAATGCATAATAAAAACTTTTTCAAGTACATTCATAGCAAAAAGCTATGAAAGTCAGTTGGATCATTGGGTGATAGAGGGGTAAAAGGGGCACTAAGTGAGGACAAGGCCATAGCGGAGAGACTGAATGAATTCTTTGCTTCAATCTTTACTGAAGAAGATGCAGGGACGTCACCTGTGCCTGAAATGGTATTTAAAGGTGATGTATTGGAAGAACTGAAAGAAATATCAATAAACCAGGAAGATGTATTACAGCTATTTGATAAACTGAAGAATAGCAAATCACCTGGGCCAGATGGTATACATCCAAGGGTGTTGAAAGAACTGAAATATGAAATTGAACAATCATTAAAATTATTTGTAGTACCAGAAGATTGGAGGATGGTCAATGTAATGCCAATTTTTGAAAAGGTTTCGAGGGGTGATCCGGGAAACTACAGACCAGTGACCCCAACGTCAGTACCGGGCAAAATGGTAGAAACCATTATAAAGAATAAAATTACTGAATATGTAGACAGCCATGGTTTAATGGGAGAAAGCCAACATGGATTTAGTCAAGGAAAGTCTTTTCTTACTAATCTGTTATATTTTTTGAAGGTGTGAATAAACAGGTAGATAAAAGTGAGCTGGTTGATATAGTGTACCTGGATTTTCAGAAAGCCTTTGACAAGGTCCCTCATGAAAGACTCTTTGCCAAATTAAAATGTCATGGGATTAAAGGCAGTATAGTATTGTGGATCAGGAACTAGTTAAAATATAGAAAGCATTGTGGATAATATGTTCATACCCTCCACCCAGTGTGCAGCAGTGCCCAAGAAAGCAAATAGAATGCTAGGAATCATAAGGAAAGGAATTGTTTCTGTATTGGTCCATGGTGCGGCTGCACCTTGAATATTGTGTGCAATTCTAGCCTCCATATGTTAAAAAGGATTTAACAGAATTAGAAAAGGTACAGAGAAGAGCGACAAAAATGGTAAAGGGTATGGAAGAATATCCCTATGAGGAGAAGCTTAAAAGGTTGGGGTCTTTCAACTTGGAAAAGAGACAGCTGAAGGGGGCTATGATAGAGGTCTATAAATTAATGAATGGAGTGGAACGGGTAAATGACAGCACATGACCCCGCCTAAACAATGTATGTATGGAAAATGTATTTAGAACCACTGTACAGTCAAACCTCGGTTTTCGTATGCCCTGGTTTTCGTACGATTCGGTTTTCGTTGATTTTTTTCATCAAGATTGTGTTTCGGTTTTCGTACGTTGTCTCGGTTTTCGTACAGCATTTTACCCCCCCCCCCCCGTACCTGCCATGGATTAGCGTGAGCCAGCGATCTCCCACGGAGCTTGAGCCAGCGATTCTGCGGGACCTCTGGGGAGCCGAGGAGTTCAACGCTCCAGCGTGGCCTGCCCGAAACTGCTTCCTGCCCCGGACTCTCCCCCGATTGATGTCTGCCTGCTGCCTCTTCCCCTGCACATCCCTTGAACCGGGACAGGAGCTGGTGACCGAATCTGCTTCTCCTTGGCGGCCCAGTCTCCCGCCGGGGCCCCTGCCCTCCCGATTGGATTCTGGGTGTCCTGCAGGCCTGCACACGCGGCCTCTCCTTGAAACCTTGCAGTCTGCAGCTGCAGGCTCCTGCTGGCACAGCCCCACGCTGTTCTCTGACTCTCACCTGTGTCAGGCTGCTACCTTAGGGGGGCCGGAGGCAGCCTAAGACTCTCTGTCCCACTGTTTCTCAACTGCCTGCTGCTTGGCTGACACTGCCTCTCCACCTCTCCCGACACTGTGTATGCCAACAAAAGTCTTCAATAAAGGTAAAAGTGATGTTACATGCTCATTTATCCATTTCATTAGTCATTTATATGTATTTCTCATTGTTTTCTGTATGTAAAAAGATAGTTATTCTCTATAAAATGTATTTTTTGTCAATATTTTTGGGTGTCTGGAACAGATTAATTGAATTTACATTATTTCTTATGGGAAATCTTGCTTCGGTTTTAGTCCGTTTCGGTTATAGTCAGACTTTTTTGAACGGATTAATCATGAAAACCGAGGTTTGACTGTATATAGCCCACTTTGTACATAGCTCATACCAATCTAGCACACAATACAACACTCACCCAACTAAATTTCACCCTCACTGCATGTATAACACACTCACCTTACCCGATTGTTTGCTGTGATACCACCTTGATTATTAAGATAAGGCGGTTTAGAAATACTGTTAAATAAATAAATAAATAAAATGTAGATTCATTGTTTACACCATCAAAAAAGTAGAAAGACTAGAGGACATGCAATGAAGCACAATGTAACCCATTTAAGACTAATAAGAGAAAATATGTTTTTACTTAACGTGTAATCAAATTCTGAAATTCGTTACTGGAGGAAGTAGTGAAGGCTCTTAATGTAGCTGGGTTTAAAAAAAGGTTTGGACAAGTTCCTGGAGGAAAGGTTCATAAACCATTATTAAAGAGGACCCGGAAAATCCACTGCTTGCCCTGGGAGAAGCATTGTGGAATCTGTGTATCTTTTTGGGAACCTGCAAGGTATCTGTGATCTGGATTGGCCAGTGTTGGAAACAGGATACTGGGCTTGATGGACCTTGGTCTGACCCAGTATGGCATTTCTTATGTTTTTATGTTCCTCCAGAATATCCCAGTTGTTGGAGTCCAATTTATCAGAACCCGAGGCCACAGGGTGAATTTATTTTCTGCTTCAGTGGGAAGCCGAGGCTGAAAGCTGCCTCTGAGTTGTTTTCCCACTGCAAGACAGTTTTGCAGAGACCCAGGAGAGCCGGCTGATGTTGCATGCCTCATCTTTTATTTTGCTTTTCAAACTTTTAGAAGGAAAGCTATTATCGCTCGTCCTAGTAATGTCATTTGCTTGCATTGTTTCATTTTGTTTTCAATTAAAGTGCCCCTCTGGTGATAAATGCTGTTGTGGGACCCACAGCCCGCCTGCATGTGACTGCTCCATGACATCTACTGTCTATCAGCTCTCTTTACTGTTTGATTTTACTTTTTCGTTTTCACAGACTGAGATGCCACAACAGATCAGACACAGAGGAAAAAGAAAGTAGATAAAGACCTCAAGTCTGACAATCCCCGATGCCTACCAAGAGCTATAGCACTTAAAGTGGCATTTTAGACAGGATGTCTAGTAAGAATCTGGAATGTCCAGAGCAGAACATCCAAAAATTGAGGGGGGAGGGGGAGAAGTGGCAGCAGTGAGGGGAAGCACATATCAGTGCTTTCTGAAATCGCTGTATCTGCACCTGAAATATGCATGTCCCTGTAACCTGTTATGGAGGAGGGCCCTGTGCAAGTTGTAGTGCTGGGTACATGCATGGCTGTAGGAGACTCAGAAATGTGGGCATCCCCACATTACACAGCTTCAGGACCGGCAAGGATATTTCAGAAGGGGACGGGGGGGGGGGGGGGGCGGGGAAGACTAGGTTATGAGGCTAGCACATACCAGCTTGCCATTTCTGATATTCAGACTTCTGGCGGTGGGCAGTGATATGTTTGGAGTATGTACTGTATTTATGTACAGTTTCTTCAGGCAGAAAGGCTCAGCGTGAGGACATCCAAGTCCAAACAGGGGCATAGTGGAGGCATGGCCGCGGTATTCCCAAGAACTTCGACATTCCCGCCTGAACTGAGAAACATCCTGCTCCAGACGTCAGAAAAGAGCTCATTTTGTCAGACAGACATCTGGAGCGTGTGGAGAAAATGCTAAATTAATACCCTCTTTATTTTGCAGTGTGTCAGTGAACACTGACAGGGAATGGGGGTTCATGTTTTCATGCTGCTACACCGCTGGATGGCCCCTTATATCACTTGCATAAGATGGATGTCCCCACCCTGTTCTTTCCTGAGGGGAACGTCTATGTCCTTGGCCGTTATGTTACTAAAATCGGCCAGGGACATAGACATTACTGGCATTGTTCTGTATGTTCCGCCATGGATGTCCCCAGTTGGACTTAGATGTCCATTCTAAAATGCCACCTCACAATGCCAGAGGAACTAGATGCAACGGTGACACAGAAGTGTGACTAGGGGCCACCTCAAGTTGATCCATTGTGATGTGGCAGAACCCCAAATTTGTCCATCTTTAACAAGAGCAGGGGACTCTGGAAATTTCCTCATAACTCATGAATGTGATCAAATAGTAAAATGGAGGATGGGCCTAGGTGTACATCAGTGTGCGTGGGTTTTCCCTGTGTGTATTTTGAAGGGAACTATAAAAGATCCTGCACGAAAACAGGGAGAATGGAGATTTTAACCAAGGTGCTCAAGGCTGCTGAGAAAAGGCAAGGAGCTGCTTTTCTTCACAGTCAGCTAGGCCTCCCTGAACAAGAGAGAGAATTATTCCAGGTTAGCTTCAAAGAGGACCTGAGAGAAGAAACTGACCATAAGGGTCTGGAGATTTCTGGACATCCAGCTTGTTTTTAGCAACTTAGGTTTTGCAGCACAAAGTCTAGAAGACCCTAGTCCAACTTTGCCTGTAGCCAAAAAGCTGCACTGATGTTTGCTCATGGCCGAGGTTTGCTGGAACAAGAAAGTGCATCTCAGGAAACATTCTTGTTCTGTGAGGGACTGATCCCTGCTGCGTCTTGAGCAGATGGTAAGAAGGTGTTGAGAAATTGTGATATTTTGTGCATCTGAGCTACTACTCAAGAGGCATAAACTAAATCCAAATCTTTTAGGAACTTCATATTTTTCCCTTGTGCCTTTCCCTAAAGTTACATGTTTTGGAGGAGTCTGATTTTGGGAATTTTTTGAAAAAAGGTCCAGAGCTCAGAAAAGTACTTTGTTCAAGTGCTGTGGAGAGGTTTTGAAATGGGATCTTTGTCTGATGGGGTATCATCCAAAGAAATAAGAATCTGGGTGGCCCACTCAAGGACCCACAAGAAAGGGAAGGAGGAGGAGCGGTCCTTCTAAGAAAAGAGAAAAACGAAGAGGACTGGTCTGCGTGGAGGCTGAGCACCCAGGTATCCAGGACACAGCCTACAAGTAGAGATATTGGACTAAATGTTAAGGAAAAATAACTCAGTAACTCAAATTCTCTATCAGCTATCTGCATTTTTTTCTGGGTGCACTTCTAATTTGGGAGAATTCACCAAATGAAGGTGATTTTTATATAACAAGTACACAACTATTGGCTTTTTTTAAAATATTGTTTCTTGCCAGGCAGTGCTGGCTTTGCCTTCCTCCGCCCACCAGGACAAATCTTTAACTAGAAGTAGCCCATGTAGAGTGAGAAAAAACACACACCTGCGAGATAACAGTCACACTGGGTTTGCCCCCTTTGTATGTATGGAGAGATGCAGGGGCATCTTGAACAATTTTCAGAAGACTGTGTTTGTGAGAAACTAGCTAAACTTAAAGTAGACAAAGCGATGGGACCGGATGGGATAAACCCTAGAATACTGAGGGAACTTGGGGACGTTCTAGCAGCTCCACTGACTGACCTTTTGAATGCCTTGGAGTCGAGAGTCGTGCCAAAGGACTGGAGAGAAGCTCATGTGGTGCCTTTACACAAAAGCGGAAGTAAGGATGTGGTTGAAAACTACAGGCCGGTTAGTTTAACTTTGGTGGTGAGTAAATTATTGGAAGTGCTGCTGAAAGAGAAAATAGTGAGGTTTCTGGAGTCCAGTGGTTTACAGGATCCAAGGCAGCATGGATTCACCAGAGGCAGATCTTGTCAGACAAATCTGAATGATTTCTTTTACTGGGTGACCAGGGAGTTAGACCGAGGGAGAGCCCTAGATGTGGTGTATTTAGATTTCAGTAAAGACTTTTACACAGTTTCTCACAGGCGACTTATAAACAAACTGAGCACTCTAGGGATGGACCCTAAAGTTACTGCTTGGGTTAAAAATTAATTGAGTGGGAGGTGACAAAGGGTACAAGTAAATGGAGCTCACTCTGAGGAGGAGGAGGTTACCAGTGGTGTGCCCCAGGGATCTTTCCTTGGTCTGATTCTTTTTAACATCTTTGTTAGTGATATAGCAGAAGGGCCGTCGGGTAAGGTTTGCCTCTTTGCGGATAACATGAGGAGGGATCTAGCTAAGCTTGAAAAATGGTCTAGAATTTGGCAGCTGAGATTTAATGTTAAAAAATGCAAGGTCATGCATTTGGGCTGCAGCAATCCAGGGGAGCAATATAGTATAGGGGGTGAAATACCTTTGTCCACTAAAGAAGAGTGGGACCTAGGTGTGATTATGTGTGATGATCTTAAAATAGCTAAACATGTAGAAAAGGTGACGGCAAAAGCTAGAAGGATGCTTGGGTGCATAGGGAGAGGAATGTCCAGCAGAAGAAAGGAGGCAATAGTGCCTCTGCATTAGTCTTTGGTGCGACCTCATTTGGAGTATAGTGTGCAATTCTGGAGACCGCTCCTTCAAAAGGATATAAAAAGGCTGGAGTCAGTACAGAGGGTGGCTACTAAAATGGTTAGTGGTCTTCATTATAAAGCATATGAGGACAGACTGAAGGATCTTAATATGTACACCTTAGAGTAAAGGCGGGATAGAGGTGATATGATTGAGACGTTTAAATACCTCTGTGGCATAAATGCACAGGAGGAGAGCCTCTTTCAATTGAAAGCAAGCTCTGCTACGAAGGGACATGGGATGAGGGTGAAGGGAGATAGATTCAGGAGTGATATGTGGAAATATTTCTTTACGGAAAGAGTGGTGGATCCGTGCAATAGTCTTCCAGTGGAGGTGGTAGAGATGAGGACAGTAACTGAATTCAAAGAAGCATGGGACCAACACTAAAGGAAAAAAAGGGGAATGTTGTAGTGGTTGATAAGGAAGGACAGACTAGATAGGCCATGTGCTCTGGTCCCCCTAAAGGGCGGTATATCAAGCTGAATAAACATAAAACATGTGGTCTTTTTCTGTTGTCATGTTTCTATGTTTCTATTTAGAGAATTTAAAAACAACTCCATGCATGGAATGGGGTGGGGAGAAAAACAAGACCGGAAACAACCTCTTTGGGTTGGCCTTGGTGAGGAAGCAATCCTAATGTGCAAAATTAGCATCTGCTTCTTAAGATGACTGGTGCTGGTTTTACTGTACTAACTGTCTTCCCAGTGGGACAGAGTCTAGCCACTGCATCTTGACACGAATGATACTGCTAGGTTCCCACCTCAGCGTATCAAAAGTGACTTTGTGGCTCTGGGAGAGAAGGTGAAGCAGTTAGATGTGGAGGTGGTGTTCTCTTCGATCTTTCCTGTTGAGGGTCAAGGCCGAGGCTGAGAGGCTTGCATCCTGGTGTTGAATGCCTGGCTGCATAAATGGGGTCATCAAGAGAGCTTTGGTTTTCTAGACTATAGCATGATTTCCAAGGGTTGCAGAGCAGAAATGACATCTACCTATTGAAGAAGATGACAAGTGCCTTCTGCAACAGGCAGACTAGTCTACTGAGGAAATAAGCAAAGCCCCTAGGTAAATAAGTCATCAGGTAGGTAAGATATCAAAAAATAGTATAGAAAAGGAGAAAAAGGGCAACATCTGGAGAGCTTCATATACTAATACCCATGGAGGCCAATTCTAATTGGGGCATGTCTGGAGCATGTCCGGGCTATCCAGACGTCCAAAATCTGGATGGCCAGGATTTGCACCCGATTCTGCACCCATGGGAGGTAGACGTTCCTGTGGGAGCAGAATCAAAGCAAAGGGCTTGGATGGGCCCCAATTCAGCCCCGCTGCATGTCCTGCGGGAGCCCCGGCTAGCCCAGCTGATGCTCATTATGGCACCAGAACACCACGCAGGAGCCCCACTTCCCCGCGGCACATTAAACTGCTGTTTCCAACCGCCCGACTCCCGAAAGGGCCTGCCAAGGCCAGGATCAGACTGCAGGGAACCTCCTGCTGCTCCTCGCCTTGTCAAGGGGGTCTTCCAAAGCCAGTGCTAACATCGGCGAGACTTATTCCACCTCCAAGGTGGAATAAGTCCGCTGTACAGGACTGTGACTGGAATTGGTCCGTACGTCTGGAGCCATGGGCCCACCTCCACACTGCCCATACTCCTCCTCCGGCCCACCCCCTCCTGCCCCCATCCAGAGCTCCTTGCATATCTCCTCTGTACATGCAGAGAGCTTTGGGATCAGTATCAGCCCCATAGTATGTGAAATAAAGTTCCAGATTTAGAAGCTGTAATGGAAGAGGCTGGCTTGTATATAGTGGCAGTCATGGAGACAAGGTACACAGAAAACAATGATTGGGATGCAATTATATCAGATTATCATCTATTCAGGTAAGACAGGGTAGGAAGAAAGGGAGGACGAGTGACGCTATATATTAAAAAATAAGCCCTGCAGTTCTGTGGTTTCAAGATTATGAGAGCACAAGGAGGCACTGTGGGTTAGTCTGGAAAGAGGAAATGGAAAGTGTATTTGCATTGGTATGATACAGAGACCTCCCTTACAGGTAGAAAAAATAGATAAAGATTTAATTGAAGACATTCACAATATCGCTATGAAAGCAGGAATCAGTCCTCACATATGGGTGACGTCGAGGTGTGACGTCGGGGTGGGAAAGCATAATCTACTTTATATGGCAGTCTTACTTCACCCGGTGCATCCCAGGATGCACCGAGCGGGACCAGACACCGCCATTTTGCAAGATGGCCAACGCAGAGCGGAAGCGCATAGGCAGTGCTCCCACTTAAGGTGTATTTGGGGCCTGCCAAACCACCAGGTTTTGTTTTTTTATTTAATGGGTGTGAGGGGAAAGGGGCCACTAGACCACCAGGTTCTTTTTTTATTTAATGGGTGGGAAGGGGCCGCTAGACCAGCAGGAATCATTTTATTGTGGGGCATGGCCCCAACAGTATTTTGATGGCATTAGGGGCCTTTGATGCCATCAAAATACTGTCAGGGATGGGATCAGGGTCGCTGGACCACCGTGGATCATTTTACTGTTGGGCACAGCCCCTGACAGTATTTGATGGCATCAGGGGCTTTTTCCAATGCCGTAATCGTCTCCTAATGCCATCAAAATACTGTCGGGGCTGCTATGCAAATTAGCCACACGGTGCTCAGAGAGCAAGCCAAATTAGCGCAGACTTCTTGTGAGCATGTTTTGGCTTGCTCCCCCAGTTTAACGCTGTGATGGCTCATTTGTATGTGCATAGTTAATGCGGGGGTCATTTGCATGCCCTATCTTTGCTGCATCTGGCATTAAAAAATGTGTTGTTGGCCAATGTTAAAGTTATCTTCAGAGCGCGTCTAGCGCCGGTTTTCTGCATCAGCCTGAAGAATAGTTGGGTGCTGTGACAGGGTGTATGTCCCATCACAGCTGGGATCCCAGGGGACCCCGGCAGGCCCAAGGGAGGCAGGTGAGAACAGTTGGTGGAAACCCTGAATTCAGGCAGGAAGGCCCAGAGAAAACTGAGCCCCTCTGCCCTCTAGGCTTAGGAAGACCCAGCCCCTCTGCCTTTATCCACCCAGGGTTGAGGGGGGGGGGGAGAAGGAGTTAGAGAACTTGCCCCAGACCCTTATGGAGGTGGACCCCCTGGAAGAGAAGATAAGCGACCCTTAGGAGGAGAAGTTGGAGCTGGGGGTTGAGGAACAACCAGATGCTGGAGAGAAGCCCATAGACTAGACACTCAACCGGTGGATAACCCGCAAGACTTGGGGTGGAAGTAGCAACGGGAAGCTATGTGGGAGGTGGCGGGGTGTCCAGGTAATTAAACACCTGGGATGCATCTGGGTTGAACCAAGGACTTAAGAAGGGAGTTGCAGTACTGTTTGATTTGTATGCTTGTTTGAACTGAAGGATGCTGGGAAGACTAGATTTGCAAAGAGGACAACGTTTGGCCCCAGGTGAGGGGCAAATGCCCTAGGTTGGGACAGCAGACCAAATGTGGACGTTGGGACTGTTGGATTCCTCACCCTAACATACACCTCTCCACCTTCCAAAAGAAAACCAAACCCATCTGTTCACCCTACACTTTGAAAGCACAAATGTTGACACAAATACAGACCACACCCAAGCCATCCTCTGAGTAAATTCCTTCCACCCCCTCCTAATAAGAGATATACATGATGGCTCTACCCAGACTTAAGCAAAACTGAAACAAAGTAAAACATCTGATTATCTTATGCATATAATTATCTGTTATTATACTAATGTAAATAGTTATTTGTTCAATGAAACTGAATACATACTGTTCTGTACAATTCAAAGTTTTGTTTATTGTAAATCACACTTGATCTCCTGGAAACTGCGGTATGAAAATTTCTAATAAACAAAAAAAATACAGGGGTACACCAATGATAAACCTCACTACAATACCTCGGCTAATGAGAGAGGGTTAACTATTATGGGTATCTGTGCATGAATGCTCATGGATCTTTGACCCCTGGATGTTGCAGCTCTGTTTCATACAGAAGCTAGAAAATTAATAGGAACAGGACAAATCATACATGTAGGATAAAATACCGAGAGACAAGGACTATAACCTGGCTCCAATGTGAGACCTCTATAACGCACAATTTGCTAGTCTGGCCGATCAATGACTGAAACCAACCATGCACTGTGCCACGCAGACCAAACTCATAAAGACAGGAGAGAAGAATGTGATGGTCGACCAAGTCAAAAGCAGAAGAGAAATCAAGGGAAACAGCAAGTGTGATATCGCAGTCGTGCTGTGACCTGCCCTGGACCCAGATTGACGAGGATGAAGTGTAAAAGTGGAGTAAAGATCGCAACTTGGCTCTTCTTCTGGTTGCTTCTCTCTTTGCCCTTTTCTTCCACTGCCAGCTCCAGACTTCGGTCCTTTCACCTTGCTGCTCGTTATGCCTGGAACAAACTCTGAGTCTGTACATCAGGCTTCATCTCTGTCCATGTTAAAGACTCACCTCTTTGAAGCTGCTTTTGGATCCTGACCCCCTTTTCCCTGTGTCTCCTTACCCTCTTATTCTTATCCTTTGTCTTGTCTGTCTTAGATTGTAAGCTCGCATGAGCAGGGAGCGTCTCCATCTATGTTTCTACAGCGCTGCATACGCCTTGTGGCGCTTTATAAATGATTAATAGTAGTAGTAATAGTAGTAGATGAAATAAGACTGAATGGGCAGCTTCTTCGAGATCTTCTCCCATGCTAGAGATTGGACAATGTTTGCGGAGAGGAAGAGCTAATGCCAACATGGAGGGAGAAGGTCTAAGGGTGTGTGGAATTATTTGGTACTCTCGGTCAGTGCATTTTTCCTAGCAAAAAGGTATCGGTACTCATACTGTACACAGGGCTCTTTCATTAATACATGAGGACCACAGATCAATTTTATCAGGCAATGAAAAAGGTGCCAGTTCTCTATACCACCGAGTACCACCTCAAAGGCCCTGCTTTTGATTATGAAAACAGCTGAGATTGGGTTCAAACAGGAATTCCTTCATGTTACTGTCTTTGATAAAGACATATAGGAAATATAGTCCTTACTCCATATTCTGTGAGAATAGAGAACACGGTTTCCCTTTTCAGTTTTCGGATGCAAGGGCTGAGGTTAGGTGTCTCTGGTCTCATGCAGCACATTCACGGTTCCTCCTATGATTCAAACTGTTTCCCAACTGGCATCCAACCTGCCCAGTGAGAAATAAGACAATGCATAGGAAAGAGACTATTTTTTGCCACATGGCAAAATAATAAAAAAAAATCTCGGTTTGAACAAAAGGAGATAGATGAAGGAAGCAACAGCTGCTTCCCAGGTGACTCTTGGAACGAGAAGAAAATATTCTTCAAATGAGTAAATACCGTGTCAATTGCAGAATTTCCCTAAAATGTGATTCTTTTGCTTTTCTAAGAAATTTGTTAGCGATGGAGTTTGAACTGCAATAAATCAGTAATGTTTACGAGAACTGGCATTAGTGTGTGCTCCCCTGGAAAGAAGGGTACAGGCTGCCTGCGCTCTGGGCTGCTTGTGGTCCTTTCAAGACCTAACTGATCGAAGAAGTCAGAGAAGAAACAGACAGTAGGGTTGCCAACTAGCTCCAGATGCGCCCGACAGGCTTGATCCAGTCCTGGGGTTACCCCATTGCATGCAGGGACATGTGATCTTGTTTTTCTTATGGAATGCAATGGAAAGAGTAGTTACTCACCTGTAACAGGTGTTCTCCAGGAGCAGCAGGAATCAGTCCTCACTTATGGGTGACGTTGGTGCCGACGGAGCCCTCGCGGAGCAATTTTCCCCAGCTTTCGAAGAAAGCCTTTGGGAATTGCAGCACGCATGCGCGGTCCCCTTCCCGCCCAAGGATGCCATCTTGCTCAGTCTGATGACATAGCAAAGAGACAGCAAAAAAGTTAGCAAAAAACATATAATAAGAATGACTGCAACTCCAAGGGGAGGAGGAAGGGTAGTGAGGACTGATTCCTGCTGCTCCTGGAGAACACCTGTTACAGGTGAGTAACTACTCTTTCTCCAGGACCAAGCAGGAAGTCAGTCCTCACTTATGGGACTCCCGAGCTCAAGGCTACCGGAGACCTCAAACCGAAAAAAGAGCTCCCTCAAGCTCAACAATACAGAAGGAAGGAATCTTCTCTGAATACGCATCCGGCCGGTAGCCCAACACCAGGGCCGGAGGGTAGGAGTTGCTTAGACCTCAAAGAGATTGTGGAGGACTGCCTGTCCGAAAGCACTGTCCCTGCGGGACTCCCTCTCCAGGCAGTAATGAGCCGCAAACATCTGGCTTGAAGACCAAGTAGCGGCCCGGCAGATGTCAGCCAGCGGAACAGAGCGGAGGTGAGCCACTGACGCAGCCTTCGCCCTGACACGGTGAGCCATGACTCGACTCTCTAAGGAGAGGCCGGCTGCTCCATAAGCCCAGGCGATACAGTCAGCCACCCAGATGGACAAAGTACGCTTAGAGACGGGTACCCCCAACCGATTGGGGTCAAAAGATACAAAAAGCTGGACAGCTTTTCGATGCTCTCGCGTACGGTCAAGGTAGAAGGATAAGGCTCTTCTACAGTCCAGGGTATGCAGAACAGTTTCAGCTCGGCTGGTATGCAGCCTGGGAAAGAAGGTCGGAAGAACCACCT
This sequence comes from Ichthyophis bannanicus, assembly GCA_033557465.1. Lineage (NCBI taxonomy): Eukaryota > Metazoa > Chordata > Amphibia > Gymnophiona > Ichthyophiidae > Ichthyophis > Ichthyophis bannanicus. Next base: position 73,713,115 of record CM066032.1, read on the forward strand.
CTTGATTGATGTGAAAAGAGGAGACCACCTTTGGAAGAAACTTAGGGTGAGTCCGTCAGACCACCCTATTTTTGTAGAACCTAGTGTATGGGGGCTCCGACACTAGGGCCTGTAGTTCACTAACGCGCCTAGCGGAGGTAAGGGCTACCAAGAAGAGGGTTTTCCAGGAGAGGAAACGCAGAGGGCAGGTAGCCATGGGTTCAAAAGGCGGACAGGTAAGCCTTTGCAAGACCACATTGAGATCCCAGTCAGGAGATGGAGGGCGCAGCGGGGGCTTAAGCAGAAGAAGGCCCTTGAGAAAACGCGCCACCAAGGGGTGCGTGGAAAGAGGCTGGTCCTCCACCGGCGAATGATGTGCAGAGAGAGCACTGAGGTGGACCCTGACAGAGTTGGATTTGAGGCCTAGATCGGAGAGGTGAAGCAAATATTGCAGTACCACCGATACTAAGCAGGCAAAGGGGTCCTCAGAGCGCTGAGAACACCAGACCGAGAAGCGACGCCATTTAAGGGCGTAAGATTTCCGGGTGGAAGGTCACCGAGACGCAAGGACGACAGCCTCCACCTCCGGAGGAAGTAAGAGCGGAGCTAGGACTACCCTTTCAGCAGCCAGGCCATCAGATGAAGGGCCCGGAGGTTGGGGTGGAGGAGAGTACCCTGATCCTGGGTCAGGAGATCGGGCTGAAACCCCAGAGGAAGAGGGGTGTCCACCGCCAGTTGTAGGAGTAGAGGGAACCAGGGTTGTCTCGGCCACCTGGGCGCTACCAGGATCATGGAGGCCCTGTCCTGGACAACTTTGAACAGCGTCCGGGACACAAGTGGCGTGGGAGGAAAGGCATACAGTAGGCCCGTGGACCACGAGATGAGGAAAGCATCTGGCGCTACTCTGAGAGGATGCGGGTGCCGGGAGCAGAACCTGGGAAGTTGCCGGTTTAGAGGACTGGCAAAGAGATCCACGGTGGGGAGGCCCCACCGGCGGAAGATCCGCTGGACAACTACGGGGTCCAACCTCCATTCGTACGGCTGCAGAATCCGGCTCAGTTTGTCGGCTAGGCAATTTTCCTGCCCGGGCAGGTAAACAGCCTTGAGGAGGATGTCGTGGTCGACTGCCCAAGAGCACAGTCTCCGAGCCTCCTGACATAGAAGGAGGGAGCCCGTGCCCCCCGTGCTAAGCGAAAGTCGCGGAGGGGGAGAGGCTATGCCGGCATAGTCAAAAACCCCCACCCTGCTGAGCAGGGGCCTGTGTAGTGGGCTTGGGGGCCTTCTGCCTACGGGACCCATTGCCCTGTCCCTTAGCCTGCTGGCCCTAATGGGGAGCTGCAGAGGCTTGATATTGTGGGTGGTGCTGTTTATAGGCAGACACCTTCCTCGGGTAAAAGGGCTTTTTCCCCGAGCCCTTCCTCTTCTGTGAAGGGGCAGAGGTCTTTCTGGATAGGCGAGTTCTGGTGAGAGTCTCGGACTCGAGTTCTGCCGCCTTATCAGCCATGGGCTTACCAAAGAGGTTTTCACCTCTGCAGGGGATATCGACCAACTTGTCCTGCACCCATGGCTCGAGGTCGGATGACTGAAGCCAAGCCTGACGGCGAGCACCGATGCTGGCTCCGGCTACTCGAGCCGATGCTTCGAAGCCATCGTAGGCTGCTCAAGAAATAAACTTCGAGCACTCTCGAATACCAGTGGACAAGGCCTGGAACCTCTGCAAAGGTTCCTCGGAGAGACCAGCAGAGAACCCGGCAATCTCCTTTGCCAGGTCTCGAAGATACATGCCCATATATAGCTGGTATGTCTGGACTCGGCAAGCAAGCATAGAGCCCTGGAAGCACTTCCTACCGAGGGCATCCAGGTTCCGGGCCTCCTTACCCGGAGGCACCGAGGAGTGCATCTTCTGACTCTTAAGTCAATGCATGGCCGATTCCACCACCATGGAATGGTGCGGTAGTTGTGCCTTCTGGAACCCGGGGCTCTTGCGGACTCGATACATGGAATCGACCCGCCTGCTCAACACCGGCGTTGAGGCTGGGCTCTCCCACATGCGGAAGAGCAGCCGCTCCAGCATCGGAGGAACCGGCACAGTAAAGGCCTCCTTCGGGGGAGAGTCATACTGGAGGGCCTCGAGCTCTTCGGCTCGAGGCTCCTCCTCCGGATCTGCGGGGAAGGCCAAAGCCTTGGCCATGTCCCTCACGAAGTCGGAGAACTGGGTATCCTCCGGGGCGGACCGTCTCCGAGGCTCCGACTCGGGCGAGTCGGAGGGGACGCACCGAGTCTGAAAAGAACCGGGTGACTCGTCCTCCTCCGTGTCCCAGCCCGACTCCTCCGTGGAGGAATCGAGTGGCTCCGTGCGGGCGAGGGCCGAGGACCTCCACCCCGACGCCGAGGCCGGCGTCGACGACCTCGGTCCCGAACGGGAAGCCGAGGGAGACCTTGGCAGAGGATCGACTCGAGCTCGTATGGACTCGAGGATCGGCTCGGCCTCCGAGGTTGACTTGGACGTAGACGTCCCGGTGGTCGGGGCAGATGCACTGGCGATGCCGGCCATCAATGCCCGCTGCTGGTCCATGAAGGCAGCGAGACTGCACTCCAAGGCCGTCAATCTGAGACCAAACTCAGAAGACCCAGCAGTCCCCGACTCGGGCCCCGATGGCGTCGGGCCTGACGTCGGTTCCCTGGGAGGTAAGTCCACGAGGACTACAGTACTCACGTGTCCAGGAGACTCCACTTCGAGACGAGGATGCTTCGACGACCTCTCCGCTTCCGAGGACCCAGGGCGGCTGGCGGGGCTATGCGACCTGGCCTTCGAGGGACCAGGAGCATCCTCCGACGCCACCCTCGTGGGTTTCCTCTTCCGACGATGTTCCCGGCCAGGAGACCCCCGCTCAGAGGAACTCCGACGATGCTTGGGGCCGGAGTCACGAGACGTCGAAGCCTCTGACGAGGTCCGGGCCCGACCGGACGCGGAGTCAGAGAAGATACGTTCCTTTTGTGACTGCCGACTCCTCAATGCCTTCAAGGACATTTTGTTGCACGGACCACAACCCACCGAGTCATGATTGGGTCCGAGGCAACGGAGGCAGCAGTCATGTGTGTCGGTAAGAGACATGAGTCTGGTACAGCAATCACACTTTTTAAAACCGCTGGCAGCCATCGGGGGAAAAAGGGCCCCTGCGAGGTTGAATGACCGTGCTGCCAGGGAAAAAAGAAAAAAGTGGCGGGAACACCCGTTACAAGGGACAAAAAACTGAAAAAATGTGAACGGACTCGATATTGGAGTATCGAGGCCGGGCGGGAAAGAGACACGCGTCGAACCGAGAAAAACAAACTAAAGAAATCAACTTTTTCAGCGGCGATCACAAACAACGTCTGTAGGGCTCCGCGGAAAAAAGAAGACTGAGCAAGATGGCATCCTTGGGCGGGAAGGGGACCGCGCATGCGCGCTGCATTTCCCAAAGGCTTTCTTCGAAAGCTGGGGAAAATTGCTCCGCGAGGGCTCCGTCGGCGCCGACGTCACCCATAAGTGAGGACTGACTTCCTGCTTGGTCCTGGAGAAAAATCAGAACTTCATGTCCCTGCATGAAGCGGGGTAAACCTAGGACTGGATCAAGTGTGTCGGGCGCATCTGGAGCCAGTTGGTAACCCTACAGTGGACTCAGTATTCAGACTGAGTTATGCTTTTGCCAGTATGCATAATTTGCCTAACTGTTTATTCTTACTTATTTATTTATTTAATTCTCTTATATACCGCGCTATTCTGCATCAGTGCGGTTTACATTGAACAAACTGAAATTACATTGAACAGGGCATTATAACTTGGAGATAACTATTTTACAGGGAACATGGGCTATGGAGGGTTAAGTGGCTTGCCCAAGACCACAAGGAGCACCTGTGGGACTAGAAACCCCAGTCCTTCCAGCCCAAGGTTGCTGTCCTCTAGTGGGATTTGAACCCCCGACCTTCCGGCATGAAGTACCTTGCCCCAACCACTAGGCCACTCCTCCACTCCACTCTTAAAACTTACATGGATAAACAGTTCGATATTGTCCATATCTGTATAAAAAGTGCACGAATTAGGGAAGGGATGGAGGCAACAGGAAACTCTGTTTAGTGATGACATTCAGCCGCTAAAACTAATGAGTTGTCTGTTGAATTTAGGCCTTAACTTTAAACAGTGGCTGTCCTGGCTGAATGCTGACCTCAGCATTTTGTCTCCAAATGACTAAGAACTGAGTTGTGGGTTTCACAATGAAGCCTGTGATTTAGTTTGGATAAATCTAAAGCTTTACTAAGGGGCGGGAAGTTTACTAGGAGTAAAAGATGCACCCAAAGGAGTACATTGACAGGGACCATCTCAACATTTTTTGCTCAGTTACTACAGTAACTTTAGTTTATGCTAATGACTTGTGACAATTCTAGTTCGTGTTTTGCTGCATATACTCGTATGTACAGTATTATTGGCAACCCTTAGTAAGTAAAGAACTTAAAGATCTAAACAAAAACTTAAAACTAAGATGCAGACAGCAGTCCAGTAGCGAGATGGGGGCTTTCCAGTCTTTTGCACTGAGTATCACATGTATGATTTTCTCCCAGTTGGTGAGAGGTCTTACATGTGCACTAGGTGCAAGGAGCTCTTTGCTCTCAGGGAACGATTCCGTTCTCTAGAGGCTAGAGTAGCAGACTTGGAAAACATAAGACAGACAGAGAGGTACATAAACGAGACCTACAGGGATATAGTCCTGAAGTCCCACCTCCAGCCTGGCAGCATCCCTGTTGCCAAGGAGGAGAGAGGTCACGTGACAGGACAGCATCACCCTGGTGTGGCAGGAAGTGATCCTGTAACTAGGACCTGTCCTCCAGGTGATGTAAAACCCTCTCGCACCGAGGAAGTTTCTACAGGGCCATGTGCCCATGAGGGAAGGGTTAGGACAGCCGTTATAGTTGGTGATTCGATCATTAGGCATGTAGATAGCTGGGTGGCTGGTGGATGTGAGGATCGCCTGGTAACATGCCTGCCTGGTGCGAAGGTAGTGGACCTCACGCGCCACCTAGATAAGGTCTTAGATAGTGCTGGGGAGGAGACTGCTGTCTTGGTACATGTCGGTAACAATGACATAGGAAAATGTGGTAGGGAGGTTCTGGAGGCTAAATTTAGGCATTTAGGTAGGAAGTTGAAATCCAGAACTTCCAGGGTAGCGTTCTCCGAAATGCTTCCCGTTCCACGTGCAGGACCCTAAAGGCAGGCAGAGCTCCGGAGTCTCAATGCGTGGATGAGACAGTAGTGCAGAGATAAGGGTTTTGGATTTGTTAGGAACTGGGGAACATTCTGGGGGAAGGAGGGGCTCTTCCGAAGGGATGGGCTTCACCTTAACCGGGATGGAACCAGGCTGCTGGCATTAACCTTTAAAAAGGAGATAGAGCAGCTTTTAAACTAGATAATAGGGGAAAGCCGACAGTCGCCCAAGAGCGGATGGTTCGTAAGAATGTATCCTTGAAGGATACTACCAAAAGCAGAGCGGTTCCAAAAAAGAGTAAAGTAGCCCAAATGCCCTCGAGTATGGAGCAGAGAGAGCTTAAAGATCCCAAATTACCCATGTCTACCAATAGCCAAATTAATATGAATAAAATACAGTCTCTAAAATGCTTGTATGCAAATGCTAGAAGTCTAAAAAATAAGATGGGAGAGTTAGAATATTTAGCACTAAATAAGAGGTTAGATATGATTGGAATATCAGAGACATGGTGGAAGGAGGACAACCAGTGGGACACTGTGATACCTGGGTACAAACTATATCGTAATGACAGAGCTGATCAAATTGGTGGAGGGGTTGCGCTCTATGTTAGAGAGGGCATTGAGTCAGAAAGGATTAAAGTTTTGCAGGAAACAAAATTTGCTCTATGGATTGAAATTCCATGTAAAAAGGGAAAGGCGATGGCAGTGGGGGTGTACTATCGACCACCGGGCCAGAATGAACAAATGGATGATGAAATGCTGAAAGAAATCAAGGAAGCTAACAAAAGTTACAGCGCAGTAATAATAATGGGTGATTTCAATTACCCCGGTATCGAATGGGTCAGTGTCACGGCAGGACATGCTAGGGAGATAAAGTTCCTAGATGACATAAATGACTGCTTCTTGAAGCAGCTGGTTCATGAACCGACCAGAGGGGAAGCCATTTTAGACCTAGTCCTTAGTGGAACACCAGATCTAGTGCAAGAGATAAGGGTGTTGGGGCCACTTGGCAATAGTGATCATAGCATGATCGCCTTTGATTTAATTAGTGGAGGAGGGATAGTACGGAAATCCACAGTACTATCTTTTAACTTTTGAAAGGGAGACTATGATAAAATGAGGAAAATAGTTAAGAAAAAACTAAAAGGAGCAGTTATTTATTTATTTATTTTATTTTATTTATTTATTTATTTATTTAACAATTCTTTTATACCGCGCTATTAAAATCAGTGCGGTGTACATAGAACAAGAACATACTACAATGCATACAAGTAACATTGAGTTTTACATTGAACAGGGAACTTCAACAATAGGACAACCGGGGGAACTATGTACAGATTAACTTAACAGTTGCAAAGGTTAAAGACTTGCATCAAGCTTGGGTGTTGTTGAAAAATACTATCTTGGCAGCCCAGACTTGCTGTATTCCACGCCTTAAGAAAAGTGGAAGGAAGTCCAAAAAAGGCCACCATGGTTTAAAGGTGAGGTCAGAGAGGCTGTTGTTGCGAAAAAAGCATATTTCAGAAAATGGAAAAAAGAGCCAAACGACGAAACCTGGAAACAGCACAAGCACTGGCAAGTCAAATGCAAGGCCTTGATAAAGCAGGCAAAGGGAGAATTTGAGAAGAAGCTTGCTGTGGAAGCAAAAACGCGAAATAAAGATTTTGTCAAGTACATTCATAGCAAAAAACCTGTGAGAGAGTCAGTTGGTCCATTAGATGACAGAGGAGTTAAAGGGGCACTAAGAGGCGACAAGGCGATAGCAGAGAGACTGAATGAATTCTTTGCTTCGGTCTTTACTGAGGAAGATGTAGGGATGTTACCCATGACTGAAGTGGTATTTAAAGGTGTGGAAGAATTGAAGGAACTATTGATACATCGAGAAGATGTATTACAACTATTAGATAAACTGAAGAGTAGCAAATCACCTGGGCCAGATGGTATACATCCAAGGGTGTTGAAAGAACTGAAATATGAGATTGCAGACCTGCTATTAGTAATCTGTGAACTATCATTAAAATCATCTCTAATACCTGAAGATTGGAGGATCGCCAATGTAACACCAATTTTTAAAAAGGGTTCCAGGGGTGATCCGGGAAAGTACAGACCGGTGAGCCTGACGTCAGTACTGGGAAAAATGGTAGAAGCTATCATAAACAATAAAATTACTCAGCATGTAGATAGTCATGGCCTAATGGGAGACAGTCAACATGGCTTTAGACAAGGAAGATCTTGTCTTACTAATCTGTTGTGTTTTTTTGAAAGTGTGAATAAACAGGTTGGCAAAGGTGAGTCGGTTGATATAGTGTATCTGGACTTTCAGAAAGCCTTTGACAAGGTCCCTCATCAGAGGCTTTTGGCAAAACTAAAGAGTCATGGGCTAGGAGGCAGTGTACTACTGTGGATCAAGAACTGGTTAAAAGATAGAAAGCAGAGGGTTGGGCTAAATGGCCAATTTTCCCAATGGATAAAGGTGAATGGTGGTGTACCCCAGGGATCTGTGCTGGGTCTGCTGCTTTTTGACATATTCATAAATGACTTAGAAAGTGGAATAATGAGTGAGGTTATCAAATTTGCAGATGACACAAAACTATTTAAAGTTGTTAAAACCCTTGAGGATTGTGGAAAATTGCAAGAGAATCTTGATAAATTGGAAGACTGGGCATCAAAAGTGGAATAACGTGTGAGGTTACCAAATTTGCAGATGACACAAAACTATTTAAAGTTGTTAAAACCCAAGAGGATTGTGGAAAATTGCAAGAGGATCTTGATAAATTGGAAGACTGGGCATCAAAATGGCAGATGAAATTTAATGTGGACAAGTGCAAGGTTATGCACCTAGGGAAGAACAACCCAAACTATGGTTACACGATGCAAGGTTCCACATTAGGAACTACAACCCAGGAAAAAGATTTAGGCGTCATTGTGGATACCATGTTAAAACCCTCGGCCCAGTGTGCAGCAGCGGCCAAGAGAGCAAATAGAATGCTAGGTATGATAAGGAAAGGCAAAAGATAGTACTAAGGACTAGGTCTAATATGGCTTCCCCTCTGGTCGGTTCATGAACCAGCTGCTCCAAGAAGCAGTCATTTATTTCATCTAGGAACTTTATCTCCCCAGCATGTCCTGACGTGACACTGACCCAGTCGATACCGGGTAGTTGAAATCACCCATTATTATTACTGTGCTGTAACTTTTGTTAGCTTCCTTGATTTCTTTGAGCATTTCATCATCCATTTGGTCATTCTGGCCAGGCGCTCGATAGTACACCCCCACTGCCATTGCCTTCCCCCTTTTACATGGAATTTCAATCCATATAGATTCTACAGCAGATTTTGTTTCCTCCAAAACTTTAATCCTTTCTGACTCAATGCCCTCTCTAACATAGAGAGCAACCCCTCCACCAATTTGATCAGCTCTATCATTACGATATAGTTTGTACCCAGGTATCACAGTGTCCCACTGGTTGTCCTCCTTCCACCATGTCTCTGATATTCCAATCATATCTAACCTTTCATTTAGTGCTATATATTCTAACTCTCCCATCTTATTTTTTAGACTTCTAGCATTTGCATACAAGCATTTTAGAGAATGTATTTTATTCATATTAATTTGGCTTTTGTTAGACATGGGTAATTTGGGATCTTTAAGCTCTGTCTGCTCCATACTTGAGGGCATTTGGGCTACTTTACTCTTTTGTGGAACCTCTCTGCTTTTGGTAGTATCCTTCAAAGATACATTCTTCCGAACCATCCGCTCTTGGGCGACTGTCGGCTTTCCCCTAATATCTAGTTTAAATATCTAGTATCCTTAAACTTCCTGATCTTTCCCTCAGTTAGGGTGGAAAAGAATTCCACAGTAGAGGAGCCAGGGCGTAGAAAGCCAAAGCTCAGAGAGATTCTAGTTGGGCAGTACTTTTAATTTGTGGTTTGCTCAGTAGGGATCAGTAAGCTCTGGTAAGGCCAATCAGACTCCTCACTTTTACGTACAAAATCAATAAGGACATAGCAAATGTTTTAGAAAGACTGCTAAAAGAAGAGGGGGCTTTTAATGACCGCTGCCTTAGATTTCTGCCACACATTTTTTTCCATCCCTACTCTTATGGCTAATGCCCTTAGGCTGGCTACAAGCGTTGTCCTTGCTTTGGACCTTTACGTACCCCTCTGTATGCCCTCGGAGTCTTATCCGTAGGCTCTTCCGTCGCTCACTGTCCAAGAACTAAGTTTAGACAGCTAGAGTTGGGTGTCAAATAATCGTTGCCTGATCTCAGAGCTGCTGCTGTTTATGATCCTGGAGTTGGCATCATCTTCTGCTTCCGACAGGTTGTAAGACTGTGGTTTTATTTCATCCTTTCGGCTGTTTGGTGCTATCTAGGGAAATTCCTTTACTTTGGGAAATGAAAACCAGATCTTGTGACACAACATTTTTGGTTAGGTTTGTTAGAGGAATTTATATTAGCTTTGTGATAAAATGCTTGAAAAGGAGACTGCTTTGAATTGTAACTATATCATTCTTTTACACTGCTGGCATTTCTAATTTTCTAATAAATCTCTGAGAAAATGAGACTCCACAGCTGTCCCATTGCTAGGCAAGTATTTATTACCTGGATGGAAAAGTTGCAAAATCTCTCCTAGGCCAGCAAAATTGCATCTTCCCTCACAGCGTAAATCAAAGCCTCTGTTCTCCAACAGATGGGACAGGAGGGTAAAGAGTCAGTCAGGTGTGCTTTGAAAATTTTAAAAGGAGAGAGGTTTGTGAGAGGATAAACGGGTTCCTCAATCTTACATGGACCTACATTAAAGGAAGGAAACTACTTCTGGCCAAAAAGGAAGAAGCTCGGAGAGATGCAGCCAGTATGCATGAGATATTTCCAATTATTCCAGTTGGGAACATGGGATTAAGAAGATATCAGAATTCCCATTCCATTTTTCGTCCTCGTGATTTGAAATGTTTTCTTCTGGGCAAAGCCTTTAATCCGTGCCTGCTAAATGGTAACAAATGTCAATGAGAAAAATATCAGAGGTGAGTTAGGAATATAGTACGCGGATGAACAGAATTCAACTGGATAAGTGATTGCATGTTGAGGATAGGATGAGCCCGGTTCTAACTTCACCAAAAATGGCAAAAATGACATAGGAAAACTACAAACACATGGAACTATGGGAGCCTGCATTTTAGAGGTATGAGCACTCCTCTAGGTGGTTAGCTTGGAACCCCTCCCTTTGACATGTCCTGAAGATATTAGAGAGGGGGGTAGGGGGAAAAGCACACACACATACACGGCAATCTTCTACACCTTCTTCCCTTCAAACATTAGATTAATGACTAATCAGATGGAGAGAATTTGACTAGGTTTAGGGAAAGTGTGATCTGATGTAGGTGTACAATCTGAATAGCTTCACACCAGGTATGCGGTGTAGGGAAGGGGCAAACCCCCCAGGCCACATTTTGGGTGGGAGAGAGCTAACTCAATGGACCTGCCTTTATGGAATGTTGTCTTCCTCTGCTGGCTGCACCAATTCACTCACCTTCCAAGAGCATAAGCTATGCCATACTGAGTCAGACCAAGGTCCATCAAGCCCAGTATCCTGTTTCTAACAGTGGCCAATCCAGGTCACAAGTATCTGACAGGTTCCCAAAGAGGCACATAAGTTCCACAATGCTTGTATCGGGGCAAGCAGTGGATTTCCCGGGTCCTCTTTAACAATGGTTTATGGACCTTTTCTCCAAGAACTTGTCCAAACCTTTTTTAAACCCAGCTACACTAACAGCTTTTACTACATTCTCCGGTAACAAATTCCAAGCACACTACAGAGTCCACTGCCCAGGATAATGTCTGAAAAAAAACACACAGCTTGTTGTCCACAATTTCTTCAAAGTAAAAAAGTACAAAAACACAAGGACAGAACTCAAAATATAATCCAGCAAACATCGTGGGCTTCTCATCTTTCCTTACTTTTCACTAACTTCAAAGAATAGCCAAACCTTTCTCTCCTCATTTCTTCTGGTTCCTCTCTGCAGTTTTCCCAATAAATCCACCTGAGTGAATTGACCAATGTAGAACGTGGATAAGGGTCAAGAAAGAGAACTTCAAAGTACCTACCAGCCCCATATCTTGGGTCCGTTTGCTTCCTTTTTGCAAATTTCTTCCTAGATCTCCTTGCTATTTTCCCTTTCTACATGGTATAGTTTTTCTGGTTTTATTTTGGAATATACTGTGCATGCTTCTTACAGTACCTTGAGAAGTCCCTTTCCAGGGCTGTATTTTGGCTATTCACATCTGCATTCAGATCTTTGGATAGCTGTGCAGTGCCTGTATGGGGTTCCCATGAAATCTAGCACAGCCGCATTTGAATTAACTTTTATTTGTTAGTTCAATATCTGTATTAGGTATTTCCAATAACAACAAGAAACAGCAACAGAATGGTTGCTATAGTCCACCCCTCCAGCTCCTTTTCTGCTCCCTCTCATGCCTTCTGGAACATTTTCACCCTGTCACTCTGGTGCAACTGGGTCATATTTATAGACAGAACATAAAGGGAGTTATTTTAGAAGCCCTGTTCGTGCTTTGGACATCTGAAAACGGGCACAGAGACGTCCAAAGCACAGAGACTCTCCAGAGCCGTTTCAGAAACCAGCTGCGAGGGTGTCCAAATCTGAACAAGGGCATGGAGGCTGTGTGACCAGGGCGTTCCCAGGAACCTGGAGGCCTGGTTACAGCATTCCCAGGGACAAGGACATCCCCATTTGATCGCAGCGTAACACCTAACTTTAGGCCTTCTCCAAGGCATGCTTGTCGACAAGCCAGCATTTGAAAAGTGCTTGTTTAGCTGAAGAACATCCAAAGTGCGTAGAGAAGAAAGCACTCGATCGTCCCCAGTACTCCTCACAAATTTAATTATAGCAGCAGCAGAATTCAAACCCTGGCTGCTCCGTTCCTAACTATTCTAACCAGTACACTATCCTAGACATCGAGGTTCTGGGGATGTCCAAGTAGACATTTTGTGAACTCACGACTGCATCTGGACATGCCTGCGTTTTTTTCTGGCATTGTGGCTTAGACATCCCAGATTTCACTTGGTCTTCTAAAATTCCCCTCATGGCATTTGGCCACATATTTTTATCTAATTGGGTGCTGTCTTTCCAATTTTGAAGTATGATCTTGATTGCAATCAAAATGTAAAAAAAAAAATCAAACTGATATCTCTTAGCTTTTCATAGATGAACTGCCAGTCCCTTAGAATTAACCATAAATGTGTTTAAACTGAATATCCTCTGTTACTTGCAAAATCTTAGACTGCCATTCCCGCACATCCTTCCAAAACACTTGCACATGCGGACATTCAGATGAGATGTGGGAGATAGTGCCCCTGGTTCCACTACAGGCCCAGCACATCCCAATAAAGAAGCCCACTTACCCCAATCTATGTGGCATCCAGACAGCCTTATGCATAATACACAGCCTGTGTAACTGATGCCCACAAGGAAACCTTTAAACTTACTTTTTCTTTAACTAGGAGCTAAATCACAGGTTGCTAGTAGGAATGTGCGTTTGTAAAGACTCCATAAAAATTTGAGTGCATGAAAAAATGTTTTAACACCCATTAATGTGCAATCTAATGTACAAACGATCAATTTGTGTGCATTAAAAATGCCTGATTTATATTACATTTTTATTAAAATAAATATCTGAAATGAACTGAAGATGCTGCTCAGAAAAAAAGCCCAACCCCCCCGCCCCCAAAACTTTAGCCTCTCCACATTCTTAGTTGCTCGTAGGATTTCCTTACACATCTTTTCGATTCCTTTCACTTTGTAATGCAGCCTCCTGACCAGGGCTGTTCCGCCCATTGTGCGGGAATAATGCCCGCACATGGCCCCACACCTTGGGGGCTCCGCACCTGATGGCTGCAGAGGGAGCTGGGGAATCCGCAGCCCTGGCTCACCTCTGAACAGCCACGGGAGTAAAGAACATTTGCCTTCTCTCCTGCAGCTGTGATAAAAACAAGCCCAGTGGTGCGCTGAGTGCCAAGAGCTCAAATGTGAGCACGTCCATCCTTTTTATCACAGCCACGGGAAAGAAGGAAAATGCCACTCTTTACTCCCAAGGCTGTTCACAGGTGAGCAGGGGCTGCGGACTTCCCCAGCTCCCTCTGAAGCCGATCAGGCGAGGGGCCCCTTTGGGCTAGAAGGAATTGGGGGAACAGGAATGAAATGAGCTGATGTTGGCGGATGCTGGGAGGGACTGGAGGAGAGCTGATATTGGGGGTTCGGACTGAAAATTGGCTGGGGATGAGGGACTGGGACTAGAAAGGAGCTAATAGTGGGAGGGACTGGAGGAGGACTGATACTGAGGGGCTAGGACTGGAAATGGGCTGATGTGGTGGGGATGGGCGAATGGGACTGGAAGGGATTAGATGCTGGGAGTGGCTGAAACAAGAAGAGAGCTGATGCTGGGGGACGACCAGAAGGAGGTAGGGCTGGGACTGACGGGAGAAAAAAAGAAGCTGGGGGAAGTGAGGATGGAGAGGGGAACAGATATTTTGTGTGGGAGGGAAGAAAAATCAATGAGCATTGGGAAAGTAAGTGGGAATTGAGGATAGAAGGGTGAAATTTGAGTGGCTGAAAAAGGAATAAAGAAATAAATGGAGGAAACAGCAACAGTATGTTAGAGGCAGATGTAGAAAGAATGGGAAAAAACTAGAAGAAAGGACAAATGGACAGTAGACAATGGAGAGTTAGCAGAAGACACGAAGAAAGCAGAAGAAAGCAACTGGGGCAGTTGCAACTGAAAAATAAAATGCCCCAAACAACAAAAGGTAGAAAAAACATTTTTATCTTGAATTTATCAACTGGAATATGTCAGTTCTGGGAAATGTATATTGCTAATATTTTACGTTTTGTTTAGTAAAAGAGGAAATTAATTATTGTACATTCCAAGTTTGCCTTTTGGGGTTCCAGGTTTAATTATTGTCTTCAGATTTCTAAACTGTGATCCCTTGTTCTTTGTCTGGTGATGATCTATGTTCTGCATGTGTAACCGAGCTGCAGTATTCTGCTCATGTAGTTTCTATATGACAGTCTCACTCGTTCTGTTTCTCCAGTAGAAGATGTATCGGTATTCCCTGAGACGTACTGGTTTAATATTTGCAGTGTTGTCTTTTGATAGGTAGAGTTTGGTGCTTTTGAGTCTTGCTAATGCTGTTATAAGAACATAAGAAATGCCATACCGGGTCAGACCAAGATCCATTCCAGCATCCTGTTTCCAACAGTGACCAGTTGAGGTCACAACAAGTACATAAAAGTTTCCCAAAAAGACACACATGTTCCATAATGCTTGTATTGGGTCAAGCAAGGGATTATCTGGGTCCTTTTTAATAATGGTATATGGACCATTCCTCCAGGAACTTGTCCAAACCTTTTTTAAACCCAAGTGCACTGACAGTTTTTATAAATCCTCCGGTAACGAATGCCAGAGGTTGATTACGTGTTGAGAGAAAAAATATTTTCTCTTATTAGTCTTAAATGGGTTACACTCTAGCTTCATTACATGTCCCCTAGTCTTTCTATTTTTTGGATGCTGTGAAGAATCAATCTACAGTTCCACTCCATTCATTCATTTATAGACCTCTATCATATCTCCCCTCTGCCATCTCTTTTCCAGGTTGAAAAGTCCTAACCTTTTAAGCCTCTCCTCATAGGAGCATCTTTCCATCCCCTTCACTATTTTGGTGGCTCTTCTCTGTACCTTTTCTAATTCTGCTATATCTTTTTAAGATACGGCAACCAGAATTGCACACAATATTCAAGGTGCGGTCGCACCATGGAACAGTACAGAGGCACTATAATATCCTTTATTTTATTCTCCATTCCTTTCCTTATGATTCCTAGAAATTTATTTGCCTTCTTGGCCGCTGCTGCACATTGGGCAGAGGGTTTCAACATATTATCCATGATGACACCTAAATCTTTTTCTTGGGTGGTGGTTCTTAATGTAGAACCTAGCATTGTGTAACCATAGTTTGGGTTGTTCTTTCCTAGGAGCATAACTTTGCACTTGTCCACATTACATTTCATCTGCTGTTTGAATGTCCTCTTGCAATTTTTCACAATCCTCTTGGGTTTTAACAACTTTGAATAATTTTGTGAAATCTGCAAATTTGACTACCTCACTCATTATTCCCATTTCCAGGTCATTTACGAATATGTTAAAGCAGCGGACCCAGCACAGATCCCTGGGGTACTCCACTATTCATCTTTCTCCATTGGAAAAATTGGCCATTCAGCCCTACCCTCTATTTTAACCAGTTCCGGATCCACAATAGTACACTGCCTCCTAACCCATGACTTTTAACTTTGCCAAGAGTCTCTGATGAGGGACCTTATCAAAGGCTTTCTGAAAATCCAGATACACTTCATCGACCAGCATACCTTTGTCTACCTGTTTATTCAGACCTTCAAAAAATATAACAGATTATTTATTTATTTAAAGTCTTTTCTATACCGCGCTCTTCAAATTCAGCTCGGTTTACAAACAACATCAGTTTTGTCCAGGCACAGGTGGGGCCCGCACTGAACTTACAGAGAACAGTAAGACAAGACCTTCCTTGGCTAAAGCCATGTTGGCTGTCTCCCATTAAAGCATGACTAACGACATGTTCAGTAATTATGTTCTTTATAATGGTTTCTACCATTTTGCCTGGTACTGATGTCAGGCTCACCAGCCTGTAGTTCCCAGATAACCCCTGGAACCCTTTTTAAAAATTGGAGTTACATTGGCCATTAGCCAATCTTTAGGTATTACAAAGTGATTTTAATGATAGTTCACAGATTACTAAAAGTAAATCTGCAATCTCATATTTCAATTCTTTCAACACCCTTGGATGTATACCATCTGGTCCAGGTGATTTGCTATTTAGTTTATCAAATAGTTGTAATATATCTTCCTGATTTATCAATATTTCTTTCAGTTCTTATGATGCATCACCTTTAAATACTATTTCAGTCATCAGTAAGTTCCCTACATCTTCTTCAGTAAAGACCAAAGCAGAGAATTCATTCAGTCTCTCTGCTATGGCCTTGTCCCCTCTTAGTGCCCCTTTTACCCCTCTTTCATCTAATGGTCCAACTAACTGTCTGACAGTTTTTTTGCTACGAATGTACTTGAAAAAATCTTTATTATGCGTTTTTGCTTCCATAGCAAGCTTCTTCTCAAATTCTCTTTGCCTGCTTTATCAATGCCTTTCATCTAACTTGTCAGTGCTTATGTTGTATCCAGTTATCATTTGGCTCCTTTTGCCATTTCCTGAAAGATGTTTTTTTGGCAACAGCCTCTCTGACCTCATCTTTAAACCATACTGGCAGTTTTTAGGACTTCCTTCCACCTTTCCTAAAGCATGGAATACAGCTGGTCTGGGCTTCCAAGATAGTATTTTTAAATGATGCCCATGCTTGATGTAAATCCCTAACCTTTGCAACTGCTCCTTTTAGTTTTTCTTAATACTTTTCCTCATTTTATCATAGACTCCCTTTTGAAAGTTAAAAGGCAGTACTGTGGATTTCCTTGCCGTTCTTCCTCCATTTATGAAATCAAAAATGATCATGCTATGATCACTACTGCCAAGTGGCCCCAACACCCTTATCTCTTGCATCAGATCTTGTGTACCACTAAGGACTAGGTCCAAAATGGCTTCCCCTGTTGTTGGTTGATGAACTAGCTACTCCAAGAGGCAGTCATTTGTTTCTTTTAGAAACTTCATCTCCCTAGCATGTCCTGCTGTGACACTGACCCAGTCCATACCGGTGTAATTGAATCACCCATTATTATTACTGTATTGTAACTTTTGTTAGCTTCCCTGATTTCTTTGAGCATTTCATCATCCACTTGTTCATTCCAAGCCATTTGTTTCATCAGGCCATTTGTTCATTCAGGTAGTACACCCCCACTGCCATCGCTTTCCCCTTTTTACATGGAATTTCAATCCATAGAGATTCTACTATGTATTTTGTTTCCTGCAACACTTTAGTCCTGTGTGACTCATTGCCCTCTCTAACAGAGCGCAACCCCTCCACCAATTTGATCTACTATATCATTGCAATATAATTTGTACCCAGGTATCGCAATGTCCCACTGTTTGTCCTGCTTCTACCAGGTCAATGACATACCAATCATATCTAACCTCTCATTTAGTGCTATATATTCTAACTCTCCCATCTTATTTTTTAAGACTTCTAGCATTTCAATACAAGCATTTTAGATGTCGTATTTTATTCACATTAATCTGGTTATCAGTAGGCAGGAGTAATTTGGAATCTTTAAGCTCTGTCTGCTCTGTACTTAAGGATCTTTGGGTTATTTTTGTCTTTTGTTGGAACCTCTCTTTTGATATGCCATAACTTCAGTCTTTTGCTAGTATTCTTCATAGATACATCATTCCAAACCATGCACTCTTGGGCGACTGTTGGCTTTCCCCTATTATCTAGTTTAAAAGCTGCTCTGTCTCCTTTTTAATGGTTAATGCCAGCAGCCTGGTTCCATCCCAGTTAAGGTGGAGCCCGTCCCTTCAGAAAAGCCCCTCCTTTCCCCAGAATGTTGCCCAGTTCCTAACAAATCCAAAACCCTCCTTTTTGCACCATTGTCTCATCTAGAGACTCTGGAGCTCTGCCTGCCTTTTGGGTCCTGCACCTGGAAAGGGAAGCAATTCTGAGAATGCTACCCTGGAAGTTCTAGATTTCAACTTCCAACTAAAAGCCTAAATTTGGCCTCCAGAACCTCCCTACCACACTTTCCTATGTCATTGGTACCAACATGTACCAAGACAGACTCCTCCCCAGCACTATCTAACACCTTGTCTAGGTGGCGCATGAGATCTGCTACCTTCGCACCAAGCTGGCATGTTACCAGGCGTCTTCACATCCACCAGTCAACCAGCTATCTACATGCCTAATGATAGAATCACCAACTATAATGGTCATCTTAACTCTCCCCTCATGGACATATAGCCCTGGATCGACCTCCTTGTTGTGAGAGGGTTTTACATCACCTGGAGGAAGGGTTCTAGCTACAGGATCACTTCCTGCCACACCAGGGTGATGGTCTCCTGTCACATGACCTCTCTCCTCCATGGCAACTGGGAGGTTGCCAGACTGGAGGTGGGACTTCAGTTCTACAACCCTGTAGGTCTCGTCTCTATAATTCTCTGTCCTTCAAGTCTACTACTCTAGCCTCCAGAGATTGGACTCATTCCCTGAGAGCAAAGAGCTCCTTGCACCTAGTGCACACGTAAGACCTCTCATCAGCTGGGAGAAAGTCATACATGTGACACTCAGTGCAAAAGACTGAAAACCTGCATCTCGCTGCTAGACAGCTGTCTGCATCTTAGTTTTAAGGTTTTGTTCAGATATTAAAGTTGTTTACTTACTTAGGTTTGCAGGGGATATGTATACTAATACAACTATATCTTATACATTAAATGGACTTTGTGCACCTCAAGAATAATTAATCTCAGCTCGTTAATAAATGTCTTCCTGATGAAGATAACCAGCTGCATCTGAAAGTGATTATGGGAACCTCTTCCCTTTAATAGGTTTAAGTGCCTATAAAGCTAAGATTTTTCCTGGGGTGGGTGGGAGACAAGGTGGGAGGAAAGTAAAGAAGACCTTCAAACTGGCTTGCTACACAGTGCCCTGACCTGTGCTTCTAAGGTAAAGTCTTACAATTTCCTGGGTGATTCACACAGCCCTTGGTTTGACAAAGGGGGTCTTTCAAATTGCCCCTTTGATCTGTCACTTGCCTTTAACACCTATTTAAGACAACTTCACAGATCTTTTGCTTCCTAAGTGAAAGGGCTCTGTAAAGGTCACTAGAAACAAGTTTAGTTCTTTATACTCAGAGACTATTTATTCTACATGTATGCTGACAGGGTCATTCCGAGGCGCGTTATGCAGGGAAGTTACATGGGGGCAGGAAAGGGGCAGAGCAGGGGTGGCATTAGAGTGGGCAGTGTGTGGTCTGTGACCCCAGATACACAGGGCCAATTCTAATGACGGTCCTGTATGTCTGGGGCCAGCTGTCTGAACGGGGAACTTATTCCACCTCTGAGGTGGAATAAGTTCCCCTAGTCGTCGGGGGATGGAGGGGGTAGAGGGGATTCCTTGCAGCCCAACCCTGGCCTTGGGAGGACAGATTGGGGGTCAAGCTATGGGGAATGAACAGTTTGGTCCGGCGGCCGGGGATTAAGGCTTTTGAATGGAGCTGCGGTGCCATGGTAACCGGACGCCATGGCGCCGCAGCTCCATTCAAAAGCCCAGACTGAGTTATCCGGGCAAGGCCTGTATAATCAGAATCCCGACTAACTCTGTGCATCCAGTTCCGAACAGGCAAAAAGGGCCGGGACATCCAGGACTGAATCGGGCCTCAAGCTATACTCATATTTCATTTAAATAAAAAACCTCTCTAGAAACAGTTATTTCAGTAGCTATTTACTCTATTTTTCTTTCTATGCTAAGCTATATTCTGATTTGATTTAAATGAAAAGCTCTCTGGTGGTACTAAGATCTGAGTGACTCAAACACAGTAAATTCTAAAATACATCTGCTTTAACCCAAAGATTACTCTTTTTCCCCAAGATTTAGAATATATTCCAGAAGATAAATACTTAAAAATGCAGATCTATTTCCAGTTGTAGTCGTCCCTCTGGGTTTGCTATGGATTCTAAATGCACAGCAAAAACAACCCAAACCAAAAGGGTCCCAACCACATTTTCCTATAGTATACAAAAAGACAGATCCCAAACAGTGTACACAAAAATCAAACAGCAAAAAAACTTTTTTTGTCGTACTCAAAGTGAGAAACAAACCTCTACACTTGGCATGTCCATTTTATTCAATTTATTGCAGTAAAAGTAATTTATTGAAAACTCTAAAAACAGCTAAGTTTGAGACAGATGATCTCCAAATAAACAGTCAAACATGCCCATACGCATTCACAAATGTTAATGTGTGCTAAGTGCAGTAACACCCATTATTTATATTGGCATAGTAGCATTTAACACACGTTAATGCTTAGTAAACATGCCCCTAAGTCATTGCCAGGACAAAATAAAGAGGCTTGTGAAGGGCTCCTTTGAAAGCCACCTAAAATTTTAGATGGGCATCATATACATTTAAAAATAAAATAAATTAAATTTATGCAAATGAGGTCTTGTTGCTATGTGAATGAGGCCCTGCAATGAGTCTTCGCACATGGCCCCGCATCACCCTTGGGCCACCCCTGCTCTTGACAAATCCCATAAGCAGATTAATCAAATGCAAATGTTACCAGAACAATGAGAACACAGAAAACAATGTTCAGTGAGATAAAGCAAACAAAACCTTAGAATTACAAGTGTATTTAGAAATGCCGACCAGAAGGCTATAAATCATATGGCCAGAATTTGAGCGCACTCTAGTACTAGAGATAGAATTGCTAACAGAAATATTTTTAGGTTTTTCTAAGGTAACTGTGATTAGAAATGGCTAGCTACATACAGGGGTGGCTCAAGGGTATTGCGGGACCATGTGCAGAAACTAATTGCGGGGCCTCTTTTGCATAAATATTTGCATATACACTGGGCCTCATTTGTATAAATCCAATTTATTGTATTTTAAAATGTATATACTGCCCATCTACAATTTTAATTGGCTTTCAAAGGAGTCCTTCAGAAGTCTCTTTTTTGTCCTAACAATGACTTAGGGGAATGTTTATTAAACATTAATGTTTGTTAAGTGCCACTGTATCAATAGATATAAATGGTGCACTTAGCATACATTCAAATTTGAGAAAGCACATTAACCTTTAGTAAACATGGCTCTTAATAAGTGTCTGAAAACCATTTGCATGTACAGTGAGGACAAAGAAAGGCCAGGTGCATTACTACAAAACCCTGCTCATTTAGAACCCATAGCAAACCTGCCATATCATAACAGCACTACCAGGACTCACACGACACCTAACCCTATTTATCAAAAGGTAGCACTACAAATATTAAAAAAAAAAAAAGATGGCGACCAGAAATTGTCGAAATAAAGACGTTATATAGCTAGAAAAGGTAAATAAGTAAACTATTTAAGCTTTTAATTTATGAGATGTTCTCACTTTTTTGGGCCACCCTGTAGATACATACATACACACATACACACCCACATCCAGTATATCCCATCTCTCTTTTTCTCCCTCTCTCTGTCCTCCCCCCTGGGAAGAAATATCATGCAACACCATCTCTGGCATCTTCTTCCTTTTTCTGAGTCAGCGGCGGAAAGATCTCATAGCACCATCCCCAGCTTTTTCTTTCTTTCTCTGAGTCAGCATGTAGCAGCCAGTGCTGCCTGTAGCATTCACTTCTGGTGAATGACCCTGTGCACTGGAAGTGAATGCTACAGGCAGCACTGGCTGTTATTGCTGACTCACAGAAAGAAAGATGAAGCTGCACAATGCCGGAGTTGCATGCACAATGAGTTGGGCCATTTCCCTCCATCTGAATCCCCACTTACTCTCCCAATACCCAGCCAATCTTAAATTCTGTCTTCTTCTTCTTTTCTCTCACCCAATTTCAAAGTCTCCACCTAAGTCTCAGTCCCTGCTGTCCCCCATCTCCCTGTCCCAGTACTACCTCCTACATCCCTTCCGCACACTCACCCAGTTACTTCCTTCTCCAATATTCATTAATCCTGCTTTTCCTCCTTCTTACCCAGCATTCATTCTTATGCCCCTCTCTTTCAATCCTTCCCTCTGTATGACCTTTTTCTTCCCTCCCACATAATATATCTGTTCTCCTCTCCATCCTCACTCCCCCAGCTTCTTTTTTTCCTCCCCCAGCCTCAGTCCCATACCCTTTTTAGTCTTCCCTCAGCATCAGTTCTCTTCTAGTTCCAGTCTAGTTCCAGCCCCTCCCAGCATCCGCTCTCTTCCAGTCCCAGTCCCATTCTCCCCAACCCCCAGCATCAGCCCATTTTGAATCCTAGCCTCCCAGTATCAGTCCTCCTCCAGTCCCAGTCCTCCTAGCATCAGCTCCCTTACAATCCCAGGATTCCCATCCCCCAGCATCAGCCCTTTTCCAATCCTAGCCCCGCAGTATCAGTTTTCCTCCAGCTTTAGTCCCTCTCAGCTTCAGCTCCCTTCCGGTCCCTCCATCCCCCAGCATCAGCCCTTTTCCAGTCCTGGCCCCCCAGTATCAGCCCCACCTCCAGTCCAGCCCCTTCCAGCATTGTCTTCCTTTCAATCTCCCCATCCCCCAACATTAGCTCATTTCCCATTCTAGCCCCAGTGGCATTAGTACCTCTTCCTTTCTGCTGGCAATTCCTCTTTGTATGCAGCCCAACATCCTCCTGGCTTTTGCCACCGCCTTGTCACACTGTTTTGCCACCTTGAGATCTACAGAAATAATCACACCAAGGTCTTTCTCCTGATCCGTGCACACCAACCTCTCACGTAGCTGAGTTTAAAAAAGGTTTGGACAAGTTCCTGGAGGAAAAGTCCATAAACCATTATTACAGAGGACCAGAGAAATCCACTTTTTACCCTGGGATAAGCATTATGGAATCTGTGTACCTTTTTGGGAACCTGACAGGGACTTGTGACCTGGATCGGCCACTGTTGGAAACAGGATACTGGGCTTGTTGGATCTTGGTCTTACCCAGTATGGCATTTTTTATGTTGTGTTATAGCTTTCTTTGACCTCCAAGAAAACCCAAGCTCAAGAGGCCAAATAGCTATCCAAGGCAGTGGCAAAAGCCAGGAGGATGTTGGGTTGCATACAAAGGGGAATTACCAGCAGAAAGGAAGAGGTACTAATGCCACTGTATAAGTCAACTGGTGAGGCCTCACTTGGAATACTGTGTTCAGTTTTGGAGACCATATCTCGCAAAGGATGCAAAAAGACTGGAAACGGTTCAGAGGAAGGCGACCAAAATGATTTGGAGCCTGCGGCAGAAGCCTTATGAGAAGAGACTTGAAGACCTAAATATGTATACTCTGGAGGAGAGGAGGGATAGGGGAGATATGATTCAGACCTTTAAATACTTAAAGAGTATAAATGAATAAACAAACCTCTTCCAAAAACGGGGAAGCTGTAAAACTAGAGGGCACAACATGAAGCTGCAAGGGAGTAAATTGAAAGGCAATGTCAGGAAATACTTTTTCACTGAAAGGGTGGTGGATGCTTGGAATGCCCTCGCGATGGAAGTGGTGGGGGCAAATACAGTGACAGAATTCAAAATGGCATGGGACAGACACTGTGGATCCCTTTATAGCAACAGGATAAAATCAAAATAAATTTAACTATCTAATTTCTCAACAAACAGGGGTGCCCTACACGGAGAGGTGGGGTCACCCCTAAACAAAGATATGGGGAGGGGTGACCTGCATGGAGCGGCACGTGCACCTACTCTTGCCACCTTGCTGGGCAGACTAGATGAACCATACTGGTCTTTATCTGCCAAGATTTACTATGTTAGTATGTAACTACACCCACACAACTACCAACTACCACCATCACTACAAGCCTACTATTTGAAAACTTAGGTTGGTCAACAGAAAATTTCCTATGATTCATCATATGATCAGAGAATACCTCCTAGACATCTTGGAATAACTGAGACCTGGCTGGATGAAACCAGGAGAATCCTACAGATTGAACTATGCCCAACAGGATTCATCATCTAGCACCAACCAAGACCAGGAAAGTGGGATGGAGGAGTGACATTTCTGATATGAGAAATCTGCCATTGGTAAAAGGAATCCTTGAAGAGTGGGAGAAACTACCAGCAGACAGATGTATGGAACTTATAGATGGCTATAAGAAACATTTGGAGATTGTCATCCCTGCCAAGGGCTGTGCAACTAAATAGTTGTGAAGGGTGCCATTAATCCTGTCCAGGTCATATTTTGTTTTTTTTTTCTCAGAAATTACTAAGGGGTCTGTTTACTAAACATTCCTAATGTGCGGGGCCGCGGTAGTGTGCCTGTGCCATATAAGGAGTGGGCGGTTCAGGCAGAGAAAAGAAAATAAATGGGAGTAAGCGATCGCACATTTGCGCGGGGCGCTATTGTGCGCCGCGCTATTGTGCGCCGTGCATAATAGTGCGTGGGAAGGCTAAGTGGCGCCCTGATATGCACACACAAAGGAGCAGAGCCATAGTACAATGGTTAAGACACTGACTGTTGGTGCAGCTGCCATGGGTTCAATTCCCCATTGTGCATAACAAAAAGGGCTGGCTGAGGCATTAACTGTAATGGGTAAAAGTGCTTTAGGAGGCATATTAATTTTGGGCGGCATAAGGCGGTGCACTGTTAATTTTGGGCGGCATAAGGCGGTGCGCAGATGCCCAAGCTTAGGAACAGAGCCACAGCACAATGGTTAAGACACTGACCAATGGTGCAGAGATCAGGGGTTCAATCCCCCACAGTGCCCAATGAAGAAGGCTCACTGAGGCAGTGTGTATTATGGGGATGAGTGCTGTAGGGGGCAATCTATTTTTATTTCAGTTATCACTACTAGCAAACGCACTCACAAAGCGTGTTAACATAAGGCGGCCCATAAGGCACATGTTAAAGTTCACTGTCCGCCAAGGCACCCTTGAATGTCCCCTATAGGGCACCATATATGTTGCGTCACAGGATAATGTATAGTGCACCTTATATGGACGGCAACCATAAGGTGCCCTATAGGGTGCCCTATAAAGCACCCTCAGAGGCACCTTATGGGTACAGTACACTGAGGGTGTGTTTGATGGCAGCAACATATGTACATTAAATCTAAAAAAAGCTTTGGACAACCCTATCAAATAACCCCACTGTGGGCTCGAACCCATTACCGCTGGCTCCACAGGCAGTGAAGTAACCATTGGGCTACAGCTATATAGCTGCCAGCAAGCCCCTGGCTGGCTGCAGAGAGCCTGCATGCCACCACACAGACAGTCTGCTGTGGGAACCAGGATAGGGTTAGGCCACCCATACCCATGATGCACTGCACATGCAAATCAGCTGTCCACAGATGAACACAAGATGGGGAATGCACCCCAACAGCTCCCCGGCCTGGTAGGGGGACGTGTCCGTGTGCACCCACACAGCACCTTGGCCTGGTAGGAGGTACTGACCGGGTGTTTAATTTGCACAGAGTAGCTACAAACAGTCACACTGTGCGGGAACTGTGCTCACCCTGAGTGTGCGATGAGGCGCCCTGGACCAGGTCCACAGCACCCTCCATGGCTGAGAGAGGCCATGGCAGAGCTCCAAAACAGTCATAATCTGTGAGATAGGTAGTTTCTGCAGGAACACCTTGGATGTCTCAGTCAGGGGGAACCCCACAGACCCCCAGGTGGGCCATGTACCACCAACCACCCCCCCCCCCGAGGGTGGCAAACAGGCAGGGTCTCCTATCAACAGATCCCCATTATACACACACACACCACCCCCCCCCCCCAATGATGGCAGTAGAGTGGACCATCAACCCCAGTCCTGTTGGGGAACAGACACCCTACAGGGCAGTCCAAGCAGCCCCACACACACCCAGACCACAATATCAGACAGACAGTAGGCCTGGATATGCTAAGATGCACCCCACCACTATCTGATATTCCCCTGCATCAAGCCATCAGCCACTGCAAGGCACTCCAGCAGGGCACATACCAGCTGTGAACAGTCTGCTGGTTAGTCCCACTGGAAATGCATGCACCCACAACTGGGATGGCAGCACACACAAGCAGATACATCAGTTACTAGGCCCCAACAGGTGACCCATATATATCACATGAGGAAAGTGCTATGAAGCACTATGAGGGTGCCTAGCCATGCTGCCATCACTGCACAGTCAGGGTGGAGTGAAAGCCCAGCAGCACATACAGAGGTCACCCTGTCTGTGGAGGTGGTGGACGGCCACTACAATGTCCCTGCCAGTGCCCTATGCCCTGTGCAGATGCATCCTGGCCAGCCCACCCTGTCTGAGCTATACCCATGGTACCTTGCTGCTCATTATGCACATCATCAGGCCAAAACTGTGGACAGTGTTTGCAGCCAACACACACTGTATAGACAGACACACACTCCCACACGTATGCCAGCATTGTGCTACTATAGAGGGGTTCAGAATCCTTGCCCACCACACCAGTCCTGGGCACAGTACAGGCATGGGTATGGTATGCAATACCGTTGGGGGTCCCTCCCTAGGGTGGTAAACATTGTCAGGGGCCAGACCTGACGCACACACCGCAAACATCAGATAGATTATTATGATGGAGCTCATAGAGCAGACTGTGCGTAACGTAGGGATATCTATCTGCCAGTACTCATAGCAAACGTTTGAGAGCTGTGTACCATATACCCTGGTGTAGGGTGACATTGCTAAGGTATGCAAGTGCTGGTATTGGGAGATGCACGCAGGGCCCAATGTCCTGCCTCACCAGGAGGCATTGGCCAATGGGGCCTGTGGGTGTGGGTGTGGGTGTGTCTGTCCCTGTTGGCTGCTGCTGTACGGCAGAGGTTCCCAAATCCAGTCCAGGTTTGCAATACACTGGTTGGGGTTTCCTGCTGTCCCTCATGAATATGCATGAGCTACATCTACATGCCATGGGGGTGGTGCATAGATATACAGCACGGTTATTTGTATGAGTGGCAGCATGGAACCTGAATGGTGTGTGGTCCTCCAGGACTGCATTTGTGAGACTCTGTTCTAGGTAATGCCCCTGGTCATGGTGTCTGTGCTTGGTGGTGTAAAAGATAGGCGTATGACCAATGCGTATATCCCCAGCAATAAAGGATTGCCCTTACTAACATGGTTTAGTTGTGGGGAAAATATGTGGACAGGAATGGCAGTAGCCCCAGCTGGGCTTTGAACCTGTGACCTTTTGCTCCTGCACACACTGTCTGTGTGCACTGCACCACTGTGTTGCCACAGATGTGCTGAATTACCTGGGAAGTCCATGACTGTACATCCGACAGGGCCTATGTTGCAGTGGACGTGCCAGCCTGCACATGGCTCGGCCACTGTCTTCTGTGGCTAGCAGCCACTGCCCCCTCCACCACCTGTACCCTACCGCCAACATGCTGGCATGTCCGTATCTTGGAAAAGCATATGACCTGATTGAGTTGTGGCACTCCAGGACTGCATTTGGGGGACTCGGCTGTTGGTAATGCCCATTGTTATGGTGTGTGTGCGGTGTTGGGTACAAAATGGGTGTGTGAACCATGCTTATGTTCTCTGCAATAAAGGAGTGTCTTTACTATCTCTGTTTAGTGGTGGGTAAAATATGGGGACTGGGTTGGCAGGAGCCCCAGCTTGGATTTGAACCTGTGACCCTCTGGTCCTAGAGGTACTGCCTCTGTCTACTGCACCACACTGTGGCCACAGTGATAGTGCAGTCCCTGGGGGTGGGAAACCTGACCAAAGGAGTCAAAAACCCTGCTCTGCACATTTGTACTGTGGGCTCAGTCACCTTGTCTGGTGACAAAAGTGCAAATAAACCCCTCAACCGACCACGACGAACTGGGGATAAATATAACCAAGCTGGGCAACAGTGATATTAATGGGCAACCATAGCAAACACTCCCAGGAAGGCTCAGAAAAAAGGAAATGGTTTTTGGAAGGGTCTCCGCTCCGTAGCCCCTTCCATACTTCATTTCATTTCTTTGGAGCTTTCCTGGGTGTGTTTCTTATGTTTGCCCATTAATATCAGGGTTCCCCAGCTGACTTCCTATTTTTAATATGTTTGTTTGGGTCTTTTTCTATCTTTATTTGCACTTTTGTTCTGTGCACATGTATCACACTGCTCACGTTTTGCAGGTTTCCCAGGTTTCCCTGTACATTGCTGACGGAAATGGTTTCTCTTCCCTTTAAATGCCCTCTACCGTGAGTGTTTCACTCGCGCTATTTTTAACCTGCAAATTCGTCCCCGATACTGTGCGGGGAGCCTCTCCCCTCCCCTTCCCCGCCCATTGACCCCGTCTCTCCGCCCCTCGGGAGCCTTCCTCTGCCCTCAGAATGCCTTTCCACGCCTCTATCGGACATTTGCGGGCCGGGTACTTGTGCGGGGCACGTTAGTGCGGCGCGCAATTGTGCGGGGCCCAAGCGCACTTGTGCGGGGCGTTTAAGAGCGTTTCTGAGCGTTTGAGTGCCGCGTTTCCGTGCGCTATTGTGCGGCACGCAATTGTACGGCTTTTAGTAAACATGCCCCTATGTCTAAGTTGCACAGTCATCTTTTTTTGTATACCTTTGAAAATACTATTAAAATATTATGATGACATACAGTTGGAATATTTCAATTATTTCTCAAGATACTGTACACAATGTACCTAAAATGCAAAGGTGCCAATAAGGTTGAACAGAAGCGTAACAGGGAAAAGGGAATAACGAGTGAGGTTATCAAATTTGCAGATGACACAAACTATTTAAAGTTGTTAAAAACCAAGAGGATTGTGGAAAATTGCAAGAGGATCTTGATAAATTGAAAGACTGGGCATCAAAATGGCAGATGAAATTTAATGTGGACAAGTGCAAAGTTATGCACCTAGGGAATAACAACCCAAACTATGGTTACACGATTCAAGGTTCCACATTAGGAACCACCACCCAGGAAAAAGATTTAGGGGCATGTTTACTAAACATTCCTAACGTGCGGGGCCGCGGTAGTGTGCCTGTGCCATATAAGGAATGGGCGGATCAGGCTGAAAAAAGGAAAAAACCGACCGTACGTGTGCGCGCCGCGCAAATGTGCGGGGCCCACATTAGCGCGTGGAAAGGCTAAGTGGGGCGCCGCTGGGCACATAGAGGAACATAGCCATAGCACAATGGTGAAGACACAAACCAATGGTGCAGGGGCCACAGGTTTGTCTCCCCATTGTGCTCCACAAAAAAGGCCAGCTGAGGTATCAACTTTAATGGTTAAAAGTGGTTGAAGAGGCAAAATAATTTTGGGCGGCAGAAGGTGGCGCACTGTCATTTTGGGCGGCAGAAGGCGGCACACTGTTAATTGTGGGCAGCAGGAGGCGGCGCACTGTTAATTGTGGGCAGCAGGAGGCGGCGCGCTGATGGGCATCAGGCTGCGTGCTGATGTGTGCGGAGGCATTCAAATAGTGGGCGGCAGAAGTGGCGCGCTGATGCTCATGCACAGGAACAGAGCCACAGCACAATGGTTTGGACACTGACCAATGGTGCAGGGAGCAGGGGTTCAAATTCATACAGTGCCCAGTAAACAAGGCTGGCTGAGGCATTATATATTATGGGGATGAGTGCTGTAGGGGGCAAGTTACGTTTATTTTAGTACTCACGACTAGCAGACGCACACGCAAAGCGTGTTAACATAAGGCGGCCCATACGGCACATGTTACAGCTCACTGTCCACCAAGGCACCCTAGAATGTCCCCTATAGGGCACCATATATGTTGCGGCACAGGGTAAGGTATAGTGCACCGTATATGGATGGCAACCATAAGGTGGCCAATAGGGCGCCCAATAAAGCACCCGCAGAGGCACCCCATGGGTACAGTACGCTGAGGGTGTTATTGCTGGCAGCAACATATGTACAAGAAATAAAACAATGCTATGGAAGACCCTATCAGATAACCCCACTGTGGGTTTGAACCCATGACCTCTGGCATCATAGGGAGTGATGTAACCATTGGGCTACAGCTCTATAGCTGACAGCAAGCCCCTGGCTGGCTGCAGAGAGCCTGCACGTCACCCCACAGACAGTCTGCTGTTGTAGACAGGATAGGGTTAGGCCACCCGTACCCATGATGCACTGCACATGCAAATCAGCTGTCCACAGATGCACACAAGATGGGGAATGCACCTCAACAGCTCCCCGGCCTGGCAGGAGGAAGTGTCCATGTGCACCCACACAGCACCCCGGCCTGGTAGGGTGGACTGAGCGGGTGTTACACTGGCACAGAGTAGCTACACCCCGTCGCATTGTGCAGGTACTGTGCTCACCCTGAGGGTGCGATGAGGCGCCCAGGACCAGGTCCACAACACCCGCCATGGCTGAGAGAGGCCATGTTAGAGCTCCAAAGCAGTGTTAATCTGTGAGATAGGTTGTTTCTGCAGAAACATCCTGATATATCTGTCTGTCTCAGTCTGGGGGAACCCCCCCCCCCCCATCATGCACCACCAACACCCACCCCCAGGCAGCAAACAGGGTCACCTATCAACAGATCCACATTCTACCCCCCTGCAATGATGGCAGTAGAGTGGACCATCACCCCCAGCCCTACTGGTGAACAGACACCACACAGGGCAGTCACAGCAGCTCTATACACCCCCAGAACACAATATCAGACAGACATTAGGCCTGGATATGCTAAGCTGCACCCCACCACTGTCAGATATTCTCCTGCAGCAAGCCATCAGCTACTGCACAACACCCCTTCAAGACACAGACTAGCTGAATACAGTCTGCTAGTTAGTCCTGGTGGAAATTCATGCACCCAGAACTGGGATGGCAGCACACACAAGCAGTTACATCAGTGACTGGGCCCCAAAAGGACACCCATATATATCACATGAGAGGAATACTATATAGTACTATGGGGGTGCCTAGCCATGCTGTGGTCACTGCACAGTCAGGGTGGAGTGATCCCCCAGCAGCACATACAGAGGTCACCCTGTCTGAGCTATACCCATGGTACCTTGCTGCTCATTATGCACATTGGCAGGCCAATACTGGCAACAGTGCTGGCAGTGTGGGCTGTGGAAGGTGTTTGCAGCCACCACACACTGTATAGACCAGGGGTGGGCACCTCCGGTCCTGGAGGGCCGCAGACCAGTCAGGTTTTCGGGATATCCCAAATGAACATGCATGAGATATATATGCATTAGAGATATCCTGCCAACCTGACTGGTTTGTGGCCCTCCAGGGCTGGATTTGGAGACCCCTGCCTTACACCTCTGTCATTTAAGATCGTGAGTGGGCAAGGTACAGATGTCCTAGACATCGAAAGGGTATATAGAATGTGTCACATTCCTCCTCGATTCTCACGATCACTAAAAAGTTGTCTAATAGACAATTTTTTGGTGGTGGTGAGAAGTGAGGAGGACTGTGACAAATTCTATCTAACCTTTTTGATGTCTTGGACATCTGCACCTTGTCCACTCACAATCTTAAATGACAGAGGTGTAAGGCAGGGGTCTCCAGATCCAGCCCTGGAGGGCCACAAACCAGTCAGGTTGGCAGGATATCTCTAATGCATATATATCTCATGCATATTCATTAGAGATATCCCGAAAACCTGACTGGTCTGCGGCCCTCCAGGACCAGGTTTGCCCACCCCTGGTATAGACAGACACACACCCCCACACCTATGCTAGCAATGTGCTACTATAGAGGAGGTTAGTAGCCCTGCCCACCACACCAGTCCTGGGCACGGTACAGCCATGGATATGGTACACAGTACTGCTGGGGGTCACTCCCCAGGGTGGTAAACACTGTCAGGGGCCAGACCTGGAGCACGCACCGCAGACATCAGACAGCTTGTTCTGATGGAGCTCAAGAAGCAAACAGTGCTGAACGTAGGACTGTCTATCTGCTGGTACCCACATCAAACATTTGAGGGCTGTGTACCGTGTACCCAGGTATAGGGTGGCATTGCTAAGGTACGCAGGTGCTAGATCTGGGAGATGCACGCAGGGCCCAATGTCCTGCCTCTCCAGGAGGCATTGGCCAATGGGGCCTGTGGGTGTGGGTGTGGGTGTGTCTGGCCCTGTTGTCTGCTGCTTTACGGCAGAGTTTCCCTACTCCAGTCCTGGTGTTCCAGACACTGTTCGGGTCTTCATGCTGTCCCCTATGAATATGCATGAGCTACATCTGCATACCATGGGGGTGGTGCAGACATATGCAGCACAGGCATCTTTCTTAGGGGAAGCATGGAACCTGAATGGTGTTTGGCCCTCCAGGACTGCATTTGGGATACTCTGCTCTAGATAATGTGCCTGTTTATGGTGTCTGTGTTTGGTGTGGTAAAATATAGGCGTATTAACCATGCCTATGTTCTCAGCAATAAAGGTTTGTCCTTACTATCACGGTGTAGTTGTGGGAAAAATATGTGGACAGGGTTGGCAGGAGCTGCAGCTGGGATTTGAACCTGTGACCCTCTGGTCTTAGAGATACTGGCTCTGTCCACTGCACCACACTGTGGCCACAGAGACAGTGCAGTCCCTGGAGATGGTAAACCTGGCAGGATGGGGTTGCAAACCCTGCTCTGCACATGTTTACTGTGGGCTCATTCACCTTGTCTGGTCACATACGTGCAGATAAACCCCGGAAATGACCACGAAAAACAGGGGCTATACTTTTAGCCAAGCTGGGCAACAGTGCTATTAATGGGCAACCATAGGGAACACTCCCAGGAAAGCTCCAAAGATGGCAATTAGTTTTGGTGGAGTCTCCGCTCCGTAGACCCTTCCAAAATTCATTTCTTTTTTCTGGAGCTTTCCTGGGTGTGGTTTTTATATTTGCCCATTACTATAACTGTTCTCCAGCTGAATTACTATTTTTAATATTTTTGTTGTGGTCATTTTCTATTTTTATTTTCACTTTTGTGCTGTGCACATGTATCACACTGCTTACGTTTTGCAGGTTTCCCCGGTTTTCCTGTACATTGCTGACGGAAATGGTTTCTCTTCCCTTTAACTGCCCTCTACCGCGAGTGTTTCACTCGCGCTATTTTTTCCTTGTAAATTCGGGCCCGATAATGTACGGGGAGCCTCTCCCCTCCCCGTCCCCGCCCATTGACCCCGTCTCTCCGCCCCTCGGGAGCCTTCCTCCGCCCTCCGTTAGCCGTTCCACGCCTCTATCGGACATCTGCGGGCCCGTACTTGTGCGGGGCCCGTTAGTGTGTCGCGCACATGCGCGGGGGTTCATCGCACATGTGCAGGGTGTTTAAGAGCGTTTAGAAGCATTTAAGTGCCGCTTTTCCGTGCGCTATTGTGCGGCGCACTTTTGCGGTTTTTAGTAAACATCCCCCTTAGGCATCATTGTGGATAGCATGTTAAAACCCTCGGCCCAGTGTGCAGCGGCAGCCAAGAGAGCAAATAGAATGCTAGGTATTATAAGGAAAGGAATGGAAAATAAAACAAAAGATATTATAATGCCTCTATATCGTTCCATGGTGAGACTGCACCTTGAATATTGTGTGCAATTCTGGTTGCTGTATCTTAAAAAGGATATAGCGTTATTAGAAAAGGTTCAGAGAAGAGCCACCAAAATGGTAAAGGGGATGGAAGGATACTCCTATGAAGAAAGGCTAAAAAGGTTAGGGCTCTTTAACCCGGAAAAGAGAAGGCGGAGGGGAGATATGATAGAAGTCTATAAATTAATGAACGGAGTGGAACGGGTAAACGTAGATCGATTGTTTACGTTATCAGAATATAGAAAGACTAGGGGACATGCAATGAAGCTACAGGGTAAACTATTTAAGACTAATAAAAGAAAATATTTTTTCACTCAACGTGTAATCAAACTCTGGAATTTGTTACCGGAGGATGTAGTAAAGGCTGTTAGTGTAGCTGGGTTTAAAAAAAGGTTTGGACAAGTTCCTGGAGGAAAGGTCCATAAACCATTATTAAGAAGGGACCCAGGATATCAGTGCTTGACCTAGTACAAGCATTGTGGAACCTGTGTCTTTTGGGGAAACTGCTAGGTACATATGACCTAGATTGGCCACTGTTGGAAACAGGATACTGGGCTTGATGGACCCTGGTCTGACCCAGTATGTTCTTATGTTCTTATCATAGCTAGACTATGTCCTATATATTGCTTGTACTATATCCTGTAATGCGAGTTAATTCAGAATGCTGCGGCACAATTCATAGAGGGTTGCAAATGGTTTGTCCACATCATTCCCTTCCTGTAAAAACTGCACTGGCTACCACAGTACCTACAGGGTGAAATTAAAATTCTCTCTCTCTCTCTGGTCTTCAGGGCCCTCGGACAAATGGGCCAGAGTATCTAAAGAATAAGTTAACCCTCTACACACCTTTGAAGCCTCTAAGGTACTCTGAAGGCGCATCACTAACTGTACCCTCATCAAAGGAAATCATGCAATATGGTATCCACCTGAAAGCTTTCTCAGGAGGAACCCCCACACTCTGGAACTCACTCCCAGGTGGGCTGTGTCTAAGTCAAGACTACCTCTACTTCAGGAAGCAGGAGAGAGCCCGCCTCTTTCCCAAGCCTTTAGAGGGTTATTTTAGAAAATGGCATCCAATTCATGCACCTTTTCACGCACATACTTCACTGCTATTTTATAAAGTCACGTACATGCATACTTGACTTTATACAATCGAGAGGATGCACAAAAATACATGCGCATGTTAAGGTGCAATCCCTTACACTAGTCTTAAAGCTCTATGTACTTGTTGCAATTACACGCATAAATTAAAGCATTTTATTGTCTACTTGCATAACTGCTCACACCACCCATGCTCTTTCCAAACTCCATCCCTTGCACACCAACAACAAAAGCTCGTGTGATGCAAACTACGTGCGTACTTTCATGCTGATCAGAATTCTATAAGAGGTCATTTATGTGCATAAGTGGCCGCTTGTGTGTAAATGACTAAAATACCAGAATTTACATGGCTTGTTCATGCATAAATCCAGGCAGCTCCTCATAAAATTACCCCTAATATGGCTGTAGCAACTGACTATCTGATCACACACACCACATCAGGAGGAGTTTGTCCCATCTGCTACAGTATCTAAAAGTGCTTCATGGAAATGGTGACGTGTTATAGGAGTGTTCTACTGTGCTGCCTATTATGATGCATCATTTTTGCTGTGCTGACACTATATCATATTTCTGTTCTCTTGTGCTGTTTTAAGGTTACACTACTGACACTGCCATATACTTGCTATTACTAGGATTTAATTTGTTTATCTCCAAGTTTATTTCACTACTCTAAATGTGCTCACACACACTGTCATTTTGCTATTGTTATGCTGTTATACTAGGGGAGATAAAGGGAAATGGATTTAGCTCACATTCAGGTAAGGTAGGTAATTTCTTGTTCTTAGAGGGTTTACAAGATAACTTTGTACCTGAGGCAATGGAGAGTTATGTGGCTTGTGCAAGATCACAAGGAACAGCGGTGGGATTTGAATCCTGGCTTCCCTGGTACTCAACCTGCTGCTCTAACCATTAAGCTTCTGCCGCACTCCATGTAAGTTGTCTATGTCAAGCTGTACCTGTTGTGTGATGCCTTAGGTGACTCTTCATAGAGGTGGTTAATGAATCATTATAAGTAAATAAATAAATATATAAACAAACATCTTAGTTAGCATGCTGAATGATGGCAGAAAAAGACTAACCATCCCCTCCAGCCTGCTCAGTTATGTCTGTCCACATTGCTAAGACTATATCCTAGCTGCCCAACCTCCTCACTCTCTCCAGGACTCTTATCGTCCTCATTTGTGCTCTACCATCTTTGGTAGAAATCCACGTGAGTTTACCCCCTTTCTTCCTGTATCAAACCACAAAGTTTTTGCTCGAAAATCCAACCCTCTTTGTGAGAACCTTCATTTCTCCTGATGAAAAAATATACCAAACACACACCTGGCAAGAACGTCAAAGTACAGATTTCTGAATGATACAGAGCAATGGTTGTTTCTAGCCTTCAGTACTCCAACAGTGTTGCAGAGTTCACCGAAGGCAGGCTTTTCCCTTATAGCAACAGTACCACCAACAGGAATCATGACATCATATGGAAAGTGAAAATAGCAATGAAGGCACCCACAAGGCACAACTTTAAGTGACCTGCAGGCCTAATCTCTGTGCAATAAGTCACAAAATCAAGGCCATCTTTACTATACTCTCAGTGGAAAAGAAAGTTCTCAATTAATTGGCAAAATCGTATTTGTTTAACAGGTGACCTTTCACCAGGCTGTAAAATGGATCCCTCTCACCTCCCCTCCCCTCCCCCCATGCTTTCAACCTCTTGGGCAACAAAGTTCTGTTTGTTGTATATTACATGAGCCATGAACTTCCCAGCTTTCTGACTAACTGCTTGTCATCTTCGCACATGTAAATAAATGGAAAATTTTCAGCTTAACAGGCTGTTTGCTGTGGGCTTCCATACAGCGAATGAGAGCACAGAACCCAGGTACATCCACTGATGCAGAGTTTGAAGGTGAGAGAGCTTCCATTTCCCTTATTCGGACTCTCTCACTAGGCGATCATTGTGCAGATCGGAGAAGAAGCGGACTGCAGCTTGTTCAAGCTGTGCAAACGTAATAGCATTTACAGAGTTACACAGTGCCTGGCAAGGCAGCTAGATTCCTAGAGGACATTTAAGAAGAGTAGTCAGCAGGATGGGAAGAGTAGCAGCAGCATCACACTGTAAGGTTTGGGTAAGGAATATGGGTGATATTTGCCGTATCCCTTATCAGAAAGAGGGGATGGGCACAGAGAGTCCCTATTATGAAGGTCTTAGGCATGAGAATGAGCTCTTTGTGCATGCTTTGGACAGTTGCTATTCTGTTTGTGTGTGCATTAAGTCCCATCGAGCATATAGGGCTGATGTGAAAATCTCTTCACAAAAGTGGTAACAGGGAAGAAGTGACAAACTACAGGCCAGTAAGCCTTACCTCAGTGGCAAGAAAAGTAGTGGAGGCTCTCCTGAAAGAGAGAATAGTGGACTTTCTCAAAACTAATAGGTTGCATGATCCAAGGCAATATGGTATTACCAAAGGACAACTATGCCAAACAAATCTGATTGAGTTCTTTGACTGGGTGATCAGAGAACTAAATCAAGGGCATGCAATGGATGTTATCTACCTAGATTTCAGCAAAGCCTTTAATACTTTATGTTTTCCACATTGGAGGCTTATCAATAAACTTAACAGCCTGGGGATGAGTCCCAAGGTGGTGAACTGGATCAGAAATTGGTTGATTGACAGACGATAGAAGATGATAGCAAACGGAACTCACTCGGATGAAAGGAAGGTGATTAGCGGTGTGCCCCAGAGAGAAGGTCCTGGGACCGGTGCTGTTCAATGTATTTGTGAGTGATATTGCTTAAGAACTGAATGGAAAAGTCTGCCTTTTTGCAGATGACATAAAAATTTGCAACAGAGTTGTCTCCCCTGAGGGAATGGATAACATGAGGAAAGATCTACAAAAGCTGGATGAATGATCTAATCCTTGGCAGTTACGATTTAATGTGAAGACGTGCAGTGTCATGCACTTGGGATGCAGAAATCCAAGGGAATTTTATGCCATAGGGGGAGAGTGGTTGATGTGCACAGATCAGAAGGACCTCGAAATGATTGTCTGAAGATCTCAAGGTGGCAAAACACTGCAACAAGGCAGTGGCCAAAGCCAGAAGGATGCTGGGTTGCATACAGATAGGAATTACCAGCAGAAAGGAGGAGGTATTAATACTACTGTACAAGTCGCTGGTGAGGCCTCACCACTTAACACTCCATTCCCTCAGGTACACTTAGATTGTGAGCCCTTCGGGGACAAGGGAATAAAAAGTACCTGTTAGTATACATGTAAACTAAATTCTAAAGAGCGCGCTATAAAAAAGAAATAAATAAAATAAATAAACTTGGAGTATTGTGTTCAGTTTTGGAGATCATATCTCACAATGGATATAATAAGACTTGAAACGGTTCAGAGGAAGCTGACCAAAATGATTTGGAGCCTGCACCATAAGACGTATGAGAAGAGACCTAAATATGTATATGCTGGAGGAAAGGAGGTACAGGGGAGATATGATACAGACCTTTAAATACTTAAAGGGTATTAATGAAGAAACAAAACTTTCTCAAAGACGGGGAAGCAGTAAAACTAGATAGCATAACATGAAGCTGCAAGGGAGTGAACTGAAAGGCAACATCAAATACTTTTTTACTGAAAGGGTGATGGATGCTTGGAATGCCCTCGTAATGGAAATGGCAAGAGCAAATACAGTGACAGAATTCAAAATGGCATGGGATAGACACAGTGGATTTCTTTATAGCAAAAGGATAAAATCAAAATAAATGTAACTATTTCTTATATCTCAACAAATAGGAGTAACCTGCACAGAGCGGTAAGCACACCCCTAAACAAAGGCATGGGGAGGGGTGACCTGCACAAAGCAGCAGGTGCACCTACTATTGCCATCTGGACCCTCTTTAGTTTTGCCAAAAGTCACTGACGAGGGACCTTTCAAAGTCTTTCTGAAAGTCCAAATACACTATATCAACAGACTCACCTTTGTCTACCTGTTTACTCACACCTTCAAAAAAACATAACAGATTAGTAAAACAAGATCTTCCTTGTCTAAAGCCATGTTGGCAGTCTCCCATTAAGCCATG
Organism: Ichthyophis bannanicus; assembly: GCA_033557465.1. NCBI lineage: Eukaryota > Metazoa > Chordata > Amphibia > Gymnophiona > Ichthyophiidae > Ichthyophis > Ichthyophis bannanicus. Next base: position 73,751,663 of record CM066032.1, read on the forward strand.
ACTATCTACATGTTCAGCAATTTTGTTCTTTATGATGGTTTCTACCATTTTTCCCGGTACTGACTTCAGGCTCACCGGTCTGTAGTTTCCCGGATCACCCCTGGAAACCTTTTTAAAAATTGGTGTTACATTGGCGATCCTCCAATCTTTTAATGATAGGTCACAGATTACTAATAGCAGGTCTGCAATCTCATATTTCAGTTCTTTCAACACCCTTGGATGTATATCATCTGGTCCAGGAGATTTGCTACTCTTCAGTTTATCAAATAGTTGTAATACATCTTCCCGCATCTTTAAATACCACTTCAGTCATGGGTAACATCCCCACATCTTCCTCAGTAAAGACCGAGCAAAGAATTCATTAAGACTCTCCGCTATCTCCTTGTCGCCTCTTAGTGCCCCTTTAACCCCTCTATCATCTAATGGACCAACTGACTCTCTCACAGGTTTTTTGCTACGAATGTACTTGAAAGTCTTTATTTCGTATTTCTGCTTCCACAGCAAGCTTCTTCTCAAATTCTCCCCTTTGTCTGCCTTATCAATGCCTTGCATTTGACTTGCCAGTGCTTGTGCTGTTTCCAGGTTTCATCATTTGGCTCTTTTTTCCATTTCCTGAAAGATGCTTTTTTGGCAACAGCCGCCTCTCTGACCTCACCTTTAAACCATGCTGGCAGTTTTTTGGACTTCCTTCCACTTTTCTTAAAGCGTGAAAAACAGCCGGTCTGGGCTTCCAAGAAAGTATTTTTCAACAACACCCAAGTTTGATGTAAGTCTTTAACCTTTGCAACTGCTCCTTTTAGTTTTTTCTTAACTATTTTCCTCATTTTATCATAGTCAACCTTTCGAAAGTAAAAAGGTAGTTCTGTAGATTTCCTTACTATCCCTCCTCCACTAATTAAATCAAAGGCGATCATGCTATGATCACTATTGCCAAGTGGCCCCAACACCCTTATCTCTCACTAATTAAATCAAACACAATTATGCTATGATCACTATTACCAAGTGGTCCCAACACTCTTATCTCTTGCACCAGATCTAATGTTCCACTAAGGACTAGGTCCAATATGGCATCCCCTCTGGTCAGAAGAACATAAGATAAGAACATAAGATATGCCATACTGGGTCAGATCAAGGTCCATCAAGCCCAGTATCCTGTTTCCAACAGTGGCCAATCTAGGTCATACGTACCTAGCAGTTTCCCCAAAAGACACAGGTTCCACAGTGCTTGTACTGGGTCAAGCATTGATATCCTGGGTCCCTTCTTAATAATGGTTTACGGACCTTTCCTCCAGGAACTTGTCCAAACCTTTTTAAACCCAGCTACACTAACAGCCTTTACTACATCCTCCGGTAACAAATTCCAGAGTTTGATTACACGTTGAGTGAAAAACTATTTTCTTTTATTAGTTTTAAATAGTTTACCCTGTAGCTTCATTGCATGTCCCCTAGTCTTTCTATATTCTGATAACGGAAACAATCAATCTACATTTACCCTTTCCACTCCGTTCAGTAATTTATAGACTTCTATCATATCTCCCCTCAGCCGTCTCTTTTCCAGGTTAAAGAGCCCTAACCTTTTTTAGTCTTTCTTCATAGGAGTATCCTTCCATCCCCTTTACTATTTTGGTGGCTCTTCTCTGAGCCTTTTCTAATATCGCTATATCCTTTTTAAGATACGGTGACAAGAATTGTACACAATATTCAAGATGCAGTCTCACCATGGAACGATATAGAGGCATTATAATATCTTTTGTTTTATTTTCCATTCCTTTCCTTATGATAGCTAGCATTCTATTTGCTCTCTTGGCCACTGCTGCATACTGGGCCAAGGGTTTTAACAAGGTATCCACAATGACGCCTAAATCTTTTTCCTGGGTGGTGGTTCCTAATGTGGAACCTTGCATCGTGTAACCATAGTTTGGGTTGTTCTTCCCTAGGTGCATAACTTCGCACTTGTCCACATTAAATTTAATCTGCCATTTTGATGCCCAGTCTTCCAATTTATCAAGATCCTCTTGCAATTTTCCACAATCCTCTTGGGTTTTAACAACTTTAAATAGTTTTGTGTCATCTTCAAATTTGATAACCTCACTCGTTATTCCACATTCCAGGTCGTTTATGAATGTCAAAAAGCAGCGGATCCAGCACAGATCCCTGGGGTACACCACTATTCACCTTTCTCCATTGCGAAAATTGGCCATATAGCACTACTCTCTGCTTTCTATCTTTTAACCAGTTCCTGATCCACAGTAGTACACTGCCTCCTATCCCATGACTCTTTAGATTTGCCAAAGGTCTCTGATGAGGGACCTTGTCAAAGGCTTTCTGAAAGTCCAGATACACTATATCAACCGACTCACCTTTGTCCACCTGTTTATTCCCACCTTCAAAAAAAAATAACAGATTAGTAAGACAAGATCTTCCTTGTCTAAAGCCATGTTGGCTGTCTCCCATTAGGCCATGACTATCTACATGCTGAGTACTTTTATTCTTTATGATGGTTTCTACCATTTTTCCCCGGCACTGACGTCACGCTCACCGGTCTGTAGTTTCCCGGATCACCCCTGGAACCCTTTTTAAAAATTGGTGTTACATTGGCGATCCTCCAATCTTCAGGTATTAGAGATGATTTTAATGATAGTTCACAGATTTCAGACCTGCTATTAGTAATCTCATATTTCAGTTCCTTCAACACCCTTGGATGTATACCATCCAGCCCAGGTGATTTGCTACTCTTCAGTTTATCTAATAGTTGTAATACATCTTCCCGATGTATCGATATTTCCTTCAATTCTTCTGTATCTTTAAATACCACTTCAGTCATAGGTAACATCCCTACATCTTTCTCAGTAAAGACCGAAGCAAAGAATTCATTCAGTCTCTCCACTATCACCTTGTCGCCTCTTAGTGCCCCTTTAACCCCTCTATCATCTAATGGACCAACTGACTCTCTCACAGGTTTTTTGCTACGAATATACTTGAAAAAGTCTTTGTTTCGCGTTTTTGCTTCCGCAGCAAGCTTCTTCTCAAATTCTCCCTTTGTCTGCCTTATCAATGCTTTGCATTTGACTTGCCAGTGCTTGTGCTGTTTCCAGGTTTCATCGTTTGGCTCTTTTTTCCATTTCCTGAAAGATGCTTTTTTGGCAACAACATCCTCTCTGACCTCACCTTTAAACCATGCTGGCAGTTTTTCGGACTTCCTTCCACTTTTCTTAAAGCGTGGAATACAGCTGGTCTGGGCTTCCAAGATAGTATTTTTCAACAACACCCAAGCTTGATGTAAGTCTTTAACCTTTGCAACTGCTCCTTTTAGTTTTTTCTTAACTATTTTCCTCATTTTATCATAGTCAACCTTTCGAAAGTAAAAAGGTAGTTCTGTAGATTTCCTTACTATCCCTCCTCCACTAATTAAATCAAAGACGATCATGCTATGATCACTATTGCCAAGTGGCCCCAACACCCTTATCTCTTGCACTAGATCTGGTGTTCCACTAAGGACTAGGTCTAATATGGCTTCCCCTCTGTTCGGTTCATGAACCAGCTGCTGCAAGAAGCAGTCATTTATTTCATCTAGGAACTTTATCTCCCTAGCATGTCAATACCGGGGTAATTGAAATCACCCGTTATTATTACTGCGCTATAACATTTGTTAGCTTCCTTGATTTCTTTGAGCATTTCATCTTCCATTTGTTCATTCTGGCCAGGCGGTCGATAGTACACCCCCACTGCCATCGCCTTCCCCTTTTTACATGGAATTTCAATCCATAGAGATTCTACAGCAAATTTTGTTTCCTGCAAAACTTTAATCCTTTCTGACTCAATGCCCTCTCTAACAGAGCGCAATCCCTCCACCAATTTGATCAGCTCTATCATTACGATATAGTTTGTACCCAGGTATCACAGTGTCCCACTGTTTGTCCACCTTCCACCATGTCTCTGATATTCCAATCATATCTAACCTCATTATTTAGTGCTATATATTCTAACTCTTCCATCTTATTTTTTAGACTTCTAGCATTTGCATACAAGCATTTTAGAGACTGTATTTTATTCATATTAATTTGGCTATTGGTAGACATGGGTAATTTGGGATCTTTAAGCTCTGTCTGATCCATTCTCGAGGGCATTTGGGCTACTTTACTCTTTTTTGGAACCTCTCTGCTTTTGGTAGTATCCTTCAAGGATACATTCTTCCAAACCATCTCCTCTTGGGCGACTGTCGGCTTTCCCTTATTATCTAGTTTAAAAGCTGCTCTATCTCCTTTTTAAAGGTTAATGCCAGCAGCCTGGTTCCATCCCGGTTAAGGTGAAGCCCATCCCTTCGGAAGAGCCCCTCCTTTCTCCAGAATGTTCCCCAGTTCCTAACCAATCCAAAACCCTCATCTCTGCACCATTGTCTTATCCACGCATTGAGACTCCGGAGCTCTGCCTGCCTTTTGGGTCCTGCGCGTGGAACGGGAAGCGTTTCAGAGAATGCTACCCTGGAAGTTCTGGATTTCAACTTCCTACCTAAAAGGTTGGTTCATGAACCAGCTGCTCCAAGAAGCAGTCATTTATTTCATCTAGGAACTTTATCTCCCTAGCATGTCCTGCCGTGACACTGACCCAGTCGATACCGGGGTAATTGAAATCACCCATTATTACTGTGTTGTAATTTTTGTTAGCTTCCTTGATTTCTTTGAGCATGTCATCATCCATTTGTTCATTCTGGCCAGGTGGTCGATAGTACACCCCCACTGCCATCACCTTCCCCTTTTTTACATGGAATTTCAATCCATAGAGATTCTACAGCAAATTGTGTTTCTTGCAAAACTTTAATCCTTTCTGACTCAATGCCCTCTCTAACAGAGCGCAACCGCTCCACCAATTTGATCAGTTCTATTATTACGATATAGTTTGTACCCAGGTATCACAGTGTCCCACTGGTTGTCCTCCTTCTCAAGTTGCTTCACTGGCTCCCTCTCCATTTCCATATTTATTTTATTTAGCTGCATTTATATCCAATTCCATATCCAATTCCATATCCAATTCCATATCCAATTCCATATCCAATTCAAACTTCTCCTGCTAACTATGTGCACTCATTCTATTGCTCTTCACTACCTTTCCTCTCTTATCTCGCCCTACACACTCCTCAGGAACTCCACTGTTCTGGCAGATCCCTTCTATCTGTGCCTTTCTCTTTCACTGCCAACTCTAGATTTTGATATTTCCATTTTGCTATTCCTTATGCCTGGAACAAACTACCTGAGTCTGTGTGTCAGGCTTCATCTCTGGCCCTTTTCAAATCCAGGCTGAAAACTCACCTCTTCGAGGCTGCTTTTGGATCCTGATCCGCTTAGCTTCCTATGTATTTACCTACCATCCCCTTAGGTGTATTCTTGCCCTCAGCTGTTGTATTGTCTGTCTTAACTAGACTGTAATCTCTGATGAGCAGAGACCATCTTCTACATGTGCCTGTACAGTGCCTTGCAGCAAAATACAAATGATCAGTAATAATAGTACAACAATCTAAAACCACAGAACAAAATTTAACATAATACTAAATACCTTACCTGCTCCCTTGGCACACCCTTCAAAGACAGCAAGGTTGTTCCAAAATAATACATTTTTTATGGGTGGGAAAGGAGAGGGGGCTTCCTGAATAGCTCTGGTGACCATATTAGAGAAGGCATTTATCCGAACCTGGACTCAGTACAAGGAATAACGAACAGGCACAGGAGATAACTTTAGAAGCATTAAGTATGTGGGATTATTATTAATTAACTTACATCTTTTCAAGTAGAGGTTCAAGGTGAGTTACATTCAGGTACAGTAGTTAGCTCCTGTTCCCAGAGCGCTTACGCTGTAAGCTTGTATCTGAGTGGGATTTGAATCCCGATTGTTCTGGCTATAGACTCTTGCCCTTACCAGTAGGCTACTCCTGCACTCAATAGCAGCATTTAGATGTGCAAATTGCTTACATGTTTTAATGACTCTTTCAGAAAGGTGCTATTTATTTTATTTATTTATTTAACAGTATTTCTAAACCGCCTTATCATGATAATCAAGGTGGTATCACAGCAAACAATCTGGTAGTGTGAGTGTGTTATACATGCAGTGAGGGTGAGGATTTTGTTGAGTGTGTGTTGTGTTGTGAGCTAGATTGGTTTGAGCTATGTACAATGTGGGCTATATACAGTGGTGCTAAAAACATTTTATATATACATCTAGTGTTAGTCGGTAACATGTGCTGCTATACCGTTACTTAGTTTATGTGATGTGGCCATAGTGTTCTCTGAACAGCATGGTTTTCAGCTGTTTTCTGAAGTCCTTGAGGTCTGTAGTTGCTCTCAAATCGTCCGGTAGTTTGTTCCATATTGTTGGAGCAGCCATGGAGAGTGCTCTGTCCGTTGTGTCCTTGCGTGTGTGTTTGTATTCACTGGGGGTGCTGACTCGGTTGTGTGTTTGTTTTCTTCTGGGACGAGTGCTGGTGTCTGGTTGTATGAGGGTGTGCAGGCTGTTGGCTGATGTTTGCTGTTTTATCTTAAATAGGTTTATGATGGTTTTGTATCTGATGCGTGCACTGATTGGAAGCCAGTGTAAGTCCTTTAAGGTGGGTGTGATGTGTTCTTGTCTTGCAGTTCCGGATATGATTCGTGCTGCGGTGTTTTGTGCCAGTTGGAGTGGTTTGATAGCTTGTTTCGGTAGTCCAAGGTATATCGGATTGCAAAAGTCCAGTAGGGGGGTTATCAGTGCTTGACAGACGGTACGGAAGTGTTCTGGGGCGAGGAGTGGTTTCAGTCTCCTGATGATTCGCATCTTGTAGTAGGCTTTTTGTATTGTTTTGTTTATGTGTGTCTTGAGATTGAGTTTATTGTCCAGCGTAACCCCGAGGTATCTCACTTCGGACCTTATTGGTATAGTAATGTTTTGTATCTTTATATTTGGTGGGTGTATGAAGCTTTGGTTCCGAGTGATGATTAAAGCTTCAGTCTTGTTGTAGTTTATGGCGAGGTTGTTGTTTTGACACCAACTGGTCATTTGTGCCGAGGTTTCACAGCAGAGTGGCTTGGATGGACCAGAAGACTGTACATGCTGTTTCATTTTGCAATGGCAATACAAAAAATTCCCACCTTGACTTTTCCACCTGCTCCTAGACTTGTTTAGACTTGGGGTCTCCTCTTGTGCTAACCTCTCTGGCATCTAAGTAACACCACCTTAAAAATCCATTCAGAGCAGTCATTTCACTTGGCTCCTTCAATGGCTCATCTTCTACTTGCACGCTTTGTGATCTCTGGCACCTACAAGTGGTGCTGTTGCTGTTGAACGCTATTGAGTTGATGTTGATTCATGACGACCTCTGGATAGTTGTCCTAAACTGCGTTCGGCCTTCAATCAGGTGGCTAATTGTTAACAGAGCTGGAAAATACACGTGTGTATGTGGTGAGATCAGCACTTACATGTTGCAGTTATTGGAACTTACACATCACTGTTATCCATGCCTTTCTCTTCTACTGTCAACTCCAGACATCATTCCTTCCACCTTGCTGTGACGTATGCCTGGAATAGACTACCCGAGTCGGTACATCAGGCTCCATCCCTGCTCCTTTTCAAATCCAGGCTAAAAACTCATCTCTTCGAGGCTGCCTTTGGATCCTGACCTGTTATCCTCCCGTCTTCAGCCATTTGTATTTTAATCATTTCCCCAAGAATTCCCTTGTCTCCGGTTGTTCTGTTTGTCTATCCTAGCAGACTGTAAGCGCTGTAGAACAGAGACTGCCTCTTTTTGTGAATTCGTACTGTGCTATATAAACGACAAGTAGTATTAGCAGTAAAGAAGGCCAATATTTTTTCTAAACGTGAATTTTTCTGAAATGTCTGCTCCCATTGAACAAGCCAGCACATACAAGTGCCGGTGTCCTGATACATTTTTTTCCAAAAGGCTCCAGCAGAGTGTTTTGTAAAATACCCAGGAACTTGCGAATGTCCTGCCTCAGACATTCCAATTCCTACCTCAATGTTCAGTGTAAAAGGGGGTTTATAATCTGTCAGATAATGCCCCACTCCAACAGGTACCAGTCCTGGTGTGCACACTTGGCAGATGATGGTGGAAAAGGGTTAATTATCCCATCCCATCTGCCCCGTTGTCCTTCTCTCTCATTCTCTACCCCTATGGTAAATACTCATGATGGTGTACTATCACTTTCAAAACCCGGCAGAGTCTCTGTAAGGAAAAGTGTATGTACATGTTCCACTAGTCAGGCAGTTCTAACATTACCCATTAAAAGAAATTAGCTTCTAATAGCAATCATGTTATCTGAATAGAGTAATGACAGGAAGTTAATGTTGCATCTGGGTGAAAAGCTCCTAGACAGAGCTACTCCAGATGGGGCATTAACGACCATTAAGGGGCCTGCACATCAGGGGCTAGCATGTCTGTTGCTCGAGTCTGACTAATCCTGAAAATTGCAGAGACCCAGGCCATTGATCAATGATGGATTTCGGAGACAGGGACCACCCAAGGAATAAAAAAAAAAATATGAGGTAGTAAGCAAAAGGGCAAAGGGAATCCAGAAAACATGTCACATTAATCAAAACAGTATTTATAGATTAGGAGGGGGTGCGTGAAGTACATGGGAATCAGAAACAAATTTAGACACCCAGACAGTAAGGCCTATCATCCAGCGACCTTCCACTGCAGAGAAAGCATAAAGGATGGGAATGCAGACATTCAAAGGAGGGTAACAGAGTTTGTCAGTCAGAGAGGGGAGAAAGGACTAAAAAGTTGCAGGAAGTTCATTATGGAAAAAGACTGGAGTGAGTTGGAATTTCATAAGATGAGACTTTTTTTGCTTCAGTAGTTTTCTCTTCCTGATCCTTTGGGCTTCCAGCTCAACTGGAATCAAGGCTGGGATCTGTTGCCATGAACCGTCATTCCAAATTACCTGGGGTTGTGTTCTTGCCCTTGCCGAAAGAGGACTGAGAGATGCGTAAGCATAAAGTAAGGGATTACTGGAGCTAAGATCGCAAGGGATCAAAGGGTATATTTTATTGCTTAACAGTCACTCTGAGATAAATAAGGAGGACTGGAGGCTCTTGAAACAATGCATTTTATTTATTTATTTAAGTGTTTTATATACCACCTTTCAGTAAAATCAAAGCAGTTTACAGATAACTAAATTTGAACATTACATATAACAGTTTCAACATAGAACAATGAGGATATTGCTACATAGAACAATGAGGATATTGCGATATAACAATATAACTTATGATTATTTACAATTACGAACAATCAGTACAAAAGAATTTCTTTACAGAAGTGAGTATACCCACGTTACAGTGGAGCATCTGCTGGCGTTCTTCTGCTGACTATGCTAGGTACATTAATCTGGCTGTAGACAGAGGGATAGTAGGGAGGGGGGATGTGTTAGTGCTGTGTTCATTGTTATGTTGGGAAGAGGTCTTGCGTTGAGTCATCTGCACCAAAATGTTCTATGAACAGGTGTGTTTTCATCAATTTCCTGAAAGTAAATAAGTCCAATGTGGATCTAAGCCATGCCGCCCTCCACTGAGCTGCGCCGCGCCACACTGCCACTACCAATACCATCTTCTGGGGGGCCAGTGTGGCGACTTTGTGCTGCCCCTTTGCCTGTGGCTGGCCATGTGCTTCAGCACGTATGACTTGCCATTCCTTTCCCCCTCTGACTGCAAGTTAAGTTGGAGGGGGGGGGTCAAACGGCAGACCATGTGTACTGAAGCATGTAGCCTGCTGCGAGCACCAAGGCGGCAGCACAATGTCATCATGCCGCCCACCGAGGTCTACCGCCTGCCTAGCCCGCCTAGTGGATGGGCTGTCCCTGTCTGTCAGGATCCCAAAAGCTAGATTCACGTAATGCTGTTTAGAAATCCAGAGTGACTTGCAGATGCCGAAAAACCTTAACTTTGTTCTACTTTGCTCACTAATCTCTCTCTCTGCCACTCTTGAAATCTCTGACTCTGTCTCTCTTCCCAGCCTCACTTCCCGTTTCCTCTTACAACCCAACATCTCTGCTGTTAATTCCAATTTAGATTCTCACATATTGTTACATTATTCTTTGCATCGATTAAAAAACTGACAACAAAAACACACTATTTTCCTTACCATGATTAGAAATATAAACTAATAGCTCTGTCTCTTTACCTCATTCTGTCCTGTATTTTATGCTATAAAATTTAGTCTCATAAAATCATTGAGGGGTAAGCTAGCTGATGAACTGGCCTCCCGCGTCTTGTGTTATAGTTCTAGAGGATACATTTGGTCAGGGACAGTGGAACGCCCTTTTGGTTCAAGGGGTCAAACAAACCACTCTTGGACTCTGCTCGAAAGCTTTCTAGTTGCCAACACTATGTTGGACAAAATATTGGCAGGGCTGGCCCAACCATTAGGCAAAACTAGGTCACTGCCAAGGACAACGGCTTCTAATAGGCAGCATAGAGCGGCAGGCAAAGCAAAACAAGAGATCCCGAGAGCCCCACAAGCTCAGAGCCAGCAGCTCATTCTCTCTTTTCCCTGGAGGGAGACTGGACTCACACAAAGCTCCGCGCAGGACACAGTCAGCATCTGGCAAGTCTGCGTAAAGCACTTGGCCATCACCACTTTAAGCTAAATCCAGATATTTGATGCTGGGGCCAAATCCGGCCATTGGCATTGAATATCTTGTTTGCCCAGACAGCCAATTAGCTATCCGGTCAACAGTGATCTTTAGCTGGTTTAGCAATCTGCCAGTGACTAAATTAGGCCAGCTATGTTTTTGACCTAATTTTAGCCAGTTAGGCTTAACTGGCCAGTGGTTCAATATTGCGACTGGTTGGCCAACCCCTGGACTGCACCCGGTGCTGCCCTCCTGCAAAGCGGTTACCCTCGGGCATGTAACCTCAGTAGGAGGGGATGTTCTGCGGCACTAAACGCTTTATCATTGCTGACTAACCCACTGACCATGGTTTAACTGGTTAACAAGTCTGCAATCTGGCTAGATCGCTTTTATATGTCCCTCAGTATTTAAAAGTCTGATGTCCAATTATGCCCTTCTACAGGATTGCTGTGGGAGGGGAGGTGCTGGGATGATGTCTTGTGGGGGGAGACATAAGACTGAAGTTTTGTCCAGGGTGCCCAATATCCTTGCGCTGGCCCTGAATATTGGTGGGGCCCTGGCCCCCATTGTACTGACTATGCGTCTGGTTCTGTTTCATCATTGGTTCCTTGCTGTGTGGCTGGATCCATTTCTATAGTCCTGGGGAGTTCTTCTTTTTGTTTCTAATTCTGAGAAACCTTTAACAACTATCTTAGAGCAAGTACATGAGTCCTATGTGGTTTTATGATGTTATTAAGTAAACTGTGATTTTAGCCCTTATTTAATGGTCCCTCTATCTTTTGATGCATTTTTTGGTTTTTAAAGGCTGTTGCTCCTATGGGAAGCCTCTAACAGCCTTTTTAAGAGGAACCACATGTGCCCTATGGGGTATATTATTTTTCGAAAACTGCAGCTTAGCCTTTATTTAATAGTATCCATATCATGTTCCTTTCCCTCCATTGTTGTACTTTAGATTTTGGGATTTGGTGGTCATTACAAGGATAAATGAGTCTTTCTAATGCTTCTAATTGTTTTGTTGTACTTAGGCTGTAGCAAGTTACAATTGCACCCTGGTGTGACTTGCGAACCGGGCTTAGTTGCTGGTTTAGTACATTTGTCAAGTAGTATTTCCAACTTCACATAGGCCTATTGGATAATGGAATTTCAGGTTTGAATTTTTCTGTAATTTAATTTTTGTGATGCTCCATCCTTAAACCTTGAGTGGCTGCACTGATCACACCGCCCTTGATAAGGTCCTGGGGGTGTTCCCACCATTGCCCTTGTTCTTTAATATTTATTTTTAGAACGGGACTCCATGCTAGCTTTAACAACCCTTTGATTGGAAGGGCGAGGACTGCATTATTAAAACAGCTTGTTCTTTGGAGAAACTTTGTAACTCCTCCATCACACCTTCTGAGGGTTCGCCTTCAGAGCTGGAGCGGTTCAGGAGTTTTGCAGGAGATCTTTCAAGGGCACAGGAGATTAGAGAAGTCTCTCAAGCGCTAAATATTCCCAAAAAGCAGCAGATAAAAATGATGGAGATGCCATGAAAATGCAGAACTCTGGGGTCTGTGAAGTTGCATATGAGACCCTCTAATACAGCCAACAAACCCGTCATAAAAATAAACCTCCCAAAATCAGTGTGTAGAGATCGGCAGCACTCTTAGCAACTGCATTTTACAATTTGCACAGTATACAGTAAGTAGTAACATGCATGCTACGTTAAAAGCTGGCATGGAGTCCTGTACTAAAATTCACATACTACCCTAGTATGGACCATGGACGGGGAGATGGGCAGAATGGAGGCACTACTGGCACACTGCTACTAGGGCAGGTGTTAGTGGCCTGGAGCAATCACGCTTGGTACCACTGTGCCCATGTGTCAGCTTGCAAGGTGCTGCATTTAAGGCCCACGCTAAATGCAGAAGGATGGACACATGATCCTCATGCTCATGACACAGCCATCAAGTGCATTACTGGCATAGGGCTTAGAAAACATACTCCACCATGTATTAGCTGTGGCGAGAAGAGAAGCTCTTGGCCCACTCAGTCTGTTGACCTGTGCAAACCCTAAGCAATAACCAATCTACCTTGTCCTTACTACCTCACTTTTAATTTGCCCCCAAGAATGCTGTCACGGATTTACTTGCTATTGTCTTTTGGTAAGGGCTTTTCAACAGGACAGGCCCTGAGGGTGAGGGCTAAGGCATGGTTGCAGGGTTAGGATTGGCACGAGGGTGTTGCGGGGGTCTTATGTGGAGAAGCACTGCAGGGCCTCATTTGCATAAATATTTACATATCATCAAGCCTCATTTGCATTAATTGTATTTATTTTAAAATGCTGTCCATCTAACATCCAAGGCAGCTTCCAAACATACATACGCAATTTACTAAAACAGACGTTACAATAAAATTAACATAGTAATGAAGAATCAGAATTAACTTATAACCACTTTCATACACCCACAAAATAACAAACCGTTATAAATATATGCATACTGGATTTATTTGGCCAATGCTATGACCAGTTTATTGATGAAGAGGGAAGATATAAAATGAAAAAATCTAATCCTCAAAGCCATTAATTCAAAATCATAGTGCTCAGGCAAAGTTGGAAAATCTCAAAAATCAGCAACAGGCTACTAACAAAATTAAACCGAGATGTTCCCTTAAAATTGGAGATTTACTTGAATCTGAACTGACAAGATTTATTTATTCTAAGTATTTATCTCGTGCCTTTTCAGTAGTAGTTCAAAGCAAGTTACAATCAGGATCAGTAGGTTGTTCCCTGTCCCCAGTGGGCTTACGGTCTAAGTTTGTACCCGAGGCAATGGACGGTTAAGTGATTTTAAAATTTCATTCTGGCAGCATCAAGAACATAAAACTTCAAATATCAAAGATAATCCATATTCCACTGCCAACCATGAACACCCTACAGTTGACGCCACACAAGGAACAAAAAGAGAAAGCAACCACTTACTGTACGGTACCACAGAGCACCATTCCATAAGAGCACTAACTTCCAAAATTCACACAAGAGGCGTACCCAGTGGAACCTAGAACATCCATACACCTACTGGGAAAATTGAACAAGTCTGATTCTTACATAGAAACTCCACGCTAACAGAATACTTGGCCTCAGTCACACACTTAGAACGTAGATAGGCCCTCACTTGGTTTGCAGCTTGTCATGCTGTGAGGGCTTGTGTTCATTAGTGATGCTGAGAGCTAAACTATCAGTAGTTTAACTACTGGCAGGGTCTCCCAAGATGGACAGGTCTCAGCTGAGGTGCCAGACCAAGACAAACCACCCCTCTGGGCAGCACCAGAATGGGATAGTGTTGACGGCGGAGGATCACATTTCTGTGACAACGGCAAGAACACCAAACTTAAACTGCACGGAAGAAAGGCCCATGTAAATGTATCAACAATTAAACGTATCTTATCAAAAAAATGGAACATATCTTATCTTCTTAGAATGCCTTGTCACACTGTTGCCAACTCAGGTCCCCGACGCCAACAAAGAGTACTGCTGTTGCATTTCACTTTGCGTTTCATCAGGGGTTTAAAACATCGATAACTGTAGCAAACTGTGAAAGTTCCACGTCTTTTATCAACTTTTCTGTGGTGAAACAAAGTATCGCTTTAAACATGCACAACAACGCTGTCAGTCAATAAAATAACTATCAACTGCACCTCAAAGTCGCTCACCTCTGTGCTCATGGAGAAAAGAGAAAAAGGACAGATGCTGCCCACGTCCAGGGATCGCTAACGCTCCTGCTCCCGGTGCTCCCAGCACCTAAAAAAAACGCCGCGCATGTGGAAACTCACTAGCCTTCTAACTTAAAGAAAGGAAGCTACTGACGTCACGAACACAGACGTCACCAAAAACAGCTGCTGCATGCGGGCCAATCGAGAGAAGCTCCGGGCAACTTCAGCTCCCTGGTCATCCATCTCCTTAAGTGCTGGACCTCCACAGCTCATATAAAAGATGAACACCCCGTCCTGGTATCTTCCATCACTGTAGGGTACTGGCAAATTCTTCAGTTGCATTATTACAAAAAGCATTATTACACCTTGTCAAAAAACCCCAGCTTCATCCAGCACAGGCTCCCCAGTCGATGCAGCCATTAAGGCCTCTGGGCTCCACTGTATCTAATTCAAAAATCCACCTTTGTTCCTTAACAATGAGCCATTGATCAAGGGACCTACCCTTCGCCCCCCTCTCAATGCGCTCTATGCAAAAACATCTTAAAACTTCGAATGAGTGTTGAAAAGTGAGACAATGTTGTACAATCGGGGCCTCTACAACTTTGTTTAATCCGGCTCTTATGTTCTCCCATACGAGTTTTTAACGCCCGGGTAGTTTTGCCCACGTAGAGTAAGTCACAGGGACACTGAATGATGTATACTATACTATATATACTATACTATATGCGTGGATGCACACGTAGTGTTCTGTCGCAATTCATAAATCCTCCCTCGGTTCTGAAATTCATCGATCTCTTTCATAATAGGGCAAATCCCACAGGTGCCACATTTTCGGTGGCCTAGATGCCCTGCTGCAGTTAACGCCCCAAACACAGGAGTCTTCAATACCACCGGACTGAGATATTCCTTCAGATTCTTTCCCTGCTGCCACACGCAGTAGATTTTCTTATGCTGCAGTGCTGGGATGTTCCCCAGCACATTGCTGTGCTTGCGTAGAATCTTCAGAATGGATTTACTAAGGGGAGAATAAGTAGTGATGAGATTGATATTGTCATCATCAAATCGGTTGCCGCCTGCAAGATCGTTCTGTAACAACAATGCCCTATTGTTGTAGAGGGCTCTCCGATAGGCCTGTTTCACCACCTGTGGTGGATAACCAAGTTCATCAAAACCAGTGGCCAACAATCGTGAAGCCGATCTAAAATGCCGTGTATTTGAGCAATTCCTTCTGTACCTCAGAAACTGGGAAATTGGCAAGCCTGCTTTTAAGCGTGGCGGATGAGCACTTCTAAAATGAAGAAAGGTGTTGCGATCCGTCTGCTTACGGTGTATGGTCGTGGCCCAATATCCCCAATGTCTAATTATCTTCACATCCAGAAATGTAATCTCCTTGGCACTATAGACATGGGTGAATTTAATATGTTGAACACAGCTATCCAACAACACAAAAAAATCTTCTAATTCCGCAGACGAGCCACTCCAAATCATAAAAACATCGTTTATAAAGCGGCACCAAACTCTTATATGGGCCGCATATGGACTTGTTTTTAACCAACGCTCCTCAAACCGCACCATGTATAAGTTGGCAATGGACGGGGCGCAGGTCACACCCATGGCAACTCCCGAAACCTGATGGTAAAAGTACCCCCCCAAAGCTAAAGTAATTATGAAAAATAGCTAAGCGGGCCAGTTGTAAAACAAAATCCACCTGGCCTTCATCAAGGTCACCCCGAGATCTCACATAGTGACCAACTGTCAAAAGCTGCCTGCTGGGGGATGCTGGTGTACAAAGAGGTGACATCAAGGGTCACTAGTAACATATTATCATCCACAAGATTATAAAGCCAATATCAAAGCCTCAGTAAATGATACTCCATATAAATTAGAAAGAGACTTCATTAAACTTAACAATATGCAACATTTAAATCTTAGCCAACGAGTGAAAGCCTCAGCAGAAACTCACTGATAAAGCATCATCAGGAGTACTCGTAACATCAATGGCTAACACTCGTTTATCTTATCAATCACAATTCACAGGACCATATACAAACATTTGCAATAAATTTATACAACTAGAATTATGATATCCATTAGAACTGCACTTGAATCACCAGGTCCGTGAATTGAGAAGAAATTGAATGCCCCGACACCTTTCTCAAGACATCTTACATAAGCGTTTCGCTACTGCTGTCTCAAGGGGGTTCAACTCTGGAATAAATAAAAAACACACAATAGCTTAATAACATGTCGCAATATACTAGAAGAAAAAGAAAAGGCTCTAAACCTAGCTTGAACAGAAAGCAAGGGACTTACCCCGAAACAAAGACTTCAAATGCTAGCCAAACAACAGCCAGCTCACACAACAGCCATCATTCAGAGCTCGTCTCTAGCACTATGAGAACTTCCGATCACATGATTTTAAGCAAAAGCCAATCAGACAGACAAGCTAAAACAGCTGGAACAATGAAGGTAAAACAAAACCCCAATTAACAGCTATCACGATGAAAATCTAAAATACCATAGCTAGTAAATACAGAACTAAACACAAGCTCCCCATTCAATACATGAATTTAAACCAGACGGAGACACTGTATTCAAACGGAATATCCACCATTGTTCCCTGTATAAAAGAAATTGGTCCCGGGACATCCCTTTTGAGCCACTTCGAACTTGTTGTATAACAAAGCATTTTAGATCATTAAAACCATGATGCAATGACAGGCAATGCTCAACCATAGGAGCTTCTCGTCGCTGACAATGGAGCTTACTTTTATGTTCAAGTAATCTAATTCGAAATTTACGTACCGTCTTGCCAATGTAGAGAAGCCCACACGGGCAAAAAATACCATAGATGACAAAGTCAGAATTACAAGAAGTGTTATCCTTCAGGCTTATTAATACCCCATTATAGCTAAAACTATCAATTTCCCACATCACATCACAGCAGGAACATACACCACATTTTTTATGTCCAGAGCCAACAGAAGTGGTAGGCAACAAGGGTCTTAACGAAGAAGGACTCAAAAGATCTTTCATATTCAAATTTCGCTGCCATACACAACGCAGTTGTTTAGACTCCAAACCAGGGACCATACCTAAAACTGGCTTATATTTCTGTAAAATTGATTGTATTTGTTTACTATGAGGAGAATAACGAGAGATCAGATTTACTTGATCACTGTCACTTTGTGCCCGCTGTTTGGGGGATAACAACCAAGATCGATTATTATGCAATGCCCTTTTATAGGCCCGACTCACTATCTTAAGCGGATACCCTCGTTGTAAAAAATCTTGCTGCAAATCTAATGACTTTATCTTATAATCTTCAACAGAAGAACAATTGCGTCTGAAACGAATAAATTGTGAAAATGGCAATCCACATAATAAACCCCTAGGATGCATACTAGAAAAATGTAAATAGGTGTTCTTATCTGTCTTTTTACGGTAGACAGTAGTACCCCAAGAGTCCAATTTCTTTTATACAGGGAACAATGGTGGATATTCCGTTTGAATACAGTGTCTCCGTCTGGTTTAAATTCATGTATTGAATGGGGAGCTTGTGTTTAGTTCTGTATTTACTAGCTATGGTATTTTAGATTTTCATCGTGATAGCTGTTAATTGGGGTTTTGTTTTACCATCATTGTTCCAGCTGTTTTAGCTTGTCTGTCTGATTGGCTTTTGCTTAAAATCATGTGATCGGAAGTTCTCATAGTGCTAGAGACGAGCTCTGAATGATGGCTGTTGTGTGAGCTGGCTGTTGTTTGGCTAGCATTTGAAGTCTTTGTTTCGGGGTAAGTCCCTTGCTTTCTGTTCAAGCTAGGTTTAGAGCCTTTTCTTTTTCTTCTAGTATATTGCGACATGTTATTAAGCTATTGTGTGTGTTTTTTATTTATTCCAGAGTTGAACCCCCTTGAGACAGCAGTAGCGAAACGCTTATGTAAGATGTCTTGAGAAAGGCGTCGGGGCATTCAATTTCTTCTCAATTCACGGACCTGGTGATTCAAGTGCAGTTCTAATGGATATCATAATTCTAGTTGTATAAATTTATTGCAAATGTTTGTATATGGTCCTGTGAATTGTGATTGATAAGATAAACGAGTGTTAGCCATTGATGTTACGAGTACTCCTGATGATGCTTTATCAGTGAGTTTCTGCTGAGGCTTTCACTCGTTGGCTAAGATTTAAATGTTACATATTATCATCCGCCAAACAGTTATAACGGGACAACAACCTTAAAAAAGCAGTGGTGTCCTTAATATAAGAAGGAATCTCAGTGAGTAGAGGACGTAGATACGAATCCACATACTAGACAGAGGCTCGAGAACTGAGCCCCTCGTGGAAACTATCGGGTGTCCAGGGGGTTTAAAAAGATCTTTATGGATTTTTGGTACTGTGTAAAAAACTGCCACCCTAGGACTGGGCTTGTTCAAGTAGAGCCACTCTTTCTTAGAGATCATTTTATCATGCAACGCTACGTTAGTTAACTCCTTAATCGTCGACTGTAGAAAGGACAGGGGGTCACTTTGTAGCATCTCATAAACTGAACTGTCAGTAAGTTGTTGTAGTGCTTCTGAAATATAGTAAGTGCGGTCTAAAACAACAATTGCCCCTCTTTTGTCGGCCTTTCGGATGACGATATCTTCCCTACTTTGAAGCTGTATCAAAATCCACCGTTCAGAAATAGTTAACGAACTAGAGCTGTGCCTTACTTGCTCTTCAGCTAGTCGAAGGTCATTGAGGACCAAGTCCTTAAAAATGGAAATCGCCAGGGAAATCGGACCAGGAGGGGTCCAAGTAGATTTGAGTGGAAGGGCCACCCATCTAGCAGGTGTTCCCTCAGGGCAATCATCATCATGCCAGTTTGCTTTATCCTCAAAGAAAACATTTAAATGTAACTTCCGTATCAATTGCTCAAAATCCACTCAGAATTTAAACGGGTCATAATGAGTCCCAGAGACAAACGATAGTCCCTTATTCAACAAGTTAAATTGCTCTTGAGGAATAGAGACCCCTGAGATGTCCATTACTAATGACTCTGCTGACCATGGGCAGTGCTCATCCACTCTCATTTCAGGCACCATGCCGGACGTTCCGACCTGGTTTCTCTTGTTGGCTTTTTTTTCTTTTTGGTTGTATCCTGATCGCTGCCCTCAACCAAAAAATCTCTCCCCAGATGTTTTGCTAGAGTTGGTCTCATCCTCAAAGTTCACCCTCTTACCAGACTTCTTGTGTTTACGGTTGGTGTCCATCCAAGGGTATACATAACCCACCGTGTAATCCTCATGGTCCCTTCTTAGCTTGTTGATTTTCTGCTTTTGCACATCCTGTCGCAGTATATCTAGCTGTTTATTGGAATCCTCTATTCGTTTCTGAACTTGTTCTTCTGATCCCCCAGCTTTCAAAACGGCAAGTTTTGCATCAACCTCCTTTTTTAGATCTATCAGCGTATTTTCAGCAGTATCTACCATCAGTACCATCGGGTCAAGAGAGCACTTGTTAAGTATGTGATTCCACTTATCTAAGAAATCGCTAGTCATGTTTTGCATCCGTGGTTCTTTATACACCCTCAGGCCTCTGGGTATTTGCTGCCGGCTGATATATTCAACTAGAGATAAACGGATGCAGCTCAGTTCGCACTATCCATTTCTGCAACTTAAGCAATTCTTCCCATGTCACTTTAGTTGTACCGGAAACTTCCTGTGTGGTCTTTGAAAAAGGAGTTGTTTCTTTAGCCAAATCTGAGATGTAGTTTTACGAGAAACTCAAAGTCTCTTTCCAAATGCTGAGACCTTCCATTGTTTTGAAACACTCAAAATTAGGTCTTTCTTCAGAGTGTGATATAATCAACTAAATGTAATGTACACTCCAACAGATATCACCAACATTGATCAGCACTATCTTATTAAACACAAGCCTTACTAGGCTACACTCCACAGTCTTAATATTTTTATCCTTCTTAAAGGGTCTCAGACTGGTGGACAACGGACCACATTGAACGGCCCGTATGTCCCATTTGCATCAATGACACATGTAAATGTATCAACAATTAATCAAATGTAATTTTTTTATTTTTATTTATTACAATCTCTTATATACCGCACTATTTAGCATCAGCGCGGTTTACATAAAACAAAGGACCACAACATCAAGCTGTTTGGTTTTCCAGAGAACAGGAAAGGCAACTTGGATAACATAGGGAAATATGAACTGGAGCTATTTACATATGTACAGTATACTTAGTGCTACGGATTAGGATATTATCTTACAAAGGTAGTTGAATATGTCAAATATGGAAGAGGTGTAGTTAAGATGGTGTCTAGCTAACCTGGTAATAATGAAGAAATAAGTGGTATTTGAGTGCTTTCTAAGTTGTGTTAAGTCGGTTAAAGCACGAATCTCTGGTGGTAATGTATTCCAACATTTTGGGGCATAAAGGCTGAAGGCCCTGTTTGATGTTAATGTGCATTTTGTTGATGCCTTTGGGATTACTAGAGCATTTGAGGATGTGGTTCTCCTATTTCTGTTGGGCGGAATGGACTTAATGAGGTCTATCTTATCAAAAAAATGGAACATATCTTATCTTCTTAGAATGCCTTGTCACACTTGCCAACTCAGGTCCCCGACACCAACAAAGAGTACTGCTGTTGCGTTTCACTTCCCGTTGCATGCAGCAGCTGTTTTTGGTGACGTCTGTGTTCGTGACGTCAGTAGCTTCCTTTCTTTAAGTTAGAAGGCTAGTGAGTTTCCACATGCGCGGCGTTTTTTTTAGGTGCTGGGAGCACCAGGAGCAGGAGCGTTAGCGATCCCTGGACGTGGGCAGCATCTGTCCTTTTTCTCTTTTCTCCATGAACACAGAGGTGAGCAACTTTGAGGTGCAGTTTATAGTTATTTTATTGACTGACAGCGTTGTTGTGCATGTTTAAAGTGATACTTTGTTTCACCACAGAAAAGTTGATAAAAGACGTGGAACTTTCACAGTTGATGTTTTAAACCCCTTATGAAACGCGAAGTGAAACACAACAGCAGTACTCTTTGTTGGCATCGGGGACCTGAGTTGGCAACAGTGTGACAAGGCATTCTAAGAAGATAAGATATGTTCCATTTTTTTGATAAGATACATTTGATTAATTGTTGATACATTTACATGGGTCATTGATGCAAACGGGACATACGGGCCGTTCAATGTGGTCCGTTGTCCACCAGTCTGAGACCCTTTAAGAAGGATAAAAATATTATTAAGACTGGAGTGTAGCCTAGTAAGGCTTGTGTTTAATAAGATAGTGCTGATCAATGTTGGTGATATCTGTTGGAGTGTACATTACATTTAGTTGATTATATCACACTCTGAAGAAAGACCTAATTTTGAGTGTTTCAAAACAATGGAAGGTCTCAGCATTTGGAAAGAGACTTTGAGTTTCTCGTAAAACTACATCTCAGAGTTGGCTAAAGAAACAACTCCTTTTTCAAAGACCACACAGGAAGTTTCCGGTACAACTAAAGTGACATGGGAAGAATTGCTTAAGTTGCAGAAATGGATAGTGCGAACTGAGCTGCATCCGTTTATCTCTAGTTGAATATATCAGCCGGCAGCAAATACCAGGAGGCCTGAGGGTGTATAAAGAGCCACGGATGCAAAACATAACAATAACGGAAGAAAGGCCCGGCAGTCTACTTCTGTATCTTGCCATGAAAACCCAATGGATAGTTACAACAAAGCAAAATGTGCTATAGTGCTGGAAGATGATCACATGGTCTACTATGCTGGAAATGAAAGACAAAGAAGAAATGGTGTTGCATTTATAATAAAGAAGAAACTTGAAAGAACTGTAATGAAATACAATGCAGTCAGCAAACGCTTAATCTCTGTTCGTCTACGAGGAATGCCTATCAACACAACTATAATTCAAGTATATGCCCCAACAACAGCTGCAGAAGAGAATGAAAAAATTGATACGAAGACAGAAAAATGAAAAAAATGAAACTAAACAAAATTTTTTGGCCTGCACATCCCTACAACTTATAGGGAAAGAATTTAGGCAAATATGGATGCCACAAAGATATTCACCTTCCAAAGGCCAAAAATAATTTGTATGACAAGTCTTTTACGAAGATATTAATTAAAAATTGCCAAGCTTCTTTTTTCATTCAGAATTTCGGTTTTCCACACTCTCCCTAGTGAAAATGGCAAGTCTCCATTGCACTTCAGTGCTAAGGGAAAAGAACACTGTATTCTTTGGGAATACCGTTCAGTATATCACAACTACAGATGGAAAGTAGCAATGCTCACCTTGTAACACTAAGGGGTATGTTTATTAAACCACGCACACGTGCGCGGCGCACAATAGCGTACGCTAATGATGCACTTAAGTGCTCTTAAGTGCTGCGCACGCGTGCGCATCACATTAACAGGCCGGCGCACGTGTGCGGGGCGCTGATGTGCGATAGAGGCGGGGAAAGGCTTACGGAGGGCGGAGGAAGGCCCCCGAGGGGCGGAGGGATGAGGTCAATGGGTGGAGAGTGGGAGGGGAGAGGCTCCCCGCACAGGAGCGGGGCTGAATTTCGGCAATAAAAATACCGCGAGTGAAACCGTCGCGTTAGAGCCGATTTAAAGGGAAGAGAAACCATTTCCGTCAGCAATGTACAGCAAAACCGGGGAAACCTGAAAAACGTGAGCAGTGTGATACATGTGCACAGAACAAAATAGCAAATATAAATTGAAAATGACCACAACAAATTCCAAATAAATTATAATCCAGCTGGGCAACAGTGATATTAATGGGCAACCATTAAAAACACTCCCATGAAAGCTCCAAAGAAAAGAAATGATTTTTGGAAGGGTCTACGCTCCGTAGACTCGTTCAAAAAGCACTGCATTTTAATGGAGCTTTCCTGGGAGTGTTTTTCATGTTGCCCATTGATATCACTGTTGCCCAGCTTGGTTTTGGTTTTTTTCCCCTTTTTTGGAGGTCATTTTTGAGGTTTATTTGCACCTTTGTCCCCATACAAGGTAAAGGAGCCCACAGTAAAATTGTGCAGAGCAGGGTGTCTGACTCGTGCGGCCAGGTTTCCTATCTCCAGAGACTGCATTGTCTCTGTGGCCACAGTGTGGTGCAGCGGACACAGCCAGAGACTGTAGGACTAGAGGGTTACAGTTTCAAATCCCAGCTGGGGCTCCTGCCAACCCAATCCCCATAATTTTACCCACCACTAAACAGTGATAGTACAGACACTCCTTTATTGCAGAGAACATAAGCATGGTTCCAACAGCTATATTTTACCCTACACCGCACACAAACCATAACAATGGGCATTACCTACAGCCGAGTCCCCCAAATTCAGTCCTGGAGTGCCACAACTCAATTAGGTCATATGCTTTTTCCCAGATAGGGACATGTCTGCATGTTGGCGGAAGGGTACAGGTGGTGGAGGGGGCAGTGGCTGCAAACCACAGCAGACAGTGGCCTAGGCCTGTGCAGGCTGGCACCGTCCACCGCAACAGACAGGCTCTGTCGGATGTACAGTCATGGACTCCCCAGGGAACACAGCATACCTGTGGCAACACGGTGGTTCAGTGCACACAGTCAGTGTGTGCAGGAACAGAAGGTCACAGGTTCAAAGCCCAGCTGGGGCTACTGCCAATCCAGTCCACATATTTTTCCTACAACTAAACCGTGATAGTAAGGACAAACCGTTATTGCTGAGAACAAACGCATGGTTCATACGCCTATATTTTACCACACCAAACACAAACACCATAAACAGCCGCATTACCTAGAGCAGAGTCTCCCAAATGCAGTCCTGGAGGGCCCCACACCATTCAGGATCAATGCTGCCTCTAATAAAGATGCCTGTGATGCATATCTATGCACCACCCCCATGGTATGCTGATGTAGCTCATGCATATTTATGAGGGACAGCATGAAATCCCGAACAGTGGTTGGAACACCAGGACTGGAGTTGGGACACTCTGCCGTAAAGCAGCAGCCAACAGGGCCGGACACACCCACACACACCCCCCCACAGGCTCCATTGGCCAATGCCTCGTGGAAAGGCAGGACATTGGGCCCTGCCTGTATCTCCCAATACTAGCAGTTGCATACCTTAGCAATGCCACCATACACCTGGGTATATAGTACACAGCTATCAAACGTTGCCCATGATAACTTGCAGATATCAATTCCTACGTTAAGCACATTTTGCTCATTGATCTCCACCATAACAATCATTGTGATATCTGCGGTGTGCGCTGCAGGTCTGGTCTCTGACAGTGTTTACCACCCTGGGGAGTGACCCCCAACAGTATTGCGTACCATATCCATGCCTGTACTGTGCCCAGGACTGGTGTGGTGGGTATGGCTGCTGGACTCCTCTATAGTAGCACAATGCTGGCATAGGTGTGGGGGTGGCTGTCTGTCTATCCATTGTGTGGTGGCTGCAAACACCTTCCACAGCCCACACTGCCAGCAATGTTGCCAGTATTGGGCTGCCAATGTGCATAATTAGGAGCAAGGTACCATGGGTATAGGCCGGACAGGGTGGCCTGGCCAGGGTGCATCTGCACAGGGCATAGGGCACTGACTGGGACATTTTAGTGCCCGGCCACCACCTACACAGACAGGGTGACCTCAGTATGTCCTGCTGAGAGATCACTCTCACCCTGACTGTGCAGTGACCACAGCATGGCTAGGCACCCCCATAGTGCTATATAGTATTTCTCTCATGTGATAGATATGGGTTTTCTTTTGGGGCCCAGTCACTGATTTATCTGCTTGCTGTGTATGCTGACATCCCAGGTCTGGGTGCAGGCATCTCCAGTGGGAATATGCACTGTGAACTAACTAGCACACTGTTTGCAGCTGGTATGTGTCTTGATGGAGCAGGGTGCAGTGGCTGATGATTTGCGGCAGGAGAATATCAGATAGTGGTGGGGGTGCAGCTCACCATATCCAGGCCTAATGCTTGTCTGCTATTGTGTTTATGGTATGTGTATAGATCTGCACTTGACTGCCCTGTGGGGTGTTTGTTCCTCAGCAGGACTGGGGTTGATAACCCCTCTACTGCCACCTTTGCAGGGAGGTAGAATGTGGATCTATTGGCAGAGGACCCTGTTTGCCACCCTTGGCCCTGGGGGGAGAGGGGGGTGGTGCATGGCCTACCTGGAGGTCCATGGGGGTTATGCCTGACTGAAACAGACAGAGATATCCAAGGTGTTTGTGCAGAAGCTACCTATCTCACACATTAACATTGCTTTGGACCTCTGGCATGGCCTCTTTCAGCCATAGAAGGTGTTGTGGACCTGGTCCTGGGCGCCTCACCGCACCCTCAGGGTGAGCACAGTAACCGCACAATGTGACGGTGTGTAGCTACTCTGTGCCAGTAAAACACACAGTCAGTACCCCCTACCAGGCCGAGGTGGTGTGTGGGTGCACATGGTCACTTCCCTCTACCAGGCCGAGGTGCTGTGGGGTGCATTGCCCATCTTGTGTTAATCTGTGGACAGCTGATTTGCATGTGCAGTGCATCATGGGTATGGGTGGGCTAACCCTATCCTGGTGACCATAGCAAACTGTCTGTGTGGTGACGTGCATGCTCTCTGCAGCCAGCCAGGAGCTTGCTAGCAGCTATAGAGCTGTAGCCCAATGGTTACTTCACTACCTCTGAGGCCAGAGGTCATGGGTTTTAATCCACAGTGGGGTTTTTTGATAGGGTTGTCCAACGCATTATCTTTTTTTAATGTACATATTTTGATGCCAGCAAAAACACCCTCAACGTACTGTACCCATAAGGTGCCTCTGAGGGTGCTTTATAGGGCGCCCTATAGGGCACTTTATGGTTCTCGTCCATATAAGGTGCACTATACATTATCCTGTGATGCAACCTATAGGGTGCCCTATAGGGGACATTTTAGGGTGCTGTGGCGGACAGTGCAATTTCTAATGTGCCCTATGGAGTGCCTTATAGGGTGCCTTATACGGCACCTTCAATTATGGCACGTGAGGGCGTGTTTGCTGGCAGCAATTACTAACATAAAAATAAAGTGCTGCAGGACAAAATATGTACAATGCAAAGCTGATGCCACAGCCAGCCTTACGTATTAGGCACACTGGGGAGCAAACTCATGACCCCTGTATCAGCAGTCAGTGCCTTAACCATTGCGCTCCACTGCTGCTCCTCCTTGCCTCTCAGCGCACCTACTTATGCTTTTCATTCCTTGAACTGCACAGTGCTGCCATAAAAAACAGTACACTGACCTTGCGGTACCTCATACGGCACCCTCTAAAGCGCCCTATAAGCAACATTCTAGGGTGCCTTGGCTGACAGTGCACTTTAAAATGTGCCTTATAGGGCGCCTTATATTAACACGCTTTGAGAGTGCGTTTGCTAGTAGTGATAATTAAAATATGAATAAAATGCCTCCTAAAGCAATCTTCCCCATAACATGTTATGCCTCAGCCAGCCTTGTTTGTTGGGCACTTTGGGGGATTGAACTGCTGATCCCTGCACCATTGGTCAGTGCCTTAACCATTGTGCTGTGGTTCTGTTCCTGTGTATGCACATCAGTGCACTGCCATATGCCTGCCAACATTAAAATGCCTCCAAAATCATTAGCCCTCCACCTTATGGCCATCAGTGCACCGCCTTCTGCGGCCCAATATTACACTGGCTCCTAAAGTAATGCCTCAGCTAGTTGTCTTTTCTGGGCATTGTGGGGGATTTGAACCCCTGATCTCTGCATTGTTGGTCAGTGTCTTAACCATTGTGCTGTGGCTCTGCTCTCCTTCCTGCACATCAGTGCGCCACTTATACCGCCCAGTATTATAATGCCTCCATAAACATCAGCACGCCGCCAAAAACATTAGCGTGCCGCCTTATGCCGCGCCTCATAAATTAATGCCTCAGCCAGCCGTCTTCATTGGACACTGGGGGATTGAACCCCTGATCCCTGCACCAGTGGTCAGTGTCTTAACCATTGTGCTGTGGCTCTGCTCTATTTCTTGCACTTCAGCGCGCCACTTATGCCTCCCGCGCAGCTATTTCATGCACTAAGGTGCGGGGCGCACATGGGCGCCGCGCACCTTAGCGCATATGTAAATTCCACCTTTCCTTCTTCAGGACGGAACGCCCACTCCTTATATGGCACCCGCACACTACCGGGGCCCGCACCTTACCGGGGTTTTAGTAAACGTGCCCCAAGACATGTTAGATGTAAGTTGTTTTTATGTCTAGAACTTTATCTTCATTTTGTTCATCTTGCATGTGATCGACACAGGGAAGGGTATATGAAGGACATCTACTCGCAAGAGGAGGAAATGATATTTGGGCTTAATGTACAACATTTATAGTGCCATATTTCATATTCATTCATGTTATCCTTCAAACCATCTTGAACAGCAGGTTTTGACTAGCTGTATTTTTCTGGCATAAATTTTAAGCATGCTGTTTAACGTCAATGCTTGAAAATGTGTTTAATGGAAATCACAAAAATATAGAAGAATCACTGTAATTCTACTCCACAGATAATTTTGTCTAACCTTAATTACTCTGCTTCTTTAGTTGATTCACAGACTTGCTGTTTGACTACTCATAATTCTCATTTTTGCTGCTTCTGTCTCAGAAGATTATTGTTGTATAACAAGCTCTAAGGACATAGTCTTGTCTTTGTAAAACTATCTGAATTTCCTCCTGAACCCACAGTGATGTGATGTTCCAGAATGGAAAATGACCTGCAGGTTGGGTTCCCCAAATACCTCTACTCCTACTAACCATTTGTAAAGCGCTACAAGGCATGTGCACCCACCAATCAATCCATTTCCACAGAGTATAGATCTGATATGGCAAGTGTGGACTCAGGGCCGGCCCGTCCATTGTGCGGGAATGTTGCCCATACATGGCCCTGCGCATTGAGGGGGCAAGAGCCTGACCGGCTGCAGAGGGAGCCAGGGAGGCCCGAAGCCCCAGCTTACATCTGTACAGTCATGGGAGTAAACAGCAGCATTTGCCTTCTCTCCGGCGACTGCGATAAAAAAGGAGACTGCTGTTGTGCTGAGTGCTGGGAGGTTATATGGGGGCACGTCCTACGTCTGTTCAGAGGTGAGCTGGTGCTTCAGGCCTCCCCGACTCCCTCTGAAGCCAGTCGGGCGCGGGAACACTTTTGGTGTGTGGTGGCAGTAGAGGGGACTGGGGACAAGAATGGGAATCGAATGGGAGGGGGTGGCCTGGGGGCTAGAATGAGAATGGGAAAGGGGGGCTAGAAGAGAATGTGGGGCTAGGGTCTAGAGTGGGAATGGAGGGAAGGACTTAAAATGGGTTGATGTTTGGGGATGGGGGACTGGAAGGAAGTGGATGCTGGGAGGAACTGGAGGAAGACTCATACTGAAGGATTAAGACTGGAAATGTCCTGGGGATGGGGGACTGGAAGAGAACTGATATTGGGGGGTTAGCACTGGAAATAGGCTGATGCTGGTGGACTGGAAGGGAGTTGATGCTGGGAGGGACCGAAGGAGGACTGATACTGGTGAGCTAGGACTGTAAATGGGCTGATGCGGGGGGATGGGTGAATGGGACTGGAAGGGAGTGGGACTGGGAAGGGCTGGAACTACAGGGAAGCTAATGCTGGGGGAAGACCAGAAGAGGGTGGAGCTGGGACTGGCAGGAGAAAAAAGAAGCTGGGAGAGTGAAGATGAAGTGAGGAACAGATATTTTGTGTGGGAGGGAAGAAAAACCTACGATTGACCGGGTATTGGGAGAATAAGTGGGGATTGAGGATGGAGAGGTGACATTTGAGTGTATGAAAAAGGAATAAAGAAAGAAATGGAGGAAAGAGCAAAAGGGGAAAGATCAGTATGTTAGAGGCAGATGAAGAGAGAATCGAAAAAGCTAGAAGAGAGAAGAAGGCAGTTACTTACCTGTAACAGGTGATCTCTGGGAACAGCAGGAATAAGTCTTCACATATGGGTATCGTCGGTACCGACGGAGCCTGCGCGGGAACGCTCCCCAGCGTCCAGTAAGAAAGCTTTTGGGAGCATCCCACAGCGCCTGCGTGCTGCCTTCCCGCCTTTCCCAACCGCCTCTCTCCAGTTCGAGTTTTAAAGCTGAGACAAAGAGAGAGAGAGGAAAGGAACGATAGATAGAGAGATACAACTCCTAGGGGAGGTGGGTGGGTTGTGAAGACTTATTCCTGCTGTTCTCAGAGATCACCTGTTACAGGTAAGTAACTGTGCTATCTCCAGGAACAAGCAGGAATGAGTCTTCACATATGGGGACTCCCTAGCTGCAGATACCAGGGAGAGACCCCATGGTTGTGTGCCCTTGCAGAGGGCTCCACTTCCCCCCATGGATCTCTGGCATCCGACCAGGGTAGGTGGGTAGGAGTTGATTAGGAATGGAACAGGTGTTTGAGGACAGCCTGACCAAATGAGGCATCCCGGCAGGAGTCCTTGTCCAAACAGTAATGGGCTGTGAAGGTATGAACCGAGGCCCAGGTAGCCGCTCGACAGATTTGGTCAATGGACACAGAGTTTAGATGAGCCATTGAGGCTGCCATGGCTCTCACATGGTGAGCAGTGACACGGCCCTCCAGAGAAATGTTCCTACTCTGGTAGGCGAAAGAAATACACTGAGCAATCCAGTTGGACAGTGTTCTCTTAGAGACTGGAAGTCCTAAATGAGAAGGATCAAAAGCAACAAAGAGTTGAGAAGACTTTCTATGTTGCTGTGTTCTTTGTAAGTAGAAAGCGAGAGCTCTCTTACAATCCAAGGTATGAAGATTCCTCTCTGCATTTGATGCATGAGGTCCTGGAAATAAGACAGGTAAATATACCTCCTGGTTCAGATGAAAAGGCGAGACCACTTTAGGCATAAAGTGTGGATTGGTCCTGAGGACTACCTTATCATGATGGAACCTTGTATAAGGTGGATTAGCCACCAAAGCTTGCAACTCACTGATGCGGCGTGCTGAGGTGACTGCAATGAGAAAAACAACTTTCCAAGAAAGAAGTTTCAAGAAGGTGGTGGCTAAAGGTTCAAAGGGTGGCTTCATAAGCTGGCCAAGAACCAGGTTTAAGTCCCATGCCACTAGAGGTGGTCTAATGGGAGGTTTAGTTAAAAGAAGGCCTCTCATGAATCTTGCTATAAGAGAGTGAGAGGAAATAGGTTGTCCATTGAGAGGCTTGAGGGACGCTGCAATAGCACTCAGATGGACTCTTACTGAATTCGTTTTCAGGCCTGCATGGGATAGTAGAGAATTCAGAGGTATTGCAAGAGGGTTTAGACTCTTCTCTGAACACCAAATGGTAAATCTTTTCCATTTGAAAGCATAGGAACGCCTAGTAGAAGGCTTTCTAGAGGCATGAATAACATCTCTGACTTGCTGAGAGAGATGAAAATCTTGAAGGTCTAGGCCCTCAGCAACCAAGCCCTGAGATGGAGCAACTGGGGGTTTGGGTGCCACAATGTTCCCCCTTCCTGGGACAGAAGGTCTGGTGCAGAGCCCAAGTCCAGGGAAGGAGCTTGAGAGAGATGCAGAAGTAGAGGGTAACACACTTGGCGTGGCCAATGTGGAGCTATGAGGATCATGGTCCCTCGATCTCTCTGAAGCTTGAATAGTGTTTTGGGAATTAGGGGAATTAGGGGAATTGGTGGAAAATCATAAAGGAAGTCTTGACCCCAGTGAAGGAGGAAGGCATCCTTGGCCTGAACTCCCTGACACGGAATTCTGGAACAGAACCGGGGAAGTTTGGCATTCCACGGACTTGCAAAGAGGTCTATGTCCGGGGTTCCCCAAATTCGAAAAATCCTGGCTACCTGGTCCATGTGGAGGGACCACTCGTGTGGGAGCAGAACTCGACTGAGTCTGTCCGCCCAAGAGTTTTGAATGCCTGGAAGATATACTGCCAGAAGATGGATGTGATGCTCTCTGGCGAAGGCCCACAGTCACAAAGCTTCGTTGCAAAGCGACAGAGAGCCAGTCCCGCCCTGCTTGTTTACATAGAACATGGCTACTTGGTTGTCCGTATGGATGAGGACTGTCCTGTAGCTGAGCAGGGAATGGAACACGCTGAAAGCTAAGAATATTGCTCTGAGTTCCAAGAGATTGATATGCAGAGAAGTCTCCTGTGGAGACCAGATGCCCTGGGTGGAGAGATCCTGCAGATGAGCTCCCCAACCCATTGGAGAAGCATCTGTTGTCAGAGTTGCTTGGGGTAGCGACTGCTGAAAAGGGGACACCAGCAACAGATTTGGAGGGGACTTCCACCACTGGAGAGACCAAAATAGGCGACTGGAGTTTGCTATTGTGTCTGACAGGCAACCTGATGCCTGAGTCCATTGGGTGGACAAAGTCCATTGAGCTGCCCTCATGTGAAGGCGAGCATATGGAACCACATGCACGGTGGATGCCATGTGGCCTAATAGTTGTAACATCTCTCGAGCAGTTAAGTGGGACTTTAACTGAATCTGGGAGGCTAACTGCACTAGACGTAGGCAACGGGCCAGAGGAAGATAGGCCTTTGCAGTTGTGGTATCCAGCAAGGCCCCTATGAACTCCAGAGACTGAGTAGGGGTGAGATTGGATTTTGGGATGTTTATTACTAGTCCCAAATACTGAAGGATACGCATTGTGCAGGTTAGGCAAGTCTGGGCCTCTGACTGGGATGGGGCTCGAATGAGCCAGTCGTCCAGATATGGGAATACGAATATTCCCAGAGTGCGGAGAAATGCAGCTACTACTGCCATGCATTTCGTGAACACCCTTGGTGCAGAGGCCAGACCGAAAGGAAGCACCCTGTATTGGTAGTGCTTTCCTTGAAAAAGGAACCTTCTGTGTGTTGGATGGATGAGGACATGGGTGTACGCATCCTTGAGATCTAGAGAACAAAGCCAGTCCTGACTCTGAAGGTATGGAAGCAGAGCCCCTAGAGAAATCATTTTGAATTTCTTCTTGAATAGAAACTTGTTCAATTCTCTGAGATCTAATATTGGTCTGTAGCCCCCTGTTTTCTTTGGGATAAGAAAATAAGGGGAGTAGAACCCTGAGCCTTGTTGAAGAAGAGGTACTTCTTCTATTGCCCCTTGGGCAAGAAGGGTAGCAATCTCCTGACCTAGAAGGTTGAGGAGAGATATTGGAGAATTGAACTGTTTCACCATGGTGTAAGGAGGAAGGCTTAAGAAATGAAGCTTGTACCCTTCCTTTATGATGGAGAGGGTCCATTGCTCTGCTGTGATTTGCTCCCATCTGGGAGCAAAGTAAGTCAACCTTCCTGAAATGGTGAGGGGCTCTGGTTTTTTCAGAGCTAGAAAGGCTAAGTTCTCTAGTTGCAAGTCAAAGGCCCTGAGGAGGTTGAGGCTGCTGGGCTGTGGTAGGCCTGGCAGCCTTTGACTTGGCCTGTTTAGGTGGTTGCTGACGCTTTGCAGCAAAACGACCTGCAGAAGATGTCTGCCCATGAGCAGGATAATATCTTCCCTTTTTAGAAAAAGATGTCTTTTTGAAAAATCGTTTAACAGGGGCAGAGGTAGACTTTGAAAGTCGATCCAAAGCAGAGTTCTCAGCATCCATCTGAGTGGCCTTTGCTTGTCAATCCCTGCCAAACAGGTTTTCACCTGTACAAGGAAGGTTTCCCAACTCATCTCAGACCCAGAGTTCCAAATCAGAGGCTTGTAACCAAGCAATTCTGCGTGCACCTATGGCAATAGCCATGGCTCTGCTTACACACTCAAAAAAGTCAAATGCTGCACGGTTGGAGCATTTGGAAACATCTTGGGCATGTTTGAGCCAAGTGAGAAATTCCTGCCTTTTATCTTCTGAAATAAAAGGGGCTAAAGTCTGCAGATGATCTGTGACTTCTTTTAGAAACATCCCCATATAGAGACTATAGGAGTTGATTCTGGCAGCAAGCATATTGGCCTGGAAAATCCTTCGGCCAAAAGCATCTAGAGTCCTACATTCACGTCCTGGAGGGTTAGATGAGTGTCTTTGCACTCTTTATTTTCTTCATAGCAGACTCAACCACAATAGAGTGGTGAGGAAGCTGAGTCTAAAGAAAAACAGGACAGGGAGGGACACGATACATGGTGTCCAACCTACGAGAATGAGGAGAGGTGGTGAGAGGAGTCTCCCACATGCCCAACATGAGATCATAAAGAATCTCATGAATAGGTAAGGTAGCTGCTTCCTTAGGAGCCTTAGGATATTGTAAAATATCTAATTGCTTGGCTCTAGGCTCTGACTCAGAGGCCACTTTGATGGAGAGGCCTCTAGCCACTTCCCTAATGAAGTCTTGAAAAGACAAGTCCTCTGGAGGAGACATTCTTCGTTTTGGAGAAGCAGACTCCTGAGGAAGAAGTACCGGTGCATCGACAGAAGCCTCCGACTCAGAGTCTTCGGAGGAATCGAAGTATCGCCTGTCTGGATGCTCCTGTAAAGCGCGATACACATACCGAGTGGGATCGACATCGGGAGTAAGCGGTACCGGTTCGGTACCGATGGGCATCATAGGACAGGGTACCGTTGCAGTCGTCTCCGAAGCCAATGTCGATGCAATCGGTACCGGCACTGGAAACGATGCCGGTGCCGGTACCGGCAACGGAGATTGTTGCGGTACCGAAGGCGTCAAAGCCTGCATAAACGCCGTTAGGGTGCACTGCATGGACAGAATCTTCTGATCCATCGATGCCACCAGAGTCTGGATGTCGGTACCGGTGGAGGCCACCGGTACCCCAGAACACGGCAACAGGTGATAGGTCGAGGCCGAGCCATCAATGTCAACCTGTGACCCCATAGATAATGCTTTGGAAACCGGAACTTCCCGCCGGGGTAATTTTGCTGGTGTGGATTCCTCGAGGACAAGCCCGGAGGCATCTCGATGCTTAGATTTGCCCTTCGAGGACCGGCTAGATTTATGTTTGGTTACCTGAGATCCATGGGAGGAAGAAGAAGCCCTGGAAGACGTCGATGCCACCGAGGCTGCATCAGAGGGAAACAGGGTACTGAGCTTGGCTGCTCAGTTCTGCTGACCTCTTTTGGACATCATGGTACAGGACACACAATCCGTGATGGAATGGTCAGGACCCAAACATTTTAGACACCAACCATGGGTGTCGGTGACAGAAATAGTACCGCCACACTTCGTGCACTTTTTAAACCCGGAAGCGGGCTTCTCCATGAGGAGAAAAATGTTCAGGCCTAAGGCCCAAACCGCAAATGCACAGTTGAAGAAAGAAAAGGTTTTTTTTTTTTTGTATAAGAAAGAAAAGAAAAGACCGGCAGTACCGGTCCAACGTCGAAGAAGGCAGACGCGACACAGAAAAATAAAGAAAAAAAATAAAGAATTCTTCTGCGGTGACAGGAACTCGACCTGCTGGCTCCGCGGAAAAGAAGAACTGGAGAGAGGCAGGAAGGCAGCACGCAGGTGCTGTGGGATGCTCCCAAAAGTTTTCTTACTGGACGCTGGGGAGCGTTCCCACGCAGGCTCCGTCGGTACTGACGATACCCATATGTGAAGACTCATTCCTGCTTATTCCTGGAGATAGGACAAATGGACAGCAGACAATGGAGATTTAGCAGAAGACACGAAGAAACCAGAAGAAAGCAACTGGGTCAATGGCAACTGAAAAATAAAATGCACAAACAAAAGGTAGAAAAAACCCAAATTTTATTTTGAATTTATTAACTGGAATATGTTAGCTCTGGGAAATGTGCATTGCTAACATTTTGCGTTTTGTTTAGTACAAGAGGAAATTAATTTATAGTTTTATTTCTCCAGTGTTGTTGTACATTCCAAGTTTGGCTTTTGGGGTTCCCACTATTGTCTTCATATTTCTAAATTGTAAGCCCTTGTTCCATGTTTGCTGACAGTCTATGTTTTGCATGTGTGACTGAGCAGCAGTTCATGTAGTTTCTATGTGACAGTCCCACTTGTTCCCTTTCCCCAGTAGGAGATGTATTGGTACTCTTGGAGATGTACTGGCTTAATATTTGCAGTGTTGTCTTTTGATAGGTAGGGTTTGGTGCTTTGTAAGTTCTGGTAGTGCTGTTATGATACAACGGGTTTGCTATAGATTCTAAATGAGCAGTGTGAATAGTACTTCCTAATATGCCTCCCAATTGACCCTGGAGTATAGCAATGTAGAAATCTGGTAGTCTCTTTATCCTCACTGCCCATGCAAATGGTACTGAGACACTCATTAAGAGGCATGTCTACTAAAAGTTAATGCATATTCACAAATGTTAATGTGCGCTAAGTGCAGCAACATCCATTTATTTCTATTGGCACAGTGGCACTTAACGCACATTAATATTTAGTAAACATACCCCTAAGTCATTGCTAGGACAAAAAAAAAAAAAGAGGCTTGTGAAGGGCTCCTTTGAAAGCCACCTAAAATTTTAGATGGGCAACATACATTTTAAAATAAAATACAATACATTTATGCAAATGAGGTCCAGTGGCTATGCAAATAAGGCCCCACAATGAGTCTCCGCATATGGCCCCGCATCACTCTTGGGCCACTGCTATATGGACTTGCAACAATCAACTTGAATGGGTTGATCAAGAAATCCAATCAGCAAATGGGCTTTACGGGCTTTACCAAAGACTAATATCTCTAGTCTTGGCAGTGAACCACAAACTATAACACATTTTTTTTAAATACCAACTATCTGATGGCTCTGACTCCGTTTTCAGGTGCCAATTCTTCTAATTCAGAGAGGGGAGTTCCTGATTTCTGGTATACTCCAATAACCTTACGTAGGTTGGTTGCAGCTTTAATCACTCCCTTATGTATCTCTAGAAGAAAGTTCTATATAAATGTAAGAACTAAATGGAAAGTTTCAGGACCTGCTTTGCTAGTGTATTATATTCTCTAAGGCAAATGACGTGGGGCATGATGTGACCCCATTAATTGGATTAGACTTTAGATTAGTCTCAGCTTTGTCATACTGCTTCTGAAGCAATCAATACAACAAGTACCACAATATCATTCAAGAGCTAGGTGTCCTTCTCCAGTAATGGAAACACATTCCATCCTTTGTGATGCGTCTGGCACCCATACTTTGTAACGAACAAGTACATTGGTATATTCTCAATCCCTGGTAACGATAGGCTGCCTTTGTCACTTGTATTTTTCTCTTTCTGTGTTAATCCTGGCTTTCAAAACCGAACATTTTGGTTGAAAGCCTATAGATACTTTTACCCATGGGCTTTGCATCATTCTTCAAGGAAAGCTCTTTGAATCATGCATGTTTTAAGGTGCTTTTTGGGTAAAGAGTTTTCAGAGAGTGCCTTTACCTACATAAATGACTTTTGGACATTGCTCACCCATTTCACCAATTATATTTTTAACATAATTATTCAGGACAGAGGGATGGTGGTGGAGTTATGATTTTTTAATTAAAATTTCAAAACCTTTGGGGTGAAAGGGGGCAGCCTACAGTCCTGTAAGTTAATTGGAGAGGGGTCCTAAAAACCTTGCACCGGTCCTGTTTTATCCCAAACAGTTTCGTTGGTTTCCTGGGTAACTGATGATGCAAAATTCCCTTCGTCACTTCTCTTCCAGCACATCTTGCCTCCCATGTGCAACTGCATGGTCTCAAAGAAGTGAAAATCATAATAACTGAAAGCAAGATAAGTAGTGTTGCAATTTCACGTCCTCTCATCAAATCAGTGCACGAACACCCTTATTGGTACCTCAAGAGAAGCAAACTTACTGCGTCTTAACCTACGTCAATCACAGTGGCAGTCTTGTTTCTCGTTTTCATTTGACTCCAGAGGACTGATTTGAACTTTGACCTCATCGCGACACCTCGCTGACCCAGCTGTGCTTTAACTCTGGGAGTCATTTATGGAAAGCC
Source organism: Ichthyophis bannanicus (assembly GCA_033557465.1). Lineage (NCBI taxonomy): Eukaryota > Metazoa > Chordata > Amphibia > Gymnophiona > Ichthyophiidae > Ichthyophis > Ichthyophis bannanicus. The sequence continues at coordinate 73,788,813 of CM066032.1, forward strand.
TTTCACGGCTTAAAGAAATAATGTGAAGCAGAGGAGGAAAGCTCTCGTTGGCAGTTTCAGGGGACGTACAGTGCAGTAACACCATCTGTCTATCGGTTAGAAATGGGCCTGCCAATGACACTTAATCCCTTCCTGATGTCTGTCCAGTAGATACATATCCGGCTCCTTCCCCTGGGCAGTCTGTGGAGAGTGGGATGGGGTTGAAGCTGCTTTACTAAACTGGGCCTCTTCAGATCTAAGAACGACACTGAGTGATTTAGGAGCAACAAGTGTTTAACTTTGATTTTCTCTTCACTTCCCTGAAGGCAAACTTGTAGAATTCTCAAGAGATGTCAAGCTGCACAGGGCCCTGTGTAATCTACACCTAGCATTCTGTATCTGAAACCGTATTGGCTTGTCACAGTTTGAAGATACAGAAACAGAGGCTGGCAAACAGGTTGCAGGCTATACCTTTTCTTGAGGCTAATCTAATAAACTCATGACTAGCTTTCAAGAGAGATAGTTTTCACTGACCAGATGAAAAAGTAAGCAAAGGCTCATATTACTTGACAATATAAGTAAGTTATTGTACCATGTTTTGGAATATGACAGTAGAAATCTAGTCAAAAAATGTATTATGTTACTCTAACAGAAAGGTACTTATGAAATCACGAAGAGCCCCAGACTAATATCTAAAGATCTGGAACTTTCTCTTACTATGGCTGATGTGAGGATTCATGTGTCAGCTATCAGTAAAAATAAGGAATGGGAATGGTGTTCATGGTTGGATAACTAGGAAGAAACCACTGCTCTCTAAAAACATTACTGCCCACCTCAGGTTTTCCAAAGAGCTTCTGGCTAACTCACCAGACTTATGGAATAGTGTTCTCTGGACTGATAAGTCCGAAATGCAACTTTAGTCACAAGAAACACTGCCTTTCAAAGTAAGAACCAGAAGTAACATCCCGTTTATTATTTGTAGACGATCTGAAGCTCTACAGTTACAGTGACGAACAATTAGCAGAGCAACTCTGTGTGGTGAAAAGCTTTTCTGATGACATCAGGATGACTTTTGACTTTGAAAAATGTGCTAAGGCAACTTATTTTTTTAGAGGAAAATTGAGCGAAATGGAAAATATCTCCCTAGCTTAGGGCTGTGACATCAAGGACCTTGAAAAGGAAGGTGTTTATAAGTATTTCAGAGTAGAGGAAGGAATGGCACGCAAGCATAAATTACTAAGAGAAAAGATCTATAAAGAATATTACAGGAGACTAAAATTGTTATTGAAAAGTGCTTTAACATTATGGAATAAGATACAAAACCATCAATCAGCTAGCAATTTCTGTACTCTCATACAGCTTTGGGATTGTGGACTGGTCTCTTAAAGATCTTGAAAAACTAGATGTGCAAACAAGAAAACTCCTCTATGCCCATGAGGTAATTTACAAGAATCAGTAAATGTCAAGACTGTCCATCCCTAGAGCTGAAGGAGGGCTAGGCCTCAGAGATTGTAATTCTGTACTTGTAATCAAACTGTATCATCGAATCCAAATATACAAAAAATGCTGAAATATGAAATCTGTCTCCATCAAACTTCGACAAGTGTTCCGATGACTAGAAGGAATGAGTATGAATCCACAAGCACGTACAGGAAAGGAAGTAACAGAATTTGCAAAACAAGAGAAAAAGAAATACAAAAAAACCTCTTGAAAGAACTAGATCAGCAAATGAGGAAAAAAAAAAACATGTGGCAAATGCACAAATGCAGTGGGAAATTCAGAGTGTTACTTCAGGAACTTTGTCGAATGGTTAAGGAGGAGTAAACTGAAACTGAAGGATGAGAGATCGACAGTCACTGCCCAGAACAGCGGATTACAGACGAGATGATTTTACAGCGAGCACTGAAAAAACTGGCAAAACAGACATATGTAGATACTGTAGGAAAGAGCTGGAATCAGGGACTCACCTCATAGCTGGCTGTGAAGTTCTGATGGCAGAACATTTCTGTATAGAAAAACAAAGTTGGAAATTCTGTAAACACTACATCACTGTGCTTGAAAAGCACTGGGATCATGACCCTAAAAGAATTAAGAGTATGAAGAGGATACTCCCATTCCGACCAATAAAAAGCTGGATGTGAGGAAGCCAGATATAGTGATAAAGGAGAAGAACCCCTGAACGGCATTGATTACATAGGTGTTGGTTCCAAGTGACTACTCTGAATTGCATTGCGAGGGAGAAAATCTTCAAGTACCAAGAAATGCAGTCAAAGACCAAGAAAATGTGGCAAAAAGATACCAAGTTATTTCCCATCATGTCGGGTGCCATAGGCTTAATTAAGAGGAATTTCCAAGCCCACCTTGATAAATTACCCATACATAACATCTTATGAACTCCAGAGGGAGGCTCTCTTCGGCATGATGTAAGTACTACGCTGAGAACTAGCAGTAACTTTGAGAGACTGAGATCATCCTCCATGTACCCTGGCTTAGAAGTGAGGTTCCTGATTGTCATGGTATGCAGAACAATAACCCATTTAGAGAAACTGCCCCATAAAATCATCAGTGTAATGGTCAAGCATGGTGGAGGTAAACATCATGGCATGGTCTCTTTTACTGCATCAGGGCCTGGATTGGTGGAACAATGAATTCAAAAAAATTCCAGAGAAGAATGTCAGACGTTCCATCTGTGAGCTGAAGCTGAGCCAAAAGTGGGTCATGCTGCAAAATGACCCTAAACATCCAAGTAAATCTCCTACAGAATAGCTGACAAAGAGGAAATTTTGGAGTTTGGATTCCCCAAGTCAAGGTCCTGACCATTTGGGAGGTTGTTGCAAAATCTGAAACGATCTGTTCATGCAGGGAAGTCCTTAAATGTCACAGAATTCCCTAGGGAAAAATGGGCTAAAATTTCTCAAGGTGATGTGAGAAATTGATCAATAGTTGCAGGAACTGTTATGGTTGAAGTTATTGCTGTTGAGGGAGATGACACCAGTTACTGAATGATGGGTTCACATACTGTTGAGTTTTTCTATGACCCCCCCCCCCCCCACTCCTAAAAAATACATCTCATGTCTTAGGTGGTAAGGATGTGGTTGAAAACTACAGGCCGGTTAGTTTAACCTTGGTGGTGAGTAAATTGGAAACGCTGCTGAAAGAGAAAATATTGAGGTTTCTGGACTCCAACGGATTACCGGATTTTAGGCAGCATGGATTCACCAGAGGCAGGTCTTGTCAGACAAAACTGATTGATTACTTTGGGTGACCAGGGAATTGGACCAAGGGAGAGCCCTAGATGTGGTGTATTTAGATTTCAGTAGAGCCTTTGACACTGTTCCTCACAGGCGACTTATAAACAAACGGAACACCCTAGGGATGGACCCTAAAGTTACTGCTTGGGCTAAAGATTGGTTGGGTGGGAGGCGACAAAGAGTACAGGTAAATGGAGTTCACTCCGAGGAGAAGGATGTTACCAGTAGAGTGCTGCAGGGATTTGTTCTTGGTCCAATTCTTTTTAACATCTTTGTTAGTGATATTGCAAAAGGGCTGTCGGGTCAGGTTTGCCTCTTTGCAGATGATGCCAAAATCTGCAACAGAGTAGACACCCAGGAAGGTGTAGATAACATGAGGAGGGATCTAGCCAAGCATGAAGAATGGTGTAGAATTTGGCATCTGCAATTTAATGCTAAAAAGTGTAGGGTCATGCATTTTGGCTGCAACAATCCAAGGGAGCAGTATAGTATAGGGGGTGACGTACTTTTGTCCACTAAAGAAGAGCGGGACCTAGGCATGGTTGTGTCTGATGATCTAATAGTAGATAAACAGGTAGAAAAGGCGACTGCAAAAGCTAGAAGGATGCTTGGGTGCATACAGAGAGGAATGGCTAGCAGAAAAAAGGAGGTGATAGTGCCTCTGTATAAGTCTTTGGTATGACCTCATTTGAAGTATTATGTGCAATTCTGGAAACCGCACCTTCAAAAGGATATAAACAGGATGGAGTCGGTACAGAGGGTGGCTACTAAAATAGTTAGTGGTCTTCCTTATAAAGCATATGAGGACAGTCTTAAGGACCTTAATATGTATACTTTAGAGGAAAGGCGGGATAGAGGTGATATGATTAAGACCTTTAAATACCTCCGTGGCATAAATGCACAGGGTGAGAGCCTCTTTCGATTGAAAGCAAGCTCGGCTATGAAGGGACATAGGATGAGGGTGAAGGGGGATAGACTCAGGAGTAATATGCGGAAATATTTATTTATGGAAAGATTGGTAGATGCATGGAATACTCTCCCAGTGGAGGTGGTAGAGATAGGGACTGTATCTAAATTCAAAAAAGCATTGAACAAACACAGAGGCTCTCTAAAGGAAAACAGAGGACTCTTGTAGTGGTTGATATGGAAGGGCAGACTAGATAGGCCATGTGGTCTTTTTCTGCCGTCATGTTTCTATGTTTCTAATATTCAGCCCACAGTGGTCAGTGTTTAAGCACTGGATGCTGTGGGTTAAACTCTGCTAAAAAATACAGACCATCCATACCTCTATCCTTGCCAATCTATGTCGCTGAGCTTAGTGCCACCCATGCCTGCTTGAGTCTAACCCATTATGCTATGCCTGTATCTGCCTCCACTCTTGAAACACTGTTGCTACTGGCTTCAGATTTGCCAGACAGAGTCAATCCAGTCTTCTGTTTACTCCACTGTATGAAGGGACTTGTTGCATTTCTTAAGGAAAGCAAGACAATAAGTCCCTGCATGTACCCATGATAGGCTCAACCCATGCCAAATGAGCCAGCCGAAAATCCTTTTCTCTCAACCAAATCCAGTTATGTCCATGAGCTGATTCATGCCTACATCCATTGTAGCCCAGTATTTATCCGAGTCCTGGAAGCACACCTAACCAGTCAGGTTTTCAGGACATCCAACATGAATATACGTAAGTTACAGTCTTTACAGCTCTCTCTCATGCATTTTCATAGTGACTATCCTGAAACCTGTTAAGAGTGACTTGAAATGGGGTACCAGAGCCCTCTGGAAGCGTTAATATGGAGAATGGCTTAGAATTCACCAGCAGCCTGGAGAGATGTGTACCCAAAACCAAGGCCATGTTTAGCAGAATAGGACAGAATATTTTTGCTTCTTCTAATTCAGCTGAGATATATGTCTGAGCTTATTTTGACCTATATCTTGACTTGTAACACACGGATAACAGTTTTCCCTCAATAACGGAGGTGCTCTGGCCTAGCAAGGAGGAGGGGGATTTACAGGAACTGCTCAAGTTTGTAAGACTGTGGGCTCCCTCCCCTTAAGGCCTTAAGAGTATTTATTTATATGTTTTTATATACTGTACTATTTTAAATCTGCATGGTAGATAACAACTCATTACATTGAACAGGTTGACATGAAACAAGTAAATAGAACTAAACAGGTATAACAAAAACATGCCATGATGGCAAATGGTCCTTAAACAATAACTTAAACAAGGTGACAGAAACGTAAAAAACCTTAGGCCACTATTTACATAATAATTACAGGCAAATGAAATGTATGATTGGACTGAGGTGGGGAGGAAGGCCTGGATGGCTATATAAGGTGACCAAAGGCAAGATGAAAGATGTGTTTTACTGCCTTTCTAAAGGTGGTAAGGTCAGCTATGAGACGGATTGGTACAAGGAGGGCGTTCCAGAGCGAAGGTGCATAGAATCTGAAGGCTCTAAACTTGGCAGACTGGGAGCTGTATCAGGCTGAAGTTGGTATGGGAAGAGTGTTTGCCATGCTAGATCTCCCAACTCCGTTATCTGGGGTCCAACAAACGAGATCTTCCAGGGTAGATGCGGATAGGTGGTGCAAGATTTAAAAGTCATTATAAGGTCCTTGTATCTCAGGCGGCTAGCTATAGGGAGCCAATAAAGGGGCTTAAAGATGGGCATTATATGGTCAAATCTGGAGGCTCCAAAAAGTGTTCGAGCAGCGGTGTTCATGGCCATTTGTAGCAGATGGAGAGCACTATCAGGAAGGCCATGAAGGATTATGTTAGCAAAGTCAAAGTGGGGGATGATAAGGGCCTGGAAAACAGTACAGAAGTCATCAGGATAAAGTAATGGCCGCAGGCGTTGAAGGGTCCACATTTTGAGATATACCGCTCTAGTGATATGGCTTATGTGGGATTCTATGTTCAGGCACTGGTCAAGAGTTATCCCTAGATAACGTACCTCTTGGGATGTTTTAAGTACTGCATCTTAGAGTACTGTGTTTTTACATAACTTTCTGTGTAGGCGTGCTTATTTGTTTGTTTTGAATTTAACGAATTAAAGTCAAGAACCAAGGTCAGTTATTTGGTAGCCCGGTGAGAAGTAGGCATGGGGAGATGTCTTTCCTTCAGTTTGGTGCCATCCATGGATCTTTTTCTTTCTTCATTCAAAGCAAAGCAGAGAGGATTATGAGTATGAAATACAGACAGTCACAGGCTTTAGCATTTAAGAGAGGCAGTCCGTACGTGTGTAAACATAGTGATATTGCAGAACTCTGGAGCGCAATAGCATTCAATGACAAGTGTTAATGAAGCATTGTAATTTCCTTAGAAGGACTTTTAGAGAGGCATCGATGTTGGAAATACCAAATGGTAGTCAATGTTTAAGGGTGGCTGCCCAGTAGTCCCGAGTGTATTGTCCTACATGGTATGAAGCAATGGTACATGTGAAAATATAAGTTGTTTGCATCAGAAGAGAAAGTGTGCAATGACATCACATATAAAGGGATAATGTTTTCTGGTTGGAGAAGATTGGTAATTAATTGCTGTCTTCTCATATGCTGGTTTTCTTCTTTAGTAAGTTAGAGTCGTATTGCATGTTGATATTTGAAATGCCTGTTTTATCAGTAGTGTGTAAAGACTGCGCAGATTTGTTTTGTTTCATTCTTTGGGTATTAAAGTAATTTAAATTGGGGGTTTTTTCTATATTTGAGGATGTGCTTTGGTTTTTAGAGAGGTGCAGTTTGTGTTGAAAGCTTTCCTGATCTTAGTTTAATTATTAAAACAGAGATATGTTGTAGTGCTGTGATTTAGATATTTTGATTTAGTAAAAATAATCATTTCAATACTGTGAGTGCTAGCAGATTTCCAACTTGGGTATTCCTTCTGAAGTTATGGGAAGTGCTCCATTGCCTGATATTAGTATTTCAATTTGTTGTACTAATCGCTCTTCCTTTTGAGATTGTTGTAAAATGTTTAGAAGGAATAATTTTCATATGGTAAGGATTTTAGCTATATGCTAATTAGAACATACACAGAGAGAGTTGTCATGTGGAATGAGCAGAAATAAATTTATATCTTCTATCTGCAGTTCATTTAAAAGTAGAAGGAAGTTTTATACGTTTTAATAGTTTGTTTGACGTTTACGCCTTAGTCTGTAAGGATTAGTATGTTATGATAGTTGGTATGAGGATATAGCAAGTGATCAGAAGGTATTGTGTGAAGTGAGATATGATATTAATAGTGATTGAAGGATTTTTGATAGACAGTAAACTGATGAGGGTGGTCTAATATGTTATGTGATGGGTTGGTTTAATGAATATGGAAAGGGAGAAGAGATTCTATGATTGGATATTCAAGGTGCGGTTACAGAGGTATTATAATATCCTTTGTTTTATTCTCCATTCCTTTCCTTATGATACCTAGCATTCTATTTGCTTTCTTGGCCGCCACTGCACACTGGGTGGAGGGTTTCTACCTGTTATCCACGATGACGCTTAAATCTTTTTCCTGGGTGATGGTTCCTAATGTGGAACCTTATATCGTATAATCATAGTATGGGTTGTTTTTTTCGTAGGTGCATAATTTTGCACTTATCCACATTAAATTTCATCTGCCATTGGAACATCCAGTCTTCCAATTTATCACGGTCCTCTTGCAATTTCACAATCCTCTTGTGTTTTAACAACTTTGAATAATTTTGTCTCATCTGCAAATTAGATCACCTCATTCATTATTCCCATTTCCAAGTCATTTATGAATATGTTTAAAAGCAGCGGACCCAACACAGATCCCTGGGGTTGAAGCAGAAAGGGAGAGAAAGAGATTTGGAGTGGGGATGATTTAAAGGGAAGAGTGATTTCGGAGAATTGGAAAGGAGGCAACTCTTGAGGTAGCTGGAAATTGGTGAGGTGAGGGGAGCAAACAAAGTGAGGGAGATCAAGGGTGATAAGGGTTTGGAACAGGGAGACTGGAGAGTAAGAAAAAGCAGGAGGCAAAATCTAGTTATGAGCAGAGGCAGAGAAGCAAAAAAGAGATGAAAGGGAAATCTCAGAGACAGATGTAGGAAAGGAAGTGAAGAAGATTAGGAGAAAAAAAGAAAGAAAAAAAAAATGAAAAACCCGGTCTGAAAAGGAGTTAGAAAATTGGCAAGAAGCAAGAGAGACCTGGACCAGCATGATAAAAACAAAATGTTCAAACAAAGATAGACGAAAATCATTTCATTTTCAATTTAGCGATTGCAGTGTGTCACTTTTTGGCACGTGCCGTTCTAACATATTAGAATTTTGCTCAGTAAGGGAGGGAATGCATTTCTGTTGCAGTTTTCTGGTGGTATGCTCAGGACTCACCGAACCATCAGGCAAACAAGGCAGCTGCCTAAGACATGAACTCAGGGTGAGGGGCAGCAAAGAGCAGGGCATTCAAAGTTAAACAATACATTGACAGAAAAGGGGGTATAAAGTTTAAGGTCTGCCTAGGGTGCCAACACCTTGAGCCAATTCCAGGGCTGGCCCTGAGTGTGCTAAATGCAGATTTGACTGGTTTTCTAATTTGTGGTTCTTCGGTCTGTCCATGTCCCTGTGTGAGACCAGGCTGCGGGATTCTGCTAGCGCGAGTTTCTGTATTAGGATATTTCACTATCTGACGTGCTCTGTTTTCCCATTTAGAGGTGTTCTGGGCCCAGTGTAAAATTCTTATGCTTCCTTTTCATAGGTTAGGCTGTTGATGCACCAGTCCCGGGACTTGGTGCTATTTTACATTAGTTCTAACGAGTTTTCAGTAAATTGCTTTGGTTGGCACCTCAGCAGCGTATGTAAATATACATATGAGAAATATGATTTTTTTTCTCTCAGAAGGCAGTACTTTGAAGGTCTTTTTCTTTATTTATATCTTCCTTTTTCATGTAAAATATATCAAGTAGTATAAATGCAGAATTTGTATTCATATTAATGCACAGCATTCATTTTCAAAAGTTAATTGTGCGTGTTTGTATTGGGGAGGTGGGGGAGAAGCCTAAAGTCTGAAGGTTCGTCTACAGTGCTCCAATGGCTCTGGTATTAATGTCCCTTGATGCAAGTTTAGAATTACCTGATCTCTCTTCCCTGTACTGCAGAGTGCTGGACTTGGGAAACAGCAAGCTCAATCAGCCTTTTTATCTTCCCTTTCCCTAGATAACTAACCTGTCAGATTTTCCAGCTGTTAATGGGCCCTTCTCTCGTGTTCAAATTTCTCAGGCTGGAGTCTTTATGACCCAGCTGGCAACAGCAGCATTAATGTAACTTAGATTGTGATCAGAGAGGATTCGGCCAGCTGGCTCCCGGCGCCTAGAAAAACAGCAAGTGATCAACAGCGTTAAATGGACATGTCAAGGACTTCTAGGGGGTCATTTTAGAAGGAGGCATCTATTTCCAGAAGCTGCCAGTGTGCATAGATATCAGTATTTTAGTCACCGACGTGCATAAAGGATCACATGAGCGCATCAGTGACCTCTCGTACAATACCAACCAGTGTAAAACTCCACACGCAGTTTGCAAGATGCATATTCTGCCTATTTGTGTGCACATGGACAGTTTCTGCACAGCAGACAAGTGCACACATATTCAGTTCTATAAGTTGCATACAGTCTTGAAAAACGTAGCTATAAACATTTACAGCCGTTCTATGACAGATGTGTGAATATTCATATCTTAACTTAAGGTGCAATTTCTGCAACTTTTATACAGACAAATAGGAGCTTACTCGTTTTTTATAAAATAGACTTAAAATAAACACCTTAAAAAGTGTTTCTGCTAGTCATCCTTTTATAAAGAAATGCTATACTGGGTCAGAATAAAAGGTCCATCGAGCACAGTATCCTGTTTCCAACAGTGGCCGACCCAGGACACAAGAACCTTGTCGGATTCCCTCGTATTCAGTTTTTCGCATTTTCGTTCAACCAAGCACCCAAACATATAAAAAGATTATGGCACTATATCAGTGTTTCCATGTCTCTGGACATTGTCAAATCCATGCCCTAAGTTTTAAACACATGACTTTGAAGATGCATGGAAAATTATTGCTGGTGCTGCTGTTATAGCTCGTGCTTGTGGGAAATACATCAAGGCAAGAAGGTACTAATCTTGTTTTGATTTCTGCTTACCACCTAAGGATAGATGAATGCAAGGCCTAGTGCATGGTTGATTAATTTTATTCATTTAACAAGTTTTATATACCATTTTTCATGTAATCAAAGCGGTTTACAAGGAACAATAAAGAGCTGACTCAGAATCAGGGGTTACATAAAACTTAAAATTTAAGAGGGGTACAAGTAAGTGGGAGTGAAAGTGGGAGTCTTTGTGTATGTTTGGTTGATGGTGCTTTAATCTTAGGGGATCATGTCAGTTCCATAATGTTCGATGAAGAGGTGAGTCTTCAGGTTCTTTCTGAGATCTTGTAAGGTTTGAGCTGATCTAATGGGTCCCGGTAGGGTGTGAAGACTCTGTTGTTGGTATGCTGTGTACATTTGGTCTTAAGCAGGGGGATTGTTAGTAGATTCTGGTTTATACTTTGTGTGTTTTCCAAATTACTCATAACGCCTTGAGGTCCCATGTCACAATGGTAGTAGATAAAAGCTGTAGGGATCACCTGGTCCTCTGCTAGTGTGCACCAAGCCAAATTGAGATACTAATCAATTTCAGTCTCGTATCTACTGAAATTCTCTCTGGAAATAACTTAGCTAGATCTGGAGAATAGGATGTTCAATCTCAGTGGCTGGCTTTGGCCTGGAGAAAATATTTTTACAGGTTGTGATACTTTATACAATGGAAAGCAATATCGCTGCCAGGCAGGGCCAGCCCCAGAGTTGGTTCAATTTATTTATTTATTTATTTATTTATTTAACAGTTTTTATATACCGCACTATTCATCATCAGTGCGGTTTACATTAAACAACAACATACCTGTCAATATATAACTGATCTAGGTTTACAAATAACAGGGAAGGTAAACTGGGTGCAAACTGGGGGATAACTATATACAATTAAATATGTTACATCAAGGTTTGGTATTTGATGAAATTCGTTATTTTCCCATTTTAAACCTCTGTTCTGGGTTGTTGATGTGTGTAAGAGTTAGTTGAGTGATGCGGAAGACAATTCTCTGGTGTGTATGGTAGCTTAAAGTGCAAAGTGAATAAATAATGCTTGATGGACTTTCTGAATTGGGTGATATCCCTGATTGATCTGATGCTGGGGGGTAGTTTGTTCCAGCACTTGGGAGCATAGGACACAAAAGCTCTGTTAGTGGTTTGTTGTGTCCATTTTGTGGAGATACTAGGAGTAACTAGTGTATTTTCTGCTACTAGTCTTCTGGATCTATTATTTGGTGCGTGAGTGATTAGATTTGAGATTGATGCAGGGGATATTTTATTAATAGCCTTGAATGTGATGAGGAGAGCTTTGTATATTATTCTGCAGTTTATCGGGAGCCAGTGTAGGTCGACCAGTATTGGTGTTATATGCTCTCTTTTTGAAGCTCCGGATAAGATGCGGGCTGCCGCGTTCATCGCCAGTTGTAGTGGTCTTAGTGTATTCTTGGGGAGGCCGTGCAGGATGATATTCGCATAGTCGAAGTGCGGTGTGACTATTGCTTGGAAAACTGTACAGAAATCTTTGGTCTCCAGCATTGGTTTCAGGTGTCGCAGTGTTTTTAGTTTGTAGTATATTGACCTTACTGTGTTCTTTATGTGCTCCTTAAGATTGAGTTTCTGATCGAGTATCACACCGAGGTACTTTATGGAGGCCTTGATCGGGAGCTCTGCATCTCTCACTATGAGTGTGGTTGGTGGCGAAAATTGCTTGTTTCTTGTGGCTATTAGCACTTCGGTTTTCTTGAAATTTATTCTCATGTTCTGAATGAGAAGCCAGTCGGTTATTGCATTGAAGCAGTTGATTAGTGCGGAGTAGTCAGTCAGTTCAAGGTGTTGGTGCCCTAAGCAAACCTTAAGTCTTATGCCCCCACCCCCCTGGCTAGCTTTGAATGCCCTGGTCTTTGCTGATGCCCCCTCCCACCCAGAAGCTGCTACTCTAGTTAGCCACCTACTTTGCCCAATTGTTCAGCCAGCCCTGCTGCCATGTTATGTGGTATCCATGTTACTCTACTTACACTGGAAGAGCAGCCTAATGGTTAGAGCAGCTGGCTCAAATACCACTGCTACTCCTTGTGATCTTGGGCAAGTCACATAACCCTCTACTACCCTAGAAGCAATATTATCTTGGGAGTCCTCTAGGAATTTGGTGAGCTCTTTTGTCTCAGACCAGGATAGAATGCTTGTTTTTTGTAATTACTTTAAGTATATGTCAGTTCCGTTTTGTGGTGCTAAGGTTCAAATGTTTCCTGATATTTGTAAAGCGACACAAACTAGGAGACAGGCCTTTTTGGCCCTTAAACCTAGGGAGGTCGCTCTTTCTGCTACATTTTTTCTTAGATACCCTTGTAAATGTTTGGTTTCATTTCAGGGTTCAAAGTTTGTTTTTCTTGATCCTTCTCAGCTTGAGGTATTTTTGTCTGATAAGGAGCGACATGGCAATAAGTAACTGGAGTTGGGTGGGTTAGTCTAAGGCTTCCAGAATTTAGAGTTTGCTCTATTTTTTTTCCTTTTTTTTTTTTTCCTTTTTTTAATATCTCCCCATATTGTGGGCTAAGGTGATGTATTGCTGTCAGTTGTTTTCTTTTTGTTTAATATTTGCTTGTATGGAACATCTAAAGTTTCTTTTTGCTTGCTTTTGTAAGTTATGATGAAATTTTCAATAAAAAAAAAAAACCCTCTACTACCTCAAGAAGAAACTCAGGGGCTGATGTAAAAAGAGTGCACACAGCTCAGCCTGGCCTTTGAGCATAATTATGTGGGTAATCTATGCTAATGCAAGCTTTGCGCAGGAGCTAACTGCGCAAAGACTCGGGTAGACATCAGCAGCTCATTTAAATGCCAAGTCAGATCCGGAAAACATTATTCAAGACCATTTACCCAACCACAAGGTATCGCAAAAGGCTCAACCCTGTCAGCACAACTTTTTAACATCTACCTGCAACCATTCTGTACCATAATAAAAGAATATAATATCCAATACAAAATATATGCCAATGATATAATGATTTATGCTCCTTTCAATACAGACCAACCCGAATACACACAGATTACACGGTGCCTTGAGGCAATGGTAAATGGCTCAATATGCAAAATCTCATTGTAAACTTCAGGAAATCAGAGGCCCTACACATCACTAGGAATACCACATTCTCTCCATCCGAAACATTAAAAACTCAAAACCACGATGTGGCAGTCAAACTTGAGGTGAAATATCTTGGAGTTACCCTAGACCAAAATCAGCTTCCAATCACACATCAAGAACACAACCAAGACAGCTTACCACAATGAACAATACAGAAACGCAAACCCTTACTCAATGACAGTGACTTCCGAACAGTATGCCCAAGTCATGATAACACCTATAGTAGACTACTGTAATGTAATCTACCAAAGCCTCCTGAAGAAAATAACACACCCACTACACTGCAGCACAGATAATCACTGGATCAAGAAAACATAGCCACATAATGCCCATACTACACAATCTGCACTGACAGCCAGTTCTTACACGTTCCAAATTCAAAACTTGACTGATAGATTGTGTAGGGTTTTCAAAATTATCTCCAACCATCCTCCAACCAATGATCATCGAGAAGCCTAAGAACAGACTAAAATGAACCTCAAACAAAAACTTACTATCCATTCCTAAAGATAAGACGAAAGCAAAGCAGACAATGTGCAATAGAGCATTTTCCTAATACACTCCGTCCCTATGGAATTTTCTGCCTGAGAACATAAGATCCATCGAAGACATCTGGGACTTCAGGAAAGCAATAAATACATTCACCTTCATGGAGCATTATGGAACCAAAACCTGCACATACTGAATTCTCTACCCCTTGCACTCATTTTCCATGCCCCCCGCCTCATGTCCCCCCTCCCTAATGAGCCTAACGCCCTCTTTGCCCCCTTTCCTCCTTCCAGCTATGTATCCTTACAGCCCTAAATTGCTCAGACTGGAGACTCCCTCTAACCCCTATACCTATAATTACTAGTCATTTATGAATCTTGTTGGCTAACTGGCTTCCTCTTTATAAGCCTCCAACTTAGATTTCCCCTGTTCAATGTATATTTCCCGATTTATATTATAATGTAAATCTCTTTGAATATATGAGAAGGTGGTATAAAAACAGTTGATAAATAAATAAATAGTAATGAAGCTATTACTGCAGTTATTATAGGCAAAAGCAGAAGACTGGAAGGCTAAATACAGGGTTTCCTAATGCTGAGGCTTTAACACAAAGTCCGAGGAGGAGTAAAAGGTGAGCTTGTTCTTCTGTGGTCAGCGTTGAGGATTTCATGCCTGGGTCTTCTCCTTATTGTGAGCAGGCAGGACCCGCATCTTTTTTTTTCTGTTTTTGTTGAATAGGAAGGGTCCAAAACAGGGATGAGGAGCTAAAGGGGAGGTTGCTGGAAGAAAGGGTAAACTGCTGCACTGTTGACAAATGCAGCACAATAATATTAATATGTAGAATAGCATGCCGGCACATGTCCATAATGTGTATGCATGCAACTCCATGTGCCAATAAACATAGCAAAACATGCATCAGCACCTGCAGTTGCATCGACATGCATCCGTGCACATGCCAAAATGCAGTTCTGTACACAAATGTCTAAATACTGTTGGCATGGCAACCATTAGTTTCACAGAGCAGCATTGCAGCAGATGTGCAGCATAAAATACAGCTACATCTAGTGCAGACCCATATGTGCATGCTGCTAGCGTGTTCTCATGCTTGCGCACATATTTTGTGCACAACTTATTTCCATACTCTTTTGGTTACTGCATAGGGATAGGGGAGCAAAATTATTTCTTTACAGTTGCATTAGAAAACCGTGCACTCAGTTGTAGCACATATGAGGTTATTGCATTGACCCTCTAGATTGCAATCCCTCTGGGGGCAGGAAAATATGTACTTCACCTGAATATTTCTCGCCTTGAGTTATGTCCAGATGCATAAAAGATTAATAAACACCAAGAAAGAATATAAGACAAGACCTTTTTATTGGACTGACTTAATACATTTTTTGACAATCTTCTGGAAGCTAAAACCGCTTTCCTTAGATAAGTAAGAGACAGCAACGCTAGAATACATAAGTGAATTATGAAAGCATTCCAGTGATAGTCCAGAGGGGAGAAGGCCACACGATACATCCCAAATTGCTCTGACCCAAGGGACAAGGATGAGCACCTCAAAGTCCTGACTGAATCCGTCAAACAAAAAAGCTGCGAGCCCAAAATCATCTCCAGGAAGAAAAACACCCAGGGCAAACCTACTGCAGTGTAAAAGAAGAGAACCACAGAGACTCTCCCTTGAAGTGACATTCAATTCAGAGCTAGAAAGAAAGAAAAACCATAAAAGCCACTGCTCCAGGAGAATGAATTACTGAAAGATATTCCCTTGCTCCAGCAACACTGGCCCTCTAAGACTCCCCAAACTGCCAACAGAAGCTCAAAGAGGAGAGAAGGGCACAAATCCCTGCTGCAAGCTGTAAGCATATATCAGAGGACCCCACAGTCGCCCACATGGGATTCTGCTGACGCTCTTGCTGTAATGCAGTGCAGATTATTCAGTGCAAAGAAAGATGAGATGAGATGAGAGAGAGAGGGTCAGATGCTAAAGACAAGAATCAATTCACATAGACATCACAGACTGCACATACCCTGGCTTAGGAGAGAGGTTCATTACTATCATGGTATGTGCAAAACCAACTATACCTCAGCTCTATTCTGCTTCGGGAAACACCAAAGAATCAAAAACACAATTTCAAAAACGGAGGAGAAAAGACCTCAGTGAAAATCACTGTTCCGCTCTGCGGCAGTAATTCACCGCCCGTAGGGAGACATATTGGGTGACAACATCATGGGTCTAAAAAACTCCTCCCTGCCTCAATTACTGAAACTTTTATTCCTATATTAATACATATACTTCCACACTAGTTCAAAAATCACCCATTTCAGACGCACATTCCCCATTCTTTGCAGACTGATACCAAATATAGCTGTACCAATGCAACACAGCACCGGAAAAAAGGCTTAATGACCACACACCTAGAAAGGAGAAGTAGAATCTACCAAATAGTATACTAACGGAACACAATCACTTATTTTAAAGTTATCCTTTGGGGATTCCTTTTCCGTAAGTAGAAGTACGTCCTACAAAGTCCTTTGTTTCATGAATGCTCGCTTCATTAGGGACTGCTTTAAGGTAAGTGATTGTGTGCCGCTAGTATACTATTTGGTAGATACTATATCTGGCTTTGTTACTACATCTCCTTTCTAGGTGTGTGGTCGTTAAGCTTTTTTTCTGGTGCTGTGTTGTATTGGTACAGCTATATTTGATATCAGTCTGCAAAGAATGTGTAATCTGCGCCTGAAATGTGTGATTTTTGAACTAATGTGGAAATGTATGTATTAAAAAATGAATAAAATTTTCAGTAATTTAGCTAGAAATTGTGAAGACATTTTCAGTAATTGAGGTAGGGAGGAGTTTTTTAGACCTATGATGTTGTCACCCAATATGTCTCCCTACGGGCGGTGAATTACGACCGCAGAGTGGAACAGTGATTTTCACTGAGGTCTTTTCTCCTCCGTTTTGGAAATTGTGTTTTTGATTCTTTGGTGGCTCCCGAAGCAGAATAGAGTTGAGGTATAGTGAGTTGAGTTGGGGTTTCGGTATACGTAAGCTATAGTATCCCCAGCAGGGTGATTTTTTGTTATAATGTGCAAAGCTAACCTATTTGGAGAAACTGCCCCCTGTCAGAGCAAGGTGACATCTCCCTGGGGGAAGCACTGACCCGATGATCAGGATACGAAAAGGGAGCTTGAAAACAATTCAGGAACGAAAGACCATATACTTTGAAACAAGAAAGGCAACCCAGATCTTTGTTAAGTCTATCATATCATGAACAGTACAGTTCTACTGTCTCTTACCTTCTGATCAGCTATCTGCCTCCCCCTCCCCCTCCACTGCCTGTTCCCCTTCACGCTATCATTGGAATGCTCTTATGATTCATTTACATGTTCTAGCATTGTTAACTTACTCATTCTGTCCTGACCTGAAAGCTAGTCAAAACATATATTCAGTTAATCCAATAAAACATATCACCTTGAATTCTTTTATTCATTTAGTTTGTGTTAATCTTTATTTCTCTACATTCATCCATTGGACAAATGCTAAAGATGTTGCTGTGCTGAGCTTTAATGCTTCTTCCAATGCAAGCGAAGTAGGGTCTGGCATGCTCTGGAAGGCGCATAATAAGCCAGTCCTGTAGACATACTGTATCTTCTTACGGTAGGGATGCCCGATGACTCTGCAGTGCTGGCCCCCTGCCTTAGGAGCTATCCCTGCACTAGTACTGAAGTCTCCGCTGCAACTAGGTCAAATACATCCTCTTTTGCAAGGCATGATCCACTGAAGTCAGGCTGTGCTTGAAAGGACCTCCTTTAACTTCCTCTTCCCACTGCTGGACCTGTCTTATGGATCAGTTTGCAGGCCCTTGGATTTTGCATGCCACGCTTTGGACCTTTGTCTGTTCCTGTACCTTGCCTATTCCTGTTTTCCAGGTCTTAGGCTGTTATCACAGGGCTCAACGCAGAAACCATGTGCTACAGCCTAGTGCTAAAGCTCTAGCGTAGTGTTTCCTAATACAAGCTTAGTGCCGGGGTTTTGCTCAGTGATGCTGCGCGCTGTCAGCGCATGTGCTGGAATGCTATCCGGCGCAGAAATAAAAGATTCTGCGCAGAATAATTACTGTTTTGCACCGCATAGCCTTCCAGCACACTTCCCCTGCTGTTTTCTTTTTCAGCACAGTCTTCAGCAAAGCCAGAGAATAATTGCAGGTGCTGTACACTGAAGAACTAGGCATGAGATTCCTCAGCAGCACTGACCTTAGACCTATGAGCTAATCCTTCTCAGACCTTGCGTTAAAATCCCAGCGTGGAGCTCAGCCTTCTGGTCTTCTGTGCACTTCTCTGCACATGCATAGCTAATGGCTTCATTACCATCCATTTAAATTGATTTAAATGTGCTGTGCACCGCCGTTAGTGCTGGTGGTAGAACATGCTGACACTCGCTTTGGACACAGCGCCTCTCTACATTCTGCGCCCACACTAAGGCAGAAACTGTGCGTGAACACCGCGCTATCACCCTGCTAATGGCGGCACACTTTGCTGCATCAGCCTCATTGTATTCATGTTGGCTCCAAATTAACCCGACAGAGTTGATCCAGTCCTGAGTTTACTCTAGTTTCAAGCATAGTACCCTCCCTTATTCTCACCATAAAGCATTACATGCAAATCAAATGTATTGAAAATAAAAGGGAATCAGAACCTGCAAAGAATTCTTCTTAAACACTACAGCTGTATAAATGAACTTAAGGGACCCCTTCAGGACCCTTACCAATCCCACGTGCTTTGTGTGCAGGGCCATTCCATTTCTAGTCTTATAAGTGGATGCATGCCATTGTGCTGTAACATCCCCCTCTAGGAACAGCTTTTTTGGTTCTGCCTGTTCTCTTTTTCTCACTGTTCTGTTTCATTTTGGGGGGTGTGCACGCAGAAGCTCAGCTCCAGGCTCTCTTATTTTGTGTTCTGTGAGGAATCAGCCTTTGATTCTTAAAGTGTCTGATTGTGAAGATTGGAGAGCCTGTAAGAGGTTTTACCCACCCTTCTGCCTGAGTGTGGAGACAGCCTGAGGAAGCTGATTTGTTACCGGAGCCTAACACAGGAGTTTGCAGTAAGAAAAGTTGCCTGTTGGAAGAGATACAGGGAGGTGACTGCTTATAAGGTTTACAAAGAGGATTAGAGGAATTAGGATCCCAGTGAGAAGGGAGAAAGGACACTGTAATCTACTCAGTGTTTAGGAGCCCTAACCCAGGATCCTTCAGCCAGCAGCAGAACTGATAAATATTTAACTGGGATCACAGATAGCAATAATTCAAAGGAGCATGAACTGTGTTACCAAAGAATGTGCATTTTGTGATATTAAACATTATAGGCTGTTAATTGTTTGAACTGGGCATTTTGGTTGCAGTAAGAATTGGAGCACCCACTTCAGAGTTAAAAGCCTCTTTAATTTATGAGCCAAGGGCCTTAAAGGGATTTCCCTTCCCCCGTTGGGATAAAAGTGTGTACTAGCTGAATGAAGGAGAGGGAGAGGGCCTAAGATAAAATTATTCTATGGCCTGGTCCCTATAGGACAAGCCTGCCGTCCCATGGCAAGGGGAGTTACAAAACTATTATTACCATAGTTAATCAGGACCATCTGATTCCAGGGCATAAGGAACAAGGAAGTCAATTTTGACTTTCCAGGTCTATTTCAAATCATTCTAGTGGCGGTGGAGAAGATCCAGGGACAGACCAACTCAACTGTTTCCTGCAAGCATGTGCCAGGATATGGCCCTTCCCACCACCGACTCTTGCCAGACATTGTTCAAGCAAGCTTTCACAGTGCACTGCTAAAGTACTCATCGCCTCTGTGTTTGTCCTGTTTTATTGCATTACAACCTGGAATTAAAATGGCGTTTTGGGAGTTAGCACCATGTGATATACACAACATGCCTATGACTTTGAAGGTACAAAATATTCTTAGTGACACATACAATAATTAAGACCAAAAAAAAGCCGATACGTTGTAGAGTCACCTTTTGCTGCAACTGGGATTTTGAGCCTCTGGGATTTTCACCCATTCCTTAAGGCAATACTGATCCAACTCCTTCAAGTTAGACGGGTTGCATTGGTGTACAGCAATTTTCAAGTCATGCCACAGTTTCTCAATTGGATTGAGGTCTTGGCTTTGACTAGGCCATTCCAAGACATTTAAAGGTTTCCCTTTAAACCAGCTTTAGCAGTATGTTTAGGGTCATTGTCCTGCTGGAAGGCGAATCTTCATCCCAGTCTCAAATCTCTGGCAGACTGAAACAGGATTTCCGCGATAATTGCCCTGTCTTTAGTGCCAACCATCGTTCCTTTAATTCCTGTCCCTGCCAATTAAAAAAACATCCCTACAGCATGCTGCTGCCACCATATTTCACTGTGGGAACAGTGTTCTCGGGGTGATGGGAAGTGTTGGGTTTGCGCCACACATGGCATTTCCCATGATGACCAAAAAATTCAATTTTCGTCTCATCTGATCAGAGAAACCTCTTCCATGTGTTTGGGGGCCCACCACATGCTGTTGTGCAAACTCCAAATGTGTTTTCTTATTTCTTTCTTTAAGCAATGGCTTTTTTCTGGCCTCCTTTCCATAAAGCCCCACTCTGGCGTGTATGGCTTAAAGTGGTCCTTTGGACAGATACTCCCAACTCTGCTGTGTATCTTTGCAGCTCCTTCACTGTTATTCTTGGTGTCTTTGTGGCATCTCTGATTAATGCCCTCTTTGCCGGTCTGTGAGTTTTGATGGGCGGCCTTCTCTTGTCAGGTTCGTAGTGCTGCCATATTCTTTCTATTTTGTTATAATGGATTTAATGGTGCTCTCTGGGATATTCAGAATTTGGGATATTTTTCTATAATGCAACCCTGATCTATACTTCTCTACAGCTTTGTCTCTGACCTGTTTGGAGTGCTCCTTGGTCTTCATGTTGCTTGCTTAGTGGTGTTGCAGAGTCAGGGGCCTTTCAGAACAGGTATATTTATGCAGGCATCATGTGACAGATCATGTCACATGATGCCTGTGACAGAAGGATGCTGGGTTGCATACAAAGAGGAATTACCAGCAGAAAGGAAGAGGTACTAATGCCACTGTACAAGTCGCTGGTGAGGCCTCACTTGGAATACTGTGTTCAGTTTTGGAGACCGTATCTTGCAAAGGATATAAAAAGACTGGAAATTGTTCAGAGGAAGGCGACCAAAATGATTTGGAGCCTGCGTCATAAGACTTATGAGAAGAGATTTGAAGACCTAAATATGTACACTCTGGAGGAGAGGAGGGGCAGGAGAGATATGATTCAAACCTTTAAATACTTAAAGAGTATTAATGACCAAACAAACCTCTTCCAAAGATGGGGAAGCTGTAAAACTAGAGGACATAACATGAAGCTGCAAGGGGGTAAATTGAAAGGCAATGTCAGGAAATACTTTTTCACGGAAAGGGTGGTGGATGCTTGGAATGCCCTCCCAATGGAAGTGGTGGGGGCAAATACAGTGACAGAATTAAAAATGACATGGGAGAGACACAGTGGATCCGTTTATAGCAACAGGATAAAATCAAAACATACATAACTATCTCTTATATCTCAGTACATAGGGATGACCTACACGGAGCGGTGGGTTCACCCCTAAACAAAGGCATGGGGAGGGGTGACCGGCACGGAGCGGCAAGTGCACCCACTCTTGCTGCCTTTCTGGGCAGACTAGATGGACCATACTGGTCTTTACCTGCCGTCATTATACTATGTGACACTGATTGCACACAGGTGGACCTTAATCAACTAATTATGTGACTTCTGAGATTAATTGGTTGGCCCAGATCGTATCTAGAGGTTTCATAGCAAAAGAGATGAATACATATACACTCACAACTTTTCAGTTTTTACTTGTTTTTTTATATATACAAGGTATTTGTTCTCATTTCACTTCACCAATTTGGACTATATTGTTAGGTCCATTACCTAACATCCAAATGAACCTCCGTTTTCATTCCAGGTTGTACATAATGTGACAAAACAGACTAAAAACCAAGGGGATGAATACTTTTGCAAGTACATTGTAAGCGTGATTAGAAATAAACCCAAATCACAGAACCCCAAATGACCGTGTTGTTTCATCGGACCTAAACTGTAACAATGAGATTGCAATGTATTGATCTTTGTACATTATGTAAATGTGTAATCTAAACAAAGTGAGAAGCAGCCTTCTGGTTAGAGCAGTAGGCAGAGTATTGCAGAAGCCAGTGTTAAAATTCTATTGCTCCCAATGACCCTCTTCGGGACCTTGAGCTAGTCCCTTTACGCTCCATTGCCTCTGGTGCAAAACTTACATTATAAACCCCTTTGTGCAAAGGAAACACCTGCACCTCCTTATGTAACTCACCTTCCGCTTGGATTTGGAAAAGGTGAGTAATGAAATCCAGATGCAACATACAAACATGTTAAAGACCATGCAGCCTTTCCAACACAGACAATTCCTGCAGGAATGTTGTAGCCAACAATGGATAAAGCACGATGCCCTCTGTGTCGCCCTTCGACCCTGGAGGAAGCGATGAAGCTTGGAATAGCTGGTCTTCCGCTTTGCAATTTTTTTTTCAATCAAAGGGGATTGCTTTCTTTGAAGATGCCTTTTGCAACAGCCACTGGTTTGAGCCACTTCAAATGCCTCATATGAATCCCTCCCTCCTGCCCCACACTATTCATACAAATGCCTTTCTTTATGCCAGCTGGCCTCTGCACTGCTAAAGGTCACGTTGAAGGTCATGAAACACTGCATGCATAAAAGGTGTTTTTGTCTCCCCATCTTTCCCTCAACTCCCCTCCAGCAATGGTGTTAGATGTGCAGAAATGGGGAAGAGGCCCCAGAACCTGCCTTCAAGCTGCGTTTCCCTTCACCTTCAGGCAGGCTTGAGGTCCCCTGTGACCTCCTGTCAGTGCTCAGTGGTAACAGCATATGAACTTCAGTTTGTGTCCAGTCTGTGTGTGACATTGTGAGGCAGGCTGCCTTCATGGCCTGATCCTGCCTTTTGGCAGTGAACTGGAACAGCTGTAGCCTCTTCCCCATTGGTGAAAGGGGACCATAAGGAGGGCTAGGGAAAAAATTAGGAAAAGCTACTGGGATGATGTAGACAGTACACCACCCACAAGGGAATAGGAAACAGAGGCCACTCATCTCTGTAGAGAGTCCAGAGAGGCAGCCCCAGAGGGATATACCCGGAAGGTTGGCATGCAAGGCCAGATTTTAGATCCTGGTGCCCATAGGCAGGACCTGTGGGGATGGGAGGTTTCTCTCCCAGAGATCATGGCACATGGTCCGTAAGCAAGCACAATCAGGCTCCTATTTGGCCCAGATATATGATGCCTTCAAAATATGGTATTCTAGGCAGCTGCCTATGTCTTAGGGTTACCAGATGTCCCCATTTTCAGGGATTGTCCCGATTTCAGGGCTGTTTCAGACTCCTACTCCTTTGGCAACCTCCTATCCTCGATTCCAATAGTGGGGACTGAGGTGTCGGGACAGGTCTGCGGCGACACTGCTCCCTCCTCCATTCACCCCTACTGCTGCCACCGTCACTTTTCCCGAGGTCTGTGGTGACAGCGGCTGCCTGAAGCTGAACCCTAAGTGCGGGGTCTCTCTGACACACTGAAGACCCTAAAAAGCAAAAGCCAAAAACTGGGACCAGACAAAAAGGTAGAAAATGTTATTTTCCATTTTCAATTTAGTGCTGGGAATAAGTCAGGCTTTGGAGTTTCCATGCTCAGTTTTTGTATTGTGTGCAGTACAGTGGTGTCTATATGTCTTTATATTTTTATGGAGCCCAATTTTCGAAGGCCTTTACACAGGTCTTCGTAGCCGGAGTTGGCCCAAAAGAAGGAGCCCATGTGGGCCAAAGTAAGGTGGTGTCTCCTCTCCTGGAGGAGAGCTACTGCCTGCAAGTGAGGTGCCTGGAGACAGGATAGGGAACAAAGAGAAACTGCTGGGGAGTCGGACAGCATGTGGGGTAGAGAAAAGAGAAAAATTACTGGGGACGAGGGGGACTGAGAAAGAAACGGATTTTTAAATGAAAAACAAACTTGCTAATTTTAAAATGACTTTAAGCTACAAATTTAACTGACAGCTGGCCTGATATAGGAGTTACTCATAGGTACGACGGCTTCTCACCTATTTCTTCTCAAGCAGTTGTCCTGCACCACTGGTAATTTGAATATGGTCCTCTGGGGTGTTCAGGGAAAGGAGGGGAGTTCAAGGTAACTACAACTATAATTACAGATCTTAAAACAGTGCTACAATGTTTATGCGGCACTATACAGTCCCTTCTCCATGAAGCTCACAATCTAGTCAAGACGATCATAAAATGAACAAGAGGCTTCAGGAATTTTATGACACACCAAGCATACATTATCAGTGGGGGAAGAAGAGAGAGTGAAAGGGTAGAGGTCCACCCCAGTTCCACGCCTACCAGCCCACCTCCACCTCTGCAATGGGTGCATTGGCTACAGGGGAAACTAAAGCAAATTTTGTACTATTCATAGCCTCTCCCCCACGCTCCCCCAGCCCCACTTTTGGCAGAAAGTTTATTGTTTCCTGATGTCGGCAGCAGCAGTAGGTATACTGATGCCTGGAAGCGCAGTCACTTAGAGGGCAAAAGTATAAAAGGCTTTCTAATTAGTAAACTCAGCAGGTATGATCTGGAAGTCAGAAAGCAATCCCATAGATGGGACCCAACAGTCTCATTTTCACACCGACTTTTGTCCTAGAAGCATATTGCGTCTATCCAACTGGAGGTCAGCAGTTCGCTTTTGCATTATTAATATATAAAATCCAGATGTGGCACTGTCAGAGCAAAGTCCCCTGCTATAAGGGAACTTTGTGATTATTCTCAGAAAAATTCCTGCTTTAATGAAATCTTCCTTTTTTTTTTTTAAGAGAGAGCCACTGGATAGCACAGATTATTGTAACAGGTAAGGTCCGTCTTAATTAGATCACATGAAATGAAGTTTAGACCATGGGTTCTATTCTTCTCTGCAGTCAGAGCATGAATGCTATCAGTCCTAAAAAGAATTTGCATTTATATTGCGTCTTTTTACATTGCGTCTTTCACCTAACTAGGATTCCTAAGAGCTTTCTAAAAGCAGCCACTTCTGAAGTGGAAGGTTTGGCTGCTAGCTTTCAGGTGCCCAAATTTACAATACTGACTTTAGGAAGATATGCAAGACGTGGCTGGAGGGCGAAAATCTATAGCCAGCAGACGCCACGCTCCATCCTTCTCACCTCCTGCCCGCCAAGCATCCCAAAAAAGCTGTGAAGATTTGACGCATTGACATTAGACATACTAAGCACAGGAGACGGAGCTACCAATGGGAGAGGAAAATCAATTAGTACAAACATGAATGTAGTCAACTTAAACTAGTACTGAAAAGGTGTAGTCAAAACCCCAACAATAAATATAAATTAATATATCTTACCCAGAGAATTTGACGCTGAAAAGTATCACAGGTTCCAACCAGCTGTACTGAAATACAATGATCAACTCTTCTAGGTCTCTAGTTGGAGATTTTTTCTTCTTTGAATATTTATTTCATTTTCATCATATCTGCCTTCTCCTCACTCCTTTTCCTGGATCTCCTCTGCACTTCAGCTTTTCTTGTGTGTTTCTCCCTCTTTCTCCTTCTCTAGACCCCTTCTCTATTTTGTTGTTCTCGACCTTTCCTTTCTTTCCTCCATCACTCATCCCACCATTTTCATCACTGCATCTCTGATCTTAATTGTCCACCGCGTCTACTCCTGTTCTGCCTCTTGCTTTCCAGCCTCTCTGTTTTACTCTTACTGTCCCTTGTAAATTACTCTTACTGTCTCTTATCGCTCCCTATTTCCAGCTCAACACCACCCAAGTCCTGTATTTTTCTCTGACAAACACCATCCAAGTTTTTCCCAACCCTCCATCCCTTCATCTGTCTCCCTCTGCCCCCTCTCCACTCATCAGCCCATCCCCAGTCTTCCTCAGCCACTCTTAGGTAGTCATCATTCTTGGTCTGCACTTACATCTTTCCCTTTCAGCACTCTCCCAGCCCTCTATTTGTCATTCCCACCCTCCATCTTCTTTTGACTCGTGGTCGGCTCTCCATTTCTCCTTCTCAACTCCTAGAGCAGTGTCTTTCAACTATCTCCTGGAGAAACACCTACCCGGTCAGCCTTTCAGGATTACCACAATGACTAGGTATGAACTAAATCTATATTCAAAATCTGTGTCATGCATATTCACTGTGCTAATCCTGAAAACCTGACTGGCTAGGAGTGCCTCCAGGAGAGGGGTGAGACACGCTGCACTAGAGGAGGCGATGGTGTTGTGGAACGTAAGGGTGATGGGGGGAGAGGGGCATTATAAAAACGAGTGTGCTCACCGCCTCTCAATACCCGGCTCCTTCTGTGCCAGGTTGCAATGTGCACTTCCAGTGCAGACTAGAGAGGGAGGCTGGGGGACAGGAGGGAGAGCTGTGCAGGACAGGAAAGCTAGACTCTTTCAAGATCCCTGCAGCCTGCCTCATGTTTGGTAGCAGCAAACCTGTTTGTCTCTACCTCTGATGCAAGAGAAAGAACAGGTGGCCTTGAAAGGTAGGGGGGCAGTCACCTAGAAAATTCAGGAACTTGGCCTTTCTGAATTGTAGAGCTCGATGCGCACGACAGCTTCTAGAAGGGAGAAGGATTATCATTGGTGGGTAACGTGAGATGCAGTTAATGGCAAACAGAGATATCTTCCGTCTCCTAGGCCAGTACTCAAAGGCCTTAAATTACAACTTCAACCACAGAGCAATTAGAAAGTCATCTGCATGGGCATCACTCACTGGTGCGCATTAAATGATGGCAGCTCGCTTCGGGTCCTCATACAGATTGTTGCTCCCGGGGCACAGGGGGCCAGGCAGAGACATGTGAAGTATAATTCATTGCCTACTTGCATGTGATAACAGAAATGGGAAATTTATGTCAATATCGCAGCTCGTAAGGCAATGAATCCCTCTCCTAAAGCACTTGGGTTGACAGAACTTGCTCTTCTCTTCAATGCCATAAATATTTACTCAGTTATAATAATGATTATGTGCATCTATGTAGTGATTTTCATCTAAGCATGCCATAGAATTTAGCCTTTTGGAAACATTCATAAACCAAATTGGGGAGTAGGGGAGGCAGAGAAAGCCCTATCCTATAGTTTGTTAATTTATAAAAGAAAAGTTGTTGTATCTTCTGAATTTTGTTTGTAGAAACTTGTAATAAAAAAAGATCTCAAATTTTAGTTAACATCCATGGTCTTAATGGCAGAGAAGGGGTCATGAAGTTGACAATTGATTCTTGAGACCAAAACTTACGGACAGCCAGAAAAATTGTTTTTGCCTTGATGCCAAGATTTCGTAAGCGTGAATTCCTTCTTTTTTTTGAAATGCTGCTTATTCATCTCTCCCGTCAACAACATTCACAAGCCTAAGAGCACAATAAATTTGTATAAGGCATGTCTAATATAAAACTTAACCTAACCCCCACTGCTCTCCCTCTGAGTGTCCCCTTCCCCATCAAGACAGTCTAGTGAGTTCTCAAAAAGACACCAAGAGTACAGCACGTTTAAGTGCAGCAATCCTTACCTATGGGAAAAAGGGGAAGCTGCCTGGGCTCCTGCACAATGGTGGCCCAGCTGTCCTGATAGCCTTAAGTGAAAGCAACCTCATCACAGGCAGACAGCTTGCACCTAGGCTGTGATCACAGCCATGCCCTTCTCTTCTACCCATGGGAGAGGGGATCCCCATGGTCAGACAGCGTGCATGTGGGCCGTAATCATGGCCTGATGGCCATGCCCTTCCCTTGTTGTCATTCTCTGAAGTTTGCACAGGGTCCCATAAGGGCTTGAAGCGGTCCTGATTGAAGCAGGCTGCTAGAAAGAGTTTGGGGAGAATGAATGTAGGAGGGGTTAATGGCTTAATATGACCATGTGTCTCCTTTGCTAACGATTCTGCAGTAGCTTGACTGAAGCAGTGTTTTTCATAGTTCTTCTTGGAGAGTACACGTTTACTAAACCACGCGTCCCATTTAGCACAGGGTTTAGCATGCGGTAAGCACGCCACTTTAAAAGTTAGTGCAAGGTCCTGTGCTAAAAAATCCTATGTTAATAGGTTGGATGGAGACAGGGCGGGTTGGGACAGAAAATGGGCGTTGACAGCGCAACACATTTAACATGGGCATTAAGGGCACGCGCTAACTGCGATTGTTGCTATTAGTGCAGGTGCACTTAATGCCACTCTGCCCACATTCTGAGTTCCATTGTGCTACGCATTAGGGAAGCACAAATGCATACCCCTCCCTGAAGTTGGTACAGGTCTCTGCATTGGTTTCACGGTGCGACTGCGCACTACCAGCGCACGTTTTGGTAAACATGCCCTTGGTATCTGTTCTCAACCACAAATGTTATAAAGGAGGTGGGTGTCCTGCAGCCCACCCACCTTCCTTAAAAGACTGCAGCAGTAAGCTTGTGGGTCAGGAAATATTTCCAAATGTCAGGTATCTTTCCTGAAGCGACTTGGACTCTGTGCGGACAGCTGAGCACGCCTTAAACAATCACACCCTTTTGAAACTCATACAAACATGACCAAGTTTCATAAAAGAAAATCAAGCTCATTTTATGCTGAAAACATCAAATTGTTTCCAAGCACGTCTCGCAGGCTTCCCTGGCACGGCACTCAGCCATATGGAAGGTTGTCAGTTTCTCTGGTTTTGATGGTTCGTATTTTAGGATGTTTTTAAGAAACATTTTTTGCAGCAGTCACAGAGCTTTTTCTTTAACCTGCCTCTACGTGGCTGACATTTTTTACACCTTTTAGCTTTAGGACACTTAACTAGGCATCCTAGGCTTTTAGCTGAAGGAGCTCAGCCCAGAGGCAGAAACATAATTTGCAATGTAGATGGTCTGCACTAAGTGTACTTATTATGCAAGTCAGAAGAACCAGAGGTGGAAGGGAGGAAGGAGGGAGGGCAGTTTACCTCCATGCCAATGTGCCGCCGTTAAATTGAAAAAAACAAAAAAGCAACAGCCCAGAAAATTACACCTGATAGCTTTAGCTGGAACAAGTAACAGCAATCTACAAAAAAAAACAAAGTTAGGGAAGCTCCTGAGACTGTGCGGATAATTATTTGTATAGCTAAAGCCTCCCCTGGGTCTCTCAGGGTATAATTTGTTTCAGTACTGGAAACCTGAAGGAATTAGGGCCACCCCTCCAAGGTTAGGAAGAAGGGGGTGTGAGACAGAAGACCGAGATATCTTTAAGTTTTGGTAACGTATCTCCTAATGTTTTCAAGTCTCCTGGCATAGCTAGTGGTCTTTAGATACTGGCTGGAATTGGATCCTTAGGAAAGAAGAGCCTGGGGACATTGCAATAGTTAAGCCTTTAAGCTGACATTTTTCACGTTCATTGTAATTTCTGCTACGCCACTGCGATCCTTCAGGTATTAACAAGGCTTAATTTGTGACAGAATGGGATGGAATAGCTTAAGAACTTTTTGAGGAGGTGGAAGCTAACCTTCTCTCTTCCTATTTTTATTTATTTATTTAACAATTTTTTTTATACCGCTCTGTCCTTTTATCAGAGCAGTTTACATTGAAACTCAACATAGTACATAGAACAAACAACAATATACAAGAATACTCGAAGAAGGGAAGGGAGAAGGGAGGTGGCAGGATTAACTATGCACTATGCCTGCTCTCTGCTGCCCTGACCATATTAACACTTAACACAGTTGTGGGGGCAAACAAAAGTGATCCTGGGGTTGGAGTAATCTGGCCTCAGCCATCTTCTCTCTTCCTCCCACCTGCACTGTGCTACCGTGACTGTATTAGCACTTAACACTGTTGTGGGAGCAAACGAAAATGCTCCTGTGGCTGTGTTTAAGTGCTAAATATAGCCACAGTGACACAGAGCAGGTAGAGGAAGAGAGAACGTAGTTGTGGCCATATTAATACAGCTGCGGGAACACTTTTGTTTGCTCCCATGGCTGTGCTGTAGTGAAGCAGCCTGGCCATAGCATTTTTAGTAAAGCAGGAAGTGCTGATTTTGCTTTACTGTAAATGCCACAGCCAGGCTGCTTCAGTAAAGCACTGCCGCAAGAGCAAATGAAAATGCACCCACAATTGTGTTAACTTAGAACAGGCTGGGAGAGGTAGGGAGGAAATAGCTGGTTGCAAGTGATGTGATGGACAGGCTGGGACTGGAAGAGGGGCAATGCTCGGAGGGGGGCTGTGGCAGAAAATGAGCCGATACTAGGTATGGAGGAGTACTGGAAATGGGCTGATACTGGTGCTGGAGAGGGGGACTGAGAATGGAAATGGGTTGATACTGGGGTTGGGAGATGACTGAAAATGGAAATTGGATGATACTGGGCTGGGGGTGCAAATGGGTTGATACCGGGGCTGTGCAAGGAAATAGGCTTATGCTGGAAAGAGACTGGCACTGGAAAGGGGCTAATTTTAGGGCTGGAGGGCCTGGTACTGAAAGGGGACAAGTGTTGATAAATGCTGGGGGTCAGGTTGTGAAAAAGAAGGAGATGCTGGGGAGTGAGAGGGAGAGGAAGATAGGTATTGTGGAGGCTGGGGAAGAAGTAAAGTAATAACCAGGGAAGATTGAGAGGGTTGGCTCTAAGATCAGATGCTGGAGTAAGGGGGTGGAAAGGAAAGGTTAATAAGTATTGGAGAAGGAGGTAGATGGGTAGACACTGGGGACATGGGGATGTGGAAGAGCAGGGACTTGGACTTAGGTAGAGAATCTAAGGCTGGGTGAGAAAACAGAAGAAAGAGTAACATAGGCTGGGTATTAGGCGTGTAAGTGGGAACTCAGGACTTGGACTGGATTGTGACTGAGGACTCAGGGACTGGGTAGGGTGAAAAAGTGGGTACTTACGATGCCTGGGGGGATAGTGGAGACTAGGAAAGTGACCAGAGATTAGGAAACAGTGGGCACAAGATAATTAGGTAAGGGGTATGAGTAGGGCTGTGAAACAAAGTGCAAAATATGGGGAAGGTCGAAGGTTTGAAGAGCTTTGGAGGATTTGGGGAAGGACTGGGGATGGTTGAAAAGGACAGAGGGCTATAGAGTGGGTGGGAGCCATAGGAAGTGACAGGTCTTCCTTGAAGATGGTGAGAGAGAGTAGAAATGGGGGAGGTAAAAGTGGAAATGGGAACCTGGATAGGGGTTAAGACATACGAAAGGGCCTGAAGAGAGAGGATGTGCTAGGGAATGAGCTGGGGCTGATTAAGGGATGAGAGACAGAAGGTGGTAGATGAGGCTGGGGAAGGGGTGTATTCCAGCACTATAAGAGAAGCAAAGAGGGAATTGAGACAATTGGAAAGGAGGTGGAGAACAAACAAGACACAACAGACCCTACAGCAATAAAAAAATAAAGCAGATGGAATACAATGACCTAATCTCCAATTGCAAACAATACCACGCCAATACCATCATGAAGGCAGTGAATAAACCCAGAGAGCTCTTCAACATCATGCAGAGACTCAGCATGACCACTCAGTATAGACCCACAGTTATTTGCAAACTCCATAGTCAGCAAGCTCAGGACTCTAGACACAACCCCCCCCCCTACCAACGGGAACACACCAACCCCAGAAACCCAAAGAACCTGGGAAGAATTCACCACCCCCTCAGTACTACAGATCAAACAAATAATCAATTCTCTGTACACAACGTCAGCCACAGACCCATGCCCAGTGGTGTGGATCAAAGACACCAAGGACCAGATAAGTTAGCACATCCAAAAAATAGTTGAAATCTCCCTCCAACAAGGATATATGCCAACACACCTCAAGCAGTCCATCATTCACCCGGTCCTGAAGAACACAGCTTTAAACCACATGGATCCCAGTGCCTAACGCCCAATCTCCAGTCTCCCTATACTGGCAAAGATAATCGAAAAATCAGTACAAAAGCATCTACAAGAACACACTGACCTGAACGCTCCTATGGACGTACACCAACATGGGTTCAAACACTGCTAACGTCCTTAATGGACAACCTCATAAGGGGGGTAGACAACATTAAAAAAGGATTCCTCCTAGTCTTTATGGACCTGTCTGCTGCCTTCGACTTGGTCTCCCACAACATAATGATACAACGGCTGTATGAAATTGGACTACGCAACACCACAATAAAATGGTTCAAATCCTACCTCACTAACCGAACACAACAGGTGAAATGTGGTGAAAAGATATCAGCACACTTAGACATGCTACAGGGCGTATCCCAAGGATTCGCACTGTCATCCATCCTCTTCAACCTGTATATTCAACCCATCTGCAACATTCTCAAAAATCACAGGATGCTCTACCACATTTATGCGGACGACATCATGATATACACACCAATAAACATACAGACACCAGACCTCACCCCCATAACCAAATGCTTAGACGAAATAACCATGTGGTTCACTAACAACTTATCGGTAAACTATAGCAAAACGGAAGCCGTGTTCGTAACAAGAGGATCCAACTTCAACACACCTCCTACAATCAGCATCCGGGACAAATCCATCAATGTGAAGGATGAGGTAAAATACCTCAGAATCACACTAGACAGCAAACTAAACCTCCACTCGCACATCAAAAATAACGCAGCAAAGGCATACTACAAATTGAAAACCATAAGACTCAAACCGTTCCTAAGCCAAGACCACTTCAGAACAGTTTGCCAGGCACTCATCACGCCCATCCTAGACTATGGCAACCATCTATATATCGGTCTCCCTAAACAAACCACACACAACTTTCAACTGGTGCAGAACACAGCAGCCAGAATCATCTCAGGCATCTTCGCTCCTTACTTAATCCAGAAGGCTACAGGACAATATACCAGGCGTTAATTCTACCACATTTCGACTTTGCTAACGCTATCCTACAAGGCCTTCCTCAATCCACTATTAACCCTCTACAACTTGCTATGAGCACCGCAGCTAGGGTCCTTCAGGGAGTCGCCAGATTTGAGCATGTGACTCCTATATTAAAACAACTCCACTGGCTCCCCATACATGGTAGGCTCACTTACAAGACCATACTGCTGACCTTTAAGGCCATCCACGGACTTTCATCCTCCTCACTCTCAAATCTCATCCATGTAACTCCATCGACTAGATCCAGAAGACCGACGGCTATAAAACACACTAACACTTCCTAAGGCTGTAACAAAATGCACCCAGATAACGGCAAGCAGATCTTTTATATTCTACGCCCTAAGATGCTGGAACGCCTTACCACCAAGCGTTCGTGCCATTACCGACTTAACCCAATTTAGGAAAGCACTTAAATATCACCTTTTCCTCATATACTACCCACCAAACATTACCCCCAGCAAAAGCCCCCCCAAATAAGAGACACACCTTATCTTCAAATAGCCTCTCCCACTTTCTCAGTAAGATTACTAGGACTTGTGTTGTCATGATACCTTTTATATAATCATGTTTGTAATAAGTTAACCTTATGTTACCCAAGTTTATATACCTGTTTGCTGTAAACACGGAATAGCCTGTTATTCTGTTGATGTTGTTATATGTGAACCGCGCTGATACCAAATAGCGCAGTATATAAAAGATTGTAATAAATAAATAAATAAAATAAATCACGAATACACCAAGAAATGAACACATCACACCAGTCCTCCAGAACCTCCACTGGCTGCCCATACAAGCTCGTGCAAGATTCAAGGTGACGTTAAACGTTTTCAAAATCATCACCAACATATCAGCAAATGTCCTCCAGAACCTAATAACCAAACTCACCAGCACAAGAGCACTGAGAAGCAGCATGGACAATAAGATAGCCACCCCCCTGAATACCAAAGAACTACACAGGCAACATCCAGAAGGGCACCATCGCTCTACGCACCTGATTTATGGAACACCCTACCTGACAGCATGAAATCCATGAGTGACAAAGGACTTATTTATTTATTTAGCTGTATTTATATACCGCTTTTCACCAGATCAAACCATACTATTCACACAATACTATGGACCCTCCCAGAACCCACAAACCACTGTATGAGTATAATCGCAACCAAGCAAGTTGCATACTACCCCCCCCCCCCAGTACCTATCACCTTTTATCTTTTCCCTATCCCCACCTAACCCAAATGTAGACACTTAGCAACATGTAAACCACTTTGATTGAAGGAAAAGGTGGTATATAAAACTCGTTAAATAAATAAATAAAATAAATATGGAGGGTGGAAATGGGGGACTAGAAAGTGGGTGAAAGATGGGAGGGGAATGAAAAGACTAGGAAAGTAAGGTTAGGAAATGGAAAGCTGGTAAGAAGGTGAAAGGTGAAAAGAGGAAAGTCGAAGACTGAAGGAGGGAGAGGGAGGAATGGAATGAATCTATAGTTAGGGTAAAAGGCAGATAAGAGAAATGAAGACAGATGAAACAGAAGGATCAGCGTCAGAAAGAGATGTAAGGAAGGAAAGGACGAAGACAGGCAGTGTGAAGAAACAGAAAATGGAAATGAGATCCTGGAAAAGGACTTAGAAGAAAACCAGCAAGAAGAAGTAGAAAAGAGACCAGAACCAACCAACTAAAAAAATTAAATGATCAGACAAAGGTACGAAAGAGTGGCAGTTTTTTAGAAAACAAAATATGTCGGTTTTCAAAAATGTACATTTCTTAGAGTTCAATAGAGGACATGCATTTCTGCTTCTCTTTCTTCAGTGTCTGCTTTGGAGGCTTTCCATTTGAATTATTGTCTGTGTATTTTTTCATATTTGTAGTTTATTTACTAAGTAACGGTCTATTTTTATCATGTGCAGCTGAGATGAGGGCTTCTATTAACATGTTCGTTCTTAGGAGTTTGGCTTATTCTCTTTTTTTCAGCTAGAGGTTACTGGTGTTCTACAATATTTGCTGTGCTGATTTTACATAGGTAGGGCTGAGTTCTTAGATTTGGTGCTGGTGTAGGTTGTCCATTTGCAGGGTTTTGTGTTATGACACCCAGGGGGTCATTTTGAACCTCAAATAGTGGGGATGGACATCCCAACAGAACAGCCATCCCCGCTATTCATGCCGGCTTCAGCCCTTGACTAACTTCCCCGCTGGTTGTGCAGGGAAGTTAGTTGGGGACGGGGAATGGGCAGAGAGTGGGCAGGCAGTGGGCAGCCGCTGGCCCTGGATGTACAGGGCTGATTCTAATGTCGGCCTTGTATGTCCAGGGCCGGCAAAATGACTAGGGAAGTTATTCCACCTCCGAGATGGAATAACTCTCCTGGACTTTTTTTTTTTACATTCAGGGCATGGAAGGGGCTGGGGGGCCAGGGAATATTCCCCGCAACCCGACCCTGGCCTTTGGAGGCCGGATCGTGGGTTGGGCTGCAGGGAATGTACTTTTTTAGTCAGTGGCCGGCACCGCGGCTCCATTGAAATGCCCTGAGTTAACTGGGTGAAGTCCTGCATGTTCAGGCTGGACAGAATCGCAATCCCCTCTGTGCGTCCGGTTCAGACTGGACTCACAGAGGGGATCTATGTCTGGAACAGAATCGGGCCCACAGTATTTGACAATAGAGAGTTGGTGGTATTGTCACTGATTCCAGATCAGAATTTGAAAGGAATCTTTTTTTGTTTGTTGAGTTGTAAAGTGAAAAACCTAAATTCTGCTCTGCATCAGTTTTTGGGAGAGTTTTATTGGTGAATTTGGGAGTGCTCCATATGAATAAATAATTATACACTGTCAGACAAATGAATAACTATGCCCCATTCAAAGGGCATAATTAGCCTATGTGTTTTAAAAAAATACAGATATCGGGCTAAATGGCCAGACGTTATCCATACATTTGTGGGCCATATTACAAGGGGAGCAAGGATAGGCCAGAAAATGATCCCGATAATGGTAATATTCAGCACAATTTAGGCAAGTTACATGTTTAGTTTAGGCCAGCCAAATAGCAGGCCTAGCCTAAGCAGATCTGTTTACAGCATTGGTGAATAAACTAAGTATGCAAACACTTCCAGCCCTGCCCCCCACAGGTCTCTTCTGGCTCCGCCCCACAGGTCACTTCCAGCACTGCCCATAGGTTTCTTCTGGCCCCGCCCCCCACAGGTTCATGTCTTTTTGTGTCTAGAAATTAAGCCCTGGGTATTAAACTTTAAAGCTTCATAAAAACCGTAATACATTAGATGAGAGCAGGAGAAGACCCCATAAGGTTAATCTCCATCTCTTCACTGAAGCACAAGAAGATACATCCCTGTTCTTGTGCTGAGGTACCAACGTTTGGTTTCCATCTTCTTGCCATTAAGAGCCCATACCTGAGGCAGGAAAGAAACTGCTTTTGTGCTCTGTCCCACCCACCCAAACAGAGCTAAAACTAAATTCTGGTTGCCGTATCTTAAAAAGGATATAGCGTTATTAGAAAAGGTACAGAGAATAGCCACTAAAATGGTAAAGAGGATGGAAGGATACTCCTATGAAGAGAGGCTAAAAAGGTTAGAGCTCTTTAACCTGGAAAAGAGACGGCTGAGGGGGGATATGATAGAAGTCTATAAATTAATGAGCGGAGTGGAACGGGTAAACGTAGATCGATTGTTTACCTTATCAGAATATAGAAAGACTAGGGGACATGCAATGAAGCTACAGGTTAAACTATTTAAGGCTAATAAGGGAAAATATTTTTTCACCCAGCACAAACTCTGGAATTAGCTACCGGAGGATGTAGTAAAGGCTGTCAGTGTAACTGGGTTTAAAAAAAGGTTTGGACAAGTTCCTGGAGAAAAGGTCCATAAACTATTATTAAAGAGAACCCGGGAAATCCACTGCTTGCCCCAGTACAAGCATTATGCAATCTGTGTGGTTTTTTGGGAAACTGCCAGGTACTTGTGACCTGGACTGGCCACTGTTGGAAACAGGATACTGAGCTTGATGGACCTTAGACCCAGTATGGCATATCTTATGTTCCTAAACTGAAAAAAAGTCACTACCCCTCAGACAGGGCCTGGGCAGGGCATGGCCAAAGAGAAAAATAGTTACTGCCTTTTTCTATTCCACGGCCCTACTCCAGATTAGTTTCTTTTTACCTCTGTACCCACTGGGCAAAGACATAAGAGATACCTCGCTTCCCTGAGCAACAAGAGAATGGTCAGTATTTCTAACACCACTGCTGCTCCCACCCCCAGGGCCTCTCCTCTCCCTGGATATGAAACATGGGAGAGGGAGAGGCGAGGCACAGATGGCAAGAGCAGACGAAGAGTTAGAAATACGCAGATTAAAGCTTCTATTTCTAATGTGTGGTCTCTTACTCAGACTTTAGTGTGGGTCTGTCCGTAGTGAAGGATTCTGAGCATGGAAGATCTGTCACAGGCTTGTGAGCAGATGCAAAAAGAAAAATAACTACAAGAAATCAATTGTCCTACTGTGTATTATGCTGGAATTCTTATTTTCATGTTTTTAGGTTTGACCGAGCTCTTTTTTAGATCGTTTTTGAGCTGCCTGTTATTCCAGCAGACAATGAGGTTAACTGGGCCCTTTGTCTGCGGCCGTTTATCTCTGAATAACCAGTAACACAGTTCTGCCCTGTAATATGAAAGTTGTTCTAATAAAGCACAATATCTTTTTGTTCTTTGTAAGTATATTTTGAGCATGAGTAACCTAGGGAAAGCCGTCCTCTTTGCCCCTTTTCCAATCTGTCTTGGTCAGAGGTTGTTAAGTTTTATCCTGACTTCCGACCAGGCAAGATGTGTTAATTAGCTTTTCTGTTTCTTAGGCATACGGAAACTAGGAATGACACTTTTCTCCACTGTGTCTAAACTTGTTTGTGTTTGCATTTGGTTGTGGTTGAACGCAGAGGTGGTGTGAGGATTAGAGGCGCTCTAGGTGAGCCCTCCATCCTGCCCCCCCATTGTCCCTCTCCGGGGCCAGCAGCAGCAGCACTACCAGTGAAACCACGACGCAGCGCTCACCTGAACTCTCCAGCACTGCGTTGCGGTTCCTACCTTCTATGACCTGCCGCTTCTATCCCCCTTTGACGCAGACTTCTATCTGCTTTTCAGGGTGTGGTCTTGCAGTTTGGATTTGCCTAAGCAAAGTGGGATTAAAGCAGGTTAAGATTTAGTCATGCCTTAAAAAAAATGGATTCAGATGGTTATTCCTAGGGATGTGCACAGGTCAAAAAGTTTCATTCATTTGGCATTTTTGCCCCGATTCTCAGCCTTTCCTTGCACGTTCACTTTGCACATTCATTTTCGTAAAATTTTGAAATGTGCACTAAAGCTTCTTAACGTAAGCTAATCAGTTTAACACACGTTAATTCATAGGTTAACATGCTTTACATTGGATTTAGTGTGCATTAAAAGTGCCATTTTAGAAGGGACATCTAGGAAAACTCTGGAACATCCAGAGCAGAACATCCAAATAGCAGTTCAGTGGCAGCCATGCCTTCCGAAATCACTCCATCTCCAGTCTGAACAGTGAACGTACCAGTAACAGGTTCTGGACACAGACCCCGCACATAACAAGGCCAAGTAGGTGTAAGTGATTTTACAAAATGTGGACGGCCGCAGATCCGAGTATTTGGATGCCCCGGCCTGGGTAGGTCAGAAGGGGTGCATCTATGTTATAAGATTACAATGTCCTCGCCTGCCATTTCAGATATTCAGATGTGAGATGGTGGGCTAGTAATATGTCTGGGGTATATATTTATGGCCAGGAACTATTAACCGCAGCCCTGTAAGTACATTTTGCTCTTCCCTCAGGAAGTGTTTCAGCCATGAAACCAGCACTTCTTTGCAGTATATTCGTGGTCAGGAGCAGGTATAGGCATAGAGGCCTCCGCGACCAGGGATTGACGTGCTGGTGTCATTCTGAAATCACACCATGATGTGCAACTCTCTTGCTCCACCCAGGACACGCCTCCAACATGCCTCCTTGCTATCTGGACATTCTCACGCTGGGGACATCTATATGCCTGGCTTTCTAAAATGGCTTTGGGGACGTCTCCATGATTTGCACCTCTATGTGCAGTTTTTAGGTGTACAATTCATGAACAGAGCTTCTAGGTTAGCCCCCTAAATTTAAGGCAGACCAACGAACTGAATACATGTTAACAAGGCACATCCCTAGTTATTCCTATTCACTAACGGTATCTGACTGACAACTGTTTGATAGTTTGTTTGTTTCTAACTTTGGCTGTCAAAGGAACTGCTGAAAAGCCTATTTGTAAAGCCTCTGGAGTCAGACTGTTCAGAAGAGCACAGTCAGACTGTAAAGGTTGTGTGAGGCAGTTTAGAGACTGCTGTGAAGGGGATTATTTCTGCAAGTGGACTCTGCTGTTGTTGCACTGAAAGGAAAAAAAAAGGAGGTCAAGTTCACATGAAGCTGCAGTTGGCCAATCTGCATGTCAATGGGTTCCTCTAGAGAAGTCAGAAAACAGCAGCTGTCTGGACCAAGCAAACGTTGGAAAGCTGTTCTTTGACCTCAGAGAGCTCTGGAGAGTTTACATGCCTAACACAGAGAAGAGACCATGTGCAAGGTATGATCAATGTCCTGGAGAGAACCGTTTATTATTCTAGGCAAAAGATCTTATTACAGCTATATAACCAATATTTCCGGGATTGTTTCAGAAGCCTTATTTGCTATTTACGCCCTTCAGTACAAACCTTACATGTGAATATTGCATCCATGTATAAGTGGCCATTTTAGAAAAGGCTCATTTTACATGTGGTTGACCATACCACATCAAAAGTAGGGGGGGGGGGGTCGTTGCGAGCAAGGCCTGGGCAGGACAGAAATCTACATGTGTCCGGATTTACCCCTGCTCCCTGACATGAATAGATATGGGAAAAGGGCTCCGTTTGCTCAAGGATACCCCCTTAATCCTTCAATGTTTATTTCCCCCTCCAAATTGAAATGACTTAAAGATAGGATGAGTGGCAGCCTCTGCACGTCTCTGTTTAAGAAGGACTTAGATAGAAGTGCTGGCATTTTACAATGTGCACATTTATGGGAAAGCTGCTTGGTTTTTTCCATCAATTTGTCCCACGTGCATATATCTGAAATGACTCCTCCAATTGCACATGGATGTGCACTTTAGAAACAGCTCCATGTTTAGCAGAGCTGTTCCTAAGATACTGTCAGAATTGGGTAGGTCCTGATGTCTCAATCCTGACCTCCATGTCCTATCTAAACTGTGCCTGTATGTTTATAGTGCTACTAGATCAGGGCTGGTGCAAGGGGATTAGCACCCTAGATCAACCTCATTCCAAGGGCCGCCCCTGCACTCATTCCACTGCTGCATGTTCCAGAGAGGGTTGGCGGTGGCAACAACGCGTGCCTCCTGACCACTGGTGCTCAAGACAACCTCCTAGTTTGCCTAATGGGCATGCAGGCCCTGTAATAGACAGACGTGGTTCTGTAGAGCGGTGATAAGCATTCAGGTACACCAAGTCCATGCCCCTAAGAGCTTACAATCTAAAGGGACCATTGCAGAAAATTGGCACTAGAGCCCAATGCTTAAAGCTCTAGTGCAGTGATTCACAGCACAAGTTCAATGCTTTTTGCGCAGCAATGCTGTAAGCAAAGAACATGTAAATTAACAATCCGCAAAAAGTCAGCATTAAACTGGGAGAGCAAGCCAATGTGTTAGCAGCCCTTGTGTGCTGTGAAAGTCTGGCATGCTGGCCCAAGAAAGGGTCATCGGAGGTGAAGTTTGACAGTTCAAGTGATCCAGGCCCCAAGAAAGGTCTCCTCCATGGCTATTTGTTTACAGCATCACTGCGCAGAAAACATTAAACTTGCACTAAAACTCTGCACCAGAGCTTTGAGCAATGGGCTCTAGCACAGGGTTTCTGCATCAGCCCCTTATATTGTAAGCTCTTATGGGAAGGGACATAGTATACCTAATTACTTATCACTGTACAGAACTGTGTGTGTCTAGTAGCACTATAAACATTCAGGCACATTTTGGATAGGACATGAAGGTCAGAACTTTGTCGTCATCACTGACCACTCCCATGGTGCACATTCATTATGGTGGTCCTGAAAACCTGACTGGCTAGATGTGCCCCAAGAACAGGGACGGTGCTACCATTAGGTGAACTAAATGGTCACCTAGCATGCCAGCCTTCTGGGGACATCCATTGCCGCTGCTGTTGGTCCCTGAGCGGGTCGACTGCTAACAGCCCTGTGATGCTTACCTTCAAGCTTCGGCCTCTTTCCGACTCTCAATGCAGAATTCCTATTTGTACAGGAAGTCGGCATCAGGCATTTGAGAGCGGCAGAAGCAAACAGCCCCATTGTGCCGAAGTTTGAAAGTAACCTCCGTGGGGCTGTTTTGCAACTATTACTGCCACTGTCTTTCCTGGAGAGGGGTAACAGCAGCAGCAATGGGCGCTGTATGTGTGTGGGGGGGGGGGGGGGCACACTGTAGGGGATGAGGCACCACAGAGGGAAAGGGGTCGCAAGGGATGAGGTTCACCTAGAGTGCTTCATCAACTTGCACCGGTCCTGCCCAAGGACTGGGTTGAGAACCCTGTGCTAACGAGAGGTAGAGGTGTCATCATCGCACTAAGATCGTGGGCGCTGCAGCAGATAGCAAGCAGTGTATGTTCATGCTGTCAAGTTAATGCTGACTCCTGGCGACCCGGCAGCCCCTGGGCTTTCTTGGCAAGATGTAACCAGAAATTGAGGATAAAGTGACTTGCCCAAGGCCACAAGGAGAGCAGTGAGGATCAAACTCTGCTCTTTTAATCAGGCTACTCCTCCATGTTTAGTAATCATGGACTAATGTGGTCTTATATACACATATACCCTCTTCTAGGGCCTCACTTCTGCATGCATGGCAAGAAGAGGTGCCATCCCAGCAGCCCGTATGATTGCATGGATTAATGTTCAGTAAAGCCCAGAACATCCTCATTCCACTGCCTGTCTACTTTCCAAAGCAAAGTGAAGGAGCTTAGTTAACCATGAAATGAGGGGAGAGCATTGGAGAGTGCAGAGGGTAAACTAAACTTCTGATCCTTCAAAGCTCAGAAAATGATTGGTACAGTAAAAAACAATAAACAGAATCAATGTAGCATGAGTGGAGACGCTCTCAGCTGCACCTCACGTACTGACCCTGATGTGTGAGGGTCACATGAGGGAAGGGAATGCAGTTTGCATTTCGTTAGAAGAATGAAATAAGGAAACCCAGAAGCCTCGAAGAGGGCGGAGGAAAGACAGACAGATGCCATTTCTGTCCGAACGGGGTAAAAAAAAAAAAAAAAAACAGGACACGCTGCTCTGAAAAAAAACTCTATAGTCCAAAGGAACCGGAGGAAAGCAAGGAGCTAACTAATGTGAGCTACTGCCTTAGCGCATGCAATTCCCTTTTTTTTTTTTTTTTTTTTAGTACAGTCAGGTCAGTGCTGACTCCTGGCAACCCATCTGCCTCTGGGTTTTCTTGGCAATGTATCAGCGGAAGTAGATTACCATCCATTGCCTCGGAAGAAAAGGCTGGCAAAGAGACTTGCCCAAGGTCACAAATAGGTAGCGAGATCTCTAGCTCCAAGCGGTTCAGATAAAGGCAAACTTTCTCCAGTGACAGCAGATGATCTCATTCATTCTTTCTAACTTAGACGTCAGTACCGGGCAAAATGGTAGAAACCATCATAAAGAACAAAATTACTCAGCATGTAGATAGTCATGGCCTAATGGGAGACAGCCAACATGGCTTTAGACAAGGAAGATCTTGTCTTACTAATCTGTTATGTTTTTTTGAAGGTGTGAATAAACAGGTGGACAAAGGTGAGACGGTTGATATAGTGTATCTGGACTTTCCGAAAGCCTTTGACAAGGTCCATCAGAGACTTTTGGCAAAACTAAAGAGTCATGGGATAGGAGGCAGTGTACTATTGTGGATCAGGAACTGGTTAAAAGATAGAAAGCAGAGGGTAGGGCTAAATGGCCAATTTTCCCAATGGAGAAAGGTGAACAGTGGTGTACCCCAGGGATCTGTGCTGGGTCCGCTGCTTTTTGACATATCCATAAATGACCTGGAAAGTGGAATAATGAGTGAGGTTATCAAATTTGCAGATGACACAAAACTATTTAAAGTTGTTAAAACCCAAGAGGATTGTGGAAAATTGCAAGAGGATCTTGATAAATTGGAAGACTGGGCATCAAAATGGCAGATGAAATTTAATGTGGACAAGTGCAAAGTTATGCACCTTGGGAAGAACAACCCAAACTATGGTTACACGATGTAAGGTCCCACATTAGGAACCACCACCCTGGAAAAAGATTTAGGCGTCATTGTGGATAACATGTTAAAACCCTCAGTCTAGTGTGCAGCGGCGGCCAAGAGAGCAAATAGAATGCTAGGTATCATAAGGAAAGGAATGGAAAATAAAACAAAAGATATTATAATGCCTCTATACCGTTCCATGGTGAGACCGCACCTTGAATATTGTGTGCAGTTCTGGTCACCATATCTTAAAAAGGATATAGCGTTATTAGAAAAGGTTCAGAGAAGAGTCACCAAAATGGTAAAACGAATGGAAGGATACTCCTATGAGGAAAGGCTAAAAAGGTTAGGGCTCTTTAACCTGGAAAAGAGACGGCTGAGGGGAGATATGATAGAAGTCTATAAATTAATGAACGGAGTTGAACGGGTAAACATAGATTGATTGTTTACATTATCAGAATATAGAAAGACTAGGGGACATGCAATGAAGCTACAGGGTAAACTATTTAAGACTAATGAAAATATTTTTTCACTCAACTTGTAATCAAACTCTGGAATTTGTTACCTGAGGATGTAGTAAAGGCTGTTAGTGTAGCTGGGTTTAAAAAAGGTTTGGACAAGTTCCTGGAGGAAAGGTTACAGGGTAAACTATTTAAGACTAATAAAATTTATTTTTATTTATTTATTTATCTGCATTTATATCCCGCTTTTCATCGGGTCAATGCGGTTGGGGGATACATTTAACACGAGGGGATATATTTTTTCACTCAACGTGTAATCAAACTCTGGAATTTATTACCGGAGTATGTAGTAAAGGCTGTTAGTGTAGCTTGGTTTAAAAAAGGTTTGTACAAGTTCCTGGAGGAAAGGTCCATAAACCATTAAGAAGGGACCCAGGATATCAGTGCTTGACCCAGTACAAGCATTGTGGAACCTGTGTCTTTTGGGGAAAGTGCTAGGTACGTATGACCTAGATTCGCCACTGTTGGATACAGGATACTGGGCTTGATGGACCTTGGTCTGACCCAGTATGGCATATCTTATGTTCTTATGTTAGTACTGAGGTGCTGTTTTAAATATCTGTTTGTGTTCATTGGCTGTAGGATTCCT
Source organism: Ichthyophis bannanicus (assembly GCA_033557465.1). NCBI lineage: Eukaryota > Metazoa > Chordata > Amphibia > Gymnophiona > Ichthyophiidae > Ichthyophis > Ichthyophis bannanicus. The sequence goes on from CM066032.1 coordinate 73,833,157, forward strand.
GGTTCACATTGTTATGGTTCATTTGCCTTTTCTATTTCGAGGAAAGATGGGAAGATTAATTTGGTTTTATATATATGTAACCAAGATTTGACCTACTAGTTTGGTCAGTGCTATGCTGAAGGTGCATCTTGCAGAAGGGGACCTTTCAACTCTGAGGCACGGTAGGGTTCTCTGGCACCACCCAAGCAGTTTGCCTGAAGAAGGATGAGGTGGTAGAGACCACGAAGGAATAAAATAGGAGATAATACAATTTAACTTCCTTCTCAATGCCCTTATATGTCAATTCCACTTATTGTGCAATTGAAATAATTTAATTTCCTGCTGAGTTAACCAATAGACAGATAATTACCTGGTGCTATACTGAGAACAGACTTGAATGTCTACCTGCTAAGATGAAGGGTATTTACCATAATTGAAACTTCAGTATCACCTCTGGAGGAGGAATAATTGCTCAGATGATATGTTAAGTGCAACCATGTGTCATAAAAGGGCAATAACACACACCGAGGTATGCCTAAGACTGCTGATGCAACCCTATGTGGTCTATGAAGCACAAATTGAAGACAAGGATAATCTTTCACTTAGAAAGCACACCGAAATCCTTTAGGGTCACTTGAAGTATGATTAATCTGCAGTATTCAAAAAGCCCCCCAAAAATCAAGAACCACCTCCTCCCATTCTTTGCTAAATCTTACAAAAATGCTCTTCTTGAGAACCTCACAGGAAACTAGCAGTGTCCTGTATTCCTGCCTGGCCCCTTCCTTGAATTTTCTCTGGAGCAAGCTGACGATGGGCATTCATAGAAACATGACAGAAAAAGACCACATGGCCTATCTAGTCTGCCCCTCCATATCAACCATTACAATATTCCCCCTTTTTTCCTTTAGAGATCCTCGGTTTGTCCCATGCTTTTTTGAATTCAGATACTGTCCTCATCTCTACCACCTCCAATGGGAGACTATTCCATGGATCTACCACTCTTTCCGTAAAGAACCATTTCCGCATATCACTCCTGAATCCATCTCCTTTCACCCCCTATAGCAGAACTTGCTTTCAATCAAAAGAGGCTCTCCTCCTGTGCATTTATGCCATGGAGGTATTTAAACATCTCAATCATATCACCTCTATTCCTGCTTTCCTCTAAGGTGTACATATTAAGATCCTTAAGTCTGTCCTCATATGCTTTATAATGAAGACCACTAACCATTTTAGTAGCCACCCTCTGTACCGACTCCAACCTGTTTATATCCTTTTGAAGGTGCGGTCTGAGGAATTACATACAATACTCCAAATGAGATCGCACCCAAGACTTATACAGAGGCACTATCACCTCCTTTCTTCTGCTAGCCATTCCTCTCCGTATGCACCCAAGCATCCTTCTGGCTTTTGCTGTCGCCTTTTCTACCTGTTTAGCTACTTTAAGATCATCAGACACAATCACGCCTAGGTCCCGCTCTTCTTTAGTGGACAAAAGTACTTCACCCCCTATACTATATTGCTCTCTTGGATTGCTGCAGCTGAAATGAATGACCTTGCATTTTTTAACATTAAATCTCAGCTGCCAAATTCTAGACCATTCGAGAGGCTGGATCATATGCCGTCTTCTACTTCACACTTCAAAGCATCGATTTCACTTGCTCTAACCCGAAATATAATTTCCCAGCTTAGCTTCTAGTTTTCGGTTCATTTACTCTAGTTTTTGGCAGCATTTAGCAGGTCCTAATTTCGGTGGGGGGGGGGGGGGCGCATGGCTGGCGCTGCCCGGTAAGTACAGCAGGGGGGGTGCCAAAGCGATAAAGTAAACGTCGGCATTAGTTGAGAACTGCTGATGTTTCTCACCAGTGTCCAGAGTCGGAGCCGCAAGAACTTAATGATTTCACTTCCAGCATCTCTGCGCAGTGCAACCTAAATCACATTAAGGGCCTCCTGCCGCTGCAACCCAGCAAAGAAGCGCGGCTTTATTTAAAGTAAAACAATCCAAAATGGTCAGTTCTTAGAGTGGAGAATTCTGCCAGAAAACTATCACTCACTCCAAATATAACAAAATTGTTGTGTTAAATTCATAAGACTATATTCACTCTTATGTTTTCTTTTGTTGATGCATAAAGAACAAAGAACACTAAAGGAGGTCTCAGACTTATCCGGCATCTTTTTCAAGCAAAGAGATATCCAAATGCTTATGCCATCTTGCATCAACGACCATCGTTTATGGGTATGCAGCTTATAAAAATATACAGATCAAAAAACTGCTTAGCTTCTGATTTTTCTTCAGGAAAACTGAAAGGTCTATTACTTTTCCCAACGCCTCACTGCGGCGCCTTCCAAGCATTTCGCTTCGTAAAGCTTCATCAGGGGCATAAAAACAATGTCAACAAAAAACATACATACCAAAACTCCATTATAATACAAACTCATACCCATCCCATGACAATATAAATTCTATCCGTTTGTATACCAGTCTCATAGGACCAACTTTCAAAAGCAACACCACATATATGGAGTTAGACAAAATTGCTAACTCCAAAAATGCCTCATAAAAACTATTAGAATCACAATCTCTCATTATCATAGCTACTAAAACCACCACTTACTTTGAAGCTTTCATTAAAGTTTATATTTCTAACAATGCTGGAGACGTTCACACGATCACACCGTCCTTCAACATGGGCGACCTATTCCACAAAAACGCCGCACATGCGAACTACTTCTTAGAGGCTCAACTAAATATATGTACTTCAATGACGTCATAAAAATACCATTCTTACACACCCATAAAAAATATCATATTCCTCACCCGTAAAGCATACCAACAAGTACAAAAAACATTTATATTCATCGGAAGCGCAACAACCACCACGGACTCAGATACAGCTGCCCCAGTCAATTTGCACATTAAGACCACCTGGAAATACCGTCTGTAAGTTAAAAATCCACCTTTGTTCACAGCATATCAAAATTTGTTCTAGCGATTTATCCGCCCAACCTGCCTGTATATTATCTATACAGAAACATCTGAGCTCACCAAAAGAATGTCCTTGATCTAAACAGTGTTGCACTATTGGGGCTTTAGGTACCTTACATTTCAGTCTACTCTTATGTTCTCCCATTCTCACTCTGAGATCTATTCGTCTTCCCTACATACATCAGCCCTTCTTTTCCAGGCAGCCTGCAGGGAAGAGGGGAGGGGGTGAGCCTGGAACAGAACAGGAAAAAGTCGCTCTATTCCCGAATCCAGTCCATCTTTTCCTGTTGCTTCTGTCCCTGACCTGCCCACCTTCTCCCCTGGTGCCTCCGTTCAATTTCCTTTTGGTTAATGTTTGCATGGCAATGTGGGCAGAGCACTGTACAGGGCTCGTGCTACTCAATAGGCAAACTAGGTAGCTGCCTACAGCACCAACATTTCCAGGGCAGGCCATTGCTGCTGCTATGCCCCCCCCCCCACCCCCACCCCCGGGATCTGCAGCACAGACAACAGTAAAACAGCAATGCAGCTCTTACCCAAAGTCTCCAGTGCTGCCTTGCTGTTTGTGCTCGTTTTGACCCGCCTCTTACACCCTTCTCCAGCGCAGACAGGATGTGTTGCTATTTCAATGGCATCACTGTGGTCCCAGAGAGGGGTGGCAGTGGGGTGGGAGCAGAGGAGAGGCAGGATTGAGGAGTTGCCCGAGAACCTCATAACCCTGCACTGGTCCTGACCCTGTACTATGTTGATAATCTGTAATAATCATCTTTAAATTTAATTAAGAAAAGTATCTAGGTTAACTAAGAGAGAAACATTACTTTGTTAGACTATTACAGTAGAATATAAAATCTAGAGGAGGAAGTGACGTCACCCACCAGGATGACTGCACTCTAACAGAGTTCCGAGAGATCCTGCACTAAACAGTGGAAAATGGAAATCAAAGACCCACTCTGCCTTACCCCAAAGTTGGGGGAATACTCGCTCATGATGGGGACCGCATGTCTGAAAAAAAAGCTGTCTGAGTATCGTTCATCATATGCACCCGCAGAGACTGCTTGGAGTGCTGAGTCGAAAGGCAAGATGGCTGCCGGGAACCCACGCAATGCAGAGTTTGCGGTCGAAACAGAATGGGGATCCGCTGCAATTGAAACCCTGATGGCCTGGCTTACTGATCTTAGGGAAAATCTGAAGGCCAAAATATGTGGGGTTAAAAATGAGCTTAAAGAGACATTTCCTGCAGTGCAGCAAGACATGGTTGTTCTCGCGATATGTATCGAGGAGATTGAGGTGCATTTGGAACACCATGAGGAATCTATCACTGAGCTACAGGCTGGGTGGGAAGACCTGAAGCAAGCACAGGATTTACTAAGAGAGAAAACAGAGGGCTTAGAGGCTAGATCGCGCAGATGCAATGTGCGGCTGAGAGGTATACCAGAGGAACTCCGATATAAAGATTGTGAGATGGTGCTATACCACCTATTCAGGGCACTACTGGTAACCTGAGACCCTGAGAACGAACCTGATACAGCTCTGCTCCATAATGAACAGGCCCATCGGAGTTTAGGACAAATTTGAGAAAACTGCCCCCAAGACATCATAGTTTGTATAAAGGTACTATGTTATGAAAGAGACTGTTCGCTATTTCCAGAAAACATGGATCCTTTAAGTGAGAGGGTTTCATAGTGGAACTTTACCAAGATTTGTCAGTGGGAGCACTGCGCCCTAAAGAGATGTGAAAGATGATAGGTTTTCTCTGCAGGGAGGGACCGAGATACAAATGGTTATTCCTCTTTGGACTTTTGATCACTGTAAAAAGGGCTTTGGGCATGTAAAGACAGTTGGGGAGGCCTGGCAGACATTAAAGGAACTAGGGCTTGAGAGCCTCCCCGAGACCACGTGCACCCAGACAGAAAAAACACGGACCGCAGCGCCCAAGAACTCTGGTTTAAGTGACAGAGTGGCGACCAAGGGCAAGCGACTGACACATCTCTCCAAGGGAAAGGGGCCGGCGAAATCTTTAGACAGTGGCGTATCTTGAATGATGCATCAGACATATGCGAGTTTCTGTTTCTCTTCAGAGGGTATTCAGCCCGCAGTTTGCCGAGTTACTGTTGGCACAAGTTTGGATGGTGGCACTATGCCATTAGATTGTTTTCATTGTGTATGATACAGGGGGTAAGGATGGATGAAATATAGTAGATACTTGAGGGTGAATGCAATTGCAATGCAATGTGTGCCTTTGAGTCACTGCTGACTCCTGGTGACCCAGTAGCTCCTAGGTTTTCTTGGCAGTGTGACTGGAAGTAGATTGCCTCAGAAGAAAGGCCTGGCAATGGAAGGTTAAGTGACGTGTCCAAGGCCAAAAGGAGTGCTAGTGCGAATCGAAACCCTGGTCTCTTTCTTACCAAGCCAGTGCTCTAACCACTAGACTACTGAGTGGGGTTGAATGGAAGGAAGAGAGGGGGGAAGAGAGGGTGTGGGTGCAAAGGTGTAAAGTGGAAGGGGGGACTTGGTTGGTTGTAGGATCTTGGATTGTGTCACTCACTTTTAATACTTGACTCCATAGGGAGTGATTATGAAAGCAGGAAGAAAAGGGGGGGGGGGAGGGTAGGGATGTAGGGAAAAGAGTAATATGCCAGTCAGTTGTAAATCACAAAGATGGTGCGGATTGGCTCTAATAATGCTAAGGGGCTTAATACCCCACGGAAGCGGCAGCAATTCTTCCGGGAGTTAGAATGGTTGTGCTGGGACATAGTATATATCCAGGAGATCCACCTCTGTAGGAAGGATGAGGGAGTATTTTAGAGAAATTCATCCCCACATCAGTACTTCGGGGAACCCAGGGGCAAGGGGGAGGGGGAAGGACAGGGTAGGCATCATAATACGGTGAGGCTGTCCATTTTAAGTAGGAGAGGTGGTCCGTGATGGAGAGGGCAGGGTACTTCTGTTAAAGGGCAAATTACAAGGGGAAAAGGGTAACTTTAGCAAGTGTTTACGCACTTGAGAGACAAGTTCCTTTTTGGAAGTTGTCCGGGAGTTATTAGAAAGATCTGTGCAGGGGAAACTTTAATCTGGTGCTACACCCCTGATGGGACCATCAGGCTAAAGGAGGCGATAGAGCAAAAAGAGTAGGCAGCTTGTACAGGGAATTATGAAGAAGGGCCACTTAACAGATATATGGCAGGCTCACAATAGTGTCTGCAGGGATTACCCCCACAATAGCTACAGTCGATGTAGACAAGATGTGGGAGTTACACGTTGGAGAGGTGGAATTATGCAATATCATGTCCCAGTGTGGGTGGTTAGGGGAGGAGTGGGGTATTTTGGAGGTTGAATGAGAGTCTCCTGAAACAGGAAGAGGTAGTGCAAGGTGTGAAGGCCTGTATCCCGGAATATTGGCAGCTGAGTGATACTAGGGACGTGGATGGTATTGTGGGAGAGGATGAAAGCAGTAGTAAGAGGGCACTTAGTATTATGGGCTGCCCGGCTCAACGAGCAGCGGATGGAAAATGACGCACAGCTGCAGCGGGACATTAAAGAGGCAGTGGAGCAATATAGGCAGAGGGGAACTGCCCAGGGATTAAAGCACTTGAATCAGCTGTGGATGGAATTAAATAAACTGCAGCTGGAGGCAAATGCCTTCCAACTGGGGTTAGATATATTACGAGTGAGGCTATAGGGCAGGGCAGCTGCTAGCCCGCAAATTACAAAAGCGGGAAATGCTTGCCACTATAACTGAAATTCAGAGGGACTGAGAAACAGATTGGGGCCCAGTTCAAGCAATTCTACCTAGTGTTGTATGCTCAGCAGCAGGGGGTTATTTGTGAGCAGGGCGAGCAATACTCAGAGGATGGAGCCTCCAATGTTGGGAGAAGAAAAGTGGGCAGCACTGGAAGAGGAGATAAGAAGCGAGGAAACTGAGATAATTCTCAAAAAATTGGCCAACGGGAAATCTCTAGAGTTGGTCAGGCTAATATCTTTTATACAGGGGCGAATTAGTGGGAATATTGAAGAGGATCTTTAATGGGGGTGACAGGGGAAGGGGGAGCTTGTCATCAGATCTGCTAACAGCAGGGATCACGATTTTGGCCCAAGGCAGGAAAGGACCCACTGCAATATGGCTCATACCATCCAATCTCGCTGCTTAATGTGGACATAAAGAGTCTCACTACGGTACTGACAATCTACCATGGTGGATGCCTATTGATAGGGCTAGATCAAACTGGCTTTATTTATTTATTTACATTTTCTTATATACCGCGCTATTTTCCATCAGTGCGGTTTACATGGAACATTTTACATACACATTTCAAATGACTTGATTTGTGTTTACAAACAAGAATAGGAACTTGGAAAGAAACAGGGGTAACTATTTACATCTGTACAATGCAAATTGATTGGACATTTGCGTAGATTTGCCTAGCTGGTTGGTGAGTGATCAGTGGTGCTGTCATCCGGGTAATGTAAGAGGAAGAGGTAATGTTTCACAGCTTTTCTGAACTGGGTTAGATTGGTGATATCACGGATACTGTGTGGAAGGGTGTTCCAGCATTTAGGTGTGGCGAGCCTAAAAGCCCTGTTCGTTGTGCTTTGGCAACACTTGGTCGTTTCTTTTGGGACTACTAGTTTATTGGCAGCATGAGATCTTCTAGATCTATTGGGGGGGGGGGGGGGGGTTATCAGTATGAGATCGAATAAGGAAGATGGGGTGAGTCCGTTTATGATCTTGAAGGTCATTAGTATGGTCTTGAATGTGATCCTGCCTTTTATAGGGAGCCAGTGTAATTGTTTTAGGATGGGTGTTATGTGTTCCCTCATGGCAGCGCCCTGGAGAAATGCTGCTGAGTTCATTGCTAGCTGTAATGGAAGCAAAGTGGATTGTGGTAGACCATGGAGTATTGCGTTGGCATAGTCGATATGTGGTAAGACCAGAGCTTGATACACTGTCCGGAAGTCATCTGGTTCAAATAGGGAGCGTAGGTGTCTGAGGGATCGGATTTTATGGTATACGGTTCTTGCTACATTGCTTATATGGGTCTTCATGTCTAGTCGCTGGTCAAGTGTGACTCCCAGGTATCTGATGGAGGGTTTGGTCAGAAATTCTGCATCTTGGACCTTCAAGTAAGGAGGAGTGATGAAATTTGGGTTCCTTGTGATGAAAAGGACTTCGGTTTTCTTATGTTGTATCCGAAGATTTTGCGTTTGGAGCCAGCTGGATACTGCATCGAAACAGTCTGTCAGTCTGGCAGGTACAATACACTGACACCTTCCCATTGGAGAGAGGCACATGACGGATGCCCTTTGTCCCTGCTGTTATTCGCATTGGTAGTAGAACTGCTAGCACAAGCAGTGAGGGCCAATGAAGACATGAGGAGAGTAGAGGTTGAGGGGCGGCAACATAAGATATCTTTATTTGCAGATAATATACTACTGGTGGTGACTCAGCCTGAGAAGACTATACAGAGGGTGTTAGAAGAATTATCGAGCTATGGAGCCATATATGGGTTCAAGATTAACCTGGAAAAGACTGAAGCGCTGAATGTCAATTTAGAATGTGATGTTCTGGGGAGATTACAGCAGAAGGTGGGCCCATGGGGCTATCAAATACCTAGGGGTGCACATTACAGCACATCTAGGGGGCCTGTATGAGGCAAACAAACCAGACCTATGGCAGGCGATGGGGAAAGATCTGCGGGATTGGACAGGCCTAGATCTATCCTGGCTGGGACAAATAGCTGTGTGTGAAAATGAACATCTTCCCGAGGGTGCTTTACTTTTTCCAGGCCCTTCCAATAGCGATCCCTGTAGAACATGAGGGAACTACAGTGGAAGGTCTATAGGTTTATTTGGAAGAGGAAGCCTCTGAGAGTAGCAAGGTCGGTAGTGTACAGAACCAGGGAAGAAGGTGGATTGGGAATCCCTGATTTACAAGCATATGATTGGGCTACAAAATCCACCATCTAATGAACTGGCGAGAAGGAAGGGAGGTGAAAAATTTTGTAGCTTTAGAACGGGTGGCAGGAGGGTGGAGGCCAATGGGATGTTTACCATGGATGAATCATGCTGAAAGGGGCCCAATGGTAAGAGGGAGCTTCTTTGTGAGTCGTGTACTACAGGTGTGGGATAAATTACAGAGGAAAGTGGAAGGAGGAGGAAACACCAGGTTCAGTGTTGCGGGCATTGTGTCACACAATGCAGTTTCCTCCAGGGAGGGAAAGGGGAGGGGGTATATAAAAGGTGGGAATGGTGGGTATATAAAGGGATGAAGTGGTTCTATCAATTTTTGAATGGTGGAGAATGGGTACCTTTTGATGATTTAAGAGAAAATATGACCTAAAGGCTGGGGACCTATTCCACTATGGGCAGTGATCCATTTTCTACGTCAGAAACTAGTCAGGGAGGGATTGGGAAAAGATTACTCTGACCTAGAGGTCATGTGGTAGAGGAAGAAGAGCTCCCTGGGATTAACCTCAACCATCTATAAAGCGGTGAGGGGGGCCACCTATCTAAAACAATCGCGATAATGGCGGAATGGGAGAAGGACTTGGAGGTGGAATTGGATAAAAAGCAGCGGAAAGCTATTTTTGACCGAGTCCGACAGGCACCTTTATTGGTGGCAATTAGGGAAAACTGGTATAAGCTTACAATGTGTTGGTATTATACCCATGTTTGACTGCATAAAATGTTTTCCCTCGGTCTCCAAATGTTGTTGGAGAGAGTGCGGGGAGGAAAGTTCTTTTTCATATCTGGTGGACATGACCCCAGGTGAAGCCCTTCTGGCAGTGGGTACAATCCTGGATAAAACTAGTGGGGGTGGAGGTTGAGATTAAACTATATACATATCTACTGGGGTGGTGGCGACAGGGGGGCCCTTGGAGGGAGAGGAGACAGATCATGGCATGCTTGAATGCTGCTAAGTGTGAATTAGTGTATCAGTGGAAGCAATTGGAACCTCCACTAATGGAACACTGCATGGGACAACTTTGCCAGATTTTTCTTAAGGAGGAACTGACGGCAATCTGCAGACAGAGACTGGCATGTTTTGAGCTTGAATGGAGTGGAGTGCTTGAATATTTGCGCAGGGAGGGAGGGGGAAGGGGGTTGAGGGGGTGGGGGGCCTGTTGGGAATTGTGTGACTTTATATGAACAGTATGGTTACTATATGAAAACCGTTTTGGATATCATATGTTTGAAATAATGTTATTTTAGTCATCCTAATAAAAAAAACGTAAATTAAAAAAAAAGAATATAAAATCTATCCTTACAATTGGCAGCGAGTTTTTCCATTAGCCCAATTTGAGCTAGCCGAGTCCGCCACTGGGCAACTGTGTGCCACAGAACTCTTCCAATTAGCCACTGCCTTACATCTAGCTAGGACTAACCCCATCTCAACCAATATATTCTTCCCTCTCTGCCCTACAGTTGGAAGCAGTCCTAGAAAAAACATCTGAAGCTCCACCCCTAATTTCATCCCAGTCAGTTCCTCTATGGCTCTACACATCTCCTTCCAGTATCCTATGACCTGGGAGCATCTCCACCAAATATACAATCATACGTATTTAATTTCAGTCATTTCTATTCTGCATTTTAGCTAAGAATATAACTTTAAAGTGGAATACAACAAAAAATAAAATCATACAATTACCAATATACAATACAGTACTCATACGATACTTCCAAATTTAAATCAGATAAATCTAGTCACACCATGTTGTTGTTAAGTGCCGTCGAGTCGGAGTCAACTCATGGTGACCCTCTGGATAGCTATCCTAAATTGTGTTCGGTCTTCAGTCAGGTGGCTCATTGTTGACAGACTGGTACCCGTAGCTGCTGTTATTGTATCGATCCATCTCATTGCTGGCCTTCCTCTTTTGCGTTGACCTTCTATCTTGCCAAGCATGATGTCTTTCTCTAATCTTTATCTTTATCTTTATTAAACATTTTATATACCGCCCTTGTCGAAAAAATGAGGGCGATTTACAATAAAATATAAATGCTAGCATCAGAAAAGAAAAGAACTCTTCGCATGATGTGTCCAAAGTATGAAAGTCGAAGTCTTGTCATCTGAGCTTCTAAAGAAAGCTTAGGTTTTATCTCCTCTAGTACCAACTGGTTTGTTCTTCAGGCAGTCCATGGTATACACAGTATTCGCCGCCAGCACCATAATTCAAAGGCATCAATTTTCTTCCTGTCTATCTTTTTCACTGTCCAGCTTTCACATCCATATGATGTTATTGAAAATACCATGGCTTGAAAAAGTTGAATCTTTGTATGGAGACAGACATCTCTGCTCTTGAGAATCTTATCTAGGTCTTTCATAGCCATTCTGCCAAGAGCAATGCATCGTCTGATTTCTTGACTGCTTGTCGCTTCTTTGATAGTTGATCCAAGTAGGTTAAAGTTGTTCACAATTTCAATTTCTTCTCCTATAACGATGAACCTGTTGATTATGCCAGTTGCCATGATCTTTGTCTTCTTTACATTAAGGTGCAGCCCCATTTTGAGACTATGTTATTTGATTGAGAGAAGCAAATGTTTCAGACCATCTTCACTTTCAGCCAGTAATGTGGTATCATCAGCATAGCGAAGGTTGTTGATGAGTCTTCCACCAATCTTCACACCTCTGTTGTCTTCATACAATCCAGCTTCTGATGATTTGTTCTGCATATAAATTAAACTGGTAGGGGGAAGGTATGCAGCCTTGTCTTACACCTTTGCTTATTTTAAACCATTCTGTTTCTCCTTGTTCCATTCGAACTGTTGCTTCTTGATCAATGTACAGATTGTGCAAGAGAACGATCAGGTGTTTGGTATACCAATGCTTCTTAATGTGGCCCAGAGTTTCTCATGGTTTACACATTCAAAAGCCTTGCTATAGTCGATAAAGCACAAATAGATATCCTTTTGGTATTCTTTAGTCTTTTCAAGGATCCATCTCACATCCGCAATGATGTCTCTCATTCCTCGCCCTTTCCTGAACCCTGCTTGCACTTCAGGTAGTTCTTGTTCCAGGTATGGTTGTAGTCTCTTGAATAATCTTCAGTAGAATCTTGCTGGCATGTGGGATCAGAGCGATTGTGCAATAATTTCCACAGTCCGTTAGATCACCTTTCTTTAGTATTGGTATAAATACAGATCTTTTCCAGTCAGTTGGCCATGATGTTGTCTTCCATATTTCTTGGCAGAGCCTTGTAAGTATGGTAACAGCTGCTTCAGATTGCTGTAATACTTCTATGGGAATGCAATCAATGCTGCTTCAACTTCTTTTATCACCAATGGTTCCCGATCATAAGGTACAGGTTGAAACGGCTGTTGGTCCACTTGATCTATATCATATAAAAACTCTGTATATTCCTTCCACCTTTTCTTGATCTTCTCAGCATCATTCAACATAGAACCTTGAGCATCTTGTAACATTCCAATTCGAGGCTGGAACTTTTTCTTTAACTCTCGTAGCTTTAGGAACGCTGATTTTGTTCTTCCTCTAATAGTTTCTGCTTCTATTTCCTTGCATGCATCATTGTAGTACTTTTCCTTGACCTGTCTTGCTGCATGTTGGAAATCTCCGTTGAGTTCTGCGATTGTCTTTTTCTCCTCCGGCTTTAGCTTCTCTGCGTTTCTGGGCAAGTTTCAGAGTTTCTTCCGTCATCCATTTTGGCCGTTTTTGCTTTTTCACCTTTTGTAGAGACTTCTCGCTTTCTTCCAAAACAACCTTCTTGATGTCATTCCATAACTCTTCTGGAGCTCTGTCTTTTGTATCTAAAGCAGCAAATCGATTTTGCAGGCAGTCTGAATTCCAGTGGTATATTCTCAAGGTCATACTTTGCTGCATTCATGAATGGTTTGCTCTCTCACCTTTAGCTTGAGTTTGCATACTAGTAGTTGATGATCTGTACCACAGTCAGCTCCAGGTTTTGTCTTTGTTAAGAACCTAAGATATGCCATAATGGGTCAGACCAAGGTCCATCAATCTAGGTCATACGTACCTAGCAGTTTCCCCAAAAGACACAGGTTCCGCAATGCTTGTTCTGGGTCACGCATTGATATCCTGGGTCCCTTCTTAATAATGGTTTATGGACCTTTCCTCCAGGAACTTGTCCAAACCTTTTTTAAACCCAGCTACACTAACAGCCTTTACTACATCCTCAGGTAACAAATTCCAGAGTTTGATTACAAGTTGAGTGAAGAAATATTTTCTTTTATTAGTCTTAAATAGTTTACCCTGTAGCTTCATTGCATGTCCCCTAGTGTTTCTTTATTCTGATAACGTAAACAATCAATCTACGTTTACCCGTTCCACTTCGTTCATTAATTTATAGACTTCTATCATATCTCCCCTCAACCGTCTCTTTTCCAGGTTAAAGAGCCCTAACCTTTTTAGCCTTTCCTCATAGGAGTATCCTTCCATCCGTTTTACCATTTTGGTGGCTCTTCTCTGAACCTTTTCTAATAACGCTATATCCTTTTTAAGATACGGTGACCAGAACTGCACACAATATTCAAGGTGCGGTCTCACCATGGAACGGTATAGAGGCATTATAATATCTTTTGTTTTATTTTCCATTCCTTTCCTTATGATACCTAGCATTCTATTTGCTCTCTTGACTGCCACTGCACACTGGGCCGAGGGTTTTAACATGTTATCCACAATGACGCCTAAATCTTTTTCCTGGGTGGTGGTTCCTAATGTGGAATCTTGCATTCTGTAACCATAGTTTGGGTTGTTCTTCCCTAGGTGCATAACTTTGCACTTGTCCACATTAAATTTCATCTGCCATTTTGATGCCCAGTCTTCCAATTTATCAAGATCCTCTTGCAATTTTCCACAATCCTCTTGGGTTTTAACAACTTTAAATAGTTTTGTGTCATCTGCAAATTTGATAACCTCACTCGTTATTCCACTTTCCAGGTCATTTATGAATATGTCAAAAAGCAGCAGACCCAGCACAGATCCCTGGGGTACACCACTATTCACCTTTCTCCATTGGGAAAATTGGCCATTCAGCCCAACCCTCTGCTTTCTCTCTTTTAACCAGTTCCTGATCCACAGTAGTACACTGCCTCCTATCCCATGACTCTTTAGTTTTGCCAAAAGTCTCTGATGAGGGACCTTGTCAAAGGCTTTCTGAAAATCCAGATACCACTATATCAACTGACTCACCTTTGTCCACCTGTTTATTCACACTTTCAAAAAAACATAACAGATTAGTAAGACAAGATCTTCCTTGTCTAAAGCCATGTTGGCTGTCTCCCATTAGGCCATGACTATCTACATGCTGAGTAATTTTATTCTTTATGATGGTTTCTACCATTTTTCCCGATACTGACGTGAGGCTCACCGGTCTGTAGTTTCCCGGATCACCCCTGAAACCCTTTTTAAAAATTGGTGTTACATTGGCGATCCTCCAATCTTCAGGTATTAGAGATGATTTTAATGATAGTTCAGATTACTAATAGCAGGTCTGCAATTTCATATTTCAGTTCTTTCAACACCCTTGGATGTATACCATCTGGCCCAGGTGATTTGCTTCTCTTCAGTTTATCTAATAGCTGTAATACATCTTCCCGATGTATCGATATTTCCTTCAATTCTTCTGCACCTTTAAATACTACTTCGGTTATGGGTAACATCCCTACATCTTCCTCAGTAAAGACCGAAGCAAAGAATTCATTCAGTCTCCCCGCTATCACCTTGTCGCCTCTTAGTGCCCCTTTAACTCCATCATCTAATGGTCCAACCGACTCTCACACAGGTTTTTTGCTATGAATGTACTTGAAAAAATCTTTATTTTGCGTTTTTGCTTCCGCAGCAAGCTTCTTCTCAAATTCTCCCTTTGCCTTCTTTATCAATGCCTTGCATTTGACCTGCCAGTGCTTGTGCTGTTTCCAGGTTTCGTCGTTTGGTTCTTTCCATTTCCTGAAAGATGCTTTTTTGGCAACAGCCTCTCTGACCTCACCTTTAAACCATGCTGGCAGTTTTTTGGACTTCCTTCCACTTTTCTTAAAGCATGGAATACAGCTGGTCTGGGCTTCCAAGATAGTATTTTTCAACAACACCCAAGCTTGATGTAAGTCTTTAACCTTTGCAACTGCTCCTTTTAGTTTTTTCTTAACTATTTTCCTCATTTTATCATAGTCTCCCTTTCGAAAGATAAAAGGTAGTACTGTGGATTTCTGTACTATCCCTCCTCCACTAATTAAATCAAAGGCGATCATGCTATGATCACTATTGCCAAGTGGCCCCACCACCCTTATCTTTTGCACTAGATCTGATGTTCCACTAAGGACTAGGTCTAATATGTCTTCCCCTCTGGTCGGTTCATGAACCAGCTGCTCCAAGAAGCAGTCATTTATGTCATCTAGGAACTTTATCTCCTTAGTATGTCCTGCCGTGACACTGACCCAGTCGATACCGGGGTAATTGAAATCACCCATTATTACTGCACTGTAACTTTTGTTAGCTTCCTTGATTTCTTTCAGCATTTCATCATCCATTTGTTCATTCTGGCCAGGTGGTCAATAGTACACCCCCACTGCCATCGCCTTCCCCTTTTTACATGGAATTTCAATCCATAGAGATTCTACAGCAAATTTTGTTTCCTCCAAAACTTTAATCCTTTCTGACTCAATGCCCTCTCTAACATAGAGCGCAACCCCTCCACCAATTTGATCAGCTTTATCATTACGATATAGTTTGTACCCAGGTATCACAGTGTCCCACTGGTTGTCCTCCTTCCACCATGTCTCCGATATTCCAATCATATCTAACCTCTCATTTAGTGCTATATATTCTAACTCCCATCTTATTTTTTAGACTTCTAGCATTTGCATACAAGTCTTTTAGAGACTATTTTATTCATATTAATTTGGCTATTGGTAGACATGGGTAATTTGGGATCTTTAAGCTCTGTCTGCTCTGTACTCTAGGGCATTTGGGCTATTTTACTGTTTTTTGGAACCTCTCTGCTTTTGGTAGTATCCTTCAAGGATACATTCTTCCGAACCATCCGCTCTTGGGCGACTGTCGGCTTTTCCCTATTATCTAGTTTGAAAGCTGCTCTCTCCTTTTTAAAGGTTAATGCCAGCAGCCTGGTTCCATCCCGGTAAAGGTGAAGCCCATCCCTTCGGAAGAGCCCCTCCTTTCCCCAGTATGTACCCCAGTTCCTAACAAATCCAAACCCCTCATCTCTGCACCATTGTCTCATCCACGCATTGAGACTCGAGCTCTGCCTGCCTTTTGGGTCCTGCACGTGGAACGGGAAGCATTTCGGAGAACACTACCTTGGAAGTTCTGGATTTCAACTTCCTACCTAAAAGCCTAAATTTAGCCTCCAGAACCTCCCTACCACATGTCACTGGTACCGACATGTACCAAGACAGCAGACTCCTCCCCAGCACTATCTATGATGTTATAGAGCTTTTCCATTGTTGACTTCCACAGATGTAGTCAATTTGATTTTTATACAATCCATTGGGTGAAGTCCATGTGTACAGTCGCTGCTTGTGTTGCTGGAAGAAGGTGTTTGAGATGAATAGATCGTTGGTCTTGCAGAATTTTATCAGTGTTTCTCCAGCTTCATTTCTGTTGCCAAGTCCATATTTTCTAACTACTTTGCCTTCTTCTTTGTTGCCAACCTTTGCGTTCCAGTCACCCATGACTATCAGGATATCCTGTTTGCATGTTCTGTCAATTTCAGCTTGTACTTGTTCATAGAACTCTTCAATTTCATTCTCTTTTGCAGCTGTTGGGGCATATACTTGAATTATAGTTGTGTTGATAGGCATTCCTCGTAGACGAATAGAGATTAAGCGTTCGCTGACTGCATTGTATTTCATTACAGTTCTTGCAAGTTTCTTCTTCAAACAAACCATTCACACTTCCCACTGAACAGTTAATGTAACCATATATTCTGTGCATGTGTTACCATAATGTAAATAGAATTTGCAATCATGTTTTCTGTTGGATTGTACATAGTTTACCCCAGTTGTAAGCCCATGTTACATTCCCTGTTATTTGTAAACTCAAGACATGTCCTAAATGTCTGAGTAAAAATCTGTTTTATGTAAACCACACTGATAACAAATAGCGCGGTATATGAGAACTGTTAAATAAATAAATTATAAATATAACACTATTTCTTCTTTGTCTTTCATTTCCAACATAGTAGACCATGTGATCATCTGATGCAAAGTGCCCAATTCCAGTCCATTTCAGTTCGCTGACACCCAACAGATCAAGTTGTACATGTTCCATTTCATTCTTGACCACCTCCAGCTTCCCTTGATTCATGCTTCATATGTTCCATGTTCCAATGTGTAAGACATCTCTACAGCTTCTAACTCTCATTTCATGCGCAGCTACATCAGCAGTCAGACATCCCGAGGACTTTGATCCAACCCCATCATAAATGTTGGCTTTTCTCTGAAAAGTCTTCAGCTCTTCCCCAGTAGCTAGTTGAGTGACTTCCGACCTGGGGGTCTCATCTTCCAGCACTATAGCACAATTTGTTTTGTTGTGACTATCCAATGGGTTTTCGTGGCAAGATACAGAATTAGATTGCCAGGCCTTTCCTCCGCACAGTTTAAGTTTGGTGTTGTTGCTGTTGTCACAGAAATGTGATCCTACGCCGACAACACTATTGCATTCTGCTGCTGCCCAGACGGGTGGTTTGTCTTGGTCTGGCACCTCAGCTGAAACCTGTTCATCTTGGGAGACCCTGCCAGCAGTTAAACTACTGATGGTTTAGCTCTCAGCATCACTGATGCACACAAGCCCTCACAGCACGACAAGCTGCAAACCAAGTGAGGGTCACACCATAAGCCTGTTCAAACAGGTAAGCTTTTAAATGTTTTCTAAATCTAGGTTTATTTATTTAGTTACTGTTTTTATACACCGCTTTATTAACGTGTCAAAGCGGTTTACATGTTGTTATGGCGCAAGGCAGATTGTGCCGATGGAAGTAGAGGAAAACACTCAGGGCAGTTTTAAAATCAGCAGTGCAGAGCACATGGCTAGGGGTTGTCAGGGGCAACAAAGCAAAACAGGAGCACAGGCTGTAGAGAAACGCCCGGAGATACCATTACATCATAGCTCATCAGCAAAGCAGAGACAGCTGCAGAGAGTTGAGCTAACTCAAGTCTCAAGGAATGACGCAGATAAAAAAAGGTCAGTCTTGAGCAGAGCAAAGACACGTGCAGAGAAACGTACAGGGATACGAGCAGATTCACGTACAGGCACACGTGGAGAAGGATGGAAACACAGAGACGCAAGCCAGGAAGTCTCAGTCTCTGAGGCGGAGAGAGAAGGAGACATTGAGAGGACTCAAGGGAAAGGAAAGTACAGCGCTCAGAAAAACCAGGAGCCATACCTGGAAGGTTCAGACGTGGAATCATTCTGCACCTCAGAGGGGTTTATCCAAGAGGAGTTCACGAAGGTTAGTGCTGGGAAGTTAGGCTGCACTAAGCCAAGGTCCGGGTGGGGCCAGAGGGAGACTCCAGGATATAAACCACGAGGAGCAGGGAGAAGAGATAACCACAATAGCAGGAACCTGGCGAGCCAGAATACTTGTCCAAGAGATAATTCCCATGCTTTAGAAAGACGTCCTGTGAAAGGAAGAGAGGGGAAGAAAAGTTTCCACTTCCCGTTTACACACCAGCCAGGCAGAGCTCAGCCTGAAAGCCAAAGTACCTGGACTAGAGGAGCACTGAGTTTTACCCCCAGTGGTCAGGAAGTGTGTAGCCCACTAAGGAAAGATTCCATAGTGTGTGGTAAAGAACCTTTCTGCAGTGATAGGGAGGAGTGGTGCTCTGACCCAGCCGAGAGGAGAGAAACAAACACTAATCCACAATACAGCCCTGCAAGTTATAATTATCAAGAAGCACCTGAAGATATGGATTGTGACTTTGGTGATGATAATTCTGATATGTGCAAAATGGACTGTACGCTTGTTTTCTCTGATAGCATAACCTCTTTTTGTTAGGGGCCTAAGAAAGCCTGCTGGAGTGAAATCTGTGGGAGAGCACAGATTTCACAGTTAAAAGTGTGTGATTGAAAACCTGTTTTTCCCTCTTTTTGTTCAGTTAAAGCTGACAATAAGCATTTTTGTTCCCATTTGTAGTCCCTCACTTGTGTTATACCAGCTGTATGGTTTATTTGCTTTTTGATATTTGTTGCAAGAATTCTCCCGGGACGGGAAATAAAACCTCTTTAAGCATAGCTACTCGACCACAACTACCTCCTTATTTCGATTAGCTATTGGGACCCAAAATCCCTGAGGGCAACATAAAGTCCTTGCTGTTAGAAGAGGAGCAACACCGAAGCCCCAGGCTCCCGCCTTGTGGGCCAGCAAGGTGTTTGACAATGTTAACAAATGAACACAGTTCAAGTTACATGGAATGTGTTAGAATGAACTTGCAGTAATGGTATAGATCAGGGTGAATAAATGTTAAGGAGACAATACAATACAGGAGTGAATAGACAAGGGACAACCAGTGGAACTATACACACAACACGTGGGCAGAGTTGAACTATATTCAAAATGTGAGTTGAGCTAAAAACGGATTATTCTTCTTCTTCCTAATTTCATAAGGTAGCTTGTTCCATTCATATGTTAATGAGCTGCGAATGAGGCGAAAATTTGAAGCATCCGGGTACGCACGTTAATGCGAACATTATCACAAAACCTGAATGATACCTTCACGGTGACCCATTACGTTTTAGACATTAACGCATCCATGTTGCATTTGGCTCTTTAAATGTGCATACTTTCACATCTCGTTGCCTCATCAGCATAAAATTTCACATTAGCACTACTACAGGCTCCTTTATACACTTCAACACTTGAGAAAACTTTCACACTTTAGTTCATGGGCTCCTTATCTTTGGCTTCTCCCTGTGATCATAGTGTGCCTTCTGGCTACCGGCTTATAAACACTTTAGCTATACACCACTAGATATTTTACCACACAGAATGATGCACCTCCAGCATATCATTTAAGAGTTTTCAATACTGCTTTATCAGGTAATCCAAGAAATGGATAATTGCACCCTTTCTCAGCAGATCTTTTAACATAGCCTTCTAATCGTCAAACTTATTGTTGACATAAGACATTCAAACTGGACTCTTTCAGACTAGAATTTCAAGGACCGAAGTTTCATCTGAGAACTTTTAATTCTAAACACTTCCCCAAATAAAATATAATGTTATCTCAGAATTAAAAATAAAATTATTCTCTTATCAAGAGAGCAGTACATGCAGCTCATAAAATGTGTTTTCTGTATTACCTCAACAGATTTATAGACTTCATGTCTCCGGGGAGCATTTCAAATGCTGATTGTCAGAAAAGATACATCTCATAAATCAGGATGCTACAAACCTTTTCTTGGTTTGATATGCAATTCTGTCCCTACAGCAGTAGCAATAAAAAATAGCAGGGAATGAATTCTTAAGGAAATATTTGCTCTGCAGGAAACATGATTCCCAGAGCTCTCTGCAAGTCAATACAGACGCCATTGCCTTACTGGCATGAAATTAAAGAGGCTACGAGAGACACAAAGGAGAAGGGAGGGGGAGGGGCGGAATGAAACTGGCTTCTTTGGGTTTTTACAGGTCAAACCTAATACCCCGGTAAGCTGAAGGAGGATTTCTTTCTGAGAAACTAAGCGATGTGACCTTGCCCCTTCCCCTCCCCATCCCCTAATGACACTTGACTTTGAAATTTAATTGTAAGCAGATCGAATCTGGAAACCTTCTCACTGCAAAGAATGACTATTCCGTTCGACGCTATGCCTTTAGCCTCCACCATATGTGATGGGGCAGAGTAAAGAGTTGAGTTTGAGTTTTCAGCTCTTCGTTACTCTCTACCCTGAAGCCAAGGCCAGTTCTCTCAAGGTACCTTGTACACTGGGGTTGATGGGAAACACTCACATGGTCATTGATCAAGGAGGACTTGCATCAAAGACCTTCACGCATATCTAAGCGATGCAGTTGTGCATCTCTATCCAAAGTGATGTATCTAAAAATTCAGATGTATAAAAAAAAAAAAAGCTACAGGGCGCACGTGTAGGTATGGTGAGGGGGGAAATCTTTGCTTCTTAGGGGGCAGGGGGAGTCTGAAATCATTATTCCTGTGCTTGCTTTGTTCTAATGGAATGGCCTGTAGTGAATGACAGGCAAAGCTCCCACCAAGTTGCGTGGGAGTCCTCCGGCCGCACTTCTGCCGATAAGGGAGGTGCTGCCATATCACTGCCGGGAGACCCCTGCACAGTTTGCGTGAATACTGATGAGGGCTGGTCAGTGCTTTTAGGTGTGGGGAGGGGGATGGTGATTAAGTGTGGGTTTTGCTTTAAAGGTTTTGGGGGGGGGTGGGAGTTAAGATTGTGAGGGAATGACAATATAACTGGGAAATGACTTATAGTTCTTTTTCTTCTGCATTGCCAATATATTTTATTTCTTCTGTGTCTACTTTCTTTATAAGACACTGATGGGGCTAGGTACAGCTTGGATTGTGTTTCCAGCAACAGAAATAATAAATACAACTTATGAGCTAAACCGACTTGTGATACATTTTGGCAATGTATAGAATCTAAAGTCTAATATTCTCAAAGTGTTGGTCAATTATACAGGAAACCTAGAGGTCAGCACCTCATCTTGTTTTGGTTGTAAAACACCCAAAGGGTATAGAGAACATGGCACTCCACTATTCCCAGTATAATCACAACAGTGGGCAGTGGTGGGATTGGAACCCTGGCTTCCCTGGTCCCAGATCACTATTCTAACCATTAGTCTATTCTGAGAAAGCTGCAAAATTTAAAAAAAGGGACATCTATGTAGTTGCCTTCGCAAATGTCCATTTCTGATATGCCCACGTGTGTGAAATGTCGTCTGCACTTAGGCGTCCCAGACTGCACTTAAACGTCATTTGTAAAATGCCACATTGTGTGTTCAGGGGTTTAACTCATGCACCCAATCCTTTTAATTAGCATATTTTGTATATGTGCAATCATTTAAAATTATTTAGCTGTTTCCTTCATTTTATTCAAGAGCCTTAAAATCAATTAACTCTAACAAATGAATTCAAATTAAATACCTTATATTGAAAAACACAGTGTATGATAAAACATAGCTCAGGATCTCAAAAAATGTGGCAAATATTAAAAAAAAAACGAAGTATGACTTAGCGGTGGTGACTAGTGCGATTAAAGCGGCTGGCCGTCAGCGCTTTAGGCTGTCCCTGACCCAGGATATCAGTGCTGGGGCCATCTCCGGCCAGCAAGAATGAATATCCAGTATGCCTGGAGAGCAATCTAGCTATCTGCTCAGCGGTGATATTCAGCTACTGGCCGGATAGCTAAACTGACTAAAGTTAGGCCAGCTTTTGACCTAACTTTAGCCACTTTAGGTGTTCAGAAGGTTTAGGAGGGATAGTCAGCTTTGAATGGCCTGCTTTTGCTAACCTCCAGAGGCTGCTGCCCTAGTCAACTGTCTAGTTTGCCTAGTGGCTGGGCCCATGACAGTAACAATATCCCTTTTAGCAGTGGGGGATAGGAAGCATTTTGCAGGTCATAGGGCAACCACATCTATTATATTTGATCCAGGGGCTTTTCCCTCTGCAAAACGTTTTATTACGGATGCGCATTTAGTTTATTAACACACTTTAAATTTAGCGGTGCACTAAATCAACTTAACACATGTTAATTTTATGAATTGCCCTCTCTGCGACCAGCCCAAAGGTTACAACAGGACAGCACTGCAAATATTACACCAGTCCATAGAAGACAAACTGGTCTCTCTTTGTGGAAACAGAACAAGCCAGACTGCTCTAAATCCCTCCACAGGAACTGTATTTGAGTACCCATCTCCTTCACATACAGAACAGACCCCCAAATGCAGAAGAAAAACTATGAATTCAAACTAGAAATGTTCCAACAAATTGGAAACGGGAAACCCCGAGAAGCCAGTCTCAGCAAGCAGTGCACCACCACAATTTTCCCTGTCCGTTCCTCAGTTACCTTACCCCCTCCCTTAAGTACGTCACTTATCCTTTTGTTTAGCATGCACCCTTTGTTAAATGCTTCCTATTTGTTAAACGTATTACATAGTTTAAGAAAACAAGAAATTCATTCTACTATAAATACACACAGGGTTGTTTATTGGTATGGGATGTTGATACCTGGCCTATCACAGGTATTGATTGATAAGAGCAGAAAAAAGGCTTCAGAATACATGGAGCAGGCAGGTATAACAAAACACACCTAGGCCAGTATCCATCACATCAATAGCCAATTTTAATTTGGCCAAGAGTCTTGTCAAAGGCTTTCTGAACATCCAGGTGCACTCACCTTTGCCTGTTTATTCACACCTTCAAAACATCATAACAGATTAGTAAGACAAGACGTTCCTTGGCTAAAGCCATGTTGGCTGTCTCCCATTAAGCTATGACTATATTCATGTTCTGTAATTTTGTTCTTTATAATGGTTTCTACCATGTTTCCCGGTACTGACGTCAGGCTCACTGATTTGCAGTTTCCTGGTTCACCCCTGTGAATTTTGTTTCCTGCAAAAAACTTTAATCCTTTGTGACTCAATGCCCTCTCTAACAGAGTGTAATGCCTTCACCAATTTGATCTGCTCTCTCATTATGATATAGTTTGTACCCAGGTATCAGTGTCCCACTGGTTGCCCTCCTTCTACCATGTCACTGAGATACCAATCATATCTAACCTCTCATTTAGTGCTAAATATTCTAACTCTCCAATTTTATTTTTTTAGATTTCTAGCATTTGCATTCAAGCATTTCAGAGTGTATTTTATTCATATTAATCTGGTTATCAGTAGGCAGGTGTAATTTGGAATCTTTAAGCTCTGTCTGCTCTGTACTCAAGGGCATTTGGGTTACTTTTGTCTTTATTGGAACCTCTCTGTTGATAATGCCCTAACTTCAATCTTTTGCTAGTATCCTCCAAGAATACAATCTCCATCTCCTCTTTAAAGATTAATTCCAGCAGCCTGATTCTATCCCGGTTAAGGTGGAGCCCATCCCTTCGGAAAAGTCCTTCCTTTCCCCAGAATGTTCCTCAGTTCCTAACAAATCCAAAACCTTCTTCCTTGCACCATTGTTTCATCCACACATTGAGACTCCGGAGCTCTGCCTGCCTTTTGGGTCCTGCGGGTGGAACAGGAAGTATTTCGGAGAATGCTACCCTGGAAGTTCTGGATATCAACTTCCTAACTAAAGCCTAAATTTGGCCTCCAGAACCTCCCTACCACACTTTCCTATATCATTGGTACCAACATGTACCAAAACAGCAGACTCCTCCTCAGCACTATCTAAGACCTTGTTTAGGTGACGTGTGGGGTCTGCTACCTCCGAACCAGGCAGGCATGTTACCAGGCAAACCTCACATCCACCAGCCACCCAACTATCTACATGCCTAATGATCGAATCACCAACTATAACAGCTATCCTAACCCTTCCCACATGGGCACATGGCTCTGGAGAAATCTCCTTGGTACGATAGGGTTTTACATCACCTGGAGCACAGGTCCTAGCTACAGGATCACTTCCTGCCATACATTCGTAAGGTGACGGCTATTTGATTGGTGATGACAATTTTGACCTGAAGCAGGGCAGACTGAAATGAGAGCCCGAAACGCAGGACTGTGTCATGTCTCCCACCTTGATGATTTTGCCGTGGCAGTTAAGTTTATTATAGATGTTTCTCACTGCTGGTTTGATTAAAAGGGACTATTATCTACCAAGGTCTGGGAGTCTGTTTTGTGACCCCGGTACAGGGTATTATATGGTCCGACAAAAAATGGCAATTTGATATGAGAAAACTATTGTTTCTCCTCACTCTTTTTGTGTGGATACCAGAGTGATGTTCGCCTGTCACATGACTTCTCCCCTCCATGGCAACAGGGATGCTGCCAGGCTGGAGGTGGGACTTCAGTGCTACATCCCTGTAGGTTTCGTCTATGTACCTCTGTCTTCCTTATGTCCTCCAAGTCTTCTACTCTAGCCTCCAGAGATCGGACTCGTTCCCTGAGAGCAAAGAGCTCCTTGCACCTAGTGCACATGTAAGTCCCCTCATCAAATGAGAGAAAATCATACATGTGACACTCATTGCAAAAGACTGGAAAGCCCCCATCTCGCTGCTGGCCCACTGTCTGCATCTTAGCTTTAAGGTTGTGTTTAGGATTTATGTTTAATCGACTTTGTTCACCTTAAGATTAATTAATCTCAAGTCTTTAATGTATGCCTGATGAGGATAAACAGCTACATCTGAGAGTGAATATGGGCACTGCCTTCCCTTTAAGAGGTTTAAGCATCTATAAAGCTATTATTATCCTAGGGATGGGTGAGAGTCGGGGAGGAAGGGAGGGAAAGAAGACTTATTAAAAGATGACTGCTAGAAAGTACCCTGTCCTATGCTTCTAAGGTAATCTGTGACCAATTTCCTGGCTGATTCACACAGCTCTTGCTTTGATAGAGGGAATCTTTCAAAATGCCCTTTTGATCTGTCCCTTAGCTTTAACACCTATTTAAAACAATTTCACAGGTCTCTTGCCCCCTATCTAGAAGGACTCTTAGTAAAGGTCTCTAGAAACAATTTATTACTCAAAGAATACTGATCCTGTTTTTTCCTTTTATGCTAAGTTATACTCTGATTTGATTTAAATTAAAGCTCTTTGCTGATACTAGGCCCTGACTATTACATTTAAACTAGCAGCTCTCTGCTGGGTTTTAAATTTAAACTGAAAGCTCTCTGCTGGGTCTTAAACTGAAAGCTATCTGCTGGGTTTTTAATGTAGATTAAAAGCTCTTTGCCGATACTAGGCCCTGAATGATTTAACAAATACACTGGATTCTAATTTACACAGATTAATCAGCTTTAATTTAAAAATTTCCTTTTTCCCTAAGATTTGAAAAATTCCCAGAAGTAAATACTTACAATTGCAGATCTTTCTCTAGAAGTGGCAGTCCCTTTTTGTAGTCTTTCAAATTTATGCTTCGTATTTTCATTTTATGTTCTATTCATTTTCTATTTTGTTCCATTTCCTCTCCCCTCTAACTTCTGCATTTTTTTATTCTCTTATCAATTCTATTATCTTAGACTCTCTTTTAGAGGTTTCCTTCCTGCTTTCTTCATTTTGTGGATCTCATTTGCAAGTCCCTTTTCTGTTATTTATTTTGTTCTTTTTTTTTCACTCTTTATCCTGTCTCATTGTATTTCTACACTTTTCCCTTATATATGCAACTCTTCCTTACAAAGACATCCCTCCCTAGCTCTGAGGCCTCAAACCCCCTCCCCAGCTTTCAAACATTTATTTATTTATTTATTTTTATTTATTTAACTTTGTTCTGTACCGCGCTCTTTAATATCAGTGCGGTTTACATAAAAAACATTTTGTGCAGTGTGGGCGACCTACACTGGATGTACAGTAAACAGGGGATTATGTACAGGTTTTAAACAGGTTAAACTAAACAAAATCAACAAATAGGATCAACATACTCTTTTCCCCATCCCTTTTCTTCTCCACCTCTTAGTGGCCCTCGCCTAAGTTCCACGAGTCACAGGGTTTCTAAGAGGTACAGTGCTGTCTGTCCCGTTGACCTGCCTCTCCCCTCTATCAGTACACTTCCTGTTCAAAAGAAGATGAGCCACAGGGTCAGACAATGCTGCAGCCACCCTGCAGCTCACACTGCCGCTGCTGCTGCTCTGTGCAATACTGTAGGTGCCAGTAGGCAGGTAGACCAACCCATCTTTGGGACTGAGGTAAGTATACTGGGGTGAGAGAGCTGTGCCTTGCATTGCTGCAGTCGCTGAGCTAAGAGATTGGAGGACTGTGGGAGCCACACTTGTTGCTCAGCAGCAACCAAAAGCCCTCAAATGGTTATGTATTCTGAAGGGAGGTGGCTGGTTCCTGTACTTTTGTGGGGCCAGTCTCTTGGTATAAGCTCACCAAAAGACTGGTGCCACATGGCGCAGGAAGCAGACTGCTGCTGACGTGAGGGCAGGGGGAGGAACGAGGGGCTGCACTATTCTGCAGAGCAGGGAGAGACGTTCTGCATAGTGCCTTCATCCCCACTGCTGAAACTGGGGACAGCAGGTTGCCAAAGAAGTTGCAACTGGGGGCATGGGTCTGAACATCAGGAAAATCTGAGATGTCTGGTACCCTTAATAAAAAAAAAAAAGCCCAGCCCTGACCACAGGAACATCAAATCCGTGTCCCCCCTTTCTTTAGAATGCTGGGTGCTCAGACCTCAACCAAGATATCCTTGGGCCTGCAACATAGCTCTAAATAGGGAAGAGGCCCAACAGCTCGGCGCACTCTGGAGTAAAGAGGAGAAAAAGGGCTATGACAGAAACATTCAGATCTCTTTTTAAAGCTTCATGCATTCAAGTAAAAAAGATGGTGGCATTTATCACTGGAAGGAGTCTCAGAAGGACCAATTTATACACCTAGTTAACCCTGTCCACACTGCCCAGGATGTCTTTCTGAAGAAATACGTCTTTACTGAGATTATGCTGGCATCACAGGTGATGGTACGCAAAACAGTAGTGGAATTCAAGCGTGTCCGAGACACCTAGAGATGGCGGCGTTAAGGACAGTGTAGGAAACAGGAAACATACTAATGTCTGCAAGGGCAATTGGAAAGACATGGGTGGGATTTGGGAGGGGGCGTGGGGAAGCAAAACAGTCCTTATCTGATGACAAATACTATAGTACTGCAGGTTTTTTTTTATTTCTATAGTTCTTCTAGTCAAATGGGCTTCAATGTTCCATTTTGCATAAACATGCTAAGATTACAAAATAATAAAATCTATTTCACAGTCAACTGGTCGGGTAGTAGCAGTGCAGTGCATCACCGTTCGGAAGTCCTGGGCTCCGCTCCTGGGTCAAGTCTTCTACTCTCCAAGTGATGGTGAACTGGGTTTGAGAGGTGCTGCAAACACAACTGCACTTGGGGAGATGGGAGGGACACCCAGTTAGTTATCACACAGCAGTGACACCTAGTGGCCAGTCTTGGGGCCTATGATTGCAGAGTTCCTAAAGGAGCCCCAATGTGTGACTCCCAGTAGAACGCTAAAGGCGTGAGGCTAAGAGTTGCGACAGAATATAAAAGGGGAAAAACCCTCATGAAGTTTTGAATGAACACCTATGGCACCAGATTGCAGTTCTGGTTCCAAATGAACAAGTCGTCCAAAAAAAGAAGATGCACTGCCCCCCCTCCATTCCCCCCCCATCTATATATATTGTGCAAGCCATACAGAAAATACAGTATAAACTATAAACGCATAAATCTTATACCAACACGACTAAGGTCCAAAACAAGCAATGTGGACCCATATCTAATTAGAAACCTGAGGAAGAAACAAATGGAATAGAAAATGAAAAAAAAAGCAGAAACAAAGCTTTTATCCTAACCTCAAATGGCCATGCGAGAGGCTGTGTGGGAATTAATAAGGTCCATGAGGATGACAGCTTTTAAAAAGTCAAAGGACATCATTTTAAGTCAAATGGGTATAAATTGTAATTAGGAAAAATAAATCAACCTAGAGAAAATTCCAGACAACCCCCACCTCACACATATGGCCTGATTTTGTAACGGGACACCTATGTGAGAAGACTCTAAGGCGTTTATTAAGCCTCTCTTATACAGAGAACAGTGGCATCTCTGTTCGTTTATAAAAACAGGCTCCCGGAACCAGTGCTTATGACCCAAATGCCAATGCACGCCTTAGATTAGCTCCGAATGTGCTATAAGACGTTTACAAGCACTCCAGGCTTCTACTCGTGTGCTTGGTAGTCTGTACAATGTGCGTACCTTGCAACTCTGCCCTTTGCTCGTCCAAAGTGCTTCCTCTGCAATGTCTGCACGCAGTGGGCATGTGAGCTACTGTGGAATTTTATAACAGGTCTTTTTCATGTCTGAAACATGCTTTTCATGTGGCAACACCTTCAAAAAATTATTAGGGATGTACTTTTAAAGGGAGGAGTAGTGCAGTGGTTAGAGCACTGACTTGATAACCAAGGAAACCAGGGTTCAATTCCCACTAGCATACCTTGTGGCCTTTGGCACATTACTTAATCCTCCATTGTCTCAGACAAAAGCCTGGCAATCTACTTCCTGTCACACTGCCAAGAAAACCCAGGAGCTGCTGGTTGGCAGGAGTCAGGACTGACTCACTCAGACACACTGCATTCTTACTTTCAGTTAAAATGAAAGCCGGGATATTGGCAAAACAGGAAATGATGAAGTTTGTATTTGCCGTCCATCGTGTGCACTACTGAGCAATAGTATGTGTTGTTATGCAATAGCACACACAATTGAAAGAGAATGTACACTATTTATTTATCTGTATTTATATCCTGCTTTTCACTGGGTCAAAGTGGTCAATTGGGAGATACATTTAACATGAGGGGATATGAGACACATATGCTAATACTTACAGGGAACATGGGCATTGGAGGGTTAAGTGGCTTGCCCAAGACCACAAGGAGTGCCTATAGGACTAGAAATCCCAGTCCCTCCAGCCTGAGATTGCTGTCCCCAGGTGGGAGTTAAACCCCTGGCCCTCTGGCCTGAAGTACCTTGTCCTAACCACTAGGCCACTCCTCCCCTGTTGACAGGAAATGATACAAAGCTTTTGGCCTGCACACCAAAATGGTAAAGGTTATGGAAGGAGCCCTCTGAGGAAAGGCTTAAAAGGTTGGGGCTCTTCAACTTGGAGAAAAGAGACAGCTGAGGGGAGATATGATAGAGGTCTTTAAAATACTGAATGGAGTACAACAGGTAAACAGATCGGTTGTTTACTCCTTCAAAAAGTAGAAAGATTAGGGGACATGCAATGAAGCTACAATGTAGCCCATTTAAGATTAGTAAGTGAATAATATTTTCTTCTAATGTGTAATCAAACTCTGGAATTTGTTACCAGAGGCAGTAAAAGCTGTTAGGGTAGCTGGGTTTAAAAAATGTTTGGATAAGTTCTTGGAGGAAAAGTCCATAAACCATTATTAAAGAGGACCAGGGAAATCCACTGCTTACCCCGGGATGAGCATTGTGGAATCTGTGTGCCTTTTAGGAACCTGAAAAGGTATTTGTGAACTGGATTGGCTACTGTTGGAAACAGGATACCGGGCTTGATGGACCTTGTTCTGGCCCAGTATGGTATAGCTTATGTTCTTATCACTAAAGGCTTGAATATATGGGGCGGACTTCCAAGCATGACCGGCAAGGGTTAAGTCACATAGGGTCATGTTTACTAAAGTGAACTAATGGTTCGCACAGGGTTTAGCGCGCACCAAACGCACCATCGTAACCTTTATCGTGTGCCAAAAATGCAGCAATGCAAGTGGGGGGGTAGAGAGTGGGGTGGAGCATGCCACTGTGGTAAGTGCAGCCATTTCTAATGCATGTTAACTGGCAATGATGCACTTAGCATGGGGACACTTACTGCCAACTTCAATGGCGGCAAGTGCACCCGCATTAATCGTGGCAAACATCTTAGCATGAGGATGGCATGGAACCAGTCACTGCCAGGCATGCCTCCGTCTTCATGGGTCCAGTACCGCCCTTGTGCTAATGTTTGAGGCCAAATGTGCGGTAAGCTCCTGTTCTTTCATAAGCACGCCCTGTGATGTTTAGAAAATTTCATGTGTTCATTCTTCACGCCTCTCACACAGCTGCTGAGATGTGTGGCTAAAGTGTATGTACTCAGCAAGCCTGGATGCGTGGCAGACTGCTTTTGGACATTGGCCGTATTCATATCTTTTGCAACATCTAAGTCACAATTTCACACATTTAAGTCCTACTAAGCATTAGCAAACTCAGCCTGTACCGTCTGCAGAAGGTTCCCGGTTTGATTACACTGCTATTAGGACAGGTCAAAGGGTATTAAGCATCTAAGTGAACTTTCAGTCTTGCAGCCTCCTTAAGTACTGTAGTTTTTGGGTCTTAATTCAGAATCTTATGAAGAGACACCTTAAGTCAATAATCTTGATCCCCCCACTCCCCAGCGTCAACCCTCCAAGAACGATCCCGGAAGAATGCCATACTTTAAAATATTACATTTTGTTTGACATTATAAGCAGGGCTCAGTTTCTATTCTTAGGTCTTTGTAAATTGTATATTTACGTGTTTGTTTTATTGGTGTTTATTGGCTAAAATCTAAAATCTGAAGCCCTATATACACAATTTACACATGATATAAAATACTAAACGAAACACAAAGCCATTAGCGATACACATTTCCCAGAGCCAACATATTCCAGTTAATAAATTCAAAATAAAAAAGTATTTTTCTACCTTTGATTAGAGCAATGGCAACTGAAAAAATAAAGTGCACAACTTTCTTCTGCTTTCTTCGTGTCTTCTGCTAACTCTCTATTGTCTGCTGTCCATTTGTCCTTTCTCCTCTCCTAGGTTTTTTTTTTTTTTTAAATTTCAAATAATCTTTAAAGACAGGAAATACAACATCCTCTTCAAGGAGAAGGCCAACAAACAATGGAATGCCATAACACCCATAGAGCACTAACACATCAATACCCACATATACACAGCATGCAAGCAGAACAAAACCTTACATTACACAACCTACTCCTTCCCGGACAAAAAAGCCGCAAGTTGGACAGCATCAAAGAAAACAAACTTATCGGCTTGATACTGCCCTAAACACATGGGTATTTTAAGAAAAAAGTGGTGCTCAAGGTCAAAGTTCTAGGTTTCAAATTCAAAAAGAGTGTTCTACGCTTTTGAGTAAGTTTATTGACATCAGGAAAAATCTGAACTGGGGACCTACACAAATCAGCACTCTTTTTAGGGAAATACAATCTCAATATCAAATTTTTGTCTGAAAGTGAAAGAAAAGAGGCGATTAATGTGGCCCATTGAGAAATGACATCAGCCGATGACTCCAAAAATGCGGAAACATCTGAAGTCTCTAAATGAACCCCCTGAACAGAGTCATCCTGAAACAAAAACTGAGACTTGGCCCCTAAAGGCACATAATATACACTGGAAAACTTAATAGCATCAACATCCTCTATCAATAATATTTCTTTAAAGTATTTTTGCAGCAGTATCATAGGAGACAAATAGTGGGTGCAAAGGAAATTAATAAAACGTAAATTCTTTGCCCTGCTGGATTCTCCAAAGATTCTAAATAATGGATCACTGTGCTATCCCGAATAGATGAGGAGACAGTGGCATGGGCAACGGCCACCTGATCTTCTAATTTATTAACAGACTTCTTACAATCGGAAATACTAGCTTCCTGCTCAGTGAGCCTAGCCACTACATCAGAGAGATTCCCTAGTTTTTTTCCATTCTCTTGCTACATCTGCTTAAACATATTGATCTTTCTCCTGTTGCTCCTTCCTCCATTTCTTTCTTTATTCTTTTATCATCCACTCAAATTTCACCCTTCCACCCTCAATCCTCACTTACTCTTCCAATACCTGGCCAATCGTGCGGCATGAAGTTGGCGTAGGGCCCCCCTGAAGCATGGGGCCTTCTGCGAACAACATTCTCGCACATGCGTCATTCTGGCCCTGCATAAGGGCCGATACTCAAACTGCAATGGTCAGCATGCTTTTTAAAAAACGCAGCTTACCATGGATAGACCAAGTCTAGATATTCAGCATCAGTATCTGTAAGTGCTACTATTACTTATTTGTATAGCGCTACAAGGCATACACAGTGTTGTATAGACATGTAAGAGACAGTCCCTGTTCATCAGAGCTTACAATCTAGTCAAGACAGACAACACAGTAGGTGTAGACAGGGATACATCTAGGGGGAATGTTAAAGAAACACAGGAGATCAGGTGAGTCAAGATCTGAAAGCAGCAGCGAAGAGGTGAGTTTTCAGCTTGGATTTGAAAAGGGTCAGAGAAGGCACCTTATGTACAGACTCAGGTAGTTTGTTCCAGGCTTAAGGTGCAGTAAGGTGACAGATGCGAAGATAGAAGAGAAGGGCACAGATAGAAGCAATTTGCCAGAAGAACAGAGTTCCCAATGTGGGGTGTAGGAAGAGAAGAGAGGAAAGGAAAGGTAGTGAGGAGCTGCAGAGTGAATGCACTTATAGGTCAGGAGGAAAAGTTTGAAATGGATGTGGAAACGGATAGGGAGCCAATGAAGTGACCTGAGAAGAGGGGTAATATGGGCATAACGAGGCTGGCGGAAGATTAGCCGCGCAGCAGGCTGTTGAACAGATTGAAGGGGAGAGAGATGATTCAAAGGGAGACCAGCAAGGAGTAGGTTACAATAGTCAAGAAGGGAGGTGATTAAGGAGTGGATAAGCGTCTTAGTAGTGTGTTCAGAAAGGAATGGGAGGATTTTGTTGATGTTATACAGAAAGAAACGGCAGGTCTTAGTTATCAGATGGATGTGTGTGGAGAAGGAGAGAGAGGAGTCAAAGACAACCCAAGGTTGCGAGCTGAGGAAACAGGGAGTAGAGAGTATCCAGAGACCGAGAAAGGAGAAAGAGGAGAGGAGGTTTTAGGGGGAAAAATAAGAAGCTCAGTTTTGGCCATGTTCAATTTCAAGTGGTAATGAGACATCCAAGCAGCAATGTCAGAAAGGCAGGCAGAGATCCTGGACTGGATTGCTGGAGATATTTCACGTGTATAGAGATAAATCTGGGAGTCATCAGCATAAAGATGGTACTGAAAGCCATGGGAAGAGATGAGCGCACCGAGGGACTGGGTATAGAGATAGAAAAGGAGTGGACTCAAGACAGATCTTTGGGGTACACCAACTGAGAGCGGGATAGCAGCAGAGGAGGATCCACCAGAACCAGTACCTACCCCTAATTGCTGGCCAGTACAACCAGCCTTACCTTGTTTTGCAACCGCTGCTGATCACTGGAAGCAGCGGGATACAAATTTGTGCGTAAATAAAATAAATAAATAAATAAATAAATAAACAAACAGTGAAAGAGCAATGGGAGAGTAAGAGGAGAACCAGGATAGTACAGAGCCCTTAAAACCAAGTGAGAACAAGGTATCAGCGAGGTGATCTGGGAAACTACAGACCGGTGAGCCTGACGTCAGTACCAGGAAAAATGATAGAAGCCATCATAAAAAACAAATTACTCACATGTAGATAGTCATGGCCTAATGGGAGACAGCCAACATGGCTTTAGACAAGGAAGATGTTGTCTTACTAATCTGTTATGTGTTTTTGAAGGTGTGAATAAATAGGTAGACAAAGGTGAGCCGGTTGATATAGTGTATCTGGACTTTCAGAAAGCCTTTGACAAGGTCCCTCAGAGACTTTTGGCAAAACTAAAAGGTCATGAGATAGGAGGCAGTGTACTATTGTGGATCGGGAACTGGTTAAAAGATAGAAAGCAGAGGGTAGGGCTAAATGGCCAATTTTCCCAATGGAAAGAGGTGAATAGCGGAGTACCCCAGGGATCTGTACTGGGTCCGCTGCCTTTTGACATATTCATAAATGACCTGGAAAAGGGAATAACTAGTGAGGTTATCAAATTTGCAGCTAACACAAAACGGTTTAAAGTTATTAAAACCCAAGAGGATTGTGGAAAACTGCAGGAGGATCTGGATAAATTGGAAGACTGGGCATCCAAATGGCAGATGAAATTTAATGTGGACAAGTGCAAAGTTATGCACCTAGGAAAGAACAACCCACACTATGGTTACACGATGCAAAGTTCCATATTGGGAACCACCACCCAGGAAAAAGATTTAGGTGTCATCGTGGATAACATGTTAAAACCCTCCGCCCAGTGTGCAGCGGCGGCCAAGAAAGCAAATAGAATGCTAGGTATCATAAGGAAAGGAATGGAAAATAAAACAAAGGATATTATAATGCCTCTGTATTGTTCCATGGTACGACCGCACCTTGAATATTGTGTGCAATTCTGGTTGCCGTATCTTAAAAAGGATATAGCGTTATTAGAAAAGGTACAGAGAAGAGCCACCAAAATGGTAAAGGGGATGGAAGGCTACTCCTATGAAGAGAGGCTACAAAGGTTAGGGCTCTTCAACCTGGAAAAGAAATGGCTGAGGGGAGATATGATAAAATTCTATAAATTAATGGATGGAGTGGAACAGGTAAACATAGATCAATTGTTTACGCTATCAGAATATAGAAAGACTAGGGGACATATAATGAAGCTACATGGTAAACTATTTAAGACAAATAAGAGAAAATATTTTTTTCACTCAACGTGTAATCAAACTCTGGAATTTGTTACTGGAGGATGTAGTAAAGGCTATTAGTGTAGCTGGGTTTAAAAAACGTTTGGACAAGTTCCTGGAGGAAAGGTCT
The DNA here is from genome assembly GCA_033557465.1 of Ichthyophis bannanicus. NCBI lineage: Eukaryota > Metazoa > Chordata > Amphibia > Gymnophiona > Ichthyophiidae > Ichthyophis > Ichthyophis bannanicus. The sequence goes on from CM066032.1 coordinate 73,868,422, forward strand.
ATAAACCATTATTAAAAAAGGACCCAGGATATCAATGCTTGACCCAATACAAGCATTGTGGAACCTGTGTCTCTTGGGGATACTGCTAGGTATGTATGACCTAGATTGGCCACTGTTGGAAACAGGATACTGGGCTTGATGGACCTTGGTCTGACCCAGTATGGCATATCTTATGTTCTTATGTTTTAAGATTGTGGTCAACAGTGTCAAAAGCAGCAGAGAGGTCAAGAAGGATGAGGACAGAGTAAAGGCCCTTGGATTTTGCCAGGAACAAGTCACTGGAGACTTTGGCAAGAGCCGTTTCAGTAGAGTGTAAAGGACCAAAGCCAGATTTGTAAAGGATCCAGGAGGGCTTGAGAGGATAGGAAGTCAAGGCAGCGGCGGTGAATTGCACGTTCAAGTAGTTTAGAAATGAAGAGGAAGAGGGAGATGGGTCGATAATTAGCACACCCTCACAGGCTGAACCCCCCCCCCCCTCTCAGCCACCTCTGTTCATTACACAGGTTGTGAATTCTATTATGTATATAGTTAGATGGTACCAAAATGGTTAGTGGTCTTCATTATAAAGCATATGAGGATAGACTTAAGGATCATAATATGTACACCTTAAAGGAAAGGTGGGATAGAGGTGATATGATTGAGATGTTTAAATACCTCCGTGGCATAAGTGTTCAGGGGGAGAGCCTCTTTCGAATGAAAGCAAGTTCTGCTACGAGGAGACATGGGATGAGGGTGAAAGGGGATAGATTCAGGAGTGATATGCGGAAATATTTCTTTACAGAAGGAGTGGTGGATCCGTGGAATAGTCTCCCAGTGGAGGTTGTAGAGATGAGGACAGTAACTGATTTCAGAAAAGCATGGGACCAACACAGAGGATCTCTAAAGGTAAAAAGTGGACTGTTGTAGTTGTTGATATGGAAGGACAGACTAGATAGGCCATGTGGTCTTTTTCTGTCGTCATTTTTCTGTTTCTATGTTTCTAAATTATCCAACCTCCACTATACCCATCCCGGGTGTAGATGGCATGTTAAATGTTCTCTGTATATAGTTTAATTATCATTCTATGTATTTATTTTATTTATTTATTTAAAAGTATTTCTATACCCTCAACCTTAACGTTAACTGTTCTATGTAAACCGCCCCTGATCGTTGGAAGGGGCGGTATAGAAAACTGTTCAAATAAATAAATTAGAAGGACAGGTAGGATCAAGTGAGTGTTTCTTGAGGAGAGGTGTAACTTCAGCATGCTTGAAGGCTGCAGGGACAGTTGCACTGGAGAGCAATAGGTTGAGAATATGAGAGGTGGAAGGGACAACAGTGGAGGAGATGGGGCTTAGCAGACTGGTGGGGATAGGATCAGAGGAGCAGGTATGAGTTTGGAGGAAGAAAGAAGGTGCGCAGTTTCCTCTTCAGAGATCACAGAAAAGAATAAGAGGGTAGCAGAGGTAAAGGGGGAAAGTTGGGAGAGGAGGGGGAAGGAGGGGAAGTAGCTGACTTTGTGGGGAATTGGAGGGTGATCTTGTGGATTTTGTCATGGAAATATAGTCAGCCAGGGTTTGGGCAGAAAGGGAGGGAGGGGCCGGAGACAGAGGTACCTTGAGGAGAGAGAGTTGAGAGTAGTAAAGAGACTGCGAGGGTCAGAGGCAAGAGAGTTAGTCAGATGTACATAAGTCTTGATTTTCAAGTGCTATGGCTGAAAGGAAAGACAACACAAAGCCGAGGTCAAGGATATATCTAGGGGAGTGGTAAGGAAACACATAGGAGACAAAGCAGATGAGGATGCAAAAGCGGCCTTGAAGAGGTGAGTTTTCAGCCTGGGTTTGAAAAGGGCAGAGATGAAGCCTCAGGTGGTTTGTTCCAGGCACAAGGAGCAGCAAGCTGGAAGGATCAAAGTCTGGAGTTGGCAGTAGAAGAGAAGGGCACAGAGAACACCTGTGCAAATGGTGCAGCTGCACAGGGTGAAAAGGATTAGGGGCGCATTTCAGTCTGCCGGCCTCGGCTTCCCCCAAGCAGTCTGCTGTTGCCCTGCCGCCGCCACTTTTTTGTTTGTTTTCTCAGCAGCAGCGGCACCAGCAGCAGAGCAGACCCGATTTCAAAATTTAAAAAAGCAAAACAAAAAAAACACCGTGGGTCTGTTTGACTTCGTGCTTCTATGCAGGTCTGGTCCCTCTCTCCCTTCTCTGATGTATGTTGTGTCAGAGGAGGGAGGGACCAGGCCACCCATCCAAGCACGGAGTTGTAAAGACCCACATTTGAAAGGCTGGTCTAGCCCCTCCCTCCTGATGTGAACCTACATCAGAGCAAGGAGGAATCAGATCTACATGCAAGTGTGGAATCAAAAGATCTGCATGGTTTTGTTTTTTAAATTTGAAGTCGGGTCTGCTTCGCTGCTGTCACCGCTGAGAAAACAAAAAGTGGTGGCAACAGGGCAAGGGCAGTCCGCTGGCTGTACATGGAGGTATGGATGAGATTGGGTGGGGGGGAAACACCAAATGTGCAAGTCTCACTGGCTGCAATTATGGCTTGGTATGGCTCTGGACACAGATAGAAGGGATCTGCCAGAAGAGCAGAGTTCCTGAAGAGGGGTGTAGGGAGAGATAAGAGGAAAGGTAGTGAGGAGCAGTAGAATGGGTGCATTTATAGGTCAGTAGGAAACGTTTGAACTGGATACGGAAACGGATAGGGAGCCAGTGAAGTGACTTGAGAAGAATATGAGCATAACAAGGCTTGTGGAAGATTAGCTGCGTAGCTGAGTTTTAAACAAAATGAAGGGGAGAGAGATTATTCAGAGGGAGACCAGCAAGGAAGAGGTTGCAAAAGTCTAGATGGGAGGTGACTGAAGAACGCCTAAGTATCTTAGTAGTGTGTGTAGACAGGAAGGGATAGCGTAGTTACCTGCTGCAAGTGTTCTCCAGGATCAGCAGTAATCAGTCCTCATATAGTGGAGTGGAGGAGTGGCCTAGTGGTTGGGGCAAGGTACTTCAGGCCGGAAGGTTGGGGGTTCAAATCCCACTAGAGGACAGCAACCTTGGGCTGGAAGGACTGGGGTTTCTAGTCCCACAGGTGCTCTTTGTGGTCTTGGGCAAGCCACTTAACCCTCCATAGCCCATGTTCCCTGTAAAATAGTTATCTCCAAGTTATAATGCCCTGTTCAATGTAATTTCAGTTTGTTCAATGTAAACCGCACTGATGCAGAATAGCACAGTATATAAAAGAATGTAAATAAATAAATATAAGAGTGCAGTCACCAACTGAGCCCACACAGGAATACTTACCAGTTTCCAAAGGAAACTTTTGGAAGGTGCACCACAGCATGCAAAAATTGCTGAAAGGTTCCAAGAGTCATCGTCCGAATGGACATCAAGATTAGATCGACCCTATAGCCTGGATGGACAGAAGGGCAGATGGGAAGGAGCTGCTTCAATTCCCAAAGAGAAGCCAGAGTATGGTTTGGCCGAAGTTGCTGTCACACTAGGAATCTGTATCCAGACAGTAGTGGGCTGTAAAGGTGTGGACAGAAGACCACGTAGCAGCCCTACAGATCTTCACCATGGAGACTGGGCGCAGGTGGGCCACGGAAGCAGCCATGGCCCTGAGATTATGTGCCATGATGTGACACTCCAAAAAGAGAGTCCAGCCTGAGCATAAGTGAAAGAGATGCAATCCACCACCCAAATGGAAATGGTATGCTTGGAGATTGTCTTTTGATACCAACAAGCTGGGCATGGCTAAGACATGGGGGGGGGGGGGGAATGGTAGTGGGCTTTCGTCCTCTCCAAATAGAAAGCCAGCACTCTCTTACAATCCAAGGTGTGAAGTGAAGCCTCAGCTCTGTTGCATGAGGCCTTGGGAAGAAAGTGAGCAGTACCACCGACTGAGAGATGAAAAGCAGACACCACCTTAGGCAGGAATTTAGGGTGAGTCACGATGCTAAAAGGGTCAAAATGTTTGAGGATCAGACTAACATCGAACGGGTTCCGTGGAAAAAAAGAAGGCTGACGTAAGATGGCTCCTTCGAGTGGTAAGATCGGCACGCATGCGTGGTGCACTTTCTAAAAGCTTCCTTTGCAAGCTGGGAAGTGTTCCTGTATAGGCCCCATTGCTAATGTCACCCATATGTGAGGAATGACTTCCTGCTTGGTCCCGGAGAAGAATTTTGCCAATGTTATAGAGAAGCCATTAGGCAAAATAGGCGGTCGCCTAGGGTGGCAGCTTTTAGGGGTGGGAGGCAGCAAAGAGCAGAACATTCAAAGCTAAATAGCTTCTGACAGCCGGGGGGGGGGGGGGGGGATATGGCTTAAGTTTCGACTAGGGCACCAATTCACTGAACCAACTCTGGGGTCGGGCCTCAGCGCTGGCCATCCAGCGCTATCCGGATAGCTATTCACATAGCAGGCTGAAAATTCTCGCTATTTGCATAGCAGTTAGGAAAGCTTATTTGTTGTCTTAAGTTATGTGAATAGCTATCTAAGATAATGGGCTAAAAAATAACGACTATTTGGATAAGTTCCTGAGCAAGCAGGACTCCAGCCCCAGACCACTCCAACATAATCTAGATAATCCTGGGGTAGTCTGTGGTGATTTTAGGCAGGAGTATCTGGACTGTGCCACTGGCTAGCACGGCTCATGCCGGGGGGGGGGGGGGGAGGAGGTTTATGTAGTCCACAACATCTGCTAACCACAGGAAAGAACCTCACCCTAGCCATTCAGCTCGACCAAACATACAGCCCAATATCTACAACCCCTTCTCTCTCGGAGATCCTCGCTGCATTGAAAAAAGCCTGACTCCTATGTATTAATACTTTAGAGACATTTATAGGTCTCTATCATATTTCCCATTTCCCACCTTTCCTCCCAAGTGTACATGCTCAGATTTTAGTAGCTGCCCTCTGGACTATCTCCATCCAGTTTATATATTTTTGACAGTGTGGTCTCTTGCACACAGTACTCCAATTGAAGTCTAACCAGGACTTCTACAGGGGGACTATCACTTCCTTTTTCCTCCTACCATTCTTCTGTCTATGCACTCAAACATCCTTCTGGCTTTTCCTGTCACCTTACTGTAAGCAAGAAAAGCAAAACAAAAACGTTTTGTTTCTTGAAGGAAGAAGGCTACTCACAAGCCCCTCCCTCCCAGTGCAGCCCCAATTCAGCAGCTGGCCAGCTGCTACAGGAGGGAGGAGGAGCAGAAAGACGCTGAAGGTAGGTAATTGCCTGCCTTCCCCCCCCCCCCCCCCTCCAATGTCACCAAGGAAGAGGACCATCACTCAGCAGGATCAGAAAAAAACTCCCATCAGCCTAAGAGGAAGTCATCTCAGAAGAGCAACGTCTTCCCCGAACTACGGAAAGGGAAGGAAGACCAAATAAGAAAAAAGAGCACAAAGAGCCTCTGACTGCTAGAGAGGACATGTGGAAGTCTGTGCTGAAGGGGGAACAGCTGCCAGACCATTGAAGAGCTCCAGGGGAGAGGAGAAGGAGGAGGACGAAAGGCAGGTACCAGGTAAGACACAGTCCCTGCTCGTTAGAGCTTACAATTTCATCTAGACAAACATAGCAACACTGGGGAAGAGAGTATGACGATACACATACGTAGAGGACAAGAGAGTGAACAGCAGCAGGTTCCAAAAGCAGCTTCAAAGAGGGTTTTTCTAAGCCTGGATTTGCATAGGGCTAGAGAAGGAGATAGGACAGAGGTGTTTAAAGACCTCTATGGCATAAATGCACAGGAGGAGAACCTTGTTTGATTAAAAGGAAGCTCTGCAACGAGGAGGTATAGGATGAAGGTGAAAGGGGACAGACTCAGGAGTAATCTGCAGAAATATTTCTTTATGGAAAGAGTGGTAGATGCGTGGAATAGTCTCCCAGTTGAGGACAGTATCTGAATTCAAGAAAGCATGGGACAAACAGAGGATCTCTAAAGGAAAAAATGAGACTATAGCAGTTGATATGGAAGAGCAGACTAGATAGGCCATATAGTCTTCATCTGCTCTCATGTTTCTCTGTTTCTAACTTAAGTTTGAACTGCCCTGCATGTCACAAAAGGCTACACACTAGAAGAAATCTTCAAGTTGTTGAGGTGAAAACAGGAAAATAAAATCAGATTCTGTTGAATTTCTCAACGAGAACGAGACGATCGTGATTAGAGTTTGATGGATGATAGTTTATAGTGAGATAACAAGCGCCTTTAACAACATGTCGCGGTGATGGTTACCTGGGAATTCAGCTTTGAAGCCCAGAACCTTGTTGCTCTTCTTTGAGTTGTATTGTTTTGACCATCCTGTATTTTATCCCGCATTTCATTTACTAGAAATATAAATGAAATCTTTAAATGTAGCCTTCAGATTTTTTTTTTTGTTTATCCTTTCCTATTTCCTCAAGAATTTGCCTCTTTCACCATTAATTACTTCTTTCAGAGCACCAACTCCTCTTCCCTTCAGGGGTTTTCAACCCAGTCCTCGGGGAACCCTAGGCTAGTCAGGTTTTCCAGAATGAATATGCATGAGAACGATTTGCATGTTCTGCCTTCATTGTATGCAAATCTATCTTATGCATATTCACTGTGCGAATCCTGAAAACCTGACTGGCCTAGGGTTCCCCGAGGACTGGGTTGAAAACCTATGCTCCAGGGAAATCATTCATGGAAGTTTTGAATTATGCCTTGGAGGAGTGGTCTCTTTTTGTGCCCTGTCTTGTTAAGGGTTGGTGCCCAGTAATCCTGGCTTGGTCCTGGTGAAGCAAGGGGAGCTTGGGTGACTGACCCCTGGCCTGTGCAGGCACGTGGGTTCTCTCATCTGCCTATTTGGATGTCTTAAGGGAGATTGTTGTCAACCAAGTCCTCTGCACACACCTAGCCAGTTTTAGAGCCATCAAGTCAGTGCTGATTCCTGGCAATCTAACTACCTCTGGGTTTTCTTCCAAGGCAATGGAGGATAAAGTGACTTACTCAAGGTCATAAGGAGCACCAGTGAGAATCAAACCCTTAGAACTTCTGGGTATTAGGTAGTTGCTCTAACCACTAGGCTACTCCTCCACTCCATAGTAAGGTTATCAGATTTTTTTTGCAAGCAAATCTGGGACACTTATCTGAAGTATGGGGGGAGGGAGGGGGAGGAAGAGACACCTTAGTTCCAGGTCTGAGCAACAAGAGGTGAGAGGGAAGAGGAGTCATTCCCTCTCCTCCATCCACCCCATGACAGCAACAATATCACTTCCAAGCAGACAAATTGTCAGAGAAATAGAAAAAAGTGATGCATTTCCCCTGTACTGTGCACAATATAAAGATAATGGATGTAAATTCTAAAAACTGACATTCAAATCACTACATTGAAACTTTTTCTACCCACTCTGTCCTCATTGCTGGAATTGGGGGAAAAAGAGGCTGCTAAACAGGAGGGAGTCGGGGGACTCAGCTCTAAATTCAGGGGCATCTGCTAAGCTTCCTCTATAGTGCACTTCTCCCATGGATTTTTACAGCCCAAATGTCCCTGTATTTTTTAACATTAAATCTTATCTGCCAAACTCAAAGTAATTTAATACTAAAACCAGACTAATAAGGGTCTAGACAATGGTTAAAAGTAACAAGCTCCTTAAGCTGGCTCAAACCAGCTTTCTCCACTAATTTCGTGAGAAAACAGAAATATGCTGTAGTGTGTAGTTCTGCACTTGATTAGCATCAAGTGAAGCCTTCTTTAATAGCCTCTTAAGAGTATATTTAGTCTGGGAGAGAGCCTTTTTTGGAAGGACATAATAACCCAAGTCATAGCATTAGTAAGAGAAGTTTGTTAACTTAATCAAAAAGGGACTTGGGTCCAAAATACACAGAGGGTCAAGCTTTCTGCAGGAGAATGGTCATTCCAGCAAATTAAAATCCACCCACATCGGTCAGGTATCCAAATCTGATTTACAGGGACTGTCAATATGGCAAAATCTACCTCAGATCAAACTATCTGAATTCTCTCATTCAAACTTAAGTGAAAGTTTAAAACTATCTATGAAGCAGAGGATAATTGGCTGGAAGGCTGCTCTAAACCAAAACTTTAAAACTTACTATCTATTCTGTTGACCAATGTTGCCCACAGTTTCCTCTGAAGCATGTATAGGTGTGCCCTGCCGCTAAGTACATAGGACATGATATTCGAAGGCCTTTACACGGGTAACTTCCTTAGTTACCCATGTAAAGGCCTTAACCAGGATTTTCAACGGGCAACTACATGGGTGGTGCCCTTTGAAAATCCTGGCTAAGTACCTAACGTGCCCAGGTGCTATCCGCACAGCATCGGGGCATATTAGGGGCGTTCCGAGGTGGAGAAAGGCGAGGGAAAACCTGTGTAGCCCCTATGATTAAGACGCAGAGGCTATGCGGGTAGCATGAAAAATCACTGCTACCTGTGTAGCCTCTGTGGCTGCCGGGGCGTCCAGGCTAATCCGGATTTTCACTTCCGTCAGCGCGGAAGTGAAAATCTGGGTTAAGGGGGTCGGCGGGCAGGCGATGCACCGCCGCAGCGTATAGCTTGCCTTTCTCAATATTAGGCCTATAATTTCTGAGTGTAAGTTACGGAAAGGGGGCTTGCCCCATTCTGAACCGTTTCTATCACTGTGCCACCGTTTACCTGTCTCCAGCCCACTACCAGGCTTCCAGGCTCTTATCTTTCTCCCTCATCGTCTTCTCCATTTCCATGTTTTCTCTTCACTACCTCACTTCTTCCTTAGATGTCTCACATTTTTTTGCATTTTTCCCGTCACCTAGCTCTCCGCTTCACTTTCCTTCCTTTGTCTCCCATCTCTATCTCCTTTCCACATTCCTTCTTTTCAACATCCTTCCTCATTCTTGTCAGGCCTCCTTTCCAAAACGTCTTGCCACAATAGCCCTCCATTATTTTCTTCCCCAGCATCTGCCCTCATGCTTCCTCCCCCTTCCCTGCATCTACCTTCCTATCTCCTCCTAGCTTTCCACCAGCAAGCATCCTCTTCCTTGTGAAGGGCTGCCTTTTCTGCCCTGCAGTTGCTTAAAACTTACAGGATTATAGCCCCGAGACACCTTCAGGAGGCTGGAGATTTTTCGTGCTCAGATATGCACCCAGTCTCTGGAAATTTTACAGGGTTGAAAAGGCTTATATCAGATTTAGTGAGATTAATTAACTCAAAAGGAAATAATGGATATCTAGACCTGTGGTGTAATGTACTGTGCTCAGAACAGACAAAAAAAAATACTTGAACCAAACCCCTATTTTACTATCTGAACAAGAAATAGCTCACAAAGGAAAACAATTCAGATATTTACTAAAGCAAACCAGAGACAGAAACTAAATCATTAAATGGCAATATCTTCCAAAATAAATCAGCAATTAAGGTAACCTGGTAGAATATGTAAATTAAAAGTTTGCACTGCTGGCTGATAACAGAAACCAAGGCAGCTTGTTTAACCCAGCTAAAGTAGTCAATTTAGTAATTGAAACCCAATAATTTTTGAGAAAGTTGCACAAATACTATAAATTCTGTTTAGATCCAGATACAAGTCCAGTCCCATCCAAATGCTTGGTGTGTTTTCCTGCTAAGAAAAAGAATTCCTGTTTTCTTTACTTTATTTATGGGTAGATCTTAAAAACCTAAAAACTCTCCTGTTCTTACAGCATTATCGATCTAATGCTGACTAAAGAACACCCAGCAAAGCAATAACCACACCCCATCGACAAACTGCAAATAGTAAAACCGTAAACATTTGATGATTGTTTATCTGTTTTAAGATATGTTCCATGTAACGTGCATCTTACTGTTTGACTTTTAACGCTTCTGCACAGAGTTCTCTGTAAACCATCTTGACTAGTAGAAAGACGGTATAGAAAAGATGATAGATAAATAAATTCGAGTCTCTGGCAGTTGTAAAGCTCAAGCTTTTCTCAAGGGAACCTTGAAGTTGCTGTGTTGTCCTGAAATGTAGAATCTTCTTCACCTTCTGAGCTCTGACCCAGAGTTGGGGCAGATTAAATCCTGGCTGTTTTTTTAAGACCAAGTTTGCATATTGGCTCAAAGGTTCTGCTTTTACTTTGTGTCAGTGCTGCTGCCCCAGGCCTGAGAAGATATGGTGGCAGCTGTGGGTGGAAGAGGGGAAGTTAGACAGGAGATGCTGGACATGGGAAGGGGAGTGAAAGCAAAAGTCTAAGCCTGGGAATAAGAGGATGCAGGAGGAGAGAGATGGCACTCGAGGAGAGCTGAAGCCCAACTCCCAGGCTGCAGCCTCTATTTTAATGAGGTCCTCACACTTGCCTCATTCCCCAGATATCCCTTCGGTGTCCTGCTTCCCTCTGTATCCTCCTTCCCTAGCCTGCTTCCTCTGTTTCTTACACCTCCAACTTCAGCATCTGCCTCTCTCCCCCAGCCCTACGTCTTAATGCAACTAATGTTTTCGGTTTCCTTCCACTGATCCTTGGCTGCTGCTGCAGATGCCCCAATCCAGACTTACCATTAGCATGCAGCAGAGGATGCACAACCTCCCCACCCCAAGAAGCAAAACAAACGTGCCCACTATGCTGTCTTGCTGCAGCTGCTGTGTACTGGCCCTACAAGACTGTCCAAATCTCACAGGAGGCACTTCCCATATGCTGATTGCATGCATTGAAAGACCAGCCAACGGGGAGCGTCTTCTGTGCGTCAGAGACCAGATTCTGCCAGAGAGGGGTCCATCACTAAGAAACGGGAAGTGGCTGCCTCAGGCAGCGCATTTTGGAGGTCACAGCAAGTGCCCCCCCCCCAACAGGGCCAGCCCCAGGGTTTCTGCTGCCCCAGTCAGGAGCTGCAGCCATGCTGCCCCCTTTGCGTGCCGAGGCATGCCGCCACTGCTGATTCTGTCTTCTGGGAGGCTGGCAGTGGGGGGCAGCAGTTTAAGCACAGCAGCTTTGTCGCCGTTTTGTGCCTATGGCAGGCAATGTGCTTTGGCACACATGGCCTGCCACTTCTGACCCCCTCTGACAGGAAGTTGTGTCGGAGAGGAGTCAGAAGCGCCAGGCCATGTGTACCAACGGGATGGCACAAAGTTGCTGTACTGCCCGCCATGGTCTGCTTCCCTAGGTGACTGCCTAACCCACCCTACCCTCCCAAACACTCATGCAGCAGTATCTTCATTTTGTTCCCAGTCAGGAGAAGGCTGCTTTTTACATTTTTCCACCCAGGTGGGAAGCAGAAGCAATAGCATAGCAAGGGAAGGCACAGGAGAAGCAGCCAAGACACGCTATAGCAAAACAAAAAACTTGGATCTTTGAGCTCATGTGCAGGCTGAAGGCTTGCCAGCCCATGTCCCTTGGATAAAGGAAGGGGGGAGAACATGGCAGGCCTCGAGCGTGCATATTGGCTCAAAGGCCCTGCTCTTACTTTTTGTCTCAGTGCTGCTCTCCCAGGCATGAGAACATATGGTGGCAGCTATGGGGCGAAGAGAGGAAGTTAGAGGGGAGATTCTGGACATGGGCAGGGGAGTGAAAGACTGACGAATAAGAGGACGGGGAAGGAGAGAGATGGAGAGCGATATATAGATGAAGTAAAAAGAAGAAGATTGTGAAGAGGATGATGAGAACAGGGCTAAAATCGGAGTGAGTAGATAGGCAGAAAAATGAATGGAAGAAAAATGAAAGGGAAAGATCAAGGTCAGAGATGGAGGTAAGGGAGGAAGTAAGAAGACAGGACTAGAGGAAGAGTAAAGGAATGGTAAAAAGAACCGAGACCCTGAAAACAGAATTAAGACAGGCAGAAGAAAGCAGAACCCATAGACTGGGACCAGTACGATCACAAAAATTTGCTCAGACAACTTAGTGATTGGAAGGTTCAGTTTTGGAATGTACATCTACTAGCGTTATAGTTTGAACAGTGCAAGAGAAAATGCATCTCAGTTTCTCTTGTGTTTCACTACATGCAGAGTCTGGCTTTTTTGGGGTTTCAGTTTAATTTTTGTCTACTTTTTTATATTTTTAGTTTGTGGTAACTTATTCTGTGCTCGGTGAGGGTCTGTCCGTGTTCTGTGTGTATGACCCAGGTCAGATATGTTAGCATGGAATTTCTTTGTCAAGATCTGTAGTTATCCAGCTTGTTCAGTTTTCTCAAAAGGCATATCGATGTTCTCTAGGGCACAATGCAAGGCTCTTGTAGTGTGAATTCTGATCCTGTGTGAATTTTGTAGGGCTTTGCGTTACTTCGCAATGAAGGTCATCTCAGAAGCATCTACACATGGGAAATAGCACGCTTACATGCATAGACTGCATACACGTGTAAATGGCAATCTCAGTAAACCATTGTTTACATGTAATTCCCACTAGCTGGATAACTGCAAGATATTTGGCTGCACTGGCCATCTCAGCACTATCTGGAAAACAGCCAGGACTGTCCGTGAACAGAGCTGGGTAAAGCATCTATCCTAATTTTATCTGCTTAGCTATCTGAATAGCTGCACCGGTCACTGCTGAATCTGGATACCCACCAGTGGCCACTATACAAATACCGGTGCTGAATATTTAGATTTTCAAAAAGTAAATTTCTTTATCAAGAAATTTACAAGAATCCTCTTGTTTCAGAAATGACACAAATTAATAACCAAAGATAGATGTTATTCATCCTTGCTGCCAGCCTTTAACCACCATTGGCTCGAATGATTTTAGCTGGTCATAATTTTGACTTGTCAATAAAAAAAGTAAAGGGGCCTTATAGTAAATTGCATTAAGCAGTGGCTTGACGTGCTAATTTCCATATTAACAACTACATAGCATGGATGGGGCAGGGAATGGCTAACACACAGTAACACTACGGGGCATGTTTACTAAACCCCATGCATGTAACACACGTGAGCAGTGTTACTAGCATGGGCGGTCACCGTTAACTGCAGGGGAATGGTAGCGCCTCCCTCACCTGAAGTTAACATGGGCCCAGGATGCAGCACTGCGGAAGCCAGCAAGTGGGCACACTTAACAGTACCCATTGAGTCGGCTTAAAGTGTACCTACACTAAGGGGTAGGTTTACTAAACCGGGCTAACAGTTAACCCGGGCTATCTGCAACTAGGTCCCATTGAATAATATGGGACCTAGTGGCAGATAGCCCGGGTTAACTGTTAGCCCGGTTTAGTAAACATACCCCTAAGGGTGTCAACTGCAGTTAGCGCAAGCCACTAATGCCCATGCTAGCTGCGACATGGTGGCAATGCCAGTGTTGCTCCCCAGTCCCCACCCCAACGTGCGCTATCAGGGCAGTGTGGGATTTTCAGTGCTAGGGGCTGCGCTGCTTTTTAGCACAGTCCCCAAACTGCGTGCTGAAGCCTGCGCTATGAGGGAGCGCGGTTTACTAAACATGCCCCGTTAATTGTCAGTGGAGTAGATAATACAGAACATTTCGTTCCACCTTAAGAGCTCATCATTTAGTCATGCTCTCCTGACCTGAGAAAGGGAGTTTCTACGCCCAAAAGCTGCTCAAAGTAATCCAGTAAAATGGTCTGACTTTATATTCTTTTATTATTTCCAATCCAATGGAAGTTGGAAAGAATTATATATAGTAAAAGGGATTGAGAATGTCTGGTTGTCCGTCTGTCCATCTGGCAGCAAATAATACAATGGAATAGGATGAAACTTGGCAGGTGAGAAAAACTGTAAGACACATTGAGTTCGAAAATAGGCCAAATCAGATAGGGGGTCCAGCGATACGAGTCCCCCACCAAAAATATAGCTTCTGTAACATAGAAACTTACATACAGAGAAGCACAGCAGTTATGGACTTGCTCCTTTCAAACTCCCCTCCCCCTATTCTGTACTCTCCCAAACCTCCAAACTGCCCCATCTTCAAATCCTATCCCGCACAACTCCTCTACCACCCCACAAACTGCTCCTACCCCTAAACAATACCCCCCTGCAATTGCTCCATGCTCAACAATCTGCCCCACCCACCAAAAGTACCCCATGCAACTCCCCCACCCCCCACATACTGCCTTACCCCTTAAAAATCATTCCCTTGCAACTGTCCTGCCACCTCAAAACTGTTCCACCCCTAAAAAAGCACAACTGCCCCATCACCCTGCAAATTACCCTAACTCCCAAAACTATGCCACAACGGTCCCATGACCTTGCCAACTCCTCGTGCATCCGCCTCATCTCTGTAAACTGCCCCACTCCCAAAGCAATACTGCCACACAACTGCCCCAGCCCCAAAAACTGTCCCCTCACAATTGCTTCACCAAGCTGCTCATAGCCCCTACCCCAAAAACGTCCAGAGCAAATGCTATGCTATCCAAAAAGTGGCCCCACCCCGACAAGATACCCTCCACAATGACCTCACCACCTTGCAAACTGCCCCACCCCAAAACCAACCCTTGCAAATCTCCCACCATCCCAACTGCCCCTGCATCTGCCCCACCACCCTGCAAGCTGCCCCCAATCCAAACAAATACCTCCCTGCAATTGCCCCATCCTGATATACTATCCTCCGCAACTGCCCCACTACCCCACAAACTGTCCCATCAAAGAATATCCCCTTACAATTTCCCAATCACTTCAAAAAAATTGCACCATCTGTTAAAATATTACCTTCTGCAACTCCCCTACTGCCCCTACAAACTGCTCCCATCCACAAAAGCTACCCCACCACTGTCCCATCACATTGCCAACTGCCCCCTGCATCTTCCTCACCACCATGCTGCAACTGTTCCACCCCCTCCCCCCAGACTACCTTCCTGCAACAGTCCCACTGCACTGCAAGCTGCCCACCTACAAAATAGATCCCCCTCATAAATGTTACTGACCCCTCATAAATGTTATAGACTGAGAACTACGGTACACACAAAAATCACTTCAAAACTACACACAAGGGTTAGAAATAATTTCTTACCCATCATATATTGCATTTCACACAGACAGATATATTTTTTGCTTTTTTGCTGTTATTTCTACTGTGAAAGATACTGTGTTTTATCTGTGTGGCCAGCTAGTATCTGTTACTATGGGCAGGGCTACATTAAGGCATTGGCAAGCTGGGAACATACCTAGGGCCCAGTTTAGAAAGTGGGGGAGGGGGTGGTCTCAGTTGTGCTCAGCAATCAGAAGATTAGGATTGACAACTTTTCATGATTCTACATTAAGGTCTGAAAACTAGAAGAGGTTTTAAAATGTTAGAGGAGGTTGAAAGAACTGCAGATAGACTGTCACTCACTAAGCCTGCCCTGCCTGCTTCCAGTATAAGCAGTTAAAGAGACTAGTGTGGTAGGATCCAGCCAATGGGAAAGCTGTGGGGGCAGAACACTGGAATGCTGCCCTAGTCACAGACTGGGTAGGATCCTAGCCAATGGGAAAGCTGTGGGGGCGGAACACTGGAATGCTGCTCCAGTTACAGGAAGGGAGGAGTTGAGCTGCTAGGGGAAGTTCCTGTGCTGCAGAAGCATATACCAAGGGTGGGGTGGTGGGTGTGGCCTATCCAGGGTGCCATTCGTAAGGGGGTGCACCCCTGCTGGGCGCTCAGTGAAGCCATCCTGGAAAACTTAAAGCCATGGCTGGCTTTTTGTACAGCCACTGGGCCTGGAGTGGAGGCAGCATGGCAAGCGACCTATGCTTTACGTTTTCCATGCATGGTCTGCTGAGTGGACCTTGGGGGGGGGGGGGAGATAACCATGCCACGTGGGGGGGGGGGGGGGGCCCGCCACAAGGGGGCCACCCACTCCTGGTGCCCACAGGGCTTGGAATGCACTGTTGTGCTATATAAAAAAAACTTTAGTTTCTGCATTTTGTGGAAGATGGAAGAGAAATGAAGCCCCCAACCCCCAAAGACCTGCCTCAATGCATTTTTCTAGGAAAAGCAGCTCCAACAGCAGCAGCAGACTAACACTGATTCACAGTAACATAGCAAGTACGCAATTGTACCTGAGAAACAGCCCTTCCCTCTTATCGCCTCTCTCAATTGCAGACACGCACAGACACATACAAGCCCATATGCAGTGACACACACACACACATATACAGTATATTTTATACAATGCCTAGCAAAAGTATTCATCCTCTTGATTTTTGTCCTGTTTTGTCACATTACGTACAAACTGGAATGAAAATGGAGGTTCATTTGGATGTTGGTAATGGACCTAACAATATAGTCTAAATTGGTGAAGTGAAATGACAATATACCTTGTATATATAAAAAAAAAAACTAATAAAAACTGAAAAGTTGCGTGTACATATGTAGTCATCCTTTTTGCTATAAAACCCCTAAATACGATCTAATCCAACCAATTAACCTCAGAAGTCACATAATTAGTTGATTAGGGTTCAACTGTGTACAATCAGTCTCACAAGATCTGTCACATGATGCCTGTATAAATATACCTGTTTTGAAAGGCCCCCGACTCTGCAACACCGCTAAGCAAGTAACATGAAGACTAAGGAGCACGCCAAACAGGTCAGAGACAAAGTTGTGGAGAAGTATAGATCAGGGTTGCGTTATAAAAAAAATCCCAAATTCTGAATATCCCACGGAGGACCATTAAATCCAAATAGAAAAAAATATGGCACCACTACAAACCTGATAGGAGAAGGTCGCCCACCAAAGCTCAGACTGGGCAAGGAGGGCATTAATCAGAGATGCTACAAAGACGCCAAGGATAACGCTGAAGGAGCTGCAAAGGTTCACAGTGGAGATGGGAATATCTGTCCATAGGACCATTTTAAGCCATACACTCCACAGAGTGGGGCTTTATGGAAGAGTGACCAGAAAAAAGTCATTGCTTAAAGAAAAATAAGAAAACACATTTGGAGTTTGCATAACAGCATGTGGCGGACCCCCCAAATACATGTAAGGAAGTTTTCCTGGTCAGATGAGACGAAAATTGAACTTTGGCCATCATTGGAAATGCCATGTGTGGCACACACCCAACACTTCCCATCACCCTGTGAACACCATTCCTACAGTGAAACATGGTGGTGGCAGCATCATGCTGTGGGGATGTTTTTCATTGGCAGGGACAGAAAACCTGGTCAGGATTGGAGGAATGATGGATGGCACTAAAGACAGCGCAGTTCTTGAGGAAAACCTGTTTCAGTCTGCCAGAGATTTGAGACTGGGACGAAGGTTCACCTTGCAGCAGGATGATGACCCTAAACGTACTGCTAAAGTTTTTTTAAAGGGAAACATTTAAATGTCTTGGAATAACCTAGTCAAAGCCCAGACCTCAATCCAATTGAGAGCCTGTGGCATTACTTGACGATTGCTGTACACCAACACAACTCTTCTAACTTGAAGGAGTTGGAGCAGTTTTGCCTTAAGGAATGGGTGAAAATCCCAGTGGCTAGATGTGCTAAGCTAATAGAGACATACCCCAAGAGACTGAAAGCTGCAATTGCTGCAAAAAGGTGACTCTACAACGTATTGGCTTTGGGGGTGAATACATATGCACACTCTTGCTTTCAGGTTTTTTTTTGTCTTAATTATTGTTTGTGTCATAATAAAGGATATTTTGCACCTTCAAAGTTATAAGCATGTTGTGTACATCACATGGTGCTAACCCCCAAAACTCCATTTTAATTTCAGGTTGCAATGCGACAAAACAGGACAAACACAGAGGGGATGAATACTTTTGCAATGCACTGTATATATATTATATATATACACATACATATATATATATATATACACACACAGAGGGGTTGGAAAGAATTCCATAAGTTATGCTCTGTGTGCTTTCCCCATTTTTTTGTTTTTTAAATTTCATTTATTAACTTAAGTAAGTGATGTTAAAGAACATCGGCATTATCTGCAGTGCAGTTAATGCACACTAATTGTATTTTCCCTGGCTAATTATATGGGCAGATAGTAGGAATACCATCAGATAATAGAAAGACATTATTGTGCTGTAACTGCAATACTTTACCACACTGTAGTAAAAGGCCCCATTAGTCTCCATAAAGCTTTAATTCAGACCATGTGCGTTACCCCTATCTTGCTTGAGCTTTAACTTATACCACCATCGCTCAATGCAATTTTCATACTTTTATGCTCTCAGCTCTCTAGCAAACCAGGCATCACCTAAGCTAAATTTATTGCACTTATATTAGTAGAGGATGAGAACCAAGATCTTTTTTATCTATCTCCCTGCAGTATGGGCCTGTCAGTTTTCAATTGCAAGTGAATGGCTGGGTTGCCATCCACATCCACCCATTTTTGGAAGTGAAGGATTTTGTAGATTGGTTGTCATTTCTCAGTGTAATGCATAGAGTGTCCTATATGTGCAAAACCCAGAGATATAGTACATATGCAGGATGATACTTTCTATAGCCAGACCTGGGATGATTGAGGACAATGTTGGGATTTGGATGAGGGAAGACCAGTGGTGAATACACAATCTATAAGAATTCCATCTAGCAACTTTACCCTCTCTTTCAGAGAGCCATGTGACCAGCAGGTAGGAAAGCACTGTGTAATTACAGGAAAGAAAATCATGACCCATAAAGAGTGCCTGGATCTCTGGTAGCTGTTAACTGTTGTAGTATAACAAAGGTTGCCAGCAGGCTCCAGGTCATGAAGGAGAGTCCCGGTTTTACTCTGTTGCATGAAGAATTATGTAGTTTTGATGTTCACTGTTGTTAAGTGCTGTCGAGTCTGTGTCAACTCATGGCGACCCTTTGGATAGTTGTCCTAAATTGTGTATGGTCTTCAGTCAGGTGGCTCATTGTTGACAGACTGGTACCCATACCTGCTGTTATTGTATCGATCCATCTCAATGCTGGCCCTCCTCTTTTGCGTTGACTTTCTATCTTGCCAGTCATGATGCCTTTCTCTAATTATCTCTCTTCGCATGATGTGTCCAAAGTATGAAAGTTGAAGTCTTGTCATCTGAGTTTCTAAAGAAAACTTAGGTTTGATCTCTAGTACTGACTGGATTGTTCTTCAGGCAGTACATGGTATATGCAGTATTCGCCGCCAACACCATAATTCAAAGGCATCAATTTTCTTCCTGTATCTTTTTTACTGTCCAGCTTTCGCATCTTTGTTTATAGAACACTACGGTCATGCAATTAACTAACTTAATTTGTCTGGAATGTAAATCATATACATATTGTATAATAGCTCACATTATAGTATAGCTCACTATGTAGATAATGCAACTCACTCTAACACATTATACCATAACTTTAACTTTTATTTCTTTACATTTTCTCACTAATACTCTTAATATCTTTGTTTGTAAGACCGCTTTGATTGTATGATAAGGCGGTATAGAAATCCAATTAAATAAATAAATAAAATAAATATGATGTTATTGAAAATACCATGGCTTGAAGTTGAATCTTTATATGAAGAGAGACATCTCTCCTCTTGAGAATCTTGTCTAGGTCTTTCATAACCATTCTGCCAAGAGCAATGCGTCATAAGATCATAAGATATGCCATACTGGGTCAGACCAAGGTCCATCAAGCCCAGTATTCTGTTTCCAGCAGTGGCCAATCTAGGTCATATGTACCTAGCAGTTTCCCCAAGGGACACAGGTTCCACAATGCTTGTATTGGTTCAAGCATTGATATCCTGGGTCCCTTCTTAATAATGGTTTATGGACCTTTCCTCCAGGAACTTGTCCAAACCTTTTTTAAGCCCAGCTACACTAACAGCCTTTACTACATCCTTCGGTAACAAATTCCAGAGTTTGATTACACGTTGAGTGAAAAAATATTTTCTTTTATTAGTCTTAAGTAGTTTACCCTGTAGCTTCATTGCATGTCCCCTAGTCTTTCTATATTCTGATAAGGTAAACAATTGATCTACGTTTACCCGTTCCACTCCGTTCATTAATTTATAGACTTCTATCATATCTCCCCTCAGCCATCTCTTTTTCAGGTTAAAGAGCCCTAACCTTTTAAACCTTTCTTCATAGGAGTATCCTTCCATCCCCTTTACCATTTTGGTGGCTCTTCTCTGAACCTTTTCTAAAATCGCTATATCCTTTTTAAGATACGGCGACCAGAATTGCACACAATATTCAAGGTGCGGTCTCACCATGGAACAATACAGAGGCATTATAATATCTTTTGTTTTATTTTCCATTCCTTTCCTTATCATACCTAACATTCTATTTGCTCTCTTGGCCGCCGCTGCACACTGGGCCGAGGGTTTTAACATGGTATCCACAATGACGCTTAAATCTTTTTCCTGGGTGGTGGTTCCTAATGTGGAACCTTGCATCGTGTAACCATAGTTTGGGTTGTTCTTCCCTAGGTGCATAACCTTGCACTTGTCCACATTAAATTTCATCTGCCATTTTGATGCCTAGTCTTCCAATTTATCAAGATCCTCTTGCAGTTTTCCACAATCCTCTTGGGTTTTAACAACTTTAAATAGTTTTGTGTCATCTGCAAATTTGATAACCTCACTCGTTATTCCACTTTCCAGGTCATTTATGAATATATCAAAAAGCAGCGGACCCAGCACAGATCCCTGGGGTACACAACTATTCACCTTTCTCCACTGGGAAAATTGGCCATTTAGCCCTATCCTCTGCTTTCTATCTTTTAACCAGTTCTTGATCCACAATAGTACACTGCCTCCTATCCCATGACTCTTTAGTTTTGCCAAAAGTCTCTGATGAGGGACCTTGTCAAAGGCTTTCTGAAAGTCCAGATACACAATATCAACTGACTCACCTTTGTTCACCTGATTATTCACTCCTTCATAAAACATAACAGATTAGTAAGACAAGATCTCCCTTGTCAAAAGCCATGTTGGCTGTCTCCCATTAGGTCATGACTATCTACATGCTGAGTAATTTTATTCTTTATGATGGTTTCTACCATTTTTCTTAATACTGATGTCAGGCTCACCGGTCTGTAGTTTCCCAGATCACCCCTGGAACCCTTTTTAAAACTTGGTGTTACATTGGCGATCCTCCAATCTTCAGGTATTAGAGATGATTTTAATGATAGTTCACAGATTACTAATAGCAGATCTGCAATCTCATATTTCAGTTCTTTCAACACCCTTGGATGTATACCATCCGGCCCAGGTGATTTGCTACTCTTCAGTTTATCTAATAGTTGTAATAAATCTTCCCGATGTATCGATATTTCCTTCAATTCTTCCGCACCTTTAAATACCACTTCAGTCATGGGTAACATCCCTACATCTTCCTCAGTAAAGACTGAAGCAAAGAATTCATTCAGTCTCTCCGCTCTTGTCGCCTCTTAGTGCTCCTTTAACCCCTTTATCATCTAATGGACCAACTGACTCTCTCACAGGTTTTTTGCTATGTCGTCAGATTACTTGCCTGCTTGTTGCTTCTTTATTGATAGTCGATCCAAGTAGGTTAAAGTTGTCCACGATTTCTATTTCTTCTCCTTCAATGAGCTTATTGATTTTGCCAGTTGTAATGATCTTTGTCTTCTTTACATTAAAGATGCAGGCCCATTTAAAGACTATGTTCCTTATCTTGAAAAGCAAATGTTTCAGATCATCTTCACTTTCAGCAAGTAATGTGGTATCAGGATAGCGACAGTTGTTGATGAGTCTTCCACCAATCTTCACACCTCTGTTGTCTTCATATAATCCTGCTTCTCTGATTTGTTCTGCATATAAATTAAACAGGTAGGGGGAAAGTATACAGCCTTGTCTTACACCTTTGCTTATTTTAAACCATTCTGTTTCTCCTTATTCCATTCAAACTGTTGCTTCTTGATCAATGTACAGATTGTGCAAGAGAACGAGCAGGTGTTCTGGTATGCCCATGCTTCTTAATGTGGCCCAGATTTTATCATGGTTTACATAGTCAAAAGCCTTGCATGGGTCGATAATGCACAAATAGATATCCTTTTGATATTCTTTAGTCTTTTCAAGGATCCATCTCACATCTGCAATGTGTCTCATTCCTCGCCCTTTCCTGAACCCTGCTTGCACGTCAGGTAGTTCTTGTTCCAGGTATGGTTGTAGTCTGTTGAATAATCTTCAGTAGAATCTTGCTGGCATGTAAGATAAGAGCGATTGTGAAATAATTTCCACAGTCAGTTGTATCACCTTTCTTTAGTATTGGTATAAAAAACAAACCTTTTCCAGTCAGTTGGCCATGATGTTGTCTTCCAAATTTCTTGGCAGAGCTTTAAAAGTATGGTTACAGCTGCATCAGATTGCTGTAATACTTCTATGGGAATGTCAATGCCTGGTGCTTTGTTCTTTGATAAGGCTTTCAATGCTGCTTCAACTTCTTTGAACAATGGCTCCAGATCAAAAGGTACAGGTTGAAACGGCTGTTGGTCCACGTGATCTTTATCATATAAAAACTCTGTATAGTCTTTCCACCTTTCTTGATCTTCTCAGCATCATTCAACATACAATGTTGACATGTAGAACCTTGAGCATCTTGTAACATTCCAATTCGAGGCTGGAATTTTTCCTTTAACTCTCGTAGCTTTAGGAAAGCCAATCTTGTACTTCCTTTAATAGTTTCTGCTTCTATTTCCTTGTATGTGTCATTGTAGTACTTTTCATTGTCCTGTCTTGCTGCATGTTGGTAATCTGAGTTCTGTGATTGTATTTCTGTCTCTCCTCTGGCTTTAGCTTCTCTGCATTTCTGGGCAATTTTTGGAGTTTCTTCCGTCATCCATTTTGGCTGTTTTTGCTTTTTCACCTTTTGTAGAGACTTCTCACTTTCTTCCAACACAACCTTCTTGATGTCATTCCATAACTCTTCTGGAGCTCTGTCATTTGTATCTAAAGCAGCAAATCGATTTTGCAGGCAATCTTTAAATTCCAGTGGCATATTCTCAAGGTCATATTTTGCTGCATTCATGAGTGATTTTCTCTTTTTCAAACTTTAGCTTAAGTTTGCATACTAGTAGTTGGTGATCTGTACTACAGTCAGCTCCAGGTTTTGTCTTTGTTGATGTTAAAGAGCTTTTCCATTGTTGACTTCCACAGATGTGGTCAATTTGATTTTTGTACAATCCATTGGGTGAAATCCATGTGTACTGTCGCCGCTTGTGTTGCTGGAAGAAGGTGTTTGAGATAAATAGTGGTTGGGGCAAGGTACCTCAGGCCGGAAGGTTGGGGGTTCAAATCCCACTAGAGGACAGCAACCTTGGGCCGGAAGGACTGGGGTTTCTAGTCGCACAGGTATTCCTTGTGGTCTTGGGCAAGCCACTTAACCCTCCATTGCCCATATTCCCTGTAATATAGTTATCTCCAAGTTATAATGCCCTGTTCAATGTAATTTCAGTTCGTTCAATGTAAACTGCCTTGATATCATGAAAGGCGGTATATAAGAAACGTTAAATAAATAAATAAATGAATAGATCGTTGGTCATGAAGAATTCTATCAGTCTTTCTCCAGGTTCATTTCTGTTGCCAAGTCCATATTTTCCAACCATTTTGCCTTCTTTGTTGCCAACCTTTGCGTTCCAGTCACCCATGACTATCAGGATATCCTGTTTGCATGTTCTGTCAATTTCAGCTTGTACTTGTTCATACAACTCACCAATTTCATCCTCTTCTGCAGCTGTTGTGGCATATACTTGAATTATAATTGTGTTGATAGGCCATTCCTTGTAGACAAATAGAGATTAAGCGTTCCCTGACTGCATTGTATTTCGTTACAGTTCTTGCAAGTTTCTTCTTTATTATAAATGTAACACCATTTTTTCTTTGTCTTTCATTTCCAGCAGAGTAGACCATGTGATCATCTGATGCAAAGTGCCCGATGCCAGTCCATTTGAGTTCGCTGACACCCAACAGATCAAGTTGTACACGTTCCATTTCATTCTTGACCACCTCCAACTTCCCTTAGTTCATGCTTCGTATGTTCCATGTCCCAATATGTAAGACATCTTTAGAGCTTCTGACTTATTTCATGTGCAGCTACATCAGCAGTCAGACATCCCGAGGGCTCTGATACAACCACTTCATAAATGCTGGCTTTACTCTGAAAAGTCTTCAGCTCCTTCCCAGTAGCTAGTTGAATGCCTTCTGACCTGGGGGTCTCATCTTCCAGCACTATAGTGCAATTTGTTTTGTTGTGACTATCCATTGTTCTCATTAATTTCCCTCAAAGCCAGAACAAATCTAGAACATAAGAACATAAGACATGCCATACTGGGTCAGACCGAGGTCCATCAAGCCCAGTATCCTGTTTCCAACAGTGGCCAATCTAGGTCATACGTACCTAGCAATATCCCCAAAAGACACAGGTTCCACAATGCTTGTACTGGGTCAAGCATTGATATCCTGGGTCCCTTTTATAAGAACATAAGACATGCCATACTGGGTCAGACCGAGGTCCATCAAGCCCAGTATCCCTGCAGTGGGCCAAAACCAGGACTGGATTAGGCTATGACCTGAAGCCTGTCATCTGTTGACAACCCTAAGAAACACAGAAACATAACAGAAAATGACCACATGACCTATCTAGTCTGTCCTTCCATATCAGCCATTACAACAGTCCCCTTTTTTCCTTTAGAGAGCCTCTGCATTTGTCCCATGCTTCTTTGAATTCAGATACTGACCTCGTCCCTACCACCTCCACTGGGAGACTATTCCACGGATCCACCACTCTTTCCATGAAGAAATATTTCTGCATATCACTCCTGAATCTATCCCCCTTCACCCTCATCCCATGTCCCCTCGTAGCAGAGCTTGCTTTCAATCGAAAGAGGCTCTCCCCTGTGCATTTATACCACGGAGGTATTTAAATGTCTATCATATCACCTCTATTTATTTATTTATTTTGTATTTATTTAGCTGCATTTATATCCCGCTTTTCACCGGGTCAAAGCGGTTAGACAAAAAAGGGGGGGGGACAATAATCAACTCAGCAGGGGGGGGGGGCGTCACCAGGGGGCCAACAGTGATGATCTGCAGTACTAGGCAGTTGACAGCCTTTCCTCTAAGGTATACATAAAGTTCCTTAAGTCTGTCCTCCTATGCTTTATAATGAAGACCACTAACCATTTTAGTAGCCACCCTCTGTACCGACTCCATCCCGTTTATATCCTTTTGAAGGTGTGGTCTCCAGAATTGCACACAATATTCCAAATGAGGTCGCCCCCAAAAGACTTATACAGAGGCAGTATCACCCCCTTTTTTTCTGCTAGCCATTCCTCTCCATATGCACCCAAGCATACTTCTAGTTTTTGCCGTCGCCTTTTCTACCTGTTTAGCTACTTTAAGATCATCAGACACAACCACGCCTGGGTCCCGCTCTTCTTTAGTGGACAAAAGTACTTCACCTCCTATACTGTATTGCTCCCTTGGATTGCTGCAGCCCAAATGCATGACCTTACATTTTTTAACATTAAATCCCAGCTGCCAAATTCTCAATCATTCTTCAAGCTTAGCTGGACCCCTCCTCATGTTATCTACACCTTCCTGGGTGTCTACTCTATTGCAGATTTTGGTATCATCTGCAAAGAAGCAAACCTTACCTGACAGCCCTTCCGCTATATCACTAACAAAGATGTTAAAGAGAATACACCCTACGTCGGTTGTAGCTCATTTGCCTGCAGCTTAAGCCCTCGGTCTCTCCATCTTCTCCAGTGTATCTACCTCCCTCTTTTTTTGACTGTAGGCTGATCTCTCGTTAATTCAGCAGGGCTGCTAGTAGAGAACCCCCCCCCCCCTCTGCATATCGCAGACCATTGCCCTCGCTCGTGACTTCCCAATCTCCTACTTCATTACTCTTTTGTGATTCTGCATATCCCAGGCAGGCTTGGTTTGTTGAAACTTTCACTCTTCATTTGGCAGTCTGCCTTCAGTCATTAAGAACAACCAGATTGTTTGCAAGAGAAGAGCACAGAGGACAAAGTAGAAAAGATTTAAAAAAAAAAAAAAAAAAAAAAAAGCACTTTATAGCACAAAACAATTTTTTAAATAACTTGCCCTCCCCTCCTCCACTGTAAGTTCTAATATCTATATTTCTGAATTCTTTTAAATGTCTTATTACTGTGACTGTTAAGATATACATATCTATTGAATGTCCAGTGGCCCTATTACTACACTCAACAGTTTATACAGCAATTTGTGCATGCCCATGTTAGTAGTTAATATAGTGGCTTGGCACTTAGAAACATGTTTAGTAAGCCCTGCGCTGCGCATGAAGGCCACATTACCAGGGCAGAGCTTCAGGCTAAGGGTGGTACTTCTGTCCCCCTGCAGTTTCTCCTGCCATGGGTGCAACCCTCCAAGCACAGGTAACACAGGCCACAAATTCCAAACTGTGCATTAACCCTGTGCTACCCATTAGTAAATATGCCCCTTAGTACACACTAATTCTCAGGCTGACAAGTGCGGGAGTTGGGACTGCATCTTACACTTATAGTGTAATTTTATAAACCCCCACGGAGCTAAACATCGATATTTAAGGCATGTACTTTATAAAAGAGGGGTGTAAGTGATATAAAAACATGCGCAAACTAGGCCTGCTCTATGGAACGGAGAATTGCCTGAACTTACAGATTAAGAGCATGTGTAAAGTTATATTTTCTAGAACATGCGTGTGTAAATTTGTACTTCTCCTATGCTCCATCCAAACTCCACCCTGGCGCATGCCCACCCTGAAAGTTTGCGTGATCAGTCTTATGCACATACTTACAGAATAGCAAACGCCTAAAGTATGCACGAAAGACCTTGAAAATAAGTGACTTAGATACATTAGTGGCACATATCTTTAGGAGTCGCTTATTAAATCAGCTCGTTAATGTATAGTTTGGAGCCCCATTTTAATTGTTACTACTGTATAGCAGATAGGGCAAAACATTTACTGCCATTCAGTAAGTGGCGTTAAGTGCGTCTGCATTAGCATGCATTTAACCGCACTGCAGATAAATGCGTTTTTCCTGTGTGAACCCCATGGGCAGATCCAGGAACAGCCCCACTAGTTAATCTGGAAACTGCAAAGACTTTAGTAGATTTCCAAAGTAACAGCAGATAAACACAGAAACATGACTGCACAAAAGTCCATATGGGCTATCTAATCTGACCTTCCATGTCAACTACTATAGTCCCCTTTATTTTCTTTAGAGACCTTCTGTGTTTGTCCCATTCATTCTTGAATTCAGATACTGTCCTCATCTCTACTACCTCCACTGGGAGACTATTCCACACATCTACCACTCTTTCTGTAAAGAAATATTTCTGCATATTACTCCTTAGTCTATCCCCTTTCACCTTCATCCTATTCCTCATGTTTCACAGGTTCTTTCATTTGAAAGAGACCCTTCTCCTGTGCATTTATCTCATGGAAGATTTATCTCCTCTCTCCTGTCTTTCTTCTAAAGTATACAAATTGAGATCCTTAAGTCTGTCCCCATACGCCTTATGACGAAGCCCACTGACCATTTTGATAGCCACCCTCTGTACTGACTCCATCCTGTTTATATCCCTTTGAAGATGCGGTCTCCAGAACTGTACACAATACTCCAAAGGAGGTCTCACCAAAGACTTATAGGGGCTTGTTTACAAAGCTGCGGTAGCGGTTCGCGATCGTTATCAGAGCCGCGACCCCATTGATTTCAATGGGGCCGCGGCTCCGATAACGACCGCGAACTGCTACCGCGGCTTTGTAAACAAGCCCCATACAGAGACACTATCACCTCATTTTTCCTTCTGGCCATTCCTCTCCCTATGCACCCAAGCATCCTTCTGGCTATCGCTGTTGCCTTTTCTACCTGTTTAGCTACTTTAAGATCATCAGAAACAATCACGCCCAGATCCTGCTCTTCTTTTGTAGACAGAAGTACTTCACCTCTCATCCTATATCGCTCCCTTGGATTGCTGCTGCATTTTTTAGCATTAAATCTCAGCTGCCAAATTCTCTACCATTCTTCAAGCTTAGCTAGACCCCTCTTCATGTTATCTACTCCTTCCTGGGTGTCTGCTCTATTGCAGATTTTGGTATCATCTGCAAAGAGGCAAACCTTACCCGACAGCCCTTCCAAATATCACTAACAAAAATGTTAAGAATAAAGACCAAAATGGCCCCTCCAATTTGTCCAGTAAGGTGATTAGGCTTGTAATTTATTTATTTATTTACATTCTCTTATATACCGCGCTATTCTGCATCAGTGCGGTTTACATTGAACAAACTGAAATTACATTGAACAGGGCATTATAACTTGGAGATAACTATTTTACAGGGAACATGGGCTATGGAGGGTTAAGTGGCTTGCCCTAGACCACAAGGAGCAATGAGGCGTGTGCAGGCAAAATAAAATTTGTGTTCTTTAGTTTCATGTGTCATTTGCAGGTTTGTTTTGTTTTAGTAAATTTTCATTGTGACACTTTGTTTTTCTAAATTTTCATTTCAGGGCAATTGTGTTAATCAGACTGCAGCTGCTGAAAGGTTAGAGGTTTGAGGCAAATATTTTAAATTAATCCAATTTATTTTCCACTATGTTACCAGTTTTTTCTCCAGTATCTTCACAGGCCGTTGGGTTGGAAGGCAGGCATCTTGCAGGAAGAGCTATTATATCTCAGGGAAGGAGTCAAGTTGGCTCTAGCCATCCTGCTTTTAACTATGTTTTGTATTCCTGCTGATCCTAGTTGGCTCAAAGTGTGTCTGGTCTGGAGCTCTGTGGAAAACCTTTCCTGGATTTTTGCCTTATGAATCTATTGATTCCTGCTCTAGAGATCTATTCCAAAGACTTTTCTTCTTCTGTGTTCTTGTGCCAGAAATCCTGTGAAACCATGTCTAAGTATACTACCAGGGACATTTACCAAGCCTACTCCAGATGCTCGTTGTCCATTTTGTGATGATTTCTAATTGGACAACCAGGATCTAGAGCTAGCTTGGTTTCACAGAATTTCCGGGCCAAATTTCTAGGTCTGAAACAAAGTCTAAAATTGTGAAAAAAAAGTCTGAAAAATAAAAGAGCTGAAAATGTTTTGCCTGTGCATATCTCTACTAGATACATTTAGCAGGTGATCCTAGGGGCATATTTGAAGTGGGAACAAGTGTGTATTGTATTTTCAAATCCACGTATTTTTTTACACGAAAAAAAGAAATACAGCGCACCTGTAGACTTTTGCAAATGCTTTTTTGCAGGTATGTGTAGCAAATTTCAAAAAGAGACAGCATGCATGTACTCGGAAAACTGGTGCAACATCCACATGTAAAAAACATCTGCAGTTTTGTCCTGGTGCAGATTGTTTGTATATTTTATTCTGCCTCATGCATTTTGAAGTCAGGGCAGGAGCAAAGGTATTGGGCGACCTAGGCAACCCTACAGCCTTACGTTCCCCTTCTCCCGATTATAATCATCCCAACACCACGCCTCCCACAACAATCCTGTAAAAATGAATACATGGAAACACGCTCTTACATGCAAAGAAAGAAAAGCGTAATATTTATGTGCCTGCTTTCCCCGATGGCTCTTTCAGTCTGTGCTGCTATCAGGATCTATTGTTTTGATTTGACCACTGCTGCTCTTTGTCACCCCTCAGATTCTGCCATCTGAGGCAGCTGCCTAGTCTGGCCTAATGTTAGGCCAGCCCTATCTGTGGTTCAAAGAGACAGTGTGTACATTTTTTTTTTATATAATCTGTTTATTGAATAAAACAAACTGCATAAACAATCAACAGGTTCACAAAACACCAGCAAGAAATTATGTATTTACAAAACCCCTCCAGGCGTGGTTGTGTCTGATCCAACGCCGGAGGCCAAGAACCTCATCGCCAGGCAGAACAAATTGGTCAGAAATTGTCCCTAATAAACCCCCCCTCCCCTCCCTAGGTCCGCAACACTAAACCAGGAGTGGCTCTATCCAACCTGAAGCACCGCGCTGCGGGCGATAGGACTCAAATTCTGAATGTACGGCATCCAGAGCAAGAGAAAGTGAGCCCACCGCCTGGGAGATCCCAATGTACGGCGTCGCTCGAAAAGCATAAGCTGATGGAAACAGTTACGCCATTCGCAGAATGTAGGGGCCGCGTCTTCCCTCCACCGACGGAGAAGAGGGCCTTTCCCCACCAGACAAGCCTTACGCACTAAAAGACGCTCCCATCGCCCCTTAGGGTGGAGTGGTCCCAAGCAATCCAGGACTACTAATAGCCCTGTCCAGTTGACCCGTTGACGCAATAGCCCACCAAGATAATCTCCAATGCGCTGCCAGTAAGATTGTATCACCGGGCAGTACCACCACATATGGCCTAGGTCCGCTAAGGAACACGAGCACTTAGGGCAGCCGCCAGATTCGGCAAGATGACTCCTCAACGCCCTCCTTGGGGAAAAGTGTGCACGCAATATGGATTTATATTGCACCTCTCGCCATCGGGACCCCTCCGCTAAGCATCGAATCTGACGTAGTGCCGCCGAGACGGAGCCCGGTTCAACCGCCCGGCCTAGGTCCCGTGCCCAGGCCTGCTCCACCGCAGAGAAATCCACGGGGCGTTGAAGAGCATCCAAGCGCTTCTTCAAATCGGCAATAGAAGGGGGGCTCTCTGCTCCCAAGCTCAAAAATTCCAATATTTGTGTCGAATGCTCCACACAGAGCTCCGACTGGGAGAGAGAGCCCACATAGTGTGAGAGTTGGGCATAAGCAAAGCTGGAAGTGACCCGATTCAAACCATATTCCGCAACGAGCTTCGCTAGCGATTTACATTTCCCAGCCTCATCCACCACATTTCCTAATCGGTCAATACCAGCTCTCTCCCAGTGTAGAAAAGTGGCCGAATCAGAACCTGGGGTAAACTGAGCATTGCCCCTCAGGGGTAGCCAGGACGACACGGCAGGATTGCTGCCCCAGTATTTATTTAGCTGCTGCCAAGTACGCCGCATCGCCTGCAATAAAACGCTATTGGTCAGCCTAGCCGGCAAGTGCGCCCCAGGGAGCTGCAAGGCCGCTTCAAGGGCATGCGGTGCCACAAAGGCCCGCTCTAACTCACGGGGGGTGTATACCGCCGTATCCCCCAACCAGTCACTAAGATGACGTGCTTGGCAAGCTAGGGCATACTTCCATAAATCCGGAGCTCCCACCCCTCCGGTCCTCCAGCCACCCCTCAGCCGAGAAAGCGGTATACGCGCTCGGGCCCCCTTCCAGAGGAAACGCCTGACTTCCCGTTCTATACGTATCACGTCTCGCTTCAACAGCCACACTGGGAGAGTCTGTAACCAATAGAGTATACGTGGCAGTATAACCATCTGTAAGGCCGCCACCCGGCCCAACAAAGAGAGAGGCAGCGGCATCCAGGCCCGGAGTTGCGCCTGGAGCTGGAGAAACACCCGATCAAAATTGGTCTTATACAGGGACGCGGGCTCTCTCGTCAACACTATGCCTAGGTAAACAAAGGACTCATCAGACCATCTAAGGGGAAAGGTGCCTACCCATCGGGCCCGCAGCGATCCCCCAACATCCAGCGCCTCTGATTTCTCTGTGTTAATGCATAACCCCGCGAATCTCCTATAAGTGGAGAAGGCCGACAACAAAAGTGGTAGGGAACGCTGGGGGGAAGTGAGATGAACCAATATGTCATCCGCAAAAGCGGCTGTTTTAAAACCCACTGCCCCGATCTGCACCCCCGAGATGGTCGTAGAGTCCTCCACGGTCCGTATTAGTGGATCCAAGGATAAAACAAAAAGTAAAGGGGAGAGCGGGCATCCCTGACGCGTACCCCGTTCCAGATGGAAGGGATCGGAGAGCAGTCCATTACAAAGGATGCCCGCCGTCGGGTCTGCATATAACAGTGTCACATAACTGCAAAACGTATCACCCAATCCATAATACGGCAACAATCCTTTCAGATAATCCCAGTGCACCTGATCAAAGGCTTTCTCTGCGTCAAAGCTAATCAGCAAAGAAGGCATGTCCCGTTCCCGGACCCATTCTAAGGACGCCAGAATCTTCCTTAAGTTACGAACAGCGTATCGCCCTCTCACAAAACCCACCTGCGATTCGTGAATCAGACCATCGAGCACCGAGGCCAGTCTATCCGCCAGTATTTTTGCCAGAATCTTCGCGTCAAAATTCAACAGCGAAATGGGGCGGTATGATGCCGCCCGAGTAGGATCTTTCCCAGGCTTGGGTATCAGAGTAACATAGGCATGGTTCGATCCCCAGGTGAATCGCCCACTCTGCGCCCTACGAGCGTACGTTTCCACAAGGACCGGGGAAACCGCATCCCCAAGCACCTTGTAGAACTCAGCCCCAAAACCGTCAGGCCCAGGCGCCTTGCAACATTGTGCTCTCTGAATAACGCCGCAGACCTCCTCTACAGTGATCGGGGCGTCCAGAGCTGCCCGTTGTACTGTGGACAGTTTTGGCAACGTCAATTTCCGTAAATAACCCCGCATCTCAGACATGGACCCTTCCCGCCTTGCATATAGCTGTTGAAAAAAGGAACGGAATTGCCCCACTATGGCCTTATTATCTTTGTGCAAGTGCCCGGTCTCATCTCTTAAGGCGGCTACCGGTCGGATGCCCCGGCTGCCACGGAGGCAGCGAGCTAAGAGCCGGCCTGACTTATCCCCAAACTGATATAGACAGTATCTGTAATAAAAATGAGACTTTTTCGTCCGCTGATGTATAAGTTCGTTGAGTGCTGTTTGCAGTTCCCAATAGCGTTTGCGGTTAGCCCCTGAGGGGTCTCCGGCACAACGACGACGCGCCCGGACCACCTGCTTCTCCAATTGCACAATTTGCCGCGCCAAACGTCGACGTTTCCGCACTACATATTCAATGATGTTACCTCTCAGCACCGCCTTAGCAGTCTCCCAAAGCAATTCCGAATCGGCAACGTGTCCCTTATGGTGAGCCATAAAATCCTCCCAGCAGCGCCTGAGGTGGGCCTGGAAATCCGGATCGCGGTCAAGACCTACGGGGAACCGCCAGATACGCGTCGTAGCAGCTACCACTCCCCATGCCAAGTCCACCCAAATCGGGGCATGGTCCGACACCGCAGTGGGACCGATCTGCGCATCATCCACTCGTGAGAAAATCCCTTCGGAGAGCAAAATATAATCTATGCGGGCACTGGTCCCGTGAGCCCGCGATTGGTGCGTGAAATCTCTCTCGAGGGGGTGTAGTAAGCGCCACGGGTCTACGACACCCAAACGCCGACACAGCTCCCGAAGCGTTGCCGTAGTAGGGCCCCTCCCTCGCTCACTGCCCATCCCAACCGTGTCCATGGCTATATCTAGGACCCCATTCAGATCGCCAGCTAAGATCAAAGGAACGTCCGGTAGCTGTTCCACTTGGGACGCCAAGCGGGCATAAAATGCGCGATCTAATGTGTTGGGGCTATACAGGTTCCCGAGAACTATTGGCTTGCCATCTAAGTGACCATATAGCAACAGGTACCGACCCTCTCGGTCAACAATCTCTTTAATCAGGTCGAAACGTGTCTTTTTACTAACAAGTGTGACCACTCCACCCTTTCTGCCCTTGGCGGGGGCTCCTCTACTCTGGCCCACCCAGGTTCTTTGCAATTTTAAATGTTCATCGGCTGTCTGGTGGGTCTCTTGTAGCAAGGCAACATCGCAGTGGAGGCGCGCTAGAACTTGTAAGACTTTTGATCTCTTAATAGGATTGCCGATCCCACAAACATTCCAAGAAATAAGCCTCAGGTTGGATAGTAGACACTCCGCAGATATGAGACGAACCGGCTAGCATAGTGTGGGCGAACCTCCCCAGCCTGAGGTCCCCCTCTATATAAAGTAATACTCCTGGCTAATTTTAGTCGCTCACCCCTCTTCCTCCCCCCCCCCTACCTTACCCAACTCCCCCCCTCTACTTCCCCCCACCCCCTCCCGCCCTCGCCCCACCCTACCCCTCCCTCTACCCAATGAACTCCTCTCCCAGCTCATTAGAGACCTAAAGGATGTGAGGAGGACCCCCCCAGCTATAACCAGACTCCCCTCAGCCCTCCCCCTCTGTTCCACAAGCCCACCAACCACCCCAACGCCACCCCAGCACAGATCTTCCTACCCCAACCCCTTGGTAAGCCCACCAGATAGTTCAGTAATACCACAGCATAACATCTCGTAGATAAACAGATCAAAAAAAGAAAAAAAAAAAAAAAAAGGGGGGGGGGGGGAAGGTGAGATGCCCCAAAGAGTCAAGCGCTGCTGCAGCCACATTAGTCCAATCAGTACAGAATAGGATGGGCAGCACTCCAGCAGTGGTAGGTGAGCGTCAGGGGGGGTTGTGCTAGAAAAAAAAAAACCAACCCAACCAAACAGACAAACCAATAAAGAAAAAGAAACCCCCAGGGTCAACCCGGAGGAGCCGCAGCTTAAGCGCTGCAAAGGTCAGGTCCCACGAATGCAGTGTGGAGTGCTCCCCACCTACTCAGCCCTCGGAAGGCCTCTGTCCCCGATCTCTCCGCTGGCAGGTCCATAAAAGGAGGCCACGCATAAGGCGCTGAAACCGGCGTTCCCTCTCCAGGGTGCGAAGGATTGGGGTGTTTCCCTTCGGGAGGGCGAGAAAAAAAAAAGAAAGGGGGGAGGAGCCCCAACGCCCCGGAAAAAGGAGGATCCGCTGCAGGGTTCGGTGCCCAAGCTACTCTCCGAGGGCACGTGTCCATAGACCCTCTCTGGGGCCCCCCCAGACTGTAACGGGGGTCTACCGGGAAGTGTCCCTTGCACGCAGTCCAAGGGTTTAAACACCCTGCCTACCCGACTGATACAGAACAATTACGTTGTTGCAATAAATGTAACCTTCAAATAGATACAATGTGGCAATGCGGGATAAACACAGTTACTTGGTATCAACTACTTATAAACCTCCTCCTGTCCTCTGTGCCGGGCCATCTTTTCCGAGGGAACAAAGGATTCCTGAAGAAGAGTGCTGGCCTCCCCTCCACCAGCCACCTCAGCACATGTTGGGGCCTGTACCCCCGCACTACGCCGATCGAGGGTCTCTCTCACAGGGTGTTTCGGGAGGTCCAGTAGAGTATTTCGGTGAGAAAAGGGGAAAAAAAATTAAACCGATACTAAAGGTCCCGCATAGCAATAAGCCACATTTGCGTTCCCCACTTCAACAGGGGCCTTGACCGGCCAATTTGCAGTCTGTTCCTGGGGAGGCCAGTGTACTAACCGAACCGCCCTTCATCCGTACTTCAGGGGGTACCCTGTCACTCATTTGGCGAGATGCTCCGGCTCGTCGTGGGTACTGTAAGTCGCTCCACATAGGCAGTCGCCTCGCCCGCCGATTCGAAGCTGCGGCGGGTCCCTCCGTGCCAAATCACCAAGCGCGCTGGGTATTGCACCTGGAACCGGACATTAGCATCTATAAGTTTCTGGCAGAGGGAGGCATAGGCTTTTCGGCGCTGACTTAGTGAGGCTGAATAGTCCTGGGTGACTCGGATGCGCATGTTGTCCCAGTCTACCGCTCCTTTCTGCCGCACAGTTTTAAGCAAGTCTTCTTTTTGTGGGAAGCTTAAAAATCTCGCCAAAACCACTCGGGGACGGCGATCATTCGCCGTCTGCTTGGGCCCGATCCGGTGAGCACGCTCCACTATAATGGGGCTGGACATGTCGGTATCAGCTCGCAAGGACGTCGCCAAAGCCTCCACCATCCCCCGGAGATCCTTGTCGGGTATAGTGTCAGCTACCCCCAGAAATCTTAAGTTATTCCGCCTGGACCTGTTCTCTAAATCGTCCAGCTTGAGCGCCTGGTCCACAGCCAGCTTTTGTGCCGCCTGGAGCTCCCGCCGAAGTGTCGCCAGGCCATCCTCAGTCTGGGTTATTCGGGTCTCGGCCTCTTGTATGCGGGACCCCAGTACTGCCAAAGAATTTTGGATCGCATCCATTTTAGAGTGCAAGGCGTCAAATTGCCCCGATAGCGCAGTGGTCACCGCTGCCGAAAGTTCAGCCGTCAATATCGGCGCGGCGGGAGACCCAGTCTGTTTCGGTGGAGAGTCTGCCATCTTAGTTGTCCCGGCGGCCCGGTCCTTCTCTCTTCGCCCAAGTTTCCCCGTGGAAGCCATGGCGATTCGGGGGTGATGAACGGTTCCTGGGATTGGTCTGGTCTCCTTTCCCACTGGGGTGGTGGCTGAAGGCTTTTCACGGCGAAATTTCACGGTTTTAGGGGGCCGGGGGCCCAGAGCTCAGACCGGACACGTCCGTGCGAGCTCACCACATCACGTGGTCTCCAGTGTGTACATTTTTAAAAATAAGCGCCGTCATCCAAGGGAGGAGATTTGTGGGAATGTGCATTCGTTAATGCCCCTTTCCAAAAAAACAAATGTAAATACCTCCTGAATTGATTTAACATGCACTAATCCATGAATTTGACATGGGTTAAGTCAATTAGTGCTTATTAAAAAGTTACACCCTGAAAATCTTGTTAAAATGAATGCATGAATGGGCATTTTCATGACCTTTGGGCTTGTTCCCTAACGAATGAAAAGTGAACCGCACAACGCGCATCCCCAGAGATCTGGAGGTCAGTTGCGTTGCACTGCTTCTCTGCAGAGGTACAATATTACTTTATGGTGGCACAGACTGCGGTAACCGATAAAGTTGTTTACCTCTGTCTCAGACATTCCTTCCCTACATTACCTTTACATCCCTGCAAGGGGTTTGTATATGAAAAACACAATGACACACTCCTGAACATAGAGGGGAAAAAAACCTTTAGGAGGTTTGTACAGTGCATCTGAGTAAATACAGCATTTTCTGGTGTCTTTGAGCCAGGTACAATGGCAAAACTGTGGAATAGACGGAAACAAAGCAAAGGGATCATTTTGTTGAAGTTCTATATCCCTTCAGCCATTCACTTTATGATCAAATAGTCTCTCCGCATGGAGCTTGCATCCATTTGCTTAGAGAAGGAGTAATTACCGTAGTGCTCAGGTGATGTCAGACGTGCTCAGCTTGAGATGCATTACATACTGCACTCACCAGGACAAAGCGGCTTCAGGACACTACATTAACATATCAAAATGCCTATTTTTTTATTAGGCTTGTGTAGCTGTGTGGGTGAGAATGCAACTGTTTTATAGAATGCATTTTAGCCTAGAGTGTTGAATTCCTTTGCCCTGTCGCTCCCTGGGTGGATGGAATAAACAGTCACTTCAGCCGACAGAGGA
The DNA here is from genome assembly GCA_033557465.1 of Ichthyophis bannanicus. Taxonomy (NCBI): domain Eukaryota; kingdom Metazoa; phylum Chordata; class Amphibia; order Gymnophiona; family Ichthyophiidae; genus Ichthyophis; species Ichthyophis bannanicus. The sequence continues at coordinate 73,905,417 of CM066032.1, forward strand.
AAGAAAAATAATTTTGTCTATTCACCTCTACAAACATTGAAGGGAATTTTAACTTAACTGCAGCTCATTGTGATTTCAGTTTATTTTTGCTGGTTTTTTAAAATGTTTTATTTCTTGTCAGTTCAGAAAGTAAGCATTCCAAGATTGATGGTATCCACTTGGGTACACAATTACCTAGCTAGAAACAATATCGACATTACAAAAGGGACTTGCAGATTTTGGAAAGAAACTTAAACTCACTGTCAACACTATAGCATTCTCTGACGTTCTACCTGTTCATAAGGGGGAAGAAAAAGTTGGTTATGTGATGCAACCTAATATGTGGCTCCAAACCTGGTATATACGAGAAGTATTTAGCTATACAGGCAACTTGGGCAATAGATGGAACACCACGAGGCTATATTGTGTTGGTGGACAGCATCTCTATGGCAGGAAAAAGGATCCTAAGTGAAAAATTTAGGCAATGCGGCCAAGCATTTAAACTAGGGAAAGAGGGTGATGGATGCAAAAAAAAAAAAAGAAAACCACCTAATTCAGGACATCATTTCCAGCAAAAACAATATATTTATGTGTGGATTAATATGATGACTATTACCAATGACAAGAGAACTAGATCAAGGGCATGTGATGGATGTGATGTATCTAGATTTCAGCAAAGCCTTTGATACTGCTCCTCACATGAGGCTTATCAATAAATTGAGCAGCCTGGGGATGGGTCCCAAGGTGGTGAACTGGATCAGAAATTGGTTGACTGACAGACGGCAGAATGTGGTGTTAAACGGAACTCACCCAGATGAAAGGAAGATACTGTAAGTAGTGGGGTGCCTCAGGGATCGGTCCCAAGATCCATACTGTTCAATGTATTTGTGAGTGATATTGCAGAAGGACTGACGGGAAAAATCTGCCTTTTTGCAGATGACACAAAAATTTGCAACACAGTGGACACTGAGGGAGTGGAAAACATGAGGAAAGATCTACAAACGCTGGAAGAATACGATTCGAATGCTTGGCAGTTAAGATTTAATGCAAAGAAGTACAGAGCCATGCACTTGGGATGCAGAAATCCAAATGAATTGTTTGTGATAGGGGGTGAGAGGTTGGCGTGCATGGACCAGGAGAGGGACCTCGGAGTGACAGTGTCTGAGGATCTCAAGGTGGCGAAACCATGCAACAAGGTGGTACCAAAGCCAGAAGGATGCTGGGCTGCATACAGAGAGGAATAACCAGCAGAAAAGAGGTATTAATGCCCCTGTACAAGTCGTTGGTGAGGCCTCACTTGGAGTATTGTCTTCAGTTTTGGAGACCATATCTCAGAAAGTATATAATAAGGCTTGAGATGGTTCAGAGGAGGTAGCCAAAATTATTTGGAGCCTGTGTCAGAAGATGTATGAAAAGAGACTTGAAGACCCAAATATGTATACAGGGGGAGATATGATGCAATGCAATGTGTGCCTCTGAGTCAATACCGACTCCTGGTGACCCAGCAGCCCCTGGGTTTTCTGGACAGTGTGACCAGAAGTAGATTGCCAGGCCTTTCTTCCACGGCAATGGAGGGTTAAATGACTTGCCCAAGGCCACAAGGAATGGTAGTGGGAATTGAACCCTGATCACCAAGCTAGTGCTCTAACCATTAGACTACTCCTCCACGGGAGATATGATACAGACCTTTAAATACTTAAAGGGTATTAATGAGTAAACAAAGGAGAGGAAGTTGTAAAACTTGAGGGCATATGATAAATCTGCAAGGTGGTCAACTTAAAAGCATCATCAGGGAATACTATTCACTGAAAGGGTGGTGGATGCTTGGAATGCCCTCCCGATGGAAGTGGTGGGGGCAAATACAGATTTCAAAATGGCATGGGACAGACATAGTGAATCCCTTTATAGCAAGAGGATCAAATCAAAGCAAATAAATATCTTTTATACTTCGCTAAATAGAGGGTGTCTGACCTGCACGGAGCAGCAGTTACAACCACTCCGGCCACCTTACTGGGCAGACTAGATGGACCATACTGGTCTTTGTCTGCCGTCATATACTGTTGCTATGACTGCATGTGTAATCAAACGGCTACACACATTCTCACACTACTCATCAATCATTTGTATAGTGCTACAAGAGGCATGTTTACTGAACTGCATTAGGCTTTTGCAGCTAATGTGCCATTATAGTGCAAGTAGCGCCACATTAGCTGCGAACGCAGTGCGTCATTTGTTGGGGGTAGGCATAGCATTTCCCCAGCAGATACCGCACCGAAATTCCAAAGAGCACGGCACGGCAACACTATGGATACACATGACACCCACTGAGGTGGTGTGATCGGTATCTGAGCAGTCTGCAAATTTGACTGTTGCTGCCCGTGGTAACCGTGCCTGGCAGAGATGCCCACTCTGTCTACATCCCGCCTGCTCTGCCAGTTACTGCAGTTTGTGCAGATAGCGCAGCGATTTTCTGTGCTATCTGCATTTTCCCTGCGCGGTTAATGCAGCCCAATAGCACATGCTGTCTGCCATGTTAACAGGTAATGCAGCTTAACATACAGGCCCCATAGAGAGTTACTAATGTAACACGCATTGACAGTGCTGGCGCTATTTTACTGTAGGTCCCGTTTTATGCAAAGGGAGCTAGTGCCTGATAACACACGCTAATATGGTAATGCACATAGGGTGGCTGATGGCCAGAACTGCCAAACTGATTACGGTGTGCAATAAAGAGCAAGACCTGGTAAAAACCCAATATGCAGTCTCTCTCACTATAAGGAGTTATTGTGTGAAGCTCGTTAGTATCTTTCAAGTTGAGCAAAAATCACTACGGGTCCATTAGCAGTAGATCCCGAAAGACCAGCCTTATTGGTATTCTGTTAATGTTAGCTTTATGCTTGTTGATGATGATTATACGAATGATAACCACATAAAAAAGTCACCACTAAATTGCTACAAATATGAACATATGCTATAAATAGAAATAGCCCAAAGACCTTCTATAGGTCTCTCAAAAAACGTATTCAAAGATTTAAAGAAATCAAATTAATATTCTTCACTATACCAAAATGCCCAAAACATCCTTTTATTTAAAAAACAGAGCTCATACAGCGGCATTCATTCTCCAAAATAAAGAGGAGTCAATACACCACACATTACTCTCCCATCATTACTGCAAATAATTTTTCAAAAGAGTTATAATTTCCAGTGCCTTTTTTCTATCAATGTCCAAATTTCCAAAACAAATCACTTGTATTGAACAGTCCACTTCTCTGCAAAATCCAAAGCTGACATTCATGAGATGTTTCTCATGACCAATTATGGTCACTTCAAACTATACGGGATGTCGTCCCAAGATTGAGATTATGATGCATTCCAACTATAGCCAATAGTTTTGCCCCTAATTAGCTTCATAGGGGATTTCTCCCAGAAAGAAAACCAGGCTCCTAGTATAGCTCCTCCTCCAAAGGACGCCATGCATGGGCATTTCGGTATGGTGTAGAATAGTCATTTGATTTCTTTAAATTTCTGAATAAATTTTGAGAGACCTATAGAAAGGTCCTTGGACTACGAGTTCTATTTATAGTATTATTTATATTTATTATTTAGCGTCTCATATACCGCACTCTTTAGAATCAGTGCGGTTTACATAACAAAACTTTGTGCAGTGCAGGCAGAACCTACACTGGACTTACAATGAACAGGGGTCTCTAACAAGGCTAACAGTGGTAACTACGTACAGACAAAAAAACTGGCCGTCACCGGCTACGTGAGCAGCTCAACTATTTACAGGCTGGCCTAACTATATACAGATTGGCAGGTTGACGTGTCTGCATTGTTCCGGTTAAGGGTATTGGAATCTAGAGGGCGGGGCTGCAAGTGTGCGTAGCAGCTGCATTGGGGTGTCAGCCTGGTTCCCGAGTGTGACTGGCTGTGAGGCGGCATCTGAGTCTGTAAAATACTACAAATGATACCAATCACATCTCATTTTATTATAGTACCCTATATAATGTGAATTTGAGGTTATAGAAAATGAGCCTGAGAGAGAATGTTTGTTTGGGGCAGGAAATCGCTGAAGGAGAAGCGCTGGTATATCATAATCAATGGGTCATATTTTAATTGGAATAAGATAACAAGCAGGATCTTACAAAGGACAGGACTTAGCTGGCCATTATGTCATATTTTTAATTCATTTAGAGGAAAGAAGTTTTTAATCAAAAGGGAGGTAACATCATGGAATGTTTTACTAATTGACATAGTCATGGCTGTAACAATCAGCAACTTTAAAAGCACTATGTCAAATTTTTGGAGGAGACGGACTGGTGGTTTTAATGAGCGACCTACTGTAGATACCAGAGAAATTTGGTGATCCAAGGACCTAAAATGATCAAAGGGTTGGGATTGAGAAGGAATTTGTCATTGTGCCACAAAATTGATTTCACATAGACCGCACCAATTGCCATCTTCCGCAGTAGACAAGGGGAAGACGATTAGACTCATTGGAGCTCTTTTTTGGGGGGTTGAAGTTTTTGTTGGGCCCATAACAAATCCAACAAAGCAAAAAGCCAGATGGCCTCTAATAAAGTAGGACCAGATATTGAATTCTGACGCTTATGTGTTTCTAAGGTGCATAGCCGTCACCACTGAACTTTAACCCCGGATATTTAATCTGGGGCCATATCTAGCCACCGGCACTGAATATCTGGGTTTGCTGCCCAGCTGCACATGGCGCAGAAGCTACTGCGCCATGTGCAGCTGGCGCAGTAGCTTCTGCGCCACTTAGGGTTTGCTGCTCACTTCACTTCGACAAGAAAAGTTAGGACAGCTTTAGCTGTGCCTAACTTTTGCCACTGAGGGATAATCGGGCAGCAGCTGAATATTGCCACTGCACGTTTATCCCCGGGTACTGCCCTTGGAACATCCCTGGCATGCCACAATGCTAAGCGGCCTGCATCGGGGCAAATAGCAGCATTACTCTAAATGTCACAGTGGCATCCTTTTCAAAGCACTAAGTAACTTATTTTGCAGCACGAAACATTAATCAAGGCCAGCGTTACCATTAGGAAAACCTGACGATTGCCTAGAGCAGTAGCAGTCAAGGCATCATATTCTTAGTGATAATTTTTTGAATTAGCCACTTCAGTAGGGCCGATGCAAGGCTATTTGTTATCCTTCAGTATTGTGGTTCCTTCAGTTAACCTCAAGGCTCCGCACCTGAATCTGAAGATTCAACACAACAATTCTAATAAATGCTCCAACATCACCTCTCTCATAATGAGCAAAACACCCACTGGAAATAAAAGAGTGGCAGAAAGCTAGATGTCAGTGCTTACAGCTACTTCCAGGAACAAATAAGTGCCTGTTTGAAGGACTGGTGTAAAAGCCAAGGTCTGGCCCACCAACATCCCTCCCAAGACAAGCATTCCACACCCCACCCCATCCCTTCCCCAGTCCCTGGGTCAAGTGGGAACAAACAATCCAATAGACAGGCATCTTCGAAAAACTTAGAGAAGCTAGCAAAGTAGTCAGGAAAACAAAGATTCAAAAAGAGGAGAAAATAGCCAATGCAACAAAATGGGGGGATACGACATTTTTCAGATATGTTAGTGAGAAGAGGAAGGGCAAAAGTGGTATTGTCAGACTCAAGGGTGCAGGGGAGGAATATGTAGAAGCTGATGAGGATAAAGCGGAATTGCTTAATAAATATTTCTGTTCTGCGTTCACAGATGAAGAACCAGGAACAGGACCTCAGAAAACACCCACAAACAGGAAGAGAAGCGAGGGACATCTTGAACAATTTTCAGAAGACTGTTCATGGGAAACTAGCTCAACTTAAAGTAGACAAAGCGATGGGACCAGATGGGATACACCCTAGAATACTGAGGGAACTTGTGGACATTCTAGCAGCTCCACTGACTGACCTTTTGAATGTCTCGTTGGAGTCGGGAGTGGTGCCAAAGGACTGGAGAGAGGCTCATGTGGTGCCTTTACACAAAAGCGGAAGGATGAGGTTGAAAACTATAGGCCAGTTAGTTTAACGTCAGTGATGAGTAAATTATTGGAAACATTGCTGAAAGAAAGTAGTCAGGTTTCTGGAGTCCAGCGGATTACAGGATCCGAGGCAGCATGGATTCAACAGAGGTAGGTCTTGTCAGACAAATCTGATTGATTTCTTTGACTGGGTGCCCAGGGAGATGGACCGAGGGAGAGCCCTAGATGTGGTGTATTTAGATTTCAGTAAAACCTTTGACACTGTTCCTCACAGGCAACTTATAAACAAACTGAGCACCCTAGGGATGGACCCTAAAGTTACTGCTTGGGTTAGAAATTGATTGAGTGGGAGGCGACAAAGAGTACAGGTAAGTGGAGCTCACTCTGAGGAGAAAGATGCTACCAGTGGTGTGCTCCAGGGATCTGTCCTTGGTCCAATTCTTTTTAACATCTGTTAGTGATATAGTGGAAGGGCTGTCGGGTAGGGTTTGCCTCTTTGCGGATGATTCCAAAATCTGCATTAGAGTAGACACCCAGGAAGGTGTAGATAACATGAGGAGGGATTTAGCCAAGCTTGAACAGTGGTTCTCAACCTTTTTTGTGCCATGACCCCTTTTACCATTGGTCAACTTGTGGTGACTCCCAATGATAAAATCAAATGCGTCTCTTCCTTTACCATTAACGCATTGTCGCTGTAATCATTTGTTGAATTATTAATATATTATAGGCCTTTGCAATATGTTTTTATTTATAAAATTTACTTATTTAAACCACAATAATTAATCACAACAAGTAACACTATTTGATTTCAAAATGATGATGATTTTGTAGTCAAATCACTAATATGAAATAAAATTATTTTTTCTACCTTTGTTGTCTGACCAATTTATTCTCTGATCATGCTGGCCCCGATCCGAGGCTTCTGCTTTCCTGTCTTCTCTTAGTTCTCTTTCTGTGGTCTATGGTCCATCTGCCATTTCTTATCTCTTCTTTCGTTTTCTTCACTTCTTACCATCAGCCTATTTCCAGTCCCAGTAACCCTCCCCAGTATCAGCCCCTTTCCAGTCCTCACTCTCAGTACCTTCCAGTTGTCAACTTGCATTCCCATGACTGCCACTGGCGTTCATTCCCTTCCAGTCCCCCTCCTTCCCCACTGAGCAGTCCCTTCTAGTACAATTACCATGGCAGCCCCTCTCAACATCCACTCCCTTCCAGTCCCATTCTCCCATCCCCTCATATCAGCCCATTTGTAGCCTTAGCCCTCAGTTTTCTTCCAGGGCCAGCAGCTCTATCCTCCCCTCCCCACAATCAGCCCATTCCCAGTCGAAGCCCCCCAATCAGCTTGCTTCCAGTGCTGGTCTCCCTCAACCCCATTACCAGTGCTAGCCTCCCCTAATCAGCCCAGTACCAGTCCTACCCCCCCCCCCATCAGCTCATTACCAGTCCTAGCCTCCCCTAATCATCTCATTTCCAGTGCTAGTCCCTCCTCAACCCCATTACCAGTGCTAGGCTCCCCTAATCAGCCCATTTCCAGTCCTAACCTCCCCGATCAGCTCATTTCCAGTGCTAGCCTCCCATCAGTCCATTACCAGTCCTACCCCCCTATCAGCACATTACCAGTCCTAGCCTCCCCTAATCAGCTCATTTCCAGTGCTAGTCCCTCCTCAACCCCAACTACTAAAATGGTTTAGTGGTCTTCATTATAAAGCATATGAGGTCAGACTTAAGGATCTTAATATGTACACCTTAGAGGAAAAGCAGGATAGAGGTGATATGATTGAGATGTTTAAATACCTCCGTGGCATGAATGTACAAGGGGAGAGCCTCTTTCAATTGAAAGCAAGTTCTGCTACGAGGGGACATGGGATGAGGGTGAAGGGGGATAGATTCAGGAGTGATATGCGGAAATATTTCTTTACGGAAAGAGTGGTGGATCCATGGAATAGTCTCCCAGTGGAGGTGGTAGAGATGAGGACAGTAACTGAATTCAAAAAAGCATGGGACAAACACAGAGGATCTCTAAAGGTAAAAAGGGGACTGTTGTAGTTGTTGATATGGAAGGACAGACTAGATAGGCCATGTGGTCTTTTTCTGTCATCATATTTCTATGTTTCATGCTGGAGTATGGGCACTTGTGACCTCTACTGCTAGCAGTCATACTGTGAGATGACCACTAAAAGGTCATGGGCACCATTTTGGAACCTAACACCCACATGAGAAGTAGTGATTGGGGATTCCTCCTGCTCCCACTTGACACTAGGGACGCTAGGATTGGTGGGAGGCTCCAATTTGTTTACCTTTTCCCCTTTCTGCCACAGAAAATGAATAGAATGAAAGATGATTTGGTTCAAACTGGTCCCTCATCCATTTGGTTCATTTGAAGGCATACACGCTAAAACCATTCTCATTTGTCACATTTTACCATTTGACTGAAAATGGATGTGCACCCGTAGTACCTAGAGACCAATCGCTGGTCCCAAAGGACAGGTTTTTCTTATCCAATGTTTTGATCCCTATCTCTTGTTGCTCTGGCATATGATGCTTATACCTTGCTGGACAGGGATCAGTGTTTATGCTATTGCATGTGTCTGCAGTATTTGACATGGTATGTCAAGAGAAATAGTTGTGCTGTCTGGATATAGTGGGGATTGGGGGGAAGGTTTTGGCATGGTACTCCTATCTTCATGAAAGGAAGCAAGTCCAGTTTCATTGTGCAGGGATATCCCTTAGGGCTCTGTTTGTTTAATCTTTTTATGCTCTTTGAGCCGAACCATACATACTGCTGTTTTGTCTTTTTACCTCTACACAGATGATGTTCAAGTTTTAGTTCCTCTCCCTGGAGACTTGGTCAACGTACAGGGTTTGATCCAGGAGAGGATGTCACTGTTGGTTGCTGGTTTCAATTATTGGGCCATAAGCTCAATGCTATTAAGTCAGAAATCGTATCCTTGTTTGGATGAGCTGAAAACATTCTCTAAGAGTATAAAGACATTTTTGTTTAAGACTTAGGGCCCGATTCCGTCCCCGGACATCGATCCCCTCTGTGCATCTGGTCTGAACCGGATGTACAGAGGGGATCGTGATTCTGATTTTGTGGGACACGTCTAGCCCCGCAGGGTCAGAATCGCTAACAGTCCTTCACGTGCAGGACTGTCCCCAGCTAACTCAGTCAAGGCTCTTCAATGGAGCTGCGGTGCCATGGCATCAGGTCGTGATGCCGGCTGCTGGAGATTAAAGCTAATTCCCCACAGCCTGACCCCCGATCAGCCCCACCCTGGCCGTAGGAGGCCAGATCAGGGGTAGGGCTGCGGGGAATGTCCTCCGGCCCCACCCTGCCCCATCCGTGCCCTGGCATTTGAAAAAGGACATGTCCAGGGACGTTATTCCACCTCAGAGATGGAATAACTTCCCTGCAAATGTTGCCGGCCTTGGACATACATGGCCAACATTAGAATCAGCCCTGTATATCTAGAGCCAGTGATTGCCCAGACTCCACCCCCAAGCCACCCCTTCCCTGTGTCTAACGTCCCCACAACTGGTGGGGAAGTTAGTTGAGGCCAGGTGAAGGCATGAATAGCAGAGAAGGGGGTCCTGTTGGGCCATCAATCCCGCTATTCGTGGCACAATAACCTCCTTATTTATTTAGACAGTTTTGTATACCACCTTATCCTTCAATCAAAGTGGTCACAACACAATTGGGGGATACATTTAACATGAGGGCATATGCAACACATACACTAATACTTACAGGGAACATGGGCAATGTAGGGTTAAGTGGCTTGCCCAAGATCACAAGGAGCACCTGTGGGATTAGAAACCCCAGTCCTTCCGGCCCAAGGTTGCTGTCCTCTAGTGGGATTTGAACCCCTGACCTTCCAGCCTGAGGTAACTTGCCCTAACCAGTAGGCCACTCCTCCCTAGGGTATGGGGTGGTAACTGGGTATGGGGAGGGGGGGGGGTCATAATTCAATTATAGTATTTCTGTGAACAATTTTGATTGTATGCGTACTATTATTTCTTTCCAGCACTTCTGTACCATGGATCTAATAAAATCTCTGGTTTACAAAAGTCACATAAGAAATACTAAAACAAGCACAAAATTAAAAAACATAGTAAAATAACACATACAAGATTAAACTGGCTCAAATAAAACACATTCAGGGTCATTCTGAGCAATGAATAGCGGGGATAAATCCCCGCTATTCACCCTCTTTCCTGGCTCCAGCCTCTTTCCCTGCACGTTGTACGGGGGAATTAGACAGGGGCAGGAAAGGGGAGGATTGGGGGCGGCGTTAAGGCAGGCAGTGGGCAGTCACCAGCCCCAGACGTACAGGGCCAATTCTAATGTTGGCCCCATACGACCAGGGCTGGCGGCTTGAATGGGGAAGTTATTCCACCTCCAAGGTGGAATAACTTCCAATGCGTCAGGATCGGTGGGCTCAGGGCAGGGAAGGGGTGGCAGGGGGCAGAGTACATTCCCTGCAGCCTGACCCTGGCCTGGGAGGCCAGATCGGGGTCGGGCTGTGAGGAAAGCAATTTGGAGGCCGGTGGCTAAGGATTGTGTTTTTTAAATGGAGCTGCGATGACATGGCAACTGGACACCATGGTGCCGCGGCTCCATTTAAAAGCCCCGACTGAGTTAGTTGGGCAAGGCCTGTACGTGCAGGCCAGGCTGAATCGTGGTCCTGGCCTGCATGTACAGGCCTGTTCACAATTCTGATCCTTCAGGGCTAGACTTGCCCCACGGGATCAGAATTGCGACTCCCTCTGTGCATCCAGATGTGGCCGGGTGCACACAGAGGGCCTGTACGTCCCGGATGGAATCGGGCCCATTCTATCCACCTCCTACACTAAATGCTTTCTTAAAATAAAAAGCTTTCACTTTCTAAAATCTAAATCTTGCATAACCCAAAGCTCTGCAGGCAAGTTATTCCAAACCAATGGGCTCGATATGGACACCAGCCGATTCAAAAATATGAACCTCATAGCCTGAAGGAAGCAATTGCATTGCTGTGTTTCAATTTGACGTAAACTGCAAGAAGCAGCTTCAATTCCTGCAGTCAATAAATGTTATTGAACAATAAAGAAATCAATACATATTTTTCTTGGTTAGTCCACCTCTTCATTCTTCTCAAATCCCCATTTATCCATTAACTCACGTATTTAAAAATTAAATAAAGCCATCTTTATTCGTTGTAAAACTGTTCTGCAAAAAGAAGAGATTAAACCATTGCAAGGAAATGTTATTACGAGGATATAATACTTGAATGCAAGAATCAATTTTAATGGTCAGATGATGCGACGTCTCTAGAGATGAAAGTTTGTGGAAGCAAATGGAAATCAGGAGGACATAAGATCATGACTTCCCAAGTGGTCACGGGTTAGAGAGATGCCTTTGATTGACTTTGTTCCTTGAAGGAATAAATATGTTCTTTATCTGAATTCTGCCTCACTGGCATGACTAACTGAAAAGGAAAATGTTATATATTCCCTAGAGAGAGCTCAAAATTAGGAAATCTCTTACAATTAATGTGAAACTGGGAATGTGGTCTTGTATATGGGACTGTTGCAAGTGCTGAGCAATGAAGGTGAAAACTCTGGGCATCAAGCTGGCCTTTTGAGTGAGCCTAAAAGAGAAGGGGGCGCTGAAAGCAACCCTGGATCTGGGAGTCATTTTACCCAGCGACGTCCCTGCTGTTTAGGTCAGATAACTCAACTTCAGCAGCTCTGATTCAAGCCAGACCCCCCCCTCCCCCCACACACACATCTAGATTCTTCACCAGCTGAAGGCCCCTAGTCAAGATTAATGGAAACTAAGAATGGCGGCAGATTCCAGGACCGCGAAGGGTCTGGTGTTGCATTTTCAAGATTGTGAAGACAGAAGCAATGGGAGACTGGGGACAAGTGATGGGTTCAGCTTTTAAAGGGATCATCACTAGATACAAAAGCTTCTGAAGGTTCAAAACTCAAAATATCTTTGTAAGAAACAGATAAAAGTATTGAAAATCTTCCAAATGAGATAACTGAGATCAGCCATGGTCCTGGTCAAGATGCATAACAAATTCTTCAAATGCTGAACTGGAGAACAAGCTGAATACCCAGGAAGTAGCACATGCACAGCCCTTCTGAATTTGGCACGTCCATGTCAGCGAACATGCACATGTCCCAGGCTGCAGGGTTAGCACATGCACAGCCCTTCTGAATTTGGCACGTCCATGTCAGCGAACATGCACATGTCCCAGGCTGCAGGGTTAGCACATGCACAGCCCTTCTGAATTTGGCACGTCCATGTCAGCGAACATGCACATGTCCCAGGCTGCAGGGTTAGCACATGCACAGCCCTTCTGAATTTGGCACGTCCATGTCAGCGAACATGCACATGTCCCAGGCTGCAGGGTTAGCACATGCACAGCCCTTCTGAATTTGGCACGTCCATGTCAGCGAACATGCACATGTCCCAGGCTGCAGGGTTAGCACATGCACAGCCCTTCTGAATTTGGCACGTCCATGTCAGCGAACATGCACATGTCCCAGGCTGCAGGGTTAGCACATGCTTACAATGGAAAATGAGGTGCTGTGCACGGGTAGAGTCCCCATAGAGAATAGTGGTCACACAGATGTGTAGCAGTATTTTGTGTTGCGCTTGCACACGTCGCATTGCACATGTGTATATGTGCGTGAGACCTGTATGTGGGCCCATCCCCTCCTCCAGCCCAGAATGTCTGCATGTGCTCGATGCACAGAAAACAGCAGCATGGCCACCAGACAGCCGAAATTCCACAAAGGCGAGACCCTCATGTTGCTGCAACTGGTATTGCAGGAGGAGGAGGAGCTCTGCCACCTCATGCTGCAGCAAGCAGGGTCTGGGACAGGGTCTGCATGGCCCTAGTGAGGTATGAGCACCACACCACACCCGAAGACACAGCTCATAGAGAGACACCTAGCTGTTGGCAGTCAAGCAGTGTGCAGACAGGGAAGTAAATTAGCCAGGGCTGGGTGAAAAGGTAGTCAAGACAGGCTGGTCCCCAGCATAAGACCCTCTGAGGGTCATGAAACAGCATCTGCACTAAGCAAATAAAGAGCAGTGTAGCCACAGATACACAGACAACCAGAAGTACAATCCAAATGCTGCAGGGAGAGTAGGCACAGACATACAAGCAGAGCAATGGCAAGAGCACATGAGACGTAACACTGGCAGGGCACGACTGACAAAGCCATGGTTCATGGCCATGAAGAGGCAAGGCCATGTTCACAACTGGTCAACCGGTATCAGGGGTCCCCCATGCCACAGCTGCCTTACACTCAACCCAATTCCTACATTGTAAGGGATCAGGTGGATGATAGGGAAAGAGCTGCTTACATAAGTTTCTTTCTAGCTAGCCATCAGGAAGGCTGTCTCAGGGGATTTAAAGGGTGGTAATTATTTCTGAGTACAGAAGATGGTTAGACTCAGAAGGGAGATGAGTTAGTATGTGATAGATTGGCAGGTTAAACCTTCATATGTCCTAACGTGCGTGTTTGATAATGATCCAGAATGTCTCCCTGATGCAACATGGGTGAAAAGCTGACAGCATCAGAGAATTGATAGTGAAAACCGAACACCAGTTTTCAGGGAAGTAGCCCCTTATGTTCCTTTGAAAGGGAGAATGATTCGCATATAACAGGATATACTTTTGATATATATTTTTTTAAAAGAGAAAGGTGTTTTCTTGCGTGAGGAGTATGATATGAATTTTGGCCTCTGTTGCTCTGAGGTCTTTTTCCTTTCCAGTAGGTGAATTTTCTATTGTAACTGAGAGTTGAAGCATAGACGAGTACTTCTGGGATGGATGGTTTGCACCTATATCTTCTGGGATGTCTTGAGTAGTTGTCTCCCAGACTGTGCCCAAGCCCCTTCTGCAGCCTTTCCTGCTCCTTTGGAATCCTGCCAAAGACCACAAGCTCCTAGCAGGAGATACCAAATATTTGAAATATAGAAACATTAAAAAAATGACAGAAAAAGACCACATGGCCAATCTAGTCTATCCTTCCATAACAACAACTACAACAGTCCCCTTTTTACCTTTAGAGATCCTCTGTGTTTGTCCCATGCTTTTTTGAATTCAGATACTGTCCGCATCTCTACCACCTCCACTGGGAGACTATTCCATGGATCCACTACTCTTTCCGTAAAGAAATATTTCCACATATCACTCCTGAATCTATCTCCCTTCACCCTCATCCCATGTCCCCTCATAGCGGAACTGACTTTTAATTGAAAGAGGCTCTCCCACTGTGCATTTGCGCCATGAAGGTATTTAAACATCTCAATCATATCACCTCTATTCCGCCTTTCCTCTAAGTCTAAGGTGTACATATTAAGATCCTTAAGTCTGTCTTCATATGCTTTATAATGAAGACCACTAACCATTTTAGTAGCCACCCTCTGCACTGACTCCATCCTGTTTATCGCCTTTTTCTGCTAGCCATTCCTCTCCGTATGCACCCAAGCATCCTTCTGGCTTTTGCTGTCGCCTTTTCTACCTGTTTAGCTACTTTAAGATCAGACACAACTACACCGAGGTCCCGTTCTTTAGTGGACAAAAGTTCTTCACCCCCTATACTATATTGCTTCCTTGGATTGCTGCAGCCCAAATGCATGACCTTGCATTTTTTAACATTAAATCCCAGCTGCCAAATTTTAGACCATTCTTCAAGCTTAGCTAGATCCCTCCTCATGTTATCTACACCTTCCTGGGTGTCTGCTCTATTGCAGATTTTGGTATCATCCTCAAAGAGGCAAACCTTACCCGACAGCCCTTCCGCTATATCACTAACAAAGATGTTAAAAAGAATATTCAGTGACTGGCAGGCAGGTCCATCCTCCATTAGATGATACTGTAACAGTCAGTTTAGCAGCAAGGATGCCACAATGTTCCCTTGTCTAGCATTGAAGGCTCATAGCAGGGAGAGCCCCAGATTTGGTTCAAACCTTAAGCCTTATAGCCCCCTGGCTGTCAGAATCTGTTTAGCTTTGAATGTGCTGCTCTTTGTGGCCCCCAGAACATAAAAGATATGCCATACTGAGTCAGACCAAGGTCCATTGAGCCCAGTATCCTGTGTCCAATAGTGGTCAATCCAGGTCATAAGTACCTAACAGTTTCCCCAAAAGACACATAGGATCCACAATATTTGTATTGGGGCAAGCAGTGGATTTCCTGGGTCTTCTTTAATAGCTAATGGACCTTTCCTCCAGGAACTTGTCCAAATGTTTAAGCCCAGCTACACTAACAGTTTTTACTACATCCTCTGGTAACAAATTCCAGAGTTTGATGATGTGTCATGAAAAAATATTCTCTTATTAGTCTTAAATGGGTTACACTGTAGCTTCTTGCATGTCCTCTAGTCTTTCTACTTTCTGATGGCGTAAACACTTGATCTATGTTTACCTGTTCCACTCTATTCATTAATTTATAGACCTCTATCATATCTCTCCTCGGCCGTATCTTTTCAAAGTTGAAGAGCCCTAAGCTTTAAGCCTCTCCTCACAGGGATATCCTTCCACCCTCTTTACCATTTTGGTGGCTCTTCTCTGTACCTTTTCTAATTCTGCTATATCCTTTTTAAGATACAGCGACCAGAATTGCACACAATATTCAAGGTGCCGCCCTAGTTTGCCTGCAATGAGGGGGTATAGGATGAAGGTGAAAGGGGATAGACTCGGGAGTAATAAGTGAAAATATCTCTTTACAGAAGATGTTAGATGAGTCTCCCAGTGGAGGTAGTAGAGTCGAGGACAGCATCTGAATTCAAGAAAGCATGGGACAAACATGGAAGATTCCTAAAGGAAAGAGGGAAAGGTAGACTAGATAGGCCATATGGTCTTTATCTGTTATCATGTTTCTATGGTTTGGCCAGCCTTGGCTCAATGTGGTGTCCTGCTACATATGACTGGTAGTTTGGGGCAGAGTTTTCTTTATTGGTCTACTGCTGTAATTTGAGCAGTGATGCAATATCTCTCTAGCTTTGCACTTGGGAGAGGTTATTCCTATTTTGAGGGCTCACAGTTGAAACAAACAAATGAAGAAATGCCTTTGATAGCACTTTAAGATACTATGGGGGTTGTTTTAAACCCATCCCCATGTCTAAAAGACAACACGTGTAGATTGGAATTCATGTGTAAATGGAATTTCAGAACAGGGGCTTTTAAACATGGGGTGCCTACCAGATTTAAAAATCCTAGAGGCATGGTAAGGGCGGGGAGAGGGAGTGGTTTGTCTGAGCCTTTGATGTAGATGTGTAAGGAATCCACATCTAACACAGAAGTCAGATGTTTTTATTTATTTATTGATTGAACGGTTTTATATACCGCCTTTCAGAAAAATCAAAGCGGTTTACATAGAACAACACTTGAACATTACATTGAAACTTATTCAAACAATTGAAATTACAGTGAACATTAAATTGTATATAATAAAAACGGTAATTTGAGGGTTACAATGCTGAGTAAATGCTGATTAGGTATATAGATAGTTTAAACATATATACAGATTTAAATATTTACAAATTTCAAAAATCTTATCTGAGCAAGGAAAAATGTATTGTAGCTCACTAGAATTATTAGTGTAAAGAGTAAATGTGAAAATTTGGAGAATTGGGTATTGTAAGATTAAGAAAAAGGAAAAAGTAAGTTGTGAATTAATGAATATGAGTATACATGAGTTTAAGTGGGAAACATTTCATCTATTGGGAATGAGTCTCCAAAGTACTCTATAAATAGGTGAGTTTTAAGATCTTTTCGAAATGTTGGCACGTACAGCTGCTCCTAGGCATATTTAAGTGCCTACTGGCATGGGGACTATGCATGTCCAGATCTCCTCACCCTCCCCAACCTCAGTCTCCCCTTTTCTGGCTCCTCCATCACATCTAATTCCCTCTTATCCACCCCCAAGGCATATGAAGACCCCTACCCTCCCCTCCCACCCCCCATTCTCCTGCCCCTGGCAACGTAGATGTCCTCCAGAGGCTCCCCTCAGCAGCCCCTACCATGTCTTCACAGGTCCCCAAAGAAAAAGAGAAACAAATCAGCTGTATGCATGTTTTCTTTCCTAATTCCCTTATATGTACGTTAGAGCTTATTTATAAAAAAAAAAAATTACACACAACACAATGCTAATGCACCATCACTACTGAGCTAAAGGTGACATTTTACTTTCCACTTAACAGGGCCGGTCCAAGGTCTTTTGCCATTCTAGGCAGAAGCACCAGCCATTCCATCCCCCCGCCCAAGCCATGCCACCCACCACCCTGAGCCAAGTTACTGCTGATTCCGGTGGTGGGGTCGAGGGGGGCACCGGTTGGCACAGTGGCAGGTCATGTGCTTCAGCTGAATCACACCCCACAAGAGGCCATGGAGGTAACATGTACAACAGGTACTGACTTGGCCAAGACTGGGTCAGGGTATTGACACCATCAGACCCCACCATGTGGCAACTGAAGAAGCTGCAAACTTTGGCACTGGAGCAGGTCACCATCAGATCCATTTCGGGGTGACCCCAGCAGTGCAGAATCAACCCCCACTCTCCAGGATCCAGAGGGTGACAGCTGAGGAAGTCTATTTCCACATTGTTCACCCCAGTAATGTGGTGAGCCGATAAGGCATGGTATCAGAAAGGAAGGCTATAGCAGAATCCAAAAGAGGGGTAGAATCATCTGGTGGAAGAGAATGAATCCACTGGGGGGAGGGGGGCCAAAATGTCATATCTGCACATACCGCCAACTGAAGAATAGCAGCCACTGCAGTGAAATTTGTTCAACACAAATCTACCTTTCAGTCCAGAGTATATTTCAAGGCCAATCCACCTTCCACAGAAATGGTGGTCCATCTGGTAACTGCTGTGCCCTATGCATCTACCTTGGAAGTATCAAGCCACACACTCCCTCTATGGGAGAGTGTGCATCTTCTCATACAGCCTTAGCCCCTTAGGCAGGGAGTTAGGGGAATCCCACTCTGACCAGAACAGGGCTCTCAGCACCTCTGGGAAACAGAAGACAATAGTGGATTTCTGCACTTCTTGCAGGAGTGGATGCCTCTTTGGTTCCTGCTCCATGTCTGGAGCATCCGCCAAGCTTAAGGTGGATAAGACCCTGGGATCCACGTCTCCAGTTCCTAATCCCGGGACTAAAGCAGCCTCCTCATAAGCCTCTGAAGGCGAGAGCACTTCATCCACAAACATCTCAATCCAAGTCACAATCCGAATCTCAGAAAGATCCCAGCTGATCCCTATCTCCGGGGACACTTAGCCATCAAACAGGGCTTCCACTCTCACAGCATGCCATTCACAAGACTGTTTGGGGGAAACCAGAGGCTGCAGGATTTGAATTTCCATTCCAGAATGGCTAGGCCTTCTGTAAAAGGAAAAGAATCCTGTGGAGGACAATCTGGACTCCAGAGGCCCTCCTCACAGAAATGACCCTCCACACTAGGGGGCAGAGTCACAGATCCCCTAGAACACGGGTCGAGTCCCACAGCATGGACACTGGAGCCTCCAGCCGGCTGAATATCCTTACTTGTAGTGCCATCCACCACCTGCAGCAGGCAAGGTCAGACTAACAGCATCCCCTGGCTGAAAGAGGAGGAGTAGGCCCTCCAGGAAGATTCAGAAGAAGCCATAAAAGAAGAGCAGAGTCTAAAAGTTGGAGATGAGGCACCTTGCTTGCCACAGGCAAAACAACATTTCCTGGAAGACAGCTAAGATAAGTATCACAACAGTGGAGGCTAAGGCTGCAGCGGTCTGAAAGGTGTGTATTAATATGTTGCAATAAAAGCACAGTTACAAGCACTAGGTAGGACATGCATTAGAGCTGCACAGGTGGAACGTGTGCAAGGACCATCAGATGCACAATATTAAAAACACTACTAGCACATGCAGAAAATAATGGGACACCCCCCCCCCCCACATCACCAACGGTCGCCAGCAATCCAGCCTGAATTGCGTCCCACACAGATGGAATCAGGAGCACCTAACAAGGGCAATGACAAGGTCAAACCTTGGTAATCATCCCCTGAGAGCTCCAGGGAGAAGATCTGTACCGGGCTCAGCTCTACTCCCCTGAAACTGTTTCTCTGGCATGGCAGCACTGCGTTTAATGTGGCTAGCAGGCAGATTCCTCTGAGAGTCTTCTGCAATCTTCGGGGGAGGGGCGGTGCAGAGGAGGGAGGAGGTGCTGAGGTTGTGAGACTGATGAATTCTTTCATAGAGTAAGAGTGTGGAGCTGAACCAATTTTCCCTATGGCTACCAAAAAGACTGAAGTCTAGTGGAGCCTCCAACATCGTGCTCAAGTGAGTCACCTTCAAAATGGTCTGTCACGAGCGTTTTATCAATCTTTTCCTTTCAATTCTTCAGAGAAGAAAATCCATCCACCATCTGCTGGAGACAAAGAAATACTGAAGGGACCTCTGGTGGCTGAGGTGAACAGAGGCATGGGAGTGATGTCATTGAAACCTGGGGTTCTTTGCCTCCACCAATCTGCTGGTAGGGGAACACAACCCACTTGTCTGGATTGGTCAGGATGATATGGAACAGTGATTTCTAGGTGTGAATTGACAAACTAAAACTACATGCATTATTCCTTAAACAAAGCGCTGCTGTTTCTGGTTTTGACCCTGTATTTTGCTCAGGCTCCTTTGTGCTTCCAGCTCAATTGAAGCCAGGGTTGGGATCTGGTACTATCATTGTTCATTTACAGTTACCAAGGGTTTCCCTCTGTTTTATATCCAGAGCTGGATTTAAGATTTTGGCATCAGTGCTCTCTTCCCCCTTCCCCCCCCCCCCCTTTCTCAGCAGCATCACTGTCAGGAAAGTCAAAGTGGCAGGATAGTTGTTAATGTTGCTGCTGGGCACAGTGCCACTTACAGCCTGGTTGCTGCAACCACAGACCTACAGAATGGTGCAGTGGGCAAAGTCTTGCGCCCATATGACACCCATTTGAAACAAGTGTCACTAGTGCCCCTCTGGCTCTTACCAGTGCTGGCCAGGCCCTTTGACATCTTTAAAGTGCGGTGTCCTGACTATTACCTGTGTTTAATCTGAATCTCTTTATAGCTCCTCATTACAGTGTCCTCTGTATTCAAAAGCCTTAAATCTGACCACTAAATTGCAGCATTATATTATGATTATAACTCTCCCCCAATACCATCCAGTTCCTGCCACCCCAAGCTGCAGAAGCCCCGAGTCAAGAATCAAACCTAAATCCTTGTAAATTACAGTACACCCTAATGTCACCAACAGGGCCGGGCCAACCAGTTGGCAAACTAGGCAATTGCCTAGGGTGACAATTTCAAGGGGAAGCCACATAGAGCAGAGCATTCAAAGCTCAACAGCTGATTCTGACAGTAGGGGGGGCCCATAAGGCTTAAGGTTTACCTAGGGCGCCAACATCTTGAACCAACTCTGAGGCCACCCCTGGCCATCGAGCCGCTAGGCCAGCTTCAAGGCCATTTCTATGGACTTCTGGGAAGCAGAAAGTAACATAGGTCATTGATGGCCTCACAACCGAGTGAAATGGCTCGCTCCATACCAGTTGCTCTGGGTGAAAAGAAAATATCCCAGATGAATACTTAGCTGTGGTAGTGGGCATGCTCTTTTAACACCTGACGCCACAGCTAAATAACTGGACATTCAATGCTGGCATCAAGATAGTGGCCGGTGCTGAATATCCAGTCACTGCGGTCAGCACCAGTGCGATGCGTATGGGTGCGATTTTCAGCCTGGCCATAAAGATAGCTAGCCAGCTAGCGAGCCAGCGAAAAGTTGTCCATCTGTATAGCAGCACTGAAAAATCACACCTATATGGACAACTTGCGGCTGCGCTTTTGCTGCATCCACAGACTGCCCCAGGCTATCCAGATACTGCTGAGGCATTCAGAGAATACTGAGTAGTACCAAATGGTTAGTGCCGCCGATCACCACCCTCTGCTGCACTTATCCGGTTAGAAGGCAGCTTTGATTGTGCAGTGAGATTCCTTCTAGCATATACATGTTATATGAGAGAAAGGTCGCTCCTCTTTGTGTAATACATTTGCTATTCCGATTCCAAGTTAGCCTTCTTATTTATAATCATTTCTCCCCCCCCCCCCGCTCACTCCTTCCTCACAGCATGACAAAGCTAAAAACTCCCTAACGAGCCACATTTACATTCTCTTATATACCGCGCTATTCTGCATCAGTGCGGTTTACATTGAACAAACTGAAATTACATTGAACAGGGCATTATAACTTGGAGATAACTCTTTTACAGGGAACATGGGCTACGGAGGGTTAAATGGCTTGCCCAAGACCACAAGGAGCACCTGTGGGACTAGAAATGACTTGATGGGGGCTTTAGTTCCATTTATCTCTGCATTTCACGCTAGCTTACAGGCTTTTGATCCCTTGTCTCCTCAAAGTCTTGGCATGATATATGCCCAAAGTTCTGATAAAAGAGAAAAGGCATAAATTGATCCGTCTCTCCCTCTCTCTCACTAGTCGCCCTGCTCCCAACCCCTTTGGTCTAACTAGCACACCAATGGTTAAAACTAGTGCTATGTTTTATTGTGCTGGTGCAATGCTGGAGTTTGTGTTCTAAAGAGGGGGGAACACCTCCTCCACCAGTCTTTTCAGCATTGTAATGCTCATTTTTCAATTTTATTTTGAGGCATTTGAAAGTGCACGTCTACAGCGTAACAATAGCGCATTTTGCTTGAAGACTTCCCTCTCCCCATCCCAGGTCCAACATAGTTTCTATTCCCTCCTTGGACAGGACCTCTCATAACTTTTCTTCCCACGGCGACTGCAACAATGAAAAAAAACCTGTGATAACATGTATTTGCCAGTCTGCCACAAAGCCTCTCAGCCCATGCGGTCTTCAGTTCTTCTGCATCCTGCCCCCATGGCAACAGGAAATATGCATCAGGATTGGGATGTGGAACAAGATTGCGTGGGTTGAGAGAATCCTGGCTGGATGCCACAGGCATGCGCTATTGCTGGGGTTTACTGTTGCAGTCGCTGCAGGAAAATAAAGGTTTGAGTTGAGGTGCTGGCTAATGGGCGGAGGGAGAGAAGGGAGATAGTGGTTGGGGGTGGGCAGGGTAGTGGTGGCAGGCAGTGGCGACATCAGGAGGGACCACGGCCTTGAAGATCTACTGCAAACAAATATTTATACAGAAAATCGCAACCAAAAAGTCGAATGAAGTCTCCAATAGGTGCTCCCGCTTATGTGAAATGTACCTGAAAAGGAGGCCAAGTGAGTCCTAAATGTATATGGACAAAACACGATTTCCCTTGAATTTCTGCAGAGTACTGCCTGGAGCTGCCTCTCGTTATGAAATCGTGCACACTCAACTCCCATAGAGGTTAACAAAATGAACGAAGAGTTGAGAAAGCAATCAGGGAATGATACCAGCCCCCTCCCCCTCACTTTCATGCCCTGGGTTACGTTTAAAATCTTAAATACAATGCGCCAGTATTAGTTTAATGTGCTTGTGCAAGTGGATAGGAGGAGGGTGTTAGATGGATGTGACCCAATGGAGAAAAACACACAAAAAAGCCAAGCCATCCTTTTGCAACACTTCAGAGAAGAGGCAACGTGTTTCCTTTCCTCTCATTAACATGTAATGCCCAAAGGGAATGCCAACATTTTTTTTAAAGGAAGGCAGTCTTTCAGCCTATCAAGACTGTTGATGCAGTATGGTGATTAGCTGGGGTATGAAGCTGTGAATCTGGAGATGCTATTTCAAGACCCTCTCCTCCAGCAATTAAAGGAGGTATTTAATGCAAGGGTTCAGTAACCATAAGCAGTATCTTGTGCACTGATCTGCAGATCCACAGAAATATGCATTTACCAGAAAGATAAGCCTTTAAGCAGAGTTTAAGGAGTTAAAAATGGGGAAAAAAAAGGACCTATCCGAAGCCCCTAGAAGAAACACTTTATTTCATTCTCATCAAGTTCACCTCATTCTTTGGTTATAAACCATTTGCTTGCGCCTGCCCAAGCCATTCAGAATCTGCCTGCAGGGACTTAGGTACAGGTGGCTTTGGCTATGTGAGCCATCGGGCACCTGATTGTATGGTAAAGGAGACGAGGCAGGGACCCAGACTTACAGGCAATAGAAAGAATCACGTTTTTCACAGTTGTTTCACTGTGTTGAAAAACAGAGCGCTGTTTGTACTCCTGATTCAAGGACTCCAATCACCCCTTGGAGCGACATCTTTATGTGTCTGTCCTACGATGTGATCCTTTCAGAGTCTGTCTCTGCCTTTTCGCTAAGTTTCAGGAATGGCGCTTTAAAGAGCAAGGACATTAAGACGGAGTGCACTGTGGAGTTAGCAGCCCATAAATGTCAGGGATGCTGAAGTTACAAATGCAACACTTTAAAAGCAAAGCATATGTAGCTGTTACATTTAAAAAAAAAAAAAAAAAAATCTCCACCTGCTTTTTAAATCTCAAGTCCCAAGCCGGACACAGTGCCAGCTGGAGGAGAGAAAGGAGAGCTTTTTGATGTAAAAATCAGTCGCTTCCTTGAAGCCCTGGCACTGCTGCACTGAGAGGTAGAGGCACCATCGTCATTGCTGCTTTTTAAGAGCTCAAAAATATTCCACAAAGAGTTGCGGGTTATTTTTGTTATGTCCTTACGTTCGGTCTGCACACTGCTGACTGCTTGACCACTTGCAGATATCATTTTTTTTGTATATTTTCCGCATCCTTTTCTCATCCGTTCTGTTTTACATTTGTATCCTGCTTTTTCAAATCCAAGGAATGCTCAAAGCGGCTTAGAGGAGGGACGAGACAGTCATAAGATTAAAATACAGTTCAACAAAACACAAACTAATCCATTGTAGTATAAATGCAAGGTCTTAATCAAACCTTACCGGCAATGTCAGTTAACAAATCTTGATGTTACCTAAAGAAGGGAAGGGGATTTGGATTTAGCTTATGCCTTTTGGGAGCAGATGGAGGAGGGTTGGAGTCAGGTATAGTAGGTATTTCCCCGTCTCCAGAGAGCTTACCATGAAACTCTGTACCTGAGACAATGGAAGGTTAAGCAATTATGAGGTCACCAGGCGTGGGATTTGAACCCTGGCTCCCAGTCTGCTGCTTTAACTATTAGGTTGCTCCTCCACTCTATAGAGTCTTTGGTATGCATAGAGCGCTTTCTTTTGCAATATTGTTCAAGTATATTTTTTAAACAGATTTTTGCAACATGGACAATTTAAAAATTCTTGGAAAATGTAAACCTGAGGAATGTTGCTTACAAATTCATCCCCCAGCTTGAAACTATGAAGCCAAAGAAGTTCTATTTTTAGGCCTGATTTATTTATTGTGCGGCTTTTGCTGAAACACCAAAGGAAACAGACGGCGTGATCCAAGCAACGAGAATGCTCTACGAATCAGCATCAGAAAGACCAAAGCGAAACCACAGAAAAATGATGGGCTTTGCCCTCTCCAAAATAATCTATTCAGGGTATGATAAACAAACAAAATGACAATGAAAATTAGACTTTCACTGAGATAAAGGAGCGCCTGCACAGATGTGAAAAGTGAGAGAGGTGGCCTTCAGAACAGATTTATCAACCAGGACTCAACTTGTCCGATCAGGAAAAATAGGACTGGATTGGTCTGTTAAAAAAATAAAAAAGGGACCCAACTGACAGCCCTGCTCCAAAAGAAGGGTTAGATAGAAAAAGCTTTTATGTTTGGTTGTGGACAGACAGCGAAATGGGGTGGGCTACAAGGACCATGGCCCCACCAATATTTTGCCCAACGCAGCATCAGCAACTAGAGAGCGTAGGGGTGGAGCTAGAGGTTGGTTTGTTTGGACTCCTTCAACCAAAAAGGTGTTCTGCTGCCCCTAGTGGACAAATAAAAGATTGGTGGATGAAGAATGGGGGGGAGAAAGAAAGCACCAGATTACACCAGTGTTTCACAGCCATCTTGAAGGTGCAACTAACTGGTCTGGTTACACTGGTCAGAATTTTACAAAAGTCATGTTACTGAAATAAAAATAGTCATTTCTTATCAATTTTTATATGCTGAACACAAATATGACAGTGAAATTGCAAAGTTGGCTCTAGGTTTTTTGTAATGTACAAGAATTAATGTTTACATCACAAAATGCATGTCAATAGTAACTATAATAGGCCTTCGGTTAATACCTGTAAAAAACCAAGTCATAGACTACTTCTTAGATCTTTTCGCCTGTCTCTTGTACAGCTGTTCGGGAGCTTCTCTGGGGAGTGTCCAGCAGTAGTCAGCCAGCATTGTAGTGGACCATTTTCCCTGGTATCTTTGCTCCATCGTTGCGAAATCCTGGTGAAAACGTTCGCCCTGTTCATCACTAACCATACCACAGTTGTCAGGAAAGAAATCAAGATGGGAATCAAGGAAATGGATCTTTAGAGACATATTGCAGCCAAGTTTCTGATACTGCATCAGCATGTCTTCTACTAGTTCCTTGTAGTTTTCTGCCCTAACATTCCCGAGAAAGTTTGTTGACACTAGGCGAAAACCATTCCATGTTTGTTTCGCATCACCCTGCAGCAAGCTGTTGAACCGGTCATCTTTGAAGAGCTCTCGAATCTGAGGACCCACAAAAACTCCCTCTTTAATCTTTGCTTTGCTGAGTCGAGGGAATTTTTCATGCAGGTATCGGAAAGCTGGCGAAGTGCGGTCCATGGCTTTCACGAAGTTTTTCATCAAACCTAGTTTTATGTGAAGGGGTGGTAGCAGGATTTTGTGAGCCTCAACCGGAGCTGGGTGCTGTATATTCTTCTCTCCAGCTGTTACATTTTGTCTGCAATTCCATTCCTTCCTCAAGTAGTGTCAATCCCTTGCTCGGCTATCCCACTCACATAAGAAACACATGTATTTTATATATCCCTGCTGCAGTCCCATTAAAAGGGCAACTACCTTCAAGTCACCACAGAGGTGCCAGCTGTACTTGTTATAGTTAATGGAAGTCAGTAGATGCTTTAAGTTATCATATGTCTCTTTCATGTGGACGGCGGTTTCCTAAGACAGGAGGAGAATTTATGGCATCTCTTAAACAGATGACAACTGTGGTACAATAGAGCTCCTCAGTGGCCTGGAGGGAACCTTCAGGTCAGTCCTGGATTTCGTAACAGGACCAGATATGCTACAAAGACCTGAGCTAAGTTCAGATAGTTAAGTGTGGTCAAAAGTCTTCCTCCCGAGAGTGGATTACTTGTTAGCTCCAGAGCAGGGCCAGGCTGGTCAGTAGGACAATAATGCTGAAATCTGGTTTTCTGGATAGTTAAACTAGGCAATTTAATCTTATTATGGGATGAAAGTCATGCAAATGTGGTATGAAGTGGCATTCAGACATTCTAAGGTCTACTTCTTCCAGCAAAGGACATATTGAGGTCATCATATTGTGTCACTGTCAAATGTTACTGTGTCTGTGCAGTCAGTAGGGCAGGCCAATTAGTCATTGCCAAGTCAGCAGTTGTGCATGAGGCTGGCAGGAGTAGCCAATGTAACAGATGCTGCATTGTCTGTGTAAGAGCACACTCACATTTGTTGGATCCAATTGTTAGTCTCCACTTTACCGTTTTTGCTTGATGTGGCCGACACCGCTCCATAGATGGTCCAGCATCCTCCATATGGTAAACTCAGTCTGCATCAAGCAGGAACCTCTGATGTCAGTTCCCATCGTCAGAATGTCATTGTTTAACACAGAGCCACATTCCTAGGTGGGCTGCTTCAGCAAATTGTTGGAGTAGCTACAGTTCATCTAACAAGTCCTGTGTGATCTCCATCATTTTGATAGCTGAACATATCCCTATAATCGATGCCGATTGTTATCAACCTGTTTGTTACATTCCAAAAAACAGCCACAGCTCATCTGATAGTGTATCTGGTAGGGCAATTCCAGCTCATATATGTATAGTTTGTTGATCATAGAAGGCTATAGGTAGCCAGTTATACACTGACAATTCTCAGTAAGCACCAGGTCGATCTTGCTCACATCTTCCCCAGACCTGGCACGCATCCTCAGCTGCTGAGTAACAAAACGTCAAGGCAGTGGGAAGGGCTTGCATCCCATTGACTATTCTGCAGTTTATGTGGGACATAATTTCTGGTGCTAACCTTTCCATGCAAATTCTCAACGTGTCGTTTATATGAATGTGTTCATATTGAGCTTGGCCCAGTAGAGTGGACTGAGCCATTTTGCTATGGTGCTCCAAGAAGATTCTAGTTAAGATGTTGAGAGAGAAGGTGGTCTATCATTTGTATCTGGAAGAGGGTCACAGGTAGTGGAAGGAAGAGGCAGTCTGCTTTCCCGCTTCTGTGATCATTCACAGAAAGAAAAGAGGCTTCTCCCTTCTCCTACTCTCTGGTCTTCAGCTCCTGTAGTGAAAGCAGAGGGCTGCACAGTGAAGCTCTTCTGGCATTTCACTAAAGTGGCTCCTTCTGAAGAATCCAGATATACCGTGGAGAACACATCCATGCTCTGAGGGTATAAATCAGTTCCTCTGTGTCTGTCTTTTATGGTGGGAAGAGACCCTTCTCAGAGTTCCAGGAGAGACCAAAATTCTACACAGAAGCGGTAAGAAGCACATGTCATTGCTTATCTAGAGTAAGCCGTCATGTAGAGTATGAAAAGGAGAACAAGGAAGAGCTACCTACTATTGTCTCCTATTGATACAATGAAGGAGTACTTGGAGATTCTGCAGATACCCTGGGAGGCTATGCCCTCATCTCACATGCATATGACATTGATTCCAGGGAAGGGTCTGACATGAGACAGAGGGATCTGTGGGTGGTGTGGACTTGATGGGTTTCTTAGCAGTCAGCTATGGTCAAAGTTACAGTGCTAGTGACTTTCTTGCTGGAGCCCGATAGAAGTATGTTTTTTGTGACTTTTCAAATTTAGAATTGCATTTTTTGTATCAGAAGAGTTTTTTTTTCCAGGGCCACTCAAATACTGCACAAAGCTTTAATCAGGTGACTGTAGGTTTTGGACTTAGGGCATAGTTTTATCCCAATTTTTCACACATCTACAAATTGTAGGGGGAAAAAAGTGTGATTTTATATCCTGAGCAACTGAAGCAGCTTTTGGATGCCAGGATGACTAAATATTGGTACTGTTTCCTCAAATGTAGATGTACCCAATCAAGGCTGAAGCTTACAACCACTCTAAAGACAATGTTTACACCCAATTCAGACAATGTGGAGTTAGGTTCTTATTCTTTTGCTTTTACTTTGCATATAACTTCTACTTTGTCATAAATCTGGAGCTATCCGGAGAAAATAAAAAGGACCTCAGTGTAATGCGAGCTAATGATTTTCAGGCTTTTTAAATTTCTGCTAGCAGAGCGGCTCTAACACAGCACATCAAGGGTCAATAAACCTCCACATAAATTTTTCTTATAGGGATATAATAGTAGCTCTACAGACTATGGCTATGGAACAAAATTGTCTACAGCACTTTTTGATTCTTGCTTTTCATCTCAAATCATATTGCTTCCATCATACCAATGTTTTCAGCGAAGCTATTGGCGTTTCGCTGAAGGCTTCATCAGGGAGTGATGTCTAGGCACTTGGTGTGGGTAACCAGTCACTAAAACTCCAGCGATCATTAAGCAGTCACATCCAGCAAGTATGGCAAACTTCCTAAATGCCTCTGAAAAAATCGATCCCTTACATTCCAAGGATTTTAACTTACCCCTCTATTTCTGAAGGGGAAAAGGAAACTTTAGGAGCTTCTGCGATAGCTTAGATATTCCCATATGCCATAAGCGTAAGAGGAGTAAAGAGATCTTTGGTTGCCTAAGTAGTATCTGAGAGAGGGGAAACAAAGAAGTTCATTTTAATGAAACAAGAGGAGATTCTGGAGGAATCCTCCCCTCCTTCCCCCATACTAAGGAAGAGAAGGAAGAGGAACACCAGGCCAATTTCTCTGTGATATTATTTAAGCAACTTGGTCATATCCAATATTCCAGTGCCGGGGGCCTGAAGTGAATCTTCCAAGAGAGACCATGGTGGGAACTGAGTGGAACATCACCACACAGGATTCATATCTGGTAAAAACAAGAAAAGGATACGGACCAATGATCGCAGAGCTACAAGGAAAAGCGCCAGTTTCCAGACGGAAGCAGAAGTGAAAGGACCTGGCACATAGAGGAATATGCTTTTGAGAGGAAAAAATGAAGAAAAAAAAAAGCCAGCCAGGGATGCACAGCAACCTGTTGCAATCGGCCATCTTCCCCTGCGCTCAGTGGTTGAAAATCATAGAAACTGAGAACCTGACAGCAGCTGACTGTTCCTCCAGGATCAATACCGCTACAATCAAAGGCCCAAGCTGATTGATCTCTGGTTTTCCCTTCACTTCTTTGCAACCAATGATACTGTGTTTATCCCAAGTTTTCTTGAATTCTGTTACTGTTTTGCTTCCATCAACTCCACTGGGAGAAACTTCCATTTATCCATATGCTTTCTATGAAGAAATATTTTCCGATATCATCTTTCACCTGTAATATTGCTTCCGCATGTCAAGTTAGCCAAGCTGGTAATTTGCTGAAAGTACACATGACAAAAGCTAGATACACAACTCTGAAGAAAAAAGGTTGTCACGTTACTTTTCATTAAGCTATTATGCAGCTTTGAAATTTGAGGTTGCCTGTTACTTGCATAACAGCATCATTTGTGTGAAGTACAATTTTACAAGTGACGTCCTAGAGCAATCTTGGACATCCAAGCAAGTTCAGACACCTAGCAACATACGTACTTCTACGGCCCTTTGAGAGTATCATTTACTTCTCTAATTTGAGAGTTTGAGATTTACATGAGTGAACCCTGACCAGTCAGGCTTTGTAATAAAAGAACTTTGTTGTGCGGGGACTCCTTCTGCTCTTTTGTTCCTATTGCAGAAGTTTCCCTTCATTTACCCGTTTTTACAACTCCAATAGAACAAAGTACGAAGGATAAGAAACCAGAACAAAGTACAAGTAAAACAAAACATTCCACGACCTACAGTGTTAAAAACCCCAGAAATTATTTTATTTGAGCCCTTTGAGGCTCAAATAAAATAATGAAAGCATGAAACATGAAAAATAAAAGCAGAGTTGGAGTATAATAAAAATAAATTCAACAACCCAAATAATGTACTACAGTCCATGATATAAAATCCCATAAAATTATTCCTCCCTTTTCTGAAGCCTAATATATTAGTCTCCCCTTCAAACTGTTCACCAGTAACCCCTCTTCGAGTCACTTCACTGGCTCCCTATGCATTTCCCTTTCTACCACTACTACTGAGCATCTGTCTAGCGCTACAAGATGTACGCAGCACTGCACAGACATGTAAGACAGTCCCTGCTCAGAGCTTACAATCTAGTCAAGACAGACAATACAAGGGAAACACAAAGAGATCAGGTGAATCAGTTCAAACTTCTACTTACCTACAAGTGCATTCACTTTGTGGCTCCTCACTACCTTTCCTCTTATTTCGCCCTACACTGCTCCTCGGGAACTCTGCTCCTCTGGCAGATCCCTTTAATCTGAGCCCATCTCTCCCACTGCCAGCTCCAGGCTTCCTTCGTTCTATCTTGCTGAACAAACCTCGTCCAAAGACGGGGAAGCTGTAAAACTAGAGGGCGTAACATGAAGCTGCAAGGGGTTAAACTAAAAGGCAATGTCAGGAAATACTTTTTCACTGAAAGGGTGGTGGATGCTTGGAATGCCCTCCTGATGGAAGCGGTGGGGGCAAACACAGTGATGGAGTTCAAAGTGGCATGGGACAGACAACAGTGGATCACTTTATAGCAACAGGATAAAACCAAAAACAAACATAACTTCCTCATATCTCAACAAATAGGGGTGACCTGCACAGAGCAGTGGGTACACCCCTAAACAAAGGCATGGGGAGTGGTGACCTGCATGGAGCGGCAGAGGCACCTATTCTTGCCACCTTGCTGGTCTATTGCCGTCATATACTATGTTACTATATTGCTCCATATGCCTGGAACAAACTACTGGAGTCAATGCATCGGGCTCCTTCTTTGGCCCTATTCAAGTCCTGGCTGAAGATCCATCTCTTTGAAGCTGCTTTTGGATGCTGACGCTCCTCATTCTCTTATCCACTACTTATGTGTATTTTATCATACTCTAGTCCCCAGTTTTCTCATCTTGATTAGATTGTAAGCTCTGATGAGCAGGAACTGTGTCTTACATCTGTATGTACATTGCTGCGAACACCTTGTAACGCAATACAAATGATTAGTAGTCTCCATTCTTAAATGCATGAGTAGATCCCACCACTCTGGACCAGCCACACTATAGGCCCAGACCTTTCAAGCAGACTTTTGAATGGCTGTGAAATAAGGGATTTCTAAGAGATTAATTTGAGAAGAATGTAATTGTCTTGGGCACATAACACCATACTCTAGTTTTTAAATACAGTGGTTCCCATTTCTTAAAGCTCTGAATAGTAACACTAACAATTTCAAATCGGCATCTCTCTAATGGGAAGCCAATATAATTTCCTCAACGATGATGATCGGGCACTCATTTTCTTACTCCCCCCCCCCAACAAAAAACTAGCTATAGTATTCTGCATAATCTGCAATTTTTTCAACAGTTTACCTTTTAATCCCACATAACATTACAGTGATCAAGAGCCCTGAACAATAAAACCAAAGTAATTTTTAATTCCCTCCCCTGGGTAGGTTTAACTTGATGAACCAGACTGATTTGGACACGCTAGAGATCTGTGTAGTCCCAGTCTTATTTCTGTCTATTAACACTACTAAAGATTGAAGTTCATTTACCCAGGAGATAGTGACACTACCAAATCATTAGAAATAATGTTAAAGTTTGACTTCTCTCACGCCTAAACAAACTGTCTTAGTTACATTCAATTCCAATCCATTCCGATCCAAGAAATTCTTAATCTCACTGACGCACTCAATGATCATCTGCATAGCCTGTGTCCTGTCTCCTTCCAGTGGGGCTATCACCTTTAATTCATTTGCATAGGGATAAATGTCAATACCATGCTTCTAAACCATTTTTCCTAAGGGTTGAAAATAAATGTTAAAGAACAGGGGAAGTAGAAGAAAGAAAAAGCGGAGATCCAAGATGGCATGTGGCAGACGTGTGTGGGCTCAATGGCGCTTCCTGATGGGGAAAAAGCAGAAAGCCAAGATGGTTAAGACACCTTCTCTAGCCCGAGACTTCTTAACCCTTGCCTGTCTGGTTTTTTGGGCCTCTCAATTCCTTCTTCACTCGTACGCAGCAGCAGCCAGCGGTATCAGGGGAGGTAAGTCTGATTGTGAAGCAGAGTAGAGTGTCTACCTTCTGATTCTGGTATAGACTTCCTCTAGGTGTGTCCTCCAAAGGAGGTGCTGTTGCAGACAGCCTCTGGAGTACTGTGCAGGAGAACCTCCCTTCCCAGGGTGAGTTACCCAGTTGAGGTTGAGGGCTTAGGCTCTCCCGGATCAACATTCTCAGAGAGACCTAACAGAGGCTGTCTTGCAAGGTCTGAGCTGGGCTCTAAGAGTCATGGAAGCTGAGCGGCAGGCTACAGGAAGTTCTCTTTTTTCCTGGTTCAACTGGAGGTTTTTATCCTCAAATTGATATGGCCAGCTAGTATGAAACTGGGAGAAGCCCTTGATTCCACAATTTTCAAGTTTGTAGATGCAAGTTCAAAAGTGTCTGTTTGAGAAAATGCAGAAAAAGTGTTAGCAGTCTAGAATACATTAGAGGTGCAATCCAAGGTTGCTTCTTTGGAAGGACATTTAGACTCCTTTATAGAGGACTTTGTAGCTGTTAAAACACAGTTGGAGCAAGTGGATAACACAGCTAGAGTTGCAGATTTAAGACTTATTTCCCAAAGGTATCCACTGTATCACCTAGAGATGTGTTTCTCTCTTATCTAAATTCTGGGTGTACCCCCTGAGTTGCACCCTCTGATAGTTAAGCTTTATTACCTGCTTATCACACAAGCAAACAAAAAAAAAACAAAAACCTGAGTGCAGGGGAAGATGGCCGATTGCAAAAGGTCAATATGTTTGATGTCTCTGCATTATTAGAAAGTTCTCAGGAAGAACAGATTTGTCTTCTGCTTTGCTTTCAGATAGGGAATGTTTAAGAAAAGAAATTTGAGGGCTCCTAGTTTGTATGTTTCCAGACTTATCCAGGGAAACACAGCGGAGGAGATGGGATTTTCTTCTTCGCCCTGAAATCCAGCAGCTGGAAGCTCAGTTTTCCTCCAATACCCATGGACTGTAAATACATGGCTAAATATCAATCTGTATCTCACATTTTCTATGAGCCTTACCAGCTGCTGGCCTTCCTTAGCGCTCACTGCCCTGTGGTTTCGGATGTGCCTCCTTCGGCTTCCCCGTGATGTTAATGGGGCTGGCTGTTAGGTTGTCTGTTATCTTCGATTGTCTAATATCCATACGTTTTCCTTTTCTTGGATCCCCTACTTATTGTGGGCTAAAGTAGGTAGGGTTAGATTGTGTTTTGATTCCTTTGTAAGTAGGTCTGTGTGCCATTTTCTTTTGAATTTTGTTATGAAATGGTGTCTAATTCTGTACAAGATGTTATTCTTGGATCTATTATAAAACACAAATATAAAATTAAAAAAAACCAGGGGAAGTAGGGAGCCCTGTGGCAACCCTCATGACCCATGATTCTGCAAGCAAAAATCCCCATACCTCACTTTAAAGCTTCTACCTCCCATAAAAGACGACTATATTAATGCAGTATCTCTAACACCAATTTGCCAGCAGCAATCGTGCAGTATGTGTCTCAACAAGGTCAAACACTACAGATATATCCAGTGATATCAACCAAACTGGCGTCCCTTTATCAAGATGAAAATTTAGAGGATTTAACAAAGCATCCAATGGTCTTTCTGCACCATGACTCACTCAAAAACCTCCCTAGCCTATATCTTAAAGACAGTGGTGGCCCAAGGGTTTCTGCCAGCTCAGGAAGGAGCCCTGGCCATACTGCCCCACCCCTGCCACGCCAAACCACCCCATGACAATTCACGCCACCACTCCCGCTGCCGCTCCTACAGCTAATTCTGTCTTCCAGGGGGCCAGCGGCAGCAGTTTAAAAGCCGCAGCGTTATGCCATCAATTGGTGCCGACGGCAGGCCATGTGCTTCAACACACATGACCTGCCGCTGCTGATGCCCCCTCTGATAGGAAGCTGCGTTGGAGGAGGGTTAGAAGCGGCAGGCCATCTGTGCCAAAGCACATGACCTGCTATAGGCTCCAAGGTGGTAGCAGAAAGCCACTGTGGCATAAAGGTACCACTCCCTCAACCAGTGAGAAATTCACCAACACCTTGAACCAATTCCATATACCCTCTGAACACTGTTTAAAAATTGCAATAGGTGCAGGATCTAAGGGGGAAAATGTAGTATTCAAAGCCTTAAGGAAAACGCCAGCCTTCTCTGCTGTTATGGGATAAACCCATTTAAGATTGATAGTAGTAGTATCTAACATCTGCTCATAAGTGTGACTTGGCCCAACTCTAAATTCTCACTTTGTCAACATTTTTTAAAATCTCAATTTTCTGAACAAAGAACTCAGCCAACCAATCTCTCAGCTTTTCCTTACGGAATATCAACTTGTTCTGCAAGCCTCCCTTTCCCAACTAAAAACTTTTAGCTACTCTAAATTCTGTCAATTTTCCAGGCTTTTCAATCTCTACTGCATAATTACATTTTTTTATTAAGCTGAATATTAGCCAAGTACCTATTAGCTTCTTTCCTCCAAATCCTTCTGACTCCCTTTGAGATTTAATTTGAAACTCTCCAGTTTTTGTACTCTCCTTTTATTCAATTTAAGCTCTTCAGCATATCAACACTTCTGTCCCCCTACCCGCATCACAGTGCTTTGTCAGAGCCATGTCTCTAAAGCTTCTTCTGTTAGCTTAAACCATTCCTCAATCAAATCCTCTGCTCTTCTCCCTTCTTTAGAAGCTCCAAATTACTGCTTGCCTCTTTTGTACCATCTCACTTTGTGTATTTTTGTTTCAGCAACAGTTATTTTGTTGTGAAACCTGTGTGTGGAGAATTTGAGAGGTCATGTGGGTGACCATCTTGGGCCTAGAAGCATCTGTTTCCTGCACCCACGTTTTCCCCAGACTACAGTGCTTAAAAGTGGCCCCAATCCTTATTCACTCTGATCAGACAATATCCATAAGGCTATTTTTTGTTACGATACCCTATTTTTAAACACTCTAAAAACTTTCCTCTGCAAAAGCTGCTTTTAAAGGGCCAGTACCCCCTTTTCCCCACAAAGAATATTACTTGCCAATTTATCACTTTGGCCTGACATAGCACCTCCATTAAAACTATGCAATATTCACAACATCTCTTAAATGCAAGGAAATAAGGTTATAATGGTATACATAAGATGCATTTATTTCTATTTTCCGAATGTGATGAGAAACCGTTGTGTAAATCTCACATTTGGGGCAAATCAAGCACTAATCCCCCTTATGATTTTTGTACAACTTATAGGGGCCCTTTTACTAAGGTGTGCTGTGGTTTTGTACCTAATAATCAAATAGCGTGCAAAATCGAGGCGTGATAAGTGCAAAGCTGCCACATTAACTCTTGGGGGCATGTACAGCATTTTCCCAGCAGTTAACATGCAGCACAGTTTGGTAACATGGGCCGCTACTGTATTACAGTGTATTACTGAGGTTGAAGTAATTGCAACCATGCTAATTGTAAGAGTTGCAGTCAGCGTGTGATGTTTAACTGCACACTGACTTACCCGTGCTCACCATGCCACTTTCCACCCCTAATTTGCTTATTTCATACGTTAACATGTGAGGTGCAGTTAGCTTGGAAATTGGCATTTGCTGTCACGGCTGTGTGTTGACAGCACAGGCCAGTTTGCAATTACCGTAACCCACTCTAATTGGAGTAACACACTTTCGTAAAAGGGCCCCATTGTCTCCCTCATCGATAGAGCAAAAGCTCAGATTCACTGTATCACAGAATGAAAATGAAGTTAAAATAAAGATATGCATTATTCCCCCCCCAATACAAGTAGCACGGCTCCATAAAATTTTCCTCTGTATGTGTAAAGAGGTTTCTGGAGTTTCTGCTCCTAAATACGTATGTGTTTATGTAATGGCAGATGGGCTGAGAGGCACATCATTGTCAGTAGGTGTACCCCTCCAGGCAGCGGCATAAATTCCACCTAAGCAGCCCCCGCAATGCGAGGGGGCCTGGGCAGGAAAGGGTCTCACATGGCAACCTTAATTTTATCTGTTTACTGTGCTGTCTCCATTCAATGCCTGGGGCCTCTGCCGCTGCCGGAGCAAGAGGGGAGGTTGATGGGGGAGGGGGGTGTCGCACTGTCACAGCAGCCACCAGAGGTGCAGGGGTGAGAGATGCTGTGGGGGACCCCCTCAGCAAATTTTGCTTGGGGGCCCCCCCACTAAAACTTGCCACTGCCTCCAGGATTTTGGAAGGAACTGTAAAAGGCCCTGGAGAATAGGGCTAAGGGGGAGAAGTTGCTCAGGGTTGTAGGGTGACTGCCTAAATTGGTGGCACACCATAAAATTTGCTGCTGTCATGTGACTGAAAAACAAGAATTATGAGATGCCTTGCGGTTCCAATAAGCAGCTTCACTCCGTCGCAGTGGCCGGAAGGTGGTGTGTGTGTGTGCTGTCCACCACACCTAGGACCGATGAGAACCCTGCCACAGTGTAAAAGTCCTGCATGGTTCGGTGCTAGTCCTGATGAGTTTCTGGGAAGCAGATGGTCTGCGCCATGGACTGCAGATAGGCACCCAGGAACATCCCCGCTGCACATGGACATCCCTTATTCATGTTCTAGAATGACCCCCTAAGCCTACAGCATCTGGAATTCCAAGGTGGTCTCCCATCCAAGTACTAACCAGCCCCACTGCTGCACTCAGGGTGGCATGGCCATCATTTTAGTCTGTGTTAGTGTGTGTGGTAATGTGGTAGCAAATAAATCTATTTTTTCACATTTTTATTTATTCACAGTTTTAAACTGCTGTACAAAAACAATCGCTCCAAGTGGTTTACAAACGTAAAAGCACTTTTACAATATATCAGAAATCAACCCACAACAACATTATTCAGCACCTCCATCACCACAACCCCATATCAAATTAAACAAATTAAAAACATACCTCAAACCCCACCAAAAGCCTGGCAAAAGATGTATTTTTAAGCCCCATTGGAAGTCTCACATGAGTGGTCCCACATAAGAAAGGTAATGAGTTCCACAAATCTAGCCCTCTGTGAGGTAACAAACAACTCAAAGTGCAAAAGAGATTCAAAACCTATAAAGCAAATACCACACCAAATCAGCATCAACTCCAAGGATTCAAACTGCAACACTCCTACCTATGAAAAAGGAAAAAAGTACAAATATAACATTGGACCCTAGAACAGCCTCCTGCAGGGCAAACAGATCTCTACACAGGAAGCACTGCAAGTTGTTATAATCTCCAGCCAGCAGGTGGAGACAGACTAGAACACACTTATCTGGACTGGTCTAGCAAGATTCAAGGAAAAAAAAAATCAGGTATGTACAATTTCTCCTTCTGTCCTGGCGCCTCCCTAATTCTGCCCAAGCACCATCCCCGACAGCTGTTGCAGCAGGCTGCTGGGTGGTTTTCTTCATGAAATTGCAATTGCCATATGTGGTAGTCACATAACCTTAGTGCCAGCTTCTGTGAAAATGTTGCATGTATTAATTAAAAGCAATGTATTGTTGGTAGCGATTTCACTGAATTTCAAGAAATGGTTTTTTTTCTACATAGTACGTATCTTTCACCCAATACCAGGAAAATATTAATCTCAGTAACATAGAAACATAGAAATATGACGACACAAAAAGACCACATGGCCTATCTAGTCTGTCCTTCCATAACAACTACAACAAATCAAACAGCAAATCAAAAGGTCAAATACCTGGGCGTCACCATAGACCAGAACCTGAATATGCTCTTCCACATAAAAAACACTCCTAACTCAGCCTATCAAATTCTGAACTTTACAGAATCGGCACCCTCTACTGGATCCAAACTATTTTAGATCAGTATGTTGCCATAATTACACAGCATCTCGACTACTGCAACAACCTGTATCATGGATTCCCTAAGCAATCCCTTTACCCACTACAGATGGTCCAGAATGCTGCTGCTATCACACCTATCCTAAAATCCCCTCACTGGCTTCAGATATCACAAAGAATCGTTTACAAGATTGTCATCACCATTTTAAAACTCCCGCAGAACCAGGTCACAACTGATCTACGACCTGCAATAACCAAAGTTTCATACATCATGACGCCGCAACACTCAGAACCTCCTCTCCATCCATTATCAAAACAAAAAGCACCCCACAAGCATGCAACAGTCTTCGTCCTATTTGCAACTGCCATTTGGAATTCACTCCCTGAACACCTATGCTCCATCACCGCCCTTGACCTACGAAAAAAAAAAAAAAAAAGATCTATAAACCTCACCTATTCCTCAAATACTTCAGGTCAGACAGTGACAAATAATCCCCTCCCTCCACCAAAGGCCGATCCATTAAATGCAGTAGTTCTGTTACTACTGTCCTCCCCCCTCAATACTCCAAGTTGATCCACCCCCTCTGTGTTGTCTTGTTTATAGTTCATTGGTTATGATGTAATTGTTCCAGTTCTTAGTTAAATGCAAACTGCTTTGATTGTATTACAAAGCAATATATAAAAATGTTTAAATAAATCCTCATGGAGCACTGCTCTCTGGGTGTAAGTCCTTGCTCTATGGAGCTTATAATCTAGTCAGGGCTGGCAGAACAGACAAGGGTTTGGCGAGAGGCAGGGTGCTGCTGAAGTTGGTCCCGGGTGTCACCCAGAGCTGATGAGGCCCCCAGCTGTGCTTATTAACTGGCACCAATAGTACATTTACCTTTTCCATACACAAAGTTTAAAATACCAGTGGATTTTCTCAGCTGTGATGTGGTTCGAGGAGCAGGAGGAGATAGCATATTGTACTCCAGTCAGGGTCCGGGATGCAAGAGCAGGGCTGTAGTGTGAGAAGGTTGCAGTGGAGGCAAATATCGAGAAGACGTAAGAATGAGAGGTGTAGTGGGGCAGAGAAAGAAAAAGCATGAACAGAGTGAGGGGGTGCAATAGTGGGGGCAATGGAAAGAGACAACAGTAGTTGCACAGGGTAGGAGAGGGAGGTGAAGAAGAGCAGTGGGGGGGGGATGCATGAATGTGGAGCGAGAAGTGTGCACTCTATGTGCTCTCAGCCCCCCTTCCTGTTACGGTATAAATTTTATTGTATAATTGTAAGCTGCCTAGAAATATAGTAACAAGGGGAGATATGATAGAAGTCTATAAATTAATGAACGGAGTGGAACGGGTAAACAGATCGATTGTTTACCTTATCAGAATATAGAAAGACTAGGGGACATGCAATGAAGCTACAGGGTAAACTATTTAAGACTAATAAAAGAAAATATTTTTTCACTCAACGTGTAATCAAACTCTGGAATTTGTTACCGGAGGATGTAGTAAAGGCTGTTAGTGTAGCTGGGTTTAAAAAAGGTTTGGACAAGTTCCTGGAGGAAAGGTCCATAAACCATTATTAAGAAGGGACCCAGGATATCAATGCTTGACCCAATACAAGCATTGTGGAACCTGTGCCTTTTGGGGAAACTGCTAGATATGTATGACCTAGATTGGCCACTGTTGGAAACAGAATACTGGGCTTGATGGACCTTGGTCTGACCCAGTATGGCATATCTTATGTTCTTATGTAACATAGTATATGACGGCAGATAAAGACCAGTAATGTCCATCTAGTCTGCCCAGCAAGGCGGCAAGAGTAGGTGCACCTGCTGCTCCGTGCCGGTCACCCCTCCCCATGTCTTTGTTTAGGGGTGCACCCACTGCTCCATGTAGATCACCCCTATTTGCTGAGATATAAGAGATAGTTACGTTTATTTTGATTTTATCCTGTTGCTATAAGGGGATCCACTGTGTCTGTCCCATGCCATTTTGAATTCTTAGTCGGAATATTTTTAACCTATATCCAACAGTTAAAATTTATATTATGTATATGTGTAGTCTCTAGAAGCTGTGATGAGCAGACTGTATGATATTTTTGTGCAGCATAACTTTAAATATAGGTTGATTTTGTGCCTTCAGTAAATTGGGTGAGAATTTGGCAGCAAAGGTTTAATATTAAAAAAAATCCAAGGTCTTATTTGGACTGCAAAAACCCTCTTGAATCCGATTTCTGGTTTAGTGATGTCTAATGCCTAATGCTTAGAGTGGAGTAGTGGGCTAGAACCAGAGAAGCTAGGTTCAACTCCCACTGCTGCTCCTTGT
Organism: Ichthyophis bannanicus; assembly: GCA_033557465.1. Classification (NCBI taxonomy): domain Eukaryota; kingdom Metazoa; phylum Chordata; class Amphibia; order Gymnophiona; family Ichthyophiidae; genus Ichthyophis; species Ichthyophis bannanicus. The sequence continues at coordinate 73,945,769 of CM066032.1, forward strand.
GATCTTGGGCAAGTCACTTAACATTGTTTTCTCTACACCCTCTGGATGTTTGAGTCTGAAAGACTACGGAGAGAAGCTGCTCTTGATGGGAAGGAATCTGCACTTGTAAGTATTTATCTGCTGCTCTTAGGTTAAAGGGAATTCTTTGGGTTTAAACTGGCAAAGTCTATTTTAAAGTTCTGTGTTTTATAAAGTCAGTTAGAGCACTGTGTAGCAAGCCAGCTTACAGTTAGTGTTGGAGGGGTTGTACTTTGTTAGAGAGCGCATTGAGTCAAACAGGATAAAATGTTTTGCAGGAAACAAAATACATGGAATTTCTATCCATAGAGATTATATAGTGTTAAAAGGGAGAAGGCAATAGCAGTGGTGGTGTACTACCATATGCCTGACCAGAATGAACAGATGGATGATGAAATGCTAAAAGAAAATCAGGGAAGCTAACAAAAGTTACAGAACAGTAATGGGCAATTTCAATTACCCCGGTACTGACTAGCTCAATGTTGCAGCAGGACATACTAGGGAGATAAATGACTGCTACTTGGAGCAGCTGGTTCATGAACCAGCAAAGGGGGAAGCTATTTTAGACCTGGTAACAGGATCAGATGCAAGAGATAACTTTGTTGCGGCTACTTGGCAATAGTGATAATAGCATGATCACATTTGATTTAATAAATGGAGGAAGGACAGCAAGGAAATCCACAGCACTAGTTTTTAATTGTCAAAAGGGAGACTATGATAAAATGAGGAAAATAGTTAAGAAAAAACTAAAAACGAACAGCTGCAAAGATTAAAGATTTACATCAAGCATGGGCATTATTTTAAAATCCTATCTTGGAAGCCCAGACCAGATGTACTCCACGCTTTAAGAAAGGTGGAAAGGCCAAACGACTGCCAGCATGATTTAAAGGTGAGGTCAGAGAGGCTGTTGTACCTAAAAAGTATCTTTCAGGAAATGGAAAAAAGGAGCCAAATGACAAACGGGAATCATAAGTGCTGGCAAGTTAGATGCAAGACAATGATATAGCAGGCAAAGAAAATTTGAAAAGAAGCTTGCCTTAGAAGCAAAAAATGCATACTAAAAATGTTTAAGTACATTCATAGCAAGAACTGTGAGTGTCAGTTGGACCATTAGATGATAGAGGGGTAAAAAGTGCACTTAGGGAGGACAAGGCCATAGCAGAGACACTGAATGAATTATTTTCCCTATATCTTCTTCAGTTAAGAATGAAGCAGTTAAGCATGCCTGAAATGGTATTTAAAGATGATGTATCGGAAGAAACGAAACAAAAATCGATAAACTGGGAAGATTTTATTGCAATAAAACTAAAGAGTAGCAAATCACCTGGACTGGATCGTAAATATCCCAGGGTGCTGAAAAACTGAAATATGAGAATTCAGATCTATTAATAATCTGTGAAGTATAATTAAAATCTGTAGTACCTGAAGATTGGAGAATGGCCAATCTAATGCCAAATTGTTAAAATTTATAAATTAAAACACAATTACAAGCATACTCAAAACTTGTACAGAAATGAGGGATACAGGAAGAAACCCAAATTCAATAGGAACCATAAACAAAGGAAACAATATAAACCTGCCTCTTCTCTAGCCCACAAAAAGAGGAATCTCAGGAAGTGAAAAAAAGAAACACACAATTCGCAGGAAAAAATGAGCAGGCTAACAACCGGTATATTACATACTAATTCAGTAAAATATGTTCCCTGTAAAATAGTTCTCCAAGTTATAATGCCCTGTTCAATGTAATTTCAGTTTGCTCAATGTAAACCGCACTGATGCAGAATAGCGCGGTATATAAGAGAATGTAAATAAAATAAATATTCCACGGAGGAGGGGAGTGGATGGACCCTGCATCTACCGGACGGTGAGAATTAGAGGATAATTAATAATCCAACAAATACGCAAGAAACAGACTAACTTAACCAAACATTTGTTAGGATGCTTCAGAAAAAATAGAGCCCCTTAGCTGTAAAACGTCAGGAGGAACTCTTTTACGCTGTTTCCCTGGCCAGATCTGGATAAACTCAAACCAGTAAACCCTTAAAGAGATATTCTTTTCCTAAAAAAATTAACCAGTTGTAATTAGAGCAAATGTAGCCAAAACAATAGACGGTACCACTAATTCAGTATCAAAACTTTCTAATATTGCAGACACATTTAACGAATCCACATGCTGGAGCCCTGAAACCTCAGCACCTCCAAAGGTTTTCTTAGCTGTTGGTAGATAATATACCCTAGTCCAGGGGTGGGCAATTCTGGCCCTCATGCACCACAATCCAGCCTGGTTTTCATGATGTCCCTAATGAATATTCATGGACCTATTTCCATACAATGGAAGGCAGAGGATGCAAATTTATCTCATGAATATTCATTAGGGACATCATGAAAACCAGGCTGGATTGTGGTGCACGAGGGCCGGAATTGCCCACCCCTGCCTAGTCTTAGGTGGATGAGATTCTCGGGGATCCTCCAGAGCCTTGGTAAGATACATTTTAAATAGATTCTTAGCTGAAATTAGTGGAGATTTGGGGAAATTAATGAAAAGATCAGCAAATCTTGAAGAATTATCTAACTGTTCAATCTTGGCTTTAAGCATAGCTACATGGAGTGGAGTAGCAGCCTAATGGTTAGAACACTGCTCTCTCCTCTGGATATTTTTGCTCCGCCTATCCTGCGTGGCACATTTTACCTCAGCCCTGCCTGTCTTCAATTACTCACTACCTATACTCCTTTGCCAGCTCAGCTGAACACATTTGACACAAATCCCGCTCCTTTTCTGATTTTCTTCACTTCAAATTCATGCTTGCTTCCTTCCAATCTGCCATAGCCCTCACCAAGCAAAAATCTACTATGTCCATCTAACTCTTGCCTCTGACCCCCGTCATCTCTTCTCAACTTTCCTTAAGACATCTCCGCCTCACTCCCCTCTTTCTGCCTAACCCCAGCCAACTATTTCCATTACAAAGTCCACAAGATTACATACCAATTCCCCACAAGATCAGTTTCATCCCCTCTTCCCCAATCTCTGTTACCCTTTCAGTCTTTAAGATCTGATGAGGAAACCTCTCTTCTTCCCTACTCTAAACTTACTACCTGTTCCTCTGATCCTATCCCAACCTGTCTCCTTAACTCCATCTCTTCCTCCGTCATCCCTTTCATCTCACATTTTCTTAACCTATCATTCTGCATGACAACTTTCCCTGCAACCTTCAAACATGCTCTCCTCCAGAAACCTTCACTGGACTCTACTTGTCCTTTTAATTATCGACCCATCTCCTTTCATTTTGAAACTTCTTGAACATGCAGGTCTCCACCCTTGCCTTGAATTTCTCTTCTCTCAAGCCCTCCTAGATCCATTTCAATCTGGCTTTTGTCCCTTACATTCTACTGAAATGGCTTTTATCAAAGTCTCCAGCGACTTGTTCCTGGCTAAATCCTACTACTACCATTGAGCACTTATATAGCGCCATGCACGCAGCACTGTACAGATAACATACAAGAGACAGTCCCTGCCCGTCAGAGTCATGCTCGGAGCTTACAATCTAGTTGAGACAATACAGAGCATTAGTCAAAAAACGAGGCAATACAGAGCAGTAGTCAACATGGTGCAAAGCACAATATGTTCTTACAACTCAGTCATGAAAATTGATGGGAGTCAGGTTAAGATAAGGGATGGAAGTCAGGATCTGAAAGTGATTGTGAAGAGGTGGGTCTTCCATCTGGATTTGAAGAGGGCCAGGGAGGGTGGCTTGTGTATGGGGAGAGGTAGGCTGTTCCACGTGTAAGGAGCAGCAAGGTGAAAGGAGCAAAGTCAGGAGTTAGCGGTGCGAGTGAAAAGCCTAGAAAGTAGTAGTTTGTTAGTGGAGCGAAGTTGATGAGAGGGGATGTATGGAGAGATAAGAGATGAGAGGTATAGAGGGACCACAGAGTTATTGCACTTATAGGTCAGGATAAGTTTGAATTGGATGCGGAATTGGATAGGGAGCCAGTGAAGTGACGTGAGAAGGGGAGTAATGTGGGCATGGCAAGACTGATGGAAGATAAGCCGAGCAGCATAGTTTTGTATAGATTGAAGGGGAAGGAGATGGCTCGCAGGGAGACCAGCAAGGAGTAGGTTGCAGTAGTCGAGGCAAGAGGAGACCAAGGAGTGGATAAGCATTTTGGTAGTGTGTTCAGAAAGGAAGGGGTAGCTTTTTCTAATGTTGTAGAGAAAGAAGCTCGAAATCACCAATCCCCGGTTCGGTAAATATAAAATCCAAACTGTAAGAACCAAACCTAAAAATAAACCCCTTACTTAAAATCTCATTTTTTTGTCGGAAGAGGCTGGAGGCGACTGGAATGGAAACCCAGTCACACCAGACAACCTGTTCCCTTTTAATTATGTAAGCGAAAACGCTGTACTTAGCTTTAGAAATGTCCAGTGAAGTTTGTGCACTCCAGAAAATTCAACTTCTTCTTGTAAGCGGCCAGATAGCAACCACGACGTACGTTTCGGGCCCTAGGCCCTGTTTCAAGTGTTCATGCTTCTTCCAATATACCGCTAAAACGAACATTCAAATCCTTCACACCCCACTGATTAATAAAGGGAAAAGTCATTTTTCATTGGCTAACACAAGCTGCTCATCAATTGGAAGCTCCAATCAACTAAATGGGAGACCCCATTGTCATCGGGGAATCCCTTAGTATCATGGATGACGTCAAAGCAGGCTAAACCACTCAACCTCTTTGTTCAACCCTAAAGGGTGGACAGCTTGAAATTCATAAATAAGTTGCTGTTCACGTCTCTGCAACGCAAAAAGTCTGTTACCTCCCCGAGGGTTCGGGGGTATAAAATCTAATACCGTCCAAATGAAATCTGAGTGGAATTGATGATGTAATAACTCGCAGTGCTCAACTAAAGGTGCCGATAAAACCTTCTGCCGGATCCGAGAGGCATGTTCGCTTAACCGTACCTTAACTTTCCGAGAAGTCCTGCCTATATATATCAAGGGGCAAGTACATTGCAAGGCATAGACTACATAGGTTGAATCACATGATGTCAACCACCTACGTTGATAAATCATCAATTCCACTCAGATTTCATTTGGACGGTATTAGATTTTATACCCCCGAACTTGAATTTCAAGCTGTCCACCCTTTAGGGTTGAACAAAGAGGTTGAGTGGTTTAGCCTGCTTTGACGTCATCCATGATGGGCCCGAAACGTACGTCGTGGTTGCTATCTGGCCGCTTACAAGAAGAAGTTGAATTTTCTGGAGTGCACAAACTTCACTGGACATTTCTAAAGCTAAGTACAGCGTTTTCGCTTACATAATTAAAAGGGAACAGGTTGTCTGGTGTGACTGGGTTTCCATTCCAGTCGCCTCCAGCCTCTTCCGACAAAAAAATGAGATTTTAAGTAAGGGGTTTATTTTTAGGTTTGGTTCTTACAGTTTGGATTTTGTAGAGAAAGAAGCGGCAGGTCTTAGCTACGAGCTGGATGTGTGTGGAGAAAGAGAGAGGTGTCGAAGATAACCCCTAGATTGCAGGCCAAGGGAACAGGAAGGATTGTAGATCCATCCACGGAGACTGAAAAGGGGGGAAGAGGGGAGGAGTTGGGAGGAAAGACCAGGAGCTCAGTCTTGGCCATGTTTAGTTTTAGGCAGCAGTGAGACATCCAGGCAGCGATCTTGGTCTGAATTGTTGAGGAGATATTAGGTGTAGAGAGGTAGATTTGGGAGTCATCGGCATAGACATGGTACTGAAAGCTATGGGAGGAGATAAGCAAGCCAAGGGATTGGGTATAGAGAGAGAAAAGGAGGGGGCCTAAAATGGATCCCTGGGGTACACCAACATGGAGCGGAGTGGGGGAGGAGGAGGAGTCACCGGAGCATACACTAAAGGAGTGATGGGAGAGGTAGGAGGAGAACCAGGATAGCACGGAGCCTTTGAAACCAAGCGAGGAGAGGGTGGTGAGGAGAAGATTGTGGTTGACAGTGTCAAAGGCAGCAGAGAGGTTGAGAAGGATGAGGATAGAGTAGAGGCCCTTAGATTTAGCCAGGAACAGGTCATTGGAGACTTTAGTAAGAGCCGTTTCAGTGGAGTGTAGGGGACAGAAGCCAGATTGTAGTGGGTCCAGGAGGGCCTGGGAGGTGAGGAAGTCAAGGCAGCGGTGGTGGACTGCTCGTTCTAGCAGTTTAGATATGAAGGGGAGGAGGGAGATGGGTCGATAGAAGGACAAGTGGGATCAAGTGAGGGTTTCTTGAGGAGAGGTGTGACAACAGCATGTTTGAAGTCGGCAGGGATGGCAGCAGTGGAGAGTGAAAGGTTGAGAATATGAGAGATGGAGGGGACAACGGTAGGGGAGATGGGGTGTAGGAGATGGATGGGGATGGGGTCAGAGGAACAGGTGATGGGTTTGGAGGAGGAAAGAAGGAGTGCGGTTTTGTTGTCGGAGATTGTAGGGAAAGAGGAGAGAGGCGAAGAGGAGGTATGGCTGAGGGGGGAGAATTGGAGAAGGGGAGAGGTAGATGAGGAAGTGGGGAATTGGAGGGTAATTTTGTGGATTTTGTCATGGAAGTAGTCGGCTAGGGTTTGGGCGGAGAGGGAGGGCGAGACCGGGGGCGGGGGCACCTTAAGGAGGGAATTGAGGGTATTAAAGTGGCGGCGAGGATCAGAAGCAAGGGAGTTAGTCAGATGGATATAGTATTTTTGTTTGGCAAGTGCTATGGCTGACTGGAAGGAGCCAAGCATGAATTTGAAGTGCAGAAGGTCTTCCGGGGAGCAGGATTTGGTCCAGGCACGTTCAGCAGAGCGGGCACAGATGCGCAAATAGCGGGTTGTGGAAGAAAGCCAGGGCTAGGGAACAGAACATCAGATGGGACGTGGGGTGGGTGGGGCAAGAGTGTCAAGAGCTGAGGATAGTGCAGCATTATAAGAGGATACTGCCTCGTCTATGGACTTGGAGGACATAATGGAGGAAAGAGAAGGAGAAATGGTGGAGGAGAGAGTCAGGGGATCAATATTATGAAGGTTTCTAAATAGACTGGAGGAGACAGGAAGAGGTAGAGATGGTGGAAGCTGAAGATTAAAGGTTAAAAGTGATGGTCAGATGAGGGAAGGATTGAGCTGCAGAAGTTTGAGGGAGAGGAGTTAGAGAAGAGTATCAGGTTGAAGCAGTGGCCATGCAGGTGGATGGGGGCTGTGGAGTAAAGTTGGAGGTTGAACGAGGAGGTTAGGGCGAGGAACTTTAAGGCATGGGGATCGGAGGGGTTATTGATGTGCATGTTAAAGTCACCAAGAAGAAGAGTGGGGGAGGAGGGATCCAGAAAGACGGAATACCAGGAGTCAAAAATCGATAAGGAAGGTTGATGTGGATTTATCGGGTGGGCGATAGATAACAGCTACTTGGAGGGAAGTGGTGTAAAGAGGCGAATGGAGCGGACTTCAAAAGAGAGGGAGGAATGTGATTGGGCAGCAGGAGGGGTTGGAATTGGCAAGAGGGGGAAGTAGAAGCCCAACTCCACCACCGCGTCTGGTGGAGCGAGGTGTATGGGAGAACTGGTATCCCCCGTGGCAGAGAGCAGCAGTGGATGTGGTATCATCAGGGTGGAGCCAGGTTTCAGTTAGGGCAAGAAGGTGTAGCGCATTAGAGATGAAGAGATCATGAGTAAAAGGAAGTTTGTTGGCGACTGAGCATGCGTTCCACAGGGCACATGAGAACGGGAGAGTGGAGGGGGAAAGGAGAGGGATATGGATAAGGTTGGACAAGTTGCGTGAGGATTTCTTTTCAGAGTAAGGTGGTGGTCTAGGGGGGCTGTTGCATGAGGATCTATTTCCAGAATGGCATAGGGATTTAGAGGGGCCAGGGTACGGGTGGGTATTTCTGGATGAGTGTGCCCTCCATGAGGGGCGTGAGGGAGGGGACGTGGAAGGGGAATGAAGAGGGATATTGATATTAGATGGGTTTCTTTTTAGAGTGAGACAGAATTCGAAAGGGGATAGGGTTGGGGTTGATCTCTAGATGAGTGATTGGGACATGAGTGAGGGCGGGTAGAAGGGAAGAGGAGAGGGATATGGATGAGATTAGATAAGGAATGTGAGGAACTCTTCTTAGAGAGAGAGAGAGGGAGAGAGAAAAGGGGGGGGCAGGGTTGGGGTTGATAGTACCTGATGAGAGAAGGCGAAGGAGTAGTAGAGAGCGGAGTAAAGCAGAGGTAGTATGGTGGAAGTGAGGGTGGTGTTGCCTTAAAGAGAGGGGGCAGGTTGAATGAGGGGGAGGGTGTAGGAGCTCAAGAGCAGATGCTAGATTAGAAGACAGAGTGGAGGGAGAAGTGAGGAAGGTAGAGGGGGAGTAGGGGGGAGAGGAGTGAGGGTGCTGATAGGAGGGGAGGCAGTTGGGGAGTATGAGGAAGAGAAGGACAATGAGATGGGGGGCCATGGAAGAGGAGTAGTGGGGTTAAGCAGCATATGTTATCTTACAAACAATGAGGTGGGTAGGGATCCTACACACTATGCAGTATATGTTGATATACAAGTGGGGACAACACGCTATGCAATACAGGTAAAAAACAATCAATGGGTAGTGGGGAGACTATAGTCTGTGCAGCAAAGTTAAAAAAAAAAAATCCAAGGGCCTTTACTCAGTCCTCATTCTTCTTGACCTGTCTGCTGCTTTTGACACTGTTGACCACCACTTTCTCATCAACACATTGTCCTCATTTGGTTTTAGGGGCTCTGTACTGTCCTGGTTCTCTCCACTTCTCCCTTTGCCCTTTCTGCTATTCCTCTATGAGGTGGTATACCCCAAGGGTCTGTGTGGGCCAGTGGCAATACAAAGGATGGACCTCCTGAATCCTTGCCACCAGCTAAGGGTCCTGCGCCGGCTGTCGAGGCTTGCATTGCGGCCAAAGATATATCTGTTATAGCTCCTCCTTCCTCCGAACACATATCAACCAGACGGCCCTGCGGGGTCAGAGAAGACTCCACATCACATCTGGGAGCCAGTCCTTACTGGGATGCAGACAAACCAGTCCGAGGTATGCCAGCCTCCCGCTGGCTCTCTGGGCTCAGGAGAGAACACGCTGACTTGAGGCCTCTACAACTTGGGAGATATGAAGTTGAGACCCGAGTAAGATGCCGAGCCACCTGACTCAGGCATCAAGACAACCAGATATTTCTCACAACCACAGGCTGCCGCATTGGCAGAGAAAGAAAGGTGTCCAACGGACCAGTCTGCATAGGTAAAGCAGAGGTGTCTTGGGCAGCTGAGGGCTGCTTACCCGACTTAGCCTTCTTGCTCATCTGTGGAAAACGTGTTAGAGCGTTTGAAGCCTGCCATCTGCCATCTTGGAATCCCTGAATACCAATTTTTAAAAAGAATTCCTGGGGTGATCCAGGAAATCAGACTGGTGAGCCTGACATCAGTACAGGGCGAAATATTATAAACCATCATAAAGAATACAATTACTGAACATGTAGATAGTCATTTTAATGGGAGAAAGCCAACATGGATTTAGTCAAGGAAAGTTGTGTCTTACTAATCTATATATTTTTGAAGGTGTGAATAACCGGTAGACAAAGGTGAGCTGGTTGATACAGTGTATCTGTATTTTCAGTAATTTCTTTGACAAGGTCTCCCATGAGAGACTCTTGGCAAAATTAAAAAGTTATGGGATGGGAGGTAGTGTATGATTGTGGATCAGGAACTGGTTAAAAAACAAAGATAGTAGACAGTAGGATTAAATGGCCAATTTTCTCAATTGAGAAAGGTAAATAGTGGAGTATCCCAGGAATCTGTGCTGGGCCTGCTGCTTGCAGATGACAAACTTATTCAAAGTTGTTAAAAACATAAGAGGATTGTGAAAAATTGCAAGAGGACCTTGATAAATGGGAAGGCTGGACATCCAAATGGCAGATGGAATGTGGACAAGTGCAAAGTTTTGCACTTAGGGAAGAATAACACAAACTATGATTGCATGATGCAAAGTTCCACATTAGGAACCAAACGTCACCTAGGAAAAGGATTTAGGTGTCATCGTGGATAATACTTTGAAACTCTCCACCCTATGTGCAGCTGCAGCCAAGTAAATAGAATGCTAGGAATCATAAAGAAAGGTATGGAGAATAAAACTAAGGATATTATAATTATTTTATTTTATTTATTTATTTAGACAGTTTTGTATACTGCCTTATCCTTCAATCAAAGTGGTCACAACACAATTGGGGGATACATTTAACATGCAGGGATATGAGACACATACACTAATACTTACAGGGAACATGGGCAATGGAGGGTTAAGTGGCTTGCCCAAGACCACAAGGAGCATCTGTGGGACTAGAAACCCCAGTCCTTCCAGCCCAAGGTTGCTGTCCTCTGGTGGGATTTGAACCCCTGACCTTCTGGCCTGAAGTACCTTGCCCCAACCACTAGGCTACTCCTCCCTCCTATTGCTCCATGTTGTGGCTGCATAATGACTATTACTCCATGTTGTGGCTGCATCTTGGATATTATGTACAATTTTGGTTGCCATATCTTAAAAAAAAATGAATATAGTGGCATCAGAAAAGGTACAGAGAAGAGCTACCAAAATGGTGAAGGGGATAGGATACCCTACAAGGGAAGACTTAAAAGGTTAGGGCTCTTCAACTTGGAACAAAGACAGCTGAGAGGAGATATGATAGAGATCTATAAAATAATGGAGTTGAACGGGTAAACTTAGATCAGTTGTTTACTCCTTCAAAAAGTAGAAAGACTAGGGGACACACAATGAAGCTACAATGTAGCACGTTTAAAGACTAACAGGAGAAAATATTGTTTCACTCAACGCATAATCAAACTCTGTAATTACCAGAAGATGTAGTAAAAGCCATTAGAGTAGCTGGGTTTAGAACTGATTTGGTTGAGTTCCTAGAGGAAAAGTCCATGAACCATTAAAGAGGACCAGAGAAATCCACTATTTATTCCTGGGACAAGCACCATGGAATCTTTGGGAACTCGACAGACACTTGTGACCTGGATTGGCCACTGTTGGAAACAGGATGCTGGGCTTGATGGACCTTGGTCTGACCCAGTATGGCATATCTTATGTGATTATATTCACCCAAGGGAGCAGTACAGTATAGTGGGGTGAAGTACTGCAATGCATGAAAGAAGGGTGGGACTTGGAGGTGATCAAGCTGGTTGATCTTAAAGTAGCAAAACAGGTAGAAAAGGTGATGGCAAAAGCCAGAAGGATGCTTGGGTGTGTAGGGAGAGGAATTGCCAGCAGGAAAAAGGAATACTTATTTGGAATACAGTGTACAAAGCTGGAGACCGTACATTCAAAAAGATATAAACAGGATGAGTCTGCCCAGAGGCAGCTATTGAAATGTAGGTGGTCTGTCTGGGAATAAACTTTAAGATCTCAGTACATATATGTTGGAAGAAAGGTGGGAGAGGGGAGATATGATACAGCCATTTAAATACTACGACAGTGTAAATGCATGGCAGGTGGCCCTCTTCCAAACTGAAAAGAAGCTATGCAATGAGGGGTCATGGGATGAAGGTAAGAGGGGATAGATTCAGGAATAATCCATGAAAATACTTTGATGGAGGTTGTTTCATGCATCCACCACCCTAGGTTGAGGTGAGAGATGAGAACTGAATCTGAATTAAAAAAAAAACATGGGGCAGGTACAGAGGATCTCTGAGGGAGAGGAAGGGTTAGTCCATATGGTGTTTGCTTTAATTGTCTATGTTTTTATAGAAGAAAACAAGAAATGGGATGGGTGTGTGAGGGGCAGAGTGGAAAGAGACAAAACAGTAGAGATTAGTTATTTTTTTTTTACTTTTATTTAATAGTATTTAACTCACATCTTTTCAGTAGCAAGTCAAGGCAATTTACAATCAGGTACTGTAGGTATTTCCCTATCCCCAGAGGGCTGACAATCTAAAAGTTGTTCCAGTGTTCAAGCAAACCGCTGCATATCAGAAGACGGCTAAACAGAATTTCTCTCAAAGTCACATAAGCACACGTCAAAGGAAAATAATGCTTTCCTCTTATCTAGGAAGCAGAAAACCAATTGCTGGTTGAAACTCCAGTGACCACACAAGCTTATGTCAAATGTGGCCCCTAGTTTCTTAGCCAATAAAAATGAAAGGACGGCTCTCACCATTATTTATTTATTTTATTTTTTTATATTCTCTTATATACCATGCTATTCTGCATCAGTGCGGTTTACATTGAACAAACTGAAATTACATTGAACAGGGCATTATAACTTGGAGATAACTATTTTACAGGGAACATGGGCTATGGAGGGTTAAGTGGCTTTCCCAAGACCACAAGGAGCACCTGTGGGACTAGAAACCCCAGTCCTTCCGGCCCAAGGTTGCAGTCCTCTAGTGGGATTTGAACCCCTGATCTTCTGGCCTGAAGTACCTTGCCCCAAACCACTAGGCCACTCCTCCACTTATGAACACTTCACACCATAAACTGACACCCACCCAGTCTCATCAGCACTGCAAGCTAGCTTAATACACTTCTCGGGAATCCAAACACACTCCACTAGAAATGGGTCAATTTTCAAAGCGGATTTCTTTCAACACCATCCACAGCAATAGCACTGAATATACATATTTGCTGCTGGCCTTTATCCAGTGGCGATATTTAGCTGCTACTAATCTGGGTATAGGGTGGGGGCGGAAGCTTTAAGCAAAAGCGCAAGTTCTGTCTTGTAGCTGACGATTGCCGTTATATGGATAATTTACAGTTCCTGGCCTCGCCCAAGCCTAAGTCCTCCGCAGCCCAATCTGGATAGTGGAGGAACAGTTAAACATTTTCAGCCCACCATTATCTGTAAACGAGCTGAAACTGAGATAACGAGGTCCATATTCAAAGTCCTTAGCCAGCCAATAGGAGGCCAGCTGGTCAAGGGCGCTGACTAATATTCAGTGGCACTATCTCCACAGACCGTCCCGGAACTAGCTAGTTAGTGCAGGAGCGACCTGTAGATGAGGCAGGCGTGGTCACGACACTAACTAGATAAAAGGCGACTTTATCTGATTAGTGGGATTTTCAGTCCCCACCTATCTGCCCAACTTAGGCTGCTCAAACAGGTGCCCTAAGTGATGACTGAAAATAGTCACCAGCTGGATCAGCTCACCATTTCTGATTAGCTCCGCTCAGCCTCAATATTCAGCAGCAGCTCTTATCTGGATGCTGCCGTTAGATATCCTGCCAATATTTAAGTACCAAGGTGGTATGACTATTGGCCATTTTGAAAAATTGGCCTCAAATGAATTTATACGGATACTGGCTAGCAGAATCCATATAAGTACTTTAGAAGAGTAACCCAAAAATATCCAGGTTAAATTGCTAGTTCTAAGTTCTGTTTCCTGCACTTACCCAGAAGAAATGCATAACTAGATATGCACAGAGTAAATCTTTCCTTTCCCCTTGTGTTTAGTAGACCTTATTCCAAGTGGTACCATATTCCAAGATACAGACATGTTGTTCGCTTTGGCTTGGGTCTCCAAGGCGCATATTCTAAAGTGGAAAGGAAGCCACTAGGCCTCATGAAGGAGCAAAAGCCGTAACCCAGAGAAAAGGTTCAGAGAAGGCAGATAAAACTACATTTCCCTAGAAACAAGAGACGATACCAGGAGGAATTCTGGGATATGAGGGCCCCATAGGAGAACGTTCAGAGAGTAGGGAGTTGGAGGGGGCTACAAAGATGGAGGTGGATGATTCGTAGCCAATGGACAGAGTTGGGTTCTGGGCCCATGGAAATGAAGATCCTAGACATGGTTAATCAAGTGAAGTCTAAAGAAGATGAGGAAAACATGAAGGTTTGTACAGCAATCAAGTGAACCAGTGGCAAAGGGAAGCAAGTAGGAGAAATTGTTTGTGGTACTGAGCTTGCTTGGATTACCTGCCTGGAAGAATAGGGTTTTAAAATTTGCCAGAGGTAGGGATTGCAGCACAGTGCCGGGACATTGGTCTCTGGCTTTAGAAATTAATTCCATTCAATTGGAGAAGGTAAAGAGCCAGGAATGCAGAAAATGGTTTGTGTGGATTACTGAAAAGAAATGTTCCCTGCAAAGCAGTTATCTTGTGAATCTAAGGACTCCCAGGGGCTAAGTGGATAGTTGGTAGCAGAAGTTTGCATTTGACACTACCATGTTAACAGTAATTATCTGTTAATGTGAGGGGGAAATGGAATAAAGGTTCTAATTGTTTAGATATCCAGTACCTTGATTCCACCATCCAGGTTAACAGAAAAAGAATAGCTAGTTAACAGGACAGAATCCTGCAAGGTCAACCCAACTGGGTAAGCCCAGTCTGTGTTGTACTCTTTTGTGGTGTTTGGAGTAACTTTTGGAACATATGATTGTGTTAAGCCGAACTCTGAGGAGGAAAGTTTGGAAACTCAGAAGCCATGAGACGCTCATAATGTGTGTGTACCAGGATACCAAAATGTCCCTACCATGGAGAAACAGAGGGAACATTCTAGGTCCCTGCTCCAAAGCACCACCACTCAAAAGTAACAAGGGGTGGTCTATTCTTCAGCAAAGGGTGCTACTTCAAAATTGGAGGGAAGCATAAAAGTATGTGTTGTAAGGGGCTTAAGGCTTCTTTAATGGATCTAGGAGGCTTTCTCAAAGGAGGACTCTCCTCTCTTGCATGGCAGAAAGGGGAAGAGAGATGAAAGGAAAGGCTGCACCCCCCCCCCCTCCAGAAGAGGAAAAGGGGGGCTCAAGCTAATATAATTAACAGTCTCAAGGTGCTTGTAGTGGCGCAGGATCAGGAAGGGACATCGTAATGCTGAGCTCAAGAGTGAGAATTCAAAAGAAGCCAGTGAAGGACCCAGGAAAAGGGGTAGAGTCCATGTCCCAGGCGTACCCTGCTACCCTTGCCCAGGAGATGTGTAGTGGAGTTTCTGGACGGTGGGGTAGATGAGTCCCTGAAGGGGAAAGAGGGGCTTAACTGTGTCAAGAGCTATGGTGTAAATGCCTGAGGAAAGCAGGAATAAAAGGGTCCAACAACATTGTACTACTACTACTGAGCATTTATAAAGCGCTACCAGGCACGTGCAGCGCAGTACAATGAAAACATAAGACAGTCCCTGCTCTAAAGAGCTTACAATCTAAAAAGACAAAGCAAGAAAAGGAGTAGAAAAAAAAAGATAAGAACAAGGGCAAAGAGACAAGAGCAGGAGAGACAGGACAAAGGAAAGAGGTAAGAACAAGTGTAAGAGGAAGAAAGAAAGGTGAAATAAAAGAGGGGAAGGAAGGAGAACAGCAAAATCAAGAGCCAAAGGCAGAGGCAAAAAGATGAGCTTTTAACTTGAGTTTGAAGAGGGGCAAAGAAGATGCCTGACTTATAGACAAAGGAAGTTTATTCCAAGCGTAAGGAGCAGCAAGGTGAAAAGAGCAGAATCTGGAGTTGACAATAGAGAAGAAGGGCATAGCAAGAAGCAACTGGGAAGAAGAACGGAGCCAAGTGCTTGACCAGTCTCCTTATTCCTCAGTAAAGAGTAGTGTGTGTGAGAAAGGGCAAGCACCCGTCTACATGAACAGCTCTGCTGAAAAAGGAGATCCAGGGAGTCAGAGAATCCAAGCATTGCAAGCAGATTTAAAGCACTTTGCAGCCATTTGACTTTGCATCTGTGGACTCTAAAGTTACATTGCCTTTATTGGCCTTCATTTTTGTTCACCCGTGGCTTGCCTAACAGGTAGGTCTATGCTCCTGCAGTCCAGTGCTTTTTTGCTAGTTTTGGTGGGGCAGGTTTTGGGTCATCATCGGGGACCCTTATCTTTGTGCTGTGTGCCAGAAAAGTAAATGAAAGTGTGTGTGAGGTTTTGGCCGTAGCCACCTAGTCATCTGTGTTCTATATGGCTTCCGGAGTCAGAGCGTCAGCTACATACACACACACACACACACACTCTGCAGTGTGCTGTTCCCTATATCACAGCTGTTAACACAAGAACACTCCTCCCCCATCCTTTCTAAGCTTCAGTGCGAAGAACCATTTCGTGCATTTGTTCCTAAATTCAGATCCCTCTCCATGCATGCTTTTCGCATGAAACTGTAGCTCAACATATACAGGAATCAGAAATGTGTAATAAGAAATGTGAAATAATCTAATCACAAGATTTACAGTAGTACTATGACTAGAGGAACTCAGCAGCAGGGCAGGAAAAATCTCCACACCTCAGGCAGTCACTGGCAAACATTTTTAGCAACTATGGATTCTTACGCTTTGTTTCTAGTTATTTGGCAGCCTGAGCCCCACTGTAGTACCATGAGACTACCACTAGGGAGATGATGCCATTCTTATCCCCCCCCCCCCCCTTCCCATACCAAACCAGACCGAATGCCAGTAGGTGTCTTGGAGATGCTGAAGAGTACATTTTGAACACATTGGTTCCTTTAAGTTACATCAACTTGTGAAGTTTAACACAAGTGTTTATTTTGCATAATGAGTTTTGCATGCATTAGCATGCTTTACTTCTTACTATTTAATGTGCCTTGTGGTAAAATATCCTGTGTTAAGGGCAACTAATGCACGTCATTGTCAGCATGCATTACTCTATTAGTGCAGCTTAGTAATTAGCGCCCTTAATTTGCAGTTGGGTTGAATATGAGCATTTTACTTACTTTCCAAAACTCGAAGAATATCAACTTGGCAGACCAGAAGGGTAAATTTGGATTTTAATTATCCTTCATTCACTGTGTTACTTCGCTTCTGAGTACATAAGATAGATATGACCATAACTCTGCCAAGCAATGAATTGCACACAATAGTCCCCAGTGGAGAGGGCTTTAGCAGAGTGGATGCCCTTTTCAGGAAGGCATGTTGTACTTTAAGTGTACAAACAGGCATAACTAAAAACATGTTGGATGTGTGTACAAATTCCTGCAATGCAGGGGTGTAAATCTTAGCAGAATCAGGTGGTTACAGTACATTAAATGATACAGTGTGAGCCCATCTACTCTCCATGCTAAAGGGGGGAAAAAAGTTAAGTAGCATTTTTATACCAAAGCCTATGTATATATATTTACCTGGGAGTTTCTGCCTGTGCATTTATATTTCCAGTTCATCTGGAACCTGGTGCTATGAGGCTTCACTCACAACTCTGGGCAATTACTCCCTATGATTGGCACTTGAACATATCTAGTCTGGGTCATTGCAGTGACTACCTTGTGCTAGAGGCCCATGCACAAGAGCTTCTTCCAGAAGGGTGCAATGATGGGCTCTGAATCTGACCACTAGGTGTCACCCTGACGCACTGACCAAACCTCCCTCCCCATTGAGGGCTGTAAACACTGCTTCTAACCTAGAGAGTGCAAGACTTGATTTGGGAATTGAACCAAGTGCCTTCTGCGTGGCAATGCAAGCACTTGCCATCTGAACCATCAACTGGCCTGAGATATGGCTAAGAAACAGGACACTTTTTACAAGCAAAGCAAGAACATTCCAGAGAAACAAACTATTTGTTGTCTGTTATTCTTCCCTAATAAAACATCCTCTCAACATAACACTTCAAGACTGAAGTATTGGTAGAAAATGAGACTTTTTTTGAAGGGAGAGAGCAGAAAACTGAGAACATTTTTTGATCCAATAAAGAGAAATCTCCCTGGTACAGGGAGTCTGCTGGTTGCTTCTCAGATTCCTGAATTTGGCTTTTATCTCTGGACATTTCTTGATTCAGACCATAAGGAACTGATAAATCCTGTTTTGAAGGGGGTTTAGACCAGTGCATCTTAAACCCTTTAAGCCCGCCCTCCATCCTACCATTTTCTACTCCTTAATACTTTTACCCAATCCCACCCAGTAGTAAAGAAGTTAAAAATTCCCTTGATTGCAGTAACATGTACTTCAATGAAGGTTACATCAAAGTGCACAGCAATCCCTCCCCTCACGATTCATCCCATGTTTCATCCCACTGGTCTATCCAACAGAATATGTAACAGTCCTCACATCGGTTCCTTCATCGATGAGATCAAAGTGGATCTCCTAAACAGCCTGGACAGGGAACTACCATACTAAGCTATGGTAAACACAGCTCCACACATGTTGCCAGTCTGACACGATATACATGACGTGGGTAATTTTATTAAGCATTTTCAGCATGTAAAGCATAGCATGGGAATACACAGGTTAACACAAGTGTGCCACAAGACCTTCTGTTTTCATACGAGCTGGGTGCCAGTGTTCCCAGTCACATTCTTTGTGTGGAGCTGCAATGTGCATGAGCGCTTTATAAGAAAGTTATGTAGATGCAGAGTGGGCACATGTAAGCATCTGCAACTTCTTTAGAGCAGGTGTAAATTTGTGCGAGAGGGTTTGTTTGCTACTCGGCTCTGCTACATCCATTTATAAAATAGATGCCTCTCTGGACATTTTCACATAGGCGTCCTGGTATTAAATAACCCCGAAGCATCTAAAAAGACTTGATTATGACCACTTTAAATTTCAGCATGGCTGCTTACAAAGTTACTGTAGATAAAGAGGGGGATATGGTACTGATTTTAATCTATGGCAAAGGCAAGATAGCTTAAGCTGCACTCATGGCCTGGTTACTATAGAAACTATCTCCATGTGGGTGGGGGTGCCTTACCTCCCTATGTTAGGCTTGCACTTTTTCCCTGGTAGCTGGGAGGGGAGGGGGTAATCTGTTCTCCCTAATATCCCCATCAAACAACTTTCAAATCTCTCTCTATCAATACTCACCATCTAATTCCTATCCTAAAGCCTCCCTAAGCCCTGCCTAGCAGGAGAGAGTTACTCACTTGCCTCTTGTCAGTCACTAGTTTTCTGAAGCATGAAGGTCTTTGTGGGCTGAACCATGCGAGACCTTTATTCCTCCACTGAAGCTGCTGCTTGCCAGGAGAGGGAGTCTTCCATGACAGCTGAGACACTTAGGGACCTATGTCATCCCTACCTCAAACATCAACCTGGATAGTGCATGGCAGTGTTCCTGTTTGGCTTTCCAGATCCAAAAGCTAAAGAGCATTTTACTATAAAGAAAGCACTCTACAAAGAGTTTCTTGGGAATCAACCGTGCATGTCACTGAAAAGCAGCCTTGTATATTGGATTAATGGAAAAGTGGCAGCCTTATAAATAAAGTGTATCCAAAATGAAACAGAGTGGGATCCAATTAGAAGCTGCATCCTGTCAGGTTCTTTCACCCAGTCCTAAACCAAAAGATAACTGTCTCCTACAGTTCAGAAGGAGATCAGTGGGGAAAGTGTATTTAGTTTATTCACCACGATGTGAGGGAAAAAGGGAATGAAAACCTGGAAGTATAAAGAAAGTGATTCTGCATAAGCAAATCTTTGCAGTTTGCTGGACTGTAGGACTAGCTTAATGGTTACAGCACTGGCTTAGGAACTCAAGAGACCAGGGTTTGATTCCCACTAGCCCCCTGTATGGCCTTGGATAAGTTGCTTAACTCTCCATTGCCTCAGAAGAATCCCAGTTAACAGTATCCTGTACATCAAGTTGAAGTTACAATGTAACACTGACTAAATGATAAAGCAGTATAATAAGCCTGTTAAAAATGATAAATTATGCTAAAACATAATTCGTAGCAAAAGGCCTGTGAGAGAGTCAATTGGACCATTAGATGATAGAGGGGTAAAAGGGGCAGTAAGAGGAAACAAGGCTATAGCAGAGAGACTGAATGAATTCTTTGCTTCGGTCTTTACTGAGGAAGATGTAGGGATGTTACCCAAGACTGAAGTGGTATTTAAAGGTGATACTGCAGAGGAATTGAGAGAAATATCGCTACACCGGGAAGATATATTACAACTATTTGATAAACTGAATAGTAGCAAATCACCTGGACCGGATGGTATACATCCCAGAGTGTTGAAAGAACTGAAATATGAGATTGCAGACCTGCTATTGGTAATCTGTGAACTTTCATTAAAATCATCTGTAATACCTGAAGATTGGAGGGTCGCCAACGTAACACCAATTTTTAAAAAGGGTTCCAGGGGTGACCCAGGAAATTACAGACCGGTGAGCCTGACGTCAGTACCAGGGAAAATGGTAGAAACCATCATAAAGAACAAAATTATACAGCATGTAGATAGTCATGGCCTAATGGGAGACAGCCAACATGGCTTTAGACAAGGAAGATCTTGTCTTACTAATCTGATATGTTTTTTTGAAGGTGTGCATAAACAGGTAGACAAAGGTGAGTCAGTTGATATAGTGTATCTGGACTTTCAGAAAGCTTTTGACAAAGTCCCCCATCAGAGACTTTTGGCGAAGCTAAAAAGTCATGGGATAGGAGGCAGTGTACTATTGTGGATCGGGAACTGGTTAAAAGATAGAAAGCAGAGGGTAGGGCTAAATGGCCAATATTCCCAATGGAAAAAGGTGAATAGTGGAGTACCCCAGGGATCTGTACTGGGTCCGCTGCTTTTTGACATATTCATAAATGACCTGGAAAAGGGAATAACTAGTGAGGTTATCAAATTTGCAGATGACACAAAACTGTTTAAAGTTGTTAAAACCCAAGAGGATTGTGGAAAACTGCAGGAAGATCTGGATAAATTGGAAGACTGGGCATCCAAATGGCAGATGAAATTTAATGTGGTGAAGTGCAAAGTTATGCACCTAGGAAAGAACAACCCACACTATAGTTACACGATGCAAGGCTCCACATTAGAAACCACCACCCAGGAAAAAGATTTAGGAGTCATCGTGGATAACATGTTAAAACCCTCTGCCCAGTGTGCAGCGGCGGCCAAGAAAGCAAATAGAATGCTAGGTATCATAAGGAAAGGGATGGAGAATAAAACAAAGGATGTTATAATGCCTCTGTATCGCTCCATGGTACGACCGCACCTTGAATATTGTGTGCAATTCTGGTCACCGTATCTTAAAAAGGACATAGCGTTATTAGAAAAAGTACAGAGAAGAGCCACCAAATTGGTGAAGGGGATGGAAGGCTACTCCTATGAAGAGAGGCTAAGAAGGTTAGGGCTCTTTAGCCTGGAGAAGAGACGGCTGAAGGGAGATATGATAGAGGTCTATAAATTAATGAATGGAGTGGAACGGATAAACGTGGATCAATTGTTTACGCTATCAGAGTATAGAAAGACTAGGGGACATGTAATGAAGCTACAGGGTAAACTATTTAAGACAAATAAGAGAAAATATTTTTTCACTCAACGTGTAATCAAACTCTGGAATCTGTTACCGGAGGATGTAGTAAGGGCTGTTAGTATAGCTGGGTTTAAAAAAGGTTTGGACAAGTTCCTGGAGGAAAGGTCCATAAACCACTATTAAAAAGGGACCCAGGATATCAATGCTTGACCCAGTACAAGCATTGTGGAACCTGTGTCTTTTGGGGATATTGTTAGGTACGTATGACCTAGATTGGCCACTGTTGGAAACAGGATACTGGGCTTGATGGACCTCGGTCTGACCCAGTATGGCATGTCTTATGTTCTTATAAAACAATGTTACTTTGTTTCCTAAAGAACTAGCAATGATCCAACAAATAGCCATTTTAAAACACGAGTTGTACCACATAGCTGTCCATGGGCTTTCATCAAATCAAACTCCCAGAGAACGTAACCTATGCTGGCCATTACCCAATTACTCAAATTCACGGAGGGATTCCCTGGGGTGGAATGTTACCTGCCAACTTCCTCTCTACCAGGAGCCAAGAGGGTGCAGTATGCATCTCCTTAAAATCTATCAACCAGGCCAGATTAAAAAAACCAAAGGAAAATGAACTCGTCCCCTCCCTTGGATGCTTTAAATTTCTTACAATACAATAGATTCCTCCCTTCCAGAGATAGTGTACGAGCTCTCACACATTCTGTAAAAGTCCTTGACGTTAAGAGGGCAACATACTAAGAACAGAATTTCAGGCATAACCACCATCTTAAATCGACTCAGGGAGGTCCATTGATTGACAGAGCTAATTATCTGATCAATCTTATCCATACCTTTCCATTTAATATCCTCCAACTCTTACCAGCTCCACCCCTGGTGCGCGAGTGTATTTTTATCTGTGTTTCTGTGTCTGCGATAGGGAGAGGAGATGAGAGCGAAGAGCTGTTTGACAGGTGCAATTCTGTAATTGCTACGTTACTGTGAATCAGTGTATGTATAGTGCAGCTGTTAGAACTGCTTTTCTTATAGAAATACTGTACATTGGATCAGATTTTGGGGAGTAGAACTTCGGCTTAATTTCTCTCTCATCCCCCACTACACACAGAAACTAAAGATGTACAACACAGGAACTTCCCAGGAAGCCAGTCTTTCCACATGGCAGGGAATAGCATTTTCTGCTGGGCAATGTTCCCAGTCCCACTGAAGCTGGTGGGGTTTAAAACATAGGTTGAGTTTGCTTTTTTTGGGGGTGGGGGTGGGGGCGGGGAGGACAAGGGAGGCAAGGTAGACTGGCATGGGGATGAGGTCCCTGAGAAAAGGGGGGGGGGGACTGTAGACAGAGGGTAGGGAAGATGGTGGAATGAGAAAGGAGAGGAGACAAGGATAGACTAAAACTAAAGGGGGAGGGATGGGAGGTTGGGAAGGATTGTTCATTGGAGGGAGGAGAGGGAGACTCAGGATCAGGGTAAAGATAATGTTATATATGCTTGACAGTGACTCGTTTAGCAGTGTTCAGTAAGTGAGAAATAAATAGAGCACATGAAATGAAATCACAGCTAGGAAATCTGTAATCCCTGCATCTGTGTGTGCGCATGTGATGTTTGTGTGGCTTGTGTGTGGTGGAGTATTTGGGGGTCGTAGGACATTTCCTGTGGATGTAGTTCTGTGGTTCTGACAGTTGGGGGGTTGGGTGGGGGGGGGGAATTTGCAGGCTGATGGAGAAATTGCAGTGCGGTAGTTTGTGGAATGGTGGGGCAGATGCAGGGGGCAGTTGATGTGATGGAGCAGTTTGCAGGGTGGTGAGGCAGTTGTGAGGGAGCAGTTTGAGGGACTGGGAGAAGGGGATTGAAAGAGTTCATGTTTCACTGTTTGATAAAACTACAAAATATCACGTCTCGCATCCAAAGGTTTACACACACTCAAAGTCTGTATCAATATTTACTACATCCAGTAAACTTTATTTACTGTATCTTTCACGAACTCTTGAAAGTCTATGTAAAATAAAAAAAAAATAAAAAAGATTGCTCTTATCCAGCCATATACAATCCAGGAGTCCCTCTGAGGATTAATACTGGCTGACAAAAGCCTTCATTTCACCAAAGCGTTGCTGCATCGGGGGCCCTTTCAAACAAAACTTTCACCTTTCCATTTCACCTTCACAGCCCCTCAGCACCCACGCCATATCTCAATGTTACTATTTATATTGACTTTCCAGGAGCTTAAGAAAGATACATATCAACAAATACGACTACATGTGAAGTTTATATGGACTCTTTATGATCTTGATGAAGTTCTGTTTTGTTTTTCAATGGCTGGGGAGATTCAGAAAAGGAACAAAAAACTATAATAATGAGATGCAATAAAGCTTTTTATAATATGACATCATGAGGATTTTTCCTGGATCAGTGATGAGAATCTTGAGCTGTAAATGGCGCTGGCCTTATGACCAAGATCCATTTCTTCCTTAGAATCATTTATATCTAAAGCTTTGTTCTTATTCAGTGTAAGGTTTGATATTCAGCTTCTTTAACTCCTTCTCCCACAGAAATGCATTGGGCTTTTTCTTCTTTAGGGGGGGGGGGGCTTATACAGTCAAACCTCGGTTTTCATGATTAATCCGTTCTAAGAAGTCTGACTAAAACCGAAACGTACGAAAACCGAAGCAATATTTCCCATAGGAAATAATGTAAATTCAATTAATCCGTTCCAGACACCCAGCTCCTGTCACTTCTCTCACCTACCCGATCGTCCACAGGACAGCAAACACACAGATATTGTACTGTACGGCACTGTAATCTGATCGCTGACTCCGTCTCAACAGCAATTTGCAAGCGTACCCTGCAAGAGAAAGAACTGCCTCCCACATTCATGCAACATCTCCTGCTTACATTGACAGCTACCCTGCTACCTCCGAGCCTGAGGGGGCGCTCCAGAGAACAGGCAGGCAGTGGAGAGATCGGGGCCTTCCTCTCTGTGCAATCCTTGCATCTCTGACTCTGGCTCGAGGATGTTGCTCAGCTGACTTTCGCTTCTCAACACGCGATCGGTGAGTCCGGGGGGTAGTGCTGCCGGGACTTCCGGGGGGTAGTGCTGCCAGGACTGGGCGGGCAGTGTATACAGACCAGCGCCATTCTTTATGAAAACCGAGGCGATATCCGATAACCGAGACAAAATCTCAGTCAGAAAAGACGTCGAAAACCGAAATGTACGAAAACCAGGGCAAACGAAAACCGAGGTTTGACTGTATCTCTGAAATCCCTGGTCTGGCTTGGCCCATTTTTATCACTGTCTTTTTACCAGTTTCTCAACTGCCAAGTGTCATTGCATTCTGTTCATTTTTCAGTTATTTTGCCCCCAGACAGATGGGCAGACAGACATGTCAACCCCTTTAATTCTGTTGGGTCATAAAAAAAAAAAAAAAAAAGGTTGATGTCCTAAGAACACACCACAGAAGTGATATGCAAGTCTGGCGCTACCATTGGGTGAACTAGGTGGTTGTCTCGCTTGCTTAAATTTTGGAAGGCAGTAGAAGGTGCCCCTGAAAATGTCCTTATACTGGAAGCTTTTGATCTTCTGCCCCTGCCCCAGCCCTGGTGGCAATAGCAACAAAACAGAAGAGCGCAGTGTGAAAGAAGGCCTCTGAATCATTGTGCTCTGAAACTGCCGTCCTGCTCCTTGCAATGCAGACTTCCTGTATACATCAGGGCAGGACTGGCTACACTTTCAGAGCACAGCACGGCACAGCCTGCAGGCAACCCCATCCAGCACACACTTATCAGCCAGAAGCCAATGGCCTTTGCAATCCAGCAAGCAAGGACTTGGCTGCTACCAGTCTTTCTTGGACCTCTGAAGAGGACAAAAGGATGATCTGACCAGTGAGGAATCTTCCTGAAGATCCTCCATGAAGGATGACGGAATGAGTCTGATTAAGAGGGAAGAAGGACAGCACCTGTGGGAGAAAGAACGCCACCATCCCCAAGGAGACGAGGCTGCCAAGATGACCAAGAGAGGCTCCCTGCAGGACAAGGCCTGCAGCTCTTACACCTGTCTAATGAATGTTATGACCACCAGGGACATCACCTTAAGGGTCAAGTCCTTGAGAAAAGCCTTATGAATAGGCTCAAATAGAGGCCCCTTCAGCACCTTAGACACCAGAAGGAGGAAGTTCCACTGAGGAACAACTGGATGCACTGGTGGCCAGATCCTGGGCCAGCCCATCCACTGAGTCGACTAGGCAGCAGCCTAAGGCAGCTGACTGTGGTGGGCAGCACAACTGTTTTGAAAGTGGTGACATGTATATGTGCCGCTTCTTTCAAAACATTTGTGCTGCCACCACCCCCTCCCCCCAAATCCATCTTCTCCTGGGGGGGCATGCATGTGTGCTGCTGTTTTCAAAACAGTCATACCACCACGTCCCCCCCTGCCACACGATAAGATTGATTGGTGGCGGCGGCAGAGAGGGGAGGGGGCAGCGGTTTCTGCCTGGGGTGGCAGAAACATTTGGGCTGGCTCTGGCCAGATCTGTTTCTCTCCCTCAATGAAGTGGGCAAAATAAGGGTGCGCTGCCAAGGGCATCCCTTGAATATGACCCCTGCAACACACCTGTGCTGCCATCTGAACCTTGAGAGAGGTCCAGATCAGACTGTAAGAAGGATAAAGATAACACATCAACTATGTCTGCCTTCTTGGCCTCCATGAATCGAGGGGGGAGCACCATCTCTCGAAAACCCTACAGGATATACAGTAATGGCTCTTTGGGCCTTAAGCAGGGTATGTATTACTGCTCCAAAGTAGCCCTTCTTTGACTTCCTATGCCAGGCCTAAGAGAGAAGGGACCAGGATTTATTTACTTATTTAATGTCTTTTCTATACCGCGCATTTTGGGATCAGTGCGGTTTACATTCAACAATAATTGTACAGTGCAGGCAGGCCTACACTGAACTTACAATGAACAGGGAGTGATAACTTGGACCAACGGGGGTAACTATGTACAGCTTATATACACTGGGTATCTATTACAGGTATCATCTTTACAGTATTACATCGATATTTACAGTAATAAATCACTATATACACATTCAGTATATTGGGTGTCGTTGAGCTAGGGGGTGGGGCTGGACTCGATTGGCGTTGGCATGCTGGGGGTGGGGTCCTGGTTGTTGAGTGTGTCTGATTGTGATATGTCGCTCGTATGAGTAGTGCTGAAGGAAGAGATGGTGCTTCAGTGCCTTCCTAAATTGGGTAAGATCGGTGATGGCCCAGAGGGCAGGTGGAAGCACATTCCAGCATGTGGGTGCGTAGAGGGAAAAGGCTCTTTTTCTGGATGTTTGCGAACATTTTCTTGTTGCCTTTGGGATTAGTGTTGACAGTGAATGATCTCCTGGATCTGTTGGAAGGGGTGATGTGGATGATGTCTGTGAGAGAGGTGGAGCACTACTTGTTGATGGCCTTGAAAATCAGTAATGTTTTGAAGGATAGTCTGCAGTGGACCGGCAGCCAGTGCAGATGCTTCAGTATTGGGGTTATGTCTTCCCTCCTGGATGCTCCGTGCAGTATCCTTGCAGCTGCATTCATTGCAAGCTGTAGCGGGTTGAGTGTGCTTTTCGGGAGTCCTTGCAAAATTGCATTGGCGTAATCGAAGTGAGGGATTACTAGGGCCTGGTAGATTGTGCGGAAGTTGTCTGGCTCAAGCAGATGTCGTAGGTGTTGAGTTGTCCTTATTTTGTGATAAACTGTTTTGACCATGTTGCTTATTTGAGCTTTCAAATCAAGCTGCTGGTCTAGTGTAACTCCGAGGTAGCGTACCGAGGTCTTGCTGAGGAGTACGGCATTCCGTACTTTTAGTGAGGAGGGCGGGGTAAATACTTGGTTCCTGGAGACGAAGAGGACCTCCGTTTTGTTGAAGTTTATTCTGAGCCTTTGTGAATGGAGCCAGTCAGTGACAGCATCAAAACAGGTTGTTAGCGGTGAGAAATCAGGATGGTCAATTGAGAAAGGCATATAGCAGTATGTCGTCAGTGTATACCAGGCAGTTGATGATGAAAGAGCGGATGAGAGCGCAAATGGGCTGTATATATTACATTGAACATGAGGGCCGAGAGTGAAGATCCCTGTGATATGCCTTGTTCTTGTTGGAAGGGCTTGGAGGTGGCGGAGCTGGCTCGTACATACTGCCATCTGATAAGTATGACTTGCACCAGCTTAGCACTGAATTGCGGATACCCTTCTCCTTGAGGCATGTCAGGAGTATCTTGTGGCGGACGGAGTCAAAGGTAGCAGCAATATCCATGAAGATCAAGGCAAAACCTTGTCTGATGTTGTCCATCCCAATTGTTAAGGTACTTACAAGAGTGGTTAGGAGGGTCTCTATGCCGTGCGATTCTCTGAATCCATGCTAACATGTGTCGAGATGTGCATTTGTCTCAATGTGGTGCTGAAGTTGGCATTGGATCACCTTCTTGATTTTGGCCAGGAGGGGGATGCTTGAGATGGGTCTGTAGGAGTCCACCTTCCTTGGGTCCAGCTTATTATTTTTCAGAGGTGGTCTGATGGAAGTTTGCTTCAGGCTTTGTGGAAATGACCCAGTTGAGAATGATAGTCCATTCCTTACCAAGCTAATCGACCTGAGTTCGGCACGCAGTGATTTTAACCAAAATGCTGGGCAAGGGTCATTTGGAGCTGTGGTGGTGTTAATGGCCGTGATGATGTCTTGAATGCCTTTCTCAGATGGTGCGGAGAAGGCCATGAGGATGTCATAGGTGTCTTTCATGGCTGGGGTCCCTATACTAGGGTCACTGTGTATGGGGGCCGAGTTTGAGGTCTCCCTGGACTGGCTTGTTTTGGACTGAAGGTAGTCTGTGAATTCCTGAGGGTCAGGCAGGCATGCTTGGGTTGGAGAAGGGTCCTTTGTTAGGGTCTTAACTAGGCTGAATAGGTCATGCGGCTTGTTTAGGGAGCGCTGAAGGATTTCCGCATGGTACTGCTTCATTCTTGCTGCCAACTGCTGCTCGGTGGCTGCTTAGGTGAGAAGTGTATGTCCTCTGGTCCTCAGTGGAGCGAGATCTACGCCATCGTCTCTCAAGCTTCCTTAGGTGGAGGAGAGATGACCGAAGCTCTGGAGAGTACCATGGAGCGTTCTGTCTGCTCCCTTGTGGCTTGTTAGAATGTGGTAGGTGAGCGATGGCACCTAGGCTAGTGTTCCATGTGGTGATCATTTCGTCTAGACTGTCAGTGGGTTGAGGAGAGGCTGGGCTTTGTTTAGGATTTTGTCTTTGTCAAAAGGCCGGAACCGTCCTGATGGTGCTGTGGGGGCTTCGGCTGGAGTCCGGGTGTTGTGTTCAGGGTGCCTTGGTATCTGGAAACATATCAAACTGTGGTTAGACCACGGAACCATGGTAATGGATAGTGCGAGGTTCTGTCTTGGGTTGAAGGCTGACTGAGGGGCGAATATCAGGTCCAGTATGTTTCCTTTTATGTGAGTGGGGGTGTTGATTTGTTGGTAGCCCAGATCCCTAAGAGCCTCGAGGAAGGCTTTGGAATGGGTGTCCTGGAGAGCAGGGAGGTTGAAGTCACCTAGTAACCAGTTTGGCGTGCAGGGGGTCTTGGGGTTGCAGGCAAGGTCGATTATTGCTGATAAGTCGTCCGAGGAAGAGGAGGGTGCTCTGTAGACCAAGCTGATGGCAGTGTGCCTGTTGGCTATAGTGATTGAGTCGAGGTGCATCATGCTGGTGGCGGCAATCAGCTGGAGTTGCAGCTCCGTTTGTCAGAATGAGTGCTCCTCCGCCTCTCCGATCCATCTTGTGACAGGTGTGGATAGAGAAGCTAGGGGGGACAGCTGGCCATTTCTTTTGGACTGAGCGGGCATTTATGAGAGCGCACTTCAGGTTGCGGTGTTCTGGGTGCTTCTCTATCTGGGGTCTCTTGGTATGCTGAAAGGACACAGAGTAGATGTGGTCGCAGAATGTGCTTAGCATCAGTTGCTGGCTGGTGGGGAGAACCCGCCCATCTCCTCCCTGAGCCATGGAGGATTGGTATGGGATTGTAGTCGATGGTTAGGGAGAGGGCACTGTGTAGTAGGCCTATGAGGATAAGGCAGCTGGTTGATGCCCGTGGGTAGAGCGTCATCTTGGTTGTTTTCTAGGATCTTCCATCATTAAGGGCCCCTGCCATAGGAGCCCTTTCACTGAGGCAACAAGAGATCTCTATACCATGGCCTGTGAGGCCAATCCAGGGCCACTAGAATTACTAGGCCCAGGTAACCTTGAATTCTGCACTGAAAAATGGCACACCAAGGGCCATGGAGGGAAGAAATACAGAAACCCATCCTGGGGCCATATCTGAAGCAGCGCATCCAAGTCCACTGTCCCCCAGATCCTTCTTACAGCTGAAAATATTCTCATCTTTGGCTTTGAGTGGCCATCAAGTCAAACACTGAAAGGCTCTACTTCTGCACTATGAGGTTGAAATCATGAAGGCTGAGATCCCATTTGGACAGATCCACAGTGTTCCATCTCAGGAAGCCAGCCTGCATGTTACCGACACCTGAAGTGTGTGCTGCAGACAAAGCAATCAGATGCTTCTCTGCCCAACATAGCTCTGTGACCTTGAGAGCCACCCTGGCACTGCGAGTTCCATCTTATTAGTTGAATCATGCCACTGCTGTGACATTGTTTGAGAATACCCAGACTGCTTTGCTTAGAAGTTAAAACTTCTCCAGAACTAGGTGGATCGCCCTCGCCTCCAAGCAATTTATCACCCAGGAGGTGTTCTGGGTCAAGTGGCCCAGGAAATGTACCCTCTCAGCCCTTCAGGCTGGAATTCAAGGTGACAGTTACTTAATCCAGTGTTTCCAATGGCACCCTGGCCTTCAGATGGTGGGACTGCAATCACTACTTCAACTGCTCCTTCATCTTCCAAGAGAGAGGAAGAGTTCAGGCAAACTGGGAACAAACAAGTCTCTGCAGAGGACAACTGTGTGCCCTGACCAACAAAACCAGCTCCAAGATCAGACCCAAGGAGCTGGAGGTAGTTCCAGGCCCATGGAGCTGACAGAGCACAAAAATGCCTCAAAATGGCTCCAAAGCTTGAGGGAAAATGTGATCCAGGAGAGAGTGGAACCAAGCCCCAGGTATTTGAAGTCCTGGGACAGGTGTAAACTGCTTTTGGGATAGCTGAACACCAATCCCAGCCTCAAGACAGTAAAGCACCAGGTCTGTTTTATTTGTGGACTGGATGAGTCAGATGTCCAGGTATGGGTTAACCTAGCTCCCTGCTTGCACAGAAACACTGCTGTTATCACCCTTACCCTGCCTTACTGATGCAATGACAGACCATATGGCCCTCAAATGGAAAGTAGGGACTGAGTTTGGCTACAACCGTCTGTAGGTCCAGGACATGCCAGAAGGAACCTACCTTCCTGGCACCACTATGTCTGGCCCTGCTCTGCAGAACATATGGGTAAAATAGGCTGCAATTGCAGGACATGCTGAGGCGTGCCCTTGAACTTCACCTGCATGAGCGGGGATCCACAGGGAGACTCTATAAGGGTGTTTCATAAAATGCACTGCTGCAATTGAAATATTTTGCATCTTACTTCCCATGGTGGTCCAAACCAGTGACCTTAAGGTTAAAAAGGTAGACATCTTGTAGGAGTGATTTCACCTCCATTGTTGACAGAGGACCCCCAAGGACTCACTGGTCTGACATGGTATGTGTCCCCTCAAAGAAAAAAAGTGTTGGAGCCATACTCCAACTGGCTGCACTTTGAGAGGGACCACCAAACTTACTGAGGAGAATTACTGGTACATGGTGGAGACCTGAGCACACTGAAGCTCTGAAAGGACTGCCCTCTCTTGGAAAAGGCCTAAAGGACATCTCCAGGCTCTACACATGATCCTACAAAAGATACTCCCAGCACCACTAGACATATCTTCCAGGAATCTCTGTGGCAAGCCTCCAAGGACTTTCATCATTTCATCAGGTCCACTATGAAAAGTAACTGGCCTTAAGGGGAGTTTGCTCAGCCACAGCTTGAAGGCAGCATCCACCAACCAAGCGCAGAGCCAGAGCCATCATCTGGCTATCACTAAACAGGTAGACAAAGGTGAGCTGGTTGATAGTGTATCTGGACTTTCAGAAAGCCTTTGATAAGGTCCCTCATGAGAGACTCTTGGCAACATTAAAAAAAATCATGGGATAGGAGGCAGTGTACTATTGTGGATCAGGAACTGGTTGATAGATAGAAAACAGAGTAGGGCTAAATGGACAATTTTTTCAATGGAGAAAGGTGAATAGTGGAGCACCCCAGGGATCTGTGCTGGGTCTGCTGCTTTTTAACATTCATAAATGACCTGCAAATAGGAACAAGTGAGGTGATCAAATTTGCAGATGATACAAAATTATGCAAAGTTGTTAAAAACACAAGAGGATTGTGAAAAACTGCAAGAGGACCTTGATAAATTGGAAGACTAGATGTCCAAATGGCAGATGAAATTTAGTGTGGACAAGTGCAAAGTTATGCACCTAGGAAAGAACCCAAACTATGGTTACACAATGCAAAGTTCCACATTAGGAACCATCACCCAGGAAAAAGATTTAGGCATCATCGTGGATAACTCATTGAAACCCTCTGCCCAGTGTGCAGCGGCAGCCAAGCAAGCAAATAAAATGCTAGGAATCATAAGAAAAGGAATTGAGAATAAAACAAAGGATATTATAATGTTTCTGTATTGTTCCATTGTGTGATCATACCTTGAATATTGTGAGCAATTCTGGTCGCTGTACCTTAAAAAGGATATAGCAGAATTAGAAAAGGTACAGAGAAGAGCCACTGAAATGGTAAAGGTGATGGAAGGATACCCCAGTGAGAAAAAGCTTAAGGATAGGACTCTTCAACTTGGAAAAGAGATGGCTGAGGGGAGATACGATAGAGGTCTACAAATTAATGAATTGAGTGGAACAGGTAAACATAGATCAGTTGTTTATACCATCAAAAAGTAGAAAGACTAGGGGACACGTAATAAAGCTACAATGTAACCAATTTAAGAGTAATAAGAGAAAATATTTTTTCATTCAACACAAACTCTGGAATTCGTTACCGGAGTATGTAGCATGTTTATGTTTATTAGGTCACTTAATATACTGCCCATCACTACAGCGTCTGAGCGGTTCACAAAGTACAGTTAAAAATTAAATAAACATTTTTAAAAAATTATAAAGAGCTGCTAGAAAAAGAAAAGGAACGCCAGTATAATATAATAGGAAAGAATAAAGTAAAGCTGTAGAGAGACAGAAGGAGCAACAAAATTGGAGGAGACAGACAAATTAAACATCAGCGGGGGGGGGGGGAGGAATAGGGGGGTAAAGTAAGGGCTTATGCTGAACAAAAAAGATGGGTTTTGAAACGCGGAGGGCTGGGGGGAGGGAGTTCCAGAGTCGGGGACCGAGGAAATAGAAGGCAGAAGAATGGGTGGATTCTAGGTGAGCTTGGGATGGGGAAGGAAAGATCAGTAAAAGCTGTTAGTGAAGCTGAGTTTAAAAAGGTTTGGACAAGTTCCTGGAGGAAAGTTCCATAAACTGTTATTAAAAAGGACCTGGGAAATCCACTGCTTGCCCCAGGACATACATTGTGGAACCTGTGTGCCTTTTGGGGAATATTTTTTTTTTTATTTAGCTGTATTTATATCCTGCTTTTCACCAGGTCAAAGCAGTCAATTGGGGGATACATTTAACATGAGGGGATATGAGACACATATGCTAATACTTACAGGGAACATGAGCAATGGAGGGTTGAGTGGCTTGCCCAAGACCACAAGGAGTGCCTATAGGACTAGAAATCCCAGACCCTCCAGCCTGAGATTGCTGTCCCCAGGTGGGACTTGAACCCCTGGCCCTCTGGCCTGAAGTACCTTGTCCTAACCACTAGACCACTCCTCTCTCCAGGGAACCTACCAGGTACTTGTGGCCTGGATTGGCCATGATTGGAAACAGGATACTGGGCTTGATGGACCTTGGTCAGACCCAGTGTATCATTTATGTTCTTATGTTCATGGACTTGGAAGAGAATCTTAGCAAGTCTTAGAGGTTACCAGCCACCTAGACATTCTTCATCACAGCCTCTGGGCTCTCCGGCAGAAGCTGGAGCCATCATGCAAGTAAAAGTCAGATACAGCAACTCCAAACCATTTAAACCTAAAAACAAGGCATGCCACAGGGATCGGCCTTGTCAGGATTACTATTTAATAAATACATACAGCCCTTATGTAATCTACTAAGAAAGTGGAACATGCACTTTCACATATATGCAGACATGTTCTACATCATTCAACACGCTCACTCTGGACTTTTCAATGATATCAGACATCTTCATAGCTGTCAAAAACCTTAGCTGAACTAAATCTTACGGTGAATAAAAAAAAAAATGGAAGCTCTATTCATCTTCAGAGACCCAGCCTTCAATCCTCCTGAAAAAAAAATCATACTACAACATGCAGAAATTAACATAAAAAGGGAAGTAAAATACTTCAGCATAACCCTCAACAGCAATCTCAACTCGCTTTCGCACATCAAGAATGCAGCCAACACAGCATACCTGAAACTTAGGATCCTTAAACCTCTACACCCTCTTCTACAAGACCATTTCAGATCAGTTTTCCAGGCCATTATCACACCCCATTTATTTTTTATTTATTTATTTATAGTCTCTTCTATACCGCGCTATTCGGCATCAGCGCAGTTTACAGTGAACAAAGAATTTACACATTTCCGATGGTACTTTGTGTTTACAGTTGAACAGGCAAAAGTAACTTGGATAACAGGGGTAACTATTTACAAATTAAAACAGAATCATGAACATTTCTTAGTTTCAGAATTAAGGGTTTTGGGAGGTCTGTGAGGTGGTTGAAATAACTGCATTGGTTACTGGGTAATACAAGAGGAAGAGGTGGTGTTTCAAGGCTTTTCTGAATTGCAATAGATCCGGGATTGCTCGGATGTCTTGAGGGAGGCATCTCAACTACAGCAACATTCTCTATCAGGGACTACCAAAACAGGCATTATACCCACTCCAACTAGTGCAGAACACTGCTGCTAGAATCCTAATAGGCGTATCAGGTCATCAACACAACCCCAACCCTTAGGAGTCTACACTGGCTCCCAATTGCCCAAAGGATTAAGCACAGGACCATAAAATCCCTCACAATCTATCAGCTCCCTGTCTTGAGGAACACATCTCAAGAGCTTCTATAACAAGACCTAGAAGGCATTAGAAGGCTTGACACCAATCTATACACAGCACTGCTTGAGCATCTAAGATGGCAACCACAAAGGCAAAGGCATTCTTAGCAAGGCCCTCAATCTTCTGGATGTGAGAATCCTTGAGCATGTGCCTCCTTCCACCAGGATGGTTGTGTACTTTGCCACAACCTTGACAGGGCTTCCACCCTAGGGAGCCTGAGTGGCTGATCCAGCTCACCCTGGAACCAAGAGTACAGCCAAAGCAGGACCTTAGGATCCCTAGGGCCCCAACTTGGGGGTTTTCTCCGTGATATCCTACGCAGCAGCACATAAGGTAAGGTAGAGGAATAAATGCAGCAGTGGGTAGGATACCCTCCAAGAAAAAAAAAAAAAAAGAGGGTCCCCACCTGCTATCCTGCCAGAAAGCAGGCTTAACTACATGTGGAGCCAGAGCATCCTGAAAGTGCATAAAAAACCTTCTGCAAAATGGGCAAATCACAGAGATCCTTGCCTCCCACCCCACCCCATCCTCCTCACTTACCTTCTGGAGAAGATACCTCTCTTCAGCCTCTCAACCAAGACATGTACTGTAAGGGATAAGGATGAGCACAAGAGTGAAGTGAGGACCTTGACTCCCCTTACTGACCATGATAGAGGCACTCAAGGGCCCCAAATGCCCTGTAGAGGCGACCTGGGCCTCTGAATCCCACAAGGGGGGCTACCAGCAGCTACAAGAGACTGAAAACAACCTGTGATCAGTTTTAGAAGCTACAACTCCAATCAGGTGAAAAGGAGGGGGCTCCAGGGGCTAACACGCTTGAGACTAGGGCCACCCCTCCAAGCTCCACCTCTGCCAGGACCAAGGAGCCATCTCAAATTACCTCAGTGCCCACCATCAGGACCCCCTCCCCCCCAAAGAAAATGCAAAGGTCTGGTAGGTGATCACAGAAGAGGCATGGGCCCTGGGCCTCCCGTGGGTAACATAAACATGCAATAAAAGGTTCCTGGGCATTCCTGCCACAATCAGGACCAAAAGATAACAGCCATAGGCAAAAGCTGCTGGGGGTCAGAGGCTGCATCAGGCCATGTTGCTGCTCACAATAGTGGCAAAGATTAAAAAAGACCTTGAAAAAGAAGTGCGAAAAAATAGCAAGACCACAGAGAATAGGGAGTGCCAGAAAAGGAATTCCAGTGACGGGCGAACTTGAGCAGGGGAGCCCCAGAAACCCATGTAGCTCTGCGAGGCCTTGTTGCTGAGCAGAATGGTGGTTTTTAGCTGCTTTATTTCAGGCAGCAAGAAAGCAAAATAAAACCCACTGAAATCAATGGGAGGAAATTTAAATCAGAAAGAAAAAGGAACTACCAACCATGCAAATCAAGGACAGCAAGAGGACTCCATGGGGGCCTCCTGCTCCTCTTATGCCCACCAGTGCTGGAACCTGTAGCTCTTACCCACAGGAGACAGGGGTGTACCTGAGCTTCCAGCAATGTTGGGTCTACAGGTCGCAGTCACATAGGTCACAGCACCATGGTGGAGGTCAGGAGAAGACAGGTATATGTCCACCTGGCCACCCGCTAGAGGCAGTAAAATACTAGTTTCTCTCAGTGTATATACTGAGTGATGCCATCATTGCACGTTGCTCGTCTGCCTCTGCCCGTTGGCAAGGGTGCATAACCCATACATCTGGACAAGTCTAGCAAGATGATAAAGAAGTCTGTTATAGAAAAACTGAGCTGTCACGGATTCAGATCAAACCAGAGTTAATGGTGGCAAAGTATCAGTACCACCTGCAAGCCATTCTGGTGGCTTATATAAAATGAGTTTGTGATCTCCATCTGGCTCCCAGTGGACAGCTGTCTGCATTACTGTAGTAAAAAACCCCAAAACTCACTGTCCTAACTGGCACCAACTGGGATGTTGGCCTGTTCATCATGCCATTGATAAGTGTGCCATGCTTTCCCTAATTCATTCATTATCTCTGGGTCTTGTGCAATTGATAGACTGTGCCACAGATACAACTAAATATATTTACAGAGAGAAAGCAAAGTCATTTTGTTTTTGAAGAAAGTGTCTTCTAAATACTGTGCAGCTGTTTGTCATGTCTCACCATCTTAATTCAGAGATCAAAGGGACCACAGTTCTGTTTCTTTTTTTCCTTTCTAATTAAACGGAGTTAATTAATAATTGAAAGTGTATAACTATCATACGGGATAACTATAAACTCTGTTTAGCCTATCCATAGACACAAAAAGCCCCAGGTTTCTGTTCAGCAATGTTTTATTGTGCTGATCCGATACAGACTTTTGAAAACCTGAAAGTTACTAGTGAACTGAATCCTTTCCAGAGCTGTAGAACGAGAAAACATGAATCTATGTGGAAGTAGGTTCAGCAGCAAAAAATCGTGAAATACTGAATTTTCACGGAGAGGTAATGGATATCTGGAATGCCCTTTGGAAAGGGGTGGAGGCAAAGACGGTCCTGGAATTCAGAAAGGAATGGGATATGCAGAGAACATCCCTACAGCTCAAAACAGCTGTGAAATTACTTTTTTTGCACTTTTAAGCCAGCACGGGGGGAGGGACGGGGGGGGCGGGGGGGGAGGGAGGGCGGTTAATCTGCATGAAACACAATTATAAGCTTAACTACCTTACTGGGCAGACTACATGGCCCACATAACAAATAGAAACATGACGACAAAGACCGCATGGCCTATCTAGTCTGTTCTTCCATATCAACTACTACAACAGTCCCCTTCTTTCCTTTAGAGACCCTCTGTGTTTGTCCCATGCTTTTTTGAATTCAGATACTGTCCTCATCTCTACCACCTCCACTGGGAGACTATTCCACAGATCCACCATTCTTTCTGTAAAGAAATATTTCTGCATATCACTTCTCAATCTATTTCCCTTCACCCTCATCCCATGTCCCCTGGTAGCAGAGCTTGCTTTCCATAGAAAGAGGCTCTCCTCCTGTGCATTTATGCACGGAGGTATTTAAACATCTCAATCATATCACCTCTATCCCGCCTTTCCTCTAAGGTGTACATATTAAGATCCTTCAGTCTGTCCTCATATGCTTGATAATCAAGACCACTAACCATTTTAGTAGCCACCCTCTGTACTGACTCCAGCCTGTTTACATAGTAACATAATAATGACGGCAGATAAAGACCAGTATGGTCCATCTAGTCTGCCCAGTAAGATGGCAAGAGTAGGTGCAAAAGGAGCATGTGAGAATTGAACCGGTACATTGAAGAGTCCAAACACAGCTCACCAACACCAATACCAAACCACCGAGCCAACTGCCCACCCCTGTTTATATCCTTTTGGAGGTGCGATCTCCAGAATTGCACACAATACTCCAAATGAGGTCGCACCAAAGACTTATACAGAGACACTATCACCTCCTTTCTTCTGCTGTAAATGGTGTAAATAGTAAATGATGGCAGACAAAGAGCAAACGGGAAACAGAAGGAAAAGGAGAGAAAACGGAGCAATCAGTATGGTTTTTTTGCGTCCTGGGAAATCTTGCTTTTATCCCGGTCCCATCGGCAGCCTTATAAATGGGTAACCGATCCCCCATCTCCATGGCACATGAGGTCGGCCAGTGGACTGCATTTCCTTGCATGCACTGGAAACAAAGCAAGTTGTGACACCTGCTCATTGTAAGGACAGTGCAGGTTCTGTCTGCACTGTAAACCGCACTGATTCTAAAGAGCGCGGTATAGAAAAGACATTAAATAAAATCCAGGCTCAGCCCCTTGCTTCCTTGTGGCATGGAGAGGTCACCCTAGTTTTGACCATGGGGGCAGCACCGCCATGTTCTTGATGTCATGAAGGCGGCGCTGGCTTTCATTATACTCCGTCGTAATGGAATTTTCAGCATTTTTTATTTCTTTCATTTTCATTTGGCTGAACCTAATGGCTATCTACACCCTAGGAGTGTGCCTTTGTCGGTGTGCATTCCATTTGTTTGCTGTTTAACATAATTGTGTGTGAACAAACTGTTGCACACAAGCATACCTATGAATGAATGTGTGCACAATTTGTGCATGCAACAATTTTTTTAAATTCACACCTTCTATGTACGCTAAGACACATGTGTACATAAACACAAAAAGATACCACCACATGAAAATCACGAAAACTAACCAAACTTATTCTGGCTATGCACATTCCTGATATACAAGGTATACACCATTTTTCCAAAGCCCAGGAGTTGAGATTGTACTGTGAATATCAGAGACCACGTGAGGATTTTAAGTTCTTACCTTCGGGGGACTTAACTCGACATTGTTGTATTGTGTTGTATTGGGGCCAAGGATATATAATCAATTTTTGTAAGGATTTGCTATGTCATACTATTTTTCTGACAAATATTTTACTCTGGAATTTAATTGGCAAATGTTTCCTGCAGGTCGTAAATGGGCAAGAAGTGATAAGCAAAGAAGCCAAAGGTGGATGTTGAGCTTGAGTTGGACAGCTAAAACTCCAGTCCCATAATTAAAACATGTTATCCAGTTAAGTCAGGGCAGTTTTTTCTGTGGTCCATACTAGATAGCACTATCTATGAACTTTAAGTTCTGTGCCCGGCATGCCTCCTAGCCCATCTCAGCATAACCACAAAATGTCCAAGCCAAGGATTTGTGTGATTAACTCTGAATAAATCATTTTGAATACTGACCTCCTGGACTGTTCAATCATACCAAATCTTTATGTAAAATACTTTTCAAAATCACTGGCGGTAGGGTAGCTAATTGTTCACCTGTAGTCACAGGTTAAAGGTGAAGGTGGAATCTTTTGTACATAGCATTTCCAATTCATCCCATCCATAAAAGGTTGGTCAACCCCTTTCCTCTGCTAGATCTTTATTTCTGTCTCCCAACCCCCAGTGACTTCCCTCAC
This sequence comes from Ichthyophis bannanicus, assembly GCA_033557465.1. Lineage (NCBI taxonomy): Eukaryota > Metazoa > Chordata > Amphibia > Gymnophiona > Ichthyophiidae > Ichthyophis > Ichthyophis bannanicus. Next base: position 73,985,030 of record CM066032.1, read on the forward strand.
CCTGGTCTCCACGTCTTCCCTGTGCAGGATGAGGCGGTGATAAAGGCTGCCAGTGGAGACCATGTACATGTGTCCCCTCAGTATGGCCGCTTCACTCCTTTAAATTTCTCTAAATAAAAGTAGAATTACAAAGTTATGCATGTGAAGAAGGAAAACTAGGACTGGCTGAACCTGTTCAGCTGGACTGGAGTGAGAATTCCAACTATCCGCTGCTGTTCCAGCCAGAGCAGCAGATCCAGCACCGGGCCATGCAGTGCCCTTTGGAAGAGATGATCTGTGATGGGGAAAGGCAGGCAGCCGCCGAATTGTTAGTAATTACATGTCCAGTTTAAATCTCAATTGGCTTCTCAAAGCTAAAACTAGCCAGGCTGGTGATTTCCTGTTCACCAATAATCCAAAAGGGAATGAGGAAAAATGTCAAATTCACCTGCCTGGCATCCTGTTCACACCTGTTTAACAACTCCATGCACCACCCTGGACGTACTATAAAAAGGTAAGGAGCCATCACTGTTAAGAGTTGCAGAAAAAGCATGTAGTTTGCTTTCCCTGGACCTTGCAGCCTCTGCTGCGAGTGTCCTGCTTTTCTCTTTCCATTTTCCTGCCGAAGCTGCTTTCAGCAGGGAGCGGTGTCCTCATGCCCTGCCTCATATTATCGCATTTGGGCTAATGAAGGGGGCACAGAGTCACAACGACTTGCCCAAGGTCACACAGAGCCAACGGCAGCAGGGACAGGAATCTGAATCCATAACATTTTAACTTTTAGGCTAACGCCTTAACCATTAGATCACACATCCCTCTTTATCTTGGCCTCTGGTTCCGGCTGAGTTTCAACACCACATGTTAGCCGCTGCGCTCATGAACAACATCTTTAGATAACTTTTCTTGGGCCCTATCGCAAGAATTCTCAGGATTACCTCTGTGCTGTGAAATTCAGAGGTGTGCAAACAATTAAGCTGAAGGGAGTTAATATCCGCAGGATGCAGCCAAATATTCTTGAGCCAGCCGGAATGTCTTCTGCAGCAGGAGGAAAAACGCCAAGGGCCAAATATATCTGACTCAAGAATTTCTACAGGGTGGAGACCGTGCTGCTTCTGAAAATTATTGGTCAAAGTAGCATTTCCCTCTCCCAGGGGCCCAGCTGGAGCTTCTGAAGTCAAAAAGATTGCATGCAGGCAAAAATCTAGGTGTCTGCTCACGTCTAAATAATGAAATTGCAGTTGATATAATAAAAAACATTATAGGAGGTGAGTTCTTATTTCATCTCCTGCTTCTTGTTGTTCTAGGTCAACCCTGCAGATAATTGCGACTATCCCCTGGGTTTTCTTGGCAAAGTGCAACCAGAAGTAGAAGTAGATTACCAAGCCTTTTTCCACACAGTAAGTCTACAGCACCTGATCTTCCAAGGTGGTCTCCAATCCAAGTGCAGGCCCAACCCTGCTTAGCTTCTGAGATCAGATGAGCTCAGGCTCGCTATAACTTCACCTCTTGCACTCTGCATTTTTTGGAAGTAAAGATATTCCAGAGTGTGGTTCATTGAAGCCCCACCTCACTTTTACAAGCTGCTGCCAGTGAAAGCAGTCCGCTTTTCAGGTACATACTAAAAAGAAGTACAACTTCCAACAGTTCCCATTAAAAAGTCATTTTGCTAATACAATATAACAGTTTTAAGGCTCTGTCTTTTTTCTTAGGGAAGCATGTTCTTTTTTGAAGGGTATATTGTCTGATCTGCTATCTGCCTTCCTGTGGACTAATTCAGAATGAGTTAGTTTTACACTGCACTCTTGGGGTCAGCTCAATGGCTCAGTGTAGTCACTTAGGGGAGTGTTATGGAGACAGCACTTGCAGCCTTACGGGTTGGGAGGGCCAATGGCGACACCTAGTGGCCACATTCAGGGCACACAATTGAGAGGGTTCCAGAAGGAGCTGTACTGGCCAGCCCCCAATAAAGGACTAAGTGAGCAGGGAGATCTGGATGTAAAGCGAGGGGGGAAATCCCTGGTAATTGTGGCTGAAGATTCATGGCACCGGATTTCGAGCCCCTGTTCTGAGACAGAAGCCCAAAGGGCCAGAACAAAACTCAAGTTTACAGCCCTCTCACCAAAATGAGACATTGCCCTTAAGAAAATATGTTTCTCCGGGTTTCCAGAGTGGTCCTTCATGTGGAGCTTCCATATCTGATCTGAAATGAAAAGACAGGACCCCCCCACACATCCCTCCCAGCACACTCATGCAAAAGTTAAAATTATCACTTTGTTTCTCTCACTGCCGTCTTTATGCCTTATACCAGGCTTTCCAGAATGTTTGTATTGTTCAAACACAGGGCGGTGTGGATTCTCCTTCAAGCCAGGAAATTCTATCTTTTACACAACTTCATACAGTTCTTAATGATACAGCGAACAAAGCCAACCAAATAAACACCTCTAGAGAGATCTTACACTTGGATGTCCAGAGTGCAAATGGGAAGCCCCAAAAGAGCAGCAAACACTTGGATGGCCTCCAAAATTCTGGGGAGCGACTCCACAGGAGCCCCTGCACTGTCTTCCATCCAAAGAGTTTTACCTTGTGTCACACCGAAGCAAGAGGCTTCCAAAGCTCTCCTGTGCCAACCCCTCTACTGCGACTCCATTAGGAGCCTACCCTTGGATCCCTGAAAAAAAAAAAAGTCAACTTCACTTTCCACAGCCCCTTTTGAAAGATCTAAAATGTGCGTAGTGTAATACAGAAGGACAGATAGTAAATATGAACACAATGGTTAATATGAGATGGTCTTCAAGGTACTTCTGAGGGCTACTGAAGTCAATGCAGCTTCTGTGCCACATACAGGATGCAGGCTGGGCAGAGTGAATGGACCAAATAGTCTTTCTGTTGGCATTTAGTATGCTAATATGCATTACTAGCGATCTGCATTTTTATGTCACTCATTTTTGTTCTAATAGAGATAGTATGTACTAATAGAAGTGCTCTCATGAAACAGCACATGCCAGATAAACAAAAGAAAAACTGAAACAGAAAAGAAAAAACAAACAAACACAAATTTTACTTCATGCACCCCTATCACACATACAGTTAGGTATGAAACTACATCAGCATGTGTTTTATATAAAATACCCAATCCCTCAAATAGCAAGGATTTCTCATTTATATTATATGCAGATATTCCTGTAATCATGCATTCTACAGGATCACACCAGCACTACAGGTACATCTATGTCTGTCATGCACAGCGTCTAAATTCTCTGAAGCGGCGACAGCTCCTTGGCGCTGCCCATTTGCTTCTGAAAAGTTCAGCTGTGCTTCCGTAATGTTGCCTGGTTTAGTGCCAGCATCAGTGGATCACACAACTGGGCACAACATTCAAAACTAGCCATTGCTGCCTCCGAAGAGCAAGCCAAAATGTCACATCGTTAGCAAGAGTATCATAAATAAGCCAAATGAAATTTAATTTAAAAAAAAATCAAAGGGGGAGGCATGTAAAGGTGTAGCAATGGTCTTTTATTCAGAGCTGAATATAAGCTGCGCCCCTGCGACATGGTGAATTTTCTGTTGTAGTAAATGGTTTTCTTTCCACAATGGGGTTTCACAGACTTTGCACGTCTACAGGTAGTTGCTTCTTCCACTGCTGGAATGTTGAATTTTAACAGGATAAACTCCTCTGAGGAATTAGATAGGACCAGATAAATGTCCCTTGAAAAGCTCCATGGACAACACTGCGTACACAACGCAAAAGGTGTGTACCAAATGCATGCATGACTTCCAGTATAACATATGATGTATACACAATACTATGTATACATGAGGTCTGTATTTACCATCTATACTGTTATACTGTATAAGAGAACATATTTGCACACATCATACATGTAGCCAGAGGTTGTCAAACTCCAGTCCTGGAGGGCCACAAAGCAGTCTGGTTTTCAGGATGCCCCTAATGAATATGTATGTATACATTTGCATATAATGGGGCAGTGCATGCAAATATATCTCATGCATATTCATTTATGATATCCCGAAAATCTGGCTGGTTTGCAGCTTCTCAGGACTGGAGTTTGACACCCATGATTGTAGGGTGCATGATAGCATAGCACAACCGGCCAGCTACTCCATGGGGTGGTGTGGAACTTCTGCCCCCAAAGCTTCACTGAAAGACATGCCATGTCCCTAACTGCCTTACCTGGCAGAATTCATAAGCCATTTTGGCTTTCCTCTGCCATCACCTACCACGTAACTGTATTAGGAGATGAATATTATACATTTAGCTACAAATCTGCACCAGATGAATTTTAAAATGTGTCGCCTTTCTATGCTGTGATGGTACTAACCCTAGAAACTGCATCTGATTTCCTTTTTTGTGTCTATATGCACCGTCAGTAATTCTTGAAGGTCTCATTGCATTAGAACAGTTGTTCCCAACCCAATCCTCAGGTACCCATAGGCCAGTCAGGTTTTCAGGATATCCACAATGAATATGCATGCACTACGAGCTAGCAATGACCTTCTAGACTTCAGAAAGAAACTCAAAACGCACATTTTCCAATCACATTTCAACCTGAACTAAACCCACAGATGGAGCAGCCCCTGACCACTGTGTCCAAAAAGATTATCCTGTATATATGTATTTATGTATATCTGTAAATGAACTCCCCCATAGCTAAGAAGTGTTAACTCTGTATGATGTGCTTTTCTGACAATCTGTATGTAAGCAAAATTTGTACCTGCCTTGATTCGACAGTCCAAGATTATCCTGTATATATGTATTTATGTATATATGTAAATGAACTCCCCCATAGCTAAGAAGTGTTAACTCTGTATGATGTGCTTTTCTGACAATCTGTATGTAAACAAAATTTGTACCTGCCTTGATTCGGCAGTTTCACAATAGTAATCCTACCCGCTTCTGATCGCTGGAAGGAGCGGGCTACAAATGCTTGCTAAATAAATAAAATAAAAATAAAGATTTGCTTAGAATGGAGACAGTGCATGCAGATCTCTCTCATGCATATTCATTGTGGTTATCTTGAAAACCTGACTGGCTAGGGGTGTCCGGAGGACTGGGTTGAAAACCCCCAATTTAGAGGGTCAGTTTATAAAAAGACACCCAGTTAAAGCTTAATTAAGACACAATCACTTATACCAGTCCTTAGACCACACTTACGTTTTCAATAAACCCATAAATAATTGTATCCTGTATATAGATGCTTGTATGTACTCCCACTGCTCACCTGCACGCCCTCAGGGAAAGTACATGTCATACAAACGTGTGCAATTTAACGCTGGTTGGTATTTTATAAGACCTTTAGGTGTTAAGGTAGCCACTTATGCACATACATAGCTAAAATGCAGACGTTTATGTGTATCATTAGCAGCTAAAAATAGTCACCTCCAAATAAAATTATTCCCTAATGACGGGGTGTCTATTAACACCCTCCCCAACACATAGGTGGAAAAAATGAAATAAGTAAAAAAAAAAAAAAAAAAAACACCACCAAAACCCTTCCACACCATTACAAGACAAGCATGTTTCCTTCTTTTCAGTTTAAAATCTGCTTTGCACAAAGCATATCTTCATTAAATCATCCCAAAAACAGGATTGTCCCTTCACCATACTCATGAGTTCAAGCTGCAAATACAAACAAAACCCACCACTTTTATACAAAGGAGAATTAATACTTCGTTTTATGTGCACCTCGCTAGTATTTTGACATCTTTAGTAGTGAAAACATGGATTCATTTTAGATCGGCTCAGATTCCTGAGAGTCGTTTTGAAAACATGCGGCTACATATTCAGCAGGCAACGCTGCTTTCGTTCCAGTGCCAGGAACGATCAAGACAGATTGGATGTAAGTAGCACAGAAACTTATATGTATCCAGCACAAGTCCAAGACAAGAGCGCATCTTTCCTATGCAAGCATTAAGAACTCAAGGACGAAGGGATAAACTGAACAAACAATGGCGGTAATCAGTCAGCATAACAGCAGGATATAAATCATCTGGCACAAAGTGGAGAAAACTTCTTAGAGTAATCATTTACAGCACATCAGTCTGCTCTCATATCTTTAGCCTAAAAAAAAAAAAAAAAAACTACACAGCGGCAGGCAAAGGATAAAACCTTCACCAGCCATCCCACTCCCTGCAATTTTTTGTCAAAAACCTCCAAATGGAAATACGTCTCATGCGATCCAAGGATTCGGTTTGCTGTAAACTTTTGCCGCCCATTACAGCTACAGAACTGTCAGAGTGAGACGTTTGCGAGAAGTCCCGCGGCTCACACGCTTCGGGTATAGAACTCCCGTGATCCAAACCTTTTGCTGCTTATAGATTTGAAAGTTCCATTCATAAAACTTCTATTATCTGGATATTCCACGTATAGAACTCCCGTTATCCAAACATTCTGTTTATAGATACTAGAAGTTCTATGAATAGAACGTTAGGATCTGAATAGTCCACTAACGCAACTCCCCTTAGTCAGTCATTCTCAAAGTAACTCCTTGGTTTTAACATCTTTCCGTTTAGTCTTATGTTTTTCTGATCTACCCCGCTATACGTAATCCTGTGGATTAGTGAATAATAAATATATTAAAGGCTAGATTTACTAATGTGCACTATCCTGCGCTAATGCACGTTAATGCATGTTACAGCTAGTCCCATTTACGCAATGGAGCCTGGTTACTAATAGCTTGTGTTAATGGGCACTAACAGTAGCACACTTTTGTAAGTCTAGACCTAAATAAATATAGATGGCTCATTTAAAAAAATGCTCCGTTCTTTCTGGAATTTCAACTTGGAAATAGGTCTTATTTTAAAAACACTTTTGGAAGGGATTGATTTTTACTTGCATAAGATCTTTGAAAAAGAAATCTTATCCCAGGGAGATTGTAGTACAAGGCGGTTTCATCGTCGCTCAACGGCTATGGACAGTCCCAGAATGTAATTTGGTGGTGAGTTTTGAATGCAAAAAAAAATTGTCAAAGGGGAATTTCAGCCACTATCATAGGGTGATGATCCAGTGCATGAAGTCTGGTTCCCCAAGAAAGATGCCAATCCTCTCCCCCTTCTCCCCCAGTGTAATTTAGTCCATATTATATACACCCTGTAAATAGTTCTGACAATTTACTGTTCTGTTATATGTAAAAAGTTAAGAAGTTCTTGTTCTATGTAATGTTATGCAAATGTATGCAATTGTTCCATGTAAACCGCCCCTGATCTCTGGAAGGGGCGGTATAGAAGAAATAGATAAATAAAATAAATAAATAAATAAAATAAATATTACTTTTGTCGTAGTTGTGTTACAAAAGAAAGTGCTTTATTTAAGCACATTCCTCCCCCCCCCCCCCCCTATTGCCTTGGAGGCAGCTGCATGAATACAAGTCTTGTAAAACTGCATGAGATATTTTGGAGGAGAAAGGAGGATGCTGCCTTCCCACCCGAAAAATATTCCTCCTCCACCAGGAACACGCAGAAACGACCCACAGAAATCTGCACCCAGGAGGGGAGTGAACAGAGCCTTCGAACACTGATAGGCGTTTCTCCTTCCCTACCTGGCAGAAAGGACTTGGAGGGTCCTATTTTAATAAGGGGAAAACTCCAGAAAGGGAGGAAACAGCCAGCAGAGCTCTAGGAAAAAGCCCCATTGGAGCAGATTCTATCAATTCGCAAGCGTGGCGGCTTTCAACCCTTCCGAAGGTAAGGGGAGGCAAGCAGGACAGGAAGGAAGGAGGGGGTGGGGGGATGAAAACGAACAAAAAAGAAAGGGGGTTGGTGGGGGACAGGAAGAAAACAGGAAGAGAAGCAAGACAGCACGGAGGAGAGCTGAGGGGTTGAAACCAATCAGTCAGAGATGGAGAATAGCTATCATGAAAAACTGCTGACACCAGGTCATTGCCTTCCCTGACCCCTAAACACCAAACCAGTGCCGACAGAAAAGATTAGGGAATCTTTAGCTAATTGTGTAGCCGGAGGGACCGTTCTTCCTCCGCATCACGCCTCCCCCCTCTGCACCCACCCACCCCATCTCATTCCCACCTTTTGGGCTGCCCCCGTTTTACAATTCTTAAATCAGATTTCCTGTCCCTCCTCGACAAAACACAAACGAAAGTTTCCTTTAACTTTTTCCCCTTCACCCCCCCCCCCCCCCACGCCACTGCTCTTTCCCGAATCGCCCCCGAACCGAGCCGCCAAATGCATGGAGTTAACCTGCCTGTCCCCAAGCCCAAAATGCAGCAGAGATGAGTGGCGGCCGGCTCCTGGGGCACAGACATCTGCAGCCTTCAGGCACTCGGGCTCCAGGCTACCGGGGGACTGGGCACGCCGAGGCTCACATCCGATTCATTACGAGCACCGAAAACGAGCGGGTTGAATTCCCCAATCGTGCTTACCGTGCGGGTCTGAAATGTTTCTCTTCCTCTCGCGTTCTCTTCCCGCTCAGATCCACTGTCCGGCAGCTCCAAAAAAAATCCACCCCCCAAACCCCGTTATCTGCTTGTCTATAGCCTCCAGCCACTGCACCGGCTCGGAGGGCTTTAAGCTCTTTTAAACTCACACACACGAGCCATGTGACCGAGAAAGCCACTGGTAGAGCAGGGCTGAGGATGGAGCCAGGCACCCCCTAGCAAAGGGATGGGGAAATGCTTTTCCGCTGCTGTCTTGATCTCTCCCTTCAGTTCTCTCAGATCCATTGCACACATGCACAAAGCGCGCTGTCACCCAAAAGCAACCTGTCAGAGCCTCTGCGGAAGGGAAGAGATTCTGCATCTAGCTCAGGCTCTTTTCAGTGGCAGCGTAAGACCAGCTGCATTCGAGTACAGAAGATCGTTTCCTCTGCCCAGAGGGCTTACAATCGAAGTTCGTACCTGAGGCAGCCAAGGGTTAAGTGACTTGCCCAAAAGCATAGGGAGTGGCAGTGATATCTGTATCCTGCCCCTACTGTAATCATTAGACTCCATTAAAAGGGTAAAGGAAAGTTTGGAGGGTTTCAACCCTTCCCTTCACCCTCTGTGCAGCATTTGTGAAATAGTACCGAATTTTATAATTGTATTTTAGGTTGTGAGGTTAGCAGTATTCTAGGGCTGGTTTTCACAGTCTCTCTCTCTCTCTGTCTCTCTCGCCTGCCTTTTTTTTTTTTTTTTTTTGTTCATTTTAAACAATGCTGGCAAGCTGCTAAACACACAGGGGTGTCCATTTACAAATCAATACGAGGGCTGCAAGTCCTTGCATTAAACATGAGCCTTTACCAGCTTCTTAGGATGGGTAGAACATTTCTACTCCCTTTACAGAAAAAAAAACCCCAGAAGCTATGTTGGGGGATTTCTTTTTTGTAATTCTTTTCTTGCCTTGAAGATGCTCAGGGCTGCTTTGCAGAACGTTCTGTCTGTTCCCCTATCTCTCTTTATCTCTCTCTCTCTCTCTCTCTCTCACCATCCATCTCTTTCCCTCACCCTCTCACTCCTTCTGTCTGTCTGTTCTTGCTATACCTATATCTCATTCTGTGGATCGAAGCATTATTATTTCAAGATTTAAAAAAATCAATTGGGCAGGAGCACTGGGCATGTTGTATCTTATGTTCCGCCTCCTACTGTAATGGCTTCGTAGCCAATAATAACCCTGTCCAGTTCCTCAGTTGGATGAGTCTTTTGCTTGCCGCATTTCCCCTACAAACTCTCCTAACTGCTCCCCATGGTACTGTTGCCAATTATTGTTTTAAGGTTGCCTACGTATTTCACTTACTGTGTGGACAACATAACCCTTTTTAATGTTTAGTGGATAGAAAAACCCTTCAGGGATTTCCTCTATCCTAAAAAGTCCCTCTGTGAAAATGTTATTAGCATGCTGCTTATTGGAGCCTTACAAAATACTGGTACCACTGATAGCTATTTGATCTGCAGAGGACCTTTCATTCAGAGAGGATTTCAACACGCGTGCAGACCTATAGGTGCAGCCACCTCAGGGATGGATGGTCTAGTAGCACCAGAAAGAATCATGGTGATGTGACTACTCTTTGGATACTGTGTGATAAGCTGGTAGACGAGGGGGAAGGGACGAAAAGGGGCATAAGATGATGGCAATGAAACAAGCGGAGCAGTTAGTGAGGGTTTGTCATAGACTACTGAAAGACCTTCTCCATGAATGGAGGGAAGAGCTTGTCCAGCATCACAGGAAGTCTGTAGCAGATGAAATTTGAACTTAACTGCTAGGAGTTCTCCTTACTCATAATTATATTAGGGTGACCAGTTCACCCCCCTTTTCAGGCAGATCCATTTCTGGTTTCACTTCCCTGTGTGCATGAATTTTCTAAGAGAGATCTGACCTGCATATCCATGTATGCCCTTGAGCGAAACGGTGGTCAGATTCGTCTGTCCCAAGTCGGTTGGTAACCCCAGATCAAGCCTCCTTCTCTTGCATTTTTTTAAAAATCTTTTGCTGCCTATGCAGTTACTGCACAATGAAAAAAGATAACAAAGCTCCGAATGTGTTTCTACCTAAGCTACTGTCATTGCTGACAACCTCGTAGCTGCTGTTTCATGTCCCTCCTAAGATGCAAGGCCAGCCCCAGAGTTGGTTCAAGGTGTAGGAGCCTTAGACAAACCATAAGCCTTATGCCGCCCCCTGGCTGTCAGAATCTATTGTTTAGCTGTGAATGCCTTGCTCTTTGCTGCCTCTCAGAAGGTGCTGCCGTAGGTCACCACCTAGTTTGCCTAATGCTTGGGCCGGCCCTGCTAAGGTGCTCTCCATTTAAAAAAGGAAACACATTCTGAGCTTCATGCTCTGTTTTCTTTGTGCAGAAGTCGAGGATGTAGAAATGTTGGCTTTAACCATGAGACTTATCTGGTGTTAGATAGTCAGAGTGCACAGAAGGTATAGCTCCAGCATTTAGTTTATTTCATTTTTGGGAGGAATATGATAAAATGCAAAAGGAGAAGATTGTGGTGGGTGGGGGCTGCATAAGTTCTGAAAAGGTCTGTAGTTTTAGATGCTCTCAGATGCAATCTGAGCAAATTTTTGCTGCGTCATGCCTGGAAAAGTCTAAGGTTTTGCATTATACTTATACATCATTAACACAGAATACCGAACAGGAAATCACAGGGAAGGATTAGTTTTTATATGCACACCTTACCTTTGAAAGAAAGACAATAACAGAACTCAACAGAGATTTCCAACGTGCAGCAAGACAGGACAAGGAAAAGTACTACAACGACACATGCAAGGAAATAGAAGCAGAAACTATTAGAGGAAGAACAAGATCGGCTTTCCTAAAGCTACGAGAGTTAAAGAAAAAGTTCCAGCCTCAAATTGAATGTTACAAGATGCTCAAGGTTCTGTGTTGAATGATGCTGAGAAGATCAAGAAAAAGTGGAAGGAATATACAGAGTTTTTATATGATAAAGATCAAGTGGACCAACAGCCATTTCAACCTGTACCTTATGATCGGGAACCATTGGTGATGAAAGAAGAAGTTGAAGCAGCATTGAAAGCCTTATCAAAGGACAAAGCACCAGGCATTGATAGCATTCCCATAGAAGTATTACAGCAATCTGATGCAGCTGTTACCGTACTTACATGGCTCTGCCAAGAAATATGGAAGACAACATCATGGCCAACTGACTGGAAAAGATCTGTGTTTATACCAATACTAAAAAAAGGTGATCCAACTGACTGTGGAAATTATCGCACAATCGCTCTGATCCCACAGCAAGATTCTACTGAAGATTATTCAAAAGAGACTACAACCATACCTGGAACAAGAACTACCTGAAGTGCAAGCAGGGTTCAGGAAAGGGCGAGGAACGAGAGACATCATTGCAGATGTGAGATGGATCCTTGAAAAGACTAAAGAATACCAAAAGGATATCTATTTGTGCTTTATCGACTATAGCAAGGCTTTTGACTGTGTAAACCATGAGAAACTCTGGGCCACATTAAGAAGCATGGGTATACCAGAACACCTGATCGTACTCTTGCACAATCTGTACATTGATCAAGAAGCAACAGTTCGAATGGAACAAGGAGAAACAGAATGGTTTAAAATAAACAAAGGTGTAAGACAAGGCTGTATACTTTCCCCCTACCTGTTTAATTTATATGCAGAACAAATCATCAGAGAAGCAGGATTGTATGAAGACAACAGAGGTGTGAAGATTGGTGGAAGACTCATCAACAACCTTCGCTATGCTGATGATACCACATTACTGGCTGAAAGTGAAGATGATCTGAAACATTTGCTTCTCACAATCAAAGAGCATAGTCTCAAAATGGGCCTGCACCTTAATGTAAAGAAGACAAAGATCATGACAACTGGCATAATCAACAGGTTCATCGTTGAAGGAGAAGAAATTGAAATCGTGAACAACTTTAACCTACTTGGATCAACTATCAATAAAGAAGCAACAAGCAGTCAAGAAATCAGACGACGCATTGCTCTTGGCAGAATGGCTATGAAAGACCTAGATAAGATTCTCAAGAGCAGAGATGTCTCTCTCCATACAAAGATTTGACTTGTTCAAGCCATGGTATTTTCAATAACATCATATGGATGTGAAAGCTGGACAGTGAAAAAGACAGATAGGAAGAAAATTGATGCCTTTGAATTATGGTGCTGGCGGCGAATACTGTGTATACCATGGACTGCCCGAAGAACAAACCAGTCAGTACTAGAGGAGATCAAACCTAAGCTTTCTTTAGAAGCTCAGATGACAAAACTTCGACTTTCATACTTTGGACACATCATGCGAAGAGATAGATCATTAGAGAAAGACATCATGCTTGGCAAGATAGAAGGTCAATGCAAAAGAGGAAGGCCAGCAATGAGATGGATCGAGACAATAACAGCAGCTACGGGTACCAGTCTGTCAACAATGAGCCGCCTGATTCAAGACCGAACACAATTTAGGATAGCTATCCAGAGGGTCACCATGAGTCGACTCCGACTCGACGGCACTTAACAACAACAACCTTTCGAAGGAGATCAAGGAGAACAGGGAGAGTTAACAGGTTATACTATACGCAACCTGCTCGCCCCATCCCCCCTCCTGAAAATAAAATGTTTGTTAAATAATCCAGGAGATATTGTTAAACAGAACAGAGAAGGGTCAAATCACAGTTATTACACTTAGGGGTATGTTTACTAAAACCCCGATAAAGTGCGGGCCGCGGTAGTGTGCGGGTGCCATATAAGGATTGGGCGTTCCCCGCTGAAGAAGAAACGCCGTAATTTGCATATGCGCTAAGGTGCGCGGCGCCCATGTTCGCCCCGCACCTTAGCGCATGGTATAGCTGCGCGAGAGGCATAAGTGGCGCGCTGAAGTGCAAGAAAAAGAGCAGAGCCACAGCACAATGGTTAAGACACTGACCAACAGTGCAGGGATCAGGGGTTCAATCCCCTCTGGTGCCCAATGGAGACAGCTAGCTGAGGAATTAATTTAGGAGGCATGTAAATGATGGGCAGCATAAGGCGGCGCGCTGATATACAACCACAGGAACAGAACCACAGCACAATAGTTAAGACACTGACCAATGGTGCAAGGATCAGGGATTCAATCCCCCAAAGTGCCCAATGAACAAGGCTGACTGAGGCATAACATATTATGGGGAAGATTACTTTAGGAGGCATTTTATTCATATTTTAATTACCACTAATAGCAAACGCACTCCCAAAGCGTGTTAACAGCAGGTGCACTATAAGGCACATTTTAAAGTGCACTGTCAGCCAAGGCACCCTAGATTGTTGCTTATAGGGCGCTTTAGAGGGTGCCGTATGCGGTACCGCAAGGTCAGTGTACTGTTTTTTATGGCAGCACTGTGCAGTTTAAGGAATGAAAAGCATACGTAGGTGCGCTGACAGGCAAGGAGGAGCAGCAGTGGAGCACAATGGTTAAGGCACTGACTGCTGATACAGGGGTCATGCGTTTGCTCCCCAGTGTGCCTAATACATAAGGCTGGCTGTGGCATCAGCTTTGCATTGTACATATTTTGTCCTGCAGCACTTTATATTTATGTTATTAATTGCTGCCAGCAAACACACCCTCACGTGCCGTAATTGAAGGTGCCGTATAAGGCACCCTATAAGGCACTCCATAGGGCACATTAGAAATTGCACTGTCCGCCACAGCACCCTAAAATGTCCCCTATAGGGCACCCTATAGGTTGCGTCACAGGAGAATGTATAGTGCACCTTATATGGACGGGAACCATAAGGTTCCCTATAGGGCGCCCTATAAAGCACCCTCAGAGGCACCTTATGGGTACAGTACGCTGAGGGTGTTTTTGCTGGCATCAAAATATGTACATTAAAAAAAATGATGTGTTGGACAACACTATCAAATAACCCCACTGTGGATTTGAACCCATGATCTTTGGTTTCAGAGACAGTGCAGTAACCATTGGACTACAGCTCTAAAGCTACTAACAAGCCCCTGGCTGGCTGCAGAGAGCATGCACGTCACCACACAGACAGTCTGCTGTGGTCACCAGGATAGGGTTAGCCTACCCATACCCATGATGCACTGCACATGCAAATCAGCTGTCCACAGATTAACACAAGATGGGCAATGCACCCCCACAGCACCTCGGCTCGGTAGAGGGAAGTGACCATGTGCACCCACACACCACCTCGGCCTGGTAGGGGGTACTGACCGTGTGTTTTACTGGCACAGAGTAGCTACACACCGTCACATTGTGCGGGTACTGTGCTCACCCTGAGGGTGCAATGAGGCGCCCAGGACCAGGTCCACAACACCTTCCATGGCTGAAAAAGGCCATGCCGGAGGTCCAAAGCAGTGTTAATGTGTAAGGTTGGTAGTTTCTGCACAAATACCTTGAATATCTCTGTCTGTTTCAATCAGGTGCAGCCCCCATGGACCCCCAGGTGGGCCATGCACCACCACCACCACCACTCCCCTCCAGGGCCAAGGGTGGCAAACAGGGTCTCCCTTCAACAGATCCACATTCTACCTCCCTGCAAAGGTGGCAGTAGAGGGGACCATCAACCCAGGTCCTGCTAAGGAACAGACACCCCACAGGGCAGTCAATGCAGCTTTATACCCATCCATACCACAATAGCAGACAGACATTAGGCCTGGATATGGTGAGCTGCACCCCACCACTATCTGATATTCTCCTGCAGCAAGTCATCAGCCACTGCACCCCACAAGCTGCTCCATCAAGACACATACCAGCTGCAAACAGTGTGCTAGTTAGTCCACAGTGCATGTTCCCAGTGGAGATGCATGCACCCAGAACTGGGATGTCAGCATACACAGCAAGCAATTACATCAGTGACTGGGCCCCAAAATGAAACCCATATCTATCACATGAGAGAAATGCTATATAGCACTATGGGGGTGCCTAGCCATGCTGTGGTCACTGCACAGTCAGGGTGAGAGTGATCTCTCAGCAGGACATACTGAGGTCACCCTGTCTGTGTAGGTGGTGGCCGGGCACTAATATGTCCCAGTCAGTGCCCTATGCCCTGTGCAGATGCACCCTGGCCAGGCCACCCTGTCCAGCCTATACCCATGGTACCTTGCTCCTCATTATGCACATTGGCAGCCCAATACTGGCAACATTGCTGGCAGTGTGGGCTGTGGAAGGTGTTTGCAGCCACCACACACTGGATAGGCAGACAGCCACCCCCACATCTATGCCAGCATTGTGCTACTATAGAGGAGTCCAGCAGCCATACCCACCACACCAGTCCTGGGCACAGTACAGGCATGGATATGGGACGCACTACTTTTGGGGGTCACTCCCCAGGGTGGTAAACACTGTCAGAGACCAGACCTGCAGCGCACACCGCAGACATCACAATGATTGTTATGGTGGAGGTCAATGAGCAACATGTGCTTAACGTAGGAATTGATATCTGCCAGTTATCATGGGCAACGTTTGATAGCTGTGTACCATATACCCAGGTGTAGGGTGGCAGTGCTAAGGTATGCAACTGCTAGTATTGGGGGATACAGGCAGGGCCCAATGTCCTGCCTCTCTAGGAGGCATTGGCCAATGGGGCCTGGGGGTGTGTGTCTGGCCCTGTTGGCTGCTGCTTTAGGGCAGAGTATCCCAACTCCAGTCCTGATGTTCCAACCACTGTTCGGGTTTTCATGCTGTCCCTCATAAATATGCATGAGCTACATCAGCATACCATGGGGGTGGTGCAGAGATATGCAGCACAGGCATCTTTAGCAGAGGCAGCATGGATCCTGAATGGTTTGGGGCCCTCCAGGACTGCATTTGGGAGACTCTGCTCTGGGTAATGCAGCTGTTTATGGTGTCTGTGTTTGGTGTGGTAAAATATAGGCGTGTGAACCATGCGTATGTTCTCAGCAATAAAGGTTTCTCCTTACTATCACGGTTTAGTTGTAGGAAAAAGATGTGGAATGGATTGGCAGTAGCCCCAGCTGGGCTTTGAACCTGTGACCTTCTGTTCCTGTACACACTGTCTGTGTGCACTGCACCACCGTGTTGCCATAGATATGCTGTGTTCCCTGGGGAGTCCATGACTGTACATCCGACAGAGCCTGTCTGTTACGGTGGACGATGCCAGCCTGCACAGGCCTAGGCCACTGTCTGCTGTGGTTTGCAGCCACTGCCCCCTCCACCACCTGTACCCTTCCGCCAACATGCAGACATGTCCCTATCTGGAAAAAGCATATGACCTGATTGAGTTGTGGCACTCCAGGACTGAATTTGGGGGACTCGGCTGTCGGTAATGCCCATTGTTATGGTTTGTGTGCGGTGTAGGGTAAAATATAGGTGTTGGAACCATGCTTATGTTCTCTGCCATACAGGAGTGTCTGTACTATCACTGTTTAGTGGTGAGTAAAACAATGGGGACTGGGTTGGCAGGAGCCCCAGCTGGGATTTAAACCTGTGGCCCTATAGGCACTGGCTGTGTCCGCTGCACCACACTGTGGCCACAGAGACAGTGCAGTCTCTGGAGATAGGAAACCTGGCCGCACGAGTCAGACACCCTGCTCTGCATAATTTTACTGTGGGCTCGTTTACCTTGTATGGGGACAGGGGTGCAATTAAACCTCAAAAATGACCTCCAAAAAAGGGGAAAAAAACAAAACCAAGCTGGGCAACAGTGATATCAATGGGCAACATGAAAAACACTCCCAGGAAAGCTCCATTAAAATGCAGTGATTTTTGAACGAGTCTACGGAGCATAGACCCTTCCAAAAATCATTTCTTTTTTTTGGAGCTTTCCTGGGAGTGTTTTTTCTGGTTGCCCATTAATATCACTGTTGCCCAGCTGTATTATAATTTATTTGGAATTTTTTGTGGTCATTTTCAATTTATATTTGCTATTTTGTTCTGTGCGCATGTATCACACTGCTCACGTTTTTCAGGTTTCCCCGGTTTTGCTGTACATTGCTGACGGAAATGGTTTCTCTTTCCTTTAAATCGGCTCTAACGCTAGGGTTTCACTCGCGGTATTTTTTATGCCGAAATTCAGCCCCGCTCCTGTGCGGGGAGCCTCTCCCCTCTCACTCTCCACCCATTGACCCCGTCCCCCCGCCCCTCGGGAGCCTTCCTCCACCCTCCGTAAGCGTTTCCCCGCCTCTATCGCACATCAGCGCCCCGCACATGTGCGCCGGCCCGTTAATGTGACGCCCACGCATGCGCGGCGCTTAAGAGCACTTAAGTGCATCATTAGCGTCCGCTCTTGTGCGCCGCGCACGTGTGCGCGGTTTAGTAAACATACCCCTTAGAGTTTACAAAAATATTTACGTAACATATAATTGAAACTTCCAACAGTCACATATTCTATTCTTTATATTCCAAACTAGCTTTTCTTCCTTTCCTGTTTGTCGTTCTCTGTCATATGGGTCTAGCTGCTCCTGAATTCTTTTCCTGCTTCGCTTTCTCTTTCCTTGGATGTGTCTGTTCTTTTCTCCCTCCCTCCTTCCCCCCCTCTCTATCCCTGTCTCTCAGATCCATTATCAGTCCTCTTTCCTCAGCAGTGGTGGATTTAGGGGCCCATCTGCTAAAGCCCAGAAAAACCATGCACTTTTTGTGCATCTCTAACGCATGCTAAATGAAAGCCTCCACGTTAGCTATAGGGGGGGGGGGGGGGTAGGGGGCTGACCAGAATGTTTCTGGCAGATAACGTGTGACTGAGCACCCTAATATGCGGCACACTTTACATGACTGCACCTAATGACACCCCATCACGCAATGGCTGATTAACATTCCTGGCTGCCAATTGCCATACATTAAAATGCACATTAACCAGTTACCAAGCTTTAGTAAAAGGGCCCTTTAGCCCACTGGCTGCTCCTAGCGACTGGAAGAACCAGCTGTCCTCTTCCTTTTTGTCCCCTTCCAAAATTGCAAGCTGCAGTTGGCCTAAAAGGTCCCCTCTTGACATTGTGCTCTGCTGTAAGGAGATTACATAGAACTTGATGTAATGGAACTATGTGGAATTTACAATGGCTATTGAGAATGTCATGATGGACAGCCATGGCATTTAAATATCCTCTGGGTAGTCAATGGCTGCTGAACATCTAGACAGTGGCTACAACTGACTATCTGCTTGTGCAGCCACTATCCAGATAACTGCTGCTACTGCACCGAGATTGTCACACACAATGCAACAGCTGATTGATACCTGGTCTTCGCAAATATGATTCTGTCTCCTCTGTGTTGAATGAACTGCATTGGCTACCAGTTCAACAATGGGTTCATTTTAAATGTCTTTTACTCATGTTTAAAATTAAACATATGCGATCAATTCCTGATTTACTGGGCTTGGTGAAATGTCAAGATTCAGCGAGAGATTTGCGTACAAGTCAAAAAGATACATTTATGATACCACCTTTTCAATCAGCTTGAATGGCGAAAGTGAGGAGAAGAATTACTGTATTTCAGTGGTGGGAGCCCAGTTATGGATTGAGCTGCCCACAGACTTATGTGCTGAAGTATATTATCTGACATTTAGGAAAAAACGAAAGAGCAGGTTATTCCCTGTGATGGAAAATTGTTTTGAGCTTCTGTTTGTCAAGTTATCTTGTATAAAACTTTTGTATCAAGTTGTGTATTTTAATTGTGGATGTAACTGTGGAACTAGCCTAGAAATTGATGATAAGCGAGATATAAATACATTTTTAAATTTAATTTCAATGTAATTGTCCAGATAGTGGCAATTTACAGCCACTATACGGATAAGTTATCTGGATTGCAACTTAGGTCAACTTTTTCTGAGGCTGAAAATCAGCATTATCTAGATAATGGTGACAGTTATCTGGATAGTGGTTGGCCCTCGGTCTACCCATGGACCACCCCAGTTCTTTCTGGATGGTGCTAAGGCTGCCTGTGGAAATGTTCAGCAACACTGCCCATATAGTTCTGCTAAATGTCTCTCTCAGTGCCCTTATTTGGATAACTTTCTTGGTTATTCAGATAAGGACTTTTAAAAATTGATCATTTCATGTTTTTATAGAGTAGTTCTATTGGTCCTATAGAGAACTGGATTTTTCTACAGACTTTGATTATCCTTTTCTGGAACTGTTCTAAGAATTATCTAGTGATCTTGATTCAAATGTATCTTGTACATACTGTATTTCCATGATCTGGCAAGGATGGGGGCTGGAATGCTGCAGAAGCAGCATTCACAGCCTCTAGAAAAAAGGCCCCAGTCATTGCTCAATGTTGACAACTAGTGGTCAGACTTAGGAACCACCTTACAGAATTCCAGAGGATATCCCGATATGTGGACCCTGCCTAAGAATGTCAATGCAATGGCTGGTTTAGTTAAGTGGGAAGGGGATATAAAAATAAGGAAAACCTCCCAGCCCTAAGTAATTGCAAATGGAAGCTCATGGCACCGTAGATTACCAGAGGTCAGTTCTGGTAACGAATTCCAGAGTTTGATTACGCGTTGGGTAAAAAAATATTTTTTCTTATTAGTCTTAAATGGGTTGCATTGTAGTTTCATTGTGTGTCCTCTAGTCTTTCCACTTTCTGAAGGCGTAAACAACCGATCTACGTTTACCCGTTCCATTCCATTCATTAATTTATAGACCTCTATTATATCACCCCTCAGCCGTCTCTTTTCCAAGTTGAAGAGCCCTAACCTTTTAAGCCTCTCCTTATAGGGGTATCCTTCCATTCGCTTTACCATTTTTGTTGCTTTTCTTCATACCTTTTCTAATATCCTTTTTAAGATATGGCAACTGGAATTGCAGACAATATTCAAGGTGCGATCACACCATGGAATGATACCGAGGCATTATAATATCCTTGGTTTTATTCTCCATTCCATTCCCAGCATTCTATTTGATTTCTTGGCTGCTGCTGCACACTAGGCGGAGGATTTTAATGCATTATCCATGATGACGCCTAAATCTTTTTCCTGGGTGGTAGTTTTTAAGGTGGTACCTTGCATCGTGTAACCAAAGTTTGGGCTGTTCTTTTGTAGGTGCATAACTTTGCACTTGTCCACATTAAATTTTGTCTGCCATTTGAATGTCTAGTCTTCCAATTTATCAAGGTCCTCTTGCAATTTTTCACAATTCTCTTGAGTTTTAACTTTAAATAATTTTGTGTGATCTGCAGATTTGATCACCTCACTCATTCCTATTTCCAGGTCATTTAAGAGTATGTTAAAAGGCAGCGTGCCCAGCACAGATCCCCAAATGTGCAGGAGAAAACTGCTGGACCAAATAACTAGTGAAAAAAAAAAGAATGAACAAGGGTGTCATGGCATGCCTAGGGTAGCCTTGGAAAGACCAGGAAACATTTCAGATATGCAAATGTTGTTAGTGCACTTAAGCATGCGTCAGTGCTCATTGTCTGCGCCGTGTTGATTTTCATTCTGGTGCAGCAATAGAAGCTGCTGTTTTGGAGGTCAGAAGTAGGGTTGCAGCTGCAGTAGGAGCAAGGGGAAGGGAAGGGTGGGCCCGTGCTGATTACAGCAGCAGAAAGGGCTGATCAGAGCCATGCCATCGCCCCAAATTCTGCTGCCTAGGCAGACACCTATTCCAACTAGAGGTAGGGCTGGCCCTGGTTTGTTGCTGACTCTAGTCTCCTAAGGACACCTAGCTAAGGCCCGATCTAGTATTCTATGTGCTAAAGCTGGATTGTAGGACAGGGCTTCCACTATGACCCTGAGCGGGTCACTTAATCCTCCATTGCCTCAGGCACAAACTAAGGGGCTCTTTTACTCCAGTGTGTTCTGTGATTTATATATGTTTCAGCACACGCTAACTGTTTCTGCAGGCCCGCAGTAATTATTACTCTACAGGCTGAAATACACATTAACCATGCATCACGTTATTGGGCGGGGTCTGTGTAGGGTTGGGGTGGAGAATGAGCATTGAAGACACATTGTAGTTAGCACGGGCATCACTAGCGTATGCCAGTCGCCAATGTTGCAGTTAGGACAAGTGCACCTACCGCTATCTCAAGAACTGATATTGTTTATTTATTCATTCTTATATACCGCTTTATCTATGAATCAAAGTAGTTTACATTGAACAAACATATTGCAAGCTTTGTGGAACCTGTGTCTTTTGGGGAAACTGCTAGGTACTTATGACCTAGATTGGCCACTGTTGGAAACAGGATATTGGGCTTGATGGACCTTGGTCTGACCCAGTATGGCATATCTTATGTTCTTATATTCTTATAGGATAACAGGTTCACACTGAGCTAACATATTAGAAGAACATATGATAATAGGATGGGGCATGAGGGTTTTTACATAGGGTATGGGTAGAAGTGATATACTATAATGTTGGATTAAACAAAATTAGGTGATAATACAGGGTTAAACTTAACATATTTACAAGGTGCAGGTAATATTACATATGTAGGAAGGTAAGGTTTTTATTGGAGCTGGGATTTTACATGGAGCGGAGGCATATAATGATTAACTCGTATGGTGTCTGGTTTTGGATTCTCGGTAAGGAATAGGTGCTCTTGATAGCTGCTGTTGATACTAGGTGGGGGGGGGGGGGGTTGGGAAGGAGTATCCAGAGCGCTGGTGTTTGTGCAGGTTCATCTTCCTTCAAAGTGCTCTGTGGACAAGTGTGTTTTAAGCTGTTTCCAGAATGTTGCTAGGTCTGGGGAAGGGAATTTCAAAGTTTGGGTGAGTAGAGTAAGAATGCCCTGTTGGATGTGGTTTGGTTGCTTCTAGTGACTTCCTTAGGTATGGCTAGAATGTTGATCTGTTGTTTGGCAGTCATTGTATGGGCATAGGTTAGTGGAGGAGTGGCCTAGTGGTTGGGGCAAATTACCTCAGGCTGGAAGGTCAGGGGTTCAAATCCCACTAGAGGACAGCAACCTTGGGCCAGAAGGACTGGGTTTCTAGTCCCACAGGTGCTCCTTGTGGTCTTGGGCAAGCCACTTAACCCTCCATTGCCCATGTTCCCTGTAAAATAGTTATCTCCAAGTTATAATGCCCTGTTCAATGTAATTTCAGTTTGTTCAATGTAAACCGCCTTGATATTATGAAAGGCAGTATATAAGAAATGATAAATAAATAGTTAAATGTGTTGCAGATAAGTTGTGTAAGATTTTAAAGGTGTTCAGTGTGACCTTGTATTTGATTCTGCATACAATTGGGAGCCAGTGTAATTGTTTCAGGATGGGGATGATGTATTCCATTTTTGAAGCTCCATAAATTAGGCGGGCTGCCATGTTTTGTGCCATTTGTAGCTTGTACAAGGCTTATTTTGGTAAATCTTGGAGGATGCTATTACAGAAATCGGATATTAGGCGCGCCCATGGTAATTGCTAAGGGCAGGAATGCACACTAAGAGGCTTGTCTGCGCGATAACTGTCAGGCACATGTTGGCCACACTTCCAACAAATTACTATATTGCAGTGGCACCTAACACACATTGATATTGACTCAAACTGTACATTAGGGGAAAAATATTGCACTTTAGTAAAAGGCCCCTTAGATTGTAAGCCCTCTGGAGATAGGAAAATACCTACTACACCTAACTGTAACTTGCCTTGAAGTACTACTGAAAAGTCGTGAACAAAATTGAAAACATTCAAAAATAATTAAAACATTTTAGCTGTCTAGCGGTGAAGAGGGAGGAAGATGCCTTGCTAGTGGATTCTTCCAAGCTATGTCTTTGGCCAGTGGAGATGCCAGGAGCAATACATCTCTCTCAGGGGCGGCCCAAGGGGGGTGCGGGGCCATGTGCGGAGACTCGGTGCGGGGCCTCATTTGCATAAGTGGCCTTATTTGCATAAATATTTGCCTAATATTACCATACACTAACTTTTAGTAAACATGTCTCTTAATGAGTGTATGGATAAAGAAAGACTAAAAGATTTCTACATTACTATAATCCAGTGCCAACCGCCAGGCACATTAGGAACTACTACAAACGCTGCCCATTTAGAACCCATAGCAAACCTGCCGTATCCTGACAGCATTACCAGGACTCACAAAGCACCATACCCTACCTATCAAAAGGCAACACTGCAAATATTAAACCAATACATTTCAGAGAATACTGGGGAAAGAGAACAAGTGGCAATGTCAAATAGGAATTACATAAACAGAATACCTCAGCTCAGTTACACATGCAGAACATAGACCATCACCAAACAAGGAATCACAATTTAGAAACAGGAAGGCAATAATTAAACTGGGAACCCCAAAAGCCAAACTTGGAATGTACAACAACACTGTAGAAATAAAACTATAAATTAATTTCCTCTTGTACCAAACAAAGCCCAGACGTTAATGATGCACATTTCCCAGAGCTTTCATATTCCAGTTAATAAATTCAAAATAAAGAGATATCTTTCTACCTTTTGTGCATTTTTTTTTTCAGTTGCAATAGGTCCAGCCACTTTCTTCTGGTTTCTTCATGTTTTCTGCTAACTCTCCATCATCTTCTGTCCATTTGTCCTTTCTTCTCTCTTCTAGTTTTTTTCTCTCTCTCTACATCTGCTTTAACATACTAATCTTTCTCCTTTTGCTCTTTCCTCATTCCTATTTCATCCTCACAAATTTTACCCCTCCATCCTCAATCCCCACTTACTCTCCCAATACCCGGCCAATTATAGATTTTTCATCCCTCCCACACAAAATATTTTCCCCCTCTCCATTTTACTCTCCCAGCCCCATCCCATTCTAATCCTCCCTCAACATCAGCTCCCTTCTAGTTCCAGTCTCACCCAGCATCCATTCCCTTCTAGTCCCTGCATCAGCCCATTTCCAGTCCTAGCCCCCCATCAGCCCATTTCCAGTCCTAGCTCCCCCATCCATTTCCAGTCTGAGTCCCTTCATCAGCTCATTTCCAATCCTAGCCCCCCCATCAGCCCATTTCTAGTCATTTCCTAGCCCCATCATCAGCCCATGTCAAATCATAGCTCCCCTCCACTCAGCCCAATTCCAGTCCAAGCCCCCCCCCATGAGCCTACTTCCAGTTCTAGCCCCTCCATGAGTCCATTTCAATTCAAGCCCCCACCACAGCCCATTTCCAATCTTAGCTCCCCCCAACAGCCCATTTCCAGTCCTATCCTCGCAGCTCAATCAGCCCATTTTCAGTCCTAGCTCCCTTCCCTCACAGCCCATTTCCATTCCAAGCCCCCTCCCCATCAGCTATTTGCAGTTCAAGCCTCCCCTTCTGCTCAGCCCATTTCCAGTCCTAGCAACCCCCAACCCATTAGAAGTCCTAGCCCCCCATCAACCAACTTCCAGTCCTAACCCCCCATCACCCCATTTTCAGTTTAAGCCCCCCCATAACCCATTACCAGTCCTAACCCCCCATCAGCCCACTTCCAGTCCTAACCCCATCAGCCCATTTCCAGTCAGCCCCCCATAGCCCATTGCCAGTCCTAAACCCCCCATCAGCCCACAGCCCATTGCCAGTCCTAACCCCCCCCCCCCATCGGCTCATGGAAATTAAAATAAAAAAAAAAGCTGGCCGCTGCCGCCGCGGCAGCATGGAGTGTCCCGTGGGGCCCCCTCTGCCCGGCTGAACTCTCCCGGCGCGGCTGAAGCCCTCTGCTCCGGCTTGCAGATACGCGAAGGGAGAGTGTCTCCCTCGTGTCTCTGTTAAGCCCGCAGGGGCAGATGGGAAATTTCCCATCAGCCCCTGCTTCCCATCAGCCCCTGTGGGCTTAACAGAGACGCGAGGGAGACACTCTCCCTTTGCGTATCTGCAAGCCAGAGCAGAGGACTTCAGCCGCGCCGGGAGAGTTCAGCCGGGCAGAGGGGGCCCCGCGGGACACTCCATGCTGCCGCGGCGGCAGCGGCCCTTTTTTTTTTTAAATTTCATTTTTAAAAAAAGCAGAATGTTCTTTGCGTGGGGCCCCCTGAAACGCGGGGCCCTGTGCAAAAAACATTCTTGCTCAATGGACGGGCCGGCCCTGATCTCTCTAGTAAGGTCTCCTCACCACAGGAGATAGGAAGAGGAGGAGAAGTACTATGATGTAACTATACTTGCTCGATCACATGACTCAAAGACCCAATCATAACATGAACCTGGCACTGGAGGAAAATGCCAGTTGAGGGAGGAGCCAACCCTCATCTTGTACCTCTGTGTACTTCTGAGCATGATGTAAGACTATGAATCCCATAGAGATGAATGAGTATATCTGGAGGTTCTGGACCAACCATACCTGGGCTCTATCTACATGGCAGCTATCATTCCCAGAAGTACACAGAGGTATATCATAAAGATCACCCCTTGATGAGGGAGATCGTGAATGTTCAGCTGGCTCAATGGCATTAGGGATGAAGCATCCAGAAGAATACTAATCTAGTCATTTTCAGGGAAGGACCTGTTAGGAGCTATCAAGTGGAAAGAGTGCTTCTGGGAGGGATACCAATGATGAAATAATTCCCATCTATAACTGCTGAATTGTACCAGGTAGATAAGTTGCTGTCAGGACTTGTAATGACTCTGAAAGAATTCAGTTTGGGCCTGTTGTCATAAACCAAAGCATAAAACCTCTATTTGTTGTCTTGTGTTCTCTCTACTCTAGGTTTTTTATCCATTTCATCGTGAATGGATCCTAACAAATGGCTACTGTAATAACCCATGGTTTGGATTAAAATCTGTACCTGCCTTTGGTTAGTTTTTATTGCTTAATGCCCTTTTGTAATCCTTGGTCAATGAAAATTATGGACACTGGGAGGCCAGTACTTTAAAAAATGTTGAACTTCTAAATTTTGTCCGCTATTTTCAGTCAGACCTATAGTAGGATCCTAAGAGGGCGATACGCCAAAGGATTCAACCAGTTAGCACCACGCATCCAGCTACTGGTTGGAGCTTTTGGGAGGTTCCACGTGCATGCATGCCAACTTTCCACCTAGCGTGGCAGCGTCTTTTAGGGCAGTCTTTGTTTTTCCACGGAGCCCAATGGACATGTTTCATGAGACCTCCACCATTTTATTATTTATTTATTTATTTTATTTAAAGTCTCTTCTATACCGCACTATTCAGCATCAGCGCGGTTTACATTGAACAAAGAATTTACACATTTCCGATGGTACTTTGTGTTTACATTTGAACAGGAAGAAATAACTTGGATAACAGGGGTAACTATTTACAAATTAAGACAGGTAACTATTTACAAATTAAGACAGAATCATGAACATTTCTTGGTTTCAGCGTTATTGGTTTTGGGAGGTCTGTGAGGTGGTTGAAATAACTGCATTGGTTACTGGGTAATACAATAGGAAGAGGTGGTGTTTCAAAGCTTTTCTGAATTGCAATAGATCCGGGATTGCTCGGATGTCTTGAGGGAGGCTGTTCCAACACCTTGGGGCACAGAACTTGAAAGCCCTGTCTGCTGTTGCTTTGGTACAGTGTGAAATTGATTTTGGGACTACAAGTGTGTTGAGTGTTACTGACCGTCTGTCCCTATTTTGAGGTGTCACCTGGATCAGATCCGTTAGTGACTCAGATGAGAGCCCTTTGATGGCCTTGAATGTCAGTAGTAATGACTTGTAAGTGAGTCTACTTCGTATCGGGAGCCAATGGAGTTGTTTTAGGATGGGTGAGATATGGTCTTTCCTGGATGCTCCATGTAGGACTCTTGCTGCGGCATTCATTGCCAGTTGTAGTGGTTGCAAGGTGGATTGAGGGAGCCCTTGTAGGATTGAATTCGCATAATCAAAATGTGGCATGATTAGGTCCTGATAGATGGTTCTGAAATCATTCGGCTCTAGCAGGGATTGTAGGTGTCTAAGGGAACGGATTTTATGGTATACCGCTTTTACAATGTTTCCAATGTGCGCCTTCATATCCATTTTGGTAATTTTGGTAATTTTCTACTCATCGGGGACTCTGCTGTCTTCACCGGCACTTCCATTTTCCTTTCCTGCCTGCCTGTCTCAGTTTTTCTTCTTTTTTCCTTTAGTTAGTGTCGTTTGTTTTAAGTTTCCTTTCATTTTCCATGACACCTCTTCCCCCTTAGACGCCGGTGCTTCAGCCATGGGTCCCACTCTTTATCAAGACCAAGTTGTTTGATTTCGCTGCAGCTGTTTTTATGGCCGATATGCCCCAAAAACTAGCCATTTTCAGGGAAGGACCTGTTAGGAGCTATCAAGTGGAAAGAGTGCTTCTGGGAGGGATATTCAGCTCCAGACAAGGGTCTTTAAAAGTTCTGGCTGCCGCTGCTATCAACTCTCTACGTTTTTAGCTAAAAATTCAGCTTTCTCCTCAGGGCTAAAGATGGATTTAAAAATGCTTCAGGCATTCCCATGGTGTCAGGTGGACGGTCTGGATTTCTCTGCAGGGGTCTTACAGAATGTTGTTTACTCATCACAGGTGATTAAAAGATGTAAAAATAGCCAAACTCTTTCTTTCACTGAAATTACTAGACAGACAATACCTGCTGGTCCAAAAGCACAATCATTTTATTACAAAATCCAGGGTGAAAAATCAATGATCCACTTTTGTCATACAAAAGTAAATTGATCACATATCTTCGGCAGCTTAAAAAGCCCCATGAAATCTACCAAGTGGTTTATCTTTCAAAAGCTACTGTAGAACCATTATCTTCCAGCAGCAGCACAGCAAGTGCTTAGGGGTGGGCACAGCAAAAAAAGAAGTTGGTTAATCTTTGTTTTACGTTAAGGGGCCCTTTTACTGATGGGCGCTACTAATGTGACAAAAGTGACAAAACTAAGGTGTGTTAGGTGCAACACCATCGCGTTAACTTCTGTGGGTGTGGAAAACATTTCCTTGGCAGTTAATATGGAGCACTTTCCCCTAACGCAGCTACATTAGTGCGGATGCACTTTAACTCCACTTATTGAGGTGTCATTAGGAGAATTTGCGCTAATACAAGTAACGCACGGTGTGAGCCCAATGCTAACTGCGCTGAGCACACCACACCCACCCTTCACACCTAACCTGGCTCCTCATGATCCTAAAACGGGAATCATCCTGCGCTAAGTGTCATGGCCCGCGCTAACTGACAATGCATGTCACAATGCCCCTTCAGCATGTGTCAGAACACCACTGCCATCTAGTGCCCCTTAGTAAAAGACCCCCTAAGTTTTTGTGATATATATATATTTTTTTTCACATATTTGTATTTTTTGCACCAAGTGTATTTATTTATTTAGCTGTATTTATATCCCACTTTTCACCAGGTCAAAGCAGTCAATTGGGGGATACATTTAACACGAGGGGATATGAGACACATACGCTAATACTTACAGGGAACATGGGCAATGGAGGGTTAAGTGGCTTGCCCAAGACCACAAGGAGTGCCTATAGGACTAGAAATCCCAGTCCCTCCGGCCTGAGATTGCTGTCCCCTGGTGGGACTTGAACCCCCAGCCCTCCGGCCTAAAGTACCTTGTCCTAACCACCAGACCACTCCTCCCTCCTAGACACATGGGAACCGTTTAGCATGCACAAAATTATTGTAAACGTATAGGTATACAGTTGCACAAGCAATTTGCTTGCACAAGAATGTTTTAGGCACCCAAACAAACCAAGTCAATGCTGACAAATGCACAACCTTAGAAGTGCTTGTTATTTATTAAATATGAAGTGGATTGTTACCAAAACCTTTATTTCTTGCTTCCTCTTGGGAAATAATTCAGCTGGATTGATGCAGGAGAGGAAGAATACTTCTTCATGACTGACCCAGTAAAGACAACCATAGAATATACCTTACCCGATTCCTAGAATGATCATGAGCTGCAGCTATGTTTGAAGGCTCTCAGTTTTCATTGATGGCCCTGCTAAGTCAATGGAGTATGATTAAATTGTCCAGAAATGTGGGATCTAGATCAGCACTGATTTTGAAGCTAGTTGCTGAGAGCCGTACCACACTTCCCAAGGTCATCCATCTGCCTTTATCCTTACAGTGGGATCCATCAGTGGCTTTTTCCACGCTCAGTATTTTCTTCTTCACCATCTTCATCAGACTTGAATAGCACAGCAGAAGCTAAGCTTAGGAAAAGAACAGCCCTGTGGCAACACTTTGGTTCTCCAAGGGTGAGCAGGATGCGTCAGCCACACCTGGTGACGTCATCCGATGGTGCTATGGACACAGAAGTGCTCTCTTATAGCTCAGAAAGGCAAAGCCTTATTGAGCATGTACCAAGGTGCCCCTATCCCCTGGTCCACACCTACCTGCTCAGTCTTGTTTCTTTTGCCCAGCCAGAAGGATGGAACACCAGCTCTCCTACTAACCTACCTCTGCATAAGAATGATCAAGGAGCAAGGACAGAAGACCAAAGACAGGAAAGAAAAGCCCAAACTTGGCTTTAAAAAATGCCCCAAGTGTGGCAAGAAAATGAACTCTACCAATTCCCATGATTGCTGTGTGAGATGCCTTGGAGAATCTCACCATGTTGAAGACTGCCTGTTCTGTGCAAATATGTCCCCCAGGGCCCAGCTTTCATGAAGTCATACCTTGCAAGAGTTCCTGGGTTCCACGGCAGGCCATCCTGAGGAGCGCTTCACTTCCAGACACCATCCAGAGAAAGAAAGCCATCCAGAGAGACCAGCACATATAGGCAGTCACATGGCCGCCACCATCTTGGCTGCCTCTAAGATGCCGAATGCTACCGCAACCCCTGTATGAGATGTGCCTCCCAAGGCCTCCATCTCCAGCAGGACTTGGTCCCCAGTACCTATGCCTGCCGCCACAGTGCACCTGAGGCCAGAATGTTGCTCTCTGACACTCCCTGTGCCTTCATCAGATGGCTCAGCCTTTCTTTCAGCTTCGACATTGCAGGCCCCACCTTCCTCTGATCTCGTTTGAAAGTGCCACGACACTGAATTTTGTCACTGCACATACGCAGGGAGCTCTGACTGTCACCGTGCTGCACAGGGGAACCTTCACTGGTGCAGAAACGATCACAGCGCCGAGCAAATTCCTGTGTGGCCCAAACTGCCGAACAAAGACACTGGATCAGCAGCAGCTCGAGTGGTTCCTGCAGCAGAACCTGTGTCTTTTGGGGAAACTGCTAGGTACATATGACCTAGATTGGCCACTGTTGGAAACAGGATACTGGGCTTGATGGACCTTGGTCTGACCCAGTATGGCATATCTTATGTTCTTAGCAGCTACCAGCGTGAGAGGAGAAACCAAAACAGAGGCTACAGCACAAGGAGAGACAGGAGTGCCTCCTCCAACTGGAGCAGCTTATGCTCCCCGGGCACCCTGCGCAGACACCAATATCACATGGAGCGTGAGAGCCATAGTGAGTCTGCATCCCCGACTCCAGCAGGGCCCTCTCCATATCCCAGTATTCATCTATAATGGACATGCTGAATAAGCTATTGGCACAGCACGCCTCGCAGCTACCCCAGCCTGTAGCACGTGACCCAACTACTCTACCGCGAAGGGAACAAGCACCATCACTCAGGACACCCTTCCCCCATGCATCCCTTTCACCCAGGGCTTTCAGACAGCAAGGGGGAGGAGACAGCCATCATGGGCTCCTTATCAAGCTACAGCTGCCCTCCAACTTCAGGGCTCACCGTCAAAACCATCCCTACCACCCCCACCTCCACCTGCACCTCCATCCTCACCCCCGGAGGACCTAATATACCCAAAGTTCTTCCAGAAGCTCTCCGCCTGACTAGCACTTTTGCCAGCCAACACCCTGGACCCCAGGAGTGAGGTTCTGGGCCTTTTGAAATACCTGGACACACCAAAGATTGTCATCGTCATCCCAGTTCACAAACTGCTGCTGGACAATCTCACACAGATATGACGAGCACCATCATCCACGCCTGCCACTTCCAGGAGGGCGGATGCAAAATATTAAGTGCAAGCTGCCTCTGATTTCCAAAAAATGCAACTTCCCCACCAATCCATCGTGATGGAATCGGTCCTGAAACGGACAAAAGCATTACGTACGCATGCCAATGCGCTGCCAGGAAAAGACCACAAAATTCTGGATGACTTCGAGAGGAAGGCATACAAGACAGCAATGCTCGGCACAATAATTTCCTCCCAGCAACTCCAACACGTGCTATACCAGGATGCACTGCTTGAGAACTTCAAAGGCAGCATCAATGCATTGCCCACGGATAACAGGGCCATCTTCAACCCCCTCCTGGGGACCTAGGTGAGTGCGGAAAACACCTGATTTGTTTGACCTTTGATGTCTTCGACTCAGCTGCACAGTCGGCAGCAAAGGCCATTGCGGCCAGGCACACCACCTGGCTGAGGGTTTCAGGAGAATACACAGGAACACTTAGCTAACATGCCCTGCTTGGGAGACAACCTCTTCATAGAAAAAGTAAAAGAAACTATGAATGATATGAAGGATCACTTGACCACTCTCCAGACCCTATCCTTGGACGGCCTTGAATGCAACTCCGGCTAAAGGAAGACATATAATTCCTTCCACAGAAAGTCTTACTCTGTGTCATAACGCTACCAGTCATACCACAAGTGGCAGTCCCAATGCTCCAAACAGCAGTCCTACCACCAGAACCAGCAGGAACCCAGACAGAGAGACTACTGGCAACGGAAATAGCCCGCAGCACCCTTTTGACACTAGAAGCAGAGAGACACACCAGTGGGGGGACATCTCTCCCTGTTCAAGGAAGCATGGACATCAATAACGACCAACAAGTGGGTCCTCCAGATCATCAGCAGAGATGACCGCATCAAGCTGCACCAGAACTCCCCACCAGAATACTATACCTCTCTGTCATACACCAAAACATCTGCTAGCTACCATGGAGTTGGTGATTTGGCACCAGCTGAAAGCCAAGGCCATAGAACAGATACTGATCACTAAGATCAATTCTGGTTTCTACTCCAGGTACTTCCTCATTCCCAAGAAGTCCGGGGGTGTATGCCCCATTCTCAATCTTTGCCTGCTCAACAAATTCATCCACAAAGAACGGTTCCATATGTATTCCCTGGGGACCATCATGTCACTCCTGCAGTCCAATGAATGGCTAGCGGTGCTGGACCTGCAAGATGCCTATACCATATTCCCATCCACCCAGCTCACCACCAGTACTTGGATCATGGATCGCAATTACCAATACAGAATCCTGGATATCCAATAAGGTGGTGGTAATCCAAATGGACAACTAAGTGACAATGTTCTTTGTCAACAAGCAGGGAGGCATGGGGTCCTTTCCCCTCTGCCGGGAGGCCCATAGAACCTGTACCCTTGCCCTTTCCAAGAGTTGCTTCCTTCAAGCCTCATATCTACCAGGCAAACTCAACTGACTGGTGGACAGCCTGAGTCACCAGCTGCAGTGGCATGAGTGGTCCCTAAAACCCCAGATGGACGAGCCCCTTTTTGAGTAGTGGGGCCAGGTTAGAGTCGACCTCTTCACTCACCCATCCACATGAAGTGCCCTAAGTTTTGCTCCAGACATCCTGCTGTACACAGCCTGGTGACAGATGCATTCGACCTCCACTGGGGAAACCTAGGCCCCCTGTATGCCTATCCTCCCACTCTACTCATCGCCAAGACAATCCAGAAGATCATCTCTGATGGGGTGCCAGTCATTCTCATCGCACCCTACTGGTCAAGACAGATGTGATTCCCCATTTCCGGCACCTAGCCATCACACCTCTAATGCGGCTACCTCAGGAACCCGACCTCATCATTCAGCACTTGTCTCACCTTTTTTTGTTCCCCCTCCCTTTAGCCCCTTTCCCTTACCTCCCCTCCCCTCCCTTTCTCTTTCCCTCCCTTTCCCCTCTTCCACTTTTTTCTTTCCTCCCTTTTGTTTTCTTTTGTCTACCCCTTCCCTTGTTCTCTTTACCTCTCCCTTCTTCTTCTCCTCCTTTTTTCCTTCTCTCTCCCATTCTCTCTTCCTTCTGTCTCCCCCTTGCCTCCCTTTCCCTTCCACTTTTAAATTCTTATATTTTATTTTTTCATTTATTTTCTATTTTTATTTTTTGTTTTCATTTTTATTTCTAGTTTATATTTCTTGCTTCTTATACATAATTTTTCATTTTATGTCTGTAAGTCAATAGAATCCTTTAAAATATAACTAACATTTTGGTGGTCAGAGGTAAGGATCAATAATTTTTTTTCTGTAAAGCTTGTCTGGTGGGTAAGCAGACTATTTTGTTGGCATGCTGAGAAGTGGACCATCCTTCATTTTGGAGATGGCGCGATTTATTGCACAATTTAATGCTGATGGAGCGCTTGTCCGCCAAGTCGTCCACGGCGAGGACGGCTAAATTTTTGGCTGTTTGGGGAGACTATATTTCATCATTGGCATCTCGAGTGCATAATGAGATTTTAACACTGTAGTAGCATCTGAGGCCTGTGCAGGATCCCAGAGGGGGGATGGGATATTGTTTTAGGGATTTTATGAGAACCTGCCCACTATGGGGGTTAGGATTTAGGACTTGGAGTTCTCCCTACTGATGGAGAGGAGGATATAGGGGATTTGGGGGTCATTGGGTGGGAGGATGAGAGATGATGGGGGGCAGTGGATATTGCTGGGAGTGTTTGTAGCCTTTTTGTATGTGGGTCTTACTTCTACTACTATTAATCATTTATATAGCGCTACAAGGTGTACGCAGCGCTGTACAGACACATATAAAAGATGGTCCCTACTCATCAGAGCTTACAATCTAATCAAGACAGACAACACAGTAGATGAGAACAATGATACAGTAGGGAAGGGTAATGAGACAGAAGGAAAACAAAGGATTAAGATCCAAAAGCGGTCTGAAAGAGGTGAGCCTCATGGATTTTAAAAGGGGGAGAGATGAAACCTGACATAAAGATACAGGTAGTTTGTTCCAGGCATAAGGAGCAGCAAGGTGAAGGGATCGAAGTCTGGAATTGGCTGTTGAAAAGGGCATAGAGAAAAGCAAGCCAGAGGAAGAGCAGAGTTCACGAGGAGGGGTATAGGGAGAGAAAAGAGAGGAAAGGTAGTGAGGAGCAATAGAACTTATAAGTCAGAAGGAGAAGTTTGTATTGGATACGGAAACAGAAGGGAAGCCAATGAAGAGATTTGAGAAGAAGGGTTATATGAATATACTGGGGCTGATGGAAGATTAGCTGCGCAGTATAGTTTTGAATAGATTGAAGGGGAGAAAGATGACTCAAAGAGAGAGACCAGCAAGGAGGAGATTTCAATAGTCGAGGCGAGAAGTGACTAAAGAGTGGATAAGTGTTTTAGTAGTGTGTTCAGAAAGGAAGGGGCAAATTTTGTTAATGTTTTTATCTGTTGGATATGTGTGGAGAAGGAGAGGGAGGGATCGAAGATGACTCCAAGGTTGTGGGCTGAGGAAACAGGAAGCAGAAGAGTGTTATCAACAGAGATAGATAAGGGAGGAAGAGAGGAAGAGGGTTTAGGGGGAAAAATAAGACGTTTGGTTTTGGCCATGTTCAATTTCAAATGGTGGTGAGACATCCAGGCAACGATGTCAGATAGGCAGGCAGATATTCGGGCTAGGAGTGTAAGAGAAATATCAGGTGTAGATAGATAGATCTGAGAGTCATCAGCATAATAATGATATCGAAAGCCATGGGAGGAGATGAAAGCACCAAGAGACTGAGTATAGAGAGAGAAAAGGAGAGGGCCTAGAACAGACCATTGGGGTGCACCAACTGAGAGTGGGATAGCAGTGTAGGAGGAACCACTAGAACAGACACTGAAGGAGAGATAAGAGAGATAAGAAGAGAACCAGGACAGTACAGAGCCCCTAAAACCAAGTGAGGACAATGTATCAAGGAGAAGGTGGTGGTCAACAGTGTCAAAAGCAGCAGAAAGGTCAAGAAGAATGAGGACTGAGTAAAGGCCTTTGGATTTAGCCAGGAACAAGTTGCTGGAGACTTTAGCAAGGGTTGTTTCAGTAGAGTGTAAGGGACGAAAGCCAGACTGAAATGAATCAAGGAGGGCTTTAGACGAGAGAAAATCAAGGCAATGGTGGAGAACAGCACGTTCAGGAATTTTGGAAATGTAGGGAAGAAGGGAGATGGGTCAATGATTAGAGCAAGTAGGGTCAAGTGAAGGTTTCTTGAGGAGAGGGGTGACCAGAGTATGCTTGAAGGCTGCAGGGAAAGTTGCAGTAGAGAATGATAGGTTGAGAATGAGTGAGATGGAAGGGATGACAAAGGAGGAGATGGCATTACGGAGATGGGTGGAAATAGGATCAGAGGAACAGGTAGTAAGTTTAGAGGAGGAAAGAAGATAAGAGGTTTCCTCTTCTAAGATGTTAGAAAAGGAAGAAAGGGTCACAGAGACTGAGGGAAAAGTTGGTATTGAAGAGGGGGAAGAGGGGATGAAGCTTATCTTGAGGGGAATTGTAGGGTAATCTTGTGGACTTTGTCATGGAAATAGTATGCAAGGGTTTGGACAGAAAGAGAAGGGAGAGGTGGAGGCAGAGGTGCCTTGAGGAAAGAGTTGAAAAGAGAAGATGGGGGTCAGAGGCAAGAGAGTTAGTTTTGCTTGGCAAGTGTTATGGCAGATTGGAAGGAAGGAAGCATGAATTTGAAGTGAAGAAAGTCGGAAAGGAAATGGGATTTGAGCTACTGTGCTCAGCTGAATGGCTACAGAAGCGAAGGGAGCAGATAGCTGAAGAC
Source organism: Ichthyophis bannanicus (assembly GCA_033557465.1). NCBI lineage: Eukaryota > Metazoa > Chordata > Amphibia > Gymnophiona > Ichthyophiidae > Ichthyophis > Ichthyophis bannanicus. Next base: position 74,020,995 of record CM066032.1, read on the forward strand.
AGCCAGGTCTGAGGTATAATGTGTCTCACAGGATGTAGGATAGGGGGTCTTGGGGTGTGTCTTTGGATTGGGGTGACTCTATGGGCCTGATACTCGAAGAGCATTTACATGGATATTCAATGGCATTTACAAGGTTAGTGCTGTTGAATATCCACTTCAAAGTCCACTACATGCCCCAATGCTCTGCAGTTAGCATCGTGGCGTGTTGGGGGCATTCTGCGGGGGAGTGGAGGCGGAGACTGCTGCTAACTGGGTAGGAGCAATATTGCACCACTACCTGGTTAGCAATCTGTGGATAAAACTAAGCCAGCTTTTGGCTCACCTAGTTTTAGCCATGGATGCTAACTGGGTGGCGGTGCTATATCATCGCTTCCCAGTGAGCTTCGGTGGTTCAGGGGCATATGTGGCAACACCGGATATTCAGTGCCACATTGCGGCATTGAATATCCGGTGTTAAGGGTTGGTGGGCAGGGCTATGCGCCATAGCTGTGCATAGCCTGCCCAATACAATATCCGGCCCTATATTTTTGTTTTTCTACCAGTATTTGGGGGCACTGGTTGGGGGGATGGGGATTGGATTGGGGAGGGAGGTGAAAAGGGTAAAATGTATAAGATGGTTCTATGTTCTGATTGAATGCTGTTGGTCATGTGTAAGAGCACTTACTGTACGTGCTGGGACTGTGTTATTTGCATCAATAAAAAAGATTTGAACATAAAATAACTACATTTCATTCTTCCCCCTTTTTCCCTTTTCTTCTCTGATGTCTTCCTGTTAATTTAATTGTGCTAGTTTTGTTGTATACATTTTTATCATTGAGCCTTTTTATTTTTGTGATTTAATCATTTACAATTTGTACATTGTGAATCTCTTTATATATTGATAGTGTTTTATTTGTATACTTGTTTTCACTTTTCTGGTTATTTCTTTGTGTTGATTGTGAGAACATAAGGACATAAGATCATAAGATATGCCATACTGGGTCAGACCAAGGTCCATCGAGCCCAGTATCTTGTTTCCAACAGTGGCCAATCTAGGTCATATGTACCTAGCAGTTTCCACAAAAGACACATATTATTTTAAATTTATTTTTAATATAATTTTATGTACACGGGCATGTTGGGTTCAGTTAATGGAATTCATTTGCTTGTACTCATTGGAATCCATTGAACTAACTCTGCTGTGCTGGTTTGCCCATATGCTTTATAATAAACATCAGACCATTTTATTAGCCCCCCTCTGGACCAACTCAATTCTATTTGTATCCTTTTGAAGGTGTAGTCTCCAGAATTGCACACAGTACTCTAAATCACCCCCTTTCAGCTGGCTATTCCTCTCCCTATGCACCCAAGCATCCTTCTAGCTTTTGCTATTATCTTTTCCACCTGTGTGGCCACCATGAGATCATCAGATAAGATCATCCTCAGGTCCCTCTTTTTTCATGCATTGAAGAACTTCATCCCCTATAGGGCCCGATTCTGTCCCACATGTCCATCCCCTCTGTGTGTCTGGTCTGAACCGGATGTACAGAGGTGATTGCGATTCTGATCCTGCAGGGGACGTCTAGCTCCATTGGATCAGAATCGCGAACAGTCCTGCAAGTGCAGGACTGCACCAGGCTAACTCAATCAGGGTATTTAAAAGGAGCCACAGCGCCATGGCGTCATGTTGCCATGGCACCGCGGCTCCATTTAAAAGCTGCGATGCCAGCCGCTGACCAAAACTGAAAATTTCCCCGCAGCCCAACCTCGATCCGGTCTCTGAAGGTCAGGGTCAGGCTGCGAGGAATGTCCCCCGCCCCTTCCACACCTCGAATGTAAAAAAAAATATCCATGGGAGTTATTCCACCTCTACATTAGAATCGGCCCTGTATTCCAGAGCCAGCGACCGCCCACTCTTCGCCTCCCCCCCCAGGGCCACCCCTTCCCCTCCCCCGCACAACCGGCGGGGAAGTTAGTTGGGGGCTGAAGCCGGCACGAATAGCGGGGATGGATGTCCTGTTGGGACGTCCATCCACGCTATTCGTGGTTCAGAATGACCCCCATACTAAATAGCTTTCTTGGGTTTTTGCAGGCTTGATGCATAGCCTGCATTTTTTAGCATTAAATCTTAACTGCCAAATTCTAGACAATTTCCTTTGCTAGATCTCTCCTCATGTTATCCACCCCTTCCAGGTATTTTTCCTGTTGCTTCTGCAAAGAGGGAAACTTTTCCTGATACTTCTCCCGCACTATCATGTACAAAAGTGTTGAAAGGAGCTGGAATAATGGCTGATGCCTATGGCACATTACTGCTAACATGCCTTTCCTCAGAGTGAACTCCATTTACCAGCACCTTTTGTCACCTTGCACCAGGGGCGACTCTACCATGAGGCCACCTGAGGTGGTCACCTCAGGCGGCACTCGGACGGCGGCGGCACTCCTTATCTGTTTTAATTTTAGATTTTGATGCCTCTGCCTTCCTGCTGTTTTTTTTCTCACTCAAGCATTCTTGAGAAAAAAAAGCATCGGGACGGGAAGGCAATAGCAGGCCAGAGGTGGTAAAATCTAAAATAAGAACAGCTGGAGTGTTGCCGCTGGACGAATCAGCCTGAAGACTTTTAGGGACATCCTAGCAGCAGCTCAGGAAGAGAGGTACAGCTGAAGGGAGGGGGGACAGGAAGACAAGTGCTGGACAATGGGGGGAGACAGGGAGACAAATTCTGGACAACACAGGGGGCTCGAGGACAAAGGCTGCAGAAGGGGAAGCAGGGAGACAAATGCTGGGCAATGGGGGACAGGAGGACAAGTACTTGACAAAAGGGGAATGGGGCAAGAAGACAAATGTTGGAGAGGGGAAGCAAGGATACAAATGCTGGGCAATGGTGGTGGGTGGTGGTGCAGGAAGACAAATACTGGACAACCGAGGGAGACAGGAGGACAAATGCTGGACAACACTGGCGGAGGGGGCAGGAGGACAAATGCTGGACAATAGGGGGGGGGGAGGGAGACAGGGCGCAAATGCTGGGCAACAGGGGGGAGACAGGAGGACAAGTGCTGGACAGCAGGGGAGGGGGACAGGAAGACAAATGCTGGAGGGAGGGAAGAAGGGAGACAAATGCTGGATGGGGGAAGCAAGAAGACAAATTCTGGAATAGGGCCAGTACTGCTAATGGGCTGATCAGGTGGGCTTGGGAATGGAAATAGGCTATAACTGGAAACAGACTGATTGGGAGGTGGACTAGGACTGGTAATGGGTTGATCAGGGGAGTTTGGACTGGTAATGGGCTGATGGAGGGCTAGCACTGGAAATGGACTGATTGGGGGGGCTAGCACTGGAAATGGACTGATGGGGGGGCTAGGACTTGAGTGGGCTGATAGGGGGGATAGGACTGGAAATGGGCTGATGGGGGAGAGGAGAGAGCTGCTGGCACTGGAAGAAAACTGGGGGCTAGATCTGGAAATAGACTGATGGAGGAGAGGAGAGTGCTGCTGGCCCTGGAAGAAAACTAGGGGCTAGGACTTCAAATGGGCTAATGCGGGGGGATGGGAGAATAGGGCTGGAAGGGAGTGGATGCTGAGAGGGTCTGCCAGGGGAAGAAGGGGGCAGGAATTGAGCTGACATAGGAGGGAGAGAGATTGGGGCAGGAAGGGAGCTGACACAGGGGGGAGGTGGGGCAAAAAGGGAGCTGACACAGGAGAAGGAGGGGGTTGGAAGGGAGTTGATATGGGGGGAAGGAGGGGGCTGGAAGGGAGCTGATATGGGGGAAGGAGGGGGCTGGAAGGGAGCTGACACCTGGGGATGGTACTGAAGGGGATTGGAAGGGAGCGGACACTTGGGGATGTGACTGGTAGGTGGCTGGTTAATGGGGAGGAGTTTGGAAGGGAGGGGCGCTGGGGCTGGAAAGGAGCTGACATTTGGGGATGGCACTGGAAGGGGGATGGACAGAGGGTAGGGTGATTGGAAGGAAGCTGATGGGGGAGGGGGGTGGCACTGAGAGTGGAAGTGAGCTGATACCTGCGATGGTATTTGGACTAGAAGGGGCTGGACAGTGGGGAAGGAGGGGACTGGAATGGAATGGAAACCAGAGGCAGTTGTTGGAATGCAAGGCGGTTGACATTGGAAAGTACTGGGAGGGGAGGACTGGAAAGGGGACTGATACCGGGGAGGGTTACTGGGACTGGAAATAGGCTGATGGAAGGAAGGGAATAAAAAAAAGAAGAGATAAGAAATGTTAGATGGACTACAGACCATAGAAGGAGAGCTAAGAAAAGACAGGAAAGCAGAAGCCTCAGATCAGGACCAGTATGATCAGAGAATAAAATGGTCAGGCAACAAAGGTAGAAAAATAATTTTATTTTCATTTTAGTGATTGGACTTTGTGCTATCTTTATGTTTTGCACAGTATGGGAAACTGCTTCTCTTATGTATCTGATGTTGCACTGCATGCGGAGTCTGGCTTCTTGGGGTTTTAGTTTAATTTTTGTCTACATATTTTAATTTTAGGTTGTAATAATTTATTCTGTACTTGGTGAGGGTCTGGGTTCTGAGTGTGTGACTGAGGCCAGGTGTTCTGTTAACATGGAGTTTGTACATAGGGATCTATACTGTACTGTAGTAATTTGACTTGTTGAGCTTTTCAAATAGGTGTGTGGATGTTCTAGGGCCTGCTGCAGTATTTATAGTGCTGCTTTTTTCTGGGTAGATCCCTTGTATGAGTTTTGGAAGATTATGTATAAGTGGCTTTTCATTAATCAAATTGAATGTTTTATTATTATGTTTGTTTGTTTTTTTTTTTTTTAAACTTTTATTTTCATTTTGCAACAAACAAAAGAAACAACACACCAAAAAAGACAAAACAAGCATACAATAAGGAAAAGTAAACCCGTTACCCCCCACCCCGATGCTTCTTCTCTACCCGATTATATCAGCATGTAAGCGCTTCCAATTAACAGTGATTATACATCAAACGATCAAAAGAGTATCTACAATACAGCATGATCATGAGACAAAGATATATACAAAGTCAGACAGGCAAATGAGAGCATTTAGCAAAATGTACATAGTCATTGAGCAGCTTCCATTGAGACCAATGAGAAGGAGTCTGAACAGAGAAAGCGAACAGACGAGGTATTTGTTCATATTTACTGTAAAGACAGGCATGATTCCCCCAGTCATTGGGGCTCAAATGGGAGCTAAGCTGCCAGTATTACTTAATTAGGGAAATACTTACTTAGGGAAATAGCAATGCTAAACATGAAGTTCGAAAGGAGATAAGCCATTTTTTGGGAGAGAGGGGATCCCCGCAACTAGGCGAAGTCCCACTATCCTCCAAGAAAGGGGCTCCTGAGAGTGCGAGATAGACTAAATACGACCCCAGACCCGACGCCAGTAATACTGTAGTGCGGGATATTCATGCGATAGCATGAGGCGATGAACCAATGGCCGCGGGACGTGTCCAGCAACCATTGCCCCAAGTAGTGTTCCATTTGTCTAATCTGTGAGAAGTGTAAAAACACCGGTGGGCTAGAAAGGAGAGGGTCTGAATGAGTGAGGCGGATCGGGAACCCGTATCCCTCTACTCCTGATAAGGCTCTGTTGCTCCGAAATCGAAGTCACATGCAATTCTCTCTCCCATACTTTCTGCGCTATAGGGGTATCTCTAGGTATAGCATTACAGAAGGTTTAGTAAAATTGGATACTACACCCGGTGAATTACCGAGAGGTCAGAGAATCTCCGATCAACCTTATATAGAGAATGCCGATGGCGGGAGTACTCTAGTGGATCAAAGGCGATGCTGAAGTTGCACTGACCAGAGTCGGGAGTCTAAAGATTGCATAAAAGTAGTAAAGGCACCTAAAGTGTCTAAAAGCATTGGTGGATAGTGGGAGTCTGATGGGAGAGTCATAACAGGGAGAAAGGTAAGAGGAATCGATTCGCGAAGGCCCGCTTCTGTATCTAGCCACACAGGTCTGCTCAGTACTGGCTCTTCCAACCAATGAGCACCTTGTTTGAGAAGAAAAGATTGAGGGAACACTTGAGTAAATCGCCACCAAGTATTAATGGAGCATTGGCAGAGGCCGAGGCCAACTGCGCAATACTTGCATAGTAAGCAGGGTTGTCCACATTCGGGGCATAATGCAAATACACGTGAATTAACTATCTCCAACCTCAAGGTGTACACGGGCCCATCTACCCTTCTTGTCAGCGCTAATATCAGATACAGTAGCGTGCTAAGACTTCTTAACCAAAGTGGCTATCCCGTACCATTTGAAACCGGTGGGAGAATAGGCAGCTACCATGTGAGGCTTAGCATGGAGTTTCAGTGTCTCAGCAGAGTTTAAATGCGTTTCCTGAGGAAACACTAAATCAACATGCTCATGGCTAAGATAGCAAAGGATTTTCTTTCCGTTGAGTGGACCATTAATGCCTTTGACGGTGAATGATAAGATTTTACATAAGGCCATACAGAAAGTTAAAAATTCTGAGCTGGATAGCACACATAATTTCACTGTGTCCCTCAAACTGACTGTATCTGGCTGTACACATGACATAGGAAAAATAAACTAATATAATACAATGAAGCGCCCCACATTAACAAAGAAAACCGCAGTACGGTAGAGGAGAAGCAAAACCCCAAAATTACTGGCGACCATGTGTCTGCGGGGAGAAGCCCCAGAGAAGGCCTAAATTGAAAAAACACATAACCTGTAGGACTGTGCGTGCTCCGAATCCGACCGAGGCACACATCATGAAGGGATAGGAAACCAAAAAACAAAAGTCATATAGAGAAAGAAAGAAAGTCCAGGCTATTTCTGTGCTTGGCTATAACCGCCGCATCGGGCCCTTCAAAATGGCGGACAGAGCCGGCAAATAAGAGTCCAAACTTTGGGATTAGCGCATCTGCTCTGCTTCTTTGGAGTCTAAAAATGTTGATAGTAGATCAGGATCTTCGAACGTCCTGGTTTGGTTATGGAGAGTCACTCGGAGCTTCGCTGGATACAACAGGCCAAAGCGAGCCTGTAGCTGTTGAAGTCGAGGGCGAAAAGCAAGGAGTTTCTTCCGACGGTCAACGGTAGGCTTTGCCAAATCAGGAAAGAAGGAGACCTTACGACCTTCAAATTCCAAATGATGATTCGCTCGGGCAGCATGTAAAATTTGTTCCACTTGTTGATATCGTAGCAAGCTAAAGATAATAGGCCGGGGGGTCGTGCGGTTGAGCGCCATGTGAGCAGGAACACGGTGTGCACGATCGATTTCCAGTTCTTTATGAAAGGTGATCTTCAGCAAGGAGGGAAGAGTTTTGAGCAAGAATTCTCTTATATCTCCTGCTTCCACCCCCTCCGGCACTCCGAGAAGCCTCACATTGTTGCGACGGGCTCGATTATTGCTATCTTCTAACTCCTTTTGAAGATTCTGTATCTGACGCTCAGCCTCGTCCAGTTTGCCCAAGCGCACCTCGTGCGAGTCGAGGACCCCCGCCATGTTGTCCTGCCGTAATGAAAGACTTTCAAGTCGGTCTTGGAGCACTCCAAAGTCTTCTCGCATGGCTCGAAGCGCTTCTCCATTGGACTGCACCAATTCCTTCACGCCGCGTATTTCTTCCAAAATCTCCAGGTGCATCTCGGGGTTTTCACGAAATGGAACCATCTTCTGTGGGGAGGACACCTCTGTTTTGGAGCGTTTTCCGTGAGAAGAAGAAGGAGACCCGAAGTCCAAGCGCGCTGGTTTATGGGCCGCCATTCCCCCCGAGGTGCCCCGGTCAGCTCGGAGCGAAATAGTAAATTTGTGTAGGTATTAAGTCAGGATTCTAAGTAGGCCTCTCGGGAGCTTCAACGCAAAGCGTCCTACCCGCTGGACATCAGGCTCCGCCCCCCCTATTATGTTTGTTTTATTGTAACATCTGTTGTAATAAATTGCATGTGTATGTTTAGAAGCCACCTAGGATTTTAGATGTGTGGCATATACATTTAAAAATAAAGTATACTCAATTTATGCACATAATGCCGCAGTGAGTCTCCGCACATGGCCCTGCATCACTGGGGATAGAGGAAAGCAGAAACCTCAGATTGGGACCTATATGATCAGGGAGTAAAAGGTCAGACAACTAAGTTCAAAGAGAATTTTATTTTTAATGTAATTATCTGACTTGGTGCTTTCTTTATATTTTATACAGTACATGGAAATGCATCTCTTTCTATTTCTCTGGGATTGCACTCTATGCAGAATCTGGCTTCTTGGGTTTGCAGTTTAATTTTTATCGACATGTAAGGGAGGGTATTTTTAGGTTATGGTCACTTATTCTGTACTTGGTCAGGATCTGTGTTTTGAATGGGTGACCAAGACCAGGTGTTTGGTTATCATGGAGTTCGTACGTAGGGATCTGAATTGTAGTAATCTGAATTGTTCAGCTTTTCAAATAGGTGTTTGGATGTTCCAGGGCCCACTGTAGTATTTACAGTGATGCTTTTTTGGATGGGTTCCTTATGTGAGTTTTGGAATTTGGTGCTGATATAGTATGGTATGGTAGATTTTCTCTATAGATACTCAGTGCCTTTGTTGTAGGGTTTTATTTTAGTTCACAATATGTCTGGAACTGGAGAATGTTTGTTGTTGTTGTTAGTGAGATGATCAGAATCAGATTTTTAAAAAAAAGATATTGAGTTCTATGGGTGAATGTCCTGGTTCTGCTCTGCATCCTCTGTTGAAGGGGGTACTGTGGATGCAAAATATACAGTATGTTCAAAAAGAAAAGGCAAGAACCATAATGCAGTTTATAACAAAAAAATAAAAATGAGTTATAATTTAGTTTTATAAACTGTGCTGTGGTTCTCGCTCTCTTTTAGTTCCTTGGTGTGCAAACAATTTGCATTTCCTCCATATAATCTAATCGGCCTTTTGGTTTGGTTCAGTCCCTGACTAGAGTTTTGAGAAAGCCCCCCCCCCCTCTACAGGGGGAGGGGATGGGGGACGTCATCTCATCCTTCACCTCAGGCAGTAGATTGCCTTGAGCCAACCCTGGGGTATGATATGGTTGATTTGGCCTTTTAGATCATCGGTGGCTTTTGTAGGATTTTATTAGTTCACAATATGCTTGGTACTGGGGAATGTTTATCTTAGCGAAATGATCAGAATCCGAATGTTTTTTAATATATTGAATTTGTGGGTGACTGTCCTACCTCTGCTCTGCACCCATTGTCCAGGGAGAGGTTTCTGTGGATGCAGAATTTATATTCAAAAAGAAAGTGAACTATGCAGTTTATAATAAAATAAAATGTTATAATTTTATAATTTGGTATTATAAACTGTGCTGTGATTCTCACTTTTTCTTTAGTTCCTTGGCGTGTGGGCATCTTGCATTTCCTGTTTTTTTCAGAGGGTGGGAAGTGCTGTGTTGTGGCGCCAAGTCACTCATGTTACAGTATGTGGAAGTGGGAGGTGCTGCTTGGTGCTGTTGAGTCCCTTTTTTGGCATATTTAGCAATATATTTCCTAAGTTTTGTGCTAGTCACATGAACATAAAAACATAAGAGATGCCATACTGGGTCAGACCAAGGTCCATTAAGCCCAGTATTCTGTTTCCAACTGTGGCCAATCCGGGTCACAAGTACCTAGCAGTTTCCCAAAAAGGTACACAGGTTCCACAATGCCTCTCTTGGGACAAGCAGTGGATTTCCTGGGTCCTCTTTAATAATAGTTTATGCACCTTTCCTCCAGCAACTTGCCCAAACCTTTTATAAAACTCAGCTACATTAACAGCTTTTACAATGATCCTCCGGTAACTAATTGATTACGCGGGGCCATAGAGTAACTGCTGGGAGGCAGTTTTCCTCACCTATCTTTGAGGTGCATTTCACTAACTGGGCAGCATCCAATATCACTGCTGCTTGCTTAGAACCATTCTCTGCCCTGGAACTCCCCCAACATACTCTGATGCTAACCGGATAGTATCGGGGCACATAGGGGACTTGGGAGGGGATATCCAATGACACTAACCATGTAAGTGCTGTTGAATTTCCCCATCTAAGGCATCTACAAGGTTTACTGGGCTGTAAACCACGTAGATGCCTTTCAGAAATCGGGTCCTTGGTTCCTAAGCCAGTGCCCTAACTATTAGGCTATTCCTTCACTCCTATTAGTTCACAATATGCCTGATACAGGAGAATGTTTGTTAGTGAGAATCAGATTTTTTTTTAAATTAGATATTGAGTTTTGTGGGTGGATGCCCTAGTTTTGCTTTGCACCCGTTGTTGAGGGACGGGGTTCTGTGAACGCAAAATATATGTTCAAAAAGAAAGAGCAATAACCATAACACAGTTTATAACAACAAAATAAAAATAATTTGGTGTTATAAGCTGTGCAGTGGTTCTCACTCTTTCTTTTAGTTCTGTGGTGTGTGGACATCTGTTTATTTCCTCCACATTATTTAACTGACTTTTTGATTTGGTTCAGTCCCTGAGTGCAGTTTTGAGAAAGCCCCCCCCCCCCCTGGCTCAAAGGGGGAGGGGATCTCATCCCTCACCTCAGGCAGCAGATTGTCTTGAGCCGCCCCTGCCTTGCACTAAACTAGTTTCTAAACCAGTCAGTCAGGGCCCATCCCAAGGGTTCTCTGTTTATTTACACGCCACCTATGGGACCATGTTAAAGGACTTGCTAAAAGCTAAATATACTGCATCTAGTGTCCCCAAATCCAACTCTGTTTATCCAGGCAACAAAGTTCATCAGACTTGTGGGACAAGACTTGCCTCTAGTAAGACATGCGGCCTTGGATTTTATAATCCACTGGAGGGAGGAGTGGTCTAGTGGTTAGGACAAGGTACTTCAGGCTGGAGGGCCGGGAGTAGGGTTGCCAACTTTTTCACTGAGAAAAACCTGACACCTGTGGCTCGCCATGCTCCACCCATTCTCCGCCCCAGCCCCACCCACAAAAATTACCGAGGATTCACTCACACCCCCCCTCAGTGCTGGTTCACTCACACCCCCTCCCCTCAGTGCTGGCTCACTCACTCATCCCCCCCCCTGCTGGCTCACTCACCCCCCCTCCCCTGCTGGTTCACTCACACCACCCCTCCCCTCCCCTCCCTGCTGGTTCACTCACCCACCCCCCTGTCACTCACTCACCCCCTCCACTGCTGGTTCACTCACACCAACCCCCCTCCCCTGCTGGTTCACACCACCCCCCCCTCCACTGCTGGTTCACTCACACCAACCCCCCCCCCCTGGTGGTTCACTCCCCCCCCCCCCGGATGGTTCACTCACACCACCCCCCCCCCTGCACTGCTGGTTCACTCACACCACCCCCCCCCTTGCTGGTTCACTCACACCACCACCCCCCCTTTGCTGGTTCACTCACACCATCACCCCCCCTCCCCTGCTGGTTCACTCACATCACCCTCCCCCTCCCCTGCTGGTTCACCCACACCACCACCCCCCCCACCCCGCCCAAGCCGCTGCTTCTGCTTTGTACAGAGCAGCGGCTGCAATACACTTACTTTGAAAAGTAAAGACAAACTGTGCGAGAAGCCCTCCGGTCATCGCAGCGCCCGAGAAAGTGATGTCATGGGGCGGGCTCCTCACAGGTTGTCTTTCCTTTGCAAATTAACTTTATTGCAGCTAAAGTTAATTTGAAAAGGAAAGACAACCTGCGAGGAGCCCGCCCCCATGACATCACTTCCTCGGGCGCTGCGATGACCGGAGGGCTCCTCAGACAGTTTATCTTTAGTTTTCAATGTAAGTGTATTGCAGCCGCTGCTCTGTACAAAGCAGAAGCAGCGGCTGCACTGCTATGGGGAATCGCGTTCGCGCCGCGGACTTCGGGACAAAAGCCGTTTTTTTGCTCTGGCCGCTCCCGATCTTGCGGCCAGAGCAAAAAAACGGCTTTTCAACGGCCGGTTTTACATCTGTGCCGGCAGCCGGCCTGGCCATGGAAAAACCGGCCAGGCCGGCTGAAAACCGGCCGGTTGGGAACCTTAGCCGGGAGTTCAAGTCCCACCTGGGGACAGCAATCTCAGGCTGGAGGGACTGGGATTTCTAGTCCTATAGGCACCCCTTGTGGTCTTGGGCAAGCCACTTAACCCTCCATTGCCCATGTTCCCTGTAAGTATTAGTGTATGTGTCTCATATCCCCACGTGTTAAATGTATTCCCCAATTGACCGCTTTGACCCGGTGAAAAGCGGGATATAAATACAGCTAAATAAATAAATAAAATAAATAAATTTTAGAAAGAGCATCGTCCTCTGCTTTAGCAGCATTTTTATTAATTTACCAGCCATTGAGGTTAGATTAATAAGCCCGTAATTCCCAAACTTCTCCTTACTTCCACTTTTGTGAAGAGGAGTAACATTAGCCCTTCTCCAGTCCTCTGAGACCACTCACGACGCCAGCCTAGATGAGAGAGAGTGGGGGTTACTCCCGTCCAGGGCTGGTGTTAGACATGCAGGGGCTCCAGGCAGAAACTGATATGGGAGCCCCAACGCCCACCTGCAAACTATGCCTTCTTCAGCCTGAGGCAGGCTTGGGCCCCTGTGACATGAGGGCCCAAGGCAATTACCCTATTTGCCACCACTTAACACCTGCCCTGCTCCTGTCTGTCCCCACTAGACCACCAGGATCAGCAGGGAGGCCTTAGAGGGGTGGTGGGGGTCTTGAAGGGGAGGAATGGGACTTTGAAGTCATCTTGGGAGGTGGGAGTTTTGTGTTGGGAGGGGATGTCTTCTCTTCTTGGGGTGCTGCCTGATTGGGGTGGAAGGATGGGGAGGTCTTGTGGAAGGAGATTATGTCAGGCTGCTGTCAAGGGTGGGCGGGGAGAAGGTGGTAATAAGGTTGATCAATGGGAGGAGGGTGGTGCCATTTTTGCACATGCCGCACTGTAGATGCAAACACTTACTGTAGCTTAGTAAACATGCTCCATGTGTCTTTATAAAATAGGGTACAAATAGAGGCATATTGGCTCCGTCAACCTAGGTGGCCTGTTAGAAAACTACTCCTGATACATATCAGCTATATAGAGGTAAAGTTTTTGACTGCACAGTGATGGACTTCACAAATCCACTGTCTCAGAATCAGACTTTTTTCTAAACATTAATGCGCCAAGAACTGGAGAGGGGGAAAACTCCCAGTCCGCTCCTGATCCTTGGGATTACTTAGTTCCATCAAGGTATTCAGAATGCATTAATGTAAATATCAAAACAGACTTAAATGGCTGCCATGAGAATGTGACCTATCTCGAAAATTGAAGGTCACGTTCAAGGACTGAGAACTTTAAAAGCAGGCAGCTGAACCAAGAGCCATGTTGTATTGTTAATGTTAGACCACTATGGTTATACTTTGATGGCACTAAGATAGACCAAGGATCTGGATGGGACAGGGCGATTTTCCCTCTTGTTTTCTGATAGTACAGTCATATAAAACAGACAAGAATGTTTAGAAAAAAGTAAAGAGCACTTTGGTGATTCTGGGACCATCGTGCAGTTAGAGGCTTATCTACAGAATTTATAGCTAATACTGAACTGTCAGTTTGATGGTATTACCATGTTCAGTTGCTTTTTTCAGTTTGCCTTTGCTAAAACTTACATATGGTGGCATATTACTTCCATCTGTTCCTTTAATGTTCTTCAAGGGAGAGACATCTTTCGGTTTTCACACCTCCAGGATCTTCTACAACCTTGCATTATAAACATTTTGCAGCTTTTTTTAAATCCATACATATGGTGAACAAACATCTCAGTGGGCTATGCTGTCACTTCATCCACCAACAGTCTGCAGTCTGAGGATGAAAACACTGCTTCTTTTTTCTAGAATCTTGAAAGAGCAAATCTCTCCCCTTCTAGAAGAGGTTGCCATGTCGTCATACGCGATACAACAAGGAAAAGTAGCTGACGACTTCCACAGTGGAGATGCAAAGTCATGAGATCGTTTATTCACATCTATGGACCTTGAATCACTTTTTGACGAAAGATCAACTTCCATCCAAACATGGCTAATGGGCCCAGCATTTGATTGAGAAGTGTAGATTTTCTGTTTTCGTTTTGTCCAGCCTGCGAGTGGCTGAATGATCTGAGGGGCATTGCTGGGTTGGGTTTTGACTTGAGGATTGCAGAATACAGTGTGGGATGGGTGTGGTGAAGGTTGTTTTAAGGATGGGTTTCTGGAGTGCTTGTTTGGGTATTGTTTTGATCTATGTGTCAGGATGGGGTCAAGAGCAGGAGGATCAGGTGGCTGATTTTTATGAATTTGAATTTTGTTCCATGCCTCAAACTTGGTTGATGAGGCATGCAATCAAATGCACTCCCTGAGGCACAGTTTGGGAGAAGTGGGGGCAGAGAGTTACAGTGTATTGTGTAGTTCATAAAATACATGGGTCTATGCACAGAGTACACGGTCATGTTTATATCAGCTTCGGAGCAGGTGTAAAGCTCTGCATCAGCATTTGTACACTACCAAGGTTAATTCTTGGAGCGTTTTTAAAAAAAGGCTCATAGGTACTTATGTTGCCTTTAAAACAAAACACCTTTTTGCTACTCTGCCATAGGCGTTCTCTGATAAAATTAAGTTTTTTGGAAGTCATTTTGTAAAACGGCACCTAGGTTAATAGGGCAGAAAGGTGCACAGGCAGCCAGTTGTCTTTATAAATGGCTAGCACAAATTCTGCAGCACGTACACCTAGATGGAAGGCATGGACCTTACAGCGGCTCGATAGCAGGCATCAATGGCAATGTACTTTATGCACATATACACGTAGTTCATCAGATATGCACATAAATCGAGACTCTGCCCATTCTCTGCCCAAACCCCACCCCTGATTATGCCTACTGTACAAGTATTAGCCAACTTGCACTATGCGTACTTTTTGGCGACCCCTAACCCAGCCCCTGAGCAGGCTTACTCTACGAGTATGTACCAGCTTGCACCATGCACACTTTTAGGCATGGCCTAATTTTATAAGAGGACTTTTACACATGAAAAACTACCATCTTATAAAATCAGGTCATGCCTGCAGGTATTCGCAGTGCAAGCCCTGTATGTCCGCCTACCCTAGGCACCCTGTTATAAAATCACCCCTTTGATGTGCAGAAATAGGCATGGATAAAATTGCATGTTCCCTGTATTTGCATACGTCTCATTGATCTGAATGAAGGCCCACTTGGGGGTTGGTTTTGGGCAGGTTTTGCACTTATGCATGAATTTTATAAAATATGCACATGTGGAGGCCGATTCTGAAAGGTACACGTTTGGACTGTGGGGACGGCTAAAACCAGGACGGCCCCGAGTTGTACCCGATTCTGCAACTGTGGGAGCTATATGTTCCCATGGTTGCAGAATCAGGCCACTTAGATGGCACCGGCATGCAACCTATTCAGTGGAGGGAAACATCCTGGGATTTGCCCAGCCAGCCCGCCCAACATCCAGCCGGAGACACAGGTGGCCCAGATGCATAGCGGCAGTGTTTCCCCACCACCCAACCCTCAGCGGGGGCACCCAAAGTTGAGATCAGGTGGCAGGAGCCCTTCCACGGTGTCGCCATGTGGGAGGGGCTGCAGGCTGCAATTAAACCCGCACCCGGCACTTATTCCACCTCCTGAAGAGGAATAAGTTGGGCGTCCATCTCTGCGCCAGGAAACGTACAGAAACCAGACCTGAATGGCCTCTGTACACCCAGAAGCCTGGCCACACCCCTGCTCTGCCCTCGCTCCAGCCCAGCACCGCCCCCTCCCGCCCTGTCTAGCGCTCCCTGCACAACGGTTCTGTACGGGCAGGAAACAAACATTGCAGAATACAGTCCCGGAGCTGTGCACAGGTTGGATGTCCAACCCCACTATTTATGGGTCACAGTGACCTCCATCCTGTAAAAGGTTTTAACATATGTGTGTAAAATAACATGGGAAAGTTATTTCTGCCTCTGAACTTGTGTAACTTTGTGCAGGAGGATTACAGGACGGTGATTTTATAATGGAACTAATGCACGTATATTATCCTTATAAGACAGGCTTAACTTATGTTTATATCTGCTGTACAGGTTAGCAGCTAGTTAGAAAATTACCCTCATTAGGTCTTTCACTGAGGGTCGACAGACCCAGCATACGTAATTCATAGCTGGTAGTGCTCTCCTAATTAAGTCCACCACCTCTGGTACATAGAGTTCTTATTTTGGGACCTACTAAGATTGGGTGGTCATTAGACCTTGGGATCATTCACTTGGGCAACTTCCACTTTAGCAAACTGAGAGTCTAGTCCGGGTTTTCTTCTGAACTGCTCAAGTTTACTGAAAGTCTTAAAAAAGTGGAAGCAAGTGGAAAGTTTATTATGAAGCAAAATGTAAAATCGTAGAAGGCACAGTCAATTCACTTCCATCAATCTCTTCTGTGGGGTAGAGAAACTCTTCTTCACCTCCTCTGGAACTCCCATGTAGATGGGACTCACTTTTCTCCAATCTAGTCCAATATCTTGCAACTTCTGGAGACTTACTGCAGATGCAGGCAGAAGGTATTTCTTTCCCCTAGAACCCTGGTCGACCTTGTCTCAGCTCCTGGGGTTGTCCTATGAATCCCCTTCTTCTCTTCCTGGATCAGTGGTAGCTATTTATTTTCCAAGGCAAGAGACATTCCTATGCTTCTGACTCCTTGAAGTATTGGTGGTGTTCTGACTTAGTTACCCAGAGCACAAAAGCATTTGATGGCATGATGGCTTAGCCAGTCAAAGACCAAAGTACTGAGGTGCAGTGGCTCTTCCAGCCAAAGATGAGAAACTGCCTTCAGGCTGAATTTTTATAGCAAGCCATTTCCCCCTCTCAATTCTGAAAAGTAGTAGGTGACTTGAAAAGGCCATCCATAAATAGGTAGAGCCACTAGAGGTTTCTGTATATATGAAGCAAAGTTTAATATTTAAAAGTATGATGCCAATTATGCATTGCTCTGGGAGGGGAGTGATCTAGGTGCCTGAAAGGTTAATTGAGGATGTGGGGGGTGGGGGAGGATGGATTAGAAGACTGAAGGTGCGTAAGACCTTACACTAGCTCTGAGCAAGACAAGCATACAGGCCACAACAGGTAAGGTTGTCTTATCTGCCTTTCTCCAGTTGTTGCACTGATGGAATGATCGTCTTGTCAATGTGTACATCGGTATGTCCCATCTTTCTATGTTTTAGAGGATGCGTTTTCTACTGCCCCCAAATGGTAGTAGGGAAAGTTCACCTTGGATCTGAGGAAAGCATATTTCATCAACTAAAATAGACGACCTGTGGGGAAATCAGGGGCACATACTTCAGGGGAGGTAGAACCCTCGGTCTGCACTACAACCCTTGGGATATCAGGGTACTGGAACAAGACCAGCTTGAGCTGGCAAGCTACTGGCTCCTGAGATCACACACTCTGCACTGACTTCTGCATCCAAAAGCTCATAGTCCAGTCCAGGGTTTGCTCTGAGCCAATGCAATTTACTTAAATCTGTGGTCGTGAAAACAATGCTCAAATCAGAAATCAGATAGAGTGTAAAAATAGTGCGCTACAGTTCACCTTGTTCTTATTCCCAATTCATTTGAAATATCCTCACCCTAAGTTTGAATCCAATCTTAAGACTCTTTTTTAAAATTTGGCATTTAAACAATAATATTTTTGGCCTGGTTCCTACAGGCCTCATTTCAGCTAGTGTATGGGTTGAAGGGAGCACATTGTAATGATACATAGAGCATCCTGATATGTAAATAGACCAGTGACTTATTTGCTGTTTTTTTGTAGGATGAATCTATTTATTTTATTTAACGGGTTTTTATACCACTTTATCCTTCAGTCAAAACGGTTTATATTATAACATTAAAGCATGAGAAAAAGTTTACAGATTAACATAGTTTACATGGTAACTTATACAATATACATGGTAACTTAATGAGGGAGAGGGTGATCAGGGAGAGTAGCTCAGAGGTTAACGTAGCGAATGGTAGTCAGAGGGCAATAGACAATAGTCAATTGATGGTTGAATGCGATAAGATTATGGTGCGCTATGTGATGGTTCCAAAATGTTGTATGTACAGGAAAGTTTTCTACTTTTTTCTGAAGTCTTTGTTGTCCTTTGTGGCTCTAATGTCTTCTGGGAGGGCGTTCCATAGCACTGGTGCAGAGAAGGAGAAAGTTCTCTTGGATGTGATTTGTTTAGCTTTTGTATGCACGTTGGGTGTGGTGAACAGGTTCTTACTGTTGATTCTTCTTGGTCGGTTGTCAGGGTCTCTTGTGACCAACGTTTGTAGGATGTAAAGATGGGGAAGCTGTAAAACTAGAGGGCATAACATGAAGCTGCAAAGGGGTAAATTGAAAGGCAATGTCAGGAAATACTTTTTCACTGAAAGGGTGGTGGATGCTTGGAATGCCCTCCCGATGGAAACGGTGGGGGCAAATACAGTGACAGAATTCAAAATGGCATGGGACAGACACAGTTGATCCCTTTACAGCAACAGGATGAAATCAAAATAAACTTAACTACCTAATTTCTCAACAAATAGGGGTGTCCTACACGGAGCGGTGGGTTCACCCCTAAACAAAGACAGGGGAAGGGGTGGCCTGCACGGAGCGGCAGGTGCACCTACTCTTTGCCATCTTACTGAGCAGACTAGATGGACCATACTGGTCTTTATATAGAAACATAGAAACATAGAAATATGATGACAGAAAAAGACCACATGGCCTATCTAGTCTGTCCTTCTATATCAACACTACAACAGTCCCCTTTTTACCTTTAGAGATCCTCTGTGTTTGTCCCATGCTTTTTTGAATTCAGTTACTGTCCTCATCTCTACCACCTCCACTGGGAGACTATTCCACGGATCCACTACTCTTTCCGTAAAGAAATATTTCCGCATATCACTCCTGAATCTATCTCCCTTCACCCTCATCCCATGTCCCGTCGTAGCAGAACTTGCTTTCAATTAAAAGAGGCTCTCTCCCTGAACATTTATGCAACGGGATTTAAACATCTGAATCATATCACCTCTATCCCGCCTTTCCTCTAAAGTGTACATATTAATATCCTTCAGTCTGTCCTCATATGCTTTATAATGAAGACCACTAACCATTTTAGTAGCCACCCTCTGCACCGACTCCATCCTGTTCACATCCTTTTGAAGGTACGGTCTCCAGAATTGCACACTATACTCCAAATGAGGTCGCACCAAAGATTTATACAGAGGCATTATCACCTCCTTTTTTCTGCTAGCCATTCCTCTCCATATGCACCCAAGCATCCTTCTAGATTTTGCCGTCGCCTTTTCTACCTGTTTAGCCACTTTAAGATCATCAGACACAACCACGCCTAGGTCCCGCTCTTCTTTAGTGGACAAAAGTACTTCACCCCCTATACTATATTGCTCCCTTGGATTGCTGCAGCCCAAATGCATGACCTTACATTTTCTAACATTAAATCCCAGCTGACAAATTCTAGACCATTCTTCAAACTTAGCTAGATCCCTCCTCATGTTATCTACACCTTCCTGGGTGTCTACTCTATTGCAGATTTTGGTGTCATCCGCAAAGAGGCAAACCTTACCCGACAGCCCTTCCGCTATATCACTAACAAAGATGTTAAAAAGAATAGGACCAAGGACAGATCCCTGGGGCACACCACTGGTAACATCCTTCTCCTCAGAGTGAGTGCCTTTTACTTTTACTCTTTGTCGCCTCCCACCCAACCAATTTCTAACCCAAGCAGTAACTTTAGGGTTCATCCCTAGGGTGCTCAGTTTGTTTATAAGTCGCCTGTGAGAAACAGTGTCAAAGGCTTTACTGAAATCTAAATACACCACATCTAGGGCTCTCCCTCGGTCCAACTCCCTGGTCACCCAGTCAAAGAAATCAATCAGATTTGTCTGACAAGACCTGCCTCTGGTGAATCCATGCTGCCTCGGATCCTGTAATCCGCTGGACTCCAGAAACCTCACTATTTTCTCTTTCAGCAGTGTTTCCAATAATTTACTCACCACCGAAGTTAAACTAACCAGCCTGTAGTTTTCAACCACATCCTTCCGCTTTTGTGTAAAGGCACCACATGAGCCTCTTTCCAGTCCTTTGGCACCACTCCCGACTCCAACGAGGCATTGAAAAGGTCAGTCAGTGAAGCTGCTAGAATGTCCCCAAGTTCCCTCAGTATTCTAGGGTGTATCCCATCCGGTCCCATCGCTTTATCTACTTTAAGTTGAGCTAGTTTCTCACGAACACAGTCTTCTGAAAATTGTTCAAGATGTCCCTTGCTTCTGTTCCTATTTGTGGGTGTTTCCTGAGGTCCTGCTCCTGGTTCTTCATCTGTGAACACAGAACAAAAATATTTGTTAAGCAATTCCGCTTTATCGGAACTATGAAAGTAGCATATTCAAGGTTCTCATGCAATAGGGCTAGAGAATCTTCCAATATGGATTTTGACCCTTTTCTACCCATTCTGCAGTCTTAACACTTGGCAGTTTAGAAGCCTCCTCTAAAGGGATCCTGCTCGGTAAATAATATGCCAATATAATAGATGGAATAGCAGAGTCGGGGACCTCCAAAGTCTCCTTTAAATAACTATAAAACATATCTTTAGGAGGTACAGAAGCCACTTTGGGTAAATTAGGTAATCTTACAGTTTTCTTTCTAGTCATATTTTCAATATTCTCCATACGACGTGATAAGATTTGGTCAGCTTTAGTAACTTGATGGAAACTTCCTGAACAGAGGAGATGGCAAATTGAATTGCTGTCACCTTACCCTCAAACTGTTCTACCAATTTTTCATAGGAATTAAGTCTTGCCACAAACCTTACCACGGCATTATGTTGTAATTCAATTTTAGCAAGCGCCATTGACTCAAGCTTAGCAAAAGCATTCAAAATCAGCTGAACAGAGTCATTTTGTGAAGTGGAAGGAAAATTAGGCTGCAAAGGAACTTCTAGGGTGATAAGATTAAGGTCCTTATTCTGAGGTATTCAGTAAGCCAAGCAGAACAGGGGGAGCTACCGAATTCAAAACAGTACGTTTAAGGTGCTCCTGTGTCTCCCAGTGCAAAACAGTAGAAGAATCCACAGAAATAGAGTCCAAGTGGTCCCAAATGGAGAAAGCTGCAAGCAAATTCCTACCCAGAATGGTTGAAGAAGGAGACAAAGAAACATTATTTCCCAAGATTATATGTAAATATTTGCCAGATTCAGCCATCCGAGAAACCAGCATTGAAGAAATCTGCTCCGATGAGGGCTGCCAAAATACCGGATAGTGAGACTCCTCTTCCTCGCACGCTTCTGCCAGCAAAGAAGACTCCTCATCCGAGATGGAAGACCTGGCCAGTCCTGTCAATGAAGAATGAGGGTTCAATGCTGTCTCCGGATCGCTGCCCCCAATCTGCAGAAGCTTGGAAGACTGGAAGACTTCCAGGCTGGGGAAGGGAGTCTTTCCAGGTGAAGGGTCGCCGCAGCTGTAGCCCCTCCTGGAGTTCTGGCGCTATCTCCAGATAACTCCCATTTCACAAGAAAGGAGAGTATAGAAGGCTGGTGGGTCTCCGAGGTAAGAGGGGAGATTGTTTCTTTCCTCTTTGCCATAGTACTAATCTCCAAAAGTAGAATCCAAATGCACATCAAACATTAAGTTCAGAGACTGAACTTCACAGCTGGTCTGGAGCATGGCCTTCTTGGATGAAATGTGATCATGTTATGATCACTATTACCAAGTGTGCCCAGAACAGTTACCTCTCAAACTAGATCCTGCGTTCCACTGAGGACTAAGTCAACAATAGCATCCCCACGTGTTGGTTCATGAATCAGCTGTTCAATGAAGCAGTCATTTACTTCATCTAGAAACTTTATCTCCCTAGCATGTCCTGATGTGACATTGACCCACTCAGTACTGGGGTAATTGAAATCTCCCATTTTTACTGTGTTGTAAACTTTGCTGACTTCTCTAATTTCTGTTAGCCTTACTTCATCTGTCTGTTCATTCTGTTCAGGTGGATGGTAGTACATCCCCACTGCATTTCCTTCCCCTTTTTACCTACCAAACAATCTAACAAAAGTTGTTAACAATGGATGCGTTCAAGCTGGGCTTGGAGCTCATGTAGATGGGTTCCACATTCAGGGTTTGTGGTCCACCCAGGAAAGTCTTCACCAAATATACGTCTTGGAACTGAGGGCAATATCAAATGCTCTAAAGGCTTTCATAGATCAGTTAACCAAATTATCATAATCCAGATGGATAACCAGGTTGCAATGTACTATCTAAACAAGCATAGAGGAACAGGCTCGTACCTTCTATGTTGGGAAGCAGAAGGAACTTTGCCATTTATTTAGTAATATTTATCTCATAGGATGAAACTCAGGGCCACATACCTGCCAGGTGAGAACAATGTCTGGCAGACAGATTGAGCTGCATCCTTCAACCTCATGATTGGACCCTGGGTCTGGAAGTGACTCAGTCCATTTTTTTGAGAGAAGAGCATCTCCTCAATAGATTTGTTTGCCACTCTTTGGAACAGGCAAGTGATCAATTCTATTCCAGTGTAGGGACACATGGCAAACTAGCCTCAATTGTCTTCCTCCTTCACTGGGGGGAGAGTCTTCTGTACACATATCCTATTAATCTGATAGCGAAAACTTTTCTGAAACTCAGAGATGATGGGGGAATGCTCATTCTCATAGTGCCTTGTGGACCCAGGCAACCGTGGTTCCCTCTTCTATCTGAAGTTTCCATCAAGGACCCAGTTCACTTGGGTGGCTCACCAATTCTGATTATGTAGTATTCAGGAACTCTGTTGAACTCCAACATCAAGTCCATAGCCCTGACAGCTTGGATGCTGAGTGGGTAAATGTCAAATCTAAACCTGCCAATTGATATTACTTCAGTTCCTGCCTTTTAGAGAAATTCCACATGGAAATCATATGGATTCAAATGGAAGAGCTTTGCTGTCTGGTGTAAGGGACAAGCCCTAGACCCTTTCTCATGTCCCAGCAAAAACTGCTTGAATACCTTCTACATTTGTCCAAGACCGGTTTAAAAAACAACTCTGTCAGGGTTCACCTCAGTGCATTTTGCGCTTATCACCATGACGTAGACGGTAAACTTGTCTCTCTACAGCCTTTAGTTGTTCACTTCATGCAGAGCTTGCTTCTTATGAAGCCTTCTGCAATGTCATGGGACCTCAATGTGATTTTAGTTCAGTTAATTAAAGCTCCTTTCAAACCACTGAATACCTGTGGACTAAAGTACTTGACCTGGATGGTTTTATTTTTGGCAGCAGTAACTTCAGCACTCAGAGTTAGCGAGCTCCAGGCTCTAGTAGTGGATGTACCCTTTATTTTTCAACAATAGGGTGGTAGTGGTACTCATCTTAAATTCCTGAAGTGCTGTTGGACTTCCACCTTAATTAGTCAATAGTTCTTCCAACATTTTTCCCAGGATCCCATGCTCACAAAGGGAAGAGTACATTGTGCATGTTGGACTGTAAGAGAGCTTTGGCCTTCTATTTGGAACATACTAAAGCCCATAGAAAGTTTGTCCAACCTTTTGTTTTTTTGCCCCAGTAGAATGGGAGCTACAGTCAACAAATGTACTCTTTCAATTTGGCTAGAAAATTGTATCTCTTTTGCTTATTTCGGGGCAGGTCTGACACTCAAGGGTCATATCAAGGCTCACAACATCCAAGCCATGGCTGAATCGGTGGCCCTTTTGTGCTCAACCACCATGGAAGAGATTTGCAAGGCAGCAAATTGGACTTAGATTCACATATTCATATCTCACTATCATCTGGAATTTGATGCAATGACAGATTTGGCCAATCTGTTCTTCAGAATCTGCTCAGGGGTTAGAATCGAACTCCATCCCCTCTAGGCCCTTTTTTCTTCAATTCTCTGCTGCTTCTTTGTTTCTCTGTTACAGAAGTTTTAACAAAAAAAGAAAGAAAAAGAAAAAAAAAGCTGCTCTGTCCTTGATGTCTGCCAGTTGTGACACCTCGTTTCCTTCTTTGAGTCATCTGGTAGCTAGGGGATCCCAAATGTGTGCACTTAAACTGCTTGTCCATGGAGAAAACAGTTATTCACCTGCAGCAGGTGTTCTCTGGAGAGCAAGATAGGTCCTCACAAGTCTCCGACTTCCCTTTGGAGTTGCATTCTGGCATTACTATAAGTAGACTGAAGCGATGAGATGTGGTGGCAGCAGGCAGAAAGACGTACAGAAGCGTAGAAAAACTGATCTATAAGGTTCTAGAAGGAGCTTAGAGGTTCCTGCACGGGACTCCATCGGTGACATCATCTATATGTGAGGACTCACCCTGCTGTTTATGGAGAACACCTGTTACAGGTGAGTAATTCTGTTATTTCAGTCAGCTTACATATTATCCTCCACCTACTTATCCACTGTAAGCTCCAAAGAGCAGGAATTTCATTTACTGTTTATCTGTATACCATCTCGTACAGTGATATAAATGGAGGTTTCCTTTTGAAGAATACGCTGAATGGGTTCAGATTCTTCAGATGGTTAAGGGGATATGATAAAGGTCTATGTGCCCGATATTCAGTTTGCCGGGCTATGCACCATATCATCGCATAGCCCTGCCTGCTATTTATTTATTTTATTTTAGCTGTATTTATATCCCACTTTTCACCGGGTCAAAGCAGTCAATTGGGGGATACATTTAACACAAGGGGCTATGAGACACACACACTAATACATACAGGGAACATGGGCAATGGAGGGTTAAGTGGCTTGCCCAAGACCACAAGGAGTGCCTATAGGACTAGAAATCCCAGTCCCTCCAGCCTGAGATTGCTGTCCCCAGGTGGGACTTGAACTCCCAACCCTCCGGCCTGAAGTACCTTGTCCTAACCACTAGACCACTCCTCCCTAACCTCTAAACCCAGATATTCAATGCTGCAGTGATGGCGTTGAACATCTGGGTTAGGCGCCAAAGGGATTCACCTGCAGATCCTAACCGGCGATATTGGACCACTACCCGGTTAGCCATCCACAGCTAGAACTAAGCAAGCCAAAAGCTCACCTAGTTTTAGCCGTGGATGGCTAACCTGGCAGTGGTCCAATATTGCCACTATCTGGTTACCGGGACTTCTGCCTCTGCCCTGCCCCAGAATGCCCCAACACACCCGGACTGCTAATCGGATAGCATCAGCATGTGTAGCGGACAAAGACGGGAATATTCAATGGCACTAACCGTATAGGTGCTGTTGAATATTCCCATCTGAGACATTTACATGGTTTACAGGGCTGAAATGGAATGGGTACTGAGATCAGGGGATGCTCTATGAAATGAATAGGTAGCACATTTAATTTAATTTAAAGAAGCATTTTTTCAGTCAATATATAATTTCATTTTGACTCGGCAATTTTCTTCTCCCATAAGCTTCTAGCTCAAAAAGAACTATGGATTCTGTTGCCATGAGTCTTCATTTCCAGCTATTATGGCAGGAGTAAATTAAGGTACTGGATCAGGGAAATGATATTGGTGAAGATGGGGATGGGGGATAGTAAGGTGAGGGAAATGCACCAAAGTTCTCTCCATCCTTCAGTGGTTCAGTCGTGTTTTGACCATCCCATCTCTTTCTCTCCCACCAATCATTTTCTCCCCATCCAATCCCAACCTGTCTCTCTTCTTTCCCCAAAAACACAGTACTTTCTCTTATTAGTCTCCTCTACAGCATAACCCATTTAAGACTAACCTAAGAGAGGGAGGAGTGGCTCAGTGGTTGGGACAGGTTACCTCAAGCCAGAAGGCCAGAGGTTCAATTCCCACATGGGGACAAGCAACTTCAGGCCAGAGGGACTGGAGTCTCTAGTCCCATGGCCACTCCTTGTGGCCCTGGGCAAGCCACTTAACCCTCCATTGCCTCAGGTACACTTAGATTGTGAGCCCTTCAGGGACAAGGGAATAAAATGTACTTGTTAGTGTACATGTAAACCACACTGATTCTAAATAGCACAGTAAAAATAATAAGAAAAAATATTTTTTCACTCGACGCGTAATCAAACTCTGGAATTTGTTACTGGAGGATATAGTAAAAGCTGCTAGTGTAGCTGGGTTTAAAAAAGGTTTGGACAACTACCTGGAGGAAAGGTCCATTATCCATTATTAAAGAGGACCCAGGTAATCCACTGCTTACCCCAGTACAAGCATTATGGAACTTGTGTGTTTTTTTTGGGAAACTGCTAGGTACTGGAGACCTGGATTGGCCACTGTTGGGCTTGATGGACCTTGGTCAGACCCAGTATGGCATATCTTATGTTCTTTTGTTTTTACAATCCATCTCCATTCTCTCTGTCACCACAGTCTCTCTCTTTCTCTCTTTCCCCACCATTCTTTCTCCCTTTCCAGCCATCCACACTAGTCAGTCCTGACCACCCTTTGTCTCTTAGCCCATCCCCCTCATCTTTTCTCCTCATTTACTAACTGTTGCTGTTGCTGCCCCTCTCCCACTCTCCTTCTCTTTGGCTATGGGCAAATATTTCTCTTCTGGGGGTCAGGGGTCATCAGCCTTGATCAGTAGTCCATGATTTTCACCAGCAGATACCACATCCTCCACCCTGTTTTGGCAGATGGTGTCTGGCAGGCAGCCAAAAAGGTTCTGGGTCAGTGACTTACCTTGAACCAGCATAAAATCACTGCTGCATCTGTAAATGTTTCTCCTATATCACCCCATCTCCCCCTAGTGTTCTTAGTCTGGTCACTGCAGTGATGGTCTTGGGCTTGGACCATGCACTAGGGATTCTTTCAGAATTCTGCTATCAAGGATCATGAATATGGCTACCAGTTGTCCCCTTTTTTGTTGTTAAGTGCTGTTGAATCGGTGTCGACTCATGGCGACCCTATGGATAGTTGTCCTAAATTGTATTCAGTCTTCATTCAGATGGCTCATTGTTGACAGACTGGTACCCGTAACTGCTGTTATTGTATCGATCCATCTCATTGCTGGCCTTCTTCTTTTGTATTGACCTTCTATTTTGCCAAACATGATGTCTTTCTCTAATGATCTCTCTCCTCACATGATGTGTCCAAAGTATGAAAGTCAAAGTCTTGTCATCTGAGCTTCTATAGAAAGCTTAGGTTTGATCTCTAGTACTGACTGGTTTGTTCTTCAGGCAGTCTATGGTATACACAGTATTTTCCGCCAGCACCATAATTCAAAGGCATCAATTTTCTTCCTGTCCAACTTTTGCATCCATATGATGTTATTGAAAATACCATGGCTTGAACGAGTCAAATCTTTGTATGGAGAGAAACATCTCTGCTCTTGAGAATCTGGTCTAGGTCTTTCATAGCCATTCTGCCAAGAGCAATGCGTCGTTGGATTTCTTGACTTCTTATTTCTTCTTTATTGATAGTTGATCCAAGTAGGTTAAAGTTGTCCATGATTTCAATTTCTTCTTCTTCAACAATGAACTTATTGATTTTGCCAGTTGTCATGATAAGAACATAAGAACATAAGATATGCCATACTGGGTCAGACCAAGGTCCATCAAGCCCAGTATCCTGTTTCCAACAGTGGCCAATTTAGGTCATTTATTTATTTATTTTATTTTTATTTATTTATTTAGAATGATTTAGTATATCGCCTTATCGTTAAATCAAGGCGGTGTGGCACATCAATCAAAATCAATAATAAAGTGTGGTTTGTAGCATGCAGTGTGAGAACTGAGAAGTGTAGTGTGTGGGGCAGTGCATTAGATTATATCGGTGAACTATTTACATAATGAACTATATACATATATACAAAATGGGACTGTTTGAGAGGCGTGCTAGGATTGAGATTCTGTAATGTCTTGGGGGTAGGCTCGTGATCCTGTAATGTCTTGAGGTAGAAAATGTATGTGAGGTCCTTGAAATGTACTGTAAATAGATCAGTCTTAAGAAGTTTTCTGAAGTCCTTGAGGTTCTTGGTTGATCTTATGTGGTCTGGGAGAGAGTTCCATATAACGGGTGCTGCCAGGGAGAGTGCCCTCCTTGATGTGGCCAGCCTTGTTTTAGCAAATTCTTTTGGTGTTCTGATGATGTCTGAGGTTCCTTTTCTTCTTGGTCTCCTGTTGTCATCGGTTTTTATGAGAGGGCATAGGCTGTCTGCTGATAGGTTGTGTATTATTTTAAATATGTGTAGAAGTACTTTGAATTGGATTCTGGAGCTGATTGGGAGCCAGTGTAGGTGGTACAGTATGGGGGTGATGTGATCGTGAATTGTGTGATCTGTCGTGAGTTGTGCGGCTGTGCTTTGTGCTAGCTGTAGTGGTTTTATTGTCTTTTTAGGTAGTCCTTGGTAGATGTGATTGCAAAAGTCTAGGGTTGGAGTGATGATGGCTTGACAGACTGTTCGGAAGTGTTCATGGGCGAGGATGGGTTTGAGCCTTCTGACTGTCCTCATTTTGATGTAAGCGCTCTTTGTTATTTTTGCAATGTGGGACTGAAGGTTGAGGTCCTTGTCGAGCGTTATTTCCAGGTATTTTATTTCTTGTCTTACCGGTATGATGGTGTTGTTTAGGTTGATGGTGGCCGATGGTGAGAATGTCCGGTTTCTTGTGATGAATAGAGCTTCGGTTTTGTTGTAATTTATTGATAGGTTGTTTTCTTGCAGCCAGGTTGCCATTTGTTGGAAGCAGTTGGCTATGTTGGAGTAGTCTGGGTTGTCCAGTTTGATTGGTGTATATATCATTATGTCATTTGCGTATATGGTGTATTGAATCTTGTGGTCCTTGATGATGGTGCATATGGGTTGTACGTAGATGTTAAATAGCAGGGCGGAGAGAGTTGAGCCTTGTGGGACTCCTTGAGTGGCTCTGAACGGTTGAGAGGTCTTTGTTCCACACTTGACTTGTAGTTGTCTATTGGTGAGGTAAGATGTAAACCAGCTCAGAGTAGTACTGTGTAGGCCTGCCTCCTGTAGTCTGTTTAGTAGGGTTGTGTGGCAGATAGTGTCGAAAGCTGAGGAGATATCTAGGAATATCATGATGACGACCATTCTGGTGTTGTTGATTGTCCTCAAAAGGCTGTTGAATAGCTGGATCAGTATGGTTTCAACCCCATGTCTGGGTCGAAAACCGTGTTGATTGGGGTCCAGTGGATTGTAGATGTCGATGTGTTGTTGGAGCTGGTGTTGGACTGTTTTCTCGATGATCTTGGACAGGAATGGTAAGCTTGATATGGGTCTGTAGGTGGCTGGGTCAGTTTTAGCCAGGATGGTTTTCTTGGGGATTGGACGTATTGTGGCTAGCTTCAGGGAGTTTGGCATTGTTCCCTTGGAGAGGGAGTTATCTACTATTTTCCATACGACTGGTGTTAGTTCCTTTTTCGTTGCTTTGATCCAAGCTACTGGGCAGGGATCTGTAGGGGCGGTGCTGGTGTTGATGTCAGTGATGATCTTGGAGAGTTGTTCATTCGATGGGATGTCGAATGTGCCCCAGCTCCGGTCAGGTTCGGATGTCTTGTATTTCACTGACGCGCTGTTGTTCTTGGGTGTTGCAGTGAATTTGTTCTTGAGGTGGTCAGCGAAGATCTGTGGGTCTATTTGTTGTTCATTTCTGTTGGAGGGTTTCTTGGTGAGGTTCTGCTAGGTCATACGTACCTAGAAGTTCCCCAAAAGACACAGGTTCCGCAATGCTTGTACTTGGTCAAGCATTGATATCCTGGGTCCCTTCTTAATAATGGTTTATGGACCTTTCCTCCAAACCTTTTTTAAACCCAGCTACACTAACAGCCTTTACTACATCCTCCGGTAACAAATTCCAGAGTTTGATTACACGTTGAGTGAAAAAATATTTTCTTTTATTAGTCTTTAATAGTTTACCCTGTGGCTTCATTGTATGTCCCCTAGTCTTTCTATATTCTGATAACGTAAACAATCGATCTACGTTTACCCGTTCCACTCTGTTCATTAATTTATAGACTTCAATCATATCTCCCCTCAGCCGACTCTTTTCCAGGTTAAAGAGCCCTTTTTAGCCTTTCTTCATAGGAGTATCCTTCCATCCCCTTTACCATTTTGGTGGCTCTTCTCTGAACCTTTTCTAATAACACTATATCCTTTTTAAGATACAAGCGTGGAGTGGAGGAGTGGCCTAGTGGTTGGGGCAAGGTACTTCAGGCCAGAAGGTCAGGGGTTCTAAATCCCACTAGAGGACAGCAACCTTGGGCCAGAAGGACTGGGGTTTCTAGTCCCACAGGTGCTCCTTGTGGTCTTGGGCAAGCCACTTAACCCTCCATAGCCCATGTTCCCTGTAAAATAGTTATCTCCAAGTTATAATGCACTGTTCAATGTAATTTCAGTTTGTTCAATATAAACCACACTGATGCAGAATAGCACAGTATATAAGATAATGTAAATAAATAAATTATAAACAGCAACCAGAATTGCACACAATATTCAAGGTGCAGTCTCACCATGGAACAGTATAGAGGCATTATAATATCTTTGCTTTTATTTTCCATTCCTTTCCTTATGATACCTAGCATTCTATTTGCTCTCTTGGCCGCCGCTGCACACTGGGCCGAGGGTTTTAGCAAGTTATCCACAATGACACCTAAATCATTTTCCTGGGTGGTGGTTCCTAATGTGGAACCTTGCATCGTGTAACCATAGTTTGGGTTGTTCTTCCCTAGGTGCATAATTTTGCACTTGTCCACATTAAATTTCATCTGCCATTTTGATGCCCAGTCTTCCAATTTATCAAGATCCTCTTGCAATTTTCCACAATCCTCTTGGGTTTTAACAACTTTAAATAGTTTTGTGTCATCTGCAAATTTGAGAACCTCACTCGTTATTCCACTTTCCAGGTCATTTATGAATATGTCAAAAAGCAGCGGACCCAGCACAGATCCCTGGGGTACACCACTATTCACCTTTCTCCATTGGGAAAACTGGCCTTTTAGCCCAACCTTCTGCTTTCTATCTTTTAACCAGTTCCTGATCCACAGTAGTACAGTGCCTCCTATCCCATGACTCTTTAGTTTTGCCAAAAGTCTCTGATGAGGGACCTTGTCAAAGGCTTTCTGAAAGTCTAGATACACTATATCAACTGACTCACCTTTGTCCACCTGTTTCTTCACACTGATCTTTGTCTTCTTTACATTAAGCTGCAGGCCCATTTTAAGACTGTGTTCCTTGATCGTGAGAAGCAAATGTTTCAGATCATCTTCACTTTCAGCCAGTAATTTGGTATCATCAGCATAGCGAAGGTTGTTAATGAGCCTTCCACCAATCTTCACACCTCTGTTGTTTCATACAATCCTGCTTCTCTGATGATTTGTTCTAAATATAAATTAAACAGGTAGGGGGAAAGTACGCAGCCATGTCGTACACCTTTGTTTATTTAAAAACCATTTTGTTTCTCCTTGTTCCGTTCGAACTGTTGCTTCTTGATCAATGTACAGATTGTGCAAGAGAATGATCAGATGTTATGGTATACCCATGCTTCTTAAATGTGGCCCAGAGATTTTCATGGTTTACACAGTCAGAAGCCTTGCTGTAGTTGATAAAGCACAAATAGATATCCTTTTGGTATTCTTTAGTCTTTTCAAGGATCCATCTCACATCCGCAATGATGTCTCTCATTCCTCACCCTTTCCTGAACCCTGCTTGCACTTCAGGTAGTTCTTGTTCCAGGTATGGTTGTAGTCTCTGTTGAATAATCTTCAATAGAATCTTGCTGACATGTGGGATCAGAGCGATTGTGCGATAATTTCCACAGTCATTTGGATCACCTTTCTTTAGTATTGGTATAAACACAGATCTTTTCCAGTCAGTTGGCCATGATGATGTCTTCCAAATTTCTTGGCAGAACCTTGTAAGTATGGTAACAGCTGCATCAGATTGCTTTTCAGAAGACTGTGTTCGTGAGAAACTAGCTCAACTTAAAGTAGACAAAGCGATGGGACCGGATGGGATACACCCTAGAATACTGATGGAACTTGGGGACATTCTAGCAGCTCCACTGACTGACCTTTTCAATGCCTCGTTTATTTATTTTATTTATTTAACAAGTTTTTTATACCGCCTTTTGCTTCAATCAAAGCGGTTACAAGAGATACAAAGGTTAAAAAGTAAGGGAAACATACACTGTATAGACAAAACATCAAAGTAGTAAGGTAGGATAAATAACATGGGTTAACTAATATAGAGAATCATTTTATATAACAGCTACAAAAGATATAATCTAGTTAATTGTTTGATCCATAGTGTTCAAAGAAGAGTACAGTCTTTAATTGTTTACGAAAGTCCTTTAAATCGTCAATTGATCGTAAGTCAGGAGGGAGAGAGTTCCATATTAAAGGGGCAGCTAATGAAATTGCTCTTTGTGTAGTACAATTACATGATTTTGCATAGTTTCTTGGGGTGCTGAGGGTGTTTGAAGTGGATTGCCTCCTTGGTCTGTTGCTGGTATTAGGTAGTAAGAGGGCGTGGAGGCTGATTGCAGATCTCTTGTGTCTCATTTTAAAAATATTTATGATCATCTTATATTTGATGCGGTGGGTTATTGGGAGCCAGTGGAGTTCTTTGAGGATGGGGGTAATGTGGTCATGATTTGTGGAGCCGTTGATTATTCTGGCTGCTGTGTTCTGAGCCATTTGCAGCGGTTTGAGAGAATGTTTTGATAGACCGTTGTAGATTGGGTTACAAAAATCTAGTATGGGAGTAATCAGCGCTTGGCAGACTGTGCGGAAGTGTTCATATGAGAGAAGAGGCTTGAGGCGTCTGATTATTTTCATTCTGTAATATGCGTTTTTAACCGTTTTTCTTATGTGAGACCGTAGGTTGAGTCCTTTATCCAGGGTTACTCCGAGGTATTTAACTTCGTCCTTAATTGGAATCGTTGTGTTGTTGCATGTAATGTATGTTGGGGGACTAAAGCCGGTGTTTCTGGTGACAATAAGTGCTTCAGTCTTGTTAAAGTTTATGGCAAGGTTGTTGTTCGTTAGCCATGTGGACATGCTGGTAAGGCAGTTCGTAATTCTGTTGTAGTCAGGGCTGTTAATGTCGATTGGAGTGTAAATCATGATGTCATCCGCATAAATTGTGTAATCTACTTGATGAGTTGCCATGATGTGACAGATCAGTTGTATAAATAAGTTAAATAGCAGTGAGGAGAGTGCAGATCCTTGCGGTACACCTTGTTTGATCACCGTGGGATGTGATGTGTTGGTTCCTATTTTAAACTGGAACTGCCTGATTTGAACCAGCTTAGGACGGTGCCAGTTAATCCAATGCTCTGTAATCTGGTTAGGAGGATTCTGTGGTCCACTGTATCGAAGGCCGCTGAAATATCTATGAAGATCATTAGGGTTCCTCGATTGTAATTGTCTATGGTCTGGATGATGTCATTGAATAGATATAGCAGCAGTGTTTCAACTCCATGGTTGGGGCGGAAGCCATGTTGATGTATATCAAGTGGAGCATGCTCATCAATGTGGTCCTGGAGTTGTAGTTGTACTGCCTTTTCTATGATTTTGGCTAGGAGTGGTATGCTGGAGATTGGCCTATATGCTGCTGGATTGCTCTTTTCTAGGTTGGTTTTCTTGGGGATAGGCCTTATTGTGGCTAGTTTTAGCTGTTTTGGCATGATTCCTTGAGTTAGGGAGTTGGTTACGAGGTGGTGTATATAACTGAGGAAGTTTTGCTTGGTTGCTTTGATCCAAGGGACAGGGAGTCGGAGTGGTGCCAAAGGACTGGAGAGAGGCTTACGTGGTGCCTTTACACGAAAGCAGAAGTAAGGATGTGGTTGAAAACTACAGACCGGTTAGTTTAACTTCGGTGGTGAGTAAATTATTGGAAACGCTGCTGAAAGAGAAAATAGTGATGTTTCTGGAGTCCATTAGATTACAGGATCCGAGGCAGCATGGATTCGCCAGAGGCAGGTCTTGTCAGACATATCTGATTAATTTCTTTGACTGGGTGAGCAGAGAGTTGGACCAAGGGAGAGCCCTAGATGTGGTGTATTTAGATTTCAGTAAAGCCTTTGACACCGTTCCTCACAGGCGACTTATAAACAAACTGAGCACCCTAGGGATGGACCCTAAAATTACTGCTTGGGTTAGAAATTGGTTCAGTGGGAGGCGACAAAGGGTACAGGTAAATGGAGCTCACTGTGAGGAGAAGGAAGTTACCAGTGGTTTGCCCCAGGGGTCTGTCCTTGGTCCGATTCTTTTTAACATCTTTGTTAATGATATAGCAGAAGGGCTGTCAGGCAATGTTTGCCTCTTTGCGGATGATACCAAAATCTGCAATAGAGTAGACACCCAGGAAGGTGTAGATAACATGAGGAGGGATCTAGCTAAGCTGGAAGAATGGTCTAGAATTTGGCAGCTGGGATTTAATGTTAAAAAATACAAGGTCATGCATTTGGGCTGCAGCAATCCAAGGGAGCAATATAGTATAGGGGGTGAAGTACTTTTGTCCACTAAAGAAGAGCGGGATCTAGGTGTGGTTGTGTCTGATCATCTTAAAGTAGCTAAACAGGTAGAAAAGGCAACAGCAAAAGCTAGAAGGATGCTTGGGTGCATACAGAGAGGAATGTCTAGCAGAAAAAAGGTGATAGTGCCTCTGTATAAGTCTTTGGTGCGATCTCATTTGGAGTATAGTGTGCAATTCTGGAGACCGCACCTTCAAAAGGATATAAACAGGATGGAGTCAGTACAGATGGTGGCTACTAAAATGGTTAGTGGTCTTCATTATAAAGCATATGAGGACAGACTTAACGATCTTAATATTTATTTATTTATTTATTTTATTTTCTTATATACCGCGCTATTCTGCATCAGTGCTGTTTACATTGAACAAACTGAAATTACATTGAACAGGGCATTATAACTTGGAGATAACTATTTTACAGGGAACATGGGCTATGGAGGGTTAAGTGGCTTGCCCAAGACCACAAGGAGCACCTGTGGGACTAGAAACCCCAGTCCTTCCGGCCCGAGGCAGGATAGAGGTGATATGATTGAGATGTTTAAATACCTCCGTGGCATAAATGCACAGGGGGAGAGCCTTTTTCAATTGAAAGCAAGTTCTGCTACAAGGGCACATGGGATGAGGGTGAAAGAGGATAGATTCAGGAGTGATATGCGGAAATATTTCTTTACGGAAAGAGTGGTGCATCCGTGGAATAGTCTTGCAGTGGTGGTGGTAGAGATGAGGACAGTATCTGTATTCAAAAAAGCATGGGACAAACACAGAGGATCTCTAAAGGAAAAAAGGGGACTGTTGTTGTTGATATGGGGGGACAGACTGGATTTTTTCTATGTTTCTAAGGGAATGCCATCAATGCCTGATGCTTTGTTCTTTGAATGATGCTGAGAAGATCAAGAAAAGGTAGAAAGAATATACAGAGTTTTTATATGATAAAGATCAAGTGGACCAACAGCCGTTTCAACCTGTACCTTATGATCTGGAACCATTGGTGATGAAAGAAGAAGTCGAAGCAGCTTTGAAAGCCTTATCAAAGAACAATTATATCAAAAACCCAACCTCAGAACAATGACCTTCTAAATTAGATATTTATTGTCGGAGCTAGCCGTAGGAAGGTTGGATGGGGAACCGACCCACACCAGGCAGGTAGCCA
Organism: Ichthyophis bannanicus; assembly: GCA_033557465.1. Lineage (NCBI taxonomy): Eukaryota > Metazoa > Chordata > Amphibia > Gymnophiona > Ichthyophiidae > Ichthyophis > Ichthyophis bannanicus. The sequence goes on from CM066032.1 coordinate 74,056,514, forward strand.
CTTTTATTTTATTAAGGTTCTTCACCAGAAGTAAAAATTCAAAATCTATTATCTAAGAATGCAAGAAACTTATCTTAGTCCAGAGACGCTGGTTTAGATGATTCCAAACACGACGTGCACGTTTCGGGCACTGTCGCCCTGTATCAAGTGCAAAATCCAAAATTCCAACTTCAACAGCCGTCCTCAAAAAACGCTGTCACTGCAGCTCAGGTCATAGCTTTTTACAATGGCAGATCAATCGCTTTTTTAAAGGAAGAGAACCAACCAATCAATATCGGGAAAACCCCAACATGACGGGGAACCCCTGATCTGATTGGTGAAACTTGAGTTATGACGAAACTTATTCAAATTATTCAAATTAAACTTTGCCAGTCAATTTCTCTATTTAGACCTCCCGGCTCCATTGAATCAAGGCGAAATATCCAGCGTTGTTCTAAAAATTGAAGATTATCTTCTCTTGGCCCGCCACGGGGGTTATTTGGAGCATGATCAAGTATAGTCCAATGAAGTTGGTCAAAATTATGGCAAAATTCAATACAATGAGAGACCATCGGAGCAGAAAGCACTGCACGGCGATGTCGAGATGCATGTTCACTCAGGCGACGTTTCATAGGGCGGATCGTTCTACCAACATAAACAAGAGGACATGGGCATTGAATTAGATACACTACAAAGGTAGAATCGCAAGTTGTGTCCCATCGACGCTGATATACTTGTTGTGTTTTTGGATGTTGCCAATCTATACCAGTAAGTGTTGAGTCACAAAATCCACATTGTTGGCATGCAATATGGCCGATAGTAGGCTTATGATATACCAAACGATCTTCCTGCATAGAACAACGCTGGATATTTCGCCTTGATTCAATGGAGCCGGGAGGTCTAAATAGAGAAATTGACTGGCAAAGTTTAATTTGAATAATTTGAATAAGTTTCGTCATAACTCAAGTTTCACCAATCAGATCAGGGGTTCCCCGTCATGTGGGGGTTTTCCCGATATTGATTGGTTGGTTCTCTTCCTTTAAAAAAGCGATTGATCTGCCATTGTAAAAAGCTATGACCTGAGCTGCAGTGACAGCGTTTTTTGAGGATGGCTGTTGAAGTTGGAATTTTGGATTTTGCACTTGATACAGGGCGACAGTGCCCGAAACGTGCACGTCGTGTTTGGAATCATCTAAACCAGCGTCTCTGGACTAAGATAAGTTTCTTGCATTCTTAGATAATAGATTTTGAATTTTTACTTCTGGTGAAGAACCTTAATAAAATAAAAGTGGCTACCCGCCTGGTGTGGGTCGGTTCCCCATCCGACCTTCCTACGGCTAGCTCCGAAAATAAATATCTAATTTAGAAGGTCATTGTTCTGAGGTTGGGTTTTTGATATAATTGATGATTAGCCCTTACCTATAGGTTTTTTTTGGTATTGTATCAAAGAACAAAGCACCAGGCATTGATGGCATTCTCATTCAGTAGAAGTTGTCTTCTTAAATAATCAGAAATGACTCTTCTAGGGGGTTCAGTGTTGGGGCACTCTTTCCTCTGAACCAGTGTCCCAGCTTGCTGTTGGAGCTAGTACTGATTCATAGAGCTGAAGCAGGAGTTCTCAACCCATTCTTGGAACACACCTAGCCAATCAGATTCTCAGGATAACCACAATGAATATGCATCAGAGAGAAATGTATTCAATGGAGGCAGAACTGTTTTGGGTTTGGGTTTCCCATATGCTCTTATGTTCATCAATTGTTTATCAATTTTGTTTTAATTGTCATTTTATTACTCTTTTAGCATTCTCAATCTTTAATTGGTCATGTGCCGAGTGTTCACATTGTAATGTGCGCTTCACCTAGTGTATAATTCACTTTGTAAGTATATTTAACTTCATTAGTGTTGATTTTATCTTATTGTGTCATTGTAACATTGTTTTTTATATTGTTGTCTTCAGTTCTTATTTATTAACATTGTTCTTTAATGAGTGTTCTTAATGTTTATTTTTAAATATGTCCCATTTTTATATGTTTTTATGATTGTATTGTTTGTCTTGCAGTCCTCTGAGCCCCCTGATGAAGGCTTTGGCCGAAACGCGTCGGGGTTTGTTGGTTTAATAAAGCGCAAGTGACCCTCATTCTGCTCGCCCTTTTGGTTTGTTGGGACTTCTGCGAGTCAGTGCTCTTTTTCTGTGTTATTCAATGGAGGCAGTGCATGCCTTTGAGTCAATGCTCACTCCTGGCCACCCAGTAGCTCCTGGGTTTTCTTGGCAGTGTGACTTGAAGTAGATTGCCAGGCCTTTCTTCTAAGGCAATGGAGGGTTAAGTGACTTGCTCAAGGCCATAAGAAGTACCAGTGGGAACTGAACTCTGATCTTTTGGCTTTCAAGCTAGTGTGTTAGCCACTAGGCTACTCCTCCAAACTAAAGTGCTGAAGGCTTTCATAGAGGTAGTGCATGCAAATATCTCTCATAATATTCAATGTGGTTATCCTGAAAACCTGACTGGTTAGGTGTGTCCCAAGGAATGGATTGAGAACTCCTGCCAGGCAGAAACAGGCTACTCCTTGGCCTGGGTATTTGGAGCCTTCAAAATTTGTCATCCTAGCCAGTTGCCTATGCCTAAATCCATGCCTAACGGTTACATACCAGTGTTGGTTATGCAAAAGGTCAGAACTCCCCTGGCAGAAAGAGACACCGGTAATTTTTCACGATAAGTATTTCTTGCTAATATAACTCGCAGACCCCGTTTTTATGAAAGCACTACACAAATGAAAGAACAGAGTGAAATGCTAGTTGTAGTGAAACTCAGCTCTTGTGAAGCCTGCTGGGTGATAAGCAGAAGGACTTGTTCCCTTCCGATTACCACTTACTCAGTAATAAGCCCAGGAACTGAGCTACCACCAGGTAAGAGAGATTAAATACCCTAAGCCTGTCATTTTACAGTAATAAAGAAGAACTCAAACTTGAAAACACTTGGATTCTTTAGTTCTTACATTCCTACCTTCTCTTCAGAATAATCCTGTTAGAATATAATTTTATGCATGCAGTGTGCTTAGTTGATTAACTAAAATGCTAAGGATTTTTGAAAATAACCTATTTTTTTCTGGCTGTCTCTTTTTTTTTTTACTCTTTTATTCCTGTAAAATCTCTTTCCAGTATTTTTGTCAGTGTCTATGCATCCTTACCTTGTTTTTTTCTCTCTGCAGTTTGTTTCCCTCCTTCTCTCTGTTTCTCTCTCCCTCTTCTTGCTTTCTTAGTTATGTCAGTCACAGTCTGCTCGTTCTCTCTTGCACTCTCTCTCTTTACTCTTTTTCTCTTTTTCATTTTCTGTTGTCTTTTTTCTTTTCTCTGCTGTCTTGCTTTCTTTTTTTCTTTCTTGCCTATACTGCTACTCTCAGTCCTTCTATCTCTCCTGTTTTGCTCTTTCTTCCTCTTCCTGCTGTTTCATGTGCAGTCTTTTTAACCCATTGTATTGTCTTCGTCTCTTCCCCTTTCTATGTCTTTTTTCTGTTGCAGTCTCTGTATTGTATCTCATGCTCTCTTTCTTTCTCTGCCTGCTGTCTCTCTCGCTTTCTTTCTTCTCTCTCTCTGTCTCTTGCACTTTCCTTCTTTTGTCTCTTGTTCTGTTGTCTCTCTTGCAGTCTTTTTCTCTTCTCTATTTTGCTATGTCCTTCTCTCTCCTTTCTCTTTCTCTCTGTTTTTCTGTTAACCTTTCTCCCCTTTTTTATTCTCTCTTGCTTTCTGCCTGCTCTGTCTCTTGCACTCTCTCTTTCTCCCTTGATCTGTAACATTTTGGAATGACATTTCACTTTAGATAATACATTGCTTCCTTAAAAATCATATGGTGTTCAGGATCCCTGGAGAATCTATTAAACCAGGTTTTCTTCCCCTGTAAAAGGAGCCTGCTGTAGCAAGGCAAATAAAGTGTTCTACTGCAGTGCATTCTGACTCCTGTTCCAGTGAACATCAAGATTTATTGTTCTTTAAAGGACTCTTCAACTGTACTTTGCATATACTGTAATCCTTCTTTATAAACCCAAATGTGGACAGACTCATGCAGACTTCTTCTATGTGGATACAAGCAGCTCTTGTTCCATCTGGCATAAGTCATACTGTAGAGCTAATATGTACAGAAGAAGAAAATAGTTTTCAGTGGACTGGAAGCTCCAGAACCAGAGGTCATGATTTGAGGCTCCGGGAGGGGGGGTTTAGACTCAGGGGTAACATTAGAAACAATTTTATTAAGGAAACAGTGGGTGGATGCATGGCGCGGCCTCCCAAGTAGAGGCAAAAACAGTAACAGAATCAAAGAAAGCCTCAAATGAACACAGGAGCAGGGCCCAGACAAAATGGTAAGCGTGGCAGGAGGATGCCGATATTTGAGGGGGGACCTTACCTTGCTTACCGTGGCAGCATCAGGCTCACACTTCAGCTCCTTCCTCACCACTGCTATCCCACCCCAGTGCAGCACTAGTCCTTCTACCACAGGCCGACACTGCTGCATGGCTGCATCCCATCCTCTCTGATAGGATCAGAGGAGGCAGATACGGCAGTGCTGGAGCGAGGTCAGTGCTGGAAAGCTCAGGGCTGCGATGATTTCTTCTGACCTGGGTAGAGGTGGGGTGGCAGTGAGGAAGGACTGGGTGGGGGGATAAGGAGTGATGAGGTGCTGGATACAATAGGGAAGTGTCATTTTAAATATTGCAGGGGGGCACTGGAAGCCCCAATGCCCTGCTTGCACAGAAGATCCCTGGTTGCAAAGGATTAAAGGACGAGAGCTCAACTGGGGCCAATGGCATAATGACTGGAAATTCACTGGGTAGACCAGATACACTTTTGGGCCCTTTATCTACTATCATGTTACTATTACTACTATTAATCATTTGAATGGTGGTGCATGCAGCGCTGTACATATAGATGTAAGACACAGTCCCTGCTCATCAGAGCTTATAGTCTAATCAACAGAAAACAATGGAGCCCGAGGGGCACATACGGGCCATCCAGAAAGCCCCAAAGTGGACCCGATTCTGCAACTGTGGGAGCTAGATGTTCCTGCAGCTGCAGAATCAGGCATTTGACGGTTCTATGGTGCCCTGATTCTGTGGCACGAGATGTCCACCTGGCACCCTATCCAGTCTACCCTGTGCTCCTACTAGTGTGCCGGTGCCATGGCGTCCCATTGCCATGGCACCAGGACGCCCAGCAGGAGCACCGAATGCCTGCTGCAGTGCCAAACAATGCTTCCCTGTCACCTGACCCTCGCCGGGGAGCAGCCAGGGCCAGGACCATATGAGGAGGACTCACCCACCTTTCCACTGGCCATGTAGTGGGGTTGCGTGGGCCACTCGCCATTGCTCCCACGGCTTATTACCACTTCTGAAGTGGTATAAACCCCATGTCTAGACTGCAGCCCGTGGACATACAGGGCCGCAACCTGAATTGGCCCTGTACATTAGGTGCTATGGCCCACCCCTGCTCCTCCCACTCTCCACCCCCTTCTGCCCTGTCCAGCTCTCCCTGTGCATGGTACTGTTCAAGCGGGGAGCACCTGAGGCACAAACAGTTCTGGCGAATAGCAGGCTGGATGTCCAACCTGGATATCCAACCCCGCTATTCGCATCTCTGTTTCAGGCCCATAGTGAAACTGGGGGCTAGAGTATAAGTAGTGAACAAGAGAGTGAGAAGCATCAGATCCAAAAGCAGCTTCAAAGAGGCCAGTCTTAAACCTGGATTTGAATAGGGCCAGAGAAGGGGCCTGACACACAGAGTCCGGTAGTTTGTTCCAGGCATATGGAGCAGCAAGATGGAATGAACAAAGTCTGGAGTTGGTAGTGGCAGAGAAGGGCACAGATAAAAGGGATCTGCCAGAAGAGCGGAGTTCCCGAGGAGGAGTGTCGAGTGAGATAAGAGAGGAAAGGTAGTGAGGAACCACAGAATGAATGCACTTGTAGGTCAGTAGGAGAAGTTTGAACTGGATGCAAAAAAGGATAAGGAGCCAGTGAAGTGACTTGCGAAGAGGGGTTACATGAGCATAGCGACACTGGCGGAAGATAAGCCGTGCAGCTGAGTTTTGAACAGATTGAAGGGGAGAGAGATGATTCAGAGGGAGACCAACGAGGAGAAGGTTAAAATACTCAAGGTATGAGGTGACTAGTGAGTGGATAAGGGTCTTAATAGTGTGAGTAGAAAGGGAGGGATGAAGTTTGCTGATGTTATAGAGAAAGAAGCAGCAGGTTTTAGTCATCTGTTGGATGTGCCCAGAGAAAGATAGAGTAGAGTCAAAGACATCTCCAAGGTTGCGAGCTGAGGAAATGGAGGAGTGTGGCATCATCCACAGAAATAGAGAAGAGAGGAAGGGGGAATGATAAGGAGCTCAGTTTTGGCAATGTTCAGTTGCAGACGTTGGTGAGACATCCAGGCAGCAATGTTGAATAAGCAGGCAGAGATCCGGGCCTGGATTCCTGGAGAGATTTCAAGGGCAGAGAGGTAGAGCTGAGAGTCGTCAGCATAAAGATTGTATTGAAAAGTATCAGAGCAAATAAGTGCTCTAAGGGACTAAGTCAAGAGAGAAAAGGAGAGGGCCCAAGACAGAGCCCTGAGTTACACCAACTGAAAGCAGGATGGCAGTATTTCTGGGTTTCCTGTCTAGCATAGCAGTGGAATGAACTTCATTTTCAAAATCTATTTACAAACCTGAACATAACTATTAACCAGAAAGTCATCCCTTGAGCAATGGACAACTATTGGTTTTGGAGAGGAGGATCATAGCACCGATGTCTTTGTTATGAACCTGCTCAGCACCTGCATTCTAGGATTCCTCTTTACTGATGGGAATCCACAAGTCCTGATACATATAATTTTACCCTCTGGATAAAATATCCAATTTATCTATCCCAATGCCTTTGCCTTGAACATCTTGTTTGTCAATATGTCTCAGCTTCACACATCCTCTCTACTGCCTATTAAGCATTGCATTGTGCTGACATCAGGACTATCGGGGGTGGGGAGCGGCATGAGTAAAGCTGCTGACCGTTACAACTTTTAAATTAAACGCAGATATTCAGTGCCAGGGGCTATATCCGGCCACCAGCATTGAACATCCGGGTTGCCTGGATAGTGCTTTAGCTCTCTGCTCAGCTGTGGGAGGAGGAGCAGCAAAGAGCAGCACATTTAAAAGCAGCCGCCACCAGGCGGGAGCAGCCACAAAGCCGCCGCCATCACCGTGCTCCCCCGATCGGGGTCGAGCACACCTGAGCGGGCCAGCCAACCTTCCTTCTCAGGGGCCTCCAGCCCAATCAGGGCTCTGGGAGGAGGAGCAGCAAAGAGAATATTTTTGCGGGGGCCCTGAGGAAGTGAGGGATCAAAGCTGCTGTAGGACAGAGAGGGACTCAATGTGCTTTAGGGGTAGGGGAGTGGGCTGAGTCTGGGATCAGCATGGGCGAACCCAAGGTTGTGACAGTGATTGGATGGGGGCATTGGCCTGTGGTGCTGAACTGTATATGCCTTCGTTGTAGGAGCAGCGATTTTAAAAGGTTGCTCCCACACATATTTGCGGGGTTCCACATTTTTGCCCCTTGCAGCTTCTTAAAATCGCTTCTCATGCTAGATGTGGAGAGGCATATCCATGCAGTCATGCACCTATTTTACTATCATCATTCTGCATATCCTGACATGGACCTGTGAATTCCTCTTTCCATGTCCTTTCTAAACTAGCTAAACTAAAGGTAGACAAAGCAACAGGGCTGGATCAGTACATCTAAGACTGCTGAAGGAACTTAGGGAAGTTCTAGTAGTTTCTTTAGAGTCTGGCATGGTCCTAGAAGACCGGAGAAAGGCACATGTGGTCTCTTTATGCAAAACTGGAAGTAAGGATGAGTTTGGGAACTACAGGCTGATATGTCTGACCTCTGTGGTGTGTAGCCTAATGGTTAGAGCACTAGCTTAGGAACTAAGAGACTGGGGTTCATTTCCTACTAGCACTCTTTGTGGTCTTGGGCAAGTCACTTGACCTTACATTGCCTCAGAGAAATCCAAGTTACCAACCTCCCTACTTAATGTGCATTACCAGGTTTAAGTTACAGTGTAAACTACTTTGACTGAAATGAAAAAGTGGTATAAAAGAGATGATTTTACAAGAGGCAGGTCTTGTCAGAGAAATCTCATTAATTTCTTTGGATCATCAGAGAGTTGGATCGAGGAAGAGCTCTAGATGTGGTGTACTTAGATTTCAGTAAAGTCTTTGACACTGTCCTACACAGGCGACTTATAAATAAATTGAATGCCCTACGTATAGTCCCTAAAGTGACTGACTGGGTCAGAAATTAGTTGAGTGACAAATTATACAAATAAATGGTGTTTACTCTGAGGAGAAGGATGTTTATTTATTTATTTGAACTTAGTTTTATACCGCCTTTCTACCATTCAAGGCGGTTTATATTTAACTGGAGGTGTAAGAGGCCCATGGGAGGTGCACAGTTGTACAGGGAACTAAAACAGCTTAACAATGGAACAGTAAACACTATAACAAGAGTATGTAAATGCCTTCAAACTATTTACAGTGTATTCTAAGCAGTGGTTGGACACACCAACAATTATACATTTATGCAATTATACTGTTTTTACATATTTACAATATACGTGGACTAATGACTTTTCAAGTAGTGCATTGTTGGTATTTTTTTTCTAGGGTGGTTGAGTCTGAGAATCCAGGTGTGCTCTGTATTCCTCTTGGAAGAGGAATGTTTTTAGTTTTTTCCAGAATTTGGCTCTATTAGAGCATCCTTTGGAGTTTATTTATTTATTTGGTTTTATATACCGCGCTATTTAAAATCAGTGCAGTTTACATATTTATTTATTTAGACAGTTTTTGTATACCACCTTATCCTTCAATCAAAGCAGTCACAACACAATTGGGGGATACATTTAACACGCGGGGATATGAGACACATACACTAATACTTACAGGGAACATGGGCTATGGAGGGTTAAGTGGCTTGCCCAAGACCACAAGGAGCATCTGTGGGACTAGAAACCCCAGTCCTTCCGACCCAAGGTTGCTGTCCTCTAGTGGGATTTGAACCCCTGACCTTCCGGCCTGAAGTACCTTGCCCCAACGACTAGGCTACTCCTCCCATATGAATAAACAAGATAGTCCCTGCTCTTACGAGCTCACAATCTAAATTAGGACAACCCTGGCAGGTACAGACATGGGTAGAACAGGGCAGACATGGGTAGAACAGGGGTGAGACAGGGTGGAACAGGGTGGTAAGGGGTTACAGTCTTATTTGATGGCACATGCCTACGGTCGTGTGCCGTTGGCAGTTTTCATTTGTATGACTGATCTAGGGTGGGTAATCGTACGTAAGTTGGAAGAGGTGAGTCTTCAAAGCCTTTCTAAAACTTGTGAGATCTGGGATCGCACGTATCGTTGCAGGTAGGGCATTCCACTGTGTTGGTGCAAATAGGGAGAAAGCTCGGTTCTTGATTGATTGAGTACAGATCCTCACTGTTGAGGGGGTTGCGAGGGAGTTTACCTAGCATGTTCTCCTGGACCTAGTCTCCAGCGTTGTTTGTATCAGTTCTGAGAGTGAGGTTGCTGACATTGCATTCCTGGCCTTGAAAGTGAATAACATTGCTTTGTAGGTCAGGCAACTTGCTAAGGGGAGCCAGTGGAGCTGAATTAGGATGGGAGTAATGTGGTCGTATCTGGATGCAGCTAAGATTGTATGGGCAGCTGTGTTCATAGCAAGTTGTAGTGGCTGCAGGGTGTGCTTCAGCATACCATGAAGGATGATGTTGGAATAGTCTAGATGAGGGAGGCTGAGAGCTTGGGCCACCGAGCGGAAGTCCAAGGTTTCGAGGAGAGGATGTAGGTGTCGGAGGGTTCTTAGTTTATGGTATACAGATTTAGTGATATTTTGAGTGTGGGTCTCCCATGATAGGCGTTGGTCGATTGTTACTCCCAGATAGCAGACCTCTTGCTTGGTTATAAGGTCAAAATCTTTCACTTTGAGGGAAGGTGGTGGTGTAAATGTGGTGTCCTTTGATATGAATAAGACCTCTGTCTTATTGTTGTTGACCTTCAGGTTGCGTGTCATGAGCCAGTCTGAGACTGTGTTGAAGCACTCAACTATGGACGCGTAGTCTGGGTTGTCAGTGATGAACGGAGTGTATAGTAAGACGTCGTCCGTGTAGATGTGGTATTGGATGATGTTACAGATTGGCTGTATGTAGATGTTGAAGAGTAGAGATGAGAGGGATGATCCTTGGGGGACCCCTTGCATCTGTTGGAAGGGTCTGGATGCCTGGTCGTCTATTCGGACTTGTTGTTGTCGATCGGATAAGTAGGATTTGAACCAGTCTAAGGCTAAGCTTCTCACACCTTTTTGATAGAGTTGGGTGAGTAAAAGGTTGTGGTTGACAGTGTCAAACGCTGAGGCGATGTCCATGAATATGAGGATGAAAACTTGTTTTTTCTTGTCGAGGCCTATATGGATATATAACAACCATCAATTTTCAGCTCAATTATTAACCCTGAGTTCTATATGCTAGTAATGCAACAAGGTCTCAGATTTATAATGAGGCTTACAATCAGCCAGACTTGCTGGAATGAACGTGCCTTTCTCCACATCAACGACCTTTTATAAGTTGCATTAGAATGATTTTTTTATATGATTTTTTTATATTTTTTTATATTTTTTTAACCATTATTTATATCTTATTTCTTAATCCTTAAAACTCGTGTATTTATAAATATTAAAGGAATGTTCACAATTATTATCACAGTCCATGTAAAACACCATTAACTCCTAATGTCTCTTTGTCTTGAAAGACCTTGTGATTTTCAACTTATAACAAACAACTGTGCTTATCTGTTGTTGCTTTAAGAAGAAGCTCCCATTCAGAAAAACAATCTTGATGTTCCCGACGTATAACAATGAAGCGCTCCCGCGTTTCACTCGGTTGTTTCTTCAGGGGAATTTCGACCACCAGCTTCTATTCATGAAATAACTGTTCCAATGAAATATCTTCAGAGGGTTTCCAATTTTAATCTCCCTCCGTCATCCTTGCACGGACTGCAAACCTATATGGAGTCTGTCAAGAAGGGTTGTGAGGAGGGTTTCAACACCATGCTGCTGTCAAAATCCATGTTGTTGCTGGTCTAGCGGTGCGTGGGAGTCAATGTGGTCCTGAGTCTGTTGGTATATGATCTTTTCTATGATTTTGGTTAGGAAGGGGAGGCTAGAGATGGGTCTGTAGGATTTGATATCTGATGGGTCTAGTTTGTTATTCTTGATCAGAGGTCTGATAACTGTTGTTTTCAAAGGGTGCCTTCAGCTAGTGATGTGTTAGCGATTATGGCTATGATTGGGCTGAGATAGATTTTTGATGGTTTGATCCAGAAGGGTGGATATGAGTCCATTGGGGAGGTCGTGGTGTTAATCCCAGTGATGTCTCTTTCTATTTGATCAGGAGGGTATGGATAGAAGGATTCCAGGGTCGGTGAGGGAGAGCCGGTGGGGCTGTGGTGGGTAGTGAGCAATTCGAGTTTCGCTGGGTTGGTTATTGAAGATGTGGTTTTGCTTTGGAAGTAGTTGGCAAATTCGTCTGGAATTGGAGTGTTTATTGGTTGCTTTGTAAATGGATCCTTTGTGAGTGATTTAACTAGGTTGAAAAGCTCGTGAGGTTTATTGAGAGAGTGCATGAGGGTGTTGGTGTGATGCTCCTTTCTTTTGTCGTTGATCATCTTCCAATGCTATTGTAGCTTGTTCAGGTAGGCCACTTTGTCCCTGGTTAGTTTGGAGCGTCGCCATCGGCGTTCGAGCTTCCATAGTATGGGAGCGAATAAGGCGAATGCTTGGTTGCAGATGGATTGTTTGTGCGTATCTTCTGAGCTAGGATCGCTAGTAGGTTAATGGTGGTGCTTCTTTATGATCTTTCATTCATGGGGCTTGAGATGAAGGTCTGGAGACTACCTGGGATCTGTCCTTGGTCCAATTCTTTTTAACATATTTGTAAGTGATATTGCAGAAGGGCTATCGGGTAAGTTTTGCCTCTTTGTGGATGATACCAAAATCTGCAATACTAGACATCCAGGAAGGATCTAACAAAGCTTGAAGAATGGTCGCGAATTTGGAAGGTGAGATTTAATGCTAAAAAATGCAGGATCATGCATTTGGGCTGCAAAACTCTAAGGGAATGGTACAGTATAGGGGGAGAAGTGCTTCTGTCCATGAAAGAAGAGCGGGACCTAGGGCTGATTGCTTCTGATGATGTTAAGGTGGCTAAACCGGAAGAAAAGATAGTTAAATTGGTGAAAGTCAGAAGGATGTTTGGGTGCATAGAGAGAACAATGGTGAGCAGGAGGTGATAGTGCCTCCATATAAGTCTTTGGTGAAACCTAATTTAGAGTATTGTGTGCAGTTCTGGAGACCGCACCTTCAAAAAGATACAAACAGAATGGAGTCAGTGCAGAGGGTGGCTATCAAAATGGTCAGTGAGCTTCGTCATAAGGCATATAGGGACAGACTTAGAGATCTCAATATATATACTTTGGAAGAAAGATAGGAGGGGGGAGAAATGATAGAAATCTTCAAATACCTCTGTGGCATAAATGCACAGGAGGAGAGCCTCTTTCGATTGAAAGCAAGTTCTGCAACGGGGGCTGAAAGTGAATAGACTCAGGAGTAATATGCGGAAATATTTCTTTACAGAAAGAGTGTTAGATACAGTGGAGGTAGTAGAGACAAAAATTGTATCTGAATTCAAGAAAGCATGGGACAAACGGATAAAGGAAAAAAGTGATTGTAGAGCTTAGTGGTTCATATGGAAGGGCAGACTGGATAGGCCGTAGGGTTTTTATCTGCCATCATGTTTCTATGTTTGTAAAAGGTGTTTTCACATAAAAGCAAATGATAAAACACCCACCAACAATGCAGCAATCACATTTTAAGGTGCCACAACCACCCTTTGCTATGAAAAGCTGTCTCCTAACCTCTCAACTATGACTTCTGGTTGTTGCCTTTTTTATAATTTTCATTCATGTATATAGATGGTCCCTGGGAATGTCATCATTTCTTATCTTAAATCCTAACAGGTCTCCATGAGTCTTCTCTGTTCTGGACAGTATGTTTGTTCAAGCAGCCTCAATGCCTATATTCATGTACCATGATACCACGCTCACTTTCTACATTCCTTTCTGCTGACTTACTCAGTATTTGGTGGGGCAACAGACACCGTGAGCTATAGCCCAAAGGTAGATGGACTAGCCCCTTTTATGTGGATATAGCAACCCCTTATTGCTAGCTGCCATTATTTTCTTTTGATACGATCTACGATCCTGTTGTCCTCGTCTTATTGTAATTCTTATTCTTTTTTTTCTTCTTTCCAACCCAACAGATGCTGGAAAGAAATTATACCTACAGGATTGAGAATATCTGTCTATCTGTAGGTCTCTCTGGGTGCAAAATAAATCTGGAAATTTAACAGAATGGAACCTAATTTGGTGCCGAGGGAAACTTGATTAAAAGACATATCAAGTTCCAAAATGGACTGGATTGGACTAAGGGTCCAGAGAAGTAAAGCCTCCCAACTGTAACCCAATACATTAGTTAGTTTACTTTAGTTTATTGGTTTTTACTACAACATTGCTATTTCCATGGACATCAAGGCAAGAAAAATTAAATATGACAGGTGCAAAATAGGTATAAAAATACAAAGAAAATGTGTACAGCCTTGACACGATCAGTTATAGCATATTGTTGTGTGCGACAGACAGAGCAGTGGGTATGAAAGGATACTTACCCCCCTAGAGCCACCCCCACCCCCAGTTCATTCAGAAGAAGTTAATATACAAGGGGTTGAGAATATCTATCCGGGAGCAAAATAATTCTGAATTTTTAACAACAAGGGACCATATTTGGCATGACAGAATTACCAGTTAAAAGACTAATCAAATTAGAAAATAGGCTAGATAGGATTGGGGATGTAAGAGAAACAAGGTCCTCCAAAATATGACCCAATGCATTGCTATGGAAGAAATTGTTCCAGCTTCTCTAGCACAGAAATGTTGATTTATTGAAATGCATCAGCGAGGGACTGGCTCTTTTCAAACAGGCTGTTTCCCAGTCCCAGATATGCACATACACACACAGATCCCTCCATAGACACACTCCACAGATACCCAAAAACACAAACACATACATGCAGAGATACACATACACACAGATGACAAAGGCACAGATGCACAAACGAAACACAGACACACAGGAATTGGAAATAATTCCATGAGAATGCTCCGCAAGCTTCCCCCACCCCCCACCAGTGCTGACAGACCCCTATCCCTGATGGGCAAGCTCTTAGTAATGGTGAGATTAATTTCATTTTCTTTGTGGTAAATTATACTTTCGGAATTGTGCAGCTTTGTTAATGGCTGCTATGTGTACTGCCAATTAATGTCTGTAGCTGTGGGACAATGTTAAAATCCATCTTTGAGATCTGTTCACAGTGACATCTAATGGTTGGATATATTATTATCATTCTTTGCTTCATCTCATTGTTTCTGTGCCAACACAATGTTTTAGTACTACTTCATTCAAGCCACCCCTTTCCTTCCAGGTCAAAGATACACACTGACAACACAGATACACAAACATAGTAATACATAGTAAATGATGGCAGATAAAGACCAGTATGGTTCATCTAGTCTGCCCAGTAAGCTGGCTAGAGTACGTGTACCTGCTGCTCCATGCAGGTCACCCCAATCTGTGCCTTCATTTAGGGTTGTACCTACAACTCTGTGCAGGTCATCCCTCTCTATTTGTTGAAGTATAAAAAAATAGTTAAGTTTATTTTGATTTCATCCTCTTGCTATAAAGAGATCCACTGTGTCTGTCCCATGCCATTTTGAATTCCGTCTCTGTAGTTACACCATTGGGAGGGCTTTCCAAGCATCCACCACCCTTTCAGTGAAAAAGTATTTTCTGACATTGCTTTTAAGTTTACCTCCTTGTAGCTTCATGTTATGCTCTCTACTATTACAGCGTTCCCTTATTTGAAAAAGATTTGAATGGTCATTAATACCCTTTAAGTATTTAAATGCCTGTATCATATCTCCCCTGTCCCTCCTCTCCTCTAGGGTATACATATTTAGGTCTTCTTCTCATACATCTTCTGGCGCAGGCTCCAAATCATTTGGGTCACCTTTCTCTGAATCATTTTAAATCTTTTTATATCTTTATAAGATATGGTCTCCATTCCCATTTGTATATTTGTCAATCATACGTGGTCGATCTCCAGGATTTTCTTTTGGGAATGCAGAACAAAAGTATTTGTTTAGCATTTTTGCTTTTTCAATGTCACTTTCCACATATCTGTCCTTGGCACTTTTGAGTCTTGCAATTCCACTTCTGATCTTCCTCTTCTCCTGATTATACCTGAAAAAAGTTTTGTCTCTACATTTCACATCTTTAGCCATCATTTCTTCCGCCTTTGCTTTTGCTATCTTTATTTCTCTCTTTGTCTCTTTTAGCTTTATTCTGTATCCTTTTCTGTGTTCCTCTATTGGTGATCTTCTGAATTTTGTGAAAGATGTGTTTTTTTCCCCTTTATTTGTGCAACCACTTCTTTGGAGAATCATATAGGATTCTTTTTCCTCTTGGTTTTATTTACTTTCCTTACATATATATCTATTGCCCCTTTTATTGCTTCTTTTAGTTTAGCTCACTGCAATTCCACTTCCCTTACCTCCTCCCACCCTGCCAGCTCCTCCAGACACTTTGGGGTATGTTTACTAAACTGCAGTAATCGTGAATAACGCGCGTAACGTACACTTAACGATCGTTCGCACATCATAACGCGTGTTCTGTTGTGCGAACGATCGTTGTGTACGTTACGCGCGTTAACCGCAGTTAATGATCGTAAACCCCCGCGGCGCATTAAAACACCGCAGAAGGTGGAGAGTGGGCGGAGAGAAGGGGTCAATGGGTGGAGAGTGGGTGGGGAGAGGCTCCCCTCACACTAACGCGCTGAATTTCAGAGCTCAATTCCAACGCGAATGAAAACCTGTCGCTAAAGGCATATTAAAGGGAAGAGAAACCATTTCCGTCAGCAGTGTACAGCAAAACCGGGGAAACCTAAAAAACGTGAGCAGTGTGATACATGTGCACAGAACAAAATGTCAAATAAAACTTTAAAATGACCACAAGAAACAGTGTAAAAATTATAATTCAGCTGGGCAACAGTGATAGCAATGGGCAACAATAAAAAACACTCCTAGGAAAGCTCCAAAAAAAAAGAAATGATGTTTGGAAGGGTCTACGCTCCGTAGACCCTTTCAAAAATCATTTCATTTTATTGGAGCTTTCCTGGGAGTGTTTTTTAATGTTGCCCAATGATATCATTGTTGCCCAGCTTGGTTATGGGTGTTTGCCCCTTTTTTCAAGGTCTTTTTGAGGTTTATGTGCACTTTTGTCTCCATACAATGTAAATGAGCCCACAGTACAATTGTGCAGAGCAGGGTTTCTGACTCGTCAGGCCAGTTTTCCTATCTCCAGGGACTGCACTGTCTTTGTGGCCACAGTGTGGTGCAACGGACAAAGCCAGTGCCTGTAAGACCAGAGGGTCACAGATTCAAATCCCAGCTGGGGCTCCTGCCAACCCAGTCCCCACAGTTTTACCCACCACTAAACAGTGATAGTAAAGACACTCCTTTATTGCAGAGAACATATGCATGGTTAATACGCCTATATTTTACCACACCAAACACAGACACCATAAACAGGCGCATTACCTAGAGCAGAGTCCCGCAAATGCAGTCCTGGAGGGCCCCACACCATTCAGGTTCCATGCTGCCTCTAATAAAGATGCCTGTGCTGCATATCTATGCACCACCCCCATGGTATGCAGATGTAGCTCATGCATATTTATGAGGGACAGCATGAAAACACGAACAGTGTTTGGAACACCAGGACTGGAGTTGGGAAACTCTGCCGTAAAGCAGCAGCCAACGGGGGCAGACACACCCACACACACACCCACAGGCCCCATTGGCCAATGCCTCCTGGAGAGGCAGGACATTGGGCCCTGCCTGTATCTCCCAATACTAGCAGTTGCATACCTTAGCAATGCCACCCTACACCTGGGTATATGGGTACACAGCTATCAAACGTTTCCTATGATAACTGGCAGATATCAATTCCTACGTTAAGCACATTTTGCTCATTGAGCCCCACCATAACAATCATTCTGATGTCTGCGGTGTGTGCTGCAGGTCTGGTCTCTGATAGTGTTTACCACCCTGGGGAGTGACCCCCAACAGTATTGCGTACCATATCCATGCCTGTACTGTGCCCAGGACTGGTGTGGTGGGTATGGCTGCTGAACACCTCTATAGTAGCACAATGCTGGCATAGGTGTGGGGGTGGCTGTCTGTCTATCCAGTGTGTGGTGGCTGCAAACACCTTCCACAGCCCACACTGCCAGCAATGTTGCCAGTATTGGGCTGCCAATGTGCATAATGAGGAGCAAGGTACCATGGGTATAGGCTGGACAGGGTGGCCTGGCCAGGGTGCATCTGCACATGGCATAGGGCACTGACTGGGACATTTTAGTGCCCGGCCACCACCTACACAGACAGGGTGACCTCAGTATGTCCTGCTGAGAGATCACTCTCACCCTGACTGTGCAGTGACCACAGCATGGCTAGGCACCCCCATAGTGCTATGTAGTATTTCTCTCATGTGATAGATATGGGTTTTGTTTTGGTGCCCAGTCACTGATTTATCTGCTGGCTGTATATGCTGACATCCCAGTTCTGGGTGCATGCATCTCCACTAGGCACATGCACTATGGACTAACTAGCAGGCTGTTTGCAGCTGGTATGTGTCTTGATGGAGTGGCTTGCAGCAGGAGCATATCAGATAGTGGTGGGGTGCAGCTTACCATATCCAGGCCTAATGTCTGTCTGCTATTGCGTTATGGCTGTGTACAGAGCTGCATTGACTGCCCTGTGGGGTTGATGTTCCTCTCTACTGCCACCTTTGCAGGGAGGTAGAATGTGGATCTATTGTTGGGGGACCCTGTTTGCTGCCCTGGGGGAGGGGGGGGGTGGTGGTGCATGGGCCACCTAGGGGTCCATGGGGGCTACACCTGACTGAAACAGACAGAGATATCCAAGGTGTTTCTGCAGAAACTACCTATCTCACACATTAACACTGCTTTGGACCTGCACCATGGCCTCTTTCAGCCATGGATGGTGCTGTGGACCTGGTGCTGGGCGCCTCACTGCACCCTCAGGGTGAGCACAGTACCTGCACAATGTGACGGTGTGTAGCTACTCTGTGCCAGTACAACACACGGTCAGTACCCCCTACAAGGCCGAGGTGCTGTGGGGGTGCACATGGTCACTTCCCCCTACCAGGCCGAGGTGCTGTGGGGGTGCATTCCCCATGGTGTGTATCTGTGGACAGCTGATTTGCATGTGCAGTGCATCATGGGTGTGACTGGTACAATCCAACCCTGGGAAAATCCAGCACCTGCTCACAGGCTCTGATAAACCATAGGCCATCATACGTACATCTGTTAGCATAATGCATAGGTGCAAGACACCCTAAAGAGTCTGTAATATAAGGTGCCCACGCTGGTAAAAACACACGTACCCACGCACGATTGTACGCACGCACCAACGCACGGGGTTATGCCCGTACCAATGCACGCAGCCTCGCACGTACCAACGTACGTGGCTAGGCACACTCCGAGGGTGTGCTTCTGACACCACGTAAAGAAAAACATGCCTCCTCATTCCCTATGTAATGTACAGGGTGATGCCTGGGCCAGCCTTCTGCATTAGGCACACTGGGGACTCGAACCCATGCTGCTTGTAACAGTGGTCAGTACAGTAACCATTGTGCTACAGCTCTGCTTCTGTGCTTTCTGTCTGTACGCCTTCTTACGATTAACGCGCAGTAACACGCCACGGCGCCCTGTAACGCTCGTTAGTTTTTGGAACGCGCGTTAGTGGTAACGATGTACCGCCCATGTCCTTATTTGGGGTTTCTGTCACTACCACGGCTCCTAACGTGAATTGCACTAACGCAGTTTAGTAAACATGCCCCTTTGTCATTTTACTGAAGTCCGTGTTTTTGAAGTCTAGGATTTTGAGTTTGTTGTGATTGGACTCTGCCTTGGCTTTTACCTTAAACCACCCTGTGTGATGATCGCTGCTGCTCACATGAGCACCCACACGGACATTCGACATGCTATCTTCATTGGCAAATACTAAATCCAGCATTGATCTTTCACTGGTCAGTTCCATCACCATCTGTCTGAGCAATGCTTCTTGTTTATTTCCTTCCAGATTTGCAGAAGAAATACTCCAATCCATATCCGGTAGATTAAAGTTACCCGGTTTGATCACTTCTTCCTTCATGGTTACCTTTGCAATATCAGTGTTCAAGTTTCTATCAGTTTCTTCCATTTGAGTTGGAGGTCTGTAGACTACAGCAGTATAGATGACAGTGCCATCTCCTCTTTCCAACGCAATCCAGAGCACTTCTTCTTTTCCCCATGCCCCCTGCATTTCAGTAGCTTTAATATTGCTTTTGCCAGAAAAATAAATACTTGCCCTCAATTATTTCATTGGGTATCACAGAGGTATATAGCTTTCATCAGTGAATACAGGTCTCAGACTTACAACGGCCACGCTGGGAATTTTTACCCAAACCGTGCGCCTAATCGCATCAATGACCTTAAGGTATTCACTGAATTTTATGTTGATTTCGCTTAATCTATACTTCTGATTCACCCATATTAGTCCTTGTGAAATTTCATGTTTTATAGAGAAGGAATTGTGCTTAACTTAGCTGTGTTTCCACTGATAATAAATCCCCGACGCCACCTGATAGGCACCTCATTGCGTTTCTGTTGTTTCTTCAGGGGGAATTCACATAAACCAGCACACTCTATAAAGCAACAAGGAAATTTAACATCAACTATAATGCTTTCATTTTGATATCATCTGTGAAAATTCTCTTGAGATCATAGATTATATTGCTCACCTCCCAATTTGCGGCCAAAGTAAACTCACTTGTAGAATCGTTTTGCAATACACACTTTCTCTCTGTGTTCAGAACGCCGCGCATGTGCAGAACCGTAAATCTTGGAACTGATGATTATTATCAATGCAGTGGGCCACTATTGGAGCCTCCATCTGTTTACATTTTAACCTACTGCGATGTTCTCCAATGCGAATTTTAAGTTGCCGTTCAGTTTTTCCAATATAAAAAAGCCCACAAGGGCATTGATAATAATCATCAGTTCCAAGATTTACGTTGTTTCGCCATTGAACAAGTCATAACAGGGAAGAATGGCAGATCTCGTACTCAAACATTAACCATTCAGGAACAGAAATGGATCTTCCGATTAGAAACAGTAGGGGACACGGGACTTAACAGCTGTATTGAATGGCGTGCGTGTTTATAAGTTACATTGTGAAGTGGGTGACACCTTTACTAATTGGTTTCTCTCCCTATTGGATGGATAGTTTTAGTGATACTCTGCTGTCACTATAAATAGATACCAGCAGCGGTTCTGTTAGTGTTAATATTGCTTTTGACATATAGGGTTACTCCTCCTCCTTTTCTGCCTTTGCTTTCTCTCCTAAATAAATTATAGCCAACTATGGCTATATCCCATTCATGCAACTTGTTAAACCATGTTTCTGTAATGGCCACAATGTCCAAGTCCATTTTCACCATTAGGGCTTCCAGGTCAGGAACTTTTGTTGGCTAGTCTTAGAGCATTTGTGCTCATTGCCTTCCAGCAATTGTTGGATGACTTGCTTGTATTTTGCATGGATTTTATTCTAGATTCCTCATCCCACGTATCATTGATGTGTGGGTTAATATGGTGACTATTTCTAATGTTATTGTGTTTTTGCTGGGAGTGGCACCCTGAACTTGTTCTTTTCCATACATCACCCCCTTTCCCTAGTTTAAATGTTTGTTCACATATTGCCTGAATTTATCACTTAGGATCCTTTTCTCTGCCACAGAGAGATGCAGTCCATCAACACAGTATAGCCTCTTGTTCCATCTATTGCTCCAGTTGCCTATATTTGTTAATCCTTCTTGCTTACAACAGGTTTGGAGCCATGTATTAAAGCTGTTTATGCGATGCAGCCTTTCTGCCCCCTTACCATGAACAGGTAGAACTTCTGAGAATGCTATAGTGTTAACAATGGGCTTGAGTTTCTCTCCCAGAGTTTGGAAGTCCCTTTGAACTGCACAGGCACTGTTTCTAGCCAGGTCATTTGTACAAAAGTGGATAACAACATCAATTTTGGAGTGCTCACTTTCTGCACTAACTATGGCAACAATTTGGTGCATTTTCCTGCTGGCTGAAGAGCCTGGGAGGCATATGACCATCTTCTGTTTTTTGGACTGTGTTCCCAAGTTAATCCTTCTTATGATGGAACCTCCAAGTAGTAAGAGTTTCCTGTTTTGTGATTTTTTGTTCATGTTTGGTGCATTTTCAGTAGATTGGATGTTAGTCTTCTCATCTAAGGCCACTTCAGTTTCCACTAATTGGGCTCTTTCATTTTCCAAGGCAGAGAAGGCATTATGCAGTGATATCAATTAATGGAGAGTGTGTCTCTGTGGTACAGGTCGCAACCTACCAGAGCCCACTGTAATCCATTTTCTCCTGGGCTGTTTGATTCTTTGTGGGAGTGGTGGTGGATTTTGTTCAATTTGTACCCTAGGGGCGGTGTTTCATTGCCGCTAATTCTTCCCTTAATAGGATCCATTCTTTATGCATAGCCGATATCTTGAGACATATAGGGAAAAAGGGGACTGTTGTAGTTGTTGATATGGAAGGACAGACTAAATAGGCCATATGATCTTTTTCTGTCGTCATTTTTCTATGTTTCTAAGCTCTTAGGCTCCAAATGATTCTTCTTAGAAAGAAGGCACCACAGCTATCACACTGAATACACAACATGTTGATTAAGAGGGTTATAAAGCAATTTTAGCAAAAGGAGAAAAGGTGGGTGTTACACCTAATTGGAGGACAGATATCTGTCTATGATATGAAGACTATATAGGCAATGCAACTCTAAAGTGGGTGGGTTGAGGGGTAGGTGAGTGGGAATTTAAGTGCCTCAGGCCACTAGACTGTATATGAATTGAGGTTACACTTACTTTCTGATTAAAAAAGGCTGGGCAAGGAATACAGACAAGCACAATTTTTCTAAGCTTATAACCAAACTTTAGTTTGCCACTAGACTATAGATCAGTGATTTCCAAACGTTTTTGGCCCACCACCCCTTGGTTCCACAAATTTATTACAGGACCCCCTCACCTAAAGAGTTTATTACTCAAAGAAAATCATTCAAAATGTCTATAAAAGTTTTTATGTAATTAATAACTTGAATAGTATTGCTTAATAACATTAATGATGGAATTGAAATGTTTATTTAATTTACAACACAAAAGCAATTAACATTTTTCAAAAAACAATTTTATTAAAATAGCGTACCTCCTCTATCTATTGAACATGTTTAATGGGATGGATGGATTTGATGAAGTGATACCAGTTTCTCAATGTTTGGTTTAAAGTTACTGAGTGGGAGCCTTAAATTCCCCTTTTCAACTATTTGTAGTTGATTTATTTGTTTGTGCTTATCCTTACAGCATCCCACTAGGGCAATCCAGTGCCCCCACGCCATCAACTTGTCTTTCAATGCCTGCCCTAGATTAGCCCAATGCCCTCAGCGGGCAGTGCCACCCACTTTGGGAATCACTGCTGTAGATCAAGGCAGCTGTGAATAGATAGAAATTTGCAAGAAAAAAAGAAAAAAAACCCTCTTCTTCTTTACAACAGGAACAAAGAGGAAAAACAAAGTGTGTGTGTGTGTGGGGGGGGGGGGGGGGTTGTGTGTGTAGCTACCCTAACACACACACACAGAGGCCAATTCACATCGGGAAATGTCTGGCCTGTCCGGACATCCAAAGTCTGGATGGGCGAGTCCTGCACCTAATTCTGATCCCGCAGGGGCTATATGTCCCCGCAGGATCAGAATTGGATGCAATTGGCCTGGACGGGCAGTGATTCTGAGCTGCTATATGCATAGAAACCACCCCCCCCCCCGCCTAACACTCCCAATGCTTCTGCATGGTGATAGGACGCCACAGCACTGGGACGCTATGCAGAAGTCCCAATGCCCCACGCTGCCTGACAGGACCTGTTTCCCTTCTGACCCCCAATAGGACCTGCCAGGGCAGGTATCGGGTTGTGGGGAACATACCGTATCTGCTCACCTGGGTTGGGGGGATCCTGGTGTGCTAACACCATGTCAGGGGGAATTATTCCACCTCAGGGTGGAATAACTCCCCCAGCTAACTCCTCCTGCCTGGATGTACAGGGCCAAGAACAGAATCATGGTTCTGACTCCAGCCCACTCACGCTTCTTCTCCAACCCACGCCCTCTCAGAGCTCCTCGCATATCTCCTCTGTACATGAGGGGGGCACTTTGTTCCGAATCAGACCCCTGGCTTTTAACGGGGATATATGTCCAAGCCAGATGTACAACCCCCGCTAAACACAACACAGAATGACCCTCACAGTGGCTAAGTAGTATTATAAAAGCATAAAACAGGTAATGAATAGGCAAGGAAAATCTATATCAAAAACCAGCCAAAAAGTAAAAAGTTAGAAAGCTTAACAGTGCAGATTCTCTTGAAGCTGTGCTGGACGTTACTGGATCAAACTGCTTTCTACTTGTATGTATCAGTTATCCCACTATGGAAAGAACCCTGGAAATTTAGAATTTATACTTTTACTGCAAAATCAGGTAGGAAACCAGGTCTGTGCAAATCTAAAAGCAAATGTTTACTTCAAGATGGACCACACTGGTCTTTATCTGCCGTCATATACTATATTACTATGTTACTTCCAAGCAGGTAAATATCAAGAATTCAGTGCCCCAGGCCAGTAGACCTTATATAAATTAAGAGTACACTCAAATTTCTGATTAAAAAAGGCTAGTCAAGGAATACAGGCAAGCTAAATTGTCCTTAGCTTATAACAAAAATTTAGGTTGTTTGCCACTCGACTAGATCAAGGCGGCTGTGAACAGATAGAAATTTGCAAGAAGGAAACATTCTCGTTTGCAAAAGGAACAAAGAGGAAAATTGAAGTAATTTTTTTTGTGCAGCTACCCTATGTAACACACCACAGTGACTAAGTAGCATTATAAGAGAATAAAACAGGTGGAGGCCAATTCCATACGGAGCACATCTGGCCCGTCCAGACATACAAAATCTGGACGGGCTGATTATGCACCTGATTTTGCACTGGAGCAGAATTGAGTGAACGGACCTGGACGGGCAGGACATGCCCTGATTCTGGCCCACTGCATGTCTGGCCTGTTCTCCGTCCAATCTCCTAGGACCCCTGCATGGAGCCTCAGTGCCGTGGCGTCCCATCACCATGGCACTGGGATTCCATGCAGGAGCCCCAATGCACTGCCGGTCATCATACCATCCTTTCCCTTCCGCCCAACCCCCGGAGGTCCTGTCATGGTCTGGATTGGGCAGCGGAACATCTCCTCCTGCATCCCATGTCCTTGGGGGGTGGAGGGGGGGAGGTCTGCCAGTGCAGGTCACTGCCCTTTGTGGGGACTTATTCCACTTCTGAGATAGAATAAGTTCCCCGTGCATTCCTGCAGCTCCAGATATACAGGGCCACGACTGGAATTGGCCCTGTACATCTGGGGTCAGGATCACACCTCCGGCCCACTCCCTCCCAACCCCGTCCAGAGCTCCCCGCACATCTCCCTTATACATGCGGGGAGCTTTGTAGCGGGAATCCAGCCCAGACGTTTAGCAGGGATATACGTTCAAACTGGACGTATATCCCCACTAAACGCAGTGCAGAATGACCCTCAAAATGAGTAGGCAAGGAAAATCTATACCAAAAACCATCCAAAAAGTAAAAAGTTAGAAAGCTTAGCAGTGCAGATTCTCTCGAAGCTGTGCTGGACGTTACTGGTCAAACTGCTCTCTGCCTGCAGAGGAGTTGGAAAGAATTCCATCAGCCATGCTCCGCATGCTTTCCCTGCTTATTCTGAGTGGTATTTTGGCCATTCAGAAAATATACTCTGAAATCTGTGACCAACAGATCAGCAGTTGTACAGGATGCTCCTTACCGATAGATGGAACTTCTTATCCTCAACCCCCATGATCCTTTCTTTAAAAATCCCTCCCCCCAATTACCATCACGTTAAGTGATCACCTTCCCCTCCCAATAGCAGGATGACAGCAATGTCTTGTCTGCATTTGCCTCCTTCTCCACCTGTTTTAATCGGAAGTTTGAACATTTGGCAGCAGCACATTGTGTGAGACTCCAGGGCACCCTGGTGTTCAGACCTCAGTTGAAACTGGCAGAAAAGGAATCACTTCTTTGCTCCTGCAGCTATTACTGCTATTACTACATATCATTTCTGTAGTGCCGCTGGGCATGCACGGTGCTATACAGAGACACGTAAGAGACAGTCCCTGCTCCACAGAACTTACAATCTACTCAAGATAGACAAACAGCACAAAAAAGGGATTTCATTTATAGGAAAAAGAATAAAATACACATGGATATTAATCAGGATAATAAGAGGGTCAGGATAAAAAGAAGCTGCAAAATGGCAGGACCAGAGATAGAGCCTGACGTACTGACTCAGGAAGTCTGTTACAGGTGTGTGTTGCAGCAAGGTGGAAGGAATAAATTCTAGAGTTGGCTGTGGAGAAGGTCACAGAAAAAAGTGATTTACCCGATGAGCAGAGTTCCCGAGGAGGGGTGCAGTGAGAGTTGAGAGAAGAGGTAATAAGAAGTTGTAGAATAAATGCACTTGTGGGTCTGTAAGAGAAGTTTGAGCTGGATTCGGAAATGGATAGGGAGCCATTGAAGTGCCTTGAGAAGACGGTTAGCTAAGTGCTGCAACACTCGTGGAAGATTAGTCGTGCAGCTCAGAGGAGAGAGATGGTTCAGTGGGAGACTAGCGAGAAGGAGGTTGCAGTAACCTAAGCTGGAGGTGATGAGAGAGTGAATGACTGTTTTGGTAGTGTGCTCAGAAAGGAAGGGACAATTTTTTCTGATGCTATAGAGAAAGAAATGACAGGTTTTGGCAGTCTGTTGGATACGAGTCCCGAGAGAGAGGAGTCAAAGATGAACCCAAAGTTACCAGCTGAGGAGACAGGGAGAATGACAGTGTTGCCTCAGAAATAGGGAAAGGAAGAAGTCTTCTGCCTCCCCTACAGCCCGCGGCAGCTCTCCCAGTCCGGGATCGAGCAGCCGGGGCTGCATCGCACCGCCCACCGCTGCTACCGACGCCATTGGCTGCCCAATCGGGGCAGGGGAGCACGTGCAACCGCAGCATAAAGGAAGCGCCAGCAGGCGCAGAGGGCCTCTTCTGCCTCCCCTACAGCCCACGGCAGCTCTCCCAGTCCGGGATCGAGCAGCCAGGGCTGCATCGCACCGCCCACCGCTGCTCCCGACGCCATTGGCTGCCCAATCGGGGCAGGGGAGCACGTGCAACCGCAGCATAAAGGAAGCACCAGCAGGTGCAGAGGGCCTCTTCTGCCTCCCCTACAGCCCGCGGCAGCTCTCCCAGTCCGGGATCGAGCAGCCGGGGCTGCATCGCACCGCCCACCGCTGCTCCCGACGCCATCGGCTGCCCAATCGGGGCAGGGGAGCACGTGCAACCACAGCATAAAGGAAGCACCAGCAGGCACAGAGGGCCTCTTCTGCCTCCCCTACAGCCTGCGGCAGCTCTCCCAGTCCGGGATCGAGCAGCCAGGGCTGCATCGCACCGCCCACCACTGCTCCCGACGCCATCGGCTGTCCAATCGGGGCAGGGGAGCACGTGCAACTGCAGCATAAAGGAAGCGCCAGCAGGCACACCCGCGCCTGTCAGGCCCGCGCCTGAGGGCCCTTTGGCGTGGCCCACAGTACTGGAGTCCCCCATTCAGTGCGTGCTCTGCGGCCTCCCACACGTGCCTTACAACATTTGCAAAGAAGAAACGCCTGAACGCTCTTCCGGATGCTAGCGTACAGGATCACCCCTCAAGAGCCATGAATTACACCGCTATACGAATTGTCACTTCAACCAGCCTCCTACTACCTTGAACATACCTACAGCACATCATCCCAGCGACGCTAATAGCCTACCATCTCCTGTGACCAACTACAGTGAAACCACCGGCTATAAATCTCTTGCAAGCACCATGACTAAACCTGTAAGTGCTCTGGAACTCCAAATCAGCTAAACACGTGTTGTGCTGCAAATATCCATAATTTTAGAAATCTTCATAGTTTTAAGCACCCCTGTCACTTCTGTAAGGCTGCATAACCCTTCATTGTCTGTTGTGACCTAGCCTACTGCACTAAGTATCTGTTACAAAGTATCTGTACAAATAGCTGTTACAAAATAGATATCACAAAGCAGACGTGTCTAAGTAGATGTTACACAGTATCTATTGCAAAGTACCTGTTTTGACCTCTGCTAAATTTACCATAGGAACCTGCTACATTGTATCCACCACTCAGCAATTGAATTGTGTACTCATTATAACTTAGGACTGCTGACTAGCATCTGTCCTTTATCTCCTCCTTTGTGCCTACCATCAGTTAAAAGGCCAAGAGTCCCGTTAATAATTTCTTGGTGGTCTGCCCTTAGCTACCCGTTCACAATTACTTAGCGCCCTACCAAGATGGGATCCCCCATTACCACCATAGTCGGATGTTATATGATCCTTTCAAGTTGGTTTCCCAGCTCTCTTGCCTTAACCCCATCCTCCAACAAGATCCCAATATTACAGAGCCATGGAAGGAGATGGACTGGTGCATCCCATAACAACATAAATTGGGACACCCGCTCACACCACCCCCATCTGTTACACATTGCACTTCAACACTCTATGAATTCCAAACAGGTTGAAAACCCCCACCCTCATAGCCTAAAATGTGCTCTCATCAATGCCCGTTCAATCCGGAAGAAGTGGCCAGTTGTCACCGACATAATTTCCCTCCATGACCTTGATATACTCATGGTCACAGAGACGTGGCTATCCGCTGAAGATAACGTCATACTCAACCAGCTCCTCCCCCTGAATTTCACAGTACATACAAGTCATAGACAAGACAAAAGAGGTGGAGGTGTGCTCATCCTCACCAGGACAGACCTCCATTTCCAGACGGTGGACTCCACCAGTACAAATCACCTGGAGACCGTCACCATTTCCAACAAACGCTGCTCAATCAACTTGCTTTACAGAGCACCCTTAGTTTCTCCGGATGATCTCGCCTCCAACACTTATAACCCAAGCATCCCAAATTGGATCCTAGGTGACTTTAACCTGCCTACGCTACAAGATAATCAAGCGTCATCCTTCCTCGATGCCCTTGAAAATCTCGGCTTCAAGCAATTAGTTAGGGAACCTACTCATATTAAGGGAAATATTCTGGACTTAGTATTCGCCCCACAGATATCTCTCAACTCATCTCAGGATCCCATAATGTCCATAACTTCTGTTCCTTGGTCAGATCACAAACTGATCATCCTCCAGATTCCTTCGCACAAAACCCATTCAAAGAGCAACAAGATTCCAAGCAACACCGCAAGACTGCCCTCTCGATGTTTCAAGCCATACAACAGAGATCTTATCCTTGCGGAAACTCAACAACTCATCAATGAAACCACCCCGAACCTTGAGGACCTAATTTATCACTGGAACAATTGCCTCAGTGCAATCGCCCTATGCACACCAACCAACAAGCCCCCAGGGAAAAGAGCGAGCGCTCCATGGTACACAGCTTATCTTAGAGTATCTCTTACCCAATTACGGAAACTCGAGAAACGCTGGCGCCGATCTCATTCTTTAAGTGACCAGACAGCATACAACTGTCATCTGGCTGTGCACCGCAAGGCAATCACTGAAACAATGAAACAGTACTACTCGGATACCTTAAAGAGATCACTTAGTAAACCACACAACCTTTTTGACCTGGTCAAGACTCTATCAAAGGAACCAACCTCTGGGCCTCAATTTGAGATACACCCACAAGATTTTGCAACCTACGTACAATCCAAGATATGCCAGACCAACAAAACCTCTACAACAACCACCACCCCAGAGCAAAATTGCCCAACAGCCCTGACCGTATTCTCTACCCCTACCAATAAAGGAATTGAAGACACTATTATGGCCCTTAACACCACCACATCCCAGTCCGATCCATGCCCAGCCTTCTGGATTAAGGAGCTCCGCAGTCACTTCAGCCCAGTACTATCCAAAATAATGAACCTCTCCTTCTCAACCGGCTCATTCCCTTCAGCCCTTAAGCATACCTCTATCAGACCTCTGCTAAAAAACTGCAAGCTCGATCCCGAAAAGGTAGAATCATACAGACCTATATCCAGCATACCACTACTCGCAAAGATCATTGAAAAAGAGGTTCAACGACAATTACAGGATCACATCGACACCGCTGCACCGTTAGACCCCTGCCAACATGGTTTCAGGGAATTCCATGGAGTGGAAACTCTTCTTACCACTCTCTTCTGCAAGATAATCACCGGCATTGACGACATCCGTCAAGGATTTGCTCTCATCTTTCTGGACATCGCTGCAGCTTTTGATTCAGTAAGTCATGAGCTTCTCTTAGGACGACTAATTGAGAAAGGCATTAATGGAAGAGCGCTTGAATGGTGCAGATCTTACCTGTCCAGAAGATGGCAGCATGTTCGTTCTGGAGGGACAACTTCAGAACCCTTCCACCAAAGCCAGGGAGTCCCACAGGGATCCTCCCTTTCTGCCCTATTGTTCAACATTTACATGCAGCCAATTTGTAAGATCATCCGGTCCTTCAATGTTGATTGCATGTTATACGCTGACAATGTCCTGCTTTACATACCTTCTCTACTGAACATCTGGACCTCTCCCCACTGATGAGCTGTTTCAATGCAATATCTGACTGGCTTCTCTCCCAAAACCTCCAAATACAACATAAGAAAATGGAAGTACTCTTCATTACGAGGAACCCTAACTTTACCCCACCACAATATCTTAAAGTAAAAGAAGCTGAGTTACAATCTAAACCTTCAATACGTTACCTGGGCGTCACTTTGGATCAACGCCTAGACATGAAGGCCCACATAAGAAACACAGTCAGAGCAATATGCTACAAGATCCACTCACTTAGGCATTTACGATCCATGCTGGAACCAAACGATTTCAGGACAATCTACCAGGCATTGATCATACCTCATTTTGACTATGCCAATGCCATCCTACAAGGTCTTCCCCAATCCACCTTGAACCCGCTGCAGCTCGCCATGAATGCAGCAGCAAGGGCCCTCCATGGAGCCTCCAGGAGTGACCATGTGACGCCTCTGCTGATACAGTTACATTGACTACCCATCCAGGCTAGAATCGTTTTCAAGACCTTGTTACTCACTTTTAAAGCTGTTAACAAGCTCTCCTCTGCATCCTTAACTGCCCTCATCCATACCACATCTCCAAATAGAGCAAGAAGATCCACGGCTATAAACTCTCTAAAAGTCCCGAAAGCACTAACAGATTGCACTACATCTACAGCCAATTGGGCCTTTAGTCTCAGTGCGCAAAGATGCTGGAATGCATTACCCCCAGGTATCCATGCTATTAAGAGCCTAACGCAGTTTAGGAAAGCCCTCAAATTCCACCTTTTCAACAAGTACCTCATAGAGCCCAACGACACCCCATAGAGTCCAACGATACAATTCGCTAAGCAAATATTTGGAATCTCAACAACACCCCAAGACTGATACTCTAACCCTTAGTGATGCATATGTTTCAATGAAACTCTCCTGTTCATATGACTCTATGTAGCAAGTTTTGTAAATAGTTTACCCCTGTTATCCAATTTTTTGCCCTGTTATCTGTAAACTCATACGTGTTAATTGTACTGAGCATTTTTGTTCCATGTAAACCGCGCTGATGCTGAATAGTGCGGTATATAAGAGACTGTAAATAAATAAATAAATAAGAAGTGGAGAGGGGGGTTTAAGGGGAAAGATAATAACTTGCGTTTTGGCCATATTCAGTTAAAGATGATTGTGGGACATCCAGGCAGCAAGTTGAGATTTGGGCTTGGATTCCCGGAGAAATTTCTAGTGCAGAGAGGCATATCTGTGAGTCACCAGCATTAAGATGGTACTGAAAACCATGAGAGGAGATTAGGAGAGCAAGAGAATGATTACAGAGAGAAAAGACTCTTCTTGGGCAAGGCGTTCCTCCTTCACGCCTCTGGGTCATACATCTGGAGTCTCCTCACCTCTGCTCCACACCCCCCCCCCCTTCTTCTCTAGGTCTGGAACTTATCAGTTCACTTTTCTCTTTCACTGGGATCCCTAGTAAATATGCATGAAAGAGATCTACATCCTATGGAGTTGCTGGACTTCCTTGGCCATGTATCCCCTCTTCAGTGCAGTTCACCCTCAACCCTGGATCTAGATTAGCCTCATTTATTTATTTTATTTTATTTATTTACATTCTCTTATATACTGTGCTATTCTGCATCAGTGCAGTTTACATTGAACAAACTGAAATTACATTGAACAGGGCATTATAACTTGGAGATAACTATTTTACAGGGAACATGGGCTATGGAGGGCTAAGTGGCTTGACCAAGACCACAAGGAGCACCTGTGGGACTAGAAACCCCAGTCCTTCCGGCCCAAGGTTGCTGTCCTCTAGTGGGATTTGAACCCCCAACCTTACAGCCTGAAGTACCTTGCCCCAACCACTAGACCACTCCTCCACTCCATTGCATGCACAGAGATGTTACCTTCTTTTAAGGAAATCAGTACTGCAAGTCTGTCATATGATGGAAGTACTGGGGAGGGGAGGTGGTAGAAGTAAGACTTGATCTAGTTGGTAAACTAACCTCCTTCCTAGGTCTGAGGATAGTCTGCTTGACCAGCTCAGCTATTCTACCGTTTTTATGTTAGAGATGCATCCTGAGGTCTCACAGTAAAGTTGTGATCTTCTCAGCCAGCATTTCCTGTCTTCACTGGGACCAAGTGGGTCAGCAGGTGGCAGCTGTAGATTGACTAGGGGGGATAGGAACAACTGCTCTGAAAAGCAAAATGCTCCTGGACAGGTTTCTATAATTGAAAAATACCATTTTTCTGTCTTTGGTAACAGTGATGTCATTCAAGGCCTTAGTATAGTTGCTCTAGTGAAACCTACAGGCACAGCTGCAAATTATTCAAGGTACAATGGAGCTTATAGAGGAAAAGATATGATAAGAAAGAATATGTTTTCTGTGCACCCAACAGATGGTAGCAACACTGAACTCTGCTGCAGGGATTCTCCCAGTATCCAAAGGGGTAAATTTTCACTAAGGCATTTATCCAGCAATGTACATGCATACTTTTCAGCTTGTACACACCAACTTGTACCTAGTTTGTGTAGGTTTTATTATTAAAAATGCATGTACATTCCTTTATGACCCCCCCCCCCCCACCACCACCACCACCACACACACACTTCCGACTTCCCCAGGTGTTTTGAGAAGATAAAAGAAAGGATTTTATTCAGCTGGAGCAGACTTCCAGCACAGGAGGGCAGAGGTTACAAACTCTTGCAATGTCAAATGACCTATCAACGGGTAGGTGGGCATGTACAGTACTCAGACTAAAGGGAACTGCAGGAGCAGGATATGCAAATTGTTGACGCTTACCGATGGGTAAAGCGTAGTTACTCACCTGTAACAGGTGTTCTCCGGGAACAGCAGGAATCAGTCCTCACATATGGGTGATGTTGGCGCCAATGGACCCTGCATGGAGCATTTCCCCAGCTTTCAAAGAAAGCCTTTGGGAATGCTACCACACATGCGTGGTCCCCTTCCCACCCAAGGATGCCATCTTGCTCAGTCAGCAACATAGCTAAGACGGCAGTAAAAAAAGGAATCAAGCAAGGTAGCGAAGACACCTTCAAGAGGAGGAGGGAGGGTTGTAAGGATTGATTCCTGCTGGTCCCGGAGAACACCTGTTACAGGTGAGTAACTACGCTTTCTACAGGAAAAAGCAGAAAATCAGTCCTCACATATGGGACTCCCTAGCTCCAGGCTGCCAAGGACCGAACCACAACAGTACCAACAGCGACCGGTCAGGTGGCCATGAGTTGCAGAAGATGAGTCCCCGCTGGGAGACTCTGCAAGACCCTAGTGTCCAGCAACACTATCACTCTGGTAGCCTGAACACAGAGGGTCGGAGGGCAGGAGTTACCTACACTCCAAAAATATTATGCAGCACTGCCTGACCAAAGGCACTGTCCCTGTGGGATGCTTTCCAGGTAGTAATGTGCTGCGAACATTTGAATGGATGACCAAGTGGCAGCTCTGCAAATTTCTGTCACCGGCACAGAACGGAGGTGGGCCACCAACGTGGCCATTGCTCTCATGCGGTGTGCTGTGATCCGATGCTCCAGGGAGAGGCCCACTTGCTCATAAGCGAGGGCAATGCAATCTGCCACCCAAGAGGATAGGGTACGCTTGGTTACAGGGAGCCTCAGTTTGCTGGGGTCATAGGACATGAAAAGCTGAGGTGTTTTTCAGTAGCCCTGGGTCCGCTGCAGGTAGAAGGACAGGGCTCATTAACAATCCAGTCGGGAGTATGACCTCCTCCCTGCCGGTATGAGGCCATGGGTAGAAAGTAGGGAGTACCACTCCCTGGTTGAGGTGAAACAAGGATACCACCTTTGGGAGGAACTTAGGGTGAGTGCGGAGAACTACCCTGTTCTTGAAGAACCTGGTGTACAGAGGATCCGTCACCAGTGCTTGAAGCTCGCTGACTCTACAAGCTGAAGTCAGTGCCACCAGGAAGGCCACCTTCCAAGATAGGTATCTGAGGTGGCAGATGGCCAAGGGCTCGAACGGTGGTCTGGTCAGCTGGGAGAGCACCACATTGAGGTCCCATTCTGCCGCCAGAGGGCGGATAGGAGGCTTGGATAGTAGAAGGCCCTATAGGAAACGTGAGACCATGGGTTGGCTGGATAAGGGCTTGCCCCCTACTGGGTGGTGGTGAGCGGCTCAGATTCACTAGGTACTGGAGTAGGCTTCAGCCCTATGTGTGACAGATGCACTAGGTACTGGAGTACCATATGCACATGGCAGGAGAATGGGTTTTCCATCCTATCCGTGCACCACAGGGCGAACCTGCGCTACTTAAAGGCATAGGCTCTTCTCATGGAGGACTTCAACCTCCTGTGGCAGATTGAGCGGAGCCAGGGTTACCCTCTCAGCAGCCAGGCCATTAGAGTCAGTGACCCCACATTGGGGTGCAGGAGGGAGCCCTCCTCATAAATCAGGAGGTCCGAGGCTCGACCCAAGGATACTGGGATTGTCGCCATCAGCGAGAGCAGTAGTGGGAACCAGGGTTGCCTGGGCCACCTAGGGTATGACTGATGCTCTCTCATTCTGAATCTTGAACCGAGTCTTGGCAACCAGAGAAGTCGGTGGGAATGCATACAGCAGTCCCTCGGACCATGAGATCAGGAACACATCTACCGTTACCTTCAGTGGGTGTGGCTTCCTGCATGTTGTCCAAAGAGGCAAACAGCCTCAATGGCGGAAGAGCCTCTCTGCCACTCATGAGGGCACAGGACTCTTCTGAGTCTGTCCACCAGGTAGTTGTCCTGGCCTGGGAGGTAGACTGCTCGCAGGAGCATGCCATTGTGTACTGTGAAGGAGAGGAGGCAGAGGGAGAGGGAGTATGAGCCCATGCCCCCCTGCTTGTTTATGTAGAACATTGCAACCTGGTTGTCTGTTTGGACCAAGACAGGTCTGTTTCACAAGTGGGGATGGAATGCACATTAGGGTCAGAAATACCACCTGAAGCTCCAGGAGGTTGATCTGAAGTAGAGACTCCTCCTTGGACCAACAGCCCTGAATGCGGTGAATTCCGCAGTGAGTACCCCAGCCCTGGAGAGAGGCATCTGTGGTCAGGGTCCTCTGCGGTGGGGGCACCTTGATGGGCATTTCTGCATAGAGGAGACTTAGGTTTTGCCACCAGTTCAGAGATCTCACCAACCGTTGGCAGACCCCGACCCTTTACCGGAGCCAGCCCGTGGCCTGGGTCCACTGAATACGCAGGCACCACTGGGCTTCCCGCATATGCAGTTGGGCTAGGGGCGTGACATGGATCATGGAGGCCATGTGTCCCAGCAGGTGGAGGAAGAGATGAGCCGGCACCGTTCTGAGGTGTTGGACCTCCCCTGCCAGCTGTTTGAGGCATTCCGCCCTGTCTCGAGGGAGGAGGGCTCTGGACCGCACCATGTCCATCTGAGCACCAATGAACTCTAGGTCTTGCACCAGAGAGAGATGTGATCTGGGATAGTTGACGACAAACCCCAGGTACTGCAAGAGGAGGATGGTGTGTTCTGTGTCCTACTGGCCTCCACAGCTATGCCGCCTCTGATGAGCTAGTTGTCCAAGTACGGGAAGACGAACACCCTTTGTAGGCACAGATGGGCAGCTACCACTCCTAGGCATTTTGTGAAGACTCTTGGTGAGGAGGCCAGGTCAAAGGGGAGTACCCTGTATTGGTAGTGGCCTCCCCCTACCATGAATCTCAGATATTGTGGGTGAGAAGTGTAGACCAGGATGTGAGTGTAGGCATCCTTTAGGTCCAAGGAGCAAAGTCAATCTCACTGGGTAGGGAGAGCATTTTGAACTTCTCTTTCACCAGAAACCTGTTCAGGTCTCGGAGGTCCAGGATGGGCCTGAGATCTCCAGTTCTTTTGGGAACACAAAAGTACCTTGAGTAGAAGCCCTTGCCCCAGAGGTGCTGGAGAACAGGCTCTACTGCCCTGTCCCTTAGTAGGCCTACTAGCTCTGTGAGTAAGAGAACCTGGTGAAGGAGAGGACATACTGGCTCTCCTGGAAAATACCCTGGGGATGGCAGCTGGAAGCGGAGGCGGTAACCCTTCTTCACCACTTGGAGCGCCCACTGTTCCGAGATGACCTCGGGCCACTTGTGGGCAAAGAGTGCTAGGTGACCCCTGTGGGCTGTAGAGGGTCTCCCAGGGGGAGGGAAGCCCCGCCCTGGAAGTCAAAAGCCCCCCACCATATTGGTCCGGGGCTGGTGCTTGAGGCTTGGGGGCCTTTGGCTTCCTGGGAGTGTGTCCCTGACCTTTGGGCTGGAATCCCTGCTGCTGCAGGATCTGGAAGGTTTGGTAGTGGTGACTCTGGTGGAAGACGCCCTTCTTTCTTGAGAAAAGTGGCCTTTTCCCCGAGGCTTTCTTACGGGGAAGGGTAGAGGTCTTCTTAGACAACCTCTGCTTGGTCACCACCTCGGCCTCAATCTCGGCCGCCTTATCGGCCGTAGACTTAACAAACAGATTCTCCCCGGTGCAGAGGACATCCAGCAGCTTTTCCTGGACCCATTGCTCGAGGACCAAGGTCTGCAGCCAGGCCTGGCACCGAGCACTGATGTCTGCAGCTGCTGCCCAGGCCACAGCCTTAAAACCATTGTAGGCGGCCTGGGACAGGAACTTAGAGCAGTCCTGGATGGTTGCCACCAAGGTCTGGAAGTGTTGCAGGAGTTCCCTGGTGAGTCCCACAGAGAAGCCGGCGAGTTCCTGGATTAGGCTCTTAAGGTACATCCCTATGTAGAGCTCATAGGTTTGAAACTGGCAGCTCAGCATGGCCCCCTTGGAAACACTTGTGCCGTAAGGTGTGAAGGGCTCTGGCTTCTCTACCTGGGGATGCAGAAGAGTAAGTCTTCTGACTCTTGAACTTCTGCATCGAGAAGGCACCGGCTCGAGGCGGGAAGAGGAACTGTTATGCAAATTGAGAGAAACTCAACTAGAAGGTAAATTTTTAAGGAGTTTTTCCAGGGACATAGGACATGCGTCTGTTGGGGTCTGCGGGAAAAAGGAGACTGAGCAAGATGGCACCCTTGGGCGGGAAGGGTAGAGGCATGCGTGGTGGCACTCCCAAAGGCTTTCTTTGAAAGCTGGGGAAATGGTCCCTGCAGGCTCCGTTGGCGCCGACGTCACCCACATGTGATGACCGACTTTCTGCTTGTTCCTGGAGAAAGATCACATACCACTATTTATGCACATACATAATACATCTCTAAAGCTGAGAGGGAGTGATATGTATGTTGGTGTGTGTGTAAATAGACATAGTGTGATGCTGCAGACCCTCTGAGAGGGGAAGAAAATGTTTTAAATGCAGGAAAAGTCAAGCACAACCTGCAATATCGCGAGGAACCACATAGGGGGAGCAGGAGGGACCTCCGAGGAACAGAGGAACCACACCTCCTAGGTCATGAGGTAATGCCAGCCAGCTTCCAATCAAGAAAGAGAGGAGTGCCTCTTAAAGGGAATTGGGAAGGTTGGAAGGCAGAATTAGAACCAGGAGCGGAACCGGCAGAGTCAGGAGAAGCAGAATCAGGAGCAGAGCGGCCAGGAAGAGAACTGGCAGGACAACCCTGGAAAGGAGGATATCCTGAGGAGACAGGACAGCCCTGGAGAAAGGCACAGGCAGGACGGCCTGGGAAAGGAGGACTGCCAAGAGAACCAGCAGAACCAGCAGGTTGGGCAGGACATCCGAGTGAATGGGCTGGATATCCAGAAGGAGCAGTAATCCCTGACCAACGGTTTCGCAGGAGACAGCAGCAGCCTCAGAGGTTTGAAGAAAGGAGTTCCCGTGGAGAAGGTGGGACAACACCAGCCAGAGGGAGTGTTTGTTGTACAGAGAGGCAAAGTCGTGGCTGTGACTGTGGTCTAAAGCCAACAGCAAGACGCTTGGAGAGCTCAAGGCCTATTGCTCAGGCCAGGCAGGATCCCAACTGGAGCAGGTCTCAAACCTCACCTGGAGCAGACAAGCCGAGAAAAAAAGGTAACCCATATTTAACTAAAAGCAGGGTACAAACTGCTGATGTATGGGGAGTACAGGGAGCACAGGAATATTATCCTTGTGAGAATACTTATGAGATAAGGTGCAAGAAACACGCACCAACCAAGAGACTTGTTAGTGACCGAGCTTTACAGAAAGCAAAGACAAAACACTTGCAAAAGGAAGACAGTTCCCAGTATCTGAGGGCGCAGGACCGATGCCCTGTATTCAACCCTGAGCATTGGGAGGTTGTGCAGAAGATATTTAAAAAGCCTTATTACAACTTACCAACAAGTACTGACTTAGGCTCAGAGGCTTCAGAAGGGGAACCGATGCAGGTGGAATTTGCATCAGACACTGAGATGGACTGTAGCTTCTGTAAGACAGGAAGCTTGGAGTCTTTACTGAGCAACTAAGCTAGGTCTTGGGAGTTGAGACTGTTTGTTTGCCTACTATACCGTTTACTGTGAAGATAACAGTTTTGCTTTGATGTTTTCTTTTTCTTTTACCTGAAGCAAGGGATTTGTGTTTGACGTTTTTGTGTCCAAGCATATGAACCTTTTTGCATGAAAGGGGAAATAAATGCCTTTTGTTTTCCCTCCACTCGGACCTGTTGTTTTCTGTGGGATTTTGGTACCAAAGGACGCTACCAGGGCTGAAAGTCCCTGGGCCCTGTAAGATATTGGCCAAACCCAACCTTAAATGTTTTTATGTCCCACCTACCTCGCTCCAGTACGCTGCCAAGGTAGGCCCTGTGACAATAGATATACTGTACATATATAGATATATAGATACATAGGGTAAATCTTCCTCTCACCAGGAATGTGGCCTTGCACAAGTTTCCCCACTAAATTTACTTCTGTCATGATGCCAAAAAAGGTTACCTCAGGCCACGTCCCAGACAAGTAGACAATCACAGAAAAGAAGTTGCAATGAAATTGTTCCAAGAAAAACTCAACCGCTTCACAATCAGGCAAAGGATGAAAAGACCGTGCACTTAAATTTATATTTATCATTCACAGTTTAAATCAGAGTATAATCTTTTTAAATAACATTAGACAAACCATCAGAAATTCTGTTCAAATTGTATAATGTTACCAAAGTGGCATTCAGTTACAATAAATAATGTGTACTTTTCTTTCAGTTTAAATGAGCTAATCTCATCTCCTGTATGTGAGCAAGCTTAAAGAATAATCAGAAAAAGTATTCTTGAATTTCTTTGCCTCAGTCCTTACTGTAGTATATTAACTTAGATCTGATCCTTTGTTCTAAACTTTTTTTTTTTTTCTGTGCAGATTTTAGTAAATCTCTGGATTCCAGGTAAGTATATTTAATTCTTGCTTCCCTACTGTATATGTAGCAAATAAAGACGCTTTAAGTGACATGTTTGTGCACAGTGGAGTCGGAAAATCACTGCAGAGACTGCACTAATGTCAGAGGGTGTCTGTCATTACCATGCTATAAGCGCACGGCTAAGTGCTAACCGGCACTCAGGAGTACTTCCTGCCACCCACTGAGGTTAGCGGCAAAAGTCACTGTTAGCCCACACCCACAATGTCCATGCTAACTGCAACACGCCATCAATGGCCACATTCTGCTCCAACCTGTCGCACTCATGCACTAACCAGTTACTATGGGATTTTTAGCATGGGACCCTGCGCTAAATGTTAATGCAGTGCATGTGTTGCACACTGAACCTCGCGCTACCCACTAGCACAGTTTAGTAAAAATGTCCCTAAGTGTCCAAAGTTCTGTAATTGCAAAGTGCTGCGATATTTAAACAACCCCCTCCCCCCCCAAAAAAAAACCACTGGCCAGGGTTTAGTGCAAAACAGTGTACACACTTAGCTCTCTTCCAGGTGCTTGTACACTCCTGGTCCACGCCAAGTCTTGTAACATGCAGTGATCTGGTCATCGTCTTCTTCACCTTCCAATGCAGCTTACACTACCTGTTAAACAGCTCAGAAATGTGAAACCCTAATTAGACTAAGGGCTTGATGCAGAAACCATGTGCTAAAGCTCTAGCACAGGGTTACCTACTGTAACGCAATTTTAGCACAGAGGTTTTGCTCAGCAATGCTGAAAGCAAACAGCATGCAAATGTGCTGTGTGCAAAACGTTCTACTTAACAAGGAGAGCAAGCCAGGCACATGCACACAGGGGTCTGCGCTAGCAGTACCTATATCCTGTGTGCACAAAAAAACATTTGGCACATGTGTGCACATGCTGTATTGCTATCCGGAGCATAAACAGCAATGTTATTCTATGCAGATCTTCTGCTCAGAGTAATATTGTTGCTCATAAACACTGATAGTTTCCGAGTGGAACTTCTGCGTCAAATAATTTTGCTGTTTATGTCCCAGATAGCATTCCAGCGAATTCCGCCCGGCACACTTTCCCTGCTGTTTTTTTTAGCGCTCTTCAGCAAAGCTAGAAAAAAGTTGCCGGTATTGTACGCTGAAGAAACCAGCATAAATTCGTCATCAGCACTTACTGCAAAACTATGAGCTAATCCTTAACGTCTCCTCAGACCTTGCGCTAAAATCCCAGTGTTGAGCTTAGCCATCTGGGCTTCTGTGCACTTTTCTGCATTGCTAATTGATTTATTTCTATCATGTCAATGGATTTAAATGTGCACTACACTGTGTAATGTAGGCATCGATTCACTGTGTAACACAATTTTTGTTCCTGGGTACTGACTGTTATTTCCTAATTGCTTATAACTTAAAAGTAAGGAAAATGGATATTATTCTTATTAAACTTTGCTTTTGTGAACAGGATTGATATTTGTGACATTTACGTATTCCCATTGTTACATTTTGTTCACATAAAATAAAAAAACACAACATATAATATTTACTTACTGTATATTTAAGTTATTCAAAAAAGACTATAAAACATTTAGGGGCATGTTTACTAAAGTCCGCAAATCTGCGCGCCGCAAAATAGCGCACGGCAACGTGGCATTGAAACACGCAGAAACGCGTTTAAACACCCCGCACACGTGTGTGTCATCCCCGCACAGGTACGCGGCACACTAACGGGCCCCGTACAAGTGCGGGCCCGCAAATGTCCGATAGAGGCGTGGAACGGCTAAAGGAGGGCGGAGGAAGGCTCCGGAGGGGCGGAGGGATGGGGTCAATGGGTGGAGAGTGGGAGGGGAGAGGCTCCCCGCACAGTATCGGGCCCGAATTTCCATGTAAAAAATAGCGCGAGTGAAACAGTCGCGGTAGAGGGCAGTTAAAGGGAAGAGAAACCATTTACGTCAGCAATGTACAGGAAAACCGGGGAAACCTGCAAAACGTCAGCAGTGTGATACATGTGCACAGCACAAAACTGCAATGAAAAATAGGAAATGACCACAACAAAAGCATTAAAAATAGTAAATCAGCTGGGGAACAGGTATAGTAATGCGCAAAAGTAAAAAACACACCCAGCAGAGCTCCAAAAAAATAAAATAAAATAATTTTGGAAAGGTGCACGGAGCGAAGACACCTCCAAAAATGTCTCCGTGTATTGGACCCTTCCTGGGAGTGTTCCCTATGGTTGCCCATCAATAGCACTGTTGCCCAGCTGGGGAATATGCTATCCCCCTCTGTTCCGATGTCATACCCGTGTTATATTTGCACGTTTGTCACCAGACAGGGTGAAGGAGCTCACAGTAATAATGTGCAGAGCAGGTTTTGCGACCCCCACCCTGCCAGGTCTACTATCTCCAGGGACTGCACTGTCTCTGTGGCCACAATGTGGTGCAGTGGACAGAGCCGGTACCTCTAGGACCAGAGGGTCACAGGTTCAAATCCCAGCTGTGGCACATGCCAGCACAATCCCAATATTTTACCCACCACTAAACAGAGATAGCAGAGACACCCCTTTATTGCACAGAACAAAAGCATGTTGCAAACACCCATATTTTACCCTACACCACACACACACCAGCACAATGAGCATCACCAACAGCCGCATCCCCCAAATGCAGTCCTGTAGTGCCACAACTGTAGGGGCTAAGGACACGTAGGTAGAGGTTAAGTAGGTAGAGGTTATGTATGACAGATGTGCCTGTACATGCCCTCACCCCACGTGCCAAGGGCCAATTGTGTCCCTGGTTCATGATCACGTAATGGGTGCCCCACGTTCCCCAAAAACCTTGCTA
This sequence comes from Ichthyophis bannanicus, assembly GCA_033557465.1. Classification (NCBI taxonomy): domain Eukaryota; kingdom Metazoa; phylum Chordata; class Amphibia; order Gymnophiona; family Ichthyophiidae; genus Ichthyophis; species Ichthyophis bannanicus. The sequence continues at coordinate 74,098,582 of CM066032.1, forward strand.
AAGAACAACAGCTAGACCGCTATACCATGTGAGCCAAATACAGTCCTGGGGTGCCACTATGCAATCAGGTCATATGCCTTTGCAAGGATAAGGACATGCCAGCATGTCTGCGGAAGGGTTCAGATGGTGGAGGGGGCAGTGGCTGCTAGCCACAGAGGACAGTGGCCAGGCCATGTGCAGGCTGGCACCGTCCACTGCAACAGACAGGCGCTGTCGGATGTACAGTCATGGACCACCCAGGGATTGCAGCCAATCAGTGGCTACACGGTGGTGCAGTGCACACAGACAGTGTGTGCAAGAACAGAGGGTCACAGGTTCAGAGCCCAGCTGCAGCTACCGCCAACCCTGTCCACATATGCACCCCACAGCTACACTGTGGTAGTAAGGACAAACCTTTATTGCTGAGAACATAGGCATGGTCAATACGCCTATCTTTTACCACACCAAACACAGACACCATAAACAGGCACATTATCTACAGCAGAGTCTCCCAAATGCAGTCCTGGAGGGCCAAACACCATTCAGGTTCCATGCTTCCCCTAAGACAGATGCCTGTGCTGCAGATGTCTGCACCACCCCCATGGTATGCAACTGTAGCCCATGCATATTCATAGGGGACAGCATGAAGGCCCGAACAGTGTCTGGAACACCAGGACTGGAGTAGGGACACTCTGCCGTAAAGCAAGAGGCAACAGGTCCAGACGCACCCACACCCACAGGCCACATTGGCAAAGCCTCCTGGGGGGGCATCTCCCAGATCTAGCTCCTGCGTACCCTAGCAATGCCACCCTATACCTGGGTACATGGTACACAGCCCACAAACGTTTGATGTGGGTACTGGCAGGTAGACAGTCCTATGCTCAGCACTGTTTGCTCCTTGTGCTCCAGCAGAACAAGCTGTCGGCTGTCTGCGGTGCGTGCCCCAGGTCTGGCCCCTGACAGTATTTACCACCCTGGGGAGTGACCCCCAGCAGTACTGTGTACCATATCCATATCAATAAACTGGATCCCACAAAGATGGACTCATACAGACCCATCTCCAGTATACCGCTTCTAGCTAAAATCTCAGAGAAAATAGTACACCGTCAACTGAGCCAACATATCGAAGATAATTCACCCCTCGATCCCTGCCAGCACGGGTTTCGCGAGCAACATGGTGTAGAAACCTTGCTCACAATTCTACTCAGCACTCTGATAACGGGGATAGATAACGCCAAACAAGGATTCGCCCTCATCTTTCTCGACATTGCAGCGGCTTTTGACTCCGTCAGTCATGATCTACTTCTGGCCCGCCTGGTCGAAAAGGGAATCCACGGCACCGCCCTCGCATGGTGTACCTCATACCTACATGACAGATGGCAACACGTCCGCTCCGGTACCTCAACCTCCACCCCATTTCCATTAACGAAGGGTGTCCCTCAAGGTTCCTCACTCTCTGCCCTATTCTTTAACGTCTATATGCAGCCTATCTGCTCCATCATCAGGTCCTTTGGTATAAACTGCCTAATTTATGCCGATGATGTCCTCATGTTCACCCCAATACATACTGATCACCCAGACCTATCCCGATTATCCTCATGTTTCAACGCAGTCACAGACTGGCTACACTCGCAGAAGCTCAAAATCAACCTTAAAAAGACGGATGTACTTTTCATCAGCAGAGATCAAGAATTTACCCCGCCACCTTCACTGAAAGTACGTGACGCCGAACTTCTCACAAAGTCAACGATCCGTTACCTTGGAGTAACGCTCGACCAACATCTCAACTTAAACGCCCAGATAAGCAACATCTCAAAAGCTATTTACCACAAGATCCGTATGTTACGTAACATCAGACCTCTACTTGAGCCAGAGGACTTTCGAACAGTCTTTCAGTCACTGGTGATGCCCCATTTCGACTATGCGAACTCCATTCTCCACGGCCTTCCGAAGTGCACTCTTCAACCGCTGCAGCTAGCAATGAACACTGCAGCCCGAACCCTTCACCAAGCCTCTAGAAGGGAGCACATTACCCCCATCCTGAAAACGCTACATTGGCTCCCAGTACGCCATAGGATCACCTTCAAAATCTTAACAATAACTTTCAAAGCCATCAACAAATGCACAGCCAGCGCCCTTTCTGAACTTATTCAACTCACCCCACCCAACAGACTGAGAAGATCCGCCGCCACCAACTCCCTAATACTCCCGAAACCCATCACCAAATGTACGAAAACCACCAGAGACCGCGCCTTTGCGCTATCAGCACCTTCATGCTGGAACAACCTACCAACCAACATCCGTGCCATAAACAACCTTCACCAATTCAGAAAGGCTTTGAAGCACTACCTCTTCCTGCAATGCTTCCCCAACTTAGAAGACATTACGTAGCCACACCTCATCCCTACCCACCATCCATCCAATCGCCCTCTCCGACCCTCCGTCCCTCCTCTCCCGGTTAATCACCTGACCGACCTTAACTCTACACCTCACAATGGATTTTAAATACATGCATAGATAGATCGAAGAGTGATGTACATAGTTTGACATGTTCTCCAAGTTCAAATTCCTGTTTATTGTAAGTCCAATGTAGTTTCCCCACACTGGACATTTGTGTTACATGTGAACCGCGCTGATGTAAATAGTGCGGTATATAAAAAATGTTAAATAAATAAATAAATAAATAAATATCCATGCCTGTACCCTTCCCAGGACCGGTGTGGTGGGCACGTCGAATGACCCCCCTCAATAGTAGCACAATGCTGGCATAGGTGTGTGGGGGGGGGGGTGTCTGTCTATACAGTGTGTGTTGGCTACAAACACCCTCCACAGCCCACACTGCCAGCACTGTTGCCAGTATTGGCCTGACAATGCGCATAATGAGCAGCAAGGTAAGGGTGTGCTGGCCAGGATGCATCTGCACAGGGCATGGGGCACTGGCTGGGACATTGTAATGCCCAGCCACCACCTACACAGACATGGTGACCTCTGTATGTGCCGCTGGGGGATCACTCTTACCCTGAGCGTGCAGTGATGACAGCATGGCTAGGCACCCCCATAGTGCTGTATAGCATTTCTCTCCTGTGATCTCTTTGGGTTTCCTGTTGGGGTCTCTTCATGGACTTATCTGCTTGTGTGTGCTGCCACCCCAGTTTGGGGTGCATGCAATTGCATCAGAACTATCCAGCAGACTCTGCACAGCTGGTATGTGTCTTGATGGAGTGCTGTGCAGCAGCTGATGGCTTGCTGCAGGAGAATATCAGATAGTGCTGGGGTGCACCCCTGAATATCCAGGCCTACTGTCTGTCTGATAGTGTGTTATGGATGTGTGTGGAGCTGCTTGGACTGCCCTGTAGGGTGTCTCTCCCCCAGCAGGACAGGGGTTGATGGCCCACTCTACTGCCATTGGTGGGGGTGGGGAAGGATGGGGATCCGTTGATGGGAGACCCTGTTTGCCACCCGGGGGGGGGGGGGGGAGAAAGAAAAGAGGGTAGGTATGTTGCCCACCTAGGGGTGTGGAACCACCAACTAGGACAGAAGGGGTATCCATGATGTTTTTGCAACATCTTCTTATCACACAGGTTATTACTGTTCTTGAGCTCTGGCATGGCCTCATTCAGCCATGGCCGGTGTTGTGGACCTGGTCCTGGGCGCCACCTCCCACCCTCAGGGTGAGCACATTACCCGCACAATGTGACGGTGTGTAGCTACCCTTCGCCGGCAGTCCTCCCGCTCAGGCCCCCCACCAGGCCGAGGTGCTGTGTGGGTGCACACGGACAGTTCCCCCTACCAGGCCGGGTAGCTTTTGGGGTGCATTCCCCATCTTGTGTGCATCTGTGGACAGCTGATTTGCATGTGCAGTGCATCATGGGTACGGGTGGCCTAACCCGTCCTGTCTACAGCAGCAGACTGTCTGTGGGGTGACGTGCAGGCTCTCTGCAGCCAGACAGGCGCTTACTCAGAGCTATAGTGCTGTAGCCCAATGGTTCTGTCACTGCCTTTATAGCAGGAGTTCATGGGTTCAAGTCCACAGAGGGGTTCTGTGATAGGGTTGTCCAGAGCATTGTCATTTTTTACTGGACATATGTTTATGGCATCAAACACACCCTTGGCATACTGTAACCATAAGGGTGCCTCTGAGGGTGCTTTATAGGGCGCCCAATAGGCCACCTTATGGTTGCCATCCATATTGCGTGCACTATACATTATCCTGTGGCGCAGCATACATGGTGCCCTATAGGGGACTTGCTAGGGTGCCTTTGCGGACTGTGCACTGTAACATGTGCCTTACGGGCCTCCATATATTAACACGCTGTTAGAGCGGGTTTACTGGTAGTGGGTAATAAAATAAAACTGTAAGGCCTCCTACAGCACACCTCAACATCATACTTACTGCCCCAGCCAACCTTGCTCACTGGGCACTGTGAGGGGTTGAACCCCTGACCTCTGCACCATTGGTCAGTGTCGTAACCATTGTGCTGTGGCTCTGTTCCTGTGTTTGAGCATCAGCGCGCAGCCTTGTAACCATCAGCGCGCCATCTTGTGGCGCACAAAATTATCAGCGCGCCGCCTTCTGCCGCCCCCAATGAACGGTGCGCTGCCTCATGCCGTTAAAAATAAACAGTGCGCCGCCTCATGCCGTTACAAATAAACAGTGCGCCGCCTTTTGCCGCCCAAAATTAATATGCCTCCTATACCACTTTTTCTAACTACATTTGATGCCTCAGCTGGCCTTTTTCATTGAGCACAATGGGGGCTTGAACCCATGGCCCCTGCACCATGGGTCAGTGTCTTCGCTGTTGTACTACGGCTCTGTTGTCTGGTTATGCAGCAGCGCCCCACTTAGCCTTCCCACGCGCTAATGTGGGCCCCGCACACTTACGCCACACGCACATGTGCGTTCGCTTTCTCCTGTTTTATTTTTTCTGCCTGGACCGCCCACTCCTTATATGGCACACGCACACTAACGGGGACCCGCACATTTTCGGAGTTTAGTAAACATGCCCCTTAGAAGTGAGTAGATTTTAGACAATTATATTGTAAATCACTTTCACAAATAAGACCCCATATATAGTCTCCCATCATGTTCTTGTTATACTGTCCTTAGTAGCGGTGTTCAAATTCTAGTATATCCTAGTGGAAACGTTTGCCTTGCTCCTCTGAGTACGCTCCCATGTTCTCCTTGAATTTATCAAGATGAGCATCAAGGAAATGGACTTTGAGAAACATCCATTTTGCCATAATTCTTAACCAGAGTCTCAACCAGTTTTACATAGTTTTCAGCCTTGTGATTTTCCAAAAAGCCATGAACCACTGCAACAAAGCTGTTCCAAGCTGCTTTCTCCTTCCTAGTAAGTAGCTTGGGAAATTCCATACACTCAAGAATCTTTTTTATTTGTGGTCCATCAGACACCAGCTTTGACCTTTGCCTCAGACAGTTTAGGGAAGAAGTCTTGAAGGTACTTGAAGGCTGTCAACTCTTTCTCTAGAGCTGTGACAAATTGTTTCATAAGGCCCCATTTAATGTGCAGTGATGGCATCAGCACCTTCTGTGGTTCCACCAGTAGCTCCCACTTCATGTTCTTTGTCCTAACAGAAAATTCAGTTCGTTGTGGCCAGTCCCACCTGGGGTAGTACGCAGTGGTGTCCCTGCTGTCCCAAAGACAAAGATAGCAGGGAAACTTGGTAAAATCGCTTTGGAGACCCATCAGAAATGCCACCATTTTAAAGTCTCCAATAACCTTCCAGACATACTCAGCATACTTCAAGGCTTCTAGCAAGGCCTTGACACTGCTGTAATCTTCTTTGATGCTCACTGAGTGAGCTAGGGGAAGAGACAGGTACTTGTTCCTGTTATGTAGCAGCACGGCTTTGAGGCTCCTGGAAGAGCTTCTCAATGAAAAGGCGCTACTCCTTCGGGTTACATGTAATTCTGATAGTATTGAACAGCCTGGTCATATTGTGACAAAAGCAGAGCCCAACTTGACTAGTGAAGAAGCTAGAAAGTGTGGTGACGCTTCCTCTGACCTGTGACTTTCACACTTTCATCCAACAAGTTCCACTGCTTGAACCTGGACGTGAAAAGCTCACCATTGGACTTGGTGAGACCGAGATCTCTGACCAAGTCGTTGATGTCATTTTGGTTTGGGTAGTAAGGGTTTCTCTCCTTAGCTCCATCTTTGATATTGTAATCTAGATCTGCAACATCTTCTACATTTTGTGAATTGCTGTTTTCTTCTGAAGACAGCTGCTTTCTCTGCGGAGGAGTGGGTACAGGGAGCTCTGGGCAGTGTGGCACCGGGGCAATGGAAGGAGGAATGCTTGGATACATGACAGAAGGAGCATTCTTGCCAGTCCGATGTTTGGAAGGATCCACCATGCAGAAGTAGAAATTACTCAAGTGGTCAGTGGGTTCCTGCCAAATTCTAAGGATAATGAACTTCACGACTCTCTTTTCCCCTCTGTACCATTCTGCCAAAGAAAAAATAATAATATGAAAATAAAAAATAATATAATATATATATATATATATATATATACATAATTATGATGATTAAATTAATTTGAATTAATGATGTTCTTGCTGAATATTTCATACATTATGTAAAACTTCAGTAACAATAAAGATTTTATAACATAAAATGCCACAGTCTAAGCCAGCATCAATTGTCCATCTTACCTTCCAGAATTTTCTTGTGGTGCTCATAAGTGGAATGAGGTGCGTAGGGTTTGTCCTAATCCCCAACAGGCATGCTGAAATATGCCTTGTAAGCTTCACAGATCTTGGCAGATGCTTCCATGGAGTACTTTTTCGCTCTTGTCTTGATAAAATCACTACAGACATAGCAAAATGCGTTTGCCAGATGCTTACAGTCCACTTAAGAAGCTAGAATGAAAATAAACTGGTGAGTTTAAAACACGTGCTGTTGTTGCTCACTTCTAGGTTTCCAGTCAGGAAGCAAGTTGCTGAACGACTGTACTCACTCCGCACAAATCCGTTGTTTATATAGATGCGAGGCAGAAGTGACCTTATAATGGTCACCAAAAGGCTTTTATTAAAAGTTCTGCAAAGTTCATGATTTTTCTGAAAGGCACGCCAATTTGTTTTTTTGTGCCATTGAGTCAGTGTTGACTCATAGTGACCCAGCTACCTCTGGGTTTTCTTGGTAATGTATCACCAGAAGTAGATTGCTAGCCTTTTCTTCCAAGGCAATGGAGAGTAAAGTGATGGGCCCAAGGAGCGCCAGTGGGAATCAAACCCTTGATTTTCTGGGAATTAGGTAGTTGCTTTAACCACTAGGCTACTCCTCCACTCTGAGCTTTGTACTAAAGCTATCTAGAATATCCTGCAAAATAGGTAATTTTACTGTGTTACTCAATGTTATGCTCATATCATATCCCTTCCAGCTCAGAAAATTCTGCACAAATGTGGCTCTATTCTCTACGCTAACAGCAGCGCTCTTTGCTGCAACAAACCCTAAATAAAGAGGGTTTAATTTGCAGATTTTTTTTACTATGTCTTTTCTTTAACCTTTGTAGTCTCTCCTTCCTACTTCTAACAATGTATCTAATCCGGAGACCAGGTTTTCCTGTAGAACCAGCATGTTTTCTCTCCCTTGGTATTCTCTCTCTCTGAAAACAGCATCCAATTTGCCAAAGTGGCTTAAGGTTGTAGCTAGTGGCAAGTTTTAGTTGCCAACTAAGTTTAACTACTAGCCTTCAGCAGTCTCTGTATAATAGCCTCACAGCCTTCCCACTAAGCTTAGGCCTGTTTCTTCACAAGGCCTGTTTCTACAGAAGGCCTGGCCTTCCTTCAGGGCACACGCTACAAGTCAGTGATAGGATGAATGTGCTTTGCTGGACTATTACAAGCAAAGGTCACTTCAAATATTGATTACCAAATGGTTCTTTCAAAGGGCACCACACAAATACTACAAACCACCTTAAAGTGGCAAAAATTTACTGCAGGCTATTTACTCTCTCCCTTTCAATTAGGGAAAATCAACTTTTATGCAAGTTTGCTCAATTTCAAGGTCCAAGCGCTCAGCCTTTTAAACGCAGGTCGGCCCTCTCGGAAGTGTCCTGGTGGTCTCCCACTGCTAGAGCCTCTGTCTCTAAGTAGCTTGATCAGTTCTAGGTTGTTGCTATGGCATTCCAGTGGGGTTACTATGGATCCTCCACTGGGGCTTCGTAGTTTAGCTTCCCCTTTCGCTTGCAATTCCAAGGTTCTAAATGGCTTACCATGGAATTTTACTCAACTAAATTTTCCTAACACAAAAATGGTATTTATGAAAATAAAGTGAATCCCCGTTAAACATATAAAAGGCTCAGTTCCTCCTAGGACATACAGCAGCTACCGGTCCAGTTCCGCTCCTGCATATGAGTGAGACTTGTGGTATGGGGGGAGCAAAAGGAGGGAGGATATCTGGTTATAGACTAGGAGAGGGGTAAAAGGGCTCTCCTCTCTAATTAGTTTTACTGTATGGCTGTATGGAAATTAGTGTTCCCAACTTATCTAAAATATTATGTGATATTCTGTAGGAATGTATAAGAGAGTCTCGCTGTTTTCTGAGTGGTTATGCTTCAAGGGGATTAATATCTGAATTATTGGTACATTCGTTAATCTTATAATTGTAGAAGCTAATAAAGCATGTAAATCTTGCCAGCCAGCTCTGTTCATAGTCACACACAGTTTTGGTTGTTCTGGGAGGAAGAGAAGGAAATCTTGCCCAACAACACTCTTCTCCCTCAGGTAGAGGCACCAGGCGCCAATGGAGACTGCCCAAGGGGGATCCCTACCAGGTCAGCTCTGGACCCAGGGATGCCCACAAGAGGATGCTATATATAATATCAAAGGAAGATATAAAGTATATGACTAAGATGCTTAAGGGCTTGGGGCATAGGCTTGTGGAACTCGAGCCCATACGGACTCCCCTTGAAATTTCAGTAATGAAATTGTTAAAGCCGCATTTGTGCAGAATTTTCTGAGCTGGAAGGGATATGATATGAGCATAACATTGAGTAACACAGTAAAATTACCTATTTTGCAGGACATTCTAGATAGCTTTAGTGCAAAGCTCAGAGTGGTTGACAACCAGCAAAACCACTTTCAAACCCTAATGCTGCTCCTTGTGATTTTGGAACAGCTGGTTCAGAAACCGACAAATGAAAGCTATTTTGGACCTAGTCCTTAGTGAAACACAGGATCTGGTGTAAGAGGTAAGGGTTTTAGTGCCACTTGGCAATAATGATCATAGCATGATCGCATTTGATTTAATAAATGGAAGAAAGATGGCAAAGAAATCCACAGTACTACTTTTAACTTTCAAAAGGGAGACTATGATAAAATGAGGAAAGAAAAAATTAATAGGAGCAGCTGCAAAAGTTAAATATGTACATCAAGCATGGGTGTTGTTTAAAAGTACGATCTTGGAAACCCAGATCAGACTCGTATTTCACGCTTTAAGAAAAGTGAAAGGAAGGCCAAAAGACTGCCAGCATGGTTTAAAGGCGAGGTCAGAGAAGTTGTTGTTGCCAAAAAAGCCTCTTTCAGGAAATGGAAAAAGGAGCCAAATGACGCGTACAGGAAACAACATAAGCATTGGCAAGTTAGATGCAAGGCATTGATAAGGCAGGCATAGAGAGAATTTGAAAAGAAGCTTGCTATGGAAGCAAAAATGCATAATAAAAACTTTTTAAAATACATTTGTAGCAAAAAACCTGTGAGACAGTTGGACCATTGGATGATAGAGGAGTAAAAGGGGTGCTAAGTGAGGACAAGGCCTTAATGGAGAGACTGAATGAATTCTTTGCTTTGGTCTTTACTGAAGAAGATGTAGGGAAGTTACTTATTCCTGAAATGGTATATAAAGGTGATGTATCAGAAGAATTGAAAGAAATATTGATAACCCAGGAAGTGTATTACAACCATTTGATAAACTGAAGAGTAGCAAATCACCTGGACCAGATGGTATACATTCAAAGGTGTTGAAAGAACAGAAATATAAGATTGCAGACCTACTATTAGCAATCTGTGAACTATCATTAAAATCATTTGTAGTACTTGAAGATTGGAGAATAGCTAATGCAACACCAATTTTTAAAAAGGATTCAAGGGGTGATCTGGGAAACTACAGACCAGTGAGCCTGACATCAGTACTGGGCAAAATGGTAGAAACCATTATAAAGAATAAAATTACTGAACATGTAGATAGTCATAGTTTAATGGGAGAAAGCCGACATGGATTTAGCCAAGGAAAGACTTGTCTTACTAAATCTGTTATATTTCTTTGAAGGTGTTAATAAATAGGTAGAGAAAAGTGAGCCGGATGATATAGTGTATCTGAATTTTCAGAAAGCCTTTGACAAGGTTCCTCATGAGAGACTCTTGGCTAAATTAAAAAGTATGGGTTTGGAAGCAGTGTAGTATTGTAGATCAGGACCATGGAACGATACAGAGGCATTATAATATTTACATAATATGTACATAGTTCTCCCGGTTATCCCATGTGTTATTTTTCCCTGTTCTTTGTAAACTCAATGTTGCCTGTATGCATTGCAGTATGTTTTGTTCAATGTACACCGCACTGATTTTAATAGCGCGGTATAGAAGAAATGTTAAATAAATAAATATTTATTTGTTTTTGCATACAACACTATTTTCAATCAGTGCAGTTTACAGTATAACTACTCGATACATAAAACAAGTATACACAGAACAGGTGAACAGAGTTTGACAATTAAAACAAAATAGTTTTTCATAGCATGGTGAACATAGACTACAATATAGCAACTATTTACAATCTATATCTATATAATATCCTTTGTTTTATTCTCCGTTCATTTCCTTATGATTCCTATCATTCTATTTGTCTTCTTGGCTGCCGCTGCACACTGAGCAGAGGGTTTCAACATGTTATCCATGATGACGCTTAAATCCTTTTCCTCGGTGGTGGCTCCTAATGTGAAACCTTGCATCGTGTAACCTTACTTTGGCCACTTACACTAGTATTTTGTTAAGACAAGTAGTAAGCTAACATAAGCAGCATAAATGCCTTTTCACTAGGTGCCCCCTTATATAATAACCCTCCACGCTCATTGGAATCAGTGACCGTTACTATGGGGCTTGTTTACAAAGCCGCGGATTTCAATGGGGCCGCGGCTCCGATAACGACCGCAAACCGCTACCGCGGCTTTATAAACAAGCCCCTATATCTGTGTCTGCTTCAGTCCCCCCTCGTCTGTTCAGATGACAAAGAGAAATGCAGATGAGACCAGAGAAGACAACACAGAACCCGTGGTGAGAACCCGCGGCAACAGTAGAGCATATCATAAAAGGCTGTCTGCTGACTCTATGGCATTTGTTTTTGTTTGTAATGGACTTCCCCTTGAAAAAGCACATGGCGAAATGTCTAGCCAGCATAGCTGATGGCATTGGGGTTTTGGAATGAATGAATGTCTGGCAATTGCATACAGTTTTTGGCAGCCATTTGAGAGCCGTTGAGGAGCTGTTGAAGATAAGTGCAGCTTTCTTTGGTTTTGTGCATTACTCGGGATATGCTCTAGAAGAGAACAAAGTGTTTATATTTATATTCATTGTTGAGTGAGCAGTTTTTTCTGGCCATTGATGTATGTGGGGAAGCTTCGGGTGGACATGCCCGTTTGTTTGCTCTGAACCCCAGTGATTCTGAGGCCTTTTTCTCCTCTCCGTTTTTTCATTTGTATGAATCATCATTTCTATTGAGAATTGTGCATTTTGTGGAGTGATTTTTTTATTTATTTTCAGTGTTGCATTTCACTCTGAAAGTGACATTTTATCAGTATTGTGTGACCATAGAACGAAACACAATTGCTCTGCTACCTTTTTCAGCCCTTCCCCTTTGTTTCTCCCTAAATGATGCCTGCAATGTCTGCTCCAGTATCACCCCCTCCCTGCTTATGGAATCAGGAGAGGAAGAGATGATGCCGTAGCAGACACTACAAAGAAGAAAACAATTATTCTGCACCTTACTCTAGCCCTTCCAGTCCTGTTCCTTGGAAGGGAAGGGCTGCAACAGTAAACAAAACTTCCTGAGCCCCTGGCCAATAAATATGGGACATGGGCCCTGTGCACTCATAACTAGCAATGCCAAAGTGATAGATGTACATAGATGTAAAAATTAAATGTGCACCTCTGGATTGCCTTCTCCCCCAGCTAACGGAATTCCTCTCATGACTGCAGCTAAGAGCACGCATGTCATGAATGTACACATGTCCTTTTAGCAGGCTGAAGGTGAAATTACGTGGATTCGGCATTCTACCAGCCCAATGCCTGTTTTAACCTGCCTAGATTCCAAGTAATTCTTTGGAGATTTTTTCGCAAACGTTTGCGTACGTCCTTCCAGTGTATTGTAGAAGAGATACATTCCTGCAACAATGACAGCTGGGCTTCTTTTCATAGGCACATCACTTCACCGGTTAGCACCTGTTTCATGGTCTAATTATACATGCAAACAAGTGCATCAATCAATAGAGAATATTACTGGAGAATATTTTAAATTCCATCCAGTGTGTGAAGCAAGTGCCAGAGATGGCCTGGAAATTTGAATTGACAGTCGTGATTGCAAACCATGCCCAAAACCTAGGCATTCCCCAGTCGTGGGAATCATCAGATCATAAAAATAAGAACACAGGAAGCCAAGAGTAAATTGAATTCAGATTTATCTCCTGCAGGAAGGAGGTAGAGAGTGACATCAATTTTTAGGCTTTATATTCAAGTACAATGGGCATTTTTCTATCCCTTGAAGGCCTTCCGATCCAGTTTTGGACCTGTGACAATGGAGGGACCTGTGACATGCCAACAAACACAAGAAGTAGTAGGAGAGCTGAACTGATCTTTCCTGTTTTTCAGCTGGTTGCCCTAACCATTAGGCTACTCTTCCACTAGAATGTAGTAGGGTCCTAAATACAATTGGTGATTGGTGATTCTGATTTTTGCCTCAGGGTTTCTGAATGTTGCTGCAATCAGCATTTGTGATCTGATACAGTGCAGCCATTGGGTGAGGTTTGTATTTGTGGTATTATGGACAGTCTGTGCTTCAGGCTATACGATTTTCTCATTTCTGGCCTGTGTAAATGGGACTTCTTGGCTTTGCAGTAGTCAGATTTTATCACTAAAAACTGGAGTCTACCATGCGAGTCAAAGACCACTGTCCACAGGCAAATGAAATGTTAGAGATATGCATGGGAACAATTTTCATCTTGTTTGTTTTTCATTTTGATCAATGTTTATTTCTTTTCATTCTTCGAGACAAAATAAACATTCAAGTAAACCAAAAACAAAAAAATAAAAACTTAAAGGAAATAAAGGACCCTCTTCTGCTGCAAGTTGAACTCCCAGCTTTCTTCTATGCCCCCAGTACACTGGACCCCAATTAACCCATTCCTGTGGTTTCTGTAGTTGAAATAGGGCAGGAGTGATCACCAGTGGCTCCTGCCCCACTGGATTCTGTTTTCAGCATGGCTCTGGTCAGCCCTGAGGCTGCTGCTATTTTTTGTTGTGACTATGACATCAGTACAGTTGTCTAAGAAAATGGCACCAGCATTACGTTGGCCTCATTTTGAAAATAAGCCCCAGTGGACTTCTGCCCCAGCACTCTATCACTGCCTGAAGCAGTCTTAAGTGGCATGCATGACACAGGGTCTGAGAGCGCAGGCGTATGCTGAAGCTCTGCTGGGTCCACACTCTTCCTGCTGGAGGGGGAGGAACCCTGCAGAGCTCGCCAGAAGCTTCACCCTGTGCATGTCACTTCACATTGCTAAAGGGTGGCCATGTCTGTGCCACTTGCATGTGACTGGCGTGCCTGCCTTAGCTGTGTGCCATGTGCAAGCTTACAGTCCGCCCACTTTCCACCTTAACCCTGCCTATTCGCTTGCTTCTTGGGTAGCGTGCCATGTTTGGCATGGTTGCGTTGTGGCCATGCGCTCCTGGCTCCCCTGCATCCAAAATGTGCATTAGACCGGTGCTAAATCTTCCTCTGCATGTTAGTTAAAGGGGCTCAGCAGTGGCAGTGCTGAAGTCTAACCCTTAATGCTGGGGCCATATCTGGCCACTGGCATTGAATATACGGGTCACTGCAGAACCCAGACCTTAACCAGGCAGCAGCATCATTGAGCAAATACCTGGTTAGCTTCTGTAGGTAAAAGGCCAGAATTTGCTGCGCCTTACTTTACCCGTGTATTGCTAAGCAGACAGCAACTCAATATCTCTGCTGCTCGGTTAGTGATGGGCGTCACCTGCCCCGGACCGCCCCCAACGTGCCCCACTGCTCACTGCTGACCACGGATATCCAGTGGCTCTGATCATGTTAGTGCTGCTGAATACGTTGCTTAGCAGCATTTACACAATTCGCAGGTCTGTTTCCCCCCATCTTTTCTGAGGTAACCAGTTAATAGAAATTAAGGAAAAGTCTCTGCTGGCATATCTCAGAGCAATTTGTGAGGGCAGGAAAAACTTGTTTCTTTGTAGAGCCAGATGGTGCAATGCAGCTGCTGAGCCAAAGTAAGTCAGTGATAGAAATGAAAGGGTGATAATAATAATTTTGGATTTTCATAGCACAGTCAAGCTCCCAGCATGCTTTGTGGCTCCACATGTTGCTAGCTCTGGATTGCAGTTCCGGCAGGTGCATTTTTGCACCCGAGCAGTTTGACAAAGCAGATCACTGTCTGGTGAAGAAAACAGAATGCTAACTCACTTCCAAAAATAGGAGTGGAGGCGCCAGGTCGAGCTTAGGGTAGGCTCCTTAAGTTATGTGCAAGAATTTCATTTGAAACCCATCCTCACACTTTACACCATGTACTCTGCACTTGCCGAATATATGGGGTAAAGAACCCTCCCCGCATCAGTCATTGCACTTGCAAACCCTCTTGGATGCAGCTAAGCTCTTAGGATGAGTGTCTCCCTTCTCTCTCGTCACAAATGCTCTCAGCCTCCCTCTATGAGTCCTCTGAAGGGGGAAGTGAATAATTTTATCCAAGACCCAGATGTAGATTTAGAATAATTTAGCATGTATGTTCCAAGTTTAAACTCCTGTTACAATGTAAGCACAGAACAGACTTCTGACTGTGCACCCTTGTTGTATGTAAACCGCACTGATAACAAATAGCGCGGTATATAAAAGTTATAAAATAAATAAATAAATAAAATAAATAAAGTAATGAAACACAGCTGGAGGCTGGTGTGCAATACATAGATTTACTGGTGCAGTATGAGATGAATTCAGTGGCACAAACAATCATAATCAGTACATAGACATGCTTTGGGAGGCATCCTCTGTGGCGGTGGCATCCAGCGTGATTAAAGCGGCTGGCCGTTGCCACTTTAACTAATGGCTGGGTATTCAGTGCTAGGCCCATATCCAGCTGGCGGCTCTGAATATCTGGATTGCTTGGATAGCGATTTGGCATCTGGTCTGTGGTGATATTCAACCGCTGACCAGATAGCTAAACTGGCTACAGTTAGGTCAGCTGTTTTTCTGCCTAACCCTAGCTGGTTAAAGCTAGTCAGCTACTAGTTATCATTTGTATAGCGCTACAAGGCCTACGCAGTGATGTGTTGTTTTTAAGTCCCGTCGAGTCGGTGTCGATTCATGTCGACCCTGTGAATAGTTGTCCTAAACTGTGTTCAGTCTTCAGTCAGGCGGCTCGTTGTTGACATCCATAGCTGCTGTTATTGCTCGTTGTTGGCATCCATAGCTGCTGTTATTGTATCGATCCGTCTCATTGCTGGCCTTCCTCTTTTGTGTTGACCTTCAACCTTGCCAAGCATAATGTCTTTCTCTAATCATCTCTGTCTACGCATGATGTGTCCAAAGTATGAAAGTCGAAGTCTTGTCATCTGAGCTTTTAAAGAAAGCTTAGGTTTGATTTCCTCTAGTATACTGATGAGTTTGTTCTTTGGGCAGTCCATTCTTCACCAGCATCATAATTCAAAGGCATCAATTTCCTTCCTGTCTATCTTTTTCACTGTCCAACATTTGCATCCATAAGATGTTATTGAAAGTACTGTAAACCGGGGGCTCCACGGAGGCATTGCCCTACTTTAACTTGATGTTATGAGTGTCATGGGTGGCTAAGTTACCTCAGATAGCCACCAATGGAAACTCCCAGCTTACAGAGAAAATATATATACATATTTTTTGATGCACTTTAGTGTTTCAGGAACCTCAAATTTCAAATCAGGACTTACCAAGGGATTTATTTGTATTTATTTATTTAGTCTTATATACCATGTTTCCGAGGATCAATACAGTTTACATAGAGCATAACTTCAACATTACATGGAATAATATTACATTATAACAAGGTGAAGCTAGAATAACATGGTGACTTTAGATACAATATACAATGCATGGTAACTAGGCTACCTTTATAACTTCTAAGGATAACATATTGAACATGTTAGATCATGGTATATTTAAATAATAACAATAGTCTCAACTTTTTCTGAAGGGGCAAGAGGAGGGGAATTTGGGGTGAGGGATGTGTAGGTCAAGTTAGTGTAAGTTCTTTTCTGGTTGTGGGGTCATCAGAGTCAGGTAATACCATTGAAGTATTTCTTGAACAGATAGGTTGTTAGCAACTTTTGGAATGTTCTGAAGTTATGGGTATCTCTGATGATGTTGAGTAGGGTGTTCCAGAGGCAAGGTGCATGTAGGGAGAATTCCCGGGCACAGGTTGTCTGATTGCTTTTGGCCATTGCAGGGGGTAGGACTAGATGGTTTGTTGCTTTACTTCTTCTTTGAGGATTTTCCGGGGTTTTCCTTATTATGGATTGTAAACATTGAGAGGACAGCTGATGGATTATTTTGAAAGGTGTCATCGGTGTTTTATATTTGATTCAGTTAAGCAGGGGTAGCCAATAGAGCTCTTTTAGGATGGGTGTGATATGATTCAAGTGTGCACTTGATTCGAGCGGCTGCTTGTTGGGCAAGTTGAAGTGGATGTAATGAGGTCTTCAGGTTTCATTGTAGGATGGCATTGCAGAAATCAAAGTGTGGCAGCACCATGGCTTGGAAGACTGTTCTAAAATCATGTGGTTCAAGTAGGGGCCATAAGTGTTGTACATACTTTGGGTTACTTTGTTTATCTGTGGTTGTAGTGTGGTCAGTGATAACATCAAAGTATCTCACTTCTGATTTTACCTCCAAGATAGCGTTATCGACCTTTAATGATTTTGGGAGGTTGATTCAATCAATGAATAATCACACCAAACACTCAGAACATCCCAACAACATACCCTGCAAGTCAAAGGATAGCCGATCCAAACTGGCCAATACCAAATAGATTATGACCACAACCTGAAAACACAGGCATTACTGTAAATAATGTGCAGATATGTTACCCCAGTTAAATCCAAGTTTTAATCCCTGTTCGATGTAAAATACTCTGTGGC
This sequence comes from Ichthyophis bannanicus, assembly GCA_033557465.1. Taxonomy (NCBI): domain Eukaryota; kingdom Metazoa; phylum Chordata; class Amphibia; order Gymnophiona; family Ichthyophiidae; genus Ichthyophis; species Ichthyophis bannanicus. The sequence continues at coordinate 74,115,992 of CM066032.1, forward strand.
CCTTCCGCACAGTATATTGTTCTGTTTATTGTAAACCGCACTGATTTGTAATAGCGCGGTATATAAGAGAAGTAAAGTAAATAAATGAAAAGATTGGTTTTTTTGGTAAGGAATAAGACCTCTGTCTTCTTGAAGTTGATATTGAGTAGACGTTCTGATAGCCAGTGGGTTATAGCATTGAAGCAGTTTATTATTGGTGCATAGTTTGTATCAGTGGTCGTAAAAGATGTGTATATCATAATATCCTTTGCATATAGGTGATAGTTTACATTGTGTGCTAGTATGATGTCACAGACTGGTTGTATGTAGAAGATGTTAAACAATAAAGCTGACAGCGCGGAGCCTTGGGAGACTCCCTGTTTTTGTGTGATTTGTTCGGATGTCTTTTGGCCAATTTGTACATACTAATTGTGATTTGTGAGGTATGAGCACATCCATTCTAGAGCTGTGTCACGGATCCCAATATGGTATAGATGCTGCAGGAGATTGTCGAGGGATGAGAACTCTCCCACAATGAGCCACTTACAACCCTTAGTAAGTAAACAACTTAAATACCTAAAAACAGCCTTAAAACTAAGATGAGACAGCAGTCCAGCAGCGAGATGGGGGTTTTCCAGTTTTTTGCATTGAGTGTCACATGTATGATTTTCTCCCAGTTGGTGAGGGGGTCTTACGTGTGCATAGATGCAAGGAGCTCTTTGCTCTCAGGAAACGAGTCTGATCTCTGGAGGCTAGAGTAGCAGACTTAGAGGACATAAGGACGACAGAGAGTTACATAGACGGGACCTACAGGGATTTAGTACTGAATTCCCACCTCCAGTCTGGCAACACCCCTGTTGCCATGGAGGAGAGAGGTCATGTGACAGGACAGCATCACTCTGGTGCAGCGGGAAGTGATCCTGAACCTAGGACCTGTTCTCCAGGTAATGTAAAATCCTCTCGCATCAAGGAGATTTCTTCAGGATCATTTTCCAATGAGGGAAGGGTTAGGACAGCCATTATAGTTGGTGATTTTATCATTAGGCATGTAGATAGCTGGGTGGCTGCTCAATGTGAGGATTGCCTGGTGCGAAGGTAGCGGACCTCACGTGCCACCTAGATAAGGTCTTAGTGCTGAGGAGGAGTCTGCTGTCTTGGTACATGTCGGTACCAATGACATGAGGGAAGGGTTAGGACAGCAGTTATAGTTGGTGATTAGATCATTAGACATATAGATAGCTGAGTGTTAGGGAGGTTCTGGAGGCTAAATTTAGGCTTTTAGGTAGGAAGTTGAAATCCAGAACTTCCAGGGTAGCATTCTGCAAAATGCTTCCCGTTCCACGAGCAGGACCAAAAGGCAGGCAGAGCTCCGGAGTCTCAAGGTGTGGATGAGACTGTGGTGCAAGGATGAGGATTTGGGATTTTTTAGGAACTGGGGAACATTCTGGGGAAAGAGGGGGGGGGGGAGGCTCTTCCAAAGGGATGGGCTCCAACTTAATCAGGACAGAACCAGGCTGCTGGCATTAACCTTTAAAAAGAAGATAAAGCAACTTTTAAACTAGATAATAGGGGAAAGCTGACAGTCGCCCAAGAGCACATGGTTCGGAACAATGTATCCTTGAAGGATACTAGCAAAAGATTGAAGTTAGAGCATATCAGCAGAGAGATTCCAATAAAGAAAACAGTAGCCCAAATGCCTTTGAATACAGAGCAGATAGAGCTTAAAGATTCCAAATTACCCCTGCCTACCGATAGCTGGATTAATATGAATAAAATACAGCCTCTAAAATGCTTATATATGAATGCTAGAAGTCTGAAAAATAAGATGGGAGAGTTAGAATATACAGCACTAAATGAGAGGTTAGATATGATTTGTATCTCAGACACATGGTGGAAGGAGGACAACCAGTGGGGCACTGTGATACCTGGGTACAAACTATATCGTAATGAATGAGCAGATCAAATTGGTGGAGGGGTTGCGCTCTATGTTAGAGAGGGCATTGAGTCACAAGTTTTGCTGGAAACAAAATTCACTGTAGAATCTTTATGGATTGAATTTCCATGTCAGAAGAGGAAGGCGATGGCAGTGGGGGTGTACTATCGACCGGTCAGTGTCACGGCAGGACATGCTAGGGAGATAAAATTTCTAGATGAAATAAATGACTGCTTTTTGGAGCAGCTGGTTCATGAACCGACCAGAGGTGAAGCCATTTTGGACCTAGTCCTTAGTGGAACATCAGATCTAGCGCAAGAGATAAGGGTGTAGGGGCCACTTGGCAATAGTGATCATAGCATGATCATGTTTGATTTAATAAATGGAGGAGGGAGGGTAAGGAAATCCACAGTACTACCTTTTAACTTTCGAAAGGGAGACTATGATAAAATGAGGAAAAAAGTTCCCTGTAAAATAGTTATCTCCAAGTTATAATGCCCTGTTCAATGTAATTTCAGTTTATTCAATGTAAACCGCACTGATGCAGAATAGCGCGGTATATAAGAGAATGTAAATAAATAAAATAAATAAGAAAAAAACTAAAAGGAGCAGTTGCAAAGGTTAAAGATTTACATCAAGCTTGGGTATTGTTTAAAAATACTATTTTATACACAGCTGCACAAGACCAACACACAAAGGTGGTGGCATACTAATCATTACAAAAGCACACCTGCAATTCCAGATCACATCCAATGTGCGAACCACAGGAAGTAACATAATAGCAGTCGCAAATAAACTTCTGGCACTCTGCCTCCTATACAGAGCCCGAAGCTCAAATGAAGAACTCTCCACCATGCTGGAACAAATCTGCTCCATGGCAATCCAAAACAAGCCACTCATTTTCCTAGGAGATCCCAACATCCCATCGCTTTCCACCCAGAACCAAGAGACCTTCAGGGAGACCATGGAAGATCTGCAATACATCCAAATAATAAAGACTGCAACCCACAAGATGGGTGGCACCCTCGATCTGATATTTACACCAAACCAAGAATACTACAGCAACATGATAACACACATAACTATCACCCCAATCCCCTGGTCAGACCACCATATGATCAACTTCTCCGTAAACCTGACCAAGAAGAGTCAAACCCCTGGAGCAAATCTCAAGGAGAAAAGGAGATTTCGACCCTTCCATAAAGACAAATTCTTGGATAAATTCTACCAGAACCGGATCAGAGCATATCGGATCTTGATACCACCATTGACAAATGGAATGAAACTTTGCATAATGCAGCAATCGCACCACAGAAACCAAACCATGACAACAGAAGAAAATACTATGCCCCCTGGTACTCAAGTGAAATCAACAGACACAAGAAACACCTAAGGAAAATGGAGAGGCAATGGAGAAGAACAAAAAACCATGACATCTTGATAGAATACAAGGAACTTTAAGCTGCATACCATAATATGATAAACAGTCACAAGAAGGAATACCACACAAACCTGATAATGAAATCTATCAACAAACCGAGGGAGCTCTTCACCTTATTAAACAACCTCACGAAAGAACCGACTAAACCAGATGACCTAGATGCCATTGCCCCGCAAAACCTAGCCAACTATATGCAACTCAAATATACACAGGCAACACTCAGGAAACCAACCAAATCGATCATGCAACATACAATGGAGGAAACATGGACCACATTCCACATCCCATCAAGACAACAAACCAACTCCATCATAACCACCATAAACACAACAACCTCACCTACTGACCCCTGCCCAGTTACATGGACCAATCAGGCAAAATAATATATAACACCACATCTACAAAAGATTGTTGAATCTTCACTAACTCAAGGATACCTCCCCCCAGCAACTCAAGAAAGCATCCATCAGACTGATCCTGAAGAACAACAACCTTGACAAGAAAGAACCAAACTCCTACTGACCAATATCCAGCCTCACCTTCATAACTAAGATAATTGAAAAAAGGTGTACAGCACCAACTACAGGACCATATAGATGCCTATGCCCCACTAGACCCCCACCGATATGGCTTCAAACAAAACCACGCAGTAGAAACACTTATTACATCTCTCCTGGACACCCTTGTAATGGGCATGGACAATATACGCAAAGGCTTTGTACTATGTTTCATAGACATTGGCGCTGCATTCGACTCTGTAAATCATAACACTCTGCTACAAAGACTCCGGGACATAGGAATAAGTGGCACAGTCCCCTAAGAGGGGACAAGGCCATATCGGAGAGAAAAAATGAATTCTTTGCTTTGGTCTTTACTGAGGAAGATGTAGAGATGTAATACATGACTGAAATGCTGTTTAAAGGTGATGCTGATGAATAATTTTAAAAAATATCGATACACCAGGAAGATGTATTACAACTATTTGATAAACTGAAGAGTAGCAAATCACCTGGATCGGATGGTATATATCTGAGGGTGTTGAAAGAACTGAAATGTGAGATTGCAGACCTACTATTAGTAATCTGTGAACTTTCATTAAAATCATCTGTAATACCTGAACATTGGAGGATGGTCAATGTAATGCCAATTTTTAAAAAGGTTTCCAGAGGTGATCCGGGAAACTACAGACCGGTGGGCCTGATGTCAGTTCCTAGAAAAATGGTAGAAAAAATCATAAAGAACAAAATTACTCAACATGTAGATAGTCATGGCTTAATGGGAGACAGCCAACATGTCTTTAGCCAAGGAAGGTCTTGTCTTACTAATCTGTCATGTTTTTTGAAGGTGTGAATAAACAGGTAGACAAATGTGAGTCAGTTGTTATAGTGTATCTAGACTTTCAAAAAGCCTTTGACAAGGTCCCTCATGAGAGACTTTTGGCAAAATTAAATAGTCATTGGATAGGAGGCAGCTTACTATTGTGGATGAGGAACTGGTTAAAAGATAGAAAGCAGAGGGTAGGGCTAAATGGCCAATTTTCCAAATGGAGGAAGGTGAATAGTGGAGTACCCCAGGGATCTGTGCTGGGTTCACTGCTTTTTAACATATTCATAAATGATCTGGAAATGGGAATAACCAGTGAGGTTATCAAATTTTCAGACGACACAAAACTATTCAAAGTTGTTAAAACCCATGAGGATTGTGGAAAATTGCAAGAGGATCTTGATAAATTGGAAGACTGGGCATCAAAATGGCAGATGAAATTTAATGTGGACAAGTGCAAAGATATGCATCTAGGGAAGAACAACCCAAACTATGGTTACACGATGCAAGGTTCCACATTAGGAACCGCAACTCAGGAAAAAGATTTAAGCGTCATCGTGGATAACATGTTAAAACCCTCCACCCAGTGTGCAGCGGCAGCCAAGAGAACAAATAGAATTCTAGGTATCATAAGGAAAGGAATGGAGAATTAAAGAAAGATAGTAACATAGTAAATGATGGTAGATAAAGACCAGTATGGTCCATCTAGTCTGCCCAGTAAGATGGCAAGAGTAAGTGCACCTGCTGCTCCATGCAGGTCTCCCCTCCCCATGTCTTTGTTTAGGGGTGAACCTACCGCTCCTTGTAGGACACCCCTGTTTGTTGAGAAATTAGATAGTTAAAGTTTATTTTGATTTTATCCTGTTGCTGTAAAGGGATCCACTGTGTTTATCCCATGCCATTTTGAATTCTGTCACTGTATTTGCCCCCACCACTTCCATTGGGAGGGCATTCCAAGCATTCATCAGCCTTTCAGTGAAAAAGTATTTCCTGACATTGCCTTTCAATCTACCCCCTTGCAGCTTCAAGTTATGCCCTCTAGTTTTACAGCTTCCCTGTCTTTGAAAGAGGTTTGTTTGTTCATTGATTCTCTTTAAGTATTTAAAGGTCATATTATAATGCCTCTGTATCGTTCCATGGTGCGACTGCATCTTGAATATTGTGTGCAATTCTGGTTGCAGTATCTTAAAAAGGATATTGCGTTATTAGAAAAGGTACAGAGAAGAGCCACCAAAATGGTAAAGGGAATGGAAGAATACCCCTAGGAAGAGAGGCAAAAAAACCTAGGGCTCTTCAACATGGAAGCAAGACGGCTGAGGGGAGATATGTTAGAGTTCTATAAATTAATGAATGGATTGGAACGGGTAAATGTAGATCGATTGTTTATGCCATCAGAATATAGAAAGACTAGGGGGCATGCAATGAAGCTACAGGGTAACCTATTAAAGACTAATAAGAGAAAATATTTTTTCACTCAACATTTAATCAAACTCTGGAATTTGCTACTGGAGGATGTAGTAAAAGCTGTTAGTGAAGTTGGGTTTAAAAAAGGTTTGAACAAGTTCCTGGAGGAAAGGTCCATAAACTATTGTTAAGAGGGACCCAGAATATTCACTGCTTGACCCAATACAAGCATTGTGGAACCTGTGTCTTTTGGGGAAACTGCTAGGTGCTTGTGACCTGGATTGGCCACTATTGGAAGCAGGATGCTGTGTTTGATGGACCTTGGTCTGACCCAGTATGGCATATCTTTTGATCTTTATGTTCTTATAAGTTTAACTTTTGCAAAATTTTCTACTTTTAATTTGTAATTGTAGTGCAAATTCAGATTTTGTAAATAAACAATAACAATCTTTATAAATGTAGTCAAGTATTTTTTTTGTGCAAATCTTAAATGCCTCTGTTCAACAGTGGTACGACATTGTTTCTTTCAAAAACATGCAAGTATTAGTTAACCACTTTCAAGCTACTTCTTAGTAGAAGAAAAGTTCAGTTCTAACACTGTCTTTTCTCTGTAGCTTAGCAGGTAAATGAGTGTTATCATTCAGGTAAAGACACCTTTGCTTCAAAACAATTCAACTAGTAGTGCAGAATTGTATTTAAAAAAATAGTCACGAAGCAAGATGGCGATGGTAACGGACGCATGCCAGTGAAGCTCCAAGTTTTGTTCACTACGTATGGTTTCCTTATCCATTTACCTGGCTTTGTGGAACTGTTCGATGCCGCATAGGGGCAGGAAACGAAAAGCAAAGTCGGCGACGACGGAGGACTCAGGAGCGGAGAAATCGGCGGTTCGCGGTCCCATGGATTCGTTTTTGGAGACCGTGGAGAGAAGTGCCGCAACTTTGGTGCACACGCTAGGCATCCAAGGGGCGTAAGGAAGGTCCTGGGATGCCATGAGATTAGAGGGATCATTGAGCCTGGAGTTCCGCATAATGCCAACGCAGCCGGATGGTGTGATCATGCAGGAGGACCCGGTAGGAGCGGAAGGAGGGGTGGTTAGCTCTACTGAGAAACCTCAGCTGCAGTCTGCCAGTTTGGGAGGTTGTCCAGCCGGGCAGATATCTCCGGATATGGATGTTGGTGCGGTGGGGGTTGTGGAGGATAAAGCCTTTCTGCTTCTGCATTCTTCTGTGGAATCTTCTTCGAGAGTCCAGCCTTTTTCCTCGCAAGTGGTTGGTGGTCAAGGACTTTCTCTGGAAAAGCCCAAGGTTGTTACCTTTGAGTCTTTGTGGGATGCCTTCTCAACTATGCACCTCAACATTACATCTCAGCTCCAGTCTATTTCCCAACAGTTTCAGTTCTTTGGGCAACAATTGCAAATTTTGAATCCTTTCATACTGAGATAAATGCCAAAGTGGCCTCTTTGGAGGGGTCCTTAGTGCAGGCAAAGGATGTTTCCCAATCTTTGGTGAAAGATTTATTGGCTGTGCATAGGAGGTTGGAGTTCCTTGAGAATAGTGCTAAAAGCCGTAACCTTCGAGTTTTGAACTTTCCTAAAGTTCTGTCGGTTCTACCTTTGGAACTTTTTAAACAGTTTCTTGTGACTGTTTTGAAGGTCTCAGCAGAAGCCATCCCTCCAATTTCTAAAGCCTTCTATCTGCCAACTTTGAAGATTGGTGTGAAGGGCGAAGGAGAAAACCTGCTAATGTCTTCTGACAGTTTAGATCTTTCTACCTTTTTGGAATGGTCCCCTACTGCTGTAGGGATGACCACTACACTCTTGGTGACCTTTGCCCTTGAAGTGGATAGAGACTAGCTCCTCAAGCTGTTTTTTAGATCTTCCAGTAAACTGTTCTTGGATTCACAGATTAGAATGTTTCCTGACGTCTCGAGAGCAACCCAGAAAAGAAGGAAGCAGTTTCTTATGTATCTCTTGGGGGTTATTCAGTTGGGGGGTTTATTCTTTTTACGATTTCCCTGTAAATGTCTTGTAAAATTATCTGGGAACAGGTATATTTTCTTTGAGCCATCCCAATTAGCCTCCTTTATAAATTCAAAACAGGTAAATCTATCGGCTATTCCTCCCTCTCTCCCCCCGGTTGGGCCCCCTGATTAGGTGTCCATTAGCGGTTAGAGCGTTTTTGCACTTTTCTTTGCGTCTGTTTTATCCTTTCTGTATTGCTGGTAAATAATTTTCTTTTGTCTTGTGACCCATCTTGCCTGCTTTATGGTGGACTTGTGGACCCACGGGTCCTTTTCTGCACAAGTTGTTTTGCTTGTTGTATTTTGAAAATTGCATAAATAAAAAGTAAAAAGTAAAAAAAAAAGTCACTGCTTGTGTCTTAGTCACTTATCTCAAATCTTCTTTCCAGATCTTGCTGATTTCTTGACGTTGGGTGCCTTTGAATCCTCTCTGCTCAGCGATGTCCAGCTGTAGTCAGGATACCTACTGCCTATTTAAAAACAAAACAAAACAAAACAGGAAAAGAGACTACCTCCCTAACTGTGTGTGCAGGAACTACAAAGTGTTCCTATTCTTTTTTTTCTTTATCCTATTTCTGTTACTTGGGATGCTTGCTATTCCCCAAAAATAAAGGATAATCAGGTACCCTATCTTTTCCTCTCACAGAGCTCTCTGTGCAAAAATCAGTTTTTATTTTTAGGTGCCAGAGCCAATCTTTCAAAATTGCTAATTGGTTCTGGAAAACTATACCACTTGCCATTTAACTTTAGTTCTCTTAAATTTGGCAAAGGGTTTTTTTTTCTTTTATCCACACATTCAGTCCTTCTCTCTTTCATATATGCACTTTCTTTCTCATAGAAACAGTTAAGCTGTATCAGAATTAAAAATACCTGTGAGCAGTACTCAGTTTTAAAACAGATTGCTTTCTGGGTTTTTCTTCTCACCGCACTGGGAGTTTTATACCTTCAGCCTTACTTTCCTTCAGTGCTTGAAGGATTCCAGTGCTATAGAGCAGAACACAAACTGTTAAGCTTTTCACCATAGCAGTGCAACAAATCAATTCAAATTCTCATTCAACTTGATTTTAAAACTGCTTGAATGAGCCACAGAGCCTCCCCAGCCTGCTTCACTAAGGAAAACGCTTCCACATTTAACTTTAATTTTTCTCTCCAGCCTTCATTCCAGCTTCTTACACATCTCTCCTGTAAATAATTCTTAATTACTTACAATTCTGATATCAATTGAATTCTTTTCCAGCTCTTCCAAATAGACACATTTTCTCTGGCATATCTTACCCCCTCGATCTTCTTTCCAACCAGCAACTGCATTTCCTGCAGGTAGATTCTATCCTCACTGTAAAAGTATTCTTACACCCAGCTCTGTCTGGAAATAGTTCCTTAATACCTTCATTTCAACTCACACAGCACACGTTTAGTGCTCTAAAGCTCCTAGCAGACCTTTGCACACATGGAAGTAATTTTACAAGCCTTTTTATTTAAAGTTTGCTTAGTATCTGTGTTTATTTAGCTAGATCATGCTTTTTATCTCCTTATCTCGTGCAAGCTCTCCCCATGATTGCCCCAGGTTTTAGCTGCTTCCTGCATCAGCTCAGCTATGTTCATTAACTCCTTCAATACTGTATTGAAACTGCAGTTTGATTCCCCATACATTCATACACACACATGCACACACATATTCCTTCAGAATCAGTAAAGATTTATTTATTTGGCATGTTTCCTTACAGTATTTGACACTCCATTTTAACTAGCTAGCCTTTCATTTTAATATTCCCTTATTTGAGACTCTGATGATCCTTTTCATTTACTCTTAATGTGGCTGTCAGTCTGTTTTTTTGTAAATTTTCATTTTCAACCTCATTTTCTTTCTTATTTAGCTCCCCAGCACCACCTTGATGCCATGGCAAACCTGGGCAGCCAGAAAGCATACTCCCCCAGCCTCCCTATAGCACAAATTCGGGCCGAATCTGCCCTGCATTTAAAAACATAGCCAGGGATTTTTAAAGTTTTTTCGTCTGCCGTTACAATGCCATGGCTTGGACAAGTTGAATCTCTGTATGGAGAGAGACATCTCTGTTCTTGAGAACCTTGCCTGAATCCTTCATAGCCATTCTGCAAAATGCAATTTATCATCGGATTTTCTGACTGCTTGTTGTTTCTTTACTGATTGATCCAAGAAGGTTAAAGTTTTCCATTATTTCAATTTCTTCTCCATCAATGATGACCTTATTGATGTTTTGCCAGTTGTCAAGATCTTTGTCTTCTTTACGTTAAGGTGCAGGCCCATTTTAAGACTAAATTCCCCTATTCAATGTAAACCCATTGTGTGTAACCCACCACTTTGATTGAAGGAGAAAGTGGAGTACAAATCTGGATAAACAAATAAATATTCCTTGATCTTGAGAAGCAAATGTTTCAGATCGTCTTCACTTTCAGCCAGTAATGTGGTATCATCAGCTTAGTGAAGATTGTTGATGAGTCTCCCACCAATCCTCACACCTTGGTTGTCTTCATACAGTCCTGCTTCTCTGATGATGTGTTCTGCTATAAAATAAACAGGTAGGGGGAAAGTATGCAGCCTTGTCATACGCCTTTGCTGATTTTAAACCATTCTGTTTCTTCTTTTTCAAATGGAACTGTTGCTTCTTGATTAATGTAAAGATTGTGCAAGAGAAATATCAATACCAATGCTTCTTAATGTGGCCCAGAATTTCTTATGGTTTGCACGGTCAAAAGCCTTGCTGTAGCCGATAAAACACATATAGATATCCTTTTGGTATTCTTTTGTCTTTTCAAGAATCCATCTTACATCCGCGATGATGTATCTCATTCCTCTTTACAAAATACTTCAGATCTGACACTTAATCCCCCAATTGGACTACAATATTTTAGCTAAGGATCACAGTATGTTAGTCATGACTATGTTATAAATAATCTTCCCAGCCTCACTGAACCCATCCCCTAGTTATACCAACCGTCAGTTACCTGTTTATTGTTCCAATGTTAAATGTTACCAACCTGCACTGTTCTATGTAAAAGAAGTTGAGTTAATGTAAACTGCTTTGATAAATCCTGAAAGGTGTTATAGAAAAAAGTTAAATAAAATAAATAAATACAATTAAGCACTTTGCTTGCTGTTTCCACATGGGGGAAAGTTTGAAGGCTGCGATTGGGAGGCAACAAAAGCATGATTACTGGGTGACAAAAGGTAAACTTCTCTACATTGGGAATTAATGCCTTTCTACATCTGTTTGTGGTGTCCCTTCTTCATTTTCCACAAGACTAGTTTAGTCCTAATGGGCCCAGCTCCTGAATGCTCAGTTCTCGGCCTACTTCTGTGAGGCAGAAAAATGGCAAAGCACACTTTCCCTCCAAAGCTGAGACTTTTGTGACCTTCAGAGAACTAGATCAGGGGCATGGAATGGATGTCATCTACCTGGATTTCAGCAAAGGCTTTGATACTGTTCCTCATAGGAGGCTTATCAATAAACTCACTTGGAATACTGTGTTCAGTTTTGGAGACCGTATCTCTCAAAGGATGTAAAAAGACTGGAAACGGTTCAGAGGAAGGCGGCCAAAATGATTAGGAGCCTGCATCAGAAGCCTTATGAGAAGAGACTTGAAGACCTAAATATGTACACTCTGGAGGAGAGGAGGGACAGGGGAGATATGAATCCGACCTTTAAATACTTAAAGAGTATTAATGAACAAACAAACCTCTTCCAAAGACGGGGAAGCTGTAAAACTAGAGGGCATAACATGAAGCTTTAAGGGACTAAATTGAAAGGCCTTGCTGGGCAGACTAGATGGACCATACTGGTCTTTATCTGCCGTCATTTACTATGTTACTATGAATCCGACTTTTACATCGCTTTTTAAAGGTGGGAAGATGGAGAAATACCTCCTGACGTGATTGTAATGTTGCTTTGGAATATACCATATTACTTTGTTTTCAAGTAAAGGGCCAGTGTCCTTCACAGCTTAAAAAATGATTAAACATTAAACAAAAAATGTAGAAAACGAAATCAATATATAAAAAATAACAACGTTCAGCTGCTCGGCCCTAAAGCTAAAAATGATGGCTTTAATATTTCTTATAAACATAGTAACATGACGGCAGATAAAGACCAGCGCGGTCTAGTCTGCCCAGCAAGACGGCAAGAGTAGGTGTACCTGCCGCTCCATGCAGGTCATCCCTCCCCATGTTTTTGTTTAGGGGTGAACCCATCGCTTCATGTAGGACACCCCTGTTTGTTGAGAAATTAGATAGTTAAGTTTATTAGGTTTTATTCTATTGCTGTAAAGGGATCCACTGTGTCTGTCCCATGCCATTTTGAATTCTGTCACTGTATTTGCCCCCACCACTTCCATCGGGAGGGCATTCCAAGCATACACCACCCTTTCAGTGAAAAAGTATTTCCTGACATTGCCTTTTAGTTTAACCCCTTGCAGCTTCATGTTATGCCCTCTAGTTTTACAGCTTCCCCGTCTTTTGAAGAGGTTTGTTTGTTCATTAATTCTCTTTAAGTATTTAACGGTCTGAATCATATCTCCCCTATCCCTCCTCTCCTCCAGAGTGTACATATTTAGATCTTCAAGTCTCTTCTCATAAGGCTTCTGACACAGGCTCCAAATCATTTTGGTCGCCTTCCTCTGAACTGTTTCTAGTCTTTTTATATCCTTTGCGAGATATGGTCTCCAAAACTGAACACAGTATTCCAAGTGAGGCCTCACCAGTGACTTAAACAGTGGCATTAGTGCTGGTAATTCTTCTTTGTACGCAACCCAACATCCTCCTGGCTTTTGCCACTGCCTTGTCGCACTGTTTTGCCAGAAATAATCACACCAAGGTCCTTCTCCTGGTCTGTGCACACCAACCTCTCGCCCCCTATCGCGTACATGAGAGCTATCAATATGACACAATTTAATATCTAGAGCTTGCTTTTTTTTGGAGGGGGAGAGGAGAAATATCTCCAAATGAGTTAATTTTGTATATACCAGTGATATAGGACTTAGGAGTCAGGTTCAAAATAAATCCATCTGTAGGCATTGCCCCCCTCCAAAAACACCTTGAGTACTAGATCTTAAATTGTGCCACACTGAAGAAGGTAAAATGCCTTTTTTTAGCTTTAGGCAGCTGAAACTTGTTATTTTCTCTGTATTGGTTTACTTTTCTAGATCTTTTATTGTTTTTATGTTTTAGAGTGTGGTTGTAATGTTGAATTGAATGTTTCAATTTTGTAATCCACTGAGAATGAGATTTCTGGATCAGTGGAATAAGAATATTGGAAATAAACAGATAAATTGTATTCTCAATTGGTAGACAATATAAAAACCAAACAAGGGCGTAACAGAGGCCCATCTGAAAATACCGAATAGTGCTATAGCTGCCACACATTCTGGACCACTAAGGGTTCTGTCTACTAAGGTGCATTCGATGTTAATGCATCAATAGTGCAGAAAAGGCATGCAGCATTAACAGTTAACATGGGACAACTATGCTATCTTCAAACCGCACACTAATTGCTTGAGTGGGCAGGGTGTGGGCCAAGAGTAGGTCTCTGCAATGAGCGGTTATTGCGAGACTTGGCAGCGCATAGTAACCGCAGGTTTTGCAGACATCATGGGTGTAGCTAACCCCACCTCAATAGCTGACATTAGCTGCATCCGCAATGCTGCTATGCTTTGATCTCTGCATTTTCCATTTGTTATCTGCTGGGGAAATGCTGTGATGCCGCAACAGATATTGCATGGCTATGTGTACTAATGTGGCTTAGTAGACAGAACACTAAGTCTATGCGTGAGCCTGAAATAGTGGCCCACACATACAGTAAGCTATTACAGTGGTTCAGCTGAAAAAGAAGCACAGAAGGAATTATAGTTTTCGAAGATCAGAGGTTTAGCAAGAGTCAACGTTTTTTCACATCTCAATTTTAAGAAGGCACATTGGACAACCTAATATACTGCTGCCTCAAGGTCAAATTTTGAGCCCATTTTCATCTCTAAATCTTTTAAATGTTGTAACTAGCGGCAACATCTTAGATAACAAGTCAAACATGAATGGAGAAACATCCAGGTCATTGCCCTTCAGTTTTACAAAGCCCTGTTTTCTAAGAGTTCAAAATCAGTTTCCTCTCCTTTAGCCAACTGGCTATTTCACTAAAGCCTTGATTAAGGTGACTGAGAGAAAGGCCATGATCTCTACATAATGGGATGTAGTTTGCTTATATGTAGGCCCAAAGAAGAAAGTACCCAACAGCAACAAAGAGAGTTACTGTATTTGCAGAATTGAAATCTAGAACCTTTAATTCCAGTGTTGATTAACTAAATCACTCTGCTCTCCTTTGTTGCAGGTCTACCTGGCTAAAAGCTCACTAGCTAGATTAAGCCAGTTTTCAGCCACAACCTAGCCAGCTAGATTGTGGCTCAAAATGTGCTTTAACTTAGAAATAAATTAAAGAAATAAGTCGCCCATGGGTTTTTGAAAATCTACCTCGTGATCTACCTTTGCCTCAGACAAATACTTAGATGTACGCTCTTTGTGGGAGGTACATTCATGTAATATGCAGTAAAGTACCCTGGGATAAAATATTTTATCAATGCTGAAGTCAAATAATTTTCAGGTACGTGTTGTGAGCACTACTGAGGTCAAAGGATTAAGGAGGAAATCAATTACTGTGTGAGTTTTTCCTGTTTTCCAGTGCATGTAGGAATCAAGGCCAGCGATAACTTCTTTGCCGCCCTGTGCCAATGAATAATTACTGTGCTGCCCCACCCCTCCCAGATTCCAATGGAACCCTTCACAAGCTTCTTTTTTGTCCCAACAATAACTTTGCAAGTCTTTGAACACCTTTTTGCACATACAGTGGGGTTATCGAACAGCTAGTGAATGGCTTCATGACATCCCTCCAATGGCAACTACCAAGTGCATTATGAAGTACTACAAAACCCTGCTCATTCAGAGCTCATGGCAAACCTGACATTTCGTTACAGCACTACCAGGACACATACTGCCCATCCCTATGGATATAGTACTATATCAGACCCTCGAACAGTAATATACAGTACCTGAGCTCTACGACCCAGCCATCTGGAACTCACTCTCTGACAACATAAGAAACACAAAAGACGTTTTAACATTATGGGTGCTCCTAAAAACCCACCTTTTCACGGAACACTTCGGACTCTCCACCTAACCTCCTCACCCCCCTCTCAGATAAGTCAAATAACTATATTCCCTCACTCACCATTTGTAAAGAAGCTTTGTAAATATGTTTAAGATTCATTATCTGTGTTAATGAGTTCATGTAAAAAGTTGCTTTTCTATGTAAACATTGTTCATTCGAGTTAAATGTACACTGCTTTGATCTGTGGAAAAGCGGCATAAAAATATCAGCCACATAAATAACTAAATACCTCCCATTGGGAAAACAGAATAATCAGGACTGCTACAGACCACTACTACGAAAGTTAACAGTAGCCGAATGCTGCATCTTAGTCATATATGCAAAAGAACAAGGGCCCCAAATTAGAAAGAGAAATATGCAGACAGAAATGTAATTGAAATCCCCAAGAAGACACCGGAGAAAAAGAAATGGAAATATATTTTCTCTTGTACTGAGCAAAATACAGAGACATCAGAGCTGCACATTTCCTAAGCTGGTATATTTCACTTCATAAATTCAAAATAAAATAGGTTTTCCATCGGTTGTCACCTAAGAATTTTCTGCCCGATATTCAGCCCACAGTGGCCAACATTTTTTAAATGCCAGCTACTGCGGGCAAAAGTGAAACTGGCTATTCAGTGGAAGTTCCTGGGTAGTGGTTTCTGCAGAACCTCTGGTTTCAGTGATGATCACCTTAGACTATCCAGATAGCGGCAATGTTCAGCCACTATGGGCCAACCTGGACATCCAACTCCCATCTAGCCCCAGAACACTATTTTGTACGGGGAGCCCTGGATGTGGGCGGGAGGGGGCGGAGTGGGGGCAGAGTGGGGGCAGGGCGTACAGAGGCTATTCGGGAAGAGCCTTTGTACATCCACCAACAGCGAGATGGACGGCCTACCTATTCCACCTGCCTGCAGCCCCCCACTTACCACAGCACCTGGCCCAGACGGAGCCTGCCAGCACGGCATGCTTTCGTGGGCCCTCACTGGCGAGCAGACAGCATCCTGCTGGTGCCTGTCTTGGCCACGCTATTCCCATCAGCTGGCTGGATTTGTCGGTGTCATGGCAATCGGATGCTATTGCACTGGCACTCCAGCCAGTGCGGGCTGTGCAGAGGACGGGTAGCATTTTGGACATCTTACACCATAGAATACGGTGCACGCCAGCCCATCTAAGTGCCCGATTCTGCAGTCATGGGTGCATCCAGCTCCCGTGGTTGTGGAATCGGGTACATCTTGGCCCCTTCCAGATTTTGGCCGTTCAGACGGCCCAGGCGTGCACCATTCTGAATTGGCCTCCACCTGCATAGCAAACCAATAAAGTTAGATCTGCTTTATTTTGTCCTAACTTTTTGCGGTTTCTTAACAGACTGATAAATGCTTCTAACAGGATAAATGTTTGCACTGTCTTTACCCTGCACACAGCTTACCCTGGCACTATTCAAATACTGTTGCGGCGATTAAAATAAATATTCAGTAGGACTGTCCAGATATTGCCACTGAATATTGGGCTCAGCGGAGTTTATGTGGTTAGCAGGTTCTGCTATTTGGATAAGCCCTTCTGAATTCTGGGCCCTTTATTTTTTCATTCATGTTGGTTCCAGACTCTCTTTTCTGCTTTCCTCTGTTTTCTCCTAACTCTCTTTCCAGGGCTTGCTGCCCATTGCCATTTCATCTATCTTTTGTTTTCATCCATTCCTCTCTTACATCTGACTTTGATAAGAGTATTGATCCTTCCCTCGCTTTGTTCTTCTATTTCTTTCTTTTGTTCTGTCCATTCACACTGCACCTTCCTTCCCACCCTCCAGTCCTCAATTTCACTAAAAAATGCAGAGTCATGCATTTGGGCTGCAAAAATCCAAGGGAGTGGTACATTATTGGGGGTAAAGTACTTCTGTCCGTGAAAGAAGTACTTGGGGGTGATTGTTTGTGATGATCTTAAACTGGCTAAACATCTAGAAAAGGCGACGGTGAAAGCCAGAAGGATGCTTGGGTGCATAGGTGAAGGAATGGCCATCAGGGAGAAGGAGGTGATAGTCTTTGGTGAGACTTCATTTGAGTATTGTGTGCAATTCTGGAGACCACAACTTTAAAAGGATAGAAACAGGATGGAGTCGATACAGTGGGTGACTACCAAAATGGTCAGTGGTCTTCGTTATAAGCCATATGGGAAAAGACTTAAAGATCTCAATATGTATACTTTAGAGGAAAGGCGGGATAGAGGACATATGATAGAGACATTTCCTTATCGTCACTCCAGTCCAGTCCCTTCACTTCTGGGTTGCGTAACCCTTCCAGCAGCTTGGAGGCTGAGCCCAACCTTTTTGGGGGTGGAGCGGTATAAATACCACTGATGCCACCCACCAACTCCAGTAATCTCAGCCTCCAAGCAGCTGGAGGGTTCCGTAAGCCTAGGGCTTACTGGAGTCCTTCTTTGCCTTTATTTCACTGATTCCACTGTATTTATTTATTCATTTATTTATGCATTTATTTCTATTTGCATTTATTTTGATTGAATTTGAGTTAATTTAATTTCTAGAGCTCTGCCCCTTTAATTGCTCCTGCTCCTTCCCCCCCCCCCCCCCCCGCCGGATAGAACGTCGGAGGAGAGCCGCTGCTCGCAGCATTGAGGAGGGCCCTTCTGCCCTTCTCTGCTGCAGAGACCACAGATTCCTGCGCCTTCCTCACCCTCATCTGCTGCCTCGCGCCGAAGCCCTCCGGCAGGCTGAGCGCTAGAGGCAGCACCGCGGGACCGCGTGCACAGCCAGACCCGTCCGAGATCGGAAGGACGCGGCGGCCACACACGATCTCTTCGAGGTCCGCGGGGGAGCTTTGGAGCAGCGACTTGCATCGGGAGCAGAAGCTTTTCGCTCCGGAGGGCAGCGGGAGACTCAGCCATCATCCGAGAGGAGAGTCTCAGGATCCCCCGTTCAGGCTCCACGTGGTGAGGCCTACCACGTGTGGAGCCAACGGGTGGGCACCGCTGCTGCGGCCCTGAAGCTAGCCCAGCCCTGAGAAACAGGAAAAAAACCGCAAGTACCCCTATTTGCTTAGGGCTGTAATTTACTTTTTCTTTAATTTGCGTTTAAAATTTATTTCTAGTTTTATTGCTAGTATCCTGGTTTAATTTTGGGGGGGTTTAACTCGGCTAGAGTGTTTCTTTATTTTTGTCTCTAAGGCTAATAGGCTTTGGTTTCCCTCCTGGGGTAATTCTTTGGGGTAAATTGACCGGAGAGTGAGCTATCTCCACAGTAAGGACAGACCCTCCCCATTAGGACCAGGAGAGCTGGCAACAGAGGGCTCAGCTCTAGGTCATGTCCACCAAGTCGCGCTGCCTTTCCTGTGGGATACGCAGGGGTACTTCCGCAGAGACAGGGATCTGCAGGAGCTGTACCGCCATGGCGGCTTCAGCGGAACAGGAGATTAATCTGGCCATGACCCATCCCTCCCAGGAGTCTGACGATCTCCTTGGCGGGGAGGGGGGGTCACAAGTGCCTCCTTCAACGTCCTCGGACTTACCTGCCCCTTCCCTCCCCCCCTCCCCCCCCACTGCAGGGGAGGGTGGAGTAGGGGACTTCTTCTCCCCGGATTTCATCCTCTTACTTCACAAGGCATATTGCTTACGTAAGCAGAATTCAGGGGCAGGAGTAGAGGCCGGCCCGGCATTGGGGGTCAAGCCATCCAGGCCCCTGAGGACGAGCAACCCGGATTCTGTCATTCCACCGAAGCGCCCCCGGGTGTCTGAAGAGGAGCTCCTCTCTCAGGGGTCTCTGGAGGAGTCGCCCTCGGATAAGGACCTTGACGAGGATGAAGAGGAGCTGGAAGAAGGGGAGATTCCAGAGGAAGACCAGTCCAGGATAGTTAGAGTCTTTCGTCGGGAGGAGTTACCGGCATTGATCAACGAGTCTCTGAAGGCCCTCAATATGGCCTCGGATACGCCGGCAGAGGATGAAGCGTTGGAAGATCCTTTGATCCAAGCCATTAGGAAATCCCAGAAGGTCTTTCCTGTGCATAGGGTGGTACGACAGATGATACAGGAAGAATGGGACCAACCTGAGTCAAGTCTAAGGGGGGTCCGGTCCATGCTTCGGCTATATCCTCTCCCGGAGACAGACAAGGAGCTACTGAAGTCCCCTAGGGTGGATGCGGCGGTTGTGTCAGCGGTCACTAAGAAAACCACTATCCCAGTCGAGGGCAGTACAGCCTTAAGGGATCCTCAAGACAGAAAGTTGGATACTCTCCTGAAGCAAGCATTTGATGTAAGCGCCCTCGCCTTGCAGGCCTCGGTCTCCGGAGCTTGGGTAGCTAGGGCCTGTTTAAGGTGGTCTCAACAGCTTCAGGCAGACGAGAGCTCCGCAGGCGAGGTGCGGACCAACGCGACCAGATTGGAATCCGGAACAGCCTACTTGGCAGATAGCCAGTATGACCTCATCAGAAGCCTAGCTAAGAACATGGCTTCAGTGGTGGCGGCCAGGAGATATCTGTGGTTACGGAACTGGGCAGCAGATACCTCCTCGAAAGCACGCCTGAGCCGACTCCCCTTTAAAGGGAAGCTGTTGTTCGGCGAGGATTTAGAAAAGCTGGTAAAGGATCTCGGCGAGTCCAAGGGAGGCAGGCTCCCGGAAGATAGACCGAAACAAGGCCGTCCCCCGCCCCCGGCGCGTTCCCAGCCGAGGGACTCCCGGAGGTTTCGCTCAGCCAGATCCAGCTCCTTTGCCAGAGGGCGTTTTCCCTCTAGGGGTCAGGGCTTTCGAGGGTTTCGGGGAGCAGGCCGCGGTTTTGGAGCAGCCTCCTCCTCCTCCTCCTCGAGCCTTAGAAAACAACAGTGAAGTCGCGGGGGTCCAGGGGGAAGAGCTGCCAGTTGGAGGACGCTTAAGGCAGTTTCTTCCCGCCTGGTCCCGGGTCACGTCGGATCAATGGGTTCTAGAAGTGATCAGAGAGGGCTACGCTCTCGAATTCTCAAAGCAGATACCTCCAGCCTTTGTTCAGTCCCCCTGCGGTTCCTTGGCAAAACGTTCAGCGGTGGAGTCAACTCTCGCTCGGTTAATTGCTCTCGGGGCGGTGGTTCCAGTACCTCCAGATCAGTGCGGTTCGGGTCGATACTCAATTTACTTCGTTGTGCCAAAGAAGGAAGGTGCCTTCCGGCCAATCCTGGACTTAAAACAGGTCAACCGCTGTCTCAAGGTTCCACACTTCCGGATAGAAACTCTGCGGTCAGTCATCGCAGCCGTAAGGAGCGGGGAGTTCCTGACGTCCCTCGACCTGACAGAGGCCTACTTGCATATCCCCGTCAGGGAATCCCATCAACGGTTTCTAAGATTCGCGGTGCCAGCGGGCCACTTTCAATTCCAGGCCCTTCCCTTCGGCCTAGCGACGGCTCCACGGACTTTCACCAAGGTGATGGTGGTCGTAGCGGCCTTCCTTCGGAAGGAGGGAATTCTCGTTCACCCGTACCTAGACGATTGGCTGATCCGGGCAAAGTCAGAGGAGGAAAGTCGCGAGGCGATGGACACAGTAGTTCATCTCCTAGAAGAGTTGGGGTGGATCATCAACCGAGCAAAGAGCAAGATGACTCCTTCCCAGGATCTAGAATATCTCGGCGCAAGATTCAACACCGGCAAGGGCAGAGTGTTCTTGTCCCGAACTCGGGCCAGGGACCTAAGACTACTGGTCACGCGGTTTCTAGACAAGCGATCCCCATCAGCATGGCATTATCTTCAGGTCCTGGGCACAATGGCGGCGGCTATAGAGGTAGTACCCTGGGCCAGGGCCCACATGCGTCCATTACAGCGAGCTCTATTGCGGCGGTGGTCTCCGCAACTCCATCCCCTGTCGACACAGTTACCCTGCGCTCCAAGGACCAGAAGATCTCTTCGTTGGTGGCAGTGCCCACGGAACCTGGAACGCGGGATGCCCCTCGAGCCACACCGGTGGGTGCTGTTGACAACCGATGCCAGCCTGGTAGGCTGGGGGGCGCACTGCGAGGACCAGTTTGTCCAGGGGCGATGGTCTCCGTTGGAATCTCAATGGCCCATAAACAGACTGGAATTGCGGGCCGTCACCCTGGCGCTCAGGGCACTCGAGTCCCGGGTACAAAGCAAGGCAATCCGCGTCCTCTCCGACAATACACACTCAGACATCTGCGCTCCCTGCTGGACCCAGATGACTTCCGGACCATATACCAAGCACTAATCCTGCCTCACTTCGACTTTGCAAACGCCATCTTACAAGGGCTCCCTCAATCCACACTAGCCCCATTACAGCTGGCCATGAATGCTGCAGCAAGGGTCCTACACGGAGCCTCCAGAACCGACCACGTGACCCCCATTCTCAAACAACTTCACTGGTTACCTATCCATGGGAGAATCATCTTTAAAACCCTACTCCTAGCATTCAAGGCAATCAAGGGTATTTCATCCCTTTCACTCACAGATCTTATTCACATGTTGCCCCCCAACAGATCTAGAAGAGCGATAGCCATAAACCAACTAGTATTACCAAAGGAATCATCAAAGTGCAACATATCAACCACAAACAGGGCGTTCAGTTACTATGTACCTAAATGCTGGAATGCTCTACCCCCTGACATTAGGGCTATTGCCGACCTATCGCAGTTCAGGAAGGCACTCAAATACCACCTTTTCCTCCAATACTACCCAACCACCAATGGCACCTAGACATCCCCTCTGAAGAGATTACCTACGTTCACTATGATAATTTTACTCATTACCATGTAAATATCTCATGTATATCATAATTGACCCCTGTTATACAAGTTACTCCTCACCATGTAAATATCTCATGTATATAGTTACCCCTGTTATCCAAGTTTGATCACCTGTTCGATGTAAAACCAAACAGCATGTTGTTATGGTCGTTGTGTTATAATGTAAACCGCGCTGATGCCAAATAGCGCGGTATATAAGAGATTGTAATAAATAATAAATAAATAAATAAATATAACCACGGTAGCTTACATCAACCACCAGGGTGGCACCAGCAGCCCCGCCTTGGAGAAGGAAGCGGAAACTCTCCTCCAATGGGCGGAGATCCGCCTGGAAGCGCTTTCGGCGCAGCATGTAGCAGGCACGGACAATGTCACGGCCGATTACCTCAGCAGGCACACGATAGACCACGGGGAGTGGGAACTGGAGCAATCGACCTTCGACCAAATAGTGACCCGATGGGGGTCCCCGGTTATGGATCTCATGGCGAGATTCTCCTCAGCCAAGGTGGACCGATTTTTCAGCCGACGGAAGGAAAGAATGTCCGAAGGTCTGGATGCTCTATCTCAGAAGTGGCCGGCGGAGGGGCTTCTCTATGTATTCCCTCCTTGGGCGCTGATCGGAAAGGTTCTTCAACGAGTGGAGTCCCACCAGGGTCTGGTAATCCTCATAGCCCCGGATTGGCCTCGTCGCCCCTGGTACGCGGACCTGGTGAGGCTGCTGGCCGACCAGCCCTGGCGACTGCCTTGCAGGAGGGACCTGCTCAGACAAGGCCCGGTGCGAATGCCGCACGTGGATCGATTCTCGCTTACGGCCTGGCTCTTGAGAGGGCGCGGCTCCTGAAGCGAGGATATTCAGGTGCAGTGATTTCAACGCTGTTGAACGCAAAGAAGCGCTCTACCTGTCTCTCCTATATTAGGGTCTGGCGCATTTTCGAGGCATGGTGCGCAGAGCGTCGAAAGAAGCCCCTTTCGGCCTCGGTCCCGGAAATCCTGGAATTTTTGCAAGCAGGGTTTGACAAAGGTCTGGCGCACAGTTCTCTACGAGTCCAGCTAGCGGCTATCTCGTGTTATAGGGGGAAGGTCCGCGGCAAGCCTCTAGGGACTAACACGGACGTCTCCAGGTTCCTGAGAGCGGTCAGACGTCTGCGCCCCCAGAGGAGGGCGGTCATCCCCCCCTGGGACCTCAATCTCGTCCTTAATGCACTGATAGGGGAACCCTTTAAACCAGTAAAGAAGGCTTCCCTGAAGGATTTAACCTTGAAGACAGTCTTCCTGGTCGCGATCTGCTCGGCCAGACGGGTTTCCGAGTTGCAAGCGCTGTCCTCCAAACCTCCCTTCCTGGCCTTCCTGAAGGACAAGGTGGTCCTACGCACGGTGCCTTCCTTCCTACCCAAGGTCATCTCTCCCTTTCATATAAACCAGGCAGTCACGCTCCCAGCCTTCCCATCCGGGGGTCCGGGAGATAAGGACAGCAGGCTTCGGCTGCTGGACGTCCAGAGGGCCTTGAAGCGGTACCTCTCCCGAACAGCTTCGTTTAGGAAATCAGACCGGCTATTTGTCCAGTTTGGAGGTCCTCACAGAGGGGAAGCGGCGGCCAAGGCCTCCATCTCCAGATGGATTAGGGAAGCGATTGCCTCCGCCTACATCCTGAAAGGAAAGCAGGTCCCGGTGGGGCTGCGGGCACATTCCACCCGAGCTCAGGCTACTTCATGGGCGGAGTTCGGTCTCGTTCCCCCCTTGGATATTTGCAGGGCGGCAATTTGGTCCTCGCTGCATACCTTCACCAAGCACTACAGGCTAGACGTACAGAGTGCAGCGGATGCTCTGTTTGGCCAAGCGGTTCTTCAGTCCGGCCTGCCGGAGCCCACCCAGGGTTGAACTGCTCTGGTACATCCCAGAAGTGAAGGGACTGGACTGGAGTGACGATAAGGAAGAAGTAATTAGATCTTACCTGCTAATTAGTGTTCCTGAAGGAACGACAGTCCAGTCCCTGATCCCACCCGGATATGCCGGACCTGAAGGCCTATAGGGCGGAGCGGCGTACCGAGCTGGGAAGCAGATCAAGGTGAGGGAGGCCAGGTGAAGGCAGGCGCGAGCAGTATCGGACAATCCTTCTACGGCGCCTTCCCCCTCTCCTCCCCCCCCCCTTTTTGTTACCTATTCCAAAAAAAAAAAAAAAGAGTTTAATGGTTGTTTCCCCTTCGGGGTTAAGTTTTTGGGTTATAATTTGGTTACAGAGGTTCGTTTATTCTGCTTTTTCATTTGATTACTGGAGTTGGTGGGTGGCATCAGTGGTATTTATACCGCTCCACCCCCAAAAAGGTTGGGCTCAGCCTCCAAGCTGCTGGAAGGGTTACGCAACCCAGAAGTGAAGGGACTGGACTGTCGTTCCTTCAGGAACACTAATTAGCAGGTAAGATCTAATTACTTCTTAAATACCTCTGTGACATAAATGCACAGGAGAGCCTCTTTCAATTGAAGGAAAGCTCTGCTATGAGGGGACATAGGATGAAGATGAAAGGGGATAGACTCAGGAGTAATATGCAGAAATATTTCTTTACAGAAAGCATGGTAGATACATGGAATAGTCTCCCAGTGGAGGATAGTATCTGAGTTCAAGAAAGCATAGGACAAACACAGAAGATCTCTAAAGGAAAAAGGGTGACTATAGTAGTTGATATGGAAGGGCAGACTAGATAGGCCATATGGGTCTTTTTCTGCCGTCATGTTTCTGTTCTTCGTGCTGGGGCCATAGTCACACACTGGCATCTGGATTAGCCGGAGAAGCAAGGTGCGAACTGGACAGCTGTGAATGTTAGGCCACCCTTTTAGGTGCCTAACTGTTACCACTTAGTGAGAAATGGGCCACGGCTCAACAGTGATAGCTGGGTGCCACCTCTGTTCTGCCCATGAAACATCCCAATTGTAGCTAGCTAGCATCAAGCATGCGGCGGCAGTACCCGGAGATATTCAGTGGCACTAACCTCAATAGTACCATTGAATAACCCAATGACCATGATTAACACGGTCAGCATGTCTGCTAACCGCGTTAATTGCATTGAATATTCCTGCCTCCCTTTTCTTGCCACCCAGGTTTGCACCGTTGCCACCAATAGTGGGTTCTGTGCTGCCTCTGCCCTGGCAGAGCCACACCCTGTGCAAGTATATGACTTGTACAGCGGGTTTTGCCAGCCCTCGTTGGCATACTAAAAGTACCCTCTGAAACATCTGAGCTTGGATTCAATAGCACCTGCGAGGGTGCTTCTGTCAGCACTGACATATTGATTTGGCAACGGAAATATAAACAGATGGACCTATGGTATCCTTATGTCACTGCGTCCTAACATGGTGCTGGGACACTGGGTCAGTACTAGATTAAAGAGAGAAGTGCCCCCTAACACCTGGTTAGTTCAGTACCGGCTCAGAGAAAAGTGTCCCCAAATACCATGCTGGGTCATTGGTTTAGCACGCGCTCAGATACAGGAGTGTTCTCTAATCCATGCTGGGTCATTGTACTCTACTGTCTCAGGGAAAAGCACCCCAACCCAGTAACCAACTCACTTTTCCGGTGTATCTTTACTTCACTACAGACAGTACAATTGCTCTGTTCCCCATTCCATGAGAGTCCTGCAGCAGCCTAAGGGTGTCCCTACTGGATCGGCAGTATTGGTCGCAATCTTTCCATCACTCCTGATTGCAAACACCAGATCAACTCTTACTTCCATGGGACTTCACCCAGTCTTATTTCCCTCTCTGTAAATGGAACCACTGGGAGGGCCTGGCAGACTGTCTGAAAATCCAGCACTAGAAAGCTTCAGAGGTCAGGGCTACAAGAATATGCCAAGGTGAATATACAGTATGAAGGAGTCCTGACAAGGGCATGTAAGTAAATTCCAAGAGCTTTCTATAGCCTTCATAGATATCATAGCTTAAATCTTGTTCTTGGAGACTTGGCTACAAGCTCAGTTTATTTTTGGGACTTAATATGAATAGACAGAGTTTTCTCTCAGTCTGTAAACAGATGGGAAATTTCTTAAAGATCATACGACTTTGATTACAGTAAAGCCCTTATCTAAAACCTAATGGGAATGCAGGCTCAAAAGTGTCAAAGCCACTAGATATCAAAGTCAAAGCATGAGAGATGCTCCAAGTCAAGTTGGTGATATTTCACATGATCAGAAAACAAAGAGCAAGTTAACTTCAGACCTGCTCATTTCAAGGGAAATTCTCATGCATTTATTTTGTATGTTTTCCTTGTCACAGTAAACACAGTTTGTAAAACATTTCCAGATTGTGGCATGCATGTAGCTGCCAAGCATGTTGAAGGAGTAATTTCATTTCCTGCAGAAGAGGGAAGTGAGTGACATAGGTGGCCTGTATAAGAGCTTGCAGAGGCTAAGCCTTCCCAGCACCAACTGCGACCTTCCCAGCTCTGAGTCAAACTAGCAGGCAGCATTGCAATTTACCCTGCCTGCCAGTTTCACTCGGAGTAGGGGCAAGAAAATACCCCAGCCTCTGGTCCAGCATTTTCCTTCCTGCTGCCACCCCTACTATTGCAACTTCCTGGGACCTGTGGCAGCCATTGAGTACATCGTTGTTGTTGATGGCTTTGCCAGTCCCTCTCCCTCTGAAATGAAGAGGGCCCAGCGATGCAGATATACTCAATGGCCTTCTCTTTTTTCTGATGTTTTCCATTGTCATAGGACCCGGGACGTGGGGGTGGCAGCTTGTAGTTAGGGAAGAAAGAGGTTAGGCTCGGGGGGGGGGGGGGGGAATGGGAGATGACGGATTGGGAGAGAATAGAATGAAAGGGGATATGGTGGCTTGCGAGGTTGGATGCAGGAGGAGGAACAGGATTGCTGTGTTAGGCTTGGCCAAAGGAAGACTAGGGACACAAAAGGGGGAATGTTGGGATGAGAACAGGGTGACAAAGGAGATCCTGAACACGAGAGGGTGAATAGAATGAAGGAGTGATGGGGGGCATAGGGTGACAGGGGTTATGCTAAGCGTGGGTGTGCCTGTAGGGTGACAGAGGAGATGCTGAACCTTGGGGGAATAGAATGACAGGAGAGATACTAGACATGGGGGGTGGGGTGGGGTCAATAGGATGACAGGTTTGGTGCTTGAAATGAGGGAGCGGGAAGGCAGGGCTGAGTGGTGCATAGTTTTCTACAGCTGCGTAAAAAGATAGCTCATTCCTCTGCAGCTAGCATTAGTGAGAATTTCATGCCTGTTTCTTCTTTTTTGTGTGAGCATAAGGGACCTGTAACATTTTTCTTGGATTTTTGAAGGGGATGGGTCAATGAAAGAAAAAAAATGGCAGGGGAATGAGGAACTGAGGTTATCATGTTGCCGAATGCAGGGTTAAGGGGGAGGTGACACAGCTGTGAAATGAAGAGTAAAGTGGCTTTTGCTGTTCCCTTTTAAAAGCTAATTCTCAAAGGGGTTTTGTTGTTCTTTTTCAAAGGATAAGTCTTTCTTTTTTTATACTACAAAGGGGAGATTTTTTTGAGTGCTTGTGGTGTTGGACAAGGCTCTGTCAGTTAGAGTTCATTGTCTTTGTTCTACTTACCCATTCACAGCTAACTCTTTGAAGCCACTGACCTCATCAGATGTTAGGTCCCTGCCTACCCACCCGGACACCTGCCCACCCCATGTGAACATTCTTGTTTTATAGGGCAACTCCCCAATTAGCTGCAAACAGGGACATAGACAAGCACTGATAAAACACACTTAAAAGAGGTTAACTGTATTTTCTCTTAAACAGCTGAGGAACAGGTAAGGACTTTGGTAGGTCTTTTACTTCAACAGGTACCAAAATTTAATCAACTAAACAAAGGCTGTAAAAAATCATATCACCAAAGCTGTTGCCCCCATTACAGCTTCAGCCTCTGTCCAGACAGAGATCCCAATGCGGTTAAAGGAACGGTTCCACGTGCAGGATGCCCGCATGCTGAGGCTCTCAGGAAAGAAGTGGAGGAACTCAGGAAAGAGGTGGTGAGACCGAGAAGCATTCAAGACAGTGAAAGCTACATTGATGAGATGCTTCTTGAAACCAAGCTCTCCGAGAAAGGTGAAGATGGCAGGCTACAGAAGGAAGAAGCTTGGACACGAGTCACCAGGGCCTGCACTATCAACACTCCTACTCCTCCAGCCCTTGAATTGAAGAACCAGTATGCAGGAGGTGGAAGAACCCGAGGAAAGGGAAAAACCATAGCTTGAGCACCTCAATGCTGCAGAATCAGTCACCACAAAGAAGTGAAGGGTAGTGGTGGCTGGTGACTATTCTGAAGGGTACTGGGGCGTCCATCAGCTGACCAGATTTGATAGTTATTTTATATATTTATTTATTTGAAAGTATTTATATCCCGCTTTATCCTAGAATCAAAGTGGATGTCACTGCAAACCAATCAAGTAGGGTAGTGCGGGGGTGTCGGCATGCAGTGGTTGTGAAGGTAGTGTTTGTGAGTGTGTGGATAGGTAAATCTTGATTTGGGGTGCAATATATACAGATTGAGCTATCTACATTGGGCTATATACATTTTAATAAGAGTAATAGGATGTTTTTTATGTTGTGGATGTCATGTCTTGTGTAACTCGTTTTGTGGGATGGTTAGGGTGGATTGGTGGTTTTCATTGAATTGTTCAATGAATAGGGTGGTTTTAAGTAGCTTCCAGAATTCTTTTATATCTGTTGTTGATTTTAGATTATCTGGGAGGACATTCCAGGTAGCAGGGGCAGCAAGAGAGAAGGCTCGCATGGATATGGATTTGTTCGTTCTTGTGAATAGAGTAGGTGTTGGTATGTTGTTGTTGGTGCTGTTTCTGTCTGGTTTTTTTGTTTGTTTTGGTTCCAATGAGTCCCTATAGTATATCTGCTGAGATGTTGTTTTTAATTTTGAAGATGGTGAGTGCTGATTTATATTTTGCCCGTGAAGAGATTGGTAGCCAGTGTAGATCTTGTAGTATTGGAGTTATATGATCTTGTACTGAAGCGCTGGTAATAATGCAGGCAGCAGTGTTCTGGACTATTTGTAGGGGGCAGGTGGTTTGTTTAGGCAGACCTTGGAATAGTATATTACAGTAGTCCAGTAGGGGTGTAATGATGGCCTGGCATACTGTACGGAAATGTTCTCTATTGAGGAGGGGTTTTAGTCTCCGGAGTGTTGCGAGTTTGAAGAAGGCTGTTCTGGGTATCTCGTTGATATGCGGTTGGAGGGTGAGTTGCTTGTCTAGAATCACTCCAAGGTATCTGACTTCGTCTTTTATTATAATCGGTGTATTGGATATGTTGATAGCAGTAGGGGGAATGAATGTGGAGTCTGTCGTGATGATAATTGATTCAGTTTTTTTATGTTGATGTTTAAGTTTTTGCACCACTGTATATAGCCCACTCTGTAAATAGCTCATACCAATCTAGCACACAACACGACACACACTCAATTTCCCCCCACTGCATGTATAACACACTCACCTGACCTGATTGTTTGCCGTGATACCACCTTGATTATTAAGATAAGGCGGTTTAGAAATACTGTTAAATAAATAAATAAATAAATAAAATAAGTTATTGTTAGTTAGCCAGGTTGTTATTACTTGAATGCAGGTTGATATGGTGGTATAGTCTGGGAAGTCCATTTGAATAGGGGTATATGCCATGATGTCATAGTAACATAGTAACATAGTAACATAGTAAATGACAGCAGATAAAGACCAGTATGGTCCATCTCGTCTGCCCAGTAAGATGGCAAGTGTAGGTGCACCTGCCGCTCCATGCAGGCCACCCCTCCCCATGTCTTTGTTTAAGGGGTGAACCTACCACTCCGTGTAGGACACCCCTGTATGTTGAGAAATTAGTTAGTTAAGTTTATTTTGATTTTATTCTGTTGCTGTAAAGGGATCCGCTGTGTCTGTCCCATGCCATTTTGAATTCTGTCACTGTATTTGCCCCCAACACTTCCATCGGGAGGGTATTCCAAGCATCCACCACCCTTTCAGTGAAAAAGTATTTCCTGACATTGCCTTTCAATTTACCCCTTTGCAGCTTCATGTTATGCCCTCTAGTTTTACAGCTTCCCCGTCTTTGGAAGAGGTTTGTTTGTTCCTTATTTCTCTTTAAGTATTTAAAGGTCTGAATCATATCTCCCCTATCCCTCCTCTCCTCCAGAGTGTACATATTTAGGTCTTCAAGTTTCTTCTCATAAGGCTTCTGACGCAGGCTCCAAATCATTTTGGTCGCCTTCCTCTGAACAGTTTCCAGTCTTTTTACATCCTTTGCAAGATATGGTCTCCAAAACTGAACACAGTATTCCAAGTGAGGCCTCACCAGTGCCTTGTACAGTGGCATAAGTACCCCATCCTTTCTGCTGGTAATTCCTCTTTGTATGCAACCCATCATCTTCCTGGCTTTTGCCACTGCCTTGTCGCACTGTTTTGCCACCTTGAGATCCGCAGAAATAATCACACCAAGGTCCTTCTCCTGGTCAGTGCACACCAACCTCTCTCCCCCTATCGCGTACATTTCCCCTGGATTTCTGCTTCCCAAGTGCATCTTTATTGAAACCTCTCTGTCGGGATGCTCTAACTTCTCAGTTTTGCTAATATCCTTCAAAGATACATCATTCTGAACCATGCACTCTTGTATGACTGTTGGCTTTCCCCATTATCTAGTTTAAAAGCTGCTTTATCTGCCAGCAGCCTGGTTCCACCATGGTTAAGATGGAGCCCATCCTTTTGGAAATGCCCCTCCCTTCCCCAGAATGTTGCCCAGTTCCTTACAAATCAAACTGCTCTTCCTTGTACCATCTTCCCATTCATGCATTGAGACTTTGGAGCTCTGCTTGCCTCTTGGGTCCTGCGCGTGGAATGGGAGGCGTTTCTGAGCAGCACTATCTGAAATCTTATCTAGGTAGCGGGTGAGGTCCACTGCCTTTGCACCAGGCAGGCAGGTAACCAGGCGATCCTCACATCCACCTGCCACCCAGCTATCTATATGCCTAATGATCGAATTGCCATCTATAACAGCTTCTAAATCCTTCCCTCATGGCCATAGGGCCCTGCAGACATTTTACGTTAATGGCACAGTACAGAGCGTACAGTTTAAACCAAGCCCGCTTATCAAATGGGGCCCAGGTCTTCTCCAAAGTTACGAAGTTCCCCCTTCTACTATTATTACTTATCATTTATGAAGTGCTACTTGGCATACGCAGCACTGTACAAATACACATACGAGACAGTCCCCACCCCACAGACCCTCCCACAGATCCCCCCCACAGACCCCCCACACCCCACAGTCTATTCAAGACAGACAACAGAACAAACGGGGTCTAGGGCAATTCTTAGAGAAATAATTAAAAGGTATGTGGGTATGGACAGGAGAATAAGAGGGTCAAGATCCAAAAGCAGCCTCACGGAAATGAGTTTTTAGCCTGGATTTGATTTGGAACAGAGATGGAGCCTGCCACACTAACTCCTCTCCCTCCTCCACCTCCCCCTCCCCTCTCCCCTCTCCCCCTCCCCCTCCCTTTTCCCCCTTTCCCTCCCATTTCCTTGTTCACTTCCCCGCCCCATCCTTCCCCCCTTTTCCCCTTCCCCTCCCTTCTTCCCCCCCTTCCTTTTACCCTCCTTCCCTTCCCCTTCCTCTCCCCTTTCCTCCCCCTTTTTCCCCTTTTCTTCCCCTTCTCCCTTCCCCCCTGTTTTCCCCTTACTTCTCTCTCTCTCTCTCTCTCTCTCTCCCATTCCCCTCTTCTCTTCCCCCTATTTTCCTTTCCCTCCTTCTCATAAGAACATAAGATATGCCATACTGGGTCAGACCAAGGTCCATCAAGCCCAGTATTCTGTTTCCAACAGTGGCCAAGCTAGGTCATAAGTACTTAGCAATCTCCCCAAAAAACACTGATTCCTCAATGCATGTATTGGGTCAAGCAGTGATATCCTGGGTCCCTTTTAATAATGGTTTATGGACCTTTCCTCCAGGAACTTGTCCAAACCTTTTTTTAAACCCAGCTACACTAATAGCTTTTACTATATCCTCCAGTTTCTCGTTCCTCCTTTTCTCTTTCCCTCTCCTCTCCCCCTTTCCCTCTTTCATTCCTTAAGCCCTTTTTATGCCCTTTTTATTTTCCTGTTTTTAGGTTTCCTATTTTTTATTTTATTTAGTTTTCATATCATTTTTTATTTTAGAACATTTTTATTTAAGCTTATTCCCTTGTGGTGTTGGCATTCAGCAAATGAGCCTTCACGTTTTGCAGAAGGTGTCACATAATTTTTGCCTCTTGGGTCCTCTGGATATTTTTTATAACACTTCTAGACTCAACTTTGCCATTACTCATATGTTTTCACTTTGTTCAAGGAAAGTATGCTTTTACATCTTCAGAAGTCATTAATTCA
Source organism: Ichthyophis bannanicus (assembly GCA_033557465.1). NCBI lineage: Eukaryota > Metazoa > Chordata > Amphibia > Gymnophiona > Ichthyophiidae > Ichthyophis > Ichthyophis bannanicus. The sequence continues at coordinate 74,148,375 of CM066032.1, forward strand.
CTTCCATTTGCCCGCCTAAGATCTTCCAGGTTATATCTTCCCATCAATTTTATTTCCATTTTTACTTTCATTTTATTCCTCTCTTCCTTTATTAACTATGATTTAATGGGAAAACCCTACTCCACATTTTTATGTTTTAATCCTCTTTTACAGTATCTTTTTATTGATTTTATCATATTGGTTTTTATCCACAGATCGCATGCTGTTTTTGGATCCATAAATGTTTACATATTCTTTCTCCATTTCTATATTGTGTTCTGACATGGTCCCCATATGAGTTTATTTATCACAGATTCAGCTAATTTATTGTTTCATATTGATTAAGTCATGTAAGTTTTAAGTTTTTAATTCTTATTTTCCAATTTATAAGAGCTTCACTATTTATTGGCAGCTGATACAAGCGATCCCCGTTCTTGATGTCGTTATTTCTGGCAATATCATTTTGGCGTCCCTCTGATTTCCAGTCTAGGTACTTTTGTTTATTTGGTCTCCATGATTCCACCTTGTCATTGGCGTCAAATTCAACTTTAAAACGCAGGCTCAGGATGCCTACTGTTTTAATAGTTGTTTGTTGAATGGCGATATGCAGATGGCGCTAGACGTTGGATTCTAGACTCCCGCAGTACCTTTGCGGTCTTAGGCATAAGGTAACCTTTGTTTATTTATTACATGGTTCCATACTTTTCATAGATCTTTTACACTATACATTCCCACCTTTCTTAGGTGCTCCTCCTCCCATCTGCATTTACATAGCAGTTCTTTTTTCTGAGCCGGGTTTTAACCATTTAATCTGCACAAGTCTGACCAAATCGAAGACTATTGGTGAGGAAACTCTTCCAATTTATATGCAACTATAGATGATTTCTTTGTTCTAATGTTTATTATAGACTGTCTCATTTGCAACGCGATTCTGTTTCTACATCGCCTAGTTTGTACAGTATGCCATACATCCATTCACCACACCGTAAGTCTGGATCATGTCTCTTTTTTTGTTTTTGTTTTTTTTGTTTTCATAATCATTACATCATGATTCAGTTTGTCTGTTATAAAATCATGGCTACTGATATATCTTTTAACATGTTTGATTCTGATTTAATTCTTAACCATATTTATGTACATGTTTTCTCTTTTAATATTTTTATATAGTTTTATGTACAATGTATAGTGGATATTTATCTATTTATTTATTTAGTTTTTAGTTCTCCTCATATTTGATTTCAAGCAACTACTACTTTAAATACTCACATTTTATTTATGTTTTTATTAGAGCTGAAACTCACTCATTTACATGATTTGAACATCCTTTGCTTTTCTTATTATTAAATTCTTTTTATGTATTATTCTTTGTCAGATTTTATTTTATATGACTATTCATGTAATATTTTTTTAATTTGCTCAAATATGTGTTTATTTATAATTGTTTCATCTCTGGCAAGGCTTCGCCGAAACATGGCCATGTCACGTGATTGGCAATCTCTTTTTCTTCAGTAAATTTTGTTGTTATTACCTTGCTTTGGATTTATTTGCAGGATCCAAAAGCAGCCTCAAAGAGATGAGTTTTTAGCCTGGATCTGATTTGGACCAAAGACGGAGCCTGACGTACCACCTCAGGTAGTCTATTCCAGGCATCTGGCACAGCAAGGTGGAACGAATGGCGTCTGAAGTTGGCAGTAGAAGAAAATGGCATGGATAAAAGTGAATTGCTTGATGAGCAGAGTTGCCGAGGAGTGTAGGGAGAGAAAAGAGATGAGAGGTAGTTGTAGTCATTTTACTTAACAAGTAAATGTTCCGTCATCTTTAATGCAACACTGCCATTGGTTGCCTCCATCCCTCTGCCATCTTGCACCTTGCAGTGTTGGTGCAACAAAACAGAAGGCTTGCCACTTGCTTATTGAAATCCTGAGGTTTTTGAAAGAGGAATCACCAAGGGTCTTTTTCCACTCTAATCCCTGTTGTTTCCATAAATCACCCAATAAATTGATCCTAAAACTTTTGAATTTCCAAGCAACTCCTCCACACATGCATCAATGTTCCAATCTTACCACAACTCCTCCACCACACCGCAGAAAGGGAGCGATACATCTTACTTAAACTTCAGGGAATGAGATACCATGACAAAGGGTTTTAGAAGCATTCTCCATCAAATGGACTGTAGCTGCTACTTTATATGTCAATATAATTGAACCCCCAGATATCAAATGACTCCAAATGAATTGGACTAGATAATGAAAGTCATTGAGAATCCACCATTGGGTTCTGTCAGTAAAAGATTTTCAAATTTTTTCGCACAATTTTTGTCGGGGTCAACCAGCATGAGCAGGAGAGATTGAACCTCCCCCCCTCCACGTCGGAAGAGCCCTTTTTATTCAATAAGTGCACAATCCCACAATCATTAAACCATAGTGTAATAAACACTTATCTTATGAACAGGTGATGTTCTTCTTCCATAAGTAAGCACCAGGTTTTAAAATTACACACGACATGCATGTTTCGGGCTCCCAAAGAAACCTGTGTCAAATGTTCCCTTTCAGTAGTCGAAGTGATCGCCCTCCTGGAAAACGCCGAACCCAACAGCTCCTTTTGTGTAGCAAAGATGGCAGCTGATTGGTTAACAGCACGTCATAGGAGGAGGACCTTAAGACAGCTAACCTAATAAACCGGCCACCCTTGTCAAATGTAGAGTCACATAATGATAATGATGAAAAATTGCATCACAATAAACTCCACCAGTCATATTCCAAGTTAAGCCCCGTTGGAATCACTGTTTGCAGATGGAAAATCCAACATTGTTCACACCATTGTAGTTGGCGTTCTCGGTCACCACCCCGGGGGCTAGCGGGAATCCAATCGACGATCCTCCATCTAAGATCACTGAAAACATGATTCATCTGTACACAATGCTCCACTATTGGTGCTGAGAGGGTCTTAGATTTGATTCACATAGCTACTTTAACTGTGGCATTGTGAATCTTTTGCCATTAGTTATCTGTTTTGGTGCTATTTGGATCTCTTTCCCAGGCTTGAATATGCCTAAACCTTTGTTGATCAGGAAGGTTTAATACCTTGTATATTCTTGAAATTAAGCCCCTATGTCCCAATTGGCCTTCCGACAAGCCCTCAAACAGGGTAGCATCTTCCAACAAGTCCTTTTTTACAATCCTATCTGACAGAGCAGAAGTCATTTGCCTGTAACCAAAGTAGTCCCATGGACCAAACCCATATTCAGCCTTCAATGTATCAAAGTCAAATGGTTTGTCAACATCCCAACATTTCCCCACCCTATTTAATCCCTTACACTGCCATCTGTCAAAATCTAGCCCTATTCCACCTGCTGAAAATTTATACACTGTTCTCAGAGGGATCACCAATGAGTAAGTTGTCCCTGATAACAACGTGCCCTGCAATGTCTTCCAAATTTTTTGGGTCAGAGCCATGTAGGGATACCCACTGTATCTACTCTTATCCCTTCCTATTCCCCCAGATTATTTTTTACTACATCCATTCAACTAATAACCACAGTTGCCCAACCCAACAATATTTCCAAAAATCCAGTTCTCCCAACCCCTTCCTTTTTGTAGAAATATAGGACTTGTCATGAAATGTGTGGTCTCTTCCCATGCCAAATGAAGCAAAGGACAGCATTCTGAGACCATTTTAATGCATTATCTGAGACCTCGGTGGTCAGTGTCTGGCACAAATATAAAAACCCAGTGAGTGTGACCATTTCAACTGAGGCCATACGCACCATCCAGGCCAAGCTGAGCTTATCCCACTTTTCAAGGTGTTTCTTTGTCTTGGCCCAAAAGAGTTCATAATTATGGGTATATAGTTTATCTCAGTGCATCCATTTCTGGACCCCTGGGTACCTAAGACACTCTTTTGCCCAGTGAAAGCTAAAATTGCTGTGGAGCACTGATTACAGTTCACCCCCAAGTTTGATATTCAAAATTTCTGATTTTAGTAATGTTCTTTCTTTATTCTTTTTTCATTCATTTGATATACTGCCCATGCAATAGAGTCAGGGCAGTTCACAATAATAGCAAAGTTTGATTTTAAAACCAGAATATCAGTCAAAATTGGGCATTTCTTCAGTTAACACTGGAAGGGTGATTACCAGTTGGGTCAAAATAAATATTATATCATCAGCAAACCATGGAATCGTATTCCCTTCGCCCAATGGAAAGCTCCTTAATATTCCCATTACTTAGTTTTCTGGAGGCAAAGGATTCTATAACTAATTCTAGTAAAAGCAGGGACAGAGGGCATCCTTACTTTGTTCCCCTTCTCAAGGGAAACAAATTGGAGTATGCACCATTTACCTGAACCTGATATTTTGGATATTGATACAGCACCTGCAGTCAGCTGAGGTAATTCCACCCAATCCAGGTCACAAATATCCATCAGGCTGTCACTCGCCTATCAGCCAGGTATAAATCCAGACTGATCCTTATGTACTGGTTTAGGCATAGCCTGATTCAAACTTCTGTTCAATATCTACTTACAACCTTTCTGCGACATCATCAAAAATCACGGAGTCAATTACTTAATATAAGCAGATGATATAATGATTTTTACTCCCTTCTATACCAAATTGCCAGACTACACCAAAATCTCCAACTGCTTTTCAGCAATCAATCTATGGCTCAAGGAACACAATCTCAAAATAAATCACAACAAAACGGAAGCACTCCACATCACAAGTCAATCCTCCACCTACAATCATGATGAACAACACCCCACTTGCAGTCAACATCGAAATCAATTATTTGGGCATCACACTCAACCAAGAACTCAACTTTCAGCCATAAATAAGCCATATCACCAAGTCTGCCTATCTCAAGCTCTGCACAGTAAAGAACCTATGCAAACTCCTCTCCCCAATGGACTTCCGTGCAGTTTGTCAATCAGTAATCACTTCAGTTTTCAATTCCTGCAAATTCATATACCAGGGTCTTCTCAAGAGCATATTATACCCCCTACAACTAGCGCAAAACACAGTAGCTAGAACCATTCTGGCAAAATCTCAGCAAACTCACATCACCCCAGTCCTCAAACAGCTTCACTGACTGCCAATCACCAGCAGGATTTAATACAAAATCATCCTAAATACCTACAAAATAATAAACAAACAATCTGCTGTCAGTCTCTTTCCACTACTAGCAAACGACAATTCTGATAGACCCAGAAGAGGATCTATGGTCCACATATTTGAAATACCCTCTGACAAAACCTCATACAGCCAAGAAACTGACATCAGGGCCTTCTCACTATACACTTGCACCCTTTGGAACTCGCTGCCACCTCGAATAAGATCTGTCCAGCTAGCCAGCCAATTCCGTAAAAGCTTGAAGACTCCGGAACTCGCTGCCACCTCGAATAAGATCCATCCAGCTAACCAGCCAATTCCGTAAAAGCTTGAAGACTCCGGAACTCGCTGCCACCTCGAATAAGATCCGTCCAGCTAGCCAGCCAATTCCGTAAAAGCTTGAAGACTCCGGAACTCGCTGCCACCTCGAATAAGATCCGTCCAGCTAGCCAGCCAATTCCGTAAAAGCTTGAAGACTCCGGAACTCGCTGCCACCTCGAATAAGATCCGTCCAGCTAGCCAGCCAATTCCGTAAAAGCTTGAAGACTCCGGAACTCGCTGCCACCTTGAATAAGATCCGTCCAGCTAGCCAGCCAATTCCGTAAAAGCTTGAAGACTCCGGAACTCGCTGCCACCTCGAATAAGATCCATCCAGCTAACCAGCCAGTTCCGTAAAAGCTTGAAGACTCCGCTATTCTTAGAGTATTATGAATCTAATACAGAACAATAAACACCCCGCTAGGCAAATCTGCAGCAAATTGTAAGTAGTTAAGCCCTAAACCGTTTGATGTTGGAAAACTATTGAACCAAATGTTTTCTGTAATGTGCACCTCATTGTTTCAATGTTAACCTTACTGCACTGACTTCTCTGGAAACAGTCTTGACTGGTAGAAAGTCGGTATACGAAAAATGTTAAATAAATAAAGTAAATAAATAAATGGCCAATACTTGTATCAATATTTTTGTATCAAGATTTAAAAAAGAAATAGGATAATATGATTAGGGTTGCCAGATACCTTTGGTCTAAAATCTGGACATTTTTTTTTTTTTCCATTTCTGTTTATTAAAGTTCACAAGATACAAACAGCACACATCAGAACGACTGTTACAATTTTTCCAAAGTAATCCAAACAGAACCGGGGCGGGGCTGTGTCTTGTCCACCGCCCTGGGCATTCAGCAAGAACAAACAGAAAACAATCCTAACAACCAGCACAACCCAAAAGAACCCTCCCCCCCCACCCTCCCCGCCCCCCACCCTTCCCCTCGCAGAGAGCGCAGCACCAACCCGACCAACCAGAGACAGCCAACCCCCCGAGTAGCATCAACCGACTTTAAGCACGTCGCTACGAGCCTTAGGGCCCAAGCGCTGAATATAAGGCATCCATATCAACAGGAAAACGGCCCATGCCCGAGGATGCCGTAACGCCGCTCTCCTCTCCAGGAGCATAAGTTGATGTAGGCTATTGCGCCACTCACAAAAGGTAGGGGCCGTAGGTTCTCTCCAATGACTAAGAAGGGGGCCTTTACCCACCAGACAGGCCTTGCGAACCAATACCCTCTCCCATCTACCCTTCGGGTGGAGTGGTCCCAACTGATCCAGCACTACCAACGTCCCTGACCAGCAAAGCCTCTGACTCAGTAGACCGCTCAGATAGGTCTCAATGCGCTGCCAGTATCTACGCACCAAAGGGCAGCCCCACCACATATGACCCAGATCTGCCAAGGCACACGGACATTTAGGGCACCGTCCGTGTAGGGCAATATGACTACGAAATGCCCGCCGCGGGGAGAAATGAGCACGAAGAACACATTTATACTGCAACTCCCGCCACCGAGCACCACCCACGAGTTGCGGAATCCGACCCAAGGCCGCTCGAACGGAACCCGGGGCGATGTCCTGAGCCAACTCTCGCGCCCAAAGGCTTTCCAGCGCCGAGTAGTCCGGGGGCGTATCCAACCGATCCAAACGTTTCTTCAAATCAGCTATCGTCGGCGGGGATTCCGCCCCTATCGCAAGAAACTCCAAGATACGCTCGGAATGTGCCACTGTAAGCTCATGGGTCGGCAAAGAGCCGATATAGTGGGAAACCTGGATATGCGCAAAAAAGGAGGCGCCTATGGGCAACTCATATTCCCTACAAATCGCCCCCAAGGCATTGCAGCTACCATCTCGGTCCACCACATGGCCTAATCGTCGTATACCTGCCCGCCACCACTGACGGAAGGGGGCCGACTCGGATCCAGGCAGAAAACAGGCATTGCCACGCAGGGGCAACCAGCACGACACCGTAGCATTGCTGCCCCAGCGTTTATTTAAGTGTTGCCACGTACGCCGGGTGGCCTGTACTAACACACTGCCTGTCAAGCGCGGCGGCAAGACGGTCCGCGGGAGATGCAACACCGCTTACAATGAGTGGGGTGCCACAAAGGCTGCTTCCAGCCCTCGCGGAGTATAAGTCTCAGTGTCACCCAACCAATCACTCAAATGCCGTGCTTGACATGCCAGCGCATATTTCCAAAGATCGGGTACCCCGATTCCGCCTAAGCGCCATCCCCCACGCAGTCGCGCCAAAGGAATACGGGCCTTGCGACCCCTCCAGAGGAACCCCCGAATCTCCTTTTCCAAGCGCACCAAATCACCTTTCAAAAGCCATACAGGGAGCGTTTGCAGCCAATATAGTACGCGCGGGAAAATCACCATCCCCAAGGCAGCTGCTCTACCTAGCAACGACAACGGGAGGGGGGCCCACGCCCGCAGCTGCCCGCGGACCTTAGAGAAAATCCGTTCAAAGTTGGTTTTATACAGCAAAGTTGGCTTCCTGGTTAATATGATACCTAGGTAGACAATAGAGTCATGCGTCCAGCGGAGGGGGAAACTCCCAAGCCAGTTTCCCCGCAGCGTGCCCCCTACATCCAGGGCCTCCGATTTATTTATTTATTTATTTATTTATTTAACAGTATTTCTAAACCGCCTTATCATAATAATCAAGGTGGTATCACAGCAAACAATCTGGTGGTGTGAGTGTGTTATACATGCAGTGAGGGAGAAAGTTTAGTTGGGTGCGTGTTGTGTTGTGTGCTAGATTAGTTTGAGTTATGTACAATGTGGGCTATATACAGTGGTGCTAAAAACATCTTATATACATACAGTGTTAGGCGGTGACGTGTGCTGATATATAGCTATTTGGACTATGTGATGTGTCCATAGTGTTCTATGAACAGCATGGTTTTCAGCTGTTTCCTAAAGTCCTTGAGGTCTGTAGTTGCCCTCAAATCGTCCGGTAGTTTGTTCCATATTGTTGGAGCAGCCATGGAGAGTGCTCGGTCTGTTGTGTCCTTGCGTGTGTGTTTGTATTCACTTGGGGTGCTGACTCGGTTGTGAGTTTGTTTTCTTCTTGGACGTGTACTGGTGTCTGGTTGTATGAGGGTGTGCAGGCTGTTGGCTGATGTGTGCTGTTTTATCTTGTATAGGTTTATGATAGTTTTGTATCTGATGCGTGCACTGATTGGAAGCCAGTGTAAGTCCTTTAAGGTGGGTGTGATGTGCTCCTGTCTTGCAGTTCCGGATATGATTCGTGCTGCGGTGTTTTGTGCCAGTTGGAGTGGTTTGATGGCTTGTTTCGGTAGACCAAGGTATATCGGATTGCAGAAGTCCAGTAGTGGGGTTATCAGAGCTTGACATACGGTACGGAAGTGTTCTGGGGCGAGGAGTGGTTTCAGTCTCCTGATGATTCGCATCCTGTAGTAGGCTTTTTGTATTGTTTTGCCTATGTGTGGCTTGAGATTGAGTTTATTGTCCAGCGTAACCCCGAGGTATCTCACTTCTGATCTTATTGGTATAGTAGTGTTTTGTATCTTTATATTCGGTGGGTGTGTGAAGCTTTGGTTCCGAGTGATGATTAAAGCTTCAGTCTTGTTGTAGTTTATTGCGAGGTTGTTGTCCTGACACCAATTGGTCATTTGTGTAAGGCAGTCTGTTATCTTAGAGAAGTCCGGGTTGTCGATTGATATCGGGGTGTATATCATGATGTCGTCCGCATAGATTGTGTATTGAATGTTGTTCTCTTTCATGATGTTGCATATTGGTTGGATGTAGTCATATTGATGCGCAGTCCCGCAAACCGGCCATAAGAAGACAATTCCTCCAGCAACCGCGGAAGAGATTGCTGGGGGGAAGAAATGTGTACAAGCAGATCGTCTGCGAAGGCGGCCACCTTGAAGCCAGAGGAACCAAAACGCACACCCTCTATGTCAGGGGAGTCCTCTATCCTCCGTATCAACGGATCCAAGGACAGCACAAAAAGTAAAGGGGAAAGCGGGCAGCCCTGCCGTGTGCCACGCTCCAGGCGAAACGTATCCGATTGCACCCTGTTACAGAGAACCCCCGCCGTAGGGTCCGAGTAGAGCAATGCTACCATCCGACAAAAGGAGGCCCCCAGCCCGTAATACGGCAACAGATACTGCAAGTAGTCCCAGTGAACCTGATCAAACGCCTTTTCCGCGTCGAAACTGATAACCAAGGATTGGAGGTCACGGTCCCGGGCCCGCTCCAACGATGCCAACAGTCGTCGCAAATTCCGCACTGCATGGCGCCCTTTAACAAATCCGACCTGCGATTCATGGAGCAGGCTCCCCAATACCAAAGCAAGTCGCTCGGCTAGCACCTTCGCCAGTATTTTCAAATCGAAATTCAACAATGAGATCGGTCTATAAGAGGCTGCCTGAGTGGGGTCCTTTCCCGGCTTGGGAATTAAGGTAATGAGTGCATGGTTTCCACCCCAGCCAAAGTTCCCCTGAGCTACCCGACGCTGATACACCGCCACTAAGGTTGGGGGTACGAGTGCTGCCAGCAATTTATAAAACTCGGCCCCGAACCCGTCTGGGCCGGGCGCCTTACAACAATCAGCTTTCTGTATCACCCTCTGAACTTCCTCCACCGTCACCGGAGCATCTAAGCAGGCCCTCTGTTCTCCCGATACCTGTGGCAAAGTCAACCCCTGCAAGTATTGCCGCATTTCAACCGGTGCTCCTTCCCGCCGGGCATATAAGTTCTGGAAAAAGGAACGGAAGACGCGGGCTATGCCGACATTATCCTTATGCAAGGCGCCGTGGTCGTCTCGTAGCGCTGCCACCATCCGAGGGCCCCGACGTCCCCGTAGACACCGCGCCAACAGTTTCCCGGGCTTATCACCGAAACGAAAGAGTTGGTAGCGATAATACATATACGACTTCTTCGCCCGCTGATGTAACAGTTCGTTAAGGGCCGTTTGCAACTCCCAAAGGCGTCGCTTATTGTTCACACTAGGATCCCCCGCACACCGCCGCCTAGCACGCACCACCTGCCTTTCCATCTGTACAATTTGCCCGGCCAGAAGCCTCCGCTTCCTCGCCACATAGGCAATTATCTCCCCCCGCAACACGACCTCCGCCGTCTCCCAAAGTAGCTCCGGGTCATTCTGGTGTTGCTCATGATGACTCATGAACTCCTGCCAGTGATTCGCCAGGGCTGCACGAAACTCCGCATCGTGATACAATCCCAGGGGGAAACGCCAAAACCTCGTCGTGGCCACCGGGCCCCCCCAGGCAAGGTCAACCCAAACTGGAGCATGATCCGATATCGCGGAAGGGCCAATCTGCGCGTCCTCCACCCGCCCGAATAGCTGGTCCGAGACCAGAACGTAATCTAGTCTAGCACTAGTGCCATGGGCTCTCGACTGATGGGTAAAATCGGTCTCAGCCGGATGTAGCAGTCTCCAAGGGTCAACCAGGCCCAAACGTGTACAAAGGCCCTTCAAGGCCCTGGTAGTCGGGACGCGCAGGTGAGCCCCCCCCCAGCGGACACATCCAATCCCACATCCAACACGCCATTCAAGTCACCAGCCAGTATCAGGGGGACATCTGGCATTTGCTCAATGCTAGAGGCCAACCGGTCGTAAAAAGAACGGTCCAATACATTGGGGCTATACAGACAGCCCAACACGACCGGCCGACCATCGAGATTACCATAGAGTAAAAGATACCGGCCATCGGGGTCAGAGTATTCCTGTAATAACTCAAAGCGAGTCTGCTTATTGATCAGAATGACCACTCCACCCTTCTTCCCCTTAGCGGGAGAACCCCAACCTTGCCCCACCCACAGTTTCTGCAATTTAAGATGTTCCTCGGCCGTCTGGTGGGTTTCTTGCAACAGAGCTATGTCACATTTCTGCCGGGCAAGGGCCTGCAACACTTTATAACGCTTGATAGGATTACCTATCCCACAGACATTCCAAGAGATGATCTTCAGGGCGGGTCGTACCAAAACAAATATACTGTAACACTGCCACCATAACAAAGGGGCAGGGCCCCCCCAGCCTGGGGCCTCGCCCGTATCACGATTGTATCCTCAACTGGGTCAGCTACACCCGGGCACCGGCGGTGCTGCGCTCTCCGCGAAACCTCCCCCCTTCCCCACCCCCTACCCACAACCCCTCCCTCCCCCTCATCCAACCCCCCTTCCCCTCCTAAAACCCCCCCTCCCCTATCCACAATTCCCAACCCCATCTTCCCCCAATTCCACTCCCCTACCCTAAGGACTCTCTCCGCCTACCTCTTCCAGAGAAAGCCCAACTAAGGCCCCTCTGGGTACGGCCGGACCCACTATATCCCATGGGAGCAGATAATCCCGCTAACAACCCCAACCACCCCCTTCATAGCCCAGAGAAGAAGAAGGGAAAACAAAAACAAAACAAAGGGTTCAAATTTTCTGCCCAGAAGTGTAGCCCCATGGATCCTAAAAACCCAGTGCATCCCCGGCCTCCCAGGGCCCCTTGCTCTTCTCTCCCCCGAACTAGATCCCCCCCCTGGCAATAAAAACACCTGGGGGCGGGGGGGCGGAGCCTGATGTCCAGCGGGTAAGACGCTTCGCGCTGAAGCTCCCGAGAGGCCTACTTAGAATCCTGACTTAATACCTATACAAACTTACTATTTCGCTCCGGGCTGACCGGGGTACCTCGGGGGGGATGGCGGCCCATAAACCAGCGCGCTTGGACTTCGGGTCTCCTTCTTCTTCTCACGGAAAACGCTCCAAAACAGAGGTGTCCTCCCCACAGAAGATGGTTCCATTTCGGGAAAACCCCGAAATGCACCTGGAGATTTTAGAGGAAATACGCGGCGTGAAGGAATTGGTGCAGTCCAATGGAGAAGCGCTTAGAGCCATGCGAGAAGACTTTGGAGTGCTCCAGGACCGACTTGAAAGTCTCTCATTACGGCAGGACAATATGGCGGGGGTCCTCGACTCGCACGAGGTGCGCTTGGGCAAACTGGACAAGGCTGAGCGCCAGATACAGAATCTTCAAAAGGAGTTAGAAGATAGCAATAATCGAGCCCGTCGCAACAATGTGAGGCTCATTGGAATACCGGAGGGGGTGGAAGCGGGAGATATGAGAGAATTCCTGCTCAAAACTCTTCCCTCCTTGCTGAAGATCACCTTTCATAAAGAACTGGAAATCGATCGTGCACACCGTGTTCCTACCCACATGGCGCTCAACCGAACGACCCCCCGGCCTATTATCTTTCGCTTGCTAAGATATCAACAAGTGGAACAAATTTTAAATGCTGCTCGGGCGAACCATCATTTGGAATTTGAAGGTCACAAAGTCTCCTTCTTCCCTGATTTGGCAAAGCCTACCGTTGACCGACGGAAGAAACTCCTTGCTTTTCGCCCTCGACTTCAACAGCTACAGGCTCGCTTTGGCCTGTTGTATCCCGCGAAGCTCCGAGTGACTTTCCACAACCAAACCAGGACATTCGAAGATCCTGATCTACTATCAACATTTTTAGACTCCAAAGAAGCAGAGCAGATGCGCTAATCCAACGACTTGGACTTTTATTTGCCGGCTCTGTCCGCCATTTTGAAGGGCCCGACGCGGCGGTCATAGTCAAGCACAGAGACTACCTGGACTTTCTTTCTTTCTTTCTATGACTTTTTTGTTTTTTGGTCTCCTATCCCTCCATGATGTGTGCCTCGGTCGGATTCGGAGCACGCACAGTCCTACAGGTTATGTGTTTTTTTCAATTTCGGCCTTCTCTGGGGCTTCTCCCCGCAGACACATGGTCGCCAGTAATTTTTGGGGTTCTGCTTCTTCTCTACCGCGCTGCGGTTTTTCTTTTTTTAATGTGGGGCGCTTCATTGTATTATCTAAGCTTATTTTCTTTTATGCCATATGTACAGCCAGATACAGTCAATATGAGGGACATTGTGAAATTATGTGCGCTATCATGCTCAGAATTTTTAACTTGTCTGAATGGCCTTATGTAAAATCTTATCACTCAACGTAAAGGGCATTAATAGTCCAATCAAAAGAAAGAAAATCCTTAGCTATCTTAGCCATGAGCATGCTGATTTAGCGTTTCTTCAGGAAACGCACTTAAACTCTGCTGAAACACTGAAACTCAATGTTAAGCCTTACATGGTGGCTGCCTATTCTCCCGCCGTTTCCAAACGGTGCGGGGTAGCCATTCTGGTTAAGAAATCTTTGCAAGCTACTGTAATTGATACTAGCGCTGACAAGGAGGGTAGATGGGCCCGAGTACATCTTAAGGTTGGAGATAGTGAATTTACATGTATTTGCATTTATGCCCCGAATGTGGACAACCCTGCTTACTATGCAAGTATTGCGCAGTTGGCACAGGCCTCTGCCAATACTCCATTAATACTTGGTGGTGATTTTAATCAAGTGTTAGACCCTCTGATAGATAGACAGCCGCCTAGAACGAGTAGTCCACCCAAGAGTCTTGCTACCCTTACAGCTCTGATGCAAGATCTTGCGCTGGTAGATATATGGAGGCTGCTTCACCCCTCCGACTTAGAGTTCACTTTCTTTTCTGCCCCCCATCACTCCCAATCTAGAATAGATTTCTTTCTCATTTCCAAAGCAATGATTCCTCAAGTAGACACGACTAGGACTCATCCTCTCCATATTTCAGATCATGCTGCCATATCTTTATCATTACATGTCACTGCGCGGGACGATTCTCCCCGAGCTTGGTTTTTTGATAGATCCTTACTGGGTCAAAAAGATTTTCAGGTTGATATAAAGGCCGCTATCCAAGATTATTTTCATTTTAACTCACCCCATGACACAGCGAGCTGGGCTTGGTGGGAGGGTTTTAAAGCATCTATCCGCGCAACTATAACTAGCTATCAAATTCGGCAGGGGAAACAAAGAAAGCAGCAATTACTGATTCTAGAGCAGCAGATACAAGCTGGGGAGCGTCTTCTCACGTCCCGTACTGACCCATGTATTTTACTCCGTTTACAACGCTTGCGTTTTCAATACAATCAGCTTTTGTACACTGCTGCTGTTAAAAATATTGAATCACAACAAGGGCTATATTATCGGGAAAATAATCGTGCTGGCAAATTATTAGCAAATGCCCTAAAAGGTCAAAAAGAAGCCAAGCGTGTTACCGCCCTCCGTAATCCGTCGGGGGGGGGGCTTGGTCACTAAAGATACCGAAATCTTAGAACTCTTTCGTGATTTTTATACTCGGCTTTATCAATCTGAATGTGATTTTGAGCCAGATGTATTTGAACGCTTACTTTCAGGGGTACAAAGACCGACCCTATCTGACGAAGATAGAGTGGCCTTGGACACACCATTTACTGTCTCAGAAATTCATTCTGCTATCAAGAAATGTGCCTCAGGTCGAGCCGCAGGCCCAGACGGTCTCCCTGCTGAATTCTACAAAACCTTTCACGCTGACTTAGCTCCAGTTTTGAAACTTTATTTTTCTGCTCTGGCCGAGGAGGGTTCTCCTTCTGGGTCCTTTTCAATGGCAAATGTAGTAGTTTTTGAGAAAGAGGGGAGAGACCCGCAACTAACAGCTAATTATCGTCCAATTTCCCTCCTAAACGCGGACTATAAAATATTTGCCACCATTCTCTCTACCCGGCTCTCTGATAGGATGCCTACCTTAATACACCCAGATCAATGCGGTTTCATTCCTGGTAGATCAACTGCTGACAATGCTCGGACTCTATGCCATGTACTGACTACCGCAGTTAATCTTGATCGCCCATTTGTTGGTCTCTCACTTGATGCTGAGAAGGCCTTTGATCGCTTAGAGTGGCCCTTCCTGTTTGCAGTCCTCCGCTGGTACGGATTCGGGGAAGGTTTTCTCCGTTGTCTTCGCACCATGTACGCACAGCCTACAGCCAGTATATGTGCCAATGCTTTAAAGTCTCAGCCTTTTCCCCTTCAACGCGGCACTCGCCAGGGATGCCCACTGTCTCCACTTCTCTTCGATCTTGCACTCGAACCCTTGGCTTTACTAATCCGGCAATCGGAGGAGATTCATGGCGTCCCCTTCACCCATAGGGAAATCAAAATTTCAGCGTATGCTGATGACCTTATGCTTTTTGTCTCTATAGACTCAGTACCGGCTGTCCTAGAGCAAATTGGTAAATACTCACAACTGTCCGGTTATAAGATAAATTGGACCAAGTCGGTAGCTTTTCCATTAAATCCTTTGCTTCATCAGGCAGATATGCAACCCTTCCCCTTTTTATGGCAACCTCGCATGGTCAAATACCTTGGGGTTCACTATTGTTCTCCTTTGGAAGACACTATCTCCTTCAATGCCAAAGACTTAACCTCTAAAGTCCGGGCGCTTACTCACCGCTGGACTCCTTTAACACTTACCTGGTGGGGTCGATTAGAAACCATAAAAATGATGATTGTTCCGAAAGTGAATTATATCTTAGAAATGTTGCCCTGTCTCTTACCTCGACGTATATATAAAGATATAGAGGGCCTTCTGACTAGATACTTGTGGCAAAACAAGACACCTAGGATAGCGAAACATAAGCTGCAAGCAGATAAGGAAAATGGGGGTGTCAGATTCCCTGATTTCCTGAAGTATCATCAATCTTTTCTTCTCAAACAAGGCGCTCGTTGGCTGGAAGATCCAGTACCGAGTAGACCTGTGTGGCTAGACATAGAAGAGGACCTTTGCAAACCGATTCCTCTTACTTTTCTCCCTGGTATGACTCTCCCATCAGACTCCCACTTTCCACCAATGCTTTTAGACACCTTAGGTGCCTTTAATAATCTTATGCAATCTTTAGACTCCCGACTCTGTCCGTTAGACAAGCTCCCACTTTGGTACAATACTCGATTTCGAATACAAAATAAGCCGATGGCGTGGAGCCCCTGGTACACTAGGGGCATTTGGATTCCTAGTCAGCTGTTCCATGAAGGTCGCTGGAAAACTTTTAGTGAATTGCAAATTGAATTTGGTCTCCCAGCGAAACACTACTTTCAGTTGGTGCAACTTCAGCATTGCCTTCGGAGTGCTAAGGTGCTCCCGCCATCGGCCTCCCCTACACAAGGTTGGTTGGAGACTATCCGATCTATCGGTAATTCACCGGGTGTAGCATCCAATTTTTACAAAACCTTATGTAATGCTATAACTAGAGATACCCCTATAGCGCAGAAAGCATGGGAGAGAGAATTGCATGTGACTTTGACCCCGGAGCAATGGAGCCTTGTCTGGAGTAGAGTGACACGGGTCTCCCGATCCGCCTCACTCACTCAGACACTCTTCTTTCTAGCCCACCGGTGTTTTTACACTCCTGACAGATTAGCCAAATGGAACACTACTCAGGGCAATAGCTGTTGGACATGTCATGCGGCCATTGGTTCACTACCTCATGTTATGTATGAATGTCCCGCCCTACAGTATTACTGGCGTCGGGTCTGGGGTCGTATCCAGTCTATTTTGCACTTTCAAGAGCCCCTTTCTTGGAGGATAGTGGGACTTCGCTCAGCTGCGGGGATCCCCTCTCTTCCAAAAACGGCTTACTTCCTTTTGGACTTTATGCTTGGCATTGCTATTTCCCTAATCACGAAATACTGGAAAAATAGTTCTCATCTGAGCCCCAATGAATGGTGGAATCATGTCTGTCTCTACAGTAAATATGAACAAATACCTCGTATGTTTGCTTCCCCCATTCAGACTCCTCATCATCGGTCTAAATGGAAGATGCTCAATGACTATGTACATTCTGCTCAATGCTCTCATCTGACTGTCTAAATTTGTATATATCTTTGTCCCATGATTATTCTGTATCGCAGATACTCTTTTGATTGTTTTGATGTATAATCACTGTTGTTTGGAAGCGTTCACATGCTGACATAATCAGCTAGAGAAGAAGCGTGGGGGTGGGGGGTAATTGGGTTTACTTGTCTTTATTGTATACTTGTTTTGTCTCCTTTGGTGTGTTGTTTCTTTTGTTTGTTGCAAAATGAAAATAAAAGTTTAAAAAAAAAAAAAACACCTGGGGGCGGAGAACGCCCCGTACCACACCCCACCGGACCCATAGATATTCCACAGTATCGAGGCAAAATGGATGGGAGAAGAAAAATAAAATAAAGGGGGCTAACATAGAGCAGAGACCAGGCACCAGAGTCCTCTACATGGGGCACGGGGGACCCACGGATGGCCATGGCTATATACACACTACTAGCTACCCCCCGTCGGCACATAGCAGGGTCATACTCATGCCAGACCTGGGGGGCAGAGTGCAAGCCTCCTGCACCGATAACTCGGGATATGCCAAAAGTAGGAGAAGGCCTCCCCCCAGGAACCGCCCCTCAACGCTGAAGGATAGCATAAGCCCTCCACGTCCTGTATGCACATGGGAGGCACGGGAAGCAGCTTAAGTCAACCGGGCCTTCAGCTAAAACAATGGTGGAGAGGGTAGCGCTCCAGGTACGCGGCTAACAATGTCTACAAACAATAAGTTTACAGAAAGCTCCCCCCACCCACCCACCGCTAAGGGCAATGTATATTTGGCCGCCCAGACTCTAATTGCCCGATTCCCAAGCCAGCTCCACTTCCACACAAAACCACACGAGGCCTAACGGCCCGCGAGTTTACCTGGAGCTGGACAGGGAGTGCAGTATATGCTTACCTAAGGAAGGAGCAAAAAGAAAAACCCCACACAACAGAGCAAGGCACTACTCAAGGCACACCAAAGGACAAAGGCAACAACAGGTAATAAGCACAAGAAAAAACAGTGATGTACAGTGCCAGATGAGGAGACAATGTTCCAGGCTGCACTGGGGAGATGCCCAGCAGAGCAGGTGCATTAGTAACGGTGGGGCCGTTAAAGCGTGAATCACTCTGATTGTAAAGGCCCGCTGCTTCTCAAGCGCCCCGTCGACGACGACTTCTCCACACTCGCCCTTCTGCAGGGGGGGGGGGGGGGTCGGCCAAAACCAATAACCACAGCCAGCAGTATTGACAATCTCAACGGGGGGGACGCCGATGTCGGGCGCGCCGATGCAGCAATCTGGTTCACATAAGCCTCCGCTTCCGCCGCCGTTGCAAAGGCCCGGTGTGCTCCTTCGTGCAGGACATGCAGCTTGGCCGGGTATTGTACGGAGAAACGAATCCCCGCACCAATAAGCTTTTCGCACAAGGGAGCATATTCCCTGCGTTTATGACTTAGCGCTACCGAATAGTCCTGCGCTATCCGGATTTTGTTGTTATTGTAGATGATGTCCCCCTTCTGGCGGGCTGCTCGCAATATCATCTCCTTTTGAGGGAAGCACAAAAACTTGGCTAGCACAATTCTGGGGCGGCTATCTCGCATCTGTTTGTTGCCCACCCCGGTGGACCCTCTCGATTCTCAGAGTATCCCCAAGGTCAGTGCCCTCCAGCACATACAAGACCAGGGCCTCTAGATAGCTCCGCAGCTCCTTGTCAGGGACTGACTCAGGAACCCCTAGGAACCGTAGGTTGTTTCGTCGGGAGCGGTTCTCTAGGTCGTCGATTTTCGCCTCTTGCAGGCACACCTGAGCTTTGAGACCGGCCAACTCATTCGCCAGGGCCTCCGTCTTCTCTTCCGTCTGGCTCAGACGATCTTCCGCCTCTCGAAGCCGGTTCCCCAAGGTGTCCACCGATGATTGCAAGCCATCCATCTTTTCATGTAGGGCATCAAATTGAGGAGACAAAGCTGCTGCCACTGCCGCCGACATTTCATCAAGGGACGCGGGAGATCTAGGCGAGCTCGGCGCCGTGGCTGACTCTGCCTGCTTGCTGCTGCCGACCACGCGGTCGCGGTCTCTGCGACCCGTCTTAGCCGCTGCCGCCATTCCTCCCGCCGATCGAGAGCTCAGTACTGGGCTCTGCAGGCACTCCAACTCGCTTTGGGCAGCTTTGCTACTCGCTTCTGCGGGTTTGCACGGTGCTATTTCGCCGGTTTTGGGTTAGGGGTACCGGAGCGCACTCAGAATGCGACCGCTACCCTAGCCGCATCACGTGACCTCTATCTGGACATTTTTTCAAAAAATAACACTTTTCAAAAAAATGTTTTATTAGGCATAAAACACAATAAAACATTATTTACATGTATTTACTGTTTGACGATATTTGATTTAGCAGATTTTCATCAGCCAAAATCTTTTTGTACATATCACCACACTACAATAAATAGTTTATTTTAATTTGAAGCAAGCATTTTACAGTTTAATATCCAGTTCATTTTGATCATCTGTCCATTGCTTCTTGCACACCAAAAATACTCATTCCACTAGTGATGTTATACATAATTGCAAATTAATTTATATTAGTAACATTACTATGACGACAAAAATTGAAAAACTTTAATAAACGATAAACTATGATCAAGACTTTGCGCTTCCAGAAAATTTTTATATTTTCCCCCTCTTTACATACGTCTTTAATTTGCTATATTTTGCATATACAATGGAATCCAAACTTTCCTATTTTCAGGAAAGAGCCCCAAATATTTCTCCTTTTTTAAACAAATGCCAAAAGGAATGTTTTTGGGCAAAACCACTGAGTCACACTCGCACGTTTAAAAAGAAAAACTTATAATTAATATTTCATTTCTCCATTTTATGTACAGTAAGCTAATAAATAACTTAATTTGTATTATAATGTTCATTTTAATCATCTGTCAAAAGTTTACAGAAATTCAGGACAAAATCAGGATATTTTTCAAATCAGGACAAGCTTCTAAAAATCAGCACAGTCCTGATAAAATCAAGACATCTGGCAATCCTAAATATGACCCACAACAGCTGGGATTCTTATCCTCTTTTTGCAGCACCATTATACCTGCCTGCCCCATTGATTTGGGGAGAGGTCCTCCCTGAAGTGGTGATTATATACCCTAAGCAGAAAAGGTGCTAAAATATCTATAAAAACAAAATAAAATGTAGGCGTCAAGCCATCTAACCCCAGGGCCTTATCCCTCCGGTACGCTACAACTGACCTTCTAACTTCAAATTCCATGATAGAGGACTCAAGTTCCTCTTGGATCACGTTCAGTGGAGGAGTGGCCTAGTGGTTGGGGCAAGGTACCTCAGGCTGGAAGGTCAGGGGTTCAAATCCTACTAGAGGACAGCAACCTTGGGCCAGAAGGACTGGGGTTTCTAGTCCCACAGGTGCTCCTTGTGGTCTTGGGCAAGCCACTTAACCCTCCATAGCCCATGTTCCCTGTAAGTATTAGTGTATGTGTCTCATATCCCCACGTGTTAAATGTATCCCCCAATTGTGTCGTGACCGCTTTGATTGAAGGATAAGGCGGTATACAAAAAAAACTGTCTAAATAAATAAATAAATAAAATAAAATTCAATATCAGCTGAATACAGGCTTTCAACTATCCCCTTATGATAACCAAAGCTTCCTAGGTCTTAGCCGATGGCCTTACCTTATCCTCTGCCTCCAGAGCACAAATCGTTTGTGTAAACTTGTCTATTTTATCCATCTTTGATCTTTTTGGCTTTATCCACATGCTACAAAACCCTTCTGGACTACCACCTTCATTGCATCCCATACTGTGCTCATCAAAAAATTCCACTAAACTTTGAGTCACCTGTTCCACCGCTTCTTCATTGTCTAACAAGTGATCATTTCAAAGTAACCGATGTAGGGCGGACTCAACGCTCCACTCCTACCCCCCCCCCATCACCTTCCCCCTTTCATTCCCTCACTCTGACACTGTTCAAATACTTGGAATACAGCTGGTCGCAGCTTTATTAAACATTAAACAAATCAACAATCAACTCCAATAACATACAATAGCGGAATGATACATCACCAGCCATAAATACTCTCATATTACCTAAGGCTAGCACGAAGTGTTCTCAATTCACTAGATCCAGAGCCTTCTCCTTCTTTGCTCCATCCTGCTGGAACGCACTACCAGCAACTATCAGAACCATCAGTGAACTCTCCCAATTTAGGAAGGCACTGAAACGGCACCTCTTTCTTCATCACTACGATGATGCAGTCTTCTCCCCACACTCACCCACTCTCACATCTCAATGCAGCACCTCAAACTCATGCACGTCACATTCCCAGACTGATCACTCGCAATCACACCTTCCCCTCCAACCACCATGAGAAACTTATGCAGTGCCGCATAACTCATTATAAAAGTAGACTGTATTTATTCATTGTGTCTCCTTGTTAAGGGACTGGTTATTTATACCCTATTGTACCTGTTATACCTGCTTAATGCATACCCAAGTTTAATTTTCCTGTTTAATGTATACCCAAGTTATTATACCTGTTTCACTGTAAGCACAAATCACGAAATTGAGATGTGCAACTATTATGTTCATTGTAAACCGCACTGATGTCGAATAGCGCGGTATAAAAGAGACTGCAAATAAATAAATAAATAAATAAATAAAAATAAATAAATATCACTAGCAAAGTGAGATCGCCTCCGCTTTTTGCCCATTTCATTCCCCCCTTTAGCCCTGACATCGACATGTCATTAGCAAAAGCCAGCCAGGGGTTGACCGGGTCGGGGGTACCCCACCCCCGTCCCAAGCTTATCCTAAGTCTCCGGACCCCTGAAACCTCCGGGCTCCCACCGCCCCCCCCAACTGCGACACCCCTACTCTACCCCCTCCACTCCCACAAAGGGGGCGGGTGTGTGGGACACCAGCCTTCGGACCTCCTGACATGCCGTTCGGCACCGCTGGGGCAGTCTCAATGGTCCCGCCTCTTCCCCCTTTTGCTCATTGGCTCCCTACCCGTGCTCCTGCGAGATGGAAGCCAATGAGTTTAAACGATGCTGCATCCAGGCCTCTTCCCCTACCCCTCCCTGTCCGTGGACCTGCCTGCCCTCTCGCCCCTCGCCATGCCACCCGGTTACGGGCGGCCGGCCTGGACTTGCCATGCGGCCTTCACTAACCGAGGTAGGGAGGACTCGAGGCTCCACTCCTACCCCCCCATCACCTTCCTCCTTTCCTTCCCCCCACCAACTTCCCCCCTCCCCTTAACACAAAACTCTGACACTGTTCAAATACTTGGAAAACAGCTGGTCGCAGCTTTATTAACCATTAAACAAATCAACTATCAACTCCAATAACATACAATAGCGGAATGATCCATCACCAGCCACATCACTAGCAAAGTGAGATCGCCTCCACTTTTTGCCCATTTCCTTCCCCCCCCCCTTAGCCCCGACTTCACCATGTCATTAGCAAAAGCCAGCCAGGGGTTGTCCGGGTCGGGGTACCCCACCCCCGTCCCAAGCGTATCCTAAGTCTCCGGACCCCATAAGCCTCCGGGCTCCCGCAACCGGCATGGGTGACCTCAGCGTCCCCACGCTGCCCCCCCCTCCTGAAGCTGCGACCAATGAGAATCCTGCAGAGCAACCCATTCTACCACCTCCTGCCAGTCGTTCAATAATAAATCCCACCCCATTGGGGATAAGTGTACCCCATCCCTGCAATACAATCCGGCACAGCCCACATCTACCCAGGAATGCATAACTTGGTACCCGCCATGTGCGCATACCCAACGGCCGATTTGTTAGTTGATCTTAGTTAAGCCCCTTGACCAGCAGCGCTGGTCCCGACAATTCGGCCTTGGGATAATGTCAGACCACATTAGAATTACCCCCGGGAACAACTGCAGCACCTCCCCCAAATCTCTCTGCACCGCTCAGATCAATTGCTTGCAGGTCCAAGCCGACAAATTATTGCCTCCCAAATGCATTAACAGCAAGTCCGGTGAAGTCCGAAGGCGCCCATGGTGCCGAAGCAAAGGGAGCAGCTGTGTCCATCGCAGACCTCGCTCACCCAGCCATAAAACCGTCACCACCGCCGGATCCATGCCCAGATTAGACCCCAAAGGCCACACAGCAGCTCGCTGACCGGCCCAGTGCACAAACGAGTGGCCAATCAGCCAACAGCCATGTGGATCACACTCTCTTTCTGTAAAAGAAAACAAAATTAGCCATGCCCAGCTCCCTTCAGAACCATTATTATAAATGGACATAACTCAAAAAGGCCTTAGACCGCAATCTTCCAATACGCTGCACATCCTGTGCAAACAACCCTGCCGCCGCAGCACTAGTCACTGCCCTATGCGGAAGGAATGTGCCGCAAACTGATGCGGTTCCTAAACTATCCTCCGCAGGACCATTTTTAACACTGCTGTCACTTGGAACCTCGTCACTCCACGAGCATCCGCATGCAGAAACAGCAAACCACCCCCTGCCGGCCGGCACCGCAGATATTCCCGCAATGCCCCCACCATACACGTTGTCACACCTGGCATCTCCCGTAACACTACCCACCACCCACGCCCATGCTGGTCAGTCTTACAGCATGCCAACAAGACCCGCACTCGGCCGCCCTCCACATGCACATGCTGGTGTAGCAGACCGCCAAACCCACCCGACCCTCTTGAGGCGGCTACCAGCTCCCCAATATGAAAAGTGCCAAAAGATGGCAAGCAAAATATAGCTTTAAACAATAGTGCTTCATATCTGGATGGCACCACCAATGGTAGAGCCACACAGCCACACCAGCAAGTCATGCGTAATCGGTCGCCTGAGGTCCCTAGGCCTCGGCTCCACCCTCCCCCACCTTTGCAACAGCCTCCGGGTCAAAAACCCACCCCCCACCATAGCCCATCCTACCGCCCTAGCGAAAAAAGTGAACCCGGTGAGATGGGCACGGACAGCAGACTTAGAAATCCCCTTCTCCTTTGCGGCCACTACATATTGCGCGAACATCCGATCGGACACCGAGTCTGGCTGTCATCCTTGCGCTGCCAAAAACTCCGCCACCTTGTCACAGCCTCGATCATAAGCTGACCATGTAGCTCGCGCCACAGAGCTCTGCAGCAAACTCAGCATCTCCTCTGGCCAACCTGCCATAATCTCTCTGGGCCCAGCAATCCGTTCGCGTCCGCTCCCGGCACCAATTTCCAGAACTGATCCCACTGAAAACAAGAAAGAGCGTCAGCCACCTCATTAGTACATCCCGGGATATGTCTCGCTTTGATCACCACGTTCAAGCGCAAACAAGTGAGCACCACCTCACGCATCAGCTCCGCCACTTGCACACATAGTGGGGTATAATGATTGATCACGCTAACCACCGCTGCATTGTCACATCACCATAATACCCGCCGATAACAAAGGCGCTCTGACCACAAATCCAAAGCTACCAGCATGGGAAACAGCTCTAAAAAGGCCACATTATTCACTAAACATGAATCATGCCATGACTGCAGCCATCTATCGGCACACCAGGCCCCCGCAAAATAAATGCCTAGATGTTCTCCCCCTGCCG
This sequence comes from Ichthyophis bannanicus, assembly GCA_033557465.1. Classification (NCBI taxonomy): domain Eukaryota; kingdom Metazoa; phylum Chordata; class Amphibia; order Gymnophiona; family Ichthyophiidae; genus Ichthyophis; species Ichthyophis bannanicus. The sequence continues at coordinate 74,173,082 of CM066032.1, forward strand.
CATCCATATACAACTTGTGATAAGGAAGCTTATCATAGCTCAGGAAGGAGCTATAGAAAAGGTGAAGTGACTCTGAACAAGCAACCTGTCAGTTCTGGTAGAAATAAGAAAACAGAATTTTCCCATAAAAGACTACCAGTCCCAGAATGCACCAGGTTTCCAACAGCCATTAGAGGAGCTGAAGTGGGGAAACGTGTATTCAATCAGGAGGGCTATGAGGTAATCCCTAAGCACTCATCTCAAAGGGCAGGGCCTGATTCAGCACAGCTGTGCTGTATTAGGGTGGAGCACTCATCTAAGCAGAATAAAGGTAGAATTTATTCTACAGAGAATCATCCTCATCATCTTCATGATCAGCTTGGATATCCTCAGTTTCATCTGGAGGATCATCAGAAACAGAAGCCAAACCGGACGGACAGAGAGGGCAAGAAACCCTTTGGAAGAAAGAAGAGAAAAGCCTTTGGGAGGTCTAGAGGAGTCTGGAGCAGTACGTATACTGGGAGGCATTCCAAGGGCCAGCATACAGCATTGGACTGGGGAAAGCCAGAGGAATGGTGCTGCAGAGCTAGGAATCTCCAGACGGTACCTGTGAGGGAGATGGCTGCACGTGGAAGGGACCCTAAGACCCGTGCCAGAAGGTATGTGAAGAGAGATCCAGTGTCCAGGGATCTGGATTGGAAGGCTGGACATAAGAACTGGACTACATACTGGCCAGGCTATATAGAGAGGAACTCTAACAGCAATGGGAGCTCAGGTATGAACACTGATCTATGCCCTAGCTATAACCTTGAAAGACAGCAGGGAAACAAGTATTCTCCTGAAAGTGCTCCATTGAGAAATTCATCTGTGCCAATCCAGGATATTGAACCCATGATTGTTGAAGAAGGGGGAGTGATTGCAGATGAAGGATGTGTTTACATGGATTGCTCTCTGTCTAAACTCCTTTGGTAATTTTCTGTTACAAAGTACAGCAACCATCACAAAGAAATACAAACTTGTTCTTTAATCTACTCAGAAAAGCCCCTGAGTAGGATTTTTAGCCACGCAGTAGAAAGCGAGCCAGCTAAGGGGTTTCAGCTGGGTAACTGCTAGCAATTGAGCCTTACCTAATTGCTTGTGAGCTCTGAGGGAATCACTTCTGAATCTATGTGGGAAGATATAAGAAGTTAACCTGAAAAGAACAGTTTTTCTCTTCTTTGTGGATATTGTTTGTTGTTTGATACACTGCTAAGAAAATATTAGCTAAAGCCTACAGAAAAGACCAGTTTGTTACCAACCAGGTCTTATTTCTTTTGCTTTGATTGCCTGATAAGTTCAAATGTTGTTTTCCTGATTTTGTTTTTATAAGTTAAACACTGAAAGCAAGTATCCTGATTTATGTGCTACCAAGCATATCTGTGTTGGGAGAAATAACCCCATAAATAAATATCTTATTGGCTTTACCCTAAAGCACAACTAATTATTGTGAGCAGCTGTGTCTGGTATGAATGAACTGCATTGCCCACAATCCCTTGCAAATCATATTGATATATGCACTTGCCAAGACTGTGAACATTCTCACCCAGGCAGCCGTCTGACAAACTACAAGTCCTCCGAAGAAATCTCCCCTCCCATCAACACCGACATCCCTTTAAATTCCTTCAAAAAGATATCCCAAATCCTTAAATCCGCCCTCATCAACCTTGGCACCCTGATACAGTGATGCGATTTTCTCACCCCTGCCGTAGCACCTGCTAACTGCCGTAGAAAAGCCCTACCCATCGGGATGATGCGGCAGGCAAAATTCAAAGCCCCAATCAGTGCCTGCAACTCCCTCAAATTCAACTTGCTGGAAGCCATCGCGTTGGCCACCAACACCCTCAACCTCGCAACCTTATCCTGTGGAAGCCTAGCAACTATCTCCATAGAGTCTAATTCTACCCCCCAAAAAGTTAAACGCCTAGTTGGACCCTCTGTCTTACCATCTGCCAAGGGCACACCGATTCCCCTTGTCAATTCCAGAAAACTGGTCAATAGACTCTGGCACTCCCGGGAATGCGCTGCTCCTACAAAGAAAAAATCATCCAAATAAGGTACTACATTCTCACAACCCACTTCCTTCACAAGCGCCTAGTGCAGGAATGTACTAAATTTTTCAAAGTAAGCACAAGACACCGAACAACCCATAGACATGCATTTATCAAAATAAAAGCTATCTTCAAACCGAAAACCTAACAACGGAAAACTAGACGGGTGCATCGGCAGCAAATGAAACGCAGACTCAATATCAACCTTTGCCATCCACCGCACACCTCACCAACTCAACCGCCTGATCGAACGAGGCGTATCGCACCATACACTTCTCCCTAGGGATTTGATTGTTAACGGATTCTCCCTCCGGTAACGACAAATTATGAATTAACTGAAACTTCCCTACTTCCTTTTTAGGGATAAATCCCAATGGTGAAACTACTAGAGTCAGGAACGGCCTCTCAGCAAACGGACCTGCAATCCTGCCCAACTCTAATTCCTTTAACAATTTGTCTCACACTATGGGCGCCAACCTCCGCACAGTGGGCGAATTGCGTGATGCACTACCCGCGACCTTGCCGTGCACTGGAATGACAAAACCCTCCTGAAACCCCTTTTCTAAAACTACCCTGTCCTTTCGCCTCGGATATAGCAACAGCCGAGCCCGCAAAGCCTCCAACTTTACTGGGGTAGGGGCTAGACTGCATAATGCTGACCTACTTTGCGACAGGACCGCTGGGCGGGACGGACACTTTTTTGACACATTTTGCCACCACAAACAGGAGCAGGCATGTCGGAACTTGCAATCCGGAAAGGGACACGAGGACTTATTGAATCTCCAGCACACATCCCCTGTACCTGTATCCCCCACTCTCTGCTGCAATAGGGCTCCTGTAGGCTGAAAGGAATGAACCGTACCCCCAGCATTCACCCCCGATTTTCCCCCACCCAATCCCCCTCCACCCACTTTTGCCGACATTTGCGTTAGCCACAGATTAATATCTTGTGAACCCCATGACAAGAACCATTTTATCCCGGAACTGCTCATCGTAGTTCAACCACGACCAGCCCTCATGCGTCTGCGCAGCCTCCAAAATAGAATCCGCGTATGCCAACAACATCCCATACTGCTTTGGCTGATGATGCCCCCAAAAGCTCGCCAGATGCAAGAACGCTTGGGTCCAGTTCACCACATTCCGGGACATTTTTTTCACTCGTCCCACCTTCTCATCTTCTTTCCTCTTCTTCTTACTTTCCCCTGAACGCCTCCGCCCCTCTAACAAATGGAAGATATCAATATATCTGCGTTTCCGAATCTTACGACGCAAGTCTGACGCGCTGTCCCATGAACCTCAAGTTGCTCCTCTCCTCTTCCAGGCGTTGCAGGATACATACCCATCGTCGGCCCCTATGGAGACATAAATGGAAACACCGGGGGAGGGACTACCAAATGCCATGCATGTTGCCAAGCCCCGTGCCACTCCGCCCCAGATAGACCTTGTCCCCCTCCTAGCCAATGTTCCCACGACACCGAACTCCCCGCCGGCCGAGCACCCCCTGGCGCCATCCACCCCGCTGCCGACGAGTGAAGACCGTGTCCCTGGACACTGCCATAGACCTGACCCATAGCACTCCTTCCCCCCCTTTCCGAACCCCCCCACCCCGGAGCCGTGGGGAACCACCGCCCCCTCCGGTACACCCCATCTTCCCACTCCCGCATCTGTACCCCTAAACCCTCCCTCCTGAGTCACCAGCTCCTCACTTCTCTGCCCCCCCCCCCCGCTTTCCGGCCCTCGAGCGAGACCCCCGAGCCTTTTTCCTACTCCCCACTGTCCCCTGTGCTGCTCCAGCACCCCTCCCAGTGCCCCGTGGGAACCTCGGCCCCCTCCCCCCTCTGCAAGCCCCTCTTGCTCCATTTCCCCTACCTCTTTCTCTGCCCGCTGCCCTCAGCACCTGATCAGTGTCCACTGCCTCCTCCCCCGCAGAACCCCCACCAGACTGCAAAGATCGTCTCCCCATGACCCCACCAGCCCTCCCAGGCCCCCTTCCCCCCTCCCCCCATGCTGGCGCCCTCGTGTAGGCATTGTTCCACAGCACCACTCACAGTTCTAGCAGTACTTTCCAACAACAGAACAGAAATACTGTTCTCTTCTCTTTTTTTTTTTTTTTAATTTTGCGTATTTTATTAATTTATTTATTTGGAATGAAGGCCCCACTGCACCTGCCAACTACTTGCCTGGCTGTGAACACCACACCGCCAGCCTCCTCTGATCCCCCAGCGTGCGGTCCCCCCGCGTGCTCTTCGCTTAGTGCCAGCCCTCTAAAACCCATGTGCTGGGATCCACTTGCCTCCAATGAGCCAGGAAATGCTCCTTCTAACTGCCCGCCTGCAGCTCCTCTCCGTCTTCCCGCTCACTCCCTGGTCCACCATGCTGTCGGCCGCTCACCGTCACCACACCGGTCTCCGGACCTCTTGATACACCATTTGGCACCACCAGGGCAGTCTCGATGGTCCCGCCTCTTTCCCCTTTTGCTCATTGGCTCCCTACCCGCGCTCCCACACAATAGAAGCCAATGAGTTTAAACAATGCTGCATCCGGGCCTCTTCCCCTACCCCTCCATGTCTGCGGACCTGCCTGCCCTCTCGCCCCTCGCCGTGCCACCCGGTTACGGGTGGCCGGCCTGGACTTGCCACGCGACCTTCACTTATGGACACATAATCCGAGCAGGAAATAATACACTGGTTAACAAACTTTTACAAAAGTCATGTTACTGAAATAACAATAGTCATTTCTTATCAATTTTTATATGCGGAACACGAATATGACAGTGAAATTGCAAAGTTGGCTCTAGTTTTTTTGTAATCTACAAGAATTAATGTTTACATCACGAAATGCATGTCATTAGTAAATATAATAGGCCTTCGGTTAATACTTGTAAAAAAACAAGTCATAGACTACTTCTTAGATTTTTTCACCTGTCTCTTGTACAGCTGTTCGGGAGCTTCTCTGGGGAGTGTCCAGCAGTAGTCAGACAGCATTGTAGTGGACCATCTTCCCTGGTATCTTTGCTCCATCGTTGCGATATCCTGGTGAAAACGTTCACCCTGTTCATCACTAACCATACCACAGTTGTCAAGAACGAAATCAGGATGGGAATCAAGGAAATGGATCTTTAGAGACATATTGCAGCCAGGTTTCTGATACTGCATCAGCATGTCTTCTACTAGTTCCTTGTAGTTTTCTGCCCTAACATTCCCGAGAAAGTTTGTTGACACTAGGCGAAAAGCATTCCATGCTTGTTTCGCATCACCCTGCAGCAAGTTGTTGAACCGGTCATCTTTGAAGAGCTCTCGAATCTGAGGACCTACAAAAACTTCCTCTTTAATTTTTGCTTCGCTGAGTCGAGGGAATTTTTCATGCAGGTATCGGAAAGCTGGCGAAGTGTGGTCCATGGCTTTCACGAAGTTTTTCATCAAACCTAGTTTGATGTGAAGGGGTGGTAGCAGGATTTTGTGAGCCTCAACCAGAGCTGGGTGCTGGATATTCTTCTCTCCAACTGTTACATTTTGTCTGCAATTCCATTCCTTCCTCAAGTAGTGTCAATCCCTTGCTCGGCTATCCCACTCACATAAGAAACATGTATTTTATATATCCCTGCTGCAGTCCCATTAAAAGGACAACTACCTTCAAGTCACCACAGAGGTGCCAGCTGTACTTGTTATAGTTAATGGAAGTCAGTAGATGCTTTAAGTTATCGTATGTCTCTTTCATGTAGACGGCATGCGCTACTGGAATAGATGGAAGACGGTTTCCATTGTTCAAAAGAACAGCCTTCAGACTCGGTTTCGATGAGTCTATAAATAGTCTCCAGTCTTGTTTATCATGAGTGATTTTTAAGGCATTCATGAGGCTTTCAGTATCGGAACAGAATACCAGATTACTTTCCTTTCCGACTGCGTATAGTACACTGCTGACGTCAGATGGCTTCAGCAGCCATCTGGCAGTAGTATTGCATTGCATCAGAAAATGATGCAATCAACTCTGGATGATGTGTGCATGCTGGTATTATGCAATGTGATGCAATATTAAATCATTCAAGGCTTATTTGAGATGTTGTTGATGTCCTACTAGATAAATTTACACGGTGAAACATCAAAAATGAACTATATGCAATATCTTCAAAAGGAGAGCCAATGAATTTTTTTAAATGTTATATTCGTGTTCAGCTCACCAAGATACTAAAGATTAGAGCCTTTTAAAGTCAGTAACGATTTCAATGTTGACCAGTGATATCAGCTTCAACCTCAATGATTTGTGGGAGCATAGATCTATCAAAAAGGAAGTAGTTGATATGCTTATATCATGAGAGTGAGAGTAAAAGGTAAATTGCCTTCTAAGGGTTAAACAATCGCCGAACATCCAAAACCCTCATGGTCTCCAACAAATTCTTCAACTGGGTCCTCTCCCCCATTCAAGGACAACTCCTGTCCAAAGTATCCACTTGAGAAGATACAGCTAAATTAAAATCTAACCATAAAATAAGTGTACCTGCCCCTGTCTCTCTCAGTAGGTTGCTTGTTTTCCCACAAAATTCCCTTTGATTCTGATTAGGGGCATAAAGATTAACCAAGTTGTAGACTGCCCCTCCTATCTCGGGTTTCACTCATAGATACCTCTCATTCAGTGTGCGCAGACAATACCTTGGAACCACAGATCTTCTGCAAGAAGAATAGCCACACCCCTTTTTCTTCCACTCTGATTAGAAGCAAAGTACCTTGTGAGAACATATTGGACTCAACTAAATGTTCATGTTTCTGGAGCAGGTGTATTTCTTGAACAAAAAACATATGCTAACCCTCATCCTCACCCCCTCTTTGAAAACTTACATGAAAAATTGAGCTGCTTTGCATTAAATGAGCGATAAAAGAGGATTATCTCTGGTCCTCCCCAGCTCCTTTTAGCTAACCCACTAAACGCAAACACATATTCATCTTTTGACTATTCCTGCAGCAAACACTCCACATTCTTCCTAAACCACCCCCATCCCTCTTTCCAACCCAAGGATGTTTATGGACGGGTCTTGGTCTGGGATGCCACATATCTGGTGGTGGGTCTGTCAGTATGGGAGAGGTCAGATGTTTTGTGTTTTGGATGATGGGGAGGGAGTCTTGTTATGGGAAATAGGAGGTAACATAGTAACATAGCATAGGCCTTTATTGGCTGTCATATACTATGTTACCTCCTATTTCCCATGACAGGACTCCCTCCCCATTATCCAAAACCCAAAACATCTGCCCTCTCCTGTACTGACAGACCTGTGCAAGTTATTCAAAAAAACCCAGATTGCGGAGTTAGTCCCAGCAAAATCAATCTCCATTATCAGAGCTTTTACACAGTCATTGGCCTTCTTTAGGAACTCTCTGCCATTAAGCACTGCTTTTGAGTTTCTCCTTGGAAGATTGGTTAGATGGTTGCAGACGAGTAATATCTTCCGTCCCCAAGATCCATACAACTTCCTCTCTGGTGTGCACTCAAAATATCTTGCTGCCCATAGTAATTGCAAGTCCAAAAGAGAATAGCCAGCAATATCTCACTTTTTTTTCTTAGAGCTCGCTGGTTACATCTCTGAGAGCTCTGAGCTTTTAAAGGTGATTGGCGATATGTCCACAAAGACGTCAATAACATGGGAGTCACAATATATTTGGCCCATCCACTGTGCTATTTTAGTAGGCATGGGAAAATCATGAAAACAAGCTACACAATCTTTTAATGCATTAGGACACAGGGCTCTGATCCTGTGCCTTCCTTGTGTAAGATTGCTGCCACAATACTCCAGACAGTCTCAAAGCAGTCTTCATAGTCACCTCTATCAAGCATACCTTGGAAATATAGATTCCTAGACATGTTTCCAAGGACTTCAATGTTTGTTTTGCTTTGCCAGATCTTGTGTTTGTTGGTCAAGCTTCTGTATGCCTCTGCTACTCTTCAAACTGGCCATCCTCCTCGTTGGCTCTCTGCACGAGCTTAGTCACATCTTCTTTCAGCTCACTCATCACCTCTGCCAGCTCATTCCTGTATGCAACCAAATCTGTCCAGAGTTCCTTGAAACACCTCCGCAGCTCTTGGAGAGTTACCGAACCTCTTCCCCCATAAGCTCTGTGCCGCAGCCACTGCCCTCATCCTCACTCTACCTTGCAGGTTCCATGGGTGCCATCTTGGATGGTTCACGGCACTGCTGGGATGATGCAATGTAAGAAAAAGTTTTTAAATCAATTTCCTTTTTCTTTCCAGCCATATCAGTAGCTAGGACTGGTCCCAGAGTTAGTTTAAGGTGTTGGTGCCCTAGCTAAATCTTAAGTCTTATTGCCCCCCCCCCCCCAGCTATTAAAACCTATTGTTTAGCTTTGAATGCCTTCTCTTTGCTGCACCCCAAAAGCTACCAGCCTAGGTGGCCGCCTAGCTTGCCTGATGGTTGGGATAGCCCTATCCTTAGCTCAAAAGTATGCCAACTGCACTGACCCACAGTCCTGGATGCTTATCACTGTTGGGGGGAGGGGATGTCTAAGCTCTGTATTTAAGCTTCGGGTTGCATGCAGAACAGCACACCACACCTAAGACAGGGTGTCCAGCTTCTTCTCCCCTTGCTCACCTACACCTTTTCTGAATCTAAATCCAAGTGCACCATCTTTTTTGTACTTTTGATGCATAAAAGATCTCTATAAAATTATCCCAGAGATTATGCACATAAAGGTATGTGCAGTGCCAAAAGGCGTGCACCTTTATGTGCTCCTCATGTAGGAATCTTCAAGGGTGGAGCTTTGGAGATTGTAGCAAGAGTCACAATTTACATGCATTTATTTTGAGATCATCTTGGTTTTATGCTCTTGTCTTTTGAAATTATAGATTGTAAAGTATCCGCTGAGGATTGGTGAAAAAGACTGCCTGTTTGTCCTGCACAGCTGATTTAAGTATCATCAAGCAGCTCTTTGCCTGATCACATCTAAGGCATTCCCTTGCTTAATCTACCAATCGGGGCTAGGGGGGAGGAGCTTTCATACCGTTAGGAGCTGCCACCATCAGGCGTGCCCGCACCTGAGTGCCTCGCTAGAGGGCCCTTTGGCGTGGCCCTTAGGCGGGGACATGATAAGAAACACGCAAAACTATCAATAACAAAAGTAAGAAAACTAATGGTAACCTACTAAGTCACATCAATAGTTCATCAACCTACCTTAATAATTCAATTTGAAAACCTACCTAATCTGCTCTTCCTCCCAACTAAAACAAATGTTAGAAAGTTTAATGCATTGAATATAATCATACGGAATTTTAAGCTTATATCTTCTTAATAATTAAAATAACTTGTATATCTAACTATTTAAAAGTTCATATTAGTTTCTTAAACATGCATACAACTTATCAATTTATACTTTTATATTTTTAATATGTTAGTCCTTACACAGCAAGCCTTACCAAACGCTGTAGTAATTAATCCTATTTGTCCAAACTATGCTAGGTATAATAATTGTTTCAAACAACTTCATCATCATAATCAAAAAATGTAAGAAATTATATAAAATTCATTCTTCATCATCTAAACATAGCACTAGAAATCCAATCCTTTATTCACCCATTAATTGTGTTTTAATGAATGCAAGGTCAATATGGAATAAACCAAACATTATCTATGATTATATTAAAGATCAAAAGCTTGATATTATTTGCATCACTGAAACCTGGTTAAAAGACACAGATCAAATTGTTTTAAACTAAATTACCTCTTTAGATTATGATATATTTAATTGTCCTAGAGAACATAAAAATGGAGGAGGAATTTTAATATTAACAAAAACAACCTTTAAGTTTAAATCTATTATAACTAACAATTCAACTGAAACAACTTCAATTATTATATCAAATCACCACCTCAATGTTTGCCTCACATATAGACCACCTAATGCTGCTAAGGATCGCCTCTCAACAATTTTAGAATTAATTTGTACTTATAGCTCTCAAATTAAACCATTAATTGCATTAGGTGATTACAATCTATCATCACCTTCTGAAAAGTACAGATCCTTCTTGAAAGCAGTGAAATCTTTAGGTTATCAACAGATAATTAATCAGCCTACACACCAACATGGAACCACTCCTGATCAAATTTTTTGCCCTGAGCAACTCTTTTCACAAAACCAAATTGCAGTCCCAAAAATTACCCCAGTACCTTGGTCTGATCATTATATTATCTCATTTACCTTGCAACTACAAACATCCCCTAACAACTTAAAAGATGATTACAAGACTAGAAAATTTAGAGCTTTCAATAAAGAGGACTTTCTTAAGGACATTGTTCCACAATTGCAACAAAATTGCACTGAACTGGATAAAACCATAGAAAATTGGAATAACATCATTTCAAATGCTGCGCTAGCCCCAAAAAATAATAAAGTACAAATGCACAGGAAGAAGAGCGCACCATGTTATTCTAATGAAATCAGAGATGCAAAGCATTTGCTAAGAAAACTTGAGCGTAAATGGAGACTAACTAAATCTCAAGATGTAAAATTCCTATTTAATGTAAAACAAATGGAAAATAATAAGTTAATAAATGACCGTAAAACACAATACCATACAAATCTAATAATGAAAGCAACTAACAAACCAAGGGAACTATTCAACATTGTTTAACAACTTACAAAAGTGACCACTTTATATGGTGATCCTCAAATAGAACCCCCAAAATCTGCAGATTACCTGATAAGCAAGAATGCTATTTCGTCAAACAACTTATCTACATCACAGTTCTCCCACTTTGTTTTAAACCTTGCACTCAATCCACAAAAGTCTGGAAGGATTTTTCTTTACCAACTTTAAAACAGATTATATTTTCAATCAGCACACTTACTACAACAACTTTACCAGCTGACCCATGTCCAGTAGAATGGATTAAAAGTACTAAAAATCATATTAGCTTTCACACTGTAAATTTTGTAAATAATCCTTTAAAACAAGGTTACTTACCACCTATACTAATTGACCAGTCTATAAAGGGAAATCACTGGACATCACTGACCCTAAGTCATACCATCATATTTCGAGTTTACCATTTATCTCAAAAATTATAGAAAAAGTGGTACAAAATCAGCTGCAAGATCAGATTGACTCGTATGCCCCTTTAGATATACATGAACATGGATTTAAACCTAATCACAATGTGGAAACACTACTTATTTCTCTCTTTGATAATCTTATAACAGGCCTTGAAAAAAATAAGTGAGCCTGACGTCAGTACTGGGAAAAATGGTAGAAACCATCATAAAGAATAAAATTACTCAGCATGTAGATAGTCACGACCTAATGGGAGACAGCCAACATGGCTTTAGACAAGGAAGATCTTGTCTTACTAATCTGTTATGTTTTTTTGAAGGAGTGAATAAACAGGTGGACAAAGGTGAGTCGATTGATATTGTGTATCTGGACTTTCAGAAAGCCTTTGACAAGGTCCCTCATCAGAGACTTTTGGCAAAACTAAAGAGTCATGGGATAGGAGGCAGTGTACTATTGTGGATCAGGAACTGGTTAAAAGATAGAAAGCAGAGGGTAGGGCTAAATGGCCAATTTTCCCAATGGAGAAAGGTGAATAGTGGTGTACCCCAGGGATCTGTGCTGGGTCCGCTGCTTTTTGACATATTCATAAATGACCTGGAAAGTGGAATAACGAGTGAGGTTATCAAATTTGCAGATGACACAAAACTATTTAAAGTTGTTAAAACGCAAGAGGATTGTGAAAAATTGCAAGAGGATCTTGATAAATTGGAAGACTGGGCATCAAAATGGCAGATGAAATTTAATGTGGACAAGTGCAAGGTTATGCACCTAGGGAAGAACAACATAAACTATGGTTACACGATGCAAGGTTCCACATTAGGAACCACCACCCAGGAAAAATATTTAGGCGTCATTGTGGATACCATGTTAAAACCCTCGGCCCAGTGTGCTGCGGCAGCCAAGCGAGCAAATAGAATGCTAGGTATGATAAGGAAAGGAATGGAAAATAAAACAAAAGATATTATAATGCCTCTATATCATTCCATGGTGAGACCGCACCTTGAATATTGTGTGCAATTCTGGTCGCCATATCTTAAAAAGGATATAGCGATTTTAGAAAAGGTTCAGAGAAGAGACACCAAAATGGTAAAGGGGATGGAAGGGTACTCCTATGAGGAAAGGCTAAAAAGGTTAGGGCTCTTTAACCTGGAAAAGAGACGGCTGAGGGGAGATATGATAGAAGTCTATAAATTAATGAACGGAGTGGAACGGGTAAACGTAGATCGATTGTTTACGTTATCAGAAGATAGAAAGACTAGGGGACATGCAATGAAGCTACAGGGTAAACTATTTAAGACTAATAAAAGAAAATATTTTTTCACTCAACGTGTAATCAAACTCTGGAATTTGTTACCGGAGGATGTAGTAAAGGCTGTTAGTGTAGCTGGGTTTAAAAAAGGTTTGGACAAGTTCCTGGAGGAAAGGTCCATAAACCATTATTAAGAAGTGACCGAAGATATCAATGCTTGACCCAATACAAGCATTGTGGAACTTGTGTCTCTTGGGGTAACTGCTAGGTACATATGACCTAGATTGGCCACTGTTGGAAACAGAATACTGGGCTTGATGGACCTTGGTCTGACCCAGTATGGCATATCTTATGTTCTTATGTTCTGTTAATTTTCATCGATGTCTCAGCAGCATTTGATACTGTGCGGTATGTTTACTAAACCGTCTTAATGCTACTGGCGCTAGTTGTAGCGCTAACGTGAGGAATCCCATATAAGGAAGTGGGCATTCCGGCGTTAAGCCATGTATCGCACGATAGAGGGAGCCTTGCCGTGTTCGTGCAATAGTGTGCAGTGCTGCATGTTTGTGCGCCATAAGCTTAAGTACGTAGAAGCGCTGTGATAATAGCTACAGAAGTGTAGTACACTGGTTAGTACAATGCTTGCCGAGACAGCAGTCATGAGTTTGATCCCACTTGATGCATCCATATGGCAGTCCAAGACAATTCTTTTTAATGCGGGTAATGGACACATCTGAACAGTGTGTGCTGCCAATCAAAAAACCCACTCTGCAGTGCAGTAACCAGATGCGCATATTAGGGCGCCCACCCTAAGGCACCCTATGATGCGCCGTAGTTTGCCACCCTCCAAGGCAGCATATAAGGCGCCCCATGAGCTGGTGCAAACTAATGTGCATCGAAAGATGCCCAAAGGAGGGCAAGGTGATGCCTGAAAAGGTGGCCAGTGGCAGGAAGGAGCCCCAAGTTGAATAGCACAATATGTATGGCTCAAACACAGATGTAATCCTACCACTGCACAGAGTACCAAGGAAAGCCAAACAACAACGTCAAGAGTGTACCACATGGCGGAGTTGATGGACCTGTTATTTATACCCTATTTTACCTGTTATACCTGCTTAATGCATACCCAAGTTTAATTTTCCTGTTTAATGTATACCCAAGTTATTATACCTGTTTCACTGTAAGCACAAATCACGAAATTGAGATGTGCAACTCTTATGTTCATTGTAAACCGCACTGATGTCGAATAGCGCGGTATAAAAGAGACTGCAAATAAATAAATAAATAAATAAATAAATCTGCGTGCAGCTCATGTGGCATCTGGAAAAGTGCAGAAACATATTGGAGGCAGCTGGACCGATGCATAGGGTGATGCTGATGTAAAGTGCCAACATGAGAGTGTGTGGCAAAGGATGCAAAAACGTGTCCACCAGAGCAGGTAGAAGTGGCAGCATAACAGGAGAACAGAGGAGTAGCAGTACCATGCCAAGCATACACACGAGAGGCAATCATGAAGAGCCGCAATGCAGAAAAGGGTCACAGCGCAGGACATGGGGCGGTAGTCTGCAAATTAGGACATGACGCCACACAGCTGGCAGAGACAGATAGATGGAAAGAAGGATGCTTGGCAACTGTGATGAGGCTATAATGTGCCACCACACACATCTGCACAGATATGACTGTCAGAGGAAGGAAAAATAGCTGTGTAGGACAGGCAGAAAAAATGAAAACACACAGGAATCAAACCCATGACCACTGGCTGTGAAGTCAGTGTACTAGCCACTGTGTTATGCCTCTACAGTATCCATCATAGCAATGGCTGGCCACACAACAACTGCAGGTCACCACACCAACAATCTGCTGTGCATACTGGGGCAGGGTGAAAGCACAGGCAAGGTACTGTATAGGGCACCATAGGTCACACAAATGAGGTGAGGATGGTCTCCGATTATATATCTGTCTGACACAGCCACAAAAGGGAGTTGTGCTGCACATTCTGACTAAAGGAGGCACTCTGTGGGAATGAACCCATGACCATTAGCACATAAGTTAATGCAAAAAACGGTATGTCTACCCCACCAATGTGAGTCAAACAGCAAAGGCTGCATACAACAACACTGCATGGCCCCACACCAAAAGCCTGCTGTGTGCCAGGAAAAGGCAAATCCAACAGTAACCATGATGTAATGCACATGTAGAAGAGCTGTGTACAGCGCATTTCACAGTCTGCAATTGGGACGACAGGCACATATACACAAATGCACACACACAATAAAGAGCAAGGAAGAGGAACCGAAAGGGTGGCAGGGGATGCTGTATGTAGCAGGGCAAAATGGGGAATAGTACTGAAAAGGAGCATGTGAGAATTGAACCAGCAAACAGAAGCTTGGACAGGTCAGCTCAACAACAGTCACCCAAGCATACCAGTCACATAGACAGTGCAAAGGAACAGCCATATGTAATAGCTAATATGCAGCACATAGGCTGCAGAAAGGGCACACTGTGCTGTACAAAGAAACGATGGAAGGGTGCAAAGGAGAGCTGATGAAGCTGCAGCCAGCTCAAGACCAGGTTAGCACAGCACAAGGAAAAGCATGTGGGAATCAACCCTGCAACCTATAGTGCTCCAATGCATGTCTGTAACCACTATCCCAAACCACCACTACAGGGACCATATAAATATGTTCCATAAAGGGAATGTGTGTATGGGAACCCATAACACCCTGACGTGTCAGACAGCTGCCACTGTACAAGGATGTGAGCACAGGTGGGCCATGTACATCACCAGTAAATCAAAAAATACGTGCTTCAGTGTGTTGAATCAGCAGCAGAGACAAATGTGCTTTACAGACATATATTTTATTTTGGAAAGTTACTGGACATATCATATATAATGTGTGTCATGATATGAAGCTAGTTGTTTTACAGTGAACAAACTGAAACCACATTGAGTAGGCCAGCTACCCACATGTCGCATACAAGTCACTGGCCACCCCACAGATGCTGAGAAGTACAGATAATATGCATTAAGTGCATGGTGTGTACTATGCAGTATCTCCACCCCCCCCCACACACACACACATGCTGTTGCATGGCCGAAATGCCTTTTTCACATATGTGTGCATGTAGAATGTAGGTAGGGCATGATGACGGCCCAACGCACACCAGTCATGAAGGTATAACCAAAATGTATCTGCCCTCAAAAAATAGGTGGCACAAACCTGACAAAGCATATGTTCAAAATCTCTGCAACTGCACACACACATACATATATACACATCACAGATGTTGCATAATGCGTAATATAGCAAATAAAGTGCCACATACTTCCAAAACACTGTGCAAATGCCAAATCCAGATATGGAACAGGTACAAGAGGAACATGATGCCGGATAATACAGAAAATGCAAACCATCACACATACAGATATAACACTATGCAGGTCTGCTGCAATGGGTGTTGTGAAGACAGTATGCGTATACATATTTATTTTTATTTAACATCTTTTATATACCGCGCTCTTTGTTTTCAGTGCGGTTTACAAGTAACAGAACTGCACAATCAGAAAACACTGGTGTGCTTACATTATAACAGGTAACTTAAACTTGGAAAAGGGGTAATAAAAACTATAACTATGTACACACAGTAAAACTATATACAAAAAACAGTGTAAAAACTGAGCTATGTATAAACATATTGGGTTCTTTAGTATGACATGGCACATGGAATAAACATATTGGGTTCTTTAGTATGACATGGCACATGGAATGCACCCATGAAGGATGAACACGCACACCCACACTGCCACACTGCCAAATTACTGGTGCAATGTGAGTCCCGGAATGTCATGAGATAAAGAAGACTGTGCAGACATGCATTGCTATGTCTGTAAATCAATGTAGAGCAGCACGTCTGTACACTAACCAAATATACTAATCTGTACATAGAGGTCAAAAGAAAGGTCAAACATGGCCCAGTAACTGGCACAGAAGCCACACTGCCATATGCCCTGGTGTACCAACATATTCAGTCACATGCACCTGGAACGTGTACGGTAAACAATGACACAATGATGTCCTACATGCACAGTAGCACACGTGGTGATGCCAAATAATGACCAAAGATGTTGGCGCACATCAAAGTGGTGTGGTGCTAATTACCGTGTCATGTTCAACTGCAGATTAGCCCCACAAATACCAGAGGACCTATACAATGTCATCCCTGTGCCACACGCATGGCTGTATGCTCTTGGTGAACTAAACAGATGAGGATATCCTGCGGTGCAGGTCACACACATAGCCAACATACAGTAACACAATGTCAGATGGATGTACAACATGCAGCAAGTATGTCAGTCCCTGCTGCACACGTAGGGACCTGTACACAGTGTCCACAGCACAAATAGTCTCTGCAAACCAACATGTCCCGTGAAGACTGTCCGTGAATCCCTGGTCCTGCATACGCAAGTGGAAAAATCCCAATCTGCCCCAGCACACAAAAGGTCATGTATGTCCCCTGCGATGGACCCCACACCCAGCCAGAGCACGGCATCAATGTTGTGTAGGACAGGCCGCCTATGCTCAATGTAGCAGTCCAACATCAATGTCCATCATAGGCATGTGGGCCACACACAGAGGTCAGCTGTCCTATGCCACCATATCCCAGGGATGGCTGCATGGTCCTGTTGTGGCTTACAGACATTTGGGTGATGGTGTCTGAAGATGCAGTGTAGTCAATGTGCAGTGTGTGTGCTATGTCCTGTATCAGAAGAAGGAGAAACACTGTCATGGTACGTTGCACAGAACACCAGGGAACATTGCAGGTGGGCAGAAAGCAGTATGTATAGAATGCAACGCCAGACATGCAAACATGAAATTACCACAACACATAACACAGTGCATGTTGTGGAAAGGTGGCCATTGAACCATACACGAGGGTGTCCTATGGATATGGTCATGTTCATGCGCATGTCACACAGGCACCTCACTGCTCCACCCCATGTCCATCAGTGTTGGTGCACAGTGACCCCACAGGATAACTCCCTGAAAAACACAACAAAACGCAAGCATAGAACGGATGATGTCATGTCCAAAGAATCCAAGATGCAACCTACCATCTGTCTGCAGAAAGTGTCTGCTAGGGACTGTCTGAGGCAGGAAAAAGCAACACCACATCACAGTGAATACAGAAGATGCCAGAGGAATGTCTAGAATCACCATATCCCCATCTCCAGCTGCCGTTGGCGTATGTCCAAATTAGGGCATCATCTGTGATACTGAAATGTGGATGGATAGTGTTCTGAGGGCATACAAGAGATAGGTCAGGTCACAACATAAAACAGATGCACACAATGTATATACATGGTCAACAGCAGTAGGTTACAGATAGCAGAGTCCCCAACCCTTCACAGGTGTCAAAATGCCACCCACCACATGATAATACAAACTGTATGCACACTGTACCCTTACACACCCATGCTACAAAAACACACCCACACAGTATGTTAAGGTAAGCATGCCACCAGTAGCAAACGGCCCGTCTGTGGACAACCTGAGATCAGTGGAGATAGCTCTTGGCCAAAGCAATGCTACACAGCATTTGGTTGATGTTACAATGTCATGGAGGGGTGTACGTGCGGTCCACCACCAGAACACCTAGGACGTGTGGACACACTCAGCTCTCTGGGATGTGTTCTAGAAATAGTGCTGGAGCAGATGAGCTGGGCAGGAGCACATGTGCCTGTGTATGACAACAATAACATATGGGGTTTGGGGGTGCAGACCAAAGAGGTGAACCACAGCATCTGGTTCACTCATGGTAGTCCTTCCCCACTGGTGGCCCCTTCCTTTTCTGGTTCATCAATACCTCTCGTCACTTCTTTTCGATACCTAGGTGTTCTTTTTGACTCTGATCTCTCTTTTCAGGCCTACATTTCACACATCACCAAAACGTCATTTTACTTCCTCCTCCAGATCCATGCAATCCATCCCTTTCTTACCCCACCAGCTCTTACCACTCTCCTTCTGTCATTAGTTATGTCAACTCTGTTCTTACCGGCCTTCCCCAGTCACAATTACATAGACTACAACGAATCCAAAATACCGCCTTATTACAGACACCACACGATGAGGTCATGTAACACCTCTCCTCACTCGTCTCCATTGGCTGCCCATCACTTTTCACATTCAGTTTAAAATCCTCACTTTGGTCCACCAGGTTCTCCATACTAGCATTCCCCAATATCTGGCAGATCTCATTTCATTCCACACTCCCAGGCATATCCCCTGCTCATTTCATGTTAATCGCATTCTCCTGCCCTCTCCCTCATGCACCCATCTCCAATCCACTCGCTCCTCTGCATTCTTCTTCATAGGTCCCGCTCTGTGGAATTCCCTACTTAACTCCCTCAGACTAAAACCCCATCACGTGACTTTTAAGAAGAATTTAAAAACCCACCTCTTCTCCCTAGCCTTCGACCTTCCCTCCCCTCATGTCTGATCCTGGTCTCCAAAGTATGTCTATTTATGTGTTCTCTCTGTCCTGCCCTCTTACTATCGCTTTCCTATCTTATATTATAATTTATTTTCAAACTTTCCGGCCTTGTGCCATCTTTTAATATTTTGTAAATTGTGAACCGCTCTGATTTCCAAAGAAAAGCGGTATATCAAATAAATAACTATAACCATTCCAACTCGGAGCTAGAATAAGTTCTAGACAGAGGAGGATGACAGATCTGGGGCTGGGAAGAAAGGTGAGGGGGTGCAGGGGGTTCCCCGCAGCCTGACCCTGACCATGGCGGCCCAATTGGGGGTTGGGCTGCGGGGAAAAGAACTTTGCTGTGGCTGCCGGGGATTGCAGCTCCTCCATGGCGTCGCAGTGCCATGGCAACAGGATGCCCAGGCGCTATGGCTCCATGCAGGAGCCTGGCTGGGCTAGCCATGTAGTGGGCCGAATGTCCAGGGCCCAGAATCGGGCAAAATGCCCTTGCTGCACCCTGGTGCCATACGATAGTGCTGGAGCAGTCAGAGGAACATTTTAGCAGCTAAAACCTAGACCTGCTGATATTTAAACTCCACAGTTGGTATTTATGTATAGCCAGCTGTGCTGTCTGTATTTATTTTCTAGATGACAGCTATGCTGTTTAAATAAATCATGTATACTCAGTGTGCTATCTGGATTGCGAGCAGAGCCGGTGCAAGAGTATTAGGCACCCTAGATGAAACTTCACTCTTTTTGCCTCCTTGCAATTAGCTTTCAGATCCCTAGCGCTTCCCCTCAAGATTTGGTTTGTTAAACTCAATTGTAATCCTTTCAACATGACCCCTCCCGGAACAGTCCTATAAAAATGCATATTAGAACATCACACTTTTAAAATTAAACTTTGTTTTGTAAATATATACATAAAGAGGGAGATTTGAAAAAGCCGCTTAGAAGGGTAAATGGACTGTTTGCATTTTGCCCCTTCCTACTGTAGGAAAAAACCCCACTAATGACTCTTCGAGTTTGTATGGTGGCCAGGACTCATTGCTTTCCTTTGTCTAGAGATGCATTTTTGCTATCCTAAAGATATCCGGAGGGCAGGCTGGATATTACCACTACCACGAAAAGGCAGATAATCACGTGCAACGAGAGACACAGTACAAAACGTGATTATAACAGAGTTTAATAAGTACTTCTTACTGCCAACCCGACACAGGCCGTGTTTCGTACACTTTGTCAGGGGCTGATAAGGCAGATAACTACATAAAAAGCATGAACATATAAGCAAAATTAATAATAAATGTATAAATACATAAATAGTTATTAAAAATGTGTAACCATAATTACGAATACATACATATTTAAAATAAGTGTCAATAAACGTGATTACATAAAACATAAATTAATAACTCATATAGAAAAAAATATATATAATGTAATAAATACAAACTCTAAAACATTATATTGTGAGGAGTTAAGAAATGTGGATGCAGAACCATCAAAAAAAATACATATAAACATTAAAAGAGTCATAACCCACACATGTTATACACATAAATATCAGAAGTAAGATGAGAGAAGCTGAAAATGTGACAAGCAACAGTGGAGAGAAATATAAATACGTCTGCAATAACGTTGAAGAACTACTTTGTGGATATCCTTTATTTATCCTATGGGACCCAACTATAAAACAAGTAAAATAAATATACTGAAATACTTGTGTATAAATAAATGAATAAATAAATAAAGAACTAGAAGAGAGCAAAAAGGGAGGATTTGGTGGCAGGAGCGTTGAGTGAAATTGATGCCTTCTGAAAAAAGGGGAGCTATACCCACCATGTGGGGGAGCCACCAGTCATCCACTTTAAAGAAAGTTACTGCAAACGATACACTGTTACCGCTCGGCTAAAGAAACGGCTGCTGTAATAGGCGATGTGCAAGCCTAACCTCAGTGTACATGTCTTTGATGTAGTGTAAAGTATGTAAAATAAATTAAACCACAAATACAATCGAAAAATAAAGGTAATAAAACAAACCCAATGTAGTCTAAGGACAGGTCACTTGACTAGTACAGGCTGTCAATGCCAACGCCACATCTATAAGCAAAATAGAAACACAAGATCAAGAAGGGGACATATAGACCTTCTAAGACTATTTAAATAACCTCCTTTGACCTTACTTCAGCGTGATAGTAAAATTAAAGGGCTTTAAGGAGTTGAATAAGAAGGTAATAGATAATAAACGAACCACATGTCATTGTCGATGGGTGCGCTGCTGTTGTGAGTTTTGGAGAAGAAGCTTTAGAGAAGCTTCTACCACAAGAGTCCCTCATTGATCGCAATGATGAAAATGGTGAAGACCCTTGGAGTCAATGGGAAGAAGTGGTAGAGATCACAAAGAAACTAGTTAAAGAACAGATGCATTCGGCTTACCTCCTAGAGTGCTGTAAATCAAAAATCATCCCTCGGGGGCTGAGAATGAACAGAGCACCAGGGATGTACACAACGGAGGAGGGGTTTATAAAGTGTTGGAATGCCATACTTAATAAGTGTTCTTTAGATCTTATGATACTTTTAATTTCTACTGCAAATAAGAAATCCGAAATTCTGAAATCAGAAATAAATGAGAAGTTGTCCAGTTTGAAATAATGTGACAAGCAATATGATTCGATTTATGAGGATTATAATAGGAATATCCAGCAGTTTAAAATAGAAGTAAAGAATAAGAAAGTAGAAAAATTCAAGAGAGATGAAGACGATTACCGTGTGGGATACGTTTATCATTGGAGTAAAAAAATTGACAATGACCGGTTGTGGTTTAAGAAGAGGACCACTTTTTTTGACCGGAAAGAGAGCATAACCGCTGAGGTAAGGAGGGATAGTCCCCTTGAGCAAAAAAAGAAACGAGGCAGGAGCGAATCTGGCGAGTTTGATGCCTCTGCCTCTTTATTTTCCTCCCAAAAAGAAGTGGTGAAACCACAGAGAGATAAAAAAGATACACATACACATAATCAGGAAGACACACCGAAGCGTTTTTTCTGCATGGATTCGCTTTGGAAGGGGGGAGGAAGAGACAACTCACGGTCCCGCCAGCAAACGACCAAAAGAGATCACGATCAAGAATCAGATCGGGCAATCGGCCAACATTACGAGCAATCTCACAGGGGTTGGGGTCGGGGTCGTGGCCAAGGAAGAGGCAGAGGCAGGGGACAGTGGAAGACAGACTGGTCGGAAGAAAGGAGGTAGTAGAACACTCATCTGACGCGAATGGCCAGAGTAACGTGATCAATATCTCCTAATACTCTTTGACGCCTGATGAAGAGTCAGTTTTAAATAAGGGGTTGTCATTTGTGCCTAAAAACAAGGCAGACCCATTTGAGGTGCACATTGACCTGTATATGTTTTTTAGAAAATTAAGGATACAACATTTTTTCGCAAGTCGGGACAATGGATATAAAGATATCTCTATCATCAGTAAGAAATCCACATGGGTTCCTCCGCAGCAGTTGGATCCCATTATAGAAGCCTTCGAAAACGTTGTGCTCACGCAAGTTGATACAGTGTTGAAAGGTAAGGTTTCTTCCTTTCACAACATCACCTTGGGAGAAAGGAAAGCCATCCAGTCCCTACAGAAGAATAGTCAGATCATAATCAAACCAGCAGACAAAGGAGGAGCAGTTGTTGTACTAGATAAAGAATATTATCTACAGGAAATAAATAGACAGTTAAGAGATCCAGTTTTTTTTACCAGAGATTAGATAAAGACCCCACATTAGATCTCAAGAGAAGTATTGACAATCTTGTCATCACTGCCTTTGAGATAGGGTATATAACAAGGAAGGAGAAGAAGTTTCTTATTGTGGATTCACCCGTGATCCCTACAATATACATCATTCCTAAGGTTCATAAATCTTTAGATACACCCCCTGGACGGCCAATTGTCTCAGCCATTGGTTCAGTGTTAGAACCCATCTCTAAGTTTTTAGATCTTCTTTTGAGGCCCTTTGTTAATGAGATTTGGTCATTTGTACGAGATTCAGCTCATGTCATAGAGATTTTATCTTCTTTTAAGAATTATAACATAAATATTATTTTAGTGACTCTTGATGTAGAATCTCTTTACACCAATGTGCCACAAAAGGAGGCGTTCAATATTATTGACCAATGCCTTCAGAGACGCACTGCTCACCATCGAATTTCCACCTCCTTCCTGTTATCTCTGGCACAGATTGCACTATTTGAGAACTTTTTTTGTTTTAGGGATTTGTTTTATAAACAGATCAAGGGAGTAGCGATGGGCTCTGCTATGGCTCCCGACATAGCCAATCTTTATATGTTTAATTTTGAGAATAATTTTTTTAAAGACACACCCTTTTAGTGACTATGTTGGCTTGTGGATTAGGTACATTGATGATATTTTGATTCTTTGGCACGGGTCTGTAGAAAAACTTGAAGAGTTCAATATATGGATAAATCAATTAGATGTCAATTTAAGATTTCAATTGACCTATGATTTCTGCCAGATAGCATTCCTTGATCTTTTAATTAAAAAAGAAAAGGATGGGGGGGGCGGAGCCTGATGTCCAGCGGGTTAGACGCTTTGCGCTGAAGCTCCCGAGGGGCCTACTCAGAATCCTGACTTAATACCTACATTAACTTAATATTTTGCTCCGAACTTACCGGGGTGCCTCGGGGGAGATGGCGGCCCATAAACCAGCGCGCTTAGACTTCGGATCTCCCTCTTCTTCACACGGAAAACGTTCCAAGACAGAGCTGCCTTCCCCACAAAAGATGGTGCC
Organism: Ichthyophis bannanicus; assembly: GCA_033557465.1. Taxonomy (NCBI): domain Eukaryota; kingdom Metazoa; phylum Chordata; class Amphibia; order Gymnophiona; family Ichthyophiidae; genus Ichthyophis; species Ichthyophis bannanicus. Next base: position 74,196,726 of record CM066032.1, read on the forward strand.
ATTTCGGGATAACCCCGAAATGCAACAGGAGATCTTGGAGGAAATACGTGGTGTGAAGGAACTGGTGCAGTCCAACGGAGAAGCGCTCCGAGCCATGAGAGAAGATTTTGGTGTACTTCAGGATCGTTTTGAAGGTCTTTCATTACGGCAGGACAATATGGCGGGGGTCCTCGACTCGCACGTGGTGCGCTTGGTGAAACTGGATGAGGCTGAGCGTCAGATACAGAATCTACAAAAAGAGTTAGAGGATAGCAATAATCGAGCCCGTCGCAACAATGTAAGGCTCATTGGTGTACCGGAGGGCGCGGAAGCAGGAGATATGAGAGAATTCCTGGTCAAAACTCTTCCCTCCTTGCTGAAGATTACTTTTCACAGAGATCTGGAAATTGACCGAGCACATCGTGTTCCTACCAGCATGGCGCTCAATCGGACGACCCCCCGGCCCATCATTTTCCGTCTACTGAGATATCAGCAAGTAGAGCAAATTCTAAATGCTGCCCGGGCGAATCGTCATTTGGAGTTTGAAAATCATAAAGTCTCCTTCTTCCCTGACTTGGCTAAGCCCACAGCTGACCGTCGGAAGAGACTCCTTGCTTTTCGACCTAGACTTCAACAATTACAGGCTCGCTTCGGCATCTTATATCCAGCGAAGCTCAGAGTGACTCTCCATAACCAAACTCGTACCTTCGAAGATCCTGATCTGCTAGCAACATTTCTAGCTTCTAAAGAAGCAGACCAGATGCGCTAATCCAACAGCTTGGATGGAATCCGCTGGAACTGTCCGCCATTTTGAATGGCCCGATGTGGTGATCGCTGCCTGAAACGGAGACTGCCTGGACTTTTCTTTCTCTTTATATATACCTTGTTGGTCTCCTTTCTTTCCACGATGAGATCCTTGGTTAGTCTCGGAGCCTGTATAGCATTGTAGGATTTATGTTTCAATTCAGGCCTTCTCTGGGTTTCTCCCCGCAGACATCAGGCCGCCAGTAACTTCTGGGGTTTTGCTTCTTCTCTAAGGCACTCCGGTGCTTATTTTGTTATAAGGGGCGCTTCATGGTTTTCCTTAGTTTAATTCCTATCATGTTGTTTCTGCAGTCATTTACTGGTATTATGAGCGACATTGTGTACCTCTGTGTGCTATTATGTTTCTTTTTCAGATTGTTTAACTATTTGGCATGGCTTCATGTACGTTATCATTACTGACTGTAAAAGGCATCAATAGTCCATCCCAAAGAAGGACAATCCCTAGCTCTCTTAATCATGATTATTCTGAGTTAGTGTTTTTTCAGGAGGCCCATTTACTGGGCATAGCTATTTCCTATCTCCTTCATTACGACATACTGGAAATTGGCTTCCATCTGAACCTCAATGCTTGGTGGAATTATGTCCATTTTACTGTAATTATGAGCAACTACCTCGTATGTCAATCTCTTCCACTCAAGCCCTTCACTGCTTGTTTAAAAGGAAGGTGTTCCATGATTATGTTCTAACTGCTAACTGCTCTCATTTGGCTGTTTACTTTTGTATACATTTCTGTCACAGGATCAGCCTGTATCATCAATACCATTTCTGCTTGTTTGCTGTACAATAACTGATGTGTGTAAGCGCTTATGTGATGACTCTTATTAGCTTAGAGAAGAAGCATAGGGTGGGGGGTAATTGGGGTTGTTTTCTTTATTGTATGTGTGTCTTTGTATCTTTTGGTGTGTTGTTACTTTTGTTTGTTGTAAAATGAAAATAAACGTCTTAAAAAAAAAAAAAAAAAGAAAAGGATGGTTTCACAACAACATTGTACCGTAAGCCTACTGATAGGAATCAACTCTTGCATTTTAATAGTTATCACAATCCTTCATTGAAGAACAATCTCCCCGTTAGTCAATTCTTAAGAATCAAAAAAGTTTGTACCAACCCACAAGATTTTGAGAAAGAAGCCAATAATATGAGAATGAGGTTTCAGACAAGACATTACCCCGAGTCATGTGTAGATAAAGCATATAGAAGAGCGAAAGAATACTCTCGCGATTCTCTCTTACGTCCTAAAACAAAAGAACATAATGTAGGCATTGTGTGTCCTCTGTTATACACTGAGTATTCCTCTAAGATCATTAAGATTCTTAGAAATGAGTGGCATCTCATTCAAGTGTTGCCATGTTTTCAAGACCTTAAACTCACAGTTGCGCACAAACGTAACATCAATCTACGGAACCTTTTAGTCCCCTCAGCTTTTACAGAGAAGGGATATATTCCAAAGTATAGGGGTCAGTTCCAATGTGGGAGATGTTCGGTTTGTCTAAATGTCCTCCCAGTTAGAGAATTTTATACTCACCCTACTTCTAATCAGAAATTTTATATTAAAGATTATTCTAACTGAAACTCATTTATGTCATACAATGTCCCTGCAAGAAACTATATGTATGTAAGACCAACTGACACATCAAAACCAGGATTACAGAACATAAAAGTTGCATTCGGAGAGGCTTGCCCGATAAGCCCCTAGTAGCCCATTGGCAAGCTGAACAGCACAGCATTAAGGATTTAAAATTTTTTGTAATTAAGCAGGTTAAAATCAACTGGAGAGGCAGCGATATAAATAAGACTATGTTACGATTGGAACAAAGGTTTATATATGCTTTACAGTCCCTGGATCCAAATGGGCTCAATTTAGATAGTGATCTTTCTGTATTTTTATAAATGATAGTTTTCATCATCAGGGCCCCAGATATTTATAGTTTTAATAATTATCTAGGTTTTTTAAATACACATTTTTTATTTTATTATTTTATTTTGGGGCCACTGAGTGTGTTACATTGTTCCGGTTGATGTTTCATTGCTGCCCCCCTGGTCTATATAACCTGATTTTACTATTCCTCTTCCCTTTTACAATAGGACAGAGTCACTATTCATTTATTTTTTTACTTGATCCTTTACTTATTTATTTATTGATCTACTTGCTCAGTTGTCAATGGTACAGAGGTTTTTATTTGATGTAGATTCCAAATGTCTCATATTACTATATTTTATGTTAATTTGTTTTAGATTGTTTCAGTTAGTTTTTCCTCCAGTGGTCTCATTATTGTTAGTTGACTTAGGTGAGTTTTACGATCTCAGTCTTTTCCACTTTTATGTTCAAATTTAAAATCATGGCTTTTAATATACTCCCTTAGTACAGGATTGCTCCTTCACAATGTTTCCTTAGCATTTCCCATTGGCGAGTCCCGCGGTCTTCTCCCGCGGTGGTTTGTTGTGCTACTTTGCCCCTCCCCTTCAGCCTCAGGTACACAAATAGAGAGCGCCTGCACCGGCGGTTTTTTAGAAACGGTTATCTTGCATAGCGAGGAGGAGTCCTATATGTCTACGATTTTCATTTTTACAACTGTGGAATAATTTCAGGTGTCTCTTCCATTTGTTGATGTATTACAGTTCACAACAGCAGGGCACCCATCAACAACGACGTGTGGTTCGTTTATTATCTATTATCTTCTTATTCAACTCCTTAAAGCCCTTTAATTTTACTATCACGCTGAAGTAAGGTCAAAGGAGGTTATTTAAATAGTCTTAGAAGGTCTATATGTCCCCTTCTTGATCTTGCATTTCTATTTTGCTTATAGATGTGGCGTTGGCATTGACAGCCTGTACTAGTCAAGTGACCTGTCCTTAGACTACGTTGGGTTTGTTTTATTACCTTTATTTTTCGATTGTATTTGTGGTTTAATTTATTTTACATACTTTACACTACATCAAAGACATGTACACTGAGGTTAGGCTTGCACATCGCCTATTACAGCAGCCGTTTCTTTAGCCGAGCAGTAACAGTGTATCGTTTGCAGTAACTTTCTTTAAAGTGGATGACTGGTGGCTCCCCCACATGGTGGATATAGCCCCCCTTTTTTCAGAAGGCATCAATTTCACTCAACGCTCCTGCCACCAAATCCTCCCTTTTTGCTCTCTTCTAGTTCTTTATTTATTCATTTATTTACACACAAGTATTTCAGTATATTTATTTTACTTGTTTTATAGTTGGGTCCCACAGGATAAAGGATATCCACAAAGTAGTTCCTCAACGTTATTGCAGAGGTATTTATATTTCTCTCCACTGTTGCTTGTCACATTTTCAGCTTCTCTCATCTTATTTCTGATATTTATGTGTATAACATGTGTGGGTTATGACTCTTTTAATGTTTATATGTATTTTTTTGATGGTTCTGCATCCATATTTCTTAACTCCTCACAATATAGGGGTATGTTTACTAAGACCCCGGTAATGTGCGGGCCGCGCTAGTGTGCAGATGCCATATAAGGAGTGGGCGTTTCTTTCTGAAAAAGAAAAAACGGGATTTAAATATGCGCTAAGGTGCACGGCGCCCATGTGCGCCCCGCACATTAGTGCATGAGAAAGCTGCGCGGGAGGCATAAGTGGCGCGCTGATGTGCAAACAGAAGAACAGAGCCACAGCACAATGGTTAAGACACTGACCAAGTGTGCAGGGATCAGGGGTTCAATACGCCACAGTGCCCAATGAAGACAGCTGACTGAAGCATTACTTTAGGAGGCATTTAAATAATGGGCAGCGTAAGGCGGCATGCTATTGCTTTAGGAGGCATTTTAATATTGGGCGGCATAAGGCGGCGCGCTGATGCACACACACAGGAGCAGAGCCACAGTGCAATGGTTAAGACACTGACCAATGGTGCAGGGGTCATGGGTTCAATCCCCCACTGTGCCCAATGAAGAAGGCTGGCTGAGGCATTACCTATTATGGGTAAGTTTGCTTTAGGAGGCATTTTATTTTTTATTTTAATTACTACTACTAGCAAACGCACTCTCAAAGCGTGTTAACATAAGGCGTCCCATTAGGCACATTTTAAAGTGCATTGTCCGCCAAGGCACCCTAGAATGTTGCTTATAGGGCGCTTTATAGGGTGCCGTATGAGTTACCGCAAGGTCACAGCAATGTTTTTGATGGCAGCACTGTGCAGTTTAAGGAATGCACAGCATAAGTAGGTGTGCTGACATGCAAGGAGGAGCAGCAGTGTAGCACAATGGGTAAGGCACTGACTGCTGATACAGGGGTCATGTGTTTGCTCCCCAGTGTGCCTAATATGTAAGGCTGGCTGTGGCATCAGCTTTGCAATGTATGTATTTTTTCCTGTAGCACTTTAGTTGTATTTTATTAATTGCTACCAGCAAACATGTCCTCACGTGCCGTAATTGAAGGTGCCGCATAAGGCACCCTATAAGGCACTCCATAGGGCACATTATAAAGTGCACTGTCTGCCATGGCACCCTAAAATGTCCCCTATAGGGCACCCTATAAGTTGCTCCACAGGATAATGTATAGTGCACCTTATATGGACGGTAACCATAAGGTAACCTATAGGGCGCCCTATAAAGCGCCCTCTGAGGCACCTTATGGGTACAGTACGATGAGGGTGTTTTTGCTGGCAGCAATAATGTACATTAAAAAGAGATAATGCTCTGGGCAGCCCCATCAAATAACCCCACTGTGGGTTTAAACCATTGACCTCTGGTTCCATAGGCAGTGATGCAACCATTGTGCTACAGCCCTATAGCTGCTAGCAAGCCCCTGGCTGGCTGCAGAGGGAGTGCACGTCACCACACAGACAGTCTGCTGTGGTCACCAGGATAGGGGTAGCCCACCCGTACCCATGATGCACTGCACATGCAAATCAGCTGTCCACAGATAAACACAAGATGGGGAATGCCTGGTAGGGGGAAGTGACCATGTGCACCTCCACAGCACCTCGGCCTGGTAGGGGGTACTGACCATGTGTTTTACTGGCACAGAGTAGCTACACACCGTCACATTGTGCGAGTACTGTGCTCACCCTGAGGGTGCAGTGAGGCGCCCAGCACCAGGTCCACAGCACCTTCCATGGCTGAAAGAGGCCATGCCAGAGGTCCAAAGCAGTGTTAATGTGTGAGATAGGTAGTTTCTGCAGAAACACCTTGGATATCTCTGTCTGTATCAGTCAGGTGTAGCCCCCATGGACCCCCAGGTGGGCCATGCACCCCCTCCCCCAGGGCCAAGGGTGGCAAACAGGGCCTCCCATCAACAGATCCACATTCTACCTCCCTGCAATGGTGGCAGTAGAGGGAACCATCCACCCCAGTCCTGCTGGGGAACAGACACCCTACAGGGCAGTCAATGCAGCCATGTACACAATAGCAAACAGACTTTAGGCCTGGATATGCTAAGCTGCACCCCACCACTATCTGATATTCTCCTGCAGCAAGCCTTCAGCCACTGCACCCTGCAAGCCACTCCATCAAGACACATACCAGCTGCAAACAGTCTGTTAGCTAGTCCATAGTGCATGTTCCCAGTGGAAATGCATGCACCCAGAACTGGGATGTCAGCATACACAACAAGCAGATAAATCAGTGACTGGGCCCCAAAAGGAAACCCATAAATATCACATGAGAGAAGTACTCTAGAAGCAGTGGTCCCCAACCCAGTCCTATGGGGCCCACCGGCCAGTCAGTTTTTCAGGATATCCCTAATGACTATGCATGAGATATATATGCATTAGAGATATCCTGCCAACCTGACTGGTTTGTGGCCCTCCAGGGCTGGATTTGGAGACCCCTGCCTTACACCTCTGTCATTTAAGATTGTGAGTGGGCAAGGTGCAGATGTCCAAGACATCAAAAAGGTTAGATAGAATTTGTCACAGTCCTCCTCACTTCTCACCACCACCAAAAAATTGTCTATTAGACAACTTTTTGGTGGTGGTGAGAATCAAGGAGGAATGTGACACATTCTATATACCCTTTCGATGTCTAGGACATCTGTACCTTGCCCACTCACAATCTTAAATGACAGAGGTGTAAGGCAGGGGTCTCCAAATCCAGCCCTGGAGGGCCACAAACCAGTCAGGTTGGCAGGATATCTCTAATGCATATATATCTCATGCATAGTCATTAGGGATATCCTGAAAAACTGACTGGCCGGTGGGCCCCATAGGACTGGGTTGGGGACCACTGCTCTAGAGCACTATGGGGGTGCCTAGCCATGCTGTCGTCACTGCACAGTCAGGGTGAGAGTGATCCCCCAGCAGGACATACTGAGGTCACCCTGTCTGTGTTGGTGTTGGCCGGGCACTACAATGTCCCAGCCAGTGCCCTATACCCTGTGCAGATGCATCCTGGCCAGGTCACCCTGTCCGGGCTATACCCATGGTACCTTGCTCCTCATTATGCACATTGGCAGGCCAATACTGGCAACAGTGCTGGCAGTGTGGGCTGTGGAAGGTGTTTGCAGCCACCACACACTGTATATAGACAGACACACACTCCCACACCTATGCCAGCATTGTGCTACTATAGAGAAGTTTAGCAGCCCTGCCCACCACACCAGTCCTGGGCACAGTACAGGCATGGATATGCTACGCAATACTGTTGGGGGTCACTCCCCAGGGTGGTAAACACTGTCAGAGACCAGACCTGAAGCACACACTGCAGACATCAGAAAGATTGTTATGATGGAGCTCAATGAGCAAACTGTGCTTAACGTAGGACTTTCTATCTGCCAGTAATCATAGGAAACGTTTGATAGGTGTGTACCGTATACCCAGGTGTAGGGTGGCATTGCTAAGGTATGCAAGTGCTAGTATTGGGAGATGCACGCAGGGCCCAATGTCCTGCCTCTCCAGGAGGCATTAGCCAATGGGGCCTGTGGGTGTGGGTGTGGGTGTGGGTGTGGGTGTGTCTGGCCCTGTTGGCTGCTGCTTTACGGCAGAGGTTCCCAACTCCAGTCCTGGTGTGCCAAACACTGTTTGGGTCTTCATGCTGTTCCTCATGAATATGCATGGATACATCTGCATACCATGGGGGTGGTGCATAGATATGCAGCACAGGCATCTTTATTAGAGGCAGCATGGAAACTGAATGGTGTTTGGCCCTCCTGGACTGCATTTGGGGGATTCTGCCGTAGGTAATGCACATTTCTATGGTGTTTGTGCTGTGTAGGGTAAAATAGAGGTTTTTGACCCATGCGTATGGTCTCAGCAATAATGGTTCAGTCTTTACTACCATGATTTCTTCATGGGTAAAATAAGGGGACTGGGTTGCCAGAAGCCCCAGCTGGGATTTGAACCTGTGACCTTCTGGTCCTAAAGGCATTGGCTGTGTCCGCTGCACCACCGTCTTAGCACAAAATCAGTGCGTTCCCTGGGGAGTCCATGGCTGTTTGTCAGACAGGGCCTGTCTGTTGGAGGGCACTGCACCCACGTGAAGGGGGCTAGGCCACTGTCTGCTGTGGGCAGCAGCCACTGCCCCCTCCACCAACGGTACCCCTCTGCCACCATGCTGACATGGCCTTATATTGCTGACCAACAATAAATCACAAGGGTATTTTTTTTTTTTCTAGAGTGTGCAACAATGCCTAGAAAAATGTGTATACACTCCAAATATATCACCAGTCTCGTTAAAGATGTCAAAAAATTCACTTCAAATTGGTGCTAAGGCAAATGATAATGCACTTATGTATTCAAAACCCACAGGTCTCAGATCAAAGGGACAGCGGTGGCCAACACTGACCAACCATACTCCCATAATAACATCAACGACCTGATTTATATAATATCGTGCATAGATCACTTTTCCTTTGCCCACATGAAGACGAATAATGAACTACTTTTACCAATTCAATGATATAATTACTTTTCTAAATCAAAACCAAACAGTTGTGGTAAATCAGAATGGCTTCTGTTGTTATACAATACAAGCCCGCTGCTCTCACAAAAATAGCTCCACCAGTTTTGATAACGCCAATCTTGACAAATAGCTTCTTTGCTTATTATAGCGCCAGCTTGCTTATGACCCAACGCCGTCCATTGACACTGTCATCGCGTTTCTCCTTGCGGTTCGTCAGGGGTGCCAATTCTCTAGCCGTACTCCCACAATAACAGCTTTGTTCTGAAACATACTACAAAAAGACAAACATGTCACCTTCCCCAACCAAGACTCTAACACCCATGTTAACAAAGCTACTTACTAAATACTATCATCTCACTTACAGAATGCTGCCCGCGTTCAGAATCTCATACTTTCTCTGTTGCTTTACCATCAGGCTTAACCGGTGAAAAACGCCGCGCATGCGGAGTATCTCCCATGTCTGCCTTTTAAACGCTATCATCCACTCATAAGGGTACTTCTCAAAACTGTTAGTTCTTTATTAGCTCACACTCGGCTAGAACCTTAGCCCATCTAAATCTTCAACTAATATTTATCCTCTAGTCACATCAAAGATGTACTCACTCAGAACTACAGTTCCACTCCTAACAAGAATAACCCATGTGCTTTTATTACTCCTCACCGGCCCATATCTGTATTACAAAACAGGAAAATCAAAACCTTTTGCTCTTAAGGGTTCCTCTCAAAAGAATCACATGTTTCAACATACCTCCTATTCTCCCGTTGAAACACAGTGGTGAAACCTCTGTTAACCTACGAATATACCTGAGTAATCAAAACTGACACCTAAGTGAAACTGAAAACCGAAGGGAACCAAATTAGGACATGCATGCATGCCACTCAATTCGTTCATTCAACCCCGCGGGAGTCACCGAGCCAAGCTCAAAAATCCATCGCTGCTCTTTTATAGAAAGCCATTGTTCACGAGTTTTTCCACGTCGGCCTGACCGAACGTGCTCAATACAAAAACATCTCATATCTGTGAATGAATGTCCTGCTTGCAAAAAATGATGTACCATGGGGGCTTCCATCACTCTATTTTTTAACCGGCTTTTATGCTCAAGCATACGAGTCTTAAATTTCCTAACTGTTTTGCCCACATAAACCAACTGGCAAGGACATAACACGATATAAACCACATACATGGATTCACAGTCTAAATGGTAATGTACCTTATGTGTTCTACCACGATAATGAAATGTATGCAATTCCAATGTTATCTCGCAAATGGTACAATGGCCACACTTGTAGTGGCCCATCCTCTCCCTTAATTCATCTGGTTCTCTCACTTTCTTACACAAGCGTGATGGACTGAGAAATTCTTTCAGATTTCGTCCACGCTGCCATACACAACGAATCTTTACATCCGCAAAAACTGGAACTACACGTAACACCGATTCATGTTTTCTTAATATTTTTTGGATTGAAGGGCTCAATGGAGAATATGGGGTGATCAAATTGATATGTTGATCTGTCTGTTCCTGAGTCGTTTGTGGAACCGGGTGTAACAATAGATCGCGATTATTAAATAAAGCCCTCTGGTACGCCCGTTTAACTACCAATGGTGGATAACCCCTATAGATCTTGAAAATTTAATTAGAAAATTACAGTTAAAATTTTTTTTCTCCATACCAAGGGAGGATAGGGCAGGAGCTGAACCTGTTGTGGTTTCTCACCATTTAACCTCTGCATTGCCTGTTTCAGCTATCCAACGATTAAGTGGAGTTGACTCACAGGGAGAGATAATTTGTTCCCAGCGAGCCCCTCTTCCATTAAGATCAAATTGGATCCCTCCTGGTCCCCTTCACCCAGCAGTCACAATTTTTAGGGAGTTAGTTTTACAAGATTTATCTAAGGTAGAAAAAGAAGTTTGGCATCATCATACCATCCTCTCTAAAAAAGAACGTGAAGTTTTGTATGAGCTTAAAAATTGGGATGATATAGTAATTAGGCGGGCTGATAAAGGGGGAGCCATTGTGGTGTTAGATAGATCTTACTATTTGTCAGAGGCTTTACAACAATTAAATGATCCCCTCACGTATGAAGTATTGCCCATAGATCCGTCAGAAGTTTTGAAGGCCACCATTCGGGAGATCACCGATTGGGCATTGACAGAACGATTGATCTCTAAAAAAGAATGGAATTATTTGAACAAACCCAGTACACAGGGGGCTACTTTTTACACGGTGCCGAAAATTCACAAAAACCTGGTACATCCTCCGGGACGCCCCATAGTCTCGACTAAGGGCTCTATTTTGGAGCCACTATCGACCTATGTAGATTCATATTTACGGCCTTTACTATCACTAGTACCCTCTTACCTAAAAGATACTACAGCTTTCCTTGGACAGCTTCAGATGAATAATCATTGGGTTGATCAGATGGATATTTGGCTAGTAACATTTGATGTCTGTTCCTTATATACTAGCATCCCTCAGACTTTGGCTTTTGAAACTGTGCAGTTTTATTTACAGATGAGAGGTGACCTCAGTGCGGACCAGTTGACTTTTGTGCTTCGACTGGTGAGGCTAGCTATTTTTCAAAATTTTTTTTGGTTTGAGGACGTCATTTACCACCAATTGTCGGGGGTGGCTATGGGAGCTACTTGTGCTCCTTCCATAGCCACCCTCTACATGGCTAGATTTGAGGAGAGATGGTTGGAATCCTCTCCTTATAAAACCCATATTAAATTATGGAAGCGTTTTATTGATGACATTTTCATGATATGGCAGGGTACTTACCATGAGCTGGTTGAATTTCATCTTTGGTTAAATAATCGTGAACCACATATTCAATTTACATTTGAGTGCAGTATGGATACGATCACTTATCTTGATGTTCAGGTTCATAAATGCATTGAAGGTTTTGCCACTACGGTTTTTCGGAAACCGGTGGATAGAAATACATTTTTGCATTTTCAGAGCGTACATCCACCTCGTTTAAAAACTGGGTTGCCTTTTTCTCAATTTTTGAGATATCGGCGTAATTGCTCGAAACGTTCAGATTACAAAATTCAGTCTAAACAATTGTTTTTGAATTTTCAAGATAGGGGTAATCCACCATTGGTAGTTAAACGGGCGTACCAGAGGGCTTTATTTAATAATCGCGATCTATTGTTACACCCGGTTCCACAAACGACTCAGGAACAGACAGATCAACATATCAATTTGATCACCCCATATTCTCCATTGAGCCCTTCAATCCAAAAAATATTAAGAAAACATGAATCGGTGTTACGTGTAGTTCCAGTTTTTGCGGATGTAAAGATTCGTTGTGTATGGCAGCGTGGACGAAATCTGAAAGAATTTCTCAGTCCATCACGCTTGCGTAAGAAAGTGAGAGAACCAGATGAATTAAAGGAGAGGATGGGCCACTACAAGTGTGGCCATTGTACCATTTGCGAGATAACATTGGAATTGCATACATTTCATTATCGTGGTAGAACACATAAGGTACATTACCATTTAGACTGTGAATCCATGTATGTGGTTTATATCGTGTTATGTCCTTGCCAGTTGGTTTATGTGGGCAAAACAGTTAGGAAATTTAAGACTCGTATGCTTGAGCATAAAAGCCGGTTAAAAAATAGAGTGATGGAAGCCCCCATGGTACATCATTTTTTGCAAGCAGGACATTCATTCACAGATATGAGATGTTTTTGTATTGAGCACGTTCGGTCAGGCTGACGTGGAAAAACTCGTGAACAATGGCTTTCTATACAAGAGCAGCGATGGATTTTTGAGCTTGGCTCGGTGACTCCCGCGGGGTTGAATGAACGAATTGAGTGGCATGCATGCATGTCCTAATTTGGTTCCCTTCGGTTTTCAGTTTCACTTAGGTGTCAGTTTTGATTACTCAGGTATATTCGTAGGTTAACAGAGGTTTCACCACTGTGTTTCAACGGGAGAATAGGAGGTATGTTGAAACATGTGATTCTTTTGAGAGGAACCCTTAAGAGCAAAAGGTTTTGATTTTCCTGTTTTGTAATACAGATATGGGCCGGTGAGGAGTAATAAAAGCACATGGGTTATTCTTGTTAGGAGTGGAACTGTAGTTCTGAGTGAGTACATCTTTGATGTGACTAGAGGATAAATATTAGTTGAAGATTTAGATGGGCTAAGGTTCTAGCCGAGTGTGAGCTAATAAAGAACTAACAGTTTTGAGAAGTACCCTTATGAGTGGATGATAGCGTTTAAAAGGCAGACATGGGAGATACTCCGCATGCGCGGCGTTTTTCACCGGTTAAGCCTGATGGTAAAGCAACAGAGAAAGTATGAGATTCTGAACGCGGGCAGCATTCTGTAAGTGAGATGATAGTATTTAGTAAGTAGCTTTGTTAACATGGGTGTTAGAGTCTTGGTTGGGGAAGGTGACATGTTTGTCTTTTTGTAGTATGTTTCAGAACAAAGCTGTTATTGTGGGAGTACGGCTAGAGAATTGGCACCCCTGACGAACCGCAAGGAGAAACGCGATGACAGTGTCAATGGACGGCGTTGGGTCATAAGCAAGCTGGAGCTATAATAAGCAAAGAAGTTATTTGTCAAGATTGACGTTATCAAAACTGGTGGAGCTATTTTTGTGAGAGCAGCGGGCTTGTATTGTATAACAACAGAAGCCATTCTGATTTACCACAACTGTTTGGTTTTGATTTAGAAAAGTAATTATATCATTGAATTGGTAAAAGTAGTTCATTATTCGCCTTCATGTGGGCAAAGGAAAAGTGATCTATGCACGATATTATATAAATCAGGTCGTTGATGTTATTATGGGAGTATGGTTGGTCAGTGTTGGCCACCGCTGTCCCTTTGATCTGAGACCTGTGGGTTTTGAATACATAAGTGCATTATCATTTGCCTTAGCACCAATTTGAAGTGAATTTTTTGACATCCTTAACGAGACTGCTTATATTGCTGACAGCATCACAGCTAAATGATATGTGGCCCTCCAGGACTGCATTGAGGGGACTGTGGTCTAGGTAATGCGCATGTTTCTGGTGTCTGTGCTCTGTAGGGTAAAATAGAGGTGTTTGGACCATGCTTATGTTATCTGCAAAAAAGGTTGGTCTTTACTATCATGGTTTAGTGGTGGGTAAAATATGGGGATTGAGTTTGCAGGAGCCCAGCTGGGACTTGAACTGGTGATCTTTGACTCCTGAACACACTGTCTGTGTTCACTGCACCACACTATGGCCACAGAGACAGTGCAGTCCCTGGAGATAGGAAACCTGGCCAAAGGAGTCATAAACCTTGCTCTGCACAATTTCACTGTGGGATCATTCACCTTGTATGGGGACGGAGCGTAGACCCTTCTAAAATTCATATTTCTTTTTTGGGGATTTCTTGGGAGTGATTTTTGATGTTTTCCATGACTATCACTATTGCTCAGCTGGATTATAATTTATTAGAATTTTGTTGTGGTCATTTTCAATTTTTATTTGCTATTTTGTTCTGTGCACATGTATCACACTGCTCACGTTTTGTAGGTTTCCCTGGTTCTGCTGTACATTGCTGACAGAAATGGTTTCTCTTTTCTTTAAATCGGCTCTAACGCAAGGTTTTCACTCGCGGTATTTTTTTCATCGAATTTCATCCCCGCTCCTGTGCGGGGAGCCTCTCCCCTCCCACTCTTCACCCATTGACCCCGTCCCTCTGCCCCTCGGGAGCCTTCCTCCGCCCTCAGAATGCCTTTCCACGCCTCTATCGCACATCAGCGCGCCGTGCACTTGTGCGGGCCCGTTAGTGCAGCGCGCACATATGCGGGGCACAAAAACGCACTATCAGCGTGCGCTAAGGTACCTTAGTGCATGCTCAAGTGCGCCCCGCACAATTGCGCGGTTTAGTAAACATACCCCATAATGTTTTAGAGTTTGTATTTATTACATTATATATATTTTTTTCTATATGAGTTATTAATTTATGTTTTATGTAATTACGTTTATTGACACTTATTTTAAATATGTATGTATTCGTAATTATGGTATTATCTGTTCTTTTACACATTTTTAATAACTATTTATGTATTTATACATTTATTATTAATTTTGCTTATATGTTCATGTTTTTTATGTAGTTATCTGCCTTATCAGCCCCTGACGAAGTGTGCGAAACACGGCCTGTGTCGGGTTGGCAGCAAGAAGTATTTATTAAACTCTGTTATAATCACATTTTGTACTGTGTCTCTGGATATCACCACTATCCAGGGATCCTTTTCTGTCCTCGCTTCACCGCAGCACTAGCTGGTTTGTGCTGGGACGGTCCGTAGTACTAGTAGCACTTATCTGGACAGCAAATGCTGCTATTTGGATTAATGCTTTTGAAAATCAACCCGATAAGTCCCTTTTAAAATCCAGATTTCTCATTATATCCAAAATGAATATGGTTACTGTTACTCTGCACGGCCCATCAGTCAGCTAACTGCAGAAACTAAGCACAACCTGCTGTGACATCTGAAAAAAGGACCTGTGCGCTTTCACAATATGACTTCTAGACCTTTTTGTTAAGGCCTGTTCCTTTCCTCCTAAACTTGACATTTATGTACAATGCACGGCACAGGGTAGATCCTGGCTTTTCATCAACATAGCTGTAATTCTCATTTGCATGTTCTACAGGGCTTGGGCACTTTTGAAGCATTAAAAGACCTGGTTTGTAGTTTTGCCATAGCAGACTAGAGACCCCACATTTCATTTCCCTTCTAGGCCTTGCTCATGCCTAAAAGGCCGCTCTGTTTCTTTCTGTGACACCCAGCGCTTCTTGGGAATCTTCCCACTAAGTACAGCCCAAAGCCCTCATCAACCAGAGCTTGAAAAGCTTTAGTGATTGAACTTCCTGTCAGCATACCAGCATAAACAGCCGTCGGATTACTGGAACTCTGAAGGGAAAAGCTTTTCTGAAAACCCCTCTTTCAGGTTCCTTCATTTACTTAATACCACAAGTTGTTCTGTAGTCTGTTTACCTGGAGGTCCCTTTACATTAAAAATGCAAACATATCCTGCACATAAACACACAGCCAGAGAGCAAAGCTACTCAAAATATCCAGGCAGCTGTTTCAACATCGTGTCCTGGATGTCACCAAAGTGCTAGTGTGAAGGAGAGTGTGGGGGTCCTCGCTGTTTGAGGCTCTGCAGACAGAGAGACATAAGAACACAACAACAAGCAGAGAATGGAATATATAGAGCTGTCCATACGCAGGAATTACCTGCAAATCCATGTAGGACAAAGCTGAAATTCTTTTCTTTTTGATCCTCATTTTCCAGAGCCGTTAATTTCATGAGAAAAGGGCAGGGAGTAAACGACTTTTCCCTTTGTTTAGGGAGCTGTTTTTGATCGGTGTTGCTTCTCGTGCGGGTTTTATTTTTTTATTTAGCATTTTTTTATATACTGCATTTTCGATGATCAATAAGGTTTACATGAAGCATTAAACTTGGAATATTATATAGGACAGAGAATGTTAACATGGAACTATATATTAACAAAGGCATGACAATTAACATTTAGCTTATGTACATGGTCGACTGTGTGAGACAAGGTGACGCTTAGGTGTAATGGATCATAGTGGGTACTGCATTAGTTTGAAGTCTCGTTTGATTAAACAGAGTTAGAGGCATTCTGTCCATTTTAGTTAGAATGAGGGTGAGTTTGAAAGGTAATCTGTTACGGAGGTGTTGCGGTCAAAAAACACACTATGTTTTATCGTTAAAATGTTCTTTGAAGAGTCGAGGTTTTAGTTCCTTCCTGAAGGGGGTGATGTCATTTGTGTTCCTAAGTTTTTCGGGGAGGTTGTTCCAGAGGTTGGGTGTGTATAATGAGAAGGCTCGTGTGAGGTTGACTGGTTACATTTTAGTATTTTCATAGGCATGGCAAGTTTCCATCGCTAAGTGTTACAGGTGGTCACATGGTTTGTTTTTTCACAGACTGCTCACAACCCCCAGACTCCGTGTGTACTGGAGCAAGCCCCAAAGACCGTTGAGCAAAGGGCTTTCCTCCCTCACATGAAGCAGGAC
The DNA here is from genome assembly GCA_033557465.1 of Ichthyophis bannanicus. NCBI lineage: Eukaryota > Metazoa > Chordata > Amphibia > Gymnophiona > Ichthyophiidae > Ichthyophis > Ichthyophis bannanicus. The sequence continues at coordinate 74,213,440 of CM066032.1, forward strand.
TGTGGGCCTGATGTAACAAATTGCACTAATCTCTCGGCAGCAGTCCACTTCTGCTTCAGTGCTGGTTTTGTGTGCTGCTACTTCTGCCGTAGCAAAGACCATAACGCACCAAAAGTCAGCATGAAACTGGACATAAACCGCTGTGTTAATCTTAGCACAACTCACATGGAAAAGCATGCTAATGAGCTGCATATGGAATTAATTCCATTGCAGCAAGGGGATACGTTTATTAAAACGTGGTTTGCTAAACACAGTTACTGCGGTTCCAGGGCAATCTCCATGCTCAGCAGTTTGCCATGATTATTGCAGGTGCAGTTAATGATTCCCATAGTGACACAGTAGATGACAGCAGATAAAGACCAGCATGGTCCATTTAGTCTGCCTAGTAAGGTGTACCTGCCACACCGTGCAGGTCACCCCACTCTATGCCTATGTTTAGGGTTGAACCGCCACTCCATGCAGGTCATCCCTCTCTATTTGTTGAAGTATAAATGATAGTTAAGTTTATTTTGATTTCATCCTCTTGCTATAAGGGGATCCACTGTGTCTGTCCCATGCCATTTTGAATTCCGACACTGTATTTGTCTTGGGCCTGGCACTGTTCAATGTATTTGTGAGTGATATTGCTGAAGGACTGCATGGAAAAGTCTGTCTTTTTGCAGATGGCATGAAAATTTGCAACAGAGTGGACTCCCCTGAGGGAGTGGAGAACATGAGGAAAGATCTACAAAAGCTGGAAGAATGGTTTAATGCTTGGCAGTTAAGATTTAATGCGAAGAAGTGCAGTGTCATGCACTTGGGAAGCAGAAATCCAAGGGAATTGTATGTGATAGGGGGTGAGAGGTTGGTGTGCACGGACCAGGAAAAGAACCTTGGTGTGATTATTTCTGCGGATTTCAAGGTGGCAACAACAGTGCGACAAAGCGGTGGCAAAAGCCAGGAGGATGTTGGGTTGCATACAAAAAGGAATTACCAGCAGAAAGGAAGAGGTACTAATGCCACTGTGTAAGTCACTGGTGAGGCCTCACTTGGAATACTGTGTTCAGTTTTGGAGACCGTATCTTGCAAAGGATATAAAAAGACTGGAAACTGTTCAGAGGAAGGCGACCAAAATGATTTGGAACCTGCGTCAGAAGCCTTATGAGAAGAGACTTGAAGACCTAAATATGAACACTCTGGAGGAGAGGAGGGATAGGGGAGATATGATTCAGACCTTTAAATACTTAAAGAGAAATAATGAACAAACAAACCTCTTCCAAAGACGGGGAAGCTGTAAAACTAGAGGGCATAACATGAAGCTGCAAAGGGGTAAATTGAAAGACAATATCAGGAAATACTTTTTCACTGAAAGGGTGTTGGATTCTTGGAATGCCCTCCCAATGGAAGTGTTGGGGCAAATACAGTGACAGAATTCAAAATGGCATGGGACAGACACAGTGGATCCCTTTACAGCAACAGGATAAAATCAAAATAAACTTAACTATCTATTTTCTCAACATACAGGGGTGACCTACACGGAGCGGTGGGTTCACCCCTAAACAAAGACATGGGGAGGGATGGTCTGCATGGAGCATCAGGTGCACCTACACTTGCCATCTTACTGAGCAGACTAGATGGACCATACTGGTCTTTATCTGCTGTCATTTACTATGTTACTATGTCCCCACCACTTCCATCTGGAGGGCATTCCAAGCATTCATCACCCTTTCAATGAAAAAGGATTTTTTAGCGTTGCTTTTAAGATTACCTCCTTGCAGCTTCATTTTATGTCCTCTAGTATTACAGCCTCCCCTCCCACTATTGGTCACCGTTAAAAACAGGATAGTGGGCTTGATGGATCTTAGTCTGACTCACTATGGCATTTCGTATGCTATGTTCAGGCAATAGAGCCCAGAAAGCAGAGAGGTGTCAAGAAGATTGGAGAGCTGGTCGAAGAGGAGCAGAGAAAAGTCCTAGTGCCATAGTGGCAGGCTTTGGAAAAAGCATATGTGAGGACCTCACTAAAATAGAGACTCCAGCCCTTCTATGCAAAGAGGCTCCAGCCCTTCTGGAGGGTTTTGTCTTCAAGAAACAAATCCTGGTATTAATCTTTGGTGCCTGCTTTGTGGTTACCAACTGGTATCCCCAGGCCAGTCAGGTTTTCAGGATATCCACAATGAATATGCATGAGATAGATCTGCATGCACTGTTTCCATGTATGCAGATCTATCTCATGCATATTCATTGTGGATACCCTGGAAACCTGACTGGCCTGGGGGTACCTGACGACTGGGATGGGAACCACTGGTCTAGGGGAATGGTATAGGGTTGCCAACTTTTTCACCGAGAAAAACCCGACACCTGTGGCTTGCCATGCTCCACCCATTCTCCGCCCCTAGTCCCACCCCTGCCCCGCCCCCAGCCCCACCCACAAAAATTACCGAGGATACGTGTAGGCTAACTTCATTGGTCAGATAATAATTAAACTGGGAACCCCAAAATCCAAACATGAAATGTACAACACTAGAGAAATAAAACTATAAAGTAATTTCCTCTTGCACTAAACAAAAACGCAAAGATGTTAGCAATACACACTTCCCAGACCAGACATATTCCAGTTAATAAATTCAAAATAAAAAGTATTTTTCTACCTTCTGTTTGGGCATTTTATTTTTCAGTTGCAATTGCTCCAGTCACTTTCTTCTGGTTTCTTCGTGTCTTCTGCGAGCTATCCATTTGTCCTTTCTTCTCTTTTAGATGTTTTCCATTCTCTCTCTATTTCTGCTTTAACATACTGATTGTTTCCCTTTTGCTCTTTCCACCAATTCTTTCCTTATTCCTTTATCATCCGTTTAAATTTCACCCTTCCATTCTCAAGCCCCTCTTACTCTCCCAATACCGGCCCATCATAGACTTTTCTTCCACACAAAATATTTTTTCCCCTCTCCATTCTCATTCCCCATCCATTCTAGTCCTCCCCCCAAATCAATTCCCTTATAGTTCTAGGCCCACCCAGCATCCACTCCCTTCCAGTCCCATTCTCCCATGCCCCACATCAGCCCATTTCCAGTCCTATTCCAGCTCTTCATCAGCCCATTTCCAGTGCTAGCCCTCACATCACAGGCCATTTCCAGTCCTAGCTCCCCCCCCCCCCATCACAGCCTATTTCCAGTCCTAGGCCCCCCCCCCACCATCACAGCCCATTTGCAGTCCGAGTCCCCCCGCACCATCACAGCCCATTTTCAGTCCGAGTCCCCCCGCACCATCACAGCCCATTTGAAGTCCTAGCCCCCCTAATCACAGCCTATTTCCAGTCCAAGATCCCCCTTCCTCCACCATAGCCCATTTCCAGTCCAGGTCCCCTCCACCCCCATCACAACCCATTTCCAGTCCATGTCCCCCCCCCATACCCCTTTTACAGTCCAGCCCCCCCCCCCCCACATCACAGCCTATTTCCAGTCCAAGTTTCCCCCCCCACCATAGCCCTTTTCTGGTCCAGGTCCCATCCATCCCCATCACAACCCATTTCCAGTCCATGTCCCCCCCATAACCCTTTTAAATTCCAGGTCCCCCCCCCAATCACCGCATTTTTCCAGTCCATGTCCCCCCCCCCTTAGCCCTTTTCCAGTCCAAGTCCCCCCCCCTTTAGCCCTTTTCCAATCCAAGTCCCCCCCCCTTAGCCCTTTTCCAGTCCAAGTCCTCCCCCCCTTTAGCCCTTTTCCAGTCCAAGTCCCCCCCTTAGCCCTTTTCCCGTCCAGGTCCCCCCCATCACCGCCAAGGCAGTCCTTGCCCCCCCCCCCGACCAGCATCGTGGCTGTCTGAGGCTTCAGAGGGAGCCGGGGAAGCCCGCGCGAGGCCCCGGCTCCCTCTGTACAGCCACCAGCGTGAAGAGCCTTTTCCTTCACGCTGGCGGCTGTTCCTGTGAAGCCGCGAATGCTGGGAAAGGTTAAAGCCCATGTTCCCTGTAAAATAGTTATCTCCAAGTTATAATGCCCTGTTCAATGTAATTTCAGTTTGTTCAATGTAAACCGCACTGATGCAGAATAGCGCGGTATATAAGAGAATGTAAATAAATAAAATAAATAAATATATTTATACATATGTGAAATGCATGTATGGGCACTGGATGGTGCTACACGCGTACATCAACATGGATCTGCACCCTGTCCCAGTGATGCTCCAACTCGCTGAAGTGCTGACAGGGCTCCCGCTGCTACCAGCAGGAGAAAGAGAAAGAGATCGTGGCATGCTGGAGACTTCCACCCCTTCTGACAGAACAAACAATGGAGGACCAAACCAGTGCAACACTGGAAGTGCTGACGGGGTGCCCACTTACGCCAGAAGAAGCAGCGGCCACAAAATCTCCTGTAGAGTGAGAGGAGAGAGGATAAGGGAAGGGAAGGGAAAGGAAAGGAAGAGGCTGAGAGGGGAGAGAAGATAAAGAAGGGAAAAGAGATTTGCTGACTGAAACCCCCTCCCAGCAGCACTCAACAAGCCTCCAGTACTCAAACTCCCGCCTCCCCCCATTCAGACTGCTGGGGAGAAAGAGAAGTATTAAGACAGTGACGAGTGGGAACAAGTAGGGGAGATAGAGAGAAAGAGGGAGAGTGACGGGTGAGAACAGGGAGAGGGGATGGAGAAATTTAATTTAAAAAGGCAATTTACAGCCCACTTTTTTTTCTAACAATTAGATTCATGGTGGCTTACATAAATACAGTATCACTGAACCATATAATTATATAACTAATAAGAATTGAACGCCTTCCTAATACAAATGTACTCCTAACTCACCCGCTTAATCTAACATCTGATTTAGCAAAACTGATTAATCTTACCATTGTGAAAAGAACCAGGCTTTTAGAAATTTATGGAAATTCTTATAATTTCTTTCTTGACAAATCAACTTTGTTAAGAGAGTGCTAGATTCATCTTTAAGTTGGGGCTAGGGAGGGAGCAAAATGTACAGGACAGATTTGATGAAGTCAGATTTCGGAGAGGTGACTTTGCAGTGGCAAGAGGAGCGAAAATGTTTCTCTGTTAGATCTACTGGGTATCAGCTAGTTAAGGATGTTCCACTAAAGACAGAAGAGATCTGGGAGGCCAGTCAGGCTCCTAATTAAGGCCAGAAGCCCAGGTATCCACAGTTAGCCAGCCAGCATTTATGTATCTATGGAAAGTGTGGCAACTATGCCATTTTTTTCACCCATCTTCATTCATTTCATTTATTAGGCACGCATTGCTAAGGCAAAAGTGCCTATTGTTAAGGGTTCAGTGGCAAGGAAATTGTCCACAAGCACGTTTGTTTGTGCATGCATATGGGCAAGCAAAAGAAGTTTTGGATATCGAGGGGGAGAGGGTATGAGAGAGACACTTCCTTTTGTATGGGGAGGAAGCCAAACAGCCTCATGGAACCGAAATTTTAAGGTAAGCATCACAGGGCTGTTTGAGGCCATTGTCACCACTACAGATCCCAGAGCAGGATGGCAGTGGTGGCAAAGGATCACCCCTAGACCATTGGTGCTCTAGGCAGCTGCCTACTTTGCCTAATGATCGTACCAGCCCTGTCTTCAGCTCTGGAGCAGAGTGAACTTTGCACTTTGTCACTCTCACTGACATACAAATGTAGTGTAACTTCTTGATAGAACAGGCCTCTATCTCCTAGGTGCAGACTCCCTCTCTTGTGTTCCACTTCTCCTTCTCCATGTTCGCTTTCCTTCCAGGCATAGATCAGCTACTCCGCTCAGATGCCAGTGAACGACTCACACTTTGCAGTTCCTCTCTTCTGGTTTTTAACCAAAACATCCAGACTCCTTACCTTCTTACTCAGTCCCTCGGCTCTCTCTGTCTCACAAGCCTCAACCTCATTCCTGGCACTGGATCTTTAAGAAATCCTATGTCTTCTGAGGACCCTGGCTGGATTAGTCTTTTGGGGCCTCACCCTTCAGAGGTTTCCAGGCTTTTGCCTGCTGAGTCTTCCACCAGTTTCTGGAAAGCAGGAAACCACTAAGGAAACACCGGCTTCTCTTTCCTGAAGTTGCTTTCCTTTAAGGTGCTCTCTTTTAACTTTGCCCTGTGATCAGGGCTCTACCCTAACAAGACCGCTGGTTTCTGCTCTGCGCTGAAAGAGACGAAAGACCATCTTCCCTCCCGCAGTCATCGGAAAGGGGTGGGCCACACGGGCACTGGCCCCGCTAAAATTTGCAGCAAGGCAGGCATCAGGCTGCCCACAGAAATCCCACCCCTCTGCGGGCAGAAGATGAGGAGCCACGATCATGGCAAAAACCCTTCCTGTCTGCCCTCGGAAGATCAGATTCCCATGGGCAGAACAGGAAGGTTCCTTGCCGCAATCACGGCTTCTCCTCTTCTTCTGCCTGAGGGGATGAGATTCCTGCAGTCATACTGCTTGCTGCCTGCCAACCACAATCATGGCAAAGACCATTCCTGTTAGGGCTCTTCCCTAACAAGACCGCTAGTTTCTGGACACAGACTGCTGTCCTAACCACTAGGTTACTCCACAGTTACTGGCACTCTCCTCCCAGCAGGACAAACTCTTAACACTTCCAAGCCCTTAACCTTATGGAAAGGGGAGAAAAGGAATGAGAGGCATTCAAAAACATGACTAAATTGAAGTGTATCCCCTAGACACACTTATGAAAAAATATTTTCATTAAAAAATCTGTTTTCCCAGGATTTGGGTTTTGGAACTCAGAGTGAACCCTTCTCTCCATGCCAGTGGTTTTCAAACTCCTGCTGGACTTTGTACGCTCACTGCTGCAGCTTTCTGACACACTCGGTGGAAAATCAGCGGATGCTGAATATATGGCAGCCCAGTTTACAAAAAGCTCAGATTCATGAGGATCCTGCTATGGTAATCAATGTTTCCATTTTGCCTCAAAATTTATGTTCTCTAAAAGCTTTGGATTTGCTTCAGCATTTTATATTACAACAGGAGGCCATTATCCTGCAACAACCTGACATGTCGTTGCCATAATCCGTGAATTAAACCCGTCCCTAATGTAAAGAAATAATGAAAAAGAAACAATAAATTCAGAGATGATAAACAAAAGCCTCCTGAAACAAAGCAACTTGAGCCAGGGTTTTGAAGGACGACAGTGATGGTCTACAGCAGATCTCCTTGACAAACAACTCCAAGTTACTCTCATGAGAAGATGCTGGCTCTGTTTCCCTTTGTAGACAGCAGTGGCATTACTGCCTCAGTGTAACCAAGTGACAAGTGCATTTCAAGTGCAAAGGGGTTTTTTTTGTTTTTGTTTTTTAAAGAAACCCACTCAGTGTTTTAGGGGTAACCAGCAAGTTTTTCATTCATCAAATCTAGAGTAACTCATTGAGGTGAGCCTTTGCCTTCAAAGGGTCAACTACCCTCCCCCCAAAAAAAGGATTCTGGTGGATGAGGAGAGAGGGAGGAAACACTGGCTTGGGAACCAAAAGACCAGGGTTCAGTTCCCACTAGCACTCCTTGTGGCCTTGGGCAAGCCACTTAACCCTCCATTGCCTCAGAAAAATCCAAGTTATCAATGTCCCATTACCAAGTTTAAGTTATGATGTAAACCGCTTTGACTGAAATGATAAAGCGTGTAAACGGGGGTGCTGGTTGTGAAAGTCCACAATCTTGGCAAAGGCAGAATTTTATATGACTTGCAAAGGATTGTGGGTGTTGTAGTTCATTCACACCAAAATCAGCCATTCAACAAAATAATGAATTGTAGTTGCTCGAGTGTAAGCAGAAAACAGATTTTATTTATGGGGATTATTCCCTCGCACAGATATGCTTGGTAACATCAATAGGATACTTTCTTCAGGTATTGTAATCAGGAAAACAAAACATCTGTATAAGGCAACTGAAATTCTTAGGCAATAACTCAATAAAGACCTTGATGGCACAGAAAAGGTCTTTCTGCTAGCCCCTGCTAATAACCTTCTTAGCAGTGCTTAAAATGAAAAACAAACCCAAAAGAAAAAATGTTCTTTATCCAAAACAACTTTCTTCCATTCACACAATGAAGAAGTTTTCCTTCCAGAGCTCACGTGCACTTGTGCCTGGCTTAATCACAGGTAATTAACCAGTTGCAAACCCTTGCTGGTCTACTCTCTACGTGGCTCTAACTTACCCTAAAGCTTTCACTTAAAGAAACTTTTCTGGGTAAAAAAACAACACATTACAGTTCCTTTTGGTGATTTTTGCTTTACTGAGGATTACTTTAAAACAGCAGCTTAGACAGAGAGCAATCCATGCATTCTACTTGCTCATTTGATATTTCCCCTTGCTCCTGAAATATCATGGAATCATTATCGCGCTCTGGCTCAGAGGAATTCCCAAACTGATCACTCTCAGGATAGCATTTGTTTCCCTGCTGTCTTCCTTGTGAAAAGCTAGGGAACAGATCAGAGTTCATACCTGAGATCACGTTGCTATTAGGTTTCCTCTCTGGGTATCTTGGCCAGTAGTAGTCCAGCTTCTATGCCCAGCTCTCCAGTCAGAATCTCTGGACTTTAGGTCTCTTTTCCCATACCTCCTTGAATAGGTATCAGAGCTCCTTCTCTCAGTAGATGCAGCCATCTCCTTTACAGGTGCTCTCTGGGGGTTCCTGGCTCTATATCTCCAAGCCTCTGGTTTCTTCCAGTCCAATGGAGAATGCTTGCCTCTGGAATCACTCCCAACACACGTACCGCTTTGGGCTCCTTCCTTAGACCTCCTGGACGTCTTGCTGTTCCTCCTTCTGTATTCTCTCTGCTGTTGCTGTTGCCGGCCTCTCTTGCTTCTCCTGCTTCCTTCGCTCCTGCTGCTTCTCTCTGTGTGTAGAATATCTTTTACTTTTAAAGGGCCTAGATGGACACTCCACCCTAGCACAGTCCAGGTGTGCTGAATCAAGCCCTGCCCTAGGAGATGGGTGATTAGGGATTACCTCATAGCTTCCTTGATTAGGCACACGTTTCCCCACTTCAGCTCTCCTAGAGGCTTTCTGTAACCTAGTGCATTCTGGGTCTGGTAGTCTTTTATGCAAACACTCTGTTTTAGTGTTTTTACCAGCAAGCACAGGTTGCTTGTTCAGAGCCAATTCACCTCTTGTATTGTTCCTTCCTGAACTATGATAAGCTTCCTTATCACAAGCGGTATAAAAAACCTATTAAATTAATAAATGTCTCAAAGCTTTCACTGGTCAAAAGAGAAACTCCAAACACCTCAGATAACACCTTTATTAGGTGAACTGTCTCCTCCCAGAGAACTAGATCAAAGGCATACGATGGATGTGATCTGCCTAGATTTCAGCAAAGCCTTTGATACTGTTTCTCATGGGAGGCTTATCAATAAACTCAACAGCCTGAGGATGGGCCACAAGATGGTGAACTGGATCAGAAATTGGTTGACTGACAGATGACAGAAGGTGACAGTAAACGTAACTCACTCGAATGAAAGGAAGATGATTAGTGACGTGCCCCAGGGATCAGTCCTGGGACCGGTACTGTTCAATGTTTTTGTGAGTGATATTGCTGAAGGTCTGAATGGAAAAGTCTGTCTTTTTGCAGATGACATGAAAATTTGCAACAGAGTGGACTCCTCTAAGGGAGGTGAGAACATGAAGAAAGATCTATAAAAGCTGGAAGAATGGTCTAATGCTTGGCAGTTAAGATTTAATGGGAAGAGGTGCAGTGTCATGCACTTGGGAAGCAGAAATCCAAGGGAATTGTATGCAATAAAGGGCGAGAGGTTAGTGTGCACAGATCAGGAGAAGGACCTCAGTGTGATTGTTTCAGAGGATCTCAAGGTGGCGAAACAGTGTGACGAGATGGTGGCCAAAGCTAAAAGGATGCTGGGTTGCATATAGAGAGGAATTTCCAGCAGAAAGTAGGAGGTACTTATGCCACTGGTACAAGTCGCTGGTGAGGCCTCACTTAGAATATTGTGTTTAGTTTTGGAGACCATATCTCACAAAGGATATGAAAAGACTGGAAACGGCTCAGAGGAAGGTGACCAAAATAATTTGGAGCCTGCGCCAGAAGATATATGAGAAGAGACTTGAAAACCTAAGTATGTATACGCTAGAGAAGAGGAGGAACAGGGGAGATATGATACAGACCTTTAAATACATAAAGGGTATTAATGAACAAACAAACCTTTTTCAAAGACGGGGAAGCTGTAAAACTAGAGGGTATAATATGAAGCTGCAAGGGTGTAAACTGAAAGGCAACGTCAGGAAATACATTTTCACTGAAAGGGTGGTGGATGCTTGGAATTTATTTTATTTATTTATTTAACAGTTCTTCTATACCGCTCTATTTTAGATCAGAGCGGTTTACATTTAACATCAACTATACAACACAAGGAAATTTGAGTTGTATTTACAATAAACAGGGAGATCAACTTGGCAGTAACTGGGGGAAACTATGTACATTGTATAACTACATACATTGTATTACACTGGTACCTGATTTCAGGTAGAACATATCTACATCTTATTTACACTGGGGGTCTTAATTCTATTTCAGTGGGTACTTCTGAGCGATCAGTTGATTATCCTTTTTCATGCTGAGTCTGATTGTTTAATTGTAATGAGTGATTGTCTGAGGGGCCATATGCATGGTTATTAAGGCTGGATTCCGGGTAGTATGTAGTGAACAGGTGCTGCTTTAATGCCTTCCTGAAGTGGGTTAGGTAAGTGATGTTTCGAATAGAGGTGGGGAGAGCATTCCATGCTCTGGGCGCGTAAATCGTAAAGGCCCTATTTGTTGTTGCTTTTGTGCATTTTGTTATTACTTTTGGGACCTCTAGGGTGTTTTGCATCATGGGTCTTCTGTTTCTGTTCTGTGGTACTTTATGTATCATCTTGCTGAGGGCTGTGGGGGTCATAGTGTTTGAGGCTTTGAAGGTTAAGGTTAGGACTTTGTGGAGGGTTCTTGCTTGAACCGGTAACCAATGGAGGTTCATCAGCACTGGCGTTATGTGCTCTCTCCGTGAGGCCCCTGTTAGTACTCTTGCAGCAGTGTTCATTGCAAGCTGGAGAGGAGCTAGCGTTGCTTGAGGGAGACCATGTAGAATTACGTTGGCATAGTCGAAATGTGGTAATATCAATGCCTGATAGATCGATCGGTAGTCGCTGAAGTCAAGTAGCGGTCGGAGATGTTTTAAGGTCCTTATTTTCATGTATACTGTTTTTACTGTGTTTTTTATGTGGGTTTTCAGATCCAGTTGTTGATCCAGTGTAACGCCAAGGTAGCGTATTGTAGGTTTAGTTTTCAGTTCTGTGTTGCCGATTTTTAAAGAGAGTGGAGGGGTGAAGTCCTGGTTCCTTGAGATGAAAAGGACATCTGTTTTACTGTAGTTGATTCTCATGTTTTGTGTGGTGAACCATTCTGCTACTGACTCAAAACATCTTGTTAGAGGGGAGAGTTCTGGTTGGTTGGTCCTGAATGGGATGTATAGGAGGATGTCGTCTGCGTAGGCTAGACAGTTGACCTTGAATGAACGTGCTAGTGCACATATGGGCTGCATGTAGATGTTAAACATCAATGCAGATAGTGACGAGCCCTGTGGTACACCCTGGTTTTGTAAAAATGGTTCGGAGGTTGTGGAGCCTGACCTTACATGTTGCCATCTATTAGTCAGGTATGACTTGCACCACTTTAGAGCTGTTCCCTGAATTCCTTTCTCGCTGAGGCGTTGTATGAGGATCTCGTGACTCACCGAGTCGAAAGCCGCTGCAATGTCGAGGAATATGAGGGCGAATCCTTGATTAATTTTGTCAGTTCCAGAGACTAGATGGTCAAATAGGTTGGTGAGAAGGGTTTCAACCCCATGTGCTTCTCTGAACCCATGCTGGGAAGGATCCAGTGGGGCTTCAGCCCGAAAACCTGACTGGTTTGCAGCCCTCCAGGACTGGATTTGAGTACCTCTGTCGTATACAATATACATAGTTGATCAAATCTTTATATCCAACAATTGCATGCTGTACATAGTTGAACTGTTCACTGCAACTGTAAATTTTGTTTATTTATTTATTTGCTTACATTTGTATACTGCCCCTTCCAGAGATCAGGGGCGGTTTACATTATAACAATGAACTTTAACAATAACAGTTACATATAACAAGGTATAGAACTTTGTACATAGAACAGAATGAGTGAGGGCATTCCTCAAAACTATTTACATACAGCAGTACATGGAAGACCACAAACTAGTTACAGAGCATTTACAGTAGTGTTTTTACTGTTGACAGCTTGTTAGTACAAATATCAACTAGCAAATTAGTTAAGAGGGGATGGGAGAAGGACTTAAGGGAGCATAGGAGGGAGGGGAGAGGTTCAATGAAGGGGGAAAGAAAGAGTGGTCTAGGTATTATAGTAGCGTTCACGAAAGAGGTACGTTTTTAGACCCTTTCTGATTGATTGAAGTCCTTGTTTCCTCTTAGTGAATCAGGAAGGTTATTCCATAGGAGGGGTGCCATATATGTGAATGCTCTATTACTCGTAGAATTTTTGGTGTTGCATATTTTGTGTGATACATTTAGTATGTTTTGGTTGGGGGTTCTTCTCTTTCTATTAGGGGGTATTTTTTCGATGCGTGTGGAAAGGTGTGGTGGGGCTACGTTATGTATTCATTTGAACGTCGTCGTTATTTTCTTGTAACTTACTCTAGCCTGGATATCCTTGTTTCCTGTAAACCGCTTTGACCCGGTGAAAAGTGGTATAGAAACCCAGCTAAATAAATAAATAAGAAGCCAGTATATGAAACCGGTGAGGGATGAGTTGGTGCGCCAAGATACTATATTCTGCCGAAAACAAAGGAGATGGTAAGGTGCTCACATGCCAAGAGATTAAAAGTAAAAGAGAAGCACAATACAATTAGTTATAATTTAATTAATTTTATTTTGGTGTTAGAAACTGTGCTATGATTCTCTTTTTCCTTTTCAATATCTATTTTGCATCCAACAAAACCCCTCCTCCAACAGATGGTGCAGAGCAGAACTAGGACATTTCACCATAGAGCCCAACATATAAGAAAAAGAAAAAAAATCGGATTCTGGTGTCATCTCATTAACAGTCTCTCCAGTACCAGGCAGATTGTGAACTAACACAACCCCCCACAAAAGTCACTGAAGACCTATAAAGCAAATCTACCATACCATAATGACACTAGCTTCTAAAATTAACACAATAAGGAGCCTACCCAGAAAAGAAAAGCACCATAAATATTGCAGTGGGCCTTAGAAATCCTATTTGGAAATCTGAACAAGTCAGATTACTGCAGCTCTAACAAAGAAATTCCATGATAACAGAACACATGGTCTCGGGCACACAGGCAGAACACAGTTAGACTCTCACCAAGTACAGAATAAATTATAACAAACTCAAAGTAGAAATGTGTAGAAAAAAATAAGCTGAAATCTCAACAAGCCAGCTCTGCATGCAGTGCAGTGCAAGAAATAGAAACAGTGATGAATTTCCCCCTGTACTGTGCGAAATATAAAGATAAAATCCAAAACCTGCCATATTCCAATCATTAAACTGAAGATCAATTCTTTTCCTTTACTGTCTAGCTATTTTATTTTTCTAATTGCCTTGGTCCTGGTATTTGGTTTCTGTGTCCTCTGTCTTCTCTTAACTCTTCCCGGAGTCTCTCCACTCCTGTCTTCTTCACTTGCTCCCCTACATCCATCTCTGATGTTGCTCTTTTTCCTCTCAGCTTTCTTCCGTTTATTTTTCTCTCTTTATTAACTCAGATTTCATTTCTCTTTCTTATATCCAGTTCTCAATCTCCCTCTTTTTACAGCCCTCTCACTCCATCTCTCTGTCCTTCCCCAGCCACTTATTCCCCAGTCTTTAACTAACTCTTTCTTTTCTCTTTCTCTCTTCCACCCACCCTGTGTTCAGCATCTATCCCTTTCTCTCCTGCCTTGTCTTGTCTCTCCCTCTCTCCCCAATCTTGTGCTTCTCCCCTTTTTCTCATCCTATCCCCCATGTCTAGCATTCCCTCTCTCTCCCTCACTCCATGTCCAGTTTTTCCCCATTTCACTCCACCCCATGTCAGCATCCCCCTGTCTCCCCACCCCATGTCCAGCATCTGCCATTTATCCCCCTCTGAACCCTATCCTGTGTTCAGAATCTGCCCTCCATCCCTTTATGACCCCTACCCCATGTCCAGCATCTGCTCTGTATCCCTCTAAAACCTCTACCATATGTCCAGCATATACCCCCCACTCCATATCCACTGTCTGCTCTCCATCCCCGTATATCCCCTACCCTATGCCTGTCTCTTCCCCTCCAGCCTATGTCCAGCATCTGTCCTCCACCTCCTACCTGTGTCCTGCATCTGCCTTCCACCCCTTGCGATGTGTGTCCAATATTATTATTCTCTTAGGATTCCACAGCTAGCATCATGATCTTTGCAGTTTTCCTGGTCATGCAGCATCTTAATAAATGGAACTGATGTTTCAGCGATTGTGCTGTGGCTTTCACCCTTTTACTCATTTCATGTAAAATAAATGCAGACTATGGGGGGTCATTTAAAAGGTCAATGAGGGACGTTTATGTCTGTAGCTCCACCTCAGACATGCCTTCGTCACACCCCCTGCCTATTTAGACGTTCCTGCAGAGGAGACATCTAAAAACCCCATTTCTGAAATCGCTCCAAGGATGTCTCTGTGATTTGGACATCCATATGCACATTTTGGACGTCCAAATCACATCTAAACTGTAAAGATCACGACGCTTGCTGGGTTATCCTAAGAGAATAATAAAAAGTCTTTGGGCTATCGCTTATGAGATGTAGAGTCCATCCAGCCACTGCTGCTAGAGCGGACACAGGCAAGAGCAGTGCGAGGGAGGTAAATCCAAATTATTGATGTGCTGCTGCGGTGACAATCAAAACAATTAGGGCCCAATTCTGTCCAAGGAATAGCTATTCATACCCTCCCCGCCAGCGTCTAACCTTCCCGTTGGTTGTACGGGGAGGTTAGACTGTTGGGGAAGGGGCAAATCGGGGGCAGAGTTAGGGCAGTCGCCGGCCCTGGACGTACAGGGCCAATTCTAATGGCCCTGTACGTCCAAGGCTGACAACTTGTGTGGGGAAGTTATTCAACCTCTGAGGTGGAATAACTTCCCTGGACATTTTTTCTGGCAAGCCCAGGGCACGGATGGGTGGGGGGGGGGGGCCCGAGGACATTCCCCACAACCTGACCCTGGCCTTAGGAGGCCAGATCGGGGGCCGGGCTGCGGGGAAAGCATTTGTTGAGCCAATGGGCAGGATCGCAGCTTTACAATGGAGCCACAGTGCCATGGCAACCGGACACAATGGCACCATGGCTCCATAGTAAAGCCCTGACTGTGTTAGTTGGGCTTTCCCTGTACGTGCAGGCCAGGCTGAATTGCAGTCCCAGCCTGAACATACAGGGCTGTTCATGATTCTGATCCCGTGGGGCTAGATGCGCCCTGCGGGATCAGAATCGCAACCCCCTCTGTTCATCTGGTTCAAACCGGACGCACAGAGGGGGTATATGTCTGAGTTGGAATGAGCCTGTCACTGAAAATCACTTGGCATCTGTCTAGAAAACGGGGCCAATACAAGGATATTGAGCATCCTAGGTAAGCATTTAGCTCTATAACCCCCCCCCAAAGATCATCGCAAACCACCCCTCCCACAACATGAGTTATCATACGTACCTAGCTGTATCCTCAAGAGACACAGGTTCCTTTTTAATAATGGTTTATGGACCTTTCCTCCAGGAACTTGTCCAAACCTTTTTTGGATTTATGAATATGTCAAAAAGTAGAGGACCCAGTACCGATCCCCAGGGTACTCCACTATTCTTCTTTTTCCATTGGGAAAATTGGCCATTTAGCCCTAACCTCTGCTTTCTATCTTTTAACCAGTTCCCGATATTTATTTATTTATTTTATTTATTTACATTTCTTATATACCGCACTATTTGATATCAGCGCGGTTTACATCGAACAAAAAATTCAGCACCAAAAACAAGTGTCTGAGTTACAATAAACAGGGACATAAAACTTGGATAACAGGGTAAAATCAGTAACTGGGATCATAAAACCTGGATAGCAATGCGATTACGAATAACGGAATATAACAGTAAACTATTGACATCTTAAATGATAGCGCAGATGAGATTTAAGACAGGCCAGTAGAACCTTATACCAAAGGTCTGTGGAACCTTACTAAGTGGGAAATTCTGGTTCAATAGGTGATTCGGTGTGCCTATGATTCACCGAGAGGGGGCGTGCCTCTGCACTCACCGGGAAGTATTTAAGGAATAAGTAGTGTTTGAGGGCTTTTCTAAATTGCAGTAGGCTGGTGATTGCTCTAATATCTGGTGGTAGTGCATTCCAGAGTTTAGGGGCACGAAGGCTGAAAGCCCGGTTTGCTGTTGCTGAGGTGCTTCTAGTAAGTTCACGGGGAACCATTAGCGTATTTAATGCAATTGATCTCCTTGATCTATTCGGGGCTATGGGTTTGATGAGTTCGGTTAATGATGTGGGGGAGAGACTATTTACCGCTTTGAATGTAAGTAGTAATGTTTTGAATATGATCCTGGCATGTATAGGAAGCCAGTGTAATTGCATCAGCAGGGGCGACACATGCTCACCCCTAGATGCCCCATAGAGAACCCTCGCAGCGCTATTCATTGCAAGCTGTAGGGGGTTCAGAGTGGATTGAGGGAGGCCTAGCAAAATGACATTAGCATAGTCAAAGTGAGGCATGATCAGAGCCTGATAGATGGTGCGAAAATCCTCAGGTTCAAGCAGGGGGCGAAGATGTCTTAGTGACCGGATTTTGTAGTATATGATTCTTACAGTATTGGCTATATGTGCTTTCATGTCAAGGTTCTGGTCGAGTGTAACACCCAGATATCTTATATTGGGTTTTGATTGTAACTCAGCATCCTTCACCTTCAGGAACTGTGGGGGGCTGAAGCTCGGGTTCTTAGACATGAAGAGTACCTCTGTCTTCTTATGTTGAATCCTTAGGTTTTGTGACAATAGCCATTGCGATATGGCATCAAAGCAGTTACTTAGTGGGGATAGGTCCAATTTGTCTGTGTTGAAAGGCATATAAAGCAGGACATCATCCGCATATATCATGCAACTCACATTGAAGGACCTGATGATCTTGCAAATAGGTTGCATATAAATATTGAACAGTAAGGCAGAGAGGGAGAAGCCTTGCGGGACTCCCTGTCCTTGGTGAAATGGATCAGACATCACTCCACCAGACCGAACGTGTTGCCATCTTTCAGATAAGTACGATCTATACCATTCAAGGGCAGTTCCGCCAACTCCTTTCTCTTTTAGTCGTATTAGGAGGAGGTCATGGTTCACCGAGTCAAAGGCTGCGGCTATGTCCAGGAACACAAGTGCAAAACCCTGTCGGACGTTGTTGATACCGGAAATTATGTTATTGAGGAGAGATGTAAGGAGCGTTTCTACTCCGTGTGACTCTCTGAAGCCATGTTGGCAAGGGTCCAGAGGAGCCGTGGTATCAATATGGTCTTGCAATTGGCATTGGACTTCCTTTTCTATTAATTTCGCGAGAAAAGGAATACTAGAAATGGGTCTGTAGGATTCTGCCTTTTGAGGATCTAACTTACAGTTTTTTAACAGTGGTCTGATGGATGTTTGTTTGAGGACAGAGGGGAACGTACCAGACTTGAAGGACAAGTTTATTATTTTAGTTATTATTGGGCTGAATTCGCAACGAAGTTCCTTTATCCAAAAAGCTGGACAAGGGTCCGTCTGAGCAGTAGTGGAATTGAGAGACATGATCAGATCTTCAATTCGCTTCTTGTCCGGCGTAGTGAAAGTGCTTAGAGCTGTTGGGCACTCCTGGACGGTAGGGGCAAATTCTGAAAGAGGTTTACTTGTTTGAGTAAGCTTGGATTGTAGGTAGACCGCAAAATCTTGGGGATGGATCTCACATTGCTTTTCAGGGGTTGGTTCCTTTGATAGGGTCTTGACTATGTTAAACAAATCGTGAGGTTTATTTAAGGCCCACTTCAAGGTGTCCATGTGGTACTGCTTCATTTTATCAGAGATGGCCTTGCGGTGGATGGTTAGCTGATTGAGGTAGGCTACCTGGTCTATGGAGGAGCGTGACCGACGCCAGCGCTTCTCGAGGCTCCGTAGTTGGGATAGTGATTTATTTATTTATTTATTTATTTTTATTTCTTATATACCGCGCTCTTTTAATCAGTGCGGTTTACAAATGAACAAGTTAAACACAATGGTACAATCAGCATTGGTTTTTTACATTTAACAGGGTACAAAAACTAGGAGGTAAACAGGGTTAACTATCTACAAAATATAGTGTTAACTATATACAAGGTATAGGGTTAACTATATACAAAATGTGAATAGGGTTAACTATGTAAATGGCAATTTTTAGGTAACTACATGGTAGCAGTGACAGAGAATATTATAGTACAGTATAAATATAAATAGAATATGAGTAGAGTGTGACTGAAAGGATCAGCAGAATTAGCCATTTTCTACTGGGGATAACTGGGAAAGATCAGTATGAGAGCTTTGTTCATTTGCGGTTGTTTCAGAGTAGTATGCTAGAAACAGGTGGTATTTTAAGGCCTTTCTGAATGTAGTGAGGCTAGTGATGGATCTGAGTTCGGGTGGGAGGGCATTCCAGGCCCTAGGTGCAAACAGTGAGAAGGCCCTGGAGGCTGTGGTTTTAGAACATTTGATAAGGATTTTTGGTAGGTTGATGGAGTTCAGAGCAGCAGGTCTCCTGGCTCTGTTCGTTATGGTGATTTGAATCATATTGCTGATTGGTGATAGGGCTGGGCTCTTGACAGCTTTGAAAGTCATGACCAAGGTTTTATATAGGGTCCTGGCCTGGAGGGGTAGCCAGTGTAAACTCTTCAGTATCGGAGTTATGTGTTCTGAACGTGGAGCACCTACGAGGATTCTAGCAGCTGAATTCATGGCTAACCGGAGGGGATTTAGGGTAGATTGTGGGAGACCGTGTAGTATGATATTAGCAAAATCCAAGTGAGGTAGTACTAGGGCTTGAAAAATAGTGCGGAAGTCAGAGTAGTCAAGGAGAGGTCGGAGATTACGTAAGGAACGAATCTTTTGGTAGGTTGAGTTTGTTGTTTTCTTGATGTGTGCTGACATATCAAGCCGCTGATCCAAAGTAATCCCTAAGTATCGGATCGTGGGTTGTGCTTTCAGTTCGATGTTGTTTACTTGCAATGATACAGGTGGTATGAAAGTTGGGTTCCGTGTTATGAATAGGACGTCTGTTTTGTTATGATTTATACGTAGATTCTGTTTGAGAAGCCAGTTTGAAACCTCTTCGAAGCAACGCACTATTGGTGTAAAATCTGGTTGTTTTACATTGAAAGGGGCATATAACAGGATGTCATCTGCATATGCTAGACATTGACATAGACATTCATCAGTGTACCATGGTGCAGAAGCTCTTTTCCTAGTCGGTCTATTGAGAGGTGGCCGTAGTGCAATTGTATTAAGACTGTTGTTCCAGCATGTGATTAGGTCTTCTATCTCTAGAGAGGTCTCGTTACGAAGTGAGCAGGTTGCAGCAAGTATGCGCTCTCTGTTGAATGGAACAAAGCTCCTAGTCAGTGATTTAAAGTTGTTATTTGGAGCATTGTTGGTCTTTGAGTGTCTGAGATGAGTAGGAATCTGGAATGTAATGAGTTTATGATCTGACCACGGTACATCAGATATAGATATCACCGAATTGTATGATTGGTCATATAAGATCTGTGGGGCGAATATAAGGTCAAGGGTGTTCCCCTTCACATGTGTAGGCTCATGCACTAATTGTTGGTATCCAAGGGATTTGAGGGCTTCGAGGAAGGCAGCTGAATGGCTATCTTGGAGAGCTGGCAAGTTGAAATCACCAACAATCCAAACTGGAGTATTAGGATTCTGTATGTTGGAGGCTAAGTCTATAATGTCTGGAAGGGCATCTGGGGAGGCTGAGGGTGCTCGGTATAGGAGATTTATAGCGCATAACTTGTTGGAGATAGAGACTAACTCTAGGTGGTCTGTGCTCGGGGCATTTATCAGTTGGAACTGAAGGTCTGATCTGGAGAGTATGAGCACACCTCCTCCGCGCTTGTTCTGTCTGTGACTGGTAAACACTGAAAAATTCGGTGGAAGGAGCTGGTTGAGTAGTACATTGTCTTCAGTGGACAGCCATGTTTCAGTAACCATAAGGATATTGAGGTTATGGAGGGATATTATGTCTGCAATCACCGGCCATTTCTTACGAATTGAGCGGGCATTGATAAGGGTGCATTTTAAACTATGTGCATGGAGGATTTCATCCAGTTTGGCTCTTATCGTATGTTGGAGTGGAATGTATATTAGATGCTTGTGATGTGGATGTGGGTTCCAATTGTAACTGAACTTGGGTATACCTGACCATCTCTTCCCTTGGCCGTATAATATAGGTATCTTGTTAGCTTCAAGGGATAGAGCTCGGGAGAATGAGAGGCAGAAAGAGAGGAGTAGGTAGCAACCAGTTAAGGTGATAGGGGAACCCATTTTACCCCCTCTGAAAGTAATCACAGAGATTGTAAGATGTTAACAGTGAGTGGGGGATATTAGTGAGAATTCGGTCAGGGCTAGTTCCACTAGCTTTGAGACTCGCAAGTCCTATTAATCTAGGTATAGATAGGGTATGGGCTGCAGATCTATTGTCCCTGATATACAATAGTACACTGCCTCCTATCCCATGACTTTTTAGTTTTGCCAAAAGTCGCTCATGAGGGACCTTGTCAAAGGCTTTCTGAAAATCCAGATACACTATATCAACTGACCCGCCTTTGTCTACCTGTTTATTCATACCTTCAAAAAAACATATCAGATTAGTAAGACAAGATCTTCCTTGTCTAAAGCCATGTTGGCTGTCTCCCATTAGGCCATGACTATCTACATGCTGTGTAATTTTGTTCTTTATGATGGTTTCTACCATTTTCCCCGGTACTGACGTCAGGCTCACCGGTCTGTAGTTTCCCGGATCACCCCTGGAACCCTTTTTAAAAATTGGCGTTACATTGGCGATCCTCCAATCTTCAGGTATTACAGATGATTTTAATGAAAGCTCACAGATTACTAATAGCAGGTCTGCAATCTCATATTTCAGTTCTTTCAATACTCTAGGATGTATACCATCTGGTGATTTGCTACTATTCAGTTTATCAAATAGTTGTAATACATCTTCCCGGTGTAGCGATATTTCTCTCAATTCCTCTGCAGTATCACCTTTAAATACCACTTCAGTCTTGGGTAACATCCCTACATCTTCCTCAGTAAAGACCGAAGCAAAGAATTCATTCAGTCTCTCCGCTATAGCCTTGTCTCCTCTTACTACCCCTTTTACCCCTCTATCATCTAACAGTCCAATTGACTCTCTCACAGGTCTTTTGCTACGAATGTACTTGAAAAAGTCTTTATTTCATGTTTTTGCTTCCGTAGCAAGTTCCTTCTCAAATTCTCGCTTTGCCTGCCTTATCAATGCTTTGCATTTAACTTGCCAGTGCTTGTGCTGTTTCCAGTTTTCGTTGTTTGGCTCTTTTTTCCATTTCTTGAAAGATGCTTTTTTTGGCAGCAACAGCCTCTCTGACCTCACCTTTAAACCATGCTGGCAGTTTTTTGGACTTTCTTCCACGTCTTAATGCGTGGAATACAGCTGGTCTGGGCTTCCAGGATAGTATTTTTAAACAACACCCAAGCTTGATGTAAGTCTTCAACCTTTACAACCGCTCCTTTTAGTTTTTTCTTAACTATATTCCTCATTTTATCATAGTCTCCCTTTTGAACGTTAAAAGGTTGTACTGTGGATTTCTTTACTATCCCTTCTCCACTAATTAAATCAAACACGATCATGCTATGATCACTATTGCCAAGTGGCCCCAACATCCTTATTTCTTGCACCAGATCTGGTGTTCCACTAAGGACTAAGTCCAGTATGGCTTCCCCTCTGGTTGGTTCATGAACCAGCTGCTCCAAGAAGCAGTCATTTATTTAATCTAGAAACTTTATCTCCCTGGCATGTCCTGCCGTGACACTGACCCAGTCGATACCGGGGTAATTGAAATCACCAATTATTACTGTGTTGTGACTTTTGTTAGCTTCCTTGATTTCTTTGAGCATTTCATCATCCATTTATTCGTTCTGGCCAGGCGGTCGATAGTACACCCCAACTGCCATCACCTTCCCCTTCATACATGGAATTTCAATCCATAGAGATTTTACAGCAAATTTTGTTTCCTGAAAAACTTTAATCTTTTCTGACTCAATGCCCTCTCTAACATAGAGCGCAACCCTTCCTCCAATTTGATCAGTTCTATCATTACGATATAGTTTGTATCCAGGTATCACAGTGTCCCACTGGTTATCCTCCTCCCACCATGTCTCTGAGATTGCAATCATATCTAACCTCTCCTTTAGTGCTATATATTCTAACTCTCCCATCTTATTTTTTAGACTCCTAGCATTTGCATTCAAGCATTTTAGAGAGTGTATTTTATTAATATTAATTTGGCTATTGGTAGGCATGGGTAATTTGGAATCTTTACGCTCTGTCTGCACCATACTCAAGGGCATTTGGGCTACTTTACTCTTTTTTGGAACCTCACTGCTTTTGGTAGTATCCTTCAAGGATACCTTCTTCCGAACCATGCGCTCTTGGGCGACTGTCGGCTTTCCCCTATTTTCTAGTTTAAAAGCTCCTCTATCTCCTTTTTTTCAGGTTAATGCCAGCAGTCTGGTTCCATCCTGGTTAAGGTGAAGCCCATCCCTTCAGAAAAGCCCCTCCTTCCCCCAGAATGTTCCCCAGTTCCTAACAAATTCAAAACCCTCATCCTTGCACCATCGTCTCATCCACGCATTGAGAGTCCTGAGCTCTGCCTGCCTTTTGGGTCCACTACGTGGAACGGGAAGCATTTCGGAGAATGCTACCCTGGAAGTTCTAGATTTCAACTTCCTACCTAAAAGCTTCAATTTAGCCTCCAGAACCTCCCTACCACATTTTCCTATGTCATTGGTACCGACATGTACCAAGAGAGCAGACTCCTCCCCAGCACTATCTAAGATCTTATCTAGGTGGTGCGTGAGGTCTGCTACCTTCACACCAGGCAGGCATGTTACCAGGTGATCCTCACGTCCACCAGCCACCCAGCTATCTACATGCCTAATAATTGAATCACCAACTATAACAGCTGTCCTAACCCTTCCCTCATGGGCACATGGCCCTGGAGAAATGTCCTCAGTGCAAGAGGGTTTTATGTCACCTGGAGGACAGGTCCTAGTTACAGGATCACGTCCTGCCACACCAGGGTGATGCTCTCCTGTCACGTGACCTCTCTCTTCCATGGCAACAGGGATGCTGCCAGACTAAAGGTGGGACTTCAGGACTATATCCCTGTAGGTCTCGTCCATGTACTTCTCTGTCTTTCTTATGTCTTCCAGGTCTGCTACTCTAGCCTCTAGAGAACGGACTTGTTCCCTGAGAGCAAAGAGCTCCTTGCACTTAGTGCATAAGTAAGACCTCTCACCAACTGGGAGAAAATCATACATGTGACACTCAATGCAAGAGGCTGGAAAGCCCCCATCTCGCTGCTGGACTGTTGTCTGCATCTTAGTTTAAAGCTTGTGTTTAGGTCTTTAAATTCTGTATTTACTAAGGGTTGGTGTAGATGCTTATACTAATAAAAGTGTATCTAATACCTCTAATATACCTTGTTCACCTGAAGCTTAATTAATCTCAGGTCCTCAATAAGAGCTGCACCTGAGAGCAGCCCCTTTCCTCTAAGACGTGTAAGTGCCTATAAAGCTACAATTACCCCAGGGGCGGGTGGGTGTCGGGGAGGGAGGGAGGGAGGGAAATAAGACCTATTAAAAGAGGGCTGTTACAAGGTACCCTGTCCTGTACCCTCAGCAGGGGGGGAGGGGGTTAGTCCCTCAGGTAGGCTAGAGCAGGAAAAAATAGTTTAAAACGCAGCACGTTCTGGGGACAGAGCAGGGAGAGATATTTAATTTAAAGTAACAGTTAACCTGGCTAGTTAGTTGAGAGAGGCCAGGTTAGTTGAGAGAGGTCAGTTAGTTGAGAGAGGCAGGGTAAGTTATACAGCTGAGAAAGCTGAAGTGCAAAACTAAAGGGAACAGAGAGGTGAAGTAGCACACCAATAAAGACAACAAATAAATAAATAAATAGACAGCTAGAACTCACAGCAAAGTCGTCACAGGAGTTAAATATGCACCTCTATAGCAGAGCACT
Organism: Ichthyophis bannanicus; assembly: GCA_033557465.1. Lineage (NCBI taxonomy): Eukaryota > Metazoa > Chordata > Amphibia > Gymnophiona > Ichthyophiidae > Ichthyophis > Ichthyophis bannanicus. Next base: position 74,237,711 of record CM066032.1, read on the forward strand.
GTGAGGGCACTGCTCTTCCCAGAACAGAGAGAGGCAAACAGAACAGACTATGCACACATTGGAGGAGGAGACCGGAAGAAGGGCTACACAATACCTCAGCAGGGGGGAGTGGGGTAGTCCCTCAGGTAGGGTAGAGCAGGAAAAAATGTTTAAAACGCAGCACATTCTGGGGACAGAGCAGGGAGAGATATTTAATTTATCTCACAGTCTTCAGCACATCGACAATATCGATCATTCTGATCTCATGAAAAATAATAAACCTACGATAAAAAAAAAAGACTCAGTCTGGTGCATCTGGATGACGGTTGCAGCATGGAGCTGAGGAAGGATCTCACCCCAGCAGCCAGGGTGCTGCTGCTGTCCTGCTAACCCTGGATCCTACAGCAGATCCCACTCACTTTCCATTGCAGACAAAGCATGTATCCGGCAGGAGACCTCTGCACCATGCACACTTACCTTCCTCGCACCGCCTTTGCCTGTGCCCGCACTAGCAGCAGTGACTGCATACACTCTACAGATGCTTCCCAAATTGCAGCTCTCACCCACTCCAGCCCCTACCAGAATTCCTCATTCTGGGAGACATCCTCTCTTGCCGCCTGGAACAGAGGAATTCTGCCGGTTGTGGCTGTTTGGGAACGACAATGATGAACAGCGCAGGGACAATCTGAGGCAGCACAAGCAATCATGATCCTGCCCCTGCTCTCTAGTCAGCAGGAGGAAGGGCACATCCCTATCCTCTGTGGCCCAGGGTCAGCCTCATGAGATAATCTGTGAGAATAGTCTTTGTGTCCGGCAAAAACAGACACACTCTTAAGCACCCTTCCTCTTGCTAGCCACGGGGTGGGGGTTGACCCACATGGATAATGTTTGCTCGCTGTCATTGGCCACTGTCCTTTTGCCACCTCCAGAATGTTGGTGCTCTAGGCAACCTCTAGTTCACCTATTGGAAGAGCCAGCCCTGCTAGAAAATATGCCATATGAAAGCAACACTAGCTTCCAGGACTCACACAGCACTAGTCCATCAATCCATCTCCTACTGGGAAAATAGAAAAAGCCAGACTGTGACAGATCTTCACACAGAAACCATAAGCTAGCAGAATTCTTTGCTGCAGACACAGGCACACTCTCACTAAATAAAGAATGAGGGACCACACATTAGAAAGAGAAACGTGCTAAGACAATCTGAATTGGAAACTCCAAGGAAGCAGGCTCTGCATGACGTTCAGCAGCACAGAACTAAAAAAGAAGCATATAGAGAAAGCTGCAAAGATACTGTGTAAGGAAGGCACATCTTCCAAGCTGACATATTCTAATAACTGAAACTCAATATGAAATGATTTTTTTGTGCCTTTGTTGTTTGATCATTTTATTTTTTTTAATTAGTTGGTCTTGGACTCTTTTTATCCACTTTTCCCTTGCCGATATTTTCGTGAGTCCTTTGCCAGGGTCTCTTTTACTTTTTTTTCTCTCTCCCTGTTTTCTCCCCTACGTCTCTCTCTGACAATGATCCTTTCCTTTTTTGCTTTTCTCCATTTCTCTCGTCTGCCTCTCTGCCGACCTCCAAGTACATTTTAGTGCTTCTCCCTTTCTTTCACCCTCCAGTCTTCAATTTATCTTTTTAAATTTCTCACCTACCTACTAGTTTTCCACCTCCCAGTCTCACCTCTTCAGTTCTCTCACGTCCTCCTCTGTATTTTACATCTCTTCAGCGGTGCTCGTTTTCTTTTGTCTGTCCGTGTTCCTTCCCTGTCATTCATTCTCTCTCCTGTCTGCAATCTTTTTCTTCTATCTCTTATGCTGTAAGCCTCTCATTCCTCCTTTCACCTTCTCTATTTCTATCCTCTCTCACCTTCTTCAGAACCCATCCCCTTCCTCTCACTCCCTCCACGGCCTCCTGCCTGTTTCTACTGCCTTCCAAACCCTCCCTAGTCCCACCAGGTCCTTCATCCCATTTCTCCAACCCTTCACACCTTTCTTTACACCTACAGCTTTTCTAATACACACCTACTCATTCCCCCCTCCAAAATGCTTAGTTCCAACTGTCCTCCTAATCCTGGAATCTCCACTCTACCTCACCTAGGGGTTTGTTTACTAAAGGGTGTTAAGGGAGCCAGCATGCCGTTAATGCCATTTATCGGCACCCTTGCACCCTTAACACAGCGAAAAAGCTGCTTTAATGGGTGTTAAAGGCTTCAGCAGTGTTAAGGGCGCAGTAGACGGAGAGTGGGCATTAACAGGGTGTGCTCCCTTAAAACCTGTTGCGCAATGTGCTTAAAAGCCTTTAATGCTGGGAACCCTAACTCCAAGTAAAACCTCGTGGAAAGGGTGTATTTAGAGGGAAGAGAGCCTATTTTAATGTCTGCAATGTGATGCACTGAAAGGTGAGCCCCAGGCAGTGATCGTAGTGCTCCATTAGCAGCAACAAAATGGTGCCTAAGTATGAAAGGACACTATGTTGATGGTGCAAATGAGGCAAAGGAGGTGGCACATGTGTCATGAAGTTGGGGTTGCTGGTACACAGGGCAGACCAGGCAGCTGCCCAGGTGCCACATAAGAACATAAAGTCCATCAAGCCCAGTATCCTGTGTCCAACAGTGGCCAATCTAGGTCACAAATACCTAGCAGTTTGCTCAAAAGAGACACAGTTTCCACAATGCCTGTATTGGAGCAAGCAGTGGATTTCCCTAGTCCCCTTGAAAAATGGTTTATGAACCTTTCCTCCGGGAATCTGTTCAAACTTTTTTTAAACACAGCTACACGAACAGCTTTCACTACATGCTCTGGTAATGAATTCCAGAGTTTGATTATGCGTTGAGTGAAAAACTATATTCTCTTATTAGTCTTAAATGGGTTACACTGTAGCTTCATTGCATATCCCCTAGTCTTTCCACATTTTGATGGCATAAACAATCGATCTACGTTTACCCGTTCCACTCCATTCAGTAATTTATAGACCTCTATCATACTCCCCTCAGTCGTCTCTTCTCCAGGTTGAAGAGCCCTAACCTTTTATGCCTCTCCTCATAGGGGTATCCTTCCATCCGCATTACCATCTGTGATGTCCATCATGATCCCACAGTGACAGTGGCGGCACACAGAAATACTGCTGCTGCGGAAAGGTGATGTGCCACATGGGGCGGTCCTAGGGATGTGGCACTCTAAACAGAGATCCCGACTGGTCCCCCTCCCACTGCTGCTGAACCCAGCTGTGGAGGAAGAAGCTGATAGCGCCAGCTGCTGTAGCCCTCCAGGTAACTCCAAAATGCAGGCACCCGGGGAACTATCACAGCAGTGGCTGTCATTCTCCCCCCGAGATCTATCGATGGCAGATGGTGATGGGGTCCCTGCAGATGCAGATGTTGGGGGGGGGGGGGCTGCGTGGCCGTTCATGTGTGCCTCTGCCCCCCCCAATCCAGATTTATTGCCCTAGGTGCCCACCAAACCCTCATGTTGGACAGGCTGGGACTGCGCACCACCACCACCGACAGCATGTGGGCATGTCAGCATGGTGTGGGGGTGTTGGCAGCGGGGGCTGAGGCACCCACTTGCAGCAGACCAAACACATGTCCTGGTCCTGTTGTTGTGTGCATTGCAACATGTGCCAAGGTCTGCCTGATTGGGAGCATGTCAGCCCAGGGACTGTTGCATCCATGTAAATGGATTGTGGCTCAACATCCACAGTTGGTATGTATGTTAGTGGAGGGTCACAGGATCAAGTCCTGGCTGTAGATCATGTATTACTTGTCCCTATGGCTAAACCTTAGCCTATAGTGCAGGTACAGCACCAGCATGTGCAACCCCCACTGCTGGATGGAGAGGCAGGCTGATAGCATACTGAGTGGGCGCTAACAATGGGCGTAAAGTCAGAGCACTCTACCAGCACCTGCACAATGAGCATAGGTTAATAATGCTTGAGCTGATATGGAGACCAAAGTGACAGGCAGGAATGCCAACCATCCCCACTTTTGCATAGCGCGGTGATGTGTGTGTATGTCTCTTCATTGTTCTGTGGCTTTCTGTACCTCACATTGCTTAAGCTCTTCCCAGCGTTAGTCTGCAAATGTGCATGACGAGGAGCAGAGGATTGTGGGTATGGCCTGAAACAGTGCAGATTGGCCAGGATGTGTGTGCGTCGGCGGTGGAATGGCTGAGACTTCATTGTGCCCGTATGCCACATGCATGGCCTGGGTGGACATAGCATGTCATGCTGAGAGGGTACTCTCACTCTGACTGAGCAGGGACTACGGCACGTCTATGTATCCACATAGATCTTTCTAATGTCTGGCTCCAGTAATGTGGGTGCAATTTCTTCCTGTAGAGTCCAATCACTGAGCCAAATGCTGGGTGTCTATGCTGTCTATCCCAAGCCAGGGTGTATGTGGTTGTTTTTTGCTGACCAGAAGACTAGCTGTAGTTGGTATGTGCATGACTGAAATAGCCCAGTGGTGAGCAGCAGGTGCAGTCTGGCTGAGCTTGCTGTGGTGGGTTGTTAGTTCTAGAGGGTTTTTATGGCCTACTCACTACAGTTGTGGCAGGACAGTAGCTGCAGCCCCATGCAAGCCTAGAGGGCGGCCGCCCTTTCCCTTCTCTTTCGTCTATCCCCCCCTTCATTTGGCATTCATGACATCAGCTTTTTAACAGTGGGCACTGCCATCTGCTGTTCTAGGAGCCTTTTGTAAACATACTCTCTTTTCTCTGAGCCCCACTCTCTTATACTAGCTAATCACCACCTAAGCTCTAAGTCCCTGTGCTCTTCCCAATCAACAGTCTGTACTCTTCTGCCCTCCCATCCCTGCATTCTCATCTAACTCTTGAGTCCCTTTTGTCCCACCACCCATGTCCTCAGGATTCACTCAGGCCTCTTCTTCCCTTCCCCAGCTTCTCCACTTTTGCTTCCAACCACAGCATCAATTCCTCATGCCTCTCCTCTTTCCCAGCATCTTCCTCTGCCTCTCCCTATCTTCTCCTTGTCTCCTTCCCCACAATTCATTCCCTTTCTTTGCCCTTTTCCCAGCATCTGTTCCTATTGCTTCTCCTTCTCCCCCTTCCCAGATAATGGTCCCGCTTCTTCCCATCCTCCACAGCATCTGCCCCATCTCTTCTTCAGTATGTGCCCTACATCTCCCACCCTATCCCCAGAATTTACCCATCGCTCCCTCCATTTCCTCTAGCATCTGCCCCCAACCTTTTTTCAGACTAGCTAAGAGAGATCAGCCACAGCAAGTCCCACCCTGAAAATGTTTGCTGTGTCTGCAAGCTGCAGTTTAAGAGATGGTAATGTGGTAAGGGGCAGAGGAATTGACTCCCACTGCTGCTGCAATGAGGAGGAAGGGGCGGGGAAACAGGCAGATGGCAGCCATTGTGATTGACCATTGCATATGTTGTCCCCTCTAAGTGACTACCTAATTTGCCTAGTGGTAGAGCTGACCCTGGACCAAAGGTAAAAAGCAAGGTCGTAACAGAGTATGGGGTGCACACCTCACCATTTACTGAGGAAATGGTATTCAACATACTGGCACAATTGAAAATAAAGAAGGCTACAGAAGATGATGGGACACACTTTATAATTCTAAAGGACCTGAAGAAGGTGCCAACTGTACCCCTTATAGCTCTGTTAAATTTATCACTTAAAACAGAAGAGGTTCAAAAGACTAGAGAAGAGCAGATGTAACACTATATCTCAATGACAAGGAGGAAGTGGGTGTTTATGAAGCTACATTAAAAAGGCTTGGATCTGACTTTAATTTTATGCGGGAGATTGAGGCTTTATATAGTTATCCTCAGGCTAGCGTGAGGGTTAATAAAGGATACTCAAACCCCTTTTCCCTGGGCAGGGGGAGTCACCAGGGTGGCCTCTTTCGCCTTTGTCTGCATTGGTCTGGGAACCCTTGGCTTCTTACATCTCAGCCCATCTAGGAAGGGGGATGGGGGTGGTTTGAATTGGGTGGAAAGGTTTTTAAGATCTCATGCTTTGCAGACAATATTACTTATGGTTTCCAGGGTGAAGAAATTGCTCCCCACTATTGTATGCTGCAAAGGAATCTTTCAGTATCAGGCTTTAAAGTAAGTCAGAGCTGCTAAGTATTTCTGGCCCACTTGCTCTTATGCAGGGAAGGAAATAAGTCGTTAATTATTTGGGGTCCAGATCTCTAAGGAGAATGTAGATATGCATAAGCTGAATTTTGTTGCCTTGTTTCAGATGTTAAGTCTAGATCTACATAGCTGGTAACAACTGAACCACTTGTGGACTGGCAGGATCGTATGCGTTAAAATGATATTACCATGCTTTTTGTGCCAGACACTGCCATTGCAGATAACTGATGCAGCATTTAAGACCTTTGGCCATGTGGAGGCCAATTCCAGTCTGTGCGTCCCAGGATGTCCGGACATCCAGGCATCCAGACAGTCAGGAGATGCACCCGATTCTGCTCCCGCAGGGCTAGACGCCCCTGTGGGAGCAGAATCACATCACAGTGGCTGGACATCCGAAAGGTGCCCCAACTCAGGCACCCCAGATGTCCACCCTGGATAGCTCAGCCAGGCTCCTTCATGAAGCCGCTGTGATCCCAAGTGGCAGCGGTATTCAGCTTGTTCCCTGCAGCCTGACCCACTGATCGGGCCTCCCAAGGCCGGGGTCAGGCTGAGGGGAACCCCCTGCACCTCCTCTCCTCCCTTCTGCCTCTCGGTGATGCCATTCCCTGACGTCTGGGGGACTTATTCCACCTCCGATTCTGGTCTGATTCTGTTTAACATCATTGTTAGTGATATTGTTAGTGATAGTGAAGGAGGAGTGGCCTAGTGGTTAGGACACGGTACCGGAGGGCCAGGGGTTCAAGTCCCACCTGGGGGCAGCAATCTCAGACTGGAGGGATTGGGGCTTTTAGTCCTATAGGCACGCCTTGTGGGATTGGGCAAGCCACTTAACCCTCCATTGCCTCAGGTACACATAGATTGTGAGACCTTTGGAGACAAGGGAATATATCCAGTACCTGTTTGTAGTAATTTCATAATGTAAACCGCTTTGATTGAAGGATAAGGCGGTATAGAAAACTGGTTAAATAAATATTGTGGAAGGGCTGTCGGGTAAGGTTTGCTTGTTTGCAGATGATACCAAAATCTGCAATAGAGCAGACATACAGGAAGGAGTCGACAACATTTCTTTAAGAGTCATCCCATCCTTACTGGTGGACGTTTGGGTTCACGGGGTGGTCAAATGGGAGATCTAGTGGATATGTGGCAGCTGCGCAAGGGTGACACATTACAAATGCAGGTGTTTCATGATTTATTTCCAGCTGTGCCACATCCTCACTGCCTCCTTGTATCTAGATAATCTAATTGTAATACATTTCACCCATATAGTTCTAAACCATCCAATAAATTGTTCTCATTCGTTAAATTATGGCTTATAATGGTCTCAGATAAACGGCAAGTTTTTTCGTATGCTTTTAAAAGCTACTTGCTGTCACACTTCTTATTGGGTCAATGACTTACACCCAAATTAGTGCACGTTTAGCATCAATGACCTCAGCCACTTTTTTTCTCTTTTCATTGCATAATATTGCTTAATAGCCTTTTTTTTGTTATTTTCTTTAACGGGTTGACTCTTATCATACCCTAATATTTTTAAAAAACTGCGTTTGCTATTCTACTTAACTTATGTAGAATCGCATCGGCCAGTGTCCCATTCTTTTCTTTGCAACCACAAATGATGTTTGCTAAACCCCCTGAGACCATTATAAGCCATAATTTAACGAATGAGAACAATTTATTGGATGGTTTAGAACTATATGGGTGAAATGTATTACAATTAGATTATCTAGTAATTCACTCTAAAGAAGTCCTATATTCCTTGTATCTAGAGGCAATGGTAGGAGAACGTTCACCATGTAAGGTTTTGTTGAAGGAAGGAACAAGACAGAGGAGTCTGCTATTTAAACTGTACAGGATCCTGGAGGTTCCCCCACAGGAGGATGTGGGCAGGGCTGGTGGTACCTTTAGGTAAACTAGGGGCGGAAACAGCGCATAGTAAGAGAAAGGAACCACGATGCTGGTAAGCGCAGTGTCGTGGTTTGGGAGCCCTTGCCCCCGCTGCAGGCCCTGGAGAGGGGCGGCAGTGGCTATAAAGGGGTCAGGGAGCCATGGAGGGTGGCAGGATGGAGGGCCTGCCAAGAGTGCCTCCAGTCTTTGCATCAGCCTTGGATATGGGAGGTGGACACAGATGAAGATTTTTGGTGGTGTTTCAGCTTACCCACAAACCTTCATCTAATCTTAAGGAAAATAGCTTAAAGCTTATATTTAGCTTTTATAAGATCCTGTAGTGCCTACATCACATTTGCCCTTCAGTAAGTCAGCAGTGTTGGTGAGAGTGTGGCCAACTGGGCATGCTGTAACATATATGGAGAGAATGCCCTCATGTTGCTTCTTTTTGGCAAAAATATAAAAAATGGATTTTGAAACTACAGGAATATCATTGCCCTTAATGCCTAAGAGTTTTCTCTTGCAAATCTTAAGAACATAAGATATGCCATACTGGGTCAGACCAAGGTCCATCAAGCCCAGTATCCTGTTTCCAACTGTGGCCAATTCAGGTCACAAGTTTTCCCTTATTAGTCTTAAATGGGCTACATTGTAGCTTCATTGCGTGTCCTCTAGTCTTTCTACTTTTTAATGGCATAAACAACTGATCTACGTTTACCCGTTCCACTCCATTCATTAATTTATAGACCTCTATCATATCCCCTCTCAGCTGTCTCTTTTCCAAGTTGAAGAGCCCAAACCTTTTAAATCTCTCCTCATAGGGCCATCCTTCCATCCCCCTTTTATAATTCTGTTATATCCGTTTAATTTATGGTGAACAGAATTGCACACAATGTTTAAGGTGCGGTCGCACCATGGAACAATAGAGAGGCATTATAGTATCCTTGGTTTTATTCTCCATTCCTTTCCTTATGATTCCCAGCCTTCTATTTGCTTTCTTGACCTCTGTTGCACACTGGGTGGAAGGTTTCAACATATTGTCCACAATGATGCCTAAAAGGTTTCCTGGGTGGTGGTTTCTAAGGTAGTACCTTGCATCGTGTAACCATAGTTTGGATTGTTTTTTCCTAAGTGCATAATTTTGCACTTGTCCACATTAAATTTCATCTGCCATTTGGACGTCCAGTCTTCCAATTTATCAAGGTCCTCGTGCAATTTTTCACAATCCTCTTGTGTTTTAACAACTTTGAATCATTTTGTGTCTTCTGCAAATTTGATCACCTCACTCATTATTCCTATTTCTAGGTCATTTATGAATATGTTAAAAAGCAGCAGGCCCAGCACAGATCCCTGGCTATCTGATCTTGACTCAGGAGTGTGGAAAATGCTATTGCTTCTAATGCGACCTTATGGTATGAGATTGTGAGGTGTTGGTGGATATCCAGGTTCCCAGGATCACTTAATATTTATCAGAAACTTTGGAAAGTGCTTTTCTTAACCAAACTTGAAGCTCTATGACATGGAAGGATTGCGACATTTGAGAAAAATTGGGCCCCTTTTCTTGTATAGATTAGCCAAAGCTCCTTGTATTGGATAGCTACAGTTTTGTGAACAGCTTTGTTCAGGCATAGGTACTTTTAGGTTTCTGGGCCTTAAGTGGTTCTATACATTGAAGCCTACTTCAAGATGAGTTATAGTTGATTACTGCAATGTTTCTTTCTGCAGTACTGTCTCATTCGTTTAGAACTTGTTCAGAACACTGTCGCTCGGATTCTTCTGCACTCCTCACCTTTGATCATGTCACCCCCTCCTGATTTAACTTCATTGGCTCCTCATCAAATACCGTGCGCAGTATAAACTCTTGACATTAATTCATAAGGCAATACATACTGTCCTCTATTACCTTGGTCCTGCACTTTGGAACTCACTACCCACTGACCTGCACTCTGAACTTTCCTACCCACACTTTGAGACCATGCTCAAAACCCACATATTCCGCCGTGCAGTTGACCTTCCTCTATGACCACCATGACCATTGTGCTTGTCTTTCTTCTCTCCTTTTGTGAGTGTTTCTGTCCTATCTGCAAATTGGCATTCCTTTCCTAATCTGTGAGTCTGTATTGTGTGTATTTTGAATTGTACACCACCCTGCTAATAGAAGGTGCTGTATATCAAGTAAAAATAAACCATAAACCATAATCATAAATCTTGTGGTGCAGCTCAAAGCTTCTTTTCTAAGGATGTTCTTACATTGATGTCTTCAGTATTGGGTTTCTTAATGCTTGTGTAGATGGTCACATAGCTGCCCATATCATTAAGAATGGGGTGAAAGGAGAGTGTGGCATAAAATTCATTGGCTGTGGTTAGTCAATTGCTGTGCATCTCTTAGGGGGGAGAGAATATAGTTCCGTCCCCAAGTCTTGCTGGGTACCTTCACGTGGTGATCCTGTTGTACATAATCTATGCTAAATCCCAGCCAGGTGATATTACAATTGAAGTATGGTAGGAAATAAAAAGAATAATACATACTGGCCGCATGTCTCCCAGGATAAAAAGGTGCCCAACCATAGCCTCTGCACTAGGGCTAACGATGGTGGTAGCAATAGTGCAGACACTGGAGATGCAGGTAACATCCCTGCCTTGGATAAAGGCCATGGTTAACATGTTCATGGACTCACTGTGGCAGGAGATAAACTACAGAAATTAATGAAAAAGTTAATTACGATTAAGTGGACCTCTGCAGATAAAGAGAAGATAATGCCTGTTACTTTTATGCTACAACCCCTATATTTAAATCAAAAGGGTATACAATGAGAGCCACCAAAAACTGGAAGAAAGAGGAAAATTGCCACAAGAAAAACTGCAAAAAGCAATGGATACAAATTTAAGATCTTTAATTTCACAGATAAAAGTAGAGAAGTATGTGAATGATAACATCTTGAATCAACTTAGGGCTTCTGTGGGAAAAGAAATACAGGGAAGCGGCGGCGGCGACCTGGGTGAGAGTACCAGAAGAAAGGAATACACTGAAAAAGAAGGAGCAGTTGAGGGGGAGATGAAGCTTAGAGATCTGGAACTGCAGGCGAGTGAGATGAGTAAAGGACAGATCAACAAATCAACTGAAGAGGAGGAAGAAAAGGAGGAGAAAGACCCAAAGATGGAGGAATTCAAGATTAAACTCTTAGTCCACATGGAAAAAGATGAATATGCCGGGCTCCAGGCAAGGGAAAGATTACCCCTGTTAAATTTAACATCTAAGGTTAAAAGTATGATAACTAAGATGAACAAGGCCACATCCTGTTATAAAAGGATCATTTATTGACATCACTGAAATAAATCAATGTTATGTGGGTGTGGAGGAGTAGCCTAGTAGGTAGTGCACTGTCTTGCTAACCAAGTGACCAGGCTTCAATTCCCACTAGTATTCCTTGGGCAAGTCACTTAATCCTCTATTGCCTCAGAAGGAAGGCCTGGCAATCTACTGCCAAGAAAACCCAGAAGCTGCTAGGTTACCAGGAGTCAGCATAGACTCAAAGGTGCATTTTGTACAATATTATGCAGCTAAGCTTATTTGTGTAAAAGTGTTACCAATTAAAGTGCAGGGCCAGAACAAAAAGGGAACAGTAATAATTCCTCTTTGGAAAAAGCGCATTGAAGGAAACATTAAATCATCGTGTGCAGAGGTATCGCTGATAGACAGGTATCTATAAGGATTAAGATGATCAAAGATATCGAGGAAGAGCCAAGACATCAAGCTAAAGCATGCTGCATTGACAGAAGACCTGAAATGTATATGTTTTAACAATAAATTGAAAGTTGCAGCAGCAGCGCAAAAATTGCAAAGATATGAAGAAAAAAGAAAAGAAAGATATCAAAACGAACTATTTAAAGAGAAACCAATTGATCAAGCAGCCAAACTTAACACCGCAATGACTTATAACAGGAAGAACAGTTCTCCTTCCAAAGGGGGACCCAAGTAACATTGCCAATAATTACAGACCAATGACTTGTCTATCTACAATCTATAAGCTGTTCACTGCAATAGATGCAGGCAGAATATACTGTATGATCATATTGTATCCAATAACATCATGGCAATAGAACAAAAGGGCAATGAGAGGGGAGTGTATAGAACCAATGCAAAGTGGGAGGAGTAGCCTAGTGGTTAGAGCAACTGCCTAATACCCAGAAAATCAAGGGTTCAAGTCCCACTGGCAGCCTTTGTAACCTGAGGCAAGTCCCTTTACCCTCCATTGCCCCAGAAGAAAAGGCCTGGCAATCTACTTCTGTTGATACATTACCAAGGAAATCCAGAGGCAGCTGTGTAACTAAAAGGCAGCATTAAAACAAATGGAGCAAAGACCAGCTAATGTTAAATAAGGTCATCATGGCCAGTGCTAAGAAGGGCAGAAATCTCACTATAGCAGGTATTGATGATAAGAAAGCCTTTAACATCATCCCACACTCTTGGATAATAAAATGCCTTGAAATATATAAGATAAATCCTGGTTTCATAAAGTACATTAGGTCTATCATGACAAGGTGGCAAACCACATTACTTCTGAAGTATGAAGGTGGTCAGTAAATCATTCCTAACATCAAGATACAGTGAAGAATATCTCAGGGAGATTCTCTGTTGCTACTTCTATTTTGTACAGCGCTCAGTCCAATGAGTACTCTCATCAACTCTTTGGGATACAGATTTAACCTGAATCCTAAAGAAGATAACAACCCAGAGGTAACATCTGATTTACTATTTCTAGAGGACCTGAAGCTCTCCAGCTCCAATGACCAACGATTAGCAGAGCAGCCCCATGTTGACACAAAGATGAGTCAAAATTATTCAAAGTTTTTAAAACCTGAGGATTGTGAAAAATTGCAAGAGGATCTTGATAAATTAGAAGACTGGATGTTCAAATGGCAGATGAAATTTTACGTGGACAAGTGCAAAGTTATACACATAGGAAAGAACAACCCAAATTAAGGCTACATGATGCAAGGTTCCACATTAGGATCCACTATCCAGGAAAAAGATGTAGGCGTCATCATAGATAACACATTGAAACCTTCCGCCCAGTGTGCAGTGTCAACCAAGAAAGCAAATAGAATGCTAGCAATCATAAGAAAAGGAATGGAGAATAAAACCAAGGATATTCTAATGCCTCTGTATTGTCCCACAGTGCGACCACACCTTGAATATTGTGTGAAATTCTGGTCACTTTATCTTAAAAAGGACATAGCGGACTTAGAAAAAGTACAGAGAAGAGACACCAAAATGGTAAAGGGGATGAAAGGATACCCCTATTAGGAGAGGCTTAAAAGGTTATGGCTCTTCAACCTGGAAAAGAGACGGCTGAGGAGAGATATGATAGAGGTATATAAATTAATGAATGGAGTGGAACAGGTAAACATAGATCGATTGTTTACACCATAAAAAAGTAGAAAGACTAGGGGACATGCAATGAAGCTACAGTGTATCCCATTTATGGCTAATAAGAGAAAATATTTTTTTACTCAACACATAATTAAACTCTGGAATTTGGTACCGGAGTATGTAGTAAAAGCTGCTAGTGTAGCTGGGTTTAAAAACGGTTTGGACAAGATCCTAGGGGAAAGGTCCATAAACCATTATTAAAGAGGACCCAGAAAATCCACTGCTTGCCCCAATGCAAGCATTATGGAACCTGTGTGTCTTTTGGGGAAACTGCTAGGTAGTTGTGACCTAGATTGGCCGCCGTTCGAAACAGGATACTGGGCTTGATGGACCTTGGCCTGACCCATATTGCATATCTTATGTTCTTATGTATGACAAGCTTTTCTGATGACAATCAGGATGACTTTTGGCCTAGACAAATGTGCTAAGGCAACTTTTTTTAGAGGAAAATTGAGCAAAATGGAAAACGTCTCCCTGGCTGAGGGCTGTCATATCAAGGAACTTGAAGAGGAAAGCATATATAAATATCTTGGAGTACAGGAAGGAATGATACTCAAGCAGTAATTACTGAGAGAAAAGATTAGTAAAGAATACTTTAGATTAAAATCATTATTGAAAAGTGCCTTAATATCATGGAATCCGATACAAGCCATCAATCATCTGGCAAACCCTGTACTCTCATACAGCTTTGGGATTGTAGACTGGCCTCTTAAAGACCTTAAAAAAGTCTATGTGCGAACAAGAAGACTCCTCCATGCCCATGAAGTAATTTATAAGAATCAGTGTATGCCAAGACTGTACATTTCTAGAGTTGAAGGAGGGCTATACCTTATAGAAATTGATTAAACCTACCGAGCTACTATCATAGGCCTCCATGCCTAACTAACAGCCTCGTTGGAACCAAATAAGCAAACAATTCTGAAATATGAAAGTAAATGTCCAGAATATGTCTCCATCATCAAACTTGCACAAGCATTCTGACGACTAGAAGGAATGAGTGTGAATCTACAAGCGCACACAAGAAAGGAAGTAACAGAATTTGCAAAACAGGAGAAAAAGCTCAACAAAGAATTAGATTGGCAAAAGAGGAAAAACAAATGGCAAATGCACAAATATAGTGGGAAATACAGAGTGTTACTCCAGGAATCTTTTGTTGATCAAGAACGGGGAGATGAATGATTAAGGAGAGGTGAACTGAAACCAAAGGATGAGAAATTGACAGTTGAAGCTAAGGACAGCGGATTACGGACAAGGTGGTTTACAGCGAGTATAAAGAGTTGGAAACAGTGACTCACCTCATAACTGGCTATGAAATTCTGATGGTGGGAAATATCTATACAGAAAAGCACAACAAAGTAGCGCTCCTCATACTTTGGAAACTCTGTAAACACTAGAACATAAGAACATAAGATTTGCCATACTGGGTCAGAACAAGGTCCATCAAGCCCAGTATCCTGTTTCCAACAGTGGCCAATCTAGGTCAGACACATATTTTATTTTATTATTCTTAAATAGTTTACCCTGTAGCTTCATTGCATGTTCCCTAGTCTTTCTATATTCTGATAATGTAAACAATTGATCTACGTTTACCCGTTCCACTCCGTTCATTAATTTATAGACTTCTATCATATCTCCCCTCAGCTGTCTCTTTTCCAGGTTAAAGAGCCCTAACCTTTTTAGCCTTTCTTCATAGGAGTATTCTTCCATCCCCTTTACCATTTTGGTGGCTCTTCTCTGAACCTTTTCTAATAATGCTATATCCTTTTTAAGATACGGCGACCAGAATTGCACACACTATTCAAGGTGCAGTCTCACCATGGAACGATATAGAGGCATTATAATATCTTTTGTTTTATTTTCCATTCCTTTCCTTATGATACCTAGCATTCTATTTTCTCTCTTGGCCACCGCTGCACACTGGGCCGAGGGTTTTAACATGTTATCCACAATGACGCCTAAATCTTTTTCCTGAGTGGTGGTTCCTAATGCGTAAGCTTGCATGTGTAACCATAGTTTGGGTTGTTCTTCCCTAGGTGCATAACTTTGCACTTGTCCACATTAAATTTCATCTGCCATTTGGATGCCCAGTCTTCCAATTTATCAAGATCCTCTTGCAATTTTCCACAATCCTCTTGGGTTTTAACAACTTTAAACAGTTTTGTGTCATCTGCAAATTTTATAACCTCACTCGTTATTCCACTTTCCAGGTCATTTATGAATATGTCAAAAAGCTGCGTACCCAGCATAGATCCCTGGGGTACACCACTATTCACTTTTCTCCATTGGGAAAAATGGCCATTTAGCCCTACCCTCTGCTTTCTATCTTTTAACCAGTTCCTGATCCACAATAGTATACTGCCTCCTATCCCATGACTCTTTAGTTTTGCCAAAAGTCTCTGATGAGGGACCTTGTCAAAGGCTTTCTGAAAGTCCAGATACACTATATCAACCGACTCACCTTTGTCCACCTGTTTATTCACACTTTCAAAAAAACAACAGATTAGTAAGACAAGATCTTCCTTGTCTAAAGCCATGTTGGCTGTCTCCCATTAGGCCATGACTATCTACATGCTGAGTAATTTTATTCTTTATGATGGTTTCTACCATTTTTCCCTGGTACTGACGTCAGGCTCACCGGTCTGTAGTTTCCCGGATCACCCCGGAACCCTTTTTAAAAATTGGTGTTACATTGGCGATCCTCCAATCTTCAGGTATTAGAGATGATTTTAATGATAGTTCACAGATTACTAATAGCAGGTCTGCAATCTCATATTTCAGTTCTTTCAACACCCTTCGATGTATACCATCCGGCCCAGCTGATTTGCTACTCTTCAGTTTATCTAATAGTTGTAATACATCTTCCCGATGTATCGATATTTCCTTCATTTCTTCTGCACCTTTAAATACCACTTCAGTCATGGGTAACATCCCTACATCTTCCTCAATAAAGACCAAAGCAAAGAATTCATTCAATCTCTCCATTATTGCCTTGTCGCCTCTTAGTGCCCCTTTAACCCCTCTATCATCTAATGAACCAACTGACTCTCTCACAGATTTTTTGCTACAAATGTACTTGAAAAAGTCTTTATTTCATGTTTTTGTTCCGGAGCAAGCTACTTCTCCAATTCTCCCTTTGCCTGCCTTATCAATGCCTTGCATTTGACTTGCCAGTGCTTGTGCTGTTTCCTCGTTGTTTGGCTCTTTTTTCCATTTCCTGAAAGATGATTTTTTGGCAACAACAGCCTCTCTGACCTCACTTTTAAACCATGGGGGCAGTTTTTTGGACTTCATTCCTCTTTTCTTAAAGCGTGGAATACAGCTGGTCTGGGCTTCCAAGATAGTAGTTTTCAACAACAGCCAAGCTTGATGTAAGTCTTTAACCTTTGCAACTGCTCCTTTTAGTTTTGATAAAATGAGGATTTCCTTACTATCCCTCCTCCACTAATTAAATCAAATGCGATCATGCTATGATCACTATTGCCAAGTTGACCCAACACCCTTATCTCTTGCACTAGAACTGGTGTTCCACTAAGGACTAGGTCTAATATGGCTTCCCCTCTGGTTGGTTCATGAACCAGCTGCTGCAAGAAGCAGTCATTTATTTCATCTAGGAACTTTATCTCCCTAGCATGTCCTGCTGTGACACTGACCCAGTCGATACCGGGGTAATTGAAATCACCCATTATTATTATTGTGCTGCAACCTTTGTTAGCTTCCTTGATTTCTTTGAGCATTTCATCATCCATTTGTTCATTCTGGCCAGACGTTCGATAGTACACCCCCACTGCCATCGCCTTCCCCTTTTTACATGTAATTTCAATCCATAGAGATTCTATAGCAAATTTTGTTTCCTGCAAAACTTTAATCCTTTTTGACTCAATGCCCTCTCTAACATAGAGCGCAAACCCTCCACCAATTTGATTAGCTCTATCATTACGATATAGTTTGTACACAGGTATCACAGTGTCCCACTGGTTGTCCTCCTTCCACCATGTCTCTGATATTCCAATCATATCTAACCTCTCATTTAGTGCTATATATTCTAACTCTCCCATCTTATTGTTTAGACTTCTAGCATTTGCATACAAGCATTTTAGAGTCTGTATTTTATTCATATTAATTTGGCTATTGGTAGACATGGGTAATTTGGAATCTTTAAGCTCTGTCTGCTCCAAACTCGAGGGCATTTGGGCTACTTTACTCTTTTTTGGAACCTCTCTGTTTTTGGTAATATCCTTCAAGAATACATTCTTCCGAA
The DNA here is from genome assembly GCA_033557465.1 of Ichthyophis bannanicus. Lineage (NCBI taxonomy): Eukaryota > Metazoa > Chordata > Amphibia > Gymnophiona > Ichthyophiidae > Ichthyophis > Ichthyophis bannanicus. The sequence goes on from CM066032.1 coordinate 74,255,380, forward strand.
CTATGCACTCTTGGGCGACTGTCGGCTTTCCCCTATTATCTAGTTTAAAAGCTGCTCTATCTCCTTTTTAAAGGTTAATGCCAGCAGCCAGGTTCCATCCCGGTTAAGGTGAAGCTCATCGCTGTGCCTGAAAAGTATTGGGATCATGATCCTAAGAGGATCACAGAGAATGAAGAGGTTATGATCACCTGGGACATTCCCATTCTTTCGGATAAGAAACTGGATGCAAGGAAACCCGACATAGTGGTAAAGGAGAAAAACACCAGAATGACATTGATAATAGAGGTGTCGGTTCTGAGTGAAATTCTGTGAATCGTGTGGAGAGGCAGAAGATCCTGAAGTACCAAGAAACGCAGTCAGAGACCAAGAAAGTGTGGAAGAAAGATACAGAAATATTTCCCATCGTTGGAAGCCATAGGCCCGACAAAGAAGAATTTCCAAGCACATCTTGACAAACTACCCATACATGTTATATCTTATGAACTCCAGAATGAAGTTCTCTCTGGCCCAATGTAAGTACTACGGCGAGCATTAGCAGTAAATGTGAGAGACTGAGATCATACTCCACATACCCTGGCTTAGAAGCAAGGTTCACGACTGTCATGGTATGCGCAAAACTAACCTATTTGGAGAAACCTTACGAATATTTTATCTTTCATTTTCATTTGTCCTTTTCCATATTTTATGCTTCAGATTTCATAAGGGCTATCTGATGCTTGAAGTGGTTTTATTTATGCTTCGATTGTCATTGGGGGGTGGGAGAAGGTGGGGGGGGGATGATTTTGAGGTTTTCTTGTGTGACTACTGCATTAGACTGTTGACTTAATGCTAATGTGTTCTGAAATTGTCTAAAATGAAAGCAAAAAAAAAAAAAAATGTGTGATGCAAACTAAAAAATGTCCAAAATTGGGAAAGAAATCCCAAAATGACCCACAAACAAACTGAACATTTTTTCCTTGCTCGTTCCTAGCGGGTTTCCCGTTGCTGACCAGTCCAAGTAGAAACAGCTGGTTGGTGAAGCTGAATAGCGCTGCATAGCAGTGTGTTCAGCTTTCAACTGCATGGTGTCTGCATTCATGGTGGGAAGACTACGAGTTAGAAGACTGAGGGGCAACATCTGTTTTCAGATGGCATGAGGTGGAGTTAACTTTTTGTCATTAGCAGACTGTGTTAAAACTTGTTAAGTTTTCAGCATCAATTCTCAGTGAGGCCATTAACATTCCATTTTTTTCTTTTCCAGTAGAGTAATTTGCATGTATGCTTTTGTGTTTTATTTGATTAACCAGTATATTACACTGATATATAAACTGTTCGGTTAATTGATAGTTTAATGCTAGCCTAATTGACATCATAATGCTTGTCTAGCCTTATTACTTTGTAATCCAGTTTGAACTCTCTGTAAAGGTGGAATAGAAATTAAATTTAATTAATTAATGTTAACGTGACTGTAACTACCATATATTGTACATGGCTGTTAGGTAACATCTGCCTGAATGGAAAGAGGCATTAAAATTAATGTCCTTTAGTACACAGAGTCCTAAATGAACTCACATAAGGAGGAATTTTGGTCTCTTTTCTCTTGATCACCACATTACTAACCCTCTACTCCTCGCCCCCTTTTCCTCCGCAGCTAATTACTGCGATGTACTACTAGTAATTTTACAGCATATTTGCCGACTTTGCAGTCTCTGATCTTTTCTCCTCCCACTTTTTAAAATATCCTTTGTCTGTTTCTTCATTTTCACACCCTCTGGCCACTTCATCACCCTTCTTCTTTTATTTTCCTTCGTCTTCTCTTCTGTTCCTTATTTTTATTTGAGGATTTTTGTTTTTTTTGGGCGCATCAGTCCATTGTCAGGGGACAGCAGAGGCAAGCAGTGAAACGTACGCACAGATCCGCATATCCGAGGTAACAAAATGGTAGGTAAAATCCGAAAACAAGGTGAGAGATAAAAAAAAAAATAGAAAAAAGGACCGAGGCAAGCACTACATTTTGACAAGCAGTAGACCAGGACAGAAGAGCTGGGAGTTGGAGAAGAATTTTAGTGAAAAGTTTAAACACTACAAGAGGAAAGATAAGATCAGAACCAGACCAGGAGAGGGTCAGAAAATGCTGGTGGCTGACATGAGAAGCGAAAGAAAGTACAGATGAGTGGGAAAAACTGCCGAGAAGGTTCAGAGAAGTGATATAGTTATGAACAGAAAGGATAAGTTGTTCGAGCTGAGTACTTTCAGGGGGATTCTGCATGAATAGGAATGTGGGCGGCTGGGGATGGATGAGGACAGCACAAGCTAAGCACTTCAGAGTACAGTTCAAGCAGGATTTGCACTATTTACATAGCTCTTAGGCACAACAGAAATTAGGAACAAAATACAAGCTGTACTTCAGCTTTAGAATATGGATAGGGAAAGAAACAAAAAGGTTCTCCTGGAGTATCAGATTCAGCCTCTAGGAACAGAGGTTCAGCCTCTGTTGGATGGAGTAAGGTGCTAGATATTTGATCCGATAGGAGCCAGCCCTCAGTTTATAATTTTTAGCCCAATCCGAATAGAGGGTATTTTCAGCATGCTCTCTAGACCACTGGCATTTCCTTTACACCCCCCTCCCCCCACACACTTCAGATATCTCTGAGGTTTCTCAGGGTAGATTAGCAGGGCCTATTCCTTTAGACAGGATCCAGGCATAGGCAACACCTATGCACCAAATTTTGAAGGTGCCAAAAACCCAGGCGAAAGAGGAGCCTGTTCCCTCTGACTTTAGGGCCATGAGCATGTGCAGTTTCCAACGGGCGCCCTGCAGCATTCTGGCCTTCCTCCGCTCCTCTTCTGGGTCTCCCCCTCCCCTGCTCTTTGAGACTTGCTGTCTGGTCTTGCCTGGGGCAAGAAAATCATAAATCCAGCCCTGGGTAGACTCTGACTTTTCCTGGGTGCTCTTGCAGGGGATGGGGGGCAATCTCCCTCAGCATCAATCTCATCTGCATGGCAAGCACAACTTTTAAAGCAGGTCAAGCTATGCCCTAATTAGAGATGTGACCTCAGCTGGCTATAGCCAGTTACTAGGTGAAAGCACCTTCGGCTTCGCCCAAATCGGGGAATCTCTTCACCTGAGAGAAATATGTTGTTTTTCATTGCCAGGATTTTCTACAGCAGCTTTGCAAACTCCTGGCAGCTCAGGGTTCAAAAGACCAATCTAGTGTAGCTAGAGGGCCCAAAAAGAATAGCAGGACAGGACGTAGACAAGGAGGAGTGAGGGACTGGGCTATTATCAGTTGGAAGATTGGATAGAAAAGAATTTTGTTCCAAAAGAGGGAAAATTGCAGCCTTTTTGGAAATAGGAAGGAGGATCTCATGACCAAGCAGGTAATCAAACTGGCTTAGAATTAATATAAAATACCCCTCCAAGGAACGGATTTGTTGCTGGATGACTCCAACTTGTCACGAGGGTATGCAACAAGAAGATACTGCTACCCTCTACTGGCAGATTTAGGACATTATAGCTGTGGGTAAAAGATTGAACATTTCTACAGAGACAGAATTGATAACAAGTCTTGAATCACAAATCCATACTCAAAAGATTTTGATTTGAAAAAAAGATCAGGTTGGAATTAAAAGAGGGTGAGGGAATAGTTGGACAAAGTCAGGAAATTCTCACCCTGAATTTATAGCAAGAGAAAATATGCCGAATACCTGAATGCAAATGTTGTAAGATGATAAGGCTTAAACATGTGAGTCTTAATCAAATCAAGAAGGGAGCCCACCTCTCTTGGCTGACTACTGATTTATTTTTAAAGAAAGAGGGGAAGGGTAAAGGTCCATGTCTCTGTGTAAGGTGAAAGGTAAGATCAGTAGGAGCTGTCAGTGGGTGGAGAGGTCTCCCACCGGGCACTGAGAGAGAAGATCCTATATCCAAAGGTGTGGAAGACCTCCAGTGGTTGGAAAGTGTGAATCGGTGATGGAGGGATGAAAAGCTCCCAACAAGCAAGAAGCATTATTCAGGTATTTATTTTGGATTTGACTTGCACTTTTCCAGCAACAAACATAGAAAATGGAGGCAGATAAAGACCAGTATGGTCCATCTAGTCTGCCCAGCACAAATGCACAATGTCAAGAGTAGGTACACCTGCCGCTCCGTGCAGGCCACCCCTCCCCATGTCTTTGCCCAGGGGTGAACCCACCACTCCATGTAGGACACCCCTATTTGATGAGGAATTTGATGGTTCAGTTTATTTTGATATTTTCTTGTTGCTGTACAGGGATCCACTGTGTCTGTCCCATGCCCTTTTGAACTCTGTCACTATGTTTGCCTCCACCACTTCCAACGGGAGGGCATTCCAAGCATCCACCACCCTTTCAGGGAAAAAGTATTTCCTGACATTGCCTTTCAATTTACCCCCTTGTAGCTTCATGTTATGCCCTCTAGTTTTGCAGCTTCTCCGTCTTTGGAAGAGGTTTGTTTGTTCATTATTTCCCTTTAAGTATTTAAAGGTCTGAATCATATCTCCCCTGTCCCTCCTCTCCTCCAGAGTGTATATATTTAGGTCAAGTCTCTTCTCATAAGGCTTCTGATGCAGGCTCCAAATCATTTTGGTCGCCTTTCCTCTGAACAGTTTCCAGTCTTTTTACATCATTTGCAAGATATGGTCTCCAAAACTGAACACAGTATTCCAAGTGAGGCCTCAACAGTGACTTGTACAGTGGCATAAGTACCTCTTCCTTTCTGATGGTAATTCCTCAGATTATTCCTGAGTCTATCCCCTTTCAGCTTCATCCTACGATCCTTTGTTCTAGAGGTTCTTTTCAGCTGAGAGGGCCACCACGTGTGCATTTATACCACAGAGGTATTTAAATATCTCTATCATGTCCAGTGGCATACCAAGTGAATGTTCTCCCATGTTGCCCATGGGCAAACTAAGTTACTTTACTTGTTTGCTGTGTGGTGTGTCACTGCTTCCACTCTAGGCTTGGTCCCTGCAGCTGTTACCTTCCACGTGAAGCCTCGTGGTGTTATTATGAGACTTCGGCAGAGGATACAGCACAGGGCCTCGAGTAGAGGCAGCAATGCACCACGTGGTAAACAAGTACAGTAAGATTGCCACTACTGCCATGGACTTGAGGGCTACCATCATCTCCATGTGTGGGCCCAGCCGAGGATTTCACTCACTGTCTGTACCCCCTTTTTACTGGCACCAGGGGGACTGCTCCCTCCGCTCCATCCTTGGTATGCCACCAGTCATATCTCCCCTCTCCTACCTTTCCTCCAGAGTATACTGTACATATTGAGATCCTTAGGTTTTGCCCCATATGCCATATGGAGGTATATTAAGTATTTCCCTGTTCCTAGAGGCCTTACAATCTAAGGGGTATGTTTACTAAACTGCGCTCATGTGCGTGGCACACATTAGCGTGTGCTAAGGTACCTTAGCGCACGCTAATGATGCGTATTTGTGCCCCACACACGTGCGCGCCGCACTAAAGTGCCTGCTCATGTGCGCAGCGCGCTGATGTGCGATAGAGGCGTGGAAAGGCTCCCGGAGGGCGGAGGAAGGCTCCCCAGGGGCGGAGAGAAGGGGTCAATGGGTGGAGAGTGGGAGAGGAGAGGCTCCCCGCACACGAGCGGGGCTGAAATTCAAGCCAAAAAACACCGCGAGTGAAAACCTTGCGGTAGAGGCGATTTAAAGGGAAGAGAAACCATTTATGTCAGCAATGTACAGCAAAACCAGGGAAACCTACCAAATAGTGATAAGTGTGATACATGTGCACGGTACAAAAGTGCAAATAAACATTGAAAATGACCCCAACAAAATCTAAAAAAATTATAATCAAGCTGGGCAATAGTGATAGTAATGGGAAACATAAAAAAACACTCCCAAGAAAGCCGCAAAAAATAAATATGAATTTTAGAAGGGTCTACGCTCCGTCCCCATACAAGATGGATGATCCCACAGTGAAATAGCACTGATCAGGGTTTCCCTCTCCATTGGACAGGTTACCTATGGCATGCACATTTCCACAACAGCAGGGCGGGAAGGTCGGAATGGGCAATTGGACAGATGCTGGGAAAGAGGATACAGAGGGCTGCAGGCAACACATGCTGTGGTGCAGCTGGGGCACAGTGCGGACTAGGCAGATGCCTAGGTGGCACTTAGGAATGCTGAAACTGAACAACAGCCAGACAGCAACTGATGAGGGCCCAACATGGGCACGAGAGTGTTTATCACAGTGCCACAGGGGATAGTACCCAGCAGGTACCCCCAAGGGCACAGAACATTGGCAGGCAGTGATTGGGGGACGTGTGGACAAATTTGTAGGCACCCCTACCCCAGAACCCGCACCATAGGCAGCCGCCTACCCGCACACAGGATGGACTGAGACTGCATGCCACCAGCACCAGCAGCAGAAGGGCATGTCAGCAGGGTGGCACAGGGGTACTGGAGGTGGAGGGAGGCAGTGGCAGCTGCCCAGAGCAGACCATGGCCTAGCCCTGTGTAGGTGGGTGCAATGCACTGCAACAGACAGGCCCTGCCGGACAAACAGTCATGGTATCATCAGGGAATGCACTGTCTCTGTGGCAACACAGTGGTGCAGTGCACACAACCAGTCTGTTTGGAGACAGAAGGTCACAGGTTCAAGCCCCAGCTGGGGCTCCTGCCAATCCAGTCCCCATATTTTACACACAACTAACTAGTGATAGTAAAGACGAACCTTTATTGCAGAGAACATAAGCATGGCACAAAAACACTCTTTTTTACCCTACAGAGCACAGATACCAGAAACATGCACATTACCTAGAGCAGATTCCCCCAAATGCAGTCCTGGAGGGCCGGAAAACCTTCAGGGTTTATGCTGTCTCCAATCTAAGGATGGAGCGGTACTGGTGGTGGAGATGGAGATGGCAGCAGCTGGTGGCCACAGCAGACCATGGCCTAGCCCTGTCCAGGTGGGTGCCGTGCACTGTAACAAACAGGCCCTGTCGGATGTACAGTCATGGACTCCCCAGGGAATGCAGCATATCTGTGGCAACACAGTGGTGCAGTGCACACAGAGAGTGTATGCAAGAACAGAAGGTCACAGGTTCAAAGACCAGCTGGGGCTACTGCCAATACAGTCCACATATTTTTCCCACAACTAAACTGCGATAGTAAGGACAAACCTTTATTGCAGAGAACATATGCATGGTTAATACGCCTATATTTTACCCTACAGAGCACAGACACCATAAACAGGCGCATTACCTAGAGCAGAGTCTCCCAAATGTAGTCCTGGAGGGCCAAACACCATTCAGGTTCCATGCTGCCTCTAATAAAGATGCCTGTGCTGCATATCTATGCACCACCCCCATGGTATGCAGATGTATCTCATGCATATTCATGAGGGACAGCATGAAAACCCGAACAGTGTTTGGCACACCAGGACTGGAGTTGGGAACCTCTGCCGTAAAGCAGCAGCCAACAGGGGCAGACACAACCACACCCACACCCACAGGCCCCATTAGCCAATGCCTCCTGGAGAGGCAGGACATTAGGCCCTGCGTGCATCTCCCAGTACTAGCACTTGCATACCTTAGCAATGCCACCCTACACTTGGGTATACGGAACACAGCTATCAAACGTTTCCTATGATTACTGGCAGATAGCAATTCCTACGTTAAGCACAGTTTGCTCATTGAGCTCCATCATAACAATCTTTCTGATGTCTGTGGTGTGTGCTGCAGGTCTGGTCTCTGACAGTGTTTACCACCCTGGGGAGTGACCCCCAACAGTATTGCGTACCACAGGGGTGGGCACCTCCGGTCCTGGAGGGCCGCAGACCAGTCAGGTTTTCGGGATATCCCTAATGAACATGCATGAGATATATATGCATTAGAGATATCCTGCCAACCTGACTGGTTTGTGGCCCTCCAGGGCTAGATTTGGAGACCCCTACCTTACACCTCTGTCATTTAAGATCGTGAGTGGGCAAGGTACAGATGTCCTAGACATCGAAAGGGTATATAAAATGTGTCACATTCCTCCTCGATTCTCACCACCACCAAAAAGTTGTCTAATAGTCAATTTTTTGGTGGTGGTGAGAAGTGAGGAGGACTGTGACAAATTCTATCTAGCCTTTTTGATGTCTTGGACATCTGCACCTTGTCCACTCACAATCTTAAATGACAGAGGTGTAAGGCAGGGGTCTCCAGATCCAGCCCTGGAGGGCCACAAACCAGTCAGGTTGGCAGGATATCTCTAATGCATATATATCTCATGCATATTCATTAGAGATATCCCGAAAACCTGACTGGTCTGCGGCCCTCCAGGACCAGGTTTGCCCACCCCTGGCGAACCATATCCATGCCTGTATTGTGCCCAGGACTGGTGTGGTGGCCAGGGCTGCTAAACTCCTCTATAGTAGCACAATGCTGGCATAGGTGTGGGGGTGTCTGTCTGTCTATCCAGTGTGTGGTGGCTGCAAACATCCTCCACAGCCCACACTGCCAGCACTGTTGCCAGTATTGGCCTGCCAATGTGCATAATGAGGAGCAAGGTACCATGGGTATAGCCCGGACAGGGTGGCCTGGCCAGGATGCATCTGCACAGGGCATAGGGCACTGGCTGGGACATTTTAGTGCCCGGCTACCACCTACACAGACAGGGTGGCCTCAGCATGTCCTGCTGGGAGATCACTCTCACCCTGACTGTGCAGTGACCACAGCATGGCTAGGCACCCCCATAGTGCTATATAGTATTTTTTTCATGTGATATTTATGGTTTTCCTTTTGGAGCCCAGTCACTGACTTATCTGCTTGTTGTGTATGCTGACATCCCAGTTCTGGGTGCATGCATTTCCACCAGAAACATGCACTATGGAATAGCTAGCAGACTGTTTGCAGCTGGTATGTGTCTTGATGGAGTGCCTTGCAGGGTGCAGTGGCTGAAGGCTTGCTGCAGTAGAATATCAGATAGTGGTGGGGTGCAGCTTAGCATATCCAGGCCTAATGTCTGTCTGCTATTGTGTTATGGATGTGTACAGAGCTGCATTGACTGCCCTGTAGGGTGTCTGTTCCCTAGCAGGACCGGGGTTGATGGTCCCCTCTACTGCCACCATTGCAAGGAGGTAGAATGTGCATCTGTTGATGGGAGACCATGTTTACCACCCTCAGCCCTGGATTGGAGAGTGGTGGTACATAATCCTCCTAGGAGTCCATAGGGGCCACGCCTGACTGAGACAGACAGATATATCCAGGGTGTTTCTGCAGAAACTACCTATCTCACACATTAGCACTGCTGGGGACCTGCAGCATGGCCTATTTCTGCCATGGAAGGTGCTTTGGAACTGGTGCTGGGTGCCCCACCGCACACTCAGGGTGAGCACAGTACCCGCACAATGTGACGGTGTGTAGCTACTCTGTGCCAGTAACACACACGGTCAGTACCCCCTACCAGGCCGAGGTGCTGTGGGGGTGGACATGGTCAGTTCCCCCTACCAGGCCGAGATGCTGTGGGGGTGCATACCCCATCTTATGTTCATCTGTGGACAGCTGATTTGCATGTGCAGTGCATCATGGGTACGGGTGGCCTAACCCTATCCTGGTGACCACAGCAGACTGGCTGTGTGGTGACAAGCAGTCCCTCTACAGCCAGCCAGGGGCTTTCTAGCAGCTATAGAGCTGTAGCCCACTGGTTACTTCACTGCTTGTGGAGCCAGAGGTCATGGGTTCTAAACCCACAGTGGGGTTATTTGATAGGGCTGCCCAAAGCATTATCTCTTTTTAATGTACATTATTGCTGCCAGCAAAAACACTCTCTGCGTACTGTACCCATAAGGTGCCTCAGAGGGCGCCCTATAGGGCACCCTATGGTTACCGTCCATATAAGGTGCACTATACATTATCCTGTGCAGCGACTTATGGGGTGCCCTATAGGGGACATTTTAGGGTGCCATGGCGGACAGTGCACTTTATAATGTGCCCTATGGAGTGCCTTATAGGGTGCCTTATGCGGCACCTTCAGTTACGGCACGTGAGGGCGTGTTTGCTGGCAGGAATTAATAAAATACAAATGAAGTGCTGCAGGAAACAATACATACATTGCAAAGCTTATGCCTCAGCCTGCCTTACGTATTAGGCACACTGGGGAGCAAACTCATGACCCCTGTATCAGCAGTCAGTGCCTTAACCATTGTGCTACACTGCTGTTCCTCCTTGTATGTCAGCGCACCTACTTCAGATTTCCATGCGTTTAAATGCACAGTGCTGCCATCAAACACAGTTCTATGACCTTGCTGTGCCTCATAGGCCACCCTTTCAGAAACATTGTAGGGTGCCGTGGCGGACAGTGCACTTTAGAATGTGCCCTCTGGGGTACCCTATGAGGCACCTTATGCAGCACCTTATGTTACAATACTTTGAGGGTGTGTTTGCTGGCAGCACTGATTAAAATAAAAATAAAATGCCCCCTACAGCACTATTACCTATAACAGGTAATGCCTCAGCCAGCCTTCTTCAATAGGCACAGTGGGGGATTGGACCCATGACTCCTGCATCATTGGTCAGTGTCTTAACCATTGTGCTACACTGCTGCTCCTCTTTGCATGTTAGCACACCTACTTATGGTTTTCATTCCTTAAACTGCACAGTGCTGCCATCAAAAACAGTGCTGTGACCTTGCAGTACCTCATACGGCACCCTATAAAGCGCCCTATAAGCAACATTCTAGGGTGCCTTGGCGGACAGTGCACTTTAAAATGTGCCTTATGGGGCGCCTTATGTTAACACGCTTTGAGAGTGCGTTTGCTAGTAGAAGTAATTAAAATATAAATAAAATGCCTCCTAAAGCAATCTTCCCCATATTAGGTAATGCCTCAGCCAGCCTTCTTCATTCGGCACAGTGGGGGATTGAACCCATGATCCCTGTACCATCGGTCAGTGCTGTAACCATTGTACTGTGGCTCTGTTTCTGTGCTTGCACATCAGCGCGCTGCTTATGCTTCCCGCGCAAGTTTCTCATGAATGCAGCACACATTAGCACATGATTAATCCCGGATTTGCTTTTTTCTGACTGAAACGCCCACAATAGCGCGGCGCACACCTAACGGGGATTTAGTAAACATACCCCTAAGTTTACACATGGGGCATTAGAAGATTAAGTGGCTTGCCCAAGGCTACAAGGAGTATTGATGGGATTTGAGCCCTAGCTTCCCTGGTATCCAGCCTGCTACTCTAACCACTATGCAGGGCCAGTTCAACCATTAGGCAAACTAGGCTATTGCCAAGGGTCAAGCTTCTTGTGGGTGACAAAGAGCAGGGCATTCAAAGCTAAACAATAGATTTTTGCAGCCAGCAGGGTGTGTGTGTGTGTTGGGGGGGGGGGGGGAGGTAAGGCCTAAGGTCTGCCTAGGATGATAACACCTTGAGCCAACTCTAGGACTGGCTTTGCCATTAGGCTTCTCCTTCACTTTGAGAAGTGAAGAACCAATGACCAGGGGTCAACAAACAGCAACATAAGTGAACTAATCCATATATATATAGTAAGAGCTGAACAGAATGAGTAATGGACGTAACCGCAGATACAATGCATTGCAAAAGTATTCATCCCCTCTGTGTTTGTCCTGTTTTGTCGCATGCAACCTGGAATTAAAATGGAGTTTTCAGGGTTAACACCATGTGATATACACAACATGCCTACGACTTTGAAGGTGCAAAATATCCTTTATTGTGACACAAACAATAATTAACACAAAAAAGAACTGAGAGTAGGAGTGTGAATATGTATTCACCCCCCAAAGTCAGTATGTCGTAGAGCCACCTTTTGCTGCAATTACAGCTTGCACTATGTCCTATTAGCTTAGCATATCTAGCCACTGGGATTTTAACCCATTCCTTATGGCAAAACTGCTCTAACTCCTTTAAGTTAGATGCGTTACGTTGGTGTGTAGAGCAATCGTCAAGTAATGCCACAGATTCTTAATTGGATTGAGATTTGGGCTTTGACTAGGCCATTCCAAGACATTTAAATATTTCCCTTTAAACCAGCTTTAGCAGTATGTTTAGGGTCATTGTCCTGCTGGAAGGCGAACCTTCGACCCAATCTCAAATCTCTGGCAGACTGAAACAGGTTTTCCGCAAGAGTTGCCCTATATTTAGTGCCATCCATTGTTCCTTCAATCCTGACCAGTTTTCCTGTCCCTGCCAATGAATAACATCCCCACAGCATGATGCTGCCACCACCATGTTTCACTGTGGGAATGGTGTTATTGGGATGATGGGAAGTGTTGAGTTTGCGCCACACAAGGCATTACACAAACTGAATATTTGAGCTTAAATATATTGTTGTGATCCTCGCCTGGGCCAAAGGCTTACAGGCATAGGGCTGCCAGTGTTTGTCCTTAAATAAAGAGTTACTATCCTTGTCTCCAGCAGGGAACTCTGGGACTTGTAGTTGATTCTTTTACTCAAAAACAAAGTAGTGTGAGACCGTTGGTTTTTAAGGCAAAACAAGAATTTTTATTTAGGTTCCCATAAGCACTAAGGTTCAACACAGACATAAGGATTATTCTCCAAGTAAATAATAACAGGAAACATATGCAACTGGAACTGAAGAAACTGAAAGAACCTTTAAACATGTGCAGCTGTTTTCAGCAAAAACATTTCAACAAGTAAATCACAGCTTCCTTTGTTCGTCCAGCACAGCTAAATTTCTTCATTTATCATGTGCTGCTTTGGTTATCAAACTCTAGGTTAAGCAAAGGGCTCTTTGCCTTAGAAGAAGTTCTTGGCATTCACATGGCTAGGTAAAAGCCTGCTTCTCAAAAGCTTCTTCTGTTAACACTTTTTATCACCAACTTTCAAACTTCCTTCTTACACAAAGAACAGTCCATAGGAGACTCCTCAGTACCAGAATCCTGCCCAAAAGAGTCAATTTGCATTTCTTCCTGTGCTAAGAAATGCTTGTCTGTCTCTGGGTTTTCATTAACTCCTTCAAGCTTACTGTTCTGTAGGAACTTCTGAATTTCCTTCCACAGCTGCTCTCCCTGATATGGAATATTTGTACCTTGAGAGTGGGGCTTCTTTCCCTGGATCAATTGCCTCAATGCTTCAATCGTGTTCAACTCTGGTTCTCTGCCCTCGGCTGGGTTCTGGTCACTTCCAGTTGTAACCGTATTCACCCACCTTCTGGCAGCTTGAATTCTCTGAGCTGGTTCACGAACACTCTGCACTACAATCTGATCCTCGTTGTCAACAACTCTCCCATCCACCCATCTGCTGTTTTCTGAATTAAGAGTACCTCTCTTATAAGGACTGCTTCCTCTGTTGCTGATTCCTTTCTTGCTGGAGCCGTTCTCCAACTTGAAGTCAGACTTCCCACTTCTCCTTTTCTTCTCCTCTGAACAGGGCTTATAAAGCTATTTCCTAACTAACAGTCCCCTGTCTCTGCACAGGTGATTATCATTACCCTCCAAGCCTGCACTTACGTTAGAGCTTGGGTGTGGCTTGGCTTCAGCAACTACGTGCTTCTTTCCTTTACCTGCAGTCTGAACCCTGTGAATACCTTGCCTGTCTCTCACCTTAAAGGCATATTCACTGTTTTCTTCTGTTTCCATCGGCTCAGCACAGCTCTCATCATCACAATATATAGATACCCAGTGCCGCAAGCAGATGAGAGGAAGTCTTCCAAAGAAAGGAAGTCTTGGGCAAGCCACTTAACCCTCCATAGCCCATGTTCCCTGTAAAATAGTTATCTCCAAGTTATAATGCCCTATTCAATGTAATTTCAGTTTGTTCAATGTAAACCGCACTGATGCAGAATAGCGCGGTATATAAGAGAATGTAAATAAATAAAAATAAAATAAATAAAAAGCATAATCGTGAGCTTTTTCTCACCCTCGGGGACATGTGAGCACAGTCGGCACAGTCCTGTACAGGGTGGTCCTTACCAAGGCAGTGGATGCATCACGGTGGTTGTCTGCGTTGCTCATTTTTCTGGAGCAGTATGCACACTTCTTAAATCCAGGCATGGTGAATGATTCTTATATTTTTAATTCTTCTTTTTTTTTTTTTTGCAAGTAGACTCAAGAAATAAGGAGGAGAGAAAAATCCATCTTGTAGGCAAGGCAGAAGAAGTAAAACTGGCCAGCTACTGGTGGGATCAGAGGGTTGGGTTAGTGACTCATTCTCAGAAGGGCAAAGCCCTTCTGGTCTATTGGAGAGATATCTGTCTTGGCGCCGTCAGATGACATCACCAGGTGTGCCTGACTCATCCTGCTTGTCCTAGGAGAAAAATAGATACCCAGAGTCTAGTAAAGCTCTAAGGGGTATGTTTAATAAACCGTCCTAATGTTACTGGCGCTAGTTGCAGCGATAATGTGAAGAATGCCATATAAGGAGTGGGTGTTCCAGTGCTAAGGTAGCAAGAATATGTATCGCGCGATAGTGGGCGCTGTGGCACATTAACATGTGTTAATCCTAAGTGCAGTGTTACAAGCTATAACAATGTATCCCACTGGTTACTGCATTGACTGTGGAGGAAGAGGTCAGGGGTTCAATCCCACAGTGGTGTAATCTAAAAAGGCTGTCTGAGGCATTTTCTTGTAATTTAAATCAGTGCTGCCAGCAAAAACACCCTCACAGTGCCATAACCTAAGGTGCCCTATAAGTCGCCCCCTAGGTCACATTATAAAGTGCCCTGTCTGCCAAAAGTTGTCTAATAGACAATATTTTGGTGATGGTGAGAAGTGAGGAGGAATGTGACAAATTCTATCTAACCTTTTTGATGTCTAGGACATCTGCACCTTGCCCACTCACAATCTTAAATGACAGAGGTGTAAGGCAGTGGTCTCCAAATCCAGCCCTGGAGGGCCAAAAAACCAGTCAGGCTGGCAGGCTATCTCTAATGCATATATATCTCTTGCATATTCATTAGGGATATCCCGAAAACCTGCAGGGTTGTGGACCTCCATGACTGGATTTGAGTAGCTCTGCAGTAAGGTGTGGGCAGCCACAACACACTGGATAGACATACATACACTCCCACACCTATGCCAGCATTGTGCAAATATGGAGGTTTGTGGCAGCCCTGGCCGCCTCACCAGTCCTGGGCACAGTGCAGGCATTGTTATGGTACGCAATACTGTTGGGGTCACTCCCCGGGGTGGTAAACTCTGTTAGAAGCAATAACTGAACCACACTCCACAGATATCAAAAAGGTTGCTATGATGAATCTCTATCAACAAATCATGTTTAACTTAGGATTTGTTAGCTGACATTAATCATAGCAACCTTTTGATACATGTGGAACGTGTTCCCAAGTTTAGGACGGCATTGCTAAAGTATGCAGGTGCCAGTATTGGGAGATGCTGCTCCGTGCAGGGCCCAACAGCCTGACTCTCCATGAGGCTTTGGATAGTGGAGCCTGTGGGTGTGGGTGTTTGTGCCTCTGTTGGCCACTGCTCTAGGGCAGAGGCTCCCAACTCCAGTCCTGGTGGGCCAAACACGGTTCAGGTTTTCATGCTGTCCCTAATGAATATTCATGAGGTACTGTTTCATATAATGGGGGCGGTGCATACAAATGCAGCACAGGCATATTTATTAGGGACAACATGAAACCTGAATGGTGTTTGGCCCTCCAGGACTGGAATTGGGAAACTCTGCTCTAGGGATTGCACATGTTTATGGTGTCTGTGCTCTGTAGGGTAAAATATAGGTGTTTCAGGCATGTTTATTTAATCTGCAATAAAGGTTCGGTCTTTATTACCATGGTTAAGTACTGGCTAAAACATAGGGACATGGTCTGCAGGAGCCATAGCTGGGACTTGAACTTGTGACCTTCTGCTCCTGAACACTCTGGCTGTGCGTATTGCACCACACTGTTGCCACAGGGGCAGGTTATTCCCTGGGGATGCCATGACTGTTTGTCAGGCAGACCTTGTCTGTTGCAGTGCATGGCACCCACCTAAACGGGGCTTGGCCATGGTCTAGTGTGGGAAGATGCCACTGCCACCATGCTGACATGCCCTTATGCCGGTGGTGCTGGTGGTGCCCAGTCCCAGGCCATCCAGTGTGCCGGTAAGCAACTGCCTATGGTGTGAGTTGTTGGGTAGGGATGCCTACATGGACATGTGTGCTTCCCCCCGGCACCGCCTGCCAATGTTATGTGCCCTTGGGGGTACCTGCTGGGTAATATCCCCGTGACACTGTGGGACACACACTCGTGCCCATGTTGTACCCTCGTCAGTTGCTGTCTTGCTGCTTTACAGTTTCAGCATTCCTATGTGCCACCTAGGCATCTGCTTAGTCCACACTGTGCCCTAGCTGGACCACAGCATGTGCCTCCTGCAGCCCCATTTACAGCATTAGTACAGTTGCCGTTTCCTACGTGCCCACTCTGCTGTTGCTGCACATGTGCACGCCATAACAAACCTGCCCAATATAAATGACAACAACCCTGATCACCGCTATTTCAATGTGGGATCATTCACTTTGTAGGGGGACAGAGCATAGACCCTTCCAAACATGATATCTTCCTTTTTACGCTTTGTCAGTAGTGTTGCTTTATGTTTATCATTAATATCACTATTGGCCAGCTTGGTTATTGGGATTTCAAATGTGGTTCTGGTCATTTTATATGTTTATTTGGCTTTTTGGTTCCTGCACATGTATCACAACTATCACTTTTCTGGGTTTCCCTGCCTTTGCTGTACATTGCTGACTGAAATGGTTTCTCTGTCCTGCAAATGTGCCTAGCGCGAGGGTTTCACTGGCGCTAATTTTCAGAGCTTTATTTCACGGGTTAGTGTGCATGAATTCACTCCCCCCCCCCACTCTACGCCCATTGACCCCTTCTCTCCACCCCTGGGGAGCCTTACTCCACTCTCTGGGGTGCCTTTCTCCTCCCTCTTTGCACCTCACCGCCGCCGGAGATGTTATCGCATGATACGTGACATTATCACGCGATGATATCGTGCGATAACATTACGTATCGCGCGATAACATTGCCGCTGCTACGTTAAGACGGTTTAGTAAACATACCCCTAAGAGACTCTGATGCAAAAAGACATTCCTTGGGAAAAAACACTGTTTATCCATTACAAAGAAAGAAACATTGTTATTTAGAAACCTGTTTATTCCAAACTTTCATTTCATGAACAGTGGTAACTATTGTAGACATATGTTGTGACCTTTAAATACCTGATTTGTAAAAGAACCTTAGAGTAATAATAACATTTCTTGTAGAAACATCCAACACTTCAGGGTCTAGTCCTTTAGTTTCTTACATATATATTTAAATCCTGTCTGTTGTTCTCCAAAGCTCTTCAAGAGTTGGGTATTACTACTACTATTACTATTTGTATAGCGCTACAAGACGTACACAATGCTGCACAAACATGTAAGAGATAGCCCCTGCTCATCAGAGCTTGCAATCTAGTCAAGACGGTTAATGCAGTAGGTGTAGACATGAGATGCATCTAGGGGGAATGGTAAGGAAACACAAAGGAGATCAGGTGAGTCAAGATCCGAAAGCATTAGCGAAGCGGCGAGTTTTCAGCTTGGATTTGGAAAGGGTCAGAGTAGGCACCTAACATACAGACTCAGGTAATTTGTTCCAGGCATAAGGAGCAGCAAGATGAAAGGAGCAAAGTCTGGAGTGAGCAATAGAAGAGAAGGGCAGAGATAGAAGTGATTTGTCAGAAGAGCGGAGTTCCCTGAGTAAGGGCGTAGTGAGAGATAAGAGAGGAAAGGTAGTGAGGAGCTGCAGAGTGAATGCACTTATATGTCAGCAGGAGAAGTTTGATGTGGATGCAGAAATGGATAGGGGGCCAATGAAGTGACTTGAGAAGAGGGGTAATATGAGCATGACGAGGCTGGCGGAAGATTAGCCGCGCAGCAGAGTATTCCAGCAGGACAGTGTTCATGCACCAGCTGCACTCTGTAGAGACATTAATAATATCATCCCCCCAGCCTAACCGTGTAACAGTAAAATAAAGGGGAACCAACTGTTATATTGCTTCCAGAGACAGCAGTGGCTTGCACTAATAAGGTCCGCGTCCAATGCACAGAAATGTATAGAGGATTACATAACCCGCAGGGGTGACAATATCTCTACGCCTGGTCTGAGGTGACTTAAACATATGCACGTGTAAAGAAAGATTGTTTCAGGTCTGTACCGGTGGACAGTTACCTTTGACGAGAAAATTTTCTGCATGCTGAACTTTCGCTTATATCTTTCAGCATATAAGCGAAAGTTCAGCATGCAAGAAGAAATGTTTTTTGCTTTTTATCCTTGTGTACTTTTGTGACTAATTTATATTATTTTTCTTTTATTTTAGTGCTCTTTGTTGTGATTTCATAGCAAAAATGTTTTGGGCAAAGTAGTGTTGATTATCATGGGATAAAAGCTAAAAGAACGCGCATATCCTGTACGCATAACGTGGGTGTTTGACATTTACGTGCATGCGTACACAACCATTTGTAGCACACCTGTTGCTTGCGCATGCCTTGGCTCCCTTCCTTTCAACTTTGTGCTGACGTTTTGTGCACAGCTCATTTGCATACATGCTCTTTTCTGCATACCAGCGCTGAAGTCTCGTGCTATCAGCGTGTTACATGTGCTACACGTACACAGCTAATAGTGTGTGACTTCAATGTTGGCTTTCAACATCGCAAGCCCTCCAGGGACAGGGAAATAACTACTGTATTTCAATGTAACTTGCCTTGAACTACTACTGGAAGGGTGTAACCTAAATACTAACAAATCAATGTATTTAGGTTTACCAGAGAAATATATTAATGCATTGCAAATTGTACAAATGTGGCCATTTGCCTTATATACGTATGGATTTCATAAATTTGACCTTCTTTCTACTTTCAAGATGTGCATTGCCTTTCAGCTAAACAGCAGAGCGAGTTTAAGGGGTATGTTTACTAAACTGTGTTAGTGCAAATCGCGTTAGGAGCCGCATTAGTGAAAGGAAAGCAAAAAAAGGACATGGGCGGGACATCGTAACCACTAACGCGCATTCCAAAAACTAACGAGCGTTACAGGGCGCCGTGGCGCGTTACTGCGCGTTAATCGTATGAAGGCATACAGACACAAATCACTGAAACAGAGCTGTAGCACAATGGTTGGTGTACTCACCGCTGTTACAGGCAGCATGGATTCGAGTACCCAGTGTGCCTAATGCAGAAGGCTGGCCCAGGCATCACCCTGTACAGTACATAGGGAATGAGGAGGCATGTTTTTCTTTACGTTGAGTAGTGGTGTCAGAAACACACCCTCGCAGTGTGCCTAGCCACGTGCGTTGGTACGGGCGTAGCTGCGTGCATACAATCGTGCGTGGGTACGTGTGTTTTTACCAGCGTGGGCACCTAATATTACAGACTCTTTAGGGTGTCTTGCACCTATGCATTATGCTAACAGATGTACGTGTGATGGCCTATGGTGTATCTGAGCCTGTGAGCAGGTGCTGGATTTACCCAGGGTTGGATTGTGCCAGTCACACCCATGATGCACTGCACATGCAAATCAGCCGTCCACAGATACACACCATGGGGAAAGCACCCCCACAGCACCTCGGCCTGGTAGGGGGAACTGACCATTGCACCCCCCACAGCACATAGGCCTGGTAGGGGGTACTGACCATGTGTTGTACTGGCACAGAGTAGCTACACACCGTCACATTGTGCGTGTACTGTGCTCACCCTGATGGTGCAGTGAGGCGCCCAGCAGCAGGTCCACAGCACCATCCATGGCTAAGGTCCAAAGCAGTGTTCATGTGTGAGATAGGTAGTTTCTGCACAAACACCTTGGATATCTCTGCCTGTTTCAGTCAGGTATAGCCCCCATGGACCCCTAGGTGGCCCATGTAACCCCCCCCCCTGAGGGCGGCAAACAGGGCCCCACAACAATAGATCCACATTCCACCTCCCTGCAAAGGTGGCAGTAGAGGGGAACATCAACCCCAGTCCTGCTGAGGAACAGACACCCCACAGGGGCAGTCAATGCAGCTCTGTATACATCCATAACACAATAGCAGACAGACATCAGGCCTGGAAATGGTAAGCTGCACCCCACCACTATCTGATATTCACCTGCTGCACCCTGCAAGCCACTCCATCAAGACACATACCAGCTGCAAACAGTCACCTAGTTAGTCCATAATGCATGCACCCAGAACTGGGATGTCAGCATACACAGCAAGCAGATAAATCAGTGACTGGGCCCCACAAAAGGAAACCCATATATATCACATGAGAGAAATAGTATATAGCACTATAGGAGTGCCTAGCCATGCTGTGGGCACTGCACAGTCAGGGTGAGAGTGATCTCTCAGCAGGACATACTGAGGTCACCCTATCTGTGTAGGTGCTGGCCGGCCACTAAAATGTCCCAGTCAGTGCCCTATGCCCTGTGCAGATGCACCCTGGCCAGGCCACCCTGTCCGGCCTATACCCATGGTACCTTGCTCCTCATTATGCACATTGGCAGCCCAATACTGGCAACATTGCTGGCAGTGTGGGCTGTGGAAGGTGTTTGCAGCCACCACACACTGGATAGACAGACAGCCACCCCCACACCTATGCCAGCATTGTGCTACTATAGAGGTGTTCAGCAGCCATACCCACCACACCAGTCCTGGGCACAGTACAGGCATGGATATGGTACGCAATACTGTTGGGGGTCACTCCCCAAGGTGGTAAACACTGTCAGAGACCAGACCTGCAGCACACACCGCAGACATCAGAATGATTGTTATGGTGGAGCTCAATGAGCAAAATGTGCTTAACGTAGGACTTGCTATCTGCCAGTTATCATAGGAAACGTCTGATAGCTGTGTACCATATACCCAGGTGTAGGGTGGCATTGCTAAGGTATGCAACTGCTAGTATTGGGAGATACAGGCAGGGCCCAATGTCCTGCCTCTCCAGGAGGCATTGGCCAATGGGGCCTGTGTGTGTGTGTGGGTGTGTCTGGCCCTGTTGGCTGCTGCTTTACGGCAGAGTTTCCCAACTCCAGTCCTGATGTTCCAAACACTGGTCGGGTTTTCATGCTGTCCCTCATAAATATGCATGAGCTACATCAGCATACCATGGGGGTGGTGCATAGATATGCAGCACAGGCATCTTTAGTAGAGGCAGCATGGAACCTGAATGGTGTGGGGCCCTCCAGGACTGCATTTGCGAGACTCTGCTCTAGGTAATGCGCCTGTTTATGGTGTGGTAAAATATAGGTGTATTAACCATGCGTATGTTCTCTGCAATAAAGGAGTCTCTTTAATATCACTGTTTAGTGGTGGGTAAAACTATGGGGACTGGGTTGGCAGGAGCCCCAGCTTGGATTTGAACCTGTGACCCTCTGGTCCTACAAGCACTGGCTGTGTCCGTTGCACCACACTGTGGCCACAGAGACAGTGCAGTCCCTGGAGATAGGAAAACCGGCCTGATGAGTCAGAAACCCTGCTCTGCACAATTTTACTGTGGGCTCGTTTACCTTGTATGGAGACAAAAGTGCAATTAACCTCAAAAAAGACCTTGAAAAAAGGGGCAAACACCCAAGACCAAGCTGGGCAACAATGATAGCAATGGGCAACAATAAAAAACACTCCCAGGAAAGCTCCAATAAAATTAAATGATTTTTGAAAGGGTCTACGGAGCGTAGACCCTTCCAAACATCATTTCTTTTTTTTGGAGCTTTCCTGGGAGTGTTTTTTATTGTTGCCCATTGCTATCACTGTTGCCCAGCTGAATTATCATTTTTAAATTTTTTCCTGTGGTCATTTTAAGGTTTTATTTGATATTTTGTTCTGTGCACATGTATCACACTGCTCACGTTTTGTGGGTTTCCCCGGTTTTGCTGTACATTGCTGACGTAAATGGTTTCTCTTCCCTTTAATATGCCTTTAACGACAGGTTTTCATTCGCGTTGGAATTGAGCTCTGAAATTCAGCGCGTTAGTGTGAGGGGAGCCTCTCCCCACCCACTCTCTGCCCATTGACCCCTTCTCTCCGCCCACTCTCCACCTTCTGTGCTGTTTTAACGCGCCGCGGGGGTTTACGATCGTTAACTGCGGTTAACGCGTGTAACGTACACTTAACGATCGTTCGCACGTCAGAACGCGCATTCCAACATGCAAACGATCGGTAAGTGTACGTTATGCGCGTTATTCACGATTACCGCAGTTTAGTAAACATACCCCTAAGTGTCTCTAGTGCATCAATTTGTATGGCAAAACTTGGAGCATGAGTTAGTTGATATGTTGAATAAATATTCCTCTATGGGAAATCTGGCATTGATGAAGGCCACCTGGCTGTAACAAGTATAGAGCGTTCTCAAAAATTGCTCCAAATTTATGGACTGCATTACCAGTACCCCTGCGGTTAGAACAGAGGGGTATGTTTACTAAACCACATTAGACTTTGCAGCTAATGCCAGGCGATAGCTGCAAAACTCCGAGCGGTAGGTGGAGGAGGTGTTCCCGGCATCACCTCTGCAGATATTGTGGAGGAAATACTGGGATCATGGAGCGGAAACTTTGTGGATGCAGCTATCACCACCCATAGATTTGGCAATAGCTGCATCTGTGAAGCCTGCAGAATGAGCAGCTACTGCGCGATATGAATGTCCACCACATGGAATGCAGACATGGCGGAAAATCACTACGATGTCTGCATTTTTCCCACATTAGTAAACATACCCCAGAATGGATTACATTTTCAAAAACAGTTAAAGTCATATTTATTTACAAAAAGGAATTAGATGCATTTTGCCTGAGAATATTAGAGGACCAGTGAGAAGGGGATAGGGGGTGTTTAAAATGTTGCAGATAAGGTTTTAAAGGAGTCCATGAATATATGATTATATTTTCTTATGTTTTAATGTGTTATGGATGTTTTTATGTAAACTGTATTGATGTTTTATGGTATAAAAATGTAATCATCAAAAGGAAATAATAAATGAAATGAAAGTCCTAATCCCAGATCCAAATGCTGAATGAGATGGTGGCACTGTAGTTTTTAAAGGGCCAATGAATGGTTCATTGCAAAAAATATTTTGCACCCATTTCCTCACAACAGTGATTATTATTATAGTTGAAAGAAGTAACAACCTGTAAACAGTTTTTCAAAATTTACTTAGGGGTATGTTTACTAAACCGTCTTAACGTCGCAGCGGTGGTATTATTGCGCAATAAGTGACGTTATCGCACGATAATGTCACTTATCACGCGATAATGCGGCTACGGCATTAAGGCACCCTAACGCTGTGAAATCCGGCTCTGAAGCAATGTTCCCTCTAATTTTCTGTAGGCTGTGTGCGCATAAAATATCAGCTGTGCAGCTTTTGGAGGAAGGTTAAATTTTTGTGCGCCACATAACGACACTCGGAGTTATATACTTTAAAATTTGACTACATGTCAGAATACAGTACAGTACAGAATACCACTTTGATTGCACTAGAAAATATTTTAGAAATTATGAAAACCGTAAATACACAACAACTTTTAAATTTTAAGACGTCTGTGTTGTTTTCTATCAGAATCAGAACCGTAATTTTTGTGCGCTCTGTTATAAAGTATGTGCGCTCGCTTGGCGAGGTGTGTGCGTGCGCACACGCGCACAGCTTAGAGGGAACAGTGCTCTGAAGGGTGGAGTAAGGCTTCCCAGAGGGCGGAGAAAAGGGGTCAATGGGCGGAGAGTGGGCAGTGAGTAGCTCCTTGCACACTAATGCCGTGAAATGAAGGGCAGAAAATTAGCGCGAGAGAAACCCTCGTGCTAGGCACATTTGCAGGAAAGAGAAACCATTTCAGTCAGCAATGCATAGCAAAGCCAGAGAAACCCAGAAACCCAAAAACGTGATAGTAGTGATACATGTGCAACGGAACAAAAAGGCAAATAAACATAGAAAATGACCTGAACCACATTTAAAATCCCAATAACCAAGCTGGCCAATAGTGATATTAATGAGAAACATAAAGAAACACTACTGACAAAGCATAAAAAAGAAGATATCATGTTTGGAAGGGTCTATGCTCTGTCCCCCTACAAGGTGAATGATCCCACATTGAAATAGTGGTGATCAGGGTTTTCCCTTTATATTGGGCAGGTTTGTTATGGCGTGCACAAGTGCCGCAACAGCAGGGTGGGCATGTAGGAAAGGGCAACTGTACAGATGCTGGAATTGGGATACAGGGGGCTGCAGGTGGCACATAGGAATGCTGAAACTGTAGAGCAGTCAGACAGCAACTGATGAGGGTCCAACATGGGCGTGAGTGTGTTTCTCATAGTGTCACAGGGGATAGTACCCAGAAGGTACCCCCAAGGGCACAGAACATTGGCAGGTATTGCCGGGGGGAAGTGTGCATGTCCATGTAGCCACCCCTAACCGAGAACCCACACCATAGGCAGCTGCCTACCAGCATACTGGATGGCCTGGGACTGCGCACCACCAGCACCACTGGCATAATGGCATGGCAGCATGGTGGTGGAGGGGTGCTGGTGGCGGAGGAGGCAGTGGCATCTTCCCACAGCAGATCATGGCCTAGCCCCGTTTAAGTGGGTGCAGTGGAATGCAACAGACAGGGTCTGTCTGACGAACAGTCATGGTATCCTCAGGGAATGAGCTATCCCTGTGGTAACAGTGTGGTGCAGTACACACAGCCTGTGTGTTCATGAGCAGAAGGTCACAAGTTCAAGCCCTAGCTGTGGCTACTGCCAACCCTTTCCCCATCTTTTACCCAGTACTAAACCATAGTAATAAAGATGGAACCTTTATTGCAGATAAAATAAACATGCCTAAAATGCCTATATTTTACCCTACAGAGCACAGACACCATAAACATGTGCAATCTCTAGAGCAGAGTTTCCCAACTGCAGTCCTGGAGGCCCAAACACCATTCAGGTTTCATGCTGTCCCTAATAACTATGCCTGTGCTGCATTAGTATGCACCGCCCCATTGTATGCAAATGTATCTCATGCATATTAATTAGGGACAGCATGAAAACCTGAACAGTGTTTGGCCCACAAGGACTGGAGTTGGGAACCTCTGCCCTACAGCAGCGGCTAACAGGGGCATAAACAACCACATCCACAGGCTCCACTATCCAAAGCCTCATGGAGAGTCAAGCTGTTGGGCCCTGCGCGCAGCAGCATCTCCCAATACTAGCACTTGCATACCTTAACAATGCCGCCCTAAACCTGGGAATACGTTACACATATATCAAAAGGTTGCTATTATTAATGACAGATAACAATTTCTAAGTTAAGCACAATTTGCTGATAGAGCTACATCATAGCAACATTTCTGATATCTGTGGAGTGTGTTTCAGTTTTGGTTTCTGACAGTGTTTACCACCCCGGGGAGTGACCTCAACAGTATTGCGTACCATAGCCATGCCTGCACTGTGCCCAGGACTGGTGTGGTGGCCAGGGCTGCCAAAAGCCTCCTAATTTGCACAATACTGGCGTAGGTGTGGGAGTGTGTGTCTGTCTATCCAGTGTGTTGTGGCTGCCTACACCTTACTGAGCCCACACTGCTTGCACTGTTTCCAGTGTTAGCCTGCCAATGTGCATAATGAGGAGCAAGGTATGCACCGCCCCCATGGTATGCAGATGTATCTCATGCTTATTCATTAGGGACAGCATGAAAACCCAAACAGTGTTTGGCCCTCCAGGACTGGAGTTGGGAACCTCTGCCCTAGAGCAGCGGCCAACAGGGGCAGACACACCCACACCCACAGGCTCCATTATCCCAAGCCTCCTGAAGAGGCAGTATGTTGGGTCCTGCGTGCATCTCCCCATACTAGCACTTGCATACCTTAGCAATGCCACCCGAAACATGGGAAAACTGTACACAGCTATCAAAAAGGTTGCTATGATAACTGGCAGATAGCAATTCCTACGTTAAGCACAATTGGCTGATTGAGCTGCATCATAGCATTCTTTCTGATGTCTGTGGAGTGTGCCTCAGGTCTGGTGTCTGACAGAGTGACCCCAACAGTATTGCGTACCATAGCCTGCACTGTGCCCAGGACTGGTGTGGTGGCCAGGGCTGCCAAACACCTCTATAGTTGCACAATGCTGGCATAAGTGTGTGGAGTGTGTGTCTGTCTGTCCAGTGTGTGGTGGCTGCCAACACCCTCCACAGCCCACACTGCTAGCACTGTGGCCAGTATTGGCCTGCCAATGTGCATAATGAGGAGCAAGATACTGTGGGAATAGCCTGGATAGGGTGGCCTGGCCTGGCCGCATCTGCACAGGGTATAGGTCAATGGCTCGGACATTGTAGTGCCCGGCCACCACCTGCACAGACAGCGTGGCCACAGCATGTCCTGTTGGGAGGTCACTCTCACCCTGACTGAGCAGTGACCACGGCATGTCTAGGTTCTCCCATAGTGCTATATAGCATTTCTCTCAAGTGATATTTTTGGGTTTTCTTTTCTGGGGCCCAATCACTGACTTATCTTCTTGGTGGGTGTGCTCACATCCCAGTTTTGTATGTAGACAGCTTTTCCGGGAACATGCGCTATGGACTAGCTAGCAGACTGTTTGCAGTTAGTATGTGTATGGCTGGAACACCTTGCAGGGTGCAGCGGCTGGAGACTCATTGTGATTTCTGCTGCAGGGTGTCAGATAGTGGTGGGGGGCAGCTGAGCATTTCCAGGCCTACTGTCTGTCTGCCATTGCCTTATGGATGTGTACAGATCTGCATTGACTTCCCTGTATGCCTGTTCCCCAGCAGGACTGGGGAAAATGGTCCCCTCTGCTGCCACTATTGCAGGGATATAGAATGTGGATCTGTTGGTGGGAGATCCTGAGCCCCAGAGGGTTGGGTGGTGCTAAATAATCCACCTATGGGTCCAAACACCCCCCCCCCCTTAAATCATGTGACCATGGCACCCACACAGGATATGCACTATTCTGGGTGCATCATAGTCCACAAGGGCTAGATGTGACTGGGAAATACAGATGGACACAGGTGCATCCTAGGTGTGCCTGCAAGGACTACCTATCACACACTGGCACTGATGGTGACCTACAGCATAGCCTATCTCAGCTAAACCAGGTGCTGAAGACCTGGTGCTGGGCGCCCCACCTCGCCCTCAGGGTGAGCACAGTACCCCCACAATGTGTTGGTCTGTAGCTACTCTTTGCCAGTACCACACACGGTCAGTTCCCCCTACCAGGACGAGGTGCTGTGAGGGTGCATACCCCATCTTGTGATCATCTGTAGACTGCTGATCTGCATGTGCAGTGCATCATGGGTACGGGTGGGTTAACCCTATCCTGGTAACCACAGCAGACAGTTTGTGTGGTGACCTGCAGTCCTTCTGTAGCCAGCCAGGGGTTTGTTAGTAGCTATAGAGATGTAGCCCACTGGTTACTTCACTGACTGTGAAGGCAGAGGTCATGGGTTTGATCACACAGTGGTGTTATTTGATAGGGCTGCCTGAGCGTTTCCTTTTTTAATTAAATTAGTGCTGCCAGCAAAAACACCCTCACAGTGCTGTAACCTTACGGTGCCTCATAAGGCGCCCTATAAGGCGCCCTATAGGGAACATTATAAGGTGCCTTGGCGGACAGTGCACTTTATAATGTGCCCTCTGGAGTGCCTTATAGGGCGCCTTATGCGGCACCTTAGGTTACTGCACTGTGAAGGTGTGTTTGCTGAAAGCACTAATTTAAATTAAAAACGAAAATGCCTCAGACAGCACTGATTTAAAGTAAAGGGCAATGCTTCAGACAGCCTTACTCATTAAGCCCACTGGGGGATCAAACTCATGACCTCTATTTCATCAGTCAATGTATTAACCACAACACCTCTGTTGTTGTGTTTCTAGGTCAGCGTGCCTAATTAAGGCTAACGCGCGTTAATGTGCCACGGCTCCCTCTATCGCACGATAACTGACTTTATCGCGCGATAACCCGAAAAGCTACCTTAAGACCGGAACGCCCACTACCTTATATGGCATTTGTCACAGTAAGACTGCAACTAACGCCGGTAACATTAAGACGGTTTAGTAAAAATACCCCTAAGTTGTTCCCTCTAGGTACTTTTTGGTTGCTTATTTTAAAAGACATATAACTGCCTATGCTGTTTTTATTTAAAAAGGCTTAAAAATGTCTCACATAGCTGCCCTTTTCTGAAATTAACCCCTCTGTGGCCACAGATGATGTTGGAGTATGTTTGTGAGATAAAAGGTTATTTTAGAAGTCTTATTTGTGATTTACTTCTTTTTATTGAAATATTTTTTATTAATTTTTCCATATTTCCAATTACAAGCAAACAAGCAAAAACGAAAACAGAAAATCTTTCACATTATAAAGAAAAAGAAAACAGAATAATATAGTCCACAATAGGAGAGAAACCAAACCCAATAAGGAAATAATGAAATTAAAGTAATCAGAAGGAGACTAAACTCCATATTTACAGCCAAATCCTTTCGTCCACCCTCTAATCCTCAAGATCCGCGGCCTCCTTACCAGACAGAAAATTTTCTAACTGAAGCGGGTCAAAGAAGACATGTGGCCTAGTGGTTGGGGCAAGGTACTTCAGGCCGGGAGGTCGGGGGTTCAAATCCCACTAGAGGACAGCAACCTTGGGCCGGAAGGACTGGGGTTTCTAGTCCCACAGGTGCTCCTTGTGGTCTTGGGCAAGCCACTTAACCCTCCATAGCCCTTGTTCCCTGTAAAATAGTTCTCTGTGTGCTGTGCTTTCCTGTCTAATCAATGTGTTTATACCTCAAAAATTTCCTGTCATGATTTGACAATTTCCAATCTGTAATCAAAACCGCTGCTGATCGCTGGAAGTAGCGGTATACAAATGTATACTAAATAAAATAAACTTAACCCTCCATAGCCCATGTTCCTGTAAAATAGTTATCTCCAAGTTATAATGCCCTGTTCAATGTAATTTCAGTTTGTTCAATGTAAACCACACTGATGCAGAATAGCGCGGTATATAAGAGAATGTAAATAAATAAATAAAATAAATAAATCTAACCCCTTGATAGGACAACAAGCATTTACAGGGATAATGCAGAAAAAAACGATGCGCCAATAGCCAACACATGGGATCTTAAAGCCAAAAAGTCTTTCCTCCATGACTGCGTGGCTCTAGACACATCTGGAAACAATTGAACAGGGGCCCCACAAAAAGAAATGTTTCTATTCTTGAAATACGCTTTAAATATGGAGACTTTATCACAATCTGAAACAAAGGTCACAAGTAATGTAGCTCTGGAAGGGATAGTATCCTGAGTGTCCTCCAAGAACTCCGTTAAATCAAGCCCTGGAGATAACTGCTGCGGAGAACCAGCAGCAGACCACTCATCAGAAATACCCCGACCAACAAGGTAATACATCTTAGAAAAGGAAATAATGTCAGTATTAGGCAATTTTAATACCTCACGAAAATATTTCCGTAATATAATCTCTGAAAATAACAAATGACACATTGGAAAATTCAAAAACCTAATATTCTTAGATTTAGCTGCATTCTCATACATTTCTAATTTACGAGAGAGCAACATATTATCCTTCACTACAGCTAACTGACCTGTACATTTCTAATTTACGATTACGTAACATATTATCCTTCACTACAGCTAACTGACCTGCGGCAAGGACTGACACAATGATTCACATTTAGCTAATTGAGTTTTTAGCAAATCCACCTGCTTCTCCACCTGAACCAGCCCTGCCAACACATCTTGGGTGAAAGAACAGAGCTGGGTCACCATGGAAACTAAAGTACGCTCAGTCCGTGTCACCACCCTCCAGATATCAGCCAGGGAGATCTGAGAATCCAAAATCTCCGAGACCTCAGCCAGAGGGGGAGTCCAAGATACTAGTGTTAAAGATCTCATCACAGGGACTGAAGCACGCTGTTCAAATGGAGAGCCACAGGTGGAGTATGCAGGAGTAGAACCCATAGCACGAAGGGGTGGATTACGATCTACGGAGTTTAGGGAAGCCCCCTCAGATACCTCTAAGGGGGAGACCACAGCTGAAAGTGCAGCAGCCCTCACCAAAGGTAACACATGTCTATCCATAGGGCCACTCACCACAGGAGTCAGTGATATTGTTGTTGTTATAACTTTTTTCTTCCGTTTCCCATGAATAAACCGTACAACTGCTTCAGGTGCTTCTACGGTGCTCCAAGGGGCTCCCAAGGGGCCTGAAATGCCCCTTGTATGGCACCCCTTGGATGCATGCCACCCGCGTGCACTCACCTGCGCAAGATAGATTAGGAGCTATTAAGTAGATGCAGAAAGGCCCCCAAGGGCGTTGGGGCCGTTCTGCCCACAGCCTGCCGCTCCAGTGATCAGCGGCTGCCTGCAACAGTTCCTCTCCTTATTTGTGATTTACATATGTAAACACCAACACTAGCATATGGAAATGGGAATTGTAGAAAGAGCTCAATTTACACATGGATGTCCTTACTACAGGGAAGTTGCAAGGGGGCGTGTTGGGCTGCGGTTAGGTCATGCCCGGGGCAGTTCCAAAATCTACAAGAGTATTCCCCAAAAATGTTCATGTCAGTAATTGCAAGGCACATTTCATTTTTTAAAAAGTGCTTGTTTTGGCCAGCCCTTTACAGAGGGGATTAAAGGGTTATCCTCCTTATTCCCCCATTCTTTATTTCCCCTCCATACTGAAATTAGGATAAGATAGTGGCATCGATGATTAAGTACCTGTATTTGCATTTGTAGGCTTGTTAAATGGTTCCCATGCATGTGTAGGTGGGTGTATGTTGCCATGCCTCTTCCGTTGCTTTTTCCCACGTATAGGCTTGTAAAATTGTGCCTCTTGCTGTACGCAAACATATCCACGGGCACTAATGTGCTTCCGTGTAGGTATTTTAGAAATGACTCTCTGTTATCAGAGCCCTTTCTAAACTACTGCAGGAAATGTAAACATTGCAACCTCAATTCCAATCATCGTGTTTTTTTTCTAAAATAAGAACATAAGATATGCCATACTGGGTCAGACCAAGGTCCATCAAGCCCAGTATCCTGTTTCCAACAGTGGCCAATCTAGATCATACATACCTAGCAGTTTCCCCAAAAGACACAGGATCTGCAATGCTTGTACTGGGTCAAGCACTGATATCCTGAGTCCCTTCTTAATAATGGTTTATGGACCTTTCCTCCAGGAACTTGTCCAAACCTTTTTTAAACCCAGCTACACTAACAGCCTTTACTACATCCTCCAGTAACAAATTCCAGAGTTTGATTACACGTTGAGTGAAAAAATATTTTCTTTTATTAGTCTTAAATAGTTTACCCTGTAGCTTCATTGCATGTCCCCTAGTCTTTCTATATTCTGATAACGTAAACAATCGATCTACGTTTACCCGTTCCACTCCGTTCATTAATTTATAGACTTCTATCATATCTCCCCTCAGCCGTCTCTTTTCCAGGTTAAAGAGCCCTAACCTTTTTAGCCTTTCTTCATAGGAGTATCCTTCCATCCCCTTTACCATTTTGGTGGCTCTTCTCTGAACCTTTTCTAATAATGCTATATCCTTTTTAAGATATGGCGACCAGAATTGCACACAATATTCAAGGTGCAGTCTCACCATGGAACGATATAGAGGCATTATAATATCTTTTGTTTTATTTTCCATTCCTTTCCTTATGATACCTAGCATTCTATTTGCTCTCTTGGCCGCCACTGCACACTGGGCTGAGGGTTTTAACATGTTATCACAATGACGCCTAAATCTTTTTCCTGGGTGGTGGTTCCTAATGTGGAACCTTGCATTGTGTAACCATAGTTTGGGTTGTTCTTCCCTAGGTGCATAACTTTGCACTTGTCCTCATTAAATTTCATCTGCCATTTTGATGACCAGTCTTCCAATTTATCAAGATCCTCTTGCAATTTTCCACAATCCTCTTGGGTTTTAACAACTTTAAATAGTTTTGTGTCATCTGCAAATTTGATAACCTCACTCGTTATTCCACTTTCCAGGTCATTTATGAATATGTCAAAAAGCAGCGGACCCAGCACAGATCCCTGGGATACACCACTATTCACCTTTCTCTATTGGGAAAATTGACCTTTTAGCCCAACCCTCTGCTTTCTGTCTTTTAACCAGTTCTTGATCCACAGTAGTACACTGCCTCCTATCCCATGACTCTTTAGTTTTGCCAAAAGTCTCTGATGAGGGACCTTGTCAAAGGCTTTCTGCAAGTCCAGATACACTATACCAACCGACTCACCTTTGTCCACCTGTTTATTCACACTTTCAAAAAAACATAACAGATTAGTAAGACAAGATCTTCCTTGTCTAAAGCCATGTTGGCTGTCTCCCATTAGGCCATGACTATCTACATGCTGAGTAATTTTATTATTTATGATGGTTTCTACCATTTTTCCCGGTACTGACGTGAGACTCACCGGTCTGTAGTTTCCCGGATCACCCCTGGAACCCTTTTTAAAAATTGGCGTTACATTGGCGATCCTCCAATCTTCAGGTATTAGAGATGATTTTAATGCTAGTTCACATATTACTAATAGCAGGTCTGCAATCTCATATTTCAGTTCTTTCAACACCCTTGGATGTATACCATCCGGCCCAGGTGATTTGCTACTCTTCACATGCATTCACATAATTATTTAGCCAGAAAGACTTTCCAGGTCCATTGGTGCCAGCACAGCTCTGACTGGCATGCAGGGCATTAATTATTGAAAAGTTGGAAGGGACACAGCCAGGTCAATATTCAAATGGACGTTTGTGGTCAGCAGCTGGTGCTAGATTTAGGGGTTATGTCCTGTCCTGGTCTTCTTCCTATCTCTCCTATTGCACTTTTAATATATGTTCTGGTGGATCCTCCTCTCTGCTATCCCACTTTCAGTCAGTGTACTCCAAGGCTGTGTCTTGGGTCCTTTCCTTTTTTTCTCTCCACACTCAGTCCCTTGGTGAATCTCAGATCTACCTCTCTATACCTAAAATCTCTCAAGGTTTCTCTGCCTGCTTATCTGACATTAGTGCCTGGATGTCTCACCGCCAACTGAAACTGAAGATGGCCAAGACTATGCTCCTTATCTTTCCCCCTAAGCCCACCTCTCCCCTTCCTCCTTTCCAAGTTTCTCTGGATAGCACTCTACTCCTCCCTCTTTCCTTGGCTCACTACCTTGGGGTCGTCTTGACTCCTCCCTCTCCTTCTCAACATACATTCAACAGATAGCTAAAACCTGTCACTTCTTTTCTTCTTTGGCAAAATTTGTCCCTTCCTTTCTGAACACACTACTAAGACCCTTATCCATTCTCTAGTCACCTCCTGCCTAGACTATTGCAAACTCCTCTTTGCTGGTCTTCCTCTGAATCATCTCTCTTCCCATTTCAATCTGTTTAAAACTCAACCACACAGCTAATCCTCTGCCAATGTTGCTATGCTCATGTCACCTCTCTTCTCAAGTCACTTCATTGGTTCCCTATATGTTTACTTATCCTGTTCAAACTTCTACTAATGACCTATAAATGCCTTCATTCAGCTGCTCCTGCTTACCTTTTCTCTCTTATCTCTCCCTATACCCCCTCCTCGGTACTCTGCTCTTCTGGCAGATTGCTTCTATCTGTGCCCTTCTCTTCCACTGCCAAATCCAAACTTCAGTCTTTCTACTTTGCTGCTCCTTAAGCCTGGAACAAACTTCCTGAGTCAGTACATCATGCTTCATCTGTGGCCCTGTTCAAATCCAGGCTAAAAACTCACTTCTTTGAGACAGCTTTTGTATCCTGATCCCCCTAGTCTCCTGTTCACCTCTTGTGCTTCCTTACCATTCCCCTAGATATATCCTAGTCCCCACTTGTTATGTTGTCTGTCTTGATTAGACTGTAAGCTGTTATCTTTATCTTTATTAGCAGAGCTTGATATACCGCCCAAGCACAGGTGTCAGGATGGTGTACAAAAAACACAGGATGCAGTTGGAGGAGAAAGAGAGAAAATAACGCCATTGGTCAGATAAGAAAGCAATAGGTGAGAGGGAAAGAGAGAAAGAAGCAGAGAAGCAGAGACTCTAGGCATTGCTGGGGGGAGGAGGTGGGGGGAGGGCAAAGGCAGGGGGCCAACAAGAGGGAATGAGACTCATGGACAAGAACCTACAATACGGGGGTGGTGTCATGGTCAGGGAGGGGAGGGAGGTCAAAGACCTGGTGGAAAAGGTGATCCTTGAGCAAAGTCTTGAACCGAGGAAAAGACAATTCTGTACGGAGGGTGTATGGGAGTGAATTCCAGAGGGCAGGGCTAAGGAAGAAGAAGGTGGAATGACGAGTGAGCTCAAGACGAGCCTGAGTGGGGGAAGGAAGGAAGAGGTGGTTACTGTGGGAAGAGTGAAGGAGGTGCAGAATGGGTTGAAGGCGGACGAGGTCAGCTAGATACTGGGGATACTGGTGTGGACAAGCAACTTATAAACAAACCTAAATCTAATTGGGAGCCAGTGAAGACTGATAAGTAGGGGGGTGATGTGATCAAAAGGGGAAGAGTGAGGGAGGAGACGGGTGGCGGTATTCTGAATGAGCTGTAAATGATGCAACTGATATTGAGGAAGACCTGCGAGAGCCATGTTGCAATTATCGAGCCTGGAGATGATGAGTGAGAGGACAAGGGTAAGAAGAGAGGAAGTGGGGAGGAAGGAACGGATGGCACAAATTTGGTGAAGGTGGAAAAAGGAACAACGAGTGAGGTAGACATGATGGTAAAAAGACAGCGAGGAGTCCAATGTAACTCCGAGGTAGTGAAGGGTGGGGATGAGAGGAACTGGGGTGGTGGAGAGGGTGGGGGACAGAATGAGGGAGGGGGCACTGAAGGAGAACCAGAGGCAGGGGCGGCCCAAGGGGGGTGCAGGGCCATGTGCGGAGACTCGGTGCGGGGCCTCCTTTGCATAAGGGGCCTCATTTGCATAAATACTTGCATAATGTTACCATACACTAACTTTTAGTAAACATGCCTCTTAATGAGTGTATGGATAAAGAAAGACTAAAAGACTTCTACATTACTATAATCCAGTGCCAACTGCCAGACACATTAGGAACTACTACAAACACTGCCCATTTAGAACCCATAGCAAACCCGCCGTATCCTGACAGCACTACCAGGATTCACAAAGCACCATATCCTAACTATCAAAAGGAAACGCTGCAAATATTAAACCAATACATTTCAGAGAACAACAATACATGACCTAATGGGGAAAGAGAACAAGTGGCAATGTCAAATAGGAATTACATAAACAGAATACCTTAGCTCAGTTACACATGCAGAACATAGACCGTCACCAAACAAGGAATCACAATTTAGAAACAGGAAGACAATAATTAAACTGGGAATCCCAAAAGCTAAACTTGGAATGTACAACACTGTAGAAATAAAACTATAAATTAATTTGCTCTTGTACTAAACAAAGCGCAGACGTTAATGATGCACATTTCCCAGAGCTGACATATTCCAATTAATAAATTCAAAATAAAGAGATATTTTTCTACCTTTTGTGCATTTTTTTTCAGCTGCAATTGCTCCAGCCACTTTCTTCTGGTTTCTTCGTGTCTTCCGCTAACTCTTCATCGTCTGCTGTCCATTTGTCTTTTCTTCTCTCTTTTGGTTTTTTTCCATTCTCTCTCTACATCTGCTTTAACATACTAATCTTTCTCCTTTTGCTCTTTCCTCATTCCTATTTCATCCACTCAAATTTTACCCCTCCATCCTCAATCCCCATTTACTCTCCCAATATCCGGACAATTGTAGATTTGTCTTCCCTCCCACACAAAATATTTTTCCCTCTCCATTTCACTCTCCCAGTTCCATCCCATTCTAATCCTCCCCCAACATCAGCTCCATTCTAGTTCCAGTCCCACCCAGCATCTGCTCCCTTCTAGTCCCCGCATCAGCCCATTTCCAGTCCTAGCCCCCCATAAGCCCATTTCCAGTCCTATCCTAGCCCCACCATCAGCCTATTTCCAGTCCTAGCTCCCCCATCTATTTGCAGTCCCATCCGAGTCCCTCCATCAGCTCATTTCCAATCCCAGCCCCCCATGAGCCCATTTCTAGTCCTTTCCTAGCCCCACCATCAGCCCATGTCAAATCTTAGCTCCCCTCCACTCAGCCAATTTCCAATCCATGCCCCCCATGAGCCTACTTCCAGTTCTAGCCCCTTCATGAGTCCATTTCAATCCAAACCCCCACCACAGCCCATTTCCAATCTTAGCACCCCCAACAGCCAATTTCCAGTCCTATTCTAGCCCCTCCATCAGCCCATTTCCTGTCCTAGCCCCCCACACTCACCCATTTCCAGTCCTAGATCCTTCGCCCTCACAACCCATTTCCATTCCAAGCCCCCGTTCCCATCAGCTATTTGCAGTTCAAGCCCTCCTTCCACTCAGCCCATTTCCAGTCCTAGCCTCCTCATAGCCCATTACTAGTCCTAACCCCCCATCAGCCCATTACGTCCTAACCCCCCATCACCCTATTTCCAGTCTTAGCCCCCCCATAGCCAATTACCAGTCCTAACCCCCCCATCAGCCCATTTCCAGTCTTAGCCCCCCCATAGCCCATTACCAGTCCTACCCCCCCATCAGCCCATTTCCAGTCTTAGCCCCCCCATAAACCCTTAAAATTCCTAAACCTCCCCATCAGCCCATTTCCAGTCTTAGCCCCCCCATAGCCCATTACCAGTCCTAACCCCCCCACCACCACCACCACCAGCCCACTTCCAGCCTTAGCACCCCCCATGGCCCATTACTAGCCCTAACCCTCCCCCATCAGCCCACTTCCAGTCTTAGCCTCCCCCCCATAGCCCATTACCAGTCCTAAACCCCCTTTCCCCCTATCATCCCAAATAGCCCATAGCCCATCACCAGTCCTAACCCTCCATCAGCCCATTTCCAGTCTTACCCCCCATGGCCAATTACCAGTCCTAACCCCCCCATCAGCCCATTTCCAGTCTTAGCCCCCTCCCCATAGCCCATTACCAGTCCTAACCCCCCCCCATCTGCCCACTTCGTCTTAGCAACCCCCCATGGCCCATTACTAGTCCTAACCCTCCCCCATCAGCCCACTTCCAGTCTTAGCCTCCCCCCCCATAGCCCATTACCAGTCCTAAACCCCCTTCCCCCCTATCATCCCAAATTTAAAAAAACAAAAAACAGGCTGCTTCTGCCGCAGCAGCATCAAGAGTTCTGCGCGGCAGCATCAAGAGTTCTGCCGCGGGGCCCCCCCTGCCCGGCAGAGTCCCCCCTGCCCGGCAGAGCCTCCCTGCATCATCAGCTAGCTTTGAATCCCAAAACGCGGGCTTCTTTCAGAGCCGCGAGAGTTTCCCTTTCTCGCGGCTCTGTTAATCCCGCCGAGGGTGATGGGAAATCCCATCAGCCCCGGCGGGATTAACAGAACCGCGAGAAAGGAAGCTCTCACGGCTCTGAAAGAAGCCCACGTTTTGGGATTCGAAGGTAGCTGATGATGCAGGGAGGCTCTGCCGGGCAGGTGGGGCCCCGCGGCAGAACTCTTGATGCTGCTGCGGCAGAAGCAGCCGGTTTGTTGGTGTTTTTTTAAACTTGGGATGATGAAGAATGTTTTTTGCGCGGGGCCCCCTGAAACGCGGGGCCCTGTGCAAAAAACATTCTTGCTCAATGGACGGGCCGGCCCTGACCAGAGGGCAGCAGTTTTAGAGGGGTTCACGTGAAGGAAGTTATCGGCAAGCCAGGTGGTGACTCGGGCAAGGCAAGCATCAAGTGCAATGAGGTCGGGAGCCATGGGACTAGCGTGATGCAAAAGCAAGATGCCATCAGCGTAGTAATAAGCAGAGATTCTGGACTCTTGAATGATCAGAGCAAGCGGTGCAAGGAAGACATTGAAAAGAAGAGGGACAAGGACTGAACCTTGGGGGACATCACAGTGAAGAGGAAATGAAGGAGCCAGACTGGAAGGCAAAGGTGCAGGACAAAAGGAAAGAGCGGAACCACCGATGAATGGTACCATGGACCCCAAGGTCTGATAGGCAGGTGAAAAGAGTGAGATGGTCAACGATATCAAAGGCAGAGGAAAGGAGATGACAAGGGAGAGGGCACCGCGATTGTGGGATTGATGAATCTTGTTCAGGAGCACCAGAAGGGTAGTCTCAGTGCTGTGTCCAGGTCGAAAGCCGGATTGACGGGGGTGAAGGGAAAGAGTTGAGTCAAGGTGGGCAGAAAGTTGCGAGAAAACAAGCTTCTCGAGAACTTTGGAAAGGAAAGGGAGATTAGACACAGGACGCCAGTTTGCTGGGGCAGAAGGATCAAAGCAGGGCTTCTTCAGGAGGTGCCGAATGAGCGCATGCTTTCAGGCAGAGGGAAAGAGACTGGAGGAGAGGCTAGTATTGATCATATACAGAATGTAGGGGAGCAAAGTGAGGGAGGGGTCTAGGAACCAGGCGGAAGGAAGGGAATCAAGTGGGCATGTGGTCTTGTGGGAAGAGGTAATAGCTTTGGAAAGTTCACCAGAGGTGACAGGGCAAAATGCATGCCAGGTGTGGGGAAAGGTCAGATAGGAGGAGAGAGAGAAGGGGGGTGAGGAGGGGGGATAAGGGGAAGGAAAAAGAGGGGGAGGGCAGGAAGGGAAGGAGGAATGAAGGGGATGTATTTTGCTGGCAAGGCAAGGCGGGTTGGGTCGGGGGGCATCAGCAGGGAGGGCGGAAGGGATGGGAGATGTGGAAGACAGCAAAATGGAGCGTAGAACCTGATAGAGCCATCTAGAGGAGTTAGAAGAAGAAGTAATTAAGTTTGAGTAGTTTGACTGCTTAGCAGCAGTGATCATAGAACGATAGAGCTGCTGACAGGGAGGCTGGAGAGGGATGTTTACACCAGGCTTTTTTGGCACGACGAAGATGTGTACATTGTAATGCAGGGACTGTCTCTTACATGTCTCTGTAGAGTGCTGCATATGCCTTGCAGCACTATAGAAATGATAAGTAGTAGGTAGTAGTAGTAGTAGGAGACTACATATGTCTTTTTTGTTTGACCTTTCCTGGCCTCAAACACACCGAACATTTGACCATATAAGCCCCATACAGCCAAAACATATACTTTTGTGGAGATGAGAGACCAGGAGGGGGTTCTGGGGACGGTGTTGGAAGTTATATGGAGAGCAGCAAAATTCAGACCCCCTACATAAAATGTAACACATTTAAGTTTAGCTAGCTGAATAGTAGGTCCAACTTTAAACGTACAACTTATACATTTAAAATCATATATGCTTATTCAGCAATTTGGAATGTTTATTTATGATCACTGATTCCACACATACAACTTTAAATGTTTAACGTTATAGCCCTTGTGGCCAACTGAAGAGCTACCCCAACAAGACCTTTCTTAGAATCATTTACACAACAATACCTTCTCCTGAAGCCGGAAAGGTTTCACACAAAATGCCCTGTGTGGAGCATTAATTAGAGTGGGCAGAACAACGATTTCGTTACGAGGTCTCTTTATTGGTCCCCAGCGTCTAATTTGCCGGATTTCTGGCAGTAGCCCTAGTGGAAGTCAAACAGCATATCTTGTACCTTCATTGAGAATAAATGCAGTGTGAAAAAATATACTAATTGGGACAATTTATGGAATAGATTTTTTAAAATAAATGTACAGTAGTTATCATCTAAATCTCTTATATAGTGATTTCTGAGACAACCATTAACAGGGCCATGTAGGGGAGCGATTTCTATAAGGACCTAAACACTTTTTTTATCTTTGTAACTCATTCCCATCTGCCTCTCACCATAAAATCATCATGCATGACTTTAATACTTTTTACTTTGACTGTGACTTGCCTTGAGCTACTTTTGGAAAGCATGAACTACATACAGATAGATATTTAAAACAAAAAGAAGTTTATCCTCTGTTACCTCTCTGGCAGAGGTCACACATCATTATATGTTGTGTGCTTTCAAAGTCGACGCTGCACAAAACAGGATGCAGACATCAAAAAACTGGTCGAGCTATGCTAGTATTGACACCTGGATGCAGTGCACACATTTCATTGAAGGCTCTTTCTTGTAGTATTAGACAAACAGAGGAAAAGAGAGAGAGAGGGGCATCTTCTTCTCCTCCTGTTGATACACACCAAGGTCAGGGAATTTGGG
This sequence comes from Ichthyophis bannanicus, assembly GCA_033557465.1. Taxonomy (NCBI): domain Eukaryota; kingdom Metazoa; phylum Chordata; class Amphibia; order Gymnophiona; family Ichthyophiidae; genus Ichthyophis; species Ichthyophis bannanicus. Next base: position 74,295,452 of record CM066032.1, read on the forward strand.
TTCAGAAAGTGAAAACATTTGAATAGTTTTGCCCAGAGAAGGAGCGTTCCATCTAAAGACAAAGAACTGTGTGTGACATCATAATCCGATGCCAGAAGACTGAGATAATCACAGGGGATGGGGAAGGAGAATTTGTTTTAATGAATACGCCAAACCAATATGTACACTACGTTACATCCTGCAAGGGGCCGATAAGGGATCTGTGAGACTGATAGATTATTGGAAGCAACACAGAAAATTGACAAGATCATTTATTTCGTTTACAGCTCTGCTGCCCCTCCCTCTCCCAGCTTCTTGGTTATAAATGCTCAGATGTAAAAATGTCCCCGTTCAAGACTCAGATTGCCTCAGATAAGCCCAAAGAAGCCACAGAGATATGCACAGTGTGCACGCTGCTGCACAGAACTGATAAGGAACTTCTGAGTCCGCTGAGAGATTGATGGTACATCGCAGAAAAGGCTAAAACTGACAGGAGCACTCATGGCATCATACCTATAATGTAAACCTTCCACTGCTGATCCGTGACAAGGGTACAAAATACTTTGCATTAAGTCAAGTGCTGCTGCCTTTCATTTCGGTATCTGGAGTGCACTGAGAAACTCAAAAAAACAAAGCCTCGAGGGTTACCCCAGACAGATGGGGAGACCTGGTGCAGCTTGGTGTTCAAACCTCTTATGGAGTCACGCACATGCATGCTTAGTCCCCCTCCCTTCTGGGCTCTCCTTCTTCTGTCTCTTCTCACTTTCCTATCTTGCCATCTCTCTCCCCCTTCTTTCACCATGTTTCCTATCTTTTACCTCCTTTCTTCTCCTTCTCTCCCTCCCCTTCCCCCTTTCTACTCTTCCACGTCTTCTTCCCCTTTTCTCCCTACTACTCTTACTAATGCTGATCATTTGTATAGTGCTACCAGGTATATGCAGCACTGTACAGACACGTGTAAAAAGACGGTCTCTGCTCATCAGAGCTTACAATCTACTCAAGACAGCACAACAGCTCCAACCACCGAGGCCCAATCGGGGCGCAGCCAGCAGCATTTAAAGAGGAGCACGTAAGAAAGGAGGCCTCTTTACCACCATCTCTCCTCCTGCATCACCAGAAACAGCACCCGATTCCTCATTGGTAGCAGAAGCAGGAGCCACTGCCCCTCCCGCTCCAACCACTGAGGCCCAATCGGGGCGCAGCCAGCAGCATTTAAAGAGGAGCACGCGAGAAAGGAGGCCTCTTCACCGCCATCTCTCCTCCTGCACCTCCAGAAACAGCACCCAATTCCTCATCGGCAGCAGAAGCGGGAGCCGCTGCCCCTCCCGCTCCAACCGCGAGGCCCAATCAGGGCACAGCCAGCAGCATTTAAAGAGGAGCACGCACAGGCGTGCCCGTGCCTAAGGATCATGCCAAAGGGCCCTTTGGTATGGCCCTTAGGCATGGAGCAAAGAAGACGAAAGGACTCTAAAATCAACCAAACGTATGTACAACGTATTCATCTTTTTGTCTACCAGGTCTACTGTAATATACAGCAGAGCCATAAATGTTGTAGTGTAGCAGCAAAGCGCAGACAATCCAATGATACCAGGAGTCTGTTCAGAAGGTCCAAATCATTTATTTGTGCACAAGTCTCAAGCAAGTCAATTTCAAAATGGCTGAGCAAAGTTTTTAAGCATTACAACAACTTTTATAGACTTTTGTTCCATTCTAGGTATAGAAAAACATTTCATTGGTCCCGGTAACCTCCTGTACCTCCCGTACCTCTTCTATTGGTCCCGGTACTGATAAGTTTATCCAATTATGTCCCTTCTGTGGGCATGACACCTGCCTGCCCCCCTTCTAGTCCCAATTACAATGGTCAGTTCATCAACTTGTTACTTTCACACTCTCAAGGTTATAGGACCAATTTGTGCATACAGAAGAGCAAGGTTCTGTAACTCATCTGTCAGCACTCCTCATTATTTCTTTGCAGATGTACTTTTTCTTATCAGTAACTTTTAAACATGTCTTTTCTGTATTTTTCCATTTCCCAGTTCTGCAGTTCTGCTTACCTAAGCTAATTCAATACTTCTACTGAGTTCTATCTTACAATAGCAGCATATTGGGGGATGTGCAATCCTATATGCCTCTCCACAGGCCTCATTTACAGGTCAAGCTAGCCATGCTGGCCTGCCTATGTCAGACACCGTGGGTCACAGGCCTGCACCTGCCACATTCCCCCCTTTGATTAATCTCACCCTATTACTCAATAAGGTGTGAGAATTAAATCACCTTTGAAGAGAATCATATCATGATTGAAGGATTTCTACTAGGACTAGCTTTGTATAAAGCCATTATTTTAGTTGCGGTCTTCCGCTCTACTGTGGTATCAATAGCACTATGAATGGAACGCATACAACATGGGATTAAACATGGTAATAAGAAGATAACAGCAACAAGGATTAGTACTAAAACAATGAAAGTCTTAAATCCTCCCAGCCAAGAGAAAAGGTTAGCAAACCAGTTAGGAAATTTCAATGCGTGCCAAGTCTGTACTGGCACATAAGCATGTCTTTGCATATCTTTAGCAATTTCTTCAACTACTTGACCTTTATCATCTATTTTCAAACAGCAATTAGTCAAATTCAGCTTACCACATACTCCTCCTTCAGCTGCTAGCAAATAATCAAGTGCTAAGCGATTCTGGTATATAGCAGTGCGCATCTGAGTACTCTGTCTAGCTAAGAGCGTAAGAGCATGACTAGTTTCATTGGTTATTATTTCAACTACTGCTTGTAAGCGAATAATACGATTTATCATATAAATTGGGGTACGATAACCATACATACCATCATCATTCCAAGTGGCAGGTCCATAATACTCAATAATTCTTTCTGGTGGCCAATCATCACCCTGCCACTTTTCCCATTTGCCTATCTGTAAGGCCTCTCTTTTCTGTCTTGATGCTCTTTTGTGTCTGTGGGTAGTGTATACTGGGTATCCTAATTGTTCTCCATGTTCAGTGTTTAACAGGAAGAAAGAAGGTCTGATGGTTCCTAAGACACATGCTCCTCCCCAGTGTGGCGGGAGTTGCGCATATGCTCGGTTTCCACAGATCCAATATAGGCCAGGTGGAGCTTGCCAGGCTTGGACTTTGGCAAGGTTAGTCCATAGACCTGCAAGTTCAGGAAATCTAGCTAATGGGTTTGGAGGTTCAGGATGTCTAATTCCTGTCCACCAAGCTGTCTTTTTGGTCGTGGCATTATAGTATTTCTGGCTCAGACAGACCAGCTGTCCTACCTTTTGGGTGAACTGGGGTCCAGTTCTGGCATAGCAAAGACGTCCAACGATTGAGTGCGCTAACACCCATTCACTGGTAGTCTTGTGTAATTCAGTCTGATTGTAAATCATGGAATAATTCAATTCTTGGGCTTCCCAGGGCCATTGGTCTCCCATTTGGGTTCCGCCACAGAAATAACAATCTGTGATCTTAAGACTAGATACTACTGCTCCGGCTAATTCTAGAAACAAATTCTGTGAAGGGTGAGGGATCTCAAACTTATTTATATGCATAGCTTCATAAAAGGTATTATGAATATGATATTTAGATGACTTGTGGGCTTGGGTATTCAATCTGATATACACAATGGTCCCTGGATCTATTGCTCCTCCAGCAATACGTAAACCAAACTTGTATCCTTGTTTCCATGCATGGGGATTATGTACACGCAAGTGTAAGGGGTTGCAAGCATCTTTCTGACATTTATCATTTGTGGTTGGCTTGGTTAGAGTAGCCATCCGCTTATCTATTTTCTCATCAGTTATACCAGTATTCCAGGTAGCATAAAAAACACATCCCCAATACGGGCAATAGTAGTCTGCTGCTGGGGCAGTACTATAGCCTGGTTCCTTTTTCCCTGTACACTTTCTCCATCCTGTGGCACCTTCTGGACACATGTACTTATGGTCATTTCGATACGCTTTCTCCCATGTACCACAGGTGGAATAACTATCTCTATTAATGGCATTACATGCATCAAAATTCAAAACAGCAGGTTTAGTAATGTCCTTAAGTGGTGGTGTAGCAGCTAATATAGGTCCATCTGCATCCTTCCATCTTATTTCCAACGTGTAATAGGATGGATTCTGATGCGGATTATAGCATGCTTTGATTTTGCCATGAGTGCAAACATTTAGTTCAGTGGTGTTATAGATACACCGAGTTATTGTTCCCTTGCAGGTATAGTAGGAATGGTAAAGCAAAGTCTGAGTTACTTTCAGTCCAGTTCTAGTAGAAGTTATGCAAGCAGTGCATGGAGGTAGAGCATAAGTCTGTTCAAAACCTCCAAAGAAGGCAACCAAGGCAAAGCAAAAACAAAGATACATGTTGATGTTGATTGGAGTTCTTCTGAATCCTCAGCTTGCTGATCTTGATCACGACGGTCTATTATTCTTCGTCCCGTTTGCTAATGAAGCAATTTAACGGGTGCTGAGTGTTGATTGAAGATCCTCAAGATGTCCAGTACACATTAACCAACTTAGCAATTCAGTTGGCTTGTGAAGTCTGGCTTAGTCAATGTAGTCTCAAAGTAGTGTGTCAAATCACACACAAGTTGGGTTCGTTGAAACAAAACTGTTGCTGCATGGAAAACAGCAATCCTCTTCGAAAGACTTGGCTACTGCAAAGCACTTGTGATAAAGTGTCTATGCTGCTGGTTGCCGTCTCAGAGTAACTCGCAAGGGTACATCAGGATGCTGCTCTGCTGTCCACTGCTCTGGTTCAGGATCGGCGGCGGGCTTGACTCTGCTGTGGTGGATCCAGGCGTCGATCTCGGCTACCTTTACTGCAGTTGGGGTAGACAGGATGACGGTGTACGGTCCCTTCCAATGGGGTTCCAACGGTATCTTCTTCCAATCTTTGATCCACACCGAAGTTCCAGGCTGGTAGGGATGCAAGGGTTCCGTCAAGTTGATAGGCAACTGGTCTTGGATCCACGTATGGAGAGTCTGCAGAACAAAACTAAGAGCTAGGAGTTCTTGTCTGGTTACTTCTGAACCAATCTGGGCTAAACTTCCTTTGACTCCCTGCACTATTGGTGGGGGTTTACCATACAAAACTTCAAAAGGGGAAAATCCTGTTGACTTTACAGGGGCTGAGCGTATTCTGAGTAAAGCTATGGGGAGCACTTGAGGCCATTTCAAGTGTGTCTCCTGACAAAGCTTGGACATTTGGGCTTTCAACGTACGATTCATTCGCTCAACTTTCCCTGAACTCTGGGGTCTGTATGCAGTGTGGAGTTTCCACTGTATCTGCAAAGCTTTTGCTAACTGCTGAGTAACTTGGGAGACAAATGAGGGTCCATTGTCTGACCCTATTACTGCTGGGATTCCAAATCTGGGGACAATCTCTCTCATTAAGACTTTGGTAACTTCTCGGGCTTTCTCAGTTCTGGTTGGGAATGCTTCTACCCACCCAGAGAAAGTACAAACTAATACTAGTAGGTAATGGTATCCATTAGCTTTTGGCATTTCGGTAAAATCAACTTGGAGGTTGTGCATGGGGGTGACACCTCCTGACTGAACTCGGGGTGCTGTAATAAGGCCTTGCTTGGCATTATTTTTGGCACAAGTTACACATTGACGTGCTACTGAGGCTGATATGGTTGTCATCAGAGGGATGTAGAAATGTGGTCTGAGTGCTTTCTTCATAGCACTCTTCCCATAATGGGTGGCTTCGTGGAAAGCTTTGACAAAGGATGGTCCTAACAGTTCAGGAATTACTATTCGTCCTGGAGGTTGACTGCCCTCTTCTGGTGGCAGCTCAATCCATCCGTCTTTCAATACTCCATTTTCTTTGTCACAATAGTAATCCAATTCTTTGGTGGTATATCGTGGGGTCCATAGATTCAAGGGTACTGGAAACAATGCTGCTTGCATTGGCATAGCTTGTGGGGCAATTTGTCCTGTCATAGCTGCTTGTCGTGCCGAGGCATCTGCAAATCTATTTCCTCGGGCAACTTCTCCTTTTCCTGCTTGATGTCCTCTGCAATGCATGACAGCTACACGTGTTGGGGCCCAAACGGCATCAAGTAACATCAATATCTCGGGACCATATTTGACTGATTTTCCTCCGGATGTGATGAGTCCTCTTTCTTTATAGAGAGCTCCATGGGCATGCAAAGTGGTGAAGGCATATTTGGAATCTGTATATACATTTAGCACAAGTTTTTCTCCTAACAACAATGCTCTGGTGAGTGCTATCAATTCAGCTTTCTGGGCTGATGTGCCTGAGGCTAGGGCTGATGATTCAACTACTTCGTGTTGAGTGACGACTGCATATCCGGCACAGCGTCGTCCATCAAGGATGAGACTGCTCCCATCAACATAATAGATCTGGTCGGGATTGTCTATGGGCACATCTGTTAAGTCAGGTCGACTGGAGAACACAGTTTCCATGACTTCGATACAGTCATGTTCTGGGAGTTCTTCACTGATGGGTATCAAGGTAGCTGGGTTCAAGGCATGGCTCTCTTCAAGTTGTATCTGTGGGTTTTCACATAACATGCTCTGGTACTTCAACATTCGGGAATTGGTGAGCCAATAATTTGCTTTTTGTTCCATAAGGGCAAGGACTGCATGTGGCACAGTGACTCGTATGTTCTGTCCTAGTGTGAGTTTGTCTGCTTCACTCACTAGTAGCGCTGTAGCTGCAACTGCTCTCAAGCAAGGTGGCCATCCTTTGGCCACAGGGTCCAATTGTTTCGATAGGTAGGCTACAGGTCGCTCCCAATTTCCTAATTTCTGAGTCAACATGCCTAGGGCATTTCCCTGTGCTTCATGTACAAACAAGTGGAAAGGTTTGTGGACATCTGGTAGTCCAAGTGCTGGTGATGACATCAATTCTTCTTTTAACTTCTGGAAGGCTGTGTCCTGCTCAAGTCCCCACTCCAGTGGTGACTTTTCTTCTCCTTTTGTGGCTTCATACAGTGGTTTGGCAATTTGGGCAAAGTTGGGTATCCAGATTCGGCAATATCCTGCCGCTCCCAGAAAGGCTCTGACCTGCTTTCTGGTTGTTGGAGTTGGAATTCTGCATACTGCTTCTTTTCTTTCTCTGCCTAATCTTCTGCTTCCTTGGGTAATACGAAAACCCAAGTATTTCACTTCTTTTTGGCATAGCTGTGCTTTGGCTCTGGAAACTTTGTATCCAGCTTCATCTAGTAACTGCAAGAGATCTTTTGTGGCTAGTATACATTCACTTTCTGATACAGCAGCTATCAACAGATCATCCACGTACTGGAGAAGCACTCTCTTCCCCGGGGCTACTGGATAGCTTGAAAGGTCTTGATTTAGTGCAGCACTAAAGATGGTAGGTGAATTCTTGAATCCTTGGGGTAATCTTGTCCAGGTGAGTTGGCCCCCTCTTCCAGAGATGGGGTCCTGCCATTCAAATGCAAACAATATTTGGCTTACAGGGGCTAATCTTATGCAAAAGAATGCATCTTTCAAATCCAGTACAGTGAAATGGGTAGCTTCAGCAGGTATCAGTCCTAGAAGAGTGTAAGGATTGGGCACAACTGGATGTATGGTTTCAGCTGCATCATTCACTCTTCTCAAATCTTGCACTGGGCGATAATCATCTGTCCCAGGTTTATTTACTGGCAAAAGTGGGGTGTTCCATGGGGATTGACATACTTTTAGTAGGCCATACTCGAGCAATCTTTGTAGGTGGCGATGGATGCCTTCAATTGCGGCTCTTGGGAGAGGGTACTGCTTGACGTGCACTGGTGTAGCACTAGGCTTGAGGGTTACAATCACTGGAGCTATATGCTTGGCTAGGCCTGGGGACTGCCTTCTGCCCATACTCCAGGTGGTGCATCAATACTTTTCAAAGTTTGTTCAAAATAGGTGTCTTGGACAGAATCATCAATGTAATACCTCCATTCTTCTTCTCGGGGAACTGTCAGCAGCATTACTCCTGCTGGTTTGGCTTGGGAATTTACTGTCATTTGCATTTCTCCTTGCTCAGAGAAAGATATTTGTGCTTGAAGCTTGGCTAGCATATCTCGTCCCAGTAGTGGTACTGGGCATTCGGGCATGTAAAGGAATTGATGAGCTACTTGCTGTCCTCCTAGACTGCATATTCGGTTTTGAAGAAAAGACTTTGTGGCTTTGGCACCAGTTGCTCCTATAATGGTGACTGCTTTTGTAGTGAATGGGGCTATCTTTTTGTCTATTACTGAATGCTCTGCTCCAGTATCAACCATAAAGTTCATAATTTGGTCTCCTATTTGTATTCCGACCATAGGCTCCTGGAGACCTAAAGCAAACTTGGAGCCCGGTCTGTCCTAATCCACGTCATCCTCATCATGGGCTGGTGTGGCCAATGCTTGAATGGCTCCTCCTCTTTCTCTCTGGTATTGTTCTCGATTGGCTCCTCCTCGGCCTCGGGGACGGCCTCGTCTTTCTTCTCGCCACTGATGATCGTTGTCGTCATCTTGCTGGGCGTCTTCGAGTTGCGGGCACGTATCTCTCCAATGTCCTTCCTCTCTGCAATAGGCGCATTGGTTCACGCCTAGTCTCTGGGTCCGGCCTCCGCCTTGACCCCGCCCTCTTCCTCTGCTCCTTCGACTAGGGACACCTCCCCTTTTCTTTTCAACTATGGCCGCAGCCAAAAAATCAGCTTTCTTCTTCATCTTTCTATCACATTCTCTCTGTCTTTCAGTATCACGATTCACATACACTTTGTGAGCGACTTCCAATAACTGTGTTGCATTCATGCCCGCAAACCCTTCTAATTTCTGTAATTTATGTTTAATGTCTGGTTGAGACTGGTTTACAAAAGCAGAATTCACCATACATAAACTTCCTGGTGCCTCGGGATCATAGGGAGTATACATTCTGTATGCTTCAGTTAATCTTTCATAAAAATCTGCTGGGCTCTCATCTACTCCTTGGATAACTCCTGCAACTTTGGAAAGGTTCATAGCTTTTTGGCCCCCCCTTTTCAGGCCTTGTAAAAAGCCTTGGCGAAAACGGGCTAGGGCTGTGGATCCTTCATCTGTATTTGGATCCCATTGGGGGTCTTCATTCGGGAATTCTCTCTGAGCTGCTTCCCTACGGTCTATTATATTCTGTCCCTGCGCCGGAGCTACAGGGTTTTCTGCCATCCATTCAATAGCTGCTTTTCTAATTCTTGCTCGTTCTTCTGTAGTGAATAGGGTGGTCAGGAGCTGACGGCAATCTGGCCAAGTGGGTTGGTGAGTTTCCATAATACTAGTTACTAATTCTGTCAGCTCCTGGGGCTTACTAGTATAGGAGGCATAATGCGACCTCCAATTTAATAAATCAGTTGTAGAGAAAGGGATATATACATAAGTTAGGGGTCCCGCTACCACTTCATCATTATCATTCTTTACGGGCACTCCCGGGACTTGCCTTAAGGGAAACAGTTTGGCTGCCATGGGTGTCTTTTGGGATCTAAGGGTTATTGTCGTGGCCTTCGCAGGAGTCACTTTCTTTTTCTCAACAGGTTTTGCTTTGGGTTTCTCTCTCACTGGCGTGCTAGTGCTAGCGCTGGCTTTCTCGATTATTTGTACACTGTCCTCCTCTTCTGGGGAATTCTCTCTTTCTCCTTCTTCTATCTCCGCTTCTGACTCACTTTTTACGTCCTCCACTTCTCTTTCCACTAATTCTTCCTCTTTCTCTCCTCCAGGAGGGGGATCGGGGTTGGGTCCCGCCTCGGCTCTGGCCGTCTCTGGGGTTCTGGGGCAGGACGCCGGGCTACTCTTACTGGACCTGGGGTTCGGGGCTGCCTGAGAACTATCTCTGGGGAATCAGGATCTACCAAGATGGGTTTCTTCTTGGCTTTCTTATCCTGCTCTTTCATTCTAGGCTGTTCCGTTTTCTGTCTAGAATCTGTTTTAGCTAACATTATTCTGCACTGTTCCTCATAACAGCGCTGCACCCAGGAGGGCGGATCTTCACAAATACTTAACCAGGAATCTATATAGGGGTACTGATCGGGGTGCGCTACCCGCACTCTACGGTATATTGACTGAATAATCTCTACAGTGAACGTTCCCTCTCGGGGCCAGATGGGGTCTAGATCGGGCCACTCCCTAGTACACAAAATCTGCAAACGGGCTGCTGTCATTTTAATACCATAATCTCCTGAATATCCTTCTTTAAAATGTGCGATCATACATTCTAATGGAGTGTTTCTAGTAGACCCCGCCCCTCCCATTTCGATGTGTGCGCGCAACAACAGACAGAAGGGAAAAGGAGGGCGGACCGTGGGTAAGGGGTCCTCACGGCCCTGGAAACGTATAGGGAATACAAATAACAAGACAAGACGACAATCGCTTCCCCCTTTTCGCGACCTGAACGCGGTCGCCCGGTCAGGAAATGCGCTAGTCAGGGGTCCGCCTTCACTTGGTCCGTGCTGCCAGACCTCTCATTCACACTTCGTTCACACAATCATGCTAGCAACGTATCCCAGAATGCATTCGTTTCTATCTGTTCTGACTAGTCTTTTCCCAATTACAAAAAGGATGAGGGTTTCCCCCGGCGAATTCCCATGCCAGGTTACTCGGCTCTTCCTTGAGAGTTGATCATGCTCTCTTACCAATTCCCAATATCTCGAGATTACAAATTCCAAATTCCAATGGCAGTACTGCTCTTTCTATTTCTGTCTAGACCCAAAATCAAAACTATACTCACCGGATCCGGTCCTCAAACTTCCCAAGCAGGCGCATGAGTTGGACCTCGGACTCCCCTCACTCGGGTTCGAGGCGTTGGCTCCAACCGGGCCCGACACCCGCCGAGGTCCGACCAGCTCCCTCCGATACAAGGGACCGGTGGCGCCAGGGAGCGGCCCTCGTCGGAAGGGCGCGATCCCGGCAGGACCAAGCCTATAGAGGCGGAAAGTCGTGGTATATTGCCCTATATACACTTTGATTCCACAACTTCCCGGCCAACGCACCAAGGAATATGTAGCAGCAAAGCGCAGACAAACCAATGATACCAGGAGTCTGTTCAGAAGGTCCAAATCATTTATTTGTGCACAAGTCTCAAGCAAGTCAATTTCAAAATGGCTGAGCAAAGTTTTCAAGCATTACAACAACTTTTATAGACTTTTGTTCCATTCTAGGTATAGAAAAACATTTCATTGGTCCCGGTAACCTCCCGTACCTCCCGTACCTCTTCTATTGGTCCCGGTACTGATAAGTTTATCCAATTATGTCCCTTCTGTGGGCATGACACCTGCCTGCCCCCCTTCTAGTCCCAATTACAATGGTCAGTTCATCAACTTGTTACTTTCACACTCTCAAGGTTATAGGACCAATTTGTGCATACAGAAGAGCAAGGTTCTGTAACTCATCTGTCAGCACTCCTCATTATTTCTTTGCAGATGTACTTTTTCTTATCAGTAACTTTTAAACATGTCTTTTCTGTATTTTTCCATTTCCCAGTTCTGCAGTTCTGCTTACCTAAGCTAATTCAATACTTCTACTGAGTTCTATCTTACAATAGCAGCATATTGGGGGATGTGCAATCCTATATGCCTCTCCACAGGCCTCATTTACAGGTCAAGCTAGCCATGCTGGCCTGCCTATGTCAGACACCGTGGGTCACAGGCCTGCACCTGCCACAGTAGTACATGACCTATTGCACGCTGATATGCCATATATAAGAACCTAAGCCAATCTTACAATACCGTCTACTACATGTTCAACATATTAGTTTAATAGCTGGAACACGTCTCTTAACTCACAAAATATTGCAATCTCTCAGCTCGTTGTCAAAGTATCTCATTGTAGTACCACTTGTTTAACCTAGTGTAAATCAACCATAGTCAAACATGGAACTATCAAAAATGTTTATGTGCCTTTGTTACTGTTTATTAATGTATTCACAAATGACACTGACATACTCTCAAGCTTCTCCCTTCTTAATCACATTACCCAACCCTATCTATTTCCAATACCCCATACAAAACCTACACATTATTTCATACAGAGCCATACAGCACAACATATACCACACAAAACAGAGGAAACCCCAAGCCAGGCTAGTCCAAATAAACACAATGCCAAATATAGTGGTGCAACATACACCAACAGCAACCCCTCTAAATTGTATGCCAATCAATGTCAGGTCACTGAGAAACAAACTTCCGATCATACAAGACCTAATTAACGATGAAAGACCGGATATAATATGCATCACGGAAACCTGGCTAACAGACACTGACACTGTTCTCCTTAACCAACTAAGGATGCAAGGTTATAAACTATTTAGCTGCCCCAGAGACAAAAAGAGAGGAGGAGGCAAAATTATAATTGCAAAAGATGCCTTAAAATTATCCACCATCACCTGCAATACTCACAAGGGTCTGGATATTCTCAAAATTGAGAACAGAGTACTAACAGTTTGCCTCATATACAGAGCCCCCTCAGCCACCCACGATGTACTAGCAACTGTGTTAGAAACAATATGTACAACACCAATAAGAATACTGGGCGACATAAACTTAGCTTCGCTCCAGACCACACACACAAACTCATTCCTTGACGCAATGGAACAGATGGGATACCATCAGATAATACACAGCCCCACGCACAATAAGGGCAATGCACTAGACATGGTGTTCCTCCATAAGTGGACACCTACCTCCACAGATACCACTCCCACTCCCAACATAACACAAGTCCCGTGGTCAGACCACTTTCTGATCCAATTTACATTTAATATACCATCACACCTCACCAGCCAAGAATCCCCAGCGAACTAAATGAACACCCAACGAATATCTAGATTCAGTCTCTTTGATAAAGACTTGTTATTAAAGGCAATCAACACCCATACCAGTACAGCACAAACTGACCTCGACGAACTCATAAGTCAAGGGAACTCAGGAATAGAAGCAGTTGCAAAACAAATACCCAAACAAAAACCCCTCACACACAAGCATTCCGAGGGATGGTACACCTCAGACCTAGCTAAGATTAAAAAAAAATCTCAGAAAATCTGAACATAAATGGAGATCCAAAAAGACCACAGATAATAAAGCACATGACGTCATTGCTCACTCAATACAAAGAGGCAATAAACACAGCAAAAAAGAACTTTCATTCCAGAATACTAAATAATGCCATAAATTGTCCAAGGGAACTAGTTGAGCTGGTAAAATCGATAACCAAGCCCCCTCAGGATAGCAATGTAAAAACTCCGATCCAACCACAGACTCTAGCTGACTTCTATGCCAGTAAATTAAATCCCAAAGACAGACCTAACCTCCCGATACCACCAGCCATGGCTACTTCAAAAACCTGGCAGACATTTCACTCCATAGATTCAAGACAAATCCTGGACATCATCTCAAACTTAAACACAACTACTTCCCCACTTGATCCGTATCCAGTTTCGTGGATTAAAGCACTGAAAGCAGAAATAGTCCTATCCCTGCTGAACATAGTAAATCAATCCCTCCAACAAGGAACCATGCCAAGCAACCTCAAAAGATCCATAATCAGACTTATATTGAAAAACAAAGCCCTAAGCTTAGACGACCCTTCTGCATATAGACCAATTTCAAGCATGTCTTTTGTAGCTAAAATGATTGAAAAAGCAGTTCAATGCCAGTTCCAAGACTTCATAGATTCAGCGGATGCCCTAGATGAACAACAATATGGATTTCGCCCTTTTCATGGAGTTGAAACACTCCTCCTAGACCTGTTTGACAAATTAATATAGAGCCTGGAAAACACCAAAAAATGTTCATCCTCATCTTCCTGGATATAACAGCAGCGTTTGACAATGTAAATCACGAGACCCTCATATCAAGACTTAATACCATAGGCATAGAAGGTAACACTCTTAAATGGTTTACCTCCTACATATCTAACCATGTTCAACAGGTACAAATCGAACAAAAAACGTCAACCACATTCCCTCAAACCCAGGGAACACCCCAAGGGTCAGCATTATCAGCCCTCTTGTTTAATTTATACATAAGACCAATATGCGCAATATGCAAAAACACAAAATTAATTTTCACATATATGCAGATGATATTTTGTTGTACACTCATCTAGACATATGCAATCTGATTTACGATTCCCTAGCAGCCTGCTTGGAAGAAACCCAAGTATGGCTTCATGAAAACAACATGAGCATCAGCTTGAAGAAAACTGATGTAATATTCATCTCAAAAAACCCTGATTTCAACCCCCCTCCAACATTACACCTGAATAACAATCAATTCAAAGTCAAACAGGAAATAAAATATCTAGGGGTCACACTCGATAAATCACTTAGCATGGAGCCACACTTAAGGATAATAAAAAGAAACATATTCTGCAAATTAAGAATTTTACAACCGCTACGAAACCTCATAGACTCATCTGATTTTAGAACTGTAGTGCAAGCATTGATAACACCTCAATTGGACTACTGCAATGGCCTCTTACAAGGAATTCTAAAAAAAAAAACCCACTAAACATACTTCAATTGGCTCAAAATGTCACTGCAAGGATAATAATGAAAGCACGGCTCTCAGACCATATTACACCAATCTTAATCTGGCTACATTGGCTCCCAATTTCAGCTAGAGTTTGTTACAAGATAATTATAACGACGTTCAAACTAATGCACAACATAGTCCCCTCTCACCTTTCCACTCTTATAAAAATACAACCCCCAAATAGAAACAGAAGAACACCCAATCAAAACACTCTAAAAATACCACATACCATATGCAATACCAAACAAGCTATGAGCAACAGGGCATTTACTTACGTAGCACCCTTTCAATGGAATAACCTACCAGATACATTAAGAGGAAACAAGGACCTTCAATCATTTTGCAGAGAGCTAAAAATGCACCTATTTAGAGAACCCTACACTAATACCTAGAGCAGTTTCTCCCACATTCCCTTGCCTACCCCTCCTTTTCATCTCACTACCCTACCCCTCCTTCTCATCCCATCTCTTTCTAGCCCCCCTACACTGTAAATAATACAAAGTGGTCCTTCCCAGTACCACTCTATGTAAATAGTTTGAGGTGACAGCTCAACTACACTGTTCTATGTATAAAGTAATCATTCTAGTTTAATTGTTATGATGTAAACCACCCTTGATCTCCGGTATGGGCAGTATAAAAATATCCACAAATAAATAAATAAATAAACAGCTGAGGACAAGGATACATCTGGGGAATGGTAGGGAAACACATTGGAGACGAAGTGGATCAGGATCCAAAAGTGGCCTCGAAGAAGTGAGTTTTCAGCCTGGATTTGAAAAGGGCCAGAGATGAAGCCTAATGCACAGAATCAGGTGGTTTGTTTGGTTTTTAAGCTTAGGGACCAGTATTCAAAGTGAGTTAAGCATTTGCCGGCAGTTGGCAAGCACATAACTTGCTTGTCCATATATTTTCAGTCACTGGTTATAGTGGGAGAATGCCAAGGACTGTTTTCTCTGGTAATAAATTATACATCGTGCTCCAGGAGGAGCTGAAATCGGCAGCTGAAATCGGCAGCGGAGGATCGTGACTACACCGGGGAAGTGAGCCTGCAGCCTGCCTGTGACCAGCAGCTTAAGGAGAGAAGTCTGCCTCACAAAAGAGCACCGAAGCTGAATCGGAGTGCTGATAGCTGGCTCCACCTCTCCACAAGCTCCACCAGCCAATCGGGGCGCCTCTCTCTACTTTAAAAGGAGAGCGCGCCAAGCGCGCCCGCGCCTTGCGGGCCCGCGCCTGAGGGCCGCGCAAGAGGGCCCTTTGGCACGGCCCTTAGGCATAGGCACATCAAGGAACACAAGTCTCCACGGAACCGAAACAGCCCCACCTCGCCAAGACCAACAGACCTCCTCAACGTGTCGCTGAGCTCCCTTAGGGTTGAGCTCGCGTGGAAGCAAGGAACCAAGTGCATCACAAATCGCAGCAAGTATACTTTACCAGAATAACGTTATTCTTCTTAACAGACTCATTTTGAACAGCTGAAATTGCCGGACTAAACTAATTACTATAACTTGAAGAACACACTATTGTTAATCTTATACATGCTGTCCCCAACCTATCCCTGAATATTACTGTTGTCAGTATTTTACCCCAGGTTACCTGTTTAACTCATCACAAATTCCCTATTACCATTAATGCATTACAGAATCACAACTACCACCAAATAACTAACCCATTGATTTACTGCTATCAGTATTTTATCCAGTAATTACTGTTGTCAGTATCTTACCTTGTATTTACTCTTGCCAGTACCTCACTCATATTATCTGAAATTGTCAGAAATCTACATTGATTTACTGCCCTCAATAACTTATCCTGAAATTACTGTAGTCAGTACTTCAATTTTGATTTAATATTGATGCTTCTCTGTGACATTACTGTGATCAGAATTTTACACTTACTGTTGTCAGTATTTCAATTCTGACTTAGTATTAGAACACTGTTGTCAGTATTAGAATTACTATCAGTATTGGAATTACAGTTGTCAGCAATTCATTTCTGACTTAGAATTAGAACACCACTTTGCTTTACTGTTATCAGTAGGTTACATTGTATTTACTGTTGCCAGTAATTTTAATACAACATTATTATCAATAACAATTTTGCAACAACACCCTACTAGATTTTATCACTCCTATCAGACACACACATCACCATCACTCTATTTCCACAGCTCAAAAGACTTAAGCACCAGATATATAACACGCCCAATTAACACAAACTCATTCTCAGAACTAATTCCCAGACAATCCCCAAAAACAAACTAGAAATTAAACAATGCCTACTCAACCTTCATCCCCCATCAGGATTATATTAATTTGTCTATTTATCCTCACACTGATAAACCTAACAAAATGTATAAGAAATAGCTATAATAGACCTATTCCAATAATTCAAAGTACATCACGCTATGACCATCCAACACCTCTACTCAATAATTGGACCAACTCCAAACCCAAACAACCTAGACTAGTCTATATAACAATTGAACCTAACAACAACCCCAAGCAACCACAACCAACTTATACTCAGAACTACACAACACTCACCTGCCAACTGATCAATGCAAGATCCATGAGAAACAAACTACCAATCTTTACAGATATCATCAATGATAATAAAACAGATATTGTCTGTATAACAGAAACATGGCTCAAAGATACAGACTCAGTATTCATGAACCAACTAAAGTCAAACGAATATGAGATCTTCCATACCCACCGAACAAATAAAAAAGGTGGAGGAGTGCTAATAATAATAAGGAAAAATCTTAACGCAAAACTAATTTCATCCAACAATATTGATAATGTAGACACACTAACTATAAAAATTAAATCCACAAAAATATGCCTAATATATAGACCCCCTGAATATAACACAGACAACACTGATAACCTAATTGAACTACTGGCATCATCCACGGACACAAATCCAATAATACTAATGGGTGACTTTAATCTCCCTTCTACACCCAACAACCAACCAAACCACTTCACAGAAGCAGTAAGCAATTTGGATTTCCACCAAATAATAACGGAACAAACACATAATAAAGGAAAAACTCTTGACATGGTATTCCTACCAAACTCACTCCACAACCTATATAACCCCAAATCACTCTCAAACATACCAGTCCCCTGGTCAGACCATTACCTTCTAAAATTCAATATCACCATCCCTGACAACAATCACACTAAACGAACACAACCCCCACAAAATAAAAGATTTAGAAAGTTTAACGAAGAAGAATTCTTAGATCAAATAATTCCTCACCTCACCCTGACTCCCACAAACTTAGAAGAAACTATCAAAACCTGGAACAAAACTATCTCACTGGCAGCAGAAAAAAAACCTAATCTGTCTCAACATAATAGAAATGACAATATAACTGATAAAAAAGATGTCCCATGGTTTAACATGACACTTAAAAATCTAAAAAGACAACTAAGAATGGACGAAAGGAAATGGAGGCAAAACAAATCACCAACAACTCATGAGAAATACTTAAATACCCTTCATACATATAAAGTAACAATAGACAATTCTAAAAGAAACTACTACTCTAACTTACTCAACAATTCAATTAACCGACCAAGAGAATTATTCTGTATAATTCAGAAACTAACAAACAAAACGTACAATTCAGATGAAATATCCATAGATATAACCCCACAAGACTTAGCTCAATACTATATTAATAAAACAAAAATACAAACAAATAACCCCCCAACAACACACACCGATATGAAGCAAACAACCCCCGATAACTGGTCCAACTTCAGCCTGATCTCAAAGACCACACTTAAAACAACCATATCTAACATAAATACAACTACCTCATATCTTGACCCATGCCCATTTGACTGGATAAAAAAGACACTCTCAATACTCTCTCCCTTCATCCTCCCTATGGTTAACATATCCCTAGACGAAGGATATTTACCACCATCCCTCAAACATGTCCAAATAAGACCAATACTTAAAAATAAAACACTAGACAAATTATCCCCAAAATCATACAGACCCATATCGAGCATTCCCTTCATGGCCAAACTTATTGAAAAAATAGTTCAAACACAACTACAGGAATACATTGATACATTGAACCTCCTTGACGAACACCAATATGGCTTCAGACCTTTCCATGGAGTTGAAACACTGCTAACAGTCCTTTATGACACCTTACTAAGAGGAATTGATGACACAAAACAAGCCTTCATCCTAGTATTCCTCGACATCTCTGCCGCATTTGACAGTGTAAACCACATAACAATGCTTAACAGACTTCAACAAATAGGAATCACATCAACTGTCCATAACTGGTTCAAATCCTACCTATCAAACAGAACCCAAACAGTAAGAATTCTTAACCAGACATCTAACACATTCAACCAAACACAAGGCCTCCCACAGGGATCTGCACTATCAGCACTTTTGTTTAACATTTACCTACAACCAGTCAGCAACATCTTTAAACGTCATAACGTTCATTATCATATTTACGCTGACGATATAATGTTCTACCTACCATTTAAAATCCCACACCCTCCACTACAACAGATAACAGAGTGCTTTAAAGAACTAACAATATGGCTCAATGAACAGAACTTACACATTAACTTCTCAAAAACTGACGTTCTATATATTACTAAAAACCAAACATACATACCCCCAAGCACCATCACACTTGATAACCATGAGATCAACATAAAAAAGGAAATAAAATACCTGGGTGTGATACTTGACAATAAACTTAACATGGATTCTCACATAAAATATCTAACAAAAAACATACACTACAAACTTAAGACCTTGAAACAACTAAGACCATTAATCCACTTACAAGACTTCATAACCATAATACAAGCCATCATCACCCCACACTTTGATTTTGCAAATTTAATCCTTAATGGCATCACAAAGCAAAATATTAAAAAATTACAACTAACTCAGAACATTGCAGCAAGGATAATAATGAATATAAGCTCAATTGAACATATCACACCGACATTAGCCGAACTCCATTGGCTACCTATCCACAGCAGAATAAAATATAAGATATTACTTACAACATTTAAACTAATAAATAACTTAGCGCCAACTATACTCAATACACTCATCAAGATAGAAATAGATAAAAGATCACAAAGAAGTAGAAACACTAACACTATAGCAGTACCAAAAGACTACACAAAAGCAAAAAAACAAACCAACATGAGAGCATTCTCACACTCAGCTCCTATCCTCTGGAACAACCTTCCTGACAACATTCGCTCACTATCAGACATAAAGGAATTTAGAAAAAAACTGAAAACCCATTTATTCTCTTTACATTACAACCAAGGATCAGAGACTGGTCAGACGACACAAAGAGACGCAGGTTAACTACTACAATTCAAACAACATATATCCACGTGTCTGAAGCTTATATAAAGTATACAACCATACGTGACATATGATACAATTTGTATATATTTACTATGTATATATGTTATAATAGTTTAATAATTTACTGTTTAAACTTTATACTGTTATCTGTACCTAGTTCATCTGTTCTATGTAAAATGACTTGGTATGATACTATCCATACCATATAAAATACTGTTCATTGTAAACCGCACTTGATACTTGTGAAAGAGCGGTATAGAAATAATTGTTAAATAAATAAATAAATAAATAAATAAATTATACAGCTAAAATCTGGCTATTTAACTCACTGAATGATTAGATTTGATGCATATATTAAGGGGCCAATGTGTGGAGGAAGCAAGATGGAAACAGCACTTACCAGTTTTGCAGCATATTCAGCCACCAAACAGATTGTTATCCAATTAATTTAGGACAGTCAAATAGCAGGCCTAAGTTAGATGGACAGTTGCTGGCACAGTCGCTGCTCACAAGAATATTCAGCAGCATTGCATAAAAGGGACAGATTTGGCCCTGAATTGTGAATGGTGGCCATCCCATATGGATATCATTCCCAAAGTGTTTGAGCATCCTAATTTCAGATATTTTCAATTTTTTGCATACTCCTGATGTTTACATTAAACTTTTTAATTGTAATGCCCTTAAGGGTATGATCTTCCTCTGAGAAATGTTCACCTACTGAGCTGCCATTCTCTGCTTCTCTGGACTTGTTTATGGTTTGTCTTTTTGTTGTTGTTGTTGTTGTTTTTTAGTGCCATCAAGTCAGTGTTGACTCATAGTGACCCAGCTACCTCTGGGCTTTCTTGGCAATGTATCACTGGAAGTAGATTGCCAGCCTTTTCTTCTGAGGTAATGGAGAGTAAAGTGACTTGCCCAAGGTCACAAGGAGTGCCAGTGGGAATTGAACCCTTGATCTTCTGGGTACTAGGCAGTTACTCTAACCACTAGGGCTACTCCTCCACATGGTTTGTCTACACCTCCTTAATTTTTGGCTTGTTTCATCAATGTTGAACCCCTCTTCTCATTACTGGATCATCTACACCAGAGGTTCTCAACCTTTTTGTTTGCTTGGATTCCTTGCTATTCTCCAAAAGGTACAGGGACCCGCAGTTTATCCCCATTACTCTTCCTGGACCACTTCCCCTCAGCTCCACGCCTGTCTCCCTTAGTCCTCTTTACCTCCATTACCCTTTCTGTTTCCATCAGTCTCTCTCTCTTAGTCTCCACCAGTTCCATTCTCTCTCTCCCCTGGCCAGTTCCATTCAGACTCTCTCTTCTCCACCAGCCAATCCCTATAAGCCTCTCTCTTTTTGTCTCTTTTCTACGTCCTATGGACCCCCTGTAATGATCTCACAGACTCCCTAGAGGTCCAAGGACAACGGACTGAAAATCACTGATCTATACTACATTCATTGAGAAGCAGGAAGGTAAGCCTTTCATTCTGAAGTCCTTGTAACTGTGGGTAGGCATATCACAGGACCCTTAAAATAACTCCCATAAACCACAGATATGCAGCTGAAAGTGTTGCAAAACTAACTGAATTCATCAGTAATGGCATCTACTTACAGATTATGGGAACCACTACTAGAAGAGATATTCCTGAGTGGTTACCACATCAAACCTTTCAGATATCCAAGATATCATAACAAGGGATATCAGCAATAGACCAAGAAGGACCAATAATGACAACATGATCGGCACACCTACAGGATATCACAAGACTAAACAAACAACTTCAAGAAGAGCTCCTTCACTTCTGGCTGTAGATGACACTACTTTATATACATGACAGGAAAAAGCTCTAACAGAATTCTTCAAACAAAAGGGCTATCATCCCAAAATCATCTCCAAGAGAATTTGCAGCCTCACTCAAAACACCTAGGGAAGACTTACTATAATAAAAGAAAAGAAAACTGATGGAGCTTATACGGCCAGCCCAAGGGTTTCTGCCACCCTAGGAAGAAACACCAGCCACACTGTGCCACCCTCCTCCATTGACGCCACATCTCCTTAGCTGACACCCCCCACTCAGCTGCCACCTCCCACCAGTGCCAGCTTCCCTAGGCAGCTGCCTAGCTTGCCTAGTGGACAGGCCGGCCCTGGGAGTATCTGCCATTCATGGTAACATATAATCTTAAACTAGAAAACCTAAGGCAAAATCATAAAAGTTCTTCAACCCTTACTTCTCAAGGATGAATTGCTAGAAAAATTCCCTGCTGCCCCAGTTCAAGCCTTCCAGTCACTCCTTAACCTGAAACAAAAACTCAAAAGTAGCAAATTCCAAGCAGAAACCCATATACAGTAGACGAAAATGGTACAAAACCCTGCAAGGCACCATCATGCAAGTTATGCCAGTATATATCACAGGACCCTACAGCTTCTCACATGGGACAGAACTATGGAGAATGAAGAAGTTCTGATAACTTGGGACATTCCCATTCTGACAGATAAGAAGCTGGAAGTGAGGAAACTCGACATAGTAGGAAAGGAGAAAAACACCAGAAAGGCTTTGATAATAGGTGTCGGTTCAAAGCGATTATTCTATGATTTGTGTGGAGGGGGAGAAGATTCTCAAGTACCAAGAAACGCAGCCAGAGACCAGGAAAATGTGGCACAAAAGTAGATATTTCCCATCATATTGGCAGTCATAGGCAGGGATGCAACTACCATTAGGCGAATGAGGTGGTTGCCTAGAGCACTGGCCCTCTGGGGGCATCGATTGTTGCCCCTCTCTGGGCCTGTAGTGGTAGCAATGGCTCAGAAACTACGAGGCAATGCTTAACTCAACTCATTGTAAGTGCTGCGCCATGGTGTCTGCCCTGTATTATGTCTCTTCTGCTCCTCTCCGGCACAGATTTGAAAACCGGAGTTGCATCAGAGAGGAGTGGAAGAGACATGATATAGGGCAGAAACCATGGGGCAGTGCCAGCAAGTTGAGCTAAGTTCTGCCCCATGTTTTCTGAGCCATTGCCACTACTGTAGGCCTCTGGAGAGGGGTGGCAACAGTGGCAATGGGGAGGGGCTCGCTGAGGGTGCCTCCAATTCTTGCACAAGTCCTGGCCACAGGCCTGATTAAGAGAAATTTCCAATCACACGTTGACAAGTTGCCTATAAAAGTTATATCTTATGAATTCCAGAAGGAGGCTCTCTCACACAATGCAAGCACTATGGCAAGCATTAGCAGTAAATCTGAGAGCCTGAGATAATATTCCACATACATGAAAGTAGCGTACATGATCCAATGCAAGGTATGTGAAAGGGGTGCTGCACTGGTGAATCAAGCCGTAAAACATTAGAATGGCAGCCCAGTAGTTGAACATTTTTCAAAGGAAGATCACTTCTTTAATGACATTACAATTAAGGTACTTAAGAGAAAGAGAACTACTCAAGTATGCAAGCCATCTTAAATTAGGATAATGCGGGGAACCTTAGAATGGGGTGGGGGGGGCGGTCTGGAGGTGGAGCGAGGGCGGGTCATGGAAGGGCTGTGACCCTGGATGTACAGGGCCAATTCTGAGGTCAGTCCTGTACGTATCGGGATGGCCACATAGATAGGGGAGGTGGAATAAGTCCCAATGGACGCTGGAGGACTGCAGCGCTGGGCGAGGACGAAATGGTGAGGGGGTGCAGAGGGTGCAGGGGGTCCCCGCAGCCCGACCATGGCCATGGGAGGCCAGATCGGGGATCAGGCTGTGGGGAAAGGACATTGGGTTGGCAGCAGGGGGTCATGGCTCTGTAATGGAACCGTGGTGCCATGGCAACAAGACACCAAGGCACTACAGATCCATTACAGAGCCAGGCTGATTTATCCGGATATGTAGCTGGGCATGCGGCTGATCAGAATTGGGGCTAGGCCTGCATGTCCAGGCTGTAGACCTGATTATGATCCCAGAGGCACGTCTAGCCCCCGTGGTGTCAGAATAGGGTCTAGCTCTGTACGCCCCCAATTCATGTCATCTGTACAGAGGCTGGACGGACAGTACAGAATCAGCCTCAAAGTGAGTTATGCATTTCTACAGTTCCTTCAATTGAGGAGCCTAACAAGTGAGTAAATAAAAGTAAATAAAAACAAGAGGAAAAGGAAACCTATTTGATTTTCTAAAGAAGTGGCTGCACAAATAAAGGCAAAAACCACAGCTTTCGCAAAATTCTGAAGTTTGCAAACAGGAACACCGAAAAGAAATCAGGATAAAGATAAAAGAGACAAAAAGGGAAATGATAGCAAAATCAAAGGCAGAAGAAAAGATGGCTAAAGATCTAAAGCATGGTGATAAAATGTTTTTCTGGTTTATTTGGGAGAAAAGGAAGATCAGAGGTGAAATTGCAAGACTCAAAAGTGCTGAGAATAGATTTAAAATCCTGGAGAAGGTCCACCTGTGATTGACAAATATACAAATGGAAATAGAGCAGATACTATCCCAGTCACAGAAGATGATGTGTTGAACAGCTTGCAAAACTGAAAATGGACGAAGCCATGGGGCTGGATGGGATACATCCCAGGATACTGAAAGAGCTCAGAAAGGTTCCTGCAGGGCTTTTAAAGGATGTTTTTAACAGATCCTTAGAGACAGGTGAAGTTCCACAGGACTGCAAAAGAGCCAATGTGGTATCTCTTCACAAAAGTGGTAATAGGGAAGAAGTGGCAAATTACAGGCAGTAAGCCTTACCTCAGTGGCAGGAAAAGTAATGGAGGTGCTCCTGAAGGAGAGAATAACAGACTTTCTCGAAACCAAGAGGTTGCATGATCTGAGGCAACATGGTTTTATCAAAGGACGATAATGCCAAACAAATTTGATTGAGTTCTTTGACTGGATGACCAGAGAACTAGATCAAGGGCATGCGATGGATATGATCTACCTAGATTTCAGCAAAATGTTTGATACTGTTCCTCATAAGAGGCTTATCAATAAACTGACCAGCTTGGGGACGGGTTCCAAGGTGGTGAACTGGATAGACAGAAGGTGATGGTAAGTGGAATTCACTTGGATAAAAGGAAGGTGATTAGCAGGGTGCCCCAGGGAATGGTCTTGGTGCCGGTACTGTTCAATATATTTGTGAGTGATATTGCTGAAGGACTGAATGCAAAAGTCTGTCTTTTTGCAGATGACACAAAAATTTGCAACAGAGTTGGCTCCCTTGAGGGAGTGGATAACATAAGGAAAGATCTGCAAAAGCTGGAAAAATGGTCTAATGCTTGGCAGTTAAGATTTAATGTGAAGAAGTGCAGTGTCAAGCGCGTGGATGTAGAAATCCAAGGGAATTGTATGAGATAAGGGGCAATAGGTTGGTGTGCACAGACTATGAGAAAGACCTCGGAGTGATTGTTTCTGAGGATCTCATAGTGGTGAAACAGTGTGACAAGGCGGTGGCCAAAGCCAGAAGGATGCTGGATTGCATATAGCATATAGCAGAAAGGTACTAATGTCACTGCACAAGTCATTGGTGAGGCCTCACTTGGAGTATTGTGTTCAGTTTTGGAGACCATATCTTGCAAAGGATATAAAAAAGCTGGAAATGGTTCAGAGGTGATTTGATTGCCTGCACCTGAAGACGTATGAAAATAAACTCCAAGACCCAAATATGTATAATCTAGAGGAGGGTCAGGGGAGATATGATGCCGACCTTTAAATACTTAAAGAGTATTAATGAACAAAGAAACCTTTTTCAAAGACGGGGAAACTGTACTACTAGAGGGCATAACATGAAGCTGCAAAGGGGTAAAATGAAAGACAACGTCAGAAAATACTTTTTCACTGAAAGGGTGGTGGATGCTTGGAATGCCCTTCTGATAGAATTGGTGGGGGCAAATATAGTGACAGAATTCAAAATGGCATTGGACAGACACAGTGGATCCCTTTATAGAAACAGGATAAAATCAAAATAAACTTAACATAAGAACATACTGGGTCAGGCCAAGGTCCATCAAGCCCAGTATCATGTTTCCAACAGTGGCCAATCTAGGTCATACGTACCTAGCAGTTTCCCCAAAAGACACAGGTTCCACAATGCTTGTATTTGGTCAAGCATTGATATCCTGGATCCCTTCCTAATAATGGTTTATGGACCTTTCCTCCAGGAACTTGTCCAGACCTTTTTTAAACCCAGGTACACTAACAGCCTTTACTACATCCTCCGGTAACAAATTCCAGAGTTTGATTACACGTTGAGTGAAAAAACATTTTCTTTTATTAGTCTTAAATAGTTTACCCTGTACCTTCATTGCATGTCCCCTAGTCTTTCTATATTCTGATAACGTAAACAATCGATCTACGTTTACCTGTTCCACTCCATTCATTAATTTATAGACTTCTATCATATCTTCCCTCAGCCGTCTCTTTTCCAGGTTAAAGAGCCCTAACCTTTTTAGCCTTTCTTCATAGGGGTATTCTTCCATCCCCTTTACCATTTTGGTGGCTCTTCTCTGAACCTTTTCTAATAACGCTATATCCTTTTTAAGATATGGCGACCACAATATTCAAGGTGCCATCTCACCATGGAATGATATAGAGGCATTATAATATCCTTTGTTTTATTTTCCATTCCTTTCCTTATGATACCTAGCATTCTATTTGCACACTTGGCCGCCGCTGCACACTGGGTTGAGGGTTTTAACATATTATCCACAATGACGCCTAAGTCTTTTTCCTGGGTGGTGGTTCGTAATGTGGAATCTTGCATCGTGTAACCATAGTTTGGGTTGTTCTTCCCTAGGTGCATAACTTTGCACTTGTCCACATTAAATTTCATCTGCCATTTTGATGCCCAGTCTTCCAATTTATCAAGATCCTCTTGCAATTTTCCACAATCCTCTTGGGTTTTAAAAACTTTAAATAGTTTTGTGTCATCTGCAAATTTGATAACCTCACTCGTTATTCCACTTTCCAGGTCATTTATGAATATGTCAAAAAGTAGCGGACCCAGCACAGATCGCTTGGGTACACCACTATTCACCTTTCTCCATTGGGACAATTGGCTATTTAGCACTACCCTTTGCTTTCTATCTTTTAACCAGTTCCTGATCCATAATAGTATACTGCCTCCTATCCCATGACTCTTTAGTTTTGCCAAAAGTCTCTCATGAGGGACCTTATCAAAGGCTTTCTGAAAGTCCAGACTTAACTGTTTCTGATATCTCAACAAGAAGAGGTGACCGGCATGGAGTAGTGGATACACCCCTAAACAAAGGCATAGGGAGGGGTGACCTACATGGAGCAGCGGGCGCACCTACTCTTGCCACCTTGCTGGGCAGACCAGATGGACCATGTTGGTCTTTATCTGCTGTCATATACTTTGAGTAGCAACAGGGATGGATTTAGGGCTGAGAAAAAAAGTTATGAGCTTAGAACTGATTTTCACTACTAAGCACCTAAACTGAGCTCATAAATCTAGGCAAGTGAAGGAAGGTCTAAATTAAGGTGCATAACTTTTTTTAGCTCCTAAATTACATGAATTTTCAGCAGAAAACTTAGGCTCCTATGTTTGACTGAAAATAGGGACAAACGTAGGAGCCTAAAGAAGTCATTTTAAGGGCATCACCATGTATAAATAGGGGTATTTACATATATAGATAGCACTGGCTAAGTTTTAAAGATGGCTCCCAAGCAACGTTTTGCCAAGGAGCCCCCCATAGTCAGGCTAGCCATCACCCCCTCCCTGCATCAAACTTACTTTCAAATCTTTGCTTCACTACCTCCCACTCCTCTTATCAAGTTTCGAGTTTTCAGGCCTGGCAGCCTTCACCTTTTGCTACCAGGCTGAAGTCTACTACTACTTCTACTACTGAATTGGTAATAAAAGCCACAGTTCATGAGGCTTCGGCCTGGTGGCAGGAGGTGAAGGCTGTTAGGCCGGAAAACTTGAAACTTGAAGAGAAAAGAGGAGCGAAGAGCAGTGTGGCAAAGATTTGAAATTAAGTTTGCTTCTCTTCCGTCATCGCTGCCGTGTGGGTCCCCCTTCTGCCTGGAACCCCACACATTGCAGGGGCTGCTTGGATGGAATTTATGCCACTGGGAGATAGATCAAATGTGTAAATGGCAATTTCAGAAAGCCACTGTTTATATGTGTTCATAAACAGGCCGCAGAGATTTCGAGTGGACGCATTATGGGCCTGGTTTGGGCAGACTGAGAAAGGATGCATGTACTTCCTATTTTACAATGGGAGTGCACGTATATCTTTTGACATGTCAGTATTGACATTTTCACCAGCTCGGAGGCACATACAAGTGCTAGCTACCTGCTTGTTTGGACCTGGGGCCTTCACCACTGATAGTGCAATGGTGCAAATGTCTATGGTATCTAACTCAAATATTCTCAAGAATGTGGTATTTCACTCCCCTCCTTAATTGGCTCCTCACTTAATGAGTGTAGGTGCCAGCAGGACTGGCACTAGAGTTGATTCATGTGATGGTTCCCTCGGCAAACCTTAAACTTTACAAAGCCCAGCTGTCAAAATCAATTGCTTAGCTTTGAATACCCTGTTCTTTGCCACCCCCAAGAAGTGGTCACCCTAGGAGCCGCCTGGTTTGCCTAAGGGTTGGTCTGGCCCAGGATACCAGCAAGTACATGCATATGTTGAAAAATGAACACATTCAGGTGTACATGGCAGCGCCTCACATTCACGCTCCTACTGCCAGAGGGAGGCTACCGTTCCCTACTGGATGTCCTGGCAAATACACATATATTTACCAGTGTCCATATAGAGATTTTCCATAAGCTCCATGTTCTGCGGAGCCTTTTCTAAAATACTGGCCGAATTCAGCATGACCCATCCAGGAGGTTTCAATTCCTCCCTCGGTGATCTATGCAAAATGGGGCTTCACATTTAGGCGTTCAGCTTTTATTTTGACTATCAGGCCCATTATCAGATATAAGGCCTTTCAAGGGTCTCGTCAACTCTGTCTACTCCCCACCTCCACTACCTCTTACTGAGCTGGCATGCAGACTAAGACCTAGACCACTCTGCACTATTTAACTACAGTATAACTGCGCTGATGGAGAGAGGTTAACTCTGGAGAATTTGTCACAGATGTATTTAGTCCAATAAAAGGCTCTCACCTATAACTTGTTTATTAACTCTTATTTCCACAATCAGTGACAGCACATTTGTGCCAATTCCCTTGAAACCAATCTAGATTCCCTTCATTTTAAGCCTGCTAAAACAAATTTAATTCTATTAAAGTAAGGAAAACATCAATAAAAATAATAAAGCGTCTGGGTGGAGCTCATGCTGTAACTTTAGCAGGCATACAGAGGCCTTAAATATGAGATATTTTTGCTAGTCCAATAAATGCAACCTTTCTACACAGGTGAGCTTTGGTGGGCTAAAACACATTTAACACATAGAAGCAAGGGAATTGCCACTGTAACCTTGCAATCGTACCATTTCACTTCCTATCAACTTCTGTGGGCTGACGGTGAATAATATAAACGTTTGCTTAATTGAAAAGGTCAGCAAAGCTTTGCCTTCACTTTGAAACTGGTTTGAAATATCTAATTAGGGGTGCAAAAGTAAAACAGAACTGAATTAGTGAGGCAATATGACCTCAGAGTGAACCAGAATTGCAGTTAACCATAACTCTTACATATGCAAATAGATATAAATGTATTTTGGCTATGTCTGGCTAATAGAATCCAAATATTTTGTATCTCCCTCAGAGGGTAAGTTTATAACAGGGCGCCTAGTTGAAGCACCTTTTTAGCATGCCAAAAATTAGCCTACTGTATTTTATAAAGACAAGTGTAAGTGACAGAGGATAGATGTAATCGCACCAGCCTGAGAGCAAATGTAAATGACCACACCTCCTTTTTGCAAGTACTCACATAAATTACCATATTTTATATCAATGTGTGTCTTTGCCCATATCGCCCACACTCTGTCCAAACTCTGCCCCTGTGCATGTCCATAGTGAAAGAATGTGCTATGCAATTAACAGGCATGGTTTTACGCTGGTTAGTATTTTATATGATATAATCTACATGTCTAGTTAACTCCTAAAAATAGGCATTTCCTGAGTCTATCCGAGCATCACATTTGAAATCTAATTTTACAATATTAATAACTCATCTGTATGTTTTCTTTATGAATAGAGGGGTTTCCCCCCCATAAGTAGACTAATTGCACTTTTGATTCCATATCCATTCGATGATGTCGGCAAGGCTTGTCAAAACATTCCTACTGCTCTTAATTATGATGAATTTTTTATAAACTGACAGAAAATAGTTTTTGAAAATAAAACAAATTTCTCTGTTTAGCTATCTGATCCTTTTACCAAAACACTAATCTGAAGTGTACAAACATTTCTTACAAAAAACTGTAATTAAAAAACTCACACAAAATGTAAGAAACTTGGTTCAGCTGCGCTCGTCTGACTGAGCCTGATTTTTTATTTAACAACAGAATTGTGTGAAGGAAACGGTTTGTATTTTTAAAGCAAGCCCCTAAATTTCCCATACTATCACAAACTGAATGAGCAGAGCAGGCTAGCCGCACACCTGTGCAAGCAGGTTTGGTCACCGGGCTCCCCTGCATCACCAGTGCCCACCTAGAGTCACTGGTCATCAACCTTCTCATTGACTGGAATACAATGACATCACTTCCTCCGTGGTGCCAGTAGAAACACCCACATTAGGTTTCCTCGGGAGTGGGAGAGAGGGGCTGGTGCTGGAAAAAGAAAAATAATAGCAAAGTAAAAATGTCCTCTCTCTGCGGATGGGGATATTCCATAACTAGCACTTAAACAAGATGAAAGAACAAATCAGTCAAGGTAATATAACAAAACATAACCTGAAAGCTGTTCTTTCTGACTGCATGCTTTTGTGTTATGCTGACACCCTATGACCTGATTTTGCCTAGGGTAATTCCGCTACAGGGTCAGTGCAAGAGGATTAGGTACCTTAGGCTAAACCTCAGCCTTGTGCCCCCTTGCAATCAATTTTTAGACCCCAGCACCCCTTCCCCAAGATTTTGATAATTAAGCTTGATCATAATCATCTCAACACCATCTCTCTCAGAACAATCCTATAGAAACATTTTTGAACATCACACTTCTAAATATTTAACTTTGTTTTGTAAATACATACATAATGAGAGGGATTTTAAAAAGCCACTTACAAGGGTAAATTGACTGTATGCACATTACCCATTCTTCCTGAGGGTAGAAGTATACATTAAGAAGTCGTTGTGATTGTGTGGCTGTTAGGACTCATTGTTTTGCTTTGACTGTAGCTGCTTTTTGCCACCCCAAGAAGCTTCTGCCCTAGGCAGCTACCTAGTCTGCTGAGTGGTTAGGCTGGCCCTGCTCATATACTTGCAAAGGTCATGTCATCTTTATTTCCAGAGGTCAAATACTTCATGTGACCCGTTCCCTCTGGTTCCATTGGAATCTCTGTGTTTTCATTATCTAGCTCAGAATGTAAATTGGAATACCACTGTTTATTTCTAGCAACCCCCTGTCATTGTGATCTACTGTACCCCTGCTCTGGAATCAGATATATTTATTTTGGGCTCAGACGCCCTAAGCTGGCTCACTGCAAATTCTCTCCTGCATCCCTTCAAGCACCATTTCTTTTTACCCTTTATTCGACTGATATATCACCATTAAGACCCAAATCAGTGGAGTATTCTTAGGGACCCTTTTACTGAAGTGCACTAAACGCATGGTAACTATTAGTATGGGGGCAGGATGGTTACCAAGTACTGATTAGCATGATTAGTGTCACTCATGCGTCAGGTGGAGACTGGGCAGGTTAGGGACAGAGGGTAGGTGTGCTGTGGTGAGCACAATGCAGTTACCATGGGCTACTTATCAGGTTCTGTCAGTGTTGCATTTAGCGTGGATGCATTGTGGGGTAATGAAAGATGAACCTATCTGTCAGTCATTGCTCAGGAAGTGCCTTCTGCATTGCTTTTGGAGGGAAGGATAAAAGGATCTGTATCCAGGGGCCAGGTATGAGTGAGGGAAAAGAGGGGCAGGGGACTCGGGCACAGCCTGGGAGGCAGCCTTTCTAAACAATGACAACATCATGGAAGCTTTTTATCTCTAAGTCTGCTAGGTTTAACCATAACTGAGTGCTGAATGTCCCTGAGAGACTTAGGGGCATGTTTACTAAACACCGTTGCTGTGCGGGCTCCCGTTAGTGTGCTGGTGCCATATAAGGAGTGGGCGGGCCAGGCAGAAAAAAGCAAAAAACTGGACTGTACGTGTGTGCGTCGCGCTAATGTGCGGGGCCCACATTAGCGCATGGGAAGGCTAAGTGGGGCGCTGCTGCAAAACCAAACAACAGAGCCGTAGTACAACAGTGAAGACACTGACCAATGGTGCAGAGTCCAGGGGTTCAAACCCCCATTGCACTCAACAAAAAAAACCAGCTGAGGCACCAACATTTATGGACAAAAGTGGTTAGGAGGCATATTAATTTTGGGCAGCAGAAGGCGGCACACTGTTATTTTTATTACGGCATGAGGCGGCGCACTGTTTAGTGTGGGCAGCAGATGGCAGCGCATTGTTAAGTTTGGGCGGCAGAAGGTGGTGCGCTGATAAATGTGGGCAACAGAAGGTGGCGCACTGATGTGTGAGGGGGCAGTCCAATAGTGGGAGGGATAAGTGGCGCGCTGATGTGCAAATAACAGGAACTGAGCCATAGCACAATGGTTAAGACACTGACCACTCATGCAGGGATCATGGGGTTCAATTCCCCACAGTGCCCATTGAAGACAGCTGGCTGAGGCATTATTTTAGGGGCATTTCCATGTTGTGCGGCATAAGGCAGCACGCTGTTAATTTAGTGCACCACAAGATGGCGCACTGATGGCTACAAGGCTGCGCGCGGATGCACAAACACAGGAACAGAGCCACAGCACAATGGTTAAGACACTGTCCATAGCCCCAGCTGGTCTTTGAACCTGTGACCTTCTGTTCTTGCATGCATTGTTTGTGTGCACTGCACCACCGTGTAGCCACAGCTTGGCTGAATTCCCTGGATAGTCCATGACTGTGCATCCGGCAGGGCCTGTCTGTTGCTGTGGACTGTGCCAGCCTGCACATGGCTAGGCCTCTGTCTTCTGTCACTAGCAGCCACTGCCCCCTGCACCACATGTACTCGTCCGCCAACAAGCTGGCATGAGCTTCTCCCATAAAAGGCAGGTGACCTGATTGGAATGTGGCAGTACGGGACTGCATTTGGGGTACTTGGCTGTGGGTAATGCCCATTGTTGTGGTGTGTGTGCGTTGTTGGGCAAAATATGGGTGTTTTCCCCATGCTTATGTCCCCTGCAATACAGGGGTGTCTGCGCTATCTGTGTTTAGTGGTGGGTAAAATATAGGGACTGGGCTGGCAAGTGCCCCAGCTGGGCTTATGAACCTCTGACTCTCTAGGTCCTAGAGGTACTGACTCTGTCCGCTGCACCACACTATGGCCACATAGACAGTGCAGCCCCTGGAGGTAGTAAGCCTGGCAGGATGGAGTCACAAACCCTGCTCTACGCAAATTTACTGTGGGCATATGCACCCTGTCTGGTGACAAACGTGCACATAAACCCCGGAAATGACCACGGGAAATGGGGGACAAAATATCACCACGCTGGGCAACAGTGATATTAATGGGCAACCATAGCAAACACTCCCAGGAAAGCTCCACAAAAGGAAATGTTTTTTGGAAGAGTCTCCGCTCCGTAAACCCTTCCAAAATTCATTTCTTTTTTCTGGAGCTTTGCTGGGTGTGTTTTCTGTATTTGCCCATCACTATAACTGTTCCCCAGCTGAATTACTATTTTTAATAGTTCTGTTGTGGTCATTTTCTATTTTTATTTGCACTTTTGTGCTGTGCACATGTATCACACTGCTCACGTTTTGCTGGTTTCCCCGGTTTTCCTGTACATTGCTGACGGAAATGGTTTCTCTTCCCTTTAAATGCTTTTTACATGCAAATTCGGGCCCGATACTGTGCGGGGAGCCTCTCCCCTCCCACTCTCCACCCATTGACCCCGCCCCTCCGGAGCCTTCCTCCGCCCTCCTTTAGCCGTTCCACGCCTCTATCGGACATTTGCGGGCCCGCACTTGTACGGGGCCCGTTAGTGTGCCGCGCACCTTTGCGGGGGTGACACGCACATGTGCGGGGCGTTTAAACGCATTTATTAGCGTTTCAGTGCCGCATTTCCGTGCGCTATTTTGCGGCACGCACATTTCCGGTTTTTAGTAAACATCCCCCTTAGAGCTGAGGTTCCAGGATATAGTCATTGCTGTGCATCCCCAATTCCTAGTCCAGAGATTGTTTTGAGATATGTGTGTTCTGGCTTTTTTCCCCAATTTATTCTCTTGGGGAGGAGAGTAAATATTCCCATTTTTTTTAATGTCTCCCATTAGGAGAAATACTAAAGAAGGAGGTTTTCAATTTTGTACAACATTCCAGGGCAAGCGACACTGATTGTGCCTATTTAAATTAGAAAACGTTTTAGAGGTTTTTGCAATCTTTTACAGAAATTATGGAAGGAGTCTGAGGTGGCCAGCGCAGGACCCGCAAGAAGAGAAGATGAGAATATCAGAAGAATTGTTTCATGTCTCTAGACTACAACTAACAATTCTTCGGGACTTTGATCGAATTTACCTTTTGATTTTTGTTATTGCTTTTATTCTGTTTTGTGTTGGATTGATTATTTTAGGGAAAGGGAATAAAGATGTTTTATTCTAAGATACCTTTGATATCCATATAAGATTGATATATCAGGACTCTATTCTGTGCGGACTGATGATTTTTCTGTGTTTTTCCTTGTTTATCTGAGAGCCGGTACTCTTTTCCTTATATACTGCCTCTGGGGCTGCCTTCACCCCTGTAGTGAGACGTAGTGCTATATAATCCTTCCACTCCAGGCAAAGACAAGTGGGTATCGCTCAAAACACAGAGAAATGGGTCTCAGTAAAGTTCAACACTGAGTTCCCAGGGCTTTTTTTGAAGGGACAATCTGTGGTACTGAGTACCAACATCTTTTTCATTCCTGCTAAAACAGATTCATGGTCCCCATGCAGTAATGAAAGGACCCTGTATATGAGTACCAGCACCATTTTTGCTAGGAAAAATACACTATAGGGTATGTTTACTAAAGAACGTTAAGGGAGCAAGTGTCCCGATAATGCCTGTTATCAGCACCCTTGTGCACTTAACACTGCGATAGCGCTGCATTAACGTGCATTAAAGGCTTCCACAGTGTTAAGGGAACAGGAGGTGGAGAGTGGGTATTAACGGGGCAGACAGTGGTGTTGATAGTGGGTGCTCCCTTAACGCCTGTTGTGTTAGTGTCCTTTAACACTGGGAACCCTAACACCAAGGGGGTATTTTGAGGGGAGAGAGCCTACTTAAATGTTTGCAATGTGATGCGCAGGCAGGGGAGCCCAAATTAGTAGTGCTCCATTAGCATCTACAGCATTGTGCCCAAGTATGAAAGGGCACTATGTTGATGGTGCTAATGGGGCAAAGGGGAGGCATGTGGGTCATGCAGAGGGGGTTGCTGCCCAGGTTGCACATCTGTGATGTCCACCATGATCCCACAGTGACAGTGGCGACACACAAACATGTGTTCAGGGTAGCTTTCTCCGAAATCCTTCCTGTTCCACGTGCAGGACCCAAAAGGCAGGCAGAGCTCTGGAGTCTCAATGCATGGATGAGACAATGGTGCAAGGATGAGGGTTTTGGATTTGTTAGGAACTGGGGAACATTCTGGGAAAAGGAGGGGCTCTTCCTAAGGGATGGGCTTCACCTTAACCAGGATGGAACCAGACTGCTGGCATTAACCTTTAAAAAGGAGATAGAGAAGCTTTTAAACTAGAAAATAGGGGAAAGCCGACAGTCGTCCAAGAGCGCATGGTTCGGAAGAAGATATCCTTGAAGGATACTACCAAAAGCAGTGAGGTTCCAAAAAAGAGTAAAGTAGCCCAAATGCCCTTGAGTATGGTGCAGACAGAGCGTAAAGATTCCAAATTACCCATGCCTACCAATAGCCAGATTAATATTAATAAAATATAGGGGTATGTTTACTAAACCGCACACACGTGCGCGGCGCACAAGAGCGGATGCTAATGATGCACTTAAGTGCTCTTAAGCACCGCGCACGCGTGCGCATCACATTAATGGGCCGCCGCACGTGTGCGGGGCACTGATGTGCGATAGAGGCGGGGAAACGCTTACGGAGGGCGGAGGAAGGCTCCCGAGGGGCGGGGGGATGGGGTAAATGGGTGGAGAGTGGGAGGGGAGAGGCTCTCCGCACAGGAGCGGGGCTGAATTCGGCATTAAAAATACCGCGAGTGAAACCCTCGCGTTAGAGCCGATTTAAAGGGAAGAGAAACCATTTCCGTCAGCAATGTACAGCAAAACCGGGGAAACCTGAAAAACGTGAGCAGTGTGATACATGTGCACAGAACAAAACAGCAAATAAAACCTGAAAATGACCACAACAAATTTCAAATAAATTATAATCCAGCTGGGCAACAGTGATATTAATGGGCAACCATAAAAAACACTCCCAGGAAAGCTCCAAAAAAAAGAAATGATTTCTGGAAGGGTCTACGCTCCGTAGACTCATTCAAACATCACTGCATTTTAATGGAGCTTTCCTTGGAGTGTTTTTCATGTTGCCCATTGATATCACTGTTGCCAAGCTTGGTTTTGGATTTTCCCCTTTTTTTGGAGGTCATTTTTGAGGTTTAATTGAACCCCTGTCCCCATACAAAGTAAACGAGGCCACAGTAAAATTGTGCAGAGCAGGGTGTCTGACTCGTGCGGCCAGGTTTCCAATCTCCAGAGACTGCACCATCTCTGTGGCCACAGTGTGGTGCAGTGGACACAGCCAGTGCCTGTAGGACCAGAGGGTTACAGGTTCAAAACTCAGCTGTGGCTCCTGCCAACCCAGTCCCCATAGTTTTACCCACCACTAAACAGTGATAGTACAGACACCCCTGTATGGCAGAGAACATAAGCATGGTTCCAACACCTATATTTTACCCTACACCGCACACAAAGCATAACAATGGGCATTACCGACAGCCGAGTCCCCCAAATTCAGTCCTAGAGTGCCACAACTCAATCAGGTCATATTCTTTTTTCCAGATAGGGACATGTCTGCATGTTGGCGGAAGGGTACAGGTGATGGAGGGGGCAGTGGCTGCAAACCACAGCAGACAGTGGCCTAGGCCTGTGCAGGCTGCCACCGTCCACCGTAACAGACAGGCTCTGTCGAATGTACAGTCATGGACTCCCCAGGGAACACAGCATAACTGTGGCAACACAGTGGTGCAGTGCACACAGACAGTATATGCAGAAACAGAAGGTCACAGGTTCAAAGCCCAGCTGGGGCTACTGCCAATCCAGTCCACATATTTTTCCTACAACTAAACCGTGATAGTAAGGAGAAACCTTTATTGCTGAGTACATACGCATGGTTCGCACGCCTATATTTTACCACAACAAACACAGACACCATAAACAGCCGCATTACCCAGAGCAGAGTCTTCCAAATGCAGTCCTGGAGGGCCCCACACCATTCAGGATCCATGCTGCCTCTGCTAAAGATGCATGTGCTGCATATCTATGCACCACCCCCATGGTATGCTGATGTAGCTCATGCATATTTCTGAGGGACAGCATGAAAACCCGAACAGTGGTTGGAACACCAGGACTGGAGTTGGGACACTCTGCCCTAAAGCAGCAGCCAACAGGGCCAGATACAACCCCCCCCCGGACCCATTGGCCAATGCCTCCTAGAGAGGCAGGACATTGGGCCCTGCCTGTATCACCCAATACTAGCAGTTGCATACCTTAGCACTGCCACCCTACATCTGGGTATATGGTACACAGCTATCAAACGTTGCCCATGATAACTGGCAGATATCAATTCCTTCGTTAAGCACGTGTTGCTCATTGATCTCCACCATAACAATCATTGTGATGTCTGCGGTGTGCGCTGCAGGTCTGGTCTCTGACAGTGTTTACCACCCTGGGGAGTGACCCCCAACAGTAGTGCGTACCATATCCATGCCTGTACTGTGCCCAGGACTGGTGTGGTGGGTATGGCTGCTGGACTCCTCTATAGTAGCACAATGCTGGCATAGGTGTGGGGGTGGCTGTCTGCCTATCCAGTGTGTGGTGGCTGCAAACACCTTCCACAGCCCACACTGCCAGCAATGTTGGCAGTATTGGGCTGCCAATGTGCATAATGAGGAGCAAGGTACCATGGGTATAGGCTGGACAGGGTGGCCTGGCCAGGGTGCATCTGCACAGGGCATAGGGCACTGACTGGGACATATTAGTGCCCGGCCACCACCTACACAGACAGGGTGACCTCAGTATGTCCTGCTGAGAGATCACCCTCACCCTGACTGTTCAGTGACCACAGCATGGCTAGGCACCCCCATAGTGCTATATCATATTTCTCTCATGTAATAGATATGGGTTTCCTTTTGGGGCCCAGTCACTGATGTAACTCCTTGCTGTGTATGCTGACATCCCAGTTGTGGGTGCATGCATCTCCACTGGGAACATGCATTGTGGACTAACTAGCACACTGTTTGCAGCTGGTATGTGTCTTGATGGAGCAGCTTGTGGGGTGCAGTGGCTGATGACTTGCTGCAGGAGAATATCAGATAGTGGTGGGGTGCAGCTCACCATATCCAGGCCTAATGTCTGTTTGCTATTGTGGTATGGATGTGTATAGAGCTGCATTGACTGCCCTGTGGGGTGTCTGTTCCTCAGCAGGACTGGGGTTGATGGACCCCTCTACTGCTACCTTTGCAGGGAGGTAGCATGTGGATCTATTGATAGGAGACCCTGTTTGCCGCCCTCAGCCCTGGGGAGGGAGGGAGGGGTGGTGGTGGTGCATGGCCCACCTAGGGGTCCATAGGGGCTACACCTGACTGAAACAGACAGAGATATCCAAGGTG
This sequence comes from Ichthyophis bannanicus, assembly GCA_033557465.1. Classification (NCBI taxonomy): domain Eukaryota; kingdom Metazoa; phylum Chordata; class Amphibia; order Gymnophiona; family Ichthyophiidae; genus Ichthyophis; species Ichthyophis bannanicus. The sequence continues at coordinate 74,334,281 of CM066032.1, forward strand.
TTTGTGCAGAAACTACCTATCTCAAACATTAATACTGCTTTGGACCTCTAGTATGGCCTCTTTCAGCCATGGAAGGTGTTGTGGACCTGGTCCTGGGCGCCTCATTGCACCCTCAGGGTGAGCACAGTACCCGCACAATGTGACGGTGTGTAGCTACTCTGTGCCAGTAAACCACACGCTCAGTACCCCCTACCAGGCCGAGGTGGTGTGTGGGTGCACATGGTCACTTCCCTCTACCGGGCCGATGTGCTGTGGGGGTGCATTGCCAATCTTGTGTTAATCTGTGGACAGCTGATTTGCATGTGCAGTGCATCATGGGTATGGGTAGGCTAACCCTATCCTGGTGACCACAGCAGACTGTCTGTGTGGTGACATGTATGCTCTCTGCAGCCAGCCTGGGGCTTTCAAGCAGCTGTAGCCCAATGGTGACTGCACTGCCTCTGAAGCCAGAAGTCATGTGTTCAAACCCACAGTGGGGTTATTTGATAGGGTTGTCCAATGCATTATCTTTTTTTAATGTAGATATTTTGTTGCCAGCAAAAACACCCTCAGCGTACTGTACCCATAAGGTGCCTCTGAGGGTGCTTTATAGGGCACCTTATGGTGCCCGTCCATATAAGGTGCACTATACATTCTCCTGTGACGCAACCTATAGGGTGCCCTATAGGGGACATTTTAGGGTGCTGTGGCGGACAGTGCAATTTCTAATGTGCCCTATGGAGTGCCTTATAGGGTGCCTTATACGGCACCTTCAATTACAGCATGTGAGGCCGTGTTTGCTGGCAGCAATTAATAACATAAATATAAAGTGCTGCAGGACAAAATATGTACAATGCAAAGCTAATGCCACAGCCAGCCTTATGTATTAGGCACACTGGGGAGCAAACTCATGACCCCTGTATCAGCAGTCAGTGCCTTAACCATTGTGCTCCACTTCTGCTCCTCCTTGCCTGTCAGCGCACCTACGTATGCTTTTCATTCCTTAAACTGCACAGTGCTGCCATAAAAAACAGTACATTGACCTTGCGGTACCCTCTAAAGTGCCCTATAAGCAACATTCAAGGGTGCCTTGGCTGACAGTGCACTTTAAAATGTGCCTTATAGGGCACCTGATGTTAACATGCTTTGGGAGTGCGTTTGCTAGTAGTGGTAATTAAAATATGACTAAAATGCCTCCTAAAGCAATCTTCCCCATAATATGTTATGTCTCAGCCAGCCTTGTTCATTGGGCACTTTGGGGGATTCAACCACTGATCCTTGCACCATTGGTCAGTGTCTTAACCATTGTGCTGTGGTTCTGTTCCTGTGATTGTATATCAGTGTGCCGCCTTATGATGCCCAGTATTTCTGCACCTCATAAATTACCACCTCAGCCAGCCGTCTTCATTGGGCACTGTGGGGGATCAAACCCCTGATCCCTGCACCATTGGTCAGTGTCTTAACCATTGTGCTGTGGTTCTGTTCCTGTGCTTGCACATCAGCGAGCCGCCATATGCCTCACAATATTAAAATGCCCCCAAAAACATTAGCGCCCCGCCTTATCCCGCCCATTATTACTATGCCTCCAAAAACATTAGCATGCCGCCCAAACAAGTATTTAAAGGTGATACTGCAGAGGAATTGAGAGAAATATCGCTACACCGGGAAGATATATTACAACTATTTGATAAACTGAATAGTAGCAAATCACCTGGACCGGATGGTATACATCCCAGAGTGTTGAAAGAACTGAAATATGAGATTGCAGACCTGTTATTGGTAATCTGTGAACTTTCATTAAAATCATCTGTAATACCTGAAGATTGGAGGGTCGCCAACGTAACACCAATTTTTAAAAAGGGTTCCAGGGGTGACCCGGGAAATTACAGACCGGTGAGCCTGACGTCAGTACCAGGGAAAATGGTAGAAGCCATCATAAAGAACAAAATTACACAGCATGTAGATAGTCATGGCCTAATGGGAGACAGCCAACATGGCTTTAGACAAGGCAGATCTTGTCTTACTAATCTGATCTGTTTTTTTGAAGGTGTGCATAAACAGGTAGACAAAGGTGAGTCGGTTGATATAGTGTATCTGGACTTTCAGAAAGCTTTTGACAAGGTCCCCCATCAGAGACTTTTGGCGAAGCTAAAAAGTCATGGGATAGGAGGCAGTGTACTATTGTGGATCGGGAACTGGTTAAAAGATAGAAAGCAGAGGGTAGGGCTAAATGGCCAATATTCCCAATGGAAAAAGGTGAATAGTGGAGTACCCCAGGGATCTGTACTGGGTCCGCTACTTTTTGACATATTCATAAATGACCTGGAAAAGGGAATAACTAGTGAGGTAATCAAATTTGCAGATGACACAAAACTGTTTAAAGTTGTTAAAACCCAAGAGGATTGTGGAAAACTGCAGGAGGATCTGGATAAATTGGAAGACTGGGCATCCAAATGGCAGATGAAATTTAATGTGGACAAGTGCAAAGTTATGCACCTAGGAAAGAACAACCCACACTATAGTTACAAGATGCAAGGCTCCACATTAGAAACCACCACCCAGGAAAAAGATTTAGGAGTCATCGTGGATAACATGTTAAAACCCTCCGCCCAGTGTGCAGCGGCGGCCAAGAAAGCAAATAGAATGCTAGGTATCCTAAGGAAAGGGATGGAGAATAAAACAAAGGATATTATAATGCCTCTGTATCGCTCCATGGTACGACCGCACCTTGAATATTGTGTGCAATTCTGGTCACCGTATCTTAAAAAGGACATAGAGTTATTAGAAAAAGTACAGAGAAGAGCCACCAAATTGGTGAAGGGGATGGAAGGCTACTCCTATGAAGAGAGGCTAAAAAGGTTAGGGCTCTTTAACCTAGAAAAGAGGCGGCTGAGGGGAGATATGATAGAGGTGTATAAATTAATGAATGGAGTGGAACGGATAAACGTGGATAAATTGTTTACGCTATCAGAATATAGAAGGACTAGGGGGCATGTAATGAAGCTACAGGGTAAACTATTTAAGACAAATAGGAGAAAATATTTCTTCTCTCAACGTGTAATCAAACTCTGGAATCTGTTACCGGAGGATGTAGTAAGGGCTGTTAGTATAGCTGGGTTTAAAAAAGGTTTGGACAAGTTCCTGGAGGAAAGGTCCATAAACCACTATTAAAAAGGGACCCAGGATATCAATGCTTGGCCTAGTACAAGCACTGCAGAACCTGTGTCTTTTGGGGAAACTGCTAGGTACGTATGACCTAGATTGGCCACTGTTGGAAACAGGATACTGGGCTTGATGGACCTCGGTCTGACCCAGTATGGCATTTCTTATGTTCTTATGTTCTTATTATTTCAATGCCTCCTAAATTAACACCTCAGCCAGCTGTTTTTATTGGGCTCTGTGGGGATTGAACCACTGATCCCTGCACCATTGGTAGGTGCCTTAACCATTGTGCTGTGGCTAGCTTTTCTCCTTGCTCATCAGCATACCACATATGCCTCCCGCGCAGCCATCTGATGCGCTAAGGTGCGGGGTGCACAAGGGCTCTGCGCACCTTAGCGCATATTTAAATTCCGACTTTTCTTTTTCAGGACGGAATGCCCACTCCTTATATGGCATCCACACTTTACCGCGGCCCGCACTCTACCGGGGTTTTAGTAAACATACCCCATAGTCTCTAAAATGCTTATATGCAAATGCTAGAAGTCTAAACAATAAGATGGGAGAGTTAGAATATATAGCACTAAATGAGAGGTTGGATATGATTGCAATCTCAGAGACATGGTGGAAGGAGGATAACCAGTGGGACACTGTGATACCTGGGTACAAACTTTATCGTAATGATAGAACTGACCAAATTGGTGGAGGGGTTGCGCTCTATGTTAGAGAGGGCATTGAGTCAGAAAGGATTAAAGTTTTGCAGGAAACAAAATTTGCTGTAGAATCTCTATGGATTGAAATTCCATGTATGAAGGGGACTGTGATGGCAGTGGGGGTGTATTATCGACCGCCTGGCCAGAATGAACAAATGGATGATGAAATGTTCAAAGAAATCAAGGAAGCTAACAAAAGTCACAGCAGAGTAGTAATAATGGCTGATTTCAATTACCCCGGTATTGACTGGGTCAGTGTCACGGCAGGACATGCTAGGGAGATAAAGTTTCTAGATGAAATAAATGACAGCTTCTTGGAGCAGCTGTTTCATGAACTGACCAGAGGGGAAGCCATACTGGACCTAGTCCTTAGTGGAACACCAGATCTGCTGCAAGAAATAAGGGTATTGGGACCACTTGGCAATAGTGATCATAGCATGATCGTGTTTGATTTAATTAGTGGAGGAGGGATAGTAAATAAATCCACAGTACTACCTTTTAGCTTTCGAAAGGGAGACTATGAAAAAATGAGGAATATAGTTAAGAAAAAACTAAAAGGAGCAGTTGCAAAGGTTGAAGACTTACATCAAGCTTGGGTATTGTTTAAAAATACTATCCTGGAAGCCCAGACCAGCTGTATTCCACACATTAAGAAAAGTGGAAGGAAGTCCAAAAAACTGCCAGCATGGTTTAAAGGTGAGGTCAGAGAGGCTGTTGCTGCAAAAAAAGCATCTTTTAGGAAATGGAAAAAAGCCAAACGACGAAAACTGGAAACAGCACAAGCACTGGCAAGTTAAATGCAAAGCATTGATAAGGCAGGCAAAGTGAGAATTTGAGAAGGAACTTGCTACGGAAGCAAAAACACGAAAAAAAGACTTTTTCAAGTACATTTGTAGCAAAAGGCCTGTGAGAGAGTCAATTGGACCATTAGATGATAGAGGGGTAAAAGGGGCAGTAAGAGGAGACAAAGCTATAGCGGAGAGACTGAATGTATTCTTTGCTTTGGTCTTTACTGAGGAAGATGTAGGGATGTTACCCAAGACTGAAGTGGTATTATAAAGGTGATACTGCAGAGGAATTGAGAGAAATATCGCTACACCGGGAAGATGTATTACAACTATTTGATAAACTGAATAGTAGCAAATCACCTGGTTCGGATGGTATACATCCAAGAGTGTTGAAAGAACTGAAATATGAGATTGCAGACCTGCTATTAGTAATCTGTGAACTTTCATTAAAATCATCTGTAATACCTACCTGAAGATTGGAGGGTCGCCAATGTAACGCCAATTTTTAAAAAGGGTTCCAGGGGTGATCCGGGAAATTACAGACCAGTGAGCTTGACGTCAGTACCGGGGAAAATGGTAGAAACCATCATAAAGAACAAAATTACACAGCATGTAGATGGTCATGGCCTAATGGGAGACAGCCAACATGGCTTTAGACAAGGAAGATCTTGTCTTACTAATCTGATATGTTTTTTTGAAGGTGTGAATAAACAGGTAGACAAAGTTGAGTCGGTTGATATAGTGTATCTGGACTTTCAGAAAGCCTTTGACAAGCTCCCTCATCAGAGACTTTTGGCAAAACTAAAAAGTCATGGGATAGGAGGTAGTGTACTATTGTGGATCAGGAACTGGTTAAAAGATAGAAAGCAGAGGGTAGGGCTAAATGGCCAATTTTCCCAATAGAAAAAGGTGAATAGTGGAGTACCACAGGGATCTGTACTGGTCCGCTACTTTTTGACATATTCATAAATGACCTGGAAAAGGGAATAAGTAGTGAAGTTATCAAATTTGCAGACGACACAAAACTGTTTAAAGTTGTTAAAACCCAAGAGGACTGTGGAAAACTGCAGGAGGATCTGGATAAATTGGAAGACTGGGCATCCAAATGGCAGATGAAATTTAATGTGGACAAGTGCAAAGTTATGCACCTAAGAAAGAACAACCCACACTATGGTTCCACGATGCAAGGTTCCACATTGGGAACCACCATTAGGAAAAAGATTTAGGAGTCATCGTGGACAACCTTTGTTACCTTTGTTCTTTGTAAACCGCCTCTGATCTTGGGAAGTGGCAGTATATAAAAGTTTTACAAATAAATAAAATAAATAAACATGTTAAAACCCTCCGCCCAGTGTGCAGCGGCGGCCAAGAAAGCAAATAGAATGCTAAGTATCATAAGGAAAGGAATGGAAAATAAAACAAAGGATATTATAATGCCTCTGTATCGTTCCATGGTACGACCGCACCTTGAATATTGTGTGCAGTTCTGGTCGTCGAATCTTAAAAAGGATATAGCGTTATTAGAAAAGGTACAGAGAAGAGCCACCAAAATGGTAAAGGGGATGGAAGACTACTCCTATGAAGAGAGACTGGAAAGGTTAGGACTCTTCAACCTGGAAAAGAGACAGCTGAGGGGAGATATGATAGAGGTCTATAAATTAATGAACGGAGTGGAACGGGTAAACGTAGATCGATTGTTTACACTAACAGAATACAAAAAGACTAGGGGACATGTAATGAAGCTACAGGGTAAACTATTTAAGACAAATAAGAGAAAATATTTTTTCACTCAACATGTAATCAAACTCTGGAATTTGTTACCGGAGGATTAGTAAAGGCTGTTAGTGTAGCTGGGTTTAAACAAGGTTTGGACAAGTTCCTGGAGGAAAGGTCCATAAACCATTATTAAAAAGGGACTCAGGATATCAATGCTTGACCCAGTACAAGCATTGTGGAACCTGTGTCTTTTGGGGAAGCTGCTAGGTACGTATGACCTAGATTGGCCACTGTTGGAAACAGGATACTGGGCTTGATGGACCTCGGTCTGACCCAGTATGGCATATCTTATGTTCTTATGTTGCTGCTGTGAAAAGGTGATGTGCAACATGGAGCAGTGCAAGGGTCCTTGGCACCCTAGGCTGAGACCCCGTCTGGCCAACCCCTGCTGCTGCTGCCACCGGCTCCAGAGGAAGAGGCTTGTAGCACCAGCAGCTGTACAGGGGGCTGCAAAAAGCAGGGAAATACCACTGCTGTGGCTGTCTGCCTCCCCCTGAGATGTATCTGCGGCTGGCAGGGATGGGGTTATGCCAGCAGCAGTTATTTGGGGGGAGCAGCATGGCCACCCTTGTGTGCCTGTGCCCCCTCATCTGGAACTGGCACCCCAGGCACTTGCCTAAGCTGCATGGTGGATGGGTCGGAACTGTACCCTACCTCCACTGACAGCATGTTGCCATGTCAGTATGATGTGAGGGTGTTGGTGGCAGGCGCAGTGGCTGCCGCCAGCAGCATACAAAGCCATTGCGACATACAGACTGGACAACATGTCCCCCTCCAACACCCTCAGAAAAATCAAGAAGGAAAACTTGCACTGATGAAATTGTGGATCATTTTGCCAGTTTGAATGAGTTACGGCTAAAATACAAAACCAGTATTTTAGAACTGAAAGATATCATTCGGTGTGGGAACTGACAATTCAGTAACTCCAAGCCGATCATCATACTGGGAAGGAATTTGTTTTGCACTGTTGCAGAACTGGCTATGGAGGCATGGGATTACCTCATTGTACTCTGAATTGTCCTATACAGTCCGACGGTGGTCAGAAGAAGTTCAACGCTGATGGACCGCCAGTCTCATTTCAAGCTAACAAAATACACAAGTACATGCCAGTTTGATCTGTTCCTGGGTTTCCTCTCCCTTTTGCTCCACTCTATTTCTGATAGTCTCCTACTTTTCTGGAATAAATAAAGTCTACCTTTTGAGAACCTGACAGGTACTTGTGACATGGCTTGGCCACTGTTGGAAACAGGATACTGGTGTCGATGGCCTTTGGTCTGACCCAGTATGGCAAATCTTATCACTATGCTGATTGCTTTTTTTTTTTTTTCCGATCTCCTTCCCTCTGTCCACTACCCAGGCTGTGTTGATGCGGTGTGATGCTTGTATGAGGTTCTGATGATGATCAATGCAGTAGCTCAGTAGGAGGGGTTTTCAAAATAATATGTTAAACACTGATCAGCATGCACTAAAAATCAAAACAGAAAAAACAGAGTCCTAATTGGTTTCATTTGCTTTAGCTGTCAACTCTGTTACGTAAAATAATATTTCTTGGTGTTTTGTTTTCTTTGAATGCTTCCTGAATATTCACTTAATGATACCCAATAAAGGCTTTTATATGCTGGTTATTGCGCCCATATGGTATAAAGATCCTATTACTGTTAAAGCTTTGAAATACTAATGAAATATGGCAAACCTTCTATGCAAATTGAATTCTGTGCATGTTCTGAGTACAAGTTGCTATGTTTAGTCAATGCTTGATTCTCCAATTTGTGTTTTATTTTCCTCTGTGGTGCTCCTACAGATTTTGCAGATTTAAGCAACAGGATTGGCCCAATCTGCTGAACCAGTCTCAGATGCTCAAATTTGCATATGTGTGCCGCTGCGTCACAGTAGGCTAGAAATGCCATTATTCCCTTTAGACTACCCCTATGTAAAGTGGAAACTCGGAGTGCATTACTTTTCTTTTTGTACATTAATTTTCCAAACACATTTTGCTGGCCTATGTGTCACTTGAATGCTGCATTTTACAAAAACAAGTCTGAGTTTCACTGTGACTGGTGCTGCATGAGAAGATGTTTTTGCTTCACTAATCAGAGCGCCTTGTGACTTCCCAATCATCCGAAAGCACTGACCTGGGTGATACCAAAGGAAGCCACGGAATGATCTCTGCCAGGTAGTGTTAATATGTTAAATGTCGCCCATTGTGCTGAGAGGAGATCTGGAATGTCTAATTGCTCTGCTCTCTGTCTGTATCACTCAATACTGGAGATGACACTAGTTTCTTTTGGAAAGCCAAAAAATGTCTGTTGATTTTTTTAAATCCCTTGACTTTGGCCTAGGTCAGATGAAACGTCTGACGCTGGAGGCATTTATTTATTTATTTATTTATTTAATATACATTTGTATACCGCTACTTCCAGCGATCAGCAGCGGTTTTGATTACAGATTGGAAATTGTCAAATCATGACAGGAAATTTTTTGAGGTATAAACACATTGATTAGACAGGAAAGCACAGCACACAGAAAACTATTTTACAGGGAACATGGGCTATGGAGGGTTAAGTGGCTTGCCCAAGACCACAAGGAGCACCTGTGGGACTAGAAACCCCAGTCCTTCCGGCCCAAGGTTGCTGTCCTCTAGTGGGATTTGAACCCCCAACCTTCCGGCCCAAAGTACCTTGCCCCAACCACTAGGCCACTCCTCCACTCCTCCATCGGCTATGGAAACCACTTGGTCCTTCAACCAAATCACACAATGATGACTTCAACTACAAGAGTTTTAGAAATATGTGATTTTTATGGTGTGGCGAAGATGGAGAGAGAAAATGTTTAATAATCTACTAAAACTCCAAATCACGTTTGCTTGGCAGCCATGTTTGCAGTTTTATGCGTAGCATAAAATGATTGCTAATCTTGAAGCAGGTGATCTGAACGTTTATCCTACACATTGTTCATATAATTAGATTTAAATAATCAAGGCTAAGATTTGTAGCAGCAGTATGGATGCTGCCAATTTTTTCCCATCAGGGCTGTTTAATTATTACCTTTTGTGTTTTATTTGGTGAACTTTCAGGATTTCACAGTCTTGGTCAAAGCACTGTGGCCCTTTTCACATAAAATAGTCAGGAGGGGGAGGGGGACCAGGTCAGAAGCATTGAAAATCACACTTTAGTATCCAGGGGTGTCTCAAGACAATCTGCTGCCTGAGACGAGAGATGAGCTGGCGCCCCCCTCCCCAGCAGCCAAAATAGAGGGGCCTTCTCAGAGTGCAAGTCGAGGGGGTCCCCTCACTCAAAACACCGGTCAGATGGTTGGTCCAAGAATAAAGAAAGCAATATGTTTCCAGGCTATATAATTAAAAAAAAATCTAATCTTTGTAATAATGTTTATATGCAGCAAAAATTGTAGCATTTTAATTATCTAGGCTGGGAATCTAATATAAAACATTGAATCCTGACACTACACACTGGACCGATGTAGTTTTTAATGTTCTACAAAAGACATGGAGATGCAAGATGATCACTTACAAGGAGCAAAATCAAAAAGCAAGAAGCACGTCTAAATAAAATTGAAAGATACTCTGAACCTCCCCTCACCCACAACAAGGCAGGGCTCTTGGGTCACAGAAATCCACATACAAGGTAAGGAGAAGGTTAATTGATCTTCATCTTAGATAATACACAAACTGTAAATAATACACAACACACTTGATTTATAAACACAGGACCAAAGCGCTTTGGGAGAGCAAGCCAGGCAGTTGCCTATGCTTACTCTGAAATCAAAGCTTTAGGCCTCTTTATTTATAGGTAAAGATTCCATTACACAGCATAATTTCACTTTATTATTCTACGTCTCACATCACGTATATTCATAATATACATATTCTATTTTACGTCTAGTGTTACGTATATTCATAATATACTTTTCTATAGGCATGCACGTCATAGATCATCATGAAAAGACATACATATATTCTCAGATATGACTATGTAGGTCTTAATTCTAATTAATTCTAACACTGACAGTCTGATAGCTCTGACCAGAGACAGTGAGACTGAGAGCTAGGTAAACAACTTGCCTTTTTACTTATCTTTCTAATAACATAGGCTAATGTTTATGTTATCTCATCCTTTCACCCAATTTCTTCTACAGAGTTATTCAAGGAATGGTATTACAGAGAGAGAGCTACAAATGATATTAACTCTTTCTTAGGGCTTAGGCCTGGGCTAGGCCTGACTGTTTATTCAACCCGGTACACTAAAACTTTCTTTCAAAAATTATTACAGCTGATTTTATTTTGGTGTTTTAACACTAGAAGCCCCAAAGTGCGTCAACTGACGCAAATGCATCTTCAAAGTTGTATACCAGCGCCACTGCTTGAACCATGTCAGTCATGTTCCATGACTTTGTTAGCAAGGCCAAGATGTTCAAATATGTGCATCGAAAATTAATGACAGGTGCACCACCTAGAGGGAAAATGAATTTATACCTAGAAGCCCCAAAGTACATCAACTGACACACTCAATTGTCTTGGATTCGTCAATTGATGTATTTTGGGGCTTCTAGGTATACATTCATGTTCCCGCTAGGTGGCATATCTCAATCACTGTTTACAGTTTTACTCCGACATTACAAGCAATAAACACATGATGATTTCATGTAATGATGTCACATACTGGATGTATTTAACAAATAAGTAACTTCACATTAATTCACATCTGCATTTCATGCTAAACACAGTCATCATGATAATGCGTCAATAATAATGATGTGATAACAGGGGCGGCCCAAAGGGGGTGCGGGGCCATGTGCGGAGACTCGGTGCGGGGCCTCATTTGCATAAACATTTGCATAATGTTATCATACACTAACTTTTAGTAAGCATGCCTCTTAATGAGTGTATGGATAAAGAAAGACTACAAGAATTCTACATTACTATAATCCAGTGACAACTGCCAGGCGCATTAGGAACTACTACAAACACTGCCCATTTAGAACCCATAGCAAACCCGCCGTATCATAACAGCACTACCAGGACTCACAAAGCACAAGACCCAACCTATCAAAAGGCAACACTACAAATATTAAACCAATACATTTCAGAGAACAACAATGCATGACCTACTGGGGAAAGAGAACAAGTGGCAATGTCAAATAAGAATTACATAGACAGAATACCTCAGCTCAGTTACACGTGCAGAACATAGACCGTCACCAAACAAGAAACCACAATGTAGAAACAGGAAGACAATAATTAAACTGGGAACCCCAAAAGCCCAACAACACTATAGAAATAAAACTATAAATTAATTTCCTCTTGTACTAAACAAAGCACAGACGTTAATGATGCACATTTCCCAGAGCTGCCATATTTCAGTTAATAAATTCAATAAAGAGATATTTTTCTACCTTTTGTGCATTTTTTTTTCAATTTCAATTGCTCCAGCCACTTTCTTCTGGTTTCTTCGTGTCTTCTGCTAACTCTCCATCGTCTGCTGTCCATTTGTCCTTTCTTCACTCCTCTAGTTTTTTTCCATTCTCTCTCTACATCTGCTTTAACAAACTAATCTTTCTCCTTTTGCCCTTTCCTCATTCCTATTTCATCCACTCAAATTTTACCCCACCATCCTCAATCCCCACTTACTCTCCCAATATCCGCCAATTGTAGATTTGTCTTCCCTCCCACACAAAATATTTTTCCCTCTCCATTTCACTCTCCCAGCTCTATCCCATTCTAATCCTCCCCCAACATCAGCTCCCTTCTAGTTCCAGCCCCACCCAGCATCCGCTCCCTTCTAGTCCCCGCATCAGCCCATTTCCAGTCCTAGCTCCCCATCCGAGTCCCTCCATCAGCTCATTTCCAATCCCAGCCCCCCATAAGCCCATTTCTAGTCCTATCCTAGCCCCACCATCAGCCCATTTCCAGTCCTAGCTCCCCCATCCGAGTCCCTCCATCAGCTCATTTCCAATCCCAGCCCCCCATCAGCCCATTTCTAGTCCTTTCCTAGCCCCACCATCAGCCCATGTCAAATCCTAGCTCCCCTCCACTCAGCCCATTTCCAATCCAAGCCCCCCATGAGCCTACTTCCAGTTTGTGATAAGGAAGCTTATCATAGTACAGGAGGGAGTTATAAAAGAGGTGAATTGGCTTTGAACAAGCAACCTGTCTTTACTGGTAGAAATACTAAAACGGAATGTTTTCATAAAAGGCTACCAGTCCCAGAATGCACCAGGTTTCAAACAGCCTCTAGAAGGGCTGAAGTGGGGAAATGTGTGCTCAATCAGGAGAGCTATGAGGTAATCCCCAATCACTCATCTCCAAGGGCAGGGCTTGATTCAGCACAGCTGGGCTGTGCTAGGGTGGAGTGTCCCTCTAAGCACGTTAAAAGTAAAACATATTCTGCACAGAGACAGAATCGTGAGGAGATCAGGAGCAGAGAGAGCAAGGAGAGACAGAAGCAGCAGCAACGTGGAAAGAAGAAGAGAAAGACACCTTGGAGGTCTAAAGAAGGAGCCCACAGCAGTACGTGTGTTGGGAGTCATTTCAGAGGCAAGCATACTCCATTGGACTGGAGGAAGCCAGAGGAATGGGGTTATAGAGCCAGGAATTCCCAGACGGCGCCTTTGAAGGAGACGGCTGCATGTGGAAGGGGCCCTAAGACCGGTGCAAGAAGGTATGTGAAGAGAGACCCAGTGTCCAGGGATCTTGATTGGAAGGCTGGACATAAAAGCTGGACTACTTACTGGCCAGGATACCTGGAGAGGAAACCTAACAGCAAAGGAAGCTCAGGTATGAACTTTGATCTATGCCCTAGCTCTTCTCCAGGAAGACAGCAGGGAAACAAATATTGTCCTGAGAGTGAACAATTGAGGAATTCCTCTGAGCCAGACCTGGATATTGATTCCATGATATTTGAGGAAGAAGGAGATATATTAAATGATCAGAATGAATACATGGATTGCTCTCTGCCTAGGCTGCTGTGGTAAAATACTGTCTCACTAATACAAAAAAAACACCAAAAGGAACTGTAATTTGTTCTTTTATCTACCCAGAAAAGTCTGCAAGAAAGCTTTTGGGTAGGATTGAGCCACGTAGAGAAAGTGAACCAGCAAAGGGGTTTGCAGCTGGCTAATTGGTGATAATTGAGCCAGGCACAAGTGCACGTGAGCTCTGAAAGGAAACTTTTCTTTTTGTCTGTGTAATAGAAGAAAGTTATCCTTGATAAAGAACAGTTTTTGTTACTTTTGGGTTTTGTTTTTGCTTTTGGAGCAATGCTAAGAAAGTTATTAGCATGAGCCATCAAAAAGACCTTTTCTGTTTCCCATCAAGGTCTTATTTGATTTTTGCTTAAGAAGTTCAGTTACCTTATTTCATGTTTTGTTTTTCTTGAATGCAATACTGAAAGCAAGTGTCCTTTTTGTGTTACCAAGTAAATCTGTGTGGGAGAATTAACCCCATGAATAAAATCCATTTTTCTTTGCTTACATTCGTGCATCACAACTCATTATTTTGTGAACGGCTGATTCTGGTATAAGTGAACTACATTCCCCACAATCCTTTGCAAGTCATAATAATATTTTTGCCTTTGCTAAGACTGTGGCCATTCACGACCAGCGCCCCCGTTTACAGTTGGCGTAGTAGTTCGGATTGCTTTTACACAAAGGATTTGCATGATTTATAAGGATTACAACTGAAATCTGAAAGAAAAAAAGTTCAAGTCAAAAGCTGGAAGTGGATTTTTTCCCTTAACAACACTTTGGAGGAAAAGGTGGCTGATCCAGGAGCTGTTCCAAGGAGGAAAAGACCCTGTGTAAGCTGGATTCATCACTGGCATAAGGTAATAAGTACCTGGGCATGTCTAGTGGTGGATGGGAGTAAGACACAGGGGTAATTTAAAAAAAATAGGAGAAAAACACCTGTTTGGAGGGTGCTGCTCTGTGTTTTTTTTTCTTTTGTTTTCTTGCAGGGATACAAGATGGATCCAAGGGAACTGGCCAGCTGGATGGCAGCCCAATTTAGCAGGCAACAGGAGCTAGCGCAGCAGGCTCAGGACACTGCAATTAAAGCATTAAGGGACCAGCAGAAGCCAGTGCTTGATCTGGTGGAAGCTTTAATTGCTCTTCATAACCAAAGTGGACAGGATGCAAGACCAGCAGTAACAACTGGTATACCACATGTGGACAATGTGGGACTCAATCAGGGAATTGGGGCATCTACTTTTGGGAAGCTGACTCCAGATGATAATGTTGATGATTTCCTTGAATCTTTTGAGAGAGTGGCACAAGCATTAGCATGGCCAGAGACCCAGTGGGCAGTAAGGCTGGCAGCCTCATTAACTGGAGAGGCGCTTGCAGGTTATAGGGCAATGCCAGCAGCTCAAGCTTTGAATTATAGAGATGTAAAGGCTGCTATAAGAGATCGCCTAGGGTTGTCTATTTCAGAGTATAGGCGAATGTTTAGAGCTACTGCATTAAGAGTGGGTGAAACACCCAGGGCTCTGAGTCAGAGAATCAGAGGATTGGCTGTAAAATGGTTGGAGCCAGAGGGAAATACTGTAGAAATGTTATTAGACATTATTATGCTTGAACAATTTATGTCTGCTGTGCCTAAAGATTTGCACACTTTCCTTATACAGCAAAATTGCCAGAACCTTGGATAGGCAACCATGCTAGCAGAGAGATTCTTGGAAGCCACGCAGGCTTGCCATAGAAGGGGTGGCCCTCTGAAGGTTGGTGCTGAGGCAAGCTGTGCTGTATCAGAAAAGAAAATGGTTAAAAATGTTTCTGAGAATAATTGTACTGTACCAACCCAGATTACAAAGTGGAGTAAAAAGAAATGTTTCAAATGTGGAAAATGGGGACATTTGGAAAGGGGATGCCAGATACACACTAGCTTGATGGGTGTTGATTTAAAACAGCCCAAATAAGGATTCCTTTTGGTGGTTGATGTGCAGGGAATTACCACAAATGCTCTGTTAGAGTCTGGGGCAGACCAGAGTATGCTGTCAAAGAGGCTTTGGAAGAGGATAGAGGCCCAAGAAGGATTTGTGCCTAGAACCCCTGAAAGCCAGGTTCACATCAGATGCATTCATGGTGCTGCAACATCATATCCCACCTATAGGCTAATGGTTAAGTGCCTGGGGGAACAAGAGGAAATTCTTTTAGCAGTGGTGCCTAGGCTTCCATTTGATTTGGTTCTAGGAAGGGACTGGCCAAGATTTAAGCAGGGACTAGTGAAAGGACTAGGAAAGAAGGAGGGAGAAGGAATGATGGTAATAGCTCCCGGGCCTTTGTTTGGAAGTCCTCAGACCCTAGCTAAAAAGATGGTTAAGCTTCCAGAAGACCAAACTATAAAGAAGGAAGTAGGGAAGAAGAGGGGCCTTGTATCCACCCGCTCACAGGCTAAGGTAAAGAGCCAGGAGGAGGGGGAGCAGGCAGAGTTATTAGGAGACTTACCCTCTCATGATGATTTAATAACTCCACCATCTGGGAAGGTAAGAAAGTTGAAAGCACAAAAGCGTCGTGAGAGACTTTGCAGAGCACAGGGTAGGGCTGAGATGTTGGCTGGTCAAAGTTTACCCTGGGTGCCAGCTGAGTTAGTGGCAAAGTTTCCTAACTTTCTACAAGAACAGCGAACTGATCAAGCTCTCACCCGAGCTTTTAAGTATGCTCAGGAGGTCAGGGAGGAGTTGCCCAGATTCATACTAGATAATGAAATATTATATAGAGAGAGTCAGGACCCCAGAAATGGGACCATACATAAACAATTAGTGGTACCCACAACTTTCAAAGGACTAGTACTAAGATTAGCACATGATCATCCGATTGGAGGTCATAAAGGGATGCAAGGAACGCTGGATCAAATACTTATGCGTTTTTACTGGCCAGGTATTTTCAAAGAAACTGCCCAGTTTTGTGCTGCATGTCCAGCGTGTCAGCGTGTTACAGCAACTCACCCACCGGTGGTGCCTTTGATTCCCACGCCAATTATCACAGACCCAATAGGTCGCATTGCTATGGATATTGTAGGCCCATTAGTCAAAACGCCCCGAGGTTTCCAATACATCCTAGTTATGGTAGATCAGGTAACAAGGTTTCCCTGGGCCATACCATTGAGGAATGTTTCTGCAAAAACAATAGCTTTAGAACTAGTCAAATTGTTTTGCGAAGTGGGATTCCCAAGAGAGGTGTTGACTGACCGAGTGTCCAATTTTGTATCCAAATATTTGGCCCAGGTCTGGGATGCCTTTGGCATTCATCACGTGAAAACCTCAGCCTACCATCCTCAATCAAACGGTTTGGTGGAGAGATTCAACCAAACTCTCAAACAAATGTTGAGAAGGGGGTTAGCAGGAGAGGTAAAAGAATGGGATACATTATTGCCCTTTGCCTTATATGCCTGCAGGGAACGAATTCAGGTGTCCCTAGGTGTAACTCCATATGAATTGATGTATGGTAGGGCTCCACGTGGTTTGTTAGATATTTTGAGGGAACAATGGATTGATCCTGAACCAGGAAATCAGGAGGTACCACAGTTTCTACGTGACTTGAGAGCACGTTTAGAAAGGACCTCGCAGGTTGCTGAGAAAAACCTGCAGGACAGTCAAGTGCGCCAGAAAGGGTGGTATGATAGGAAGGTCAAAAGCCGCCAATTAAGCATTGGTGAAAAGGTTTTGGTTCAAGTAGCAGGTACAGCCCCAAAATTTGAAGTACAGTCGAAAGGGCCATGGAAGGTTGTTAGACAGGTGAGCCCAGTATCTTATGTGGTAGAAAATGCAAGAGGTCGTAGACAGACCTACCACATTAATGTACTTAAATCATGGAAGGAGAGGCCTGTAAATAATAATGACCCAGAAGCCAGCCAAGAAGTAGGTGAGCATTCAAAAGAAAATACTCTCATAGGTATTACGGACTGTAGGAAAGAAGTTTCACCAGTTGCACCAGTCCGTAATAAATTAAGCAGGGGGGTATGTGATAAGGAAGCTTATCATAGTTCAGGAGGGAGCTATAAAAGAGGTGAATTGGCTTTGACAAGCAACCTGTCTTTACTGGTAGAAATACTAAAACAGAATGTTTTCATAAAAGACTACCAGTCCCAGAATGCACCAGGTTTCAAACAGCCTCTAGAAGGGCTGAAGTGGGGAAATGTGTGCTCAATCAGGAGAGCTATGAGGTAATCCCCAATCACTCATCTCCAAGGGCAGGGCTTGATTCAGCACAGCTGGGCTGTGCTAGGGTGGAGTGTCCCTCTAAGCACGTTAAAAGTAAAACATATTCTGCACAGAGACAGAATCGTGAGGAGATCAGGAGCAGAGAGAGCAAGGAGAGACAGAAGCAGCAGCAACGTGGAAAGAAGAAGAGAAAGACACCTTGGAGGTCTAAAGAAGGAGCCCACAGCAGTACGTGTGTTGGGAGTCATTTCAGAGGCAAGAATACTCCATTGGACTGGAGGAAGCCAGAGGAATGGGGTTATAGAGCCAGGAATTCCCAGACGGCGCCTTTGAAGGAGACGGCTGCATGTGGAAGGGGCCCTAAGACCAGTGCAAGAAGGTATGTGAAGAGAGACCCAGTGTCCAGGGATCTTGATTGGAAGGCTGGACATAAAAGCTGGACTACTTACTGGCCAGGATACCTGGAGAGGAAACCTAACAGCAAAGGAAGCTCAGGTATGAACTTTGATCTATGCCCTAGCTCTTCTCCAGGAAGACAGCAGGGAAACAAATATTGTCCTGAGAGTGAACAATTGAGGAATTCCTCTGAGCCAGACCAGGATATTGATTCCATGATATTTGAGGAAGAAGGAGATATATTAAATGATCAGAATGAATACATGGATTGCTCCCTGCCTAGGCTGCTGTGGTAAAATACTGTCTCACTAATACAAAAAAAAACACCAAAAGGAACTGTAATTTGTTCTTTTATCTACCCAGAAAAGTCTGCAAGAAAGCTTTTGTGTAGGATTGAGCCACGTAGAGAAAGTGAACCAGCAAAGGGGTTTGCAGCTGGCTAATTGGTGATAATTGAGCCAGGCACAAGTGCACGTGAGCTCTGAAAGGAAACTTTTCTTCTTGTCTGTGTAATAGAAGAAAGTTATCCTTGATAAAGAAAAGTTTTTGTTACTTTTGGGTTTTGTTTTTGCTTTTGGAGCAATGCTAAGTTATTAGCATGAGCCATCAAAAAGACCTTTTCTGTTTCCCATCAAGGTCTTATTTGATTTTTGCTTAAGAAGTTCAGTTACCTTATTTCATGTTTTGTTTTTCCTGAATGCAATACTGAAAGCAAGTGTCCTTTTTGTGTTACCAAGTAAATCTGTGTGGGAGAATTAACCCCATGAATAAAATCCATTTTTCTTTGCTTACATTCGTGCATCACAACTCATTATTTTGTGAACGGCTGATTCTGGTATAAGTGAAATACATTCCCCACAATGCTTTGCAAGTCATAATAATATTTTTGCCTTTGCTAAGACTGTGGCCATTCACGACCAGCGCCCCCGTTTACAAGTTCTAGCCCCTCCATGAGTCCATTTCAATCCAAGCCCCCCAAACAGCCCATTTCCAGTCCTATCCTAGCCCTCCATCAGCCCATTTCCTGTCCTAGTCCCCCCTCACTCAGCCCATTTCCAGTCCTAGCTCCCTCCCCTCACAGCTCATTTCCATTCCAAGCCCCCCTCCCCATCAGCTATTTGTAGTTCAAGCCTGCCTTCCACTCAGCCCATTTCCATTCCAAGCCCCCGTCCCCATCAGCTATTTGCAGTTCAAGCCCTCCAGCCCATTACCAGTCCTAGTCCCCCATAGCCCATTACCAGTCCTAAGCCCCCATAACCCATTACCAGTCCTAAGCCCCCCATCAGCCCATTTTCAGTCTTAGCCCCCCATAGCCCATTAGCAGTCCTAACCCCCATCAGCCCATTTCAAGTCCTAGCTCCTCCATCTGAGTCCCTCCATCAGCTCATTTCCAATCCCAGCCCCATCAGCCCATTTCTAGTCCTTTCCTATCCCCACCATCATCAGCCCATGTCAAATCCTAGCTCCCCTCCACTCAGCCCATTTCCAATCCAAGCCCCCCATGAGCCTACTTTCAGTTCTAGCCCCTCCATGAGTCCATTTCAATCCAAGCCCCCCAAAAGCCCATTTCCAGTCCTATCCTAGCCCTCCATCAGCCCATTTCCTGTCCTAGCTCCCTCCCCTTACAGCCCATTTCCATTCCAAGCCCCCCTCCCCATCAGCTATTTGTAGTTCAAGCCTTCCTTCCACTCAGCCCATTTCCATTCCAAGCCCCCGTCCCCATCAGCTATTTGCAGTTCAAGCCCTCCTTCCACTCAGCCCATTTCCAGTCCTAGCCACCCCCCAGCCCATTACCAGTCCTAGCCCCCCCATAGCCCATTACCAGTCCTAAGCCCCCCATCATCCCACTTCCAGTCCAAAGCCCCCCCATAGCCCATTACCAGTCCTAACCCCCATCAGCCCATTTCCAGTCTTAGCCTCTCCACAGCCCTTTCCAGTCCTAACCCCCCATTAGCCCATTTCCAGTCCTAGCCCCCCATAGCCCATTACCAGTCCTACCCCCATCAGCCCATTTCCAGTCTTAGCCCCCCCATAGCCCATTACATTCTAACCCCCCTCCATCAGCCATTTCCAGTCTTAGGCCCCCCATAGCCCATTACATCCTAACCCCCATCAGCCCATTTCCAGTTCTAACCCCCCCATCAGCCCACTTCCAGTCTAAGCCCCCCCATAGCCCATTAGTAGTCCTAACCCCCCCATAGCCCATTACCAGTCCTAACCCCCTCCCCCCACAACCCACTTCCAGTAAGCCCCCCCCCCCCCGCCCATTACCAGTCCTAAACCCCTTCCCCCATCAGCCCTGATAGGATTAAAAAAAAACAAACCGGCTGCTGCTGCCGCTGCCGCCATGGCAGCGGCAGACTCAAATGTCCCGCTGCGGGGCCCCGCCTGCCCGACAGAGCCTCCAGCTCCCGAGTCCCTCCCAATGCGCGGGCTTTCAGAGCCGCGAGAGTTTCCCTTTCTTCTCGCGGCTCTGTTAATCTTGCTGGAGCTGATGGGATTTCCCATCAGCCCCGGCGGGATTAACAGAACCGCGAGAGGTCAGAGTTGGATGCCCTTAAGGATGTGGCTCAGGGCAGTCTGATTGAGGTCGGAGCATGTAAGAAGAGGGAGTGGGTACAGCATAGGAAGCAGCTGGCAAAAGAATTGGAGGACTTAGAAACCCAGCATATGGTGACTCAATCTAAAGATCTCTCTTGATGGGTAGCCCTGAAAAGAGCTGAGGTTAAAGCCTGGGTTCACTGAGGAGCTGGAAGTGCTTTATAAGAAGCTGGCTAGGACCTACTTTGTTCGGAAGCTGGGGGGCAAAATTGACAAGTTTCTTGCCTCCCAGCTGAAGCAGCGTCAGGCCCAGACAATGATCCTTCAGATATGGGATAGTGGAGGGCAGCTCTGCCATGATTGGGATGGTATTGAATGAGCATTTCTTCGGCTCTATAGTGAACTCTATTCCTCAGAATGTATGCAAGATCCCCACCAGATAGCAGCCTATTTAAAGGGTTATGGTCCTGGAGCTGCAAAAGACTATTGAAGGATTGCTTCGGGTAAGTACCTGAGCCCGATGGGTTCCCCCATGAGTTTTATAAAACATTTGGGTAGGTTCTCTCACCGATACTCTTTCGGGTATTTAATGAGGTTCAGGAGGAGGGTGTCATCCTGGTGTCTTTTGTTGAGGTGCACATTACCCTCATTCATAAAAAGGAAAAGGATGCATCGTCACCTGGTTTCTACCAACCGATCTCCCTCTTGAATATGGATGCCAAGCTACTGGCCAAAACTTTTGCCCAATGATTAAATTCTGATAGTGGCTTTAATTCACCCAGATCAAATGGGGTTCGTTGCGAGTTGGAATGCGGCAGATAATGTGCAGAGGGTTTTGGGGTTGGTGCACCAGTGTGGGTTGGATCTGGGGATTCCAGTGGTCTTCATGGCCCTTGATGCTGAAAAAGCCTGTTGCCGTGTTGAATGGTCATATTTGTTTCATGCCCTGGAGGCATTCAACATGGGGCCACATTTTTTGAGAGTGGTGCATGCTCTTTATAGTGTACCCATGGTGCGACTTCGTAAAAATGGTGTCCTTTCAGATAAGTTTGCGTTAGGATGAGGGACATGTCAGGGCTGTCCGTTGTCCCCTCTGCTGTTTGACCTTTTTTTGGAACCTTTTGCTCAAGCCCTCAGAGAGAATGGGGAAATGGTGGGAGTGTCAGCCAGGAGGGCGGAGCACAAGGTGGTAACACTCATTGGCCACTTTTGTGACTGAGTATGAAGTGTTTGAGTCTGTATCTGGCTCTAAGCTTAATTCAACTAAGACTGTGGTGCTGCCTTTTAATGTGGATTTGGGACTTAAGGATCATCTTTGGGCCCGCTTCCCTTATCTGTGGGAAATAGACTCAATACCTGCATTCTGTCAGGTTACCCCAAATGATGTCAGACATGCCCCATAATGAGTGCATGGACATGGAAGGAGTACCAGATATCCACAGTACCACATGCCAGTGTCAACTGGCATCATGAGTAGGAGGAACTGCAAACACAGGCCACGTAGAACCCCCAGCAAACCCGACGTACCATGACAGCACTACCAGTACACAGAATGCACCATACCAGACCGCTCAGAGGGCAGCGGAGCAAATAGCAGACCAAAACATTGCAGAGAATGACAACACATGGACTATTGGGGGAAGTGAACAGGTGGCAGTGTGAACCACATTCCACAGTAAAAGCATAACACAGCTCGTACTGGACATGCGGACCACAGACCATCACCAAACAAAGGACAAGGAAGCACAATATAGACCTAGGAGGACAAGTATATGACATGGAAATCACAAGGGCAAAACATGGAAGGTACAACACCACTGTAGGAGGTGAGCTACACAGTACTGACCCCTTGTACAACACATAGCGCAGACGTTCACGATGCACAAATCCCAGAGCTGACATATAACAACAGGTATGATGGTCAACAGACAGAGATAGCTATGATGGCCAGAGGAAAGAGATAGCCATGGGAGTCAAAGGAATAAAATAGCTATGAGGGCCAGAGGAGAGAGATAGCTATGAGGGCCAGAGGAAAGAGATAGCTGTGATGGCCAGAGGAAATAAATAGCTATGAGGGCCAAAGTAAAATATAGCACCCCACCTCTCATCCCTGTGTATACCCTGTTGCCAACAAACTGGCCGCAATCCATTGTTGTCCACGTGTCTGCTGTGAACACCCAGCCGCCTGTTGTGCAGGTGTCCAGTCATCTCACCTCATGTTTCCAGTCAGTCTCCCGCAACATATGGTGTAAATGACAAGCCTTTTACAGCATGCCCACACCACCCCCAGACTGTAGTCCCCAGTCAGCCATTCACAGTGTAACCTGCTACCCGCAGTCCCCAGCTACACACCCAATACCTGGCCCAATGTAAAGATACCATCCCACCCACACTGACCACTCCCACCCCCACCATGTCAGGTCCCCAGTCCTATCCCATGTGGCCCAGCCACAACACAAGTCACTGTGCAGCTCCAGCCCAACCCAGTGCTCACTCCAATCCAGGCCCTGCAATGGCCCACGACCAGCCCCTGGAACCCCACCCACAACCCCATGTTGGGCAAAGCAGACACATCCTACCCACCCCCAGGAAGAAGGCCGCGGCCGTCAAACAGGGGGCTGGGGAGAGCATGGCACACCCACACAGCTGTCCCTGGGAAGGGGGAGGGTGTCCCCCACCTCTGCAGCTTTCCAAGGGGGCTGTGCCCACCCCGGCTGCCCCTGAGGCACGCCAGCCTGCCGAACCGCAGATACAGATGTTGTCTGCGTGTGGCCATCTGGACCGCATGGCCCTGCACAAACAACAGCCCTGCGAGATGGACAGACCAGCACAGAACACGTGGACATGCTGTGACCACTCCTACATGATGCAGGGCACGTACACCACCACACACTCATCAGCAAGCACATGACAGTGCGCAGCATAGGGCCGCACAGACACCCATGCAAACCGCACACATACATGGTGTGCTGGCCCCCAGTACAGTCACAGCAGAGGGACGGGTACAGGGCCCCATGGAGGACCCATCCTATCACTCCCACTACTGAGCATCTGTATAGCACTACAAGTCATATTCAGCGCTGCACAGACATGTAAGAGACAGTCCCTGCCCATCAGAGTCCACAACCTAGCCAAAACAGACAACATAGGAGGTGTAGGCTTGGATAAAACAAGGGGGGAAAGGAAAAGAAAAAGGAGAGTAGGTGAGTCAAGATCCAAAAGCACCAGCAAAGAGGTGGGTTCTCAGCCTGGATATGAGGAGGACCAGAGAGGGTGCCTGGCATACAGACACAGGTAGTTTGTTCCAGGCAGGTGCAGCAAGGTGAACGGAGACAAGTCTGGAGTTAGCAATAGAAGAGAAGGCCACAGATAGAAGCAGTTTGCCAGAAGAGCGGAGTTTCCGAGAGGGGTTGTAAGGAGAGATAGGAGAAGAAAGATAGTGAGGAGCTGCAGAGTGAATGCATTTATAGATCAGTAGGTGAGGTCTGAACTGGATGTGGAAATGGATAGGGAGCCAGTGGAGTGACCTGAGAAGAGGAGTAATATGGGCACGAAGAGGCTGGCAGAAGATTAGCCGTGCAGCAGAGTGTTGAACAGATTGAAGGGAAGAGAGATGATTCAAAGGGAGACCAGCAAGACGTAGGTCATAGTAATCAAGACGGGAGGTGATCAAGGAGTGGATAGGCATCGCAGTAGTGTGTTTAGAAAGGAAAGGATGGGGTTTGCTGATATTATGGAGAAAGAAACAGCAGGACATAGTTAACAGACGAATGTGTGCGGAGAAGGAGAGAGAGGAGTCGAACACAACCCCAAGATTGCGAGCTGAGGAAACAGGAAGGAGTACAGAGTTATCCACAGAGATGGAGAAAGGAGGAAGAGGGGGGAGGGTATAGGGGGAAAGATAAGAGGTCCAGCCCTGTCCATGTTCAAGTTCAAGTGGCAGTGAGACATCCAGGCAGCAATGTCAGAAAGGCAGGCAGAGTTCCGGGACTGGATAGCCAGAGAGATGTCAGGCATAGAGAGGTAGATCTAGGAGTCATCAGCATAAAGATGGTACTGAAAACCATGGGAAGAGTTTAGCGCACCAAGGGACTGGGTATAGTGAGAGAAAAGGAGTGGACCCAAGACAGATCCTTGGGGTACACCAACTGGGAGTGGGAGAGCAGAGGAGGAGCAGCCACAAGAACACACACCGAAAGAGCAATGGGAGAGATAGGAGGAGAACGAGGATAGTACAGAGCCCTGAAAGCCAAGCGAGGACAGGGTATCAAGGAGATGATTGTGGTCAACAGTGTCAAAAGCAGCAGAGAGGTCAAGAAGGATGAGGACAGAGTAAAGGCCCTTGGATTTTGCAAGAAACAGGTCACTGGAGACCTGGGAAAAGGCCGTTTCAGCAGAGGGTAAAGGACAAAAGCCAGACTGTAAAGGATCCAGGAGGGCATGAGAGGAGAGGACGTTGAGGCAGCGGCAGTGAACAGCATGTTCAAGTAGTCTAGAAATGAAAGGAAGGAGAGAGATGGGTCGAGAATCAGAGGGACAGGTGGGATCAAGTGAGGGTTTCCTGAGGAGAGGTGTGACCTAGTCATGTTTGAAGGCTGCAGGGACAGTTGTAGTGGAGAGAGCGAAAGGTTGAGAATATGAGGAATGGAAGGGACAACAGTGGAGGAGAAGAGGCCTAGGAAGCGGGTGGGGATAGTATCAGAGGAGCAGGTGGTGTGTTTGGAGGGTGAAAGAAGGTGTGCAGGTTCCCCTTCGGAGATCACAGGAAAGGAAGAGAGGGTAGCAGAGGTAGGGGAGGAAAGTTGGCAGGGAAGAGTGGGAGGAGGGGACGTAGCTGACCTTGTGGGGAATTGGAGGGTGATCCTGTGGATATTGGCATGGAAATAGTCAGCCAGGGTTTGGGCACAAAGGGAGGGAGGGATCAGAGGAGAAGGCACCTTGAGGAGAGAGCTGAGAGTAGTAAAGAGATGGCGAGGGCCAGAAGCAAGAGAGTCAGTCAGATGGATATAATAGTCCTGCTTGGCAAGAGCTATGGCTGATTGGAAAGAGACAAGCATGTACCTGAGGTGTATAAAGTCCTCAAGGGAGCGGGATATGAGCCAAGCAGGCTCAGCAGAGCGAGCACAGAAATGTAGATAGCGGGTAGTGGATGAAAGACAGGGCTGGGGTGCAGAGGGCCCACAGGACGTGGCATGGGAGGAGCGAGAGCATCCAGAGCAGAGGAGAGTGCAGTGTTATAGGATGTTAAAGCTTCATCAACAGACCTAGATGACATAGTGGAAGAATGAGATGAAGAAACAGTGGAAGAGAGAACCAAAGGATCAATAGCATGAGCACATCTGAATAGGTTGGAGGAGATAGGATGAGAATGAGGCAGCGGGTGATGAGGATTGAAGCATAAAAGGTGATGGTCAGATAAGGGAAGAACTGTGCTACAGAGGCTCAAGATTAAGCAACTACAGAAATATACCAGGTCAAGGCAGTGGCCATGCTGGTGAGTGGGAGCAGTGGAGCACATCAGGAGGTCAAATGGGGAGGTAAGAGAGAGGAGCTCCAAAGTATTGGAAACAGAGGGGCTATCAACATGAATGTTAGGACCCCAGGGACTCTGATGGGCAGGGACTGTCTCTTACATGTCTGTGCAGCGTTGCATATGACTTGTAGTGCTATACAGATGCTCAGTAGTGGGAGTGATAGGATGGGTCCTCCATGGGGCCCTGTACCCGTCCCTCTGCTGTGACTGTACTGGGGGCCAGCACACCATGTATGTGTGCGGTTCGCATGGGGGAAGAGGACTCCAGAAAGAAGGAAAGCCATGAGTCAATGGCAGTGAGAACAGTACAAGTAGATCTGTCAGGAGGTCAAGAAATAACAGCTACCCAGAGAGGAAGTAGAGTGAAAAGACGGATGGAGGGAACAACAAAAGAGGGTAAGGGGTGAGACTAGGGCAGCAGGAGGGGTTGGAAATGGCAGGAGGGAGAATGTAGGAGCCCAACACCACCACCATGACCAGAGAGATGAGGCATGTGGGAGAACCAATAGCCCCTATGACAGAGAGCAGCAATAGGTGCAGTATCATCTGGGGGGAGCCAGGTCTCAGTTAGAACAAGATGAGGTAGACCATTAGAGTTAAGGAGATCATTAATAAAAGCAGGTGTATGAGAGACAGAGTGTGCATTCCACAAGGCATACGAGAACGGGGGAGTGGAAGGGGAAAGGAAAGGGATATGGATAAGATTAGACGTGTTGCGTTACGATCTCTTCTCTGAGTGTGACAGAGGTCTAGTGGGGCCAGGGTTGGGGCTGACATCTCCAGATGAGAGAAGGTGACAGAATAGTAGAGTACAGGGCAGAGAGGAGACAGTATGGTGGAAATGAGGACGAGGCTGCTTTAGAGAGAGGGGAGATGGATGAATTAGAGGCAGAAAGCGGTGCCGCACAAGAGCTGATGATAGGGTAGAGGATAGAATGGAAGGGGATGTGAGGATGGTAAACGGGAGAAAGGGAGAAAGGGAGGGGAGGAGTGAGGGTGCAGGTAGAAAGGGAGACAGTAAGGGGGTTTAAAAGGAGGATGACAATGTGATGAGGAGTCATAGTGCAAGAGTACAGAGGAAAACAAAGGCCAGAGGATATAGAATGTGGGTCAGACAAAGATTGGCCACACCTGTGTGTGAGGTAGGTGATGAGCAGATGACAGCTATAAGAGACAGTGAGCAACGGGGTGGGTGGGTAGAGGGGAGGGGAAGGGGTATAGGTTTGGCATCTGAGGAAACTGAACAAACGGTGCATCAATATATAAGGGCCAGAGTGGTTAGGGAGCACACTCCGACCCAATGATAGTCGGGTGGCACCAGCCGCACAGGGAGGGGTAACATAGACCTGTACCTCTGCCCCATGCCCCCCCATCCGCCAACCCCCCTTACCCGCACACTGCTGGACACCTGCCCAGCCACTCCCATGGCAGATGCCAATGAGGCCGTTCCCCCGCCTGGCAGGCCACCTGGCACAGCAGGCCCAACACATATCCATGTGGCTGAGACCCACTCATGCACCTTCTCTGTGCACCCACCCAATGACCAATGCCAGTCACGGCACCAGGGCCCCCCACCACTCCGGGGCATGCACCCATGCACACAAATCCCAGGGCCCCCACAGTGCACACCTGTCCCAGCCCACAGTAGGCCTATCACATCAAGGCCCACCCCCACAGGCATACCTGTCAATGTGGTGCATCCCCAGATGCACCCAAACATGGGCACCAGTGAGGCAATTCTGGCACCCAGGGCACTGACATCCGATGATACCATACACATCCCCGCACCCATACATCCCCAGCCCCCCTGCATGAAATGTTGGGTGGCCCCTCTGACCAGCCATACACACAGGGACGTGCACCTCACGGCTCTCTGTTTCCCCCCATGTACACTGTATTCTCGGTGCCCCTGGACTGTCCAAACCTGTAGCCTTGGGCCCGCCATCCCCCATGCAGATGGGTATGTCACCCCATGCACCATACCCCCCATCCCAGCCACACACCCCTGTACACATGTGACGACTGTGTCCAGCTGGATCACCTCCAACAGTGGCCACCTGCAGAATGGCATGCTTGTACACGCTGCACTACCCATGCCTGTCCACCTCCAGCTGGTACAGTACCATGCCACCCCCTCTGTCACATAGGCTCACCTGAATGGAATCCCGCTGTCCCTGTGACAGTGAACCACACCATTCATGGCCACACCCCCAGTGTCATCATATGCCCCACCACCATCACAGTGAAGCCCGTGCCACCCCTCCATGTGGCACGCCCCACGCCCACAACACACACATGTGCACCCATGCCCACCACCATCCCACGTCCCATAAATGCACAAGTTTTGGCAGCCCACACACACATGTCGGTGGACCGCAACGCAGTCATCAGACAGCACTGTGTGCCAAGATGCACTCTGGCCATGCTGGCCTTTTGACCCTCTCCTCGGCACCTCCAGCACTGGCCCACACCAGTACATTGCATCCACAACAGGGTTCCACTCCACACGCACCTGGCCACATATACACGCACCCCTCACTGTTGTGCGAGCATCACACACAGACACCCACAGACATACACCATGGTCATGTAATGTAACCCCCAACCACCTCCCAGCACCCCTGGCCCTACCCTTGACCTTTTCGCACCCCCGCCCATGACAGGGCTGTGGATGCATGTTGTGGCTCGCCACCCATGCCTGCAGGCCCCCACAGGGGTAAGGTACCATAAAGTCCCAGTCGGTAACCCACGTACTGTCCTCTGCCACACACAGACCCCCCACTTCTGCACCAGCCCTGATGCTCTGCTGGCCCCACCACAGGCTAATGGTTGTCTCACACCCAGCTGATCACCCAGGAACCCTGCCTATGGATGCCTATACACTGATATGCATCCGATCTGAGCCGCTGACCTGCATGGACTGTTGACTCAATCAACATACCTATGTCACATAGCGCACCCTGCGTGACAACACCACATCCAGGTGACCACATGCAACCAATACAGCCATGTATACGGCGGTCAATGGGCCCACCCCCATATGGTATTGAAACACCCACATATGTGTGGGGCCATGACCTGTCACACTGCCACATGTGCGGGCCTGCCCCCCCTGCCCAACAGACACACTCACTGGTGGTGGGGGGCTATCACACCTGTGCCCTGTGACAGCATGCTATGGTGATATGTGAGGGTGGCAGGAGCTGCTGTTGCCTACTGTCCACCATTTCCATATGTAGGTCTTCTGGCTAGCTTATCTGGACTCTATGCTGGGCCTAGTACCGATGTGCGGCTGCTACCCTCCCTGTCTGTCCCATCCCATCAATCTTTGCTACCTGGATCTCATTGTAACCACAGGGACATAGGTTTACGGCGGTACATACATCCCATTAGATAATGGCATAACATAGAGATGTACATAGATGGCCAGGTACAACACAGCTAAACAGTGTACCATATTCCTCCCCCAGGTGACACACAGGCCATGGAGGTGGTGGACAAGGTGGGCCCACAGCCCGCTGCAGAGGAGGCGCCTGCAGGAGGCGATGCACTGGGGGAGGAGGAGGTGGTACACAGTAGCAGCAGCAGCACAGAGGACGGTGAGGGCAAGGAGACAGCAGGAGCTGTGCCAGATCCTGCAGAGGGATGTCCGGCACCACAACCTGCTACGCAACCCACACAAGCTGCCATGGGGGACGTGCTCACCGAGATGCGGGCCCACAGCGCTACATCCCATGATGACTCTGAAGGTGAGTGACTGACCAGACAGGTGTAGGTGTAGGGGTGGCACTGCAGTGTTATGGTGGTGTGTGTAAACCATGTCCCACAGGTCACACCGTGTCTCACCCACAGGCATACGGCAGGTGCTGCAGGCCATAGTTGTTGTGCTTCGTGGACAACGTGGAGAGAGGCGTGAGCAGATGCAGGTGATGCAGGGACTTCGCCAGGACATGCAGGGCCTACGTGCCGAGATTGGCCAGCTGCGTGGGACAGCCGAGGCAATGGTGGCTGGGATTGGATGGGTGGCTGATACACTCTAGGCCATGGCTGGCCATGGCCAGCAGTCTGCAGCAGCACCAGCACCAAGGGGTGAGAGGGGCCATTGTCGGTGCAGCCATGGGTGGGCACACAGGGTGTAGGTGTGAGGGCAGGGGCACAATGTAATCCCGAAGAAAGGCAACTTCACTTCATCAAGCCTGCGGGCACGTGTCCAGTGTTGCATTCTGTGCTCCCATGGTTACCCTGTCCCCTATGTGATCACCCTGGTCACATATGCCTTGCCATGGCGCATACACCCTTTGGCATGCCATTCCCTGTCCCCATCCCATGTCACAGGGAGGGGCTCTTCCCTGCTGTCATTCGATACATATATGTTCTGACATGCCACCTCTGCTGTGCACCGTGGCATGTGTGCATTGCTGGCATGTCCATGCCACCATGCATGTGCCCATGTATGATGGTCATACCAACACATGGGTACATCCTGGTGGCTGTGAGGGCTACATACTCTAGTGCCCATGCCCATCCACTACTCCTGTCATGGGGACTGTACCATGTATGTGACAGATGTATTGCACCCATACACATAGAGACATGCTCACATGTGTCACTCTCAGTGCTATGGCATGTCAGGAAATGAGACACATGACAATTGCGATACATTAACATTGTAACTTTATTTAACACTATAAACATATTTACATTCTTGCCCCTGCAGGTGTCCAGGTTGTCCCTGGTTGGGGCCATACCCCCCTTGCCCCGAAGGTGGTGGCAGTCCCGGGGAAAAGGATGTCACAAGGCAGGGGTGACATGTACCTGTGTGGTGCTCACACCCCCTGGGGACCACCCTGGCTGGATGGCTGATGATCTGCACTGCTTGTGATAACCTCACACAGCATGCGCAGCTCATCAGCCATCTGCACCACAGCATCTACCACCTACTCCATGGTGAGGGTCTTCTCCCGCTGGTCTTAGGACACGGCATACAGTGCCATGGACAGGTGGCGTGCACAAATGCCCCCACACAGACACAAGGTGCCTAGTGTCTGCATGGTGGCATCTGCACACGTCCTGTCCGTGGCACTGTATGCCCGTCCTGCGGCCAGATGGGCATCATCCCCAGACCCAGGGGCAGGTGGCAGGGGCCTCCAGTGTCCTGTGCAGTCCTGTGCCACTCAGGACTGCCCACGACCTGCCCAGTGTGCCCGGATCCACCCATGGAGGTGTGCGGACCTGCTAGGCCCATGTGCGCAACCGTAGGCTCTGGCATGTCACACATCTCCAGGGGTGCATCCTGGCCCACACCTACCCACTCCCACTGCCCCTCCCCTCCACCACACCCTCCCCCTCCCAGGCCTCCCCCTCCTCCCCCTCCCACACCCTTGCCCCCACCCCCCCCCCCGGCCTCCCACTCCCCTTCCCACTTCCTAGCCTCCCACTCCTCCTCCCCCTCCACTCCCACATCCTCTCCCTCTCTGGCGACAGATGCCCCCTCCTCCTCCGCAGCTGCTGATTCCTTCTCCTCCTCCTCTTGCTCGTGCTCCGTCTCCTCCATTTACAGGGGACTGCCAGGCCGTGGCTGCCTCCTCATGCCCTCATGCATGGCCTGTGACGGGCCCTCGCTGGCATCTGAATCCACTGTGGGGGGAAGATAGCCATTAGCACCTCAGTCCTGTGTTCGCCAAGTCAAGCAAACATAATAGGTGGCACCACAGGCTGATAGGCCATTGGAACATGCTGTTGTGTGACACACAGACTGCATCACTCACCATCCTGTTGGGCCATCACCTCCCGCTGGAGCCACTGTAGAGAGCGCAGGCAGAGCTTCCGCATTTCACGACCTTTCTAGCACAGGTCCTCCACCTGGGTGTACAGCAATTGTTAGGGACAGTTAGGGGACAGACATCCCTGGCCATCAGCTACTGCACATCACACATGGCTGTGAGCAGCAGGAAGCTACTCCTGCTGTACACTGTCAGTTCAATGCTAGATGTTGCCACTGCCGCCTGCATGTGTGCGAGTGAGGCTGGGCATGTGTGGATTGCCCCCTCCGTGTCCTGTGTGCTATCACCCAGGTATCCCATGCCTACCTGATGGCCTACCTTTGTGTGACATGGCCACCCCATGGCATATGTGGCATTGCCATGCTGCAGTTCATGTGCATCATACTGGCAGTGCCGTATGGTACCGTTACCCATGTGATGGGTTGCCAAGGGGGAGTTGGGGCATGCGCCACATCCTACACATATGCGCTGTATCTGCATGTCTGCTACACCTGTTGACACACCTACCATACCACCAGGATCAGTCACAGACCTCTGTAAATAGGCCTGAGCCCACCTGGGGATAGAGCAGACCTGCACACATTGGCAGGCACATCTACCATACCACCAGGATCAGTCACAGACCTCTGTAAATAGGCCTGGGCCCACTTGGGGATAGGGCAGATCTGTGCACATCGGCAGGCACACCTACCATACCACCAGGATCAGTCACAGACCTCTGTAAATAGGCCTGGGCCCACCTGGGGATAGAGCAGACCAGCACACATTGGCAGGCACACCTACCATACCACCAGGATTGATAACAGACCTCTGTAAATAGGCCTGGGGCCACCTGGGGATAGGGCAGACCTGCGCACATCAACAGGCGCAACAGGGGTAAACACAGACCTCTGTAAATTGGCCTTGGGCTGCCTGGGGATAGGGCAGACCTGCACACATCAACAGGCGCACCTACCACAGCACCAGGGGTAAACACAGACCTCTGTAAATAGGCCTTGGGCCGCCTAGGGATAGGGCAGACCTGCACACATAAACAGGCGCACCTATCATAGCACCAGGGGTAAACACAGACCTCTGTAAATAGGCCTTGGGCCGCCTGGGGCTAGGACAGACCAGTGCACATCAGCAGGCGCACCTACGATACCACCAGGATTGATGACAGACCTCTGTAAATAGGCCTGAGGCCACCTGGGGAAAAGGCAGGCCTGCGCACATCAGCAGGCACACCTACCATACCACCAGGATCAATTACAGACCTCTTTATATAGGCCTGAGACCACCTGGGGATAGGGTAGACCAGCGCACATCAGCAGGTGCACCTACCATACCACCAGAATTGATAACAGACCTCTATAAATAGGCCTGGGGCCACCTGGGGATAGGGCAGACCAGCACACATCATCAGGCACACCTACCATACCACCAGGATTGATAACAGACCTCTGTAAATAGGCCTGGGGCCACCTGGGAATAAGGCAGGCCTGCACACATCAGCAGGCACACCTACGATACCAACAGGATCAAACACAGACCTCTGTAAATAGGCCTGAGGCCACCTGGGGATAGGGAAGACCTGTGTACATCAACAGGCGCACCTACCATACCACCAGGATTGATAGCAGACCTCTGAAAATAGGCCTGTGGCCACCTGGGGATAGGGCAGATCAGCATAGATCAGCAGGCGCACCTACCATACCACCAGGATTGATGACAGACCTCTGTAAATAGGCCTGAGGCCACCTGGGGATAAGGCAGGCCTGTGCAGATCAGCAGGCGCACCTACCATACCACCAGGATCAGTCACAGACAACTGTAAATAGGCCTGGGTCCAACTGGGGATAGGGCAGACCTGCGCACATCAACAGGCGCACCTACCATACCACCAGGATCAATCACAGACCTCTGTAAATAAGCCTGGGCCACCTGGGGATAGGGCAGACCAGCGCACATCAGTTAGCGCACCTGCCATACTACCAGAATTGATAACAGGCCTCTGTAAAAAGCCCTGCGGCCATCTGGGGATAGGGCAGACCATCAAACATCAGCAGGCGCACTTACCATACCACCAGGATTGATAACAGACCTCTGTAAATAGGCCTGCGGCCATCTGGTGATAGGGGAGACCTGCGCACATTAACAGGCACAGCTGCATTGCTCCAAGGTTACGCCAAAGACCTCTCCTTTTCCCCTGCTGTGCTCCTATGATATGTGTGTAGATTGTTGGCTACTGTGCTGCACTCCTTTTTTTGTGTGACCTGCCCCCATGTACTTACCTCACGTGGGTATGCTGAGGCCGCATTGAAGCGCCTGGTCAGGCACCCCCAGGCCCTTCTAATCCTATTGAGGTCCTGTCTCCTGTATAAACCTGGGAAAAGGCGCCTCTGCCTGTAGCAGATTAGCTTTCCAAGTAGCTGAATGTCCGGGATTGTAAAAGCAGGTTTCCTGGACCTCACCACCATTTTGCCTAGTGTTTCGTGTGGGACCTCATGACGCGGTGACATCGCATATGTGCAATAAGGCTTGGTAACGTGCATTACTGCATGCGTTGGCCAAGAACACACTCATAGCATGCGTAAAAATGTGCGTTTGGCTGTTTCAGGGAATTTGGTGGACATGTACTTTACATTGATGTGACGACGCGTGGTGCATCTACCACTGTGCACGCAGCGCATGTCGTACACTATGTGTGCATTTCATTATTCTCTTTATGTGCATATTGTTTAACGCATAGTCCATATATCACGCACATTGCACGTGGCTCTATACACCTCTGAAGGTGCGTTATGCACGTTGGTGCGCCTTGGCCATTTCATGTACATTGACGGGACATTGCACGTTAGGGTGACCAGCAGCTGCCACCGTTCATGGATGTGAGCACAGGTGGGCCATGTACATCTGCAGTATACTACTAAATACTGAATACGCTCTGCTAGCGTGAACGGTGGTTTTCGTGACCGTGCCACCATTTATTCTGCTGTGTTTAGAGCAGGGCCTCATGATGCTGCACGGTCATGTATGCTTAGTAACGTGTATTACTATGCGCGCTGGATGACAGCACACCCATAGTACGTACAATAATGCATGTTATGTTCCTTTCACACCCGTAATTGTGTGCGCTGCGCGTCTTCAGCACTACAGTGCACGTAACGCCACAGTACTGCGCCTTGTCGTAACATGCACACTAAAGCAGACAGGATGAGGCACCTTACTACCTGTTCATTGTCATTCCTTTTTGCTCTCTCCAGTTTTAGGGTTATATCTGGTATTCTGCCTTACAGCTCACACCTGTCAACCTGATGCATCTTACAGTTCTTACCGTACCTTAACCAAAGGTGCCTTAGGTTGTGGATGTCATCAGGGGGGGTAGCCAGATCTGGACCTGTTGCTAGGGCACTTGCAAACCAACAGTAGTACTGGGAGCCTCCACTGCCTCCAACCATGGCCTGACATTCACCAGCAGCAGGCACAGTCAGACTGTACCTGCTGCACCATGCCAGGTGCTCCACTATGCACAAACTAACTGCAGACACTCTGCTAGCCAGTCTATATTGCACGTCCACAGAGGAACTATGTGCACCCAGATCTGGGTTGTGTAGCACAGACACCAAGCAGGTGCCTCAGTGATTGGGCCTCTAGAAACAGGGACACATATATATCACGTGAGACAGATACCATGTAGCACTATGTGGGAACATAGCCGTGCCATGGTCACTGCTCAGTCAGAGTGAGAGTGTCCTCCTAGCAAGATGTGATGTGGCCACCTTGTCCATGCAGGTGGTGGTTGGGCACTACAATGTCCCAGCCATTGCCCTGTACCCTGTGCAGATGCATCCTGCCCAGTCCGCCCTGTCCGGGCCATACCCACAGTACCTTGCTCCTCATTATGCACATTTGCAGGCTGATGCTGGAAACAGTGTAAGCATTGTGGGCCCAGTGAGGAGTGGGCAGCCACAAAACAATGGATAGACATACACACTCCTATTGCAGCATTGTGCAGTGATAGGGGTGGTTGGCAGCCCTGCCCACCACACTGGTCCTGATCACAGTGCCGACATTGCTAAGGTGTGCAGGAGCTAGTAGTAGTACTCTGGTGATAACTTTAACTCCATGCTGGAGCCAACACCCTGACTCTCCATGAAGCTTTGGATAGTGGAGCCTGTGTGAGTGGGTGTTTGTACCCCTGTTGGCCACTGCTTTGGGGCTTGCACACTTTGATGTTGTATATGCATTGTAGGGTAAAACATGGGGACATGCTCTACAGGATCGACAGCTGGGACCTAAACCTCTGATCCTTTGCTCCAGGACACACTGGCTGTGTGTATTGCACCACATGGTTGCCACAGAAGCACAGCACTCCCTGGGGCTACCTTTACTTTTCATCAGACAGACTTTTTCTGTTGCACCGCACACCACGTACTGGAACAGGGCATGGCCTAGGACTAGGTCCACTGCAGGCAGGTACCACTGCCCCCTCCAGCACCAACACCCCCCCCTGCCATGCTGACATGCCTATATGCTGTCGGTGCTGGTAGTGCGTAGTCCCAGGCCATCTACTGTGCAGGTATGCGGGTTCCTAGGTTGTGGGGTCTGGGGTGGGGAGGCATACATGGACATACACACATCCCCCCCCCATTACTGCCTACCAATGTTATTTCCCTTCCACATGGGGGGAGAGATAGCTGGGGGGATGTCAGGTTGGTGCTCTAGCAACTATTGGCTAGGGTAGATGTAGGTAGATTGTGTTATGACAGCAGACTGTGAACAGGCTAGGGCATGCAACTCAGGTACTGGGTGTATATATGTTTAAGACAACGTGTGCTCACATTCTGCAATGCCTTACTGGGGACTGCAGTAAAGGGTGTTCATTTAGCTGGGTTTATGAACTGTTTGGGATGCATCCTGTGGAAGGTCTGTGGACCCTTGTTATAGTGGTCCCCAGATGTGCACTGATTGCCCTATTACAGCCATGGTGGTACCTGTGTGACCTTTGGGGTACCTGCTGGGTAATGTCCCCTGGATGGGACACTGTGGAACACAGACTACTGGGCATGTTTGGCCTTGGTCAGATGCTGTCTTGCTGATTTCCAGTTTCTGTGTTCCTATGTGACACCTATGTGACGGCCTAGTCCACCCTGTGCCCCAGTTGCCCCCACTGCATGTCCCACCTTCAGCCCCCTCTGCCCCATTTGCACCATCACCATAGTGGCCTTTCATACTGCAAATGGAGCACTACTATCACTTTTCTTGGGCTCCCTGCCTGTGCTGTACATTGCTGACACTTAAATGGTTTCTCTATCCTGCAAATGTGCATCTACTGACTCACTCGCGGTAATTTTCGGCCCTTCATGTCCCCGCGTTAGTGTAGCAGGAGGCTCTCCCCACCCACTCCCTGCCCATTGACCCCTTCTCTCCGCCCTCTCTTCACCCTCTGAGTGAGTTACCACGGTCGGAGACGTTAAAACGCATTAACGTTACATCTGGTAACGTTACCACGCGTTAACGTAGACGCTGCTACATTACCGCGCTTTAGTAAACATACCCCATAGTCTCCCTTTTGAAAGTTAAAAGGCAGTACTGTGGATTTTTTTGCCGTCTTTTTTTCATTTATTAAATCAAATTCGATCATGCTATGATCACTATTGCCAAGTGGCTCCAAAACCTTTATCTCTTGCACCAGATCCTGTTCCACTAATGACTAGGTCCAAAATGGCTTTCCCTCTTGTTGGTTCATGAACCAGCTGCTCCAAGAAGCAGTTATTTATTTCATCTAGAAACTTTATCTCTCTAGTATGTCCTACTGTGACATTGACCCAGTCTATAATGGGGTAATTGAAATCACCCAGTATTTATTTAGTTAACAATTTTTCTATACCGCCTTCTCATTTAATCAAGGCAGTTTACATTGAAACTCAGAAAACTGTTACATAGAACTTGCATATGAAACATGATTCAAACTAATTTCAAGATCCATCTGTACATTCTGGCCAGGTGTTCGGTGATATACTCCTACAGCCATCGCGTTCCGCTTTTTACATGGAACTTCTATCCATAGAGATTCTGCAGTGTATTTTGTTTCCTGCAGACCTTTAATCCTATGTGACTCAATGCCCTCTCTAACATAGAGCGCAACCCGTCCACCAATTTGATCTACTCTATCATAGCGATATAGTTTGTACCCAGGTCTCACAGTATCCCATTGGTTGTCCTCCTTCCACCAGGTCTCTGAGATGCCAATAATTTCTAACCTTTCATTTAGTGCTATAAATTCTAGCTCTCTCATATTTGTGTTGAGACTTCTAGCATTTGCATACAGGCATTTTAAAGGTTATATTGTATTCATATTAATCTGGTTATCACTTGATAATTGTAATTTTGAATCTTTCGGCTCTGTACTGAAGGACATCTGGGTTGCTTTTATCTTTGTTGGAACATCTCTATCAGGACGCCCTAACTTCCCTGTTTTGCTAACATCCTTCAAGAATACATCTTTTCCAACCATGTGCTCCTGGGCGAGTGTCAGCTTTCCCTTACTATCTAGTTTAAAAGCTGCTCTTTCTCCTTTTTAAATGTAAATGCCAGCAGCCTGGTTCCATCCCGGTTAAGGTGGAGCCCATCCTTTCGGAAAAGCCCCTCCCTTCCCCAGAATATTGCCCGGTTCCTAACAAATCCAAAACCCTCTTCCTTGCACCCTGCTTCCTTGCATCTCATCCATGCATTGAGACTCCAGAACTCTACCTGCCTTTTGGATCCTGCGCATGGAATGGGAAGCATTTCAGAGAATGCTACCCTGGAGGTTCTGGATTTCAACTTTCTACCTAAAAGCTCAAATTCGGCCTCCAGAAAACCCTTCCCACACTTTCCTATGTCATTGTTACCAACATGTATCAAGACAGCAGGCTCCTCCCCAGCACTATCTAAAACCTTGTCGAGGTGGCATGCAAGGTCTGCCTCCTTCGAACCAGGCAAGCATGTTACCAGGCAATCCTCATGTCATCCAGCCACCTACATGCCTAATGATTGAATCACCAATTATAATGACAGTCCTAACCTTTCCCTCATGGACACATGTCCCTAGAGAAAGCTCCTTGGTGCGAGAGGGTATTACATCACCTGGAGGACAGATCTTAGCTACAGGATCACTTCCTGTCACACCAAGGTCATGCTGTCCTTTCATGTGACCTCTCTCCTCTATGGCAACAGAGAGGCTGCCAGACTAGAGGTGGGACTTCAGTACTACGTCCCTATAGATCTCATATATATACTTCTCTTTCTTCCTTAGCTCCTCCAAGTCTGCTACTCTAGCCTCCAGAGATCGTATTCATTCCCTGAGAGCAAAGAGCTTTTTGCCCCTAGTGCACATATAAGACCCCTTACCAACTGGGAGCAAATCGTGCATGTGACACTCAATGCAAAAGACTGGATAACCTCCATCTCACTGCTGGACTGCTGTCTGCATCTTAGTTTTAAGGTTTTGTTTAGCTATTTCAGTTACCTTCTTAAAGCTGCTAGGGATACTTGTACTGATACAACTAAGCCTAATAGGTTTAAGGGACTTTGCTCACATCAGTATTAATTTCAGGGCCTTAATTAATTAAACTGTATCTGATGTGGATAACCAGCTATACCTGAAAGAGAATTTGGCTACCTCTTTCCCTGCAAGAGCCTATAAATCTAAAGTTATGCATGGGGTGGGTGGGAGTCAGGGTGGGTGGAAGGGAAAGAAACATTTAATAGAAGATGACTTGCTAAAACAGTGCCCTGTGTGACTTTAAAAAACAGAAAACGTCAAAATAGATATTTTATCAGTTTAAACCCAAAGAGTTCCCTTTAACCCAAGAGTCTGAGAAATTACCAGCAGATAAATACATTGTCATGAGGCTGGAGCTAAGGAAGAAACAGCCTTGAAAAAAACTCCTGATTTGCATGAATCTCAGAAAAGGCAGAGAGCGCAGTTCCAGTGTAGCTCAGCCAGAGGGCGCATGAACAGTTACACAGTACCTGAAGCAACGTGCTCAAGCACTGAGCACCTTAATGATAAGTGCTTTTACCTGTCCTCAAACTCACAGCGTGCAAGCCAGAAATCCCTTTATAAGGGAAATCAGATGAGCAGAGGAGGAGTCCAACAGGGAGACGAGGAGGAAAAAGACCAGGGGGTCCAGCAAAGAGAAGGAAGGAGAAGAACGGACACAGACAGAGGCAAGACTCAGTTCTGGGGAAGTGCTAAGGACAAGATCAGAAGGACCGGCAGCACAAGCCCTGAGAGAAGCCTGGAACAGGATAGTTTCCAGCCGCGGCCAGCTCTAGGTGGCAGGAGCCAAAAGAGGTATACTCCATGGGATAAAGCCCAGAGAAGCAGCCTGCCTGTTAAAAGAAGTTCTCCAACTCCAAGTAAGTCCTTTAAACCAAGCCAGAAAGGCACAAGAAAAGGAGATTCCTTTTACATTGATCCTCTTACCCTGAAAGATAGAGAGGGGAAATCCACGTCTGGTTTTCCTAGCAGCCTGGATTGTGGAGCAGTGCACAAGACAGGGTGTCAGCAGGAAAAGCTACGTTGTAAGCTGAGTCCTGGGTGTGGCGCTCCTCGGAAGTTAAGGTATGAAAAGCCTTTCATTCTAAAAGGAACTCTAAATGAGGAAAGTCTTATGCAAGTAGATAAACCTCAGTATCATAGAAGAAGTAAAGCTAATTATTTAAAGCCACTTCCTAAAAGTGTTTTAAGGAAGTTATGTGAGAAGCCAGGGAACTTCTGTGAGGAATTAAGAGACTCTGAAGATATTATTAACCCTGAAGAGGGTAGCGATCCAGAATCAATGGACTTGGATTATAGCTCCAGTGTTCCCATGGCTCACACCGAACCCATGGAATGTAACTTTTGCTTAAGAAGTAGTTACTTGCCATGCTAATTGTATAGCGAAGATATAAGTCTGCATATGGTGAAGCTGATAACCATTTTGTTCTGATATTGTTTTCTATTGTTTTGGAAAATCTTCTAACCCAGCTAAACAGTCAATTGTAGAGCTTACAACCTTTAACTGTTTAGTCCATGGTGGAACTTTATTGTTTGAGGAAAGCATTACCTCCACTTTATGTTGATGTCCCATTGAACCTAAAGCATTAACTGGGGAAATAAAGCCTTATTTACCCTGCACTTGGCGTAGTTATTCTTTCCAGGGAGTTCTACACTACAAGGACCACAATCCTTTTGGTCCTTCAGCTTGAACACTCTCTGATACAAATAAAATGTCACCGGACGCCCTTACGTTACTACACCAGTAGGGGCGACGTGGCGACAACATACAATTGCAGAATCCTTCCCAGCAAGATCAGCTTTTTCAGTAGTCCTGCAGTGCACCTGCCATGTTGGATAACAGCTCACTGATGCTAGACAGAGATCAACAATTCCAGAAAAGTGCTGTCTGCATTTGCAGTGGCTGGCACTCAAAGCCACCATAGCGACTTGATCTGTAGGACATTTACAATAGAAAATTGTGCATAGGTTCATGCCACCTAGTGGCTCATTGTTATATCTCACTGTTTTCCTACTTTCTTGTTGTAGAGCTTACAACCTTTGAACTCATGATATAATACGTCATGGTTCCTGTGCTCCAGCTATGTTTAGTGTGTCTTTATGTTTTATAAGAACATAAGATATGCCATACTGAGTCAGACCAAGGTCTATCAAGCCCAGTATCCTGTTTCCAACAGTGGCCAATCTAGGTCACAAGTACCTAGCAGTTTCCCCAAAAGACACAGGTTCCACAATGCTTGTATTAGAGCAAGCAGTGGATAGCCCGGGTCCCCTTTAATAATGGTTTATGGACCTTTCCACCAGGAACTTGCCTAAACATTTTATAAACCCGGCTACACTAACAACTTTTACTACATCCTCCGGTAACGAATTCCAGATTTTGATTAGTCTTAAATAGGTTAAACATAGAAACATGATGACAGAAAAAGACCACATGACCTATCTAGTCTGTCCTTCCATATCAACCACTACAACAGTCTCCTTTTTTCCTTTAGAGATCCTCTGTGTTTGTCCCATGCTTCTTTGAATTCAGATACTGTCCTTATCTCTACCACCTCCACTGGGAGACTATTGCATGGATCCACCACTCTTTACGTAAATAAATATTTCTGCATATCACGCCTAAATCTATTCAATTTCACTCTCATCCCATGTCCCCTCATAGCAGAGCTTACTTTCAATTGAAAGAGGCTCTCCTCCTGTGCATTTATGCCATGGAGGTATTTAAATGTCTCAATCATATCACCACTATCCTGCCTTTCCTCTAAGGTGTACATATTAAGATGCTTAAGTCTGTCCTCATATGCTTTATAATGAAGACCACTAACCATTTTAGTAGCTACCCTCTGTACTGACTCCAGCCTGTTTATATCCTTTTGAAGGTGCGGTCTTCAGAACTGCACACAATACTCCAAATGAGGTCACACCAAAGACTTATACGGAGGCACTACCACCTCCTTTCTTCTGCTGGTGATTCCTCTCCTTATGCACCCAAGCATCCTTCCAGCTTTTGCTGTTGCCTTTTCTACCTGTTTAGCTACTTTAAGATCATCAGACACAATCACGCCTAGGTCCCGCTATTCTTTATTGGACAAAAGTACTTCACCCCCTATACTCTATCGCTCCCTTGGATTGTTGCAGCATAAATGCATGACCTTGAATTTTTTAACATTAAATCTCAGCTGCCAAATTCCAGACCATCCTTCATGCTTAGCTAGATCCCTCCTCATGTTATCTTCATCTTTCTGGGTGTCTACTCTATTGCAGATTTTGGTATCATCCGCAAAGAGGAAAACCTTACCTGACAGCCCTTCCGCTATATTACTAACAAAGATTTTACCCTGTAGCTTCATTGCATGTCCCCAAGTCTTTCTATATTTTGATGGCATAAACAATCGATCTATGTTTACCCATTCCACTCCATTCATTAATTTATAGACCTCTATCATATCTCCCCTCAGGCATCTCTTTTCCAGGTTGTAGATCCCTAACCTTTTAGCCTCTCTTCATAGGGGTATCCTTCCATTCCCTTTACCATTTTGGTGGCTCTTCTCTGTACCTTTTCTAATAACGCTATATCCTTTTTAAGATACGGTGACCAGAACTGCACACAATGTTCAAGATGCGGTCGCACCATGGAACGATACAGAGGCATTATAATATCCTTTGTTTTATTTTCCATTCCTTTCCTTATGATACCTAGCATTCTATTTGCTCTCTTGGCCTCCGCTGCACACTGGGTGGAGGGTTTCAACATGTTATCCACAATGACGCCTAAATCTTTTTCCTGGGTGGTGGTTCCTAAGTGGAACCTTGCATTGTGTAACCATAATTTGGGTTGTTCTTTCTTAGGTGCATATCTTTGCACTTGTCCACATTAAATTTCATCTGTGATTTGGATGCCCAATCTTCCAGTTTATCAAGGTCCTCTTGCAATTTTTCACAATCCTCATGGGTTTTAAAAACTTTGAATAATTTTGTGTCATCTCTAAATTTGATTACCTCACTTGTTATTCCCATTTCCAGGTCATTTACTAATATGTT
Organism: Ichthyophis bannanicus; assembly: GCA_033557465.1. NCBI lineage: Eukaryota > Metazoa > Chordata > Amphibia > Gymnophiona > Ichthyophiidae > Ichthyophis > Ichthyophis bannanicus. The sequence goes on from CM066032.1 coordinate 74,377,692, forward strand.
AAATAGCAGCGGACCCAGCAAAGATCCCTGGGGTACTTCACTATTTACCTTTCTCCAATGGGAAAATTGGCCATTTAGCCCTACCCTCTGCAGATATCTTTTAACCATTTCCTGATCCACAATAGTACACTGCCTCCTATCCCATGCCAAGAGAACCCACATCACTCCTATACTGAAACAGCTACATTGGCTTCCTATGCAGTCCAGGATCTCTTTTAAGATCCTAACTATGACTCACAAAGCAATCAATAACAACTCTGCATCTTCTATCACCGACCTGATTTCAATTACACCCCCTAATCGAGCAAGGAGATCAACTGCCTCCAACTCTCTTGTACTACCTAAGGCAATCACGAAGTGCTCTCAAGTCACCAGATCCAGAGCCTTTTCTTACTTTGCACCATCATGTTGGAATGCCCTACCAACAGGCATCAGAACCATCAGTGACCTCTCCCAATTCAGGAAGGCACTGAAGCATCACCTGTTCCTGCAGCACTACAATGTTTCAGACACCTTCTCATACCAACCTACCTCTACACCCCAGGCCAACACATTAAACTCATGCACTCCATAATCTTAACGCGCAGAGCTGCAATCTCACCTTGCTTCCCCTCTCATCAAGAAACATTAGCTGCATTTAGTTGCTTTGTACATAGTTGCTTTTTGTACATAGTTTTATTATGTTCTCTGTTTATGAAACCTGTTTAATGTATACCCAGTTCATTGTCCTGTTCATTGTAAGCACTGATCAATTTTTGTGACGTGTAGTTTCTGTTCATTGTAAACCGCACTGATGTCAAATAGCGCGGTATAAAAGAAACTGTAAATAAATAATTTCACCAAGAGTCTCTCATGAAGGTTTTTGACAAAGGCTTTCTGAAGATCCAGAGCCCTAACCCTTTTTGCATTCCCTCATAGGGGTATCCTTCCATCCGCACCACCATCTGTGATGTTAGACATGATCCCACTGTGTTAGTGATGGCACACAGACATGCTGCTGATGTGGGAATAGGATGTGTTACATGGGGCAGTCCAAGGGACAAGGCCCCCTAGGCAGAAATCCCAACTGCTCCCACTTGCTGCTGAACCCCTGCTGTGGAGAAAGAGGCCGATGGCATCAGCAGCTACAGCCCTCAAGATAGTTGCGCCATGCAGGTGGTTGGGGAACCACCACAGCAGTGGCTGTCATCATCCCCCCTCGAGCTGTATCAGTGGCAGCCAGGATGGGGTCCCTTCAAAAGCATATTGTGGAGGGGGGGGGGGGCTGTGTGGCCATCCATGTGTGGCTCTACCCACCCTCTAGACCTTGCACCTTAGGCACTCACCAAACCCGCATGTTGTAAGGGCAGGGACTGCGCACCTCAAACACCACTGATAGCATACAGGCATGTCAGCATACTGTGGGAGCCTATTGGTGAAGGAGTAGCGGCACCCACCAGCAGCAGTCCACAGCCATGTCCAGGTCCTGTGTGCCATGCACATTGAAGCATTTGCCATAGTCTGTCTGATGGGGAACATGTCAGCCCCAGGGACGGTTGCACTCAGATGGTAGTACTGTGGCACAACACATATAGGGGTATATTTACTAAACCATCTTAATGTTACCAGCGCTAGTTGCAGCGTTAATGTGAAGAATGCCATATAAGGTAGTGGGCATTTCGGCGGCAAAGTTGCAAGAATCTGTATCGCATGTTAGTGGGTGCCATGGCATGTTAACGCGCGTTAACCCTAAGTTCATGCCAGCGCAGTGCTAGAAGCTATAAAGATGTAGCCCACTGGTTACTGCAATGACTGTGGAGGCAGAGGCCATGGGTTTGATCCCGTAGTGGTGTTATGTAAGAAGGCTGTCTGAGGCATTTCCTTTTAATTTAAATCAGTGCTACCAGCAAAAACACCCTCACAGTGCTGTAACCTAAGGTGCCGCATAAGGCGCCCTATAAGGCACTCCATAGGGCACATTATAAAGTACCCTGTCCACCAAGGCACCTTATAATGTGCCCTATAGGGTGCTTTATAGGGCGCCCAATAGGGCGCCTTATGAGGCACCTTAGGTTACAGCACTGTGAGGGTGTTTTTGCTGGCAGCACTGATCTAAATTAAAAGGAAAAGCCTCAGACAGCCTTATTAAATAACACCACTGTGGGATCAAACCCATGACCTCTGCCTCCACAGTCATTGAAGTAACCAGTGGGCTCCATCTCTAAAGCATTGAACACACAGCTGGCTGGCTACAGAAAGACTGCAGGTCACCACACAAACTTTCTGCTGTGGTTACCAGGAAATGGGAAAAAGAGCCAAATGATGAAAACTGGAAACAACACAAGCACTGGCAAGTTAAATGCAAAGCATTGATAAGGCAGGCAAAGCGGGAATTTGAGAAGAAACTTGCTACGGAAGCAAAAACACAAAATAAAGACTTTTTCAAGTACATTCGTAGCAAAAGGCCTGTGAGAGAGTCAATTGGACAGTTAGATGATAGAGGGGTAAAAGGGGCAGTAAGAGGAGACAAGGCTATAGCAGAGAGACTGAATGAATTCTTTGCTTCGGTCTTTACTGAGGAAGATGTAGGGATGTTACCCATGACTGAAGTGGTATTTAAAGGAGATACTGCAGAGGAATTGAGAGAAATATCACTACACCGGGAAGATATATTACAACTATTTGATAAACTGAATAGTAGCAAATCACCTGGACCGGATGGTATACATCCCAGAGTGTTGAAAGAACTGAAATATGAGATTGCAGACCTGCTATTGGTAATCTGTGAACTTTCATTAAAATCATCTGTAATACCTGAAGATTGGAGGGTCGCCAACGTAACACCAATTTTTAGAAAAGGTTCCAGGGGTGACCCGGGAAATTACAGACTGGTGAGCCTGACGTCAGTACCAGGGAAAATGGTAGAAACCATCATAAAGAACAAAATTACACAACATGTAGATAGTCATGGCCTAATGGGAGACAGCCAACATGGCTTTAGACAAGGAAGATCTTGTCTTACTAATCTGATATGTTTCTTTGAAGGTGTGCATAAACAGGTAGACAAAGGTGAGTCGGTTGATATAGTGTATCTGGACTTCCAGAAAGCTTTTGACAAGGTCCCCCATCAGAGACTTTTGGCAAAGCTAAAAAGTCATGGGATAGGAGGCAGTGTACTATTGTGGATCGGGAACTGGTTAAAAGATAGAAAGCAGAGGGTAGGGCTAAATGGCCAATATTCCCAATGGAAAAAAGTGAATAGTGGAGTACCCCAGGGATCTGTACTGGGTCCGCTGCTTTTGACATATTCATAAATGACCTGGAAAAGGGAATAACTAGTGAGGTTATCAAATTTGCAGATGACACAAAACTGTTTAAAGTTGTTAAAACCCAAGAGGATTGTGGAAAACTGCAGGAGGATCTGGATAAATTGGAAGACTGGGCATCCAAATGGCAGATGAAATTTAATGTGGACAAATGCAAAGTTATGCACCTAGGAAAGAACAACCCACACTATAGTTACACGATGCAAGGCTCCACATTAGAAACCACCACCCAGGAAAAGGACTTAGGAGTCATCGTGGATAACATGTTAAAACCCTCCGCCCAGTGTGCAGCGGCAGCCAAGAAAGCAAATAGAATGCTAGGTATCATAAAGAAAGGGATGGAGAATAAAACAAAGGATATTATAATGCCTCTGTATCGCTCCATGGTACGACCGCACCTTGAATATTGTGTGCAATTCTGGTCGCCGTATCTTAAAAAGGACATAGCGTTATTAGAAAAAGTACAGAGAAGAGCCACCAAATTGGTGAAGGGGATGGAAGGCTACTCCTATGAAGAGAGGCTAAAAAGGTTAGGGCTCTTTAGCCTGGAAAAGAGACGGCTGAGGGGAGATATGATAGAGGTCTATAAATTAATGAATGGAGTGGAACGGATAAACGTGGATCAATTGTTTACGCTATCAGAATATAGAAAGACTAGGGGACATGTAATGAAGCTACAGGGTAAACTATTTAAGACAAATAAGAGAAAATATTTTTTCACTCAACTTGTAATCAAACTCTGGAATCTGTTACCGGAGGATGTAGTAAGGGCTGTTAGTATAGCTGGGTTTAAAAAAGGTTTGGACAAGTTCCTGGAGGAAAGGTCCATAAACCACTATTAAAAAGGGGCCCAGGATATCAATGCTTGACCCAGTACAAGCATTATGGAACCTGTGTCTTTTGGGGATATTGCTAGGTACGTAGGACCTAGATTGGCCACTGTTGGAAACAGGATACTGGGCTTGATGGACCTCGGTCTGACCCAGTATGGCATGTCTTATGTTCTTAGGGTAAACCCACCCATAGCCATGATGCACTGCACATGCAGATCAGCAGCCTACATCTGATCACAAGATGGGGTATGCGCCTTTATGGCACCCCAGCCTGGTAGGGGGACCTGACCATGTGTGTTACTGGCACAGAGTAGCTACAGACTGTGACATTGTGTGGTTCCTGTGCTCATCCTGAGGGTGAGGTGGGCCCCCAACCTCAGGTCTGCATCACATGGCATGGCTGAGACAGGCTGTGCTGCAGGTCCTCATCAGTGCCAGTGTGTGATAGGTAGTCCTTGCAGAAACACCTGTGTCCATCTGTATTTCCCAGTCATGTCTAGGCCTCGTGGACTATGATGCACCTAGAATATTGCATATCCTGTGCGGTTGCCATGGTCACATGTCATAAGAGAAGGGTGGTGTTTGGACCCAAAAGCAGATTATGTAGCACCACCCAACTCGCCCCGTGGGGGACAGGATCTCCCACCAACAGATCCACATTCTACATCTCTGCAATGGTGGCAGCAGAGGGGACCATCAACCACAGTCCTGCTGGGGAATAGGCACCCTACAGGGCAGTCAATGCAGAGCTGTATGCATCACATAGGGCACTGACAGACAAGCAGTAGTCCTAGAAAAGCTCAGCTGCCCCCACCACTAGCTAACATTCACCAGCAGAGGGCACAGTCAGTCTCCACCCACTGCACCCTGAAAGGTGTTCCAGCCATACACGTGCTAACTGCAGACAGTCTGCTAGCTAGTACATAGTGCATGTTCATGAAGGAACTGCGTGCACCCAAAAATGGGATGTGAGCACACATGCCAAGCAAGTATGTCAGTGATTGGCCCCCAGATGAAGGAATTCATAGATATCACTTGAAAGAAACACTGTACAGCACTATGGGGGAACCTAGCCATGCCATGGTCACTGCTCAGTCAGGGTGAGAGTGACCTTCCAGCATGCTGTGGCCACCCTGTATGTGCAGGTGGTGGTCGGGCACTACAATGTCCCAGCCATTGCCCTATTCCCTGTGCAGATGCATCCTGCCTAGACCGCTGTGTCTGGGCCCTACCCACAATACCTTGCTCCTCATTATGCACATTGGCAGGCTAACACCGGAGACAGTGCAAGCATTGGGGGCTCAGTACGGTGTAGGCAGCCACAAAACACTGGGTAGACATACACACAGTCCCACACCTATTTCAGCATTGTGCAAGGATAGAGGTGGTTGGCAGCCCTGGCCGCCACACCAGTCCTGGGCACAGTGCAGGCATTGCTAAGGTATACAGGTGCTAGTATTGGTAGCTGCTACCCCACGCAGGGCCCAACAGCCTGACTCTCCATGAGGCTTTGGATAGTGGAGCCTGTGGGTGTGGGTGTTCGAGCCCCTGTTGGCAGATGTTCTAGAGCAGAGGTTCCCAATTCCGGTCCTGGTGGGTCAAGCACGATTCAGGTTTTCAGGCTGTCCCTAATGAATATGCATGAGATACATTTGTATACAATCGGGGCACTGCATACCAATGCATGTCATGCATATTTATTAGGGACAGCCTGAAATCCTGAAGGGTGTTTGGCCCTCCAGGACTGCAGTTGGGAAACTCTGCTCTAGGGAGTGCACATGTTTATGGCGTATGTGCTCTGTAGGATAAAATATAGGGACATGGTGTTCAGGAGCCACAGCTGGGACTTGAACCTGTGACCTTCTGCCCCAGAACACACTGGCTGCGTGTACAGCACCAAACTGTTGCCACTGAGGCAGGTCATTCCCTGGGGATACCATTACTGTTCATCAGACAGCCCTTGTCTGTTGCACTGCACGCCACCCACCTGAACAGGGCTTGGCCTTGGTGTGCTGTGGGCAGATGCCACTGCCCCCTCCACCACAAGCACCCCTCCGCCACCATGCTGACATGCCCTTATGCCGGTGATGCTGGTGGTGCGCAGTCCCAGGCCATCCAGTGTGCCGGTAGGCGGCTGCCTATGGTGTGGGATCTGGGGTAGGGGTGCCTACATAGACATCCACACTTCTCCCCGGCACCGCCTGTCACTGTTATATGCCCTTTGTGATACCTGCTGGGTGATGTCCCCTGGGACACTGTGGGACGCACACTCGTGGGCATGTTTGACCTTGGTCAGTTGCTGGCTTGCTGATTTGCAGTTTCTGAGTTCCTATGTGCCACCTAGGCATCTGCCTAGTCCACACTGTGCCCCAGCTACCCCACTGCATGTCCCGCCTTCAGCTTCTGTACCCCATTTGCAGCCTCACAGTCATGCCCTTTCGTACTTGGGCACTATGCTGTTGCTGCACATGTATCACTACTATCACTTTTCTTGGTTTCCCTGCCTTTGCTGTACATTGCTGACTGAACTGGTTTCTCTCTCCTGCAAATATGCCTCTAACGCGAGGTTTTCACTGGCGTTAATTTTCAGACCCTGATTTCACAGTGTTAGTGTGCCTGGAACCTCTCCCCGCCCACTATCTGCCCATTGACCCCTTATCTCCGCCCTCTGGGGAGCCTTACTCCACCCTCTGTGTGCCTTAACGCCACCGGAGATGTTATCGAGCGATACGTGATGTTATTGCACGGTAATGCACCATTATCGCACGATAACATCCCTTATCGTGCGATAACATCACCGCTGCGACATTAGCTCCATTTAGTAAAGATACCCCATAGTTGTTGTGTGAATGAGCAGAGGGTCTCATCTTCAAGGCCCTGCTGTGGATCATGCATTGCATGTCACTGTGGCTAAAATTTAGGCTACAGTGCAGGTACATTACCAGCATGTGCAACCCCCCATTGAACTGGCCAGCAAGAGTACAAACACCTATCAACCACACAGACAGACTCCACTATCCACAGCTGGATGGAGAGGCCAGATGATAGTACAGGCACACACTGAGCATGCACTAATAGCACCTGCACAATGAGCACATGTTAACAATGCATGAGCTGATCTGGAGACCAAAGTGGCAGGCAGGAATGCCACCCATTATAATGTGTGTGTGTGTATCTGTCTCTCCATTGTTCTGTGACTTTCTGCACTTCACTGTGCCCACATTGCCTAAGCTGTTCCCAGTGTTAGTCTGCAAATATGCATGATGAGGAGCAGAGGATTGTGGGTATGGCCTGAAACTGAGCAGATTGGGGAAGAGCTGTCCACTGAGTTGGTATTGTCAATGGCTGAGATGTCATAGTGCCCGTCTGACACTATGACATCTCAGCCATTGACAATACCACTGCAGCGGACAGCTCTTCCCCAATCTGCTCAGTATTAAAGCTACTGAAATGCAGGGGACATGGGGAAAAGAAGAAGCGCTCTGGATTGCGTTGGAAAGAGGACATGGCACTGTTATCCATATTGCTGTAGTCTACAGACCTCCGACTCAAATTGAAGAGAGAGATAACGAATTGATTATAGATATTGCCAAGATAGCAACAAAGGGGGAAGCGATCATATTGGGTGACTTTCATCTACCTGATGTGGATTGGATTACTCCTTCTGCAATCTGGAAAGAAGCAAAAAAAATTGTGGATGCTCTCCAAGATGCATTATTTAGACAAATGGTGATGGAACCAACCAAGGAAAGTTCAACGCTGGATGTAGTGCTCACCAACGGTGATAGCGTGTCAAATGTCTGCGTGAGTGCCCCTGTGAGCAACAGCGACCATCACACGGTGTGGTTTGAGATAAAAGCCATGGTACAGGCCAATCATAGCAAGCTCAAAGTCCTAAACTTCAAAAACACTGACTTCAATAAAATGGCCGAGTACTTAAAAGAGGAGATGACGAGGTGGAAGGAGATAAGGGAAGTGGAATTGCAATGGGCTAAACTAAAGGCGGCAATAAAAGGGGCAACAGATAAATATGTAAGAAAAGTAAATAAAAACAAGAGGAGAAGGAAACATATTTGGTTTTCCAAAGAGGTGGCTGCTCAAATAAAGGCAAAAAACACAGTTTTCGCAAAATTCAAAAGCTTGCAAACAGAAGAACACAGAAATGAATACAGGATCAAGCTCAAAGAGTCAAAAACAGAAATAAGGATAGCAAAATCAAAGGCAGAGGAAAAGATGGCTAAAGATGTTAAGGGTGGCGACAAAACCTTCTTCAGGTATATTCGGGAAAGGAAGATGATCAGAGTTGAAATTGCAGGACTCAGAAGTTCTGGGAAAGGACTCGTGGAAAGTGACACTGAAAAAGTGAAATTGCTGAACAAATACTTCTGCTCTGTTTTTACTAAAGAAGATCCTGGAGATGGACCAGCTGTGACTCCCAAATATAAAAATGGGAATGAAGTAGATACCATACCATTCACAGAAGATGAGGTGTTAGAACAAATTGCTAAACTGAAAGTGGACAAAGCCATGGGACCGGATGGGATACATCCCAGGATACTGAAAGAGCTCAGAGAGGTTCTTGCAGGACCGTTAAAGGATGTCTTCAACAGATCCTTGGAAACAGGAGAGGTTATTCAGGACTGGAGAATGACTGATGTTGTACCTCTACACAAAAGTGGTGACAGGGAAGAAGTGTCAAACTACAGGCCCGTGAGCCTTACCTCGGTGGCGGGAAAAGTAATGGAGGCACTCCTGAAAGAGCGAATAGTGAACTTTCTCAAAACCAACAGGTTGCAAGATCCGAGGCAACATGGTTTTACTGAAGGACGGTCTTGCCAAACAAATCTGATTGAGTTCTTTGACTGGGTGACCAAGGAACTAGATCAGGGGCATGCAATGGATGTCATCTACCTGGATTTCAGCAAAGCCTTTGATACTGTTCCTCATAGGAGGCTTGTCAATAAACTCAGTAGCTTGGGGATGGGTCCCAAGATGGTAAACTGGATTAGAACTTGGTTGACTGACAGACAACAGAAGGTGATGGTACATGAAGCTCACTTGGATGAGAGGAAGGTGATTAACGGGGTGCCCCAGGGTTCGGTCCTGGGCCCGTCACTGTTCAATATATTTGTGAGTGATATTGCTGAAGGACTGAATGGAAAAGTCTGTCTTTTTGCAGATGACACAAAAATTTGCAACAGAGTGGACTCCCCCGAGGGAGTGGTTAACATGAGGAAAGATCTACAACAGCTGGAAGACTGGTCTAATGCTTGGCAACTACGATTTAATGCGAAAAAGTGCAGTGTCATGCACTTGGGTAGCAGAAATCCAAGGGAAATGCACACGATAGGGGGAGAGAGGTTGGTATGCATGATTCAGGAGAAAGACCTTGGTGTGATTATCTCTGATGATCTCAAGGTGGCAAAACAGTGCGACAAGGAGGTGGCAAAAGCCAGGAGGATGTTCGGCTGCATACAAAGAGGGATTACCAGCAGAAAGGAAGAGGTACTTATGCCACTGCACAAGTCACTGGTGAGGCCTCACTTGGAATACTGTGTTCAGTTTTGGAGACCATATCTTGCACAAGATGTAAAAAGACTGGAAACTGTTCAGAGAAAAGCGACCAAAATGATTTGGATCCTGCATCAGAAGCCTTATGAGAAGAGACTTGAAGACCTAAATATGTACACTTTGGAGGAGAGGAGGGACAGGGGAGATATGATTCAGACCTTTAAATACTTAAAGAGAAATGATGAACAAACAAACCTCTTCCAAAGACGGGGAAGCTGTAAAACTAGAGGGCATAACATGAAGCTGCAAGGTGGTAAATTGAAAGGCAATGTCAGGAAATATTTCTTCACTGAAAGGGTGGTGGATGCTTGGAATGCCCTCCCGATGGAAGTGGTGGGGGCAAACACAATGACAGAATTCAAAACGGCATGGGACAAACACAGTGGATCCCTTTACAGCAACAGGATAAAAATAAAATATATGGTACCATCTAAATTCTGAACCATCTAACATCTCAACAAATAGGGGTATCCTACATGGAGTGGTGGGTTCACCTCTAAACAAAGACATGGGGAGGGGTGGCCTTCACAAAGCGACAGTTGCATCTACTCTTGCCGTCTTGCTGGGCAGACTAGATGGACCATGCTGGTCTTTATCTGCCGTCACTTACTATGTTACTATGACACATGCATTGCCTGGGCGGACACAGCAGTTCGCAGGTCATGCTGAGAAGGCATTCTCACTCTGATTGCGCAGTGACCTTGGCATGGCTAAATATCCACATAGTGCTGCATAATGTCAGGTTACAGTGATGGTGAAATTTCTGTTTGGGGAGCCCACTCACTGGGGTTACTGCTTTGCATCTATGCGGTTTATTCTAAACCAGGATGCACCCACAGTTGGTATGTACATGGCTTTGATAGTCTGGTGATGGGCAGCAGGTGCAATTTAACTATGTTTTCTGTGGTGCCTTGTTAGTCCTAGTTGAATGGGACAGCAGTTGTTTCTGGGCTACTCAGTGGTGATCATAGCAGGACAGTAGCAGTAGGCCTAGAGGGGTTCCCCACTGTATATGGCAGCAGCTTTGTGACAATGGACACTGACAGGCACTGTTCTAGGAGCATCACATTCTATAAAGGCAGGACAATGGGCTTAGTTGTGACTGGCATCTACAGCATGCTGCGCTTGTGCAGGAAACAAGATGACTAGCATAACACACTGCAGGCGATACCTGCCACACACTGGCAGATATGTGGATCAGCAGCAGAGACCATCTTTAGCAGTGCAAGTTCTAGGGACCAGATGCTGGACACCCATCCTTACTATCAATGTAACTGCTACAATTGCTCGGTAGAATGGTTTGTAGCTGTTATATGCTTGAAGAACACAATGTGCATCTTACTGAGCTGCTGTGGTGTATCAGTGCATTCACCATTTGGTGATCAGCTGCAGACTGCTTTGTGTGAAATGCATTATGGGCACTGGATGGGGCTAACCTATACCGGCACACACAGCAAATTTAGGCAGAGACCTGTAGGCTCCTGAAATTCAGACATTGCTATACAGAGTGTTATGGAGGTATAGCCTACTGGTTAGTGCAATGTTCCCATAATCAGTGGACATGGGTTTGATTCCCACCTGCTCATTTTGCACTTGTGTGTTACTCAGGTCATTTCCATGCCATTACATTCCTGTCTCTGCTGGGACTTGCACACACACATTCTTCTATGTGTTTATGCGTTCTGGCCATGCTTTGGCTCAGCAAACATGCTAGTCCCCATCATGGCCTTCTGAGAACATGGCTTTATTGTCTCTGCTGCAGCCCATGGTGGGGTGTCAGACATGTTCACCCTGCAGATGTCAAGCTCCTGCTGGGAGGCATGGTACAATGGTCATGGAAATGGATTGGGGGCCAAGGTACCATGGTTTTAGGCCCACTACCATTCCATATGTGACATTCTGTAACATGTTACTGTCGCATTCTATGTCTGCCACAACCTTCATGGACTGCAAAACCTCATTCTGACCTTGGGCAGATCACTTAACCTACCGATGGCTCAGCAGACTGCAGATCCATACAGTCCCTGTTTATCATCAGACATTACCAATTGTTGGCAGGACATGCCCTGTTTTATTTATTTATTTTATTTATTTACAATTTCTTATATACCGCACTATTCGGCATCAGCGCGGTTTACATGGAACACAAAAATCAGACAGGATACATATGCCTGAGCTTACAATTAACAGGACCGCAAAACTTGGATAACCGAGGGTAAGTAAGCACAACTACAGCGGTATACCGATAGGCAGTTACTTGCATACAACTCTTACCTATTTCGGCAACATGAGTCATGTATGACATCATGACTGTTACTGTACAGCTTTGGCTTCATTACATCTCGGCAGTACATGTGGACACATCCTACCCCTCCGATAGCCACCTGCAGGTATCACCTCTTGTCCGTGCGTGTCCCATTTGCCCAGTTTGGATGACTCCTGTGCAGTTCTTATCAGCACATTTGTCTGAGCTGTTGTATGGTGGCTGTGTGGCTGGGACAGCTGTGAGTGCCACATTTATTTATTTATTTATTTATTTACATTCTCTTATATACCGCGCTATTCTGCATCAGTGCGGTTTACATTGAACAAATTGAAATTACATTGAACAGGGCATTATAACTTGGAGATAACTATTTTACAGGGAACATGGGCTATGGAGGGTTAAGTGGCTTGCCCAAGACCACAAGGAGCACCTGTGGGACTAGAAACCCCAGTCCTTACGGTCCAAGGCTGCTGTCCTCTAGTGGGATTTGAACAACCGACCTTCCGGCCTGAAGTACCTTGCCCCAACCTCTAGGCCACTCCTCCCACACATGTCTTGTATCAGGCCTTCCAGGTGGCCCTGGCACACATTGTCACGCACAGTACAGGTATGTTGGGGATGGCACATATGGCACAGCAGTGCTGCCAGCCCATACTACCCTCTCCTCAGCTGCCATCTTCCTTCAGCCCATCCATCGGCCTCTGTCAGCTGTGTGCAGTAATGTCTTCTTGTGCAAGCTGCTACACTATGGCCTCAACTGGTACTCTTTTCCGCATTTTGGCTCTTCACGCATGCCTCTTCTGTGTCTGGTCTGCATGTCACCATTCCTACTTTGTTCTCCTGTTGCTGCACACATCCTGCTGCTTCTGGCTCTGATGAGTGACACTTCTTCCCTATCCTATGCCACACACTGACATTGCACCATGTTACATTGGCACCCCCCTGTGCATCAGTACAGCTGCCTCCCATATGCTCATCCCTTTTACTGACTGCCACATAGGGTGCCCAAGGATATGGCAGGTCCATCAGCTCCCACCTGTCCTTCTATCCATCACCTTAACATTGACTTTCCTTGGTGCTCCTTTATCTAGCGTTAGGGTTACAGACTTTTTTGGACGTTAAGGTGCATGACTGACACCTTAACGCACGATGTCCTGTTAACTTGCGGTAAAAGTGCACATAGCACTCTTTACACCGGCATACCTCCTACACGCCCAGAGCCCTTTATGCATGAAAACCCCTTATTGCTGCAGTTAATGCACGCTACGGTTTGTTACCTTATCACACTTTAGTAAACATACCCCTTAGTGTCTGAGATCATCAGAAATCAGGCTCATTCAGGGCAGAGAAACTGTAGATAAGAGCACTCTACACAGGCTGATATTTAAAAATATTTATCTTGTTAGCAGCACCTCTGCATCTGGCCAGGTTTATCTAGTGATTTACAGCGACATATTTGAATAGTGTTGCTGAAAATCATTACTGACTGCACAGACGCTATCCATATAGTGCTGGGGCGGAGTGTGTGTGGGGTTCCAGTGATTATCCAGATAGTGGAGATATTCAGTGCAAATAGCTTTAGAGCAGCAAAAATTAGTTAATAGACAGAATATCATCACTATACGGATAATTCTGGCACCGATCACGCTCTTGGGTTTATTTTACAAGCTTTATTTGCAATAATTATATGGAAAATCCAGCATTTACCCATATATTAAATAGAATAGGCCCCGACATGCGTAAGATATGCACAGTCATTTACACCTGCGCTGCTGCGGGCATAAGTGACTGTGAACCCACTTGTGCTGGTACTCTGCAAAATGTAGAGGAATAGCCTTGTGGTTAGGGCAGCAGCCAGGTGATTAGCACGACCAGGGTTTGAATCCCACTAGCACTCTTTGCGGCCTTGGGCAAGTTGTTTAACCCTCCATTGCCTTCAGTACAACTTTAGATTGTAAGCCTTCTAGGGATAGAGAAGTACCTGTGTATATTATAACTTTCCTTAAATTACCACTGCAAGGGCATGACCTAAATAATAAAGTAAAATCCATGCAGAGGTGACATTATAGAATAGGCCCCCATTAAGGCATCTATGTACATGCACAACCTACAGAATTACCTCCTATCTGTATGGTCAGGAATGCCTTTTCTCTCTCTTTAATAAGCTTTATAGCATAGTGGCTTGTCTAATTATCTTCTGCTGCTCACAATTTTTTTGACCTTTATTCTTTTCATAGAAGAAAGGGAAAATAAATGAGCATACAGTCTCGTTAACAAGTGACAAATTGATTCAGGAGAGCAAAAGAGAGGGAATATAATATTAAAGTGGAATGTTTTTGCTTTGCAGTGGTGCTGGTGTTGGCTCTGTCTGAGTCTGGCCACAGGGTAGAAGAGAAAATGTAGGACATGTGCCACCTGCTTTCAGAATTACTGTCACGGAAGTTAAGCACTTTCAAAGAGCCAGAAGACTTTATTATGGATAGATGCTTTCCCCAGCTGTTGATTGAATCCATACATTGCTAAGGCAGCTGGTGTTGCTTCTGGACATGTAGAATAATTTTGGTGTCATCCAGTGGCATAGCCAGGATGGATTTTTTAGTGAGGTCTGGGATTAACATGGGTGGGCACAAGGCAGTACAATTGTTGGCACCACCTCCAGTTCTCTTCTTATTCCACTGTTCTGCTGCCATTGACTGGGTAGGTCCACCCATGGCTACATCCCTGGTGTCATCAATGCAATGCCTGCGATGCAAGCCCCACACATTGGCCACACACAGCTACACAATGTCAGATAGATGTACAACATAGAGCGCGCATGTGAGTTCCTGCTGTAGATGTACGGACAAGTGTCCACACTGCAAATACCACCTGTGACCCTACAAGTCCGGCTGTGACCAACCCAGATTACATGGCCATGAAAAGTCACAAGTGATGTCTCAATGTTCCACAACCATGCAAAGGTGATGTGTCTCTGCTGTGATAAACGCAATACCCAGACAGAGCATGGCAGCGAAGGTGTGTCGTTCCACCCGGTGATGCCCAAAGTAGCAGGCCAACAATGATGTCCAACATAGGCATGTGTCTGACTCGCATAGGTCCATCTCCCACTGGCACCATCACCCAGGGACCGTTGCCTGGAGGTGTCCTGTCCAACCACATTTGGGTGATGGGGACTCCAGATGCAGAGTACTAGATGTGCCGTGTGTGTTGGCTGAGCCCTGTGTTAAAAGGAGTAGAGAAAAGGTAAAGATATGCCACACCCACCATCAGGTCACAATGCATACAGTGACAGCACATTATGTGCATAATGAATGCCCAGATATTAAAACATGACACGGCCACAACACACAGCACAGTGCACGTTGACCACAGCAGAAGATGGCACTGCAGACCAGGTTACCATCTTGACATGGTCATGTCAATGCCCATGTCACACAGGCATCCCAGAGGTCCACAGCATGTCCAGCAGTGGTGGTGCACAGAGATCCCACAGAAAGGCACGATGATACAAACAGCCCAAAATAAACATCTACACGTGGATGTTAGTCACAGAAGATCGAAGGTGCAACCTACCTTCATTGTACAGCAGGTGTCTGATGGGGATTGTCGGAGCCATGCAAAGGGCACAAGGGGCCACAGTAGAGGCTGCAGATGTCAATGAACTGCGTCCATCACCACGTCGTCATGGTCAGCTGTCAGTGGCGCATGTCTAAGGAATGGTGAGTTGCGTGTAACCTAAACCTTGATGTGTAGTGTCTTGTCAGCAAACATGAGACACATCAGGCAACAATACATGACACATGCGCACAATGTACAGAAGGCCAAAAGCATAAGGTCACAGAGAGACGGGTGAACACCACTGCACAGGTGGCCAGACACATCCCTGCACCAGACAATGGCAGAGGGCATCAGAAGGTAAGGTCACCTAGACAAGCCCCAAAGACACAGAGACATACACCGTGAGACAAGGTGAGCATGCCACAAGTTGCATACGGCAGGTCTGTGCACAATCAAGGACTAGTGGAGACAATCATCACAGTCCATGCAAGGATACACTGATGTTGCGTAATGCCACAATGCCAGGGAAGGCTGTATGTGCTATCCACCAACCCCACTCCCTGTGCCTGGAGACACACATAGCCTGGTAACATGTGCCCTAGGTACAGTGTGTAAACACCCGAAATGTGCACAGGCCAATGGCCATATGCATGTCAACCGGAACATATAGGGGATGGAGCTGCAGGCCAAACACGTGTACAACAACAGAGGTGCAGTGGAGAGGGAAACACATATATGTGTAATGCTGTATGGCCCCCACAGTACACTTACCTGTATGTCCACCCACCCCAGGCACCTTCAGGTCGTAATGACGTACACACAGTTTCCACATGCACCACAGCACCGGGCAGGGTCGGCAGCCTATCCCGGGGAGTCAAAAACACAAGTGACATATATATATGTCATGATAGTGCCGTGAAACACACAGGTCAGCACAAACATGGAGACACATATGCACATCCCCATGTATGCAAAACCTACAGGAGAACAGCTCCTCGATCAGATGTTGCCTGACTGCCATACCCTCACGTGTGTCACTACGGCCATCTACAGGAGGGCACACAGGATCCTCCTCCAGATCCTCATTAATTTTGACAGTTAGGACTAGGGCTGTTAGAATCCATTCCAAGGTGAGGATCTTAGACTTTAGGAAGACTAACTTTGCGAAGATGGGCCAATACCCCAGGGAGTCGTTAGTGGGATGGGAACAGCTGAGGGATGTAGAAAAACAGTGGGCAAAACTGAAAGGGGGTATTTTAAAGGCAACCAACCTTTTTGTTAAAATGGTAAATAAAGGCAAAAGGAACAGGAGACCGTTATGGTTTTCGAAGGAAGTAGCTGAAGATCATGAAATACAAGAGATCACAGAGAGAGGAAGACAGGCATCTGTATTTGGAAAAACTTAGAGAAGCTAGCAAAGTAGTCAAGAAGGCAAAGATTCAAAAGGAGGAGGAAATAGCCAATGCAATAAAATGGGGGGATAAGACATTTTTTCAGATATATTAGTGAGAAGAGGAAGGGCAAAAGTGGTATTGTCAGACTCAAGGGTGCAGGGGGGGAATATGTAGAAGCTGATAAGGATAAAGCGGAATTGCTTAACAAATATTTTTGTTCTGTGTTCACAGGTGAAGAACCAGGAGCAGGACCTCAGAAAACACCCACAAATAAGAACAGAAGCGAGGGACATCTTGAACAATTTTCAGAAGACTGTGTTCGTGAGAAACTAGCTCAACTTAAAGTAGACAAAGAAATGGGACCGAATGGGATACACCCTAGAATACTGAGGGAACTTGGGGACATTCTAGCAACTCCACTGACTGACCTTTTCAATGCCTCATTGGAGTCGGGAGTGGTGCCAAAGGACTGGAGAGAGGCTCATGTGGTGCCTTTACACAAAAGCGGAAGTAAGGATGTGGTTGAAAACTACAGGCCGGTTAGTTTAACTTCGGAGGTGAGTAAATTATTGGAAATGCTGCTGAAAGAGAAAATAGTGAGGTTTCTGGAGTCCAGCGGATTACAGGATCCGAGGCAGCATGGATTCACCAGAGGCAGGTCTTGTCAGACAAATCTGATTGATTTCTTTGACTGGGTGACCAGGGAGTTGGACCAAGGGAGAGCTCTAGATGTGGTGTATTTAGATTTCAGTAAAGCCTTTGACACTGTTCCTCACAGGCGACTTATAAACAAACTGAGCACCCTAGGGATGGACCCTAAAGTTACTGCTTGGGTTAGAAATTGGTTGGGTGGGAGGCGACAAAGAGTACAAGTAAATGGAGCTCACTCTGAGGAGAAGGATGTTACCAGTGGTGTGCCCCAGGGATCTGTCCTTGGTCCGATTCTTTTTAACATCTTTGTTAGTGATATAGCGGAAGGGCTGTCAGGTAAGGTTTGCCTCTTTGCGGATGATACCAAAATCTGCAATAGAATAGACACCCAGGAAGGTGTAGATAACATGAGGAGGGATCTAGCTAAGCTTGAAGAATGGTCTAGAATTTGGCAGCTGGGATTTAATGTTAAAAAATGTAAGGTCATGCATTTGGGCTGCAGCAATCCAAGGGAGTAATACAGTATAGGAGGTGAAGTACTTTTGTCCACTAAAGAAGAGCAGGACCTAGGCGTGGTTGTGTCTGATGATCTTAAAGTAGCTAAACAGGTAGAAAAGGCGACGGCAAAAGCTAGAAGGATGCTTGGGTGCATACGGAGAGGAATGGCTAGCAGAAAAAAGGAGGTGATAATGCCTCTGTATAAGTCTTTGGTGCGACCTCATTTAGAGTATGGTGTGCAATTCTGGAGACCGCACCTTCAAAAGGATGTGAACAGGATGGAGTCGGTGCAGAGGGTTGCTACTAAAATGATTAATGGGCTTCATTATAAAGCATATGAGGACAGACTTAAGGATCTTAATATGTACACCTTAGAGGAAAGGCGGGATAGAGGTGATATGATTGAGATGTTTAAATACCTCTGTGGCATAAATGTTCAGGGAGAGAGCCTCTTTCAATTGAAAGCAAGTTCTGCTACGTGGGGACATGGGATGAGGGTGAAGGGAGATAGATTCAGGAGTGATATGCGGAAATATTTCTTTACAGAAAGAGTAGTGGATCCATGGAATAGTCTCCTAGTGGAGGTGGTAGAGATGGGGACAGTAACTGAATTCAAAAAAGCATGGGACCAACACAGAGGATCTCTAAAGGTAAAAAGTGGACTGTTGTAGTTGTTGTTATGGAAGGACAGATTAGATAGGCCATGTGGTCTTTTTCTGTCATCATGTTTCTATGTTTCTATTGTGCCTGAGAGCAATGTTGTGCAGGATGGGTCCATACTGTAAGGCACCGCTGGTCCTATCCAGACACCTGAAGCGACTTTCAGAACACCAAAGGTGCACTCAATGACTGAGCAGCTGGAGGCATGAGCCTCATTGTACCTCATCTCTGCACCTGGCCATGGGAGACACACAGGGGTCAGCAACTAGGCACGACAGCCATATCCCGCATTACCTGCAGAAAGAAATGTACGGTCAATCGGGAGATGATGGACACACAAAAGCACAGAAGTAGCAACGTTTAACTGGACAGCAGATAAACAGGGACACAAACATATGACATCATAGAATGCCACACAATGGCACTTCACCAGCGTCTGAAGCTGGGAGACCCAGAACCCCAGGGAAGGCTAATGAGGGCAACACACATCAACTGTATCCAGGCCAAACACACGGCAAAAACCTGTGCCCGAATGGCAGCAGTGGCAGGTGTGAAGACATCTGGCTGACAGTGGCAAAGCATACTGGAAGGGGCAGAGATGTGCATGTGTGCAACCATGTGACACCCATGATAGAGTGCACACACAGCAGATGTCACCGGAACACATACCCGAGGGGCCAGGTCGGAATGGCAGTAGAGACAAGATAACGTGGGCAGACAGACAGCATACATGTGTGATGTCAAGTGCGACCACAGCTCCACCCACGTGTTGTCGCACACATGGACAATGGAGAAAAGGCCCCATACACACTGTAGAGCATGAGGATGATTCTGGGCGCATAACTAACCCCCCCCCCCCCACCTGGACGGCACACACACACACACACATTGGATATGGGGTCCACGAGGGACACACCACATAGGCATACACATGTATTTGCATGTGTGGTATATCTGAGGCCATGTGCGGGAGCCGTGGTCAAACAAGAGGTGACGCACCCAGCCATAGAAGGGACACACCATATGTGCTCAGAGTGTCCCTGTACATAAGACCTGTGCAACCGAACAGCAGTAGCAGATACCAGTCTCAACCGCATGTGTGGCGAGACACCCAGATGAGCAATGAGACACATATGGTTTACATAGAGATGTCTAGCAGCACACAGAGGTACGTGACCATGTCCCCGGTGACAGGGTGTGACGTTGTACAAAAACCCATACAAGGCAGCGCCCCACAACCACAACACAAGGAAAGGCATGCAGAGGACACAGGTGACAATGGGACCCCAGATATCATACACTAAATGCGCATGTGAGATATGGTAAATACCCACCCAGCAGGACACAGTCCCCATATTGTCTGGCCTCAAATTGGCCAAACAGTGCCGAGTGCTGTAGGATATAGTAGTCATGGGCTGACCCTGGGAACCATGGAACCACATTCAGAATATGCATATTTGCATCACAAACAACGTGAATATTCAGGGAATGGAAGTGTTTGTGGTTGTGGAACACAACCTCGCTGTTGCATGGCGGGACCAGGGCAACATGTGTACAGTCAATAGCTCCCATTACATGTGGTATCCCTGCAATCCGCTGGAATGCATGGCCCAGGGCCCCCCAATGTTGCCTACTGTTGGGAATCGCAATGTAATTCCCAACCCGGCTGACCATGGCCTGCAGTACCTGGTGGAGACATTGTGATAATGTTGGCCTGCTCATCCCGCCCACTGTGGCCACTGAGGATTGGAAATGGCCAGAGGCAAAGAAATTTAGTGCAGCCAGGAGCTTGGCCATTCCCGGTATGGCATGTGACCGGGCAGTCCGGGGCTCAAGGTCAGGTCGTAGATCCTCATAGAGCTCCCTAATAGCCCCTGTGTTCAGACAGTAGAGGGAGATGACCTGGTCCTCATGTATGTCCTGGAGCATGGGCCTGGGCCTGTAGAGGCATGGCAGGCAGGGCCATGCCTCAGTATGCCTATGGCGCCATGCTGTTATCACCTCTGCCTGTGGAGCCTCCACAGCTGCAGGTCTGAGTTGCAGCGGGACTGCACCCATGCCCTGTGACACAGCCCCAAGAATACCATCTCCCTCTTCTGGCAACCGTAGCTCCGCCAGCTCCACCAGCGCCACCACTGCACAACTTGCATTCATGATCTGAGCCATGATAGACATGGGATGGAGCACAGGTAGATGTTAAATAGGGTATGGGGTGTGGCAAATAATCAGAGCAAACCTTACACACCTGGTGATGCTGGGATGTACACCATCAACAGCATGAGACAACGCTCCGCACGTACAGAAGTGCAACACTCTAGCGCACGCAGAAATGCGTGTCCCCAGAAATGCATGTTCCGTGATTGGGCATGCTGAATGAGGGTAGGAGGAGCACGTGGCATGTCCCCGTGCCCCAGCAGGGCACAAACATATGGCATTTTGCTCTATGTGCCAAACCCAGACACGTAGGTGAGAGCAAAAAGCAAGGCGTGTTCCAACGCGCGGAGGCATGGCGGACACACGTACGTCTGATGCAGAGTAGCGCATGGGGAGACGTCACGTGACCCACCCATGTGCGTCGGAACGTGCCGTAGCACCCAAAGCAATGATAATCAGCAGTGTGCCTGCATGCACCATGAACCATGCTGGAGGATAAACGGATTGTGTATGGAGCGGAGCACACCAATAGCAATGACGCGGATAGATGTGAGGATGGGGAGCATAGGGAAAGGGCATAGCGCACCTAGGAATGCACCTTATGTGCACATGGCACCTGAGGAGCTGTCATATGTAATGTGCGTATGTGTGCACAGGAAATGAGTAGTGCTCACATGGGGCAGATGAGGTGTCCCTACACTGGCATGTACAAAGTTAATGCATGCTACTGTGCATGTGCGTAACGCCCATGTGGGATGTGCGTAGGACTACACCCAAGGTACATAACTGGGCACAGCATGCCCAGAACGGCAAGGGCTTTGGTACACAGTATATACCACAGAATGGAGGATGAGGGACACCATGAGGCAGGAGGGGAGTGCAGCCAGCAACCACCAGTGGCCCACACCACCGCAGACCCAGAGAGTGAGAGGGCAGGCCCATCCAGGGCCATACACTACCTCCTGGAACAGCCTGGAAGTGTGCCAGGGCAGAAGCGCCACAGGACGCCTGTAGCCGAGGAAGCCAGGAGGAGGGCGGTCCACTTCACCCAGGAGGAGAATGACCTCCTCCTGGCCAGCATCCTGGAGAGGTTTGAGGTGCTCTTCGGACGGATGAGTTCAACCACCACCATTGTCATGCGCACTAGGGCATGGGCAGAGGTACAGGCAGAGGTGGCAGCAGCAGGGGGCCCATATCACAACATAGAGAGCCTCCGCAAGCGCTACTGCGACATTAAGCAAAACATCCGTGCCCAACTCTCATGGGAGAGGCACAATGTGCAGGGCACTGGCGGGGGTCCAGCACAGGGGGACACCCTGACCAGCCTGGAACAGCACCTGGCAGACCAACTCGGGCCCATGTATATACATGGCCTGCCCCCTGCACTGGATACAGTACACCCACGTGCAGGTAAGACGGAGAGAGGTGTACTGGTGACAGACCATAAACAAGTGAGTGCAGGGATGGATGCAGGGGGGAGGGGGGGCCATGCCAGTGGTTCTACTAAGACGCATGACCCCAGCCAGTCCCATGCAACATATGGCGTAACCCACACCTGGTGCACATCCCCACACTGCCCCTGGACCACAGCCCCCTGTCAGCCATGCACGGTGTAGGCCGCCACCCGCAGACCCCACACATGCAGAAGGCCAGAACCTGGCCCAATGGGGGTCACCATCCCACATGCCCCCCCCTGCCATGTTTCCAGCACCACACCATGTGGCCCTGACACAAAACCGGCCAACATGCATTGCCATCCCTGGGTACCTGACAATCCCAGCAGAGCCCTGCAATGGCACACGGCCAGGTCCGGGGATCCCACACACCCATCCATGGGATGGAAGCCCTCGTAACCGCTGAAAGGGGCTTTGACAGCACGCCGCCACCTGCCATATGTTGCCCTGTGCCAAGAATAGACCTATGCATGCATAGTGCACCAAGGGACCGTGCAAACAGGGTGAGACGAGCAGGCCATGAACAGAGCCATGGGGTCCAACCCTCTGGAGACGGCATACCATTGGGGGTGCAGCGACAGGTACAAACACAGAGGTAGTGTGGCGTAGGGTGTGGGGCCAGTGAGGACAGTAAAGAGCCATATACCCAACCGAGAACATGGACACAAGGATGTACCCGGCAGTCGCCAGCCAGTTGGGGGTGGGCGGAGGTGGTCCAACGTTGGATGGACCAGCCAATGGTGGAGGTGCCAGTACATGGTCGGAAGGGGGGGCCAGCCTGGCATGCGGGCGGGGGTGGGGTGCCAGGCCCGACACCATCACCCCAGCCAGAGGAACCAGGCATGTGGGTGAATGCAGGGACCTCGGGACATAGCGCGGAACCAGGTGTGGACCCGTCAGGGGGCCGGCAGGTGTCTGGCAGTGCATGCTGTGTCTGCCTAGCCAAGATAGGTGGCTCATGTCTGTGAGCTGGGGCAGGAGGGGCAGGGCGTGCACAACACATGGCACCAGAAAGCACGTGGGTCGCGAGGCAGGTAGGGGCCATGGAAGTGCATCAGGCGCGTTGCGTGCCAAGACCCCCCATGCAGTGACAGCATTCCGTGGGAGACAGGTGCCGGGGGCAACAGTCACTGCTGAGAGAGGGTTCAGGGGGGTGGGGTGATGGGCAGAGAGGGATCGGAGCCGCAGAAGCAGGGCATGGCTGCCATAGATTGAGGGGAGGGCACCGACACAGGGGCAGTGAGTGGGGTGGCACAGGTGCAGCTGTAGGTGCAGGGGCCAGAATGGGTGTGGACATAGCGATGTTGAGCGGGGGTCGGTGCAGCGCAGTGGATGGGTGCAGGGGCGAGGGGTAACAGGCCCGTAGTAGCAGCATTGGGCGACAATGTATTGTTGGGACACAGTGCAGGGATGGCGAGGACAGCAAGGCCACACGGGTTGCTACGCGGGGGAGACGGAGGTGCACCACACCTGTGTGTGCCATATTCACTGGGTACAGAGACACAGGTGGAAATGGGGTAGCACGGGGTGGGTGGCTGCGTGCTTGGGGGGGAATGGCCTCCACAAAACTATGGATAGACATATACACACACACTCCTACTGCAGCACTGTGCAATGATAGGGGTGTTTGGCAACCCTGGCTGCCACACTGCCAACATTTCTGGACTGAGCAGGAGGTAGCAGAAGTGCTGTGATGTCACCTGCAACTTTGGGCTGGAGCCAGCATCCTGTCTGTATAGCATGATTTGGATGGTAGACCCTGTGTGAGTGGGTTTTTCTACCCCTGTTGGCCGCTGCTGTGGGGATTGCACGGTTTGATGTTGTATATGCTTTGTAGGGTAAAATGTTGGGATGTGTTCTGCAGGTTCCAGCAGCTGAGACCTGTACCTGTGACCCTCTGTTCCTGGACATACTGCCTGTGTGTACTGCACTATGGTGTTGCCATGGAGGCCCAGTAATCCCTGGAACTACCTTTGCTCTCTTCAGCCAGACATTTCCTGTTTTTCTGTTATATCTATGTAGTAGGGCAAATGCTTGTGATGTGTTCTGCAGGGTCTGTAGCTGGGACCTGAACCTGTGACCCTCTGCTCTGAGTCACACTGGCTGTGTGTACTGCACCACAGTAAGGCCACAAGTGCACAGTCCTCCCTGGACCATACCTTTACGTCTCCTCAGCCAGACATTTCCTTTTTTTTTTCCTGTTTTTCTGTTATATCTACATAGTAGGGCAAACGTTTGTGATGTGTTCTGCAGGGTCTGCAGCTGGGACCTGAACCTATGACCATCTGATCTGAGTCACAATGGCTGTGTGTACTGCACCACAGTGAGACCACAGAGGCACAGCTGTCCCTGGCCCATACCTTTACGTCTCCTTTGAAAGACTTTTTCTTTTGCACTGCACACCATGTCCTGGTACAGGGCATGGCCTGGGTCCACTGCAGACAGGTGCCACGGCCCCCTCCAGCACGGACACCCCCCCATGCTGTGCTAAGATAGTATTCTCAGACAGTCAGTATGCTGATACATAGTTTATTCTATGTTATACATTATCCCTGTGCGCTTCAGCTGATGTAAGACACATTAAACTTTCTCAGCCCCCTGAGGAAGGCATTGCCAAAACGCGTTGGGGTGTTTTTAAATAATAAAGCGCAGTGACCACATTACCTCTTGCTTTGTGTGTTGTTGTGGCTGGTTGCAAGTAGGTGCTCTTTTTTTCTGGTTGGTTCCATTTGCACCATCGCCATAGTGGCCATTCATACTTGGCCACTATGCTGTTGCTGAAAATGGAGCACTACTATCACGTTTCCTGGGCTCCCTGCCTATGCTGTACATTGCTGACACTGAAATGGTTTCTCTCTCCTGCAAATGTGCATCTAACGGCAGGTTTTCATTCGCGGTAGGATTCAGCCCTTCAGTTCAGCGCGTTAGTGTGAAGGGAACCTCTCCTCGCCCACTCCCCACCCATTGACCCCTTCCCCCCACTCTCTCTCCACCCTCTGCGGTGTTTACCACATCCGGGAACGTTAACTCTCGTTAGGTAACTTTAACGCACGTTGATGTTGCATACTGCGCGTTAACGTTACCTAACGAGCGTTAACGTTACCTAACGAGCGGTCTGTAACGTTACCGCAGTTTAGTAAACATACCCCAAAGTCTTCCTCCCTTGAAGCCCTTTTTATTATAGAAAAAGGGGAAGTAGCACAGTCATTAACCCTTTCCAGGCCGAGCCCAAAATTCTCGGGATCCAAAATTCTGACTAAATATTCCTATCAAATGGTATATAATACATGACCATAGCAGAAGGAAAATCACTATTAGAACATATTGAATAAGACGAGTACAATTTTCCTGAAATATGCAAAAATTAACCTGGCTGCAGAATGTGGATTAAAAATTTAAAGTAGGCCTTCAAAGGGTTAATCATAAACATGAAATAACACAAGGTGTCGCTAGAATTCTTTTACAGAGTAAGAGCTGATTACAGTGTATTAGATGAAATTTACTTAATTATAACAGAATTATTTATAATTGCAGAGATGCAGAAATTACGCTTTGCCAGCAGTGACCTATAGTTGACTGTACAATGAACTATGGTTGCACAGTTCATAGCCTGTTTACTCTTTATTCTTGTGTTAACAATGTTCTCAAACTATTTTAAAGACAGTTACACAGAACTCATGATCATGCTATCCTATTCTAGTTAAGAAGAAGTTGAAAGGATAAACTTGTGAGTGACGGTCATTGTTAGCAAAGTTATTCTATCAGGACATTTTAGAGATCTGTATCAAGAAATTCATCTATCTTCAATTACATATTTGGGATTCTGGTATCCCTCTTTCTGTCCATTCTTACAATAGCCATTGTGTGGCAGCGGCAAAGCATTTTGAGAGGGAGGTATGTATCGGTTTGGTGGTGGAGATTGGCATGTAGAGCATGATATTATCTGCATAAATATGGTAGAGCACTTTGCAGGATTGGATGATATTACAGATGGGCTGGAGGAAGATGTTGAAAAGGAGGGCAGAGAGCGCAGAGCCTTGCAGAACTCCCTGTTGTTGGGTGTAAGGAGTTGAGTGATTTCCTGCTATGTTGACATGCTGTTTGCGGTCCATGAGATAAGATTCAAACCCTTTTAGAGTTGTGCTAGTTAAGTCCAGTGATTCTATGTGTTGAAGGAGTGCAAGATTTGGTACTGAGTCAAAGTCAGCCTTAATGTCAAGGAAGAACATTATGAAGCCTTGGTGTGCTGCCTCTGTGTCCTTGATAAGGTTGTCTAGAAGGACAGTTAGTAGTGTTTCCACCCCATGGTTAGGTCTAAATCCAAACTGTTGTGGGTCAAGTGGAGCATTTGTGTTGATGTGAGCTTGTAGTTGGAGTAGGATGGATTTTTCATTGATTTTTGCGAGGAATTGTAAACTGGTGATGGACCTGTATGAGGAGGGCAGTTTAGGGTCTAGCCAAGTGTTTTTTCTTATGGGGCGGGTGGTCAGCAGGCATGTGTTTGTGAGTGAGGGAGGGATGTGTGATTTTGTGATGATAAGGATTAGTTCAGTGTGGGATATTTCGATTAGACTGATGGGACATGGATCAAGTGGGGAGGTTGAGGTTTTCAGGTTGGTGATGATGTTTTTTAGGTGTTCTGGGGACAGAGATGTGAAGGAGTTCCAGGTAGTGGTGCTGGGATCAGTGGCATGGTGTTTGGTGTCTGGTGCTGTGGTATGGTTTCTCTGAGAGACTTGAGCTTGGAGGTGGTCGGCCATAGATTCTGGGGAGGGCATGGGGGTCTGTGTCATTTTGGGTGGGGGTTTTATCAATGATTTCACTATTTGAAATAGTTCTCTTGGTCGGTTTAGCAATTGTGAATGAGCTAGGTATGATAGTCCTTTTTCTTCTTGGTTAGTAGGATCTGGTAATGATGCAGTTTGCTCATGTAGGCATTGAGGTCATGGGTATTTTTTTATTTCCTCCATCGTCTAAGTATGCATTTTGCGATTCAGAGCTCATTAGAGAACCATGGTGCAGAGTTGTGTCTGTGGTTATTGTTGCTCGGTGGTATTGTCGCAAATGTGCTTATTGATTGATTCCAGTTGTGGATTAATGTGTCAAGGCTATTGGAGCTCTGGTTCTTGTCCAGTTGTTGGAATCGGTGAATTGGAGCTGGATGCTGTGAAACGTTGTTGATGCTGGCGTTTTGTGGGATATAGAAAGTGATTGTCTTGTGGTCTGACCAGGGGACTGAGTCCATTGTTAGGGGAGGGTAATGATGATTTCTGAGCATTACCTGGGGCGCAAAGATAAGGTCCAAGGTGTTTCATTTAGCATGAGTTGATTCATTAACTAATAGGGTTTAGTCAAGAGCTTCCATTGACTGGATGAAGGATTTGGCTGTTCTAGGGTTAGCTGAGAGGTTTAGGTCTCCGAGAGTTGGTTGTTGGGCAGATTATGATTGCATATGTTTCCATGAGGGATGGTAGCTCTTCAGTTCGAGATTTTGGGACTCTGTAGGCTAGGCAGAGAGTTAGGTGCTTTTTTGAGATGGAGATTGGTGGTGGCATGGAAACCTAGGCTATTTCTGCCTAAAATGAAAATTCCACCACCTCTACAGTTGGATCTGTGGCAGGTGAAGAGCTTGTAGTTGGGAGCTTGAGTTGGTTCATCAGGACATTGTCAGCATCGGTGAACCAGGATTCAGTTAAAAAAATCATGTTGATGTGTTGGTCATGAAGGTAGTCTGTAAGTAACTATATTTTGTTGCATGCAGGAGGACACCTTTGGTGAAAGGTTGGTCAGGAGTGGTCTTGCTGTGAGTGGTGGAGGGTGTTTGGAACTTGATTCACAGGAGTGCACTAGGCACTCTGTATCTAGGTCTGGGAGGAGGTGAGAGATGGTTGTAGGGGAGTAGGAGTGGAGGCTGTGTGTGGTGTGTGTGGTTCAGAGTGCGTGATCAGTGCACAGTGCACTGTGAGCGGAAATACAGTGGGCATTATGGTGGAGAGGGCATGGGCTTGGTGTGTGGGTAGAGAATGGATTGTGTAGGGATTGTGCTTTTTCAGTTGAGGATGGGGGAAGATGGGAAGGGGTGGCTGGATTGAGTTCTGGGGGAGAGTGTGCATGGGTCTATGTTGAGGCAGGAGAGCCGATTGGGTACCTGTGTCCGACAGGTAGTGAGGCCTGTATTGGGTATTGTACCAGGCTGTTTGGAGATCCTGGTAAATGAGCCACTGGGAACATTAATGGGGGGCAGGTCCATGCTGCAGACCACACTTAAGGGCCACAACAAAGAAACCTTTGGTGAGGTTCTTAGGCACAGGTGCGCTGGAGTGTGCTCTGCTTAATAGAGAGCGGTCACTGTAGGATGATGTGAGCTGAAGGAGGAACTTACCTCCATGCTGCAATCTGCCCTGATGAGTCTTTGTTTCCTCTGCAGCCTGACAATTGGAGGAGGGCTAGCAGCAATTATCATAAGAGCAGTTACATATAAGGAGTAGTCTGAAAAAGGACGTTGATGCATGCAGGAAGAAGAGGCCCTACAGACGCTCCACTAATGCTTTCTATACAGATCTGCATACTGGGACCAATTCAACCCCCAAATAAGGGATCTTTAATTGGCTTCCAATGGGTCTAAACATACTTACTCATGTTGAAAGTTAGTATAACAAACTACGCTGTTGTCACTTTCCAGAGCTTTCGATGCTGTGTAGCTACAAATAATTGGTCAGCTCTACTTCTAACCTTTTGCAATTATGGCTAGTTATATCTATAGTGCCTCCCAACTACAAACAGTAAAATATATTTAATGTGTAGTTATCATAGCGATTGGGTCTCAGACTTATCAAGGCTAATCACTGAACCTACTTTAATAAGTATGGTGCAGTGTGGAATGCCGTTAGTACATCAATGGCCCATTTATATCGCTAGATTTAATTGATTATTGTTTGTATCAGGTTATTGAATCATATCAGGTTATTGAATGCATCAAGATTTTTTATAATAAAGATTACTTATCTTGAAATTGCTTGTTATGCTACAGACAATGCTTTTCTTCTCCTCAGGGCTGTGTGGTAAACGATTCTCCCGAGATCACTTAATATGTCACAGGCAATGCTTTTCTTCTCTTCAAGGCTGTGTTATAAACGGTTCTCCCAACGCCCAATCTTGGCGCCGTAGCATTTCACAAATGTTGTTTCCTCAGGGGAAATGCC
The DNA here is from genome assembly GCA_033557465.1 of Ichthyophis bannanicus. NCBI lineage: Eukaryota > Metazoa > Chordata > Amphibia > Gymnophiona > Ichthyophiidae > Ichthyophis > Ichthyophis bannanicus. The sequence continues at coordinate 74,407,238 of CM066032.1, forward strand.
TTAATGTAACAAAAGCATTTATCCTTTAACCCGATCTATTAAAATGAGAGAAACTTGATGTAATTCATAGTCCAGTCATAATGCTAACATGAATGAATGATAGAGAAATCACTTGCTACTTTCATCAGCTATCTTCCAATTCTAAAACGCCGCGCATGCGGGTCAAAACCCTCTAAGGGGATTTAAATGTCGACAGAGAAGGTCATGTGACTTAATACTATACATTCATTGGTGGGGCTTACTGACAATCACCCCATTCAATAGATGTGTTCAAGCCTTTGGGGCTTATAGTGTCCAAATGAAAAATCCATTTCTGTTCACGATATATCAATGTCTTATCTGTGGATTTACCTTTTGCTCCCTGGGTGACTTGATCTATACAAAAACACCGTAATGTTGTAAATGAATGATTTTGTTCAACACAGTGTTGCACTATCGGGGCTTGTAACACTTTACAGTGTATTCTGCTACGATGTTCCTTCATCCGGATGTGAAAACTATGAATGGTTTTACCAATATATAACAACGGACATGGGCAGACTATACAGTAGACCACATGAGTAGAGTTGCAGGAGGTTCGATGTCTTACCCGATAAAGTTTTCCTTGATGTTCAAATTCTTTTAACTCTAAAGTAATGTCACAAATAGTGCATTCACCGCATTTGTAATGACCCATCGTACCTGTCGTAATTTCAATCGGACATGATCGCAGTACTGTAGGGCTAAGGATCTCTTTTAGATTTGTATGTCTTTGCCATACACATTGGACTTGTTGATTTTCCAGTCCTGGTGTGCTCCGCAGGACATTGCTATGTTTTTTCAAATTTTTCTTAATCTTGTTACTATAAGGGGAATATTTGGTTATAAAATGAACTTTATCTTCTGGTTTTGTATTTTTAGATACTGGAGACAACAAAAGCTCCCGATTAGTATAAAGTGCTCGCTTATAGGCTTCATCTATGACTTGTTTCGGATACCCCCGTGACACAAATTTGTCTTTAAGTAACATGGCTTGAGACTTGTAATCTTTTATGTCTGAACAGTTTCTTCGATATCGAAGGAATTGTGAGAACGGGAGACTATTCTTAAGCCTGCGTGGATGTGCGGTCGTATAATGAAGCAGAGTATAAGTCTAGCCCACAGACCAGCTGCAGCAGTGCAACTTCCTTCTTTCCTATAGGAGCCCTTTAGACACTAAAACATGCACACTTTGAGAAAAACATGGAATCTATTAGCAAATAAACCTTTTTATTTAAATATATCCAGAATAACCCAACATGTTTTGTTAATAAGTTTCCTATATTCTTAAAGGCTACCTACGATGTCCTCTGTAGAAGACACTTCTAAAAAGTCGGTGCAGCTGTGGTTGAGGCCATAATGTTATATACTGTCGCAGATTTAGACCAGCTGCATTCAGGCATGATGCACAGGTGATGCACGTGACCCCTAATGAGGACATTTGACACTATGGTGACCTCTGTCCCTGAGGCTGGTGAGATGTTCTAGTGCCGCCCAGGCGCACAGTCTCAGGTTGTGGGATTTAAAGAGAAGGGAAAAATACTAGTATCACTTCTACTGGCCTGGATTGTATTGCTCATCTTTTGAAAAGTGATGTAGCCTTTTCTAATGCCACTTCCACTCAGCACACTTTCAATGTGGGTGGACCCCATTTATCACATATTTACTCAGACATCAAGCATACATAACCCTCTTCAGGGCATCCTAAGTACATGACCAGTACATCTCATTTTTCTTTTGGTCAAGTCCTCCACCAGAGTTCTTCCATCTTTCATGTGAAATCGAATCTTTCCGGCTAATCTTCAAACTTCTTCTATAGCACTACATTTTAAATGTACATTTTTTCTTCATGATCTGTTTACACCGGGATCGATTTTCCAAAATTTACATAGCGGATAAGATACAGTAAATGTAAGATCCCAATAGCCAGTTCTTTCCTTTCACCAATAGAAGGTGCTATAGGACTCCGGGACTAACTGATGGCCATCTTGTTTCTTATTCAGATTATGCATATTTCTTTCTAATGGCTATCTTGTTTCCAGCCTTCTACCCAGGGCTGTACTGAGCCAGAATCGCGCCCTGTACGCCTTGCATATTGAGTGTACGCCCCCCACCTCTATCCAGCCACTTTCTGCTCTTACCTTGCTTTTGCCGCCCTCTGTTTTCTCCACAGCAGCACCGGCAGCAGCAGAAAGTGTCTGGACGGAGGTGGGAGAGGGGATGCGTGCCTGATGTGTAAGTCGCCGGCAGTTTAAGCAGATCTGTCCCTCCCTGCTCTGATGTCGCGTCAGAGGAGGGAGGAATCAGACCTGCTTAAAATGCCGCAAAAAAGCTTAAGGGGTGCATTTCGGCCTCCTACTGTTGCCCTGCCGTTGCTGAGAGAAGAAAACATTGCGGCGGCAGGGCAGCAGCAGGCAGCCGAAATGCGCTCCTTAAGCCTTTGTGCCCTGTGCGGCTACACCGCTCACACAGGGCTAGGTACAGTACTGTTCTAACCTAAAGCTTGCCAGATTTCATATCTACCTTTGCCCTTGAAGTTGGATTCAGCTTCTGTGATTGTGTATTGGATTCCAACTTCCTTGCATTCTCTCATCTGTGAGATTACCTTGCCCAAGCCCCTGCATTTCTGCCTATTTCGATCAGTCCATCTGCTAAAATTCCATCAGCCTCCAGCACCTAAGGGCCCAACCCTAGGGGAAGGTGGCCTGTTCAGGCAAAAGAGTCTATCAACTCCAGCCCAAACTCGTTGGGCTTGGCCTGCATGTGCCTGCTCTCAGCATAGCAGTTTGTAAATCTTTAGCTGAATGTCGTGACGATAAGATGGTATTCAGCTGCACGTACGTGCTTAATTCTGCAACTGAATATGTGGCTATATTTACACACTGAATATTTGGATGGGCTTATTATTCCTGATGATGAGTTTGGCCAATTAGGGCTGACTATTGCATTGACTGGCTAAGGGGGTAATTTTGTAATAGACCATATAAATTTATGGGCTATTATGTAAGTTTTCAGAGCAAAGTTATGCACCTAAGATCGCTTTGAAAATGCCCTAGAAAAACTACCCACTGTTTGGTGCGGGGAGTTTTGCTGTGAAAATTTGTGCGCATCCATTTTAAAATCTAAAATCTAAGGGGTATGTTTACTAAGCCGGGCTAATGGTTAAGGCGAGCTATTTGTAACTAGATCCCATGTCATTCAATAGTATGTGCATGAATGAAAAGTCCACAAGGATCCTGCCCTCACCTCTCCCCCCCTCCCCCAGTACATTTCCTGAATCTGTTCTCATACAAAGCTTACAGTATGTATCAGAAATGTAATTTCATTAAAGGACATTTCCATGGGTAAAGCTTTGCTTTATCCTTAGAAATGCCTTTTAAAATTATTCTCCTAATTGGAAAGCTTTCCCCAAAAACATCTCTGACCTGCCCGCTTTTTTTTTTGCTTGACTTGATTTTGTTGTTGTTGTTGTTAAGTGCCGTCGAGTCGGAGTCGACTCATGGCGATCCTCTGGATAGCTATCCTAAACTGTGTTCGGTCTTCAGTCAGGCGGCTCATTGTTGACAGACTGGTACCCGTAGCTGCTGTTATTGTATCGATCCATCTCATTGCTGGCCTTCCTCTTTTGCGTTGACCTTCTATCTTGCCAAGCATAATGTCTTTCTCTAATGATCTCTCTCTTCGCATGATGTGTCCAAAGTATGAAAGTCGAAGTCTTGTCATCTGAGCTTCTAAAGAAAGCTTAGGTTTGATCTCCTCTAGTACCGACTGGTTTGTTCTTCGGGCAGTCCATGGTATACACAGTATTGGCCGCCAGCACCATAATTCAAAGGCATCAATTTTCTTCCTGTCTATCTTTTTCACTGTCCACCTTTCACATCCATATGATGTTATTGAAAATACCATGGCTTGAACAAGTCAAATCTTTGTATGGAGAGAGACATCTCTGCTCTTGAGAATCTTATCTAGGTCTTTCACAGCCATTCTGCCAAGAGCAATGCGTCGTCTGATTTCTTGACTGCTTGTTGCTTCTTTATTGATAGTTGATCCAAGTAGGTTAAAGTTGTTCACAATTTCAATTTCTTCTCCTTCAACGATGAACCTGTTGATTATGCCAGTTGTCATGATCTTTGTCTTCTTTACATTAAGGTGCAGTGATTTTAAGTCACACATTTTTGAGACGATTTTAGAAGAATTACATACCATTTACATGGGCAAAGAGCTGCAGGAGTAAATCAATGTGCTCCTATAAGTAGTGAGCATTGAACAGGTGCCACTTGTTCAATGCTCACTACTTATATGAACTTGTATGAATAAGGAGCTGCATACCAAGATTTCATGGAGACGTGTTCTGGGTGTGATTTGGGTGGGCCTTTGAAATATATGTGTAGTGTCTATATTTTGTGAAATTTTACTCCTGCTGAAATTCTGTATGCAATAATTCAAAATTTTGCACTTTTTGTGATCTTTATTTCTGTATTTTAAATTATCACTCAAAAACAATATGCTTTGCTATTTTGACCAACAAAGCATGCAGAATTTTGCAGAATTCAGACTTTTTGACATCCAGTTTTGAGTTTCGTTTGCAGAATTTATCTGTGGGCATTTCCATCTGTTTCAAGTCTTGCATAGCTGACGGCCAGCTACCGGTTTGGACCTGGGCTTTAGAGCAGAACCTGAGGGGAAATATGTGCCTACCTGTCAGGGATTCAAAGCTACCTTGAAATACCAAAGGTCAGAGTTTTAGAGCTCCGCTTCTTACTCAGTTCCTCAGAGGAGTGCGGTTTTACAAAGTCCACCAAAATCGCTGCTTATAGATGTGAGGAGTGTTGCTTATAGGCATCAGCCCCAGGGAACGCATCTTCATTTTGAACCTTTTCTTTTTGGAAACTAGCTCATTCGGATGTGCGTCCTGCCAGATATATGTTGGCTGCTCTTTTCTAAAATACCATGAGGGGAATATTCAGCATCGATGGCTCGACAATCTAACGCTGTCGCCACTGAACTTTAAAGTCGGTTATCCAATGCCGGGGCTATATCCAGGCTCTACCATTGAATATCTGGGTTGCCTGGATGGCTACAAAGCTAAATGGGCAGCGGCAATGTTCAGCTACTGCCCAGCTAGCTTCTGTTAGGCCAACCTTTACTGAACCTGACTGTGGCCACGTGTCAGTAACTGGGCAGCGGCTTGATAGGGCCACTACCCGGTTACTGACGGGTGCCACCCTGGATTGCCCCCAGTATGCTCCAGTGCTAACCAGTTAGAATCCCCCCTGTTTGTTTTGTAAATGCACGGACCTAAAGGTCCATTTTACTGCTTAAACATGCTATACAAACTTATTCCCATAGAAAGTTAGAGGAAGCATAGTTTTAACAGGGTAGATTTACTCAGGTAAAACCCACTTCTAGCTGGGTAAATCTTCTGAATATAGACCGTGCAAGTCTCAGCTTCACTTCCAAGGCCTCGTGCTGAGAAGATGTCTGTATTTCATAGCCTTTTCTTTATCTATTCTAAGTTCATCTTAAGAAATTGCATAGAGACACAAAAGTCTTTTTTTGTTGCATTCCCTGTTCTTTTTATTTCTGTTAGAAATGTTTTCTTCCTGTTCTAGGGTCCCTGAAATTCTTAAATGCGTTCTTAGTGTATTTGCTCAAACAGCTGGTTTAGTGGATCACAGGTGGCAAAGAAGAAATGACACAACTCACAGGACTGGACTGTACCCCATCTTGTTATTCTCTTCTAAAAATGCAGACCACACACAGTGGTGTTCCCAACTTGGCTGCTTTATTAATGGCCTCCATTCAACGGCATTAAATACAGGTCAGCACTTTGGCTGTTCCTTAAACAGTAAATCCATTCAAACACCTCACAATATTCACAGTGGGGCGTTCTTCCTCACTTGAAGGAGGTTTCATGCTTTTGGCATCAGAGGCAACTTCAGGGACACCTTCCACAACCTCTTTGCCCCCCAACAACAACAGTACTACTGACGGTTCTCTCCTGGTTCTCTGCCCAGACGTTGACTTATGTTCCAGTTTCATTTCTTCAGCAAGTATTTCTGTGGCTTTGGTATATCTGGTTCTGTTTGTCATCACTTTTCTCTGCTTGATGTTTAAGCTCTTTCCATAGACATTACAGGCTGCACATAATCTATTTGCTGTCTCTTTTAGGTGTCCTTTCTTAGATTAGACAAAAATGAAAGGTGAAATCAACTATACCAGGCAAATACAAAGAATTAAATAGAGAAAACCAGCACTAATAGTTACCAGAATAATATAAATTTGTTGACAAATCAAATGTATAACAAATATCTAAACTAATAACATACAACAGAGAATATAAAAAATCAGTTTAGTCCAAATAGCTTATCTAATGGGATTTGATCAGTAGCCTGACATGTTTTGGAAGATATGCCCGCATCAGGGGCTCATAAGCCAACGCTCACACCACTGGACTGTGATGAAGGATAGCGATGAACAGAAGCGTAGGAACAAAGAAGCTGCATAAGGGAGGGCACCGAAGGCAAACTGGAAAAAAGAGGAAAAACAAAAATGGAGGGGGAAAGAGGAAATGGAAGGAGAAGAGAGGGGAAAGGGCGAAGAAAGAACCAAAACATGGCTTTTTCTGTCTTAAAGCAGTTTTCAGCAGGGTACAGATATCTCAAAGAAAAGACCACAGCTAAAAAAATCTGATTATAAAAAAAAAAACCAGATTGATTAAAAAAACAAAGCACTACCATAAATAAATCAAAGGGCCAACTATGAGCTTCTGCCTAAAATAACATATGTGAACAGCTTTCATAATTCAACAATCTTATATAATGTAAAACTTAATAATAAATTACCTCAAGGATAATAAAGGCATCTTAATACATTATCATGAGTCATATGTTCAACCACCAATGTTGTTATGACTGCAGGAAAAACAAGCTCTAATTATCTTTGAGCTGACTGTATATAAAGTTTACACTTCTTGTGAGGCATCAAATCATAAGTTCTTTTCCAAATGATCTCAGGGAGGTGTGTAAGCTCAAAAAATAATGGCCAATATCATTTAGACTAGGCAAAAGAAAGATCTTAGGCAAACGTCTAGGGACCTTATGTACCGGCCTCAGAACACTACAAAGATCGGGTCTGGTATTCAGGCTGGCTGCTGCCGCTGAACTGGATATTCAATGCCAGGGCTATATCTGAGCCCCAGCATTGACTATTTAGGTTTCCCGGATTTCTGGGAAGCTAACCGGGTAGTGGAGATATTCAGCTGCGGCCCGCTTAGCTATCTGTGATGAAAATTAGGCCTTTACTGCACCTGACGTTTGCCACGTGTTGATAACTGGGCAGTGGCTCAATATTGCCGATGCCCGGTTATCTATGGGAGCCTGCCTGGCATGCCCCAGTTAGCATCGGGGCTTACAGTGGCACATCATGGACAGGGGCATTAAGACAGTTAGCAGGTCTGCTAATCGTGTTAATGCCTTTGAATATCGCCCCCCCCCCCTCCCCATCATATCTAATAAACAGCAGAGAGCCAGAACCAAATGAACACAAGACATTATACTTAGAGGTCAGGGCAAAAAAATAAGCCCCTTTCTAAAACCTTATTTTGTGTAGATGTTAATGTTATATTAGACAAGTGATGGTCTGTTTGAAAGGAAACCTCTGAAACCTGTCCCTCGTTCCCACCCACTGGCTCACTTGCCACCCAATAGGATGGTTTTTTTTAAGAGTATTAATCATTTTTTTAATCCTTTGAGCTCTGCATTGCTTTGATTGGGTTCAGCTGTTAAGCACGAACGGCGGTGGGAAAGATTGTGCGGTTACGCAGCACAGCAGCCCTTACGAGCCCTTTAAAAGCTGCATTTCACTTCTGTGCACATTTTGGGAGATGCAAACTTAGGGGTATGTTTACTAAACTGCGGTAATGGTACATAACGCGCGTAATGTAACGTTAACGATCGTTCAGGCGTCATAACGCGCGTTATGAAGTGCGAACGATCGTTAACGTTACATAACGCGTGTTAACCGTAGTTAACGATCGTAAACTCCCGCGACGCGGAAAAACACCGCAGAAGGTGGAGAGAGGGCGGAGAGAAGGGGTCAATGGGCGGAGAGTGGGCGGGGAGAGGCTCCCTTCACACTAACGCGCTGATCTGAAGAGCTCAATTCCAACGCGAATGAAAACCTGCCGTTAAATGCACATTACAGGGGAGAGAAACCATTTCAGTGTCAGCAATGTACAGCCCAGGCAGGGAAACCTAAAAAACGTGATAAGTGTGATACATGTGCACAGAACAAAAGGGCACATAAACACTGAAAATGACCCCAACAAACTGGAAAAAACCATAACCAAGCTGGCCAATAGTGGTATCAATGAGAAACATCAACCCCTCCCCCCCAAGTAAGCTCCATAGAAAAGATATAAATCGTGGAAGGGTCTATACTCTGTCCCCATACAAGGTGAATGAGCCCACAGTGAAATAGCGCTGCTCAGGGTTTTCCCCACCATCGGACAGGGTTCCTATGGTGTGCACATGTCCCGCAACATCAGGGCGGGCATGTCGGAATGGCAACTGGACAGATGCCGGAGAAGGGGATACAGTGGGCCGCAGGCGGCACATGCTGTGGTGGAGCTGGACTAGAGTGATGCCTAGGTGGCCCATACGAATGCTGAAACAGCAGAGCAGCCAGACAGCAACTGCTGAAGACCAACATGGGCACGAGTGTGTTTCCCACAGTGTCACAGGGGATAGCACCCAACAGCCACCCCCAAGGGCACGGAAGATTGGCAGGCGGGGCTGAGGGAAGCATCGACATCTATGCAGGCACCCCTACCCCAGAACCCGCACCATAGGCAGCCGCCTACCTGCACACTGGACAGCCTGAGACTGCGCACCACCAGCACCACCAGCAGAAGGGCATGTCAGCATGGTGGCTGAGGGATACTGGTGGTGGAGGGGGCAGTGGCAGCTGCCCAGAGCAGACCGTAGCCTAGCCCTGTGTAGGTGGGTGCCGTGTACTGCAACAGACAGGCCCTGTCTAATGAACAGTCATGGTGTCACCAAGGAATGTACAGACTCTGTGACAACAAGGTGGTGCAGTGCACAAAACCAGTGTATTCAGAAGCAGAGGGTCAAAGATTCAAGTCCCAGCTGTGGTTCCTGCCAACCCAGTCCCCATATTTTACCCACTACTACAACTTGCTAATACAGACAGCACCTTTATTGCAGATGACGTAAACATGCCCAAAACACCTACATTCTACCCTACAGAGCACAGACACCATAAACATGCACATTACCTAGAGCAGAGTCTCCCAAATGCAGTCCTGGAGGGCCAAACACCATTCCGGATCCATGCTGCCTCTGATAAAGATGCCTGTGCTGCATTTCTATGTGCCACCCCCATGGTATGCAGATGTATCTCATGCATATTCATGAGGGACAGCATGAATACCCGAACAGTGTTTGGCACCGCAGGACTGGAGTTGGGAACCTCTGCCGTAAAGCAGCAGCCAACAGGGGAAGACACACCCGCACCCACAGGTCCCATTATCCAAAGCCTCCTGGAGAGGCAGGACTTTGGGCTCTGCATGCATCTCCCAATACTAGCACTTGCATACCTTAGTAATGCCACCCTAAACCGGGGAATATGGTGCACATCTATCAAAAGGTTGCTATGATTACTGGCAGATAGCAATTCCTAGGTTAAGTACAATTTTCTGAGTGAGCTGCATCATAGCAACCTTTCTGATGTCTGTGGAGTGTGCTACAGGTCTTGTGTCTGACAGTGTTTACCAATCTGGGGAGTGGCTACTCTGTGGCACTGACGTACACGGTCATCTCACCCTACCGGGCCAGGGTGCTGTGGGGGTGCATACCACATCTTGTGTTCATCTCTGGACTGCTGATCTGCATGTGCAGTGCACCATGGGTATGGGTGCGTTGACCCAGATCCTGGCCAACACAGCGGGCGGTTTGGGTGGTGGCCTGATGCCCTTCAGTAGGCAGCCAGGGGTTGTTAGCAGCTATGGGGCTGTAGCCCAGTGGTTCCTTCACTACCTGTGGGGCCAGTGGTCATGGGTTCAAACCCACCATGGGGTTATTTTATAGGGCTGTCTGCAGCATTGTCTATTTTTAACGTACATTAGTGCTGCCAGCAACAACCCCTCAGTGTACTGTAACCTTACAGTGCCTCATAAGGCGCCCCATGCGGCACCTTATATGGCACCCTATAGGGTGTTCTATAGGGGACATTATGGGGTGCCTCAGCGGACAGTGCACTTTATAATGTATCCTATGGAGTGCCTTATGCGGCACCTTAGGTTATGCCACTGTGAGGGTGTGTTTGCTGGCAACACTACTGAAATTAAACGTAAAATGCCTCCTCATTCACTACTTAAATGTACAGGGTGATGCCTCAGCCAGCCTTATGCATCAGGCACACTAGGGAATCAAACCCATGACACCTGTATCATTAGTCAGTGCAGTAACCATTGTGCTACAGCTCTGTTTCAGTGTTTTGTGTCTGTGCGCCTTCTTCACGGCGCCCTCTAACGCTCGTTAATTTCTGTAACGCGCGTTATCGGTAACGATGTACCGCCTATGTCCTTATTTGGGATTTCTGGCTCTACCGCGGCTCCTAACGCGAATCAAACTACCGCAGTTTAGTAAACATACCCCTTAATTCCTGCTCTCCTGGCTTTTGGTTTAAGTGATTTTGAAGATTTTTCTATTTTGAAGATTTCGACATTCGCAATGGGGCCTGTTAATTTGGCTTTCTGCTGTTTATTAGATATAGGGGGTCTTTTACTAAACTGACACGCAACAAAGTAGGTGCTGCTAGGTGAACCTGCAATATGGACCATGTTTACTGCACACGTGTGTTCATATGTTCCCCACGCACACGCTCCACCTCTAACTCACTCACTGTAGTGACAAGTGCCAGTTAATGTGCGTGTACTGGTTAGGAGCTGGTATGCCCATGCTTTAGGGTTCACCACAGCCAGTTACCACTTGCTAAAACACACATTAACTGGTTAACAGCGTTTAGTAAAAGGGCCCCATTGTCTTAGTGTTCCGAGGACAGTACAATATGGCTTCTAGAGTTTTGCCGAAGATCTTTCTTTTGTGTGGTCTAAATGATATCAGCCATTGTGTTCTGGGGTTTAAACATCTCCTTGGGACCATATAGAAAAGAGGTTATGATTTAGAATCCAATTAGATGAGTTATCTGGATCGGTACAGAGTGCTTGTTTTATATTCTCTATTGCATGTTATTGACTTACATATTTGTTTTAAATTGATTTCTCAGTAAATTGATATTATTCCAGTTCCTACTAGTTCTGGTCTTCTATTTCCTCTTCTTTCTTAAATGCTTCCTACGTTCCATTGTTCCACTCAGCCCACCAGGGAAGAGATTTTTGGGGAGATAGAGGCTTCTGAGTCCTTCTGGGCCACCTGGGAATGGTTTTGGCAGAGGAGTTCAGTGGAGGACTTGGAGACCCACATTTTCCAACAAGGGTCATCTGAGGTGAAGTGTTGCACTTCACCTCAGATGACTCTTTTTCTCCTGCACCAGAGTCTTTATTTGAGCTGGAGTAAAGATTTTGTGCTAAAGAGAAAATAAAAAAGCACACCAAAATTTAAGGTTTTTTAACATTTGGAGCAAAGTAAAATGTGACTAGTTTGTACAGTATATTAACCACAATACTCTTTAGCATGTTGATTTTACTGTGGAGTTGGTGGCTCTATGGCACTTTCTACATCAGGAAAATCAGAAATAGCGGCCATGCTAAAGGATATCACAGCTTATTAGACAGGCCCCAAAGCAAATTACAAAATCGATACATTGTAACTCCACCTCAGTTCTGCTCCAGGGAACCCCTATGTGCAGTTCACGTCAGACTCTCCATGCTCTTATTGACATGCATACTTGTATATACCTTTGCAGTAAAATGAGACAAATGAAGACATTTTCAGTTTGGTTCCTTCAAACAAATCGAATTGCTGCATGCTTTGAAAATCATTCATTTTCAGATCTACTATGGACTATGGGAGTAGGAAAACAGCCTCTTTTTCTGCTCTGCCAGGCACCGAAAAGATAGGTTGGGGAAAGACAACAAAGAAGCAGGAGCCGCTTCACCAATAACATTGAAACTTTTCGACAAACAGCTAAAGAAACCTATCCCAGCCTCACTTCTTCCAAATCCCATAGCTGATGCATGTCATCAAGAAACTGAAAACAGGAAGCAATAACATTTTGTGTTCATGTCTTTGCTCGGTTTCCGAGGAATAAGGTAAGCAGCTAAATGCAGGCTAGGAGAGTTAAAAAAAAAAGCAAATACTGACAAAAATATCTTCAACCTTAGACAGAAATAAAGCAGATGATAGCATGAGGTCTAAATGATATCAGGTATTATGTTTTGGGGTTATGCATCTCCTTGGGACCATTTAGAAAAGAGGTTATGATTTAGAATCTAATTAAATGAGTTATCTGCACCAGTCCGGAATACTTGTTTTATATTCTCTGTTGTATGTTATTGATTTAGATATTTGTTTCAGATTTGATTTTTCACTAATTTGATATTATTCCAGTTCCTAGTAGTTCTGGTTTTCCTTTTTCCTCCTCTTTTTTCTAAGATGCCATTAGTATTTTATCATCAGGTGGAAACTGAAAAGAGGTAGAGAGAAGCTAGACTGCTTGATTCAATCTGTCTATCAGAAAAAAATACTGAGATTGTGTACGCTGCAACTGTAGGCTGTACAAGGGAAGACAGACTCCATAGTGAGGTGCTTGAATGTGAAAGAGCAGAAGTCTGGCAGAGACAGGGCAGGGGACGGAAGGACAAAGGGCACACATACACACATATATTGTCCTCGTGGGCGTGAGGGTCACCGTGTTAGTAGAAGTCTGGCTTACTGTGTAAGTTCACCGCAGTACATGTCCGTGTTGCAGTGTCACAGTGGCAGTGACCTTACTAGGCAAGGCAAAGGGCACACACATAGAGAGTAATTTTATAACAGGGCACCAAAGCTAACAGTGTAAACAGGCACGTATTATAAACCTATTTTATAAAGACACATATAAGGTCATTTTAAAAGGTTTAGTCATGATTAGGACATCTGAAGATGTGCACATGGATGTTGAAATCACAGAGATGTCCAAGTAGGCAATGGAGTGTGGCAGAGGTATGTCTGGGGAGGAGCAATGAAATTGCATGTCCCCATTTGACCTCAGAAACATTTGAGACATCTGCAGGCACATCCATGTTTATACCTGCTCCAGGTATGATTTGTTTTGTACCTAAAAGCTTAAATTTAGCCTCCAGAATCTCCCTACTACATTTTCCTATGTCATTGGTATTGACATGTACCAAGACAGCAGACTCCTCCCCCAGCACTATCTAAGACCTTATCTATGTGATGCGTCAGGTCTGCTGCCTTCGTACCAGGCAGGCATGTTTCCAGGTAATCCTCACGTCCACCAGACACCCAGCTATCTACATGCTTAATGATTGAATCACCAACTATAACGGCTGTCCTAACCCTTCCCTCATGGGCACATGGCCTTGGAGAAACTTCCTCGGTGCGAGAGGGTTTTATGTCACCTGGAGGACAGGTCCTAGCTACAGGATCACTTCCTGCCACACCAGGGTGATGATCTCCTTGTCACGTGACCTCTCTCCTCCATGGCAACAGGGATGCTGCCAGACTGGAGGTGGGACTTCAGTGCTATATCCCTGTAGGTCTCGTCTATGTACCTCTCTCTCTTCCTTATGTCCTCCAAGTCTGCTACACTAGCCTCCAGAGATTGGATTTGTTCCCTGAGAACAAATAGCTCCTTGCACCTAGTGAAAACATAAGACCCCTTACCAACTGGGAGAAAATCATACATGTGACACTCAATGCAAAAGACTGGAAAAGCCCCATCTTGCTGCTGGACTGCTGTCTGTATCTTAGTTTTAAGGTTGCGTTTAGGTATTTAAGTTCTTTACCTACTAAGGTTGGTAGGAATACTTACACTAATAAAACGACACCTAATACGTTTAATGTACTTTGTTCACCTGAAGCTTAATTAATCTCAGGTCCTTAATGTATGCCTGATGAGGACAAACAGCTGCAGCTGAGAGTGAATATGGCACCTCCTTTCCTTTGAGAGGCTTATGCACCTATAAAGCTACAATTATTCCAGGAATGGGTGGATGTTCAGGAGGGATGGAGGGAAAAAGACTTATCAAAAGCTGGTTGGGAGTGGAGGAGTAGCCTAGTGGCTAGAGCAACTGCCTAGTACCCAAAAGATCAAGGGTTCAATTCCCACTGGTGCTCCTTGTGACTTTGGGCAAGTCACTTTACCCTCCATTGCCTTGGAAGAAAAGGCTGGCAATCTACCTCCAGTGATGCATTGCTAAGAAAACCCAGAGGTAGCTGGGTTGCTAAGAGTCAACACTGACTTGATGGCACTTAAAAAAGAAAAAGCTGGCTGCTACACAGTACCCTGTCCTGTGCTTCTAAGGTAATCTGTGACCAATCTCCAGGGGGAGTCCCACAGCCCTTGCTTGGATAGAGGGAGTCTTGGGTTCTAAATTTAAGCAGAAAGCTCTCTGTTATGTTTTAAATTTAAACGGAAAGCTCTTTGCTGGTACTAGGCCCTGACTGAGTATTAAATTTAAACTAGAAGCTCTCTGCTGGGTTCTGAATTTAACCAGAAAGCTCTCCACTGTGTTTTAAATTTAAACTGAAAGCTCTTTGTTGCTACTAGGCCCTGACTGATTTAACAAATACACTGGGTTCACAGATTAATCAGCTTTAATCTAAAGAATTCCTTTTCCCCAAGATTTAGAAAAAAATCCCAGAAGTAAATACAATTGCAGATCTCTCTCCAGAAGTAGCAGTCCCCTTTTGTAGTCCTTCAAGACTGTGCTTAAACCACTACATTAACCATGATGTTATTAGAGGTCTTGGCTCCAAATGCTATCCTGGGGAAGTCTATATAGACATCTGATAGCCATCCATAGCAGGCATGTCCATGTTTCATAAATCATGTGCCTGCTTTTATTTCAGACGTTCTGGCTTTTACGTCCCAGATTACACTTGGAGGTCCCGTTGTCAAATGTGCCCCATAAGTACCTATTTGTCTTTACAAAGTAACAGCTTAAGTGGCAGGGATGATGCCTTAAAAGCAGGTACAGCATTTACACCTGCTGAAGAATGGTGTAAATGAATGCACGCATAGTATGCATGTATGCACAACAATTAAGGCATTTTACGATCACTTACCTGTGCTTGCAAACTCTCTCTGTGCTACACCCAGATCATGCCCCCTGGCTACGCCTACAAGCAAAGTACGCACATTCGTGCCAACGCATGCACTTTTGCGCCGGTTGATATTTTATAAGAGGTGATTAACACAGATACAGTATGTGGTTACATACACATGAAAATGGCGTTATAAAATTATCCCCATACTGCACATGATTCTGGATTACTGGAAGAATGTGGTGTGCCCATATCAATACAATAACCTGACTTATTTTATCTAAATATTCTCAAGATGACTAGGGGTACACAGCTTTGGAGGACCTACTTCAGATACCCAGAAAGATGTAGACAGGCTTCTTCATTGGCATTGTTTTACCACTCTCAGTGTCTGGGCGTCTTCATGCCACGGTTTGATTTCACTTGTTACAATCCTATTTTGTCTGAAGCTGTATTTGGGACTGATCAATAGTTTCTCCTTTGTAACTGGGAAACAGCATTTCAGTCTTCATTTTCAAAGTAGGGATGCCTTCTGGTAGTGTGACAGATGTGATATCGGTTGAGGATTCCCTATGGTGCTGAGAATTTTGTAACGCTTCATATTCATACCATTGATTGAATTTCCTGTTGGAGAAATAGAGTGGGAATATGGCTACAGCAGCTGGTTGAATGTCCATGGCTATTCTGAGGAGCAAATGTCCAACATCTTGAAATTAAGTTGTACTACCAGGCAAATCTGTCTGTGGAGACACTCAGATACTCCTTCATGCACCCTTCTAATGGGCTCATTTCTCCAGAAAACTCCAACCCTAACCAAACCTTGCTTGCTTAATGCTGAGAGGATTTGGAGTCTTCCTGCTAATAATGGAAACTAGAGTTAACAAATGAGTGAAGGTGTAGGAGAAGACCAAGAAACAGAGTCTGTAACAATTCTAGAAGGTATGGTATCCCCTGGGAAAGTGGAGGGACACATGGAAAGCAGTAGTTTTTCCAAAATAGATATTGGTGCTGATGCAAGGTCTGGTTGTCAGCACAGGCATTTCCAGGTTACTATTGAGAAAATGTGTTTGCCATGTATATTTTAAGGCACTATAACCTCCTCCTGCTGGTCATTCCTCTCCCTGTGCACCCAAACATCCTTTGGCTTTTGCCATCACCTTTTCTACCTGTTTGGCCACTTTAAGATCATTCAATATCATCTTCTCCACGTCCTGCTCTTCTTTCGTGCATTGAAGTATATCATCCCCTATACTGTATCACTCCCTTGGGTTTTTGCAGTCCAGATGCATGATCTTGCATTTGTTAGCAACACATCTTAAATGCCAAAGTCTCAATCATTCTTCAAGCTTCACTAGATAGCTTCTCATGTACTCCTTCCTGAATGTTGACCCAATTTCTGTGAATTTGGATGCATGATCAAGTCCAAGATTTTTGAAAACTATCTGTGACCTATTGGCTCTATACATACAGATGCCTCTTAGGGGGATCCGTCTCCTGGTAGGCATTAAGAAGTCTTTGGAGCATGTTTGCTAAACGGCGGTAAAGGAGCAAGTGTGCCATTAGCGTGTTCTAACTGTGCATGTGCACACTTAGCGTGTGCAAAAAGGCACTTTAGTGCGCACTAACGGCACCAGCAGCGTAAAGCGCCCCATGGGTGGAGAGAAGGCATGCATGGGGTGGAGAGTGACGGTCAATGGGCAGGGAGTGGGCGGGAACAAGGCTTGCTTCCTTTATGCAGGCACCTTAACGGCAGGAACCCCAACGCAATTGAAAACCTGGCGGAAAGGGTGAATTTTGAGAAGAGAGAGCCCATTTTATGTCTGCAATGTAATGCACAGAGAGGGGAGCCCAAAAGAGTGATTGTAGCGCTCCATTAGCAGTAACAGCATAGTGACCAAGTATGAAAGGGCACTATGTTGATAGTGCAAATGGGGACAAAGGAGGTGGCAGATGGGTCATGAAGTGGGGGCTGCTGGTGCACAGGAGGGACCAGGCAGCTGTCTAGATGGCACATAGGAAAATAAGACTACAAAATATGCCAAACTGTGTCAGACCAAGGACCATTATGCCCAGTATCCAACAGTGCACAATCTAGGCCACAAGTACCTAGCAGTTTCTCCAAAAGACAAACAGGATCTCCAATAACTGTAATGAGGCAAGTAGTACATAGCTCGGATCCTGTTTAGCAATGGTTTATGGACCGTTACCCAGGAACCCATCCAAACCTTTTTAAACCAAGCTACACTGACAGCTTTTACCACATCCTCCGGTAATGGATTGCAGGGTTTGATTATGCTTTGACCGAAAAAATATTTTCACCTAGAAGACCGAAATGGGTTACACTGTAACCACATTGCAGGTCCTCTAGTCTGTCCACAGTCTGATGGCATAAAAAAGGGACCTATGTTTACCTGTTACACTCTGGTCAAAATTCTATAGACCTCAATCATATCTCTCCTCAGCTGTCTCTTCCCTAAGTTGATGAGCCCCAACCTTTTTAGCCTCTCCACAAAGGAGTATTCTGCCATCCGCAGAACCATCTGTGATGTTCATCATGATCCTACAGTAACAGTGGCAGCACACAGTCCTGCTACTGCTGGGGAAAGGCAATGTGCCACATGGGATGGTCCAAGGGTCCTGGCACTGCAGGCAGAGATCCAGGCTGTAGCACTCCAGGCAGCTGGAAAATGCAGGTGCCTGGGGAAATGCTACAGCAGTGGCTGCCATCCTCCCCCCGAGACATATCGGTGGCAGGCAGTGATGGGGCCCCTGCATGGGCAGCTGGTGGGTGGGGGGGGGGCTTTGTGGCCATCCATGTGTGCCCCTGCCTCCTCATTCAGACCTTGTGCCCAAGGCGCCCACCAAATCCGCATGTTTAACATGCTGGGACTGCGACCACCACCACCTGCATGGTGGGGTGTTGGTGGTGGCATGGGAAGTGGCACCAGTCTTCAGCAGACAGAAGCTTTGTCCTGGTCATATGCACCATATGCATTGCAGCATGTGTCAAAGGCCAGCTGAAGGGAAGCATGTCAGCAACAGGAGCTGTTCCTACCATAAGGCAGCACTGTTGTGTGACCCATACAGTCAGCGTGTATATGTGTGGAGGGTCATAGTTTCACGTCCCCACTGGGGTTTCTGTATTGCATATTCCTGTGGACAAGGTTTAGCTGACAGTGTAAGTACCGTTCCTGCAGGTGCAACCCCCAAGGAGATGGCCAGAATGGTGGAAACTCCCATCAACAGCGCTGACAGGCTCCACTATCCACAGCTGGTAGGAGGCTAATAGCACACATTATCGATCTGTGGTGAGGGCAAGGCTCGTGCAAACAGAGCACACATTATCAATCCTTGAGCTGACATTGAGACAGGAATGTCAAGCAGGAATGCCAACCATCTCTACTTTTGATCAGTGCGCCAATGAGAGTGAGCGTGTGTGTGCGTGTGTGTATGTGTGAGTGTGTATGACTCCCCTTTGTCCTGTGGCTTTCTGCACTGCATTTTGGCTCACATTGTCCGAGTTTTTCACAGCCTGTTTGGAAAAAGTGAATAAGGCGAGGCAGAGGATTGGGGGTATCGCCTGAAACAGCGCAGATTGGCCTGGATAAGTCTGCCACAGTGGTAGGATCACTGGCTGAGACGCCATTGTGCCCGTCTGCCACGTGCATTGCCTATGTCAGGGGTTTTCAACCCAGTCCTCAGGGAACCCTAGGCCAGTCAGGTTTTCAGGATTCCCAGAATGAATATGCATGAGAAAGATTTGCGTGTTCTGCCTTCATTGTATGCAAATCTATCTTATGCATATTCATTGTGGGAATCCTGAAAACCTGACTGGCCTAGAGTTCCCCGAGGACTGGGTTGAAAACCTATGGCCCATGTGGCCACTGTATGTCATGCTGAGATGACACTTTCACTATGACCAAAAAGTGACCATGGCATGGCTATGTATCCACATAGAGCTATTATGGTGTCTGGCTCCAGTGATGTGGATGCATTCTCTGTCTGGGGATGTTAATCAGCTGAGTAAATGGCTGGGTGTCAGTTTTGAGTATCCCAAGGCAGAATGCTTGTGCTCATACTATGCACGCTGACCAGCAGACCTACTGTAGTAAGTTTGTGCTTGGCTGACACAGCCCAGTGAAGGACAGTCTTTCTGCCTATGCTATAGTCAATTGTTAGTTCTCAGTGCTTGGGGTAGCAGTCATTCATGGCCTACTCACTGGGGTCCTGACAGGACTGTAGCAATAGCCCCACACCAGCCTATTACCCTCCCCCACTCCCCCCTCTCCCCACTGCAGTGGCTGTCGATGGCAGCAGCATATTGACACTGGCCACTAACCTGCATTGTTAGTGGAGGGTTAGGGTTCAATGGCAGAACACAGGGCCAAGCTGTTGTTATCACTGTCATCCTCAGCATGCAGAAAACAGAAAAAAAAAAAGCATAGCACACTGCAAACAATACTTGCTAAACACTAGCAGTGATGTGGACCTACAGCACAACAATTTGATCAGAGATCTGCAGGGTCTATACATCTGCATAGAGCTGTGTGGTGGAGTAGCCTACTGGTTGGTGCAATGTCTCCATGGTAAATGGTCCAGGGCTTGTTTCTCACTTGTTCATTTTGTGCCTGGGTGCGCTTGCACAGTCTTTGCTCTGCTTTGACCTGCAGACAATCATTTTTCTACATTTCTATGCAATATGGTGACACTTTGAGTTGCCCAGCATGGCATTCCCCTTCATGGACATCTGTGAACATGGCTTTAGCGGCTCTGCCTTGGCGCATTGCAGTGGGTCAGTGATGTATATGCAGCAGATATCTGGGTCAACTTGTATGGATGTGTTGTCTGTTTTGCCATCATTGTGACCTTCCAGCTTTATATAAAGAGGATATATCTCATACTTTCAGGCACCTAACACTCATTGCATAGCCCTGCACTGTTCTGCCATCATTACTTGCCCCACGTGGGGCAAATGGGTTCAACTTGTCCCTTTGTATCATGCAACTCTGTTGGGTGTATCGTCTTGCAGTTGCACAGGCTGAGGCACCAGTCCCACCCGCACATATGGTGTTTCATGTACCCCATGGCACTGCTACTTTTGGCTCACACACACCAAATGCTTTTGGCCTGTATGATCCCATACATCTACCCACCACACACATTACAAACTCTCTGCTTGGAAAATCTATGGCACAGCCCTGTACCCACCACTTGATCATCAGGGAAATTCATGGTGGGGCAGCTTACTGGCAGTAAGCTGCCCCACCATGGCCATCAGGGGTCATTTGCAGCAGTTAGCCATATCATGCACACCTCTCTTGTGACTGCTCCATATGAGCATTCATGGGCAATCCTCACTTTGCTGTCCACATCAGGAATATGCTGCCTCCACCCAGATACTGTCCTGGCCTATGGCATGCTACACACTGACAGAACATTTGGATACTTGTCCACACCTCACAGACACTATAATGTATCTTACAGCATGGTATATGCTTTCAGGAGCATCTAGGACTGCACGGCTGTCACAGCGCCCCCTGCTGCTGAATCACCTCTGCTGACTCCATTGCCACCACCACCCACCAATGACAGAGCCAACACCCACACTGACCATCATCACTAGCAGCCACCTATCTCGCCTAGTCAACAGCATAGGCCACATTGCCAGGCATCAGGTGAGTCAACTCCATCAGCTACCAATTGTGCTTGCATCCATATCTTCTCCAATGGCTTCCCTGCCCCCTTTCAGAGTTTCAGTGGCTTTCCTGCATTAAGGTGCATGCCAGACACCTTCCCGCAGCTTGTCCCATTACCACACGGTAAGTGTCCACTACCACCCCTTAATGTTCTGTTTGTGGATGTAATCATTTATTTAGTTGCCAGCTGATCACCCACTACAGCAGCAGGAACACTCTCCCTATTTGTAAGCACCAAGTCCAATATTGCCCCCTCCTGCATGAGTTCCATTGCCAGTTTCTGGAATTCTCCCTCCGGAGAATCCAGGATCTTCGTACTTCTAGATGACACCGCAGCAGAGATATCCCAATCAACAGTCCCCCTACCAATATAACTTCCCCTTTTATTTTATTTATTGTGAACATTTTCAATTAAATCTCTATCTAATTCTTCTGCCTGCAAGGGAGGTCTATACTGCACATCACACAATATAAAGATTTTTCATTATGTCTTTTCCAGACTAACCCACGGTGACGCCTCCTTCCCTCTTAAGCCAGTCGTTCTGTGGTGGTGGTATTATTTTTCACATGTAGCGCCACGCCTCCTCCTCCCTGTCTTTCCTGAATAGATTATAGCTTGGTATTCTACTGTATGTCCTAGTCATTGTTTTCTGTGTACTATGTCTCTGTGACTGCCAATATATCCAAGCTAGCCTCTTCCATTTGGGATTTTATTTTGCATGCTCTGGGCATTAGTTTATGTCTAGATGTTTCCCTTTTATGCATTTTCTGTACTCTTTTTTTAATATTTTACTTACCTGATTGCTTTTACTTTCCTGGGAAGCTTTGTTCACTCATCCCCGATGATCTTGATTTAAAGACCTCCTCAGTAGATTAGCCGGTGTGTTGGGGAAGACTCTTCTTTCCTTCTTCGATAGGTTGATGTCATCTCTGCTCAGCAGCCCTTTGAAAATCCTGCTAAGGTCCAGAAAGTCAAAATGATCTGAAGTGAAAAATTTTCCACATGCATCCCTACCGAGCTCTGTTTTATAAGATACAGTTTCCTTGAGTAAAAATGCTTACCACATGGAAAAGGTTGTAGAAAATTACAACCTGGATGGATAACATCCATTAAAGGGCACCATACAAATAGCAAGTGAAAATTGAATTGGATAATTTATTCATTTATCAATGGATTTTCAGCTGTGCCACATAAATGCATAGTGAAAACTGACAATCATTAAATTGATAACATATCCGTTTATGCAGTCAGTCTGTCACTGAAAACTGACCTATGGAAATAATGGGGTCAATATTTGGAAGCACTTATTTGGATAGCAGCACCTACTATCTAGACTCTTGCGACTGGCTTTGGCTATCCGGTGATTTTCAGTGGCACTATCCAGATAGTGACTGTCTCAGCACTATCCCTGTGAAAGCTGATTCTGATTGGGTCACGTCCGGGCCGTCCGGAGGTCCAAAATATGGATTGTCCAAAAGTGTATCCAATTCTCCACTCATGGGAGCTAGACATTCCTGCAGGTGCAGAACTGGGCTTCTCTTAGATGGGCCAGGTGGGCCCCAATTCCGCAGCGTGGGGCGTCTAAGCACCTGCCCAGCTAGCCCTCCCTAGGCTGCTGCTGGTGTTGCGGTGCCGTGATGTCTTGTCACCATGGCACCAGGACGTCAAGCAGGAGTGCATAGTGCCTGAGATGCACTTCCCTCACTGCCCGACCCTTTACATGAGAAGCCAGGGCCAGGATCGGGCAACAGGTGCCTACCTGCCTCTGCACCATGTGTTGGGGGAGGGGTCCTGGCCCGATCACCGCCATTTGTCAAACTTATTCCTCTGAGGTGGAATAAGTCCGATGTCCATCTTTGACCACCAAGACATACAGGACCATGACCTGAATAGGCCCTTTATGTCTGGGTTATGTGTCCACTCTCTGCCTTGTCACCACCCCCTACCACCCCTGTCCAGAGCTCCCTCCATAAAGGCCCTGTGCATGCAGAGAGTTATAGGGCTAGAACAGGCCCACAGAGAATAGCAGGGGCTGTACATCCCCACTATTGTTCAGGATGACCCCCACAGTGTCAGGGCAGAGCATGGGGCGGTCCTCAGAGTAATCCAGATAGCAATGATGTCCAGTCCACTGTCTGGATAGACTACTAATAGTGAATAGTCTATGCAGTTATCAGATGAAATTTCACCCCTGTCTGGATGGCTCTGGCGCTGACTGCACTATACATATATTCAGAGCTAACAGCTATCTGGAAAGTGCTATTGAATATAGGTATTTCTTAAAATGCTGCAGCCAGTGTTTAAAAACCTCTGACTGCTGAATATTGACCCGAATATTATAATAAACGTTTTGGAAATATTTCATTAGAGCGTCTTCCTAATTTTTTTAAAGAAATGGATTCTGGGATTCAAGAAATTTCACATTTGAAATTACTTTTTTTAGGAAAAGTTAATACCCGCATTTCCTTAAATGCTCACACATAAGTCCCATGTAGCATGTGTGTATGTGTCTGAGTACAAATAGCGCGGTATAAAAGAACTGTAAATAAATAAAATAAATAAATAAATAAAAATAATATCCTAAAAATCCCCCTTTTACCAAAGGTCCCCTACTTTGACAGCTCTGCTTTTGTCCAATACTAAAGGTCACTCACTAAATGCCCATAGTAGACACCATGGCCATGTTTAGACACATTCTCCCAGATAAGTGTTATCACCTTTATATTTTGAACATTCCGTGTTATGGATTATTTCTGAACGTGAAGATTTCAGTTTTTTGCATAAAGCATTCTTGGTATGCAGGGGCTGGTCCAATGGGCTGGTTATAGCCTCAAGCATAAATCTTGGTCGTACGGACCTTTTTTTAAAAAATACGTTGAATAAAAGGAGGGTCTGTTACTTGAGTGTTTTTACATCCTCGCGACAGACGATTCGACAAAAAATAAAAATCTTAGGTATTTGTTCACTGTCTAAACATGGCCATGGTGTCTACTATGGGCATTTAGTGAGTGACCTTTAGTATTGGAGCTCTGCTTTTGTGGCAATGGATGTTCAAAAAATACTACTACTACCACTGGTACTTATCATTTATACAGCATTACAAAGTATACACAATGCTGTACACAAACACATAAGAGATAGTCTCTGCTCCACAGAGCTTACAATCTATCAAAGACAGACAAACAGACCAGACAGGGGACCAGGATAGTTCTGGAGGAAAAGGTTTAAAACAGACATGGGTGTTAAACCGATTAGAGGGTTCAGGATTCAAAATCAGCCTGAAAAGGTGTGTTTTAGCCTAGATTTGAATAGGATCAGAGATGGAGCCTGATGTATGAGGTGTGACAAAAAAGAAACAAGACCATAAATGTTTTATTACAAAATCTACAGAGAAATTACACATTGTCCCTTTCAAAGTAATCCCCAAAGAGTTAATGCACGTCTGCATTAACGTCTGCCACATACGGAAGCATTCGGTAAAGTCCTCCTTGAGGTCTCTCAGCTCTCTCATCACAGTGGCCTTGATCTCTTCTACAGAGGCGAAATGAGTTCCTTTGAGCACAGTCTTCAGCCTGGCGAAGAGCCAGAAGTCACACGGTGTGAGATCTGGGGAATAAGGAGGGTGGTCGAGAGCTGTGATCTGTTTGTTGGCCAAGAACTGCCGCACACTGTGCGCGGTGTGTGTGGGCACATTGTCGTGGTGGAGCAGCCATGACTTGTCTCTCCACAGAGCCCGCCTGCTGTGCCGAACCCAGTCATGGAGGCGATTGAGGATCTGCTGGTAGAAGTGCTGGTTGACTGTCTGACCCTCAGGCACAAACTCATGATGGACTACTCCCTTCTGGTCAAAGAATGAGATCAGCATGACCTTGATCCTTGATTTGGACAAGCGTGCCTTCTTGGGTCTGGGTGACAGTTGAGTTTTCCACTGCAGGCTCTGTCTCTTGCTTTCAGGGTCATAGTGGAAGACCCAAGTCTCGTCTCCTGTGATGACTCAGCCAACGAACTCTGGATCTTCTCCAATCTTCTCTAGAAAATCTTGACAAACATTGACCCAGTGCTCCTTCTGGTTGTCCAATAAAAGTTGTGCACCATCTTAGTGCACACCTTCCGCATCCCCAGCTCCTGCACCAAGATGGTCCGCACTGACTCCCTGTTTAGGCTGAGCTCCTCAGCTATCATCCGCACCGCCAATCTGCGATCACTCCGCACCAGCTGGTTCACTCTGTCAATGCTCTCAGCCGTCTTTGTTGTGGAAGGCCGTCCTGACTTGGTGTCATCCTCTACATCCTCGTGGCCAGTCTTGAAGCATTTGTGCCACTCGAAGACTCGTGGCATTGACATTGCATCTTCTCCATAAGCCTTTTGGATAAGTTGGAGATACTCAGTTGGGCCCTTCTCCAACTTAACCAGAAATTTCAAGTTGATTCTTTGCTCCATATTTCTGCCACCTCTATTTGCTTGACAAAGCGATGGAGCAGTATGCTACAAAAAAACCTGAAAAAGAAAAACAGAGTGAGAGAGATGAAAAATATTATAGCGGAATAGTAGCAAAATGTTGCACAACACAGTGACATAAGCGGTTAGCCAATTGGCATTGAGTCATGGGTGTGGCTGCCACAGTCTCATTTCTTTTTTGTCACACCTCGTACTGATTCAGGTAGTCTATTCCAGGCATAAGGTACAGCGAGGGGGAATGAATGGAGTCTGGAATTCGCAGCAGAAGAGAAAGGCACAGATAACAGTGATTTTCCTGCTGAGCAGAGCTGTAGGGAGAGATAAGAGTGGAGAGGTAATAGAGAACTGCAAAGCAAGGCCATACCGAGCCAGAATCATGCCCTGTGTGACTTGTACATTGGGCGTGCGTCCCCTCCCCCCCCCCCCGCACCTCCATCCAGCTACTTTCTGCTCTTACCTTGCTGCTGCTGCCCTCTGTTTTCTCCAAAGTGGTGCCAACAGCAGGGCAAGAGCAGAAAGTGGCTGGATGGAGGTGCGGGGGAGGGGTTGGGTGGGCACGTCTGATATGCAAGTCGCTGGAACTTTAAGCAGATCTGTTCCTCCCTGCTCTGACGTCACGTCAGAGGAGGAAGTGATCAGACCTGCTTAAAGAGCTGCAAAAAGGCTTAAAGGGCACATTTCAGCTACCTGCTCTTGCTGAGAGAAGAAGTGGTGGCAGCAGGGCAACAGCAGGCAGCCGAAATGTGCCTCTTAAGCCTTTGCGCCATGTGTGGCTGCACTGCTCGCACAGGGCTAGGTACGCTACTGCTGCAAAGTGAAAGCACCGGTAGGTCAATAGGAGAAGTTTGAAGTGAATGTGAGAATGGATAGGGAATGGAGTGAATTGAGAAAAGGGGCTATGTGAGCGTAGTGACACTGACAGATGATTAGGGGGTCATGGCAACGGCGGGAGAAAGCGGCGAGCACTCCCCACAGCTCAACCCTGGCCTTGAGAAACCAAATCAGGGGTCGGGCTGCAGGGAATTTGCTTTTAAAGCTGGCGGCTGGGATCACGGCTTTTAAATGGAGCCACGGGTGCCATGGCAACTGGACGCCATGGCACCATAGTTTCATTTAAGAGCCCTGAGTGAGTTAGTCGGGCATGTCCTGTATTTGCAGGCCAGGCTAAATCGCATAGACGGCTTCTACGTCTGCACTGGAATCAGGCCCTTAGCGTATAACTGAGTTTTGAATGGATTGAAGGGACAGAGATGATTTAGCAGGAGACCAGCAAGGATCCGGTTGTAATTGTCTGAAGGGAGGTGATGAGAGAGTGGAGAAGAGTCTTGATAGTATGTTCAGGAAGGAAGAGACAAATTTCAGTAATGTCATAGAGAAGAAACCAACAGGTTTTGGCAATTTGTTGGCTATGTGCAGAGAAAGAGTGAAGAGTCAAAGATGACCCTAAGGTTGCATGCCGAAGAAAGAGGGGGACAATGCACAGTGTTATCCACAGAAATAGAAAAGGGGAGAAGGGGGATGTGGGTATAGTGGGGAAAGGTTAAAAGCTCTGTCTTGGCCACTTTCAGTTTCAAATGGTGTTAGAACATCTAGGCAACAACATCAGACAAACAGGCTGAGATTTGGGCCTGGATTCCTGAAGAGATTTCTGAAAAAAGGTCATCAGCATAAAGATGGTACTGAGAACCACGGGCGGAGGTCAATGAGCCAAGGGAATTAATATACATAGAGAGGATGGAAGGGTCCCTAGATAGAGCGCTGAGGTACACCGAGAAAGCAGGATACCTTAGCAGTGGAGGAGCAAAAGCAATGGGAGATATAAAAAAAATCAAAACACAGCAGAGCCATAAAATCTAAACCAGAACAAGTTATTGAGGAGAAGTGGTGATCAACAGTGCCAAAGGCAGCAAATAGGACAAGAAGGATGAGGATCAAGTTAAAACCCTTGGATTTGGCTAGGCACAGGTCACTGGAGACTTTGGCAAGGGCCATGTCTATTGAATGTAGAGGACAAAAGCCAGATTGCAGTGAATCCAGGGATGGCTTGAGAGGAAAAATTCAAGACAGTGGTGGTGAATCACATGTTTGAGTAGTGTGGATGAGAAAGAGAGGAAGGAAATGGTCTGATAATTGGAAAGGCAGGGAGGGGTCCAGGGAAGGTGTTTTGAGAAGCAGGGTAACCACAGCATGTTTGAAAGCAGCAGGAACAGTTGCAGTGGAAAGCGATAGGTTGTGGGTATGAGAGATGGAAGGAACAACAATGAGGGAGATAGCATTTAGTAGATCAGAGGGAATGGGGTTAAGGAACAGGTAGTGAATTTGGAAGAGGAGAGAAGGTGTGCTGTTTCCTTCTCATTGACATTAAACAATGAAAAAAGGATGGAAGTAGTCAGTTAAAGTCTGAGCAGAAAGCCAAGGTCCTACAAGAGTTGGAAATGGAGGCATTTTGAGGAGAGAGATGAGTCTGGCAACAAAATGATCAGGGTCAGAAGCAAGAGGGCTTGTCAGACTGAGATAGTATTCTTGCCTGGTGAGTGCTACGGTCGACTGGAAGGAGGTTAGCAAGAATTGGAAATGTATCAAGTCAGCACAGAGGAATGTACGTAGTGTATTTTAAAAGACAGCTAAGGATGAGGTACAGTATACCTCATAGGACATGGAATGAGAGGAGCAGAGCATCCAAAGCAGAGGCGATTATAGTATTATAAGAAGAGACTGCCTCATTAACAGACTTGGATGACATAGTGGATGAGAGAGGGGACAAGACCGCAATGGAGAGATCTGAAGGGTCAATAGCCTGACAATTGCTAAATATGTTAGTGAAAATTGGATGAGACTGTGGTAGGGCTTGGTTAAGAGTGAAAGCTAACAGATAATGGTCAGATGGGGAAGAACTGAGGTGGAGAAATATGAGGGGGCGCAAGCAAGGTCTAGGCAGTGACAATGCACAGTAGAGCACAACTGGAAGGTGAATGAGGAGGTTAAGGCAAGGAGCTATGAGGCATAAGAGTCAGAAGGGTCATCAACATGAATGTTAAAATCCCTAAGAATGAGGGAAGGGGAAGATGGTTCCATAAAAAATGAAAGCCAGGAGTCAATGTCAATGAGAAAGGAAGAGGTGGACTTGTTAGGAGGTTCATAAATGACAATTACTTGAAGAGGTAGTGGGGTATATAGGCTGATGGAGTGGACTTCAAAGGAAGAAAATGAATGAGGCTGAAGTGGAAGGAGGGGTTGAAACTAACAGAAAGGAGAAAGTAGCAACCCAAATCACTGCTACGGCCAACCGGGTGAGATGTATGGGAGAAAAGGTAGCCTCCATGGTAGAGGCAGCAACTGAAATGGTGTTTTCAGGGAGAAACCAAGTCTCAATTAGAGCAAGAAGAAGGAGGAAGGAGATTTGAGGGGTTTTGGTTAGATCTGTGCAGAGCATGTGAGAGATATCTGTGGTGGGGGGAGGGGCAGGATTGGGATTTATATTGGGATTGGATTGGAGTGGAGGAGTGGCCTAGCGGTTGGGGCAGGGTACTTCAGGCTGGAAGGTCAGGGGTTCAAATCCCACTAGAGGACAGCAACCTTGGGCCGGAAGGACTGGGGTTTCTAGTCCCACAAGTGCTCCTTGTGGTCTTGGGCAAGCCACTTAACCCTCCATAGCCCATGTTCTCTGTAAAATAGTTATCTCCAAGTTATTATGCCCTGTTCAATGTAATTTCAGTTTGTTCAATGTAAACCACACTGATGCAGAATAGCATGGTATATAAAAGAATGTAAATAAATAAATATCCCCAGTTGAGAGAAGGAGAAGGAGCAGGAGAGTATAGGGAACAGAAGAGATGGTGTGATGGCAACAAGGGTGAGGTACTCTCAGAATGAAAAGAGATGGCTGAATAAGACGAAGAAAATGTTGAAGCTCAAGAGCAGGTGATAGGGTAGAGGACAAAATGGTTGAACAGGTGAAGAAAATAGGGAAATAGTGATTTGGACTTTTGGGGTGTGAAGTTGTTTGAATGAAGGGAAAAGACTGGAGAGAGTAGCATTAAGAGAAGATAGTGATGTGGAGCCATGGGAATAAATGGAGAGAGAAGTTACAGATCAGAGGAAATATGATAAGGCAGGAAAGGAAGCTCCAGTAGCTTGGAGTGCACCTGGGAATAATAGTATTAATGAGCTAGGGGAAGGCTATATAAGAAATTTAGATGGTGGGGTGGGTGGGAGGGTCATATACAGGGTGGCCCAAAAAAAAGTGAGAACAACTCATAAATTAAAAGCTTAAATAGTTTCCTTATTTACCTTTTTTAGCTATATAACGTCTTTATTTCGACAATTTCCAGTCGCCATCTTTGTTTTTTTAATTTGTCAATCGTTTACATCTGTCTTTTTGAATTTTTAAATAACTTATATGCTACGAGATGTTCTCACTTTTTTTGGGCCACCCTGTATATAAAGTCAGCAGGTGAGAAAGGAAGACACCAAGTTTAGTGATAGTGACATAGGTTAATTTTCTGTTTTAGTGAAAAATAGGAGTGATATAGGTAGAGAGAGATTAGCAGATTCAGCACAATATCAGAATGAAAGCCAAAAGTACTGGGTGAGATAGCAACACAATATCCAAAACGCTGAACAAATTACAAAATAATAATTAAATAATACAAACAGAAACAAAATAGGTACAATACCAATAAACTAAAATTCTTGTATAATGGGTCTACAGTTTTGATGTTCCTTTAGGATCTAATTTTTGCCTTCGATACAGACCAGTGTGCGTTATTCTTTCAGTTTTTGTTAGAGTTAGGTGTGATTGGTTCAGTACTAGAACGGTATTGTTTGTTCCTGACTGAGTGGAAACCGCAGGTTGCATGAAGGAATGAGAAGTCCTGGGTGAATGATTTGTTTTGTTGGGTTCCCTAAGGGTTGGTACTTTCTCTGTTTCTATTTAATTTGTTTTTTTCAGTCATTGGGAACGTTGTTGGACTACTTTGAATTGTGCTTTTTCTTTTTTTCAGATGATATTCAGATTTTTGTCCCATTGTGCCCAATTTGGCAGAGAGAGATTGCGGGTTTTAATGCTAAGCTATCGGTAGTAGCCCACTGGTTTGAAGAAACTAGGCTGAAGTTGAATGTGGGGAAATCGGAAGTGTTATGAGTGGGTAAGGTGCTGTTCCTTCTATAGCACAGGGTCAGGTAAAGTTTCAGCCAGTGGTCTGGAACTTGGGTGTTTGTCTTTTGTTATTCATATCGCAAAGATGGTTCAGTTGGTGTTTTATCAACTGCGCCTGTTGAAGCATCTTAGAGTGTTCCTGAGCCCAGAGCAGTGATGCCAGGTGGTCCAAGCTTTGATGTTGACTTGCATTGATTATGTAAATGCTTTGCAAGGTGGTTTACCTAAAAGGGCCCTGTGTCATATACAAGTTGTTCAGAACACTGCAATGTGATTAATAGGAGGGTTAGAGCTTTGGGATCATATTACCCCGATGCTCCAACAATTGCATTGGCAGCCAGTGGAGCAGCCAAGGATGGTTTTATCTAATAATCATTTGTTTTAAGATTCTGTGAGTGATGGGATCCCTATTTGTTAGGAAAGTTGTCTTTTAATAAGTTAAGATGTAGTACTAGATCCCAGTGTGAGGACCTGCATAAAATGTCCATGGTAAGAGAACCTTGAGGGCAGATGACTCAGGGTAGGGCTTTATCAGTAGTCAGTCACTTATGCAGAATTGACTGCCTGTGCCTGTTCAGAGTGAGGAAGATTATCTTCGATCTTGGAATACTGATGCACTTGTTTATAGGTACTGTTATTAGGGTGGGTCTGTTGTTCTGTATATTGACTAGGATATTTTGTTTATCTTGTATTGCATATTGCCATGAGTTTTGTGATGGTGGTGATTTATAAAACAATCATCAGAGGAAGTGATGTCATCCTGCACAATGGCTGCCTGAGCGAATGGCTTTGGAGCTGTCCTTGATAAAGCACACTCACCCCTTCTGGGGAGCTAGAACGAATGTGGCAGGCTGCCCTGATAAGCAAAGAGTCCAGGGAGCCAGAAATGATTATCTTCTGGACTGAATTCACCTATATGGCGTGAAGGCTCAGATATTGGAGAGAAACATAGAAACATAGAAACATGATGACAGAAAAAGACCACATGGCCTATCTAGTCTGTCCTTCCATAACAACAACTACAACAGTCCAGCTTAAAATGGCTGGGCCCAGAGCCGATGGAGCACGACAGCAAAGAATGCAGATAGAGGAGCAGAGTGGGGAGAGGTCACAATCCAGCAAATATCCCAAGGTGGGCTGAGGGAATGGTTTTCCGAACTCAAGACAGCTGATGGCTGTAAAAACAGAACTGGGGGAGCTCATGGTAGAAATGAAGGAAGAACTGGTGGAGTTAGGCTACCACATGAGGGAGCATGATGACCAGCTGGAGCACATAGCACAGGCTCAGGATGAAATGGCTGCCACATAAAAGGCCAATGAGGAGTGGAAGGAGCAAGTCCTCTACAAGTTAGAGGATTTGGAAAATAGAACAAGGAGAAGTAACCTCTGCATGAGAGGGGTCCCTGAAGATCCGGAGTTCCAGGACAGTTGAAAGGTGGCAGAGGCGGTGTGTATGAAGGCCTTGAGGAAGGGGGGAGACAGCAAGATCCCAGACAGCATAGCAATGGATACAGCACATTGTGCATTATGACCAATAAGAGCCAATAAACACAGAGGCATTGTTATCTGCTTGAAGAACTACAGCCTTAAGGAGCGGACAGCTGCAAGGATACAAGGACTGAGTACCTTTGAGTGGCAAAGCTACAAGGTGGCTATTTATGTGGATTTGGTGGGTGGCATTTTGCAGAGATGTCAGGACATGTATCCGGTCACAAGAGCTTTGAGGCATGCAGAGTTAAAATACTGCTGGTACTACCCATTTGGAATCGCATTCTCAAAGGAGGAGAGGATGTGGATGGCGAGAACCGTAGCAGAGGCAACTAAGGCCTTGAAGGAAGCAGGATTGTACATGGATGTAGTGGAGCAGCCCAGAGAGAAGGCACAGAGCAGCAACAGTAAGGGATGGTCCCGACTGCTCTCAGGGGGTTTCTAACAGAGTAGGATGACCACTCTGAAGCCCACTGCCAGCTGAAGAGGGGATTGTTGGACTGATAAAAGAGGAAAATGGTGAATGAGTTGTGTTGGGGTGCTTATACTGTTCACACCTCAGGGATAGCACCAGTTACTGGGAGCACCTGGGGTGACTGCTTGCTGCTTCTAGTTGGATGTTTGATTTTTGATAATGTTTGCTAAATCAATCAATCAATCATATATAAACAAGCACAGTTACAGAAGTCTGCAACTAAAGCTAGCTAAGAGGCTTACTGTGTAATTCCTCTCACCAAACTGAAGGAAATCCAAAAAGAAAGGTAAAAAATCACATTTACTCACAGATATCTGGCCCTATACAATGCCTCTGCAGGGAGTGTGCCCCCCCCCCCCCACCCTCTCAAACAAGACTCTCAGGTAAATTAAAGCAAGCAGTTTAAGAGCACGTTGCCTGAAGCTCGCTAGTTGGCTAGTGACAATCCAACCTTTGGTGGATGGAAGGGATTAGGAACCCTGTGGAACTAGCAGCCAGATCACCCCTATAATTTATGGAATTACATTTATGGATTAATCATAGTTCTAAGTGTTTTGGTATTTATGTTGCTATTTTGGTTAGAGGAACATGATTACTATCAATCCATAGGTTCGTGATTCTTCCTTAAGTGGTAATATCCCCCTCTTAAGGAAGTGTTGGGTTTGCTTATAATGCAATGGATTCAGAGGACCACCTGCCATTATGACTCAAGGAAGCTCTATTATTGCAGAGTCAATGAATACTGATTGGTAACAGGCCTAGAGAGTTTATAAACAAGTAATTTGCATAGAGTTGCATTCCCCCTGTTTATTGGAGCACTGTCATCATCAACATATTCCTAGAGGCATAAGGCTTAATAAGCAACCTCGTTTGTATAATGAAGTAATGAATTTAACAATAAGTAGAACGCTATTTTTAATGAATGCTCCCTTGATTTAATGGAAACAATTATAGAATCTGTGAAAATTGAAGCCCATAAAATTAGGGAGGAAAAGGATAAATCTATTACCAACTTAAAAGTACAGTCATGTGCAGAGATAGTTGAGTCAAATTGTTCTAATCTTAAAAAAACAACATTTTGAAGGGAGGCTATGCTATTTAAATAGAGCTTCGAAAAACCGGGAAATTGGATTACAAAAAGGGGAAAGTTTATACATGACTTTCATATGAACAAAATGAGAAATCTGAAGTAAGAAGACTGTTTTTGACTTGTTTTTTCCCATCCCTGACCATGCTGGATTTCAGACATGCTTAGAGTTGTATAAACATATGTAACCCTAGGGAACTTCCTGAGTGGCAGCTGGGATCACTGAGCGAGTTGGAGTAGGAACACCACATCTCTAGGACCGTGTTGGGGAGACGATACACTTTCAAGACCCTATGGTTTCTCTTCTCCCATCTATAATCTTCCTACAGTCTCTACAGTCACTCTCAAAGAATCAACTGTCTGGTATGAATGGCTGTCGAAAGAAGGAAAAAAAGGTTCATGGATGAATTCTTTCAAAACAGGTTCATATGCAAGCAGATCTCTCATAAAATCGTCTCTAGCAGGTAGCGAGAGAAAACAACTCAGTTCTGTAAGTTTCTTGGATCCTACTCTCTCTCCTCTTTAGTCTCCCCTCCTGTTATGTATACACCATGTATGTGAAGAATGAATCTCTTTCTTTTGTAGGTGGGCTAGTGGCCAGTCTCAGGTTGATACCTTCTTCCTTCCCACCATACTCAGTTCTTCTATTTCTCAATTCTTTGAACTTCTTCAACTTTTGGCTCCTCAGAGATCTGGGGAAAACAAACTCCACTATAGCTCCAAAGCAGGGGGCCTTCTTTTCCTAAATTAAGACTACCCTGGCCCTTGGGATTCACCCCTGGAACTCAGACACTTCCCCATGACCTCCAGACTCTAGGGAATGGAAGGACTAAGCCATCTCCCTTAATAGGAGGTTCATTATGGACCTTTAGAAAGATAACAGATTTATAGTCAAATAGTTATCATGGGTAACTGTGAACCAAGCCCCCAGCTAAGTAAAGGCCATCTGGTAAATAAACCATTAAATACTTGTATAGAAATAGAAAAAAATGGCAACATTTGGAAACCGTGTACTAATGACCGCAGTATGGGAAATAAGATTCTGCATCTAGAGGCTGCAATGGAAGAGATTGACTTGGATTTAGTGATAGTTACGGAGACATGGTTCATGGAGAACCATGACTGGCATATAATTATGCTGGGCTATAGTTATTCAGGAAGGACAGGGTAAGAAGAAAAGGAGGAGAGGAATTATATGTAAAAAATAATATTAAAGCAACAGAATTGCAAGGCTTACAGGGAAAGGAGGAGGCACTGTGGGTTAAATTGGAATGGATCATCCATTTCCATTGACATGATATAGACCTCCTCTACAGGCAGATGTTTATTGGGACATCCCTGCTGCAATGTCATCTAGAAATGGGGAGAGCCTGGATTCTCTATAGGGAAAACTATTCTGGCAACTGGTAGTGGAACTATGTGGGGGCCATATTGGAACTGGTGCTTACAAATCAAAAGTGTTTCTGATGTTTTAATGGGTGATCTTCTGGCATCCAGTGATCAACAGATGGTGTGGCTCAGTATTAGGACACGGGGGAAGATGGTTCATTCAAAAGTGAGGATCCCGAAGGCGTACTCTGGGTAGGGTTAGGGGACAACACATGCCAATTGCATTTTCAGATCTATGTGCATTGTTCTACAGCAAAAACCTGTCCACAAACATCGTAGGTTTTATGTAGAATTTAGGAAGTTTGCAGGAAATGTATAAAGGGAAATGATCTGGACAGTTTAGCTTTCCATAATAATAAATCAGTGACAGGGTCTATGGGTATAAAGTATTCGCGGGCTTTGAAGCTGAATGGGCTATTTGAAATTTGTCCTTCCAGTTCCAAATTCTACACAACCTACATCACTTCAAAAATTTTGGGGATAAGCTTGAATGGGATTCTATTAGCTACCTTAGATACAGTATGAATAAACTGCAAAGAAAGATGGCAAAAGAAATGCCACAAAACTCACAGGATTTGGAATTGGAATCTGTCCCATTATTTATTTAGGAGTTGATATTCAAAAGTCTTATCCATACAGTGACGGTCGTTCTGTGGATAAGTGCCCTATCCAATCAGTTTTCAGTGGCATTATCCGAATAGTGCTCCTGAAAATTCTCACAGACCATCTTGTCACTATCGATCTAGAGCCAGGACAGAGCAAGGACAGAGTGTGGGCATTCTGCCTAACGATACAGAGAGTGGTAATATTCCGTCTGCTATCCATATAATTATATGGATAAATCTAGACCTGCAAAAAGGCTTCCCTAAATTTATGTGGATAGCCATATGGATAGCAGCTGGATATTGCCATGGGCTCACTGCTATATATCTATCCAGATCACCACTTCTGCAGAAAGCGATGCAGATTATAAAAAAATAAATGCTGGCCATAGCGATTTAATGTTGACTCAGGTTGAGCAGGTTCTTCCTACCCCATGGGGTTTGCAGCTCAATCAGAACCAGCGCCTAGTGGGTTATTGTGCCTTCATTCAATCTATCTGAGTGTTTTCCCCTTACATATCTCTTCACAACTTACTTTAGTCCAGTCATTGTGGCAACGGTCCTCAGCTAGAGATCATGCTTCAGGGTCCTCTGGGAATGCCACAATCATGGGCCCTAAATCAGGCTACCAGATGCCACCATTGCAATGATTGCAGCTTCTTCCCTTTGTAGGGGTTGCCCCACCAGTGCACACACATGGCCCAAAGGAAAAGAACAACAGAATGGCATTAATAGAAGTGTCGGTACTGAGTGATTATTTTATGAATCGCGTGGAAAAGGAGAAGATCTTGAAATATCAAGAAATGTAATCAGAGACCAAGAAAATGTGGCAGAAAGATACAGAAATATTTCCTATGTACTGCCACAGGCCTGATAAAGAAGAATTGACATCTTGACAAACTACCCATCCATACCCAACAGGAGGCACGATGCAAGTGTTACGCTGAGCATTAGCAATAAATTTGAGAGATTAAGATCATATTCCACATACCCTGGCTTAGAAGTGAGGTTCACAACTGCCATAATATGCACAAAACTAACCCATTAGGAGAAACTACCCCAAACCTCACAAACGCTCCCTCACAACTGTCCTACCAACCCTCCAAATGTCTCCACCACAAAACAAATACTTCCACACAACTGCCTTCCTATCTTCAAACTGTACCATCCCAAGAAACTACATCCATATAACTGCACTACCCTTACTTGGTTTGTAGCTTGTCGTACTTTGAAGGCTTGTGTGCATCAGAGATGCTGAGAGCTGAGCTATCAGTAGCTTAGCTACTGGCAGGGTATCCCAAGATAGACATGTCTCAGCTGAGATGCCTCGAAAACACAATGGATAGTCGCAAAACAAATTGTACTATAGTACTGGAAGATGAGACCCCCAGGTTGGAAGGCACTCAGATGGTTACTGGGGATGAACTGAAGACTTCTTAGAGTAAAGCCTGTATTTATGATGTGGCTGGATCTGCTGATGTAGCTGTGCATGAAAAGAGAGTTAGAGTTGCAAAGATATCTTACTGTATATATTGGGACATGGAATGTACAAAGCATGAACCAAGGGAAGATGGAGATGGTCAAGAATGAAATGGAATGTTTACAACTCAATCTGTTGGGTGTCAGTGAACTGAAATGGACTGGCTTTGGGCACTTTGCATCTGATGATCATATGGTTTACTATGCTGGAAATAAAAGACAAAGAAGAAATGGTGTTGCATTAATAGTTAAGAAGAAACTTGGAAGAACTGTAATGAAATGCAATACAGTCAGTGAACGATTCATTTCTATTCATCTACGAGGAAAGCCCATCAACACAACTATAATTGAGGTATATGCCCCAACAACAACTGCATAAGAGGAAGACGTTGATGAGTTCTATGAACAATTACAAGCTGAAGTTGACAGAACATGCAAACGGGATATCCTGAAAGTCATGGGTGACTGGAACGCAAAAGTTGGCAACAAAGAAGAAGGCAAAGTGGTTGGAAAATATGGACCTGGCAACAGAAACGAAGCTGGAGAAAGACTGATAGAATTCTGCAAGATCAATGATCTATTCATCTCAAACACCTTCTTCCAGCAACACAAGTGCTGACTGTACACATGGACTTCAACAAATGGATTGTACAGAAATCAAATTGACTACATGTCTGGAAAACAGCGATGGAAAAGTTCAATAACATCAACAAAGACAAAACCTGGAGCTGTCTGTGGTACAGATCTCCAACTACTAGCATGCAAACTCAAGCTAAAGTTGAAAAAGAGCAAGCCATTATGAATGTAGCAAAATATGATCTTGAGAATATACCACTGGACTTTAAAGACTGTCTGAGAAATCGATTTGCTGCTTTAGATACAAATGACAGATTTCCAGAAGAGTTATGGGATGACATCAAGAAGGTTGTATTGGAAGAAAGCAAAAAGTCTCTCATAAGTTGAAAAAGCAAAAACGGCCAAAATGGATGATTGAGGAATCTCTGAAAATTGTCCAGAAATGCAGAGAAGCTAAAGTCAGAGGAGAAAGAGAGGCAATTGCAGAACGCAACAGAGATTTCCAATGTGCAGCAAGACAAAACAAGGAGAAGTACTACAATGATGCATGCAAGGAAATAGACTCAGAAGCTATTAAAGGACAAACAAGATCGGCTTTTCTAAAGCTACGAAAGTTAAAGAACAAATTCCAGCCTCGAATTGGAATGCTACAAGATGCTCAAGGATCCATGTTGAATGATGCTGAAAAGATCAAGAAAAGGTGGAAAGCGTATACAGAGTCATTATACCATAAAGATCAAGAGGACCAACAGCTGTTTCATCCTATACCTTATGATCAGGAACCATCTGTGATGAAAGAAGAAGTTGAAGCAGCATTGAAAACCTTATCGAAGAACAAAGCACCAGGCATTGATGGCATTCCTATTGAGTTATTACAGCAATCAGATGAAGCTGTTACCATACTTACAAGGCTCTGTCAGGAAATTTGGAAAACAACATCATGGCCAACTGACTAGAAAAGATCTGTGTTTATACCAATACTGAAGAAAGGTGACGCGACTGACTGTGGACATCATCGCACAATTGCTCTGATCCCACATGCCAGCAAGATTCTATGTAAAATCATTCAGCACATACTACAACCATACCTGGAATGAGAACTGCCTGAAGTGCAAGCAGGGTTCATGAAAGGTAGAGGAACAAGAGACATTATCGTGGATGTGAGATGGATACTTGAGAAGACAAAAGAATACCAAAAGAATATCTATATGCATTTTGTTGACTACAGCAGGGCTTTTGACTGTGTAAACCATGAGAATTTCTGGGCCACATTAAGAAGCATGAGTATGCCAGAACATCTGATCGCTCTCTTGCACAACCTTTACACTGATCAAGAAGCAAGAGTTCAAACGGAACTAAGAGAAAAGAATGGTTTAAAATCAGCAAAGGTGCACGACAAGGCTGCATACTTTCCCCCTAACTGTTTAATTTATATGCAGAACAAATCATCAGAGAAGTAGGGTTGTATGAAGACAATAGAGGTGTGAAGATTGCTGGAAGACTCAACAACCTTCGCTATGTAGATGATACCACATTACTGGCTGAAAGTGAAGACAATTTGAAACATTTGCTTCTCAAGATCAAGGAATATAGTCTAAAAATGGGTCTGTACCTTAATGTTCAGAAGACAAAGATCCTGACAACTGGCAAATGAATAAATTCATCGTAGATGGAAAAGAAATTAAAATAGTTGACCACTTAACTTACTTGGATCAACTATCAATAAAGAAGCAACAAGCAGTCAAGAAATCTGATGACGCATTGCTCTTGGCAGAATTGGTTTGAAGGACCTAGACAAGATTCTCAAGAGCAGAGATGTCTCTCTCCATACAAAGATTGGACTTGTTCAAGCCATGGTATTTTCAATAACAACATATGGATGTGAAAGTTGGACAGTGAAAAAGATAGGAAGAAAATTGATGCCTTTGAATTATGGTGCTGGCAAAGAATACTGTGCATACCATGGCCATGGACTGCCCGAAGAACAAACCAGTCAGTACTAGAGATCAAACCTAAGTTTTCTTTAGAAGCTCAGATGACAAGACTTCGACTTTCATACTTTGGACATATCATGTGAAGAGAGAGATCATTAGAGAAATACATCATGCTTGGCAAGGTAGAAGGTCAACGCAAAAGAGGAAGGCCAGCAATGAGATGGATCGATACAGTAACAGCATCTATGGCTTCCAGTCTGTCAATAATGAGCCGTCTGACTGAAGATCGAACACAATTCAGGACAAGTATCCAGAGGGTCTCCATAAGTTGACACTGACTTGACAGCACTTAACAACAATAACTGCACGACAACGCTGTTAACTGTTTGCACTGCAAAATACAACCTCCTGCAACTGCCTCACCAACCTACTAACTATCCCACCACCAAAATCCACAACCCTGCAACTGACCCACCACACTACAAACTGTCCCATCCCAACAAACGTCTATATAAACAAACGTCTGTCCTTGGTTCGATTCTCTTTAACATCTTTGTTAGTGATATAGCGGAAGGGCTGTCGGGTAAGGTTTGCCTCTTTGCGGATACCAAAATCTGCAATGGAGTAGACACCCAGGAAGGGGTAGATAACATGAGGCGGGATCTAGCTAAGCTTGAAGAATGGTCTAGAATCTGGCAGCTGGGAATTAATGTTAAAAAATGTAAGGTCATGCGTTTGGGCTGCAGCAATCCAAGAGAGCAATATAGTATAGGGGGTGAAGTACTTTTGTGCACTAAAGAAGAGCGGGACCTAGGCGTGGTTGTGTCTGATGAGCTTAAAGTAGCTAAACAGGTGGAAAAGGCGACAGCAAAAGCTAGAAGGATGTTTGGGTGCATACGGAGAGGAATGGCTAGCAGAAAAAAGAGGTGATAATGCCTCTCTATAAGTCTTTGGTGCGACCTCATTTGGAGTATAGTGTGCAATTCTGGAGACCGCACCTTCAAAAGGATGTGAACAGGATGGAGTCGGTGCAGAGGGTGGCTACTAAAATGATTAGTGGTCTTCATTATAAAGCATATGAGGACAGACTGAAGGATCTTAATATGTACACCTTAGAGGAAAGGCAGGATAGAGGTGATATGATTGAGATGTTTAAATACCTCTGTGGCATACATACACAGGAGTAGAGCCTCTTTTGACTGAAAGCAAGATCTGCTACAAGGTAACATGGAATGAGGGTGAAGGGGGATAGATTCAGGAGTGATATGCGAAAATATTTCTTTACGGAAAGAGTAGTGGATCTGTGGAATAGTCTCCCAGTGGAGGTGGTAGAGATGAGGACAGTATCTGAATTTTAAAAAAAGCATGGGACCAACACAGAGGATCTCTAAAGGAAAAAAGGGGGCTGTTGTAGTTGTTGATATGGAAGGACAGACTAGATAGGCCATGTGGTCTTTTTCTGCCGTCATGTTTCTATATTTCTATGTTTCTAACAAACAACCATAAATGTCCCATCCCCAAAAAATACCTTCTTAAAATTGCCCTACCAACCCACAAACTGCCCCACCCTCAAATCCTATCCCCTAGAACTCACCTAACACTCCACAAACTTTCACCCCAAACAATATCCCTCACAACTGTCCCACCACCATAAACTACCCCTGCAACTGCCCCACCACCCCACAAACTGCCCCATTTCAAAAAATACCTCCTCACAACTGCCC
Organism: Ichthyophis bannanicus; assembly: GCA_033557465.1. Lineage (NCBI taxonomy): Eukaryota > Metazoa > Chordata > Amphibia > Gymnophiona > Ichthyophiidae > Ichthyophis > Ichthyophis bannanicus. The sequence goes on from CM066032.1 coordinate 74,448,577, forward strand.
TACCACCCCACAAACTATGCAATTCCTGAAAAAAACTCCCCTGCAACTGCCCCCCCCACAAATTTCCCCACCCACCAAAAACTACCATGCTGTAAGTGCCCTATCAACCTGCACTCTGCCTCACCCCAAAAAATTCCCTTGCAACGGCTTTACCCCCTCAAGCTGACCCATCCCAAAAATACCCCATAACCTCTCCAGCACCTCACAAAATGCCCTACACCCAAAATGTCACACCACCACATCAACTGCCCCTGCATCTGCTACACTACCCCAAGGACTGCCCCATTCACAAAAAAACTACTGACCCACAATTGCTGCACCCTCAAAACTTCCCCCTCACAGATACCTTCCAACCTTCACACTGCCCCATCCCCACAAAAATGTCTCTTACAAGTGGCCTACCACCCTACAAACTACCCTACCCTTAAAAAATACCCACAAACTGTCCCGAAAAATGCCCTCACTCCCCAAAAGTACCCTCTACAAACTAGCTGAGCACCTCTCTAAATACTCCTGCATCTACCCCACAACCCTGCAAACTGCCTCCATGCCCAAAACTACTGCCCAATTGCCTTGCCTCCAAAACCACTACCCTGCAGCTGCCCCAGCACTCTGCAAACTACCATACCCACCAAAGCTCCCTCCCAAACCTCCTCCAACTCTAACTGCCCCCACCTCCATGCAGACATCTCTCCCAAAAGGTCCTCATTGTAACTGCCCCACTATCCTGAAAACATCCTTTACTCCCATGTGAATTAGGAAACTGCACCTAAGATGGCAGCCAGTACCATGTGACTAGAAAATAGGCTATGTGCCTCTGATATGAGCATGAGATGGCTGCTTTCCTAGGGTGTGTCACAGAAAGAAGCACATAAGAACATGGGGCGAGGTACTTCAGGCCGGAAGGTCAGAGGTTCAAATCCCACTAGAGGACAGCAACCTTGGGCCGGAAGGACTGGGGTTTCTAGTCCCACAGTTGCTCCTTGTGGTCTTGGGCAAGCCACTTAACCCTCCATAGCCCATGTTCCCTGTAAAATAGTTATCTCCAAGTTATAATGCCCTGTTCAATGTAATTTCAGTTTGTTCAATGTAAACCGCACTGATGCAGAATAGCACGCTATATAAGAGAATGTAAATAAAATAAATAAATAAATAAATAAGATATGCCATACTGGGTCAGACCAAGGTCCATCAAGCCCAGTATCCTGTTTCCAACAGTGGCCAATCTAGGTCATATGTACCTAGCAGTTTCCCCAAAAGACACAGGTTCCACATTGCTTGTACTGGGTCAAGCATTGATATCCTGGGTCCCTTCTTAATAATGGTTTATGGACCTTTCCTCCAGGAACTTGTCCAAACCTTTTTAAAACCCAGCTACACTAACAGCCTTTATTACATTCTCCGGTAACAAATTTCAGAGTTTGATTACACGTTGAGTGAAAAAATATTTTCTTTTATTAGTTTTAAAGACATCAAACAATTCAAAAAAGCCCTTAAACACCACCTTTTCATCGCACACTTCAAACACCTAAACACCCCTTCCCCTCCCCCATCCTTTTAACCTCATACCTACCCTAACTAACTGTATAGATTTTATATATCTCCAACATGTATTTTCTAGAAATATAAATCATTTCCCTGTTTACTTCCATGTTAATTTTCCTGTTACTTGTAATAGGTCTGTTATATCTGACCAATTGTATTGTTTCAATGTAAACCACACTGATGACAAATAGCGCGGTATATAAGAAAATTAAATAAATAAATAAATAAATAAATAGTTTACCCTATAGCTTCATTGCATGTCCCCTAGTCTTTCTATATTCTGATAATTGGGATGGGAGAAGTGGTCTAGTGGTTAGGACAAGGTACTGAGGGCCAGGGGTTCAAGTCCCACCTGGGGACAGCAATCTCAGGCTGGAGGGACTGGGATTTCTAGTCCTATAGGCACTCCTTCTGGTCTTGGGCAAACCACTTAACCATCCATTGCCCATGTTCCCTGTAAGTATTAGCATATGTGTCTCATATCCCCTTGTGTTAAATGTATCCCCCAATTGACCGCTTTGACCCCGTGAAAAGCGGGATATAAATACAGCTAAAAAACCCCATAAACAATCGATCTACGTTTACCCGTTCCACTCCATTCATTAATTTATAGACTTCTATCATATCTCCCCTCAGCCGTCTCTTTTCCAGGTTAAAGAGCCCTAACCTTTTTAGCCTTTCTTCATAAGGGTATCCTTCAATCCCCTTTACCATTTTGGTGGCTCTTCTCTGAACCTTTTCTAATAACTCTATATCCTTTTTAAGATATGGTGACCAGCATTGTACACAATATTCAAGGTGCGGTCTCACCATGGAACGATATAGAGGCATTATAATATCTTTTGTTTTATTTTCCATTCCTTTCCTTATGATGCCTAGCATTCTATTTGCTCTCTTGGCCGCCGCTGCACACTGGGCCGAGGGTTTTAACATGTTATCCACAATGACGCCTAAATCGTTTTCCTGGGTGGTGGTTCCTAATGTGGAACCTTGCATCGTGTAACCGTAGTTTGGGTTGTTCTTCCCTAGGTGCATAACTTTGCGTTTGTCCACATTAAATTTCATCTGCCATTTTGTTGCCCAGTCTTCCAATTTATCAAGATCCTCTTGCAATTTTTCACAATCCTCTTGGGTTTTAACAACTTTAAATAGTTTTGTGTCATCTGCAAATTTGATAACCTCACTCGTTATTCCACTTTCCAGGTCATTTATGAATATGTCAAAAAGCAGCGGACCCAGCACAGATCCCTGGGGTACACCACTGTTCACCTTTCTCCATTGGGAAAATTGGCCATTTAGCCCTACCCTCTGCTTTCTATCTTTTAACCAGTTCCTGATCCACAATAGTACACTGCCTCCTATCCCATGACTCTTTAGTTTTGCCAAAATTCTCTGATGAGGGACCTTATCAAAGGCTTTCTGAAAGTCCAAATACACTATATCAACCGACTCACCTTTGTCCACCTGTTTATTCACACCTTCAAAAAAACATAACATTTCCCTTGTTCGGCATTCCAGTTGCCACCAGCTTGCTATTTGCCCAATTGCTGAGGAGATTAGTAAGATAAGATCTTCCTTGTCTAAAGCCATGTTGGCTGTCTCCCATTAAGCCATGACTTGTTCAGTAATTTTGCTCTTTATGATGGTTTCTACCATTTTTCCCGGTACTGACATCAGGCTCACCGGTCTGTAGTTTCCCGGAGTATAGATTAGGATGTGACAAAAGGAAATGTGTAATGTATAGTGCCTTATATGATTGGTGAGCTCCTTCTTGTTTGTACTACAGTATATATATCTCTGCACTGCTTGTGACCTCCCAGACTGGAGCTTGACACCAAACAACTACTACTACCATTAATCATTTATATAGCGCTACAAGAGATACACAGCGCTATACAGACACATATAAAAGATGGTCCCTTCTCATCAGAGCCTACAATCTAATCAAGACAGATAATATAATAACTGAGAACAAGGGGTACAAATAGGGAAAGTTAAGGAGACACAAGGAAAACAAGCGATCAGGTTCCAAAAGCAGCTTCAAAGAGGTGAGCCTTCAGCATGAATTTGAAAAGGGGGAGAGGCATAAGGAGCAGGCATAAGGAGCAGCAAGGTAAAAGGATAATATAATTGCTCTTCACCGCTCCAGGAGGAGCTGGGACACCCACCTTTGCTGAAGCCACAGCGGAGAGGAGTCCACCCTGCATCGGGAGACCAGTAGCTGAAAGAGCTGAAGCCACAGCGGAGAGGAAGCCCATTCTGCTTTGGGAGACCAGCAGCTGAAAGAGCACACCAGAGGAAGGCAGTCGGCCTCACAAAAGAGCATCTAACTGAATCGGATCGCTGGCTCCACCCCCTTGCAGCGCATCACCGATCATCTCTGCCAAATCGGGGCCGCACTCTCCTCTTTAAAAAGAGAGAGCTACAGGAGCAAGATCCATATTGCTCTTCACCGCTCCAGGAGGAGCTGGGACACCCACCTTTGCCGAAGCCACAGCAGAGAGGAGTCCACCCTGCATCGGGAGACCAGTAGCTGAAAGAGCTGAAGCCACAGCGGAGAGGAAGCCCATCCTGCTTTGGGAGACCAGCAACTGAAAGAGCACACCAGAGGAAGGCAGTCGGCCTCACAAAAGAGCATCTAACTGAATCGGATCGCTGGCTCCACCCCCTTGCAGCGCATCACCGATCATCTCTGCCCAATCGGGGCCGCACTCTCATCTTTAAAAAGAGAGAGCCACAGGCGCACCCGCGCCTTGAGGGCCTGCGCCTGAGGGCCGCGCAAGAGGGCCCTTTGGCACGGCCCTTAGGCTAAGGCGCGTAAGAAACAAGAGCTGACCAGAGACACGGACAACAACCAAACGAAGACCAGCGACGACTTCGTTCCATGGCTGTAGCTCCCCTAGGGTTGAGCTCGCGCATCATCATTCTTCCTACTATACCCGCAAATGCAGCAAGTATATCCTACGTCGAATGCACCTATACTGATATTCTTCTTAATAGACTATTATTTTAATTACATGAGATTACTACCCCTGCATCTCAGCTACTTTATCTTTGTTATATTCAGTATGCTAATTCACTAGCATTATTAATTAATGTGTCTTATTAGTATACTGGGGCAAGTGTACACTACCAGTAACTCAAACCCATTACTGACTTAATCTTTATCACTCCAAATGCTATGGTCAGATGTTTACTACCGAAAGTATCTCAATTATAACCACTGACTGAGTTATACTGTTGCCAGTAAGTCATTTTATAACCACTGACTGAGTTATACTGTTGCCAGTAAGTCATTTTATAACCACTGACTGAGTTATACTGTTGCTAGTAAGTCATTTTATAATCACTGACTGAGTTATACTGTTGCTAGTAAGTCATTTTATAACCATTGTCTGATTAATACTGTTGCCAGCAAGTCTTTTTATAACCACTGACTGAGTTATACTGTTGCTAGTAAGTCATTTTATAACCATTGTCTGATTAATACTGTTGCCAGTAAGTCATTTAACTACTGTCCATCACTGTTGCAAGCAAGTCTTTACTCTGTACAAGATACAACTGTTGCCAGTAATAGATACCTGTCATTGCTACTCTTAGGTACATTCCAACTGCTAGCAATATAATCTACATCAAACCCTTCCTACACATTGAACATGTCGCGCTCAAACACCTTTACACTAAAAATAACTTACAGCTGTATATTATTGACTATCTTAATTGACCTAACACTAAGCTTAACATCCAAAAATCACATGGCAATACCTATTATACAAACAACAATTAGAAACTACAACCACATTGGACACACAAACCCAAACCAACATGCAAAAATAAATTACCACCGACTTATACAAATAAAACAAACTAATTCACTACAAATAACAAATGTAACTAGCATCAACAACACTACTTCTCTAACTTGCATCCTTATAAATGCCCACTCAATGAAAAACAAACTCCCCATTTTCAACGATTTAATAGCAGACGCAAATCCTGATATTTTATGCGTAACGGAAACCTGGCTAACTGAAACGGATACAGTCTATTTAAATCAACTTAATAGCGAAGACTACGATATAAACTATACACATAGAACTAATAAAAAAGGAGGAGGAGTACTCATAATGACAAAAAAGAGATTAAATGCAAGAACAATACCATCAACTATAGCCAACAATATTGACACTTTAATTATAAAAACCAACATATTCAGAATTTGCCTAATATATAGACCCCCTGATCAAAAAGCAGATAGCCTAGACTCACTAATTGAATTCCTAGGCTCATCTACAGAACAAAATCCCATAATCATGCTTGGCGATTTCAACCTCCCCTCACTTCCAGCATCAGAATCCAACTTGTTCCTAGAATCCATATCAGACATGGACTTTCACCAAATAATCAATACAACAACACATATAAAAGGAGGCACTCTAGACCTTATTCTCCTCCCAAACACACTCTTCAAGCTATTCAACCCAGATTCCATAGAATGCTTACAAACACCTTGGTCTGATCATTACATTATCAAAACAAACTTCACATTCTACACCAATAACACTAATAAAAACACACGAAGTGATCCCACTACAAAATTCAAAAAATTTAATGAAATTGAATTCTTGGATACAACAATACCCTACCTCTCATCATCCCCAACAAATCTAGATGAAGCTGTCAAAAACTGGCATGACACAATCAACAATGCAGCCAAACTTGATCAACGAACCAAAAAGCCCAATAATCTAAAAATAAACAAAACACCATGGTTCAACAACACGCTAAAACAAATGAAAAAAGAACTAAGAAAAATAGAGCACAAATGGCGCAAAACCAAATCATTCATCAACAAGGAAATATATAACAACTATCTCATAAAATACAAGGATACTTTAGATAGCACAAAAAAATCTTATTATGCGACAATCCTATCAAAATCTTATAACAGACCACGAGAACTATTCTCCATTGTTAGAAATCTAACTAATAATCCCCAAACATCTAACAATGAAATCACCGATATTTCGGTACAAACCCTAGCCAATCACTATCAAAAGAAATCTACACAACCTAGAATGACTCTAGACAATATCAATACGGTTCATCATTGCTCAGATGAATGGTCAGACTTCCATCCAGTATCAAAAGATTCACTAAAGAATATCATTTCCAATCTCAACACCACAACTTCCTTTCTTGATCCATGCCCTGTAACATGGATAAAAAGTACACTTCCAATACTTCTATCATACATTCTCCCCATAGTCAACCTCTCATTACTTCAAGGACACCTCCCATCCATGCTCAAACATGCTCAAATCCACCCAATTCTCAAAAACAACACGCTTGACAAAACATCACCAAAATCATACAGACCCATCTCAAGTATCCCTTTTTTGGCTAAAATAATAGAAAAAGTGGTACAAATCCAGACACAAGAATACCTAGACTCATCCTACCCACTTGATGAGCACCAATATGGATTTAGACCTCAACATGGAGTTGAAACACTCTTAACAGTCTTAACTGACGTACTACTGAGAGGGATTGACAATCATAAACAAGCATTTATACTCCTATTTATTGACATTTCGGCAGCATTTGATAGTGTTCATCACACTATAATGCTTAATAACCTGAAACAAATAGGAATAAATGCCACTGTACACAAATGGTTCACCTCTTATCTAAACAACAGAACGCAAAATGTAAGAATAGGCAACCAAACATCAACCATTTATAAACAAGAAATTGGACTCCCACAAGGCTCTGCGCTATCAGCCCTCCTGTTCAATATTTACATAAAACCAGTCTGCAATATTTTTAAAAAATTCGGAGTATACTATCATCTATATGCAGATGATATTATGATGTACATCCCTTTCACAATCCCTAACTTACCAATAAAACAACTATCAGATTGTTTCAATGAAATAACAACCTGGCTAAAAGCTCAAAACCTCCACATTAATCATTCAAAAACAGAAGTCCTAATTGTAACAAAAAACCAATCATATATCCCTCCAACCCACATAACAATACAAAATCATGACATTAAAATAAAGAACGAAATAAGATACCTAGGTGTTATATTAGACACACATCTGACGATGACTACTCATATCAGAAACACTATAAAGAAAATATATTTTAAACTCAAAATACTTAAACAACTTCGCCCATTAGTACACCTACAAGACTTCATTAATATAATCCAGGCTACAATAACCCCGCACTTTGATTTTGCTAACCTAATTCTTTTAGGAATAACGAAACAAAACATCAAAAGAATCCAACTAGCACAAAACGCCGCAGCTAGAATTATAATGAAAGCACACTCATTCCAGCACATAATACCAATACTAGCTTCCCTTCACTGGTTGCCAATTCAAAGCAGGATAATATATAAAACTACAATAACTACATTTAAAGCCTTAAATCACATGGCTCCAATCCCACTAAGCAACCTAATCAGTATGGAATCTCAAAAAACTACGCACAGAAAAGGACACTCAAATAAACTAAATTCTCCTCATGATTTCATAAAAGCAAATAAATTAACTAATAACAGAGCTTTTTCTCATGCAGCCCCATCCACATGGAATTCCCTTCCAGAGGACCTACGATCTATAAACGAAATTATGGAACTCCGTAAAAAACTAAAAACCTACCTATTCCCCTTGCACTACGGCAACATAGATAATCCCTCGAAACACTCAGATAAAGGCTAAAATCACCTGACTGAGTAATACTAAATCCAACAACTTAACAGAAAAACCACTGAACTAAAAACTATGATTCAACCCTAAAGTACCTACAACTTGTATTTGTATATAGTTTATTGTACATAGTTTACAAGCCAGTTATGCTGTTATGTATTAGCTCATGCTGTTAACCATTATATTGTTTATTGTTACAAAATGTTCGATGTAAAACCAAGCTCTTGCTTTGTGGATTTTGTTTTATTGTGAACCGCAACTGAACTCTGGAAGATGCGGGATATAAATGATTGTTAAATAAATAAAATAAATAAATAAAAAGGATGAAAGTCTGGAATTGGCAGTGGAAAAAAAGGGCATAGAGAAAAGCAAGCCAGTGGAAGAGCGGAGTTCACAAGGAGGGGTGTAGGGAGAGAGGAGAGGTAGTGAGGATAAGTAGAATGAATGCATTTATAGATCAGAAGACAGGTTATCTCCCAGGGTTAGGGGTAGGATCCTTAACATATTATCATAATGGGAATGGACTTTAGGCAGATGGTTATTTGAGTAGTGAAGCTATGGACTAATAATAATAATAATAATAATTATTAACGATTAATGTTTGATAGATTAGAGTGGAGGGGGGGAAGGGGTGGGGGTGAAGGGGGAGGGGGGAAAGGGGGGTGGTGTATTGTCAGCAGAAGACGGTGAAGAGGTGGAGGTGGGAGAGGGTAGTAAAAGGAAAACTGCGATACCCAGAATTTGTATTGTTTTACAATGTGTTTATTTGAGGATTTGTTATACATGAGTGTTTAATACAATGCAAACAATGTGTTTCTGACTGAATGCAAATAAAAATGATTTACACTATAGATCAGAAGAAGTTTGAATTGGATTTGGAAAAAGAAGGGGAGCCAATGAAGTGACTTGAGAAGAGGGATTATATGAGTATATTGTGGCTGGTGGAAGATTAGTCTCTCAGCTGAGTTCTGAACAGATTGAAGGGAAGAGAGATGACTAGAGGGAGACCAGCAAGAAGGAGATTGCAATAGTCGAGACGGGAGGTGATTAAAGAGTGGATAGCTATTTTAGTGGTGTGTTCAGAAAGGAAGGGATACATTTTGTTAATGTTACAGAGAAAGAAATGACAGGTTTTAGCAATCAGTTGGATATGTGCAGAGAAGGAGAGAGAGGAGTCAAAGATGACCCCAAGGTTGTGGGCCGAGGAAACAAAAAGTAGAAGATTGTTATCTACAGAGATAGAGAAAGAAGGAAGAGGGGAGGAGGGTTTAGGGGGAAAAATAAGAAGTTTGGTTTTGGCCATGTTCAATTTCAAATGGCTGTGAGACATCCAGACAGTGATGTCAGATAGGCAGGCAGATACAGGCCTGGAGTGTCAGAGAAATATCAGGTGTAGATAGATAGATCTGAGATTCGTCAGCATAAACATGATATTGAAAACCATAGGAGGAGATGAGAGCATCAAGGGACAGGGTATAGAGAGAGAAAAGGAGAGGGTCCAGAACAGACCCTTGGGGTATACCATCTGAGAGTGGGATAGCAGGAGAAGAAAAACCACTAGAACAAACACTGAAAAAGCAATGGGAGAAATAAGAGAACCAGGACAGCACAGAGTCCCTAAAATCAAGTGAGGACAAAGTGTCAAGGAGAAGGTGGTGGTCAACACTGTCAAAAGCAGCAGAAAGGTCAAGAAGGATGAGGACTGAGTATGGGCCTTGGATTTAGCCAGGAAGAAGTCGCTGGAGACTTTGCCAAGAGCTTTCTCAGTAGAATGTAGGGGCAAAAGCCAGATTGAAGTGGATCAAGGAGGGTTTGAGAGGAGAGAAATTCAAGGCAACGGTGAAGAACTGCACATTCAAGAAGTTTGGAAATGAAGGGAAGAAGAGAGATGGGGCAATGATTAGGACAAGTAGGGTCAAGTGAAGGTTTCTTGAGGAGAGGTGTGATCACAGCATGCTTGAAGGCTACAGGGACAGTTGCAGTGGAGAGTGATAGGTTGAGCATATGAAAGATGGAAGGGATGACAGAGGAGGAAATGGAGTTAAGGAGATGGGTGAGGATAGGATCAGAAGAATATTTAGTAAGTTGAGAGGAGGAAAGAAGATGAGTAGCATCCTCTTCGGAGATTTTAGAAAAGGATGAAAGGGTAGCAAGGATTGAGGGAAAGAGTTGGTATTGAAGAGGGGGAAGTGGGGATGAAGCCGATCTTGTGAGGAATTGGAGTGTCATCTTGTGGACTTTGTCATGGAAATAATCAGTTAGTGTTTGGGCAGAAAGGGAAGTAGGGGTCGGAGGCAGAGGCGCTTTGAGGAGAGAGTTGAGAATTGAAAAGGGACGGCGAGGGTCAGAGGCAAGAGAGTTAGATGGATATTGTAGTTTTGCTTGGCGAGTGCTATGGCTGATTGGAAGGAGACAAGCATGAATTTGAAGTGAAGAAAATCAGCAAGGATGCGGAATTTGAGCCAAATGCACTTAGTTGAGCAAGGACAGGATTATAAATAATGGGTAGTCAAAAATATCCAGGGCTGTGGTATATTGCACCCAACAGGACATAGCATGGGCAGAGCAAAAGCATCTAGAGCAGAAAAGATTGCAGTATCATAGGAAATTACAGCCTCATCAACAGACTTAGAAGACAAGGTGCAGGTAAGAGTTGATGAGACAATAGTGGAGAGAGCTGATGGTTCAATAGCATGAAGATTTCTAAAAAGGTAGGAGGAGACTGGTGAGATTGAGGCAGGGGAGGAAGAAGAGTAAGCCTATCAGGTGATGGTCAGATAAGGGAAGAACTGAGGTACAGAAAGTAGAGGGTAAACAATTAGAGAAGAAAACGAGGTCAAGGCAGTGACCATGCTGATGAGTGCGGGCAGTAGAGCAAAACTGGAGGTTGAATGAAGAGGTAAGGAAAAGGAGTTTAGAAGTATGGACGTAAAAAGGTTTGTCAACATGAATATTAAAGTCACTGAAAATAAGGAAGATGAATTCAGGAAGAAGGAAAGCCATGAGTCGAAGTCAGAGAGAAAGATAGAGGTGGACTTGTCTGGGGGTCTATAAATAGCGGCTATCCAGAGAGGTTAAGGGATTAAAAAGGCAGATAGAATGCACTTCAAAAGAGAGAAAGGAGTGAGACTGAGGTAGACGGAGGGGCTGACATTCTCAGGAAAGAGAAAATAGAAACCCAACACTACCACCACGGACAGAAGGACGAGGCATGTGGGAGAATTGGTATCCACCGTGACAAAGGGCAGCAACTGAAGCTGTGTCATCCGGGAGGAGCCAGGTCTCAGTAAGAGCCAGGAGAAGGAGAGAATTAGAAATAAAGAGATAATGGGTAAATGCAAGTTCATTAGATATGGAGCGGGTGTTCCATAAGGAGCATGAGAAAGAGTGAGAGGAGGAGGAAAGGAGACGGATATGATTGAGATTAGAACAGATGCAGGAGGAATTGTTTTTGGGAATGAGAGAAAAATCGAGGGTGACCAGTGTTAGGATTAATATCACCAGAAGAGGGAAGGAGCAGAAGAGTGTGGGTTAGAGAGGCGATAGCATGGCGGAAATGAGGGTGGGGTTCTTTTAGAGAAAGAGGAGAAGGATGAATGAGAGGAAGAAAAAAGTGAAGCTCAAGAGCTGAAGAAAGAGTGGAAGACAAGATGGGGGAAAGAACTGAGAGTGTGAAAGAGGGGGTTGATAAGGAGGGTGGGTGTGAAGTTGAAGGTATGAGGGAAGAAGATTAGGGAGTGTCAATAGTATGAGAAAAAAGTGATGTGGAGCCATAGGAAGAGGTTGTGAGGAGAGGAGAGGACAGAAGAAATTTTTGGCTGTGTAGGAGGGTGAGGTTCTATTAGAGAGAGGAGACGGATGAAGGCAAAAGTTAGGTAAAATGTAAAAAAACCCAAAACATTTAAATATCAATTAAACTACAATTGAAAATTCTTAGATTAATGAAATGCTCAGAGAGAAGGAATCTCTAGGGTACCATTGCCACAGGTTCAATTAGTCTGATAATATGTTCTCGCCAGGGACAGATTGTTCTGTTCATGAGACAGTTGATTTCCAGTTATTTGTGAAATGGCAATGAAAGTTAACAAAGATGGTGCAGGTCCTTAGGTCATGTGGGAGAGAAAGTTTCTTCGGTTTCAGTGATGCTTCTTATAGATCAGCTGCCCAGGCAAGCTAGGAAGGAGCAGGAGGAGAAGCTGTAAGAACCCGGGGTGAGAGATGTAGGTGTGAGGGCGCTGATCATCTGATGCTTCGGTGGGGCCATATGGGTGAGCTGTGAGACACCAAACAGTTGGCAACCAATTAAAATCTTGTATTCCAACATGGATCTTCGATAGCATATCCGGAACCATCGGAAGAAGCGCTTACAATAGTGATCCAGAGTGTCTCATCTGGTTTTATCCCGACCTGGATGCGCAGGCAGGCCATGATCTTTTACAGTGAGCCTTGTGCTGTTCATCAGTGAGCTGTCTAGATGACTCTATGGCAATGCCGCTGCAGACAGACATAACATCCGGTGCAGTCAGAAAGAAACTCATCTGATGAGTCAGCGGCAGACACAGAGCATGTGCAAACATGCGATCATGCAGACCTGCTCATCAGGTTGCGGAAATGCTCCTGTTCATGCATCAGAGTCTGAGAGCCGAGGAGGATCAGGGAATGGCTGTCAGCCTGGTTCTACAGGAACGCCAAGTCACCATCGAATGTAAGATGAGCAAATGCTGGACCAGCTCACAGAAGCTCAACAGGGAACGGTGGGTTTGCAGATCAGAGGTTATAGGTTTTAGGCCCGCAAATGACCTGAAACAAGCTAAGAGCGGTCTGTGAGCGGAGCTAGAATTATTAGCTCTATTCACACTATTGTTGTTCAAAGGCAGAAGCCATGAGAACAGGCAGCATTTCAGCCATTAGATCTCCTGCAAGATCATAGCTAAATCCACTCCGGCCACGTTATGCCTTATACGGAATAATGTCCTGGCAATCTGCCTAACGTTGGTTCATGCCTCCCTATATAGTGTTGTGGCTGTACTAAGCCATGCTTTGCCAAATGGTGCAGATATGTGATTCTCCAATCTGAGTGGGATAGGAGCTCATGATTGTTTTGATTTTTTTGGTTTTCAATCATCTAAATCTTTGGTTTTGAGTTCCAGTCTCCTTGCAATTGCTCATATATGTAATAAAAACCCATGAAAGGGGAAGCTGTTGTCGACTCGGTCTCTGTGGTGATCTAGGGACACAAAATAAAGCATTCAACACCCAAAACTCCCACCCTAAACTCCCTCCCTAAATTATGTCCTCTGTAAGCTCCACCACCCTTACCTTTCCCACCACAGACAACATGTGATGGTGCACAGCACACACAGAACATGCAACAGTAATATACACATACAACACATGAACCGTTCATACACAGAGACAATGATGTATTGCATTTTACATTATGCACATGTATTTTTCATTTTCCTTGTTGCTATTTCTACTGTGCAAGCTACTGACTGAATTGTGCTACTTTCTTATTGATTGCTCTCTGTACTGTCAGTTTCTGTTCCCATAGGCAGAGCTACATAAAGGAACTGAAAACTAGGAACATATCTTGGGTCCAAAGTTTAGGAGGGCACTGTCACATGTGCTCAGCATTCAGGAGGGTAGGACTGACAACTGTCTGGCTTTTTTCATGACTCTACTAATTTTCACATTAATATTTGGAAACTAAAAGGAAGGCTAATACTGTATGTTTGGACATTTTTCAGAGCTTACAACCTGTATCTGCAGTTCTCTAATCTCCCCCCCCCCCCCCCAAGTGAGTGAGCCTGCCCTGCCTGCTTCCAATATAACTGGCAGCAGAGACTGTGGGTAGGATCCAGCCAATTGGAAGAATGCAGGAGTGGAACACTGGAATGCTGCTCCAGTCACAGACTGGGGGTAGGATCCAGCCAATGGGAAGGCTGTGGGGGGCAGAACACTGGAATGCTGCTCTAGTCACAGATTGTGGGTAGGGTCCAGCCAATGGGAAGGCTGTGGGGGGCGGAACACTGGAATGCTGCTCTAGTCACAGACTGTGGATAGGGTCCAGCCAATGGGAAGGCTGCGGGGCGGAGCACTGGAATGCTGCTCCAGTCATAGACTGTGGGTAGGATCCAGCCAATGGGAAGGCTGTGGGGGGGGGGGGGGGAACACTGGAATGCTGCTCTAGTCATAGACTGTGGGTAGGGTCCAGTCAATGGGAAGGCTGCGGGGCAGAGCACTGGAATGCTGCTCCAATCACATAGTAACAAAGCAATTATGCAATTGTATCTGTCCAAAAGCCCTTCCCTCTTACCTCTTCTCCCAATCACAGACACATTAAGGGGGATTTTAGAAATGACACTGAAGTGCAATCTGCAACATCTAAGCCAGAACATCTAAAAAAAAGCAGGTGCATTCAGGTGCAGACATGATTTCACAAACGTGGATGTGCCCAATGTGGACATCTGTGGGGGCGTCTACATAGACATCCTCAGAATAGTTTTGCAGCACCTGCATGTGCAGGAATAGCCTAGTGGTTAGAGTAGTGGGCTAGGAGCAAGGACTACAGGGTTCAAATTCCCCCTACTGCTATCATTGACATTGTGTGAGATGATAGAGTGCTATCCTCTGGATGTTTTTCAGCCAAAATGAGCTCTTTCCAGATGCTTATTTGTGCCTGGAGGACTAAGCTTTGACGCAATGCCAGTCGTCCAGACCATTTCTGAAATCAGGTGGGGATGTGTGTGTCCCTGGGAACCCTCCAGCCATGCCCCCATTCAGACTTGAAAGTCCACAGACCCAGCTACTAAAATGGCTCTGGAGGCATCTCTGTGCTTTGGACGTCTCTATGCCCATTTTCAGATGTCCAAAGCATGAATAGGGCTTCCAAAATGACCCCTCTAGAGAACATGCAAGAATGTAAAAACACAAATACAAGTGCACCTGCATTGACGCACAAACATGTGCATATCCATACAATCATGCACAGACATATCAAACTCCAAAGATACATATATATGCACACAAACAAAACAGATATTAAACATTACAAAAAAGTGATATACACTTACTCATACAGACATCATATTCATAACACACACACCCACACACACACACACTCACACATAAGTAATGTAGATACAAATAGACAGATGGATAAATGCAGACACATACACATACACACACAAAGGGGTTGGAAAGAATTCCATGAGCTAACCTCTACATGCTTTACCTACTTGTTTTTTTTTTTGTTGTTGTTGTTTTGTTTTTTACAAACAAAAAGAATTACCATGAAATGACAATGGTACTAAACTCTGATAACCTTTATCTGAGTCCAAATGGAACACTGGAACAGATTAATTTCATGCCATCTTTGTAGTGAAATTCTATGATCGGGTCAATATTTAATGGGAATTATCTGGATGATGGCAGCTGTTAATTCCCTTATGTGATACTATCAGTGGATTTTCAGTGATACTTTATGGATGGTGACACTGAAAATCCTTATAGACTACCTTGGCAATATCTGGACATGTCAGGGCTTGCTCCAAGTTATCTAGACAGCACTGATCAGTCCACTATTCATAGAACTATAGTTATCTGGATAGCAGACTGAATTTATTTATTTAACTGTATTTATATCCTGCTTTTCACCTGGTCAAAGCAGTCAATTGGGGGATACATTTAGCACGAGGGGACATGAGACACATATGCTAATACTTACAGGGAACATGGGCAATGGAGGGTTAAGTGGCTTGCCCAAGACCACAAGGAGTGCCTATAGGACTAGAAATCCCAGCCCCTCTGGTCTGAGATTGCTGTCCCCAGGTGGGACTTGAACCCCTGGCCCTCTGGTCTGAAGTACCTTGTCCTAACCACTAGACCACTCCTCCCTGAATATCAATACTATTTCAATAGCCCTAGAACTGACTGCTTTGCGTATATGTTCAACACTGCTCGCTCTCTGGATAGCGGCACTGAAACACATATTTTATTTAAATGTTTAATAAAAAACTTCAACCACAGGTTTTAGTAAATATTGACCTGGCTATAGTTACTTTATGGAAAAGGGCACATGACATAATTTTGCAATCCCATGGATAGTTGAGTTTTTCCCACTCAAATCTTAAATTCAGGATTTCTTATGCTATAGTTAATATTTATGTTTCTGGTTCTATCCAAACATTTTCAGAAAACCAACAGATAAGAATTTATTACAGTTTGACAGTTGCCCTCCACACCCACTGAGAATAAACATACCTGTTTGCCAATCTTCACCTTATTTCAAAAATCTGAAAAGCACCATTAATTTTGATGCGAACAGCTGCCCAGCTGTCTGCCACAGTTGCTGTCCCGACTGTTACTACTGTTTATCATTTATATTGCATTTCTAGACATACACAGGGTTCCCAGATTTTGGGAGAGTAAATCTGGAACACCTGGGCAGGGCTGAGCAGAGCTGGGCAGGTCAGAGTTCTTCCTCCTTGGGAATCTTTTCCTCATATATTTTGAAATGACCAGTCTAGGTAGCAATCTGTCATTTCAAAAGTTAAAAAATATAGTGGCAGCCCTTCTCGGCTTATAAGTGCATATATGCATAAATGCTTAAACTTTATACACATGGAGGTACATTTTCGAAAGGGTGTCTAGCTGCAATCTGGGATGTCTAGGTAAAATGACCCAAATACCATGAGAGAGGCAGCAGTGAAGGTGGGCACGTGTACAGGCCTCTAAAATCACCCAGTCACCACCCTGCAAGATACATGTCTCCGCGACTATCGAAAACTGGTAGACTTGTGTATATCAATAGGCTTGACATATGCACTTGTTGGAACGATTTCACAAACATGAACATGCTTGAGGTGGATGAATTGAGACTACTACTACTATTACTACTTCTTATCATATGTATAGCGCTATAAGGCGTACACACCACTGTACATGTAGATGTAAGAGACAGTCCCTGCTCATCAGAGCTTACAAAAGACACAAATGCAGAACGGGGACATCTATCCTATGCAATATTTTGCAAATAGAGACTTGCAGCACTGTGGCAGCCACAAAGCAAGTATCTGTATCTTTCTTTGCCATTGCGAAAATTGTTGAGGTTATGAGAGTACCTTTTTTCTTCTCCTTGCAATTTTTTGGGTGCCGAAAGAAGTATTTTTCAGAAGCCTTTTGTGCCATTCAGCTGGTATTGGCATGGAGGTCACTGCCGGTGGAGTAAAGATGCGCAAGCCATTTCTGAAATCAGACATGCATCTTATGGTACTGCTCTGGACATGCCTTTGCCACGCCTCCAGGCAACATGGACATGATCATGCCAGACACGTGTGAATTCAGAGCTTTCTAAAATGTCTCCAGGAACATATTTGTGATCTGCATGTCTAAATGCCCGTTTTCAGACTCCAGATCATGGATGTTGTTGTTAAGTGCCATCGAGTTGGTGTCGACTCATGAGGATCCTCTGAATAGTTGTCCTAAACTGTGCTTGGTCTTCAGTCAGGTGTCTCATTGCTGACAGAGTGGCATCAATAGCTGCTGTTACTGTATCAATTCATCTCATTGCTAGCCTTCCTCTTTTGGGTTGACCTTCTACCTTGCCAAGCATGATTCTTTCTCTAATGATCTCTCTCTTTGCATGATGTGTCCAAAGTATGAAAGTCAAAGTCTTGTCATTTGAGCTTCTAAAGAAAGCTTACGTTTGATCTCCTCTATTACTGACTGGTTTGTTCTTTGGGCAGTCCATGGGATTCACAATATTTGTCACCAACACCATAATTCAAAGGCATCGATTTTCTTCCTGTCTATCTTTTTCACTGTACAACTTTTGCATCAATATAACGTTATTGAAAATATCATGGCTTGAACGAGTCAAATCTTTGTATGGAGAGAGACATCTCCTTCATAGCCATTCTGCCAAGAGCAATGCATTGTCATATTTCTTGACTTCCTGTTGTTTCTTTATTAGATCCAAGTAGATTAAAGTTATCCAGTATTTCAATTTCTTCTCCATCAACAATGAACTTAGTGTCAGGATCTTTGGGGTATGTTTATTAAACCGTCTTAATGTTAATGGCATTAGTTGCAGTCTTACTGTGACGAATGCCATATAAGGTAGTGGGCGTTCCGGTCTTAAGGTAGCATTTCGGGTTATCGTGCGATAAAGTCCGTTATCATGCGATAGAGGGAGCCGTGGCACACTAACGCGTGTTAGCCTTAATTAGGCACGCTGACCTGCAATCACAGCAACAGAGGTATAGCACACTGGTTATTATGTTGACTGCTAATACAGTGGTCATGAGTTTGATCCCCCAGTGGGCTCAATTAAAAGACTGTCTGAGGTAATCCCTTTTCCTGCTTGTAACAGTCAGACACATCCCAACAATTTGCACTGCCAGCCAAAAAAGCCTCACCCCCAGTGCTGCAACCTAATGCACCTTTTAGGGAACACCATGTCACCCAAGGCAGATCATAATGTGCCCCAGGGGCAGCAGGAAAGGTTGGCACCCTCCAAGGCAGTGTATAAGTCGCCCCCTAAGCTGGCCAAACCTAAGGTGCCATGAAAGATGCCCTGGTGACAAGGAGATGGTGCCCAGGAGCACAAAGGTACCCCAAAGTCACAACATGGATCTTCCATAGCAGGACTGGCAGGAGCCACAGCTGGGACTTGAACTTGTGACCTTCTGCTCCTGAACACACTGGCTGTGTGTACTACACCACACTGTTGCCACAGGGGCAGGTCATTCCCTGGGGATACCATGACTGTTTGTCAGACAGACCCTGTCTGTTGCAGTGCACGGCACCCACCTAAACGGGGCTTGGCCATGGTCTGCTGTGGGCAGATACCACTGCCCCCTCTGCCACCAGCATCCCTCCACCACCATGCTGCCATGCCATTATGCCAGTGGTGCTGGTGGTGAGCAGTCCCAGGCCATCCAGTGTGCCAGTAGGAAGCTGCCTATGGTGTGGGTTCTCGGGTAGGGGTGCCTACATGGACAGGCGCGCTTCTCCCCGGCACCACCTGCCAATGTTATGTGCCCTTGGGGGTACCTGCTGGGTAATATCCCCTATGACACTGTGGGACACACACTCGTGCCCATGTTGGACCCTCGTCAGTTGCTGTCTTGCTGCTTTACAATTTTGGCATTCCTATGTGCCACCTAGGCATCTGCCTAGTCTGCACTGTGCCCCAGCTGGACCACAGCATGTGCCGCCTGCAGCCCCCTGTATCCCATTTAAAGCATAAGTACAGTTGCCCTTTCCTATGTGCCCACTCTGCTGTTGCTGCACATGTGCATGCCATAACAAACCTGCCCAATGTAAATGACGGAAACCCTGATCAGCGCTATTTCAATGTGTGATCATTCACTTTGTAGGGGGACAGAGCATAGACCCTTCCAAACATGATATCTTAATTTTTACGCTTTGTCAGTAGTGTTGCTTTATGTTTATCATTAATATCACTATTGGCCAGATTGGTTATTGGGATTTTACATGTGGTTCTGGTCATTTTCTATGTTTATTTGCCTTTTTGGTTCCTGCACACGTATCAGAACTATCACTTTTCTGGGTTTCCCTGCCTTTGCTGCACATTGCTGACTTAAATGGTTTCTCTTCACTGCAAATGTGCCTAACGCAAGGCTTTCACTGGCATTAGTGTTCAGACCCGGATTTCACAGCGTTAGTGTGCCTGGAGCGTTAGTGTGCCCCGCCCACTCTATGCCCATTGACCCCTTCTCTCCTCCCTCTGTGAAGCCTTACTCCACCCTTCAGACTCGGATTTCACAGCGGTAGTGTGCCTTAACGCCGCTACGGCGTTATCATGCTATAAGTGACGTTATCGCACAATATTTTCACTTATCACGTGATAATACCACCGCTGCGACGTTAAGACGGTTTAGTAAACATATCCCTATGTTCATAATCTTGAGAGCAAATGTTTCAGATCGTCTTGACTTTCAGCCAACAATGTGCTATCATCAGCATAGCGAAGACTGTTGATGAGTCTCCCAACAATGTTCACACCTCTGTTGTCTTCATACAGTGCTGCTTCTCTGATGATTTGTTCTGCATATAAATGAAACAGTTAGGGGGAAAGTATGCAGCTTTGTCGTACACCTTTGCTGATTTTAAACTATTCTGTTTCTCCTTGTGCCATTTGAACTGTTGCTTCTTGATCAATGTAAAGGTTGTGCAAGAGAATGATCAGGTATTCTGATATACCCATACTTCTTAATATGGCCCAGAGTTTCTCATGGTTTACACATTCAAAAGCCTTGCTCTAGTCATTAAAACACATATAGATAGGAGATCACGTGATGCGGTGAGGACAGCAGACGTGTGCTGCATGTGCTCCAGTCCCCCGCGACTCAAACCGGCAGATTACCGTGATTTGAGCGAGTCAATCTGACCTAAATTGCCCCAGACGCCTTTCCTTACTTACTAGGCATCGGATTCCGGACCGAATTGCCGGGGTCTGGATGGCAGCCTCGACAAAAACGACTCGGCGGGAGAGAGAGCGAGTGGCTTCTGTGGCAAAAATGTCCGACAGCAATACCATGCCATGCTCCCCGTCGTCTCCGGCCTTCTTGGAGGAGGTGTCTGCTGCAGTAGCTGAGGCGCTTTCAAATCAATTTGCCGCCCTCCACGAAAAAATGGACGCCCTTCAGAGTTCGGCCGGGGCTCTGGGGAGTCGTGTCCAGGAGGCCGAGGAGCGTATTGGCAAGGCGGAGGACTCTATTGAGAAGGCCACCCAGGAGTTGTCAACGCTGAAGGCGTACTGGCACAGGCGGCCAAAATCGACGACTTAGAAAACCGGTCGAGAGGGAACAATCTGCGACTGATGGGCATCCCTGAAACGATTGCAGACAAAGACCTCAAGCGCTATGTAGAGACTCTGCTCCCCCAGCTCTTTGCGGGCAGTTTGGAGAGCGGGGATCTGCTGATGGAGCGGGTCCACCAAGTCAGTAGCAAACAATCTCGAGACCCTCGGCCGCGGGTGGTTCTGGCCAAGTTTCTTCAATATCTGCAGAAGGAGGAGATTCTCTGAGCCGCTTGCCAACGGAATGGACTTACCTATGAGAACTTTACTCTTCGGATTGCCCAAGATTACTCTGCCTCTCTCAGCCAACGACGGAGAGCGTATGCCCCTCTCTGTAAAAAATTGCTGACAGCCAAAATTAAGTTTTCTGTTCAATATCCTGCCCGCTTGCATGTGCTCCATGGAGGGGCTCATCGGGTGTTTGACTCAGCGGAGGAGGCTGCAGCATATGTGGAGCGCATTGTTCGAGAGAGGAGCTCTTCTACCTCAAGCTCATAGCTGGCATGGTGTTTCGGTGTCTGGCGCTGAGACCGGCTTATGTTTTGGGAGGTCCCCGAGATGGACACTGGACCTGGTGTGCTGCGACTGAGAGAGCTTGGGGTTTCCTCTCCCGCCAAAGAGCGCTGACCGGAGCCACCTGAGTAGTTTGATCTGGACCGAGCCAGAAGTGTTGGATTACTGGACCCAGGCTTTGCCCCGTGAGACCGCTGGAGAGTGTGGGAGTGGAGCGGGGTCCCCGTATGGCTCAGATCTGGGGAGAAAGCGAGGCTAGGCCTGTACTTGGCTCGGACTCTAAAGCTGTGCACAGTTTGATTGATACAGGTTGTTTAGTTTAATTATTAAATAATGTAGGTGCAGACAAACTCTTGGTTAGTACTTTTACTGTTGCTGAGTGTGCTGTTTGTTTGCTTCTCTGCCCTATTACTTTGTCACTGCTACTTTAGATGTGCCCTAATACCTGTGGGGGAGGGACCTTTGGCGATCGGGACCGGGACTTTCGACGGGGCAAGAGCGGGGAATGGGGGGCATAGAGGGGGATCCTGCGGGAGACGAGTCGGGGGGGAGGCTGAGAGGGGGAGGGATGTCGAGAGCGGGCTGGAGCAGGGAGGGGGGGGAGGCGGGAGTCTGGGGGACCCCGAGAGGAGTGGGGGGTGGGGTATAGGGGGAAGAGCAGCTATGTGATGGGGAGGAGTGGGGGGAGCCCCTGGGCCCGGTTTCTCCCCTCCCTGCCATCCCGGGGTTACGTTGGGTTGGCTGGGTCCCCTGCGCGGTTGCGGGGTTGGGGGAGAGGGGTGTTAACCGGTGCCAGATGATTAGCTATGGGGCGGGGCCTTTTTGTCTGGGTGCGGCTTATAGGCTTTACTAAGGCTATGGTATGGTTCCCAGGGAGGAGGGGAGGTGGGGTGTGGTAGTGGATTGGGGGCTGTTTCTTTGCCTATTTCTTACCTCCTGTTCTTTCTACCACATCCTAATTTCTGGAGGGGATCCTATAACTATGTAACATGTGGTCAGATATCAAAACAACTTTTCTTAAGATGTAAGACGGTCATAGGATACTGTACAAGGTAATATGTATGTTGTCTGCTATAATGTGTTGGTATTGTGTATTACCTGGGCTTTGTTGGATGGCGGGTTAGAGGGAGGGGGGTGTCCTTTTCGTTTGCCGCCTACTTTTCTGTTTCTCGCTCCTTGCTCCTGGGGCTCGGGCTCTTTTTGTGCCCCGAGCTGTAGGATGATGGGTTGCGGGAGACTGGACGCATCCAGGTGATCTCTAAAGGTAGTTTAAGCTACCTGGGTGAAGTTAGGTGGATGATGAGGTGCCACTATGTGGCGGGGGTGGTAGAGTGTAGGGGGAGGGGAGGGGAAGGGGGGGCATGATCGCGCCCGTGCGGGAGTCTTTCTTTTTGGGAATTACTGTTCTGGAAGAGCGTGGGGGGAGCCCCAGGCTGGGGGGGCTCTCTCTAGACTATTGGATAGTATTTTGGCAAAGTACCGGTTTCCACCTATGGTGCCCTGAGGATTATTTCCTGGAATGTGTGTGGGTTAGGAAGCCCAACGAAGTGCTCAAAGGTGCTACAGGCCCTGGCCAGGCACAAAGTTGACATAGCCATGCTCCAAGAGACCTATCAGTCGGCAGTAGAGCACAGTAAATTGAACAGGGCGTGGGTAGGGCAGGTATTTGGGGCCCCGGCGACGGGGAAAAAAGGTGGAATTGTTATTTTGATTCATAAGAATGTAAGATTTGATATAGTTAGGGAGGTTCTTGATCCTTTTGGGAGATTTCTGCTTTTGCATGGTATGTTGGAAGGTAAACTGGTGACCCTGGGGAACCTTTACTCTCCTAATGTCTTTGAACCTGGGTTTTATACCAGGTTGGCCTCCAAATTGGAGCTTTTACCGGACACTCCTGTAATCCTGGGGGGAGATTTTAATGGAGTGATGGACGTGGATCTGGATACTACTACTGGGGGGTCGTGGGAACGATGACAATCCACAAGGGCGATCCTGCGGCTGTGCATGAGTATGGGGCTGGTGGACCCGTGGAGGTTGCTGCATCCTTCGGAGAGGGATTTCACACACCAATCGCGGGCCCATGGCTCCTCGGCACGCATTGACTACTTGTTGATTACAGGCGCTTTGTTTGCCGCAGTCCGCGACGCTCGGATTGGGCCGGGGGAGATCTCCGACCACGCGATAATCTGGTTGGACCTTCAATGGGGGGAGGAGACGCCTAAGACACGTTTATGGAGATTTCCTTTAGAACTTTATACTGATACTCACTTTCGTGCTTTCCTGCGGAGGCGCTGGCAGGAGTTCGAATTGGATCATAGCAGCCATCAAGATGATCCTGAATTAGTCTGGGAGACCGCTAAGGTGGTACTCCGTGGAGACATTATAGGCTTTCAGGCTCGGAAGCGGAGATTAATGTCTGAGCGTATTATTCGTTTGGAGAAGGAGGTCGCGACGCTGCGGAGACTCCTTGCCCGTCATCAGACTGTTGCATACCGAAAGCAGCTGGTAGAGACTCAGACATTGCTGAATGAGGTCTTGCACCAACGTGCAAAAAAATCTGTTTTATATTACCGTTATAGGTTGCATATCCAGGGGGACAAACCTGTAAAAATGCTGGCTCGGTGTCTGCGGGGTCCCAGGGGATCCCGATTAGTCTCGGCTTTAAGAGACGATGGGGGAGTGTTGCATAGGTCTAGTCCTCAGATTGCTAAAGTGTTTAAATCCTTTTTTCAGAACCTCTATGCCGCAGGGCCGGATTCCCCCCAGGAACGGCGGGATTATTTTACAGACTTGAATCTTCCTCAACTAACGAAGGTGCAAAGAGAACAGTTAGATCAACCGATTACGGTGCGTGAAGTGCAGACAGTAATATCTAAGGTGAGTTGTTATAAATCCCCTGGGCCTGATGGGCTGGGGCGGAGTTTTAAAAGATTTTGAGTGATCTGATTTCTCCGTCCCTCCTAGCGGTGCACACTCGTAGAGCTGCACAAGGCTCTTTTCGGTGGGGCGGTAACCAAGCCCATGTTACTCTTATCCCGAAGCATGGGAAGGACCCGCTGAGTGCAGCATCTTATGGTCCGATTTCGCTGCTTAACTTTGATCTTAAGTTGCTAGCCAAAATTCTGGCGGAGAGGTTGGCAGGGGTTCTCGACCAGCTGGTTCATCTGTCACAAGTTGGTTTCGTGAAGCACCGATATGCTGTGCGTAATTTGCGGAAGATTGTGGCATCGCTAGAATGGGTGCAACGAAAGGCTCAGCAGACTTTACTTATACGTTTTGACGCTGAAAAGGCCTTTGATAGGGTTAGTTGGTCTATTTGGAGGATCTGCTCCCGCATTACGGCCTGGGGGAGTCCTTTTGCAAAATGGTGAGATGTTTATATGCAGATCCTCGGGCCGCGATCTTGTGTAATGGGCTGCTTTCAGAGGCCTTTCCCCTTAGGAGGGGCACTAGGCAGGGATGCCTCTTGTCCCCCCTTCTATTTGTTTTGTCCCTTGACCCTCTGATTCGCAGGGTGGAAGGCTCTCATGAGATACCGGGCATAGCCATGGGTAGGCAGGTCTTCAAAATGTCGGCCTTTGCGGACGATCTACTAGTACATTTGTCAGCCCCCCAGGATTCGTTGCCGGTGCTATTGCAGGAATTTCAGGCCTTTGGTCGGGTTGCAGGCTTCTGTATTAATCGCGAGAAGTCGGAGGCATTAGATGTTTCAGGTTGTGTGCGACCGGCGTGGCGGGGCGTGTTCCCCCTTAGATGGGCTGATGACTCTTTTGTATATCTGGGGATCGTCCTGACGTCCCGTTCAGCACAGCTATATAAGGTTAATTTACACCGGGTAATGACTAAACTACGGGTTCAGCTGCACACGTGGAGCTCCCTCCCATTGTCTTTATCCGGGAGAATCGCAGTAATTAAAATGGTAGTCCTTCCTCAGATACTCTAATGGCTACAAACTCTCCCGGTCTGGGTCCTGCGGCAGGATTTACTCCGATTCGAAGGGATGTTGAAAAATTTTGGGGGAAAGGGGCGAGAGCCCGCATACCATTTGTGCGACTGAGAGGGGGATGGCGACAGGGGGGCATGGGGCTTCCGGATCTGAAGGCCTATGCCTTGGCTTGCCAGGCTCGGCACTTGGGGGACTGGCTGGGTGGGACTGAGGTATTTATGCCGCGGCGGGTCGAGGAGGCTTGTGTCGCTCCGTTCTCCTTGTTGGCCCTTTTGCATCAGGAGGACCGCCTGTTGCCACCTTATATTACTGATAGTGTGCTGTTGGGGGCCGTGCGACGGACTTGGCGCCAGCTTAATATATTCTGGAAGCGAAGTTGGAAAGTTTCCAGTTGGCTCCCGCTCCAGGGGAATGTTAATTTCACAACGGGTACGGAGACTGCCCCTTTGCGTGCTTGGGCAGCGAAAGGGATTCGTACTATTGGGCACGTGGTGGATACTTTGGGCCGGTGTAAGCCTTTTTCGGCTCTTAAGGTGGAATATGGCCTGGACTCGGTGCACCCATTTTCATACCTGCAGCTTTCACATTACGTGACTTCCTTGCCGGTGGATGAGCTTCATGCAGACCGCTCGGCGCAGATAATAGAATTTTTTGATCTTGGAGGGGACTTCGTACCGTCCATATGGCGATTAAAAGCACGGTTAGATGGGTTACGGCAAATACCGGACTACCGGACTGTGGAACTCGCGTGGGCTACAGAGTTGCAGCGCGAGGTCCCCCCAGGAACTGTTCTTAAGGGCCTTCGACGTATGGCCCACTTAGTAGAGGGGGTGCGGTGGCGAGAGATACATTTTAAATCGCTGACTAGGGCATATTTCTCACCGCGGCGGGCCTTTCGTAGCCATCTGACGGTAGATGGCAGTTGTCCAAGGTGTTCTGCACCTATGGCAACCCTTCTGCATATGTGGTGGAGCTGTCGGCAACTACGTTCTAACTGGACACGGATTTCTTCGTACATGCAGGTTTTGCTGGGTCAACGGGTGGGGTGGGATGCCTTATTTGTCACTTTGGATTGCTTGGACTCACCTCACCCAAAGGCAAATGGGGGAGGTTATTGGTGCGTAAGGCCTGTTTGGTGGCTAAGGGGCCCCTGCTTCACCGATGGTGAGATCGGGGGCCGCCGTCCTTCTGGGAATGGCGGAATAAGTTTCATCAATTGATGTTGACTGAGTGTTGGAGCGCTCGGGGTAATCCCGCGAGGTGGCTTACCTTTAGTTCATTGTGGGATCCCTACATTCAGCAGTTGGGTTCCCGAAGTCGTAATGAAGTTTTACAATGGGCGACGCCAGAGTAAAGACTGCTGCTGTTAGCTGACTCGGTACTGGTTAGGTGGTAGACCGGGTCAGTTTCCTTGGGGAGGCTCTTGGTATGGGCGTGATCATGTCTCCTGGGGGTTGGGGTGGGGGGGGGTGGGAGGAAGGGGGGTTTTATTGTTTTCTCTCACTGGAAAAAATTTACACCAATTGTAAATTTTTTATCCCTGGATGTGGGGATCAGAAACCCACCCCACTTGGGGACTATTGTGGCTGTTGGATTTTGCTGTGTTAACTTGGTGTTTAAATAAAGTTTTGAAAAAAAAACACATATAGATATTCTTTTGGTATTCTTTAGTCTTTTCACTTGTGGAGTAGCTTAGTAGTTAGAGCAACTGCCTAGTACCCTGAAGATCAAGGGTTGAATTCCAATTGGCACTCCTTGTGACTTTGGGCAAGTTACTTTACCCTCCATTGCCTCAGAAGAAAAGGCTGGCAATCTACATCTGGTGATACATTACAAAGAAAACCCAGAGGTAGCTGGGTTGCTATGAGTCAACACTGACTTAGAAACATAGAAACATGATGACAGAAAAAGACCACATGACCTATCTAGTCTGTCCTTCCATAACAACTACAACAGTCCCCTTTTTACCTTTAGAGATCCTCTGTGTTTCTCCCATGCTTTTTTGAATTCAGTTACTGTCCTCATCTCTACCACCTCCACTGGGAGACTATTCCACGGATCCACTACTCTTTCCATAAAGAAATATTTCCGCATATCACTCCTGAATCGATCTCCCTTCACCCTCATCCCATGTCCCTTCATAGCAGAACTTGCTTTCAATTGAAAGAGGCTCTCTCCCTGAACATTTATGCCACGGAGGTATTTAAACATCTCAATCATATCACATCTATCCCGCCTTTCCTCTAAGGTGTACATATTAAGATCCTTCAGTCTGTCCTCATATGCTTTATAATGAAGACCACTAATCATTTTAGTAGCCACCCTCTGCACCGACTCCATCCTGTTCACATCCTTTTGAAGGTGCGGTCTCCAGAATTGCACACTATACTCCAAATGAGGTCGCACCAAAGACTTATACAGAGGCATTATCACCTCCTTTTTTCTGCTAGCCATTCCTCTCCGTATGCACCCAAGCATCCTTCTAGCTTTTGCCGTCGCCTTTTCTACCTGTTTAGCTACTTTAAGATCATCAGACACAACCACGCCTAGGTCCCGCTCTTCTTTAGTGGACAAAAGTACTTCACCCCCTATACTATATTGCTCCCTTGGATTGCTGCAGCCCAAATGCATGACCTTACATTTTTTAACATTAAATCCCAGCTTCCAAATTCTAGACCATTCTTCAAGCTTAGCTAGATCCCTCCTCCTGTTATCTACCCCTTCCTGGGTGTCTACTCTATTGCAGATTTTGGTATCATCCGCAAAGAAGCAAATCTTACCTGAAAGCCCTTCCGCTATATCACTAAGAAAGATGTTAAAAAGAATCGGACCAAGGACAGATCCCTGGGGCACACCACTGATAACATCCTTCTCCTCAGAGTGAGCTCCATTTACTTGTACTCTTTGTCGCCTCCCACCCAACCAATTTCTAACCCAAGCAGTAACTTTAGGGTCCATCTCTAGGGTGGTCAGTTTGTTTATAAGTCGCCTGTGAGGAACAGTGTCAAAGGTTTTACTGAAATCTAAATACACCACATCTAGGGCTCTCCCTCGGTCCAACTCCCTGGTCACCCAGTCAAAGAAATCAATCAGATTTGTCTGACAAGACCTGCCTCTGGTGAATCCATGCTGCCTCGGATCCTGTAATCCGCTGGACTCCAGAAACCTCACTATTTTCTCTTTCAGCAGCGTTTCCAATAATTTACTCACCACCGAAGTTAAACTAACCGGCCTATAGTTTTCAACCACATCCTTACTTCCGCTTTTGTGTAAAGGCACCACATGAGCCTCTCTCCAGTCCTTTGGCACCACTCTCGACTCCAGCGAGGCATTGAAAAGGTCAGTCAGTGGAGCTGCTAGAACGTCCCCAAGTTCCCTCAGTATTCTCGGGTGTATCCCATCCGGTCCCATCGCTTTGTCTACTTTAAGTTGAGATAGTTTCTCATGAACACAGTCTTTTGAAAATTGTTCAAGATGTCCTTTGCTTCTGTTCCTATTTGTGGGTGTTTTCTGACATCCTGCTCCTGGTTCTTCATCTGTGAACACAGAACAAAAATATTTGTTAAGCAATTCCGCTTTATCCTTATCAGCTTCTACATATTCCTCCCCTGCACCCTTGAGTCTGACAATACCACTCTTGCCCTTCCTCTTCTCACTAATATATCTGAAAAATGTCTTATCCCCCCATTTTATTGCATTGGCTATTTCCTCCTTCTTTTGAATCTTTGCCTTCTTGACTACTTTGCTAGCTTTTTCCAAATACAGATGCCTGTCTTCCTCGCTCTGTGATCTCTTGTATTTCATGAAGGCCTCCCTCTTTTTCTTCACTTTTTCAGCTACTTCTTTCGAAAACCATAGCGGTCTCCTTTTCCTTTTACCTTTATTTACCATTTTAACAAAAAGGTTGGTTGCCCTTAAAATATCCCCTTTCAATTTTTCCCACTGTTTTTCTACATCCCTCAGCTGTTCCCATCCAACTAACGACTCCCTGAGGTATTGGCCCATCTTCGCAAAGTTAGTCTTCCTAAAGTCTAAGATCCTCGCCTTTGAATGGATTCTAACAGCCCTAGTCCTAATACTGAACCACACCATCTGGTGATCACTGGATGCAAAATGATATCCCACTACAACATCAGAAAATCTTTCACCATTGGTAAGTACCAAGTCCAGTATGGCCCCTTCACGTGTGGGGTCTGTTACCAATTGCCTGAATATTTCTCCCTGTAGAGAATCCAGGATCTCCTTACTTCTAGATGATACTGCAGCAGGAATGTGCCAATCAACATCTGGCATATTGAAATCTCCTATCAGTAGCACTTCCCCTTTCCTAGCAATGCTGCAAATGTCTTCAATTAACTCTCTGTCCACCTTTTCCTCTTGTGAGGGAGGTCTGTATATCACACCAATGTAAATAGATTTATCTTTCCCTCTTTCTAGTTTAACTCACAATGCCTCCGCTCTCCCTTTTAAGCTCTGTAATTCCAAAGCTTTAATAGTAGTTTTTACATATAGTGTCACTCCTCCTCCCCTACTTCCTACCCTGTCCTTTCTGAATAAAGTATAGCCAGGTATAGTTACATCCCAATCATGGTTTTCTGTGAACCATGTTTCTGTAACTGCCACTAAATCCAAGTCAGCCACTCCCACTAAAGCTTCAACATCAGGGATCTTATTTCCCATGCTACGGGCATTTATACACACTGCTTTCCATATGTTACCCCTGTTACCCATTTCCATAAAGTTATTTAATATATCACCTACCTGAGGGCTTTCACTTACCTGGGGGCTTTCTTCACCCATCCCCAACGAATCTAGTTTAAAGCCCTCTTCAGTAGATTAGCCAGTCTACTACCGAAGACGCGTTGACCTTTCTTGGACAGATGGATGCATCTCTGCTCTGCAACCCTTGGAACAGCATCCCATGGTCTAGGAAACCAAAACGCTCTCGATGACACCATCCAATCAGCCATGCATTCATCTCCAGGATGTGAGCCTCTCTGCCTTGGCCTTTGCCCTCAACAGGGAGGATTGAAGAGAACACCACCTGTGCACCTAACTGCTTCACCCTCTGTCCCAGAGCCATGAAATCACTTTTGATACATTCTGAGGTATACCTGTCAGTATCATTTGTTTCAATATGGATTAGCAACATTGGGTAATAGTCAGTGGGCTTGATGAGTCTCCGCAAACTCTTCATAACATCTTGGATTTTAGCACCAGGCAGACAGCATACCTCTCTGGACATCAAGTCTGGTCAGCAGATGGATGCCTCAGTACCCCTCAGAAGAGAGTCTCCAACCACCACTACCCTTCGTTTCCTTGTGGTTACTGATTCTGCAACTTTGGGGTACTTGAGCTCTGGTTCTTCCCTTTCCAGGGATGCTTTCACCTCCTCCACTTCCAAGGCTGCATAATGGTTCTTCAATTCAAGGGCTGGAGAAGTTGGATTGGTAATTTTGCAGTCCCTGGTGACTTGTGTCCAACCATCGACATTCTGTTGGCACCCATCTTCTCCTCTGCTGTAGAGCATGGTTGCTGCAAGAAGCATCTCATCAATGTACTTCTCACTGTCTTGAATGCTCCTCAGCCTCGCCACCTGCTCTCTGAGTTCCTCCACTTGTTTTCTCAGAGCTTCAGCATGCAGGCACCCTGCACATGGAACCGGTCCTTCAACTGGCATTAGGATCTCTGTCTGGACCAAGGCAGAAGCTGTAATGGGGGCAACAGCTTTAGCGATATGATTTTTCCCAGCCATTGTTCTGTTCGTGGAGCTTAGGTATCTGTTAAAGCAAAAGAGAGAGATCTACCAAGTACCAGCCGGTTTCCCAGCTGTCCTTTCAGAGAAAAAGCAGTTAATTCTCCTTAATTATATTCAAAATGTGCTGGTCCAATTCTCTGTGCTTTGTCAAATGGGGAGGTGCCCTATAAAGCAAGACTAATCACTAGGGGTGGGTGGGAGTCGGGGTGGGTAGGGAGGGAACTAACACCTGATTAGGTGTTAGCAGTTCCCAAAGCTGAGGAGGTTACTGGAGTTCAACCACCTACTGTGCTCAAGGAAAGTCCCACTAAAGCACCAAAAAAGTAACCTTGCTTTAAAAATGTACAAAAACCCCTTTTAAGAGCTCCCAGTCAGAGAGTTAACAACTTAATATAATAAAACAAACCCTTAAATCCTTACTGTTGGTTGA
The DNA here is from genome assembly GCA_033557465.1 of Ichthyophis bannanicus. NCBI lineage: Eukaryota > Metazoa > Chordata > Amphibia > Gymnophiona > Ichthyophiidae > Ichthyophis > Ichthyophis bannanicus. The sequence goes on from CM066032.1 coordinate 74,480,320, forward strand.
TCTGGAGAGCTTCTGTAGGAAAGACTTGATGGCAATAAAAAAGAGTCTTTTCAAGGATCCATCTCGCATCCACATCCTTTCCTGAACCCTGCTTGCACTTCACGTAGTTCTTGTTCCAGGTATGGTTGTAGTCTCTGCTGAATAATCTTAAGTAGAATCATGCTAGCTCGTGGTGATCAGAGCAATTGTGCAATAATTTCCACAATCAGTTGGATGTCCTATCTTTAGTATTGGTATAAGCACAGATCTTTTCCAGTCAATTGGCCATGATGTTGTCTTCCAAATTTCCTGGCAGAGCCTTGTAAGTATGGTAACAGCTACATCAGATTGCTGTAATGTTACAGAGGGAATGCCATCAATGCCTTGTGCTTTGTTTTTTGAGAAGGCTTTCAATGCTGCTTTGACTACTTTTTCATCACCAATGGTTCCTGATCATAAGGTATAGGTTGAAATGGCTGTTGGTCCACATGATCTTTATGATATAATAACTCTGTATATTCTTTCCACCTTTTCTTGATCTTCTCAGCATCATTCAACATGGAACCTTGAGCATCTTGTAACATTCCAAATCGAGGCTGGAATTTTTTCTTTAACTCTCGTAGTTTTAGGAAAGCCAATCTTGTTCTTCCTCTAATGGTTTCTGCTTCTATTTCCTTGCATGCACCATTGTAATACTTCTCCTTGTCTTGTCTTGCTTCATGTTGGAAATTTCTGTTGAGTTCTGAGATTGCCTCTCTTTCTCCTCTGGCTTTAGCTTCTTTGTGTTTCTGGGCAATTTTCAGAGTTTCTTCAGTCATCCCTTTTGGCAGTTTTTGCTTTTTCACCTTTTGTAGAGATTCCTCACTTTCTTCCAACACAACCTTCTTGATGTCATCCCATAAACTTGATGTCATCCCATAACTCTTCTGGAACTCTGTCATTTGTATCTAAAGCAGCAAATCAATTTTGCAGGCAGTCTTTAAATTCTGGTGGTATATTCTCAAGGTTGTATTTTGCTACATTTATGAGTGGCTTGTTCTTTTTCAACTTTAGCTTGAGTTTGCATACTTGTAGTTAGTGATCTGTACCACAGTCAGCTCTTTGTTGATGTTATAAAGCTTTTCCAGATTTCCACAAATGTACCCAATTTGATTTTTGTACAATCTATTGGGTGAAGTCCATATGTACAGTCACCGCTTGTGTTTCTGAAAGAAGGTATTTGAGATGAATAGATTGTTGGTCCTACGGAATTCTATCAGTTTTTCTCCAGCTTCATTTCTGTTGGCAAGTCCATATTTTCCAAGCACTTTGCCTTCTTTGTTGCCAACCTTTGTGTTCCAGTAACCCATGACTATCAGGATATCCTGTTTTCATGTTCTGTCAATTTCAGCTTGTACTTGTTCACAGAACTCATCATCTTTACCCTCTTCTGCAGCTGTTGTTGGGGCATATACTTGAATTATAGTTGTGTTGATGGGCATTCCTCATAAACAAATAGAAATTACGTGTTCACTGATTGCATTGTATTTCATTACAGTTCTTGCAAGTTTCTTCTTAATTATAAATGCAACACCATTTCTTCTTTGTCTTTCATTTCCAGCATAGTAGACTATGTAATCTTCAGATCTAACTCAACGGGAGAATGGTTAATCAGCCCACCCCCGGTACAGATTTTTTGATGCCATCAAACCTGTTCCAACTATGAATACCCTGTAGCTCTGTAAAATGCACTGTATATAGTTTTTCCCAAGTTCTCCCCTAAGCTATTACCCTGTTCTCTGTAAGCGCATTGTGTCGTTGTCGCATTGTAGCATTGTTCTGTTCACTGTGAACCGCACTGATTTTTAATAGCGCGGTATATAAGAAATGTAAATAAATCAATAAATAAATAAATAAATAAAGATGCAAAGTGCCAAATGCCAGTCCATTTCAGTTTGCTGACACCCAACAGATCCAGTTGTACACCTTCCATTTCATTCTTGATCACCTCCAACTTCTCTTGGTTCATGCTTTGTACGTTCCATGTTCCAATATGTAAGACATCTTTGTAGATTCTGACTCTCATAGAGCTTCTAAAATGACCACTATAGATAAATATACTATATGGGCCTGATTTTTAACTGATCAGTGCTATGCGCCAAGGCAGCGCATAGCCCACCCTCTTCCGCCTAACCCGGATTTTCAATGCCGTGGTCATACCCGGAAGCCGCAGGAGCTAGCCGGGTAGCACCGATTATCTTTAAGGCACAGAGGGCTAAGCGGGTAGCATCAAAAATCTGTTCTACCTGGTTAGCCCTTTCCTCTGCCCATGCTCCGCCCCTAACACACCCCGATGCTAACCGCACAGCATCTGGGCGCATTAGTAACATATCTGAGATTTTCAAAGGGCACTACTCATTTAGGTGCCCTTCGAAAATCCCAGATATGGCATTTACACAGGTAGCTAGGGCAGTTACCCATGTAAATGCATTAAAAAATCAGGCCCTACATTTCTAAAATTCACCTTTTTTTTTCTAGAAGTTAATTTTATATCTCCTCCTACCAGAATAAAACAGACTGCATTAGAGGGGTATGAAGGAGATGCAGAGCCCTTTGCCTCTGTCTCCACTGAAATTTGTGACAATATTTCAGAATTGGAGACCATCCCCAACAATTGGAGACATCTGGCAACCCTATACAGAAGCCTATAAATCATGGTGCTGAATGATAGTGAAATAGTTTCTAATAAACTCCAAATTTACTGGGTATTTTTGTTGAAGATAATAAGGCTATGCAATAACACCCAAGAGCATAAACTGCAAGCTGACACTGAGTTTAAAAAAATGTTCCAAAAGGGCCTGTAACAGGCCAAGGAAAAACTGAAGCTTTTCCGTCTTGTCCCAGGAGCTTTAATTCTCCATTTCAGAGAAACAGCCACCACAAGTTGCAGAGAAATAAAGGAGCAATCCCAAAACAAATCATAAAACACAAAGCCTGGCTATGAACAGGCTGTGAAGAGAAAAGATGGGGGAAGGAGGGATGCGTGACTCTGGGGCCTATGGGTCTCTGAAGAGGCCCGCCTTCCAAGTGTCTTATTTATTTTTATTATGAACAATGTTATCACTTTGTAGATTTTCCAGTTACTGACCAGTTGGAACAGATATCATGATATTCACAATAATATGATTAACATGGTCAGTTACTCTTTTTGACATTTATTACTCCAGTACATTTGAAACCAATTTTCAAACAATGCAGGGGACCTGGATAGGATGTCTGCCCTGGGGCCCGTGCTGGCTCTCAGCGCCCCTGGCTCGGAGCACTGATTACATACACAAGTACAGATGTTAACCTATAACAATGAAGCACTAGGTGGTATCAGTATATCTCAGTTATCCTACTTCCTTGTTATTGTCACCTTTGACCTTCTGACATAACACATCATGGTTATTGTGCTCCAGCTGTGTTCACTGTGTCTTTACTTCTAGTTCTGAACCCACACTGTTTCCTACCTATGACAGAAAGCATTCCCAGAGTGCGGCGAGCTGCAGAACTGTGAATACGTAGTAGGACTTACAGTGATATTGATCGGCCTACGATTGCATGCGCTCTCCCTTGACATAAAAGCACAGAAACATTACGGCATCATGCCTGATGCTAGCAGCATTCCACCCCTACAGGGCATGAAGGTTAAGGGTGGCAACTGGGATCATTTCATTAATTTTTTTAAATTTGTATTTTATATTTATTAGCGTTTAGTTTATGTACATCCAAGTACATAAACTGAACGCTAATAAATATAAATATAAATACACAAACTAAATGGAGTGGAGGAGTGGCCTAGTGGTTGGGGCAAGGTACTTCAGGCCGGAAGGTCGGGGGTTCAAATCCCACTAGAGGACAGCAACCTTGGGCCAGAAGGACTGGGGTTTCTAGTCCCACAGGTGCTCCTTGTGGTCTTGGGCAAGCCACTTAACCCTCCATAGCCCATGTTCCCTGTAAAATAGTTATCTCCAAGTTATAATGCCCTGTTCAATGTAATTTCAGTTTGTTCAATGTAAACTGCAGTGATGCAGAATAGCGCAGTATATAAGAGAATGTAAAATAAATCCAAGTATTGACACAAATGAAAAGATAATGGTATTTAGCACATTATAGGAAACAGACTTTAGAAAAATGTAACTATTTCAGTTTAGCCCACAAATAGAGGAATTAAAGAGGGGTACCAGGAAAAAAAATATAATAGCTAAGGCACCAATAAAAACGGCCCAAAACTAATTAACTGAGAAATTACAAGACATGTAGAGACTTAAGCATCAGCTGTGTGAGGCAGTACAGTGAGGTCCACTACAACGTCTTCCCTAGCGGCTAAAAACTCCAAGAGTTGTCTGGGTTCAAAGAACAAATAAACTTTCTCTTTATAAGAAACACAACATCTAACAGGAAACTTTAATTGAAAAGTTGCCCCCAAGGCTAGGTTCCTGGGCCGAAGGCCCAAAAAATCCTCCCTTCTGAACTGGGAAACACAAGACAAATGAGGTAAAAATCTCACTTCATTCAAACTCTTAAAATATGACCTAAGAATTAAAGATTTATTTGACTCCAGGGCAAGGGTAGTAAGAAGGGTAGATTTATCAGTGATGACCTCCAGGGAATTTTCCAAAAAGAAAGAGAGACAGGAGCACTAACAGCACCACGGCCCCCTTCACCTAAAGACAAATACTGTGCCCTGACCAAGGTGGGGAAATGCTCCGGAGGGATCTTTAAAATCTCTCCGAAGGACTTCCTCACCATTTCCACTGCTAACATAATTGGAGACCTGGGAAAATTCAAGAATCGAAGATTACTTCGATGGACTTGATTTTCCAGATATTCTAACTTTCTAGAAAGCACAGTTCTGTCCTTAATCTGGGTAGCAACCAGATCCCGAAGCTGTCCCATTTCATGTTCCAAATGTCCAACCAAAAAGCACTGCACACTTGTTTTATGTTCACTATTACACCGTTGCATTTTGGGATAACGTTCCTTTTTAATATATTTATATGCATTTATAATTTTATACATATTCATTGTAATAAGTGTTTTATTGTATTTATAAATTTGACTTTTATATCTTTTTGATATGAATTTCTATATAGGCCAATCCCCTGAAGAAGGCAGTGCCGAAACACGGCCGTGTCGGGTGGCCCCTAGCAGTTCCCTGGGGGGTGAAGCGATCAATAAAAAGTTTGGAACCACACTTCCCCTTAGTTTGGTGGTTTTGTGCCACTTCATGTTCCATCCTGGAGAGTCTCCCTGCCTGGTCCTCATGAACTATGGAGACATTGGAACAACTGGTTTTAATGGAAGACAGTTCAGTGCTTACAAATCCCACCAAAGAGCTTAGGGAAGTGTTCAAAGCCGCCAAACCATCCCACAGTGTGTCCATCGTTATCACCGCAGATCTCACCATCAAACAAACTTTGGGATCTGTCACTTCTTGAGACTTCACCGCTGATGCCTCCATACCCAGTGTTGCTGGGCCCACTCTTTGCTGTGTCGCAGAGCCAAGATGGTTACTGCTGCTGCTGCTGGAGTACCCCCTTCGTTCCCCTTCAACAGCGAGCACGTTGGCAGACCAGAAAGAAGCACTTCTCCAGCTGGCAGATTGCGTCCAGGTCACGCTGGGGGGTTCATTGGTCCAGAGAGAGCTGAACACCTGATACACTCAGAGCTGACTCTTCACCTGATGGCCCCGCCGAAGACGCTGCTCTGGCGCTTGAAGCAAAGTCACACGAGTCCAAAGTCTGCTGCCCAGGTATGCTCATGAAAGCCGGTCCCAGGGGTAGGCCAGCTTGCTTCCGCTTCCTCCGCCCCATTACACAGGCAGTAGGAGCAGCACCCTGGTTCTCAGGAAAAAGGAACACAAGCAGCCTCACACCGACGCACCTCTTGCCGCCATCTTACTTTCCCTCATCAACTGGGATCATTTCAGAGCTGAGTTTGTGGGCTACTGTCTGGTAGCAGGCTTGCTTGAGATGCCAGCTAATGTGCAGTCAGCTACACTGAGAAGGGGGATGGGTGCTGAATGCTGTAATATTTATAAGCACAATTTGAGCCTCACACATGAGCAAAGTATAACAAAGATATCCTGGATGCATTAAAAGACTATTTCAAACCCACAGCAAGAGGATCCATTTCACAGATATAAATCTGTTGGAAAAATGAATGGAGGGAAGCCTGGAACATACTTGTATATATGCCGGCATTTTAAGAAGTGTACATGCAAATGGAGATGAGCAGCTGCTCTTAGTGATCTGCAGAGGCCTCTGTTTTTCTCTTGTGTCAAGATGGAGGCAGGAATAGATATTACGGGATTAAGGGTGATAGCTAATCAATAGGAAATAGTAGGATAACCATCAATACTCAGAAAGTCTGCTGTTAATAAAAGACCGCAAATTAACATCCTTTTCTTGTCAAATCTTACAAATATTTTAACTTAGGGGAAAAGACCTCAGAGAATTAGGTCCTACTAGTTTCAACATCGGGCTCACTCTTACTCCTTCGTAGATCAAAAAACCTCATTTTTTGAATATGTGCTGGCAGTGCAAAATTGTGCAGTCCCAATTAAAATAAGAACATAAGAACATAAGATATGCCATACTGGGTCAGACCAAGGTCCCTCAAGTCCAGTATCCTGTTTCCAACAGTGGCCAATCTAGGTCATACGTACCTAGCAGTTTCCCCAAAAGACACAGGTTCTGCAATGCTTGTACTAGGTCAAGCATTGATATCCTGGGTCCCTTCTTAATAATGGTTTATGGACCTTTCCTCCAGGAACTTGTCCAAACCTTTTTTAAACCCAGCTACACTAACATTACTACATCCTCCAGTAACAAATTCCAGAATTTGAATACACGTTGAGTGAAAAAATATTTTCTTTTATTAGTCTTAAATAGGTTACCCTGTAGCTTCATTGCATGTCCCCTATTCTTTCTATATTCTGATAACTGAGTATTACTTATATTTTCCTATTTTGGCTTTCATAAATATATCGTCAATATCCAAATGCTTAAATTCATACTCTTGAAAGTTTCTTTCTCTTTCTCTGTGATCATACAGCAGCTCAGAGACTGACCTGACAACAGCTTTCTCTTTATGGGTTTATTACAGATAATTACAAGACATTTACAAAGACAACTATGGGCAATTGCTCAGAGAGTAGATGCAGTCCCTGCCAAAACAGTTTGACTAGTCCAAATAGCCCAGTCAGACTAAACGGTTCAGGGGCTGCCTCCAGTCTGCACGTCAAAAGCAGATAGTTCCTTTTATAATAAGTTACCCAAAGAAAGCTTCTTTTTCCAGTCATGCACAGCCACACATTCCTTTTGTCATTTCTTATCAAGATTAGGCTCCTCTTTCAAGAACTCACCCTGGCAGAGCGGCCATTTTGTGATGTAGCTAAAATCAATTACTGTATGTAGTTAAAATCAATTACTAGCTAATGTTAAAATGTAAATAGTTCTGTAACAATAATCCATGTTAAACTGTATTTAGTTCTGTAACAATGTTCCATGTTATCGTTTATCATGTTAACTGTACATAGTTATGAAAAAAAAACGATGTTCTATGTAAAACCATGTTCACTAAATGTTACCTGTAAACCGCCTTTGATCTTTGGAAAAAGCGGTATAGAAATAAGCATAAATAAATAAATAAATAAATAAATGTAGCAGAGGCTCAAAGCAGCCATTTTATAGCATCCCCCCATTCTTGGTCACATGGCTCTGGCAGCCATCATAAATGTAGTTCCTAATCCACAATACTTATCTTGAAAACCAAATCTCTTCTATTTATATGAAGCAATTTCTTTCCCTTCTGAAGAGCTGATGAGAGAGTGTCACTTTTTCCTGCCACAACTGCACCATTTCCCACTGTTTCTCAACCAACTTCCAGTCAACATCCAATGTGAGGCCCCCCTCATTTCGCCTGAGAAGCTACGTTAGGTATTACGTGACAAAAGTGTTCTTACCATGAAGCAATTGATCTCTCTTTAAAAAAAATATCATGTTAAATTGTGAGCTCTTTTTGTAAAAAATACTTATTATATAACATCAGAATGTACTCACTGAGGTGCTCTGCATTCGCTTGGGAGCTACCGTTGTATCTGCTCAAAATGGCGAACACCTTGCCGATGCCGGCTTTCTATTTGGGGTCTCTTTTTAAAAACTGCTAATGACCTTTTTAACACCAATGATCAGTAATCATTATTACTTCAAGTTGCTCAAAAGCTTACATACTACACAACAAAGCAGGCAAATGTTTAAGCTAATCTGCTTCTGATTTTTTCAATACTGATTTATGTGCCTCTATATTTGCATTCATTTAATTGTTCACCATAAATTACTCCAGTTAAATCACTTAATTATTTGAATCCCAATGATTGAATGAAAGCATTCTATTCAATATGTGAATTGAGGCCTGTGGGTTCCCGAAATTATAATCTATAGATCCAGCGCTGCTCACTTTGGTGAAGCATTCTAGCTCTGTCTCCTCCCTGTTGACTCTTCACTATTCTTTGAATGCCACAGCAACCTACAGAAGCCAAATCACAAATCTTAGGAGCATCTTCCTTTTTTGCCTTTATGCCCTGCCGAGGCACTAGTGATCTTGTTTTCAACTGTCGAGAGGTCTGTCCCACATATAGGGCACAGCATAACACATACTATATGCAATTAGGTGCATAGCTGGTGTTCTCTTCAATCCTCCCTGTTGAGGGTAAAGGCCAAGGCAGAGAGGCTCGCATCCTGGAGATGAATGCATGGCTGCATGAATGGTGTCATCGAGAACGTTTTGGTTTCCTAGACCATGGGATGCTGTTCCAAGGGTTGCAGAGCAGAGATGGCATCCATCTGTCCAAGAAAGTTTGATGCATCTTCGGTAATAGACTGGCTAATCTATTGAAGAGGGCTTTAAACTAGATTCATTGGGAATGGGTGAAGAAAGCCCCCAGGTAGGTGATACATTAAATACCTTTATGGAAATGGGTAACAGGAGTAACATATGGAAAGCAGAGTGTATAAATGCCGTAGCATGGGAAATAAGATCCCTGATGTTGAAGCTTTGCTGGGAATGGCTGACTTGGATTTAGTGGCAGTTAAAGAAACATGGTTCACAGAAAACCATGATTGGGATGTAACTATACCTGGCTATACTTTATTCAGAAAGGACAGGGTAGGAAGAAGGGGAGGAGGAGTGGCACTATATGTAAAATCTATTATTAAAGCTTTAGAATTACAGAGCTTAAAAGGGAGAGAGGAGGCATTGTGTGTTAAACTAGAAAGAGGGAAAGAGAAATCTATTTGCATTGGAGTGATATACAGACCTCCCTCACAAGAGGAAAAGGTGGACAGAGAGTTAATTGAAGACATTTGCAGCATTGCTAGGAAAGGGGAAGTGTTACTGATAGGAGACTTCAATATGTCAGATGTTGATTGGCACATTCCTGCTGCAGTATCATCTAGAAGTAAGGAGATCCTGGATTCTCTACAGGGAGAACTGTTCAGGCAATTGGTAACAGACCCCACATGTGAAGGGGCCATACTGGACTTGTTGCTTACCAATGGTGAAAGTCTTTTTGATGTTGTAGTGGGAGATCATTTTGCATCCAGTGATCACCAGATGGTGTGGTTTAGTATTAGGACTAGGGCTGTTAGAATCCATTCAAAGGTGAGGATCTTAGACTTTAGGAAGACTAACTTTGCCAACATGGGCCAATACCTCAGGGAGTCGTTAGTGGGATGGGAACAGCTGGGGGATGTAGAAAAACAGTGGGCAAAACTGAAAGGGGATATTTTAAAGTCAACAAACCTTTTTGTTAAAATGGTAAATAAAGGTAAAAGGAAAAGGAGACCACTATGGCTTTTGAAAGAAGTAGCTGAAAAAGTGAAAAAAAAGAGGGAGGCCTTCTTGAAATAAAAGAGATGACAGAGAGAGGAAGACAGGCATCTATATTTGGAAAAACTTAGGGGTATGTTTACTAAACCACGCACACGTGCGCGGCGCACATTAGCGTACGTTAATGATGCACTTAAGTGCTCTTAAGTGCCCCGCATGCGTGCGCGTCACATTAACGGGCCCGCGCAAGTGTGCGGGGCGCTGATGTGCGATAGAGGCGGGGAAAGGCGTACGGAGGGCGGAGGAAGGCCCCCGAGGGGTGGAGGGACGGGGTCAATGGGCGGAGAGTGGGAGGGGAGAGGCTCCCCGCACAGGAGCGTGGCTGAATTTCGGCAAAAAAATACCGCGCGTGAAAACCTCGCGTTAGAGCCGATTTAAAGGGAAGAGAAACCATTTCCGTCAGCAATGTACAGCAAAACCGGGAAAACATGCAAAACGTGAGCAGTGTGATACATGTGCACAGAACAAAATAGCAAATATAAATTGCAAATGACCACAACAAATTCCAAATAAATTATAATCCAGCTGGGAAACAGTGATATTAATGGGAAACCATAAAAAACACTCCCAGGAAAGCTCCAAAAAAAGGAAATTATTTTTGGAAGGGTCTACGCTCCGTAGACTCATTCAAAAGCACTGCATTTTAATGGAGCTTTCCTGGGAGTGTTTTCCAGGTTGCCCATTGATATCACTGTTGCGCAGCTTGGTTTTGGTTTTCTTCCCCTTTTTTGGAGGGCATTTGTGAGGTTTATTCGCACCTTTGTCCCCATACAAGGTAAACGAGCCCACAGTAAAATTGTGCAGAGCAGGGTGTCTGACTCGTGCGGCCAGGTTTCCTATCTCCAGAGATTGCACTGTCTCTGTGGCCACAGTATGGTGCAGCGGACACAGCCAGTGCCTGTAGGACCAGTGGGTCACAGGGTCAAATCCCAGCTGGGGCTCCTGCCAACCCAGTCACCATAGTTTTACCCACCACTAAACAGTGATAGTACAGACACTCCTTTATTGCAGAGAACATAAGCATGGTTCCAACACCTATATTTTACCCTACACCACACACAAACCATAACAATGGGCATTACCTACAGCCGAGTCACCCAAATTCAGTCCTGGAGTGCTACAACTCAATCAGGTCATATGCTTTTTCCCAGATAGGGACATGTCTGCATGTTGGCGGAAGGGTACAGGTGGTGGAGGGGGCAGTGGCTGCAAACCACAGCAGACAGTGGCCTAAGCCTGTGCAGGCTGACACCGTCCACCGCAACAGACAGGCTCTGTCGGATGTACAGTCATGGACTCCCCAGGGAACACAGCATATCTGTGGCAACATGGTGGTGCAGTGCACACAGACAGTGTGTGCAAAAACAGAAGATCACAGGTTCAAAGCCCAGCTGAGGCTACTGCCAATCCAGTCCACATATTTCTCCTACAACTAAACCATGATAGTACAGACAAACCTTTATTGCTGAGAACATACGCATGGTTCATACGCCTATATTTTACCACACCAAACACAGACACCATAAACAGCCGCATTACCTAGAGCAGAGTCTCCCAAATGCAGTCCTGGAGGGCCCCACACCATTCAGGATCCATGCTGCCTCTAATAAAGATGCCTGTGCTGCATATCTATGCACCACCCCCATGGTATGCTGATGTAGCTCATGCATATCTATGAGGGACAGCATGAAAACCCGAACAGTGGTTGGTACACCAGGACTGGAGTTGGGACACTCTGCCGTAAAGCAGCAGCCAACAGGGCCAGACACCCCACACACACCCCCACAGGCTCCATTGGCCAATGCCTCCTGGAGAGGCAGGACATTGGGCCCTGCCTGTATCTCCCAATACTAGCAGTTACATACCTTAGCAATGCCACCCTACACCTGGGTATATGGTACACAGCTATCAAACGTTTGCTATGATAACTGGCAGATATCAATTCCTACGTTAAGCACATTTTGCTCATTGAGCCCCACCATAACAATCATTCTGATGTCTGCGGTGTGTGCTGCAGGTCTGGTCTCTGATAGTGTTTACCACCCTGGGGAGTGACCCCCAACAGTATTGCGTACCATATCCCTGCCTGTACTGTGCCCAGGACTGGTGTGGTGGGTATGGCTGCTGAACACCTCTATAGTAGCACAATGCTGGCATAGGTGTGGGGGTGGCTGTCTGTCTATCCAGTGTGTGGTGGCTGCAAACACCTTCCACAGCCCACACTGCCAGCAATGTTGCCAGTATTGGGCTGCCAATGTGCATAATGAGGAGCAAGGTACCATGGGTATAGGCCGGACAGGGTGGCCTGGCCAGGGTGCATCTGCACAGGGCATAGGGCACTGACTGGGACATTTTAGTGCCTGGCCACCACCTACACAGACAGGGTGACCTCGGTATGTCCTGCTGAGAGATCACTCTCACCCTGACTGTGCAGTGACCACAGCATGACTAGGCACCCCCATAGTGCTATATAGTATTTCTCTCATGTGATAGATATGGGTTTCCTTTTGGGGCCCAGTCACTGATTTATCTGTTTGCTGTGTATGCTGACATCCCAGTTCTGGGTGCATGCATCTCCAGTGGGAACATGCACTGTGGACAAACTAGTACACTGTTTGCAGCTGGTATGTGTTGTGATGGAGCAGCTTGCAGGGTGTAGTGGCTGATGACTTGCTGCAGGAGAATATCAGATAGTGGTGGGGTGCAGCTCACCATATCCAGGCCTAATATCTGTCTGCTATTGTCTTATGGATGTGTATTGACTGCCCTGTGGGGTGTCTGCTCCTCAGCAGGACTGGGATTAATGGACCCTTCCACTGCCACCTTTGCTGGGAGGTAGAATGTAGATCTATTGATGGGAGACCCTGTTTGCCACCCTCAGCCCTGGAGGGTGGTGGTGGTGCATGGCCCAGCTGGGGGTCCATGGGGACTACACCTGACTGAGTCAGACAGAGATATCCAAGGTGTTTGTGCAGGAACTACCTATCTCGCACATTGACACTGCTTTGGACCTCTGGCATGGCCTCTTTCAGCCATGGAAGGTGTTGTGGACCTGGTCCTGGGCGCCTCATTGCACCCTCAGGGTGAGCACAGTACCCGCACAATGTGACGGTGTGTAGCAACTCTGTGCCAGTAAAACCCACGGTCAGTACCCCCTACCAGGCCGAGGTGGTGTGTGGGTGCACATGGTCACTTCCCTCTACCGGGCCGAGGTGCTGTGGGGGTGCATTGCCCATCTTGTGTTAATCTGTGGACAGCTGATTTGCATGTGCAGTGCATCATGGGTATGGGTGGGCTAACCCTATCCTGGTGACCACAGCAGACTGTCTGTGTGGTGACGTGCATGCTCTCTGCAGCCAGGCAGGGGCTTGCTAGCAGCTATAGAGCTGTAGCCCAATGGTTTCTTCACTGTCTCTGCAGCCAGAAGTCATGGGTTCACACCCACAGTGGGGGTTTTTGATAGGTTTGTCCAAGGCATTTTTTTTAATGTACATATTTTGATGCCAGCAAAAACACCTTCAGCGTACTGTACCCATAAGGTGCCTCTGAGGGTGCTTTATAGGGCACCTTATGGTTCCCGTCCATATAAGGTGCACTATACAATATCCTGTGATGCAACCTATAGGGTGCCCTATAGGGGACATTTTAGGGTGCTGTGGCGGACAGTGCAATTTCTAATGTGCCCTATGGAGTGCCTTATAGGGTGCCTTATATGGCACCTTCCATTACGGCACGTGAGGGCGTGTTTGCTGGCAGCAATTAATAACATAAAATTAAAGTGCTGCAGGACAAAATATGTACAATGCAAAGCTGATGCCACAGCCAGCCTTACGTATTAGGCACACTGGGGAGCAAACTCATGACCCCTGTATCAGCAGTCAGTGCCTTAACCATTGTGCTCCACTGCTGCTCCTCCTTGCCTGTCAGCGCACCTACTTATGCTTTTCATTCCTTACACTGCACAGTGCTGCCATAAAAAACAGTACACTGACCTTGCGGTACCTCATACGGCACCCTCTAAAGCGCCCTATAAGCAACATTCTAGGGTGCTTTGGCTGACAGTGCACTTTAAAATGTGCCTTATAGGGCACCTTATGTTAACAAGCTTTGGGAGTGCGTTTGCTAGTAGTGATAATTAAAATATGAATAAAATGCCTCCTAAAGCAATCTTCCCTTTAATATGTTCTGCCTCAGCCAGCCTTATTCATTGGGCACTTTGGGGGATTGAACCCCTGATCCCTGTACCATTGGTCAGTGCTTTAACCATTGTGCTGTGGCTCTGTTCCTGTGTTTGCACATCAGCACGCCGCCTTATGCCGCCCAGTATTAAAAAGCCTCCTAAAACATTAGCGCCCCGCCTTATGCCCATCAGCGCTCCGCCTTATACCGCCCATCATTTAAATGCCTCCTAAAATAATGCCTGTGCCAGCTGTCTCCATTGGGCACTGTGGGGGATTGAACCACTGATCCCTACACCATTGGTAATTGCCTTAACCATTGTGCTGTGGCTCTACTTTTCTTCTTGCACATCAGCGCGCCACTTATACTGCCCAGTATTATAATGCCTCCATAAACATCAGCGTGCCGCCTTATGCCACCCAGTATTAATATACAGCCAAAAACATTAGCACGCTGCCCAGCATTTTTGTGCCTCATAAATTAACCCCTCAGCCAGCTGTCTTTCATTGGGCATTGTGGGGGATTGAACCAGTGATCCCTGCATCATTGGTCAGTGTCTTAACCATTGTGCTGTGGCTCTGCTCTTTTTCTTGCATTTCAGCGCGCCACTTATGCTTCCCACGCAGCTATCTCATGCGCTAAGGTGCGGGGCGCACATGGGCGCCGCGCACCTTAGCGCATATGTAAATTCTGGCTTTTCTTTTTCAGGACGGAACGCCCACTCCTTATATGGCACCCGCACACTACCGGGGCCCGCACTTTACCGGGGTTTTAGTAAACATACCCCTTAGAGAAGCTATCAAAGTAGTCAGGAAGGCAAAGATTCAAAAGGAGGAGGAAATAGCCAATGCAATAAAATGGGGGGGGGGGGGATAAGACATTTTTCAGATATGTTAGTGAGAAGAGAAAGGGCAAAAGTGGTATTGTCAGACTCAAGGGTGCAGGGGAGAAATATGTAGAAGCTGATAAGGATAAAGTGGAATTGTTTAACAAATATTTCTGTTCTGTGTTCACAGATGAAGAACCAGGAGCAGGATGTCAAAAAACACCCACAAACATGAACAGAAGCAAGGGACATCTTTAAACAATTTTCAAAAAATTGTGTTCGTGAGAAACTAGCTCAACGTAAAGTAGACAAAGCGATGGGACCGGATGGGATACACCCTAGAATACTAAGGGGTATGTTTACTAAACTGGGATAATCGTGAATAACACGCGTAACGTACACTTAACGATCGTTCGCACATCATTATGACGTGCGAACGATCGTTAAGTGTACGTTATGCGCGTTAACCGCAGTTAACGATCGTAAACCCCCGCGGTGCGTTAAAACACCGCAGAAGGTGGAGAGTGGGCAGAGAGAAGGGGTCAATGGGCGGAGAGTGGGCGGGGAGAGGCTCCCCTCACACTAACGTGCTGAATTGCAGAGCTCAATTCCAACGCGAATGAAAACCTGTTGTTAAAGGCATATTAAAGGGAAGAGAAACCATTTCCGTCAGCTATGTACAGCAAAACCGAGGAAACCTACAAAACGTGAGCAGTGTGATACATGTGCACAGAACAAAATTTCAAATAAAACGTTAAAATGACCAAAAGAAACAGTGTAACAATTATAATTCAGCTGGGCAACAGTGATAGAAATGGGCAGCACTTAAAAACACTCCCAGGAAAGCTCCAAAAAAAGAAATGATGTTTGGAAGGGTCTACGCTCCATAGACCCTTTCAAAACTCATTTCATTTTATTGGAGCTTTCCTGGGAGTGTTTTTTAATGTTGCCCAATGTTATCATTGTTGCCCAGCTTGGTTATGGGTGTTTGCCCCTTTTTTCGAGGTCTTTTTTGAGGTTTATGTGCACTTTTGTCTCCATACAAGGTAAATGAGCCCACAGTACAATTGTGCAGAGCAGGGTTTCTGACTCGTCAGGCCAGTTTTCCTATCTCCAGGGACTACACTGTCTCTGTGGCCACAGTGTGGTGCAACGGACACAGCCAGTGCCTGTAAGATCAGAAGGTCACAGGTTCATATCCCAGCTGGGACTCCTGCCAACCCAGTCCCCATAGTTTTACCCACCACTAAACAGTGATAGTAAAGACACTCCTTTATTGCAGAGAACATACGCATGGTTAATACGCCTATATTTTACCACACCAAACACAGACACCATAAACAGGCGCATTACCTAGAGCAGAGTCCCGCAAATGCATTCCTGGAGGGCCTCACACCATTCAGGTTCCATGCTGCCTCTAATAAAAATGCCTGTGCTGCATATCTATGCACCACCCCCATGATATGCAGATGTAGCTCATGCATATTTATGAGGGACAGCATGAAAACACGAACAGTGTTTGGAACACCAGGACTGGAGTCAAAATGTTTGCCCACCCCTGAGCTAGAAGGATGCTTGGGTGCATACGGAGAGGAATGGCTAGCAGAAAAAAGGAGGTGATAATGCCTCTGTATAAGTCTTTGGTGCGACCTCATTTGGAGTATAGTGTGCAATTCTGGAGACCGCACCTTCAAAAGGATGTGAACAGGATGGAGTCGGTGCAGAGGGTGGCTACTAAAATGATTAGTGGTCTTCATTATAAAGCATATAAGGACAGACTGAAGGATCTTAATATGTACACCTTAGAGGAAAGGCGGGATAAAGGTGATATGATTGAAATGTTTAAATACCTCCGTGGCATAAATGTTCAGGGAGAGAGCCTCTTTCAATTGAAAGCAATTTCTGCTACGAGGGGACATGGGATGAGGGTGAAGGGAGATAGATTCAGGAGTGATATGCGGAAATATTTCTTTACGGAAAGAGTGGTGGATCCGTGGAATAGTCTCCCAGTGGAGGTGGTGGAGATGAGGACAGTCACTGAATTCAAAAAAGCATGGGACAAACACAAAGGATCTCTAAAGGTAAAAAGGGGACTGTTGTAGTGGTTGATATGGAAGGACAGACTAGATAGGCCATGTGGTCTTTTTCTGTCGTCATATTTCTATGTTTCTATGTTTCTATCTGTATGACAAATGCTAAAATGTCTCAGTTCATAACATCTTCCATCTACCGCATTAATAAGTTCTTTAATTTGGAAAGTGAAGCAAGATACAGTACAATGACCACATTAAATGTGCTCTCAAGGGACAGCCCTCGATTGTTTTCCTCACATTGCTACTCTGATGGACTCAAACGTTCTTTTAAATTCTTCCATCTGCTATAAGCCAATGTCAGTTGAGTCTCTGAAAAACATTTATGTATTTTTACAATATACCAATGTGTCTGAACTATTTTACATAATTTTGAAGCTAATCGTGAATGTCTTAAAACATGTATTTCATCTTAGGCTCCATACGAGTTCTTTCAATTTACTTTAAGAAAAACTCCCTGGGAAGCTTTTCTGAGGATGACACCGCTGCACCGCTCACACAGGGCTAGGAATAGTGCTGCAGCCTCCTGTTTACTTCCTCGACATATCCTAGTCCCCAGTTGTGTTGTCTGTCAGCAGTAGTAGTTATTTGAAAAACAAAACAAGCCAGTCTTCTCCAGGTCCCTACGAAGAAACTGCACTAGCAATAGAATACCTCCGATCGGTTACATATGCAGAACATAGACCCAATACAGAATACGGGCCCACATATTTCAAACGTTTAGATAGAAAATGAAATGGGAACGAAGAGACCAGACTCCCATGCAATGCAAAGCAGGGACCATCTTTTAAGTGTGTCCGTGCAGTGCTGCATATGCCTTGTAGTAGTCAAAGTAGTAGTAGCAGTAATATGACCTTCTGGCCACGACCTCTGATTCCCACCTATCTGGGCACTGGCATTTCTCACTGCAGCTACCCCTGTCCCATCATGGTGTATGTCAGTCTGAATACATCTGCTATCTGTGTGGTAACTTCTCCCCTGGTCAGGCCTTTGTGGGCATGGGAGGGGAGATCCCTGTGCCATCACGCCAAGTAGTCTGCCTCCTGATATATCACCACTCTTGCCGCTCTCATAGATCCTGGACTGGCTAGGGAGGTAGCCTCATAGTACAATCTGGGGAATGGTGGCACAACATCAGTCATGTCTCCCAGTGTCTGGCACAGCGGATGTATGGCTGCCCTATCATACTGCCAACAATATATGATCTTATTAGAATACCCTATGAAAAATAATCCAGAAGGAATCTGAATAGGTTCCCAATAGCTGTATGTCACAATATATCTCTGTCAATAATAGGGGACCCTCAGAAAAAGAGCATTCAGCAGTGAAAACAGCACTAATATATGCTCAACAACAGCATCATTGGTCTCTAAAAATGTACATTATGGGCATGTGTTAGTGCTGTTTTCACTGTTGAATGTTCTTTTTCTGATGGTCCCTTATTATTGACAGGGATATGTTTTGAAATTTCACTATAGAGAATCTTCTCCGATTTTGTCTGCCCGATCACACTGGCACCTGGTGACACTGCGGTCATCCATAGGGTCTAGGCCAGGTTGCCATGATCCCCCCTGGATTGCAGATGAACTCACCAGATCCTCCCGTGCACCCCTCAAACCACACACACACACACGCACACACACACACACACACGCATACACACACACACACACACGCACGCACACACACACACACACACACGCATACACACACACACACACACTCACTCACTCACTTTTAGTCACAGAAACATGATTCTGCCAAAAAGATGCCTTGAACCTATACATAACAGCTATTTATTTATTTGTTTTTTTATATTGCTTTATCATTCCAGTCAAAGTGGTTTGCATTGTAACTTAAACTTGGTAATGTACATTAAACAGGGACATTGATAACTTAGATTTTTCTGAGCAATGGAGGGTTAAGTGACTTGCCCAAGGTCACAAGGAGGGCTGGTGGAAATTGAACTCTGGTCCTTGGTGCCCAAGCAAGTGCTACTCCTCCACTTTATTATGCCATAACATAATAGAATGGGGTACCAGGACTAAAAATATGATCTCTCTTTCCTACCCAAACAAGAATCTTTTCCCTGCTCATGCCCGCACTGTCCCTACATCAGCAGTCCCATTTTTCAAAACATGGGAATTGTTAGGGTCCCCTAGATTGGTTCTTTTAGCACAACCGGCACATTTCAACATTGCCATAATGCACACTCTTGCTCTTCTGAATATTTCTGTAAGGGTGTTTATTAATGTTTCTTTACCTTACAACATTCCTTCACCTATGCTTTTTGTTCTTTGTAACTGCATCTTGTACTTTTCCAGACTGCAGTCAAATTGCAGAGCACAGCAGAATATTTTCTAAGTCCTGGCCGTATTCCAAGTATTAGCAGGAATAATGTGGACGTTTCCGGGAAGCACTTCACAGACCTTTCCTGCATACACTTTATACATCTCTGCAGCTGATCACACCCCCGTTCCTCGCCTTCTAGGCACGTTCTGAGATCCCCATGCTAGCACCAAGTACGTGTATGATAGCAGTGTTTCAGCATATAGTCGAGGATGTTTTCAGCACATAAATGTCCCTGCCACACATACAAACCCCTTATTCATGTTCTGGAATGACCCCTATAGTGCATCTGGATTTTCAGAAAGCCTTTGACATGGTCCCTTATGAGAGACTTTTGAGGAAATTAAGTTATGGGATAGGAGGCAATGTCCTATTGTGGATTGAGAACTGGATAAAAGAGAAAAAACAGAGTAGGACTAAATGGTAAACTCTCTCAGTGGAGAGAAGTGAATAATAGAGTACCACAGGGATCTGTACTGGGCCAGCTACATTTTTTGGATCAGTCTTTATTTATAGAAGTGTGAGGATAATATCCAGATGCGTAAATGAAATAGAAACACGGTGCACACCAATTATCCTATAACCAGCACATCAACCGTTCAACTGAACAGACCCCTAAACCCCAAGCAGCGTGGTTACTTGTAAGGGAGCATATAGTAAGCTATAAGAGGGAGCTACAAGAGTACACAAATGAAAGATACCAACCTAGAAGTGAAAGCCAAGAGGAACTGGGCTGTGTGGTGGGAATTCCTCTTGGAGGAGTTGTGGGCACGAGAGAACCTTCTACCATCTTTGGAGGGAATGCCCTAGGGTACAAGAATACTGGCTGAGGGTTATAGACTCCATTAATGGAGGGAGTGCTGCCCCTGGATCCGGCACTCTGTCTACTGGGTTACCCTGGATTCTGCTCAGGAAGTCCCGCCAGGGCAGTGATGTCTGGTCTAGATCTTGCTAGTTGGAGCTCATATGGTGGTGGCCCGCCAGTGGAAGGACAGTGGAGGCCCAGGGCTTCTGGAATGGAGGCCTCAAGTGAATGAGTTAATGAATTTGGATTACCTTTCATATATGCTGAAGGGCAACTGGATGTTCATACCTTGATGTGGGCCCCCTATTGTCATTGATCCTTAGTTGCCCTAGGCCAGCCTTAGGGGTGTGTGTGTGTGTGTGTTTACTTTGTTCCCTTTTTCCTCATCTCCTCTGCCATTTCGTCTCTTCCCTTTCTCTAGGCCCACTACTTTTTAACCTTTATAAATGACCTGTAAATGGGAACAATGAGTGAGGTGATCAAATCTGCCGACAACACAAAATTATTCAAAGTTGTTAAATCACAAGAGCATTATGAAAAATTGCAAGAGGATCTTGAGAATCTGTGAGTCTAGGCATCTAAATGGCAGATGAAATGTAATGCAGACAATTGCAAAGCTATGCACTTAGGGAAGAACAACACAAATTATAGCTAAATATTATGAGTCACCACCCAGGAAAAGGATCTACGCATCGTCATGGATAATACGTTGAAATCCTCTGCTCGGTGTGCAGCAGCAGCCAAAAAAGCTAATAGAATGTTAGGAATTATAAAGAAAGGAATGGGGAATAGAACAAAGGATGACATCATAATGCCTCTTTATCGCTCCTTGATGTGACCGCACCTTGACTATTGTGTGCAGTTCTTGTCGCCACATCTCAAAAACGATAAAGCAGAATTATAGAAGTTACACAGAAGGGCAACCAAAATTATTAAAAGGGATGGAAGGATACCCCTATGAGGAAAAGCTTAAATGTGGAAACACAATATTGAGCTTGATAGACCTTTGGTCTGACTCAGTATACCCAGCTGAGAGCAGACTTGGGATAATGTGCCGTTAGCTTGCCAAGGAAGCAAAGGGTACTGCAAAGAGACAAAGGAAAGGAAAAGAGAGGACATGTTCTAGTATGAAAGCTGTAGTTCTAATGAATGGAGGACATGGAAACAGGTATGGCCAAATAGAGGTTAATTTTATAAGTACAGCCTAGATTTACGAAGCAAGTACATGCCTAAATGTTGATGTTTTAGTCTTTTACGCATGTAAGTTGACTGTAGACTTCTTGAATGATTTTTTTTATTCATGCTATTTTTATTAAATTTCAAACTAACAACAATTCAGAAGAATAACTTCTTAACATCAGTAAGTCCATAATATTACATCAGAAGGATTCAAGAAACGAAGATAAAGTGTAGCTGCTCACTTGTAGCAGGTGTTCTTCGTGAACAGCAGAAATAGGTCCTCACGTAAGGGTGACATCAGCAATGGAGCCCCACAAGGAATGCTCCCCAACTTCCAAAGGAAGCTTTTGTGAGGTACACTGCACATGCGTGCCTTTCTTCCCGCCCACTGCAGCACCATACTTTCCAGTACAATAACATAGCATGAGCCAAAAGGCAACTCCCCGGGGAGGTGGGAGGGTTGTGAGGACTTCTTCCTGCTGTTCACGGAGAACCTCTGCTACAGGTGAGTAATTACACTTTCTCTGTGAACAAGCAGGAAATAAGTCCTTGCATATGGGACTCCCAAGCTGCAGGCTAGCGGAACCCGAGGAGATAAGCAGACCAACCGGGCAACAAGAACTGGAGAAGTCAGGAAGACTAGAGAGGTAGTTCCAGCAAGGGACTCATCTGATTCAGTATCCTCAGCAGACATTGATCTGAAGGGAGTTTTTAGCAGGTAGCCTGGACAGACAGAAGGGCCAGTGGATAGGCGTGGTCTCTAAGACCCAAAGAGATGCCGGAGCATAGCCTGGCCAAAACTGCTGTCCCGTCGGGAATCTTCATCCAGACAGTAGTGTGCTGCAAAAGTATGGACCTAAGACCACATCACAGCCCTGCAGATGTCCTCAGCAGATATCGAATGGAAGTTGGTCACCAATGTAGCCATTGCATGGACATTGTGAGCCATGGCATGACCTTCGAGGCTCAACCCAGCCAGAGAATGCACATGAGCAATGCAGCTCGCTAGTAAGAGGGATAGTGTACACTTCGAGACAGTGATGCCCAGCCTATTGGGTTCAAAGGAGATGAACAGCTGAATAGAGTGGCAGTATGCCTTTGTGTGCTCCAGAAATAAGCCAAAACACGCTAACAGTTCAGTGTGTGCAAGGCCAATTCACTGGTTTGCGTGAGGCCAAGGGAAGAACATTGGAAAGACAATGGACTGGTTGAGGTGGAATGCTGAGACTACCTTCAGCAGAAAGCGGGGGGGGGGGGGAACCTGGTATACGCAGGGTAAGCAACCAGAGCTTAGAGCTCACTGACACATGACGATGTGACAGCCACCAGGAAAAGGACCTTCCAGATCAAGAATTTCAGTGAGCATGAGCCCAGGGGCTCAAAGGAGGCCCACATCAGTTGGCCAAGGATCACATTAAGGTCTCAAGTAACCATAGGGGGCTTGAGTGGGGGCTTCGAGAGGAGCAAGCCCCTCATGAATTAGGCCACAAGGGTTGGACCAAAACAGGCTTTCCTCCACAGCCATGATGGTAAGCCCCAACTGTGCTAAGGTGAACTTGCACCTAGTCAGAAAGGCAAAGAAGCAATGCGTCGAGTGTTTTTGGCACCCCTGACAAGTCTCTACATGGTTTAATAAGCAGCGCTTTCATATGGTTTTGAACATCGATGACAGTACAATTCAAAGCTTTAAAACATAGTGAAGTTCATAGTTCACACAAGTCTACAAACAGCATTAGCAGTCAAGCTGATATATTCAGTTGCATTCCCCCTGAAGAAGGCGTTAGCGCCGAAACGCGTTGGGGTCCTTTAAGAATAAACATTTGCTGGTCATCCACATTCATCTCGTCTCTTGCTTCTTTGTGTATCCTGGATGGTACTGCGAGAGCACTGCTCCTAGCTGTGTTTTACCTAGTCAGAAAGGTACAGGACGTACTCCAACAACAGGTCCACGGAGCAGGAGAAGAGGTCCAGCGCCCTACCCATGCACCAGATGGCAAACCATCGCCACTTGAGCACGTAAGTCTTGCATGTTGAGTTCTTGTGGGATACCAACAGGATATTAGTAATCCCCTCAGGGAGAACAAGTTCTGTGAGGACTACCTTCTCAGCATCCACACCGTAAACGCCAGATCCCAGGCAAAGAGGCTTCCTCAATGAGAATTGCAACAACAGAGGGAACCATGGCTGCCGAGGCCAGTACAGGGCAATGAGGATCTTGGAGCCCCCCTTGGCTTGGAACTTCAGGAGAGGTTTCATGACAAGCAGTATCAGGGGGTAGGCATACATCAGGCCCTCCCTCCAATGGAGAAGAAAGACATCCATTATTTATTTATCTATTTGTATATTAAATAAATCCATTGCCAGGCAACCACTGGCCAGCCTCTGAGAGCAGAACTGGACCACCTGGGTGAAAAGGTCCACCACTGGGGTGCCCCACTCCTGGAAGATCAAGTCCACTACTTCCTTCTTGAGAGTTCATGCATGAGACTGAAGCACCCAACTGAGGCGATCTGCCAGGCCATTGAGCTTTCCAGGCAGATAAGTCTCCCTGAGGTCCATGTCATGGAGCAGGGCAAACCTCCAGAGGCCCAGCACAGGAGGTACAATCCCATGTTCCCCTGCTTGTTCACATAGAACATTGCTGCCTGGTTGTCTGTTTGAATCAGGACCACCTGATTTGTCAGGTGCACATGAAAGGCACAAGGGCATTGTCTATGGCCAGAAGCTCAAGGAAGTTGATTTGACTGAGACTCTCCTGTGTGGACCACAGTTCCTGGGTGCTAAGACCATCCAGTTGCGCACCCCAGAAGAGTTTAGACACATCCATCATGAACATCTTGTGGGGTGCCGCCGGCTGGAACAGAAGGCCCCACTACAGTTTGTCCAACTCGAGCCACCATGCCAGGGACTGCGCCAGTTTATTTATTTATTTATTTATTTATTTATTACAGTTTCTTATATACCGCGCTATTTAGAATCAGCGCGGTTTACATCATAACAACAACGACTATAACGACAAACTGTCAGGTTTTACATTGAACAGGAGTACAAACTTGGATAACTGGGTTAACTATATACATACAGTTGTATGGTGACCACTATTCTGTCCTGCAGGTAGCCTGATGCTTGTTTCCACTGCATGGACAGGGCCCATTGGGCCTGCTGCATGGAGAGGTGGGCTTGAGGAGTGACATGCACCATAGCAGCCATGTTCTGGCTGTGGTGTGACACTGGTGTTGCAACGTGCCCACCACCTCAATGAGGTGCTGCAGCTGGTCCGCCGGCAAAAAGGCCTGTGCCTGAGAGATATCGAGGAGGACCCCAATGAACTCCAGCTGCTGCATCAGATGGAGATGGGACTTCAGGTAGTTGACCATTAAGCAGAAACCCTCAAGCCTGAACCGTGAGAGCAGTAAACTACTGAATGCCGGCAGGCATGGTAACCTTGATCAGCCAGTCATCCAGATACAGGAAGACAAAGACCTCCCAGGTCTGGAAGAAGGCAGCCAGGACTGCCAGACTCTTCATGAAGACCCGGGGGGCCATAGCCAGCCTGAAGGGAGGCACACAGTGCTAGTAGTGCTGGCCACTCAGCACGAATCAAAGGAATTGCCTGTAATGCATGTGGATCAAAATATGCATGTATGCATCTTTCAGATTCAAGGAGCATAGCCAGTCATCCTGTATGCAGTATGGGAGCAGCATCCCTAAGGATATCATTTTGAACTTTTGAACCAGGAACCGGTTGAGGTTTCTCAGATCCAGAATTGGATGGAGCCCGTTGGTCATTTTTGGCACCAGGAACCACCTGGAGTAGAAGCCTTGCCAAATCTGAACTGGGGGAACCTCCACAGGCTTGTCAAAGAGGTTCTTGCCCTGACAAGAGATGTCAGCAATCTTGTCCTGGACCCAATGCTCTAAGTCTGCAGCCACGCCATCTGGTGGGTGGCAATGCCATAGCTGCCACTCTGCCAGCAGATTCAAAGGCATCATAGGAACCCTACACCATGAACTTTGAGCAATCCTTGCCATGAACCATGAGGCCCCGAAAGGACTCACAATGGTCCCCAGGAGCAATAGTGGCAAAGTCCTCCAGGTCCAACATGACATCCTTGAAGAACTTGCTCATGTAAGCCTGGTAAACCAGAATCCTGGTGATCAGCATGGAACTCTGGAGGTGCTTCCTCCTGAAGGAGTCCAGGGTCCGAGCCTCTTGACTCGGTGGGACCAAGGAGGGTGTTTGAGCACTCTTTGTACACTTTAGGGCTGACTCCACCACAATGGAATTGTGGGGTAATTGTGGCTTTTCAAACCCTAGGGCCATTTGGACCCAGCATAGGGAATCAAGCCAGCGGCTGATGGCAGGAAGTGTGAGTGGTGCCTTCCACAGCTGAAAGCAGCAGCCACTGCAGAACATGGTAGACAGGAATCATCACCACCTCCTGGGGGGGCCGAGGGGTACTGGAGGCATTCCAGTTCCTTCCCCCCTCTGTTCCTCCTCCCATTCCAGGAAAAAGAGGATGGTCTTTGCCATGTCCCTAATGAAGTCCTTGAAGGACATCTCCTCCAGGGATGACTTGCATCACTCAGGTGGAAGTAACAGGGACTAATGATCTGATGCCATCAATTCCAATTTGGTCTCCCATTCTGATTTGGATTCCGAAGTCAAAATAGCACCGTATCTCCTCGTCCCACTGGCTTCGTGGCTTGGGGAGGGAAGGCACTGATAACCCCTGCGCCACCTGGCATGTTGATGGTGGTGGCCCTGGGCCTCGGACTCTGACACACTGAAGAGGGAGATGGCTCCTGCGACTGGGGTCAATACCAATCTCCCACCTGATGTCCCAGCCTCAGCAGGCAGGGCAAGGGTCTCCAGGTTAAGCTGGAAGGAGTGCGGTGATGATGCATTCTGCACCGCAAAGCTTGCGTACTGCAAGGTTTCACCCAGGAAATGAGCTTCAAAGGTTTGAAGACATTCCACCAGATTTGCCACCTGCAAGGGAGCCCATGCTGCAGCCGTGGACATTGTCGATGTCATCTCGGGTGGAGACACCATGATGAGAGGTGCATCAGGAGACATCCAACTGCCCTCCTGGGCACTGGGAGTGAACTCTGGCATTTTGGTCAGGTTCTCCCACCGGGGAAGCTTAGCCCAGGTGCTCCCAGTCATCGCTCTCCACATCTCATTGAGAAGGCTGCGGGGATGCTGCACCCAGAACTTCTCTCAGTGCTCACCCCTCAACATCAATGGGGTCTCTGCAAGGAGTCTCCCCTTGCAACTCAGACCCCATAGCTCTGACTGAGCAGGCTGCTCCTTCTCCTTGGCCATCTTCAGACCTTTCACAGGCATAGATGAGGTGGTTGGGGCTGAGGATGCTGAATTAGATTAACATTTACCTCCAGCCCATCTGCTCCGTATTCAAAAAATTCCAAATAAACTTTCATATTTATGCAGACAACATAATGTTATACCTCCCCGTTAACACATCAAATCTTCCAAATCAACAACTTACTGACTGTTTTCTTGAAATAATCGAATGGGCTAGAAAAACACAACCTAAAGATCGACTTTGCCAAAACCGAAGCTATGTTTGTAACTTGAAATAAAAGCTTCTCTCCCCCAACAACAATCAGATTACAAAATATATGCATAACATTCAAAAACGAGATAAAATACCTCGGCACAATCATTGACCGCACCCTCAACATGGCATCACACATCAACCAAACAACCAAAAAAATATATTATAAGCTCAAAATGCTAAAACAACTCCGCCCACCACAATGATTTTAAATCCATCATCCACTCAATCATAACCCCCCACTTCGACTACGCCAACACAATCCTCCAAGGTACCACAAAACAGGTCTTAAAACAACTTCAACTTGCACAAAATGTTACTGCACAGATCTCAATGTGAATCAACCCAACAGAACACATTACCCCTATACTGTACAACCTACATCCAGAGCCGCATAAACTATAAAATAATCTTAACAACATTTAAATTAATCAACTATATTGCCCCATCTTTCCTATCCACCCTTACTGCAAAAGAAGAGCACAGACGATCACAATGCAATCAAAACAAAAATAAACTCAAAATACCTAATGATTTCAGAAAATAAAAAAGGTGACTAACAGCAAAGCATTTTCCCACACTGCCCTCATACTATGGAATGCCCTCCCCGCCAACATACGAGAAATTAACGATCTCATCACTTTCAAAAATACCCTTAAAACCCATCTATTCACCCTTCATTATGGCACCCTACCAGACTACAACAGCTCAAGCCCTACCCTTCCCACCCAATAAAAACACTACTTTCCTCCCCTTTATCTACAATGCCTTTATAATGTATAGTTCCATATTAATAAAACTCTGTTTCACCAATGTTAATGTATATAGCTAAAAACATTCTATGTAATGGAATATTCAGATGTTTGTACTTTCCAAATTGTTATATGTAAACTGCTTTTGATCGCCTGGAAAAATGCGGTATAAAAATGTTAAATAAATTAATTAAATAAAAATAAACCAAAGAGGGACTGCTTTTTATGATTTTCAGCCCTGAGCGCATCATCTTCAAGCAGAGCTCACAAAGCGCAGGCTCATGGTCAGGCCCAAGGCATTGCAAACACCAGTTATGACGGTCTGTGACAAAAATGGTTTTGCCACACACTTGGTGCATTTCTTAAAGCCACTGAAAAACGCTTCCATGGCAAAGTCAAACTAAAAAACTGCCGTGGCCGGGAAAGCAGTCCAAAAGGTGAAAATTTACAACACACTATGGCCCACAGATAAACACCCTCTCCCATAATGAAAATGGATAACAGAAGACAAACTAGCTAACTAGCTATCAAACCTAGTATGTTATTTCAAAAATTGCATATAAAACTTAATTCATGCTCCTTATTCTGTACAATTAATCTAACATTTAGGGGTATGTTTACTAAAACCCCGTTAGGTGCGCGCCGCGTTATTGTGCGGGATGCCATAAAAGGAGTGGGCGTGTCAGTCTGAAAAAAGCAAACCGGGATTAATCATGCGCTAATGTGCGCCGTGCCCTAATGTGCGCCGCGCACATTAGCGCATGAGAAACACGTGCGGGAAGCATAGGTGGCGCGCTGATGTACAAGCACAGGAATAGAGCCACAGTACAATGGTTAAGACACTGACCAATGATGCAGGGATCATGGGTTCAATCCCCCACTGTGCCCAATGAATAAGGCTGGCTGAGGCACTGCCTGTTATGTATAATATTGCAGTCTGAGGCATATTAATTTTATTTTAATTACTGCTACTAGCAAACGCACTCTGAAAGCACTGTAACATAAGGCGCCCCAGAGGGCACATTTTAAAGTGCACTGTCCGCCACGGCACCCTACAATGTTGCATAAAGGGTGGCGTATATGGCACCATATAGGGTGCCCTATGAGGCACAGCAAGGTCATAGCACTGTTTTTGATGGCAGCACTGTGCATTTAAACGCATGGAAAGCATAAGTAGGTGCGCTGAAATGCAAGGAGGGACAGCAGTGTAGCACAATAGTTAAAGCACTGACTGATGATGCAGGGGTCATGAGTTCCATCCCCAGTGTGCCCAATACATAAGGCTGGCTGAGGCAGCAGCTTTGACATGTAAGTATTGTTTCCTGAGGCATTTTATTTGTATTTTAATTATTGCTGCCAGCAAACACACCCTCACATGCCATAACCTAAGGTGCCGCATAAGGCACCCTATAAGGCACTCCATAGGGTACATTATAAAGTGCGCTGTCCGCAACGGCACCCTATAATGTCCCCTATAGGGCACCCTATAAGGCGCTCCATAGGACACCTTACAAGGCACCTTATACGGACTGGCACCCTATCAGTCGCTCCATAGCATACTGTATAGTTCCCTGTAAAATAGTTATCTCCAAGTTATAATGCCCTGTTCAATGTAATTTCAGTTTGTTCAATGTAAACCGCACTGATGCAGAATAGCGCGGTATATAAGAGAATGTAAATAAAATAAAACAAAATAAATAATAGTGCACCTTATATGGACGGTAACCATAAGGTGCCCTATAGGGCGCCCTATAAAGCGCCCTCTGAGGCACCTTATGGGTACAGTATACTGAGGGTGTTATTGCTGGCAGCACTAATGTACTTTAAAAATAGATAATGCCTTGGACAGCCCTATCAAATAACCCCACTGTGGGTTTGAACCCATGACCTCTGGCTTCACTGGTAGTGAAATAACCAGTGGACTACAGCTCTATAGCTGCTAGCAAACCCCTGGCTGTCTGCAGAAGGACTGCAAGTCACCACACAAACAGTCTGCTGTGGTCACCAGTATAGGGTTAACCCACCCATACCCATGATGCACTGCACATGCAAATCAGCAGTCTACAGATGATCACAAGATGGGGTATGCACCCCCACAGCACCTCGGCCTGGTAGGGGGAATTGACCGTGTGTGGTACTGGCACAGAGTAGCTACACACCGTCACATTGTGCAGGTACGGCACTCACCCTGAGGGTGAGGTGGGGCGCCCAGCACCAGGTCCACAGCAGAGATAGGCCATGCTGCTGGTCCTCAGCAGTGCTAATGTGTTAGATAGGTAGTTTCTGCTGACACACCTCGGATATATCTGTATGTCTCAGTCAGGTGTAGCCCCTATGAACCCCTAGGAGGATTATGTACCACCACCCTCCCCCACCTCCAGGGTTAAGGGTGGTAAACAGGGTCTCCCACCAACAGATCCACATTCTACCTCCCTGCAATGGTGGCAGTAGAGGGGACCATCAACCCCAGTCCTGCTGGGGAACAGACACCCTACAGGGTAGTCAATGCAGCTCTGTACACATCCATAACACAATAGCAGACAGACATTAGGCCTGGATATGCTCAGCTGCACCCCACCACTATCTGATATTCTCCTGCAGCAAGTCTTCAGCCGCTGCACCCTGCAAGGCGCTCCATCAGGACACATGCCAGCTGCAGACAGTCTGCTAGCTAGTTCATAGTGCATGTTCCTGGTGGAAATGCGTGCTCCCAGAACTGGGATGTCAGCATACACACCAAGCAGATAAGTCAGTGACTGGGCCCCAAAAGGAAACCCATAAATATCACATAAGAAAAATACTCAACAGCACTATGGGGGTGCCTAGCCATGCTGTGGTCACTGCACAATCAGGGTGAGAGTGACCTCCCAGCAGGACATGCTGTGGCCACCCTGTCTGTGCAGGTGGTGGCCGGGCACTACAATGTCCCAGCCAGTGCCCTATGCCCTGTGCAGATGCATCCTGGCCAGGCCACCCTGTCCGGGCTATACCCATGGTACCTTGCTCCTCATTATGCACATTGGCAGGCCAATACTGGCAACAGTGCTGGCAGTGTGGGCTGTGGAGGGTGTTTGCAGCCACCACACACTGGATAGACAGACACGCCACTATGCCAGGATTGTGCCACTCTAGAGGAGTTTAGCAGCCCTGGCCACCACACCAGTCCTGGGCACAGTGCAGGCATGGATATGGTACGCAATACTGTTGGGGGTCACTCCCCAGGGTGGTAAACACTGTCAGAGACCAGACCTGAAGCACACTCCACAGACAGCAGAAAGGTTGCTATGATGGAGCTCAATCAGCAAACTGTGCTTAACGTAGGAATTGGTATCTGCCAGTAATCATAGCAAACATTTGATAGCTGTGTACCATATTCCCAGGTGTAGGGTGGCATTGCTAAGGTATGCAAGGGCTAGTATTGGGAGATGCACGCAGGGCCCAATGTCCTGCCTCTCCAGGAGGCATTGGCTAATGGAGCCTGTGGGTGTGGGTGTGTCTGCCCCTGTTGGCTGCTGCTTTACGGCAGAGGTTCCCAACTCCAGTCCTGGTGTGCCAAACACTGTTCGGGTTTTCATGCTGTCCCTCATGAATATGCATGAGATGCATCTGCATACCATGGGGGTGGTGCATAGATATGCAGCACAGGCATCTTTATTAGAGGCAGCATGGAACCTGAATGGTGTTTGGCCCTCCAGGACTGCATTTGCGAGACTCTGCTCTAGGTAATGCGCCTGTTTATGGTGTCTTTGCTCTGTAGGGTAAAATGTAGGTGTTTTGGGCATGTTTACGTCATCTGCAATAAAGGTTCTGTCTGTATTAGCACGTTGTAGTAGTGGGTAAAATATTGGGACTGGTTTGGCAGGCACCATAGCTGGGACTTGAACCTGTGACCATCTGCCTCCATGGACACTGGTTGTGTGCACTGCACCACCGTGTTGCCACAGAAACAGTGCATTCCCTGGTGATACCATGACTCTTTGTCCGGCAGGGCCTGTCTGTTGCAGTGCATGGCACCCACCTACACAGGGCTAGGACATGGTCTGCTCTGGGCAGCTGCCACTGCCCTCTCCACCAACAGTACCCCTCCACCACCATGCTGACATGGCCTTATATTGGAGACGGCATAAAACCTGAATGATTTGTGGGCCTCCAGGACTGAATTTGGGGGACTCTGCTCCAGGTAATGCGCATGTTTCTGGTATCTGTGCTCGGTGGGGTAAAATATAGGTGTTTGAACCATGCGTATGTTCTCTGCAGTAAAGGTTTGTCCTTACTATCACGGTTTGGTAGCGGGTAAAATATGGGGACTGGATTGGCAGTAGCCCCAGCTGGGACTTGAACTTGTGACTTTCTGCTCATGAACACACTGGCTGTGCTCACCGCACCACACTGTGCTCACAGAGACAGTGCAGTCCCTGGAGATACCATGGTTGTTTGTCAGACACAGCCTGTCTGTTGCAGTGCATGGCACCCACTTACACAGGGCTAGGCCATGGTCGGCTCTGGGCAGCTGCCACTGCCCTCCTCCACCACCAGTACCCCTCTGCCATCATGCTGACATGCCCTTCTGCTGCTGGTGCTGGTGGTGTGCAGTCTCAAGCCATCCAGTGTGCAGGTAGGCGGCTGCCTATGGTGCGTGTTCTGGGGTAGGGGTGCCTGCATAGGCGTCCACGCTTCCCCCCAACACCGCCTGCCAATGTTCTGTGCCCTTGGGGGTACCTGCTTGGTACTATCCCCTGTGACACTGTGATAAACACTCTCGTGTCCACGTTGGGCCCTCATCAGTTGCTGTCTGGCTGCCGTTCAGTTTCAGCATTCCTAAGTGCCATCTATGCATCTGCCTAATCCGCACTGTGCCCCAGCTGCACCACAGCATGTGCCGCCTGCAGCCCTCTGTATCCCCTTTCCCAGCAGCTGTCCAGTTGCCCATTCTGACATGTCCGCCCTGCTGTTGTGGAACATGTGCATGACATAGGAAACCTGTCCAATGGAGAGGGAAACCCTGATTAGTGCTATTTCACTGTGGGATCATACACCTTGTATGGGGACGAAGCGTAGACCCTTCCAAAATTCATATTTATTTTTTGGTGCTTTCTTGGGAGTGTTTTTTTGATGTTTCCCATTACTATCACTATTTCCCAGCTTGATTATAATTTTTTTTAAATTTTATTGGGGTCCTTTTCAATGTTTATTTGTACTTTTATTCTGTGCACATGTATCACACTTATCACTTTTTGTAGGTTTCCCTTGTTTTGCTGTACATTGCTGACAGAAATGGTTTCTCTTCCCTTTAAATCGGCTCTAACGCGAGGTTTTCACTCGCGGTATTTTTTGCCTCGGATTTCAGCCTCACAAATGTGCGAGGAGCCTCTCCCTTCCCACTCTCCACCCATTGACCCCTTCTCTCCGCCCCTGGGGAGTCTTCCTCCGCCCTACGGAAGCCTTTCCCCGCCTTCATTGCACATTAGCACGCCGCGCACATGGGCACCGCACACATGAGCGCCGCGCACATGAGCATGCATATTTGTGCCCCATACGCGACATTAGAGTGGAGGAGTGGCCTAGTGGTTGGGGCAATGTACTTCAGGTCGGGGGTTCAAATCCCTCTAGAGGACAGCAACCTTGGGCTGGAAGGACTGGGGTTTCTAGTCCCACAGGTGCTCCTTGTGGTCTTGGGCAAGCCACTTAACCCTCCATAGCCCATGTTCCTGTAAAATAGTTATCTCCAAGTTATAATGCCCTGTTCAATGTAATTTCAGTCTGTTCAATGTAAACCGCACTGATGCAGAATAGCACGGTATATAAGAGAATGTAAATAAATAAATAAATAAAAAATTAGCATGTGCTAAGGTACCTTAGCGCACGCTAACGTCGCACAGCGCACAGTAGCGCACATTAGCGCAGTTTAGTAAACATAAAGTTGGACATCAAACTACACTGCAAGGTACATAGCACATTCACAATGGTACAATTATTTTGTATATAGTTCTAATGCTCCCCATATATTGTTATGTTTTCTGTAAATAGTTCATGCAATATATTATGTTTTGTTTATTAAGGCGCAAGCCTTTTGTACATAGTTCACCGATGTTAGCTTATGTTTCATGTAAAAAGAACTGTAACTATATCGCTCTGTTCTTTATCATTGTTTTTTGTAAACCGCACCTGATCCTTGGGAAAGTGCGGCATATAAGTGATTATTAAATAAATAAAATAAAATAAAATAACCATGTAAAAGTGTTGAAAAACACAAAAGCAAAACCTTAAAAGGGAACAAAAACCCAGCTAACCAGTGACAGGTGGAAAAAATAAGAGCGAAAAATCCCAGTTACGAAGGTCAGAGAACTTTTTTCCGGGCTCTGTGGAAAAAAGAAGACTGGAGAGTATGGCACCATGGCAGGTGGGAAGGCAGACGCGTATGAGTGGTGTACCTTTCAAAAGCTTCCTTTGGAAAATGCGAAGTGTTCCGTGAGGGGCTCCATTGGTGATGTCATCCATGCATGAGGATTTATTTCCTGCTTTTTCATGGAGAAACAAAAATACAATACTATTTCAGATAACATGGTGCCAACAGTTACTGATCAAAAAAAGGAAAATATATCTGAAATCAGAGACCATTCTTCAGTCTTAGAAAGGAGAAAAGCCCTCAAAAAAGACAAATATTTGATTTTATACTCACATGTGTAATGCAAAATAAATGTAACTCCCAAAGTCAAAACCTGAGTCTTAATGCTAAAAACTGCTCTCTTCAAGCTCGGTTCTCAAAAGAAACATCCGGATAAATTCTAAGTACGCTCCAATAAATTGTTTTATCCTAAGAAGGAAAAAACAAGTTAAAACCCCAATCATGATCAAAATATTTTAATTTAATTTAGGAGTTCCAGATTTAGTCCCTTCCTCCTTAGAAATATTTTTGAAAGGTAACTAGCAAACAGATAGTATTTCTAGAAGGAAAGAGTCCAGAACTTCCGAAACCTCACATAGGTAACTCTTAAATAAGATTAAGCCAGAAATATTTTGAAGTCTAGGAAAGTTTACAGTCCTAATTTTGACATTTGAATGAGTTTTCTATATTCTCTATTTTGCCAGTGAGGGAAACAGCAAATCTAGAGGGACAATCCATCACATTTTTAACCTGCTTAGAATTGCCAACAGGCTTAGATACTTCTTGAACACAATTCTCAACTTTATGCTCACATTCTTATACTCTTTCAAACTTGACTACTACTTCATGTTGTAATTCTAACATGGAAATTACAAGTTTTTCAAACCTAGCAAAGGTTTGTAAAATTCTAGTAACCAAAAAAGGGTCAAAGGATAGTGACCTTTCTGGAATTCAGTGGATTGCAGGATCCGAGGCAATATGGTTTTACCAAAGAAAGATCATGCCAAATGAATCCAGTTCATTTCTTTGGGTAACCAGAGAAGTGAATCAAGGGCATGCAATGTATGCAATCTACTTGGATTTCAGCAAGTCTTTGATACTGTTCTTCATAGAAATCTTAAGAATAAACAGAGTAGCCTGATGATAATGGGTCCCAAGGTGGTGAAATGGATCGGAAATCAGATGACTGATAAAGAACAGAGAGTGGCGGTAAATGGAATTCACTCAGAAGAAAGGAAAGTAGGTAGTGGAGTGCTTCAAGGATCAGCGCTATGACCAGTACTGTTCAGTGACTTCTTGAGTGATATTGCCAAAGGGTTAAAAGAAAAAGTCTGCCTTTTTGCAGATGACATGAAGCTTTGAAGCAGAATGTACACTTCAGAGGGAGTAAACAATATGAGAAAGCATCTAAAAAAATTAGAATGATCTAATGCTTGTAAATTAAGATTTAATGCAAAGAGTGCAGAAATCCAAAGGAGCAGTATGCGATAGGGTTTGAGATGCTGGTATGCAAACACCAGGAGAGGGATCTCGGGTGATGGTGTCTGAGGATCTCAAGGTGGTGAAACCATGTGACAATGGGATGGCCAATGCCAGAAGAATGTTAGACTGCATACAGTGAGGAATGGCCAGCAGAAGGAAGGAGGTATTAATGCTCCTGTACAAGTCAATGGTGAGGCCTCACTTGGAGTACTGTGTTCAATTTTGGGGACCATATCTCACAAATGATAAAAAAAATAATAATTGAAACAGTTCAGAAGAAGGCAACCAAAATGATATGGGGCCTGTGCCAGAATGTGGAGGGACAGGGGAGATATGGTACAGACATTTAAATATGTTAAGTGGCATTTTAGAAAGGGCATCCAAGTGCAATCTGGGATGTCCAGGCTAGAATGTGTAGAAAATCGCCAGGGACATCGGTTTCAGCCTGCTAGACATTCCCGAGGTCGTGCTTGTGCTGACATCCATATAGCCATCCCCGCTATGAAACCTTGTGGTAGGGATATCTTAGGCAAATGGGGACATCCAGTGGTATGGCAAAATGATTTGTACCTAAAGAGCATGCCATAGTGGATTGTGGTCATGATCAATGTGGCCATTGTTGTTGGTGTCAGTTACTATTTCGGGTCCCTCCTGTACACGTGTCGCCATTTTCGATCAGACTGTGAATTCTTGTGGGTGGTGTACATAATTGTCTGTTCCTCTCCTCTGCTGTATGTGGGACATCCTAAGAAATTGTCTCCGCTTGAATGAGCCCAAGAGCCATTTTGTTAATGCTGTATTGATGGCTCCTTTAGTTGCTCATTGGATGGTTAAGGGGCATGCTATTTCTGATTTGCAATGACAAGTGATTGATTTTGTTTGTGTGTCTTGGAAGAGAGGGGATATTTTGTCTTTACTTAATAAGAGAATGTGAATGGATGTTCCAATTATGCTCCTTTGAACCATATGGTTTGAATCAAGAGATTGAGTGGATGACATTAATCTGAGTAGTGTATGCTGTTTGATTGGTTCGTTATGGACTGTGTATGGTTGTTGGGTTGAGGATTTGAATTTGTCTGTTTGATATTGATTGGTTTGTTTTAATGAGTTATGATTGGTGGATAGAATCAGGTATTGAATAATGATTGGTTCAGTTGTATGTGATGTGAGTGGACTTTATGATTGTGTTTGTTTGAACCAATTGGTCTGAAAGTGGATAGCATTAATCTGAATAGAATTTGTAATCTGGTTTATTGAGGTGGCCTTTTGCTTACTGACTGGTGGATTTGAATATGTTTTCCTGAAAATGACTGGTTTATTTTAGTGGATTTTGATTGGTGGTACTTTGATGGGTATTGGATAATGATTGGTCTGGTTGATTTTGGATAATGATTAGTCTGATTGGTCTCTTTCCTTGGGCAGAGTCCTGCCTTCTTTATATTGTAATGTGATTGAAGTTAGTTATGCTTGTGGCTTGGAAGGATCCTGAAGAGGCTCATATGTTTGTTGCATCCCTAATGCAGATAAGTAGTCGAAACATAATATTATATCGGGTGTTTTTGAGTTTGGATGTATGATTTAAGCGGCTTTGTTAGCTTATAGTAACTATTAGTGAGTTCATTGGACCAATGATGAATCTTTAATAGTCTTTTCTGATAGTCTGCAAATCTTGGGTTTAAAATGCCTGATAAAGTTGATTTGAGGTCCTCTGAATATTATTGATTTGAATATCTTGGAAGGGTTTTTTGGACTATTTTTGGATTTTTTGCTCTTCCTATTATATAGGCTTTTGTACTGTGGTGCTTTTTCAGACATTTCAAATTGCGCTTGGACATCTCTTCTAAGATTCCCCCCTAGATGCCTTATTCCAAAATACCACAGTTGTGTTTTTTACTTCTGGAGGTAGATTTCGAAGTGCAGATTTTAGAGGTCTAACTCTCATGCAAACTTTTGAAAATTTTGCCTATGACTTTGGGACTCCCAAAGCAGAAAGAGCATTTCATAACCTCAGTCATCTCCTCTCCTTGGAAATGAGATAAAAAATCAAACGGAGAAGGTGGTTCTGACTGGCTTTGTAATGACTGATCACTGAATGACCTGAACATGATTTCACCCTCACACTGTTGCTTTAACACGCTCAATGGTTTCACAGAATCAGTTCATTTTGTTCTGCATATTGGTTCACATACACAATAATTATAGTGGAGAATAATTAGCTTCCCTTGCCTGCCTCCATAAGCATACATCTCGGTGTCTGCCGCACACTCCATTGGTCTGTCCACATTAATACAAATAAGTGCATGGGATGCAATTATAGTGAGGAGCAGGGTAATTCGAGTTAATGATTATATATCCTGCCAATCTCCAGAATAATTAATTCACAGTCTACAGGAGAAAAACACACTATCATCAAAGCTTATCTGGTGCACAAGAGACTAATATGTGCCAATATGAAACAATATTGCAGGAAGGACTAGAAAAACCTTTCCCATACTTGATCTTGTCACCCCACAGTGAGTCAAGCTTTCAGAATATTTACAAGGACTATGTATGAGATAAATCTGCATATACTGCGTCTCCAAGGCAAGCAAATTTCTCTTATTCCTTGTAGACAGCCTGAACACTTGACTGATCGGTTGTCAGAGATCTAAGGCTAGCCTAAAATTCCACTTTGAACTGGGCTCCATGAGAGCTTTGGAGAAATAATGTATTATGACTTTTGACTTCCATCATTGTCCAACGAATGGAGCATCCTAGAAAATTAAAGCCATTAGTTTAGTGATATAATATGCTGGAAAAGCTACATATTTGTGAGAACATCTGCTTGGGTTAAAGCACTGTTTCTAAAGCTGATCCTGGTGTACTCCTCAGCCAGTCAGGGTTTTAGGATAGCCACAATGAATATGCATGAGACAGATCTGCATTCAGTGGAAGACGTGAATGCAAATTTCTCTCGTACTTATTCATTGAGGTTATCCTGAAAACCTGACTTACTAGGTGTGTCCATAGGACTGAGCTGAGAACCCCTGTATGCAAAGAATCTTTCCAACAAAAACAGTGATGTTAAATGATCAGTCAGCAAACAGCGTGTGTGCAGAGAGAAAATGCAAATGAAATGTGTGCCATTGAATCAATGCTGACTCCTGGCAACCCAGCAGCTCCCGGGTTTTCTTGGCAGTGTGACCACAAGTAGATTGCCAGGCCTTTCTTCTCAGGTAATGAAAGGTTAAGTGACTTGCCCATGGCCACAATAAATGCTAGTGGGAATCAGAGCTTATTCTTTGGTTACACGGGCCAGTGCTCTAACCATTAGGCTACTCCTACACAGCAGATAAAAGCAAAGACGTAAGGTAGATAAGTTTGTCAGTCATTAATATTTATTTACATTCTCTTATATACCGTGCTATTCTGCATCAGTGTGGTTTACATTGAACAAACTGAAATTACATTGAACAGGGCATTATAACTTGGAGATAACTATTTTACAGGGAACATGGGCTATGGAGGGTTAAGTGGCTTGCCCAAAGCCACAAGGAGCACCTGTGGGACTAGAAACCCCAGTCCTTCTGGCCCAAGGTTGCTGTCCTCTACTGGGATTTGAACCCCTGACCTTCTGGCCTGAAGTACCTTGCCCCAACCACTAGGCCACTCCTCCACTCCTAATATGTTTGAATTTCTCAAATACGTCTTCATTTGCTCAAAATATTAGAACTTCAAAAGATACTGGCACTTACTATCACTGCTTGGTGGTGCACGGGGTACTCTGTGTTTATCTCAGCCCTTGGTGCCATTCACCTCCAGCCAGGCTGGCTTTCACGGTATCTCTAATGAGGCGGGTACATTCAACCCAAAGTATATACAGTAATTCATGCTCTGAAAACTATATGCCCAAGGACCAGCTTAAGAACCACTAATTAATGCAGTAAAATTGTCACAAAACTTTGAATAACAACTTTCAAGTCACTTGTATAACATAAGGAAAATTATTGCCTTAGTCAGTCCTCGGAACATACTTAGCAAGTCAGATTTTCAGGATAGGCACAATGAATATGCAGGAGAGATTTTCATGCATTGCCTCCATTGCATGCAAGTCTCTCTCATTTATATTCATTTATGGTTATCCTGAAAACCTGACTAGCTAGGTGTATCTCGAAGACTGGGTTGAGAACCCCTGCTTTAGCTCACTAATGGACTAATCCTTTTCACTCCTGGAGAAGGACTAGGGATCTAGTCCCATAGAGGGGGGGCATAGGAAAGCTGAAAGAGTTTCTGAAGGGAGTTGATGTGTGAGCAGAGAATGCAGAGTTGCCAAGTTACCCGGTTCCAGGAGTGAGATTTTAAGGCAAGCTCATTCTGATGCATTATGGGGCCTGTAGGCACTGATTCCAATGGGTAAAATCAGGGACTACAAATACTACACTGTGCTGCAATGTAAATTTAAAACTAGAACTGGCAAAAAATCTCACTCCTGGAAATGGGTAACTTGGCAACTCTGAGAATGTGAATGAAAGGAGGACTGTCAAATGGCTCCAGATGCACCCGACAGGTTTCATCCAATCCTGGGTTTACCCCATTGCATGCAAGGACTTGTAGTTTTCCATTTCTTATGGTGTGCAATGGAGGAATCAGAACTAAATGTCCCTGCATGCAATGGGATAAACCGAGGACTGGATCAAGCCTGTCGAGCACATCTAGAGCCAGTTGGCAACCATAAGGGAGGTTGATATAGCAGCAGTAGTTGTGCACCTGTACTGGGAGAGACGTCTTTCTACAGCATGCAGAAGCAGTAGGTTCCATTCAGATTTCCCTTTTCCAGTGAGTCATAGGTGTGTATTTTATAAAGTATGTGTGATACGTCTCTTAGCCCACACCTCTAAAGCTTCCTAGTCCTCTGATATAAGGGCAAAGGGCTCCTCTGGTGAGAGCAGAGAGTTGACTGTCCCAGGATGAGTTACTTTGAAAGGCATTTCAGCAGGTAGGACAGCATTTTACATGTAGAAATGGCGTTTCTAAACAATCCTAAACAAAGCCATGGGGAGGGAAGTTGTGTAACCCGCACAGAGCAGCATTTACAGCGCTAATCACCTTATCGGGCAGACTGAATACACTATTTCGGTCTTTTTATGCCATCATCTACCGTGTTACTTTGTCATTGCCCAGACTCTATGGGGGTCATTTTGGAAGCCCTATTCGTATTTTCATTGCCCAAAAATGGGCATAGACATCCAAAGCACAGAGACCGCGCCAGAGCCATTTTAGAAGCTGGCTCTGAGGACGTCCAAGTCTGAATGGGGATGTGGTGGAGGTAAGGCCAGGGCGTTCCCAGGAACCTGGATGTCCCTGACTGATCTCAGAAATGTTCTGAACATCCAGCGTTGTGTCTAAACTTAGACCTGCTGCATCTGAAAAGTGCTTGTTTTGGCTCAAAAACATTCAGAGGGTATAGAGAAGAAAGCACTTCCTCATCCCCAGTACTCAGCTCAATGTCAACAACAGCAGCAGTGGACTCTGAATCCTAGCTATCCTGTTTCTAGCTCACTACTCTAACCAATAGGTTATTCTAGAAAACCAGGTATTGAAATACGGTTCTGGGGATGTTAACGTAGGTTCTCCCGGAGCACGTCCACATTTGTGGAATCATGTCTGCACCTGGACGTGCCTGCTTTTTTTTCAGACGTTCTGGCTTAGAAATCCCAGATTGCGCTTAGACGTTCCTTCTAAAATTCCCCTCCACGTGGTTGAAGTTATATCCATACACCCAGTATACAGAGTGTTTTAGTCGCTTAGCAAAACTCATGGTCAGCCGGTTAGTGCTGCTGAATATCCCCACAGACCACAGAAAAACGCGGTCTGTGAGCGGATCGGGGGTGGTGACGGCTAGTGTTTAGTTAGCAGTGATATTCCGCTGTTAGGCACATAGCTTAACTGGTTAAAGTTAGGGCAGGTGAACGGTGGCTATCCAATTAGAGGTTGAATATTGCTATTAACCAGAGAGCATTGCGGATATCCGTTGAGCCTGGTATTCAGTGGTGGAAACCAGTTATGCTCCACAGCTGAATAGTCGCTCTTTATTAACATGTCGCTGAGTGTGCCCCCCAGATATGTTTATCCAATCTGGGTGGGGGCAATCCAGGAAGTGGAGGTGAAGCGGGGTTTAGACTTAGGCACACGATCTATGAAATACAAACCTATGAACACAAAATCAAATAGAAAATTTGTACCATGGCACATAGCAGGTGCAAATGTGTGCGTGTACTTTCTCAGGCGGAAAATGTTCAAAGGAAAGGAGTTATGAGGCCTGTATATAAAATTATGCACCGCCTTTGGATCAGAATGCAAAGACTGTTTTTTTTCATAACATCACAAAATCATTATTAGGATACCCAAGTACATGTGACTTCTATTCACGTTTCCCAAATGGTTTGGCAAACTGATCTCCAGGAATGACGCTCACATTTGCTGGTCCTGTTTCCCCTTACACTGTCCAGATGGAGGGTCCTGTCTGAAGGAATTTATTAAGAAGTTTTTTTGACTTTTAGAATTCCCTCTAGATGCTTCTGGCATCCTTTGGCTTAATGTAAAAGAAAAGTCCAATGATTAACTACTCTGAAAACATCAAGGAGAAACTAACCATTAATAATGAACAGTGATGACCTTCGCTGACCAATTATTTCAGGCATCCAATAACCTCGTGTATTTTCTCACTGTGCTTCTGCGGTTTCTGTCCAGCCTTATCAACATCAGCCATGTGAATGTGTAGGAGGAAGAATTGAGTCTATACATACAGTACTTCCTCATCCAACTCATGAGTATATTTCTTCAAAATAGATTGCTCACAACATCTCATAATACTTTGGACTGTTCACAGCAGGAGCTTCAGGTCAGGCTGTGGCATTTGGAACAAAGTTTACCAAAATTCTTCAGCAGCCAGTGATGAATGGGATCACGATTCAAATCACCAATACTGTAGTGAGTGACGGGCAAAACATTCCAGGAGCTCAGCATGGCTTCATGATGTTTAGACATGATTATGCCATGATCAACACATGCCAGCATGCCAATATCAGAAAAATCATCATGCACCATCCTATGCTGTAGAACATGTATAAATACAACCACTAAGTCGTGTTTAAGAAGCAATATTATAGAAAAAAGTTTGACAAATTCAGAGCTTGGCCCCACTAGTCAAAAAAGGTTTTCAGACAAATGTTCAACCTCGTTCTCTCTCTTCTCAACAAAATCTGGTTTTGCACTAGTGTAGGACGTTTTGAAACATCTTTTGAGGCAAAGGTTTCTAAGCTAGAATAGATATGCGTTACCAGTTGCCTAGTGGCCAATATTGTGAAGTAATTGTTGCTGATGAGGGGCTACTAATTGTGTGTTATACCTACGATTTCTAATTCTACCTTTTATAAATTGTAAATTTAAGCATTTAATTTATAGCTTACACAGGATTCTTTAAGGGTACAAAAAAAAAATCAGAGGCTGATGTTCAAAGGGTTTATGTGGCTCCCAAATTGGCCTCTTTGAAAATTTACTAAAGCTGAGTGCAAAAATATTTAGGAGCTTAGCACTGTTGTTCAACACTAGACACCTAAAGTAGGCTGATAAATCTTGGCAAGGGAATGGCTGGCCGAAATTTATTTAGGACCTCTTTTACTAAAGCCTGCAAAGGATTTGCAGTTAACGCACCAAACAAATGTACTGTACATTAATTGCATACAATCAGCACAAGCTGTTGGGGGCGTGACCTGTATGTTCCTTGCAGCTACCTCTCACAAAGACACATACCTGCGCACAAACAAAATAGAGATACACAAACATGCAATAAAAAAATAAACATACAAAACAAAGAGAAGCGTGCACACACACACACACACACACACACGGGTTAGATAGAATTCCATGAGCCATACTTTGTATGCTTTCCCCTCTTGTTATGATCACTGATGTTTGAAATCTGAGGAGTCTGAGAATGGATCAGACTTTTTCTACTGCAAACGTTTCCTTCCATTTGAACCACACTTTATGGTTTTCAGATAAAAGATTTTCTAAGTACTGTTTTTTAAATCTTGTGTGTAATTTTTTGATTCAGTAATATCTTTACTCCTTAATAACAGGCTGTCATGATGTACAGTATAGATTTTAAACATGCAGTCAAAAGCTTCCCACAGTGAGTGACCTATTTGGAGAAATTGCTCCTCAATGACACAGAAACAAGAATTTGTATTTACATTACATGCAACTGAAAATAAAGAGACAGGGGCTCTAGCTAACCAAGCTAAAACCCAAATTGGGACACCACAAGACTCACAGCCCACCTGATCTTGCACGAGACTTGAATGGGCACAGAAGCAGCGGGATACACAGGAGGCCGTGCCTCTACAGACACTCATCTGGTGTCTTTCTCACATTCTGTAGCCTTGGTTGGTGCTCTTGGGCTGTGGAGAAACAGACATAGAAGAAGACTTGTTGCATATTGTTAAAATACAAGAGGATTGTGAAAGGTTGCAAGAGGACTTTGATAAACTGGAAGACTGGGCGTCCAAATGGCAAATAAAATTTAATGTGGACAAGTGCAAAGTTATGCACCTAGGAAAGAACAACCCAAACGACAGTTACATGATGCACGGTTCCACCCCACCCAGGAAAAGGATTTAGGCGTCATCGTGGATAATACATCAAATCCCTCTGCTCAGCGTGCAGCGGCGGCCAAGAAAGCAAATAGAATGCTAGGCATCATTAGGAAAGGAATGCAGAATAAAACAAAGGATATTATAATGCCTCTGTATCATTTCATGGTGCGACCACACCTTAAATATTATGTGCAATTCTGGTTGCCATCTTAGAAAGGATATATAGCTGAATTAGAAAAGACACAGAGAAGAGCCACCAAAATGGTAAAGAGAATGGAAGGATACCCTTATGATGAAGGGCTTATAAGGTTAGGGCTCTTGGAAAGGAGACAGCTGAGGGAAGATATGATGGAGGTCTATAAATTAATGAATGGAGTGGCAAGAGTAAATGTAAATTGGTTGTTTACTCCTTCAAAAAGTACAAAGACTATGGGACACGCATGAAGCTACAACATAACCCATTTAAGACTAATAAGAGAAAATATTTTTTCAATCAATGAGTAATCAAACTCTGGAATTCCTTACCGGAAGATGCAATAAAAGCTGTTAGTGTAGCTGGGTTTAAAAAAGGTTTGGACAAG
This sequence comes from Ichthyophis bannanicus, assembly GCA_033557465.1. NCBI lineage: Eukaryota > Metazoa > Chordata > Amphibia > Gymnophiona > Ichthyophiidae > Ichthyophis > Ichthyophis bannanicus. The sequence continues at coordinate 74,525,060 of CM066032.1, forward strand.
TTCCTGGAGGAAAATTCCATAAACCGTAATTAAAGAGGACCCAAGAAATCTACTGCTTATGCCAGGATAAGCATTGTGGAATCCATGCACCTTTTGGGAACCTGACAGATATTTCTGACCTAGATTGGCCACTGTTGGAAACAGGATACTGGGTTTGATGGACCTTGGTCTGACCCAGTATGACATTTATGTTCTTATATAATACAAGAATGTTATCCACTACATCGTCCTCACCCAGACAGACAATCCGATTATTGTGTTCTGACTGAATAAGCAAGGAGAAAAGAATTGTCATCTCTTGTGTTGGGAAGCAGTCGAGATGTTGAATAGGGCCATCTCTTATGAAACAAACCCAAAGGCCACATACTTGGCTGAAAAAGTGGATGTCTTGACAGACATGTTAAGTCAAGGCTTGACAAATCCCGGGTGCCAGATCACCATGGCAACAGCAAATTGTACCTTGGCACACAGGATCTGAAAGCCCTGAGAGTCAGTTGGGCAGTTCCTCCCTGCACCATGATTGGCTCTCTATAAAGAGCTCAAGCCACATGGTGGAGGAAATTCCTGCTGATCTTGCTATTTCAAGTCTCGTGAGACTTAAAACAGTGAGATCCACAGTAATTTTGAGTTGTGTGAAAACTTTTCTCTGATTGGTCTTAAATGTGCTACACTGTAACATCATTGTGTGTCCCAGAGTGTCAAAATTGTGGCGTTGGTTCTTGGAAGCCAGCTACCTAGTTCTACAAATGCCTAATGGTCATTAATGGTCAATATAGCACAGTTTACAAAGAATATGGGAAGAGGAAATGTGAGAATGATATAGACTGCTCTTGATTTTGGACAAAAACTATAGAATGGTTAACATTGACTAGCCTAAAGCAATTGATGTACTATCTTGAGCATCAAATTCATTAGACACTTGTTAAGCTGTCAAGGGAGTATTCTCAGGTCTCCAAACATTGCTGGAATTGCAAGTTGGAGGTTGGCATATTTCTGTATGTTTTGTGAATGTGCTGACATTCATGTTTTTTTGGAAGGAAGTTTGGAAATTCATTCAAAACAATTTGTCTTGTACTTGCTAGGTCATCTATCAGCGCATTGTGTTACACTTTGCTGTTTTGCAGTTCTGCCTAACACAAGATCTATTTGATTTTGTTATTGCAATAGCCTTGCAACAAATTCTTTCAAACTGGAAAAATAATTCTGTGTTGAATGTACATTGTTAGTGGAATTCTGTATTAATGTATTATAAGAACGAAGCTGCATTAGCAGAATCTTAATAATAGAGAGTGGATAGGTAAGGTGAGGCCCTTGAACGAAGGGGGCAATCCTTGCTGTCTGCACATATATAAGATGGTTGGAGGCTTGCTGTTTCATTTAGTGCATGCCATTTCTTGTTAATACTTGATAAAAAGTCAAAAACATGGCAAAATAAAAAAAAGTGAAAAAAATAGAAAAGAAATTTAAAATGTTTTCTTGCACACGCCTATAAAAAATGAACCGTGTTTATTTGAGTTTCAATTTTTTAAATTTTATTTTACATTTATACAATTTCACAAAAAAGAATCAAGAATACATCTTGTTCAGAAATTGAGCAAAGTAAAGAAATAAAAAAATGAAACATAAGAAAAGACAGTCTTACATAGCATAACTCACTCACTCAACCCACCCTAGTCCACATACAGCAAGGGAAGAATCGTTTCCTGAAAAACCCAGATATGTAGAGAAAACAAACAGCTCAAGTGCTACAGCCAGAAACAGAAATTGTATCGCAGAGGTTCTACAGCGAGATTAGGATCACGAAGAACTTCCACACATTGAGTAGCTAAGAGAGTCCACAGCTGGGAAGGCTCATAAAATATGTAAGAAATTGAACGAAGATTTACCATGCACTTACATGGAAATTTAAGAAAAAAGAGACCCTCTCCCACTCCAGCTGCAGAACCCACGGATGTAGCAAAAGAAATTCCTTACCTCTACCCTGTGGGGTATGTTTACTAAACTGTCTTAACGTCGCAGCAGTACTCCACCCTTCAGACCCGGATTTCACAGCATTAGTGTGCCTTAATGTTGCAGCGGTGACATTATCACACGATAAGTGATGTTATCGCGCGATAATGTAACATTATCGCGCGATAACATCACTTATCGCACGATAACGCAGCGGCGGCGTTAAGGCACACTAACGCTGTGAAATCCGGGTCTGAAGGGTGGAGTAAGGCTTCCCAGAGGGCGGAGAGAAGGGGTCAATGGGCGGAGAGTGGGCGGGGAGAGGCTCCAGGCACACTAACGCTGTAAAATCCGGGTCTGAATACTAACGCCAGTGAAACCCTTGCGTTAGGCACATTTGCAGGAAGGAGAAACCATTTAAGTCAGCAATTGCAGCAAAGGGAGGGAAACCCAGAGAAGTGATAGTTGTGATACATGTGCAGGAACCAAAAAGGCAAATAAACATAGAAAATGACAAGAACCACATGTAAAATCCCAATAACCAAGCTGGCAATTAGTGATATTAATGATAAACATAAATCAACACTACTGACAAACCGTAAAAATTAAGCTATCATGTTTGGAAGGGTCTATGCTCTGTCCCCCTACAAAGTGAATGATCCTACATTGAAATAGCGCTGATCAGGTTTTCTGTCGTTTACATTGGGCAGGTTTGTTATGGCGTGCACATGTGCAGCAACAGCAGAGTGGGCATGTAGGAAAGGGAAAATTGTACTGATGCTGTAAATGGGATATAGGGGGCTGCAGGCGGCACATGCTGTGGTCCAGCTGGGGCACAGTGCGGACTAGGCAGATGCCTAGGTGGCACATAGGAATGCCAAAGCTGTAAAGCAGCAAGACAGCAACTGACGAGGGTCCAACATGGGCACGAGTGTGTGTCTCACAGTGTCATAGGGGATATTACCCAGCAGGTACCCCCAAGGGCACATAACATTGGCAGGCGATGCCGGGGGTGGGAAGTGTGCATGTCCATGTAGGCACCCCTACCCGAGAACCCACACCATAGGCAGCTGCCTACCGGCACACTGGATGGCCTGGGACTGCACACCACCAGCACCAACGGCATAATGGCATGGCAGCATGGTGGCGGAGGGGTGCTGGTGGTGGAGGGGGCAGTGGTATCTGCCCACAGCAGACCATGGCCAAGCCCCGTTTAGGTGGGTGCCATGCACTGCAACAGGCAGGGTCTGTCTGACGAACAGCCATGGTATCCCCAGGGAATGACCTGGCCCCCATGGCAGCAGTGTGGTGCAGTACACACAGCCAGTGTGTTCAGAAGCAGAAGGTCACAGGTTCAAGTCCCAGCTGTGGCTCCTGCCAACCCTGTCCCCATGTTTTACCCAGTACTAAACCATGGTAATAAAGACGGAACCTTTATTGCAGATAAAATAAACATGCCTGAAACGCCTATATTCTACCCTACAGAGCACAGACAGAGCACAGACACCATAAACATGTGCAATCCCTAGAGCAGATTTTCCCAACTGCAGTCCTGGAGGGCCAAACACCATTCAGGTTTCATGCTGTCCCTAATAAATATGCCTGTGCTGTATTTGTATGCGCCGCCCCCATTGTATGCAAATGTATCTCATGCATATTCATTAGGGACAGCATGAAAACCTGAACAGTGTTTGGCCCACCAGGACTGGAGTTGGGAACCTCTGCCCTAGAGCAGCGGCCAACAGGGGCATAAACACCCACACCCACAGGCTCCACTATCCAATGCCTCATGGAGAGTCAGGCTGTTGGGCCCTGCGTGGAGCAGCATCTCCCAATACTGGCAGCTGCATGCCTTAGCAATGCCATCCTAATCTTGGGAACATGTTCCACATATATCAAAAGGTTGCTATGATTAATGTCAGCTAACAAATCCTAAGTTAAACACAATTTGTTGATAGAGATTCATCATAGCAACCTTTCTGATATCTGTGGAGGGTATTTCAGTTATTGATTCTGACAGTGTTTACCACCCCGGGGAGTGACCCTAAAGGTATTGGGTACCATAGCAATGCCCGCACTGTGCCCAGGACTGGTGTGGCGGCCAGGGCTGCCACAAACCTCTATATTTGCACAATGCTGGCATAGGTGTGGAAGTGTGTGTCTGTCTATCCAGTGTGTTGTGGCTGCCTACACCTTACTGAGCCCACATTACTTGCACTGTTTCCAGTGTTAGCCTGCAAATGTGCATAATGAGGAGCAAGGTACTGTGGATATGGCCCGGACAGGGTGGCATGGGCAGGATGCATTTGCACATGGTATAGGGCAATGGCTGGGACATTGTAGTGTCCGACCACCACCTGCATGGACAGGGTGGCCACAGCATGTCATGCTGGGAGGTCGCTCTCACCCTGACTGAGCAGTGACCACGGCATGGCTAGGTTCCCCCATAGTGCTATACAGTTTTCTCACAAGTGATATTTATGGGTTCTCTTTTCTGGGGCCTGATCACTGACATACCTGTGTGGTGTGTGTGCTGACATCCCAGTTTTGGGTGCGCACAGTTCCTCCAGAAACATGTATTATGTACTAGCTAGCAGACTGTCTGCAATTGGCATCTGTATGGCTGCACCACCTTAAAGGGTGCAGCAGGTGCACACTGACTGCCCTCTGCTGGTGAATGTCAGATTTTAGTGGGGTGGGCAGCTGAGCTGATGGGCCCACTACCTATCTGCCAGTGGCCCTGTCCCAAGTACAGATCTTCAGCAACTGTCCGTTTACCACCAGGACTGGGGTTGCTGGTCCCTCAGCCTGTTCTCATGTACATCCACTGCCGCCCCCCCCCCCTTGCAAAGGGTGAGAGTGTGGGTTTGTTGGGGGGCAGATTATGTCCCCCACCCTGACCTAGAGAGGGTGGTTTGCTAACTACATTGTCACCATGTGAGCACTGACACACCCCTGCTCCCTAAACAGGTGACCATAGCAAGCACAGTGGATATGTACTATGTTGTGTGCATCATGGTCCACAAGGGCCAGACATGACTGGTAATTACAAATGGACAAAGAGACCTCTTAAAGGTGTCTGCAACTAATACTTGTCATACACTGGCACAGATGGAGACCTGTAGCACTGCCCACCTCAACCAACCCAGGTACCACGGACCTAGTGCTGGCCACTCCACCTCACCCTCAGGGTGAGCACATTGGCATGGCCTGTGGGTACTCTGTGCCAGTAACACGCATGGTCATTCCCCCCTACCAAGCTGACGTGCTGTAGAGGTGCATACCCCATCTGGTGAACAGATGTAGACTGCTGTTCTGCATGTGAATTGCATTATGGGTACTGTTGGTTCTATCCTATCCTGGTAGCCACAGCAGACAGTTTTATGGTGACGTGCACTCTTTCTGTAGCCAGTCATTGGTTTGATAGCTTCCATAGTGATGTAGCACAATGGTTGATGCAATGACTCCAATAGCAGAGATCATGGGTTCAATTTCTCTCTGTTCCCCTTTTTTTTTATGGCTGTCCTACACAACTACGTTTCATTCGTGTAACAGTCATATCTTTGTAGATATGTGCTGCCGCCACATTATACCCTCATCACTGTTGCCCTCCATCCTTATGTCCGTCTATGTGTGTGTGCCAGCTGTGTGGCGTCCTGCCCTAATGGCAGGCTGCTACCCCATGTCCTACACTGGCACACTTTTCTGCATTGTGGCTCTTCATGCTTGCCTCTCTTGTGTCTGCTCTGCATGGCACTGCTCTCCTCTGTCCTCCTGTCATTGCACTTATCCTACCACCTCTACCTCCTCTGGTGGATACGTATCCCCATCCTCTGACACACACTGTCATTGTTGCACTGTATATTACCATCACCCTGTACATTGGTACAGCTGCCCTCAATATGTTTGTCCACTTTACCTGCTGCCACATGGGCTGCACGCAGATTTGGCTGGTCCATGAGCTCCATCATCTACTTCCTTCCATCACTTGTCCATTGCCTTTCCTTTGTGCTCTGTGCAGTGTTATGGTTGCATCTGTGCTTGAGCCATACATTTCATGCTTGTGACTTTGGGGCACCTTTGTGCCCATGGGCACCATCTCCTGTGTCACCTTGGCATCCCTGGGGCATCTTTTGCGGCACCTTAGGTTTGGCCAGCTTATGGGGCACCTTATATGCTGCCTTGGAGGGTGCCAACCTTTCCTGCTGCCCTCTGGGGCACATTATGACCTGCCTTGGATGACGGGGTGCTTTATTATGTGCCTTATGGTGCGCCCTAAAAGGTGCATTAGGTTGCAGCACTGGGGTGAGGCTTTTTTGGCTGGCAGTGGAAATTGTTGGGATGTGCCTGACTGTTAGAGGCAGGAAAAGGGATTGCCTCAGACAGTCTTTTAACTGAGCCCACTGGGGGATCAAATTCATGACCACTGTATCAGCAGTCAATGTATTGACCAATGTGCTACACCTCTGTTGCTGTGATTGTAGGTCAGCATGCCTAATTAAGGCTAACACGCGTTAACATGCCACGGCTCCCTCTGTCGCGTGATAACGGACTTTATTGTGCGATAACCCAAAATGCTACCTTAAGACCGGAATGCCCACTACCTTATATGGCATTCGTCCCAGTAAGACTGCAACTAATGCCGGTAACATTAAGACGGTTTAGTAAACATACCCCTGTGTCTCTTTACAAAGGTCTGGGAATCTTTGCATTGAGAGTCCCCGAAACAATGTACCTTTCTTCCTAAAGAGTAATTTTAACAACCATTTCCTATCAATACCAATGTTTCAATGTAAGTTAAATCACAGTTCCATGTAAACCGCCTTGACCTGGAGAAAGGCGGTATATAAATACAGCTAAATAAATAAAAAATCTGATAATAGCACGAAGGTGACCAAAAGTGTAGGCAGGATAACAGACTCATCCTGGGAACACTCTAACAGATCTGTTACATTTAACATATCCATAAGTTGAGAACCAGTATCACCCACCCCCACATTAGTACCCTCTTTCTTCTCCTTCGGGAGATAATCAATTTTCACCATAGGTAGATGGGTTTCAATAGGAACAGATAACACTTCCAATAAATAAGCTTTAACATATCCCGTTCAGAAACTGAACTTACACTAGGAAAGTTTATCAGTCTCAGATTTGCAGCATGGGAAGAATTCTCGAAGTGCTCAATTTTCATCTGAACTTTAGCAAAGTTCTTAATAAAGGCATCTGACAAAGTCTCCAAAGAGTCAACTTTAGGTGAAATAGTAAATATTACTGTCTGAATACCCGAGATGTTTTCTGAGTTTGCTGCAATATCCAACGAGTTGCCTTGAATTTTTGTAACCAAACTTGCATTCTGCAGCACCAGTCTCCCAGGCGAACAATATCAGACCAAATAGATTCGAATGTGAAGGGTCTGGGTGCACCAAGGTGAACCCTGCAAATGCTTCAGCTTGCGTGGGGTTATCCTCCATCCTACTCAGCAGCAGTATGTCCTTCTGCACAGCAAGCACTGCTACTGTCTGACCTCTATCCTCTGACCCCAGGGATCCAGTGAATTTGAGTTGTTCCAGGCCAAGCTTGCTTCTACCAGGCACAGTAGCTCCAGAGCTCAACCCTCAGCATCCGTATGATACACTCCCACTAAAAGTCTCCCCCGATGTGAAGCTTACAGGAGCAGGAAGTAAGAACACTGCCCTCTGCCGTGAATCCGGTGACAAAATACCCAAAGCATTTGTTGAGCTTTCCAGCCCCGACAAACCCACAACCAAGCTAACAATCCCCGGAGACACTGGCTACTGGGGTAGACACAGAAAAAATGAATCCAACGGTCCAGAGATCGAACCAAGCAAAGGCTTCAAGACAACAGGGGTAAGAGAGGTTTCTGTACCCCTTTGGCTTTCCACTTTTCCCCATATAGGAAACATGTCTGCTCACCAACACACTGCTGCCACCATCTTGGATTCTCCCCCCAGGACTTCTTATGTTCAGTTTTTGACAAAATAAAGTTAGAAATATTATACTCGTCCAGTTGTGATACTATTCACACCAAATCACATACTTACATGAAAGAACCATATTTTGGTTCCAAAATCAGATCTAGAGACAGGGCAATCATTGCACCAGATGTGATCTTTCCATTGTGGCTATTTGTGAGATTATTTCCCCTTTATCTTCTCTTGTTTCATGTCATAATACCTGACTCAAGTACAGGGCCAGGCTGGGTTGGTAGTGGGAACAACAAAGGAAGTACACAAACTCCCGTACCAAGTCACCAGTGCTTCTGATGGAGCACAGATCCTTCTCCTAGGGCCATATGTTGGAGGTGGACTTTAGTATGTTGAAGTCTGTGTTTATGGGAGTCCATGACATGGATAAGGAATGGGGGGAGAGGAGATGCTCAAGGTGGACTGTCTACTCTTGCTCTAGTTTAAACCTGTCTGCTGAGGAATGGACTGAGATCAGCTACTGATTTCTGATTAAATTACAGTTATATAATATGGTAACAAGTTTCAGCAGTTTATGATCTGGCCTGAATTTAAGCTATTCCTGCATCAAACCACCAAGTAATTTAGCCCTGGTCATAAAAGGCACTTGGGGGCATGTTTACTAAACCATGTTGTTAGCATGGGGTTTATTTTGCACTAAGCGCACTGTGCCCTTAGTGTGAAAGCATGCTGTAAAATCCCCACAATAAACAGTTGGTGCATGATTGGTGCATGATTGGATGGGGACTAGGTGGGTTAGGGTCATAATGTGGGCATGTATGGCACATCAAGGTTAGCATGGGAGTAATGGGCACATTCCAACTGCAAATGTTGCCATTAGCACAGGTGTACTTAATGCCACCTCAAGGGGAGGCAGTAAGTGCACTCACTTACTAGTTGGTACAATGTGGCTCCAGAAAAATTAGTTTTGCCACTCAAACATGTGCTAATGTCCCTTGTTGTCAATTTATGAAACTATCTAGATCTCTAGGTGACAATCCCTATAACCTTCCTTCACCTGTCTGATCTTCCAACATGACCCTGCAAGCCAGCAAGCCACAGGCACACCAGAAAACCCGAGCTAATGGTAAGCTCCATCTAAAGGCATCATCATCCGCTGACGACTCCTATAAAGCCTCCTCAGCACACAGGCGGCCCTCGCCTAAGGCCAAGCAAAGGGCCCTTAGGCGTGGCCCTTAGCGTGAACCCCAGCATTCACAGGCACCTGCATCAATATCAAGAGGAAGCACCTACCTTATTTACTCCTAGTCAATCAACCCAATGAGGTAAGAGCAACGAATCTTAGTATACTTTCCTGGTCTTCAGATTCCAAGCTTGTACTCTCCCTCATTGCTGCCCTGCACACTGATGCATTCCAATTCTGTACAAGTTAAGGCTTAGTTAGGCCATCAAGGCCATTTTTCAACAGTCTAACTAAGAGCCTTACCTTAAACATTTGAGATTTACCACAATCATGACATCTCTGTCTATCTTACTCTACCTGATATATCGCTCATTACTAGTCAAACAATCAATATCACAAGCCCCCTACTTTTCTCACATACCAGTCATCCACTCTAATGCCTGTTATGTAGCATTTACCCTATTGTTTAGACCAAGATAGAGAAAATTAAGTCATAACCATCATCAGCATTATATCGAGATGAAGCCATAAACATCTACCCTACATTAAATACATACTTCTTAAAGCATGATCAGCCTGCAATATTAAATATTAAACATTAAACATTAAATCAGCTGAAATTTAATGTTAAAAAAGGTCATGCATTTGGGTTGCAGCAATCCAAGGGAGCAATACAGTATAGGAGGTGAGCGGGACCTAGGCATGCTTGTGCCTGATGATCTTAACACTAGAAGCCCCAAAAGGAATTTTACCTAGAAACCCCAAAGTGCGTCAATTGACGCATTATCACGACGACTGCGTTTAGCATGAAATGCAGATGTGAAGTTACTTATTTGTTAAATACACTTCTTAGGTCCCAGTAATGTGGGCTTAATCGATATTGAAATTGCCTTTATTTTTCTTTTTGTACAATGTTGTACTTATTTTCTATCCTAGGATTGTCCTTTTCTTTGGTTGGTGTATCAATTGAAAACTTATAAATAAAAAAAAAAAATACGTGCAGTATGTGACATCATTACATGATGTCATTGTGTGTTTATTGTTTGTAATGTCGGGATAAAACTGTAAACAGTGATTGAGATGCGCCACCTAGTGGGAACATGAATTTATACCTAGAAGCTTCAAAGTGCCTCAATTGACGCATCCAAGACAATTGAGTGCATCAATTGACATACTTTGGGGCTTCTAGGTATAAATTAATTTTCACGCTAGGTGGTGCAACTGTCATTAATTTTCGATGCACATATTTGAACATCTTGACCTTAACAAATTCATGGAACATGACTGACATGGTTCTAGCAGTGGCACTGCTATACAACTTTGAACATGCATTTGCAACAATTGACGCACTTTGGGGCTTCTAGTATTAAAGTAGCTAAAAAGGTAGAAGAGGCGACAACAAAAGCTAGAAGAATGCTTGAGTGCATAGGGAGAGGAATGGCCAGCAGATGAAAGGAGGTGATAGTGCCTCTGTATAAGTCTTTGGTGCGACCTCATTTGGAGTATTGTGTGCAATTCTGGAGACTGCACCTTCAAAAGGATGTAAACAGGCTGGAGTCTGTACAGAGGGTGGCTACGAAAATGGTTAATGGACTTCATTATAAAGCATATGAGGACAGACTTAAGGATCTTAATATGTACACCTTAGAGGAAAGGCGGGATAGAGGTGATATGATTGTGTCATTTAAATACCTCCATGGCATAAATGCATAGGAGGAGAGCCTCTTTTGATAGAAAGCAAGCTCTGATATGAGGGGACATGGGATGAGGGTGAAAGGGAATAGATTCAGGAGTGATATGCGGAAATATTTCTTTACAGAAAGAGTGGTGGATCCGTGGAATAGTCTTCCAGTGGAGGTGGTAGAGATGAGGACAGTATCTGAATTCAAAGAAGCATGGAACAAACACAGAGGGTCTCTAAAGGAAAAAAAGGGGAATGTTGTAGTGGTTGATATGGAAGGACAGACTAGATAGGCCATGTGGTCTTTTTCTGTCATCATTTTTCTGTTTCTATGTTTCAATATAATTCAGCCCCTTTCCAATTATCTCAATGAATCACAAAAAAGGCATCATGTGTGTAACCAAATTGTGGCTCATTAATGCTGACAATGTACTGATTAATCAAATCCTAGCATCTAACCACAATCTATTCAGCTGTTCACAAGCTAACCGCAGAGGTAGAGGGATCTTTGTTCTATCCAGGAACCATCTTGATTTCCATACTATTGCCACTAACACAAGAGGAGGCACAAACATAATAACAATTTCAAATAAGATTTCAAAATCCTTCTTAGAAGCTATGGAGGTGCTTGAATACACTCAGCATATTAATGAGCCAACACATAACAAAGGAAACCTCCTCGACCTAATCTTTGCTCCACAGCAAATGCTTTAGGACATCTACCTCCCACATTATCATAAGAACATAAGATATGCCATACTGGGTCAGACCAAGGTCCATCAAGCCCAGTATCCTGTTTCCAAAAGTGGCCAATCTAGGTCATACGTACCTAGCAGTTTCCCCAAAAGACACAGGTTCCACAATGCCTGTACTGGGTCAAGCATTGATATCTTCGGTCACTTCTTAATAATGATTTATAGACCTTTCCTCCAGGAACTTGTCCAAACCTTTTTTAAACCCAGCTACACTAACAGCCTTTACTACATCCTCCGGTAACAAATTCCAGAGTTTGATTACACGTTGAGTGAAAAAATATTTTCTTTTATTAGTCTTAAATAGTTTACCCTGTGGCTTCATTGCATGTCCCCTAGTCTTTCTATATTCTGATAAGGTAAACAATCGAACTACGTTTACCCGTTCCACTCCGTTCATTAATTTATAGACTTCTATCATATCTCCCCTCAGCCGTCTCTTTTCCAGATTAAAGAGCCCTAACCTTTTTAGCCTTTCTTCATAGGAGTATCCTTTCATCCCCTTTACCATTTTGGTGGCTCTTCTCTGAACCTTTCTAATAATGCTATATCCTTTTTAAGATACAGCGACCAGAATATTCAAGGTGCGGTCTCACCATGGAACGATATTGGTCTGATCACAAGACAATCACCTTACACGTCCCACAGAGCCTACAGAGTCACAAGAATGCACTAGCCCAAGCTTCATCGCGCAATCTTTACTCTTCGACAAGAGAGCTTTTAGACAAAGTCACACCACATCTCGAGCATAACTCAGTCAACATTGACACATTAGTCCAAAATTGGAATCAAATAATAGGCAAAGCTGCTATAAAATCACAAACAAGCACAATCTATAGAACACATCCCACTACAATCTGGTACACTGTAAACTAAATCACAGCTCAGACAACTAGAAATAAAATGAAGATGCTCTAGGTCCACAAGCAATCTTGATAAGCATGGGACAAAGCATGGGACACCATGGTATTCCACTACAATAAGAGAATCTACAGAAGATCTCTAAAGGATAAAAGGGGACTATTATAGTGCATTTGGAAGGGCAGACTAGATAGGCCATGTGATCTTTTTCTGCCATCATTTTCTTTGTTTCTATGTTTCTATAATAAATTTATGTCCAAGTTACATGAATACCAAACTTTAATGAACAGAGCAAAAAAAGAATACCATGCTAAACTTATTTTGGGCTCTCTAAACTGTGTCAGAGAGCTCTTTGAAATAGTAAAATCTTTAGTAAAAAGCCCTATTTAAGAGAAGGTGGATAATAGCCTGTCCCCACAAACCCTGGCTTTCCGCTTTCAAAACCAAACCAACCTCAGAAGCAGCGGAATAATCACAGCATCAACACAATTCCAGAACCTACTTAAAACCACCCTATTCATTGAAAAATTCCATGAAGGCCACCAATCCACCCTAACCACCCCACAAAACAAGTTACACAAGATATGACATCCACAACATAAAAACATACTACTACTCTCATTAAAATGTATATAGCCCAATGTAGATAGCTCAACCTGTATATATTGCACCCCAAATCAAGTTTTACCTATCCACACACTCACGAACACTACCTTCACAACCACTGCATGCCCACACACCAGCACTACCCTACTTGATTGGTTTGCAGTGAAATCCGCTTTGATTCAAGGATAAAGCGGAATATAACTACTTTTCAATAAATAAATGAGGATGATAACTCCACAGCTTTCACCTGGCAATCCTTCACACCTCTTTTACCTGAACACCTAGAAGACATTATCAACAATATTAACTCCATTACATCCCCACTTGATCCTTGCCCTATGATGGCTCGAACGGAGTTGAACCCCATTATACTCAAGATCACTCAGTTGTCTCTTAATCAAGGCTATATACCTGCTGAACTCAAAAATGCTTCCATGTGCCCAATAAAAAGGGGACAGGGTCAGAACCAAAGCAACCCAGCTCTTATAGCCCTATCTTAAGTTTACCTTTCCTCACAAAGATAATTTATTTATTTATTTATTTAATGGTATTTTTCTACCCGCCTTATCATTCAATCAAGGCGGTTTCCACGGCAAACAATCAAGGGGGGGAAGTGTCTTCATGCAGTGTATAGTGTGGTGTGTAGGTGTTGGTGGGGATATGATTAGAGTTGTTTTATCTACATAGTGCGCTATTATACATCATGAGCTATTATACATTCTTATATACAGTCTCGGGGTGGTGGGAGGGACTGATGTTCTGTCTTGTATGTTAGCTGAAGGAGTATGACCATAGTATTCGATGAACAGGGTTGTCTTCAGCTGTTTTCGGAAGTCCTTGATTTCTGTGGTTAGTCTCAGTTCATCTGGGAGGGAGTTCCAAATGGATGGAGCAGCCAGGGAGAGTACTCGTTGTGCGGTGTCTTTGCGGGTCTTGGTGAATTCTTTTGGGGTGTTTACACGATTGGAGGTGCCTCTTCTTCTTGGCCGTGTGCTTGTGTCAGGTTGTATGAGTGTGTGTAGGCTTATGCCAGAAGAGTGTTGTTTGATCTTGAATATGTTTATGATAGTTTTGTATTTGATGTGTGAGATGATTGGGAGCCAGTGCAGTTCTTTCAGTATGGGTGTGATGTGATCGTGTCTTGTAGTACCGGATATAATGCGGGCAGCTGTGTTTTGGGCCAGTTGTAGCGGTCTGAGGGTCTACTTTGGTAGCCCGGTGTATATTGGATTGCAGAAGTCTAGTAGAGGGGTTATTAGTGCCTGGCAAATGGTGCGAAAGTGCTCTGGGTCGAGGAGGGGTTTGAGTCTTCTGATGAGTTGCATTCTGTGGTATGCGCTTTTGGTTGTTCTGCCTATATGTGCTTGGAGGTTAAGTTCTTTGTCCAAGATGACTCCGAGGTACTTTGCTTCTGATTTTATAGGTATGAGTGCATCTTTTATCTTGATGTCGGGTGGGGGGATAAAGTCCGGGTTTCGCGTGATGATCAGTGCCTCCGTCTTGCTGTAGTTTATTGATAGGTTGTTTTTCTGAAGCCAGTTTGCCATTTGTGTGAGGCAGTTTGTTTTATTGGAGTAGTCCGGGTTGTCGACTGAGATGGGTGTGTAAATCATGATGTCATCTGCGTAGATTGTGTATTGTATGTGGTGCTCTTTCATGATGACACATATTAGCTGGATGTATAGGTTGAATAGAAGAGCTGAGAGGGCCGATCCCTGTGGCACTCCTTGTTTGACTTTTATGGGTCGGGATGTGTTGTGTCCTACCTTGACCTGTATTTGTCTGTCAGTCAGGTATGAGTGGAACCAATTCAGGGTGGCACCGTGTAGACTGATGTTCTGCAGTCTATCCAATAGAGTCTTGTGGTCAACTGTGTCAAATGCAGATGAGATGTCTATGAAGATCATTAGGATGCCTTTCTTGGTGTTGTCTATGAGGCGGAGGACGCTGTCGAAGAGGTATATCAGAAGTGTTTCTACCCCATGGTTGGGGTGGAACCTATGTTGATTGTTGTCCAGGGGAGCGTGGTTGTATATGTGTTCTTGTAGTTGGTGCTGTACAGTTTTTTCGATTATTTTTGCTAAAAGTGGTATGCTGGAGATGGGTCTGTATGCTGCTGGATTGTTCTTGTTGAGTGTGGATTTCTTCGGGATAGGTCTTATTTGTCGTGAGAATTGAGAAGACTGCACTGCTTCAGATCCAGAACCACATTAATATACATACCCCACTGGACCCACAATATGGATTTAGGCCCAACCATGGTGTAGAAACCCCATTAACACCTCTCACGGATAAGCTTGTAAGGGGCACCGAAAAACCACACCAAGGGTTTATCCTAATATTTTTGGACATCAAAGCAGCTTTTTATAATTTATTATTTTATTATAGTTTTCAATACAATCCTGAGAATAACCATCTGAATAAGAATCGGCAATACAAAACGAAATATACAGTAAACTCGTATACAAAAAAGAAAGGAAAAAGCAAATCAACTGGAATAGACCACAATATGTTGCCCCCCAATATAAATCCAAGAAACAAGAAATATAAACAGTTTAACCACAATAGATAAATATCATAGGAGCAAAGATATCATTACACGGCAGCCGATATGGGAGTTACCCCACCCACAGCCCCTTCCCTACTGACAATAAATTGCAACAGTTGTTTGGACTCAAAGAAAATATACTGTTTATCTTGAAAATTTACCATACACTTACAAGGATATCTTAACTTAAACTGCGCTCCCAAGGCGGCCGCTCTCTGACACAAAGCCAGAAAAGCCTTCCGCCTTTTTTGCGTATCCCTAGCTAAATCAGGGAAAATTTATATTTTTGAACCCATAAACTGAGACATAGTAATCCTTTGAAAAAACAAACGAAGTACAGCATTTCTATCAGATTCAAAGGCAAAGTTTACCAATAATGTCGCCCTGCTGGTCACCACCTCTAGAGAGCTATCCAAAAACTCAGTTAAATCTAACTGTGGTGATCCAGAGTCCGCCACAGGTGTTCGCTGGGTCCCAATCCCCATAGAAAAGATACATATTGAACTCTCACCACCAGTGGTAACGATTCAGCTGGGAGTTGAAGAACTTCAACAAAGTACTTGCGTCCCAGATCCATAGGAGCTATCAATGGAGAGCGAGGGAAGTTCAAAAACCGAAGATTATTCCTGCGTAGTTGATTATCCAGGAACTCTATCTTTCTAGCTTGAATTGAATGATCCTGCTCATAGACAGTCCTGTGGGCCTCCTGGCCCTCCACCTTAGCCTCCAATGAAGAAAGCCTTGCAGAATGAGCGTTTACCTCCGATTCTGTAGAAGAACACTGACCTTTAATATCCTGCAACTCCTGTGAGAAAAACCCAAGAAATGGAAGTAGGGACTGCTGTAGGTCAGAGATAGCTTCCCACAAGCTATCCAAGGTTACCCGTGCCGGTTTCTCCACTTTACCCAGAAGCCTAGGGGCCGAGGAGCCGGACACTGCAAGGGTGAGATGTTTCATGCCGCTGGGGGGGGGGAGCCTCCACTCGACCCCCCGAACCTCACTAGCGTCAAACACCGTCACTCCACTCCTTACAGAAGGACCCCCGGTAGCTGAGAACACCTCCTGAAATAGAGGTGAATCACCAAGCTGCTCCTCCCATAATCGGACACTCGGCTGAACCGGCGGCACTTGTACGGGGCTCAAATCCACCCCTTCTGTGCTCAGATCCTCTGACCCATTCAGAAGATCCGCCGAAGCCATGCTCGCCGAGGGAGTGCAAAACACAGCAATTGAAGACTGCACCAGTTTCTCTATTGGAGTCGAAGCCTCAGGGGGGTTTTGAGAACACTGTTTCCTTTTCTTCCCCATCGGGAGACCAACGCAGGAGCCGGTCACACACTCCACTTCGGCGTCTTACTCCTCCGCCATCTTGGAACCCCCATCAAAGCAGCTTTTGACTCAGTTCCCTGCAATATGTTACTTCTACAATTACAATCATTGGTACTAGGCAACACAACATTAAAATGGTTCAAATCTTATCTATCTTGATGGAAACTACAGGTAAAGATAGGAAGAAAGAACTCAGCCCCGTAGACACAACAAAAAGGAGTACCTCAGGGCTCTGCCCTCTCCTAACTCCTCTTCAATATTTTTCTTCAGCCTATCTGTACAATTATTCAAGCTCATAATGTACACTATCACATTTCCGCAGACAACATAATGCTTTACATTACATTCTTCACTATAAAGCCAGCATGCATGTCTCTACTACTACTACTATTATTAATCATTTATATAGCACTACAAGATGTATGTAGTGCTGTACAAACACATATAGAAGACAGTACCTGCTTGTAGAGCTTACAATCTAGTTAAAATAAAAGAAGGGCTAACCAAAATAGAGAGAAAAGAGCAAAAAAAAGTAATAAGTGTAATATTGAATATGTTGGAATGTTTGTTATACAGGGTATCCCCTTCCAAAAAACAAATAATTCATTTTACTCTTTAAATATATATGTGCAAAGTGAATATACCAAGCCCAAGAGCCGACGTGCTAAGTTAGAGAATCAGCATGTCTTAAAAACTGTATGAAAAATACTTAGCTGGCAGTTGGAGCTTCAAAGCCACGTAAATAAACATCAAGCACAGGAGCGCAGAGATCTTCGGTATTGTATGTGCTCAATACGCCAAAAAGCCAGAGTATGGCAAATGTAAAATAGCAAACAATAAACAATATGAAACAGCCGTGTGAGCAAACTTGGCTGTAGCCGTAGACACAGCTAGCCTTAAAAATAGCTACACAGTACTGTGTTTCGGGTCGAATCGCAAAGACCTTGAGTCAAGCTTTCAAGATGATAAAAATGTAGAAGTGATCATGTTCTTCAATGGCCTGGTAACTTGCCATGCAGCAGTGCTTTCTTAAAAGGCTCCAGTGCCCTGCCCTGTTGAGGCTTTCCTAACCAGGGCTCCACAGATCAACAAACAGTAAGGATTTGAGGGTTTATTTGTTTGTTTTATTATATTACATTGCTAGCTCTCTGACTGGGAGCTCTTAAAAGGGTTTTTTGTATATTTTTTAAAGCAAGGTTACTTTCTTTTTGGTGCTTTAGGGGAACTTTCCTTGAGCACAGTAGGTTGCTGAACTCCAGTAACCTCCTCAGGTTTAGAAACTGCTAACACCTAATCAGGTGTTAGTTCTTACCCACCCCTAGTGAGCAGTCTTGCTTTATAGGGCACCTCCCCCTTTAACAAATCACAGAGAATTGGACCAGCACATTTTGAATATAATTAAAGAGATTTAACTGCTTTTTCTCTGAAAGGACAGCTGCGAAACCGGCTGGTACTTGGTAGATCTCTCTCTCTCTTTTGCTTTAACAGATACCTAAGCTCCACGAACAGAACAATGGCTGGGAAAAATCATATTGCTAAAGCTGTTGCCCCCGTTACAGCTTCTGCCTCGGTCCAGACAGAGGTCCTAATACCAGTTGAAGGACGGGTTCCATGTGCAGGGTGCCTGCATGCTGAAGCTCTGAGGAAACAAGTGGAGGAACTCAGAGAGGAGGTGGCGAGGCTGAGGAGCATTCAAGACAGTGAGAAGTACATTGATGAGATTCTTCTTGCAGCAACCAAGCTCTCCAGCACAGGAGAAGATGGTTGCCAACAGAATGTCGGTGGTTGGACACAAGTCACCAGGGCCTGCAAAATCACCAATCCAACTTCTCCAGCCCTTGAATTGAAGAACCTTTATGCAGCCCTGGAAGTGGAGGAGGTGAAAGCATCCCTGGAAAGGGAAGAACCAGAATTCAAGTACCCCAAAGTTGCAGAATCAGTGACCAGAAGGAAACGAAAGGTAGTGGTGGTTGGAGACTCTCTTCTGAGGTGTACTGAGGCGTCCATCTGCCGACCAGACTTGATGTCCAGAGAGGTATGCTGTCTGCCTGGTGCCAAAATCCAAGATGTTACGGAGAGTTTGCCGAAACTCATCAAGCCCACTGACTATTACCCAATGTTGCTAATCCATGTTGGAACAAATGATACTGCCAGGTATACCTCGGAATGTATCAAAAGTGACTTCATGGCTCTGGGACAGAGGGTGAAGCAGTTAGGTGCACAGGTGGTGTTCTCTTCAATCTTCCCTGTTGAGGGTAAAGGCCAAGGCAGCGAGGCTCACATCCTGGAGATGAATGCATGTCTGCGTGGATGGTGTCATCGAGAGCGTTTTGGTTTCCTAGACCATGGGATGCTGTTCCAAGGGTTGCAGAGCAGAGATGGCATCCATCTGTCCAAGAAAGGTCAACGCATCTTCAGTAGTAGACTGGCTAATCTACTGAAGAGGGATTTAAACTAGATTCGTTGGGGATGGGTGAAGAAAGCCCCCAGGTAAGTGAAAGCCCCCAGGTAGGTGATACATTAAATACCTTTATGGAAATGAGTAACAGGGGTAACATATGGAAAGCAGTGTGTATTAATGCCCGTAGCATGGGAAATAAGATCCCTGAAGTTGAAGCTTTGGTGGGAGTGGCTGACTTGGATTTAGTGGCAGTTACAGAAACATGGTTCACAGAAAACCATGACTGGGATGTAACTATACCTGGCTATACTTTATTCAGAAAGGACAGGGTAGGAAGAAGGGGAGGAGGAGTGGCACTATATGTAAAAAATACTATTAAAGCTTTGGAATTACAGAGCTTAAAAGGGAGAGAGGAGGCATTGTGGGTTAAACTAGAAAGAGGGAAAGAGAAATCTATTTGCATTGGTGTGATATACAGACCTCCCTCACAAGAGGAAGAGGTGGACAGAGAGTTAATTGAAGACATACGCAGCATTGCTAGGAAAGGGGAAGTGCTACTGATAGGAGATTTCAATATGCCAGATGTTGATTGGCACATTCCTACTGCAGTATCATCTAGAAGTAAGGAGATACTGGATTCTCTACAGGGAGAACTATTCAGGCAATTGGTAACAGACTCCACACGTGAAGGGGTCATACTGGACTTGGTGCTTACCAATGGTGAAAGTGTTTCTGATGTTGTAGTGGGAGATCATTTTGCATCCAGTGATCACCAGATGGGGTGGTTCAGTATTAGGACTAGGCCTGTTAGAATCCATTCCAAGGTGAGGATCTTAGACTTTAGGAAGACTAACTTTGCGAAGAAGGGCCAATACCTCAGGGAGTCGTTAGTGGGATGGGAACAGCTGGGGGATGTAGAAAAACAGTGGGCAAAACTGAAAGGGGGTATTTTAAGGGCAACCAACCTTTTTGTTAAAATGGTAAATAAAGGCAAAAAGAACAGGAGACCACAATGGTTTTCGAAGGAAGTAGCTGAAAAAGTGAAGAAAAAGAGGGAGGCCTTCATGAAATACAAGAGATCACAGAGAGAGGAAGACAGGCATCTGTATTTGGAAAAACTTAGAGAAGCTAGCAAAGTAGTCAAGAAGGCAAAGATTCAAAAGGAGGAGGAAATAGCCAATGCAATAAAGTGGGGGGATAAGACATTTCTCAGATATATTAGTGAGAAGAGGAAGGGCAAAAGTGGTATTGTCAGACTCAAGGGTGCAGGGGGGGAATATGTAGAAGCTGATAAGGATAAAGCGGAATTGCTTAACAAATATTTTTGTTCTGTGTTCACAGATGAAGAACCAGGAGCAGTACCTCAGAAAACACCCACAAATAAGAACAGAAGCGAGGGACATCTTGAACAATTTTCAGAAGACTGTGTTCGTGAGAAACTAGCTCAACTTAAAGTAGACAAAGCGATGGGACCAGATGGGATACACCCTAGAATACTGAGGGAACTTGGGGATGTTCTAGCTACTCCACTGACTGACCTTTTCAATGCCTCATTGGAGTCGGGAGTGGTGCCAAAGGACTGGAGAGAGGCTCATGTGGTGCCTTTACACAAAAGCGGAAGTAAGGATGTGGTTGAAAACTACAGGCCGGTTAGTTTAACTTCGGTGGTGAGTAAATTATTGGAAACGCTGCTGAAAGAGAAAATAGTGAGGTTTCTGGAGTCCAGTAGATTACAGGATCCGAGGCAGCATGGATTCACCAGAGGCAGGTCTTGTCAGACAAATCTGGTTGATTTCTTTGACTGGGTGACCAGGGAGTTGGACCGAGGGAGAGCTCTAGATGTGGTGTATCTAGATTTCAGTAAAGCCTTTGACACTGTTCCTCACAGGCGACTTATAACAAACTGAGCACCCTAGGGATGGACCCTAAAGTTACTGCTTGGGTTAGAAATTGGTTGGGTGGGAGGCGACAAAGAGTACAAGTAAATGGAGCTCACTCTGAGGAGAAGGATGTTACCAGTGGTGTGCCCCAGGGATCTGTCCTTGGTCCGATTCTTTTTAACATCTTTGTTAGTGATATAGCTGAAGGGCTATCGGGTAAGGTTTGCCTCTTTGCAGATGATACCAAAATCTGCAATAGAGTAGACACCTAGGAAGGTGTAGATAACATGAGGAGGGATCTAGCTAAGCTTGAAGAATGGTCTAGAATTTGGCAGCTGGGATTTAATGTTAAAAAATGTAAAGTCATGCATTTGGGCTGCAGCAATCCAAGGGAGCAATACAGTATAGGAGGTGAAGTACTTTTGTCCACTAAAGAAGAGCAGGACATAGGCGTGGTTGTGTCTGATGATCTTAAAGTAGCTAAACAGGTAGAAAAGGCAACGGCAAAAGCTAGAAGGATGCTTGGGTGCATATGGAGAGGAATGGCTAGCAGAAAAAAGGAGGTGATAATGCCTCTGTATAAGTCTTTGGTGCGACCTCAATTGGAGTATAGTGTGCAATTCTGGAGACCGCACCTTCAAAAGGATGTGAACAGTATGGAGTCGGTGCAGAGGGTGGCTACTAAAATGATTAGTGGGCTTCATTATAAAGCATATGAGGACAGACTTAAGGATCTTAATATGTACACCTTAGAGGAAAGGCGGGATAGAGGTGACATGATTGAGATGTTTAAATACCTCCGTGGCATAAATGTTCAGGGAGAGAGCCTCTTTCAATTGAAAGCAAGTTCTGCTACGAGGGGACATGGGATGAGGGTGAAGGGAGATAGATTCAGGAGTGATATGCGGAAATATTTCTTTATGGAAAGAGTAGTGGATCCGTGGAATAGTCTCCCAGTGGAGATGGTAGAGATGAGGACAGTAACTGAATTCAAAAAAGCATGGGACCAACACAGAGGATCTCTAAAGGTAAAAAGTGGACTGTTGTAGTTGTTGATATGGAAGGAAAGACTAGATAGGCCATGTGGTCTTTTTCTGTCATCATGTTTCTATGTTTCTAGGTCCCATTGAATAACATCCACATGACGCCACTGAAAACACTATGGTTTGAACGAGTCAAATCCCCACATGGAGAGAGGCATCTCCACGCCTAATGATCCCATCTAGGTCCCTCATAGCCGCTCTGCCAAGAACAATGCATTGTCGGACCTCCTGACTGTCTGTCATCTCTTCATTGATAGTTGATCCAAGAAGATTTAGATCTTTAGATGTAGATCAGGGGCATGCAATGGATGTCATCTACCTGGATTTCAGCAAAGCCTTTGATACCGTTCCTCATAGGAGGCTTGTCAATAAACTCAGTAGCTTGGGGATGGGTCCCAAGATGGTAAACTGGATTAGAATTGGTTGACTGTCAGACAACAGAAGGTGATGGTACATGGAGCTCAATCGGATGAAAGGAAGGTGATTAGCAGGGTGCCCCAGAGTTCGGTCCTGGGCCCGGCACTGTTCAATGTATTTGTGAGTGATATTGCTGAAGGACTGAATGGAAAATTCTGTCTTTTTGCAGATGGCACAAAAATTTGCAACACAGTGGACTCCCCCAAGGGATTGGTTAACATGAGGAAAGATCTACAAAAGCTGGAAGAATGGTCTAATGCTTGGCAACTACGATTTAATGCGGAAAAGTGCAGTGTCATGCACTTGGGTAGCAGAAATCCAAGGGAAATGTATGCGATAGGGGGCAAGAGGTTGATGTGCACGGTTCAGGAGAAAGACCTTGGTGTGATTATCTCTGATAATCTCAAGGTGGCAAAACAGTGCGACAAGGCGGTAGCAAAAGCCAGGAGGATGTTGGGCTGCATACAAAGAGGGATTACCAGCAGAAAGGAAGAGGTATTTATGCCACTATACAAGTCACTGGTGAGGCCTCACTTGGAATACTGTGTTCAGTTTTGGAGACCATATCTTGCAAAAGATGTAAAAAGAGTGGAAACTGTTTAGAGGAAGGTGACCAAAATGATTTGGAGACTATGTCAGAAGCCTTATGAGAAGAGACTTGAAGACCTAAATATGTACACTTTGGAGGAGAGGAGGGACAGGGAATATATGATTCAGACCTTTAAACACTTAAAGAGAAATGATGAACAAACAAACCTCTTCCAAAGACGGGGAAGCTGTAAAACTAGAGGGCATAACATGAAGCTGCAAGGTGGTAAATTGAAAGGCAATGTCAGGAAATATTTTTTCACTGAAAGGGTGGTAGATGTTTGGAATGCCCTCCCGATGGAAGTGGTGGGGGCAAACACGGTGACGGAATTCAAAACGGCATGGGACAAACACAGTGGATCCCTTTACAGCAACAGAATAAAAACAAAATAAACGGAAACATATAACTTCTGAACCATTTAACGTCTCAACAAATAGGGGGGTCCTACATGGAGTGGTGGGTTCACCCCTAAACAAAGACATGGGGAGAGGTGGCCTGCACCTACTCTTGCCATCTTGCTGGGAAGACTAGATGGACCATGCTGGTCTTTATCTGCTGTCATCCACTATGTTGCTATGTTACTATGTAAGGTTAAAGTTGTCCACTATCTCAATTTCTTCTCCATCAATAATGAACCCATTGATTTTGCCAGTTGTCAGGATCCCCATCTTCCCCACATCAGGGTGCAGGCAGAGTTCAAGACCATGTTCCCTGATCTTGAGAAGCAAATGTCCTAGATCGTCCTCACCCCCAGCCAGATATGTGGCATCATCAGCACAGTGAAGGCCACTGACGAGTCTTCCACCAATCCTCACACCTCGGCTGGCTCCACACAGACCCTCTTCTCTGATGATTTGTTCTGCATATAAACCAAACAGGTAGGGAGGAAGTATGCAGCCTTATCATATACCTTTGCTTATTTTAAACCATTCTGTTTCTCCTTGTTCCGTTCGAACTGCTGCTTCTTGATCAATGTAAAGGTTGTGCAAGAGAACGATCAGGTGTTCCGGAATACCCATGCATCTTAATGTGGCCCAAAGTTTCTCATGGTTTACACAGTCAAAAGCCTTGCTGTAGTCAATAAAACACATATAGATATCCTTTTGGTATTCTTTTGTCTTTTTAAGGATCCATCTCACATCTGCAATGATGTCTCTCATTCCTCGTCCTTTCCTGAACTCTGCTTGCACCTCAGGCAGTTCTCGTTCCAGGTATGGTTGTAGTCTGTGCTGAACAATCCTGAGTAGAATCTTTCTGGCATGCAACAGCTTCCACAGTCAGTGGGATCACCCCTCTATAGTACTGGTATAAACACAGATCCCTTCCAGTCAGTTGGTTATGATGCTGTCCTGTAAGCATGGCAACAGCTGCATCAGATTGCTGCAGTACCTCCATGGTAATGCCAACAGTGCTTGGCACTCTGCTCTTTGACAAGGTCCCTAATGCTGCTTTGACTTCTTCCTCCATCACCAATGGTTCCTGATCACAAGGCACAGGTTGAAACGGCTGTTGGCCCACTTGATCTTTATCATTAAATGACTGTATATTCTTTCCACCTTTTCTTGATCTTCTCAGTATCACTCAATATGGAGCATCCTGCAATATTCCAATTTGAGGCTGGAACTTCCTCTCCAACTCTTGCAGCTCCAGGAAAGTTGATCTTGTTCTTCCTCCAATAGTCTCTGCTTCTACTTCCCTTCATGCGTCACTGCAGTACCTCTCCTTGTCCTGTCCCTCTGCACATTGGAAATCTCCGTTGAGCTATAATCCCATTTTGCTACTTTAAGACCGAAATGCCCACTCCTTTTAAGGCATCCTGCACACTAACGCCGGGCGCACGTTAAGACAGTTTTGTAAACATACCCCTATATCTCACAAAGGATATAAAATGTCTTGAAACAGTTCAGAGGAAGGCGACCAAAATGATTTGGAGCCTGCACCAGAAGACGTATGAGAAGAGACTTGAAGACCTAAATATGTATACACTAGAGGAGAGGAGCAACAGGGGAGATATGACACAAACTTTTTTATTTATTCTTTTATTACATTCTCTTATATACTGCATCAGTGCAGTTTACATTGAACAAACTGAAATTACATTGAACAGGGCATTATAACTTGGAGATAACTATTTTACAGGGAACATGAGCTATGGAGGGTTAAGTGACTTGCCCAAGACCACAAGGAGCACCTGTGGGACTAGAAACCCCAGTCCTTCCGGCCCAAGGTTGCTGTCCTCTATTGGGATTTGAACCCCCGACCTTCTGGCCTGAAGTACCTTGCCCCAACCACTAGGCCACTCCTCCACTCCTACTTAAAGGGAATTATTGAACAAACAAACCTTTTTCAAAGAAGGGGAAGCTATAAAACTAGAGGGCAGACCGTAATCTGATGGAAAAACATTAAAGAAAAAAAAGGAAGGGAGGCAGAGCCAACAGGGGCTAAGATGGCTGCCTAATTTTCCTCCTCGCCACCTTTTCTAGGAAGAATCCTGAACTCCCTTGGTTATCCTGCTCGGCTTGGCTGGAAATTGCGGTGGATGCTATAGGAAATGGCTGCCGGCAAACCCACAAAGTTGGAATTCAACTCGGCTCTTAATGCAGGAGCTAAGAGGGCTAAACCGGATCCCCCCTCTCCTCAAAAAGTGGGGGCCGGGCGAGAAGGCCCAGCGATTATGCAGGAGCTGCTGGAAGAAATACGAGCAGTCCGGGAGATGGTGGCTATTAATGGCAAAACTTTAAACGGAGTGCAAGCGGATGTCGCAGAGCTGAAGGAGATTAAAGAGCAAGTCAAGGAATTGGCAGACCAGCTTCATGGGATGGAGAGTATACTCGGAGCGCATGAGGAGAGGCTGCAGCAGGTGGGGGCCAATCGAAAACGTATTGAGACTCTGGAACGAACTCTGGAAGATTTAAATAATCGTACCAGAAGGAATAATGTGCGCATAATAGGGTTGCCAGAGGGTGCTGAAGGCACGAATATTAAAGAGTTTCTGGCAGCAACTATTACAAAGTTGTTGAAATTAAAACTTGATCTGCCATTTGAGATAGAGCGGGCGCACCGGATTCCAACACATGCAGGCCCAAATGTTAAACAGCCGTGCCCCGTCATCATGTGTGTCTTAAGGCACTCGCAGGCACTGCAAATACTGGTGGCAGCAAAAGCGTTGGGCCCTATTAAATACGAGGGTCAGAGTGTTGCGTTCTATCAAGATTTCTATAAAGCAACGGTGGAGAGAAGGAAATTATTGCTGGCTTTACAACCAAGGCTACAACTATTGCAGGAAAGGTATGGGCTCTTTTCTCCGGCAAGAATGCGGGTTACTCTGCATAACCAAACGTGGACATTCGAAGATCCAAATCTGCTGCGTGCCTACATTGAAGAGCAAGAAGCATCTGTTATGCGATGATGAGGAGCACGGGGGATGTACGGTGCTGCTGAAATGGACGGACTGCTGCTGGTGTTCGGGCAGTATGGAATTGTACTGCTGTGTAAGATTATACTTGGGGAGTCCCTTACTGTAGATTGGTATGGTCGCATACCGGGGGACCTTTTGTTATGGTTTCGGGCCTGAACTCAGTGGGGGATCGGTAAGAGGGTTTTATAGCAATAATGAAGATTCAGAGGGAGTGTTTTGTTTGGTTGTATCTGTTGATTGGTGGTGGGTTGGGTATGGGTGGTATCTGGGTAAATGTTGGGTCACCCAAGTTTTTTTCCCTTTAGGGGAGTCCTATTGTCTCCTTGTGGTAAAGCATCTCTGGGAAGAGGTAGCACGATAATAAAAGGCAATGTGAAGGGATGCAAACCGTCTTGGTGGGTTGTTTTAATTAAACGAATCCTGTCCCATGTCTTTCTGTAAGTTTCTTTCTCTGAATGTGAAGGGCATAAACAACCCTATTAAACGGAAAAAGATCCTGCTATATTGTAAAAAGAGAATCTGATATAATTCTGTTGCAGGAAACTCGTCTTAGCTCTTCAGAATCCAGAAAGCTAGGTCTAGGTCAGTATCTCCTTGTGTCCCACTCGGCAGCCTTGCAAAAGAAAAATGGAGTAGCGATTTTGATCAAGAGGAGCTTAACCCCTCTGGTGGTGCAGTCTCGCGCTGCCGTAGATGGGAGGTGGGCTTGAATAGTTTTGCAGATTCAAGGAAAACAACTGGCGTTATTAAATATTTATGCCCCCAATTGCGACGATGTTCGATTTTTTCGAAAGATTGCAGAGGAAGTACATTCACTTGCCCCTTATGAGATTATAGTGGGAGGGGATCTAAATTTAGTATTGGACCCTCTGCTGGACTGCACTCCATTCCGGGCACACAGGCGCCATCAGGCTACCTCGGTAGTCCTTTCTATTATGCAAGGGGAAGGTCTCTCAGATGTTTGGCGGGTCAAGCATCCCACAAGCAGGGAGTACTCCTTTTTTTCCCTCCCAAATGGCTCCCACTCCTGTATAGATTACTTCCTTATTTCCAAGACCTTGTTGCCGATGGTCGTTAAGGCGGATATGTGTGCAGCACATATCTCGGATCATGCGGCTATTACTTTTACTTTGAGGTATGGGGAAGTTGAGGCGGGGAATCCTAGTTTTTTCTTTAGAAGATCCCTGTTAGGGGACAAAGCTTTTCAGGAATATATGCGGGAGGGCATTAAGGAATACTTTGGCAAAAATCAACAGGGAGATACGGCGGGGTGGGCCTGGTGGGGAGCTTTCAAAGCTTTCACCCGAGCTAAGGTCACGAGTTTTACGATTGGTCTAGAGCATGTAAAGAAGGCCAAGCTGGTTGCCTTAGATGATCAAATTAAGGCTGGTGAAAGGCTGCTGATTTCCAGATCTGATCCTGAGATCTTGCTACGCCTGCAGAGGTTGAGATACCAATATAATCTTATTTTAAGTGAGGAGGCTGAGCAGGTCACATGGATTCAACAAGCTAAATACTATGTCGAAAGTAATAAGGCAGGTTGTAGATTAGCGAGTATGCTGAAACCCCGGTCCTTAAGAAATAGAATTGCGGTTATTAAGGGGAAGTCTCAAGTAGAGCTGACGAAGAGTTCGGAGATAGCAGAAGCTTTTCGCTCCTTTTATGAAAACCTGTATGGATCTGAAACAGAATGTGCTGTAGATAGTTTTCAGAAGTTGCTTGCAGATGTGCCACACCCAACCCTCACCTCATGCTAAGTGTTAGATTTGGATAAGGGAATGTCTGCTTGTGAAATTCAGGAGGCGTTAAAAGCAATGGCTAAGGGGAAAGCGACTGGGCCAGATGGTATTCCGTCTGAATTTTATCAACTTTTTGAAACAGAGTTAATACCACATTTGGTGGAATACTTTATTTGGCTTGATGAGCAGTTGCCTACCATTGGTTCCTTTAACGATGCCACAATTATTGTCTTGGAAAAAGCGGGTAGGGACCCCCTCAAAGTAGAAAATTATCAGCCAATTTCTTTATTGAATTCTGATTATAAACTGTATGCGTCGGTTCTGGCGCGGAGACTGGTAAAAGTTATCCCAGATCTGATTCATCCGGATCAATGTGGATTTGTCCCAGGCCGGTCAACGTCTGACAATGCTCGGCTTCTATTGAATATCATAGCCATGGCGGAGGGTAGTGAGTCTCCGCTGGTAGGCCTCTCGTTGGACGCAGAAAAGGCCTTTGACCGGTTGGAGTGGGCTTTTCTGTACCAGACCATGCACTGGTTTGGCTTCGGAAACAAATTTATGCGGTTAGTCGAAGTGTTATACACTAACCCCACAGCCCGCATTTTTGTAAACAGTACAATGTCAGCTTCGTTCGTCCTTCAGAGGGGCACGAGGCAAGGCTGCCCCTTATCCCTGCTATCGTTTAATATTGCCTTAGAACCTTTGGCCCTTTTGATTCGGCACTCTAAAAAGATTTCAGCAGTGGAGGTCCGGGACTTGCATGTCAAAATATCTGCCTATGCGGATGACCTGCTGTTATTTACACACCCATCCTTGTTAGAGGAAATTTTAAAGATAATAGGTAACTATTCCCAGTTATCCGGGTATCGGATAAATTGGTCGAAATCTACAGCGTTCCCATTGAATAAATTGACATTTAAAGCTATGATTGAGCCTTTTCCTTTTGTTTGGATGTCAGAAGCGATTAAGTACTTAGGGGTGAGATATAGTTATAATTTGGATGAGACTGTGAAGGTAAACATAAAATTCTTACAGGAAATGGTGCAGCAATTTACGATACAATGGTCTCCCCTACACTTATCGTGGTGGGGTAGAGTAGAGTCCATAAAGGTGGTATTGGCCCCAAAGATTAATTATATATTGGAGATGTTGCCTGTCTCTATACCAGTTAACTTTTACAAGAAACTAGAGAGAGAACTTAGTCTATTTTTGTGGCAGGGTAAACCTCCGAGGATTGCATTTAGGAAGTTAACTGCAAAGAAATGTTTTGGAGGGGTTCAACTTCCAACTTCCAGATTTTCAAAACTATCATCAAGCGTTTAAGCTCAAACAAGGAGCGAAATGTTTTTTTTCAGATGCCACAGGGGGGAGGCCAACGTGTTTGGAGGTAGAGGAACGTATTGTTGCACCTATCCCTGTACCCTTGTTAATTGGAATGACGCTGCCAGATGTATTCAGGGCTGGTCAAATAGTTCGTAGCACACAAGAAGCCTTTAGGCTCCTGGAACAAAGGTTGGGTCTTGTAGACCCCCCTTCGTTGCAGATGCCGGTATGGTTTAATACCCGTATTAAAATTGGGCAAAAGGTGGTAGCTTGGAAATCTTGGCAAGGTAGTGGCATATGGACTTTAAGTCAACTCCTGGATGCTCATAATTGGAAGCTTTTTGAGAGGGTACAACAGGAGTTTAATCTCCCCAACACATGCTACTTCCAATGGCTGCAGTTAGTACATTGTTTATCGAAGGCAAAAATCACAGCTGAAACTTTATCCCCAGAGTGGAAGCTTTTGGGAATAATAGAAGCTTGCACAGTGGGGAAAGGGATAAGCTCGAATTTCTATGCTGTACTTAGAGATGGGACTTCGTCTTGGCTGTCGGGGTTAGGAAAAGTTGGGAAAATTATATCGAGACTCCAGTATCACAGTAAATATGGGAGAGGGTATGGGAGCAGGTCAGCAGAGTCTCAAGGGGGGGGGGGGCGATAACCCAGTCCTTATTTTTCTTGACTCATCGGGCGTATATCACTCCAGTGAGGCTGTCTAAGTGGGATCCGAAGGCGGGTAACAAATGTTGGTCCTGTGGTGAGGCTCCGGGAACTTTAAAGCACATGATGTTTAGTTGCCCACATGTTCAGAGATTTTGGGTTCAGGTATGGGACAGGGTTCAAAAGGTATTATATCTTAATGGACAGTTGTATTGGAGGACCATTCTCTTGCGCTCCAATGATAATACACTGAAGTTATCAAAGGATAAAGTGTATCTGTTCAATTTTTTGTTAGCTGTTGCCATCAAAGTGATTGTAACTTGTTGGAAGGACTCAACAAAATTGGATGTTATGTTGTGGTGGAACCTGCTATGTTTGTATGTGAGACATGAAAAAATGCAAGATAAACTGATTGCAAGAGGGATACAAAACTCCCAGGGAGTGCAAGAAGGAACAAGCAACGGTGTTTCCCTTTCCCATGGCTCTGTTAAAGCTGAGCTGGTGCGGGGGAGGGGGCTGCTGTGTGAGGGCTCTTGCGGGGAAGCTGTCACCATGGGGCACTTCATGCTGTCACTGCTGCCACTGCAGCAGCAGCAGCAGCAGCAGCGTTTGCAGCCGGGTTTTTCTTTTGTAGTTCCCTAAAGAAGATCTGGGGCTGGGCTGGTGTGTGTGTGGGGGGGTGGGGGGTGGTTAGCACAAGAAATAGCAATGGCCAGATGGGGGAGGGCTAGGACTGGAAATTGACTGATGGGGGGGTTAGAACTGGAAATGGCCTGATCAGGAGGCGAGACTAGGACTGCTAATGGGCTATCGGGGGGGGGCTAGGACTGGAAATGGGCTGATGGGGGGTTAGAACTGGAAATGGGCTGATTGGGAGGGGGGCTAGGACTGGTAATGGGTTGATTGGTAAGGTTAGGTCTGGAAATGGGCTGATTAGGGGGGCTAGGACTGGAAAAGGACTTAGTGGGGGGTTAGGACTGGTAATGGGCTGATGGGGGGCTAGCACTGGAAATGAGCAAGGACTGGTAATGGGCTGATTGGGAGGCTAGGACTGGAGTGGGCTGATAAGTGGGATAGGACTGGAAATGGACTGGGACTGGAAATGGGCTAATGGGGGAGGGGAGGAGAGTGCTGTTGGCCCTGGAAGAAAACTACCCACTTTGCAGAAAAACTACCCACTTTGCAGAAAAACTAAAATCTAAACCCAATACTCTAACAGCAATACTACCTACACACATAGAAATTAATAACAATTGGACAACTTTTCACACGGTTGACCAAAAACAGCTCCTTAAAATCATAACAATGATCAATACTACAACCTCCCCACTCGATCCTTGCCCCGTGTCTTGGATTAAATGTACAAAGGAAGAACTCGCTGAAAACATTCAACATATGGTGAACCAGTCCCTTTCTCAAGGCATCATGCCTGATGCCCTAAAGCTCACAACGCTTCGCCCAATAATAAAAAACAATAAACTTGACTCAAAAGATCCAAATTCATACAGACCAATAGCCAGCATTCCATTTATTGCTAAAATAATAGAAAAAACAATTCAGTTACAATTACAGGACCATATTGATGAGCACAAACCCCTTGACTCACACCAATTTGGTTTCCGCCCCTTCCACGGAGTGGAAACCCTCTTGATTACACTGATGGACTACCTCATCAAAGGCACAGATGTCAACAATCAAGGCTTTCTACTCCTCTTTATAGACATCTCTGCCGCCTTTGACAACATCAACCACCCTACTCTGATCAATAGGCTAGAAAACCTAGGAATAGGTGGGACTGTTCTCAAATGGTTCAAGTCCTACATCACAAATAGACTAATACGTGTTCAAATAGACCAAGAGGCATCAGAAACCTTCCCCCAAGGACAAGGAATACCCCAGGGATCAGTCCTTTCCGCCCTCCTTTTCAACCTATACTTGCAACCTATCACTAACATATTTAGAAAACACAAGATTAGTCACTTTATTTATGCTGACGATATCATGCTCGCCATCCCCATAACCACCAAAAACCCCACTTACAACACCCTATCTGAATGCATGGCTGAGACCACCTCTTGGATGGAAACCAATTACCTCAGCATTAACCTCAAAAAAACCGAAGCAATGTTTGTTACAAGAACACCTGTGACCGAGGACACTTTTCCAACAACAATCTCAATCAACAATACAGCTATACCTGTTAAAAAAGAGGTAAAATATCTAGGTGTAATAATAGATCATACTCGTGGGCGGAGCCTGATGTCCAGCGGGATGGTCGCATAACGCTGAGGCTCCCGAGAGGCCTACTCAGAATCCTGAATTAACACCGTACATACTTGGAACTTCTACTCTGATCTTGCCGGGGCACATTGGTGAGATGGCGGGGACCAAACCCACGCGCCTGGAATTTGGATCTCCAGCGGCTTCTCACGGCAAACGTTCCAAAACTGAACCCCCGTCCCCGCAGAAGGGGCTGGCCTTGCGCGAGGGCCCCGAAATGCAGCAGGAAATCCTCGCAGAGATTAGAGGGGTCAAAAACCTCGTGCAGTCAAACGGTGAAGCACTCCGAGCGCTGCGGGAAGATCTTGGTGTGCTGCAAAGCAAGCTAGAAGGGCTTTCTTCGCGTCAGGACAAAATGGAGAGCATATTGGACTCCCATGCGGCCCGGTTGTCCAAACTCGACAAAGTTGAACGTCAGGTGCGGGTCTTGCAGAAAGAAGTGGAAGATGGCAATAATAGAGCGCGCCGCAACAACATATGACTCGTGGGCATACCGGAGGGAGCGGAATCGGGAGACATGAAAGAGTTTTTATGCAAAATCCTCCCTTCCCTGCTCCAAATCACCTTTACCAAAGATTTGGAGATCGATCGCGCTCATCGTGTACCCACAAGCATAACGCTCAACAGGAAGACCCCGCGGCCTATCATTTTTCGACTTTTGAGATATCAACACGTGGAGCAAATTCTAAGTGCCTCTCGGGCAAAGGGCCATATGGAGTTTGAGAGCCACAAGATCTCCTTCTATCCTGACTTGGCTAAACCCACGGTCGACCGCCGAAAGCGCTTTCTGGAATTCCGGCCGAGGCTTCAACAACTACAAGCACGCTATGGCCTGATGTACCCGGCCAAGCTCCGAGTCACGCTTCACAATCAGACAAGAACATTTGAGGACCCTGATCTACTAGCGGAGTTTTTGGATTCCAAAGAAGCCGACTTGATGCGCTGACTTCCAGAATATTCCTGCAAGTATTCTCATATCCGCTGTACCTGCCATATTGGATCTGCCGCAGCCCAGCAAAGAGTCTTGCGAGGGCAGTTTGTTTGCCTTACTTTTGATGATATCTGTGACCCGACTCCATCTACCCACAGTAGCCTCGATGAGTATCAGAGACAGTGTTAATTATGGACTCTGGTGTTTCTTTTCTTTTTTTTTCATGTCTTTCTATTTCCTCTCTAGGGCCTCCTCCCGCAGACATATGGTCGCCATATTCTTTGGGGGTTTTGCTTCTTCTCTAAGATACTTTGGTACATACTTTTCAATATGGGGTGTATTAGCCAGCATACTCGGTGATTATGTCATTGTTGCACAGATTCTGATTATGTTGTATGTTTTCAAGTGCCCTTACCTAAAATGTCTATTACCGATTGATGGCACCATGTAAGATTTTCTCATTGAACGTAAAAGGAATCAATAATCCGATAAAACGGAAGAAAATCCTAAGCTACCTAAGTCAGGAAGCTGCGGATCTGATTTTTCTCCAAGAAACGCATTTAAATTCGAAGGAAACTCTTAAACTCAATATTAAACCTTACATGGTGGCCGCCTATTCCCCAGCCGTTTCTAAGAAATGTGGGGTTGCCATACTGGTTAGGAAATCTTTGCATGCTACTATTATTGCGACTAGCTCAGATACAGAAGGTAGATGGTCCAGAGTTCACCTCAAGATAGGTAGCCTTGAAGTTACATGTATATGCCTTTACGCTCCTAATGTGGATGACCCTGCCTTTTTTGTTACCATTGCTCAGGTTGCGCAGGCCTCTGCTAATACTTCATTGATAATTGGGGGGGATTTCAATCTAGTCCTTGATCCCCTGATTGACAAACAGCCGCCTAGGACAAGTGGTCCCCCCAAGAGTCACACCACGCTTACCTCTCTGATCAAAGATCTTGCTTTAGTTGATCTATGGAGGTTACTACACCCCAATGAGCTTGACTTCACCTTCTTCTCTTCCCCTCACAAATCCCAGTCTCGCATAGACTTCTTTCTAATATCAAAACTGTTAGTTCCTCAGGTGGACACTGCAAAGATTCACTCCCAACATATTTCAGATCATGCTGCTATTTCCTTTCAATTACACACTACTGCACCCCAAGGGAATTCGGGGGCCTGGTTCTTTGATAGAGCCCTGTTAACTCAGCCAGAGTTCCAGTTAGAAATTCGAGCAGCCATACAGGATTACTTCCATTTTAATCTACCCCAGGATACTGCGAATTGGGCTTGGTGGGAGGGCTTCAAAGCGGCCATTCGAGCAACGATCACTAGCTATCAAATCCGCCTGCGGAAACAACGCAAACAGCAGCTACTCATACTAGACCAACAAATAAAAGCAGGCGAACGAGTTCTAACTTCACGTACTGATCCATGTGTATTAATTCGATTACAGCGTCTCCATTTTCAATATAATTCAATCCTCTCAACTGCAGCTTCTAAGAGTATTGAGCTTCAGCGAGGGACATATTATCGTGAAAATAACCGAGCCGGTCGACTCTTAGCCAACGCCTTGAAAGGTCAAAAAGAAGCCAAACGCGTAGCGGCCCTTCGAGCTCCACAGGGAGGGGGCATAGTGACCACAGACTCCGACATTGTAGAGCTCTTTCGGGATTTCTATACCCGCCTATATCAATCTGAATGTGAGTTCTCGTCAGAGACATTCGAGCGATTGCTTTCTGGCATTCAGCGGCCGACCCTCTCTGAAGATGATAGGGATGCGATGGATGAACCCTTCTCTACTTCAGAGATCCAATCTGCCCTAAAACGAACAGCCTCGGGCCGTGCCGTAGGGCCCGATGGTCTCCCGACCGAATTCTACAGAACGTTCAGTGCAGATTTAGTTCCCTATTTAAAACTCTATTTTACTGCCCTTGCGGTAGATACATCCTCTTTGGGATCCTTTTCTGCAGCTAATGTGGTAGTATTTGAGAAAGAAGGCAGAGACCCGCTACTAACCGCCAACTACCGTCCAATCTCCCTACTTAATGCCGATTATAAGATCTTCGCAACGATCTTGGCCACCCGGCTATCTGACAGGATGGCCACCCTAATTCACCCCGACCAATGCGGTTTTATACCCGGCAGATCAACTGCTGACAATGCTCGGACCTTGTGCCATGTGCTATCCAGTGCTGCCAATCTAGATCATCCATGGGTGGGTCTTTCCCTGGATGCCGAAAAAGCCTTTGATCGCCTAGAATGGCCCTTCTTATTTGCAGTTCTCCGATGGTATGGCTTTGGGGAGGGCTTCCTCCGATATCTCCAAGTCATGTATACTCAACCCGTCGCCAGTATTTGTGTAAATGCCATCAAGTCTCAGCCATTTAATCTCCAAAGAGGCACGTGTCAAGGTTGCCCCCTATCACCAATGCTCTTTGATCTAGCTCTTGAACCCCTAGCCCTCCTTATTAGACAGTCCGCACGTATTCGAGGTGTCCCCTTCAGTCATAGGGAGATTAAACTCTCTGCATATGCAGATGACCTTATGCTTTTCGTATCCCTCGATTCGGTTCCAGCTGTCTTGGATCTGATTGACGGATACTCACAATTATCGGGCTATAAAATTAACTGGACCAAATCTGTAGCATTCCCACTGAACCGCTGGGTACATGAGGCTGACATGCAGGCCTTTCCCTTCCTTTGGCAATCCCGCATGGTGAAGTATCTCGGGGTCCATTACTGTTCTCCTTTAGAAGACACTATCAGTTTTAATGCCAAAGAGGTAGTCTCCAAAGTCCGTGAGCTCACAAATCGTTGGTCTCCCTTATCTCTTACATGGTGGGGCCGCCTAGAAACTGTGAAAATGATGATAGTCCCCAAAGTGAACTACATTTTAGAAATGCTGCCATGCTTACTCCTGCTACATACTTATAAAGATATTGAGGGCCTTCTCGTCCGTTATCTCTGGCAGGGCAAGCCACCAAGGATAGTTAAACAAAAACTACAGTCTGCAAAGGAAAGAGGGGGTACCAGATTTCCTGATTTTCTTAGATATCATCAAGCCTTCCTACTTAAGCAAGGTGCCCGATGGCTAGATGCCTCAACAGACAGCAGACCAGTTTGGCTTGACATAGAAGAGGAGCTTAGTAGCCCAATTCCGTTGACCCATCTCCCCGGTATGTCCTATCAAGTAGACACCCGCCATCCACCAATGATTGTCGATACTCTTGCGGCCTTTAACACTCTCATTCTATCACTGGGCCCGAACGTATGTCCTCAGGACGGACTCCCGCTATGGAATAACCCCAGAATTCAAGTCCTAAATAGAACGATAGCATGGAAACCCTGGTACTCAAGGGGGATCTGGACACCCCAACAGCTTTTCTCTGCAGCTCGTTGGAAAACCTTTTCTGATTTACAAAAGGAATTTGCGTTACCAGCGAAACACTACTTTCAATTGATGCAGCTTCAACACTGCCTCAAAAGTGCTCGAATCATGCCGCCCTCTGCCCCTACTGAGGACGGGCTATTAGAGATAGTTCACTCTATTAGTAGTACACATGGGGTAGCCTCTAACTTTTATAAAATATTATGTCAGGGTACAGACACGGCCACTTTTAGAGCCCAACAAGCCTGGGAGCGCGAACTGCAAACCACTTTAACCCCTGTGCAATGGAGCGTTTTCTGGAGCAAAGTAGTGCGGGTTTCCCGGTCTGCCTCTGTTACCCAAACTCTCTTCTTTTTTGCACACAGATGCTTTTATACCCCAGAAAAAATAGCCAAATGGAACACAACTGCTAGGGACCAGTGTTGGTCTTGCCATACTGCTGTGGGAACCTTCGCTCATGTTATTTATGAATGTCCTCAACTACAGGTTTATTGGGGGCGGGTTTGGGGTTGTATTCAATTTATCTTACACCTTCACGAACCTCTCTCTTGGAAGATCGTGGGACTCCGCTCTGTGGCGGAGGTCCCCTCTCTTCCTAAGAAGGGTCGCTTTCTCCTTGATTTCATGCTGGGTATAGCCATATGCTTAATCACGAGGAATTGGAAGGATAGCTCTCGACTTACTGTCAATGAATGGTGGAACCTCGTCTGCTTATATAGTAAATATGAGCAGATACCTCGGAGAGCTATTCCCCATGCCCAAACTCACTCTTGCTTGTCTAAATGGCAGATGCTTAATGATTATGTACAATCTGCTCATTGTTCCAACATGCCTGTATAATGTACACTCATCATGTTTCAGATCACCGTTAGGTTTTGTAACACAATAATGTAAGTACACGCCCGCTTTGGGAATGATTAGTTTTCTAGAGAAGAAGCAGGGGGGAGGGGGGTGGCAGGGGTTTACTTTGGTGTATGTATTACACTTTATGTATCTGTCTTTTAGCTGTATGTCTTCCTTTTCCTTTGTTGTTATAAAACGAAAATAAAGAATTTAAAAAAAAAAAAAATAATAGATCATACTCTCACCATGCTACCGCACATAAAGCAGACAGTAAGAACCATATTTCATAAACTCAAAACCATACAACACCTAAGGCCCCTCCTTGACACACATGACTTTAGATCGATTGTTAATACACTCATCACACCCCATTTCGATTATTGCAACAGTCTCCTAACTGGCCTACCACAAAAAAATACCTACCTATTACAAAGAGCCCAGAACATCTGCGCAAAAGTAATCACTAAAGCTCGCCTAACAGACCATGTGACCCCGATACTCCTAGAACTACATTGGCTCCCTATAAACAGCCGAATCAGATACAATATTCTCCTAACAACTTTCAAGCTCCTAAACGACATCGCCCCCTCACACCTATCAACACTACTACAGACCCCATCCAAATTAAGAACTCGCAGACAAAACGCAGCCCACTCACTCGATATGACAAAAACATTCACGAAGACTAAAAAATCCTCAAGTGCCAGAGCCTTCACGTTCACTGCCCCCAAGCTCTGGAATGATCTCCCATTAGGCCTCCGTATCATAAAAGACCTCTCCCAATTTCGGAAGGAACTCAAAACCTACCTATTCTCCGAACATTTCCAAATCCCCTACCCCCCATGTCCTGTCCCGCAGCATCCACAAACACACAAACTCAAAACTCCTAAAACCGCAATTAGCTAACCCCACCCAGTCCCCCTACACACACACAAAAAACTCAAGAAAAATGGAAATAAATTCCACCACTTACGCATGACCTATGATTATTCTATAACACACTGTATATAACCACTTGTAAATAGCCTATGTAAATAGTTTGGACAGTTTATCGCATTTATTGTTATTTGTAAAAAGTTAAAAAATTCCTGTTCAATGTAAATGTATACCGAAGTATACATAATATGTTAACTTGTTCCATGTAAACCGCCCTTGATCTCTGGAAGGGGCGGTATAGAAGTAATAGATAAATAAAAAAATAAATAAATAAATAAAACTAGGGGCTAGGGCTACAAATGGGCTGATGCGGGGGGATGGTAGAATAAGAGAGCCAAGAGAGCAAATAGAATGCTAGGTATGATAAGGAAAGGAATGGAAAATAAAACAAAAGATATTATAATGCCTCTATATCGTTCCATGGTGAGACCGCACCTTGAATATTGTGTGCAATTCTGGTCGCCGTATCTTAAAAAGGATATAGCGATTTTAGAAAAGGTACAGAGAAGAGCCACCAAAATGGTAAAGGGGATGGAAGGATACTCCTATGAAGAAAGGCTAAAAAGGTTAGGGCTCTTTAACCTGGAAAAGAGACGGCTGAGGGGAGATATGATAGAAGTCTATAAATTAATGAACGGAGTGGAACGGGTAAACGTAGATCGATTGTTTACCTTATCAGAATATAGAAAGACTAGGGGACATGCAATGAAGCTACAGGATAAACTATTTAAGACTAATAAAAGAAAATATTTTTTCACTCAACGTGTAATCAAACTCTGGAATTTGTTACCGGAGGATGTAGTAAAGGCTGTTAGTGTAGCTGGGTTTAAAAAAGGTTTGGACAAGTTCCTGGAGGAAAGGTCCATAAACCATTATTAAGAAGTGACCGAAGATATCAATGCTTGATCCAGTACAAGCATTGTGGAACTTGTGTCTCTTGGGGAAACTGCTAGGTACATATGACCTAGATTGGCCACTGTTGGAAACAGAATACTGGGCTTGATGGACCTTGGTCTGACCCAGTATGGCATATCTTATGTTCTTATAAGACTGGAAGGGAGCGGATACTGAGTGGGTCTGCCAGGGGAATAAGTTCCTCGATTATAATAAACAAAAGGGTCTAAATGAAGGTCGTTGATGTAATAAAGGCATACATTCAGTACGGACGTTAGTCTGACAAAGAATGCCGAAAAATCTGAGACCTTCTTAGTAGAGATGTACTAAAGTGCCTGTATTGTGTTTTAGTAAGTCTTCAATACCTTAAGGGTTGTTCTGAATGAATATTACTTTTGTATTGAAGGGGAATGAGGGGGCAGAAAGGGAGCTGACATGGGGGATGGAGGGGGCTGGAAAGGAGCTGACACCTTGAATGTACTGAAGGGGGACTGGAAGGGAGCTGACACTAGGGGATGGGAGTGGTAGATGGTTGGGTAATGCGGAGGAGGCTGGAAGGGAGCTGACATGCGAATGGCACTGGAAGGGGGATGGACAGAGGGTAGGGTGACTGGAAGGGGGGTGGCACTGAGAGTGGACGTGAGCTAATACCTGGGATGATATTTGGACTAGAAGGGGCTGGATAGTGGGGAAGGAAGGGGAATGGAAGGGAATGGACACCAATGGCAGTCATGGGAATTCAATGCGGTTGACATTGGAAGGTACTGGGAGGGGAGGACTGGAAAGGGGGCTGATACTGGGGAGGGTTACTGGAACTGGAAATGTGCTCATAGAAGGAAGTGAAGAAAACAAAAGAAGAGATAGAAAATGGCAGATGGACCATAGACCACAGAAAGAGAGCTAAGAGAAGACAGGAAAGCAGAAGCCTCAAATCGGGATCAGCATGATCAGAGAATAAAATGGTCAGACAACAAAGGTAGAAATAATAATTTTATTTAATTTTAGTGATTGGACTTTGTGCTATTTTATATTTTACACAGTATTGGGGAACTGCATCTCTTATTTATCTGATGTTGCACCGCATGTGGACTCTGGCTTCTTGGGGTTTCAGTTTAAATTTTGTCGACACATTTTTATTTTTACTTTACTTTACTTTACTTTTTCTCAAATATTTCCCAGTGAACGAAGAAATACAGATACACCCAAATATCAATAATTACCTTCTGACCACCTAATCTTTCCTCAACTGCACTCTACACTACACTAATCTACACTATGTATATAGTTGTTTTTGTTGCTCTTTCTGTATATAGTTCCTGTATATAGTTCCTCCTGTTATCCAGGTTGACTTCCCTGTTATATGTAATGAACAGATAAATGTAACTTGTCTGAAGTTTCTTGTTCCATGTAAACCGTGCTGATATCGAATAGTGCGGTATATAAAAAATGTTAATAAATAAATAAAATAAATAAATAGATTGTGGATACTTCTTCTGTACTTGGTGAGGTTCGATGTTGTGAGTGTGTGACTGAGGTCAGGTGTTCTGTTAACATGCAGTTTGTACATAAAGATCTATACTGTACTGCAGTAATTTGACTTGTTCAGCTTTTCAAATGGGTGTATGGATGTTCCAGGGCCCACTGTAGTATTTACAGTGATGCTTTTTTTGGATGGGCTCCTTATGTGAATTTTGGAAGTTTGTGCTGATATTGTATGATATGGTAGGTTTCTCTTTCTTGCAGGGTTTTGTATTAGTTCACAATATGCCTGGTACTGGAGAATAGTGGTTGTTGTGGTTGTTGTTAGTGAGATGATCAGAATCAGATTTTTTTTTAAAATATTGAGTTCTGTGGGTGAATGTCCTGGTTCTGCTCTGCACCTACTATGGATGCAAAATATATGTTTATTTATTTATTTATTTTATTTAACAGTATTTCTAGACCGTCTTATCGTAAAATCAAGGCGTAAAATCAAGGCGTAAAATCATGTTGAAAAAGAAAAAGCAAGAACCATAAAGCAGTTTATAACAACAAAATAAAATTGAGTTATAATTTAGTTTTATAAACTGTGCTGTTGGTTCTCGCTGTCTTTTAGTTCCTTGGTGTGCAAACAGGACCGTACCTAGCCCTGTGCAAGCGGTGCAGCCGCACAGGCCGCAAAGGCTTGGGGGGCGCATTTTGGCTGTCTGCTGTTGCCCTGCCGCCGCTGGCAGGACAATAGCAGGCAGCCAAAATGCACCACCCAAGCCTTTTCACAGCACTTTAAGCAGGTCTGGTCCCTCCCTTCTCTGACGCAATGTCAGAGCAGGGAGGGACAGATCTGCTTAAAGTGCCGGCGCCTTTCAGATCGGGCTCATGCCCCCCTCCTCCTCTCATACCTCTGTTTGGCGCTGCCTGCTCTTTCCCTGCTGAAGGCGCCACCTTGAAAAAAACAGAGGGCGGCAGCAGCAGGGAAAGAGCAGGCAGCACTGTACAGAGGTATGGAGGGGAGAGGGGGGGCATGCGCCCGAGCTGCAAGTCGCACAGGGCACGATTGCAGCTCGTTACGGCCCTCTGTGCAAACATCTTGCATTTCCTCCATATAGGGGTATGTTTACTAAACTGCGGTAACATAGCAGGGGCTACGTTAACGCACGTTAAGTAACATTAACGTTAATGTTACTTAACGCGCGTTAAGGTCACCAGCTGCGGTAAGTCCCGCAGAGGGTGGAGAGAGGGCAGAAAGAAGGGGGTTAATGGGCGGGGAGTGGGCGGGGATTGGCTCCTTTTACACTAACACGGGGAAATGAAGGGCCGAACATTACCGGGACTGAAAACCTGTTGTTAGATGCACATTTGCAGGAGGGTGAAACCATTTCAGTGTCAGCAATGTACAACATATGTATGGAGCCCATGAAAAGTGATAGTAGTGCTCCATGTGCAGCAACAGCATAGTGCCCAAGTATGAAAGGCCACTATGGCGATGGTGCAAATGGGGCATAGGGGGCTGCAGGAGGGACATGTAGTGGGGGCAGCTGGGGCACAGGCTGGACTAGGCAGTCGCCTAGGTGGCACATAGAACCCAGAACTTAGCAAGACAGCAGCTAACAAAGGCCAAACACAATCCATCTACATCTACCTAGTCCACCCTAGCTAACAGTTGCCAGGGCACTGACCTGACATCCCCCCAGCCAACCCTCCCCCAAGCGGAAGGGACATAAGGCACCCTATAAGGCACCCCATAGGGCATATTATAAAGTGCACTGTCCACCACGGCACCCTATAATGTCCCCTATAGGGCACCCTATAAGGCGCTCCATAGGACACCTTATAAGGCACCTTATACGGACTGTAACCATAAGGTGCCTCAGAAGGCGCATTATAGGGTGCCCTATAAGGCGCCTTATAGGGCGCCTTCTGAGGCACCTTATGGTTACAGTACCCTGAGGGTGTTTTGCTGGCAGCACTAATGTACATTAAAAAAAGACAATGCTTTGTACAGCCCTATCAAATAACCCCTACTGTGGGTTTGAATCCATGACCTCTGGCTCCACAAGTAGTGAAGTAACCAGTGGGCTACAGCTCCATAGCTGCTAGCAAGCCCCTGGCTGGCTGCAGAAGGACTGCACGTCACCACACAAACAGTCTGCTGTGGTCACCAGGATAGGGTTAACCCACCCATACCCATGATGCACTGCACATGCAAATAAGCAGTCTACAGATGATCACAAGATGGGGTATGCACCCCCACAGCACCTCGGCCTGGTAGGGGGAACTGACCGTGTGTGGTACTAGCACAGAGTAGCTACATACCGTCACATTGTGCAGGTACTGCACTCACCCTGAGGGTGAGGTGTGGCGCCCAGCACCAGGTCCACAGCAGAGATAGGCCATGCTGCAGGTAACCAGCAGTGCTAATGTGTGAGATAGGTAGTTTCTGCAGACACACCTTGGATATATCTGTATGTCTCAGTCAGGTTTAGCCCCTATGGACCCCTAGGAGGATTATGTACCACCACCCGCCTCCTCCTCCAGGGCTGAGGGTGGTAAACAGGGTCTCCCACCAACAGATCCACATTCTACCTCCCTGCAATGGTGGTAGTAGAGGGGACTATCAACCCCAATCCAGCTGGGGAACAGACACCCTACAGGGCAGTCAATGCAGCTCTGTATACATCCATGACGCAATAGCAGACAGACATTAGGCCTGGATATGCTAAGCTGCACCCCACCACTATCTGATAGTCTCCTGCAACAAGCCTTCAGCTGCTGCACTCTGCAAGGTGTTCCATCAAGACACATACCAGCTGCAGACAGTCTGCTAGCTAGTCCATAGTGCATGTTCCTGGTGGAAATGCATGCACCCAGAACTGGGATATCAGCATACACACCAAGCAGAAAAGTCAGTGACTGGACCTCAAAAGGAAACCCATAAACACCACATGAGAGAAATACTATATTGCACTATGGGGGAGCCTAGCCATGCCGTGGTCACTGCTCATTCAGGGTGAGAGTGATCTCCCAGCAGAAAATGCTGTGGCCACCCTGTCTGTGCAGGTGGTGGCCGGGCACTACAATGTCACAGCCAGTGCCCTATGCCCTGTGCAGATGCATCCTGGCCAGGCCACCTTGTCCGGGCTATACCCATGGTACCTTGCTCCACATTATGCACATTGGCAGGCCAATACTGGCAACAGTGCTGGCAGTGTGGGCTGTGGAGGGTGTTTGCAGCCACCACACACTGGATAGACAGACACACACTCCCACACCTATGCCAGCATTGTGCTACTATAGAGGTGTTTAGCAGCCCTGGCCACCACACCTGTCCTGGGCACAGTGCAGGCATGGATATGGTATGCAATACTGTTGGGGGTCACTCCCCAGGGTGGTAAACACTGTCAGAGACCAGACCTGAAGCACACTCCACAGACATCAGAAAGACTGCTATGATGGAGCTCAATCAGCAAACTGTGCTTAACATAGGAATTGCTATCTGCCAGTAATCATAGCAAACTTTGGATAGCTGTGTACCGTATTCCCAGGTGTAGGGTGGTATTGCTAAAGTATGCAAGTGCTAGTATTGGGAGATGCACGCAGGGCCCAATGTCCTGCCTCTCCAGGAGGCATTGGCTAATGGAGCCTGTGGGTGTGGGTGTGTCTGCCCCTGTTGGCTGCTGCTTTATGGCAGAGGTTCCCAACTCCAGTCCTGGTGTGCCAAACACTGTTCGGGTTTTCATGCTGTCCCTCATGAATATGCATGAGACACATCTGCATACCATGGGGGTGGTGCATAGATATGCAGCACAAGCATCTTTATTAGAGGCAGCATGGAACCTGAATGGTGTTTGGCCCTCCAGGACTGCATTTGG
This sequence comes from Ichthyophis bannanicus, assembly GCA_033557465.1. Classification (NCBI taxonomy): domain Eukaryota; kingdom Metazoa; phylum Chordata; class Amphibia; order Gymnophiona; family Ichthyophiidae; genus Ichthyophis; species Ichthyophis bannanicus. Next base: position 74,570,007 of record CM066032.1, read on the forward strand.
GAGACTCTGCTCTAGGTAATGCACCTGTTTATGGTGTCTTTGCTCTATAGGGTAAAATGTAGGTGTTTTGGGCATGTTTACGTCATCTGTAATAAAGGTTCTGTCTGTATTAGCATGTTGTAGTAGTGGGTAAAATATGGGGACTGGGTTGGTAGGCACCATAGCTGGGACTTGAACCTGTGACCTTCTGCCGCCAAACACACTGGTTGTGTGCACTGCACCACTGTGTTGCCACAGAGACAGTGCATTCCCTGGTGATACCATGACTGTTTGTCCGGCAGGGCCTGTCTGTTGCAGTGCATGGCACCCACCTACACAGGACTAGGCCATGGTCTGCTCTGGGCAGCTGCCACTGCTCCCCTCCACCACCAGTACCCCTCTGCCACCATGCTGAAATGCCCTTCTGCTGGTGGTGCTGGTGGTGTGCAGTCTCAAACCATCCAGTGTGCAGGTAGGCGGCTGCCTATGTTGCGTGTTCTGAGGTAGGGGTGCCTGCATAGATGTCCACACTTCCCCCCAACACCGCCTGCCAAAGTTCTGTGCCCTTAGAGGTACCTGCTGGGTACTATCCCCTGTGACACTGTGATAAACACACTCGTGCCCATGTTGGGCCCTCATCAGTTACTGTCTGGCTGCTGTACAGTTTCAGCATTCCTAAGTGCCACCTAGGCATCTGCCTAGTCCGCACTGTGCCCCAGCTGCACCACAGCATGTACCGCCTGCAGCCCTCTGTATCCCCTTTCCCAGCATCTGTCCAGTTGCCCATTCCGACATGCCCGCCCTGCTGTTGTGGAACATGTGCATGCCATAGGAAACCTGTCCAATGGAGAGGGAAACCCTGATCAGTGCTATCACTGTGGGATCATTCACCTTGTATGGGGACGGAGCGTAGACCCTTCCAAAATTCATATCTTTTTTGGGGGGCTTTCTTGGGAGTGTTTTTTTATGTTTCCCATTACTATCACTATTGCCCAGCTTGGTTATATTTTTTGTATATTTTGTTGGGGTCCTTTTCAATATTTATTTGTACTTTTGTTCCGTGCACATTTATCACACTTATCACTTTTTTGTAGGTTTCCCTGGTTTTGCTGTACATTGCTGACAGAAGTGGTTTCTTTTCCCTTTTAATCAGCTCTAACGCGAGGTTTTCACTTGCGTTAGTTTTGGCCTCGAATTTATTTATTTTTATTTATTTATTTAACATTTTTATATACCGCACTATTTATTATCAGCGCGGTTTACATAGAACTACAAAACATCAGATAAGATACATATATCTGTTTTTACATGGAACAGGAAGAAAAACTTGGAAAACCGGGGTAATTGTAACAAAGGATAATAGACATTGAACTATATACATATGATAGTAATATTACATGAAAAGGCATCTTGTTAGATAGGAACGGGATTAGAGCTATTTGGATGAACTTGTGTTATTGTGTTCTCTGGAAAGTATTTGATGAAAAGGTGATGCTTCAAGGCCTTTTTGAACTGGGGGATATCAGAGATGGCCCTAATGTGTGGTGGGAGGGTGTTCCACAGTTTTGGAGCACATAAGCTGAATGATCGGTTCACAGTTGCAGAGATGTATTTTAAGGATTCTTTTGGAACTTTAAGCATGTTTAGTTCCGAGGTTCTTCTAAGCCTGTTGGAGGGGATAGGTTGTATCAACTCTGATAGAGAGGAGGGAGCAGGTCCTTTGTGAGCTTTGAAGACTAGTAGCAGGGTCTTGAAGGTGATTCTCGCTTGGATAGGGAGCCAGTGTAATTGTTTCAGGAGAGGTGTTACATGTTCTCTTTTTGGTACCCCGAAGAGCACTCTTGCAGCACTGTTTAATGCTAGTTGAAGCGGGTTGAGGGTTGATTGGGGGAGCCCCTGTAGTATACAATTTGCGAAGTCAAAGTGTGGGATAATTAAAGCCTGGTAGACAGTACGGAAATCATCTGGATCAATTAGTTGGCGAAGGTGTCTAAGGGAGCGAATCTTGAAATAAATTGCCTTTACAGTGTTGGCTATGTGGGTCTTCATGTCTAGATTCTGATCCAGGGTAACACCAAGATAACGGATGTGGGGTTTTACTTGCAACTTAGCATCATGGACTTCAAGGAATGTAGGTGGTGTGAACTTGGGGTTTCTTGAGATGAAAAGTACCTCTGTTTTCTTGTTCTGGATTCTGAGATTTTGAGTCAGTAGCCAGTCTGAGATGGCGTTAAAACAGTTGGATATGGTGGTGAGATTCATCTTATCAATGCAGAATGGCATATATAATAAGACATCATCAGCATAGATCATATAATTGACTTTGAAGGACCTGATAATGTTGCATAAGGGTTGCATGTAGATGTTGAATAATAATGATGACAAAGAGGAACCTTGTGGGACTCCTTGACCTTGGTGAAATGGATCTGATGTTTCACCATTTGAGCGAACTTGCTGCCATCTTTCTGAGAGGTAAGAGTTGCACCATTCAAGAGCATTTCCACAGAGGCCCTTCTCTCTTAGGCGGACAATAAGAATGTCGTGACAGACCGAGTCAAAAGCAGCCGCAATATCTAAAAAGATGAGGACAAAGCCCTGTTTGATGTTGTCGATGCCAGAGTTTAAGCTGTTGAGAAGTGAGGTGAGGAGCGTTTCGACCCCGTAAGATTCCCGGAATCCATGTTGACAGGTATCCAGAGGCGCTTCAGTGTCGATATGGTCTTGCAATTGTCTGTAGACTATCTTTTCGATTATTTTCGCAAGGGTGGGTATGCTGGAGATGGGTCGGTAAGAGTCTGTTTTTTGCGGATCTAATTTGAGGTTTTTTAGTAGAGGTCGGATGGAGGTCTGTTTGAGGGCAGAAGGGAATGAGCCAGTGTCAAATGATAGACTTATGATTTTGGATATTGTTGGAGCAAGTTCTTTGCGGAGGTCCTTTATCCAAAAAGCTGGACACGGATCGGTGTGTGCTGTGGATAAGTTGAGAGATGAGATAATATCTTCAATTAGCTTCAAAGAAGGGGTGGAGAAAGAAGCTAAAGGAGCTGGGAGTGCATGAGCATTCAAGATAGTGGGTATTGTAATTTTATTTGTGCAGCATATCTTAGATTGTATGTAAAGGGCATAAGCTTGTGGGTTGATTTCACACTGGTGCTCCTGTGAGGGTTCTTTGGCTAATTTCTTAACGAGGGTAAATAGGTCGTGAGGTTTGTTTATAGCACGTTTAAGGATGTCTGTATGATATAGTCTCATTTTTTCAGAAATAGCTTTGCGGTGGGTTTCAAGATGTTGCATGTATGCAGACTGATTAGTATCGTTGCGTGATCTCCTCCATTTCTTCTCAAGTTTTCGCAAATGTTTTAGGGATTCTTTCAGATCTGATGTAAACCAAGGTGCCGTAGCTTTTCTTCTTAATGACTTATTTCTGGTCGGACGAGATGAGATGCGGTTGAGTCTGTTGTTCCAAGAAGTGATAATCTCTTCCAGGTTTAGGGTAGAATCATTAAAGAGAGCATCAGTTTCCTTGAGGATTTGTTCCCTGTTAAAAGGTTGGAAGCTTCTGGATGTGGTATTTGCATATTTGTTTAGGTTCTTGTCATCGGAATATTGCTTCTTTTGAATGGGAATCTGGAACATAATGAGGTTATGATCTGACCAAGGAACCTCTGTAATTGCTAGAATAATATTCTGAAGTTGGTTGAGAGCGGATAGTGGGGCAAATATGAGATCAAGGATGTTGCCTTTTATATGTGTGGATTTAACATCGTTAGTGTGCGGGGAGCCTCTCCCCTCCCACTCTCCACCCATTTACCCCTTCTCTCCGCCCCTGGGGAGCCTTCCTCCGCCCTCCGGGAGCCTTTCCCCGCCTTCAGCGCTTGTTTGCGCTGCTGCGCACGTTAGCGCGCGCTAAGGCACATTTTTGCCCCATAAAGCGTCATTATCGTGCGCTAAGGTACCTTAGCATGCAATAATTGCACAGCGCATATGTTAAGAAGGTTTAGTAAACATACCCCATAGTGTCAGAAGAATTTTAAGAAAACATTGGTACCTGATTCAAACCTTGCCAGGATTTGCAGAGACAAACCTCACTATAGCTTATAAGCGTAATGTAAATTTACGGAATATGCTTGTTCCCTCGGCGTTCACTGAACGTAAATTCCTCTCTAATTATAAGGGACAGTTCCAATGTGGCAGATATTCAGTGTGTGTGCATGTCCTTCCTGTTAGAAATCAGTATGTGCATCCGAGTAGTAAACCTGTGTTTCATATAGATGACTATTCTAATTGTTTAGCAAGTCATGTAGTGTATGTAATACAAAGCCCCTGTGGTAAATTATATGTGGGAATGTCTACACGTCCAATTTGGAAGAGAATCATTGAACATAGAAGCAACATCAATAGAAGGTTGGTAGAGAAACCTTTGGTTAATCATTGGCTAGAGCAGAATCACAAAATATCTGAATTAAAATTTTTTGTAATTAAAAAAGTGAAGTTGAATTGGAGGGGGGGAGATATCACAAAGACTATTCTTCGTTTAGAACAACGATACATTTTTAATTTGGACAGTTTATATCCTAAAGGTCTAAATATGGAAGAAGACCTATCTGTTTTTCTTTAGGTCATAAGGGTTTTTGCTTTTGTTATTGTTATCCCCCCCAATTATACACCATGACCATTTGTTTGATAATAATATGATGGTATCAGGTTGGTTTTGTAGGAATATAAACACCTCCTTTCTCAAGCTTTTGCCAAAACCTTTTTAAGCATTCGCCAATTTCTTTGTTCTTCCATAATTTTGGATGATTTATACAAATACCAGTTTGATTAATGTGGTTGTTGCAGCTATTGGTGTTCCCTTATAATGGTGGATCTTTGAGGATAATTTCAAGACCTCGTGTGATCGCTATGGTGGCTTGGTAAAGCCTCTTTCATTTTGATATTTTTTAGTAAGTTTTTACATGGTTCATTTTTTGGTCCCTTAGTACTTTAGGAGACTTTTTTCTGAAATTGTATATCAGGTTTTTGTTTCATAAATATGTCTAGAACCTGTTGATACTCCATATTTACTTTTGTGATAATAATTACAATCAGTTTTAATGATACAAATAGTAATCAAAAACTCCCAGCTTCTCATGGCTGGACACAATCACATTGTTTTTACATACTGTTGTTAATTTACTTCATATGTTTTGGTTCCCGCGATATATCTGTTAGATCTACAGCACATACGCCGGCGTTGGATCATTGTGGGATTTTGGCACATTTTTTGATTTTCGTTCAGTGTGATAGTTATGGTGGCTTTGCAATGCCACTTTCATTTTAATATGGTTTTATTCCTCAGTCCCCTTATGACTCTAGGAGACTTTTGTTTTCTGAAATTAGAAGTTAGGTTATTGATTCACAAGTACGTCTAAAGCCGGTTGGTATTCCATATTTACTTTTGTGATCATAACTACAATGTGTTTTAATAATACAAATAATAATCAAATATTCCCAGCTTCCCATGGCCGGACACAATTAGATTGTTTTTGCATATTGCTGTCAATCTCGTTATACGTCATGGTTCCCACGGAAAATCTATTAGATCCACAGTGCAGTACTCAAAAGCTCTCACATAAAAAGAGAGCTTTTGAGTACTACACCCCCTTGTATTGGAATGCACTCCCACCCAACATCCGGTCCATTACAGACCTTACCATTTTCAGGAAGGCCCGGAAACATCACCTCTTCCTGCAGCACAACGGCACCACACAACGACCATTCATCCCCAGTCAACTAAACAGCCACTCCACACTACCCACTATACATGACACTAGCACAAGATAGCCCTACCAGAACCCGAGTAGGATCATGTACATAGTAACTAAGAATGTTTATAGTAACCTAGAATGTAAATAACTAGCCTAGAACCTGTATATAATTTACCCAGTTTAACCCAAGTTTATCAACCCTGTTCTCTGTAAGTCCAGTACAGGCCCCGTGAATTGACAAAGTTGATGTTATTTGTAAACCGAGCTGAAATTGAAAAGCGCGGTATAGAAAAGACTTTAAATAAATAAATAATTAAATAAATAAATAAAATAATAGTCTATTAGGTGCTTCGCACTTGGTGGTGCAGAGTACGCAAAAGTACAAGGTGTCTATTTTATTTTTGGTGAGTAAACAGGTTTTGTAGTTTTAAATTTCTTTTGTTTGGCCAATTTTTGGATGTGTACTCATCATTTATTTAGATGTTATCTTTATACACTAAGGTCAACCGTCAGAAAAACTTTGGGGTATGTTTACTAAAGGGAGCTATTTGCACTGCTGTCACGTTATCAGGCGATATGGCACGTTATCGCATGATAATGGCGCTTTACCGGGCGCAAAGGTACCTTAGCGCGCGATAACGCGCGCAGTGGTGCAAACGAGCGCTGAAGGCGGAGAAAGGCTCCCGGAGGGCGGAGGAAGGCTACCCATGGGCGGAGAGAGAAGTCAATGGGTGGACAGTGGGAGGGGAGAGGCTCCCTGCACACTAATGCTGTGGATTTCGGGTCTGAAAGCTAACGCCAGTGAAACCCTGGCGTTAGAGCAGAATTAAAGGGAAGAGAAATCATTTACGTCAGCAATGTACAGCAAAGCCAGGGAAACCTACAAAAAGTGAGAAGTGTGATATATGTGCATGGAACAAAAGGGCAAATAAACATTGAAAATGACCTGAACAAAATGGAAAAAAAAACATAACCAAGCTGGCCAATAGTGATATTAATGGGAAACAGCAAAAAACACTACCAAGAAAGCTCCAAAAAAAAGATATACATTTTGGAAGGGTCTATGCTCTGTCTCCATACAAGGTGAATGATCCCACAGTGAAATAGCGCTGATCAGGGTTTCCCCTTGTTATTGGACAGGTTTCCTATGGCGTGCACATGTTCTGCAACAGCAGGGTGGGCATGTCGGAACGGGCAACTGGACAGATGCTGGAAAAGGGGATACAGAGGGCTGCTGGCGGCACATGGTGGCCTAGTGGTTGGGGCAATGTACTTCAGGCAGGAAGGTCGGGGGTTCAAATCCCACTAGAGGACAGCAACCTTGGGCTGGAAGGACTGGGGTTTCTAGCCCCACAGGTGCTCCTTGTAGTCTTGGGCAAGCCACTTAACCCCCCATAGCCCATGTTCCCTGAAAAATAGTTATCTCCAAGTTATAATGCCCTGTTCAATGTAATTTCAGTTTGTTCAATGTAAACCACACTGATGCAGAATAGCGTGCTATATAAAAGAATGTAAATAAATAAATAAATGCTGTGGTGCAGCTGGGCCACAGTGCAGACTAGGGTGATGCCCAGGTGGCCCATAGGAATGCTGAAACAGTAGAGCAGCCAGACAGCAACTGATGAGGGCCCAACATGGGCACGAGTGTGTTTCCCACAATGTCACAGGGGATAGTACCCAGCAGGTACCCCCAAGGGCACAGAACATTGGCAGGCAGTGCTGGGGGGAAGCATGGACATCAATGCAGGCACCCCTACCCCAGAACCTGCACCATAGGCAGCCACCTACCCACACACTGGATGGCCTGAGACTGCATACCAGCAGAAGGGCATGTCATCATGGTGGCAGAGGGGTACTGGTGGTGGAGAGGGCAGTGGCAGCTGTCCACAGCAGACCATGGCCTAGCCCTGTGTAGGTGGGTGCCATGCACTGCAACAGACAGGCCCTGTCTGACAAACAATCATGGTATACCCAGGGAACACACAGTCTCTGTGGCAACACAGTGGTGCAGTACCCACAGCCAGTGTGTTCAGGAGCAGAAGGTCACAGGTTCAGGTCCCAGCTGTGGTTCCTGCCAACCCAGTCCCCATATTTTACCCACTACTAAACCGTGGTAATAAAGATGGAACCTTTATTGCAGATAACATAAACATGCCTCAAACGCATATATTTTACCCTACAGAGCAAAGACACCATAAACATGCGCATTACCTAGAGCAGAGTCTCCCAAATGCAGTCCTGGAGGGCCAAACACCATTCAGGTTCCATGCTGTCTCTAATAAAGATGCCTGTGCTGCATTTCTATACGCCGCCCCCATGGTATGGAGATGTATCTCATGCATATTCATTAGGGACAGCATGAAAACCCAAACAGTGTTTGGCACACCAGGACTGGAGTTGGTAACCTCTGCCCTATAGCAGCGGCCAACAGGGGCAGAAACACCTGCACCCACAGGCTCCATTATTCAAAGCCTCCTGGAGAGGCAGGATGTTGGGCCCTGCGTGCATCTCTCAATACTAGCACTTGCATACCTTAGCAACGCCACCCTAACCCAGGAATACGGTACACATATATCAAAAGGTTGCTATGATTACTGGCAGATAGCAATTCCTAAGTTAAGCACAATCTGCTCATTGAGCTGTATCATACTAACCTCTCTGATGTCTGTGGAGTGTGTTTCAGGTCTGGTGTCTGACAGTGTTCACTACCCTGGGGAGAGACCCTAACAGTATTGCGTACCATAGCCATGTCTGCACTCTGCCCAGGACTGGTGCGTTGGCCAGGGTTGCCAAAAGCCTCTATAGTTGCACAAAGCTGGCATAGGTGTGGGAGTGTGTGTCTGTCCATCCCGTGTGTGGTGGCTGCCAACACCTTACGCAGCCCACACTGCTTGCACAGGTTCCAGTGTTAGCCTGCCAATGTGCATAATGAGGAGCAATACTGTGGGTATGGCCTGGACAGGGTGGCCTGGGCAGGATGCATCTGCACAGGGTATAGGGCAATGGCTGGGACATTGTAGTGCCCGGCCACCACCTGCATGGACAGGGTGGCCACAGCATGTCCTGCTGGGAGGTCACTCTCATCCTGACTGAGCAGTGACCATGGCATGGCTAGGTTCCCCCATAGTGCTGCATTGTATTTCTCTCAAGTGATATATATGGGTTCTTTTTTTCTGGGGGCCTAATCAGTGACTTATCTGCTTGGTGGGTGTGTTCACATCTCCTCCAGGAACATGCGCTATGGACTAGCTAGCAGACTGTCTGCAGTTAGTATGTGTATGGCTGGAACACCTTGCAGGGTGCAGTGGCTGAAGACTCACTGTGCTCGCTGCTGGAGAATGTCAGATAGTGGTGGGGGGTAGCTGAGCATTTTCAGGCCTACTGTCTGTCTACTATTGCTTTATGGATGTGTACAGATCTGCATTGACTGCCCTGTAGGGTGTCTGTTCCCCAGCAGGACTGGGGTTGAAGGTCCCCTCTACTGCCCCCACTGCAGGGATGGAGAATGTGGATCTGTTGGTGGGAGACCCTGAGCCCCAGAGAGCAGGTTGGGTGGTACTACATAATCTGCCTGTGGATCCAAACACCACTCCCCCTCCCTGTCACTTAAATCTTGCAACCATGGCTCCCACACAGGATATGCACTATTCTGGGTGCATCATAGTCCACAAGGGCTAGATGTGACTGGGAAATATAGATGGACACAGGTGTATCCTTGGTGTGTCTGCAAGGACCACCTATCACACACTGGCACTGATGGCAACCTGCAGTATAACCAGCTCAGCTAAGCCAGGTACTGTGGACATGGTGCTGGATGCCCCACCTCACCCTCAGGGTGAGCACAGTACCCGCACAATGTGACGGTCTGTAGCTACTCTGTGCCAGTAAAACACACGGTCAGTTCCCCCTACCAGGCCGAGGTGCTGTGTGGGTGCAAACCCCATCTTGTGATCATCTGTAGACTGCTGATCTGCATGTGCAGTGCATCATGGGTACGGGTGGGTTAACCCTATCCTGGTAACAACAGCAGACAGTTTGTGTGGTGACCTGCAGTCCTTCTGTAGCCAGCCAGGGGTGTGTTAGTAGCAATAGAGATGTAGCCCACTGGTTACTTCACTGCCTATGGAGCCAGAATTCATGGGTTTGATCCCACAGTGGTGTTATTTGATAGGGCTGTCCAAGGCATTGTCTATTTTTAATGTAAATTAGTGCTTCCAGCAAAAACACCCTCACAGTGCTGTAACCTTAAGGTGCCTCATATGGCGCCCCATAAAGTGCCTTATAAGGCGTCCTATAGGGGACATTATAGGGTGCCTTGGCAGACAGTGCACTTTATAATGTACCCTCTGGAGTGCCTTATAGGGTGCCTTATGCGGCACCTTAGGTTACGGCACTGTGAGGGTGTGTTTTCTGGCAGCACTAATTAAAATAAAACTAAAATGCCTCACAAAGCACTGCTTAAATGTAAAGGGTAATGCCTCAGCCAGCCTTATTCATTAAGCACACTGGGGATCAAACCTATGACCCCTGTACCATCAGTGTATTAACCATTGTGCTGCACCTCTGCTGCTCTGTTTGTATGTCAGCACGCCTACTTAAGATTAACGCGCATTAACGTGTATAGCTCAATCCATTGCCCGATAATGTGCGCAGCGCTCGTTATCGCGCGATAATCCCGGTTTGCTACGTTTAGACCGGAACGCCCACTCCTTTTATGGCATCCTGCACACTATCGCCGGGGGCACGTTAGGACTGCTTAGTAAACATACCCCTTTAAAACAAATGAGACGGGACAAGATCAAGGTATTTTCTTTGATTTCCGACTTCTGCAGTTTACATATTATACATAATCCTATTGAATTGAGTACTCGTTCCTGGCGGTCGGGTACTAAAAGTTAGTTTAGTTTTTTAGATTTTTAGCAATATCGTTCGGTTGAATTAGGTCACTGGTTCATATAAATATTTGAAGTACTGTGTCTTATTTAGTGAGAGTCTCTCTCTATATATATAAATAATTTTTTTAAAATAATATTAATACAATATATTTTTATTTATTTTATTTATTTTTTATTTATCTATTTCTTCTATACCGCCCCTTCCAGAGATCAGTGGCGGTTTACATGGAACAAGTAAACAAATTTGTATACTAATGTATACATTACATGGAACAGAGATTTTTAACTTTATACAGATAATAGTTATTAACAGAGATTTATAACATTGTAACTTTATACAAATAACTGTGCATTAATTGTCGAAACTATTTACATTTTATATACATTAATAAGTTTCTGTATCATAGTGTTGATCAGAATTTTTCTACCTTTTTACAGGTAGTCAGAGTTTTCTACCTTTCATATGTGTGTGTGTGTGTGAAGGAATTTATTTCCTTTTTTTTTTTTTTTTTTTTCATCTCTTGGGAGTATTTTGGGGTGTATGTGGTGGGAGTATGTGGTGAGTGTATGTGTGTGGGTAGTTGAGTGTGATTTTAGGGCTTTGTGTTTGAGTGTTTGGGGATGGTGTGTGGTTGGACTTGGGGGTATGGGATTTCATAGTGTTCGGAGAAAAGATATGTCTTGAGTTCCTTTCTAAATTGGGTGAGGTCTTTTATGATCCGAAGGTTTATTGGGAGATTATTCCAGAGCATGGGGGCAGTGAATGAGAAGGCTCTGGTGCTGGTGGATTTTTTAGTTTTTTTGAATGAATTTGGTATTTCAAGTGAGTGTGTTGCGTTTAGTCTGCGAGTTCTTGATTCTGATGGGGTATGTAATAGCATGGATAGATATGAGGGGGCGATGTTGTTTAGGAGCTTGAATGTGATTAGGAGGATTTTATATCTGATTCTGCTGTTTATAGGGAGCCAATGCAGTTCCAGCATTATTGGGGTTACATGGTCTACAAGGCGGGCTTTAGTGACTACTTTGGCACAGATGTTCTGGGCTCTTTGAAGTAGGTATGTACTTTTTTGTGGTAGGCCAATTAAGAGACTATTACAATAGTCAAAGTGTGGGGTGATGAGTGTGTTAACAACTGATCTAAAGTCATGGGTGTCAAGAAGGGGTCTTAGGTGTTGTATGGTTTTGAGTTTGTAGAATATGGTTTTTACCGTCTGTTTTATATGTGGTAGCATGGTGAGTGTATGGTCTATTATTACCCCTAGGTATTTTACCTCTTTTTTGACGGGTATAGTTGTATTTATGATTGAGATTGATGTTGGATAGGTGTCCTCGGTCACTGGTGATCTTGTTACGAACATTGCCTCTGTTTTTTTGAGGTTGATGCTAAGGTAGTTAGATTCCATCCAGGAGGTGGTCTCCATCATGCATTTTGATAGGGCATCGTAGGTAGGATTTTTGGTGGATATGGGGAGAGCAAGCATGATGTCATCAGCATAGATAAAGTGACTAATTTTGTGTTTTCTGAATATTTTTGTAATGGGTTGGAGGTACAGGTTGAAAAGGAGGGCAGAAAGGGCGGATCCCTGGGGTATTCCTTGTCCTTGGGGGAAGGTTTCTGACACTTCCTGGTCTATTTGAACACGTATTAGTCTGTTTGTGATGTAAGACTTAAACCAATTGAGTACTGTCCCACCTATTCCTATCATTTTATAAGTCCTCTTAGTATTTATAGGCCTTTTGGTTTCAGGTATTATTCATAGTATTCAATAGGGAATAATATAGTATAGTGATATTATTATATTAGCTTCTTCTTTCAGTCCTGTTGCGCTATCATCTTGGTTGGGTATGGTGCATATTAGCATGAACTGATATACCTCATCCTCTCTGTGTAACATAATATAGATTTCAAGGAACAAAACATTGAACAGACAGGTATGTTTTATTTTCCTCAAGTTTATGTTGATGGAGTCAGTCACTTCTACATGTTAATTAATTTTGTTTATAATAATTTATAGGAGTTTTATCTTAAGCTGTACTTATATTATTTTGAAGTTATTTAATTTTCAATTTGGACGATTTTAGCTGTATATGAATTATCCGTAAATTATTTATATTAGGTTCAATATACATGTTTTATCCATTTTTTGGATGTAATATATGGTTTTAAGGTGCTTTTTGACATTTAATTGTTTTTTATGTGCATAATAATTTATTTGTTTTCATGCATTTATTGTTTTGTATGTTGTTTTTGTAGCCAATAACAGCCCTTGATGAAGGCATAGCGAAACACAGCCTGTGTCGGGCCTTGACTTGTGTTTATTAATAAAGATTCCTTCCTTTGCTATGCACGGTCTTATATTGGGTGCTGTAGCTACTCTGTGCCAGTATCACGCACTGTCAGTTCATCTTTCCAAGCTGAGGTACCGGAGAGGTGCGGACCCCATTGGGTGATCAGCTGTAGACTGCTATTCAGCATGTGCATTGAATCATGGTTATGGTGGGGTTACCCTATCCTGGCACTCAGAGCAGACAGTTTGTGCAGTGACCTGCAGTCCTTCTGTACCCAGCCATGGCTGTGAGATGCGCCACAGAGGTATAGCCTACTGGTTAATACAATGCCATTCTCAGCAGTGTTCATGGGTTCAATTCCTCATTGTTCCCTCCTTTCATTCCTGTCCTACTCAAATAGTTTGCATGCCTGTAACAATCATATTTTGGCAGAGCTGTGCTGCCAGCCCATAATATCCTCGCCACAGTTGCCAACATTCCCTCGGTCCGTCTATCTGCGTCTGTCAGCTGTGTAGCGTCCCGTCTGCCTGTGCAGGCTGCCACCCCATGTCCTGCACTGCTACCCTTTCCTGCATTGTTCCTCTTTGTGCTTGCCTCGCCTATGCCTGATCTTCATGGCACCACCACTCCTCTGTCCACCCATCATTGTAACTATCCTGCCACCTCCTCCTCCACTGGGGGACACGTATTCTAATCATCTGCCACCCACTCTCTTTCCAGTACTTTACATTGCCAACACCCTGTGCTGTGGTACAGTTGTCCCCACCATGTTTGTCAACAGTACTGGCAGCCACATGGGATGGCCGTAGATATGGCAGGTCCAGCAGCTCCCAGCTCTCCCTCCTTCACTCACCTGTTCATTGCCTTTCCTGAGTGCTCTATCTAGTGTTAGAGCTACATCTGTCTTTCTTCCTCACAGGTCATGCATGTCATCTTGCAGCACCTTGCAGCCCTTAGGGCACACTAACCTAGGGCACCGCAACCTTGTTAGGCCACCTTAACCTATAGTTCCGTAACCCAGGGTGCCTTCTAAGGTGCCTTGTTCAGGGGTGCCTAATACGGCGCTTAGCCTAAGGAGCCCTATAGGGCGCCTTACAAAGCACCTTATGGTGTAGCAGCAAAGCGCAGACAAACCAATGATACCAGGAGTCTGTTCAGAAGGTCCAAATCATTTATTTGTGCACAAGTCTCGAACCAGTCAATTTCAAAATGGCTGAGCAAAGTTTTCAAGCATAACAACAACTTTTATAGACTTTTGTTCCATTCTAGGTATAGAAAAACATTTCATTGGTCCCGGTAACCTCCCGTACCTCTTCCATTGGTCCCGGTACTGATAAGTTTATCCAATTATGTCCCTTCTGTGGGCATGACACCTGCATGCCCCCCTTCTAGTCCCAATTACAATGGTCAGTTCATCAACTTGTTACTTTCACACTCTCAAGGCCATAGAACCAATTTGTGCGTGCAGAGGAGCAGGGTTCTGTAACTCATCTGTCAGCACTCCCAATTATTGCTTTGCAGATGTACTTTTTCTTATCAGTAACTTTTAAACATGTCTTTTCTGTATTTTTCCATCTTTCAGTTCTACAGTTCTGCCTACCTAAGCTAATTCAATACTTCTACTGAGTTCTATCTTACAATAGCAGCATATTGGGGGATGTGCAATCCTATATGCCTCTCCACAGGCCTCATTTACAGGTCAAGCTAGCCATGCTGGCCTGCTTATGTTCAGACACCGTGGGTCACAGGCCTGCACCTGCCACATTCCCCCCTTTGATTAATCTCACCCTATTACTCAATAAGGTGTGAGAGTTAAATCACTTTGAAAAGAATCACATCATAATTGAAGGATTTCTACTAGGACTAGCTTTGTATAAAGCCATTATTTTAGTTGCGGTCTTCCGCTCTACTGTGTTATCAATAGCATTATGAATGGAACGCATACAACATGGAATTAAACATGGTAATAAGAAGATAACAGCAACAAGGATTAGTACTAAAACAATGAAAGTCTTAAATCCTCCCAGCCAAGAGAAAAGGTTAGCAAACCAGTTAGGAAATTTCAATGAGTGCCAAGTCTGTACTGGCACATAAGCATGTCTTTGCATATCTTTAGCAATTTCTTCAACTACTTGACCCTTATCATCTATTTTCAAACAGCAATTAGTTAAATTCAGCTTACCACATACTCCTCCTTCAGCTGCTAACAAATAATCAAGTGCTAAGCGGTTCTGGTATATAGCAGTGCGCATCTGAGTACTTTGTCTGGCTAAGAGCGTAAGAGCATGACTAGTTTCATTGGTTATTATTTCAACTACTGCTTGTAAGCGAATAATACGATTAATCATATAGATTGGAGTACGATAACCATACATACCATCATCATTCCAAGTGGCAGGCCCATAATACTCAATAATTCTTTCTGGTGGCCAATCATCACCTTGCCACTTCTCCCACTTGCCTATCTGTAAGGCTTCTCTTTTCTGTCTCAATGCTCTTTTGTGTCTGTGGGTAGTGTAAACAGGGTATCCTAATTGTTCTCCATGTTCAGTGTTTAAAAGAAAGAAAGAAGGTCTGATGGTTCCTAAGACACATGCTCCTCCCCATTGTGGCGGGAGTTGCGCATATGCTCGGTTTCCACAGATCCAATATAGGCCAGGTGGGGCCTGCCAGGCTTGGACTTTAGCAAGGTTAGTCCATAAACCAGCAAGTTCAGGAAATCTGGCTAAAGGGTTAGGAGGTTCAGGGTGTCTGATTCCTGACCACCATGCTGTCTTTTTGGTCGTGGCATTATAGTACTTCTGGCTAAGACAGACCAGCTGTCCTACCTTCTGGGTGAACTGGGGTCCAGTTCTGGCATAGCAAAGACGTCCAACGATTGAGTGCGCTAACACCCATTCACTGGTAGTCTTATGTAATTCAGTCTGATTGTAGATCATAGAATAATTCAATTCTTGGGCTTCCCATGGCCACTGATCTCCCATTTGGGTTCCGCCACAGAAATAACAATCTGTGATCTTAAGACTAGATACTACTGCTCCGGCTAATTCTAGAAATAAATTCTGTGAGGGGTGAGGGATCTCAAACTTATTTACATGCATGGCTTCATAAAAGGTATTATGAATATGATATTTAGATGACTTGTGGGCTTGAGTATTCAATCTGATATACACAATGGTCCCTGGATCTATTGCTCCTCCAGCAATATGTAAACCAAACTTGTATCCTTGTTTCCATGCATGGGGATTGTGTATACGTAAGTGTAAGGGGTTGCAAGCATCTTTCTGACATTTATCATTTGTGGTTGGCTTGGTTAGAGTAGCCATCCGTTTATCTATTTTCTCATCAGTTATACCAGTGTTCCAGGTAGCATAAAAAACACATCCCCAATACGGGCAATAGTAGTCTGCCGCTGTTGCAGTACTATAGCCTGATCCCGTTTTACCTGTACACTTCCACCAATTTGTGGCACCTTCTGGACACATATACTTATGATCATTTCGATACGCTTTTTCCCATGTACCACAGGTGGATTGACTATCTCTATTAATGGCATTACATGCATCAAAATTCAAAACAGCAGGTTTAGTAATGTCCTTAAGTGGTGATGTAGCAGCTAATATAGGTCCATCTGCATCCTTCCATCTTATTTCCAACGTGTAATAGGATGGATTCTGATGCGGATTATAGCATGCTTTGATTTTGCCATGAGTGCAAACATTTAGTTCAGTGGTGTTATAGATACACCGAGTTACTGTTCCTTTGCAGGTATAGTAAGAATGGTAAAGCAAAGTCTGAGTTACTTTCAGTCCAGTTCTAGTAGAAGTAATGCAAGCAGTGCATGGAGGTAAAGCATAAATCAGTTCAAAACCTCCAAAGAAGGCAACCAAGGCAAAGCAAAAACAAAGATACATGTTGATGTTGATTGGAGTTCTTCTGAATCCTCAGCTTGCTGATCTTGATCACGACGGTCTTTTATTCTTCGTCCCGTTTGCTAATGAAGCAATTTAACGGGTGCTGAGTGTTGATTGAAGATCCTCAAGATGTCCAGTACACATTAACCAACTTATTAGCAATTTCAGTTGGCTTGTGAAGTCTGGCTTAGTCAATGTAGTCTCAAAGTAGTGTGTCAAATCACACACAAATTGGGTTCGTTGAAACAAAGCTGTTGCTGCATGGAAAACAGCAATCCTCTTCGAAAGACTTGGCTACTGCAAAGCACTTGTGATGAAGTGTCTAAGCTGCTGGTTGCCGTCTCAGAGTAACTCGCAAGGGTGCATCAGGATGCTGTTCTGCTGTCCACTGCTCTGGTTCAGGATCGGCGGCGGGCTTGACTCTGCTGTGGTGGATCCAGGCGTCGATCTCGGCTACCTTTACTGCAGTTGGGGTAGACAGGATGACGGTGTACGGTCCCTTCCAATGGGGTTCCAACGGTGTCTTCTTCCAATCTTTGATCCACACCGAAGTACCAGGCTGATAGGGATGCAAGGGTTCCGTCAAGTTGATAGGCAACTGGTCTTGCATCCACGTATGGAGAGTCTGCAGAACAAAACTAAGAGCTAGGAGTTCTTGTCTGGTTACTTCTGAACCAATCTGGGCTAAACTTCCTTTGACTCCCTGCACTATTGGTGGGGGTTTACCATACAAAACTTCAAAAGGGGAAAATCCTGTTGACTTTACAGGAGCTGAGCGTATTCTGAGTAAAGCTATGGGGAGCACTTGGGGCCATTTCAAGTGTGTCTCCTGACAAAGCTTGGACATTTGGGCTTTCAAGGTACGATTCATTCGCTCAACTTTCCCTGAACTCTGGGGTCTGTATGCAGTGTGGAGTTTCCATTGTATCTGCAAAGCTTTTGCTAACTGCTGAGTAACTTGGGAGACAAATGAGGGTCAATTATCTGACCCTATTACTGCTGGGATTCCAAATCTGGGGACAATCTCTCTCATTAAGACTTTGGTAACTTCTCGGGCTTTCTCAGTTCTGGTTGGGTATGCTTCTACCCACCCAGAGAAAGTACAAACTAATACTAATAGGTAATGGTATCCATTGGCTTTTGGCATTTCGGTAAAATCAACTTGGAGGTTGTGCATGGGGGTGACACCTCCTGACTGAACTCGGGGTGCCGTAATAAGGCCTTGATTGGCATTATTTTTGGCACAGGTTAGACATTGACGTGCTACTGAGGCTGATATGGTTGTCATCAGAGGGATGTAAAAATGTGGTCTGAGTGCTTTTTCCATAGCACTCTTCCCATAGTGGGTGGCTTCGTGGAAAGCTTTGACAAAAGATGGTCCTAATAGTTCAGGAATTACTATTCGTCCTGGAGGTTGACTGCCCTCTTCTGGTGGCAGCTCAATCCATCCATCTTTCAGTATTCCATCTTCTCTGTTACAATAGTAATCCAATTCTTTGGTGGTATATCGTGGGGTCCATAGATTCAAGGGTACTGGAAACAATGCTGCTTGCATTGGCATAGCTTGTGGGGCAATCTGTCCTGTCATAGCTGCTTGTCGTGCTGAGGCATCTGCAAATCTATTTCCTCGGGCAACTTCTCCTTTTCCTGCTTGATGTCCTCTGCAATGCATGACAGCTACACGTGTTGGGGCCCAAACTGCATCAAGTAACATCAATATCTCGGGACCATACTTGACTGATTTTCCTCCGGATGTGATGAGTCCTCTTTCTTTATAGAGAGCTCCATGGGCATGTAAGGTAGTGAAGGCATATTTGGAATCTGTATATACATTTAGCACAAGTTTTTCTCCTAACAACAATGCTCTGGTGAGTGCTATCAATTCGGCTTTCTGGGCTGATGTGCCTGAGGCTAGAGCTGATGATTCAACTACTTCGTGTTGAGTGACGACTGCATATCCGGCACAGCGTCGTCCATCAAGGATGAGACTGCTCCCATCAACATAATAGATCTGGTCAGGATTGTCTATGGGCACATCTGTCAAGTCAGGTCGACTGGAGAACACAGTCTCCATGACTTCGATACAGTCATGTTCTGGGAGTTCTTCACTGATGGGTATCAAGGTGGCTGGATTCAAGGCATGGCTCACTTCAAGTTGTATTTGTGGGTTTTCACATAACATGCTCTGGTACTTCAACATTCGGGAATTGGTGAGCCAATAATTTGTACAATAGCTCACTTTATAGTATAGCTCACAATATATATAGTGCACCTTTTCCCAAGACATTTAATCATATATTTACAAACTATGTATATATTATCACAGATTTTTTCACTATTACTAATTTTCTCTTTTGTTAAACCGCTTTGATTGTATGATAAGGCGGTATAAAAATCCAATTAAATAAATAAATAAATAAATAAGGGCAAGGACTGCATGTGGCACAGTGACTCGTATGTTCTGTCCTAGTGTGAGCTTGTCTGCTTCGCTCACTAGTAGCGCTGTAGCTGCAACTGCTCTCAAGCAAGGTGGCCATCCTTTGGCCACAGGGTCCAATTGTTTCGATAGGTATGCTACAGGTCGCTCCCAATTTCCCAATTTCTGAGTCAACATGCCCAAGGCATTTCCCTGTGCTTCATGTACAAACAAGTGGAAAGGTTTGTGGACATCTGGTAGTCCAAGTGCTGGTGATGACATCAATTCTTCTTTTAACTTCTGGAAGGCTGTATCCTGCTCAAGTCCCCACTCCAGTGGCGACTTCTCTTCTCCTTTTGTGGCTTCATACAATGGTTTGGCAATTTGGGCAAAGTTAGGTATCCAGATTCGGCAATATCCTGCCGCTCCCAGAAAGGCTCTGACTTGCTTTCTGGTTGTTGGAGTTGGAATTCTGCATACTGCTTCTTTTCTTTCTCTGCCTAATCTTCTGCTTCCTTGGGTAATACGAAAACCCAAGTATTTCACTTCTTTTTGGCATAGCTGTGCTTTGGCTCTGGAAACTTTGTATCCAGCTTCATCTAGTAACTGCAAGAGGTCTTTGGTGGCTAGTATACATTCACTTTCTGATATGGCAGCTATCAACAGGTCATCCACGTATTGGAGAAGCACTCTCTTCCCTGGGGCTACTGGATAGCTTGAAAGGTCTTGATTCAGTGCAGCACTAAAGATGGTAGGTGAATTCTTGAATCCTTGGGGTAATCTTGTCCAGGTGAGTTGGCCCCCTCTTCCAGAGACGGGGTCCTGCCATTCGAATGCAAACAATATTTGGCTTACAGGGGCTAATCTTATGCAAAAGAATGCATCTTTCAAATCCAGTACAGTGAAATGGGTAGCTTCAGCAGGTATCAGTCCTAGAAGAGTGTAAGGATTGGGTACAACTGGATGTATAGTTTCAACTGCATCATTTACTCTTCTTAAGTCTTGCACTGGGCGATAATCATCTGTCCCAGGTTTCTTTACTGGCAAAAGTGGAGTGTTCCATGGGGATTGACATACTTTTAGTAGGCCATACTCGAGCAATCTTTGTAGGTGGCGATGAATGCCTTCAATTGCAGTTCTTGGGAGAGGGTACTGTTTGACGTGCACTGGTGTAGCACTAGGCTTAAGGGTTACAATTACTGGAGCTATATGCTTGGCTAGGCCTGGGGGACTGCCTTCTGCCCATACTCCAGGTGGTGCATCGATGTTCTTTAAAGTTTGTTCAAAATAGGTGTCTTGGATGGAGTCATCAACGTAATACCTCCATTCTTCTTCTCGGGGCACTGTCAGCAGCATTACTCCTGCTGGTTTGGCTTGGGAATTTACTGTCATTTGCATTTCTCCTTGTTCAGAGAAAGATATCTGTGCTTGAAGCTTGGCTAGCATATCTCGTCCCAGTAATGGCACTGGACATTCGGGCATGTAAAGGAATTGATGAGTTACTTGCTGTCCTCCTAGACTGCATATTCGGTTTTGAAGAAAAGACTTTGTGGCTTTGGCACCAGTTGCTCCTATAATGGTGACTGCTTTTGTAGTAAATGGGGCTATCTTTTTGTCTATTACTGAATGCTGTGCTCCAGTATCAACCATAAAGTTCATAATTTGGTCTCCTATTTGTATTCCGACCATAGGCTCCTGGAGACCTAAAGCAAACTTGTAGCCCGGTCTGTCCTAATCCACGTCATCCTCATCATGGGCTGGTGTGGCCAATGCTTGAATGGCTCCTCCTCTCTCTCGCTGGAATTGTTCTCGATTGGCTCCTCCGCGATTTCGGGGACGGCCTCGTCTTTCTTCTCGCCACTGATGATCGTTGTCGTCATCTTGCTCGGCGTCTTCGAGTTGCGGGCACGTATCTCTCCAATGTCCTTCCTCTCTGCAATAGGCGCATTGGTTCATGCCTAGTCTCTGGGTCCGGCCTCCGCCTTGACCCCGCCCTCTTCCTCTGCTCCTTCGACTAGGGACACCTCCCCTTTTCTTTTCAACTATGGCCGCAGCCAAAAAATCAGCTTTCTTCTTCATCTTTCTATCACATTCTCTCTGTCTTTCAGTATCACGATTCACATACACTTTATGAGCGACTTCCACTAACTGTGTTGCATTCATGCCCGCAAACCCTTCTAATTTCTGTAATTTACGTCTAATGTCTGGTTGAGACTGGTTTACAAAAGCAGAATTCACCATACATAAACTTCCTGGTGCCTCGGGATCATAGGGAGTATACATTCTGTATGCTTCAGTTAATCTCTCATAAAAATCTGCTGGGCTCTCATCTATCCCTTGGATAACTCCTGCAACTTTGGAAAGGTTCATAGCTTTTTGGCCCCCCCTTCTCAGGCCTTGTAAAAAGCCTTGGCGAAAACGGGCTAGGGCTGTGGATCCTTCATCTGTATTTGGATCCCATTGGGGGTCTTCATTCGGGAATTCTCTCTGAGCTGCTTCCCGACGGTCTATTATATTCTGCCCCTGTCCTGGAGCTACAGGGTTATCTGCCATCCACTCAATAGCTGCTTTTCTAATTCTTGCTCGTTCTTCTGTTGTGAATAGGGTGGTCAGGAGCTGACGGCAATCTGGCCAAGTGGGTTGGTGAGTTTCCATAATGCTAGTTACCAATTCTGTCAGCTCCTGGGGCTTACTAGTATAGGAGGCATAATGCGACCTCCAGTTTAATAAATTAGTTGTAGAGAAAGGGATATACACATAAGTTAGGGGTCCCGCTACCACTTCATCATTATCATTCTTTACGGGCACTCCCGGGACTTGCCGTAAGGGAAACATTTTAGCTGTCGTGGGTGTCTTTTGGGATCTAAGGGTTATTGTCGTAATTGCCTTTGAAGGGGTCACTTTCTTTTTCTCAACAGGTTTTGCTTTGGGTTTCTCTTTTACTGGCGTGCTAGTGCTAGCGCTAGTGCTGGCTTTCTCGATTACTTGTACACTGTCCTCCTCATCTGGGGGATTCTCTCTTTCTCCTTCTTCTTCTGGCTCACTTTTTATGTCCTCCTCTTCTCTTTCCACTAATTCCTCGTCTTCCTCCCCTCCGGGAGGTGGATCAGGGGTTGGGTCCCGCTTCGGCTCCGGCCGTCTCTGGGGTTCTGGGGCAGGACGCCGGGCTACTCTTATTGGACCTGGGGTTCGGGGCTGCCTGAGGAGTATTTCTGGGGAATCAGGATCTACCAGGATGGGCTTCTTTCTGGCTCTCTTATCCTGCTCTCTCATTTTGGGCTGTTCCATTTTCTGTCTAGAATCTGTTTTAGCTAACATTATTCTGCACTGTTCCTCATAACAGCGCTGCGCCCAGGGGGGCGGATCTTCACAAATACTTAACCAGGAATCTATATAGGGGTACTGATCAGGGTGCGCTACCCGCACTCTACGGTGTATTGACTGAATTATCTCTACATTGAACGTTCCCTCTCGGGGCCAGATGGGGTCTAGATCGGGCCACTCCCTAGTACACAAAATCTGCAATCGGGCTGCTGTCATTTTAATACCATAATCTCCTGAATATCCCTCTTTAAAATGTGCGATCATACATTCTAATGGAGTGTTTCTAGTAGACCCCGCCCCTCCCATTTCGATGTGTGCGCGCAACAACAGACAGAAGGGAAAAGGAGGGCGGACCGTGGGTAAGGGGTCCTCACGGCCCTGGAAAACGTATAAGGAATACAAATAACAAGACAAGACGACAATCGCTTCCCCCTTTTCGCGACCTGAACGCGGTTTGCCCGGTCAGGAAATGCGCTACTCAGGGGTCCGCCTTCACTTGGTCCGTGCTGCCAGACCTCTCATTCACACTTCGTTCACACAATCATGCTAGCAACGTATCCCAGAATGCATTCGTTTCTATCTGTTCTGACTAGTCTTTTTCCCAATTACAAAAAGGATGAGGGTTTCACCCGGCGAATTCCCATGCGGGGTTACTCGGCTCTTCCTTGAGAGTTGATCATGCTCTCTTACCAATTCCCAATATCTCGAGATTACAAATTCCAAATTCCAAGTTCCAATGGCAGTACTGCTCTTTCTATTTCTGTCTAGACCCAAAATCAAAACTATACTCACCGGATCCGGTCCTCAAACTTCCCAAGCAGGCGCATGAGTTGGACCTCGGACTCCCCTCACTCGGGTTCGAGGCGTTGGCTCCAACCGGGCCCGGCACCCGCCGAGGTCCGACCAGCTCCCTCCGATACAAGGGACCGGTGGCGCCAGGGAGCAGCCCTCGTCGGAAGGGCGCGATCCCGGCAGGACCAAGCCTATAGAGGCGGAAAGTCGTGGTATATTGCCCTATATACACTTTGATTCCACAACTTCCCGGCCAATGCACCAAGAATATGTAGCAGCAAAGCGCAGACAAACCAATGATACCAGGAGTCTGTTCAGAAGGTCCAAATCATTTATTTGTGCACAAGTCTCGAACCAGTCAATTTCAAAATGGCTGAGCAAAGTTTTCAAGCATAACAACAACTTTTATAGACTTTTGTTCCATTCTAGTTATAGAAAAACATTTCATTGGTCCCAGTAACCTCCCGTACCTCCCGTACCTCTTCCATTGGTCCCGGTACTGATAAGTTTATCCAATTATGTCCCTTCTGTGGGCATGACACCTGCATGCCCCCCCTTCTAGTCCCAATTACAATGGTCAGTTCATCAACTTGTTACTTTCACACTCTCAAGGCCATAGAACCAATTTGTGCGTGCAGAGGAGCAGGGTTCTGTAACTCATCTGTCAGCACTCCCAATTATTGCTTTGCAGATGTACTTTTTCTTATCAGTAACTTTTAAACATGTCTTTTCTGTATTTTTCCATCTTTCAGTTCTACAGTTCTGCCTACCTAAGCTAATTCAATACTTCTACTGAGTTCTATCTTACAATAGCAGCATATTGGGGGATGTGCAATCCTATATGCCTCTCCACAGGCCTCATTTACAGGTCAAGCTAGCCATGCTGGCCTGCTTATGTTCAGACACCGTGGGTCACAGGCCTGCACCTGCCACAATGGGGCACCTTACAAGGCACTTTATATGGCACATTATAAGGCACCTTACAGGGCACCTTATAAGGCACCATATAAGGCACCTAACAAGGCACCTTATAAGGCACCTTACTTATAAAGCACCTTAAAAGGCACCTAACAATGCACTTTAGAAGGTACCTTATAAGGCACCTTGGAAGGCACCTTACTTATAAGGCACCTTACAAGGCGCCTTGTAATGTGCCTTGTAAGGTGTCTTATAAGTAAGGTGCTTATAAGGCACCTTGTAACACGCGTTAGTTAAGGTGCCTTGTAATTCACGTTAGCTGATATGGCTTGCCATAATGAAGCACCGCCCACACCTTTATATGGGCATCTGTACCATTACTGCGGAACCTAACGCGGTTAAGACTACCGCGGTTTAGTAAACATACCCCATAATCTAATCGGCTTTTTGGTTTGATTCAGTCTCTGATTGGATTTTTGAAAAAGCCCTGCCCCCTCTAAGGTGGTGGGGGTGCCATCTCATTCTTCACCTCAGGCAGCAGATTGCCTTGAGCCGTCCCTTCAGAGGATACATGAGGGCGTCGGGAAGCCTGGAAATGGACTCAGGCTGACGGGGAAAGGATCAGGACCCAGAAATGGAGCTGGTTCCTGATGCAGGCAGGAGACCTTGGATGAGCCTATTGGGCCACAAATTGGCTATTGAGGGACCAGACCTTGGGAGATTGGGCCAAAGGGCCCAAGAAAAGACATATAGGGCCATTGGGGGAGCAGGGAAAGCCCCCAGGAGTTGATTTTGGAGCTAGGTTAGCCCAGTAGAGAGGAGTGGGGGCATGATATGCTTGTAGGAGGCTGTAGGCCTGTAGGAAGGCCAGGGTTATGGGCAGAGACGGTCTTAAAGAGGCGGGTGCCCAAGAAAATGTCCAAAATATAAAATTAAAATTAAAACTTTATGAATGTCCAGGGGGGCTGAGCAAAGGCCATTGAGCCCTAAAAAGTGTTTTTCTTGAATTTTAAAGATTCAGATCGCCTGCAATTTGCAACCGTTTATGGAGGGGTGGGCCAGGAGGCGTGGCTTAGGGTGAAATTGGCCTGGTATTATAAGTATACATTTTTGAGGTGTTAAGAGCATTAGAAGGTCTTTGGGGTGTATATGAGGATCAATGACTTATCAAAAATGTTTTTGGGGACTTTTAAGCCCATTTGAAGCTGCGATTTGCAGTGATTTAAAAGTGAAACCAAAAGTGTTTTTAAAGTCCAAAATTTGTTTTAAAGCTGTGCTGATGTTATAAACATGAGAATTTGTAATAAAAATTATTCAAAAGTACTGTATAAAGGTGAAAAAGATAAGTTTAAAAACATGTGCAAGTTCTCAGATGTTGAATGGAGGAGGGAGTGATCCAGATGGATGCATTGTGGCAAGAGGACTCAGCTGAGGGGAGCTGCACAGTGAGGCAGTTTCAGGAAAAGCCCTGCTGCTACTCGAAGGCTTAAAGAAACAGTATGAACAATCTTCAAATGACACCTACAGAAGAGTTATATTGGGATCTTTTTTAAGATGAGGGAGATAAAGCTTTTATTGATGGGGGACAGGGAACTATTTGCTGACATCAGCAGATGTAAGAATACGAATGTAAGTGATGTGGTCCTTGAGGGACAGTTGGAGCTTCAATGTTGATGTGAATGGCTTCTTGCTGATGTGTGTGGTGACGGCGCCCTGTACTTCAGTGATTTTTGAACGTTTTGAATGTTTTTTGAATGTGGGAGGAGTGGCCTAGTGGTTAGGACAAGGTACTTCAGGCTGGAGGGCGGGGGGTTCAAGTCCCACCTGGGGACAGCAATCTCAGGCCGGAGGGACTGGGATTTCTAGTCCTATAAGCACTCCTTGTGGTCTTGGGCAAGCCACTTAACCCTCCATTGCCCATGTTCCCTGTAAGTATTAGCATGTGTGTCATATCCCCTCATGTTAAATGTATCTCCCAATTGACCGCTTTGACACAGTGAAAAGCGGGATATAAATACAGCTAAATAAAATAAAAAATAAATTTTTTTTAATGATAGTGAGAATATTTGAAGAGGAGGGTGAATGAGTGGGTTTTAGTGGTGTTTCCTGTGTTTTTTCAAATCGAGCTGAGAATTTGTTTTTTGGGGTGAGACGGAGTGAGAAAGAGAAGAGCGATGGCTGAGGGAGGAAATATATGAGAGGTCAGAACATAGGCACCTTAAGATTTAAGTTGTATTGTTTTTTTTCCTCCAAGTTTAGTAAGTTGGGGAAATTAGAGCAAGACAATTAAAGTTACCCTGCTTAGAGCTGCTTCTAAAGTTTGAGAAAGTATTAGTCATTTTTCCTGAGTGGTTAGGTCACGGTATAGGGAAGGAGAAGGAGAGGGAGACAGAGAGAGAGAGGGAGAGAGAGAGAGAGACAGAGACAGAGAGAGGGAGAGAAAGAGAGAGAGAGAGAGGGAGAGAGAGACAGAGACAGAGAGAGGGAGAGAAAGAGAGAGAGAGAGAGGGGGAGAGAGAGAGAGACAGAGAGAGGGAGAGAGAGAGAGAGACAGAGACAGAGAGAGGGAGAGAAAGAGAGAGAGAGAGAGGGAGAGAGAGAGACAGAGACAGAGAGAGGGAGAGAAAGAGAGAGAGAGAGGGGGAGAGAGAGAGAGACAGAGAGAGAGAGAGGGAGAGAGTGAGAGAGAGAGAGAGAGAGAGACAGAGAGTGTGAGAGATAGAGAGAGAGAGAGGGAGAGAGAGACAGAGACAGAGAGAGGGAGAGAAAGAGAGAGAGAGGGGGGAGAGAGAGAGAGACAGAGAGAGGGAGAGGGAGAGAGAGAGAGAGAGGGAGAGAGAGACAGAGAGAGAGAGAGGGAGAGAAAGAGAGAGAGAGAGAGAGGGAGAGAGAGAGACAGAGACAGAGAGAGGGAGAGAAAGAGAGAGAGAGAGGGGGAGAGAGAGAGAGACAGAGAGAGGGAGAGGGAGAGAGAGAGAGAGAGACAGACAGAGAGAGGGTGCACAGAGGAGTTCATGGTTCAGATGTGTGACTGCAATTGCACTTTATTTTTGGGTGCGTGAGAATAAGTTGTGTGTGAGTGAGTGTGTTGGACATAAGAGTGGGGATTGGAAGGAAGAGAGAGAGAAAGAGGTTTATTTCACCATTGCAAGCTTGCAAATTTAAAAATATTGTTTTATTATTGAATACATTTTTTTTAGTATTGTAAAATGAAGACGATTTTCTGTGAGGTTTAGGGAATAGAATAGGGTCAGATCTAGTGTAAGGGAGGTCAGTGACGCTGAAGATCCCAAAGCTCCTGAAGATTCGCTGAAACAGAACCTGAAGAATTTGGGCCTCAAAGTTTGAAGACGACTTAATAAGTAAAAAAAGATAAGCAAAATAAAAACAACAACCCTCTTTCACATGCACAACAAAACCTATCTTTGAGCTCAAGTATTATTCAGAGTCTGGTAAATGTAGTATCGACCCTGACAGAGCAGCCATATCGTCTTGAAAAAAAAATTAATGTGTATTCAGTCCATTAGGCTTGAACATTGTTTCTTGAATGTTTGATTTCTAATTATTTTTCTGAGTAATTGTAACAATCTCAAGCACATTTTGAGGGAAATGTTATACTTACCTAATTTAGAAAGTTCATATGAGTAAGAATAAAATTCCTTCTGTTCCATCTACATGCCCCAAAGCTTAAATGCTTTTAGTTATATTGTATTATTCTGACTGTTGTACTCTTCCTCTTGAGAGGGAGGGTACTCCAGCAGACTTTAGATTTTTATTATCCAGCCACACTCTGGTAAGGCAAACAATTCTGAACACCACCCCAGCCTACCATGTAACAATTTCTACATGGAGAACTGAAATATCTTTTATATTTCAATAAAAAGAGGGGTGTGACCTGCACCACTACAATCACTCTAGCCACCTTACTGGGCAGACTAGATGGACCATACTGGTCTTTATCTGCCGTCATGTACTATATTATGTGCTTCTCCTTTACCACTATCTCGGGTTTCCGCCCCTTTGGGAATAATCAATAAATGTTTCAGAAGCCATGTTTACTATTACTAGCACCACCAGAAATTATTATGATGCCCACGGCTCCCAGTGCCGGCAGCACCGTCAATTTTTTGTTTAGGGTTACCACACAGAAGTGCCGAGCTGAAACAGTCCCGGTTTACTTACCATTATAGCTTTCCTAGGAAATTGGAATCAGAAGTCCCCAGATGCCAGGGAGTCAATCCAGGACTGGATGAGCCTGCCCCTTCTGAACAGGAGCTATCTGGTTACCCTTCCTATGGTGTATGTAAAAAAAACCTGGTGTCTATGGTCTCTGCTCTTTCTAATCGCCAACAGGGAAACTAACCCATGTCCTTGAAATAAAATTAGCCCTCTACAAAACACACCCTCTGGGTTTATCTGAGTTTTCAAATTCCTTCATTCTCTTCATTGGGTCTCTACTGATTTTTCTGTTTTTGTCCCAGTAAAGCGTCAGTTTTGTTTCTTCTTAACGAATGGGCTTTTGTTGCGTGCTCTACACGGGTGTGGCAGAGTGCGGCCTGATAGACTCTCAAGCACATTATTTTTTTCCTTTACAATTGCGCCTTTAGAAATAGATATATCTTACCTTCCAGGAGACAAAAGGCCGTTAAGTGAATAAGAAGCAGTGCTGCAGACATTTGTATTATTACTACGAAGCGCTTTACATCAAATCGTAGTTAGCAAATCTGTGTAGGCCATGAGTGATAGCAGAGGACCAGGGAGCAGAGGAATGAGAGTGAGGGGTTTTCTGTGACCTACAGTATATCTCTCTTAAACCACCCTTTAGCCATTTTTCTTCCCTTCTGGAAGATGGAAAAAAAAATGTGAACCGTGTACAGTAATAAATCAATAAATCCAAATTCCGGAGGGGTTGCTTCAGCTGCTCTTCATTAACCTCACAGATTCTCCCTCTTTCTCAGTCATTTCCTGAAGGGCAGTAGAAGCATCCGTATCAAAAGGAAGAGAGGGAGGGAATAGCCTTCCCTTCCAAAAAGAAAACAGAGGGTGAAAGGATGCCGAAAGCCTGCATAATCTTTTATTCCTCTCCCCCGCCCGCTTGAGTCCCACAACGAGCTGTTTGACTAGGGTGGGAGTCACCCTGTGAAAAATGATACTCAATGTAGATAAAAGCCCAGCTCCTCCAGTGGGAAATGGAATAATTTAAACCTTTTTCTGCTCCTGCTGGTGACTTTTTAACAGTCCTTAGAGGAGAGAGACAAAGTATGTGGTTTGCCAGCCAGATGAAGTCTAAAAGACATTCAGTTCCCTTAGAAGGTGTCATTTATCCCAGCAGCAGAAAGAGAGGGGGGGGGCCCTCTCTGAAAGACATTGCCTCAATATTACCTCTGCCCGAGGGAGATACAACCAACAAATTCATTGTGAATCCACGCTTTGTCTATCTTGGTTTTGAAATACATTTCTCTCCCCCCCCCCCCCCCCACCTCCAGCTTTGTTCACAAAGATGTGCCTGCTTTCTTTGAAGAGATGCATGAAACAAACCGGGCTAAGAAAAAGACAAAAAGATTTCTTTGGGTTCTTTTCTACCGCTCATCGATCAAGACAAGAGGCACACCCTGTGATTACGTATGAATGAGTTAAAAAATGCATGCACACGCAATATGTCACTGCGGCATTTAAGTTATATGTGGGTAGGACTGGTGGTATAACTGTTGGGGGCCAGAACCAAAATTTTTTGAAGATGCTGATATTAATCTGCTGGGGCCCAAGTCAAAAATGTGAAAGGCACGCCCAAAGCCCATCATGGCTCTGCCTCCTTCATTTGCAGGCAGACTTGGGGCCCCTTGTACAACAGGGGCCCAGGTCAATCATCCAGTTTGCATTCCCCACAATGCCTGCCCTGTATGTGGATGCAAGGTAAGAGTTTTGATCAGTGGTAGTCCATAGTAAGAGCAAGATTATGTTTTCGACTACTAGTTAAGTGTGTAAGACATTGAGGGAGTGAAGCCATGGCCTGATTTTATATTTTATAGAGAAGAGACGTATGCCTCAGCCGCGACGACGGCGTCTTGTTGGGATTCCGTTTTTTGAATTGAAGAAGAGTCCAACATTTGATACAGAGCCTTAGGGCTCGAAACGCGCGCGTCATGTTCCATCTTCCTCTTCAGGATTAACGGAAGGATGAGTGAAAGTTAAGAGGCTTCAGCTAAGTGCAATCTTGTGGTTATAAAATAATTTGATAAGTGACACAGGATCACATATAAAAGAAAAAAAGGCAGCTAGCTGCTTGGTGTGGGACAGTCCACATTACTGTCCCTCCTACAGCATAGCTTCGACAAAAATATGAAAGTAATGAGGTGATTTTTAGTGATTCTTGTAAAAATTCTGCTTTATGTGTTTCACTTTTTGGGGGTGGTGATTAATCTGATTTTATATCCGGCATAGACTGTCTTGGCTTGATTTGAGATTTTGATCCATATGGATGGTTTAATGCAGGGGTCTCCAATTCCGGTCTTGGAGGGCCACAAACCAGTCAGGTTTTCGGGATGCCCCTAATGAATATACATGACATAAATTTGAATACAATGGGACAATGCATGCAAATATATCTCATGCATATTCTTATTTATTTATCTTTCTTATATACCGCCTTTCAATGTTATCAAAATGGTTTACATTCAACTCAACAATTAGACATGGAACTATTTATTACAGGACCTCCCAAAATCCTGAGTGGTTTGCAGCCCTCCAGGACCAGAATTGGAGACCCCTGATTTAATGAAAACTGAGCTCAGAAAGAAGAGCAGATTTTAACAGTATCTTCTGACTCATTCTCATTGATTTAGTGTGCCATGAATCTCTATGGAAATCGCATGAGGGTCAGCAAGATCCCATTAAATCTTGTGAACCTCTTGGGGAAGAGATGACGGAGAAGGGATATGATAGAGGTTTATAGAATCATGAGTGGGATGGAACAGAGAAATAGGAAACTGGAAAAAGTGTTTTTTCAATCAATGCACAATGAAGCTCTGGAATTCGTTGTCAGGTGTCAAGGCATCTATCTTAGTTGGGTTTCAAAGGAGCTTGGACAGGACCCTGGGGCAAAGTTTGAAAAACATTAGTAGTCAGGTAGACTTGAAAAAAAAAAGCCTGGACTTGAATAAGAAGGAATAAATCTATTCCTATGGGATCTTCTTGGCACTTCCAAGTGACCTGGATTGGCCACTTGGAGACAGGATGCTCGATTTGATGGATTTTGATCTGCTCCAGAATGGCTTGTCTTATGCTTTTATGTTCTTAAACATGTAAAATTAGATAAAATCACCAAATCTCATCTACCACTGGGGCTGGTGGCAAAGCACAATCCTTTTATCCTGGGTATTTTAATATTTGGGGCTAGTGCAAGGATATTGGGTGCCCCAGGCAATCTTTGGGGCTTATGTCCCTTCCCCCCTTCTGAGATTTTGAACAATGAAACTCAGCATTCCTGCTGATGGAAACACCGCCCCTCCTACTACCGTCCTATAAAAATGCATAATTGGACATCATACTTTAAGTATTAAACTTTCTTTTGCATGCATGTGGGTGACTCCACTCTCCCTGCGGGTAAAATAGTGTGCCTATGTTTCTCTGAGTTTGTGTGGCTGCCAGGATCTATTGTTTTGCTCTGACTGCTGCTGCAATTTGCCGTCCCTCGGAATCTGGTACCCTAAGTAACTGCATGACTTGCCTCATGGTTGGGTCAGCCCTGTTAATATTTAAAGCATTAATAGCAGATGCACCTGAGTATCTAAGGAAGATGTTGAAGCTGTATGAACCCTTCGCTAAGCTTCGTTCTGTGAGTACTAGGAGAATTGATAATTCTGTCTAGTATCAAAGCTAGGCTTACTAACACTCACGCCACAGCCTTTTCAATTGCAAGGCCACTGTACTGGAATAAAATTCCAGAAGATCGTAGAGCCAAAGGTAATTATCTAGTCTTCTGAAACAAGCTGGCTAAGTTTCTGTTCGAACAAGACTTTGGGGACAAAACATTACAAGTGGGATATTCAGCAGCACATAGCTGATTTATGCCACTCAATATCCCCCTCTAAGGCCACTAGATGCCATAGTGCTAACCACATGGCATTGCGGCATTCCAGGGGTGGCACTCAGGATAACTGGTCACAAACCAGCTAAGGTTAGGCACTTGAGAGGCTGGCCTAACTTCATCCGGGTTGGCTAACTGGGCAATGGCTGAATATCCCCAGGGCAACCCGTAGGCAAAGCGAGGACGGAAGAGTAAATTCTCCATATAGTGGCTAGATTCAGTCCACAATCTGGAGAACTATCTGCTCTCCTAACTTTATCCAGATATCTATCTAGATAGTGGGCCAGTTATCACCGTTATCTGGATAATGCCACCGCTGCATTATTCTCAGATTCAGCAGTGACCATTATCCTGATTTTTTAATTACCGAGGCCAACATTTTAAAAAAATGCCGAGGCTCAATATTTGCCCCTAATGGGCTGATATTTAAACTCTGCAGTCAGCATTTATTTAAGCGCCAACCAAATCATTTCAAAATGAAATTGGATATTCAGCACCAGAATCTGGATATTGGCCAGCACTGAATATTCGGGTTCAGCACTGGCTGCTGGCACTATCTGGATGATGATGATATTCAGCCACTATCAAGAGAGCAAAATTGCATAAAGTCAAGACTGTTTCTTTCATGGCCTAGGTTTATGCAGTTTGTCGAAGGGTTAGCGGTCTGAATATCACCTCTAACCGGATAATCCTGACCTCTGCTGCAGCTCCGCCCATGGACTGCCACAGAACCAACCAGATAGTGCTGAGGTGGTCAGAGGAAATATTCTATGGCACTAACAGGATTGTACCACTGAATATTCCGGATAGTACTACTACTACTATTTAACATTTATAAAGCGCTACCATACGCAGCGCTGTACAGGCATATAAGAGTGACGGCCCCTGCTCGTTAGAGCTTACAATCTAAACAAGACGAAAAATACACAGAGCAAAATTCTAGTTAGGGCAAAACCAGGTTGGTTGTCTCCCATTACTACTAATAGTACTACTGCGCATTTCTATTTAAAACTACATTACACTGGACATCAGGTTACAATACATTACATTAAGGGTTAAAATACAGGCAGGGTGGGTATCATGGGGTACAGTACAACACATCATGGGATATATTTGGAGGATGCTTACAGGGTGACGTTTCGCGTGGTTCCGCTGCATCTGGCCAGTTCTTCGGTGGAGTTGCTGGAGTGATTGCTGGAGTGAGGGGGAGGAGGAGGCCATGGCCCCTCCACAGCACCACACCTAATGGCCACGCCAAAGGGCCCTTAGGCACGGGCCCGCCAGACGCGGGCGCGCCAAGGAACGCTTCAATTTTCAGATCTGGTGCCGGGGTGTTTCTTCGGCCTGATTGGCCACGTGGTGGGTAGCAGGGAGGAGCATACCTGCCTGCTCCCCTCCCTGTTGCCGACCGGGCCGGTGGCTGGAAGTCCTGCACACTGTGATTATATCTCCTGTGATTGATCGCTGGTGTTCAGTTGCTCGTGGAACTGCTTGGAGCAAGGAGGGAGGGGAGGGAGGGATCCCTGCTTCCCCTTCTCCGGGGTGCTGGTAGCGATCGCAGGCTCAGGATGTTAGAGAGGGCTTTTCCCGGCAGCACGCTGCCTTTAAATAGCTGGATTTGCTGCCGTTGCAGGAGATTCAGGGGGCGGATCTAGGCAAGCACATGTAGTGGGGAAGTTCCGTGCAGAGAAGAAATGCCGGTATGGTAAAGGCACAGCGCACACACACAGAGTTCAATCTCACCTCCTGTGATTGATCGTTGGTGTTCAGTTGTTCATGGAGCTGCTTGCAGCAAGGAGGGAGGGGGGGAGGGAGCCCTGATTCCCTTTCTCCGGGGTGCTGGTAGCGATCGTAGGATCAGGATGTTAGAGAGTGCCACTTAATATTATGGGTAATGCCACAGAATATTCCAGATAGTGCCACTGAATATCCCGGATAGCACCACTGAATATTTTGGTTCCAGATAGCATCACTGAATATTCTGGGTAGTGCCACATAATATTCTAGATAGTGCCACTGATTATTCTGGATATCGCCACTGACTATTCTGGATAGCACCACTGAATATTCCAAATAGCACCACAGAATATTCCAGATAATGCCATTGAATATTCTAGATCGTGCCACAGAATATTCCGGATAGCGCCACAGAATATTCAGGATAATGCCATGCCACAGAATATTCCAGATACGGTCACTGAATCTTCCGGGTAGCGCCACTGATTATTCTAATTAGTGCCACTGAATATTCCAGATAGCATCACTGAATATTGAATAATCTGGTTAGTGCCACTGAATATTCCGGATAGCGCCACTGAATTTTCCAGATATCATCACGGAATATTGCTCTGCCAGCACTTATTTATCCTTAAGTTTCTAGGTTGTTATGCAGCTTGTATTGTTTAAATTAAAGGAAAATATGAGGCGCAAACAAGCGCTGAATGCGGAGAAAGGCTCCCGGAGGGCGGAGGAAGGCTTCCCAGGGGTGGAGAGAAGGGGTCAATGGGTGGAGAGTAGAAGGGGAGAGGCTCCCCGTGCACTAACAATGTGAAATACGAGGATCAAAACTAACACCAGTGAAACCCTGGCGTTAGAGCTGATTTAAAGGGAAGAGAAACCATTTCTGTGAGCAATGTACAGCAAAACCAGGGAAACCTATAAAAAAGTGATAAGTATGATACATGTGCACGGAACAAAAGGGCAAATAAACAGTGAAAATGAACAGAAGAAAATGGAAAAATAAAATAACCAAGCTGGGCAATAGTGATCTCAATGGGAAACATCAAAAAACACTCCCAAGAAAGAACAAAAAAAAAGATATGAATTCTGGAAGAGTCCATGCTCCGTCCCTATACAAGGTGAATGAGCCCAAAGTGAAATTGCGCTGTGCAGGGTTTTCCTCTCCATCGGACAGGTTTCCTATGGCATGCACATGTGCGGCAACAGCAGGGCGGGCATGTCAGAATGGCCAACTGGACAGATGCTTGAAAATGGGATACAGAGGGCTGCATGCAGCACATGCTGTGGTGCAGCTGGGGCACAGTGCGGACTAGGCAGATGCCTAAGTGGCACTTAGGAATGCTGAAACTGTACAGCAGCCAGACAGCAACTGATGAGGGCCCAACGTGGGCATGAGTGTGTTTAGCACAGTGTCACAGGGGATAGTACCCAGCAGGTACCTCCAAGGGCACAGAATATTGGCAGGCGGTGTTGGGGGGAAGCGTAGACTTCTATGCAGGCACCCCTACCCTAGAACACGCACCATAGGCAGCTGCCTACCTGCACACTGGATGGCCTGAGACTGCGCACCACCAGCACCACCAGCAGAAGGGCATGTCAGCATGGTGACAGAGGGGTACTGGTGGTGGAGGGGGGCAGTGGCAGATGCCCAGAGCAGACCATGGCCTAGCCCTGTGTAGGTGGGTGCCATGCACTGCAACAGACAGGCCCTGCCGGATGAACAGTCATGGTATCACCAGGGAATGCCCTGTCTCTATAGCAACACGGTGGTGCAGTGCACACAACCAGTGTGTTCAGAGGCAGAAGGTCACAGGTCCAAGTCCCAGCAGTGGTTCCTGCCAACCCAGTCCCCATATTTTACACACTACTAAAACTTGCAAATACAGACCTTTATTGCAGATGACGTAAACATGCCCAAAACACCTACATTTTACCCTACAGAGCACAGACACCATAAACAGGGGCATTACCTAGAGCAGAGTCTCCCAAATGCAGTCCTGGAGGGCCAAACATCATTCAGGTTCCATGCTGCCTCTAATAAAGATGCCTGTGCTGCATATTTATGCACCGCCCCCATGGTATGCAGATGTATCTCATGCATATTCATGAGGGTCAGCAATGAAAACCCGAACAGTGTTTGGCACACCAGGACTGGAGTTGGGAACCTCTGCCGTAAAGCAGCAGCCAACAGGGGCAGACACACCCACACCCACAGGCTCCATTAGCCAATGCCTCCTGGAGAGGCAGGACATTAGGCCCTGCGTGCATCTCCCAATATTAGCACTTGCATACTTTAGCAATGCCACCCTAAACCTGGGAATACGGTACACAGCTATCAAAAGGTTGCTATGATTACTGGCAGATAGCAATTCCGAAGTTAAGTACAATTTTCTGATTGAGCCGCATCATGGCAACCTTTCTGATGTCTGTGGAGTGTGCCTCAGGTCTGGTGTCTGACAGAGTGACCCCAAAAGTATTGCGTACCATAGCCATGCCTGCACTGTGCCCAGGACTGGTGTGGTGCCCAGGGCTGCCAAACACCTCTATAGTTGCACAATGCTGGCATAGGTGTGTGGAGTGTGTGTCTGTCTATCCAGTGTGTGGTGGCTGCCAACACCCTCCACAGCCCACACTGCTAGCACTGTTGCCAATATTGGCCTGCCAATGTGCATAATGAGGAGCAAGGTACTGTGGGAATAGCCTGGATAGTGTGGCCTGGCCTGGCCGCATCTGCACAGGGCATAGGGCAATGGCTCCGACATTGTAGTGCCCGGCCACCACCTGCACGGACAGCGTGGCCATAGCATGTCCTGCTGGGAGGTCACTCTCACCCTGACTGAGCAGTGACCATGGCATGGCTAGGTTCCCCTATAGTGCTATATAGCATTTCTCTCATGTGATATTTATGGGTCCCTTTTGGGACCCAATCACTGACTTATCTGCTTGGTGTGAATGCTGACATCCCAGTTCTGGGTACATGCATCTTCTCCAGGACCATGGACTAGCAACACAGGATATGCACTATTCTGGGTGTATCATAGCCTATAAGGGTTAAACATGACTGAGAAATACAAAAGGTGTGAATGCAGGAACTACCTATCACACACAGCAGCACTGATGGGGACCTGCAGCGTGGTGTATTTCAGCCATGAAAGGTGCTGTGGACCTGTTGCTGGGCTCCTCACCTCACCCTTAGGGTGAGCACAGTATCCGCACAATGTGACGGTCTGTGGCTACTCTGTGCCAGTACCACACACGGTCAGTTCCCCCTACCAGGCCGAGGTGCTGTGGGGGTGCATACCCCATCTTGTGCCCATCTGTCGACTTCTGCTTTGCATGTGCAGTGCATCATGGGTACGGGTGGGTTAACCCTATCCTGGTAACCACAGCAGACAGTATGTGTGGTGATGTGCAGTCCTTCTGCAGCCAACCAGGGGTTTGTTAACAGCTATAGCCCACTGGTTATTTCACTGTCTGTGAAGCCAGAGATCATGGGTTCAAACCCATGGTGGGGTTATTTGATAGGGCTGTCAGAGGCATTGTTTATTTTTAATGTACATTAGTGCTGCCAGCAAAAACACCCTCAGAGTACTGTAACCTTAAGGTGCCTCATAAGGCACCCCATAGGGCGCCTTATAAGGCGCCCTATCAAACGCCTTATAAGGTGCCTTATAAGGTGTCCTATAGGGGACATTATAGGGTGCCTTGGCGGACAGTGCACTTTATAATGTGCCCTATGGAGTGCGTTATGAGGTGCCTTATGCGGCACCTTAGGTTACGCCACCGTGAGGGTGTGTTTGCTGGCAGCACTAATTAAAATAACAGTAAAATGCCTCAAAACTCACTGCCTAGAAGTAAAGGTGCCAGCCTTATGCATTAGGCACACTGGGGGATTGAACTCATGACCCCTGTACTATTAGTCAGTGTATTAACCACTGTGCTATACCTCTGTTTTAATGTTTGTGTCTCTGGGTGCCTACTTTATTTTATTTATTTACATTCTCTTATATACTGTGCTATTCTGTATCAGTGTGGTTTACATTGAACAAACTGAAATTACATTGAACAGGGCATTATAACTTGGAGATAACTATTTTACAGGGAACATGGGCTATGGAGGGTTAAGTGACTTGCCCAAGACCACAAGGAGAACCTGTGGGACTAGAAACCCCAGTCCTTCCGGCCCAAGGTTGCTGTCTTCTAGTGGGATTTGAACCCCTGACCTTCCGGCCCAAAGTACCTTGCCCCATCCACTAGGCCACTCCTCCACTCCTCTACTTAAGATTACCGCGCATTAACGTGCTTAGCGGCGCTTCGCTCGATAATGTGCGCAACAGCGCGCGTTATCGCGCGCTAATCCCGTTTTGCTACTTTTTGACCGGGACGCCCAATCCTTATATGGCAGCCTGCACACTAACGCCAGGCGCACATTAAGAAGGTTTAGTATCCGGCTTGATTATTGTAATTCTCTTCTTTGTGGGCTGAGTCGGAATGGTTTTGTGAGATTACAGCTAGTGCAAAATACCACTGTGAAAGTTTTTTATGAAGAAAAGAAATTTGATCATATTATTCTACTCCTTTGTGAGAAACAT
Source organism: Ichthyophis bannanicus (assembly GCA_033557465.1). Lineage (NCBI taxonomy): Eukaryota > Metazoa > Chordata > Amphibia > Gymnophiona > Ichthyophiidae > Ichthyophis > Ichthyophis bannanicus. Next base: position 74,608,705 of record CM066032.1, read on the forward strand.
TGGCTTCCAATTAATTATATAATTCCTTTTAAGCTTTTACTATTGTGTTTCAGGTTTTTTATACTGGTCTGCCAGCATTTTTAACTCACTTGCAGATTCCATATATTTAGAGGCGGCCCAAGGGTAATGTGGGGCCATGTGTAGAGATTCATGAGGGGCCTCATTTACATAACTATTTACATACAGTATCTGTTGGGCCTCATTTGCATAGTAACATAGTATATGATAGCAGATAAAGACCAGCATGGTCCATCTAGTTTGTCCAGTAAGGTGACAAGAGTAGGTCCGCCCACTGCTCTGTGCAGGTCACCCCGCCACATGCCTTTGTTTAGGGGTGTACCCACTGCTCAATGTAGGTCACCCTTATTTGTTGAGATATAAGAAATAGTTATGTTTATTTTGATTTTATCTTGTTGTTTTATTTTATTTATTTATTTTATTTAACAAGAGCTTATATACCGCTACCTTCCTGAAAAGATCAGGTGCGGTTTACAATAGAACAATTTTAAACAGGGTAAACATTCTGTTTTTTACATGGAACATAGGAAACTGTAGTATACATTACAATAAACCTTTTAAACAAGATAAACATAATCATAAACTTTGGTTATACATTAACAATTCTACTTGTGATATATCAACTATGTACAGATCAAATAACTATAAGCAAAGGTTTGATTCTCCATTGATTTAAATTAGTATTACATGTTTAATTTCCTATTATATATAGGGTAAGGTTTGAAAAAAGAGTGGTTCTTTAGATGTCTTATTGATAGTGATAGTCTTATTTGAAAGTTAAAATAACTTATTTTAGGTATGATTATATGCAAAGAATGCAGGATGTGGTAGAGTGTTACTCCAAGATAATTTTGTTGGATAATTTTGTTGTTTTAATTTATTATTGTTCCTTTAGAGAAACATTTATCCATTTTCAATGAGTGGAGGAGTGTTTTCCATTGAGTCAAAGTGTATTCTGAACATGTGGGTTTTTAGTCTTTTCCTGAGTTCTTTTAGGTCAGTAAGTTTTCTTATTTCTTCCGGGAGTGAATTCCAGAGAGATGGGGCTGCGTGGGAGAATGCTTTTTTATTAGTTATCTTTTTAGCTTTGGTGAAGTCTTTTGGACACTTTAATTTATTGGCATGGCCTCTCCTTTGATTATTGTTTGTTGAGTCTATATCTATGAGCTTGGTTAGTGTTGGTGGAGTTAAATTATATATTGCTTTAAAGGTAGTTATTATTGCTTTATAGTTTATTCTGCATTGGATTGGTAGTCAATGTAAGTTGGCTAATATTGGGGTTATATGTTCAAATGGGTGTACTTTCGTTAAGATTCTTGCTGCTGTATTTTGAGTGATTTGAAGCCTTTTTATATTTTGTTTTGTTGTGCCTAGGAGTGTTAGATTGGCAAAATCAAAATGGGGTGTGATGATCGCATGTATTATGCTAGTGAAGTCCTGTATATGTAAAAGTGGACGTATTTGTTTTAGTATTTTTAGTTTGTAGTTAATTTTTTTTATTGTGTTACTGATATGTGTGTTCATACTGAGCTGAGAGTCTAGAGTAACTCCTAAGTATTTCACTTCCTTTTTTATGTAGATATCATGGTCTTGTAATGTTATGTGGGTTGGAGGAGTGTAGGATTGGTTTTTTATTACGATTAATATTTCTGTTTTAGAGTGGTTAATGTGTAGGTTTTGTTCTGTTAGCCATTTTGTTATTTCATTGAAACTCTCGACCAGTCTATGTATTGGGAGGTGAGGTGTTGTAAATGGAATATACATCATTATGTCATCTGCATATATATGATATTGAATTTTAAATTTTTTGAAAATATTGCAGACGGGTTGAATGTATATATTAAATAGGAGGGCTGAGAGTGCAGATCCCTGGGGAAGGCCAGTTGTTTGGTCATAAGTGTTGGATGTTTGGTTTCCAATTCTTACTGTTTGTGTTCTGTTATTTAAATATGATTTAAACCAGTTGTAAACTGTTGAGTTTACTCCGATTTGTTGTAATCTGTTTAACATTATCCTATGGTTAACGCTATCAAAAGCAGCGGATATGTCGAGAAAAAGGAGGATGAAAGCTTGCTTGGAATTATCAATTCCTCTTTGTAGTGTGTCTAGGAGAACTGTCAGGAGTGTTTCCACACCATAACATGGGCGAAATCCATATTGTTGGTCATCGAGGGGGGCTGATGTGTCTATATATTCTTGTGTTTGGGTTTGTACAACTTTTTCAATAAGTTTAGCCATAAAAGGTATACTTGATATGGGTCTGTAAGAATTGGGTGAGGTTTTGTCAAGCTTATTATTTTTGAGGATTGGGCGTATTTGTGCATGTTTTAATATTGGTGGGAGGTAGCCTTGGTGCAATGACAGATTTATTATTGGTAGTATAAAAGCTGATAATGTGGGGAGAGTGTTCTTTATCCATGTTACAGGGCAGGGGTCTAGGTTAGATGTCGTAGTATTTAAGTTTGAGATGATGTTTTTCAGTGACTGTTTGGTTATTGGGTGGAACTTTGACCAGTCATTTGCTTGCTGGAAGAGGTTGTTTGTGGTGGTTATTGGTAACAAGGCATATTGGTTTGATTTGTTTTTGTAGTGGTTAGCTAATGTTTGAGCAGATATTTCTGTTAAGTCGTGACTTGCATTGTGTGAGTTGTTGGTGAGGTTTTGGACCAATGAAAACAATTCTCTTGGTCTGTTTAACGATTTATTTAGAATGTTTGTATAGTAATCTTTTTTAGCATTAACAGTTGCATCCTTGTATTTTTTAAGATGGTTATGGTATTTATCAAAGCTAAGGGTTGATTTAGTGCTGCGCCATTTTGATTCTAGTTTTCTTAGTTCCCTTTTCAGTAATTTCAGGCTATTAGTGAACCATGGAGACTTATCAACTTTGGGTTTGTTGTTCTTTTTTAAATCATGCTTGTGGATGGCTGCTTTATTGATTGTGTTATGCCAGGTTGAGACTGCTTCATCTAAGTCAGTAGGTGATAGAGATAGATAGGGAATTGTTGAGTCGAGAAATTCTTCCTCATTGAATCTTTTAAATCTTGTTTTAGGGGCAGTTTGATTTTTGTTATTATTGTTTGGCTCGGTATATGTAAGGTTGAACTTAATTAGATGGTGGTCTGACCAGGGGATTGGGGTACATTCCAGAAAAGATGTGTCAAAAAATTTATAGAGTACATCAGGGAGGAAAACTAGGTCAAGGGTTCCACCTTTATTGTGTTTTTTTTTGTTTATTATTTGGTGGTAATCCATATCAGCAATTGCATCAAGGAATAGGGTAGATTGTTGGGTTGGTAGGGATGGGAGGTTAAAATCACCTAGCAGTATTATTGGATTGCATTCTGTTGATGTGCTAAGGAGTTCTAATAGAGTATCTAGGTTTTCTGCTTTATTATCAGGTGGTCTGTATGTAAGGCATATTCTAATGTGAGCAAGTTTTATGGTGATTGTGTCAATGTTATTGGGAGAAGTAGAGGGTAATGGTTTTGTTTTTAGGACTTTTTTAGTCATTGTGAGTACTCCTCCTCCTTTTTTGTTATTTCTATGTGTGTATGATATGTCATAGTTATCGTTTTTTAATTGGTTTAGGTATACAATATCAGTGTCAGTTAACCAGGTTTCAGTGACAAATAGAATATCTGGGTTATAGTCATTTAACAGATCGGTGAAAATAGTGAGTTTATTTTTCATAGATCTTGCATTTGTTAGAATGCATGACAGTGTGGTGGGGGTTTTTATTGTTTGTTGGTTGAGAGAGTGAGATGTGGCGGTGGGTTTTATCTGTATCAGTCTGTGATGATTTGCTTTTAAATTAAGTTCTGTGAAAATATGTCCATGTGGAGGTCCAGAGCGAGTTATTCTTTGTATTATAGGGATTGGTTTATTTTTATTATTGTGAAGACTGTTAGTTAGTGAGACTAGTGTTATTAAGATAATACATATATATAGCATTCTTAAGCAATAGGTATTTGATGGAAACATTTTAAGGCTAAAAGATTGTGATAGGAGTAATGAATGGGTCTAAGACAGTTAGCAATAGTGGGTGTGATTATTTGTAACAGTGAAGTGGTCGAATATTGATACAAATTCTGGTGGATATTAACAATCATAGAAGCATTGCAAAAGTGGGAGCAGTGTTGTAAGAACGTTTTACAATAGAGAGTATGGTTACTGGTAACAGTAATGTGATTGGTTATATAAACACAAATGTAGGTTACTAGCTATAGTATATGTGAGACAATATTACAGACTATGTAATTGCTTGCAGTTGTAATAGTCTACTGACAATAGAAGTATGTTAAATTAATTGACAGTTCTGTAATTTACTAGCAATAGTAATATAGTTAAGCAGATCTATTAGCAATAATAGGAGTGTCTAACTTCAAGGGAAAGGCTGTCCATATTAGAGACAAGATTAGATTCAGTTATTTAGTAATTACTAAACATTGAACTTTTAGGCTACTAGTAATTGCAAGCCTAGTCAGTAAATATTACCAAATTACAATTAGAAGTAGGTATGGTTATTAGCTATGGAGAGTACAAGTTACTGACGACAGTAAGGTTTCACAAACTAGAAGATGCTCGTTGAATGATAGAGTCAATTGTAGGCAGGGTACTGACAACAGTAATGGAGAACAATTATTTGCAGTTAATTTGAGACTAGTGATAATGTTAATATGAGCAGATTATAGGTGAATTTCTCTATTCATATAGGAGTGTATACTTGCTTTGGTTTCTGAGGTAGTCGTGTTGATGGTGGGAGCGAGCTCAGCCCTAGGGGAGCTCAAGCTTCTGATGGTTGGGGTGAAGAAGATGGGTCGTTGAGTTTCTGGGCGTCGCTGTGATGGCCGTTGCCGCCCTCCGGCGCGGGCCCGCATGGCACGGGCGCGCCTGTTCGCGCTCCCTTTTGAAGCAAGGAGCCCTGCCCCGATTGGGCCGAGGTAATCAGCGACGCGATGTTGCAGAGGTGGAGCTTGGAGTCGCAGTTCTCTCAGGTGAGCTCTTTTGAGAAGCCGCGTGCTTTGTTGAAATGCTGCTTCAGCTGCTTCAGCCACTAGTCTCCCAGCAGGAGTAGGCTCTTCTCCGATGGTGAGGAGGCTTCCGTGGGCAGTACAGCTCCTCCTGGAGCAGTGCAAAAAGAGATTGTGCGCCTGTTCGCGCTCCCTTTTGAAGCAAGGAGCCCTGCCCCGATTGGGCTGAGGCAATCAGCGACGTGATGTTGCAGAGGTGGAGCTTGGAGTCGCAGTTCTCTCAGGTGAGCTCTTTTGAGAAGCCGCGTGCTTTGTTGAAATGCTGCTTCAGCTGCTTCAGCCTCTAGTCTCCCAGCAAGAGTAGGCTCTTCTCCGATGGTGAGGAGGCTTCCGTGGGCAGTACAGCTCCTCCTGGAGCAGTGCAAAAAGAGATTGTGCGCCTGTTCGTGCTCCCTTTTGAAGCAAGGAGCCCTGCCCCGATTGGGCCGAGGTAATCAGCGACGCGATGTTGCAGAGGTGGAGCTTGGAGTCGCAGTTCTCTCAGGTGAGCTCTTTTGAGAAGCCGCGTGCTTTGTTGAAATGCTGCTTCAGCTGCTTCAGCCACTAGTCTCCCAGCAGGAGTAGGCTCTTCTCCGATGGTGAGGAGGCTTCCGTGGGCAGTACAGCTCCTCCTGGAGCAGTGCAAAAAGGGATCCACAGTGTCTGTCCCATGCCATTTTGAATTCTGTCACTGTATTTGCCCCACCACTTCTATTGGGAGAGCATTCCAAGCATCCACCACCCTTTCATTGAAAAAGTATTTCCAGACATTGCCTTTCAGTTTACCCCCTTGCACCTTCATGTTATGCCCTCTAGTATTACAGCTTCCCTGTCTTTGAAAAAGGTTTGTTTGTTTGTTCATTAATACTCCTTAAATATTTAAAGGTCTATTATATCTCTCCTGTCCCTCCTCTCCTCTAGAGTATACATATTTAGGTCTTGGAGTCTCTTTCCATATGTCTTCTGGCACAGGCTCCAAATCATTTTGGTCACCTTACTCTGAACCGTTACCAATCTTTTCATATCCTTTGTGAAATATGGTCTCCAAAACTAAACACAATATTCCAAGTGAGGCCTCACCAGTGACATGTACAGTGGCATTAGTACCTCTTCCTTTCTGCTGGTAATTCCTCTCTGTATGCAACCCAGCATCCTTCTGACTTTGGCCACTGCCTTGTCACACTGTTTCACCACTTTGAGATCCTCAGAAACAATCACTTCGAGGTCCTTCTCCTGGTCTGTGCACATTAACCTATTGCCCCCTATCTCATACAATTCCCTTGTTTTATTTATTTATTTATTTAACTGTATTTATATCCCGCTTTTCCCTAGGTCAAAGCGGTTTAACATCAAAGGGGGGGGGGGGGGGACAGTAATCAATTCTTAGGGTGGAGGGGCTGTCACCGGGGAGGCCAACATTAATGATCTGAACAGACATTAAGGACTTAAACAATGGACATCAGTCTTTTAGTAGGTAGATCTGTGGGTATGTTAGAGGGTCTGGAGGGGTAGTCAGTGATGGATGTTTGTTTCTGGTCCGAGGTATTCCTGGAACAGGATGGTTTTTAGTTGTTTCCTGAATGTTGAAGGATCTCCGTTGTTTCTGATTTGACTTGGTAAGGAGTTCCAGAGGGATGGTGCGTATAGTTCGAAGGCTCTGTTGCAGGTCCGTTGATTGTATTTAGTTCGTTCGTTGGGGATGGTGAGGGTGTTGCTGGTGATTTGTCTGGTTGTTCTGTTGTGGGTGGGTTGGGGCAGTAGAGTGTGGAGCTAGGAAGTCTGTGTTTGATAGAGGGCTTTGTGGATAAGTAGGGCTGATTTGTATTTGATTCTTGCTTCGAGAGGGAGTATGTGCAGTTCTCTCACGACTGGGATGATGTGATCTTGTTTTTTTTCTTTCTGGATAATTCTTGCTGTGGTATTTAAGGCAGTTTGTAGAAGGTTGGCGTGGGTGGCGGGTAGTCCATGATAGATTATATTGCAGTAGTCCAGGTGGGGGCGCGTCATAGCTTGCATGACTGTCCTGAAGTCCTGTGGATCAATGAGAGGCCCGAGGCGTTGTACTGTTTTTGCCTTGTGGAATATTATTCCGGTAGTCTTTTTGATCTGTTGCTTGAGTGTGAGCGCTTGGTCTATGATGATTCCTAAGTATTTTGTGTGTGGTTATATTTGTATTTGTGTGGTTCCTAAGTTGAGGTGTGGTGGTGGTGTGAAGTTTGGGTCCTTCGTTACTATGAGGGCTTCTGTTTTTTTTATGTTGATGGATAGGTTGTTCCTTTGTAGCCATCTGGAGACTTCTATGAAGCAGTCTGATAGATGATTGTTTGTTGGGTTGGTGGTTGTGATCGGTCCATAGAGCATTATGTCATCTGCGTAGATGTGGTAGTTGATGTTATGAGCACGTATGATTGAGTAGAGTGGTTGCAGGTAGATGTTGAAGAGCATGGCGGACAGTGTGGATCCTTGGGTTACTCCTTGGTGTTGCTGAAAGGGGGGGAGGTTGCTATGTTTGTGCGGATCAGTTGTTGTCTATTGGTCAGGTAGGAGTGGAACCATTGAAGTACGACATTTTTTATGCCAATTTCTTGGAGCCTGTGTAGGAGGATGTTGTGGGAGATGGTGTCAAAGGCTGCAAATATGTCTAGGAAGATCATAGCATATCCAGAGTGCTTGGTCTGTGTGCCCTTGATGAGGTTGTTCATTAGTGATGTCATAAGGGTCTCAACTCCGTGGAATGGACGGAAACCATGTTGTTGCGGGTCCAGTATGTTGTTGGTATCTAGGTGGTCTTGAAGTTGTTGTTGAACTATCTTCTCAATGATTTTGGCAGTGAATGGAAGACTTGCTATAGGCCTGAAGGAGGTGGGGTCGAGGGGGTCCAAGTTGTGTTTTTTTAGGGTTGGGCGGATGATGGAGGTTTTGAGGATGTCTGGCATGTGTCCTTGCCTGAGGGATTCATTAACAATGTGGGTTAGGGATGTGCTTATGTCCTCCTTGGATTTCTTTATCCATTCTGCAGGGCAGGGATCTAGTGGAGAGGTGGCAGTGTTTAGGCAGGAGATGGTGGATTCTATTTTTTCTTTGGTGATTGTTTCGAATGTGCTCCAGTCTGTGTCTATGGAAGTAGGGTGGGTTGTTGTCTCTGCATTCAGTTGTGGATTTTGTGGTTTGGATTTCTGTATCCCAAGTGTATGACACTGCACTTCTTCACATTAAATTTTATTTGCCAAGCAATAGACCATTCTTCCAGCTTTTTCAGATCTTTCTTCATGTCATCCACTCCCTTGGGGGGAGTCCACAGTGTTGCAAATTTTTGTGTCATCTGCAAAAAAACAGACTTCCATTCTATCTTCAGCAATATCATTCACAAATACATTGAACAGTACTGGCCCCAGGACTGATCCCTGGGGTGCACCACTAATCACCTTTTTATCTGAGTAAGTTCCATTTACCATCACTTTCTGTCATCTGTCAGTCAACCAATTTCTGATCTAGTTTACCATTTTGGGACCCATCCTCAGGCTGCTCAGTTTATTAATAAGCCTCCTATGAGGAACAGTATCAAAGGCTTTGCTGAAATCTAGGTAGGTCACCCAGTCAAAGAACTCAATCAAATTTGTTTTGGCAAGCTTGTCCTTTATTTATTTACATTCTCTTATATACACCACACTATTCTGCATCAGTGTGGTTTATATTGAACAAACTGAAATTACATTGAACAGGTCATTATAACTTGGAGATAACTATTTTACAGGGAACATGGGCTATGGAGAGTTAAGTGGCTTGTCCAAGACCACAAGGAGCACCTGTAGGGCTAGAAACCCCAGTCCTTCTGGCCCAAGGTTGCTGTTCTCTAGTGGGATTTGAATCCATGACTTTCTGGCCTGAAGTACCTTGCCCCAACCACTAGACCACCAGGCCACTCCTCTGCTTCTTTGGTAAAACCATGTTGCCTCGGATCATGCAACCTGTTGGTTTCGAGAAAGTCCACTATTCTCTCTTTCAGGAGTGCCTCCATTACTTTTCCCACCACCGAGGTAAGGCTTATTGGCCTATAGTTTGTCACTTCTTCCTTATTACCACTTTTGTGAAGAGGTACCATGTTGGCCCTTTTCCAGTCCTGTGGAACTTCTCCTGTCTCCAAAAACATCCTTTAAAGGCCCTGCAAGAAGTCTTTTGAGCTCTTTCAGTATCCTGGGAGGTATCCCATCCAGTCCCATGGCTTTTTCCACTTTCAGTTTCTCAAGCAGTTCAAACACATATCTTCTGTGAATGGTGTAGTATCTACTCCATTTAAATTTGTATATTTGTGAATCACAGGTGGTCCTTCTCCAGGATTTTCTTTTGTAAAAACAGAACAGAAGTATTTGTTTAGCATTTTCGCTTTTTCAACGTCACTTTCCACAAATCTGTTCTCAGCAATTTTGAGTCCTGAAATTACACCTCTTATTTTCCTCTTCTCCCAAATATACCTGAAAAAAAGTTTTATCACTCTGCTTTAGATCTTTAGCCATCTTTTCTTCTGCCTTTGATCCTGTATTCTTTTCGGTGTTCCTCTGTTTACGAACTTCTGAATTTTGTGAAAGCTGTGGTTTTATTTGTGCAGCCACTCCTTTAGAAAACCAAATAGGTTTCCTTTTCCTTTGTTTTTATTTACTTTCCATACATATGCATCTGTTGCCCCTTTTATTGCCTCCTCTAGTTTAGTCCACTGCAATTCCACTTCCCTTATCCCCTCCCACCCTGCCAACTCCTCCTTCAGGCACTTGGCCATCTTCCTTAAGTCAATGTTTCTAAAGTTTAGGACTTTAAGCTTGCTGTGAGGGAACTCTGCCTTGGCTTTTATCTCAAACCACACCGTGTGATGGTCGCTGCTGCTCACATGGGCACCCACCTGGACATTCGACACACTTTCTCCGTTTGTGAGTACTAAATCCAGCATCAAACTTTCCCTAGTCAGCTCCATCACCATTTGTCTAAGCAATGCATCTTGGAAGGCATCCACAATTTTTTTACTACTTTCCAGATTTGCACAAGGAATACTCTAAATTGGAGGCCTGTAGAGTACACAAGCATGGATGATAGTGCCATCTCCTCTTTCCAGCACAATCCACAGCACTTCTTCTTTTCTCCACATCCCCTGATTTCAGCAGCTTTAATATTTCTTTTGACATATAGGGCTACTCCTCCTCCTTTTCTGCCTTCTCTATCTCTCCTAAAAAAATTATAGCCAACTATGGCTATATCCCATTCATGTGACTCGTTAAACTATGGGGTATGTTTACTAAACAGCGCTAATGTCGTAGCATCGACATTATCGCTCAATAAGTAACGTTATTGCACAATAATGTAACATAATCACACAATAACATGTATCGCGCGATAACGTCTCCGGTGGCATTAAGGCACACAGAGGGTTGGAGTAAGTCTTTCCAGAGGGCAGAGAGAAGGGGTCAATGGGCGGAGAGTGGGCGGGGAGAGGCTCCAGGCACACTAATGCTGTGAAATCAAGCTTTGAAAATTAATGCCAGTGAAAACATCGCATTAGAGGCACATTTGCAGGAGAGAGAAACCATTTCAGTCAGTAATGTACAGCAAAGGCAGGGAGACCAAGAAAAGTGATAGTAGTGATACATGTGCAGCAACAGCATAGTGCCCAAGTATGAAAGGGCACTATGGTGAGGCTGCAAATGGGGTACAGGGGGCTGCAGGCGGGACATGCAGTGGGGCATCTGGGGCACAGGGTGGACTAGTCAGATGCTTAGGTGACACATAGGAATGTAGAAACAGAAAACCAGCAAGACAGCAACTGACCAAGGGCAAACATGTCCACGAGTGTGTGTCCCACAGTGCCACAATGGACATTACCCAGCAAGTACCCCAAAGGGCACATAACATTGATAGGCAGTGCCGGGGGGAAGCGTGGATGTCTATGCAGGCACCCCTACCCACTATCACACACCATAGGCAGCCGCCTACTGGCACACTGGATGGCCTGGGACTGCGCACCCACAGCACCACTGGCATAAGGGCATGTCAGCATGGTGGCGGAGGGGTGCTGGTGGTGGAGAGGGCAGTGGCATCTGCCCACAGCAGACCAAGGCCAAGCCCTGTTTAGGTGGGTGCCGTGCACTGCAAAAGACAAGGTCTGTCTGACGAACAGTAATGGTATCCCCAGGGAATGACCTGCCTCTGTGGCAACAGTTTGGTGCAGTACACACAGCCAGTGTGTTCAGGGGCAGAAAGTCGCAGGTTTAAGTCCCAGCTGTGGCTCCTGCAAATCATGTCCCTATATTTTACCCAGTACTAAACTGTGGTAATAAAGAAGGAACCTTTATTGCAGATAAAAAAAACAAGCCATAAACGCCAGTATTTTACCCTACAGAGCACATACTCCATAAACATGTGCAGTCCCTAGAGCAGACGTTCTCAACTGCAGTCCTGGAGGGCCAAACACCATTCAGGTTTCATGCTGTCCCTAAGAAATATGCTTGAGATGCATTTGTATGCACTGCCCCCATTGTATGCAAATGTATCTCATGCATATTCATTAGGGACAGCATGAAAACCTGAATCATGTTGGGCCCACCAGGACTGGAGTTGGGAACCTCTGCCCCAGAGCATAGGCCAACAGGGGCACAAACACCCACACCCACAGGCTCCACTATCCAAAGCCTCATGGAGAGTCAGGCTGTTGGGCCCTGCGCGGAGCAGCATCTCCCAATACTAGCACCTGCATACCTTAGCAATGCCGTCATAAACATGGAAACACGTTCCACATATATCAAAAGGTTGCTATGATCAATGTCAGATAACAAATCCTATATTAAACACAATTTGTTAACAGAGATTCATCATAGCAACCTTTTGATATATGTGAAGTGTATTTCATATTTTGTTACTGACAGTGTTTACCACTCCGGAGAGTGACCCTAACAGTATTGAGTACCATAGCAATGCCTGCACTGTGCCCAGGACTGGTGTGGCGGCCAGGGCTGCCAACCACCTCTCTCTTTGCACAATGCTGAAATAGGTGTGGGAGTGTGTGTATGTCTATCCAGTGTTATGTGGCTGCCTACACCTTACTGAGCCCACAATGCTTGTACTGTTTCTAGTGTTAGCCTGCCAATGTGCATAATGAGGAGCAAGGTACTGTGGGTATGACCCGCACAGGGCGGTTTGGGCAGGATGCATCTGCACAGGGCATAGGGCAATGGCTGGGACATTGTAGTGCCCGACCACCACCTGCATGGACAGGGTGGCCACAGCATGTCATGCTGGGAGGTCACTCTCACCCTGACTGAGCAGTGACCATGGCATGTCTAGTTTCCCACATAGTGCTGTATAGTGTTTCTTTTAAGTGATATCTGGGAGTTCCATTTTCTGGGGCCCAATCACTGATATACTTGCTTGGTGTTTGTGCTTGTATCCCACTTCTGGATGCACACAGTTTCTCTGGCAACATGCACTATGTACTAGCTAGCAGACTGTCTACAGTTAGCTTGTGTATGGCTGGAACACCTTGCAGAGTGCAGCAGGTGAAGAGTGACTGTGCCCTCTGCTAGTGAATGTCAGATTGTGGTGGGGAGCAACTGAGTCTTTCCAGGCTGTCTGCCAGTGTCTCATGTGATATGTACAGATCTGCATTGACTGCCCTGGAGAGTGCCCTTTCCCCTTGCAGGACTGGGGTTGATAGTCCCACAGCTCTTCATCATGTCCCTTTACTGCCTCCATTGCAAAGATGTACAGTATGGTTGTGTTGGTGGCAGATCCTGTCCCCCACCCTGACCCAGAGAGAGTGGGTTGGTAGGTGGTAATACATAATCCACATGTGGGTCCAGACACCCCTCTGCTCTTTTAAAAAGTGCTCATGGCAGCCACAAGTATATGCACGGTTCTGGGTGTGTCATAGTTCACAAGGGCTAGATGTGACTGGGAAATACAGATGGCCACAGAAGTATCCTAGGTGTGTCTGCAAGGACTACCTATCAGACACTAGCACTGATGGGGACCTGCAGCACAGCCTATCTCAGCCAGGCCGCGTACTGAGGACCTGGTGCTGGGCACCCCAACTTTCCCTCAGGGTGAGCACAGGGACCGCAAACTGTCATGGTCTGTAGCTACTCTTTGCCAGTAACACACATTTTATTTATTTATTTATTTATTTGCAAATCTTTTATATACCGCCAATTCCGAAGATCAGTGGCGGTTTACATCCAAACAACATTGCATTACATGGAACAATTGTAGCGATATATAAACAGGTACATTGAACTGCAATTAAACTATATACAGGTGGTATAACAATGTTTTGAAACTATTTACAAGTTATTACATAGTTTTTTACATTTGGTCAGTTCCCCCTACCAGGCTGAGGTGCCGTAGAGGCACTTACCCCATCCTGTGATCGGATGTAGACTGCTGTTCTGCATGTGCATTGCATCATGGGTACTGGTGGGTTTACCATATCCTGGTACCCACAGCAGACATTTCATGTGGTGACCTGAAGTCTTTCTGTAGCCAGCCAGTGCTGTGGTACATGCTGTAGAGACATAACCCACTGGTTAATGCATTATCTGCCAAGCCAAAGGTCATGGGTTTGATCCCTCAGAGGTCTCATCTAAGAAAGCTGTTCAAGGCAGTCCCTTTTGCTACCTGTAACAGTCAGATACATCTCTACAATCTGTGCTGCCAACAGAAACACCCTCACCTCAGTGCCGTAACCTATAGAGCACATTATACAGTGCCTTGTCAGCCATGCACTGAATAATGTGCCCTACAGGGCACCCTATAGGGTGTCCTATAAAGCGCCCTATAGGGCACCCTGTCTGCTGCTGTATAGGGCGCTTTATAGGGTGCCCTGTAGGGCAAATTATACAGCACCCTATAGGGCACATTATAAAGTGCCTTGGCAGACAGGGCGCCTTATAGGGCGGCATAGGTTATGGCAATGAGGTGAGGGTGTTTCTGCTAGCAGCACAGATTGTAGAGATGTGTCTGACTTTTACATGCAGCAAAAGGGATTGCCTTGGACAGCTGTATTAGATGAGACCTTTGAGGGATGGAACCCATGACCTCTGGCTTGGTAGTCATTGTATTAACCAGTGGGCTACAGCTCCATAGACAGTCTTACAGCGCTGCCACAAAGTTAAGGTTACCGCGCATAACAAGCCAAGGCACTCTCTATCATGTGATACACAGTGCTTGCTACATTGCCGCCGGTACGCCCACTTCCTTATATGGGATTCCTCATATTATCGCTGCAATTTTCGCCGGTAAAGTTAAGACGGTTTAGTAAACATACCCCTGTGTTCCTGTAATGGCCACAATATCCAAGTCCATTTCCACCATGAGAGCTTCCAGATCAGGAACTTTGTTGGCTAGGCTTCGAGCATTTGTGTTCATTGCTTTCCACCATTTGTTGATTGGCTTGCCTGTATTTTGCATAGCTTTTGTTCTACCTGCCTCTTCCCACTTGCCATTGATGTGTGGTTTAAAAGTGTGGCTCTTTCCAATGTTACTATGATTTTGCTGGGAGTGACGTCCTGAACTTCTTTATTTATTTTATTTAAACAGTTTTATATACTGCCCCTTCCAGTGATCAGTGGCAGTTTACAATGAACAGAACTCATTTACAAAGAACATAGAACATATCAAACTATATTACAAGGTACTATTTACAAATCAGCTGTTCACATATACAGCAGAATAGCGGATGGTGAGGCAGAGCTATTTACAGTGTAGGGTGGGGAAAGGAACGGGATAAGGGAGAAATATATTAAATGGAGTTTCATAAAGGGAAATGTTTAGAGGGGGGAAGGGAGAAGAGTAATTACCTAAATAAGCTGTATGAAATATCAAGTGAGAAAGAGGTTCTTGAGAGTATGTAGTTGTTTTTCTCCAGTATATAGCGGAGAGAAGTAGGAGGGGGGATCATGGTTTTCGAGGGGGAGTAATAGAAGTGTTGAGATTAAAGTGTTGAATGAAGAGGAACATTTTAAGCTCTTTTCTAGAAGTCTGTAGAACTTTTATTAGTCTTGGGTTGTCTGGGAGAGCGCTCCATAGAGTAGGGGCTACAGACAAGAAAACTCTTGAACTTGTAGTTTTGCTTGTGTTACGAAAATGGGCTGGAATTGAGAGGGTATTCTGGGTGCACGTTCTTCTGGATCTAATGGGGTCACTAGGGGTAATAAGAGAGGAAAGGCATGAGGGGCGATCTTATTGTATAGTTTGAAAGTTATCAGTAGATATTTGTATTTGATACATGCTTCTATGGGTAGCCAGTGGAGGGTCTGGAGTAGTGACGTGATGTGGTTGTATCGGTGAGCATTGTGAATTATACGGGCAGCAAGGTTCTGTGCCATTTGAAGTTGATGTGTGTTTTCTTGGGGTAGGCCATGAAGGATGCTGTTACAATAATCGAGGTGAGGTGTAATGAGGGCCTGTAGGACTGAGCAGAAGTCGCTATTATCCAGAAGGTGTCTTAGTGGTTGAATTGTTTTTAGTTTAAAGTAAATTGTCATGGTTACAGCTTTTATATATGAGGACATCAATAGTGATTGTTTGAGAATGATACCTAGGTATTTGACTTCCTGTTTAACTTCTATGGCAACTTCATTTATATTCATTTTAGCAGGTGGTGAAAAGCTCTGGTCCTGGTTTATATATAAAATTTCTGTTTTATTAAAATTGTTATGTAGGTTGTGTGCAGAGAGTCAATTAGTAATGTCCTTGAGACATTCTTGAATTTGGGGGCAAAGTGGATTGGAGATATCTATTGGGTGATAGAACACTATATCATCTGCATGTAGATTTATTTATATTCTCTTATATACCACACTATTCTGCATCAGTGCAGTTTACATTGAACAGGGCATTATAACTTGGGAGATAACTATTTTACAGGGAACATGTGCTATGGAGGGTTAAGTGGCTTGCCCAAGACCACAAGGAGCACCTATAGGACTAGAAACCCCAGTCCTTCCAGCCCAAGGTTGCTGTCCTCTAGTGGGATTTGAACCCCTGACCTTCTGGCCTGAAGTACTTTGCCCCCAACCACTAGGCCACTACTCCACTCCATATGTTATGTTTCCTGAGGATGTTGCAAATGGGTTGCATATAAAGGTTAAAAAGGAGGGCAGAGAGGGAGGAGCCTTGAGGAACACCCTGGGTCTGGTTGAAGATAGAGGAGGTTGCTGAACCAATCAGGACCTGTTGTGTGCGATTTGTGAGATAAGATTTAAACCAATGTAATAGAGTACCTTGTAGGCCAATTTGTTGAAGTCTGGAAATGAGAGATTTGTGACAGACGCTGTCAAAGGCGGCAGCAATATTGAGAAACACAAGCATAAATACTTGTTTGCAGTTGTTAATGACACAGATGAGTGTGTTCAAGAGAAACGGCATAAGGGTTTCAACACTGTGGTGTTATCTAAAACCATGCTGTTGGGTGTCCAAGGGGGCATTTAAGTCAACAAAGTCTTGTAATTGTATCTGCACTGCTTTTTTGATAATTTCTGTCAGCAGAGGAAGGCTAGTGGTGTGGCGATTAGAATTTGGGAGAGATTTGTCAGTTACACAGGGCTTGAGGATAGGACAAATGAATGCTTGTTTCAGCATTGTTGGCATTTGGCCTGTCTCCAGGGATCTATTAACTATGTTAAGTATGATTGGGGAGAATTCATCTTTTGTGGACTTAATCCATCTAACAGGACATGGATCAGCAGGGGATGTGGTGGTGTTAAGGTTTGCTATTATATTGTCCTTCTCCATCTGTCACCCCCTGTCCACATACTGCCTGAATTTTTCACTTAGGATCCTTTTCTCTGCGACAGAAAGATGTAGTCCATCAGCACAGTAGAGCCTCTTGTTGATCCATCTGTTTCCCCAGTTGCCTACATATCTAAATCCTTCTTGTTTGTACCAGGTTTGGAGCCATGTATTAAAGTTGTTTATGCAATGCAGCCTTTCTGCCCCCCTTACCAAGGACAGGTAGAACTTCTGAGACTGCTACAGTGTTAACAGTGGGCTTGAGTTTCGCTCCCAAAGTTTGGAAGTCTCTTTGAACTGCACAGGCACTGTTTCTAGCCAGGTCATTTGAAGAGTACAAGTGTTTAATTGCAGCTAATTCTTCCCTTAGTAGAGTCAATTCTTTATGCATAGCAGCTAACTTGAGATATATGGAGCAAGCTCTAAAGTTCCAAATGATTCTTCTTAGAATGAAAACACAACTGTTATTGCATTGAATACATGACATGCTGATTAAGACTATTATAAAGCGGTCCTAGAAGAAGGAGAAAAGGTCGGTGTAACACCTAATTAAAGGACAGATGTAAATGTATATGATGACTATATAGGCAATGCAACCCTGGAGCAGGTGGGGTGAGGGATAGGGTGTATGGGAAGTTAAGTGTTCCTGGCAAGTAGACCTTATATGAACTGAGGGCACACTCAGATATCTGATTTAAAAGCTATGCAAGGAATGTAGGCAATCTAAATATTCCTAAACTTATAGACAAAAGCTAAAATTTATATTAAAAAACCAGGCAATTGTAAAGTCTGAAAATTTAGCTTCGTGTAGAGTCTCTTGGAGCTGTGAAGACCAGAATTGGATCAGATAACTTGCTCAGGCTGCAGAGCTGATTGAATTAACCACACCCATCTAAAATCCTAGATGTTTTCCAAACATTCATACTGTAAACCTGGTAGCAATAAATTCAAACAACATAGTACCCAGGTTACATTGGACCGTGCTAGAGCTGGAAAAGCCCAGAAATCAGCAGCAGTGAAGAACTCAGGTTTCTGAAATTAAATGAGACGTTCTCTTATAAATTTGATATTTCCTTGAATCTGAAGTGAAAAAGCATTTTAAAATTGCAGACAGGCAGCATAAAGAATGCAAAATTGAAAATCTCTAAGACAATCCATATTGCACTACCAACCACCAACACCCTACAGTTGACTATGCACCAAGAACCCACAGTACAGGACCCTTAGAGCAAATCTACCATTCCATAACAGCACTAACTTCCAAAACTCCCAAAACAAGGAACTGACCCAGAAAAAGGTGGCACCATAAATATTGCAGTAGAACCTAGAACATCCATACACCTACTGAGAAAACTGAACAAGTCAGATTCCTACATGAAAACCCCATACTAACAGAATACCTGGCCTCAGTCACACACTTTAGAACATAGATGGACCCTCACCAAGTACAAGATAAATGACCACAAACTACCAAAAGAAATGTGTTGATAAAAAATAAACCGAAATCCCAATACAGATCGAGACTCCTCATGCAGTGCACAGTAACGGCCTGGTACCCAAGAGATCTGGGTTTGATTCCCACTGGTTCTCCTTGAGACCTTGGGCAAGTCACTTAACTCTCCATTACCTCAGGTACATAATTAGGGGTATGTTTACTAAACTACGGTAATGTCACTCGCGTTAGATTCCGCGGTAAAGGTACAGATGGCCATATAAAGGCATGGGCGGTGCATCATTACAGCAAGCCGTATCAGCTAACGCATGTTACAAGGTGCCTTAGACTAACGCGCATTACAAGGCACCTTATAAGGCACCTTACAAGACGCCGTGTAAGGTGCCTTGTAAGGTGCATTATAAAGTGCCTTGTAAGGTGCCCTGTAAGGTGCCTTGTAAGATGCATTATAAGGTGCCTTGTAAGGCGCCTTATAAGGTGCCTTGTAAGGCACCCTGTAAGGTGCCTTGTAAGGTGATTATAAGGTGCCCTGTAAGGTGCCTCATAAGGCGCCCTATAGGGCTCCTTAGGCTAAGCACCGTATTAGGCACCCCTGGACAAGGCACTGTAGAAGGCATCCTGAGCTATGGAACCCTATGTTAAGGTGGCCTAACAAGGTTATGGTGCCCTAGGTTAGTGTGCCCTAAGGGCTGCAAGGTGCTGCAGGATGACATGCATGACCTGTGAGGAACAGTGACAGATGTAGCCCTAACACTAGATAGAGCACTCAGGAAAGGCAATGAACAGGTGAGTGAAGGAGGGAGAGCTGGGAGCCGCTGGACCCGCCATATCTGCGGGCATCCCATGTGACTGCCAGTACTGATGACAAACATGGTGGGGGCAACTGTACCACAACACAGGGTGTTGGCAATATAAAGTACTGTAAAGACAGTTGGTGGCAGACGATGGGAATACGTGTCCCCCAGTGGAGGCGGAGGTGGCAGGATAGTTACAATGATGGGTGGACAGAGGAGTGGTGGTGCCATGCAGATCAGGCACAGGCGAGGCAAGCACGATGAGGCGCAATGCAGGAAAGGGCAGCAGTGCAGGACATGAGGTTGCAGCCTGCACAGGCAGACGGGACGCTACACAGCTGACAGATGCAGATAGACGGACCGAGGGAATGTTGGCAATTGTGGCGAGGGTATTATGGGCTGGCAGCACAGATCTGCAAAAATATGACTGTTACAGGCACACTATTTGAATAAGACAGGCATGAGAGGAGGGTACAATGAGGAATTGAACCCATAAACACTGCTGAGAATGGCATTGTATTAACCAGTAGGCTATACCTCCATGATGAATGTCATAGCAATAGCTGGGTACAGAAGGACTGCAGGTCACTGCACAAACTGTCTGCTCTGAGTGCCAGGATAGGGTAACCCCACCAGTACCCATGATGCAATGCACATGCTGAATAGCTGTCTACAGCTGATCACCAATTGGGGTCTGCACCTCTCCGGTACCTCAGCTTGGAAAGACGAAGTGACAGTGCATGATACTAGCACAGTGTAGCTACAGACCATGCCATTGTGCAGGTTCTGTGTTCACCCTGAGGGATGCTATGGGTGCCCAGCACTAGGTTCGCAGTAAATGTGGTGCTCGAGATAGGTCGTGCTGTACATCTCCATCACTACCAGTGTGTGACAGGGTGTTTCTTGCAGTGTAGCTGAAGGTAATTCGGTGTCCATCTGTATCCTGCTGTCACATGTGGTCTTCTGGGACCAGACACCACCTAGATTAGTGTGTACCCCATGTTAGGGTATGGCTGACATGGGCACCTATTATCAGGACAGAGGGGGTTTCTAGACTTGCATGAGGTTTGTGTAGCAGTAACTTTATAAGGTCAAAGTGGTATACACTACATCCCCCAAAGGGCCCACATC
Organism: Ichthyophis bannanicus; assembly: GCA_033557465.1. Lineage (NCBI taxonomy): Eukaryota > Metazoa > Chordata > Amphibia > Gymnophiona > Ichthyophiidae > Ichthyophis > Ichthyophis bannanicus. Next base: position 74,628,882 of record CM066032.1, read on the forward strand.
ATTCTTTTTGTAGGTAAGGGACAGGTGCTCCAGCCCTAGTGAAGTAACCTCTATCCTGTTGGTATAAAACAGCCCTCCAGGGTTGGTGGGCCAGAGCCATACCCGTTATTAGGGCAGTGGCAAACCAACAGCAATGGTGGGGTTAAGTCTGAAAAACCCCAACTACCTCACACCACTGTCTGCCAGTCACCAGCAGATAACACCTTATAAGTGTTCCAACCATGGGCAGTCTAACTGCAGACAGTCTACTAGGCAGTACTTGCTCACAAAAAGACTACATACACCAAACAAGCATCTCAGTGATTAGGTCCCAAGCACTGGAATCACAAAGGTACCACTGGAGACAAGTAGCATAGAGCGCTGTGTGGGAACCTAGACATGCATTGGTCACTGCTCAGTTAGAGTGAGTGCCCTCCCAGCATGACATGCTGTGGCCACCCTGTCCATGCAGGCGGTGGTTGGGCACTACAGTGTCCCAGCCATTGCCCCACACCCTGTGAAGATGCATCCTAGCCAATCCGCCCTGTCCGGGCCATACCCACAACACCTTGCTCCTCATTATGCACATATTCAGGCTAATGCTGGTAACAGTGGGACATTTTGGGCCCAGAGAGGGGTAAGCAGCCACAGAACAATGGATAGACATACACACACACTCCTATTGCAGCATTGTGCAAAGATAGGGGTGGTTGGCAACCCTGCCTGCCACACTGGTCCCAATCACAGTGCTAACACTGATTAACTGTGCAGGAGGTAGTAGTAGTGCTCTGGTGATAACTGCAGCTCAATGCTGGGGCCAACAGCCCGACTCTCCATGCATCTTTGGATTGTGGAGCCTGTGTGAGTGGGTGTTTGTACCCTTGTTCGCCACTGCTTTGGGCTTTGCACATGTTGCTGTTGTATCTGCATTGTAGGGTAAAATATAGAGCATGCTCTGCAGGAACCACAGCTGGGACTTGAACCTGTGACCCTCTGCTTCTGGACACACTGGCTGGGTGTACTGAATCACACTGTTGCCACAGATGCATGGTAGTCCCTGGGGCTACCTGTATTTTTCCTGAGCCAGACCTTTTATGTTGCACTGCACACCATGTACTGGTACAGGGCATGGACTAGGTCCACTGCAGGCAGGTGACACTGCCCCCTCCAGCACAGGCACCCCCCCCTGCCATGCTGATATGACCATATGCTGTCGGTGCAGGTAGTGCGCAGTCCCAGGCCATCCACTGTGTGGTGTAGGTGTTCGGCTAGGGAGCGGGGTCTGGGGCAGGGGGTATACATGAGCATCCTCACATCCCCCCCATCACCGCCTACCAATAGTATGTTCCTTCCGCTTGGGGAAGGGTTGGCTGAGGGGATGTTAGGTCAGTGCCCTGGCAACTGCTAGCTCGGGTGGACCAGGTAGATGTAGGTGGATTGTGTTTGGCCTTTGTCAGCTGCTGTCATGCTGATTTCAGGTTTCTATGTTCCTATGTGCCACTTAGGCGCATGCCTAGTCCACCCTGTGCCCCAGCTTCCCTGGATACATGTCCCGCTTGCAGCCCCCTATGCCCCATTTGCACCATCGCCATAGTGGCCTTTCATATTTGGGCACTATGCTGTTGCTGAAAATGGAGCACTACTATCACGTTTCTTGGGCTCCCTGCCTATGCTGTACAGTGCTGACACTGAAATGGTTTCTCTCTCCTACAAATGTGCATCTAATGGCAGGTTTTCATTCGCGGTAGGATTCAGCCCTTCAGTTCAGCGCAATAGTGTGCAGGGAGCCTCTCCCCGCCCACTCCCCGCCCATTGACCCCTTCTTTCCACCCTCTCTCCACCCTCTGCGGTGTTTACCGCGGCCAGGAACGTTAACGATCGTTAGGCAACGTTTACGCGCATTAACGTTACATACCGCGCGTTAACGTTACCTAACAATCATTAACGTTACCTAACGCACGGTCTGTAACATTACCACAGTTTAGTAAACATACTCTCAAGATTTTTCATTCCAGGGCCACATATGATCGTAGCATGGAAAATCCGGGTTAGGCGGGAGGGGGGCGGGCTATGTGGCGACATGGCGCATAACACCAACCAACTGAAATTTGGGCCTTTAATTGTAAATTTAGGGGTATGTTTACTAAACTGCTGTAATGCCATTCGCGTTAGGATCCGCGGTAGAGGCAGAAATACCCAAATAAGGACATGGGCGGTACATCGTTACCGATAACGCGCGTTACAAGGTGCCATAAATTAATGAGCGTTACATGATAGAGGGGGCTGTGGCACATTACCACACGTTAATCTTAAGAAGGCGCGCAGATATGCAAATACAGAAACAGAGCTATAGCACAATGGTCACTACATTGACTGATGGTATGGGGTTATGGGTTTGATTCCCCAGTGTGCCTAATGAATAAGGCTGGCTGGCTGAGGCATTATGTTTAAGTACTGGGTTGTGAGGAATTTTAGTTTTACTTTAATTAGTGCTGCCAGCAAACACACCCTCACAGTGGCGTAACCTAAGGTGCCGCATAAGGCACCCTAGAAGGCACTCCATAGGGCACATTATAAAGTGCGCTGTCTGCCAAGGCACCCTATAATGTCCCCTATAGGACACCTTATAAGGCACTTTATAGGGCACCGTATAAGGCGCTTCATAGGGCACCATATAAGGCGCTTTATAGGGCGCCTTATGAGGCACCCTAAGGTGACAGTACTCTGAGGGTGTTTCTGCTGGCAGCACTAATGTACATTAAAAATGGACAATGCCTCAGAAAGCCCTATCAATGAACCCCACTGTGGGTTTTGAACCCATGACCTCTGGCTCCAAAGGCAGTGAAGTAACCAGTGGGCTACAGCTGCTAACAAACCCCTGGTTGGCCACAGGAGGATTGCACAGCACCACACAAACATTCTGCTGTGGTTACCAGGATAGGGTCAACCCACCCATACCCAGGATGCACAGCACATGCAAATCAGCAGTCTACAGATGATCACAAGATCGGGTATGCACCCCACAGCACCTCAGCCTGGTAGGGGGTGCCGACGGTGTGTGTTAGTGGCACAGAGTAGCTACAGACCGTCACAGTGTGCGGGTCCTGTGCTCACCCTGAGGGTGAGGTGGGGTGCCCAGCACCATTTTCGCAGCACCTGGCTTTGTTGAGATAGGCTATGCTGCAGGTCCACATCAGTGCTAATTTGTGATAGGTAGTCCTTGCAAACACTTCTAGGATATGCCAGTGTCCATCTGTATTTCACATTTAGCCCTTGTGGATTATGATGCACCCAGAAACGTGCATACCCTGTGTGGGTGCTATGGTCACATGATTTAAGTGAAGGGGGGGGTGTTTGGACCCACAGGCGGATTATGTACCACCACCCTACCCTCTGTGGCATAGGGTGGGGACAGGATCTCCTACCAACAGATCCACATTTTACCCCCCTACAATGGTGACAGTAGAGGGGACCATCAACCCCAGTCCTGCTGGAGAATAGACACCCTACAGCGCAGTCAATGCAGATCTGTACACATCCATAAATAAGGCAATGGCAGACAGACAGTAGGCCTGGAAATGCACAGTTGCCCCCCACCACCATCTGACACTCTCCAGCAACAAGCACAGTGAGCCACTAGCCGCTGCACCCTGCAAGGTGTTCCAGCCACACACATATGAACTGCAGACAGTCTGCTAGCTAGACCATAGTGCATGTTCCTGGAGAAGATGTATGCACCCAAACCTGGGATGTGAGCACACCCACCAAGCAGATAAGTCAGTGATTGGGCCCCAGAAAACAGAGCCCATACATATCACTAAAAAGAAACACTGTATAGCACTATGGGGGAACCCAGTCATGCCGTAATCACTGCACAGTCAGGGTGAGAGTGACCTCCCAGCAGGACATGCTGTGGCCACCCTGTCTGTGCAGGTGGTGGCCGGGCACTACAATGTCCCAGCCATTGCCCTATGCCCTGTGCAGATGCATCCAGGCCACGCCACCCTGTCCAGGCTATACCCACAGTACTGTGCTCCTCATTATGCACATTGGCAGGCTAACACTGGCACCAGTGCAAGCAGTGTGGGCTGAGGAAGGTGTTAGCAGCCACCACACATTGGATAGACAGTCACACACTCCCACACCTATGCCAGCATTGTGCAACTATAAAGGCTTTTGGCAGCCCTGGCCACCGCACCAGTCCTGGGCACAGTGCAGGCATGGCTATGGTATGCAGTACTGTTGGGGTCACTCCCCAGGGTGGTGGGCACTGTCAGATACCAGACCTGACACACACTCCACAGACACCAGAGAGGTTGGTATGATACAGCTCACTGAGCAGATTGTGCTAAACTTAGGAATTGCTATGTGCCAGTAATCATAGCAACCTTTTGATATCTGTATTCCCGGGTTTAGGGCGGCATTGCTAAGGAATGCAAGTGCTAGTATTGGGAGATGCACGCAGGGCCCAACATCCTACCTGTCCAGGAGGCTGTAGATAATGGGGCCTGTGGGTGCGGGTGTTTCTGCCCCTGTTGGCCGCTGCTCTAGGGCAGGGGTTCCCAACTCCGGTCCTGGTGGGCCAAACACTATTCGGGTTTTCATGCTGTCCCTAATGAATATGCATGAGATACATCTGCATACCATGGGGGTGGTGCATAGAAATGCAGCACAGCCACATTTATTAGAGGCAGCATGGAACCTGAATGGTGTTTGGACCTCGAGGACTGCATTTGGGAGACTCTGCTCTAGGTAATGTGCATGTTTATGGTATCTGTGCTCTGTAGGGTAAAATGTAGGTGTTTTGGGCATGTCTACGTCATCTGCACTAAAGGTTCTGTCTGTATTAGCAGTGGGTAAAACATGGGGGCTGGGTTGGTAGGAGCCACAGCTGGGACTTGAACCTGTGACCTTCTGCTCCTGAGCACACTGGCTGTGCATACTGCAGCACACTGTTGCCACAGGGACAGTTCATTCCCTGGAGATACCATGACTGTTTGTCAGATGGAGCCTGTCTGTTGCAGTGCACGGCACCCACCTAAATGGGCTAGGCCATGGTCTGCTGTGGCCAGATGCCGCTGTCCCCTCCGTCACCAGCACCCTTCCGCCACCATGCTGCCATGCTCTTCTGCTGGTGGTGCTGGTGGTGCGCAGTCTCAGGCCATCCAGTGTGCGGGTAGGCGGCTGCCTATGGTGCGGGTTCTGGGGTAGGGGTGCCTGCATTTATGTCCACGCTTCTCCTGAGCACCGCCTGCCACTGTTCTGTGCCCTTGGGGGTAGCTGCTGAGTACTCTCTCCTGTGACACTGTGGGAAACACAGTCATGCCCATGTTGGGCCTTCATCATTTGCTGTCTGGCTGCTCTGCTGTTTCAGCATTCGTATGGGCCACCTAGGCATCACCCTAGTCTGCACTGTGGCCCAGCTGCACCACAGCATGTGCCGCCTGCGGCCCTCTGTATCCCCTTTTCCGGCATCTGTCCAGTTGCCCGTTCCGACATGCCCACCCTGCTGTTGCGGGACATGTGCATGCCATAGGACACCTGTCCAATAACAAGGGAAAGCCCTGATAAGCGCTATTTCACTGTGGGATCATTCACCTTGTCGGGGGACAGAGCATAGACCCTTCCACGCTTAATATCTTTTTTTGGGAGCTTTCTCAGTAGTGTTTTTTGCTGTTTCCCAATATTATCACTATTGGCCAGCTTGGTTAGGTTTTTTTCCAGTTTGTTGAGGTCATTTGCAATGTTTATGTGCCCTTTTGTTCTGTGCACATGTATCACACTTTTCACTTTTTGTAGGTTTCCCTGCCTATGCTGTACATTGCTGACACTTAAATGGTTTCTCTCCCCTGCAAATGTGCATCTAACGGCAGGTTTTCAATCGCGTTAGGATTCAGCTCTTCAGATCAGCGCGTTAGTGTGAATGGAGCCTCTCCCCGCCCACACTCCACCCATTGACCCCTTCTCTCCGCCCTCTCTCCACCTTCTGCGGTGTTTTACCACGCCGCGGAACGTCTATGATCGTTAAGTAATGATAACGCGCGTTATGAGACGTTAACATCTCATAACGTGTGTTAACGTTACTTAACAATCGTTAACGTTACATAACGCGCATTATGAAACGTTACCGCAATTTAGTAAACATACCCCTTGGTGTCACTGCACAGCCAGGTAGCCACAGGAGTTACCCATGTAGCACTGATTTTCAGTGCTACATGGTTAGCCCCAGCACCTTAAAGATAGGTGAGGTTTTGCCACACCTATCTTTATTGCGCAGAATGCTAACCATGTAGCATTGCAAAATGGTGCTACATGGGTAGCGCCATGGCCCATCTCTGCTCCGCCTCGGAATACCCCCAAAGAGCCCCTATGTTATGCAGATAGCATGTGGGCGCGTTAGGGACATATCCAGGATTTTCTAAGGGCACTACCCTTGTAAAGGCCTTCGAAAATCGGGCCCTAAATTCTTTTTCTACCTTTGTTGTCTGGCCATTTAATTTTTCTACTCATGTTAGCCCCGATCTTTGGTTTCTGTCTTTTTCTGTCATCTCTTAGCTCTTTTTACAGGGGCTTCTGTCCATTTGTCATTTTCCTCTGTCTCCCTTTTTTTCTTCCTCCACTACATCCATCTCTGACACTGAACTTTACTTTCAGCTATCCTCCATTTATTTTTCTACCTCTCTATCCATTCAGATTTCATTCATTCTTTCTATCCCATTTATTTTATTTATTTATTTGGCTGGATTTATATACCGCTTTTCACAAACGTCAAAATGGTTTACATGGAATCTTGAACAATTCAAACAACATTTACATAGAACGAGCAACTTTGTACAAAAAAGATAAAGGAACAGTTGACTAACTACATACAGAATGCTCTTCATGGTATTTGCTTTTAACTATCTACTGAATGCGCTTCCTGTTGTAGGGGGGAGGGAGCATGTTAGGACAGGGTGTGTCCGAAGTGGAGGGTAAAGAGGAGTGTCTTGAGAAGCTTGCAGAAAGTGGGGAGGTCTGTGGTGTTTCTTATGGGGTCAGGGAGGGAGTTACAGGAAGAGGGGGCATATAGCTCAAAGAATCTGGTACATGCCTGTTGGGTGCTTCTTGTCAGCGCCGTACCTAGCCCTGTGAGAGCGGTGCAGCCTCACCGGACGCAAAGGATACAGGGACTCATTTTGGGCCGCCAGTCTCGGTTCCCCCACACTGCCTGCTGTTGCACTTTTTTTCTCAGCAGCAGTGGCATCGGCAACAGTGAAGCAGACGTGACTTCAAATAAAAAAATAAATAAAACAAAACAAGCGAGTCTTTCCAACTCCATGCTTGTAGGCAGGTCTGGTCCCTCCCTCCCTTCTCAGATGTAGGTTGCATCAGAGAAGGGAGGGACCAGATCAGCCATTCAAATGCAGAGTTGCAAAGACGTGCATTTGAATGGCAGCTCTGGTCCCTCCCTCTTCTGATGCAACCTACATCAGAGAAGGGAGAGAGGGACCAGACCTGCCTACAAGTGTAGAATCAAAGGATTGCATGTTTGTTTGGTTTTTTTTTTTAATTTGAAGTCAGGTCTGCCTCACTACTGCCGCCACCACCTCTGAGAAAACAAAAAGTGGTGGCAGTAGGGCAAGGGCAGGCAGCCGGCTGGACATTGAGGACATGGAGGTATGGGTGCGATTTGGAGGGGGGGAACCAGATGTGCAAGTAGCACAAGGCAAAATTATGGCTTGGTATGGCCCTGCTTCTTGTTATTGCTTCGAGGGTGGTCAGGGTGTTCATAGTGGAGGATCTCTGTGGTCTGTTCGTCTGTAATGGTGTGATAAGGGATAGATGTTGGGGAGATGATTGATGATTAAGAATTTTGTGCATCGTTAGTAGGATTTTGTAGAGTATTCTGCTTTGCAGTGGGAGCCAGTGAAGGTGCTTGAGGATGGGGGTGATGTGATCATGTCTGGACGCACCTTGGATGGTCCGGGCTGTCAGCCCTCTTTTTACTGTATCTATCTACAGCTGTTCATCTTCTTTCCTCACCCTGGCCATCTTATTCCCCTTGCCCTTATTCACCATTCTTTCACTAACTCTCCTTTTACTCTGTCCTCCATCCAACATCATCTCTCTTCCACCTCCTTCCATCCAGCATCTCCTCTCTCTCTCTCTCTCTCCCTCTCCACCCATCTTTTCATCCATGTCCTCTTCTTCTTTCCATCCATCCACCTTTCCATTCACTTACTCACATTCTATCTTCACCACCTTTTTCACCCAACATCTATTCTCTCCCCAGCCCTTTTCCATCCATCATTTCTTCTGTCTCAGTACTTCCCGATGTGTCCAGAATGTCCCCTCTTTCTCCCTACCCTCCCCCCATGTCCAGCATCTACCCTGTCCCTCTGCTCTCTCCATGCAAAGCAATCTGTCACCCTAATCAGCCTCTCCGCCCCAGTATCCACCCTTTGTTGCCCTGACCTTTCTTTCCCTATCCCCGAGCCAGCATATCCCCTAGCCACCCTACTCTTCTTCTTGTGTCTGCCCATAAGCAATCATTGTCCCCTTTCTTTCCTCCATCTGCAGTCCAGTACCTTCTCCTTTCTCTCTCTCCCAGACTCAACATTTCAATCGTATATTTTCTATTATACGGCCCTGTCCCACGAACCTGTATCTTTTCTTCAATCACTCTTCCTCCACTGCTGCTTTCTGATATCTGTCCCCTGTGGCACAACACAGACGTAGGGACTTTCTCTCTGCCCACTCCCTCAACAACAGGAAGCCGAAGTCTAAGTTAAAGGTTGTGGGACCAACAAAGCTGATGTTGACAGAGAGAAAATTGCCACGTTTGTTGTGACTTCTTTTCTTTGCCACTGCCACAGGGGATAGATCTCAGACAGCAGCAGTGGCATCACTTTTAAGAAAATTAATAAGGAGTGGCTGTGCTGCCTGCTCGATTGAAGGCCCCAATTGGGGCCCCTTATACCAAGTGTCTATGGCAGCGGTTGGAGGGAGCAGGGATGGTTCTGATATGTGGTGGCCAGGTGCAGGGCTTGAAGTGGTGCAGAGCAACATGCCCGCACATGCCTAGGGCTGGCCCTGCATATATTCCTCTTTGCTCTCTTCATTCATTCCAGCAGAAACTTTTGGCCATTCCCCATTTTTCTGTGGTACGTCTTTAATGTACACAATGTTCCACTTTTAGTGCACTCGCTCTACTGTTCTGGAATGGATTACCACCTCATCGTCATTTGGAAAATTATAGTAAGAAATGTAAAGCTACTTCCTAATCGTCTCTCCAGTCCAGTCCCTCTCCACTGGGTTGTGCCCCCCTTCCAGCAGCTTGTAGACTGAGCACGTCATTCTTTTGATGACCCTGGGGTATAAGTAGAGCTGGCACCTCCCACGAACTCCAGTTTTGTGCTCAGTCTTTTAGCAGCTGGAAGGGGTGCAGCAAGCCAGGAATCTGGCTTAATGGAGAGACTAGGAGTAGTGCAGGGCTTGGGTTTCCTGTGTTTCTTTATTGAATCTATTTAATTTATTTTATCTAGTTACTTTAGTTTTCTAGTTTTTAATTTATGTCCGTTTGGGAGACTTCCCCCTCCTCCCCCCACCCCCATTGTCTGTTTGGGGGCTTGAGGGAAGCGGGCTTGCTGCCGGCAATATTTTTTGAGTGGCAGAAGTGATCCGGTGAGATAGAGAAAAGGAGCTCTTCTTCACCAGCCGGGCGCAGCAGGAAACCTTTTCTGTCTTCCCTGCCTCGCCGCCGAGGCCCTCGAGGCGGGTGAGCATGCGAGTGGGAGGACAAGGAACCGGTCCGGCCTTCAGCGCTATTCTTCTTGCCGGGGGGATGACGAAGGACAGTGGAGAGAGCTGGTGAGCGGCGGGGTTTCACTGGAAGGAAGATCTAGCCTCGCGATCGCCAACCGCATGGTGCTCCGGGGCCTGCAATTACAGTCGGGTGCAGGTGAGTTTCCCGTTTCGTGTGCTTTTCAGCCCGCATGGTGCCGGCTCCACACAGCTTCAGAAGGCCCTAGGGGGGGAGGACAGGGGCTAGTGCTGTTTAAATTTTACTTTCATTTTACTTAAATTTTACTGAACTTTAAAGTGAGTGAAAAGAAGAATAAATAATTTGGGGGAAAAAAAAGTTTGTTCTTTGAACACTCTTTTGATTCTCTCTTTGCCCTATCCCTGTGGTCCCTTTGGAGCCAGGAGGAGGCACATTGTTTTTCCCTACTATAGGCATCACCATGCCAGCTAGACCTCAGTGCCTGTTCTGTGGGACCCGCCAGGGGGCGGTGTCGGAGACAGGCATCTGCCGAAGCTGTGCCGCAGAGGCAGCCTCGGTGGAACTTGGGATCCAGGCAGGTACAGCACAGGATCCACCTCTTTCCACCTCACAGGATTCAGGAACCCCCTCAGAAGGATTATTCCGGCTTGAGTCTCCACATATTATGTCTCTGGATCAGCCCGCCCTGCCGCCGCATCAGCCAGGGCCCTCTACCCTCTTGCCAGGTCTGGAGGGTGTGGGTGGGGGGGGAATTTTCCCCGGAGTTTTGTCTTGCTGTTGCATAAGGCGTTTTGCCTTCGTCAGCAGGGGCTGCACGGACAGGGATCAGGAGCAGGAGGAGGCAGGCGGGCCCCCTAAACGGGCGCGGTTCTCTCAGGATGAGGTCCTCAGCTCCCCTCTGTCAGAACCTTTCAAAGGGGATCTGTTGGACAGGGAGGTGGGGGATGAAGAGGAGCTCAAAGAAGGTGAGATCCCTGAGGAACAAGCCAAGATCGTTCGAGTCTTCCGCCAGGATAAGTTATTGGCTTTGATTGGGGAAGTGTTGAAGGTTCTCAACATGACGGCCGGAGTCCCAGCGGAGGAAGATATGCTGGAGGACCCATTGATTCAGGCGGTCAGAAAATCGCAAAGCGTTTTCCCGGTACATTGAGTGGTCCGGCAGATGATCCAGGAAGAGTGGGATCAGCCAGAATTCGCTCTGAGGGAGGTGCGATCTATGTCTAGGCTGTACCCTTTTCTGGAGGGGGAAAAGGAATTGCTCCGATCACCTAGAGTGTATTCTGCAGTATTGGCGGTCACTAAGAAAACCATGATTCTGGTGGAAGGCAGCGCCACACTCAAGGACACCCAGGATAGGAAGTTGGACACCTGCTGAAGCAGGCCTTTGATGTAAGTGCCCTAGCCCTACAGGCCTCGGTCTGTGGGGCGTGGGTAGATTGAGCCTGCTTGCACTGGTCCCAGCAGATTCAGCTGGCAGGTGACCTCTCCTGTGAAGGTCCTGGGGAGGCAGTGAGAATTGAGTTGGGTGCGGCGTACTTGGCTGACAGTCAGTATGATCTCATCAGAAGTCTTGCAAAGAGCATGGCTTCGGTAGTGGAGGCCCATCATTACCTCTGGCTCCGCAATTGGGCGGCCGACACTTCTGCTAAGGCTAGGCTTAGCAGGCTCCCCTTTAAGGGTAAGATGCTCTTTGGGGAAGACCTGGATAAGTTGGTGAAGGAGCTCGGGGAATCTAAGGGAGGTAGACTCCCGGAAGAGAGGCCGAAGCAGAATCGTGGCCCCACTCCTTTGCGAAATCAGCTGTGGGATGTCAGGAGGTTTCGGATGAGCCGGTCCTCGTCCTTTCAGAGAGGTTGGTTCCCATCTAGGGGCCAGGGTTTCCATGGGTTTTGAAGGGCGTGGAAAGGCTTCAGAGCCTCTTCCTCCGTCTCAGGAGCCAAAAAGCCCCAATGAAGCCACAGGGGCCTGGGGTGGAGGGCTGCCAGTGGAAGGTCGACTTCAGCAGTTCCTTTCTGCCTGGGCCCAGGTCACAACAGACCAATGGGATTTGGAGGTGATACGAGAGGGTTATGCTCTTGAGTTTGCAAAGCCCATCTTTCCTTCCTTCGTTCAGTCCCCTTGCAGGTCGCCATCCAAGTTGGCAGCGGTGGAGGAGACGCTGAAGAGTCTGCGGGTGCTGGGAGCAGTCGTTCCCATTCCAGCAGACCAACGCGGAAACGGTCGATAATCCATCTATTTTGTGGTGCCCAAAAAGGTAGGGTCGTTCTGTCTGATTCTCAATCCGAAGGGTGTCAATTGTTGCCTCCGAGTACCTCATTTTCGAATGGAAACTTTGAGGTCAGTGGTGGTGGCGGTGAGGCAAGGAGAGTTTAAGACTTCCCTTGACCTCACGGAAGCGTACTTGCATATTCCCATCCGCGAGTCTCATCAATAGTTCCTGCGGTTCGTGGTTCCACAGGGACACTTCCAATTTCAGATGATGCCATTCGACTTGGCAATGGCTCCACACACCTTCGCCAAGGTCATGGTGGTGGTAGCTGCAGCTCTCCACAAGGAAGGGATCTTGGTCCACCCGTATCTCGACGATTGGTTGTTTCGGGCAAAGTCCGAGCGGGAGAGTCGGGAGGCCATGTCCAAGGTAGTCGAATTGCTGAAGAGACTAGGATCGGTAATCAATTTGGCGAAGAGCAACTTGGTTCCCTCTCTGAAGATTGAGTATCTGGGGGCACGGTTCGATACCGGCAGAGGCAGAGTGTTTTTGACTGCTCAAAGGGCAGGGGCCCTGCGGAGGCTGCTTTGCCAGTTCTTGGACATGAAGGCACCTTCAGCGTGGCATTACCTCCAGCTCCTAGGGACCATGGTGGCGACCATAGAGCTGATTCCTTGGGCCAGGGCCCACATGCAGCCGCTTCAGCGGTCCCTGCTCCGCTGTTGGTCCCACCATCGGCAACTCATGTCAGTGACTCTTCCCTGTCCGGGGCCGATCAAGGAGTCCTTACAGTGGTGGCTCCGCCCAGGGCCTCTGGAACGCGGTATGCCCCTCGAGCCACCGGATTAGTTGCAACTGACGACAGATGCCAGTCTTTCCGGTTGTGGGGCTCATTGCGATGGACGGATTGCCCAGGGCCTTTGGGATGTGCAGGAGGAACAGTGGTCGATCAACAGGTTAGAGTGGAGGGCAGTCTCTCTTGCCCACAGAGCGTTCGGGCACTGGTTGGGCTGGAGGGCAGTCCGGGTGCTGTCTGACAACATGACTACGGTAGCATTCATCAATCGTCAGGGCGGGATGAGCAGTCCTTCCCTGGAAGAGGAGGCGGAGACACTGATGCTATGGGCCGAAGCCCATCTTGTGGCCTTATCAGCTCAACACGTGGCAAGAGTAGACAACGTGACGGCAGACTTCTTAAGTCATCACAGAGTGGATCACGGAGAGGGGCAGCTCTGCCAGGAGGTGTTCGAGCGCATTGGGCACAGGTGGGGGCCGCCCATCATGGATCTGATGGCGACCTGGGAGTCGGCCAAGGAGTCCAGGTTCTTCAGCCGAAGAAAGGATGTCGGAAGGCTTGGATGCCCTAGTTCAAAGGTGGCCAACCGACGGTCTCCTGTATATGTTTCCTCCGTGGGCGCTCATAGGCAGGATTCTACAATGGATAGACGCTCACCCAGGTCTGATGGTTTTTATCGCCCCGGACTGGCCTCGTCGCCCGTGGTATGCAGACCTCATGCTCCTACTGGTCGATCGCCCGTGGCACCTGCCGGTGAGGGACGATCTCCTGGTCCAGGGTCCGGTGTGCATGCTGCAGGTTGATCGGTTCTTGCTTACGACTTGGCTATTGAGAGGACTCAGCTGCGAAGGCGAGGTTACTCGAGTGCAGTGATTTCCACTCTGCTTAGTTCCCGTAAATGCTCGACCTGTCTTTCCTATGTAAGGGTCTGGTGTACATTTGAAGGCTGGTGTATGGAGAATTGGAAGAAGGCCCTTACGGTGTCGGTCCCAGAGGTTCTAGATTTCTTGTAGGCAGGTTTCAAGAAAGGCCTGGCAGCCAGCTCGTTGAGAGTTCAGTTGGCGGCTATTTCCTGTTTCAGAGGCAAGATCCAAGGCAAGTCCCTGGGAGAGCATACGGACGTTGGGCGGTTTATTAAGGCAGTATGGTGGCTTCGGCCTCAGCATAGGTCGCTGGTACCTCCTTGGGACCTCAACCTCATGTTAGAGTATCTGACCGCCGAGCCCTATGAGCCAATTCAGCGCGCGTCTCTCAAAGACGTTACGATTAAAACAGTTTTTCTGGTGGCTATCTGTTCGGCCAGACGTATTTCGGACATGCAGGCTTTGTCCTGCAGACCTCCATTCCTTGCGTTTTCCAAGGAAAAGGTGGTGCTTCGGACGGTCCCATCCTTTTTGCCCAAGGTAGTCTCTGCCTTCCATGTCAATCAGTCAATTTTGCTTCCTTCTTCTTCAGGGTCCTCTCGGAGGGAGGACGAGATATGACTCCATCGTCTAGATGTGCGTGGAGCCCTGAAGCGGTGTCTGGATTGCACGGAGTCCTTTCGTAGGTCAGAGCGCTTATTTGTTTTGTTCGGCGGGCCATGTAAAGGTGAGGCGGCAGTTAAGGCTTCTATTTCCAGGTGGATCAGGGAGGCCATTGCTTCGGCTTATATTCTGAAAGGAAGGCAAGTCCCGGCTGGGCTTCAGGCTCATTCTACTCGAGCCCAGGCGGCCTCGTGGGTGGAGTTTAGTTTGGTTCCACCTCTGGATATCTGAAGAGCAGAGGTCTGGTCGTCCCTGCACACTTTTGCCAAGCATTATAGGTTGGACGTTCAGGCCACGGAGGAAGCAAGTTTTGGGAGAGCGGTTCTTCGGTCCGGTATTGCCGGGACTGCCCAAGTTTGAACTGCTCTGGTTCATCCCAGTGGAGAGGTCTGGACTGGAGAGATGATTAGGAAAGAGTAATTAGACCTTACCTGCTAATTAATGTTCCTGAAGGATCTCCAGTCCAGTCCCTGATCCCACCCAGATTTGATCTGTTTTGTCTTTATACAGGCATTGCCGGCCCAAAGAACTAAGCAAAAGATAAGCGTCGGAGGGCTCTCCGCTGAGGGGCCTCAAGAGTGAGGCAAGCGGGACGGTTCAGGCACCTGGTTATGAGTTTGTTGGTTTCAGGTAAGCCTCTCCTTCTCCGGGGGTGGTGGGAAGTTCTCCCGGGGGAGGGCGGCGCCGGTGGTTTAGTAGTTTAGGTATTGTTCAGTATTATTTACTTGTCTCTCCGTTAAGTCTGCTTTGTCAATAGGTTACTGGAGTTGGTGGGAGGTGCTAGCTCTACTTATACCCCAGGGTCATCAAAAGAATGACGTGCTTAGTGTAACACCGAAAATCCACCCTATAGCTTTAAGACACAAAAAGCTGAAGAGTTCAGCACAGACTCTGGGAGAAAGGGAGAGAAAAAGCTTCATAGTTGCTATAGGCAACCAGAGCAGGCTGAGGCACGAGACCTGAAGGCACGCCCAGCCAACAGACACTCCCCAAACACTGAGGGAAACACTGCACATGTGCAGGAAAACGCCCCTAACTCTGCATAAGAAAGCAGGCAGGCAAGCAGAGTTAGTTCGGGAACGGGCCACTGTTCAGGAGCAGGCCAGAGAGCAGGATCCTTATTATGCTCGAGTCCAGGAGAGAGAGAATCCAGGAAGAGAGGCTGAATGTGATTCCTGTATGATTTCTGACGAAGGTTTTGAGGACACAGAAGCAGAAAGCATTTGTGAAACCTGGCAGGTTAGAGAAAACCTGAAACCCTTCAACAAAAGGTCAGAGTATTTTCAGCCTAACTCTGTTTATTGTGAGGCCTGGAATAAGAAGCCAAGCAGGGCTGGGAGACAGAGCAGGAAGCCATTCTCCAGCCGTGAGCTTAACTACAGAAAGCCCTTTGCAGTGACGCAGGAGGGATCTCCTAGAGACAGCAGTCAACGGGGAGAGTGCAGAACAGCTGGTAGGAAACCCTTTGCTAATGAAAGCCAGAAGCTTTTAAAATATTCACATCCTTGTGAAAGAGATAGTGAACTGCTTCAGGATATATGTATGAATGAGGAACCTGAATGTTTATATGTAAAGCCTGGCAGAAAACTGACAAGAGCAAAGTTCAATAGAAAGATTGCAAAGCAGTTTTATCAAGGCTCGGATAATTATCTACCTTACCGTGAGGAGAGTATTGAAGAGAGACCAGTCACTGGCTGGAGGAAGTTGCAAACTCTCTGCCATAGGGAAGACGAGGCAGTTGAGGAGCCTATGTGTATTGACCAAAATGAATGTTTGTCTTATGATGAAAAGATGGACTGTTCTTTATTGATTACTGAAGAGACCTCTCTACGCTGAAAGCAGATAAGCCTGCTAGAGAGAACAAGTCTGCACAGAGGAAGCTGCCCAGGTGTTTACCTTAATTATCTATTTTGCTTTGTCATTTGATTTGTTAAGCAAGAAGCTGTACTTTTCTTTAACCATTTGTTTATGCCAGAAGCATGGCTATCTTTTGAGTTTGGAAGTTGTATCATTTTTGGAAATCCAGCAAAACCCCGGGAGGGGAATAAATCCTTGTTTAAACCTGACCCTCAAGTCGCAACTACACTTTCTTTTAATAGAAAGGTCAGGGCCAGTAGTGCACTAAGCTAACCAACACTAGTTTAGCCTCTGCTGGTGACATATAAAATGGCGTAGCACGTTGTAATTTTTAAAAAAAAAAAAAAAAAAAAGCAATACTACTACCCAAAGTTTTTCAAAAGAGAAACAGATTGGCTGAAGAAGAAAAAAAAACCCACAGCAGCAAAGGAAATCCTGAGAGGAAGAAAATCCTGATACTGAGAGGACATCCACAAGCTGACCGGACGGAGGCGCAGAGAACCTTTCTCAAAATAAGATCCTTCACCGTGCTAAGGTACAAGTGGCTGGGCACAGGTGGTAAGGATTGTGGAGAAAGGGGGAGAGAGATATCTGGATAAAAGCAGATAGGGAGGAAGAACTATATTGTGTGCCGCACTTGGTGGGCCCTCTGTTTTTTTTTCTCGCCTATACAGGTATACCGCAAGCGCCAAGATGGATCCAAAAGAAATGATGCAATGGATGGAAGAGCAGTGGAAGGCACAAAGTGAGCTGGCACGACAGGCCCAGGACAGGACTATGGCAGCTCTGGCTGCGCAACAAAAGCCCCTGTTGGACTTGGTGACCACGCTACTGCAGCGGACATCCACTACTACAGCTGAGGAGGAAAGTGTACCGGTACCAGCGGCGGTAGGAGTACAACACTATGGTGCATTGGCACTAGGACCTTTACAAAAAAGTGATAACTTTGATGATTATTCGGACGCATTCGAGCGAATCGCTCAGGCGGCTAAGTGGCCCCTAGACCAATGGGCAGTCCGATTCGCCATGTCGTTAACTGGAGAGGCATTGGCGGCCTATAAGGCGATGCCCGCTGGCCTAGTGTCCAGTTACCCAGATGTAAAATTGGCAGTTCAAGATAGGCTAGGTTTAACACCTACACATTATCGCCGACTTTTTAGGGAGGCAAGGCTCTTGCCCCAGGAGACACCTAAAGCTTTAATGCAAAGATTGAAAGGTTTAGCAGCAAAGTGGTTGGCTCCAGAAAGGGCCACGATAGAAACCTTAATGGATGCGGTGCTGCTAGAGCAGTACTTTGAAGCTGTACCCGCCGAAGTAAAAGCTTTCCTGCTGTTACAAAAATGTCAGTCCACTAGAGAAGCAGCGGAAATGACCGAATGCTATTTTGAAGCTGCATTGGCCGGGGCTTCTAGAGATAGTATGATGAGGGTAACCAGCATGGAAAAGATGCCTGGTATAAGGAAAGCTTATGCTTCTACGGTCCCAAAAGAAAATGTAAAAAGCTATAATAATGTGATCAGATGTTTTCACTGTGGAAAAAATGGTCATGTGCGTAGGGACTGCAAAGAACGTGTTGCCCTAATTGCAGCGGGAGAGAAGGACCCTGGGGGAGGATTTCTTATAGACGTCCGAGTAGAGGGTGTAAAGGCAGTCGCACTCCTTGATACAGGAGCCGACCAAAGTATGGTCTCCTCCAAGATGTGGCAGGCCATGTTGACTAATAATCCTTTGGTACTATGCCAAATACCCCTTTCTGTGCGTATGAAAGGTATGGATGGAATCCCCTCTTATTATTCCTTGTATGATGTGGTGGTAGAAGGACTAGGTAGAAAAGAAAAGATACCTGTAGTGGTGATCCCGAACCTTCCCAGGGAAGTGGTGCAAGGCAGGGATTGGCCCTCCTTTCAAAAAGCTCTTAAGGAAAAGTTAGATGAAAGGGTAGGTCTAGTTTCTACTAGGTCGCAACGTAAGGTCTCGGAGGCAGGGACAGGTCCCATAGCGGAGCCAGATGAAGAGCCCCGAGATAAGGACGTATTTCCAGAGCCAGAGCCCGACCAAGATGAGGAACCCCAGAATATACTCCCCTCTAATGAAGAGTTAATTGACCTTCCCAAAAAGGTTAGGAAGGATAGGGCAAGACGAAGGCAGGAGAGAAGACAAAGGTCGCAGGGAAGAACAGACCTGGAGGCCGGGGAGGGTTTACCTTGGGTGCCAGCAGAGCTGGTAAGGAAATTCCCTTCCTTCCCCAAAGAACAGCAGGGGGATCCCGCATTAAAAAGGGCATTTGAATATGCTCGGGAGGCCAGGACAATTTTGCCCAGGTTCTTTTTAGAAAGCGAACTACTATACAGGGAAAGCGCGGATCCCAGGACGGGGACGGTGCGCAAGCAATTGGTGGTACCAACTACTTTTAAATCAGTAGTGTTAAGATTGGCGCACGACCACCCTGTCGGCAGCCATAAAGGTGTCCAAGGGACATTGGACCAGGTGCTGGCTCGCTTTTACTGGCCGGGGGTGTTTAAGGAAACAACCCGGTATTGCGAGTCCTGTCCAGCATGCCAACGAGTTGCGGCTGCCAGGCCAAAGCCAGTACCAATGGTTATACCACCCACCATTGCAACCCCAGTGAGGAAGTTAGCCATGGATATTGTGGGCCCATTAATACGAACCCCAAGGGGCTTCCAATATATCCTGGTGATCATGGATCACGCGACCAGGTTTCCGTGGGCAATACCCCTGCGAAATATTTCAGCACGGACAATCTCAATAGAGCTCATAAAGCTATTTTGTGAAATTGGCTTTCCTCAGGAGATCCTAACGGATCAAGGAACCAATTTCACCTCAAGACATTTAGCTATGCTTTGGGACGCCTTCGGGATAAAACATATCCGCACTTCGGCGTACCACCCCCAGTCCAACGGGTTGGTGGAACGCATGAACCAGTCCCTAAAGCAAATCTTAAGGCGGAGCTTAGGAGGTAATATGGTGGAATGGGACAATGTCCTCCCATTCGTCCTGTACGCCTGTAGGGAACGCGTGCAGACATCGTTGGGTGCATCACCCTACGAACTCCTATTTGGTAGGACCCCGAGAGGTATTTTAGATATCCTTCGGGAGCAGTGGGTTGCACCGGAGGAGACAGAAATAGGGGTACCACAATTTTTAAAAGACCTCAGGAACCGTCTAGAACGGACTTCCCGAGTGTCTATGGACAATCTGCAGGACAGCCAACGCCGGCAGAAGAAATACTATGACCGGGGAACTAGAGCCAGGAAGTTATCCATAGGGGATAGAGTGGTAATCCAGGTAGCGAACGCTGGTCCAAAGTTCGAGGCCAGATGGAAAGGCCCGGCCAAAATAATTGATCAGGTAGGTCCTGTGTCCTACAGGGTGGAGCATGAAAATGGGCGCCACCAGACATACCACTTAAACCTGCTGAAGCCTTGGAGGGAGAGGTCAGCAGATGTAAGACTAGTGCAGGTAGTGAGCGAAAGGTTCCGCTCGGATAGAATTACGCGCTGTCCGACGGGGACGTCAGCAGCTCATAATGTCTTAAGAAGGGGGATGTGTAACACCGAAAATCTACCCTATAGCTTTAAGACACAAAAAGCTGAAGAGTTCAGCACAGACTCTGGTAGAAAGGGAGAGAAAAAGCTTCATAGTTGCTATAGGCAACCAGAGCAGGCTGAGGCACGAGACCTGAAGGCACGCCCAGCCAACAGACACTCCCCAAACACTGAGGGAAACACTCTGCACATGTGCAGGAAAACGCCCCTAACTCTGCATAAGAAAGCAGGCAGGCAAGCAGAGTTAGTTCGGGAACGGGCCACTGTTCAGGAGCAGGCCAGAGAGCAGGATCCTTATTATGCTCGAGTCCAGGAGAGAGAGAATCCAGGAAGAGAGGCTGAATGTGATTCCTGTATGATTTCTGACGAAGGTTTTGAGGACACAGAAGCAGAAAGCATTTGTGAAACCTGGCAGGTTAGAGAAAACCTGAAACCCTTCAACAAAAGGTCAGAGTATTTTCAGCCTAACCCTGTTTATTGTGAGGCCTGGAATAAGAAGCCAAGCAGGGCTGGGAGACAGAGCAGGAAGCCATTCTCCAGCCGTGAGCTTAACTACAGAAAGCCCTTTGCAGTGACGCAGGAGGGATCTCCTAGAGACAGCAGTCAACGGGGAGAGTGCAGAACAGCTGGTAGGAAACCCTTTGCTAATGAAAGCCAGAAGCTTTTAAAATATTCACATCCTTGTGAAAGAGATAGTGAACTGCTTCAGGATATATGTATGAATGAGGAACCTGAATGTTTATATGTAAAGCCTGGCAGAAAACTGACAAGAGCAAAGTTCAATAGAAAGATTGCAAAGCAGTTTTATCAAGGCTCGGATAATTATCTACCTTACCGTGAGGAGAGTATTGAAGAGAGACCAGTCACTGCTGGAGGAAGTTGCAAACTCTCTGCCATAGGGAAGACGAGGCAGTTGAGGAGCCTATGTGTATTGACCAAAATGAATGTTTGTCTTATGATGAAAAGATGGACTGTTCTTTATTGATTACTGAAGAGACCTCTCTACGCTGAAAGCAGATAAGCCTGCTAGAGAGAACAAGTCTGCACAGAGGAAGCTGCCCAGGTGTTTGCCTTAATTATCTATTTTGCTTTGTCATTTGATTTGTTAAGCAAGAAGCTGTACTTTTCTTTAACCATTTGTTTATGCCAGAAGCATGGCTATCTTTTGAGTTTGGAAGTTGTATCATTTTTGGAAATCCAGCAAAACCCCGGGAGGGGAATAAATCCTTGTTTAAACCTGACCCTCAAGTCGCAACTACACTTTCTTTTAATAGAAAGGTCAGGGCCAGTAGTGCACTAAGCTAACCAACACTAGTTTAGCCTCTGCTGGTGACATAAGTCTACAAGCTGCTGGAAGGGGGGCACAACCCAGTGGAGAAGGACTGGACTGGAGATACTTCAGGAACGTTAATTAGCAGGTAAGGTCTAATTACTCTTTTGAAGCTCTACTACTTTGTGCCCTTTTCTCTGGCGAATTTCAACCACAGCTATTGACTGCCCTTCCTCTTGTATGCTTTGTCTTTACTTTTCACTTGATTGCAACATTTTTCCCTTTTGTTTCTGTTTACTGTTGGTGTCTTCATCTTTTCTAGTTTTATTTTGCATCGTTTGTTTGTTTCCCATTTATATTATAAACCGCTTTGGGGTTTTTGTTAGAAGATAGGTGGGATATCAAACAAACATTGACTATGACTATATAGGAAGCACCAAAGATCTTCAACAGAGCTTCATAACCTTCTATCAAATCGTACTTGAACAGGTTGCCTGTACATTGGTGAAGAGAAGTCCTTTCATGGTCTACCAGATGGTGAGGCTCTCTCATCTATCTAAGAGAACTAGTTGAAAAGACAAAAGAATACCAAAAGGGTATCTATTTGTGTTTTATCGACTACAGCAAAACCTTTGCTGGGTAAACCATGAGAAACTCTGGGTCACATTAAGAAGCATGGGTATACCAGAACACCTGATCGTTCTCTCGCACAAACTTTACATTGATCAAGAAGCAACAGTTCAAACGGAATGGTTTAAAATCAGTAAAGGTGTAAAACAAGGCTGCATACTTCCCCCCTACTTGTTTAATTTATATGCAGAACAAATCATCAGAGAAGCAGGACTGTATGAAGACAACCGAGGTGTGAAGATTGGTGGAAGACTCATCAACAATCTTTGCTATTGGAACTTAGGGGTATGTTTACTAAACTGCGGTAAACGTGAATAATGCGCGTTGTATGACGTTAACGATCGTTAGCATGCTATAGCACGCGCTGTAGCGCATTAACGATCGTAAACGCGCTATAGCACGTGCTATCACGTGCTAACGATCGTAATGCTCCGTGGCGCGGTAAAACAACGCAGAAGGTGGAGAGAGGGCGGAGAGAAGGGGTCAATGGGCGAGGAGTGGGCGGGGAGAGGCTCCCATTACACTAACGCGCTGAATTTCAGAGCTGAATTCCAACGCGAATGAAAACCTACCAGTAAAAGCACTTTAAAGGGAAGAGAAACCATTTAAGTGTCAGCAATGTACAGCCTAGACAGGGAAACCAAACAAAGGTGATAAGTGTGATACATGTGCACAGAACAAAAGGGCACAGAAACACTGAAAATGACCCCAACAAACTGGAAAAAAACAACAACCAAGCTGGCCAATAGTGGTATCAATGAGAAATATCAACCCCCCCCCCCCGAGTAAGCTCCATTGAACAGATATAAATTGCGGAAGGGTCCATACTCCGTCCCCATACAAGGTGCATGGGCCCACAGTGAAATAGCACTGCTCAGGGATTTCCCCACCATCGGACAGGGTTCCTATGGCAGGCACATGTCCCGCAACATCAGGGCGGGCATGTCAGAATGGGCAACCGGGCAGATGCTGGAAAAGGGGATACAGAGGGCTGCAGGCGGCACATGCTGTGGTGCAGCTGGGCCACAGTGGGGACTAGAGTGATGCCTAGCTGGCCCTTAGGAATGCTGAAACAGTAGAGCAGCCAGACAGCAACTGCTGAGGGCCCAACTTGGGCAAGAGTGTGCTTCCCACAGTGTCACAGGGAATAGTACCCAGCAGGTACCCCCAATGGCACGGAACATTGGCAGGCGGTGCTGGGGGAAAGCGTGGACAGCTATGCAGACACCCCCACCCCAGAACACGCACCATAGGCAGCCACCTACCTGCACACTGGATGGCTTGAGACCGCACACCACCAGCACCACCAGCGGAAGGGCATGTCAGCATGGTGGCTGAGGGATACTGGTGGTGGAGGGGGCAGTGGCAGCTGCCCAGAGCAGACCGTGGCCTTTTCCCGTGTAGGTGGGTGGCATGCACTGCAACAGACAGGCCCTGTCTGACCAACAGTCATGGTATCACCAGGGAATGCACCATCTCTGTGAGAACATGGTGGTGCAGTGCACAGAACCAGTGTATTCAGAAGCAGAGGGGCACAGGTTCAAGTCCCAGCTGTGATTTCTGCCAACCCAGTCCTCATATTTTACCCACTACTATAACGTGCTAATACAGACAGAACCGTTCTTGCAAATGACGTAAACATTCCCGGAACACCCACATTTTACCCTACAGAGCACAGACACCATAAACATGCACAGTACCTAGAGCAGAGCCTCCCAAATGCAGTCCTGGAGGGCCAAACACCATCCTGGTTCCATGCTGCCTCTGATAAAGATGCCTGTGCTGCATTTCTATGCGCCACCCCCATGGTATGCAGATGTATCTCATGCATATTCATGAGGGACAGCATGAAAACCTGAACAGTGTTTTGCACCGCAGGACTGGAGTTGGGAACCTCTGCCGTAAAGCAGCAGCCAACAGGGGCAGACACACCCGCACCCACAGGCCCCATTATCCGAAGCCTCCTGGAGAGGCACGACTTTGGGCTCTGCGTGCATCTCTCAATACTAGCACTTGCATACCTTAGTAATGCCACCCTAAACCTGGAAATATGGTACACAGCTATGATAAGGTTGCTATGAGTACTGGCAGATAGAAATTCCTAGGTTAAGTACAATTTTCGGAGTGAGCTGCATCATAGCAACCTTTCTGATGTCTGTGGAGTGTGCTACTGGTCTTGTGTCTGACAGTGTTTACCAACCTGGGGAGTGACGCCTACAGTATTGCGTACCATGCCTGCGTACCATGCCTGCACTGTGCCCAGGACTGGTGTGGTGGCCTGGGCTGCCCAACACCTCTATAGTTGCACAATGCTGGCATAGGTGGGGGGAGTGTGTGTCTGTCTATCCAGTGTGTGGTGGCTGCCAACACCCTCCACAGCCCACACTGCTAGCACTGTTGCTAGTATTGGCCTGCCAATGTGCATAATGAGGAGCAAGGTACCGTGGGAATAGCCTGGATAGGGTGGCCTGGCCTGTCCGCATCTGCACAGGGCATAGGGCAATGGCCGGATATTGTAGTGACCGGTACCACCTGCACGGACAGGGTGGCCATAGCATGTCCTGCTGGGAGGTCACTCTCACCCTGACTGAGCAGTGACCATGGCATGGCTAGGTTCCACCATAGTGCTATATAGTATTTTTCTTATGTGATATTTATGGGTTTCTCTTTGGGGCCCAATCACTGACTTATCTGCTTGTTGTGTATGCTGATATCCCCGTTCTGGGTACATGCATGTCCTCCAGGACCATGCACTATGGACTAGCTGGCGGACTGTCTGCAGCTAGTATGTGTCTTGCTGGAACACCGTGCAGCGGCTGGAGGCTTGCTGCTGGAAAATGTCAGATAATGGTGGGGGGCAACTGAGCATTTCCAGACCTGCCGTCTGTCTGCTATTGCATTATGGATGTGTACTGCTCTGCATTGCCTGCCCTGTAGGGTGTTTGATCCCTAGTAGGACTGGGGTGATGGTCCCCTCTACTGCCACCATTGCAGGGGGTTGAACGTGGCTCTGTGGGTGGGAGATCCTGTCCCTACCTGAGCCCTAGAGGGTGCGTTGGGTGGTGGTATATAATCTCCCTGGTAACCACAGCAGAATGTGGGTGTGGTGCCATGCAGTCCTCCTGTAGCCAGCCATGTGTTTATTAGCAGCTCTAGCCCACTGGTTACTTCACTGCCCATGGAGCCAGAGGTCATAGGTTCACAACCCACAGTGGGGTTCATTGATAGGGCTGTCTTAGGCATTGTCTATTTTTACTGTATATTAGTGCTGCCAGCACAACCACCCTCAGGGTACCGTCACCTTAGGGTAGCTCAGAAGGCGCCCTATAGGGCGCGCCTTATGCGGCACCCTATAGGGCGCGCCTTACGCAGTGCCCTATAGGGCGCACCTTATGCGGTGCCCTATAGGGCATGCCTTACACTTCGCCCTATATTATATGTATTATATGCCATTTGATAGGAATATTTAGGCGCTCCCTATAGGGCGCGCCTTACACTTCGCCCTATATTATATGTATTATATGCCATTTGATAGGAATATTTAGACTCTCCCTATAGGGCGCGCCTTACACTTCGCCCTATAGGGATCGTCTAAATATTCCTATCAACTGGTATATAATACATGGCCATGTCAGAGAGAACGTCACTATTGGAACCTATTTCATAGGACGGGTACAATTTTCCTGACATATGCAAACTGTAACCCGCCTGCAGACTGTGGATTAACATATTATAGTCGGCTTTCAAAGGGTTACACAGGACGCCTCAGCCAGCCTTATTCATTAGGCACACTGGGGAATCGAACCCATGACCCTTGTACCATCAGTCTGTGTAGTAACCATTGTACTACAGCTCTGTTTCTGTATTTGGGTGTCTGCGCACTGTCTTATGCTTGCGCGCAGCAGCACGCGCGCTGTAACGATCGTTGCTGCGCCACGCGTAATAACGCACGCAACTGCGCGTTATCGGTTACGATGTACCGCCCATGTCCTTTTTTGGCTTTCCTTCCACTAACGCGGCTCCTAACGCGAATTGCACTAATGCAGTTTAGTAAACATACCCCTTAGTCTTAAAATGGGTCTGCACCTTAATGTAAAGAAGACAAAGATCCTGACAACTGACAAAATCAATAAGTTCATCATTGATGGAGAAGAAATTGAAATAGTGGGCAACTTTAACCTACATGCATCAACTATCAATAAAAAAAACAGCAAGCAGTAAAAAAACCCGACGATATATTGCTCTTGGCAGAACGCCTATGAAGGACTTAGACAAGATTCACAAGAGCAGAGATATCTCTTTCCATACAAAGATTCGACTTGTTCAAGCCATGGTATTTCCAATAATGTCATATGAATGCAAAAGTTGGACAGTGAAAAAGATAGACAGGAAGAAAATTGATGCCCGAAGAACAAACCAGTCAGTACTAGAGGAGATCAAAACAAAGCTTTCTTTAGAAGCTCAGATGACCTTTGCCTTTCATAATTTGGACACATCATGCAGAGAGAAAGATCATTAGAGAAAGTCATCATGCTTGGCAAGGTAGAAGGTCAATGCAAAAGAGGAAGGCCAGCAATGAGATGGTTCGATACCATAACAAGAGCTATGAGTGCCACTCTGTCAACAAAGAGCCGCATGACTGAAGACTGAACACAGTTTAGGACAACTATCCAGATGGTCGCCGTGAGTCGATACCGACTCAATGGCACTTAACAACAACAACAACAACAAGGTTTATGTGCATTAATTCATTGCAATGCACATTTTAGAGCAGGTCCCATGTTATTCAATGGAACCTAATTACTAAAGTGCACATTAAGGTGAATTAATATGTATTAATGTTATCACGCCTTAGTAACTAGCCTCTCAAGTCTCTTAACTGAAGTTCTACTACTACTACTACTACTACTGCTACTGAGCATTTTTATAGCATTACAAGACTTACGCAGCACTACACAGACGTAAGAAGCTGGCCCCACTCATCAGAGCTTTCAGCCTGGATTTGAAAAGGATCAGAGAAGGTGCCTGATGTACAGACTCAGGTAGTTTGTTCCAGGCATAAGGTGCATCAAGGTAAAAGGAGCGAAGTCTGGAGTTAGCAATAGAAGAGAAGGGCACAGATAAAACATCTGTTGTAAAAAGCCAATGTCAATTCCATGCATGACATCCATGAGTAGAAAATGAGCAGACATTTGAGATAACAATTCTTGTTGTTCAGATTAGATGTACATGCTTATTATTTCAAGAAGGACAGTAAAGCCAAAGACTTTTGCTTCATCTTCCCATCCATGACAAGACCCTGGGACTATGCCAGCAGCAGTCCATGAAACTCAACATATTCTTGGCCCATTTGCATTGCATGATAATGCTTCCCTTATGGCCTCTTGCTTCCCAGTAAATTAGGGATTTGGCTTTTAACTTCTCTGGACAGCGTTCAGTTGCAGCGGCCTCCTCTGAACCTTTAGGTCAAGGCCCCAGATGATCTGCTTTCTGCTCCAAGGCATGTAATTAGCATGGAAAAGTCAGATGTTACCCTCTCTAGGTCACTAGCATTCCTGGTAAATACCAACACTGGGACTATAAAAATGCCATTAACAGAGAGCAAAGAGTTTAGACCCTTTATCCATCCCTAATTGCTGTGCCTGCTCCAGGAGAGCCTAGCAAGTGGGAATAAGAGTAGTTAATACATCCATCAACAGTGTACACACACACCCACGCTGATGATGTGTTAAGGGAAGTCTTTAATATTAGAATAAATTTAAGCACCAGACTGCAATTTGGGCATTTCAAAGAGAGGAAATGGACTCCAGATTCTTAAAGGAAAACTCATGTATATAGATGAAAAACTCAGCAGTGTAAAGTCCTTATTTTAAAAACCTTCTGAATTTGTACAGTCCCTATGAGGGGGCTGGACTAGGAGGGGGAGAGGGGAGAAAACCTAAGGCCAACCATTAAGGTAAGTACAAGTATGGGAGTGCTTCAAGCACACCATAGGAGAGAGGGGCATTGAGGAAGGGGGCATGAAGAAGAAGCAGGAGCAATCAAGAAGGGGCCTGCTGCTCAGGGAGGAAAGGAGGGGGTAGAGAGAAAAAAGACGCTGATGCCATGGGAGGAATGGGGGTCCCGTCATTCTGATTTATGTGGTGGGGGGAGAAGATGGGAAAAGACAGCATCGATCAAGATAAGGGCCTTATTACTTCATTATTTCACTGTGGAGGTGGATTTAGTTTTGTGGGCTTAGGTTGGGATCCATTGGTCTGCCTTAAATTGGGTCCAGATTAAACTCCCAACTATGGAGTTGTTAAACTTGGCTTTGACTTTTTTTTTCAATTCAAAGCATTTTATATTTATATTCAAATAAATTGGAGTACTCAAAATTATCTCCCTTAAAGCTGGAATCCTAAAAATAGCACTGTTAAATCTGTACATTTGAAAATGTTATCATCAAACTTTAACCAAAAATTAGCATACTTATCTCTCAATAAGGTTTTTGGCACGACTTTGTGAGTTCTTATTTTGGTAGCTCAGACAGATGGTACAATGGTATTCCGGTGGCAGAGAAAAATCAATTACAAACTCCACGAGTAAAACTGTGCCTTGTTGTGTCCCTCTTTTGCAAAATACTGAAAGCCATGCAGTTGTTGTGTTCCTACCTTGGCTGCTTTAATTTGGACTATGCATAAAGCAGAGCTGCATATTTGTAACAGGTATTCTCTAAAGACAGCAACTAGGTAGTCATAGAAACATAGAAAAATGAAGGCAGATAAAGACCATACAACCTACCCAATCTGCCCTTCCATGCCAGCTACTGAGCTCTCCAAACCCTTCTTTCCCTGGGAGGCAGGAATAGGCAACCACCTCCCCGTGTTGGAAGGACCCTTTTATTCAAGAGAGCCTCAGCCCTCGCAATATAATAGTGTGAACCCACAGCTGAAACCGGGTGAAGGAAATTCCAAAATCCAAATACACCCCCCTTATCGTTTACTAAAGGCAATAAAACTTCAAACCGTACTGGAACCAAGGCAGTTGATGGCTGAACGGTCTCGCTATGTTAATCCACCAACAACACCAGCAAGCGTCACGACATGCATGTTTCGGACCAACTCCGGGCCCTGTATCAAGTGATTATGGGGAGGTGGTTGCCTATTCCTGCCTCCCAGGTTGGTTGTTCCCGACAAAAATTGGAGGGAATAGAAGGACATTCACCAGAGTGGCGACTGGTTAGAACTTCAATGACTATTGTTTGAGGAAACCTTTTGGTGGGGCCAGGGCCCACATGGCCCCCCCCCCCCCCCCCCCCCCCGGTTTTGATGCCCCTATATTCAATAATATTTAGGTGCATGGCTCAATTGCAGCAGGCAATGAAAAAGGTGCCAGTATTCAGTACCACTGAATGCACCCTCAAAAAAAGCCCTGGCTGTAACAAACAGTGAGTTGTGGGAAGGTTGGTGAATCTGGCAGAAATTAAGATTGTGAGGGCAATTTTGAAAAGCCATATACCCAGGTGTGCCAAAGTGTACTGCTACCTCCATTCAGCGGAGGCATTCCTGGAGTGGGGTTATAGAAGGGATGGCTGCAGCACATACAGTTTTTGTATTTTCAAAACCTACATGCATTATTTTGGTCGGAAAAACTACCTGCAGAAATGTAACTGCATGAGAGTCTTTCAGCGGTGTGGCGGCCGACAGGGGGAGCTGCTGCGATATTGCATTTTTTGTTACAAGAAGCAGGCAATTCCTGCAGTATAAAGGGCAATATGCAGCACCTCCCCCTACCAGCAGCCAGGACTGTACCAAACTAGAAATGTGTCCTGTGCGACTAACAATTCTGGCATCTCCCTCTGTCCCTGCCACTTATTCTTTCCGAGCTTCCTGGAAGCCCAGCAATGATATCAGCACCTTTTCTGTACTTGCGTCCTATGTGGCCACATCGCTCGCACAGCCTTTAGTACGGGCCTGCTGGTAGCAACATGGAAGGAGAAATCACGCGCAGCTTGGTGGAAACATTGGGGTAAATGTCGGCAGGAACATTTTCCTTAGGCAGTTTGCAAAGCGATAGCACGAGTGGACTTTCACTTTGAGAAGTGATGCAAAGATTGTGAATACAAAGTATCTATGGATTTTGTAGCAGTGGAGTCTGTTTGCTTAAATTTTCTTTTAAAAGCGCTATTTGCGATTTGTATGTCTGCAAGCGGGCATGCAGACATCCAAATCACAGAGATGGCTCCAGAGACATTTTAGAAGCCAGCTCTCTGCACGAGGACGTCTAAGTCTGAACAGGGGCTTGATGGAGGTGAGGTTGGGGTGTTCCTATGAACCTGATCCCGGAAATGCTCTGGGCGACTTGAATCGTGTCTAAAATTAAATCTGCTCCAAGGCATGACCAGGATTCTGAAAAGTGCTTGTTTTGTCAGGAAGGTGTGTGGGAAGGAGCTACACTAATACCTTCTGCATTTTACAGGGAATGGGCGCTCATGTTTGCACTTTGGTATGCCGCTGGATGTCTTCTTTTGCTAGCTTGCCAGAGATGGGCGTCCTTGACCCAGTATCCCTCATGGGGATGTCTATGTGCCTGCCCTCGTGCATGTCCATGTCAAGGACATCTATGTTCCTGAAAACAGCCAGAGACATAGATGTCCCTGGCGTTTTTCTACATGTTCTGCCCTGGATGTCCCAAGTTTAAGTTGGAAGTCCTCCTAAAATCACTCTCCATGTGCCAGGCCTTCATGTTAACTGTCTCAGGGCATGACCAGCATGTTCTCAGCAACTACTGTGTTACCAAGTACCTTAACGTGCGGCACACTTACCGTAGTTGCACTCACGCTAATTGCTACCTAGCAACTGAGCAATAGCAGCAATGTGCTCTCCACCCCCCATATTGCACCCATTCTCCGCTCCGTCGCGCCTCGGCTGATCAATGAGTGCTTAACACGTGGTCACTGGCATGCCCCATGTCATCATTTCCGGCTGCCAGTCATTGCACGTTAAAAGGAACGTTAACCAGTTACTGGGCTTTATTAAAAAGATCCCTCTATTGGCTAAATGCTGCAGTTAATTGCCATGGAAATGTATGCACGTAAAGTCTGAAAGTAGAGACATAAACGAAGACTCATTCCAGACCCTGCCTCTCTGGACCATCTCTCCCAGATGTGGGTAAAAGTGCAAATACGGGACTTACAGATACATTTTATACTGGCATAGCAGGAGGAGAGTTTTATTAAAACACATTTCTACAGGAGCCATCCAGCTCTATGGCTTTGAAAATCACCGTCCTAACAATTATGTTTTTAAGGTTGTGCACATCTGTAAGAGAAAAGGATACAGTTGGCGTAAAAATATAATTGGCTATCAGTAATTATACGGTTATCTTCCTGAAGCACTCACCTGTAAATTGCGGGATTGTCCCCATCTAAGTGAAGGCAGGCCTCTGCAAGCAGTAGATTTGAATCTGAAATTCCAATTATCGCTTTCCTTAGAAAGGTCACTGGTGTGATGTTGTATGTTGCTTAGTGACAAGGGCAAATTGATACCTGCACGGCATTGCTCTGCAGCTGGTGGAAAGAAGCGCTCCTTTGCAAAGACATTTTCATTTAACTTTCTGAAGATGTGTTCTCATCTCCCACAGAGCAGAAGCAGTGTCAGCTGTGTAATACAGTAGGGAAAGTGAGTAGAAGTAAAGTGAATGCAGAATCTTTACCCGTGTTAGCGTGTATATTTACTTTTACAATCTGTGCACGCCAGCCTCTCGCTTCTATCTCTGGGAGAACCTTTAGCTGTCTTGGCACATTTCATATGTCCATTTTAATAACCCGATTGAGAGTTGAAGTTATTAATGTATACCACCCCACTGAGTGATCGCGAGCAAACTTCAATCCTTTTTTCAGATTAACATCGTTCCTCATCCTAACTACTGTGATAAGGGCAACAGCCAGTTCTCTCGCTGCTGTGTGAAATGAGAAGGAGTCACTCTGAATAGAAACAGTGATCTGAGTGCATATGAGACGAAATATAAATGATGAAATTTCGATGCATAAGGGATCCATAGTAAGCCATTATTACTAGTATTTATTTAAATTTATATCCCACCTATTCAAATAGTGTAGTACTGTGTATCAGGAACTACTTAAAAGATAGAAAGCAGAGGGTAGGGCTAAATGGCCAATTTTTTCAGTGGAGAAAGGTGAATAGTGGAATATCCCAGGGATTTGTTCTGGGTCCACTGCTTTTTTTTTGGGGTGTTGTAAAATTTTTATTGAGCAACAAGAAAAGCAGGACATGAGCATAACCCAGCTACAGTATACATATTACATCGCTATCCTCATTGGTGTTCAAAATATGAGTGACAGTATTAACTACAATGACATCAATACTACCAATTGTAGGTGGAGGAGCCACATTATCAACAGTACTCTCAACCCTGTCTCTCCCACCACAAAAATCACACTATAACAGGGTATTTTTAAAGTCTATAAATTAAGGGATGGAGGGGAACGGGTAAACGTGGATCGATTGTTTATGCCATCAAAAAGTAGAAAGACTAGGGGACACGCAATGAAGCTACAATGTAACCCCTTTAAGACTAATAAGAGGAAATCATTTTTTCACTCAACACGTAATCAAACTCTGGAATTCGTTACTGGAGTATGTAGTAAAAGCTGTTGGTGTAGCTGGGTTTAAAAAAGGGTTGGATAAGTTCCTGGAGAAAAGGTCCATAAACCATTATTAAAGAGGACCCGGGAAATCCACTGCTTGCCCTAGGACAAGTATTGTGGAACCTGTGTGCCTTTTTGGGAACCTGCCAAGTACTTGTGACCTGGACTGACCAGTGTTGGAAACAGGATACTGGGCTTGCTAGACCTTGGTCTGACCCAGTATAGTATTTCTTATCTTCTTATGATCTCTGAGAGGCTTATAAGAATTTAGAAAAGAAAATAAATATTTCCTAAACATGCATTTCAAACAATATGAATGGAGATGTTATAATAGCATACCTAAAGATGCGGTCTACTGTATGTATTAAGGGTCTTCACAGCCTAGGTGCCCCACTATTTATTTATTATTTTATTTAACATTTCTTATATACCGCCTTTCATGATATCAAGGTGGTTTACATTGAACAAACTGAAATTACATTGAACAGGGCATTATAACTTGGAGATAACTGTTTACAGGGAACATGGACAATGGAGGGTTAACTGGCTTGTCCAAGACCACAAGGAGCACCTGTGGGACTAGAAACCCCAGTCCTTCCGGCCCAAGGTTGCTGTCCAATAGTGGGATTTGAACCCCCGACCTTAGGTAACTTGCCCCACCCACTAGGCCGCTCTTCCCTATAAAATTACCATTCACCAGGGTAATTTTCAGGCTTCCTGCCACGTTTACAGTAAGCAGATTGCCATGTGTGCAAAGTATGTGAGGGAAAGAAGGAGGAAGCAGGCACAAGGATTTCACAATGAAATCTCATAGAAACATGACAGCAGAAGAAGATCACATGGCCTATCTAGTCTACTCTTCATATCAACCACTATAAGAGTCCCCCTTTTTCCTTTAGAGATCCTCTGTGTTTGTCCCAAACCTTTTTGAATTCAGATACTGTCCTCATCTCTGCCACCTCCACTGGGAGACTATTCCACCCATCTACCACTCTTTCCATAAAGAAATATTTCTGCATATTACTCCTGAGACTATCCCCTCTCACCCTCATCCCATGTCCCCTCATAGTTGAGCTTGTTTTCAATCAAAAGAGGCTCTCCCCCTGTGCATTTATGTAACAGAGGTATTTAAACGTCTTAATCATATCTCCTCTATCCCTCCCTTCCTCTACTCATTAAGTTCCTTAAGTCTGTCCTCATATGCTTTATAATGAAGACTGCTAACCATGTTAGTAGCCACCCTCTGCACCGACGCCAACCTTTTGAAGGTGCGGTCTCCAGAATTGCACACAATACTCCAAATGAGGTCGCACCAAAGACTTATACAGAGGCACTATCACCTCCTTTCTTCTGCTGGCCACTCCTCTCCCTGTGCCCTAAAGCATCCTTCTAGCTTTCGCTGTCACCTTTTCTACCTGTTTAGCTACTTTGAGATCGTCAGACACAATCACACCTAGGTCTCATTCTTCTTTTGTGTGACAGAAGTATGTCTCCCCCTATACTATGCCCAAATGCATGACCCTACATTTTTTTTGCATTAAATCTCAACTGCAAAATTCAAGACCATTCTTCAAGTTTAGCTAGATCCCTCCTCATGTTATCTACACTTTCCCGGGTGTCTACTCTGTTGCAGATTTTGATGTATCCAATCTGGCCCCATCCCTCTGTCCACTTTTATGCCCTGTATTTCCATACATAGTTTGGCCTGCCTGCCATAGCCCTGTCCTGGGTACCGCCATTTTCTCCCATGGAGAAGGGGATGTGTGTTCTGGGCAGTGTGCACACCGTTCCCCACTGAAGAGTTAAGGCCCTTTAAAAAGGGTCTTTTTCCATGGGCAGCATCTGTTTATCCACAGAAATTCCTTTAAAAATGTCCCATATTAGTTTAGGATTATGGCACATCAGGGCTATTTATCTCCTTATAAAAGCCTGTGTTCCACGAAATTTGACCATACTCATTCAAGGCAGTTAACAATCACATAAGAACACATAAGACAGAAAATCATTCAATCTAACACAGTCAGTCTAACTCAGACATGTTCTGCTTCAATGTACCTAACCCCAGACTTGCAGAACTGTCTTGTTAGATGGATAAAGAACACATTTTTGTTTTGCTATCAGTAAGGTAGAGGGGTGCAATCAATGCTGACGCTACCATTAGGTGAACTAAGCAGTCACCTAGAGCACTAGCTTTTTGGAGTCACCCACTGCCATCTCTGCTGACTCTCTCTGGGGCCTATAGGGCAGAAATGGCAAGGGAGCCATGACACAGAGCTTACCAAAATCTCTAATGCTGCATCACAGTTCCTGCCTGCTGTTATTGGCCACGTCTGCCCTCCCCCTCCCCCACCGGAGACTTCTAGTGTCAGGTGGAGGGGGGAGGGGAGGGGAGAAGGCAGGATGAAAGGGCCTGCCTAAGGCTCATTCAATCCTTGCACCAATCCTGAGTGCAAAAAAAGACAAGGCCTGAAAGCCTGTTTGGTGAGACAGAACATTGCGAAACAGATTGGCGTTGGAGTGGCCTGGCCCGGCCCTAGAGAGATTCCATACACTTGAACATATTCACATGCATATCTGATGAGAAAAGATTGATAGTGACATCGATATCTCGTTGATTTCCACATGCTGTGTGTATTTTATTTTGGCTTTTTTTATTGATTTTATATACATGTTTATTGTAACCTGCTTAGACTCTAAGGGGTATGTTTACTAAGCAGTCTTAACGTGCAGCCGGCGTTAGTGTGCAGGATGCCATATAAGGTAGTGGGCGTTCCGGTCTTAAGGTAGCATGTAGGGTTATCATGCGATAAGGTACGTTTTCGTGTGATAGAGGGAGCCATGGCACGTTAATGCGCATTAGCCTTAATTAGATGCGCTGACCTACAAACACTGCAACAGAGGTGTAAGACAATGGTTGCTACATTGACTGATAAAACAGGGGTCATGAGTTTGATTCCCCAGTGGGCTTGATGAGTAAGGCTGTCTGAGGCATTACCCTTTACTTTAAATCAGTGCTGTCTGAGGCATTTTCTTTTTTAATTTAAATTAGTGCTCCCAGCAAACACACCCTCACAGTGCCGTAACCTAAGGTGCCGATTAAGGCGCCCTATAAGGCACTCCAGAGGGCACATTATAAAGCGCACTGCCCGTCAAGGCACCTTATAATTTTCCCTATAGGGCGCCTTATAAGGCGCTTTATAGGGTGCCTTATAGAGCGCTTTAGAGGATGCCTTATGAGGCACCTTAAGGCTACAGCACTATGAGGGTGTTTTTGCTGTCAGCACTAATTTAAATTAAAAAAGAAAATGCCTCAGACAGCTCTATCAAATAACCCCACTGTAGGATCAAACCCATGACCTTTGGCTGTATGGGCAGGGAAGTAACCAGTGGGCTATAGCTGCTAACAAACCCCTGACTGGCTACAGAAGGACTGCAGGTTACCACACAAACTGTCTGCTGTGGTTACCAGGATAGGGTTAACCCACCTGTACCCATGATGCACTGCACATGCAAATCATCAGTCTACAGATGATCACAAGAAGGGGTATGCACCCCCCACAGCACCTCGGCCTGTTAGGGGGAACTGACCGTGTGCACCCCCACAGCGCCGCAGCCTGGTAGGGGGTACTGACCGTGTGTGTTACTGGCACAGAGTAGCTACAGACCTTCACATTGTGCGGGTACTGTTCATGGCTGAAATATGCCATGCTGCAGGTGTGTGTGTGTGTGTGTGTGTGTGTGTGTGTGTGTGTGTGTGTGTGTGTGTGTGTGTGTGTGTGTGTGTGTGTGTGTTCGTTCGTTCGTTCTCAGTCATGTCTAGCTGGCTATGATGCACCCAGAATAGTGCATATCCTGTGTTGCTGCCATGGTCACATGATGTAGGGGGTGGGGGTGTTTGGACTCATAGGCAGATTATATACCAGGGTGGGAAACAGGATCTCCCACCAACAGATCCACATTCTACTTCTCTGCAATGGTGGCAGTAGAGGGGACCATCAACCCCAGTCCTGCTAGGGAACAGACACCCTACAGGGCAGTCAATGCAGATCTGTACACATCCATAAAGCAAAGCAGACAGACAGTAGGCCTGGAAATGCTCAGCTGCTGCCCCCCCCCCGCCCTCCCCCGCCATAGGAAACCTGTCCAATAGAAAGGGAAAACCCTGATCAGCGCTATTTCAGTGTGGGATCATTCACCTTGTATGGGGACAGAGCATAGCCCCTTCCAAAATTGATATCTTTTTTTTGGAGCTTTCTCAGTAGTGTTTTTTGATTTTCCCATTAATATCACTATTGCCCAGCTTGGTTATGTTTTTTTTCCAGTTTGTTCAGGTCATTTTCAATGTTTATTTGCCCTTTTGTTCTGTTCACATGTATGACACATCACTTTTTGTAGGTTTCCCTGGCTTTGCTGTACATTGCTGACGGAAATGGTTTCTCTTTCCTTTAAATGTGCTCTAAAGCGAGGGTTTCACGGGCGTTAGTTTGCAGCCCTGGAATCCACAGCGTTAGTGTGCAGGGAGCCTCTCCCCTCACACTCTCCACCAATTGACCCCTTCTCTCCGCCCCTGGGGAACCTTCCTCCGCCCTCTGGGAGCCTTTCTCCTCCTTCAGCGCTCGTTTGCGCCGCTGCGTGCGTTATCGCACGATAAGGCGCCTTATTGTCTGGTAAAGCACCATTATCGCATGATAAGGTGCCTTATCGCGCGATAACATGACAGCAGCGCAAATAGCGCCCTATAGTAAACATACCCCTTAGTACAGAATATAAATCCTTGCAAACAAAGAAATAATAAATGAACATGTTACACCCATAACGCTCTGATCACAGTTTTATATACAATACTGTAAAGGAGCACAAAAAGATATGGGAGATTTAGCAATGTATATTTCACTAATATTTAGAGGTCTTTAAATACTCCCTTTCTTACTTTAGAATGAGAAGAGTTGTGTGAGCGATAAGTATTAAGGGCCCGATATTTAAAAGCCCTTATCTGAATAATTACGGAGAAGATCACAGAAGTAATAAAAAGGAAAGAAGACGAAAAACAGCTTTGTTCTAAATGATTTAACTGTGCTTAAGACAACCGTGGTATTGGAAAGCATTTATCTGACAGCAAACCCAGATTTGAGATTAAAGAATCCCATATGTCTGAAATATAGATAAGAGAGATTTATTTATTTATTTAATGTCCTTTTTTTGTCTTTTTTAAACTGTCTTTCTACCAGTCAAGACAGTTTACAGAGAACTCTGTGCATAAAAACAATATAACTTTAGAAGTGTAAATTTACATGTAACGCTTAAACGGTGCTAACATAACAATGAGATATTTTACATACATACATACATCTTACATAGAGCGAAGTAAATCATAATGTTAATAAGTTAGGTAGAATGTATAAGATATATAAGGAAGACATAATTGCAGTGAACAAGAGATGTTTCTAACACATTTATTATTCAGTAATTAATAAGATAATTACAGTAAATAAGAGACATAAGAACACAAGAAATGCCATACTGGGTCAGACCAAGTCCAGTATCCTTTTTCCAACAGTGGCCAATCCAGGTCACAAAAAGGCACACAGGTTCCACAGTGCTTGTCCTGGGGTAAGCACTGGATTTCCTGGGTCCTCTATAATAATGGTTTATGGATCTTTCCTCCAGGAACTACGTCTAAACCTTCTTTAAACCCACTAAGAGCTTTTACTACATTCTCCGATAATAAATTCCAGAGTTGGATTACGCGTTGAGTAAAAAAATATTTTCTCTTATTAATCTTAAATGAGTTACATCATAGCATCATTACATGTCCTCTAGTCTTTCTACTTTTTGATGGCATACACAACCAATCTAAGTTTATCCGTTCCAATCCATCCATTAATTTACAGACCTCTATCATATCTCCCCTTAGCTGTCTCTTTTCCAAGTTGAAGAGCCCCAACCTTTTAAATCTCTCCTTATAGGGGTATCCTTTCATCCCCTTTACCATTTTCGTCACTCTTCCCTGTATCTTTGCTAATTCTGCTATATCCATTTTAAGATATGGCAACCAGAACTGCACACAATATTCAAGGTGCAGTCACACCATGGAATGATACAGAGGCATTATAATATCCTTGGTTTTATTTTCCATTCCTTTCCTTATGATTCCTAGTATTCTATTTGCTTTCTTGGCTGCCGCACACTGGGTGGAGG
This sequence comes from Ichthyophis bannanicus, assembly GCA_033557465.1. Taxonomy (NCBI): domain Eukaryota; kingdom Metazoa; phylum Chordata; class Amphibia; order Gymnophiona; family Ichthyophiidae; genus Ichthyophis; species Ichthyophis bannanicus. The sequence goes on from CM066032.1 coordinate 74,667,327, forward strand.
GTTTCAACATATTATCCACGATGACACCTTAATCTTTTTCCTTGGTGGTGGTTTCTAAGATGGTACCTTGCATTGTGTAGCCATAGGGGCTTGTTTACAAAGCCGCGGTAGCGGTTCGCGATCGTTATCGGAGCCGCGGCCCCATTGATTTCAATGATTTCAATGGGGCCGCGGTAGCGGTTCGCGATCATTATCGGAGCCGCAGCCCCATTGATTTCAATGATTTCAATGGGGCCGCGGCTCCGATAATGATCGTGAACCGCTACCGTGGCTTTGTAAACAAGCCCCATAGTTTGGGTTGTTTTTTCCTAAGTGCATAACGTTGCACTTTTCCACATTAAGGGGGATATTTACTAAACTGCGGTAATGGTACATAACGCGCGTTATGTAATGTTAAGATCATTAACTTATGTTAACGCGCGTTATGATGCATTAACGATCGTTAATGTCTCATAACGCGCGTTAACGTAAGTTAACGATCGTAAAGTTCCGCGGTGCGGTAAAACACCGCAGAAGATGGAGCGAGGGCGGAGAGAAGGGGTCAATGGGCGGAGTGTGGGCGGGGAGAGGCTCTTTTCACACTAACGCACTGATCTGAAGAGCTGAATCCTAACGCAATTGAAAACCTGCCGTTAAATGCACATTTCAGGGGAGAGAAACCATTTAGGTGTCCGCAATGTACAGCATAGGCAGGGAAACGTAAAAAAAGTGATAAGTGTGATACATGTGCACAGAACAAAAGGGCACATAAACATTGAAAATGACCTCAACAAACTGGAAAGAAACCATAACCAAGCTGGCCAATAGTGGTATTAATGGGAAACATCAACCCCCCCCCCCCGAGAAAGCTCCATAGAAAAGATATAAATTGTGGAAGGTTCTATGCGCCGTCCCCATACAAGGTGAATGAGCCACAGTGAAATTGCGCTGTGCAGGGTTTTCCTTTCCATCGGACAGGTGTCCTATGGCATGCACATGTGTGGCAACAGCAGGGCGGACATGTCGGAACGGCAACTGGACAGATGCCGGAAAAGGGGATAAAGAGGGCCGCAGGCAGCACATGCTGTGGTGCAGCTGGGCCACAGTGCGGACTAGGGTGATGCCTAGCTGGCCCATATGAATGCTGAAACAGCAGAGCAGCCAGACAGCAACTGCTGAAGGCCCAACATGGGCATGACTGTGCTTCCCACAGTGTCACAGGGGATAGTACCCAGCAGCTACCCCCAAGGGCACGGAACATTGGCAGGCGGTGCTGGGGGGTAGCGTGGACACCTATGCAGGCACCCCTACCCCAGAACCCGCACCATAGGCATCCGCCTATCTGCACACTGGATGGCCTGAGACTGCGCTCCACCAGCAGAAGGGAGTGTCAGCATGGTGGCAGAGGGTCACTGGTGGTGGAGGGGACAGTGGCAGCTGCCCAGAACAGACCGTGGCCTAGCCCTGTGTAGGTGTGTGCCATGCACTGCAACAGACAGGCCCTGTCTGACGAACAGTCATGGTATCCCCAAGGAATGCACTGACTTTGTGAGAACATGGTGATGCAGTGCACAAAACCAGTGTATTTGGAAGCAGAAGGTCACAGATTCAAGTCCCAGCTGTGGTTCCTGCCAACCCAGTCCCCTTATTTTACCCACTACTAAATCATGCTAATACAGACAGAAACTTTATTGCAGATGACGTAAACATGCTCAAAACACCAACATATTACCCTACAGAGCACAGACACCATAAACATGCGCATTACCTAGAGCAGAGTCTCCCAAATGCAGTCCTGGAAGGCCAAACACCATTCAGGTTCCATGCTGCCTCTAATAAAGATGCCTGTGCTGCATTTCTATGTGCCGCCCCCATGGTATGCAGATGTATCTCATGCATATTCATCGGGAACAGCATGAAAACCCGAACAGTGTTTAGCACACCAGGACTGGAGTCGGGAACCTCTGCCGTAAAGCAGCAGCCAACAGGGGCAGACACACCCACACCCACAGGCCCCATTATCCAAAGCCTCCTGGAGAGGCAGGACTTTGGGCCCTGCGTGCATCTCCCAATACTAGCACTTGCATACCTTAGCAATGCCACCCTAAATCTGGGAATACGGTACACATCTATCAAAAGGTTGCTGTGATTACTGGCAGATAGCAATTCCTAAGTTAAGCACAATTTGCTGATTGAGCTGCATCATAGCAACCTTTCTGATGTCTGTGGAGTGTGCTTCAGGTCTGGTGTCTGACAGTGTTTACCACCCTGGGGAGTGACCCCCAACAGTATTGCTTACCATAGCCATACCTGCACTCTGCCCAGGACTGGTGTGGTGGCCAGGGCTGCCAAACACCTCTATAGTTGCACAATGCTGGCATAGGTGTGGGGAGTGTGTGTCTGTCTATCCAGTGTGTGGTGGCTGCAAACACCCTCAACAGCCCACACTGCTTGCACTGTTGCCAGTATTGGCCTGCCAATGTGCATAATGAGGAGCAAGGTACCTTGGGAATAGCCAGGATAGGATGGCCTGGCCTGGATCCATCTGTACATAGCATAGGGCAACGACTCGGACATTGTAGTGGCCGGCCACCACCTGCACGGACAGGGTGGCCACAACATGTCCTGCTGGGAGGTCACTCTCACCCTGACTGAGCAGTGACCACGGCATGGCTAGGTTCCTCAATAGTGCTATATAGTATGTTTTGTATGTGATATTTATGGGGGTTTTTTTGGGGCCCACTCACTAGCTTATCTGTTTGGTGTGTATGCTGTTCTGGGTACACGCATCTTCTCCAGGAACATTCACTATGGACTAGCTAGCAGACTTCCTACAGCTAGTACATGTCTGGCTGGAACACCTTGCAGGGTGCAGTGACTGGAGGCTTGCTGCTGGAGAATGTCAGATAGTGGTGGGGGGCAGCTGGCCATTTCCAGGCCTACTGTCTGTCTGCTATTGCTTTATGGATGGGTACAGATCTGCAGTGCCTGTTCCCCAGCAGGACTGGGGTGGATGGTCCCCTTTACTGCTACCATTGCAGGGAGGTGGAATGTGGATCTATTGGTGGGTGATCCTGTTTCCCGCCCTGAGCCCCAGAGGGTGGGTTGTGTGGTGGTACATAATCTGCCTATGGGTCCAAACCACCCCTCCCCTTCACCCACATCACGTCACCATGGCACCAACACAAAATATGCACTATTCTGGGTGTATCGTAGCCCATAAGGGCTAGACATGACTGAGAAATACAGAGGGACACAGATGTATCCTAGGTGTGCCTGCCGGAACTACCTATCACACACTGATGGGGACCTGCATCATGGCGTATTTCAGTCATGAAAGGTGCTGTGGACCTGGTGCTGGGCGCCCCACCTCACCCTCAGAAGGAGCACAGTACCCGCACAATGTGACGGTCTGTGGGTACTCTGTGCCAGTACCACACACGGTCAGTTCCCCCTACCAGGCCGAGGTGCTGTGGGGGTGCATACCCCATCCTGTGCCCATCTGTGGACTGCTGATTTGCATGTGCAGTGCATCATGGGTACGGGTGGGTTAACCATATCCTGGTAGCCACAGCAGACAGTTTGTGTGGTGGCATGCAGTCTTTCTACAGCCAGCCAGGGGTTTGTTAGCAGCTGTAGCCCACTGGTTACTTCACTGCCTGTGTGGCCAGAGGTCATGGGTTCATACCCATGGTGGGGTTATTTGATAGGGTTGTCTGAGGCATTGTCTATTTTTGATGTACATTAGTGCTGCCAGCAAAAACACCCTCAGAGTACTGTAACCTTACGGTGCCTCATAAGGCACCTTATAGGGCGCCCTATAAGGTGCCTTATAAGGTGTTCTATAGGGGACATTATGGGGTGCCTTGGCGGACAGTGCACTTTATAATGTACCCTATGGAATGCGTTATAGGGTGCCTTATGCAGCACCTTAGGTTATGCCACTGTGAGGGTGTGTTTTCTGGCAGCACTAATGAAGCTAAACGTAAAATGCCTCAACAATCACTACTTAAATGTAAAGGGTGATGCCTCAGCCAGCCTTATGCATTGGGCACACTGGGGAATCAAACCCATGACCCCTGTACCATCAGTCAGTGTAGTAACCATTGTGCTACAGCTCTATTTCTGTGTTTCATATCTGTGCGCCTTCTTAAGATTAACACGCGGTAACGTGCCATGTAACGCTCGTTAATTTATGGCGCCTTGTAACGTGCGTTATCGGTAACGATGTACCGCCCATGTCCTTATTTGGGATTTCTGCCTGTACCGTGAATCACACGAACGCAGTTTAGTAAACATACCCCTAAATTTCATCTGCCATTTGGATGTCCAGCTTCCAATTTATCAAGGTCCTCTTGCAATTTTTCACAATCCACTTGTGTTTTAACAACTTTGAATCATTTTGTGTCATCTGCAAATCTGATAATCTCACTCGTTATTCCCATTTCCAGATCATTTATGAATATGTTCAAAAGCAGCACGTCCAGCACATATCACTGGGATACTCCACTAGTCACCTTTCTCCATTAAGAAAATTGGCCATTTAGCCCACTAAGCAGGCAAGATAACCAGCCACTTAGCATAGTTACTCACCTGTAACAGGTTTTCTTCGAGGACAGCAGGAATCAGTCCTTACATATGGGTGACGTCGGCACTGATGGAGCCCTCGCGGAAACATCCCCCAGCTTTCAAAGAAAGTCTTTGGGAGATGCCACCACAGATGCGTGGTCCCCTTCCCACCCAAGGGTGCCATCTTGCTCGGTCAGATGACATAGCTAAAAGACGGCAAAAATAAAAGATGGTAAAGGAGCAACTCCAAGGGGAGGAAGGAGGATTGTGAGGACTGATTCCTGTTGTCCCCAGAGAACACCAGTTACAGATGAGTAACTACACTTTCTCCAGGAACAAACAGGAAGTCAGTCCTCACATATGGGACTCCCCAAGTATAGGCTATGGAAGGCCCATTGCAAAAAGCACGGACTCCCTCACGGGGAGCTGCAAGCAGCAGCAATTAAGGCCATATCTATCTACAGGCTACAGTAAGACCCCTGTGTCCAATGAAAACCAGCACTCTGGTAACCTGAACACAGAAGGGTTGGAGGGTAGGAGTTTCTAAACCCCGAAAAGGTTATGGAGCACAGCCTGGCCGAAGGAACTGTCCAGTTGGGACTCTCTTTCCAGGAAGTAATGGGCAGTGAAGTTATGGACTGAAGACCAGGTGGTGGCCTGGTAGATGTCCACCATTGTGACAGAGTGCAGGTTTGCCATGGAGGCCGCCATGGCCCTGACATGGTCCGCCGTGACACAGCCTTCCAGCGGGAGCCCTGCCTGCTCATAGGTGAGGGCAATACAGTCTGCCACCCAGGTGGACAGCGTACGCTTGGTCACTGCCTCCCCCATCCTACTAGGGTCATAAGAGAAGAAACGTTGAGTAGCTTTGAGGTGGCCCTAAGTGCATTGGATATAGAAGGACAAAGCCCTCTTACAGTCCACGGTGAGAAGGATTGTTTCTGCCCGACTGGAATGAGGTCTTGGAAAGAAGGTAGGCAGTACTACTTCCTGGTTGAGGTGGAAGGGCAACACTGTCTTCCAACGGTAGTATTTGGGGTGCGTGCAGAGCACCACTCTGTTCTTGTAGAATCTGGTATAAGGCTCCACTGCAACTAAGGTCTTAAGCTCGCTAACTCTGTGAGTGGATGTGAGTGCAACCAGGAATGCCACCTTCCAAGAGAGGTAGCAAAAGTGGCAAGGAGCCAGAGGCTTGAAGGGTGGGCGAATGAGCTGCCCCAACACTACATTGAGGTCTCATTCAGTTGCCGGAGGGCGAACCAGTGGCTTTGATAAGAGCAGGCCCCTAAGAAAGCGGGTCACCAAAGGCTGGACCGAGAGGAGCTTGCCATCCACTGGGTTAGATTTGAGCGAGAATTGTGAGAGGTGGATAAGGTAATGTAACACCAGTCCACCAGGTAGGAGAATGGGTCAGCCTCTTGCTCAGCACACCAGGTCTAAAACCTGTGCCATTTAAGGGCATAAGCCTTTCTAGTAGAGGCCTTGTGGGAGGCCAGCAGAATCTCTTCCACCTCAACTGAGAGGTTGAAAGAGGCTAAAGTCACCCTTTCAGCAGCCACGCTGTCAGTGACAAGGACCCTAGGATGGGGTGCAGAAGAGAGCCATCTTCCTGAGACAGGAGTCTCGGAGAGGTACCCAAGGGGATGGGGGTCTCCACCATTAATCGGAGGAGCAATGGGAACCATGGTTACCTGGGCCACTGAGGGGCTATCAGGATGAGTGAGGCCCTGTCGGGGAGGGTTCTGAACAATGTTTTGGCTATCAGTGGTATGGGAGGGAAGGCGTACATGAGACCCTCCTACCATGAGATGAGGAATGCATCTGCTGCCACTCTGGAGGAGTGGGCCTGTCAGGAACAGAAGCAGGGCAACTGGAAGTTGTCTGGGCTGGTGAACAGGTCCATCACTGGTTCCCCCCAGATCTGGAAGAGTCAGTCAGCCACCTGGGCTCCAGCTGCCATTTGTGCAGCTGGAGGACTCTGCTCATCCTGTCGGCCAGAAGGTGTTTCTGGCCTGGTAGGTAAACTGCCCACAGGAGGATGCCCTGTTGGATTGCATAAGAGCAGAGGACCACTGCCTCCTGACAGAGAGCATGAGACCCCGTAACCCCCCTGTTTGTTCACATAGAACATCGCCATCTGGTTGTCCGTCTGGACTAGCACTGGCTGGTGACACAGGTGGTGGCAGAAAGCTTGCAGGGCCAAGTATATAGCCCGCAGCTTCAGGAGGTTGATCTGTTGGGTGCTGTCACCTGGTGACAAGTTGCCCTGGGGGGACTAGGACTGGAAATGGACTGATTGTAATGGATTCCCCAGCTGAGCAGAGAGGCGTCCATGGTGAGGACCCTTGAGGAGCTCAGGGCCTGAAAAGGCATGCCTGCCTTGAGATGCTGGAGAGACTGCCACAAGACCAGGGAGTCTGCCAGTTGGTGGGTTAAAGAGACTCTATCTTGGAGGCTTCCTGTGGCCTGAGACCACTGGTCCTGGAGACACCACTGCACCACCCTCATGTGGAGGCGAGCGTCTGGGGTGATGTGGACCGTGGAGGCCATGTGCCCAAGAAGGCCCAAGAGAAGCCGAGCAGGCACAGAGGGATGGTACTGTGTGTCCCATGCCAGAGTCCTGAGATGGTCGGCTCGGTTCATGGGCAAGAAAACCTTTGACTGGAGAATGTCGAGCTTTGCCCCGATGAACTCCAGACATTGTGTTGGGGTAGATGAGACTTAGGATAGTTTATGACAAAACCCAAGTGCTGCAGAACATGGATGGTGCGTGCAGTGGCCTGCTGCACCTCTGAGGCAGTGCCTCCCTTTATGAGCCAGTCGTCCAGGTAGGGGAAGACAAAAAACCCCTGAAGACAGAGGAAGGAGGCCATGACTGCAAGGCATTTTGTGAAGACAGGGCAGAGGCCAAGCCAAAAGGGAGCTCCCTGTACTGAGAATGCCTGCCCCCCCCCCTCACTATGAACCAAAGGTTGTGGGTATAGGTATCTTTGAGGTCTAAGGAGTATAGTCAATCTCCCTGCTGGAGATAGGGCAGCAATGTTCCAAGGGAGAGCATCTTGAACTTCTCCCTCACCAGAAATTTGTTGAGGTTGCACAGGTTGAGAATGGGCCTTAGGCCCCCTGTTCGTTTTGACATAAGGAAGTAGCTGGAGTAGAACCCCTTGATCTTGAGGTTGTGGGGCACCAGTTCCATCGCCTTGTCCTCGAGAAGACCTGCCAACTCCTTCAGTAGAAGGTCCCGGTGGAGGGAAGACCAGAGGGGCTCTCCCAGAAAATAAGGGGAAGGTGTCTGAGTCAGATGGAGGAGGTAACCCTCCTTGACCACTTGAAGTGCCCAGGAATCGATGGTGATTATCAGCCACCTTTGGGCATAGTGGGCCAGACGACCCCTGTGGACTGCTGATCTCCTTGGGGTAGATAGGCTATGCTCAAGGAGTCAAAAACTACCCCCTGGCTGGGCTGGAGCCAGTGCTTGGGGTTTTGGAGTCTTCTGCTTACGAGGGCCATGCCCGTGTCCCTTGGCCTGCTGACCCTGTTGGGGAGCTGGGGAGGCCTGAAAAAGTGGGTAGTTTCTCTAAGCAGCACCTTTTCTTGGGTAGAAGGACTTTTTTCCTGAGCCCTTCTGTCGGGGAGGGGCAGCGGTCCTTTTTGAGAGCCTGGTCCACGTCATGAACTCGGTCTCCAGCTCGGCAGCCTTATAAGTCATGGGTTTGCCAAAGAGATTCTCTCCTTGGCAGGGGACATCGACCAATTTGTCTTGAACCCACTGCTTTAGGTCAGACAACTGTAGCCAAGCTTGGTGCTGTGCACCGATGCCTGCCACCGTTACTCGAGCCGCCAACTGCTCGAGACATAAATTTGAAGCACTCATGAACTGCCTTGGCCAGGTTCTTGAACCGCTGCAGGGATTCCTCAGAGAGACCAGTTGAGAACCCGGCGAGTTCCTTCGCCAGGTCTCTCAGGTACATGCCCATGTACAGCTGGTAGGCCTGGAATTGACCGATGAGCAATGAGCCCTGGTAACACTTTCTGCCGAGAGCGTCCAGGATGCAGGCCTCCCTGCCGGGGGGCACTAAGGAGTGCGTCTTATGGCTTTTCAGCCAATGCATGGCCAACTCCACCACCATGGAGTTATGCTGCAGCTGTGATTTCTGGAGGCCTGGGCACCGACGGACTCGCTACATCGAGTCGAGCCATTTGATCACCATCAGTACCAATGCCGGTGTCTCCTACATCCAGAGCATCAGACATTCCAGGATGGGAGGGATGGGTACCATGAGTGATTCCCTCGGAGGAGCCTTGTACTGGAGGATTTACAACTCATCCATCTGAGGGTCCTCCTCCAACTCCATAGGGAATGCCAGGGCCTTTGACATATCCTTGACAAAATCAAGGAAGCCCATATCTTTTGGCGGGGACCGTCGTCAAGGCTCTGAGATGGGAGAGTCGGATGGGACAATCCGGTGGAGACGATTGTCTGGGACTCCTCATCCTCCATCTCCCACTTGGAGTAGTCCATCAAGGACTCATAGGAGAGCTGCTCCGTGGGCCTCTGGGCTCCTGATGCTCTGCGGCGGGTGCCCGGCACACTTGCCGGGTATGATCACGGTCCCAATGAGTGGGAATCGGATCGCGACCTTGGCCGAGGATCGCCTTGGCCTCCGGGGACGTCTTGGATGTCGAGGTCCCAGTGGTTGGGGCAGATGAACCGGTTGTGCCAGACAAAAGCGCCCACTGCTGGTCCATGAAGGCATACAAACTGCGCTCCAAGGCCGCCATTCTCGACTCCAGGCCAGAAGGCTCTGCAGCCTTTGGTGCCGGCACCGAGGGACTCGGGCCCGATGTCGGCTCACCCAAAGGGGAATCCTCAATGAGGATAGTGTCTGGGGATTGAGGCCTGTCTGAGGTCGAATCCTTCCATGGGACCTTTGCAGGCTGCTCCTTCTCCAATGCCTCAGACGAGCGGACTGTGGGACAAGGCCCGGGGGGGCACCCAGCCAGTCGGAACTGTCCAAGGATGTCGCCTTCGAGGGTTTCTTCCTCTTCCTGGGTTCACTCAAGAGAGACCCTCTTTATGAGGACCAACGATGGGGCTCGGGCTTGGTAGGTTCTGCCCGAGGTGTCAAGGCTTTAGGCCTGGCCTTCGGAGGCACTTGGGACTCGGGGAAAAACTTATCATGCTGCTGCTAATGGTTTTTGAGGACCTTGCTGGACATCCTTTTGCAGAGACCGCAGCTGCCAGGTCATGATCTGGCCCGAGGTAGTGGAGACAGCAGTCGTGTGTGTCGGTCAAAGACATAATTTTTGAGCACCGATCACACTTCTTAAAGCCACTAGTAGCCATGGGGGAAAAAAATAACCCTGCGAGGTTGAAGACTCACCAGGCTGCCCGTTGGGAAAAAAGGCACAAAGATGCCAGAGAATGAAAGAATGAAAAATCTACTAAAATACACCTGAACCTGATGGCGAGGCAGCGAGGTTGGGTGGCAGGAAGAGTACCAGTGTGATACTGGAAGTGAGTATGAAACTCGGAGAGAAAAAAATCAACTTTTTCCGGGGACAAGCCAGACGAATGTCTGAAGGCTCTGTAGAAAAAAGGAGACTGAGCAAAATGGCACCCTTGGACGGGAAGGGGACCACGCATGCATGGTGGCATCTCCCAAAGGCTTTCTTTGAAAGCTGGGGGGGGGGGGAATCTTCTGCGAGGGCTCCATCAGTACCGACATCATCCATATGTGAGAACTGACTTCCTGCTTCTTCCCGGAGAATTAGCCGGAAAATAAAATATTCAGCTGAATCTAACTGGTTAGATTTTCAGATGAATATCTGCAGAAATCTAGCCAGTCAAAGTTAGGCCAGTTAGATTTGGGGGTCATTTATTAACAGCGCAAGCTAACTGAGCCTTGCAGTAAATAGCACATGCTAATGCCATTAGCATGCGATAAATGATAATAAAAGACCCCGTTAGCAGCTGGGGTAATTTCTGCTAAATTTTGCTGGTTAGTGCTGAAAATCCGGAACGCTTTGAGAAAGAAAAAAGAAAACCATGGAAACTGATTTTAAAATTTGACACCCTCCATCACAACCAGATATTTTCTCTCCTTCCCTCTCAAAGGGCCATTTGCTAATAAGAGTGTGCTAATAGCTGCCACAGGGACTTTAGGAATAAAGTAGGTTCCTCGGCAGATAGCACTACTAAATTACTAAATGGCCCTCTTAGGGTGACATTGAAAAAACAATACCTGCCTATGGTCACGATCCCTTCCACATCTTCCCCCGCCATGTGCGGAGACTCATTGTGGGGCCTCATTTGCACTTCATTTGCATAAATTTAATTTATTTTATTTTAAAATGTATATGTTGCTAACTAAAATTTTTGGCCACTTTCAAAGGAGTCCTTCACAAGCCTCTCTTTTGTCCTGGCAATGATTTAGGGGTATGTTTATTAAATATTAATGTGCATTAAGTGCCCAACACCAATAGAAATTAATGAGTGTTCCTGCACATAGCCTACATTAATGTTTATGAAAGTGCATTAACTTTTAAAAATGCCTTTTAATGAGTGTCTGAATATCATTTGCATGGGCAGTTAGGATAAAGAAAGATTACCAGATTTCTACATTACTATACTCCAGTGCCAACTGCCAGGAAGTACTATAAACCCTGCACATTTAGAACCTATAGCAAACCCGCCGTATCATAACAGCATTACCAGGACTCACAAAGCACCAACCCTACCTATGAAAAGGCAAAATTGCAAATATTAAACCAATACATCTCAGAGAATACCAATACATCTAATGGGGAAAGAGAACAAGTGGCACTGTCAAATAGAAACTACATGAACAGAATACCTCAGCTCAGTTACACATGCAGAACATAGACCATCACCAAACAAAGAACAAGGGATCACATTAGAAATATGAAGACAATAATTAAACTGGGAACCTCAAAAGTCAAACTTGGAATGTACAACAACACTGGAGAAATAAAACTATAAATTAATTTCCTCTTGTACTAAACAAAATACAAAGACGTTAGTGATGCACATTTGCCAGAGCTGACATATTAATAAATTCAAAATAAAATAGCATTTTTCTACCTTTTTGTTGTTTGGGCATTTTAATTTTCAGTTACAATTGCCCCAGTCATTTTCTTCTGGTTTCTTCGTGTCTTCTGCTAACTCTCCATTATCTGCTATCCATTTGTCCTTTCTTCTCTCTTCTAGTTCTTTTCCATTCTCCCTCTATATCTGCTTTAACATGCTCTTTCCTCCATTTCTTTCTTTATTCCTTTTTCATCCACTCAAATTTCACCCCTCCATCCTCAATCCCCACTTACTCTCCCAATACCCAGACAATCGTAGATTTTTCTTCACTCCCACACAAAATATCTTTTCCCCTCTCCATCCTCACTCCCTCAGCACCATCCCCTTCTAGTCCTCCCCCAGCATCAGCTCCCTTCTAGTCCCAGCCCCACCCAGCATCTGCTCCCTTCTAGTCCCATTTTCCCATCCCCGCATAAGCCCTTTTCTAGTCCAATCCCCCCATCAGCCCATTTCCAGTCCTAGCCCTCATCAGCCATTTCCAGTCCTATCCCAGCCCCCCATCAGCCCATTTCAAGTCTTAGTCCCCCATCAGATCATTTCCAGTCCAAGCCCCCACAATCAGTCCATTTCCAGTCCTAGTCCCCCCATCAGCCCTTTCCAGTCCTATCCTAGCCCCCCATCAGCCCATTTCCAGTCTTAGCCCCCCCACCCCCCACGCCTGTCTGACCAGCTTCAGAGGGATCCAGAGAGGCCTGAGACTAGTCACCCCTGTACAGCCACCGGAGTGAAGAGCGTCATTTTCCTTCACTCCGGCAGCTGTGATCTTGTGTAGTCTGCTGGCACGCTGAGTGCCGGGAAAGAGGAAATGCCCTTTAATCTCCAGCGCCCCAGTGGGCTACATAACAGCACAGCTGCCGGAGTGAAGGAAAACACTGCTCTTCACTCCGGCAACTGTGCAGAAGTGAGCCGGGGCATCGGGCCTCCCCGGCTCCCTCTGAAGCCAGTCCTGCTGGGAACTGAACAGCATGTGTGTGATGAAGTTGGCACGGGGCCCCCTGAAGCATGTGGCTCTGTGCAACCAACACCCCTGATCCACAAATGTATATTTTTAAACAATGAGTCCCTGACACCCAGACATAATCTCTCATCCTACCTTTTCCTGTCAAAAACTTTAAAAAGTCTGCAGGAACGCCCTGGGATCCCCTGTCTCCCTACCGTCCAGCAAGAAGACTGGCCAGGGGACCCCTGTTCCTGGTATATTTCATTTTTCTGTTGACCAGTTAATTGTAGTTGAGGCAAATACCTGTGCAAAGGGACGTCTGTCATTGGTGTGGGAGTAGACCCCAGCAGCATTGTACCAAGGGCTGTGCGAAGGGTGCAGCCACACAGAGCACAAATTATGGAGGGGTGTAATAACTGGCAGAGAGTGAGCCCGGCAAATAAAGAGAATAGCAAAAAGAAAGTACAGTGTAGCAAGCCTTAGAGCAGACACACATGCTGAAGGGACTGCAGTATTCCCGTCCTCTCCTTCCATGCAGGCTTCCTGTTAGTAGCAGGAAGTCAAGATCAAAGGAGGGAGTGGGAGCGCGCCACTGTTTTCAGTGTTGTACTTTCTTTTTTGTTACAGCAGGACTAGCCCAAAGTGTGAAGATTCTGGGTTGATGGGCAGGGCGAGGAGCAGGGTAAGAAGAAAGAGAGAAGAAAGCAAATGTTGGGGGAGGGGAAGGAAGAACCAAGACTGGGGGAGAGAAAGTAGCTGCTAGAGAATGGAGAAGAAAGACAGAGGGCAGATGCTAGACTGGAGGAGAGGAGGAGACGTGCTAGATGGAGGAGCAGGGAGAGGTAGGCATAAGCTGCAGCTGAATGGGAAGGAGAAAGGAGGGACGGTAGATACTGGATGGAGGAGCACAAAGAGCAGGCAATGGGAAGTGTCATGGCGCAAGGCAAAAAGTGCCTATGGAAATAGATGAAAATGTGCAGGGCAGTTTTAAAACGGGCAGCTCAAAGCACATGGCTAGGGGTTGCTATAGACAACCGACCAAAACACTAGCACCGGGTGTAGGTAAACGCCCCGGAGATGCATTACCTCATAGCTCATTAGAGGAGCAGGAACAGCTGCAGGGACTTGAGCTGATGAGGGGCTCAAAGAATGACGCATTTAAAATAGAGTCAGTCTTGAGCAGAAACAGGACACGAGAGGGAACGGGAGGGAGAACAGAGGCAGAAACAGGAACATGGAAGAGCAGAACATATGAGAACCAGGATACATACCTGAGAGCTTCTGACGGAGATTCCAGCAGCACCTCAGAGGAGTTTGCCCAGGAGGGATTACCCGAGGTTAGTGCTAGAGAGTTGGGCTGCACTGAACCAGAGTCCGTTTGGGGACCCAGAAGGATTCCAGGCAGCAAACGACGAGGAGCTGTGAGAGGGAACTCCCACGAGAGCAGGTACCTGGGGAATAGAAGCTCTTATCCAAAAGAGATTTCCCGGCTGAAAGAAAGACGTCCTGTGAGGGGAAGTGAAAGGGAGAAAAGTTTCCAGCTTCCTGGCTGCAAATGTTCAGGCCGAGCTAAGCCTGAAGAAAGGCCAATTCCCTGGAATAGAGGGGCACTGGATTTTACCTGCACTAGTCCTGAGGTGTATGGCCCTCTAGAGGGAAAATTCACATTGCATGGTAACCTGCCTTTGCACGTTAATAGAGGGGAGAGAAGCCCTTGCCAGGAAGAGGAGGGATTGCTAAACACTGATACAAGTTACAGCCATACAAGAGATAATAGCAGGGAAGCTCATGAGGCCATGGACTGTGATTTCTGTGGAGAGAAAACTCAGAGGATTTCCAGATGGACTGTACACTGGTGTTTTCAGATAGCGTGACCTCTTTCTGTTGAAGCATAAGAAAAGCCTGCAAAAGAGAAATCTGTGTAAGGGCACAGATTTCACTCTACAGCTTTTTGTGACGTAAAAAGCCTGTTTTTCACTTTTGTTTTCCTTAAAGCTGAAAAGAAACATTTCCTTTGTCATTTTGTAATACCCTTTTTGTGTTGTGCCAGAAGCATGGTTTACTTTCCTTTATGACTCCTGTTTGCAAAAGTTCTCCCGGGAAGGGAAATAAATACCTCTTTATAAGCATAGCTACTCGTCCACGACTACACTCTTATTGAATAGCTATTGGGACTTCAACTCCCAGGGGGCACCACTAGTCCCTGCTACATAGGAGGAGCCTCACTGAAGCCCCAGGCCTTTCGCCTCCGGGGTAAGTAGGTGGGTGACAATTGGCGACGTTTTTGGATTTTTGGACAAGGATTCAAAAGGACAGCACAAAGGACTACAGTCTGCTGAAGAGAAACTGTTGTCCAGAGGGAGAGAACCATCTGGAAGATTCCTGCTGCCAGGTGCTGGACCCGGAGAAAACTTTCTCACAAGCTGATCCCTACATGAAGGCTCAGTTAAACATACCTAGTCATACGTGGAGAGGATAAAAGTGAGAGAGGGGGCGCTGGTGGGCAGAGGAAGAGGCGGTGGAAAGAGAAAAAAAAAATTTGCGGTATCGCACTTGGGTTTTTGTTTTTGTTTTCTATCTCTCTACAGGTACATCAAGGCTGAGGATGGAGCCACAAGATGTAGCCCATTGGATGAAGACACAGTGGGATAAGCAGGTGGAGCTTATTCACTACCATCAGGAGCAGACTACGCGGACCATACAGGAGCAACATAGGCCCTTGATGGAGACCATGGACGTGCTTTTAAAGAAGCCGCTAGATGCCACAGCAGACGTCCCCATGGCATTCCAAGGGGCAGGACTGAGGTCGTATGGTGCCTTTTCTTTGGGACAATTACAACTGCAGGACAATTTAGATGACTATCTTGACGCTTTTGAGTGGATAGCTACCACCCTGAAATGGCCAGAGGAGCAGTGGGCCACAAGGTTTGCCCTTTCGCTCACAGGCGAGGCCCTTTCAGCGTATAAAGCTATGCCAGCGGAGTTAGCTTCTAATTATATAGAAGTTAAGAAAGCAGTGAAGGATAGGTTGGGGCTCACACCTCTACATTATCAAAGAATGTTCAGGGAGGCAGTAATTAAGCCTCAAGAGACCCCTAAGGCCCTAGCGCAGCGTTTTAAAAATGTAGCCAGAAAATGGTTGCTGGCAGAAGGAGGTACACTGGAAACAGTCCTTGATAAAATTGTGCTGGAACAATTTATGCAGGCTGTTCCCAGCAGTGTTAAAACTTTTCTGACACTCCAGCACTGCCAAACCTCGGAGGAGGCAGCCACTCTTGCGGAGCGGTATTTTGCTGCAGAGAGGACTGACACCTCAGGGCAAGGTATCTGGTCGGCAGCTGGTAGGAGAGATAGTGGCAGAAAAGGAAAATATATGTATGATAAACTGTACAAGCCTGAAATGTCTAATGTTAATGTCTCTAAGGATAATAATGTCTTATCTGTACCTAAAGGAAAATGTTCCAGGTGTGGGAAGAAAGGACATTTTCAGAAATCCTGCACAGAAAGAACAGTCCTGGTGACAGGGACAGAAGAGACAGATCAGGATGAATTCCTTATCCAAGCTCAAGTGGAAGGTATTCACACACTGGCTCTACTTGACTCAGGGGCTGACCAGAGCATGATTTCAAAGAGGCTCTGGGAAGCCATTGAGGGGCAACGCCAGTCGCCCCCAAGTCAAGCAGAAGGACAAGTTCGTGTCAGGTGCGTGCACGGCGCAGCCTCACACTATCCCCTACACAATGTAAGGGTAAATGCATTAGGAACCCAGCAAAACATGTTAGTGGCTATAGTTCCGAAGCTACCAAGGGAGGTTGTCCTGGGGCGGGACTGGCCACCATTTTTTCAGAAAATGGATGGGAAGCTTAACAAACCTGGCCTAAAGTCCAACAAACACCAGGTAGGGACACAGGAAGTAGAGATAGAAGCTTTGGCCGCTAAACTCCCGAGTCCCCTGTTTGGCAAGTCACAGAAGACTAGGGCACAGCCACAGGTTCACAAGAAGGGGGCGCCCTTAGGGAAATCTAAATTCGTGCTCCAGTTCTGCAAGGTGACAAACCTAGCCAAAAGCCCCCAGAGAGCCACCCCAGGAGCAGCGGGCTACGATTTATTTAGTGCTGAGGAAGCCATAGTTGAAAAAGGGGGGAAGGCCTTAGTCGATACAGGCATTCAAGTGAAAATCCCAGAGGGCTGTTATGGCCGTATCGCTCCAAGGTCAGGCCTAGCAACTAAGTTCTTTTTGGATATAGGGGCAGGGGTAATAGATCCCGATTATAGAGGATGCATCAAAGTCTTGATCTTCAACTTCGGGAAGACCGACTTTAAGATTCAAGTGGGCGATCGCATCGCGCAATTAATAAGCGAGCGAGTGGGTTTTCCCATAATAGAGGAGGTGGCCTCGTTACCATCTACCACTAGGGGAGAAAAGGGGTTCGGGTCCACGGGCCAAAGTGAAGTAAAAATCATGATGGCCCTAGCTGAGGAACCTAAAGAAGAAGATCTTGGTCCTCAAATTACGGATTTGAAGGACTAGCCAAAACCTAGGGTAGGTGAAGGGCTTTCTCCACAACAACAGCAAGAATTGGCCCAAGTCCTGGACAGGTTCTCGGACGTCTTAACTACGAAACCCGGGGAAGCTCACGTAGTGGCCCATGAAATTATTACCGCACCAGGGCGAGTAATTCGGCAGCGTCCCTACCGCATGCCCGAGACCAAAAAGAAAGAAATAGTAGAACAGGTAAGGGAGATGGTTAAACTAGGCGTCATAGAGGAGTCACGCAGCCCCTGGTCTAGCCCAGTGGTGCTGGTGCCCAAACCAGACGGGTCTATCAGATTCTGTATAGATTTTCGCCGGGTGAATGAAATTTCACAATTCGATGCCTACCCGATGCCCCGGATTGACGATTTGTTAGATCGCTTGGGGCAGGCGAGATATTTAACCACCCTTGACCTCACAAAAGGGTATTGGCAAGTACCCCTAATGAAAGAGTCCAAGCCTAAAACAGCGTTTAGTACGCCTATAGGGCTCTTTCAATTCCGGCGCATGCCATTCGGCTTACATGGCACCGCGGCCACCTGCCAGCGCTTGGTGGATCAGGTCCTGAGACCCCACCACGATTACACGCTGGCTTATATGGATGACGTTATTATTTACAGTACCACATGGACCCAACACCTTGCGAGAATAGAGGCCGTACTTAGGGCACTTCGCAAGGCTGGCTTAACGTTAAATCCGGCCAAGTGTTTATTCGCCACAGAAGAAGCTAAGTATTTGGGCCATATGGTTGGGAGGGGGGTAGTAAGGCCCCTAGCCTGTAAAATTGAAAGCATCAGAAACTTTCCACGTCCGGGTACAAAAAAGCAGGTGCGCAGTTTTCTTGGATTGATAGGATACTATCGCAGGTTTATACCTCGCTTTGCCGAGGAAAGTATCCTATTTACCGAAATGCTGCGGAAAAACGCACCTAATACGATAAAGTGGTCCCCGGAGGCTGAAGAAGCCTTTACTGTCCTGAAGGAGAAACTCTGCATGGCACCAGTGCTAAGGGGGATAGATTTTAACCTACCCTTTATAGTCCAGATGGAAGCGTCCGAAACAGGGTTAGGGGCAGTAATGGCTCAAAGCTTCGAGGGGGTAGAACACCCCGTAACATATTTAAGCCAAAAGCTCACCAAAGCGGAACGAAATTACTCCACGATAGAGAAGGAATGCCTGGCGATTAAATGGGCAGTGGAGGCATTGTGCTTCTATTTAACCGGCAGACAGTTCCTTTTGGTCACAGACCACGCCCCTTTGACATGGCTGAATCAGATGAGAAATAGTAATCCTCGTTTGACCCGGTGGCACCTAGCGCTCCAACCTTTTAACTATCTAGTGAAGCACAGGGCTGGGCGGCTGCATGGGAATGCGGATGCGCTGTCACAAATTCCGGGCTGTCAGGAAAAATCTGCAGCCCGTAATATTTTAAGGGTGGGATCTGTCATGGTGCAAGGCAAATAGTGCCTATGGAAATAGATGAAAATGTGCAGGGCAGTTTTAAAACGGGCAGCTCAAAGCACATGGCTAGGGGTTGCTATAGACAACCGAACAAAACACTAGCACCGGGTGTAGGTAAACGCCCCGGAGATGCATTACCTCATAGCTCATTAGAGGAGCAGGAACAGCTGCAGGGACTTGAGCTGATGAGGGGCTCAAAGAATGACGCATTTAAAATAGAGTCAGTCTTGAGCAGAAACAGGACACGAGAGGGAACTGGAGGGAGAACAGAGGCAGAAACAGGAACACGGAAGAGCAGAACATATGAGAACCAGGATACATACCTGAGAGCTTCTGATGGAGATTCCAGCAGCACCTCAGAGGAGTTTGCCCAGGAGGGATTACCCGAGGTTAGTGCTAGAGAGTTGGGCTGCACTGAACCAGAGTCCGGTTGGGGACCCAGAGGGATTCCAGGCAGAAAACAACGAGGAGCTGTGAGAGGGAACTCCCACGAGAGCAGGTACCTGGGGAATAGAAGCTCTTATCCAAAAGAGATTTCCCGGCTGAAAGAAAGACGTCCTGTGAGGGGAAGTGAAAGGGAGAAAAGTTTCCAGCTTCCTGGCTGCAAACGTTCAGGCCGAGCTAAGCCTGAAGAAAGGCCAATTCCCTGGAATAGAGGGGCACTGGATTTTACCTGCACTAGTCCTGAGGTGTATGGCCGTCTAGAAGGAAAATCCACATTGCATGGTAACCTGCCTTTGCACGTTAATAGAGGGGAGAGAAGCCCTTGCCAGGAAGAGGAGGGATTGCTAAACACTGATACAAGTTACAGCCATACAAGAGATAATAGCAGGGAAGCTCATGAGGCCATGGACTGTGATTTCTGTGGAGAAAACTCAGGGGATTTCCAGATGGACTGTACACTGGTGTTTTCAGATAGCGTGACCTCTTTCTGTTGAAGCATAAGAAAAGCCTGCAAAAGAGAAATCTGTGTAAGGGCACAGATTTCACTCTACAGCTTTTTGTGACGTAAAAAGCCTGTTTTTCACTTTTGTTTTCCTTAAAGCTGAAAAGAAGCATTTCCTTTTTCATTTGTAGTACCCTTTTGTGTTGTGCCAGAAGCATGGTTTACTTTCCTTTATGACTCCTGTTTGCAAAATTTCTCCCGGGAAGGGAAATAAATACCTCTTTATAAGCATAGCTACTCATCCACGACTACACTCTTATTGAATAGCTATTGGGACTTCAACTCCCAGGGGGCACCACTAGTCCCTGCTACATAGGAGGAGCCTCACTGAAGCCACAGGCCTTTCGCCTCCGGGGTAAGTAGGTGGGTGACAGAAGATAGGAGGGGAAAGAGGAAGCGAGGGTGGATACTGGATGGAGGAGGCGAGAGAGAGAGAGAGAGAGAGAGAGAGAGAGAGGGAGGGAGGATGGCAGAAGCTGGATGTGAGGTAGAGGGGAGAGTGAGCCTCCTAACAGAAGGGACAGTAGACCATGCAAAAGGAGTTAAAAATGACCAATGAAGAAAAAGAGAGACTAGGACCAGATATCTAAAGTACAAAAATGCTTTTTATTTTTACTTTGGTATTTGGAATATGTCAGCTTTGACAATGTGTTTTTAGCACCACTGTATATAGCCCACCTTGTATATAGCTCAAATCAATCTAGCACACATTACAATACACACTCAACTAAGTTTCACCCTCACTGCATGTATAACACACTCACTTTACCAGATTGTTTGCTGTGATACCACCTTGATTATTAAGATAAGGCGGTTTAGAAATAATGTTAAATAAATAAATAAAAATAAATAAATGTACATCTCTTACATCTTTGTATTATGTCCAGTACAGAAAATGCATCTGTTTGTGTTTCTCCAGCTCAGCAAAGTTTACAATCTAGTCAAGATAGACAGCACAGCAGCTGTGGACAGAATACATTTAGGGGGAATCATAAGGAAACCCAAGGAAGATTAGGATGATCAGGTCCAAAAGTAGCAATGAAGAGGTGAGCGCGCAGCCTGGATTTGCAAAGAGCCAGAGAAGAAGCCTGACATACAGACTCAGGTAGTTTGTGCCAGGTATACGGAGCAGCAAGATGAAAGGAGCGAAGTCTGGAGTTGGCAGTAGAAGATGTAGGAATGGACAGGTAAAAGGGATACCAGAATCCCCAATATGTAATTGAAGATAGATGACTTTCTTGATACGGATCTCTGTCACTCACAAGTTTATCCTTTCACCTACTTCCTCTTAAATGGAATAGGATATCATGATCATGAGTTCTGTGTAAACTGTCCATAAAATAGTTTGAGAACATTGTTAATGCAAGCATAAAGAGTAAACATAGGCTATGAACTGCGCAACCATAGTTCATTGTACAATCAACTATAGGTCCCTGCTGGCACAGCATAATTTCTGCAACTCTGCAATTATAAATAATTCTGTCATAATCAAGTAAATTTCATGTAATAATACACTGTAATCAGCTCTTACGCTGTAAAAGAATTCTAGCAACACCTTGTGTTATTTCATGTTTATGATTAATGACTGTATTACTTCCCTTTTTTCTTCAATAAAAAGGGCTTCAAGGGAGGAAGACTGAATCCAGCAGAGGTGGAACCGTGCTGTATCCATGGACCTTCTGTTGCTTTCCCTCTGAGCTCAAAGAAAGTAACACTTTGTGTGTGATTGTGTTCTGTGTTACTCGCTGCTTACTTCTCACTGCTTGAGGGGCCAGAGATCGAAAGAGTCGTGGTATTGTGGCCAGATCACAGATATTCTTCAGAAGAGAAGGGCACAGACAGAAGGGATCTAAGCAAAGATCAAGAAGATGGCAGCGGAGGGAGTGAGCGGGAGCTCCTCCTCACCTCCAGGCACCACCAATCAGCTTTGGCCAGCAACGGCATTAAACTGCCGCTTTGGGAGCGTGCCCGTGACAGAGATCAAGCAGATGGCAGTGGCGGGAGTGAGCAGGAGCTCCTCCATAACTCCAGGCACCACCAATCAGCTTTGGCCAACAACGGCATTAAACCGCCGCTTCGGGAGCGTGCCCGGGACAGAGATCAAGCAGATGGCAGTGGAGGGAGTGAGCGGGAGCTCCTCCTCATCTCCAGGCACCACCAATCAGCTTTGGCCAGCAACGGCATTAAACCGCTGCTTCGGGAGCGCGCCTGCGCCTTGCAGGCCTGCACCTGAGGGCCTCGCCAGAGGGCCCTTTGGTGTGGCCCTTAGGCGTAGGACCATGCGGAACCAAGTAACGGCTGCTTTATGTTTGATTCTGTTTTAAATATAGTTTAAATATAATGTATTGTATGTAATGTTTTCCCTGTGTCATGCCCTCCCATTTCCCACTACTTTGATGTAATGATAAAGTGGTGTATGTTTCCCTTACCTCTGTATAACCTAGTATTGCACTGGCCGCTTTGATTGAAGGAAAAAGCGGGATACAAAACTTGTCAAATAAATCTACCAGAAGAGCAGAGTTCCCAAGGAGGGATGTAGGGAGAGATAAGAGAGGAACGGTAGTGTGGAGCGGCAGAATGAGTGAACTAATAGGCCAGAGGCACGAAAAGGGCATACATTTGTTGCTCAGTAATATTATGCATCCTTTGGGGAACTGCAATATTATTTCAGGTTTTGTGTACTTGGTACGGGTCTATCCTTAGCAATTTAAAGTGTTTTTGTAGAGATGACCAAAGCAGGACTCACTGAAACCTTTTTATAATTGTGGTAGGCGAAGGCCTGTGAGCCACGCTGCTTGAACTAAACAGACAGGCCTAAGCAGCTTGACCTGTAAGTAAAGCTTGTGGTTAGGCCCAGAGGAGTGAAACCCCCCCCGAATGCTGCTTCCATAGAATCGAAACTTAACTAAGCATAACCAAGCATAGCTAAGCAGAATCGAAACTTAGGGGCATGTTTAATAAAAACCGCTAATTAGCGCGCCGCAAAATAGCGCACTAAAAGCGGTACTTAAGAGCGCTTAAACGCCCCGCAAACGTGCGATGAAGCCCCGCACACTTGCGCGTCACAGTAACGGGTGCCGCACAAGTACATGCCCGCAAATGTCCGATAGAGGCGTGGAAAGGCTAACGGAGGGCGGAGGAAGGCCCCGGAGGGGCAGAGAGAAGGGGTTAATGGGCGGGGAAGGGGAGGGGAGAGGCGCCCCGCACATTATCGGGGCTGAATTTCCAAAAAAAAATAGCGCGAGTGAATCACTCGCGTTAGAATGCATTTAAAGGGAAGAGAAACCATTTCCGTCAGCAATGTACAGCAAAACCGGGGAAACCTGCAAAACGTGAGCAGTGTGATACATGTGCACAGCACAAAAGTGCAATTATAAATAGAAAATGACCACCACAAAAATATGAAAAATAGTAATTCAGTTGGGGAACAGCTATAGTAATGGGCAAAACTAGATAACACACCCAGGAAAGCTCCAAAAAAAAGGAAATGATTTATGGAAAGGTGTACGGAGCGGAGACTCGTCCAAAAAACATTTCCCTTTTTCTGGAGCTGTCCTGGGAGTGTTATCTAGGGTTGCCCATTAATATCACTGTTGCCCAGCTTGGGTATATGTTTTCCCCCTTTGTTCCGTGGTCATTCCCGGGTTTTATTTGCACGTTTGTCACCACACAGGGTGAAGGAGCCCACAGTAAAAATGCATACAGCAGGGTTTGTGACGCCATCCTGCCAGGTTTACTACCTCCAGGGGCTGCACTGTCTCTGTGGCCATAGTGTGGTGCAGAGGACATAGCCATGACCTCTAGGACTAGAAAGCCAGAGGTTCACATCCCAGCTGGGGCACTTGCCAGCCCTGTAAATATATATTTTACCCACCACTAAACAAAGATAGAGCAGACACCCCTGTATTGCAGGGAACATAAGCATGGGGGAAACACCCATATGTTACCCAACACCGCACACACTACAACAATGGGCATACCTACAGCCAAGTCCCCCAAATGCAGTCCCGTACTGCCACATTGCAATCAGGTCATCTGCTTTTTCTGAGAGAAGCTCATGCCAGCATGTTGGCGCACGAGTACATGTGGTGCAGGGGGCAGTGGCAGCTAGCCACAGAGGACAGAGGCCAAGCCATGTGCAGGCTGGCACAGTCCACTGCAACACACAGGCCCTGCCGGATCCACAGGCATGGACGTTCCAGGGAATCCAGCCAATCTGTGGCTACAAGGTGGTGCAGTGCACACAGACAGTACATACAAGAACAGAAGGTCACAGGTTCAAAGCCCAGCTGAGGCTACCGCCAATCCTTCCCACATATTTTTCCCACAGCTACACAGTGATAGTAAGGACAAACCTTTCGTGGCGAGGCCATATGCAATGGTACTACGTCTATCTTTTACCCCACTGAGCACAGACACCATGTACAGGGGCAGTACCTAGAGCAGAATCTCCCAAATGCAGTCCTGGTGGGCCACACACCAGTCAGAGTCCATGCTGCCACTCATACAAATGCCTGTGCTGTATATCTATGCACCACCCCCATGGCATGTAGATGTAGCTCATGCATATTCATGAGGAACAGCAGGTAAACCCGATCAGTGTGATGCACACCTGGACTGGAGTTGGGAATCTCTGCCGTAAAGCAGCAGCCAACAGGGGCAGACACACCCACACCCACACCCACAGGCCCCATTGGCCAATGTCTCCTGGAGAGGCAGAACATTGGACCCTGCGTGCATCTCCCAATACTAGCACCTGCATACCCTAGCAATGGAACCCTACACCTGAGGTATACGGTACACAGCTCTGAGACGCTTGCTAGGAGTACTGGCAGATAGATATCCATACGTTACGCACATACTGCTAGTTGACCCCATCCGAACAATCTGTTTGGTGTTTGCGGTGCGTGCTCCAGCCCTTGCCTCTGACGGTGTTTACCACCCTGGGAAGTGACCCCCAGCAGTACTGCGTAGCATATCCATGCCTTGCCGTGCCCAGCACCGGTTTGGTGGGCAAGGCTAATTACCTCCTCAATAGTAGCACCATGATGGCATAGGTGTGGAATTGTGTGTCTGTCTATACAGTGGGTGTTGGCTGCATGCCCCTTCCACAGCCCACACTGCCAACACTGTTGCCAGTATTGGCCTGCCAATGTGCATAATAAGTAGCAAGGGACCATGGGTATATCTCAGACAGAGTGGACTGACCAGGATGCAGCTGCACAGGGCATAGGGCACTGGCAGGGGCATGGTAGTGCCCGGCCACCACCTACACAGACAGGGTGACCTCTGTATGTGCTGCTGGGGGATCACTCTCACCCTGAGTGTGCAGTGACGGCAGCATGGATAGGCACCCCCATAGTGCTATATTGTGATTCTCCCATGTGATATGTATGGGTGTCCTGTGGGGGCCTCTTCATGGACTTATCTGTGTGTGCTGCCAACCCAGTTGTGGGTGCATGCATGTCCATCAGGACCAGCCAGCAGACTGTTCACAGCTGATATGTGTTGTGATGGAGTGCCTTGCAGGGTACAGTGGCTGATGGCTTGCTGCAGGTGAATATCAGATAGTGGTGGGGTGCATCTTTGAATATCCAGGCCTAATGTCTGTCTGATATTGTGTTATGGATGTGTGTGGAGCTGCTTGGACTGCCCTGTAGGGTGTCGGTTCCTTAGCAGGATTGGGGTTGATGGTTCACTCTACTGCCATCGGGGTGGGGATCTGTTGAGGGGAAGCCCTGTTTTATCCACGTGGGGGTCCCCACTAACTGAGCCAGACAGAGATCTCCAAAATGTTTATGCAGCACCTACCTATTCCACAGGTTATTGCTGCTTTGGAGCTCTGACATGGCCACATTCAGCCATGGCTGGTGTTGTGGACCTGGTCCTGGGCGCAACATCTCACACTCACACTCAGGGTGAGCACAGTAACCGCACAATGTGATGGTGTTTAGCTACTCTTTTCCGTTTGTCCACCCACTCAGGACACCCTACCAGGCTGAGGTGCTGTGTGGGTGCACACGGACACTTCCCCCTACCAGGCCGGGGAGCTTTAGGGGTGCATTTCCCATCCTGTGTTCAATCGTGGACAGCTGATTTGCATGTGCAGTGCATCATGGGTACGGGTGGTTCACAACCGCAGACTGTCAGTGAGGTGACATACAGGCTATCTGCAGCCAGCCAGGGGCTGCTTACAGCTATAGAGCTGTAGCCCAATGGTTACGTCCCTGCCTTTGCAGCTAGATGTCATGGGTTCAAACGCCCAGTGGGTTTATGTGATAGGGGTGTCCACAGATTTATTTTAATTTACTGTACATATGTTGCTGCCAGCAATACCACCCTCAGCGTACTGTACCCATAAGGTGCCTCTGAGGGTGCTTTATGGGGCGCCCTATAGGGCACGTTACGGTTGCCAGCCATATAGGGTGCACTATACATTATCCTGTGTTGCAACATACATGCTGCCCTATAGGGGACATTCTAGGGTGCCTTGGCGGACGGTGCACTGTAACATGTGCCTTATGGGCCGCCTTATATTAATATGCTGTGAGAGTGCGTTTGCTAGTAGTTATCACAAAATAAAATTAGAAAGCCTCCTACAGCACTCCACAACATATAACATACTGCCTCAGCTAGCCTTTTTCACTGGGCATTGTGAGGGATCAAACCCCTGGTCCCTGCACCATTGGTCAGTGTCTTAACCATTGTGCTGTGGCTGTGTTCCTTTGCTTTGGCATCAGCGCGCCGCCTTATTCCCATCAGCGCGCCACCTCCTGCTGCCCACAATTAGTGCGCCGCCTTGTGCCGCCCAAAATGAACAGTGCGCCGCCTTGTGCCGTCCAAAAAGAACAGTGCGCCGCCTTGTGCCGCCCAGATAGTACAGTGCGCCGCCTTATGCCGTACAAAACGAACAGTGTGCCGCCTTATGCCGTCCAAAAGTACTTTGCCTCCTGAACCACTTTTACACATTCAAGGTGTTGCCTCAGCTGGCCTTTTTGTTGCGCACAATGGGGGATTGAACCTGTAGCCCCTGCACCATTGGTTAGTGTGTTCACCGTTGTGCTACAGCTCTGTTCTGATTTGTGCTCAGCAGCGCCCCGCTTAGCCTTCCCACGCGCTAATGTGGGCCCCGCAAATTAGCGCGACGCGCACACATACGGTCGGGTTTTTTTCTTCTTTCTGCCTGAACCGCCCACTCCTTATATGGCACACGCACACTACCGCGGCCCCGCACGTTAGGAATGTTTAGTAAACATGCCCCTTAGAAAAGATAGAAAAACAAGCTTTAATTGGTACTGATAAGAGTGTGAAAACTTCTGTGAACTAATTAATTTTGCTGAAAGAAGGGTTACAGTGCCCTGCTTTCCCACATGTTCTAGTCAGCTAAGTGACCTTGGAGGAGAATTGTATCAAGAGTCTAAGAACTGTCCATTGTAATGGGGACTGTAAGGGGGGCAAGCAGGTGCTGAGCCCAGACCACGGTCCTCATTGGATGACTACGTAATGGTACCGGGACCAATAGATGGGGTAGAAAGGGTTACCGGGACCAATGGAAAGTTTGCCTATGTCTAGACTGGAAAAGAACAGTATAAAAGTTGTTGTTTTACCAACAGCCATTGCTCAGCCATTTTGAATGTGATTCTGCTTGAGTCTTGTGCACAAATAAATGATTTGGACCTTCTGAACAGACTCCTGGTATTATTGGATTGTTTGCGCTCTGCCGCTACATATTCTTGGTGCGTTGGCCGGGAAGGTGTGGTTTGTAGAGGGTATACGAGCTAATATACCACGACTTTCCGCCTCTATAGGTTTGGTCCTGCCGGGATCGTGCCCTTCCGATGTGGGCTCGGCTCCCAGGCGCCACCGGTCCCGTTGCATCGGAGGGAGCTGGCCAGGCCTCGGCGGGTGCTGAACCCGGACGGAACCAACACCTCGAACCCGTGAGGGGAGTCCGAGGTCCAACTCATGCGCTTGCCCGGGAGTGGGGACCGGATCCGGTGAGTACAGTTTTGGGAAATGTCTAGACAGATGAGTCAGTACTGCAGTTTGGAACTTGTGAACTTGTAAGCTTGGAACTTGATTTTGGTAAGAGAGCTCTCAAGACGGTCCGATTAACCCTGCATAGTGTATCGCGGGGCGAAACCATCGTCTTCTTGATTTTGACTTTGATTTTGAATTTGGTATAGCCTAGTCAGAAGAGACAGGACTGGGCTTTTTGGGATACGTTGCTAGCATGATTGTGTGAATGAAGTGTGATTGAGAGGTCTTGTAACAAGGACCAAGCGAAGGCGGACTCCTGAGTAACGCATTTCCTGGCCGGGCGACCGCATCCAGGTCGTAAAAAGGAGGAAGCGACCGTCATCTTGTCTTGTTATTTGTTTCCCTTAAATGTTTCTAGGGCCGTGAGGACCCCTTACCCACGGTCCGCCCTCCTTTTCCCTTCTGTTTGTTGTTGCACACACACATCGATATGGGAGGGGCGGGGTCTACTAGGCACACTCCATTAGAATGTATGATTAAGTATTTTAATAAAGGATATTCAGGAGATTATGGGGTAAAAATGACTTCGTCACGATTGCAATTCTTGTGTACTAGGGAGTGGCCCACCTTAGACCCCATGTGGCCCCGAGATGGAACATTTAACATAGGAATTATTAAGTCAGTTCATCGGAAGGTGCGAGCAGCGCACCCTGACCAGTATCCCTATATAGATTCCTGGTTAAGTATTTGTGAAAACCCGCCCCCTTGGGCCCAGGGCTGCTACGAAGAACAGTGTAGAATAATGGTAGTGCTGACAGAACAGACACAGAAGACAGGGCAAGAAAAGAAACCTGTCTATGTTGATCCTGAGTCCCCGGAGGTTGTAATTAGACAGCCCCAAGCTCAGTGCCCCGTAAGAGTACCACCGCGTCCCGCGGCAGCGCCCCGGGACCGGCAAAGTCCACCCCCTGACCTGCAGCCAGAAGATCCGCCCCTTGACGAGGCCGATCAGCCTGAGATGGAGGGAAATCTTGAATCAGAACTAGAACTAGAAGAAGGAGAGGAAACGTCTTCACAAGGTGAGACAGAAAGCGAAAAATCAGTTGTCAGTACAAGTTCATCTGTTACGAGTGAGGCTTCCCAGACTAAGCGTATCTCAAGGCAGAAAGCCCCAGCCAAGGTGCAGAAAGCTCCTATTAAGATGCAGAAAGCTTCTACTAAGAAAGTAATGCCACTGCGGCAAGTCCCAGGAATACCCGTAAGAAATGAGGAGGACCAGATAGTACCGGGACCCACAAGTTTAGTTTATGTGCCCTTCTCCACTACTGATTTGTTGAACTGGAAATTGCATTATGCCTCCTACACTGACAAGCCCCAAGAGTTGACAGAATTAATGAATACAATTATGCAGATCCACCAACCCACTTGGTCAGATTGCCGTCAGCTCCTGTCTACTTTATTTACTACTGAGGAGCGGACGAGAATCATGCGAGCAGCCGTTAATTGGTTAGCAGATAATCCCCTAGCCGAGGGACAAGGAGGAATAGATAATCGCAAAGCAGCCAAAAGAGAATTTCCGAACGAAGATCCTCGGTGGGATCCAAACACCGATATAGGATCTAGAGCTCTAGCACGATTTTGCCAAGGCCTTTTACAAGGTCTGCGAAAGGGGGGTCAGAAAGCCATGAATCTCACAAAGACAGCTGAAGTTATCCAGGGCGTAGATGAAAGCCCAGCAGTGTTCTATGAGAGACTATCTGAAGCATACAGAATGTACACTCCCTATGACCCAGCTGCACCAGGAAGCCTATGTATGGTGAATGCTGCTTTTGTCAGCCAGTCTCAACCAGATATTAGACGAAAACTACAGAAATTGCGGGCATGAATGCAACTCAGTTACTGGATGTCGCCCATAGAGTGTTTGTGAATCGTGATAATGAAAGACAGAGAGAAAGTGACCGTAAAATGAAGAAGAAAGCCGATTTTTTGGCTGCTGCGTTAGTTGAACAGAAAAGGAGAGGTATCCCTAGTCGAAGGAGCAGAGGAAGAGGGAGGGGCCGAAGAGAGAGCCGGCCCACATCACTAGGCGCGAATCAATGCGCTTATTGCAAGGAAGAAGGAAATTGGAGGAATGCATGCCCGCAACTCGAATACACCTCATATGAAGAGGAAGGAGAAAACGCCCCTCGGAGAGAGAGGGAGAGAGGCCGATCACAGAATCATAGGGGAACAAATCGAGTACAATTCCAACGGGAAAGAGAGGAGGCTATTGAAGGAGTGGCAACTGCAACAGCCTATGATCTAGATGAAGCGGATTAGGACAGACCGGGCTATGAGTTTGTTTTAGGTTCCCAGGAGCCTATGGTCTGTTTAAAGATAGGGAACCAATTCATGGACTTTATGGTTGACACTGGAGCAGAACATTCTGTAGTAGATAAACAAATAGCTCCTTTGTCCACACGAGCAGTCACTATTATGGGAGCAACTGGTGCCAGAGCCACCAAGTCTTTTCTGAAAGACCGCGTATGTGAATTAGGAGGACAGCAAATAGCGCACCAATTCCTTTATATGCCGAAGTGCCCAGTGCCGCTACTGGGACGGGATATGTTAGCCAAACTGCAGGCCCAAATATCCTTTACTGAGAAAGGAGAAATGCAAATGACTGTCAACTCAAAGCCTGCAGGACTAATGGTGCTTACTGTCCCCCGAGAAGAAGAGTGGAGATATTACAGTACTACACCAGTTCCTGATACCAATTTCAGCATGCCAGCCAACATTATGGCTCCTCCTGGAGTATGGGCAGAAGGTAACCCACCAGGTCTAGCCAAACACATAGCCCCCGTGATTGTGACCCTTAAGCCTGGAGCAGCACCAGTACATGTTAAACAATACCCACTCCCTAGACCAGCCATTGAGGGCATCCATCGTCACTTATTAAGATTACTGGAGTATGGCCTTCTCAGAGTATGTCAATCACCATGGAATACGCCTCTCCTGCCAGTTAAGAAGCCTGGGACAGGTGATTACCGCCCAGTACAAGATTTGAGGAGAGTGAACGAAGCAGTTGAGACCATACATCCAGTTGTGCCAAATCCTTATACACTCCTAGGACTGATACCCGCTGAAGCTACCCACTTTACTGTCCTGGATTTGAAAGATGCCTTTTTCTGCATACGATTAGCCCCGATTAGCCAACTGTTGTTTGCCTTTGAATGGCAGGACCCTGTCTCAGGGAGACGGGGCCAACTCACTTGGACCCGATTGCCTCAAGGATTCAAGAACTCACCCACCATTTTCAGTGCAGCACTGAACCAAGATCTTTCAAGTTATCCTGTAACCCCTGGGAAAAGAGTGCTTTTTCAGTATGTGGATGACTTGTTGATAGCTACCACCTCAGAGAATGAATGTGTACAAGCCACAAATGACCTTTTACAACTACTAGATGAAGCTGGATACAAAGTTTCCAGAGCAAAAGCGCAGCTATGCCAAACAGAAGTAAAGTACCTGGGGTTCCGGCTGACCAAAGGAAGCCAACAATTAGGACCAGAAAGAAAAGAAGCTGTGTGCAGTATCCAAACCCCAACTACCAGGAGACAAGTTAGAGCCTTCCTGGGAGCAGCAGGATACTGCCGAATATGGATACCCAACTTTGCTCAGATTGCTAAACCACTATATGAAGCCACCAAAGGAGAAGAGAAATCACCACTAGAGTGGGGACCTGATCAAGATGAAACTTTCAAAGCCTTGAAGGAAGCGTTAATGTCATCACCAGCACTTGGACTACCAGATGTCCAGAAGCCTTTCCATTTATTTGTACACGAAATGCACAGGAACGCCCTGGGAATGTTAACCCAGACCTTAGGACATTGGGAGCGACCCGTAGCATACTTATCAAAACAATTGGACACTGTAGCCAAAGGATGGCCACCATGTTTGAGAGCTGTGGCAGCCACAGCATTGTTAGTGAGTGAAGCAGACAAACTCACCTTAGGACAGAACCTACGCGTTACAGTACCCCACGCTGTGCTTGCCCTTATGGAACAAAAAGGAAATCATTGGTTCATCAATTCTTGAATGTTGAAATACCGGAGCATGTTATGTGAGAATCCTCGGATACAACTAGAAGTGAGCCATGCTCTCAACCCAGCCACCTTGATACCAATCAGCAAGGACCCACCAGAACATGACTGTATGGAAGTCATGGACACTGTGTTTTCAAGTCGACCTGATCTAACTGATGTACCCATAGAGAACCCTGACCAGACTTAATTTCGTGGATGGAAGCAGCCTCATCATCAATGGACGACGCTGTGCCGGGTATGCAGTAGTCACCCGGGAGAAAGTCATTGAGTCATCAGCTCTTGCCTCAGGAACATCAGCACAGAAAGCAGAATTGATAGCGCTAACAAGGGCACTAGTACTAGGTGCCGGACTTCAGTTGAACGTATATACAGACTCAAAGTACGCTTTCACAACTTTACATGCTCATGGAGCTCTGTATAAAGAACGAGGACTCATTACCTCTGGAGGCAAATCAATTAAGTATGGCCCAGAAATATTAATGTTACTAGATGCAGTATGGGCCCCAGCACGAGTGGCTGTTATGCACTGCCGAGGACACCAAACAGGAAAAGGAGAAGTTGCCCAAGGAAACAGATTTGCTGATGCTTCAGCGCGAAAAGCAGCCATGACAGGCCAAATTTCACCACAAGCAACACCAGTACAAGCAGCATTGTTTCCAGTACCCCTCAACCTGTGGACGCCACGATACACCACAAGGGAGTTGGACTATTATTGCACTATAGAAAAGGGGGTACTGAAGGATGGATGGATTGAGCTGCCACCAGCAGAGGGCAACCAACCCCCAGGACGAATAGTGATCCCTGAGTCATTGGGACCGGCCTTTGTAAAGGCCTTTCATCAAGCCACACATTATGGGAAAAACGCAATGGAAAAAGCACTCAGACCCCATTTTTGCATTTCAGTGTTGGGAGCCTTGTCAGCCTCAGTAGCTCGCCAGTGTGTAATTTGTGCAAAGAACAATGCCAAACAGGGTCCTACACCGCCACCTCGAGCTCAGTCAGGTGGTGTAATCCCTATGCACAACCTACAAATAGACTTTACCGAAATGCCAAAAGCTAGTGGATATCGATACCTGTTAGTCCTAGTCTGTACCTTCTCTGGGTGGGTGGAAGCTTTTCCCACCAGGACTGAAAAAGCCAGAGAAGTCACCAAGGTTTTACTGAGGGAAATCATCCCCAGATTTGGAATCCCTGCAGTCATAGGGTCAGATAATGGGCCCTCATTTGTATCTCAGATTACCCAGCAATTAGCAAGTGCCCTACAGATACAATGGAAGCTACACACTTCATACAGACCCCAGAGTTCAGGGAAGGTTGAGCGAATGAACTGCACTCTAAAATCTCAGTTGTCTAAGCTATGTCAGGAGACCCACCTG
The DNA here is from genome assembly GCA_033557465.1 of Ichthyophis bannanicus. Taxonomy (NCBI): domain Eukaryota; kingdom Metazoa; phylum Chordata; class Amphibia; order Gymnophiona; family Ichthyophiidae; genus Ichthyophis; species Ichthyophis bannanicus. Next base: position 74,700,305 of record CM066032.1, read on the forward strand.
AAGTGGCCCCAAGTTCTCCCAATAGCTTTACTTAGAATACACTTAGCCCCTGTGAAATCATCAGGATTTTCTCCCTTTGAAGTCATGTATGGTAGGCCCCCACCAATAGTACAGGGGGTAAAAGGGAGTTTGACACAAATTGGTTCAGAAATAACCAGACAAGAACTCCTAGTTCTTAGTTCTGTTCTGCAGACTCTTCATGCGTGGATACAGGACCAGTTACCCATCAACTTGACGGAATCCTTGCATCCCTACAAGCTGGTACCTTGGTGTAGATCAAAGATTGGAAGAAGACACCACTGGAACCTCATTGGAAGGGACCATACACCGTTATCCTGTCCACACCAACAGCTGTCAAGGTCGCAGAAATCGAATCTTGGATCCATCATAGCAGAGTCAAGCCAGCAGCAGTTCCAGAGCCAGATCAGTGGACAGCAGTGCAGCATCCTGATATTCCTTTGCGACTCACCCTGAGGCGGCAACCAGCGGCCTAGAGTTCCTCTTGGCCGCCCAAGAACTATGGTATTGCACAACAGACAAGTCTTTCGAAGATGATTGCTGTTTCCAACACAGCAAAGACATTTGTTTTCTTCATCGAATAACTGTGCCTCCACAGACTTTCTACAGGCCAACTACGGTTGGTAAGTTGGCATACATCAGAACCTTGAGGATCTTCAATCAACATTGACACCCGTTGAATTGCTTCATTAGCAAATGGGTCAGCATTGCGTAAAGAAGTAGTGAACGTCGAGGTCAAGATCTTTCAGCGGAGATTCAGAAGGACTACAATCAACATGCATCTTTGGGGCATGTTTACGAAACACCGAAATTGTGCGGGGCCCCGTTAGTGTGCCTGTGCCATATAAGGAGTGGGCGGTTCAGGCAGAAAAAAGGAATAAAAATGACAGTACCTGTGCGCGGCGCGCACATTTGCGGGTCCACATTAGCGCGTGGGAAGGCTAAGTGGGGCGCTGCTGGGCACATATAGGAACAGTGCCGTAGCACAACGGTGAAGATACTAACCAATGGTGCAGGGGCCATGGGTTCAATTCCCCATTGTGCACCACAAAAACACCAGCTTGAGGCAATAACATTAATGGTTAAAGGTGCACTAGAAGGCACATGAATCCTGTACAGCAGAAAGGGGAACCCTGCTAACCTTTTGCAGCAACAGGCGGCACACTGTTCATATCTGGGCGGCAGAGTGCGCCGCACTGTTAATATTGGGCTCAGAATGCTTTGCGCTGCAAATTGTGTGCATTAGGCGATGTGCTGTTAAGTCCTTGTGGTTTGAGCGGCAGAAGGCGGTGCGCTGCAAATTTGGAAGGCCGAAGGCAGTGCGCCAACAGACAAACACAGGAAGAGAGCCACAGCAGAATGGTGAAGACACTCACCAATGATGCATGCATCAGGGGTTCCATCCCCCACAATGCCCAGTTAACCAGCCTCACTGAGGCATAATTTTAGGAGGCATAGAAATAATGGGCAGCAATAGGCGGCGCGCTAATGTCTTACGAGGCACTTGAATAGTGTGAGGCTAAGGTGGCGCGCTGATGTGGAAGCATGTGAACAGAGCCACAGCACAATGGGGAAGACACTCACCAATGATGCATGCATCAGGGGTTCGATCCCTCACAGTGCTCAGTGCACAGGGCTGGCTGAGGCAGTATGTTTTTGGTGAGTAGTGCTGTAGGGTGGCTTTTAGTTTTCCTTTATTTAGCACAGCTACCAAACGCACTCGCACATCATGTTGACATGAGGCAGCTCATGAGGCACATGTTAGAGTGCACTGTCCGCCAAGGCACCCTTGCATGTCCCCTATAGGGCACCATATATGTTGTGTCTCTGGATAGAGACTAGTGCACCTCATATGGACCTAAACTAAAAGATGGCCTATTGTGTGCCCTATCAACCACACTCAAGGGCACCATGTGGGTATAGTACGCTGTGGGTTGATTTGCTGCCAGCAACATTTGCACATTAAATGTTAAATACCTATGCACCGCCCTACAAAATTACACCACTGTGGGTTTGAACCCATGACCTCTGACTTCACAGGCAATGAGGTACCCATTGGCCTACAGCTCTATAGCTGCCAGCAAGCCCCTGGCTGGCTGCAGAGAGCCTGCATGTCACCACACAGACAGTCTGTTGTGGTAGCCAGGATAGGGTTAGTCCACCCATACCCATGATGCACTGCACATGCAAATCAACTGTCCACAGATAGACACAGGATCGGGAATGCACCCCGGCATCTCAACAGCTTGGTAGGAGGGAGTGTCCATGTGCACCCACACAGCACCTCGGCCTGGTAGGGTGTACTGAGTGGGTGTTGTACTGGCACAGAGTAGCTACACACCGTCACATTGTGCGGGTACTGTGCTCACCCTGAGTGTGCGTGGAAGCACCCAGGACCAGGTCCACCACAACCTCCGTGGCAGAATAAGGCCATGCCAGAGCTTCACAGCACTATTACTCTGTGAGATAGGTTGTTTCTGCAGAGACACCTTGGATATCTCTGTCGGGCAGAGTCAGGGGCACCCCTTATGTGAGACCTAGGTGGGCTCTTTACCACCATTTCTCCCCCTCAGGTTGGAAAGCAGGGTCTCTTATCATCATGCTACCTCCCTGCAATGGTAGCAGTAGGGTGGACCATCAACCCCAGTCTTGCTGTGGGAGAGACACCCTACAGCGCTGTCACAGCAACTCCATACACATCCATAACACAATATCTGACAGACATTAGGCCTTGATATGCTAAGTTGCACCCCACCACTATCTGATCTTCGCCTACAGCAAGCCATCAGCCACTGCACGGTGCTCCATCAGGACACACCAGCTGACATATGTCTGCTAGTTAGTCCTGTTGGAAATGCATGCACCCAGAACTGGGATGGCAGTGCACACCAGCAGTTAAGTCATTGACTGGGCCCCGACACAAAACCCATATATATCACATGGGAGACATACTATCATTCACTATGGGGGTGCCTAGCCATGTTGTCTTCACTGCACAGTCAGGGTGGAGTGCAACCCCAGCAGCACATACAGAGGCCACCATGTATGTGTAGGTGGTGGGCAACCACTACACTATCCCAGTCAGTGCCCTCTGCCCTGTGCAGATGCATCCTGGCCAACCCGCCCTGTCAGAGCTATACCCATGGTACCTTGCTGCTCATTATGCACATTGGCAGGCCAATACTGGCAACAGTGCTGGCAGTGTGGGCTGTGGAAGGTGTTTGCAGCCAACACACACTGTATAGACAGACACACACTCCCACACGTATGCCAGCATTGTGCTACTGTAGAGGCGTTTGTCAGCATTAGCCACCACACCAGTCCTGGGCACAGTACAGGCATGGATATGGTAGCAATACTGTTTTGAGTCACTCCCCAGGGTGGTAAACGCTATCAGAGACCAGACCTGATGCACCCACTGCAGTCAACAGACAGATTGTCATGATGGAGCTCAAGGAGCAGAATGTGCGTGACGTAGGGATATCTATCTGCCAGTACTCAGAGCAAGTGTTTGGAAGCTGTGTACCGTATACCCAGGTGTAGAGTGACATTGCTAAGGTATTCACATGCTAGTATTGTGAGATGCACACAAGGCCCGATGTCCTGCCTCTCCAGGGGGCATTGGCCATTGGGGCCTGTGGGTGTGGGTGTGTCTGCCCCTGTTGGCTGCTGCTTTACGGCTGAGGTTCCCAAATCCAGCCCAGGATTGCAACACACTGTTCGCGTTTTCCTGCTGTCCCTCATGAATATGCATTAGCTACATCTACATGCCATGGGGGTGGTGCAGAGATATACAGCACTGGCATTTGTATGGGCGGCAGCATTGAACCTGAATGGTGTGTGGTCCTCTGGGACTGCATTTGTGAGACTCTGCTCTAGGTAATGCCCCTCATCATGGTGTCTGTGATCAGTGGGGTGTAAAATTGGCGTATGAGCAATGCGTATGTCCCCAGCAATAATGGTTTGTCCTTACTATCACGGATTAGTTGTGGGTAAAGATATGTGGAGAGGATTGGCAGGGCTTTGAACCTGTGACCTTCTGTTCTTGCACACACTGTCTGTGTGCAGTGCGCCACTGTGTTGCCACAGATGTGCTTGATTCCCTGGGCAGTCCATGACTGTACATCCGACAGGGCCTGTCTGTTGCAGTGGACGGTGCCAGCCTGCACATGGCTAGGCCACTGTCTTCTGTGGCTAGCAGCCACTGCCCCCTCCACCACCTGTACTCGTCCGCCAACATGATGGCATTCCTACTCTCAGGGAATGCATATGCCCTGATTGCATTGTGGCACTCCGGGACTGGATGTGGGGGACTGGGCTGTGGGTAATGCCCATTGTTATGGGGTGTGTGCGGGGTAGGGCAAAATATGGGTGTTTGCACCATGCTTATGTTTCCTGCAATACAGGGGTGTCTGTGCTATCTTTGTTTAGTGGTGGGTAAAACATAGGAACTGGGCTGGCATGGGCCCCAGCTGGGATTTGATCCTATGCCTTATGGTCCTAGAGGTAGTGGCTCTGTCCGCTGCACCACAGTGTGTCCACAGAGACAGTGCAGTCCCTGGAGATAGTTAACCTGGCAGGATGGAGTCGCAAACCCTGCTCTGCACATTTTTACTGTGGGCTCATTCACCCTGTCTGGTGACAAACGTGCAACTAAACCCCGGAACTGACCACCGCAGACGGGGGTTGATATATAAACAAACTGGGCAACCTTGCTATTGATGGGCAACCATAAACACCACTCACAGGGAACGTACGTAACAAGGAAATGTGTGTTGGGAAAGGTCTCCGCTCCGTAGACCGTTCCATAATTCATTCATATTTTTGGTGCTTTCCTGGGTGTGTTTTTTGGTTTTGCCCTTTACTATCACTGTTCCCCAGCTGACCTCCTCTTTGTACTATTTCTGTGGTGGTCATTTGATATTTGTAATTGCACTTTTGTGCTGTGCACATGTATCACACTGCTCACGTTTTGAAGGTTTCCCCGGTTTAGGTGTACATTGCTGACGAAAATGGTTTCCCTTCCCTTTACATGGCCTGTACCGCGAGTGTTTCACTCGCGCTATTTTTTACTTGCGAATTCAGCCCCGATAATGTGCGGGGCGCCTCTCCCCTCCCCTTCCCTGCCCATAAGCCCCGTCTCTCCGCCCCTCCGGAGCCTTCCTCCGCCCTCCGTTAGCCTTTCCACGCCTCTATCGGACATTTGCGGGCCCGTACTTGTGCGGGGCGCGTTCGTGTGACGCGCACGCGTGCGGTGGTGACCCGCACGTTTACGGGCCATTTAAGTGCTCTTAAGTACCGCTTTTAGTGCGCTATTTTGCGGCGCGCAAATTAGCGGTTTTTAGTAAACATGCCCCTTTGTCTCTACTTTGTTTTGGTTGCCTGCCTGGGGGAATATGAACTTGTTCTTGCTTTACCCCCATGCACTGCCTGCATTACTTCCACTCGAACTGGAATGAAAGTAACTCAGACTTTGCTCTATCATTCTTACTATACCTGTACTGGTACAGTGAGCCGGTGTATATACAACACCACTGAACTGAACGTTTGTACTAAGGGAGATACTAAAGTTTGTTTTAGCCCACATCAGAACCCATCCTATTATACTCTAGAAATACGATGGGATGATGCAGATGGAGCGTTACTTAATGCCACACCCCCACTCACTGACCCTACAAAGGGTGCTGTTTTGTATTTTGATGCTTGCGATGCTATAAATAGAGATGGTCGGTCCCATTGTGCTAACTGGGAAAAAGCATATTATTATGATCATAAGTATATGTGTCCAGAAGGAACCACCGGGTGGGGGGGCATGTACAGGTAAACGAGTTTTAGCAAATGAATATAGCACAGCACCAGTTAAAGACTACTATTGTCCAAAGTGGGAATGTGTGTTCTATGCTACATGGAAAACTGGTATGGTAGAGAATACCAGGGACAATCGAATGGCAGCCCTGTTTCAGCCCTATCTAAAGAATCCTGAAAAATGTAAGAAGGGTGCCTGTAACCCATTAGAGTTACACATAATAAACCCTAGTGCTTGGAAGCAAGGATATAAATTCGGACTACGTATTGCGGGCACTGGATCAGATCCCGGAACCATTGTATATATAAGACTGAATACCCAGGCCCATCGTTCATCACGGTATCATATACATAATACTTTCTATGAAACTATGCATGTAAACAAGTTTGACATTCCCCATCCTTCACAAAATCTGTTCTTAGAGTTAGCTGGAGCAGTCGTATCTGGTCTCCACATTTCAGACTGTTACTTCTGCGGAGGAACTAGAATGGGTGATCAGTGGACCTGGGAGACCCAAGAATTGAATTACTCAATAGCTTACAATCATACTGAATTACATAAGACCACCAGTGAATGGGTATTAGCACACCCAATAGTAGGACGTCTGTGTTATGCTCGGACTGGACCCCAGTTCACCTTGAAAGTAGGACAGCTTGTCTGTCTTAGCCAGAAGTTTTATAATGACACCACAAAACAGACGTCTTGGTGGTCAGGAGTTAATGAACCTGAACCTACCAACCCATTAGCGAAATTCCCTGAGCTTGCCGATTTATGGACTAATCTTGCCCAGCCTCATGCCTGGCAAGCCCCACCTGGCTTGTATTGGATCTGTGGAACCCGAGCATATGCTCGACTCCCTATTCACTGGGGAGGGGCATGTATCTTAGGAACCATCCGACCTTCTTTCTTTCTGTTACCCACAGAACATGGAGAACAATTAGGTTACCCAGTCTATACCAAGAGACAGAAAAGACCAGCCTTGAAGATAGGCAAATGGGAGAGATGGGATGGGGAAGATTGGCCACCTGAGAGAATTATCGCCTATTATGGGCCCGCCACTTGGGAGCAAGATGGCACCTGGGGATACCGGACCCCTGTGTATATGATAAACCGTATCATACGCTTACAAGCAGTAGTTGAACTAACTACTAATGAGACCAGCCAAGCACTTACACTCCTAGCTAGACAAAGCACACAAATGCGTACTGCAATATATCAGAATCTCTTGGCACTAGATTACTTATTGGCCGCTGAAGGAGGAGTATGTGGTAAGTTGAATCTAACCAATTGTTGTTTGAAGATAGATGACAAGGGTCAGGTAGTCGAAGAGATTGCTGAAAACATGCGAAAGCAAGCTTATGTGCCAGTACAGACCTGGCATGGTCTTAAGATACCTAACTGGTTCGAATCTATCTTCTCTGGCCTTGGGGGACTTACTACTTTTGCTATGATAATATTAGTATTTGTAGCCTTGTTTCTATTGTTACCATGTATAATCCCATGCTGTATGCGCTCTATTAACAGTGTTATCGAAAATACTGTAGAACGCAAGACTGCTACTAAGATTTTGGCCTTATGGCACCCTAATCCTAGTATGTATGGTTGTAATCCGACTCCAGTGTAATTTATTTATATTCTCTTATATACCGCGCTATTCTGCATCAGTGCGGTTTACATTGAACAAACTGAAATTACATTGAACAGGGCATTATAACTTGGAGATAACTATTTTACAGGGAACATGGGCTATGGAGGGTTAAGTAGCTTGCCCAAGACCACAAGGAGCACCTGTGGGTCTAGAAACCCCAGTCCTTCCGGCCCAAGGTTGCTGTCCTCTAGTGGGATTTGAACCCCTGACCTTCCGGCCTGAAGTACCTTTCCCCAACCACTAGGCTACTCCTCCACTCCACTAATTGAGTGATTTAACTCTCACACCTTATTAAAAATAGGGTGAGATTAAGCAAAGGGGGGAATGTGGTAGGTGAAGGCCTATGATCCACCCTGCTTGAACTAAACAGACAGGCCTACGCAGCTTGACCTGTAAGTAAAGCTTGTGGTTAGGCCCAGAGGAGTGAAAACCCCCCCGAATGCTGCTTCCATAGAATCAAAACTTAACTAAGCATAACCAAGCATAGCTAAGCAGAATCGAAACTTAGAAAAGATAGAAAAACAAGCTTTAATTGGTACTGATAAGAGTGTGAAAACTTCTGTGAACTAATTAATTTTGCTGAAAGAAGGGTTACAGTGCCCTGCTTTCCCACATGTTCTAGTCAGCTAAGTGACCTTGGAGGAGAATTGTATCAAGAGTCTAAGAACTGTCCATTGTAATGGGGACTGTAAGGGGGGCAAGCAGGTGCTGAGCCCAGACCACGGTCCTCATTGGATGACTACGTAATGGTACCGGGACCAATAGATGGGGTAGAAGGGGTTACCGGGACCAATGGAAAGTTTGCCTATGTCTAGACTGGAAAAGAACAGTATAAAAGTTGTTGTTTTACTAACAGCCATTGCTCAGCCATTTTAAATGTGATTCTGCTTGAGTCTTGTGCACAAATAAATGATTTGGACCTTCTGAACAGACTCCTGGTATTATTGGATTGTTTGTGCTCTGCCGCTACATAATGACAAGTACCATTTGATGCAAGGCATGTCCTGACATATATGTTCACATTTACATTCTCTTATACTATATTAGGGTGCACTGGGATTACCCAGCACTTTTAACAGCATGAAGAGAACTGGTATATGGTCTAGGTTGCAGCAGCAGTCATTTCTCATTGGTATTTATGTCTAGTTTGCATCAGGAAACCACTGTCAGGGTGAAGAGCAGCTTAGGAGAGTAACGTTTTTCCCAAGGGGCGTGGTGTCTGCGGGTACATCATAGAGATGAGCAGGATCTGAAATGTGTAACTTTTCAGAATATGGTGGGTTTGGGGATGGCCAAAACATTTACTACCCGTGTCCGATAATATTGATGAAGAATGTGTTTCTCCATTATATTGCAAGGTGCATGCCTGCACCCATGCGCGGGCTGCGCACTGGATGTGTGCAGGGGCTGGCTGAATAGCATTTTATTTATTTATTTATTTAGACAGTTTTATATACTGCCTTATCCTTCAATCAAAGCGGTCACAACACAATTGGGGGATACACTTAACATGCGGGGATATGAGACACATACACTAATACTTACAGGGAACATGGGCAATGGAGGGTTTAAGTGGCTTGCCCAAGACCACAAGGAGCATCTGTGGGACTAGAAACCCCAGTCCTTCTGGCCCAAGGTTTCTGTCCTCTAGTGGGATTTGAACCCCTGACCTTCCGGCCTGAGGTACCTTGCCCCAACCACTAGGCTACTCCTCCCACCTCCCACCTGTGCCATGCCGAGCATGTCTGTCTCCCTGATTCTAGACCCATGGGGACGTCTAGACCCATGGATGCGAATTGGGTACAAACAGGGCCCATTCTTAATTTAGGTATGTCTGTGGGCCAAACATGCATGTTATGGAATTGTTCTCCATATCAACTGGCTCACCTTGATCTACCTATTTATTCACACCTTTAAAAAAATGTAGTAGGTTCGAAAGGCAAGACTTCCCTTGGCTAAATACATGTTGGCTCTGTCCCATTAAACCATGACTATATGTTCAGCAATTTTGTTCTTTATAATGACTTCTATTATTTTGCTTGGCTCTGACATCAGGCTCATTAGTCTATAGTCTCCTGGACAATCCCTGGAATCATTTTTAAAAATTGGCGTTACATTGGTCACCCTCCAATGTTCAGGTAATATAGATAATTTTAGTGATAGTTTACAAAGTACTAAGAGTAGGTCTCTGATTTCATTTTTGAGTTTTTTTCAACACCCTGTGATGTATACCATTCAATCCAGGTGATTTGCTATGCTTTAGCTTGCCTGACTGCCCCATTATATCTTCCAGGTTCATTGAAACTTGTTTTAATTCCTCTGATTCATCATCTTTAAATATAATTTATGGCATGGGTATCTCTTTTACATATACTTCAGTAAAGTCTGAAGCAAAGAATTTGTTTAGTCCTTCCATTATAGCTTTGTCCTCCTATAAATGTCTTTTACTTCTCTGTCATCTAATGGTCCAATTGCCTTCATCCCAGGCTTTTTCCTTTGAATATATCTGAAAATGATTTTATTATGAATTCTTGCTTATTGTTTCTCTTTGCCTCCCTTATCAATGTTTTGCATCTAACTGGCTAATACTTATGCTCTTTCCTGTTTTGTTCATTGAGATCCTTTTTCCATTTGAATGACGTTTTTTTGGCAATGGCAGTCTATCTCATCTCATTTTTAAGCCATGCTGTCAGTTGTTTGGCCTTCTTTCTACCTTTTTAAAGCTTCCAAAATAGCATTTTTAAGAAGTCCAGGGCTGATGTAAACTCGTGAAGACACATTTTGGAAAGGCTATTTAGGTGCCCCCAGTCAAAACATCTGAAATGCTATGGGAGGGCCGGCAAAGAAGGTAGGTATGTGTAAATGTATTCCAGATTGACCCGTTTCCATCCAAAAAGAGAAACGTCTCCATTAACTTACAAGGAAACAGGGATGTACAGAAGAAAGCCCCAGACTTGTGCAGGGATACAGGTAAGATTTAGAAATATGCGTTAGATATGTGTTAGATATGCGTTAGATATGATATGCGTTAGATATATGCGTTAGATATGGACTTGGCAACATAAACATCTCTGTACCAGCATTTGAGAATGTGCACGTGTCGACTCACACATGTCCGAGTTTGCTATTTTGCAAACGGAGATGTGCAGCACTGCGGCAGTGTGAAAAGAGGTCTCGATTTCCACTTGCTATCCTTCCGTGAGGGGAGAAAATTATCAAGACGATAAGAGGGAATGCTCTTGTCATCCCTACTGTTGAAAGCTAGCTGAAACGAGCACATTTGAAATGCCAATTTGTGCTGAGGAGCGGGTCTAGATATGGACGTGTCCACTGGCTGCTTCAAATATGTGGCACCATTGTGAAATTGGAGTACATGTGGATCTTTTTCTTGCCCTCCCAGACAGGCTTCCCCACACTCTTGCAACATGGACATGATTGTACAGGACATGTGCAAATTCAGCTCTTTTTAAAATGGGAAGTGGGTGTGAATTGCATGTGTGAATGTGCATTTTCAGACATGCAAATCATGAACAGAGCTTCTAAAATGATCCTCATAACCTTAAGAGCTGCTCATTGTAGTTCTGTCTTAACCATTTTCCTCATTTTATCAATTTATCATAGTCTCCTTTTGAACGTTATGATGAAGAAGATGCTAGTGAGCCTATGGAGATAGGAAAAACTAGTGAATGTACCTTTAAAGAATGTGACAGGTCTGCAATACACACACTGCAGAGTGCAGCTAGAGGGAGTATGCACAGAGAGTCTGAAGTTAGGTTGCCACACCCAAGCTATCCTGATGTAGTTACAAACTTAGGGGATGATCACACACACCTGGGGGAGAGTGAGAGAGACCCTGACAGAGAAGCAACTTTATAAGTCTTGCTTTGAAGGAGAGAAAAGAGAGAAGAGGGAGAAGGTGACGAAGCAGCACCAAGCAAGGCAGCTAGAGTGGCTGTCGTTGCAGGATAAGAGAAAGTTCCAAAGAGGCCAGCAGTCCCAAGGTGGAGAGCTCCAAGGAGAAGCCGTCAGGAGAGGTACCAGGAAAGCACAGCTCAGGGAGAGAGAGCATAAAAGTCTTCCCACGTTTATGCCGGACAGGCAGTCTCAACGTGTTCAGAGGTGGGTGCCCAAGGCTCAAGCTAGAAGGCAGAAGAACCCAGCCTAGAACAGGGAGCCATCGATTAACACCAGAGAGGAACTTAAGCAGGGAGGCCAGGAACTGTTTAACCGCAGCTGGAGAGAGGTTTGTGAACCTAGCCAGAAAGTAATAGCTCAAACCTCAGATACTTGTCTTCCATACCAGGAAGACCACTGCTGGAGGGAATTACAGAGATCCCCAGAGAAAGTTTATCCTGGGAGACATGGGGAAAGCTCAGAGCAAGTTGATATTTCTTCAGAGCAGGAAGAAATGCAGATAGATCCTAGCGAACAGGATTCCTTGCTCCCTGAGTTTTCCATGGATTGCACATTATGTTTGGCTGGAAGCAGGGAGTCCTTAACTGAGGAATAGCTTTCAGGATGTGCGCTTTTTGAGTAACAGAGTAAAGAAGTCTGACCTTGTTGAAGGTAAGAGCTTGTTTAATCAGAGGAATATTGCCTAGCACCTGTGTTTGGTGTTACTAAGGAATGAAAGGATAAAAGAGGACATTTTTACTAGGCTGAATAAAGAAGCTTGTGTTTTGTTTTATCTGCTATGTTTTAGATTAAAACGCCTGCACAGAAGTAATGACTGTGAAACACATGCAACCTGAGTTTTGTAAATATCTTTGGAAATACTAACTGGAGAGAATATCCTGATGCTTTATGTTGAACCTTGTGACATTGGGGAAATAAACCTATATCATTTATCTTCATACTGGTTTGTCATGGCTATACTTATAGAAGGGAAACTACAACTCCCAATATGCCTCAGTGCTGAAGATAGTTGTTCAACCCGTTTATAAAGGACATAATGTCCACCCTAGCTCTTTAGGCACGTGGCCGGGGGCTGGGGTGTGACAAGTGGCGCAGTTGGCAGGATCTTGAGTCCATATCAGGATTTACACTGCTTCAGGATGTACACTGAGGATATTAAACACCAAGGGAAGAGTGAAAAATCTCTGGCAGCATCGGTCTGAGCAGCGGATGGCCAGCGGGACACACCTTTTCTAAGTCATGATTCAACGCCTGACTGCAGGTAACGAGTAATTAGGCGTGGGCTGAGAAGGATTCAAGTATAAGGATGCATGAGTCCAGGCAGTCAAAATAAAAGTCTGGCAAAAGTTGAGCGGTACCGCACTTGGTGGTTGTGTTTCTCTTTTTTCTTCTACAGGAAACTGCTATGATGGATCCGAAGGACGTCCTACAGTGGATGGCGTCACAGTTTGAAAAGCAGTGTGAAATGGCGTTCCAGGCGCAGGAACAGGCTGCAGTGACATTGCAAGCCCAGCAGAAACCCGTACTTGATATGATGGAGGCCTGGCTGGCTAAGCAAAGAATGCCAACGGGAGCAGTATCAACTCCCTCAGGACTTGATGGGACAGCTAGTAATTGTATGGTAGGACCACTAACCTGTGGGACATTGACATTTGGAAAATTGTCTCCGGACGATGATATTGATGATTTCTTAGAATCGTTTGATAGAGTGGCACATACTGTAGTTTGGCCGAGAGAGCAATGGGCTATACGCCTGGCCACGTCTCTCACAGGAGAGGCGTTTGCGGCATACAGGGCCATGCCGGCGGCTCTGGCCACAGATTATGTAGAATTAACAAAGGCTATCAGAGATCGCCTTTGTTTTATTTTCCATTTCTTTCCTTATGATACCTAGCATTCTGATTGTTCTCTTGGCCGCCACTGCACACTGGGCCGAGGGTTTTAACATGTTATCAACAATGACGTCTAAATCTTTTTCCTCGGTGGTGATTCCCAATGTGGAACCTTGCATCGTGTAACCATAGTTTGGGTTGTTTTTTCCTAGGTGAATAACCTTGCACTTGTCCACATTAAATTTCATCTGACATTTGGATGCCCAGTTTTCCAATTTATCAAGATCCTCTTGCAATTTCCACAATCCTCTTGTGTTTTAACAACTTTAAATAGTTTTGTGTCATCTGCAAATTTGATAACCTCACCCGTTATTCCCTTTTCTAGGTCATTTATGAATATGTCAAAAAGCAGCGGACCCAGCACAGATCCCTGTGGTACTCCACTATTCACCTTTTTCCACTGGGAAAATTGGCCGTTTAGCCCTACCCTCTGATTTCTATCTTTTAACCATTTCCTGATCCACAATAGTACACTGCCTCCTATCCCATGACGTTTTAGTTTTGCCAAAAGTCTCTGATGAGGGACCTTGTCAAAGGCTTTCTGAAAGTCCAGATACACTATATCAACTGACTCACCTTTATCTACCTGTTTATTCACACCTTCAAATAAACATAACAATTTAGTAAATAAATATATAAATCCAGTCTGTCCTTCCATTCCAACTACTAAGCTTTGCAGTTCCTTTATTTCCTTAGAGATCGTCTGTGTTTGTCCAATACTTTCTTGAATTCATATACAGTTTTTATCTCTACAACCTCCACTGGGAGACTATTCCATGCATCTACCACCCTTTCCATAAGGAAATACTTTCTCAGAGTACTCCTAAGACTATGTCCCTTTAACTTCATTCTATGCCCTTTCATTGCAGAGCATTCTTTCAAATGAAAGAGGCTCTCCTCCTGTGCATTTATGCCACAGAGGTATTTAAATGTCGATCATATCTCCCACTCACGCCTTTCTTCAAAAGTATACATACTGAAATCTTTAAGTTTGTCCCCATATGCCTAATGAAGATCACTGACCATTTTGGTAGCCGTTCTCTGCAACAACTCCATCCTGTTTATATCCTTTTGAAGGTTCGGTCTCCAGAATTGCATACAATACTCCAAATGAGGTTGCAACAAAGACTTATACAGAGGCATTATCACCTCCTTCCTGCTGGGCATTTCTCTCCCTATGCCTTTTTTACCTTTTAGTCATCTTAGGATCATCAGTAACAATCACCCCCAGGTCCTGCTCTTCTTTCATGGACAGAAGTACTTCACCCCCTATACTCTAGTGCTCCCTTTGAATTTTGCAGCCCAAATACATGACTGCATTTTTTAACATTAAATCTGAAGTGCCAAACTCTTGACCATTCTTCAAAGTTTACTAAATCCCCCCTCATGTTATGTACACCTTCCTGAGTGACTATTGCAGATTTTGGTATCATCTGCAAAGAGGCAAACCTTACTCGACAGCATTTCTACAATATCACCAACAAACATTTTAAAAAGAATTGGCATTTATTGTCTGCTTTACCAAGAACATTCTGGTTCAAGGTGGAGAACAATTAAAAAAAACCAATTATTCTTAATAGAATTCAAATAGTTTAGATTCCATAACAGAAACAACCATCCTAAATCATCAAAATAAAATACAATTAGTTGCAATTTTACAGTTCATAATTTATAAAAAACCCCACAATAGAATCAAATAGTAACTTTAAATCTGTCAGTAACCTTAAATCTGATTAAGCAATAAGGAGGCTGATATTAAAAAACACTTGAGTGGCCAGCATTGGATACTGACTGCATGAGTATTTTAAAATTTCCTGCTCCTTTGAACTTATCGGAGAGAATTTTAGTAGGGACGTCTAAGTGCAATGTGGGATGTCGAAGTCAGAACATCTGAAAAAATAAAGCAGACATGTTTAGGTACAGACACAATTTCACAAACGTGGATGTACCTGATATAGACGTCTGTGGGGGCATCTAAATAGATATCCCCTGACCCATATTTCATAACGTGGTTATCTAGGATAGCCTAATGGTTAGAGTAATGGGCTAAGACCAGGGTTCAAATTCTACTGCTGATATCACTGGGGATGAAGAAATGCTTTCTTCTCTACACCCTCTGGATGTTTTTCAGCCAAAACAAGCACTTTTCAGGTGCTTGGAGCAAGTCTAAACTTAGACGTGATGCAGGACATTCCTGCCATTTCTGAGATCAGGAGGGGATGCCTCAGTCACGCCTTCACCATGCCGTCATTCAGACTTGGAAGTCCTCAGGCTGGGGATATCCCCAGAGCTGGTTTCTGAAATGGCTCTGGAGAGGTCTCTGTGCTTAGGACATCTCTGTATCTATTTTCGAACGTCCAAAGCAGATTGGACTTTCAAAATGTCCCCCATAGCTTTTAGCTGTTTGAATTATTAAGTATAAGTAATATAGGGCTCAACATTTGAAGGCCTTTACTTGGGTAACTTCCCTAGTTACCCATGTAAAGGTCTTATCCATGATTTTTGAAGGGCACCTACATGGGTAATGCCCTTCAAAATTCCTGGATAAGTCCCTAATGCGTCCAGATGCTATGCAGGGCGTGTTAGGGGCGTTTCGGGGTAGAAAGGGGGCAAAGTTTTTCCTTGCCTATATTTAAGGCACAGAGGCTATGCGGGTAGCATTGAAAAGTAGACTAGCATAAGAGATGTGCTTGAGGTTGGTTTAACTTAAACACATCGCAAAAATGTCAGACCTACCTTTGTGTGCATAACCTTCCCACTACAGTTTCACCATTTTCACTGTAGCTATGATTTTTCTATGCTCTTGTTGTTACCCCTCTGTATCTGTAATCACTCCTTTGCTAATTAAAGAACTTTAAAAATGGAAAAGTTGCTTTTTTCAGGTAATGCATGTCTGAATCGCTTTTCACTTTCACTGGTGCTTCCATAAGCACTGGACAATTACTACAGCATGCAATGAGGATTAGAGGTCTACCTGATGTAAAGGAACAGAAACTTTCTTTTATTAATATCTTGCATATTGAATCCCAAACATATATATATTTGCAAGCTATACTCACGATACTCATGGGGGAGCATTTCAACACAATGCAACATTTGAGTTTGGTAATTTTGAGCTTTTACTACCAATGAGTACATAAGGAACAGATTTTAGAAGACTTGCATGCCATTTGCACACGAATATCAGCCCCTGTGTTTTTAATCTCCTTTGAAAGGTACTAAAATCTATTTTCTGGCGCCGTTCCTGAGGACTTTGCAATAGAAAATGCATAAGATTGAAGCTGATATTGAACACTGCCTTTTACAGCATGAAATGAGATTTAAAACATCAGTCATCTTTGCAATCCCTATCCTTTTATATTGTTTTGAAATCACATACTTGCCTCAGAAAAGATCTAAAAAAATTGGATGCAAGAGCTAGAAAACTCCCCTGTGTCCTTGAGATAATTTATAAGAATCAATGTCTGACAACACTCTGTGGGGGCATGTGTTAATCACAGTGTGTGAGATATTCAGCAGCATACAGCTGGTTTGTGCCACTAAATACCCCTCTCTAATGCCACTAGAAGCTCTGATGCTAACTGCGTGGCCTTAGGGTGTTCCAGGGGAAGCACTGATGATAACCGGTCAGCAATGATATTCAGCGCTGGCCAGTTATTTGAAACTGGCTAAAGTTAGGAACTTGAAAGGCTTACCTAACTTTAGCCAGGTTAGCTATCCAGGCGGTAGTTGAATATTTCTGCTGCCACTGCCTGACGTGCTATCTGGGTACATCAGATATTCAATGCCGGTGGCCAGATATGATCCTTGTGTTGAATATCCAGGGCTATGTTAAAATGGTGATGACCAGCCACTTTAAATGTGTTGGTTGCTACCACTGAATATCGCCCCGTAATGAGCCCGATATTCAACCCGTGGCAGTCAGCGATTGTAAAGCACCTGGCAGCCATGAGCAAAAGTGAAATTGGATATTCAGTGCCGGACGCCAGATAGCCACTGATGTTGAATATCTGGTTTTGCTGTTGACCTCGGCTTCTGTCCATTCAGTGATGATATTCAGCTGCTAACCAGATAGCAAAACCACATAAAGTGAGGATAACCATTATCCTGTTCTAACTTTATGCAGTCACCCATCTGGTTGGTGGGCTGAACGTTGCTACTGACCAAATACTACTACCACTATTACTTCTTATCATTTGTATAGTGCTACGCAGCGCTGTATAGACCCATGTTAAAGGTGGCCCCTGCTCATCAGAGCTTACAATCTAGTCAAGACAGGCAATACAACAGCTAATGACAATGATATATCTAGGGGAATGGTAAGGAAACCCATAGGAGACCAAGCGGATCAGAATCCAAAAGCGGCCTCAAAGAGGTGAGTTTTCAGCCTGGATTTGAAAAGAGCCAGGTATGAAAAACCTGATGCACAGACTCAGGTAATTTGTTCCAGGCATAAGGAACAGCAAGGTGGAAGGATCGAGGTCTGGAATGGGCAGTAGAAGAGAAGGGCACAGATACGGGGGATCTGCCAAAAGAACGGAGTTCCCAAGGAGGGGTGTAGGGTGAGATAAGAGAGGAAAGGTAGTGAGGAGCAGTAGAATGAGTGCACTTATAAGTCAGTATGAGAACTTTGAACTGGATATAGAAATGGATAGGGAGCCAGCGAAGCAACTTGAGAAGAGGGGTTATATGAGCATATTAAAGCTGGTGGAAGATTAGCCGCAGAGCCGAGTTTTGAACAGATTGAAGGGGAGAGATGATTCTGAGGGAGACCAGCAAGGAGGATATTGCAATAATGTAGACAGGAGGTGACTAAAGATTGGATAAGTGTCTTTGTAGTGTGTGTATAAAGGAATGGACCAATGTTGCCAATGTTATAAGAAGCAACCGGTTTTAGCTCATATCTGTTGGTTACGAGTCATTCCTTTGAACGGATCCTTATGGAAGGTCAGACTAGATAGCCATATGGTCTTTTTTCTGCTGACATGTTTCTATATTTCTATATGTGCAGAAAAAGATAGAGTAGAGTCAAAGATGACCCCAAGATTGCAGGCTGAGAAAACAGAGAGGAGTGTAATGTTATCCACAGAAATAGAGAAGGGAGGAAGGGGGTAGTTTTGGCCATGTTCAGTTTCAGACAGCGGTGAGACATCCAGGCAGCAATGTCGGATAAGTAGGCAGAGATCCGGGCCTGGATTCCTGGAGAACTCTCAGGCACAGAAAGGTAGATCTGAGAGTCGTCAGCATAAAGATGGTACTGAAAACCATGGGAGGAAATAAGTGCACCAAGGAACTGAGTCTAGAAAGAGAAAAGGAGAGATCCCAAGACAAAGCCCTGAGGTACAACAATTAAAAATGGGATGGTGGTAGAAGAGGAACCACCAGAACATACACTAAATGTGTGATGGGACAGAAAGTAAAACCAGCAAGGTCAAGGTATCGAGGAAAAAGTAGTGATCAACAGTTTCAAAGGCAGCAGAAAGGTCAAGAAGGATGAGAACTGAGTAGAGGCCTTTGGATTTGGTGAGGAACAAGTCACTATAAACATTGGCACCATTTATGTGAGATGTAGAGAACGAAAGCAAGATTGCAGTGGGTCCAGAAGGTTTTGAGAGGAATGAAAGTCAAGACAGCAGTGAATTTCTCTTTCAAGTAGTTTTGAAACAAAGGTGAGGAGAGAGATAGGTCAATAACTGGAAGGACAGGTAGGATCTAGTGAAGGCTTTGTGAGGAGAGGTGTAACTATAGCATGTTTGAAGGCCACAGAAACAGTTGCAGTGGAAAGTGATAGGTCAAGGATATGACAGATAGAAGGGATAGAGCTTAGTACATGGGTGGTGATGGAATCAGATGACCAGGAAGACAGCTTGGAGGAGGACAGAAGATCTGCAGTTTCCTCCTCAGTGATTTCAGAAAAGGAAGAAAGGGTGAATGAAGGTGAGAGAATAATTTGGGATTGAAGAAAGGGAAGATTAGGTGCAGGTGACCCTACAGAGAATTCAAGGCTAATCTTCTGGAATTTGTCATGGAAGTAGTCAGCCAAGGTATGGGCAGACAGTGAAGGTGGGATTAGGGAGGATGGACTTTGAGGAGTGAATTGAGCATAGGAAAGAGATAGTGAGGGTCAGAGACAAAAGAGTTAGTCAGATGGACATAGTACTATTTCTTGGCGAGTGCTATGGCTGACTGGAAAGAGGTTAGTATAAATTTGAAATGTAGGTAGTCAGCAAAGGTATATGATTTAAGCCACAGGCACACAACTGACCGGGCACAGGAATGTAGGTAGTGGGTTGTCTTTGGAGAAAGTCTTATACCCCTTTAAAGTTTGATGCTTGCTGATAATGGCTTTTCTGATGGTCTCAGGCAGCTCTCTTGTCTTCACCAAGGCTGGTCCAGCCACGCCACCCCCCCCTAGCAGCTGCTGCCTCCAAGTTGCCACCGCCGCTGCCCCCCCCCCCCTTGCTGCCACTTTTGGAAATAATGCAGCTGCCCGCTTCCCCCCTCCCAAGATGGAATTGGCGGCAGCTGGGGTGGGGTGGCACGGCCTGTCATGAGTTCTGCTGCTACCCCACCCAGGCTGGTCGCCCTAGGTAGCCACCTAGTTTGTCTAGTGGATGGACCGGTCTTGGTCTCCACCATTGTGAAAAGGTAACAGGGATTGAATGTGGCCATTTTAAACATTAAAGGCATCATTCATTGGTTGATTCAGGTCATGTGAGTACTGACAGTTGATCACAGGCGTGTCTAATTTTATTGCAATGGTAATGTAATTCTTCTGTTCTAACTGATTCAAATTGTTTATAAAGGTGTCAATAAATCAGATCCTTAGCCCTTTCATGGCTGTTGTTGCCATATGGCAACCTTCAAATTTTCCCCAAAATTTTTCACCGGATTCTATATTTTCAAAAAATCTGCACACTGTGTGTGAAATGTGATGTGTATCTGTGCTTGACATCTGAAAATAACTGTTATTTAACCTATCACACCCAGCAGTAAATGAAACTGATGCCAATACTGCTTTTAATTTCCAGCCATTCAGGACCGTAGCTGCCATATGGCAACAGTAAATATTGTTTCTTAGAAATAATTTTTTTTTCAAAAAAACATTGTATTCTGCATCATTTAGCTCAAATCTTAATAAAAAATAAACAGAAAAATAATTTTCAGTTACAAAACAATTATGTGGATGCGAAAGGGTTAGACATAAAAAGTCTCCAAAAAAGATAGCAGACAAATACACAAAATCGAACAATGCTGTCAAAAAAATGATTGCTGATCTAGATTCTAAGAACAGAACAAATCAAGGTGATAGGTATCAGTAAAAAATGGGATACAAATTCAATGTGGGTCATGAAAGAACCACTATAAGCAGAACCATGTGAAAAATCAAGAGCCTACACCTTCAACTTAAAATATACAAAACACACATCTTCAAAAACATATACAGCTTCAAATCCTCAGTACAGCTTCATAACATCAGACAAGTACCCCGACGCTGGCAGTGTTTCACAATGTAAGTTGCATTAGGAGGTAATCTATAAATAAAACACCAAAGCACCACGATTAGTTAGCTCGCCAACAAAACCAGCACTGACAAGTCAAACCAAATAAAACGTAAAATACACTAACACCAACAATCGCAGAGGTTAAAAGACCTTACTTCAAAGCACTGACATCACGCTACAATCCACCGGATCAGAATTACTTTATAGCCATCTTGCCCACAGGAGGCACTACTTCTGCATGTCACCACATGGACATAAAATGGCACCTAAAAAGCCCAGCAATTTAAACCAAAAAGGCAGCCTATCAGAACACAGCCAGGACAGCTAATTTTAACACAGCCCAAGCTGCCAATCTGAACACAGTCCAAGCAGCCAATCAGAACACAGCCCAAACAAGCCAATGATATTGATTCAACTCACAGAGCTATACACAAGCCGAATAAAAACACCAATTAGATAGCATCCTCAAAAAAATGTGCCTTCACAATCAGCCAGCTGTATTTAAACCTGCCAGAACATCTTCCCAGCAAAGACAATAATCTCACTGTGATATGATAACAAAAGCACATCATTGAAAGTTCATTCACTAACAACCATATTACCAACAAAGAAACCATTACAAAAGCCTCTAGTGTAAACAGATCAAATCACACATACGCCATTTAAAAGGATATGAAAAAAGCCTCCATTTCAACATAGATGCCAGTCAATGCCCATATTCAACCCCCCAGAAGTAACTGTTTTCAAAATAAAAATCAATTTTTGCTCTTTACGTATAAGGCTCTGCATCCGTCTTCCCCATTTTCACCTGGGAGGAACATGATTAATTGCAAAAACTGAAAGTTCATCAACAGTATGTCCAGCAAACAGACAATGTCGGACAATAGGAGCCTCCATAACTTTACAATTTAAACAACTCCTATGTTCAAGAATCCATATTTTTAATTCTCTAGTAGTCTGACCCACATATAATAACTTACATGGGCATTTAATGATGTAGACCACATGTGTGGACCTACATGTAGTATGCCACTGCAACTAAGCTAAGTAGTCTGACCTGAGCCAACACAACTTATTACAATATACAGGTTCCATCCATATTCCCTTACCGGACAATGCCCCCCACCAGCCATATTGTGAGCAAAGTGGTGCATCATCCACTCTCACCCCCTCCTCCCCCCACCACCAACCTTACCATATTATTAGCAAAGGCCAGCCCCTCTCCTCCCTGATCTGGGTGAAGATCCCCACCTAAATCTCTGCCCATTCCCCCTCTCCAAGAGCTAAGCTCCCTTATTCCCTCACACCAGCTATTAGACCCCGCTTTCACAGCGTCTATTGGCTCTGGACCACGCCACTGGCACAAGGAAGTATTACTATCCTTGCACCACCCCCCCAAATGAAGTGAGCTGTGATCAATGCTGACCCGTCTGGGTGAGTGCTTCCAACGCATCCTCCCAGTCATTCAATAGAAGATCCTGCCCTATTGGTTACAGGTGAACCCAATTTGAGCGATACAAACCCATACAGTCTACATCTGCCCAGGTGTGCTGCACCTGGCACCCTCCAATCTCTGAAACCCACCGCCCAATCTGCCGATTAACCGTCACAAGACCCCGAGACCATCTACGCTGAGACTGGCAGGATGGTCATTGAATAATATCAGACTACATGATAATCACACCTGGCAAAAATGAACATATAGCAGTAATGTCCTGTTTTGCAGCTCAAATGAGCTGTTTGCAAGTCCATCCGGAAAGATCGTTGCCTCCCAAGTGTATGAGAAGTCCAGCAGGCTGGCGACGATGTCTGGCCTGATATTGTACCAGCGGCAGCAATTGACACCACCGCATTTTGCGCTCACCCAGCCATTCTAGCTGTACGCCCGCTGGTGCCAACCCTAGATGAGGGCCCAAAGGTCTCACAGGGGCCTGTTGCCCAGTCCAGTACACAAAGGAATGGCCCAGCATCCACCATTCCTCCGGGCGTTGACCACCATCTGCAAAACAATAAAGCTGGCTGACATTTGGAAAATAACACAGTCATTAATCCACATTTCTCCCCCTTCACCCACTCTCATTCTTCCTGTGGGCACACATAGCCTGCATACGCCCTGGAATGCCACCTGCCAATCTGCAGAATCACAGTCTCGCCGAGCCCTGCAGCTGCAGCACTGGTAGCAGCCCCTATTCTAAAGGAATTGTACATGAATTGCCGCTCGTCGCAGCCTAAGTGTCGCAGAACCAGGCAAAGCATCGCCATGAGCTGGAA
This sequence comes from Ichthyophis bannanicus, assembly GCA_033557465.1. Taxonomy (NCBI): domain Eukaryota; kingdom Metazoa; phylum Chordata; class Amphibia; order Gymnophiona; family Ichthyophiidae; genus Ichthyophis; species Ichthyophis bannanicus. The sequence goes on from CM066032.1 coordinate 74,723,360, forward strand.
CAGTGCCAACGGACACAAATCTTCATAGTGAAACAATGAGCCCTCTGCTGTGGGGCGCCATGCCAAGTAGGCTTGCAAATTCTGCACTGGACAGGTAGGCAACTTCCCTGCCCTACAGAGCACAACCAACTCCCCCCGCTTTTCCTGATCCATCTTAGACCAGGCTTGAAAATGTGTCTCTGTGCATGCCCAACTGCCAGATCCTCCCTCTCTAAACCCCCAACTGCACCTGCCTTCTTGGAGCATGGCACTAGCTCACTAACTCAAAGTGCCCCAAAAAAGGCGAATAAAAACACTGCACGAAACAACAAAGACTTGTAAGCCGAAGCTGTGACTGTTGGCAGGGCCTCCCATATACGGACTAACAAATCGTGAGACACCAGGTGCTGCCAGTCCTGCTGCACCGGGGTGCCTCTCTCCCAGTCTGCGAGCAGCCGTCAGACCAGAAATGTGGCCGGCAGATTACCCCAGCCCGCCACTTTACTAAAAAAGGAAAACCCTGCCAATGACAACCTAACCGCTGCCTTGGACCACCCCGCAGCCTTGGCCCAGACAATAAACAATCCGAGCAGCTCGGCGGGGCCCTACCTCCAGACCAACCCATATCGGTAAGAAAATCATGCACCTTCGCATATCTGCGAAGGTATGATGTCCAAGTTGCTGGTGCCACTGAGGACTGCAACAACGCCATCACATCTGGGTTCCAACCTGCCAAGATGCACAGGCACCACCGTGGTTATTGTCTCTGTTCCTGGCACCAACATATAGAACTGGGACCATTGAAAATGAGACAGTGCATCAGCTATGTGATTCAGCGCTCTAGATACATGGCGAGCTCTCGCGGTTACATTGAGTCGCAAGCAGTAAAGTACAAATACTGCATCACGGCTGTCACATGCAGACACTTGGGAGATTGTCAATTGATGGTCTCAACCACTGCCGCATTGTTGCACCAAAAGATCACCCTCCTGTTTCTTAAATGTTCAGGCCATACTGCCAAGTCCACCACAATAGGGAAAAGCTCCAATAAGGCGATATTGCATGTCAGTCCCCAAGTATGCCACTCCAACAGCCAAGCCTCTGCACACCATGCCCCTTGGCAGTACAGTCCGAATCCCTGGCCACCCACCGCATCCAAGAACAACTGCAAATCTGAATTGGATACTTCGGGCGACTGCAAGACCGTACACCCATTGTAATCTGCCAAAAAAGCATTCCAAACTCGTAGATCCTCCTGAATGACCTGCAACACCCGAATGTGATGGTGAGGCTTTGTAACCCCAGCCATTGCCAAAGATAACTGCTTGGAAAAGGGGCACCCCTTCGGAAAGACTTGACATGCGAAATTGAGGCAACTGATCAAGGACTGCATGTTACACAATGTGACTTTACTAGCCGACCCTACTACTGATATCAAACCCCTCAACTTGTCCACCTTCTCACTCGGCCAACGTGCCTCCAAGGCTTCAGAATCCAGCTCTATCCCAGAAAGGTGAGACATGTCACCAGACTCACTGTCTTCTCCGCTGCCGTAGGCACACCAAACTCCCTAGCCATCTCTGAAAAAGTCATCAACAGCGTTGCGCAAGTATCCTCTTGATCCGGTCCCACAAATAGGAAGTCATCTAAATAATGCACCACACTGGTCAATCCTGTCTTCTGCACCAATTCCCAATGGAAAAAACTACTAAAATATTCAAAATAGGCACAAGAAATGGCACAACACATTGGCATGCACTTATCAAAATAATAGCCATTCTCAAACTGAAAGCCTCATAATGGAAAGCTGAGGGATAGACTGGAAGGAACCAAAGGCAGATTCAATGTCCATCTTAGCCATGAGCGCCCCAGCCCCACATTGCCACATGAGGGAGAACATGAGATCAAAGGAAGCATATCGAACAAAACAAAGTCACCTGACAGGAATAATGAAATGTGGATGAGTATGAACTTTCCAGGTTCCTTCTTTGGAATGACCCCCAACAGGGAAATGACAAATGTTTGAAAAGGGGGTTCTGTAAAAGGCCCCACGATTCTACCAAGTGCAAACTCAGATAGTACCGATGATGTGCCCAACGAAAAAGACAACGATGATGACGTTGAGTCACGCTGACACCTGTGCGCATGCTTGCGCTTGGCTCTGGACTTCCCTCCTTCCCCTGTAGCCAGTGCAGCAATTTGGTCCCCTCTGGAGCCATGCTGATCCACCATGGAACGCTTACCTTTCCCAACCTTGACAGGATGCTGAATTTTCTGTGTCGACATCCCTGTCATCTTCAGCTGTGCTCCAGATGCCTCCACCTCCACGTGCGGCCCATCCGACATTCCCACTTTGCTCATCTGCTCAGCTGTCACCTAGGTAGAGAGCAAAGGAGAAAAACTGCCAGGCATGACACCGGGAGTACTACCCCTGACCATACCAGACCTGCCTCCAATGCATGGACAATGAACCCTGACCACCTGCAGCCCAAGAGGCAGAAGGCCCACAGACCACACTCCCATATCCTCCGGTGACATACAGACAGCCAACCTCCACGAGCATTGCCCCATCTCCCGGGATGCCCATGAGCCACAGTCCCATTCCAATAGGCAATGAAACTGCCGACCCAAGAGAGTAAGCCTGGGACCAGTTACCGCAGAACCACCGCGGCCCACATGCTCCCATGTGTACCGCAGAACCAGTCCCCCCCACCCAGCCCCAGCTATATCCCCCCATGAGCCCCGGCTCCTATTCCCTTCAAGCTGTCCCTCCCCCCCAGGACTCCCGAATGACTCATGTCGCATGCCCCACATTCAGGTTGAACCCCACACCTACATCTCCCCCTAAGTCCTCCCCAACCTCAATCTGGCCTTCCCCTTCTTTCTCTGCACAACCATCACCCCTGGCACCCTCTGTACGTCTCACCAATCCAGCCCCAATAGTAAGACCTGCAGCATAATCCCTCCTGCCATCCTCCCTCTCAGCTCTCATGGGTGTCATCCTGCGCCCCCTCTGTCCCCTTTCCCCACTTTCCTGCATCCCATCCCCTTGATCAGGCCTCCTTGCTTCAAATCCCCCACCCAACTAATGCCCCTGTCGTTGACTGACACCCCCCCCCCCGCCTCCTACCTTTCCTCTCCCCACCAAAACTGATCTCCTCCGTTGACCACAAACACCCCTTTGCCCTGCATGTCTTGTTCATTTACTTGCACTGTAGGCCTGCCACCTCTCGGAGCACCACGTGCTGCCCCTGAGATCGAGGACCTATCCTCTCCCTCTGCGAGTGTCCCCGCATCCTCCCTCTCCCAAAGAAATCCCCTCAAAAGAAAATGAAGGCCCGCTCAGCAGAGCTGTGAACTTCAGATTCTGCTGAAGCTAAAGTTCCCACAGAGCTCCTGACGATGACAGCGGTTTGAAGACCCGACGCTGCAGGATGCCTCACACAGCTCACCACTCGCACTGCCACCCTGAGACCCACTGCTGCAAAAATCATTGAAGGTCAAAGATCGTGATCCACCACCCATCTGCATTCTGACAGAGAAAGGACTGGGCGGCAGACTCGTGGAACCTAGCCAGCACAGCCCTCCCTCCTCCTGGCACATGCCTCACTGCCAAATGAAATTGGTCTGTGGTGAAACGCAGAGTGATTTCAAAACCTGCACTCTGCTGTCTGGAAACCATCCCCTCCCCCTCCTTTCCGCCTCTAGTGCTTTCCAGGTCAGCAGGTGCCTGGGCACCTAGTTACCACTCGGCCCGCTGAACCCTGGCCCTGCGACCTGCTACACTTATATAACTTCCATTATGAGAAAACTTGGTCAGAGACAAATACACTGCACAAATCTGACTTTGTCCACATAAAAAATGACCAGCATATATTACTCATATATTTCCCAGGAGGAAACATTGATGAAAACAAAACTTCACAAATGTTCCTGTTCCTAGGGAATACCACTCTAGCCTATGTCTGCTATAAACCTGGCACCACTATAAGAACCTCAGCATATCTATGCACAATATTACATATTTTACTCCTAAGCAGGGAAAATTAGGTAACCAAATGAACAAAGGAGTCTGCTTCCATATCATTCACACTAGATTCACTTAACAAGAGATCCTTTTCATTATACAAGGCTCGTAACCGCGCCTTATGAACAATGTGTCTGGGGTAACCACGCTACCTAAAAGCATCAACCAAGGAGCGGGATTGAATCATAAATGTATCATTGGAACTGCAATTGCGACGATAGCACAGAAATTGTGAAAAAGGTAGGCTGCTTTAAGGGCCAGGAGATGTGCATTATTATAGTGCAATAAAGTGTTCCTATAAGTTGCTTTCTTATACACACTGGTTCTTAAAGAACCAATGACCTTATTAATCTTAACATCCATCACATCATTTAACTGTCTTAAAGCTTCAAACCGATAAGCATAATTATCTGTCACAACGATGGCACCCCCGTTATTGCCCCTCTTAATCACAATATCTAAATTAGATTACTGTTGCATCATTGCATAATTGTAATGGATACCCACGCTTATCGGTCTGAAGCTTTAAGACAGTTAAATGATTTGCTAACTTATAACGTATTGTCTACTGATCCTATGAATATTTTACAAGAACGTATTCTGTCTTTAACTCAATGGGGACTAGCTCAGCGTTTCATCACTAAGAAAGAATATATGTTTTTGAATCCTGTGAATCTGAATGTACCTTCATTGTTCCTTTTGCCCAAGATTCATAAAACTTTGATAAATCCACCTGGTCAACCAATTGTGGAAGCAAGAGGTTCGATCCTGGAACCTTTATCTGCTTTGGTTGATTCTTATTTTCATCCACTACTCCACACTATTCCTTCCTATGTGAAAGTTTCTAGGCATTTTTTGAATACTCTATGATTTTGAAAAGAAGTATGACATCAATGATTTGCTTTCTGTGACAATGGATGTCACTTCATTATATACGAGCACCCCTGAGTTGGAGGCTCTTCAGGTTATTGAGGAAGTGCTTATGAGTAGAGGGAATCAGTCTACTGAACATATGCATTTTTTAGTCAGGTTGGCATCCATGGCTATGATGACCGAAAACTTGTTTTTGATAACATCTTTTACCAACAAGTGAGGACCACCATGGCTCCCTTTGTAGCTAATTTCCACATGGCCACATTTGAGAAACAGTGACTTGTGAGCACTTCCTATCAAGCAAATATGCTATTGTGGAAACGCTATATAGACAATGTGTTCATCTTTTGGAAGGGTAGTGTTGGTCTTTTGCAAGAATTCAGGCAATGGCTAGATACAGTTGATCCCAACATTAAATTTACTATGACTTATGACTTCAATGAGATTTTGTATTTAGATGTTTAAGATGAATAAAGTCACTAGTTTGTATAAGAAAGCAACTGATAGGAGCACTTTATTGCACTATAATAGTACACATCCTCCTGCCCTTAAAAACAGCTTACCTTTTTCACAATTTCTGCGCTATTGTCACAATTGCAGTTCCAATGATACATTTATGATGCAACCCTGCTCCTTGGTTGACACTTTTAGGGAATGTGGTTACCTCATAACCACACCTTGTTCACAAGGTGTGGTTATGAGCCTTGTATAATGATAGGGATCTCTTGTTAAGTGAATCTAGTGTGAATGATAGGGAAGCAGACTCCTTTGTTCATTTGGTTACCCTTTTCTCCCCGTTTAGGACTGAAATATGTAATATTGTGCATAGACTTGCTGAGGTTCTTACAGTGGTGCCAAGTTTACAGTAGACAAAGACTAGAATGGTATTCTCTAGGAACAGGAACATTTCTGAAGTTTTGTTTCCAACAATGTTTCCTCCTGAGAAATATATGAGTAACAATAATGCTGGTCATTTTTTTATGTGGACACTGTGAGATTTGTGCAGTGTCTTTGTCTCTGACCGAATTTTCTCATAATGGGCAGTTGTATAAGTTGCGTTGTAATACTACATGTAAGTCCACACATGTGGTCTACATCATTAAATGCCCATGTAAGTTATTATATGTGGGTCCAACTACTAGAGAATTAAAAATACGGAATCTTGAACAGGAGTCATTTAAATTGTAAAGTTATGGAGGTTCCTATTGTCCAACATTGTGTGTCTGCTGGACATGACTTTGATGAACTTTCAGTTTTTGCAATTAATCATGTTCCTCCCAGGTGTAGAGGGAGAGGACACGTGCAGAGCCTTATACGTAAAGAGCAAAAATGAATTTTTATTTTGAAAACAGTTACTCCTGGGGGGTTGAATATGGCCATCGACTGGCATCTATGTAGAAATGAAGGGTTTTTTCATATCCTTTTTAATGGCTTATGTGTGATTTGATCTATTTACACTAGAGGTTTTTGTTGTATTAAGGTTTTTGGCTTCTTTAATGTTTTTTTTGTTGGTAATAGGGTTGCTTCTGAATGAACTTTTGATGAAGTTCTTTTGTTATATTATTGCAATGAGGTTATTGTTTTTGTCGGAAAGGTATTCTGGCAGGTTTAAATACAGCAGGCTGATTGTGGAGACGCCTTTTTTTTTTCGTTTTTTTTAGGATGCTATCTAGTTGGTGCTTTTATCTCACTTGTGTATATAGCTCTGTGGGTTGGCTGCTTGGGCTGGGCTCAGATTAACTACTTAGGTTGTGTTCAGATTGGCCTCTTGGGCTGTGTTCTGAATCCCCCAATGCCATCAATCTACTGTGGGGAAGACAGCAGAGGTCTGGGCTTGTGGCTCCCACAATGCTACCACATGCAGTGCTGCCAGTCACACATCCTAAACACTAGCAGGATGACCCAAAACAGTTCCTGGCTGGTTCAAATCCCATCCCTGGTTAAGATGGCTACAAAGTGATTCTGATCCAGTGGATCATAGCATGCTGTCAGTGCTTTGAAGGAAGTTCTTTTAACCTCTGTGATTCTTGGTGTTAGTGTATTTTAGGTTTTGTTTGGTTTGACTTGTTGGTGAATAACTAATCATGGTGTTTTATTTGTAGATTATCTCCTAATGCAGTTTACATTGTGGAACATTGCCCCATGTCTGGGAACTTGTCTGATGTTATGAAGCTGTATTGAGGCATTGAAGCTGTATATGTTTTTGAAGATGTGTGTTTTGTATATTTCAAGTCGAAGGTGTAGGCCCTTGGTATTTCACATGGTTCAGTTTATAGTGGTTCTTTCATGACCCACATTGAATTGGTATCTCATTTTTTACTGATGTCTATCACCTTATTTGTTCTGTTTTTGGAATCTTGATTAGTAGTCATTCTTTGATAGCATTGTTTGATTTAGTGTAATAATCAAGTCCTGGCAATGTCCCAGTTTTTATACTATTTCCGACTATTTCCTTTTTTAATTGGTCTTGTTTTATTTGATTCTTTTGTGTCAAATATGTGTGCATATGTAGTCCAAAGCCATTTCACTGGCCACTTTTTATTAGGAGATATTGGACATTAAGGGGTTGAATTTCAAGGAAGTCAATAATTTAGACCACAACTGTACATGAATCATTAAAAAGAGGTGAATTTAAAAGTAAGGTTGAGAGACTGATAGTTGCAGCTAGGGCAGTAGATTACAGAAAAGATAGTTCATGACAAGCATAGAAAAAACCCACACAGGAAAACAGACAGATTCTGTACAAAAGCACAGAAAACAGTTATTCATCGTGCTGCTGGCTGTAATTTGCTGATTTCAGAAAAGCTATTTTACAGAAAGGTTCAGCTCGTCCACTGAAATTGTGCAAACACTATGATATCGCTGTACTAAAAAAGCACAGCAATCATGCACCTAAGAGAACTATACAGAATGAAGTGGTTATGATTACATGAGACATTCACAGTCGAACCGATGAAAAACTTGATGCGATAGTAGTAAACGAGAAAAACACAAGGGCAGCATTAGAATATAAGACATGCCACACTGGGTCAGACCAAGGTGCATCCAGCCCAGTATCCTATTTCCAACAGTGGCTGATTCAGGTCACTAGTACCTGGCAGGTTCCCAAAAAGGCACACAGGTTCCACAATGCTTCTCCCGGGGAAAGCAGTGGATTTCCCGGGTCCTCTTTAATAATGGTTTATGGATCTTTCCTACAGGAACTTATCCAAACCTTTTTTAAACCAGGTTCCACCAACAGCTTTTACTACATCCTCCGGTAACGAATTCCAGAATTTGATTACATGTTGAGTGAAAAAATGTTTTCTCTTATTAGTCTTAAATGGTTTACATTGTATGTAGCTTCATTTTGTGTCCCCTAGTCTTTCTACTTTTTTATGGTATAAAAAAAACAATTTACGTTTACCCATTCCTCTCCATTCATTAACATATAGACCTCTATCATATCTCCTGTCAACTGTTTCTTTTCCAGGTTGAAGAGCCCTAACCTTTTAAGCCTTTCCTCATTGGAGCATCCTTCCATCTCCTTTACCATTTTTGTGGTTCTGCTCTGTATCTTTTCTAATTCTGCTATATCCTTTTTAAGTGATGGCGACCAGAATTGCACACAATATTCAAGGTGTGGTTGCACCATGGAACAATACAGAGGCATTATAATATCTTTAGTTTTATTCTCCATTCTGTGGCTTATGATTCCTAGCATTCTATTTGCTCTCTTGGCTGCTGCTGCACATTGGGTGGAGGGCTTCAACGTATTATCCACAATGACATCTAAATCTTTTTCTTGGGCGGTGGTTCCTAATGTGGAACATTGCATCATGTAGCTGTAATTTGGTTTGTTCCATCCTAGGTGCATAACTGCACTTGTCCACATTACATTTCATCTACCATTTGGGCTGTCAGACTTCCAATTTATCAAGATCCTGTTGTGTTTTAACAGCTTTGAATAATTTTTTGTCATCTGCACATTTGATCACCTCACTTGTATTCCCATTTCCAGGTCATTTATAAATACGTTAAAAGCAGTAGGCCCAGAACAGATACCTGGGGTATTCCACTATTTACTTTACTCCATTGAGAAAAGTGGTCATTTAACCCTACTCTCTGCTTTCTATCTTTGAACCAGTTCCTGATCCACAATAGTACACTGCTTCCTATCCCATGACTTTTTAATTTCACCAAGAGTATCTCATGAGAGACCATTTCAAAGGCTTTCTGAAAATCCAGATACAGTATATCAACCAGAATACGTTTGTCAACCTGTTTATTCACACCTTCAAAAAAATATATAATAGATTAGTAAGATAAGACTTTCCTTGGCTAACTCCCTGTTGGCTTTCTCCCATTAAACCAGTAATTTTATTTTTTCTAATGGTTTCTACCATTTTGCCTGGTACTGGTGGTCAGGCTCACCGGTCTATAGTTTCCTAGATCAACCCTGAAACCCTTTTTAAAAATTGGCGTCACACTGGTCATTCTCCAGTTTTCAGTTATTACAGATAATTTTAATGAAAGTTCATAGATTACTAATAGTAAACTTGTAATTTCATATTTCAGTTCTTTCAACACCCTCAGATGTATACCATCTGGTCCAGGTCATTTGCTACTCTTCAATTTATGAAATAGTTGTAATGCATCTTCCCAGTTTATCGAATTTTGTTTCAATTCTTCTTATACATTACCAGGCATGAGTAACTTCCCTATATTTTTAATAAATACCGAAGTAAAACATTCATTCAGTCTCTCCGCTATGGTCTTATCCTCCGTTAGTGTCCCTTTTACCCCTCTATCATCTAATGGCCCAGCTAACTCTCTCACAAGTCTTTTGCTATGAATGTACTTGAAAGTTTTATGCATTTTTGCTTCCATAGCAAGTTTTTTATCAAATTCTTTCTTTGCCTGCCTTATCAATGCCTTGCATCTAACTTGCCAGTGCTTATGTTTATTCCCATTTTCATCATATGGCTCCTTTTTCATTTCCTGACAGATGCTTTTTTTGCTCAATAGCCTCTCTGACTGCATTTTAAACCATACTGGCAATTTTTTAGCCTTCCTTCCACTTTTCTTAAAGTATGGAATACATCTGATCTGGGTTTCTAAGATAGTGTTTTTAAACAATGCCATGTTTGATGTAAATCTTTAACCTTTGCAGCTGCTCCTTGATAATACGAGTTTTAATGGCAAATTATTATTCTGACTATGTCTGAGAGATCCTCCCCTGACCTCAACAATATTAACATTCAAACTGGGATTGAACCTATATATCTACAATTTGTTTTTATTTTTATTTAATTTTAAATTTGAATTTTTGTTGGACCAACAATGTCTTGTAAGCAGTAGATGTGCTTGAAGAAACGTTTTTAGTCCCACTGAATTCTAACTTTGTCACCACTTATCCTAGAAATAAAGACACAATGCTAGGTTTCAAAGTAGTCATATTTAAGCCAGTTCTACATCAGGGTAAATCACATATTGGTTCCAAACATGTCGAGCCCAGTCTTTATAAGAAGAAAACAAGGATTACACACTTGTTAAGAAAAGAAAGAACAAAGAACAACAGGGGAGAAACCAACCCCCACCAAAACAAGACCTAATAACAGTCAAAATATAATTCTTTTACTAGCCCACAAACTATGAAAAGGCCTAGACACAAAACAAAGGAAAATATCTAAGGAAATAAGACACAAAACTGATGCAGACAAACTATCTACTGTGCAAGACCATACCTCTGCTCCAAGGAGGAAGTCGGAGATACATTAATTTGCTGCAAAGAGTCCCCACTTTTCCCCATGATAAACCGTGTCAAATGAGCAAGTTCAAAAAAGGTTTAGTTTACCCCCCTATATTTAATTAAACATTTCCGTGGGTAATGTAAGAAAAATAAACTTCTAGGTACGTATGACCTAGATTGGCCATTGTTGGAAACAGGATACTGGGCTTGATGGACCTTGGTCTGACCCAGTATGGCATATCTTATGTTCTTATGTTCTTATAAACCCCCAAGTTGGAGAACTTTAGGGCGAAGGAGGAGAAATTGTTGGCGATGCTTCTGGGTGGACTTAGAAATGTCTGGAAACATCCTGACCAAATCACCCATAAAGGGTTGATTCCATACACGAAAGTACATCTTCAGTAACCAGTCTCGATCAGACTCAAGGGCAAAAGTCAATAGCAATGTTGCCCAAGGAATAGACTCAAGGCCAGAAACTTCCAATAAATCGGTTAAATTCAATGAATCCATTGGGGAAGAATGAACAGGTGAGGAAGCACCATCGGATCTGTGCTTAGCTGTAGGTAGATAAAAAATCCTTGCCAAGGGAGGTATAAATTAAGAAGGAATGTTAAGGACAGAAGTCAAATACAAATTAAACAACTCCTTTAGCTGAACTGAAGGAATACGAGGAAAATCAAGTAAGCGCAGGTTATTCTTATGAACAGCATTCTCCAAATCCTCTAATTTCTCATGAATGCTAGTCAAGTCTTTAGTAGCAGTAACAGAAAAAGTTGTAGTGTCCACAATGTTTTGCTCTGACTTACTCTAGAAGCCACCCGGACAAGGTCTTGTTTTTGCAAATACACAGCCTGTACAGTACCCGTTATAACATCTTACAAAGTCTTAAACTGTGAAGACAACGAGGCCTCCAACTCTTGCAGCTCTTCCCAGAGAATGTCGAGAGTAACCACAGCTGGATGCACCTTGTGCTACCCCGATCGAGAGTGGCTGTATGCAGGGGAAACTCCTTCCAAATCCGCAGGAACTGAAGGACTCACAGTTGCAGCAACCACATTCCCCGACTCTCCAGTCAACTGCATGGCACCGAAAGGCATTGGTGGTAACCCCTCCTCAGCCATTGATGATTCAGGCATTGCAGTCCCAACGCAAGGGAGCCCTCCTAAAGATGAACCACTGACGCCAGCTGAAGGTTGGACTGGAGGAGCTCGCACATCCGGGCATGACCTGGAGCTCAGGGTGGTGCAGAGAGCCTTCTTTCGCTCCCGACACCCCCAGCGAGCTAGATGACTCTGGATCAACAGCCATACCAGCGGGCCTCACAAAAACATCCAGAGGACCCTTAGCCACCTCTGCACTCCTCGGTAGCTCCCACACCTTTGCCTTACGCTTACACAGCATAACAAATCTGGAGGAGAAAAAAACTTAAACTGAAGGCAAGGAGCACGAGGAGAGCCGGCTAACATGTTTCTGCCATCTTGGCCTTCCCAGGTTTCATCTTATCCTAACGTCTTCCTTTTTTTTATAATTAGGACTCATGTCACTTTCCTCTGGGGGTGTCAGTCTGGATAGGGCATCAACATTAGTATTACTGCTGAGAGGTTTGTGTTGCACCGCTTCCACAGTGGCTGTGTCTAGGTAGCTTAGAGGGTTGTGATCTTTTTAACTATGAATTATTTATACATAAGATAATCTCTGAATTTTTCTGTTATGGCCCATTTCAATGCCAATAATTCCAATTTGAATGGGCTATAATTTTTTTTTTCATTCTGCTCAGATTGTTGCAAGCCCCTGCTAACATATGCAATCACGTTTTCACAGTTATTTTGCATTTGACTAAGAATGACATCTAGCCCAGAAAGACTAGCATCTGTTGTTAACATGAAAGATATGCTAAAGTCCAGGTAAGCTCAAATGGGTGAGCTCATTAGTTTTTTTCTTCATTCATCAAATACTTCTTGACACTCTGAAGACCAAATAGAAACAGAAGCCTTCTGTCCCTTCTTGGTTTCCCTCATCAAAGCATGTAGAATTTTCACAATCTTGAGAAAAATTTGGTGTAAACTTCCAGTAATAGCTTACAAAACCAATGAATCTTCTTATATCCTTTACATTGGCAAGAACAGGCCACTCTCTTAGCACTTTGGTTTTATCGCTAGCAGTAGCAATCTTTTTCAGAGACCACATGTCCTAAGAATTTTATTTATTTCTTCAACAGAGTACATTTGGATGGCTTTAACTTAAGACCATACTCCTTCAATTCTCAGAAGATGTTGTCTAACCTTTGAATATGTTCTTCAAAGGTAGAGGAGAAAATTAGTATGTTATAGTGTACAGATATATTAGTAATATATTGATGATATACTCATTCATGACAAGATCCATGAGTCCGGAGAATATAGCAAGAGCATTACTCAAGCCAAAAGGCATTCGGTTCCATTCATAAAGCCCGAATGGTGTGGTTACTGTTGTTTTTCCTTTATCTTCATCGCCCATAGTTACTTGAAAATAATGTCTAATCCAACACTGAAAAAACTCTTGCCTGCTTGAGTGCGTCCAGTGACTCTTCCATTTGAGGCAAAGGAAACGCATCCTTCACTGTGATTTGACTCAATTTTTTATAATCTACACAAAATCTCAAGCCTTCATCCTTCTTTTGGATTATCACAGCCAATGATGCCCTTGGGTTATAACTTTTTTGAAGAATTTTCTGCTCCACCAGATCTGGTATATATTTTTTTCAGCTCCTCATAGATTTGTGATGACACCCTCCTATATTTTTGTTTAATTGGCTTCGCCTCACCACTGTGGGCCCAATACTGAATTATGACTGCTATGTGCCACTTTGGCGCAAAGCTATCTGCGCCGACTCTTAACCCCAGATATTTAGTGCTGGGGTCATATGTGGCCTTGGCATTGAATATTTGGGTTTGCCGCACAGCCTCCCAGCTGAAGTAGCTAACCGGGCAGTGGCGATATTGCATGCTGCCTGATTGGCCCCTACGCTAAAAGATAGATGAGTTTTTGCTACACCTATCTTTTAGCCACAGGTCACTAACCGGGCAACAACTCCCTTTTACCAGTTGGCTTTTGATATTTACCCTCAGGCATCCCACCCCCCACGTCACCCAAGCCTGGGATGCTGATTTGTTTTCTTGTTAGTGGTGTCCGTCTTTAATTGTTATTTGTGTTTTTCTCTGCGCTTTTCTTTTTCTCCTCTATCCTTTACTGTCTCTTTTCTTTATTTTAATGGCGTTCCTTTTCTTTTCTCTCTTTGCAGCTGTTTTATTTTAATTGTAAACCCCTTATGCTCTGGCCCCAGTGGTTTATCAAGAAATGATACAAATAAATAAATAAACAAATAAACATGAAATATTCCTATTGCTTGGTTAGCAACTGTCACCACATCCGCTCTTCCCTGGAATGCCTATGACATGCCCCGATGCTAAGCTGTTAGCATCGGGGCATATAGAGGAGAAGATGGGGGATATTCAGGGGTACTAACCATGTTAGTGTCATTGAATACCCCACTGAACAGCATCTATACAGTTTACAGGGTTGTAAACCATGTAAATGCCTTTTGAATATCAGGCCCTGTGTGTTTGATATTGGTGAATCCCATATCTTTGTCATTTTTAGAAAAAAAACATCATAATTCTTGATTAATATCTCCTGCTGATCCAACATCAAATCTTCCCAATTGATCTTTATGTTTGGGGTATTCAAAGGTTTTCTTCTAGATTATCTACATTTGCCATGGACACTGACACATTTTCTTCTGCTTCTTGAAAATTCAGTTTAACTTTTACAGAAGATGGACGGTGTTCAAATTGACATTTGAGAAATCGAACCGGTACTCTACCCCCGATTGCTCCAGCTAAAACCTTTGCCACCAACAAACCGGTGGATAAGGTCACTTCCTCGGATGGTCGTACTACCATCACTGAAGAACAGTCTAGCCTTCATAACTGTTGATAAATCCCTGGAATCACTGTTTCTGTGAGAGGAGGAATGAGCAACTGGTTATTTCCCATCAGCTTAACATGTCCCACTGAACCTGAAAGCTGTAAGAAACAATGATGCTCTTGAAAATGAGTTTTAATTTTCGTTAACCTTGCTATATTCTCAGAAGGATTAAACAAAGTGAAGTTGTTCAACAAACCTTTCACAGCCTTTAATATATTTGTTTCAATAATACCAGGTACATCTTCCTCTTCCTGGCTTCTCTCCCAGGGATCATCCCGAATAATGAAAACACAGCTTTGTGGGATTTTCTGGCTACAGCATTCAATATCAGGTTCCAAACATCCCACTACTGGGATTTCTAAACCATTTGCTGTGGTAAGTTTAATCCATTTAGCATCTGACAGTTGCCTACCCCCTGCCATCTTCTTGTAAAATTATTCAGCGATCCCGTGTCTGTCAGACATTTTACAGGCACCCCACTTATCTGCATCTCTATGATGGATCGAAGACCATCTTCCTCTCTTCTGAATTGTTGCTCTGTTGCGGAGTGTTCCATTTGTATGACCCTAACTCCTCCCCTGGAAGTTGAGGGCTTAGGTAATGTCATCGAATCATCAGATTTCCGCTTCACCTTTCCACTTGATGACTGCTCTTCCACATTTACACCATCTGGTTCTTTATCACTCTTGGAAGTAGCTTTCCCAAATTTCCTTTTGGGTCCAATTTGGCTACTCTTTCACTTACACAGAAATGACTGATGTGTCCTGGTTCCTGGCATTTGAAACAAATGAGATCCTCCTTCTCATTTATTCCTCGTATCCATTTTAGAAAAGGCCAGTCTTCATCTATATTTCATTGCCTCCCTTAAAAATCCCCTTTCTTATTCTTCACTTGAATTTGCAGCACTTGAATGAGCTCTTGCTGACTGATTTACACTTACACCAAGTTTTTCAACCATGTGAGTCTACTGCTGGATAGCCTGCAATGTGAGGTCCATCTCATCGACAGCTGCTCTCACTAGCCCTTCATTTCTTCTTGAAAGAAGACAAACTCCATCTTCTCTCGCTCTCTCTCTCTCTCTCTCCAAACAAGCCCTCCTCCTCAGAAGCCTCAATAGCTGTCACTAGCAGCTTCTGAAAAGTCATCTCAGAATTGTCTTGTTCTTCCTTTTAATTTCCCAGTGTAAGTTGTCATCTTTCAAACCAGTCACTAATTTCTTTTAAAACATGGCGATGAGCTTTCTGGCTATGATTCTTGACATCTTCTCATGTAGATAACAGCCAAAGGTTCTGACAAATTCTCCCGATAACTGCCTTCACCCATAGAACTCTCTCATCTGTAAATTTATAAGAGTTTTATACCCAAAGTCTCTCAGCAAACTCTGAAACAGATCCTCTAGATCCTCTATGTCTTTATATTCCCCTTTAAACATCTTCATAACTTCTTTAGCAGATCCCTTCAGATGATCCTTTATGACCTCCCACTGGTCTTCTGGTGGAACTCTTAACACCTTCAATGCAGATTTAGTCATCTGAATCCACTCCTCTACTGTAGAGCTCCCTTCAGTCACAGCAGAGAACAAGGAGGTAAGGTCCTCCCCCCACTCCTCTGCTCTTCCAGTCAGGCAGCCCGACAAACTGTTTAAATTTAAAGGGCTAACAGGAGCTGAAAGTTCTTCCCCATCAGAGCTCCCTTCAGCTGCAGCAGAGAGCAAGGAGGTGAGCTCCTCCCCCACTTCTCTGCTCCTCCAACCAGGCAGCCCGATGAACTTTCAATTTAAAGGGCTAACAGTGCACTGGCACCTGGTGGGCCCACGCATAAGGGCCATGCCAAAAGGCCCTTAGATGTGGCCCTTAAAGGTGCCTCTGAGTGCCAGTAACCACAACCTTCTGTCCATCTATGTCTTACATATATGACCAAGGCCGGGTACTTTATTAGCCGATTGGGTAATACCGAACTCCACAACAGCTCTGCACAACTACTACGAACAGCCTGCAGATTACTGACCGCCTAAATGAGCACAAGCAGAACCAGCAGAAGAAAAAAAGAGGGAACCCATGTGGTCTAGAGGCTACTTAACCCTCCCCCCCCTCCCCGAAAGATGCAATTATTTTAATTTTTCACATTACCTGCTATAAAAAGTCCTAAGATATAGTTATGTGACGTTGCCTGGTCATACCTATTGGTTCCTTTATTGCATCTCAGACATTCTGGGCTGGGGACCCTTATTCCCATTGCACTGAGGATACTCGCATAACTTCAATCGATCCATGTTTGATGTCTCTAATATTTTATATTTTATATTTTACACTTTATAGACTTAGGGGCATGTTTAATAAACCGTCCTAATGTTACCAGCAAAAAGTGCAGTGTTAATGTGAGGAATGCCATATAAGGTAGTGGGCGTGCCAGAGGCAAGGTAGCAATGAATCTGTATCACGCGATAGAGGGCACCTTGGCTCGTTAACGCACATAAACCTTAAGTTCATGCCAGTGTTGTGTTAGAAGCTATAGAGATGTAGCCCACTGGTGACTGCAGAGGCAGAGGTCATGAGTTTGATTCTGCAGTGGTGTTATATAATGAGGCATTTCCTTTTAATTTAAATCTGTGCTGCCAGCAAAAACACCCTCACAGTGCCGTAACCTAAAGTGTCTCATAAGGCGCCCTATAAAGCACACTATAGGGCAGGGCCCAACAGCCTGATTCTCCATGAGGCTTTAAATAGTGGAGCCTGTGGGTGTGGGTGTTTGTGCCCCTGTTGGCCGATGCTCTAGGTCAGAGGTTCCCAACTCCGGTCCTGGTGGGCCAAACACGATTCAGGTTTTCAGGCCATCCCTAATGAATATGCATGAGATACATTTGCATACAATGGGGGCACTGCATACAAATACATCTCATGCATATCTATTAGGGACAGCATCACAACCTGAATGGTGTTTGGCCCTCCAGGACTGCAGTTGGGAACCTCTGCTCTAGGGACTGCACATGTTTATGGCGTATGTGTGCTGTAGGGTAAAATATAGGGACATGGTCTGCAGGAGCAACAGCTGGGACTTGAATCTGTGACCTTCTGCCCCTGAACACACTGGCTGTGTGCACTGCACCAAACTGTTACCACAGAGGCAGGTCATTCCCTGGGGATACCATTACTGTTTGTCACCCCCTCCACCACCAGCACCCCTCTGCCACCATGCTGACGTGTCCTTATGCCAGTGGTGCTGGTGGTACGCAGTTCTAGGCCATCCAGTGTGACAGTAGGTGGCTGCCTATATGGTGTGGGATCTGGGGTAGGGGTGCCTACATAGCCATCCATGCTTCCCCCTGGCACCGCCTGCCAATGTTATGTGCCCTTTGGGGTACCTGCTGGGTAATGTCCATTGGGGCACTTTGGGACACACACTCGTGGGCATGTTTGCCCTTGGTCAGTTGCTTTCTTGCTGATTCTCCGTTTCTGCCTTCCTATGTGACACCTAGGCATCTGCCTAGCCCACCCTGTGCCCCAGCTGCCCCACTGAATATCCCACCTGCAGCCCCCTTTACCCCATTTGCAGCCTCACCATAGTGCACTATGCTGTTGCTGCACATGTATCACTACTATCACTGTTCTGGGTCTCCCTGCCTTTGCTGTACATTGCTGACTGAAATGGTTTCTATCTCCTGCACTTGTGCCTCTAAAGCGAGGTTTTCACTCACGTTAATATTCTGCCCTACATTTCACAGCGTTAGTGTGCCTGGAGCCTTTCCCAGCCCACTCTCCACCCATTGACCCCTTACCTCCACCCTCTGGAAAGACTTACTCCACCCTCTGTGTGCCTTAATGCCGCCGGAGACGTTATCGCGCGAAACCTCACGCTATCATGCGATAACGTTACGTATCACGCGCTAATTGTGCCGCTGCGATGTTATCGCTGTTTAGTAAACACACCCCTTATAGTCTGCTTGAGATAAGGCTCCGCCTGCTTACTGTTTTCACTCACTGTTATTTGATTATTTCCTCTGCTAATAAATTTCCCTATATGATAATCTCAGTGTCTTTTAAGACTTTTATTTATCTGTATCTTATTCTATTTTATTTATTATACTTTATTTCATTTATTTTACCTTTATTCTCTTACTACCATTTCTTATTCCCTCTCTGCTATTTCTTGTGGCTCCACATCATTCTTTGCTCCTTTTTCTGATCCTCCCTAACCTTCTTCCGTCACTCCACCAACCTAATACCCCCCCCCCTCTTTCTCACTCTCTCTCCACCCTCCTTATTTCCTCCCCCATCCTATCCTCCACCCTTTCCTCAACTCTTCAGCTTCACCTTCTCCTTCTTCTCATTCATCCCTCTCCTTCCTCTCTAAAACAACCTCATCCCCGTTTCTGACATGCTGCCTCCTCTCTCCCCCATTCCCTTCTTCTCCTTCTCCTTCTTTCTTCTGGTGACATTAATCTCAACCCTGGTCCCCATTCTCTCTCACTCCCATATTAGATCCTCTCTCCACCACCCTCATCTCATCCACATCCCTCTCCTTTCCCCCTCCTCTCTCCCCTTCTCATGTACTTTATGGAATGGTCATTCCATTTCTAATAAACGTCCCTTTTCCCATGATCTCTTTATCTCTCGCAATTTCCATCTTCTCAGTCTTACTGAAATCTGGCTCCTCCCTGATGACTCTGCTTCTGTTGCTGTCCTCTGCCACGGCAGCTATTAATTCTCCCACTCTCCTCATCCCAAAGGCCGTAGGGGTGGTGTTGGGTTTCTACTTTCTTCTTGCCAATTTCAACTCTTCCCTTTCCCTCAATCACATTCTTTTCCCTCCTTTGAAGTCTATTCCATTTAATCCCCTACCTCTCCAGATTGCTGTCATCTATAGACCCCCTGACAAGTCCTCTTCTACCTTTCTCACTGATTTTGACTCTTGGATCTCCTTAGTCCTGGATCCTTCTTCCCCCTCCCTTATTCTTAGTGACTTTAATTTTCATATTGGTAACCCCTCTGACCCTTATGCATCCAAGTTCTTTTCCCTTACCTCCTCTTTCAACCTCCAGCTTTGCTCTTCAGCCTCCACTCATCAGCTTGGTCACTGCCTTGACCTCATTTTCTACTCTGTTTACCTTCTAATTTCCATACCTCTGCTCTTTCCTTATCTGACCATCACCTGTTAAGATTCACTCTTTATTACTCCCCACTTCAATCTTGCCCACTCTTCTCCTATCTTTTTAGGAATCTTCATGCTGTCAATCTACTGACTTTATCCACTACTGTCTCATCTCTTCTCTCTTGCACTTTGTCCTCTAAGTCATAGCTTCCTTATAATACTGCTCTCTCCTCTATTCTGGATATCCCTGCTCTGCCCATTCCACGTCCTGTTGTCTTCAACTAACCACTACCTATGTTCCTGTGCCCGCTCAGCTGAGCGCACTTGGCTCAAATCCCGCTCTCTGACTTTCTTCACTTCAAATTCATGCTTTCTTATTTCCAGTCTGCCACTGCACTTGCTAAGCAAAACTATTTTCTCCATCTGACTAATCGTTTTGCTTCTAACCCTCGCTGTCGCTTTTCTACTCTCAATTCTCTTCTTAAGGCACCTCCATCTCCAATCCCTCCTTCTCTCTCTGCCCAAACCCTAGAAGACTATTTCCATGACAAAGTGCATAAGATTACTCTTCAGTTCCCCACTAAATCTTCTTCACACCCTATTCTCCCTCTCCATTACCAACTTTTCCCTTCAACCTCTATCACCCTTTCATCCTTTTCTAAAATCTCTGTTGAGGAAACCTCTCTTCTTCTTTCCTCCTTTAAATTCACTACCTGTTCTGATCCTATTCCCAACCATCTTATCAAATGCATCTCCTCCTCTGTCATCCCTTTCGCTTTTCACTGCAACTTTCCCTGCAGACTTCAAGCATGCTGTAATCATGCCTCTCCTCAAAAAACCTCACTTGACCCTACTTGCCCTTCTAATTATTGACCCATTTCCCTTCTCCCTTTCATTTCCAAAATTCTTGAATGTGCAGTTCTCCACCACTGTCTCAAATTTTTCTCCTCTCAAGCCCCCTTTGTTACCCTTCAATCTGGTTTTCGTCCATTTCATTCTACTGAAACGGCTCTTGCCAAAGTTTCCAATGACCTGTTCCTTGCTAAGTCCAAAGGCCTTTACTCAGTTCTCATTCTTCTCGATCTTTCTGCTGCTTTTGATACTGTTCATCACCTCCTTGACACTTTATCCTCACTTGGTTTTAGAGGCCCTGTACTATCTTGGTTCTCTTCTTATCTCTCCATTCGCTCTTTTGGTGTTTATTCTGGAGGTTCCTCCTCTACGGCCATCCATCTCTTAGTTGGTGTACCTCAAGGGTCTGTTCTGGGACCTTTCCTTTTCTCTCTCTATACACAGTCCCTTGGTGCCCTCATCTCTTCCCATGGCTTTAAGTATCATTTTTATGTTGATGACTCTCAAATCTGTCTACACCTGACATCTCTCCTTCACTCCAAACTCGTATCTCTACTTATCTGACATTGCCGCCTAGATGTCTCACCGCCGCCTAAAATTGAATATAGCTAAAACTGAACTTCTTATTTTCCCCCTAAACCCTCCTCCCCCTTTCTCCTTTCTCTATCACTGTTGACAACACTCTTTTTTTTCCTGTTTCCTCGACCCGCAACCTTGGGGTCATCTTTGACTCCTCCCTTTCTTTCCGCATACACATTCAACATATAGCTAAAACCTGTTTTATCTCTCTACAACAGCAATAAAAATTTGTCCCTTCCTCTCTGAATACAGTACTACAGCTCTTGTCCACTCCTTGGTCACCTCTCGTCTTGACTATTGCAATCTCCTCCTTGCTGGTCTCCCTCTGTGTCATCTCTCTCCTCTTCAATCTATCCAAAACTCTGCTGTGTGGCTAATCTTCCACCAGCTCTGATACACTCATATAATCCCTCTTCTAAAATTGCTTCACTGGCTCCCCTTCTATTTCCATATCCAATTCAAACTTCTCCTTCTAACATATAAATGCATCCACTCTACTGTCCCTCATTACCTTTCCTCTCTTCTCTCTCCCTACACCCCTCCTTCTCTGGCTTTTTTCTCGCTATGCTCTTTTCTTCTTCTGCAAACTCCAGACTTTGATATTTTCACCTTGCTGCTCCTTATACATGGAACAAACTTCCTTTATCTCTGTCGTCTCTTCTCTCCCCCTCTTCAAACCCATGCTAAAGGCTTATCTCTGAGGCCACATTTGGATCCTAATCCCTTGTTCTTCTTGTCACCTTCCCTATTTGAACCCCCTTGTTTCTCTTGTATTGTTCTGTCTTGATTAGATTGTAAGCTCTACGAGCAGGGACTGTCTTCTTTATATGTTTGTACAGTGCTGTGTATGCCTTGTAGCACTATATGAATGATTAATAGTTGTAATAGTAGGCTCTCCCATCCTCAGTAGATAACCAGCAAAATCTAGAATCCTTTTATCCTGGGGAACATACAGAGCAGGATATCTTGGAACTTCTGTCGATTGGTCTAATGCAGTACGTGCTAAAGAGCTTAACTCCTTTCTTTCCTCTTGAAAGATTCTGATTAACTCAGCTTGTTCTCTGCTGAGCCTCTCCTAGTCTTGTAGATGGTGTCTTAGTTCCTCCAACTAAGTCTTCAAGTCTCCCATGTTGTGATGTAAAATGCGGAAAAATAACGCACACCAGGACACCAAATAAACAACATACAACTTCAAATTTCCTTTAGAGATTTGTGATTCTCTTCTCAAATTTAGACCCAAAACATAAAAATTCAAATTCAAATTTGAATCCTGCCCAACTACACCAAATTTTTGGATGCCTTCTTGAGTCGGGGCCCTCTCCACTGATGGATATAGTTGTGGATAAGTGTTTAAGGATAAGGTCAGGCCCTCTCCAGCTGGTGTGCTTGGGTAAGACTTCGCTGAAGTAAAATGTTAAATCCTATGTGCAATAGAGAGAATTTAATTTAAATGATGACAATTATCTCTATTAAACCAATCTGATTAGTTATTAAATAAGTAAAGTTTTTTGCTTTTGATTATTATTGAAAAAAACACAATATAAGAATTTATTTTGTCTTTGCTTTGCATATTTTCAACAACAAAACTTTAAATTATCAGCAAACATTCAGATAAGTTTCAGTAAATGTCTTCTTCCAATGAATTACCTTGTGACACTAAAAAATTAGGGGTATGTTTACTAAACCGGGCTAACGGTTAACCTGGGCTATCTGCAACTAGGTCCCATTGAATAATATGGGACCTAGTGGCAGATAGCCCGGGTTAACCGTTAGCCCGGTTTAGTAAACATATCCCTTAATGTTGCTAAGGATTGATACTTTCTCTCACCAGGTATTCCCCAAATTACCATAATCAACCCCTTCTCCAGGAACAGGTAAGTATTAGCTCTGCCTTAATCAAACTGTATTCTCGCCCTCTCTATTTTTCTTGTTTTTCCAAATTTCAAATGTCCATACCTCTGGCCAGAGCAACAATTTATTTATTTAACAGGCTTTTTATACCAACCTATCATTAATTCAGAGTGCTTTACATAAAACATAGCACCAAAACCAAACTTTTACATAGAATAGGGTGTTGAACTGTGTTTTAAAAACAACTATTAACATTAAAATAGCAATGGTTTGTGCACTGATATCATCTAGTCCTCAGGTCTGCAGCCTTGAATTCCATCCTCCCCTTCCTTCATTTGAGGCTCCTGTTGCTTCCTTGGGGAACCTACTAACCTGACTATACAAAAATACAAGATAATAAAACCCTACCTGGCCTAACAAGGGAATTTAGATTCAGCTTTTCCATTAAATGTACCTTCCCTTTTTCTCTTGCATTTGTTACCTAACCTGACCGGCAGGTTTTCTGCTAAACTCTCCCTAACTCTCCCTGACTTCTGAGACTCAGCACTCATTCTGTCTTAGTCAAGACATAAACTTTTCACTTTCAATTACAATTGAGTTTACTTCAGTTGATAGATATAGCTACTCTGTAGTTAGACTCTGGGATGGCCTCAAAAATCCAGACTTTGCTAGTCCTTGCACTACTGTGTTTAGGAGTTTCACAGATTTCTTTCACCTGACTCCCCCTCAGGGCAGAGCTTTCAATTGAGTTTGAAACTCTTCAGTACCATAGGTTAAGCATTGGGTTCTTTCCAGCTTAAAAAGAAGTTACTGTGTTCTTACTCAGCCAACTCTCATACACAGTCTCAGTGGCAAAATTATGCAAACCACTTTTTCTAAACACTCACACTTCATAAATCCCATTCTCAAATACAAAACAGCTCTATTTTATACCCTTCGGACCTTTAAATCAGGCTTTTTGGAGGCCTCACCCCTCGGCCACTGTAAAACAGGACTGTACCCTTTGAATCCCTGGTGGCCTCTGACACAAACAAACCCTAGTTTCCAAGGTAATACCCTGCTTCCGGAATGTAACCATGATGTCATCATTAGGTCTCCTTGGTGACACCAATCAGGCATCGAATCTTCCGCTTCCCCAGAGCTTGGGATTCCAATCCTGAAGTGAACTGGACGTTAGATGCTTTAAATGGCTGCCATGGCAATGCCCCTTAGTTTTAATACGAAAATATATTTTGAAATAAAATATACTCAATATTGCAATAAAATCATTAAATACCTCCGCAAAAGAAATCTTTATACCTTGTTCATATTCCCACTACTCTCTACCGCACAACATATTTTTTCCACCTCTAACTACCATCTCTGTCTTGTCCCTCACAGATTATCCCTGATAAGGTCCCCTCAGACCCGTGAAAGTCATTTTTACAGCTTTCTTACTGCTCTTCAGTACTTCTGCCAAAATGGGATATTGGCCCTTTAAATTTTTGGTATTGAACCCCCAGGTTGACTCTCTCAGGATTTCTTCTGACCTCCCCTCTCTTCTGACCTCCCCTCCTATTCAGGAGTTCTTTCAGGGTCCAGATCACCCTTGACCCAACTTTGCCAAATTTTAAAACACTGTCCCTTTACATTTAAAAGTGAGTATAGAGCAGTATTATTACAAAGCACCTCTGACCTACCCTAACATCCGATCCCTACTTCTTTCACTTTTTTTTTTTACATTTAATTTTGATGTTGTGGCCCCTTTAAATAGCTGGAGCTCAGCTCCAGTTTGCAGTTTTCAATGCGGCTCGGCCTCACGACATTGTGATTCAGTGTGGGAGGCCCCAGATAAGGCCCCCAGCACCATGGAACACTGCAGCCAAGTCCCCTCTTTATTTAATTTTTTTTTTTTAAACATACCGGATTCCACTGCGGCCTTCCGATGCTGCAAACTACCCTGGCCTTCCCCCCTCCTGTGAGGCACCAATGCAGCCTGGAACTTGTTAGCCACAGGCCAAACCCTCAACACCATTGATTTGATTTAGGTGGGCTATGCACAGGGGCTAAACGGGGCTAAGCATCGAAAATTGCTGCTACCCACTTAGCCTTGGTGGCTGCCGATGCATCCAGCATAACCCGGATTTTCACTTCCATCGTCGCGGAAATGATAATCTGAGTTAGGAGGGCCGGCGGGCAGGCTATGCGCCGACGCAGCACATAGCCTGCCTAAATCAAAACTGAGCCCTTTATAAATAAATAAATTAACAAACAAAAGAGATGAATAATAGCTGTTTGATCATGTCTCACTTCAAGCCCCTTTGTAAAAGCACCGAATCATTCTGGAACTCTTTGTCCTCACTGAGATTTGCAGTGCATTCTCGCCCAGGAGCAAATAAACTAGGGAGAGATTATGATATTTTCAAGCATATTCAGTAAAACTGGTTACAGATATGAAGGACACTCAGACTTTGGCAATATGACAAGACTTGGAGGTACGATAAATAGACCTGCAGTCTTAACTGGACTTCCCTTATATGCTCTTATCAGATCTATCTACCCTTATTCTCTTCACAGCCTTGTACAATGTAATTCTTCATGACATGGTGCATCTATTTTTTTTTAACCTGAAACAGGTCCAGAGTGCTGCATTATGTAGCTTTATTTTCTTTGCTTTCAAAGTTCTGGACCAGTAAGGGATTGGTACCAGACTCAAATTCTTGAGCAGAAAGTTAAAAGCTATGGAAACATATGAAATAATAGAGAGGGTCTTTCATGATTTTAATTTTCTAGGGACTGTAAAGAAACCCTTTGCATTGATGACAGGAACAGATATTCTGTACTAATTTGCATAAACTGACATTTTTTCTGCTTTTGCTCAAAGTCCAGACTTTTTCATTTGTGACAATGCAACATTAAACTCTTCCAAATGTTCATCTTGGCATCTGCAAGTCAAAGTAACTAGGGATGCAGATAGGCCAGGCACGAAATCCTTAAAAATATAGTTCCTGGCCATTTAAAACCTTGCTGGCTCCTCTGCAGTGCCAAAGGAAGGTA
This sequence comes from Ichthyophis bannanicus, assembly GCA_033557465.1. NCBI lineage: Eukaryota > Metazoa > Chordata > Amphibia > Gymnophiona > Ichthyophiidae > Ichthyophis > Ichthyophis bannanicus. Next base: position 74,749,342 of record CM066032.1, read on the forward strand.
TTTTACTTATTTATTGAACCGTTTTTATTCCTCTTTCACTAACGTGTTATACAGAGGAGGATCACTATCAAACATGCAGAGCGAACAGCTGGGACAAGAACAGAGACCATTAAATCACAGCGTGCAAATTATTAACTCAACACAAAAAGTCATTAGTGTATGTTTCTAGATATATCTATATCTATTTATATATTTATACAGTCTGGGAACCAAATTAAAGGGATCATTTTAAAAGCCTTAGTTGTGATTTGGACGTCCAAAGACGTGCACAGGGATGGACAAATCACAGAGATGTCCCCAGTGCCATTTTGCAAATGGCTTTTAAAGACATCTGAAGTGCGGGGACATCCAAGTAGGCAGGGGAGCATGGCAGGGCGTGTCTGGGGAGGTGCAAAGAACTTAGACACCTCTGCTCGATTTCAGAAGTGTTGGGGACGTCTTCGACCCTGTCCAAGTTTAGACCTGTTCCAGGTACAAAGAGACACCAGGAAAGTGCTTGTTTTGGCCATAAAACATCCAGAGGGTATAGAGAAGATGGAGAGTTAAGTGACTTGCCCAAAATCACAAGGAGCTGCAGTGGGATCTTTTTTATTTTTATATTCTCTTATATACTGTGCTATTGACTCTATTCCTCTCCCTCGTGTCATCCTTCCGTTATCTTGGTGTAATTCTTGATTCCACGCTCTCCTTTCACCAGCACCTTACCTCTCTTATTCGCCGTTCCTTTGTTGCCTTGCGTCAGATCAGGGCAGTCCGTTCCCTTCTCCCCTCCCCTTCTTTAGTCACTCTTGTCCTAGCCTTAGTTATAAGTCACTTAGACTATTGTAATGTTTTTCTTGCCAACCTCCCTAAATTTCAGCTACTACGCCTCCAGCGCATCCAAAATGCTGCTGCTCGTCTCCTCGCATTTTCACACCGCTATGATCATATCACCCCTATTCTTTTCCGCCTGCACTGGTTACCCCTCCGTTTTCGTTTTCATTATAAGTTCCTTATTCTTATTCATTGTGCCCTTCATACCAACACTCCCCTATATCTTGCAGACCGGATCTCACTTCACACCCCCTACCATCAGCTTCGTTCTCTCCACGCCAATCACCTGTCCCTCCCTTCCCCATCACAAGCACACCTCGAACAAACCCGTCATGCAGCTTTCTTCTTCTTAGGCCCAGTATTATGGAATACATTACCACCGTTTCTCCGATTGGAACCTTCCTATTCTCAATTTAAAACACTACTCAAGACCCATCTGTTTCAGCAAGCCTTTCAACTTTCACCCGATGATCCTCCCTGATGTTTTTCAGTTGATATGAGTTGCTCTTTGTTTGTATATTTGTCCTGTCATGCACTTTGTTTACCCATAGTCTGTTTTGTCTTCCCCAATATGGGCCTATTATTCTTGCTGTAATTTTTATGTTTTTAGTAACCTTATGCTTTTAAAATATTGGCCCTTCGTTTTGTTTTTGTTATGTTATGTCCATTTTATCTGTCTATGCTTTTATACTTTTACTTTCCTATTTTGCTCTGGCGTTCTTTTCCTTATTTTTGCATTGCCAACCTTTTATTGTACACCGCTTTATGTTTCAACGGAAAGCGGTTTATCAAATTTTAAATAAAGATAAAGATATTCTGCATCAGTGTGGTTTACATTGAACAAACTGAAATTACATTGAAGAGGGCATTGTAACTTGGAGACAACTATTTTACAGGGAGCATGGGCTATGGAGGGTTAAGTGGCTTGCCCAAGACCACAAGGAGCACCTGTGGGACTAGAAACCCCAGTCCTTCTGGCCCAAGGTTGCTGTTCTCTAGTGGGATTTCAACCCCTGACCTTCTGGCCTGAAGTACCTTGCCCCAACCACTAGGCCACTCCTCCACACCAGGATCTGAACCTGACTGCACTCCTCTACTCTAACCATTAGGCTATTAGACGTCTCCATTCTGCAGTCCTATTCCAGTCCTATTCTGCAGTCCTATGTAGACGTCGCGCAGACATGCGTATCAGACATGTCCTGAACTTGGAGGGCCTGCTTTTTTTTTTCAGACATTCCAACTTGGAAGTCCATATTGCACTTTGAAAGTCCTTTGTAAAATGTGATTTTGAATAATTAAGTTATCTTGATTTATATATTTTTATTGATTTTATTTATGGACATTTATTATCCATCAGTCTTGTGAAATATTTATCACGTGCTCTTACTACAAAGAGGTCCTGAGGACTAGGACATGAGACCTTTGTCATCATTCAAAATCCTTATTTATGTCCATTTTATCATCACTCCCTACCCGAATAGTCTCATTAACATTTGGTAACGTTATATTTGAAGCAGCCTATTTGCTATTCTCCACCAGAGATACAATAGCCTCAAAATGTATAGGCAGTAATTCAATCTTTGGGTACCGGTCAGGATGACTTAATTTGTTTACCTGTCTTGATTTATGAAATTACTGTACAGTGTTAATGTTTTAAACTCCGTAAACTGCTAAAAGCATTTTAATGTTATAGAAGTATAGAAACTGTAATAAACAAAACCAATTATGACATTTTGGCTGGGCTCCTGGAATGACCCTGAGGCTGGGCCTGATGGTGTTTCATGGTTCCGGTGTTGCCCTTGGATAGAACCTGCTCTTATTCCGTCATCGCGCTTAGTGCAGGCATAGCAGATATTTCAAAAAAGCTATTCCAGTCCAAATGAAGTTTGTAAAGCCAATATCTATCCATTATGGGGGCTGTCACTTGACTGATAATATTTGAAGCAAACGCAAAGAGGTTTAATAGGGATATTGAATTCCTTGATACATTGCTGGACACAGAGAGCTGTTGGCTTGACTGTGACGTGCAGTAACACAGATTAACACACATTATTAGTGAATAGACTCCATTTCCTATAATGGGCGCCACGGTAAATAGCGCATGTCAGAGTTAATAAACAGAACCCTTCGCTGTCCCATAGTTATGCGTTGTGCTTTATGTCCCGCTCTCCAAACACATCATCCCCATCAAACGTCTCCATCCTTTTATTCTACAATTGTTTATAGCTTTGAAAAGACACACTACCATACCACCCGTGTGTATTTATCACATTCTGCTACCTAAAAATTACAATTCAGAATGCAAAGAGCTTGTTTCACTGATCTATACAACGTATCCTACACATTCAGTGTGAAAGAACAATTATGGAAATATTCAAAAAGTAATTAAGGATAAGACAGCAAAAAGCCTTGTTTGCATAAGCCTTCTCACCCTTTGTTATAGCACATCCAGTTTAGTTCCGTTTCCAAAAATTGTTTTAACAAAGCTCATAATAAGTTCAATTGAACATATCTGAGTCTAATCACAGTAACTGAGCTGACTCGAATGCTCCCAGATGAAGGATCAAGTCATCCAGCATTGTAAAATTCTCTTTTTACCCACTAGGCCAGCCTCTGATAAACCAGGGCTCAACAAATCCCAAGTGCCAGGTCACCATGGCAACTAGAAATTTGCTGCTAGTGTCTGGGATTTTCTTTTTCTTTTTTTTTCTTTTTGTTGCTGTCAAAGAAGGAACTACCTCCTCCGTGCACTGCACAGCTCTGCATGAATTTAAGCCTTGTAGTGCAGGAAGTCTCATGCTGGTCTCATGAGACTGAATTGGAGATGAATGTATGTGTTCTTGCACCTCATGGCTCAGACTCACACAGGGCTGCTGGTGTAGGGAGGATGAAGTTCTTGCCTTGGTGGCCACAGACAGGATAGGTAGCTCTGAGGGCTAGCTGGGGGTGGGGGTGGGGGTGGGGGTGGGGAAGGAAGCTGACTGGCTTTCAGGGGTATGGGTTGGGGGAGGTCACTTACTGGCTTTCATAATGTAAACAGAGGTAGTAGCTGGGAGGTCACTGATCAACCTGCATGGATGGGAGTAGGGGCTTGGGGTTGGCTGAGTGGCTTGCGGGGTCAGAGATAGAGGCTGGGAAGGTGGGCTGATTCATTTGCTGGGGTAAGGCTGAGATGAGCTGGGCTGACTGACTAGAGATGGTAAGGGCTGCAAAGGAGGTGCCTGACTGGCTTGTAGGGGTAGGGGCTGAGTGAGTTAATGACTGGCTGGCAGGGGCAGGAGTTGGAGCTGGAGCTATGGTGGTAGGCAGACTGGCTTGCTTGGGACAGTACCTGACTGGCTTGCAGTCATAAGGGCTATGTAGGGAGTGAGATGACTAGCTGCTGGGTGACGAGGACTAGCTGAGGAGGGGATGACTGGCTTCCTGGATGCTGAGTGCTAAATGGAGGGCAGCCTGACTGGCTTGCTGGGTGGTGAAGGCTACCTGAGCTGGAGGTAGGGGCTGAGGGTGGCCGATTTAACGATGGATGGAGATGGTGAGATTAGGGAAGGAGACTAGTGGGGTGGAACAGGCTAAACAGACTGGGTGATGCCAGTATAGGAAGACAGCAAGAGTGGGGGACAGTGGGAGAGGAGAGAGATGGGGATGATGACATGGTGGGGGAGGAGAGACAGACTAAGTAGGGAGGGGGGCTGCTGGTTATGTATTTTTGCCAATGACCTGCAGGGGTGCATTGAGGACCTGTTTTACTAAACTTTCTTTTTCCCCTTGGACAAGGAAAGAGAAAACAATCTTAGTAAAGTAGGCCCTGAAGCTGTGGCAGATCTCAGATCTTTCAGTCACCCAAGCTCTGAGGTCTCAGCTCCTAAATCCAAAGAAAATTTGTCAAAGCCTGTTATAAACAATTTAGCAAACTTCCTTTTACTTGCTATCTGGATAAGGTTTTAGCCACCCCCTTTTTTATACGGATAAATTGGACCATTTGCAAATTGAAATGGCCCAATATCTATAAATTTTCTGAAAATACCAAGGATAAGCAAATACATGTTCACAGGCTACTGGTGAACGCATAACTTGCTTTAAGTATTGGTCCCTATATTTCTACATATACAGCTAACTGGATTGGATTGTGAATCGTCTGGGTGAAAGAAGAGAGAGAGAGTCGAATATGAGATACTGGTGCCCATATTGTACATTCACAGAAATAGGGCCTTGACACACAACTTCTCCCTGCCTCTCAAGACCCGCAAACTGAAGATAAGGAGGGTTCTCAACATTAAGAGCTATAGCCCTTGGAGAGCTGCAAGCAGACCATAATTGGGAGACCGCCTACAAAAGAATGGCTACCACGCACTGTCTGCTCAGTGGAAGGCCTATATCAAGAATTTACTTTGGTTGTTCAAATCAAACCAAGAAATCATAAAAATGAGAACCCTAGGAAAAACACCTGTATAGTACAACTTTAAAAAGGAATTTAGGGAGGGTAATTCTTTAACAGGTTGCCTAGGCTGGGAGGCATATTTTGAGCCTATTTTCATAAAGGCCCATAGAAACATATGTGTCTTCATAAAGCAGCCTTAGAAAAAGCTGCCAAAATCATAGCTGAAAGGCGCCCATACACATTTCCATGCATTCAGGAGTTGATGTAGAAGGACACAATGTAGGTGCATATTTTATAACCTACACGTATATTTTGTGACTGTGCTTCCGTTCAGCCCAGTCTATGCCATGAACATGCTCAACCTCAGGTCAAATAAAGTATGTGCCTTGTGTCACCTAACAAACTTTTATGCACTGGGTAATTTCATAAGAGTCCTTTTATGCACATACAATAGCATTTATGTGCAAAAACCCTTTACAAGATTACGTCCTTTGAGTCCTTCCTGTGGTATAAACTGAGGGCCGTTATAGCTGCCTACCCTAGGTCAACCTTGGTTTTCTCTGAACCCATTCACTGCATTCTAGTATTTGCTTTCTCCAAACTAAAGCACAAGAAAAACAGACAACCCTAGTCGAAGAGGACTTAATAAAAGCCTGAGCTGAATCTGCCTCTTCCAAGGTGGTCAACGATACTGACTGTACATGCAATGAATTTTTCCCAAATTAGTAATTAGTCTTTATAGAGGAGCACCCATAATATTGTATGCATGGTCTGAATGATCACATAGGTGAAAAAACCCCCCTCCAACAATTCTGTGGAATTTCTACAAACAATGAAATGAGGCGGACATACATCCCATAGACCCTGAAGTGCTAAAGGACTTTGAATGACACACTGAGATTATAGGGCCCAACATTCAAAAAGTGATGGATGGGTACATCATTCAAAGGATTTATGCTCCTAAGGCCCGATATTACAAGGCATTTACACAGTTTACAAACCTGTAAACACGGTTAGTGCCGCTGAATATCCCCAAATAATGCTGCTTTATGCCCTGATGCTAACTGCTTAGCATTGAGGTGTGTAGCGGGCGTTCCAGGGAAGAGCGGAGGTGTAGCTGATTGCAAATCGGTCAGCAGCGATATTGAGTCACTGGCTGGTTTGTGATCTGTGGTGAAAGTCAGGCGCAGGAAACCCTGGTCTAACTTTCACCACGTATCGCTAACCAGGCAGTAGCTCAATATTGCTGCTGTCCAGTTAGCGAGTGGGCTCTGCCTTCAATTCACTATGATGAGATCTAGGACTCATTTATCATTTCTTGATGTCATCGTGATATTTACTGATGGTCATTTACACACTTCATTATATAGGAAAACTGTAGATCAAAACAAATTATTACATTTTGATAGTCATCATCCGTTCAAATTGAAACGTGCTCCCCCCATTGGGCAATTTTTGTGAGTTTGCCGTATTTGTTCAGATGATCAGGATTTTCGTCAACAGGCTAAATTATTAATGAAGCGATTGTTGTAACGGGGATATCTGTGCATACTTGAGGGCTAAATTTGCTAATAAGTTCTCTCTTGCTACAGAAACAATTTCCAAGTGAGATGGATAAGCAAGTTGTGGTTTTACGATACTCCGATAAAGCACAACAGCTCAATGTGTTTTTAAGCACTGGCATGTTTTGGCTTTACATCCTGTTTTTCACAACTGTCCTTGTATTTCCTTTTCGAGGGCACAAAATCTTAAGAGATATTTTAGTACGTTCTGATTTTTTCATTCAGAAACATTACCAGTGAACAGGACAACATGGCCCTTGTGTACATTGTGCAATGTGCCCAACTTCATGAGTAGCTAAAGAATGGACTGATCCACAAACCAATAAAAGCCTGATTGACTATGGGGCATGGCCGGGCCGTCTGGATGGCCCTGATCAAGATAGGGTCATTTGGACCCAATTCTGCACTGTGGGAGTAAGACGCTCCCGTAGATGCAGCATCAGGCCTGGAGATGGCCTGGCATGCCCCTGCTGCAACGCGAAGATGTCCTCATTCCCAACTTTCCCCCTCTACCTCTGCTATCCTCTCTTCCTTTTCTGTAATCTCTGAAGAGGAAACTGCACACCTTCTTTCTTCCTCCAAACTCACTACTTGCTCCCCACCCGTCTCCTTAGCCCCATCTCCTCCACTGTTGTCCCTTCCATCTCTCATATTTTCAACCTATTGCTCTCCACTGCAACTGTCCCTGCAGCCTTCAAGCATGCTGTACTTATACCTCTCCTCAAGAAACCCTCACTTGATCCTACCCGTCTTTCTAATTATGGACCCATCTCCCTCCTCCCCTTTGTTTCTAAACTACTTAAATGCGTGGTTCACCACCGCTGTCTTGACTTCCTCTCCTCTCATGCCCTCCTGGATCCTTTACGATCTGACTTTCATCCTTTACACTCTACTGAAATGGCTCTTGCCAAAGTCTCCAGTGACTTGTTCCTGGCAAAATCCAAGGGCCTTTACTCTGTCCTCATCCTTCTTGACCACTCTGCTGCTTTTGACACTGTTGACCACAACCTCCTCCTTGATACCCTGTCTTCACTTGGTTTTAAGGGCTCTGTGCTATCCTGGTTCTCCTCTTATCTCTCCAATAGCTCTTTCAGTGTTAGTTCTGGTGGCTCCTCCTCTGCTGCTATCCTGTTCTTGATTGGTGTATCCCAAGGATCTGTCTTGGGTCCACTCCTTTTCTCTCTCTATACCCAGTCCCTTGGTATGCTCATCTCTTCACATGGCTTTCAGTACCATCTTTATGCCGATGACTCCCAGATCTACTTCTCTATGCTTGAAATCTCTCCGGCAATCCAGACCCGGATCTCTGCCTGCCTTTCTGACATTGCTGCTTGGATGTCTCACTGCCACTTGAAAAAGAAATGGCCAAGACAGAGCTTCTTATTTTTCCCCCTAAAACCTCCTCTCCTCTTCCTCCTTTCTCAGTCTCTGTGGATAACTCTCTACTCCTCCCTGTTTCCTAATCTCGCAACCTTGGGGTTGTCTTTGACTTCTCTCGCTCCTTCTCCACACACATCCATCTGATAGCTAAAACCTGCTGTTTTTTTCTCTGTAACATCAACAAAATCTGCCCATTCCTTTCTGAACACACTACTAAGACACTTATCCACTCCTTTATCATCTCCCGTCTTGACTAATGTAATCTAGCCTTGCTGGTCTCCCTTTGAATCATCTCTCTCTCCCCTTCAATCTGTTCAACACTCTGCTGCATGGTTAATCTTCTGCCAGCCTCATCATGCCTATATTACCCCTCTTCTCAAGTCACTTCATTGGCTCCCTATCCATTTCCACATCCATTTCAAACTTCTCCTGCTGACCTATAAGTGCATTCACTCTGCAGCTCCTCACTACCTTTCCTCTCTTATCTCTCCCTACACCCCTTCTCGGGAACTTCGCTATTCTGGCAAATTGCTTCTGTCTGTGCCCTTCTCTTCTATTGCTCACTCCAGACTTCGCTCCTTTCACCTTGCTGCACCTTACGCCTGGAACAAACTACCTGTGTCTATATGCAAGGCACCTTCTCTGACCCTTTTCAAATCCAGGCTGGAAACTCACCTCTTCACTGCTGCTTTGGGATCTTGACTCACCTGATCTCCTTGTTTCTTTACCATTTCCCCTTATTTTATCCCTTTCTACGCCTACTGTGATGACTGTCTTGACTAGATTGTAAGCTCAGTAGTAGTAGGGCCAATCCTCCTGCTCTGCGCCTACCCTTGCACACAGCCATCTGACCCAGGGTGGATGCTGCCGGGGCCTGGATCAGGCAGCATGGACCCACTGTTGGCCTCCATCTGCGCCGATTGGAGGTTCCTGGCTCTGGGGAAGGGCTGCCATCCAGGATCGGGGGAGTGCCTCATGCTTATTCCACCTCAGATATTTTCTTGAGATATTTTTGTGTAGCTGTTTGACAGGTCCTGATGCAGCCCTAAGAATTATGGGGCAAAACTCGAGTTAACTGCATGTCTTACAGCACAGATCCTTCTGAAGATTATAATTCAGGGGGTGTTACAGCTAACTGTTTTCAGTTTCTTTTAAATGCATTTAAAAAATTGTAAAACAGTTATGGAAGCCCATGAATGAAAATTAGGGTCCAATTGCAGTGCATTGGAGTTAGCTGGTGTTTACAGACACCAGTTAGGGTTGATGTCGGTTGATGTTATAGTCACCAACTGTTCACACACACTTACTGAGGCTTCTGTATACCCCATTATCTTCAGTTAAGAATCTGTTTTGCTGTTTCCATACTGAACAGAAATTGCAAGTTTCATCATATCAGTGGGTCACGGCCCTGGGGTTTCTAGATTGTTTCCTACACAGTAGATCTTTTTTTTAATCACTAGTTGTTGTAAGAGTTACATGGAGTAGTTTAGGATTCTGCTGCGCCGAACTTTCACTGCCAAGGGACAGAGCGCAGCTGAATATCACCGCTGCCGTTATCCCCGAATACCGCGTCCAGAATGCCCTGATGCTAACTGCCTAGCATAGAGGCATATAGTGGTGATACTCAGGGATATTTAGTGATGCCAACTGTGTTAGTGCTGTTGAAATCCCACTTAGGGGCATTTACACAATTTACAAGTCAATAAATGCCCCTATGTGGGATGCCTTTGAATATCGGGCCCAAAAAATTTAAGCTCCTAAATTAGGATGAATTTTTGAGGCTCCTAAGTGTGTCTGAAAATAGGGCACACATTTATAAGCTTAGGGGCCTAAATTTAGGTGCCCAGTGTTTTTTGAATATAGGGCCTATGCTCCTAAATTTAAGCCTGCCATTCTTTTGCCTAGATTTATGAGCCCAAATTAGGTGTCTAGTACTGAAAATCAATGCTAAGCTCCTAATTTTGCTGCCCAGCCCCAAATCCACCCCCGTTGTCACACACTTTTTATGCTCCTATATTTAGGAGTTAAGTGAAATTTTCAGAAAATAGTTAGGAACTCAGCCCTAGTAAATTTTCAAAGAGGCCAATTTGAAGTCAAAAACATAGGGCCTGACATTCAAAGGCATTTACCCGGTTTACAGAGGGCCCATAACTCTCAAAGTCAGGAGCATAAATCTTTTGAATATCGGGCCCTATGGAAATAGCCATCAATGAGGAACACTGAATGACTTTTACAGTAATTGGATATGATGATATCCAAGAAGGAAGGTAAATTCATCTCAAAATTCAGAAAACCTACTTATTGAAATAGTCTCCTGGATTATGCTAGCTGCACCCTAAACATTGTAAAGACAATATTTCAGATGGACAATTTATGTGCCTTAGATGTCTGAGTTCCATAATGGAAGATAACCAAGGCAAACGCACCCGGTGCTGCGGGCCCTGCTCCAATATCACCCTTCCACTCCCCTGTGGCCCCCAACCCCCCCCCCCCCATCCCCCAATGAACGACACCACACGGTTTTATGGAACAAAACTGGTCGCAGCTTTATTAATTATTAATTATGAACCATTAACGATATTCCATCAACATAAACCATAAACAGCCCCATAACGGAGTAGTACCACACCAGCCATGCCTTAGCAAGGTGCACTACCACCGCTACGTCCCTATACTTGCCCCCCGGCAGGTTTCCTATCCCTTTCCCCGACTTCGCCATGCCCATAGCAAAAGTCCGCCAGGGTTTATCCGGGTCAGGGGCACTCCACCCCCGCCCAAGTGAACCTTGAGGCACCGGACCCCGGAAACCTCCGGGATACCGCCCTCCCCCCAAGTTGCAACACCCCAGAACAACCGCCCCACCAAAAAAAAACCCCAAGGGAGGGAGGGAGGGAAGCCAGCATGCCCCAGGACTCCAGCACCGCAACTGACCACGCGGAGTCCTTGGGCTACCCCCCTCTCATCGCGCTCACCCGCCAGCTCCCCATTGGCTCCCTCGTGGCTGCATCCGCCGGGAGCCAATGGTTTTAAAGGACGCCAACCCGCCCGCGCGCCTCCCGCCGCGGCTGCGCGCAGGGTCCTCGCACCGGGCCGCACGCCCGGTTACCGTCGGCCGCAAGGACCCTGCCCGCGGCCTCCCTATTAACCGAGGCAAACGCACCCGGTGCTGCGGGTCCTGCTCCAATATCACCCTTCCACTCCCCTTTGGCCCCCAACCCCCCCCATCCCCCAATGAACGACACCACACGGTTTTATGGAACAAAACTGGTCGCAGCTTTATTAATTATTAATTATGAACCATTAACAATATTCCATCAACATAAACCATAAACAGCCCCATAATGGAGTAGTACCACACCAGCCATGCCTTAGCAAGGTGCACTACCACCGCTACGTCCCTATACTTGCCCCCCCCCCGGCAAGTTTCCTATCCCTTTCCCCGACTTCGCCATGCCCATAGCAAAAGTCGGCCAGGGTTTATCCAGGTCAGGGGCACTCCACCCCCGCCCAAGTGTACCTTGAGGCACCGGACCCCGGAAACCTCCGGGATCCCGCCACCGGCACATGTGACAGGCCTGTCGATGCGCCGCCCCCCCAAACCTAAAGCTGCGACCAGCGAGTATCCCACAACACCACATACTCCAGGGCCTCTTGCCAATCGTTAAGTAACAGATCCATGCCCACCGGAGACAAATGGACCCCATCATCCCTGTAAAGACCAGTGCAACCCACCTCCACCCAGGGATGCATAATCTGATAATCCCCATGCATGCAAACCCACCGACCAATCTGACGATTTATCTTAGTTAATCCCCGTGACCACCGTCACTGGCCCCAGCACGCAGGCCGAGGGATAATGTCCGACCACAATAAAATTGTCCCAGGGAACATCTGCAGCACCACCGCAAAGTCATCTTGTGCCGCTTTAATCAGCTGCCGACAGGACCAGGAGACAAGGTCATTACCCCCCAAATGCAAAATCAGCACTGCCGGTTGACGCGACGTCCTCCTGTGGTGCCGTAGCAAAGGAAGCAGTTGAAGCCATCGGAGTCCGCGCTGACCCAGCCATGCAACCGACACCACTGCAGGATCCAGCTGCAAGTTCAGGCCTCCCGGTCGGATGGCAGCACGCTGACAAGCCCAGTGGACAAACGAATGACCAACCACCCAGGCACCACCAGGCTCGAGCTTCCCATCTGAAAAACAAATGAACAGTTAGCATCCCCCACCCCCACACCCAGCCCAACCCTCAGAGCCGTATGTAACCCTTAAAAGCCCGCGATCGCCAACGGCCGATACTCCTAATCACCTCATCAGACAACCCAGCCCCCGCCGCACTCGTAGCAGCACCGATGCGAAAAGAGTGAGGGACAAAGGCCATAGTGTCCTCACCCAAAAAACGCAGCGCCAACCGCAGAACCGCGGTCACCTGAAAACGGGTCAGTACCCGCACATCCTCGTGCAGAAACAGAACCCCGTCCCGATCCGGATGCACACTCAAGTACATCCTCACCGCCAGCACCGGGCACGTAGCGAGTCCGTCGACCCCTCTCAACAGCACCCATAAACCCCGGCCCCGCTGATCCGTCTTGGACTTTTCCAAAAGGATCCGCAGTTGCTCGCCACTCAAACACACGTGGTGCCTTTGCAAACCCCCACCGCCCCCAGCCCTACCCAAATTCGCCACCAGCTCCCCAATTCGAAAAGCCCCGAAAAAAGCGAGGCAAAAAACTGCGTGAAATAGCAAAACCTCAAACTGCGAAGCAGCCACCTGAGGCAACACCGCCAGGAGACACCCCAGCAGTTCATGCGTGATTGGCCTACGAGGGTCCGCAGAAGCTGGCCTAGCCCACTCCCAACCCCGCAAAAGCCGACGCGCCAACATTCCCCCCGAAGCGGAACCCCAGCCCATGGCACTCGCAAAAAAGTTAAACCCCGCCAGATGCGAACGCACCGCCGCTCTGGATAACCCGCGCCCTCTGGCCTCCGCTATATAGCCGCCAATCAGGTAATCAGGCACCCAGCCCACCTGCCACCCTCGCTCCCACAAAAACCAAGCCACCTTGTCACAACCGTGCTGGTAAGCCAACCACGTCTCAGCCGACACCGATCTTCGCAGCAGAGTCAGCATTCCTCCAGGCCAATGCTCCACAATGTCTTGGGGACTGTGAATCCTTCTCCGTCCGCATCCGGGACCAGTGCACGGAAACGCTCCCACTGAAAACGAGAAAGAGCATCAGCGATTTGATTACTGCAACCAGGCAGGTGCCGGGCCCGGACAGATATATTCAAATATAAACAGGCTAACACCACTTCCCGCATCAAACGCGCCACCCGCAAGCACTTGGGAGAAAAATGATTCACTACACTAACCACAGCCGCATTATCACACCACCAGACTATCCGCCGATCCCTCAACCTATCGGGCCATAACTTCAATGCAACTAGCATCGGAAACAATTCAAGGAAGGTAATGTTAGACGTCAGTCCAGAATCCTGCCAACTTTGGGGCCACCGCTCTGCACACCAGGCCCCCCCGAAGTAAACCCCCAAACCAGCGCTCTCAGCTGCATCCGTAAACAGCTCCAACTCCTTGCTGGACACCTCAGAGCCCAACAAAACCGACGTCCCATTGAAATCCTCTAGAAACCGGCTCCAAACCCGTAAATCGGCTCTCATCCATTCAGTAACCCTAATCCGGTGGTGGGGCTTCCGCACCCCCGCCGTTGCCACCACCAAGCGCCTGGAAAAAACTCTACCCATAGGGATCACTTTACAGGCAAAGTTCAAAGAGCCCAACAGTGCTTGCATCTCGCGCAAGGTTATCTTAGAAGACACCAGGACATTAGCGACCAAAGCCCGCATACCAGCCACTTTCTCAGGTGGCAACCGCGCGATCATCTCAACGGAGTCCAATTCAACCCCCAGAAATGTGAGCCGGGTCATAGGCCCCTCAGTCTTATCCGCTGCCAAAGGTACCCCCAACTCTAACGACAATTCCCGGAAACTCGCTAGCAGCTGCGGACACTCATCGGAACGGGCCGAACCGACAAACAGAAAATTGTCCAGGTAATGCACCACATTCCGCGAGCCCGTCCTCTGACACAACACCCACTGTAAAAACGTACTGAACTTCTCGAAGTAAGCGCAGGAGACGGAGCAGCCCATAGGCATGCACTTATCGAAATAATACCGCCCAAGGAAACGAAAACCCAACAAAGGAAAAGAGGAAGGATGCACTGGCAGCAAGCGGAATGCGGACTCAATATCCACCTTCGCCATCAGCGCCGACTGCCCTGTTGCCCTGAACAACTCCGCCGCCCTGTCAAAAGACGCATACCGCACTGTGCATAACTCCCGCGGGATATGGTCGTTCACCGACTCACCCGCCGGACAGGACAAATTGTGAATAAGCCGAAATTTTCCTGGGGCCTTCTTAGGTACAATCCCCAAAGGAGAAATCACCATATCCAGGAAAGGAGGGTCCACAAAAGGACCGGTGATCCGTCCCAGCGTCAATTCTAAGGCCAACTTGGCCTGCACTACAGCCACAAATCGCCATACCGAAGGACAATTTCGGGCACTAGCGGCCCCCACCACACCCTGGACTGGGATCACAAAACCCCACTGAAAAACTCTCTCCAACACCTCCCTATCCCGTCTCCACGGGTATTGCTGAAGCCACTTCAGCAAGGATTCCGAACAGACTGGAGTCGGGGCGAGGCAACCCCACTCATTGGGACTTGGGTCCCGGTCCGGCGGGACCGTCGGACCCTCTTCGACTGCACTTAACCGCAGAATGTTCCCCACCACAAACTGAGCAAGAGTGTTTGAACTTGCAGTCAAGAAAGGGGCAGGAGGTCCTATTAAACCGCCAGCACACGTCACTGACCCCCCCGTTCCATCTTTCTGTTGCACGCCACCCCCCGCCGACCGAAAGGACCGGCCCCCCCAAGGAACTCCCACAGTACCCCCTCTCCCCCCACTACCCCCAGCACCCATCCCCGATCTAGCAGACATTTGAGTCAACCAGAGATTGATGTCCTGGGTACCCCAGGAAAGCGATCTATTCTCCTCCATCTTGTCCCTAAACTTTTCGTCATAATTTAACCACGCCCAATCCTCGTGCGTCTGTGAGGCTTCCAAAATAGAATCCGCATACGCCAGTAACATACCATAATGCTCTGGCGAATAATGCCCCCGCACACTGGCTAGGCGCAGAAAAGCTCGGGTCCAGTTCACCACATTGCGCGCCACCTTCCGAATACGGCCCGCCTTCTCATCCTCTTTCCGCTTTTTCCGGCTCTCGCCAGACCGCTTTCTACCTTCCAACAACCGAAAAATGTCAATGTACCGCCGCTTCCGTATTTTCCGCCGAAGCTTCTTTGGAATCCCTTCCCACAGCTCCGGAAACGCCACTACCGATGGGGTCCCTCCCACCGTCCGCGGCCTCAACACCCCTTCACCGCCGCCCTTTTGCCCAACGAACTCACCACCCGACGATGAAGAGGAATCCCCCCAGGAGGAAGAGGAAGACGACTCAGAACTATGCCGCCGTCGGCAAGAACGCCGTCTCTTTTTTCGAGCCCCACGCCCCGCGGAGCCCAGCACCAGTGGGTGCGACGAATCCATATCCTGGTTCCCTGACAACTCACCTGCGGCCCATCCATCCAATGCAGAAGTCAGAACAGGCTCAGGCTCCACCTGGCGACACTCCTCGCTGCTCCGCGCTGCCGTGACCGTGACCCCAGCTGCCTCTACCTCCATGGAACCGCGCCACGACTCCGCTCCTCCGGCTGCCATCGCGATCCAATCAGGGCTCCCCACCCCAAGTCCCCATGATGGCTGCGCCATCTCCCACACCTGTGGAGATAAAAAGGGAAAAACGGGGGGGGGGGGGAAACAGCCGAAGGCCACGTGGGGGACCAAGCCACGCGCCAATCAGGCGCCGAAGTACCTTGATCCCCGCTGGCCCAGTGCTCCCAAAGTGATGGCCTTCCTACTGCCACATAACCCCCCTGAACGGGCGGCCACACAGCCCCTGGAGGAGCACTCTGCAAGCAAGGCGCCCCAGATGCTGGCAACGCTCCCCCTTGCCCCTGTACCAGCCCCCTAC
Organism: Ichthyophis bannanicus; assembly: GCA_033557465.1. Taxonomy (NCBI): domain Eukaryota; kingdom Metazoa; phylum Chordata; class Amphibia; order Gymnophiona; family Ichthyophiidae; genus Ichthyophis; species Ichthyophis bannanicus. The sequence goes on from CM066032.1 coordinate 74,765,594, forward strand.
CATCATTAATCCCCACACCACCCCTAGCCCCCCCTTCAACTGCACCCCCCTCGGTGCCCTCGCCCAGCACCCCCAGACCCCGGGACTGATCAGCACCAGCCCGCCTGACTCCACGCGGCATGCTCCCAGGAGCCCGCGCCTTCCCACCCCCCCGAGCCCTTCCCCCATTGGCCCCCCGCCCCCGAAGAGATCCCCCTCGCCTCTGCAAAGCTCCATGACCCCTCCAGCCCCCCTCTGTGAAACCACCCCCCTACCCAGCCCTCTTTGAGCCAAAGAACCCCCCACTGCACCCTCAATCTCACCTTCAACCCTCCCCAGCTCCCCTACCACAAGAATCCAACCTGGAATTCACACTCCGGCGCCCAGCAGCCTTACCCTGCCCCCCTGACCTGCCCGCTCTCCCCCCACGTGGTGGCATCATAAACAGGACTCCAGCACCGCAACTGACCACGCGGAGTCCTCGGGCTACCCCCCCTCCCATCGCGCTCACCCGCCAGCTCCACATAGGCTCCCTCGCTGCTGCATCCGCCGGGAGCCAATGGTTTTAAAGGATGCCAACCTGCCCGCGCGCCTCCCACCGCGGCCGCGCGCAGGGTCCCCACACCGGGCCGCGCGCCCGGTTACCGTCGGCCGCGAGGACCCTGCCCGCGGCCTCCCTATGTATCAAATACAGGCAGGAATCATGAGATTGTATTTTTAGACTATGAATTATCCTGAAAAGGTTATCAACTCTGCTTATATGCATGCCAAATATATTAATCGTGATCTCCTTTTGGAACCCCATCAATGTCCAAAAGTGAACCTGTATATATTTGACATGCATATAAGCAGTGTTGATAACCTTTGCAGGATAATTCATAGTCTAAAACTACAATCTCATGATTCCTGCCTGCATTCGGCTCAAACCTTTATGGTTAAAAACATTATTTGCCATCACTAGAATACATTAAGCTTGCATGAAAAGTTTAAGAAGCTTCCATGATTTACATTCCAAAGAAGGAAGAATTTAAAGGACTTTCTAGGGCTTATATATCCATTTGCCAGGAAAACAATTTTATTTCAACCAACTCTAAAGGACACTGTAAATGCAGACATTGCGTTATGTGTCAGCAAGCTATAGAAATGGATATATTCCAACAGTCACAGATGGGTTTTGAGTTCCCTCTTAAACCTGTACAAATTGTGATACAGACGGGGTCATTTACGCCATTCTGTGCCCCTGTCAAAAGATATATATTGGTAAAAACATTCATAAAGTGAAGACTGGATAGACGAACAATGTTTGATTATAGAGAAGAAAGAAAATGTTGGCTTTTTATGTCTCATGGATTATTTGATTTAAAGATTTTTGTAACTGAAGCAATGTTAGGCGTTCATCACACTAGTTTATCTAAATGGCTAATCCAGCATGAACAAGAATACATTTTTAAATGGAACATTCAGACCCCTAATGGATTCAGTTCTGAAAATGTGTGGCGATAGTTTCTCTAATGATCTGGCTATTGACTCATTTTCATTAGACATTGACACTAACATGAGTTAGAGCTTCTGATTGGCACAGAAAGTGTTTAAAGTATGTGTGCACGTGTCAGTATTTTTTAAGAGATGCTCTGACATACAGATAGCACATTTGCAGAGGTTATTAATGCGCTTGAAGCAAGTTGTTTTAAATTTGATTTTTATTCCAGCCTTTTTTTGTGCAGATTCATTTGCTGTCGTTTTTTTTTCAGTATTACCCTGATGAAGCCCTGATAAGGGGTGAACCACTGGTTTAGTGTGACAGCAGTAGGAGTGGAGGAGTGGCCTAGTGGTTGGGGCAAGGTACTTCAGGCCAGAAGGTGAGGGGTTCAAATCCCAGTAGAGGACAGCAACCTTGGGCTGGAAGGACTGGGGTTTCTAGTCCCACAGGTGCTCCTTGTGGTCTTGGGCAAGCCACTTAACCCTCCATAGCCCATGTTTCCTGTAAAATAGTTCTCTCTGTGCTGTGCTTTCCTGTCTAATCAATGTGTTTATACCTCAAAAATTTCCTGTCATGATTTGACAATTTCCAATTTGTAATCAAACCGCTGCTGATCACTGGAAGTAGCGGTATACTAAATAAAAAAATGTTCCATGCATAGGAGAAAAATCAGTAATCATATATTTTTTTTGGAGCCGTGATGAGTAATAAGTCAGTGATGGGATGAAAGCTTGCAGCATGAAGCCATTTGAGCTCCATTTACTATAGAAGCAAAATAATAGAGATGGACATTCATTTGCAAATGAAAGTTGGATTCAGCACCCCAATCCCACTCAGACCCTGCCCTGAAATTTTCATCATTTCCCGGTTCGCGTCAACAGTGCGCCCTGTTACTCAACAGGCTTTTTATGTGCAGTAGGATGCACCATTGTGCAAAAGGCCACACTACTGATGAAAAACAAAACAAAATGAAAAAATAAAAACAAACCCAAGATGAAATGAAACAATGGTTTTTGCCCCGCATGCCCCTACAAAGTAAGGGCTCTTCCTGGAGTAATTGCTGTTAAAATATTAAAAATGATGTAAAGCACAGTTTTTATTTTAAATGGGAATATAAAATATTGAAAAAAGTAAAATAAACAAATTATTTGCTTCAATATGTAGAAATAGATCCTTAACACATTTTTGATGGCTGCTCTGAGTGATACATATTGAAAAGGCTCTTTAAGGGCCTTAAAAGTGCAGTATTTTTTTGCCCTTAATGTGCCCGATCTCCAAAGGGGCATGTCCAGGCCGATTGGATGGCCACGAACAGGACATGCCTGGGAGCACTTGATTCTACACCGTGGGAGCAAGATGCTCCAGTGGGTGAAGGAACGGGCACAGAGACAGCCCGGTGTGTCCCTGCATGCCTGCGGGAGATGTCCTCTCTGCCTCCCTGGCAGCCTGCCGCAACCCCCATTACCCTGCCCCCAATCCTCGACGGGGGCAGCAAAAACCCAGATTGGGCATCAGGGACTCACCTTGCTTGCCACTGTTGCTGCTAGGGGGCTGGTTGGCCAATTCGGAGGGGTGACCCACGCTTATTCCTTAATTTTGGCGTCCACCCAGTGCTGCCCTGAATTGGCCCTGTACATCTGGGTGCCAGTCCTGACCATGCTCCACCCACTATCCACCCCACTGCCCCCCCCCAAGCTACCCCCTTCCTGCTCTCCCCACACAGTGGCTCAGTATGTGTGGGGAGAGTGCCATGCGGAATCTGGGCAAGTCGCCGTGCTGAATCGGGCCCAATGTGCATTTTGAGTCAAAATCAACGTGCTTTAGTGCAACTGCACCATGGTAATTTTCGTTGGGATGGCAACATGTGTCTGATAGTTACCATGCAGACTTGCTCCTTAGTGTGCATTTCAGCCATCTGCTACTGATGCCCGCGTTGATCACAATGTGCACTCTCTGCCCCAACCCCATCTAGACTCCGCCCATCATGGGATGAGTAGTTAATGCACATTTTAGCACATGGTAATTGTCTGGTCTGTGCAGTAACAATTACCCTGGGCCCACAGTGACTAACACATGCTGAAATGCATGTTAATCGCATAATGCATTTTAGTAAAAGGGGCCTCGATATGTATTGTACTCACAGGCAGTAAGGATTCTTCTTCCTTTCTATCACCAGTAGCAACTATGAGCTAGTAGAGGCAAAGACTTCAAATTAAGAATTCCAGGGGCCATTGCTTAATTTTCCTTGCATTTCTTTGCTTTCTCCTTCTATCCTTTTTAGAAAATATGTGAAAGATATATTACAGTTACCCATTGCGGCTACTTTAATGTTAATTAAGTGTTATTATATCTCTTCTAAAGTTGCTGTACATACTGATGATGGTGATTTAGCCATTTTGGAAGAACAAAATGCGTTTGACTTGACTGCTTTTCTTGAGGATACACAAGATATTATTCCCACTAGGGCTACTTTGTTAATTACCTTGGCTTCAGAGGAGGAAAAAATTTCAATCCTTAAAGCATATTTTCGTAAAAAAGAACTTTTGTTCTGTGGAGAAAAGATATCTATTTTTCCTGATGTTTCTCGTTCGACGCAACTTCGTAGGAAGACTTTTCTTGCTTATAAAGCAAGAATTGTCGCTCTCGGTGCTACTTTTTTCTTACGCTATCCCTGCAAGTGTTTAGTTACCATGGGCCAGGATAAGTTTATTTTTATGTCCCCTACTGACTAAGGAATGGCGAGGCCGCACGCCACCCCCCCCCCGGCGTGCACGCGTCCGGCGTTAACCGGGGGGGCGGCTGGCCGCGCGACGCTGCGGGCGCGTTCGAGGCCCGCGGGTGCGGGCCGGTGTCGGGCATGGCTCCCATTGGCTCCCGCGGGGCATGAATGTTTTGGGAGCCAATGGGAGGAGCGAGGGGTAGGCGAGAAGGGGGGGTGTGAAGGTAGCCTCGTGGCCCCTCCAGCCTTTTCAGCACGGCAGCCGGAGGGGTCGGACGCATCGGGTCGTTGCTGCAGGTCCGGGCCACGTGGTGCAGGCCGAGATTTCTGCGGCGATTTCGGGGGTGAGTCAACGCTCCGGCTGTGGGGGAAGTGGGTTAGCCCATACGGAAAAATAAGAATAAAATTAAATTAAATTAAATTAAACGGCACGTTTAATTTGGAAAGGGTTTGTCTGGCCTAGCAGGGGCTCTCTAGGGATGGGTAGGCCAGTGAAGAAGGGGGCAGGAAAAGCAGCAGGGCGGGGGGCTCCACGGGGGCGTGGGGCGGCAAGGTATGCAGCAGAGGGGGGGCAGGTGTACTTGGGCGGTCGGGGTGCGCAGGGCGACTGGGTGGCTCGGGGGCGTAGTGCTGGGAGGCGCAGGGTGAGTGTGCCCAGGGCTCCAGTGCCCAGGTCAGCGGGGCGCAAGGGTGCTGTCAGCACCACCTCAGCCAGGGGTATGACTTCCCGAGGGGGTGCGGGGGGCAGGAGTGCCCCTCCGCTGGTCCCGGGTACCGCAGGTGAGCTTGGCCAACCGGGCACCGCTGGGGAGGCTGAACGGGCGGCACTGTCGGCCCCGGACATGGGTTCAGCTGGGCAGGACAGCGCAGCACTAGATTTGGGACAGCCACACATTTCAGAGGGGGGCTCCAGGGTGGGGTAGGTTCCTCATGGGGCGGCCTCCATCCGACCGGGGGGGTGCGTGCTAGCACTGGGGAGGGTTGGCGGGGTTACATGGGCGGGCCAGGGTGGCTTAGCGGGGGCGTCTCCCCAAGCTGTGAGCATTGGCAGAGTGGGGGGCAAGGCCCCTCGAGGGCGGACTGGCCAGGGGTGTGGCAGCAGCCTTGGCCCGTGGCGGGTGCCCCGGCGCCTTTTCCCTTTTTCTCTCCTCAGGTACCTCCCGGATGGCCCTTATCAGGGACTCAATGGCCTGGAACATCCCGGAGAGCAGAGGAGGCACCCCCTCCTCAGGACGCGGTTGAACCGGCGCAGGGTGTAGCGAGTACAGCTTCGGAGCGGCAGGGGGCTGTTCCAGCGTCGACGGAGGCGGATAAAACAGCAGGTGAGTCGATTGGGCAGGTTACGGAGGTGGTTGCGTTGACGGACGGTTTAGGGAGGGGGCTGGCAAAGAAGAAGCGGCGCCATGCGCGCCATCGGCGTTGGAGATCAGACTCGGGGTCGTCTTCCTCTTCGGGGTCTTCGACGCCGTCCTCCCAGTCTGAGGATGGCCAGGGCGGGGTGGAGGGTGCATCGGGGCCGGTGCCTACAGTGGCGGCGTTCTCGGAGCTTTGGGAAGGCGTGCCGAAAAAATTGAGGCGAAAGATACAGGAGCGCCGTTATGTGGACATATTTCGGTTGCTGGAGGGTCATAAGCGTTCTGGGGACAGTAGGCGGAAGAGGAAAGCAGACGAAAAGGCAGGGAGGGTGCACCGTGTCGCACGTAATGTTACGAACTGGACGCGTGCCTTTCTACGGCTAGCCAGTGTGTGGGGGCGGGGGCATCCCGATCATTATGGGATGCTATTAGCTTATGCGGACTCCATCCTGGAGGCCTCTCAATTGCACGAGGGTTGGGCTTGGCTCAACTACGACGAAAAGTTCCGTGATAAGATGGAGGAGAATCGGTCGCTATCGTGGGGCACTCAGGATATTAATTTATGGCTCACGCAGATGTCGGTCAGAACAACTGGTGGGTCGGTGAGTGGAGCAAAAGGGGGGTTGGTTGTTGCTTCGGGGGCGCCGCGGCCCTTTCGAGCGAGCGAGTCCACGACAGGGCAAAAAGCGGGGGGAGGGGGGGCTCAGGGGATGTGTGTTGGCATTTCAACAAGTCCTCCTGCCCCTTTCCAGACTGTAAATTCCGGCACGCGTGTTCAGTCTGTAACGGGGGGCATTCCGCCATCAAATGTGTCAAACGAAGTTTGGGCGGAGCCAGCTTGCCCCCCTCAAAACCATGAGGGCTGGTGGGGAATAGCCCCGACTCCCGTCAGGCTTGAGGCGGTCAAGGAGTGCTTGCGTAGGTATCCTAGAAAAAAGGACAGGGTTATTTTGGAAGGGGGTTTTCGGGACGGGTTTCAGATTCCGACGTCGGGTCGGGTGGCCGGGTGTGCAGCACGTAATGCCCCCTCGGTTCGGCGCTTTGCCAGTGTGGTGAGGGACAAGATAGCGGAGGAGATTGCATTGGGAAGGGTGGCGGGACCGTTCGAGCAGCCGCCTTTTGGGGATTTTGTAGTGTCCCCGTTGGGGGTAATTCCTAAAAAGGAGCCCGGAAAATTCAGGCTCATTCATAATCTGTCTTACCCGAGTGGGGCATCGGTGAATGACCTGATCCCAAAAAGTCTCTGCGAGGTCCGGTACGCGTCTTTCGACTCTGCAGTTGACCTCGTCCGCAACTGCGGGAGGGCAAGCTGGATGGCAAAGGCGGATATTGAATCGGCATTTCGTTTGTTACCCGTACACCCATCGGCTTTTCATTTGTTAGGGTTTCGTTTTGAGGGTGGGTATTACTTTGATAGGTGTATGCCTATGGGGTGTTCAATCTCTTGTGCACACTTCGAGCGTTTCAGCACTTTCCTGCATTGGGCTTTGGTAGACCGGATTGGCTTGGACCAGGTTGTACATTATCTGGACGACTTTCTGATTGTCGGGGCAGCGCAGACAGGGCACTGTCAGGAATTGCTAGACAGTTTGATCCAATTGGCGCGGGCGTGGGGGGTCCCTTTGGCGACTGGAAAAACTGAGGGTCCTACGACGCGACTTACCTTTTTGGGTATAGAGCTAGATTCCGTGGAGATGGTTGCATGCCTGCCTGAGGTCAAGTTGAGAAAGCTTCGGGTTTTGGTGGCGAATGTCTTGTCTTCCAAGCGTATAACATTGCGAGAGATGCAGTCCTTGATCGGGTCCCTGAATTTTGCTTGCAGGGTCATTCCGATGGGTCGGGTGTTTTTGAGACGGATGGCGGCTGCCACTGCTGGACTCTTGAAACCGCATCACCGGCTACGGGTGTCGCAGAGTATGCGGGCCGATCTGTTGATTTGGGATGAATTTTTGCGGGAGTTCAATGGCATTACGGTGCTCAGGGACACGGAGATGTCCAGTCCGGAATTGCAATTGTTCACTGATGCGGCCGGAGGTTTGGGTTGTGGTGTTTACTTTGGGGGCGCTTGGTGTGCGGCGGAATGGCCCGAGGCCTGGAAGGTAGCGGGTCTCACAGCTAACATAACCTTTTTGGAGTTATTCCCTATACTGGTTGTTTTGTCTGTGTGGCCTGCCAAGGTTTGCAATCGTAAGATTGTGTGGTGGTGCGACAATGAGGTGGTGGTATCAGTGATTAATCATTACACGCCTCGCTGCCAGCGGGTGGCCGACCTGATGAGGCAGGTTGTGTTAGCCTCTTTGAGATTGAATACTGTGATAAGGGCTCGGCATATTCCGGGGAGTTCTAACAAAGTCGCTGATGCTTTTTCCCGTTTTAAGTGGGAGCTGTTCCGCAAGCTGGCACCGGAGGCAGAAGACGAGGGGCAGTCTGTCCCCGAGCACTTATGGCGGATTGGCCTCTAGAGATGATTGAGCTCTTGCAGCAGTCAGTAGCGGCGACTACTTGGACAGCTTACAAGCGGGGCTGCGACACAGTGGTGGGTTTCCTGGAGGAGCACGGGTGGCGTGGGGGCCCGCCCCCCGATCACCTTACGGGTTTGTATGTGTCGGCAGCGAAGGCTGCCAGATGTTCCCGTGCCACGGTGAGTAAAAATCTGGCGGGGTTCGCCTTCTTTGCCAAGGCTGTGGGTTGGGGGGCGGTTGGGGGGGGTTTCTTGACGCGTCGACTCCTGCAAGGCTGGGTCCGAGCATGTCCATCTCCGGTTGATGGCAGATTGCCCTTTACCTATGCTTTGCTCCAGCGTTTGTGTTCGGCCTTGCCTCAGGTGGTTTCATCGGACTTCGAGGGCGTCCTTTTTCGGGCGGTATTTTCTGTGGCTTTTTTCGGTGCCTTCCGTGTGGGGGAATTGATTGCGGATTCAAGAAGGGCTGCGGGGTCCGGCGGCCTACAGGTCCAACAGGTGAGATGGGAGGACTGCGGGGTTAGTCTCTATTTAGCGCGTTCCAAAACGGACCAGTTGGTGCGGGGTACCTGGATACGGTTGCGGGCCGTAGGTGGGGCTGCATGTTGCCCGGTGGCATTGCTGAAGGCTTACTGGCAGGTGCGGCCTGGGGGGGGGCAACTTATTCATACATGTGGATAGCAGGGTCCTTACGCGCTTTCAATTCACAGCAGTCCTGAGGCTAGCGTTGCGATGGCTCGGGGAGGAGGCGGAGTTGTTTGCGCCGCACTCTTTTTGGATTGGGGCGGCGACGAGCGCGGCGGCATTAGGGTTACCCGAGGAGGCCATCAGGCGCATTGGTAGATGGCGGTCCGGGGCGTGCCACAGATATGTGCGCTTGTAAAGGTGGAGGGGGGGGGGCTGGCTAATGATAGTTTCTTTCTTTTGCAGAAGTTGGTCCAGAATCTTGTCACTGCTGGGTACTGGGCCATTCGTTTGTGTTTTGGGCCAGTTGTTGAGCAGCTGCACGCCCGGTTGGGCTGAATCTGGGATTGGATGCATTCGGGGTGACCGTCTCATGGCTGGGCGAGCGCGGACTGCGATGGATGCAGCTCTTGCCTTTGCTGCGGCACCACTACAGGATGAACGGGGCGCCAGATGCCTTATTGATACACTTGGGTGGCAACGACCTGGTGTCCTGGAGCTGCCGACAGTTAATTCGGACTGTTATTAAGGACTTTGGGTTGATATTCACTATGTTCCCGGGGGTGTTTTTGCTGTGGTCTGATATCATTCCGAGGCCAGCTTGCCATGATCAGCGACGGTGGTCGCGGGGGTTGACGAAGATTAATCGTCAAATTGGTAGATGGGTGGGGGAGCGGGGGTGTGTGTGTCAAATTTTGCACTCCTGGGTGGATGTGGAGTGTACTGGCTTGTATAGGGCTGATGGAGTACATCTGTCTCTGGTGGGGATGGATTTACTCCTCAATGATTGGCAAGAGGCTTTGGAAGATATGCTGAAGAATAGGGGTACTGGTCGCAGCTTGACCGGGGGGGGGGGGGGGCGGCTCAGGTCACGCAAGGCCTGAGCCGGTGGTGGGATCCCGGAGGTTTCCGGGGTCCGGAGCCGGAGCCAAGCAGTAGGGTGGGGGTGGGGTACCCCGACCCGGACAGTCCCTCAGGCTTTTGCTAATAATATGGCGAAGTCGGAAGAGGGAGGCTAGGCAATTTGCCGGGGCCTGGACATGGCGGAAGCGGAAGCGGCATCACTTTGCTACCCACATGGCTGGTGAGAGGTCGCTTTCCTGGGGGGGGGGGGGATAAAGTTATTGTATTGAATTGTTGATGGTTGTTGTTAATCTTGTTAATGGGTCAATAAAGCTGCGACCAGTTTGATTCCCAAATAGGTGTTGTGGTGTATTTAATGGCTACTGAATGTCAAGGGGGGGGCAGTCTACCGGGGGTCGCGGGCTGGTCCGCCTTACCCGGTTATGGCGAGGCCGTGCGCCCCCCCCCCCGGCGTGCGCGCAGCCAGCGTTAACCGGGGGGGCGGCTGGCCGCGTGACGCTGCGGGCGCGTTCGAGGCCCGCGGGTGCGGGCCGGCGTCGGGCATGGCTCCCATTGGCTCCCGTGGGGCATGAATGTTTTGGGAGCCAATGGGAGGAGCGAGGGGTAGGCGCGAAGGGGGGGTGTGAAGGGAGCCTCGTGGCCCCTCCGGCCTTTTCAGCACGGCAGCCGGAGGGTTCGGACGCCCCACCCACCCGCCCCTGGTTTCGGGCTGGAATGTCGGTAGGGGGAGGTTTTCAGGGGTGTTGCAGCTGGGGGGGGGGGGTGGCGGGATCCCGGAGGTTTCCGGGGTCCGGAGCCGGAGCCAAGCAGTAGGGCGGGGGTGGGGTACCCCCGATCCGGACAGTCCCTCAGGCTTTTGCTAATAATATGGCGAAGTCAGAAGAGGGAGGCTAGGCAATTTGCCGGGGCCTGGACATGGCAGAAGCGGAAGCGGCATCACTTTGCTACCCACATGGCTGGTGAGAGGTCGCTTTCCTGGGGGGAGGGGATAAAGTTATTGTATTGAATTGTTGATGGTTGTTGTTAATCTTGTTAATGGGTCAATAAAGCTGCGACCAGTTTGATTCCCAAATAGGTGTTGTGGTGTATTTAATGGCTACTGAATGTCAAGGGGGGGGGCAGTCTACCGGGGGTCGCGGGCTGGTCCGCCTTACCCGGTTAAGAGAAAAGGCACACCAAGGTTCTTTTACCTTTATATATATTTATGGTTGTTTTCTTCGGTGGTGGATGGGTGAATGGTTCGGCTTAACGGTGTTAGTCAGGGCTTCCTTGAATGGTTTCCCTGGCTTTGTTTACTTTAAATTCTTTTTTTTTCTTTGTTGTTTATCCCCGAGATGTGGGCTAATATACTTGTGTTGATTTACTGTGTAACAGTTATTGATGATATATTTATTTCATTGTTTCTTTTTTATCTGATAATGTAATGTCAGTGAATAAAAAGTCTTAATAAATATAAGTTAAAAAAAAAAAAAGAATTCCAGGGGCCAAATATAACATATCCTGTATTTATTCTCAATCTTATGTTTTACAAATCCCTTCATCATCCTACCTACTCAAACGTGAATACAAGGTAAGGGCAATGAGCTAGAAAGCTATTTGTTTCTTGCACTGAAATAATTGCAAGCTGGTTTTGTTTAAAAAAAATAACAGATTTTCAACACAAATGAAGTGTCAGCTCAAGTGATTTTTGGGTTGTTGGTTTTAAGGAAACACAAGAAATTGTCAAGTTTTCCAGAAGCTACAAGAAAATTTGCACTAATTAAAAAGGTCTAAAATGTTTTTTTTTCTTTAAATAAGTTCTGCATTTTATGTTTTATGTACTGGGACATATTTTTCCCCTTAGGAAGATACTGACTGTGAAGGAGAGATTATTAAGTTGAGATGGATTAGCGAGGACAGAACACTGTTCCTACATTTCGGCAAAATTCATCTCAAGTTAAAAAATATGTTTGTGAAAGCACTTTCTTGTTTCAAGATGAAAAAATAGTTCTGTGTGGGCACTGCAGAAGGATCTTCTGAGATCAAAAGTCTGGACATCTAAATGGCAGACAAAATTTTATATGGGCAAGGACAAAGTGATGCACATAAAGGAAAATAATCCGAACTACAGATACAAAATGCTGGGCTCTAATGAAGAGTCACCCAAGAGAAAGATCTTGTAGTTATTGTGGACAATACAATGCAAAATGAATGTAAGGTATTATTCTAAAAGGTCTGGAGAAAACAACTGAGAAAATCATGAAATCTCTAGAGAGGTCCGTGATGTGACCGTACCATGAATAATGTGTGCAGGGATGACTTCCCCATATTGAAAAGGATATAGTGGAGCTTGAAAAGATTCAGAGAATACAAATGGTAAAGGGGATAAAGCAGGTTAGGGCTCTTCAGCTGTAAGAAAGATAACATAGGGTGCAGGGGCGGCTCTATAATGAGGCCGAATGAGGCGGTAGCAAAAATTGCCCCCTAAAAGACCGCCTCACTTGGCCTTAAAAAAAAAACAACCCTCTGTCTTCGGAAGCTGCTGCCGGAGTTTTTCTTTTAATCTCCCTGGGCTGCCGGGGGGGGGGGGGAGGGGGGGAAGGGGTGGCTAGGACTAGAAGTGGGCTGACGGGGAGGGGTTAGGACTGGAAGTGGACATATGGGGGGTTAGGACTGGTAATGGGTTATGGGGGGGGGCTAGGTCTGGAAATGGGCTGATGGGGGGTTAGAACTGGAACTGGGCTGATCGGGAGGGGGGCTAGGACTGGTAATGGACTATCGGGGGCTAGGACTCGAAATGGGTTGATTGGGAGGGGGGGCTAGGACTGGTAATGGGTTATCGGAGGGGACTAGGACTGGAAATGGGCTGACTGGGGGGCTAGGACTGGAAATGGACATTGAGGGGGTTAGGACTGGTAATGGGCAGATGGGGGGCTAGCACTGGAAATGAGTTAGGACTGGTAATGGTATTTGATGATGTTAAGGTAGTTAAACAGGTAGATAAAATAATGGTAACAGTTAGAAAGATGCTTGAGTGCATAGGCAAAAGAATGGCCAGCAGGAAAAAGGAGGTCATATTGTTTCTGTATAAGTCTCTGTTAAGACCTTATTTGAAGTACCGTTTACAGCTCTGGCGACTGCATCTTCGAAAGTATATAAACCAGACAGAGCTGCTACACAGGGCAGTTACTAAAGTGTTCAATAGTCTTCATCATAAAGGATGTGGAACAGACTTAAGGATCTAAACATGTGCATCCTGGAAGAAAGGTAGAAAAATGGAGGCATAGTAGAGACATTTAAATACCCCCAAGATGTAAATGGACAGGAGACAGGCCTCTTTGTACAGAAAGAAGGCTTTGAATGAAGGGGTCATAGGATGAGCGTAAAATGGGATAGACCTTATTGTTATGCAGATAATTATTGGGGAAAGTATTGTACTGTTGGTAGGGTGTGCTGCATAATTTTATTCTTATTTTATTTTATGTTTTATTTCATTGATACTGTTTATAACACATTGTTTTATAATACGTATATTGTTTATAGTGTAACAAGGTTTGTAGGTGGATTGTGGATTGTAGCACTTTGGGAGGATAGGGGTATTACATGGTGTTGTTGTTATTATACTTCTTATATCATTTGAGGATGGAGGTTTATAGTAATGGAATATAAGAACATGCCTTACTGGGTCAGACCAAGGTCCATCGAGCCCAGTATCCTGTTTCTAACAGTGGCCAATCTAGGTCACAAGTACCTAGCAGTTTCCCCAAAAGACACAGGTTCCACAATGCTTGCATTGAGGCAAGCACTGGATATTCCGGGTCCCCTTTTCTTTTGTCTTTTTTTTTCTGTCTCTTCTGCTGCTTTCCTACCTGATTAATGGCGTTCCTTTTTCACTCTTTGTCCTTCTCTGCAGTCTTTTGATTTTTGGATTTTACACCGCTCTGATGAAATCACCTGGGCGGTATATCAAATGTTTCAATAAAGATAAAGATAAAGACCTTTCCTCCAGGAAATTGTTCAAACCTTTTAAAAACTGGTTATACCAACAGCTTTTACTAATCCTCCGACAACAAATTCCAGAGTTTAATTACACGTTGAGTGAAAAAATATTTTCTCTTATTAGTCTTAAATAGTTTACCCTGTAGCTTCATTGCATGTCCCCTAGTCTTTCTATATTGATAACGTAAACAATCGATCTACGTTTACCCGTTCCACTCCATTCATTAATTTATAGACCTCTATCATATCTCTCCTCAGCCATCTCTTTTCCAGGTTGAAGAGCCCTAACCTTTTTAGCCTCTCTTCATAGGGGTATCCTTCCATCCCCTTTACCATTTTGGAGGCTCTTCTCTGTACCTTTTCTAATAACGCTACATCCTTTTTAAGATACGGCAACCAGAATTGCACACAATATTCAAGGTGCAGTCGCACCATGGAACAATACAGAGGCATTGTAATATCCTTTGTTTTATTTTCCATTCCTTTCCTTATGATACTTAGCATTCTATTTGCTCTCTTGGCCGCCACTGCACACTGGGCAGAGGATTTTAATGTTATCTACGATGGCGCCTAAATCTTTTTCCTGGATGGTGGTTCTTAAACTGGAACCTTGCATCGCGTAACCATAGTTTGGGTTGTTCTTTCCTAGGTGCATAACTTTTCACTTGTCCACATTAAATTTCATCTGCCATTTTGATGCCCAGTCTTCCAATTTATCAAGGTCCTCTTGCAATTTTTCACAATCCTTATGGATTTTAACAACTTTGAATAATTTTGTGTCATCTGCAAATTTAATAACCTCTCTCATTATTCCCTTTTCCAGGTCATTTCGAATTTCTTAAAAAGCAGCAGACCCAGCACAGATCCCTGGGTTACTCCACTATTCACCTTTCTCCATTGGGAAAACTGGCCATTTAGCCCTACCATTTGCTTTCTATCTTTTAACCAGTTCCTGATATGACTGTTTGCTGTTATACCTAGTCATTTTTACGTTTCTATTCTTTTATCATTTGTTTAACTACTAAGACACACTTGTTATAACGTTCCATGTAATCCATGTATGTTTTAATACAATTTTGAGTCCAATGTAAACCGACTTGATTTATGAAAGGAGGTATATAAGCACACATAAATAAATAAATATGACAATAGTACACTGCTTCCTATGACTTTTTAATTTTGACAAAAGTCTGTGATGAGGGACCTTGTCAAAGGCTTTATGAAAATCCATATACACTATAACAACTAATTCATCTTTGTCGTCTACCTGTTTATACACACCTTCAAAAGAACATAGCAGATTAGTAAGATAAGACCTTTCTTGACTAAAGCCATGTTGTTGTGCCCCATTAAGCCATGACATGTTCAGTAATTTTGTTCTTTATAATGGTTTCTACCATTTTTCCCAGTACTGACATCAGGCTCAACGGTCTGTAGTTTCCTGGATCACCCTTAGAACCTTTTTAAAAATTAGCATTACATTGGCCATCCTCCAATCTTCAGGTATTACGGAATTATTTTAATGATAGTTAACAGATTACTAATAGTGGGTCTGCAATCTCATATTTCAGTTCTTTCAACACCCTGGGATGTATACCATCCGGTCCAGCTGATTTACTACTCTTCAGTTTATCAAATAGTTGTAATACATCTTCCTGATGTATCAATATTTCTTTCAATTCTTCTTCGGCTTCACCTTTAAATACTATTTCAGTCATGGGTAATATTCCTACATCTTCCTCAGTAAAGACTGAAGCAAAGAATTCATTCAATCTCTCCTCTATGGCCTTGTCCTCTCTTAGTGCCCCTTTTACACCTCTATCATCTAATGGTCCAACTGACTCACAGGGTTTTTGCTACCAATGTACTTGAAAAAGTCTTTATTACGCGTTTTTGCTTCCACAACAATCTTCTTCTCAAATTCTCTCTTTGCCTGCCTTATCAATGCCTTGCATCTAACTTGCCAGTGCTTATCTTGTTTCCAGTTTTCATCATTTGGCTCCTTTGTCCATTTCTTGAAAGATGCTTTTTTGGCAACAGCAGCCTCTCTAACCTCACCTTTAAAACATGCTGGCAGTTTTTTGTACTTCCTTCCACTTTCCTTAAAGCATGGAATACAGCTGGTATGGGCTTCCAAGATAGAGTAGTTACTCACCTGTAACAGGTGTTCTCCAGGAGCAGCAGGAATCAGTCCTCACTTATGGGTTACGTCGCCGACGGAACCCTCGCGGAGCAATTTCCCCAGCTTTCGAAGAAAGCCTTTGGGATTGCAGCGCGCATGCACGGTCCCCTTCCCGCCCAAGGGTGTCATCTTGCTCAGTCAGATGACATAGCGAAGACAGCAAAACAGATAATAAAATGACTGCAACTCCAAGGGGAGGAGGGAGGGTAAGACAACCCTATTCTTGTAGAACTTAGTATATGGGGGCTCCGACACTAGGGCCTGTAGTTCACTAACGCGCCTAGCGGAGGTAAGAGCCACCAAGAAGAGAGTTTTCCATGAGAGGAAACGAAGGGGGCAGGTAGCCATGGGTTCAAAAGGCGGGCAAGTAAGCCTTTGTAAAACCACATTGAGATCCCAGTCGGGAGCCGGAGGGCGCAGCGGGGGCTTAAGCAGGAGCAGGCCCCTGAGGAAGCGCGCCACCAAGGGGTGCGAGGAAAGAGGCTGGCCCTCCACCGGCGAGTGATGCGCAGAGAGGGCACTGAGGTGGACTCTGACAGAATTGGACTTGAGGCCTAGGTCGGAGAGGTGAAGCAAATATTGCAGCACCACCGATACTAAGCAGGCGAAGGGGTCCTCAGAGCGCTGAGAACACCAGACCGAGAAGCGACGCCATTTAAGGGCGTAAGATTTCCGGGTGGAAGGTCGCCGAGACGCCAGGACGACCGCCTCCACCTCCGGAGGGAGCAAGAGCGGAGCTAGGACTACCCTTTCAGCAGCCAGGCCATCAGATGAAGGGCCCAGAGGTTGGGGTGTAGAAGAGTGCCCTGATCCTGGGTCAGGAGATCGGGCTGAAACCCCAGAGGAAGAGGGGTGTCCACCGCTAGCTGCAGGAGCAGAGGGAACCAGGGTTGTCTCGGCCACCTGGGCGCTATCAGGATCACGGATGCCCTGTCCTGGACAACTTTGAACAGCGTCCGGGACACAAGCGGCGTGGGAGGGAAGGCATACAGTAGGCCCGCGGACCACGAGATGAGGAAAGCATCCGGCGCTACTCTGAGAGGATGCGGGTGCCGAGAGCAGAACCTGGAGAGTTGCCGGTTCAGAGGACTGGCGAAAAGATCCAAGGTGGGGAGGCCCCACCGGCGGAAGATCTGCCGGACAACTAAGGGGTTCAACCTCCATTCGTGTGGCTGCAGAATCCGGCTCAGTTTGTCGGCCAGGCAATTGTCCTGCCCGGGCAGGTAAACAGCCTTGAGGAGGATGTCGTGGTCAACTGCCCACGAGCACAGTCTCCGGGCCTCCTGACAGAGAAGGAGGGAGCCTGTGCCCCCCTGTTTGTTCACGTAGAACATGATTGTCCATCTGCACCAGTACAGACTGACGAGAAGTGATGTAAGAGAAGGTCCGCAGAGCCAGGCGGATCGCCCGCAGCTCCAGGAAGTTTATCTGCTGAGCCGCCTCCCAAGGGGTCCAAAGGCCTTGGGTGCGCGCCCCCTGGCAATGCGCTCCCCATCCCAGGAGAGAGGCATCCGTCGTAAGCACCTGGGAGGGTGTGGGAGGCTGAAAAGGCATGCCGAGCATCAGGTTGGGCAGGTGAAGCCACCACTGCAGAGAGGAGACCAGGTCGGAGATCTGTAGCAGGTCCGTCAGACTCCCTGTGGCCTGATGCCATTGAGTACGAAGGCTCCACTGAACAGGCCGCATATGTAGGCGGGCATTCGGGGTCACATGGACCGTGGAGGCCATATGACCGAGCAGCTGCAGGAATCGCCTGGTCGGGGCCGGCGACGTGCTGTGGAACCTGCCGGCCAGAGCTATGAGCCTGTCGGCTCGCTCCCGAGGCAAGAAGGCACGAGCCCGCAGAGTGTCCAGCCGTGCCCCTATGAAAGCCGCTCCAGCATAGGAGGGACTGGTACAGTAAAGGCCTCCTTTGGGGGAGAGTCATACTGAAGGGCCTCGAGCTCTTCGGCGCGGGGCTCCTCCTCGGGATCCGCGGGGAAGGCCAACACCTTGGCCATGCCCCTCACAAAATCGGAGAAGCGGGTATCCTCCGGAGGGGATCGCCTCCGAGGCTCCGACTCGGGCGAGTCGGAGGAGACGCACCGAGTCTGAAAAGAACCGGGTGATTCGTCCCCTTCCGTGTCCCAGTCCGACGCCTCCGTGGAGGAGTCGAGGGGCTCCGTGTGGGCGGGGGTTCGCCCCGACGCCGGCGTCGACGACCTCGGTCCCGAACGGGAGGCCGAGGGAGACCTCGACCGAGGATCGACTCGAGCACGTACGGACTCGAGGATCGACTCGGCCGCCGGTGTCGACTTGGGTGTCGACGTCCCGGTGGTCAGGGCAGATGCACTGGCGAGGCCGGTCATCAATGCCCGCTGCTGGTCCATGAAGGCAGAGACACTGCGCTCCAAGGTCGTCATCCTGAGACCAAGCTCAGAAGACCCGGCAGCCTCCGACTTGGGCCCCGACGGCGTCGGGCCCGACATCGGTTCCGGAGGGGAGTCCAGGAGGACTATAGCACTCACGTGTCCAGGCGGCTCCTGCTCCAAGCGAGGAAGTTTGGAAGGCCTCTCCGCATCCGCGGACTCAGGGCGGCTGACAGGGCTAAGCGACCAGGCCCTCGAGGGACCAGGTGCGTCCTCTGACGCCGCCCGAGCGAGTTTTCTTCTTCCGTCGATGTTCCCGGTCAGGGGACCCCCGTTCAGAGGAACTCCGATGATACTCGTGGCCGGAGCTACGAGACGTCGAAGCCTCCGATGAGGTCCGGGCCTGACCGGACTCGGGGTCAGAGAAGATTCGTTCCTTTTGTGACTGTCAACTCCTCAGTGACTTGGAAGACATTCTGCTGCACGGACCACAACCCTCCGAGTCATGGTTGGGGCCGAGGCAACGGAGGCAGCAGTCAGGCGTGTCAGTAAGAGACATCAGTTTGGAACAACGATCACATTTTTTAAACCCGCTGGCAGCCATGGGGGGAAAGAGGGCCCCGGCGAGGTCGAAAGACCGTGCTGCCAGGGGTGAAGAAGAAAGTGGCGGGAACGCCAGTTAGAAGGACAAAAACTGAAAAGGAAAATGTGAACGGGCTCGATAAGAATATCGATGCCGGGAGGGGACACGCGAACCGAGAAAAAACAAACTAAAGAAAATAAATCAACTTTTTCAGCGGCGATAACAAACTACGTCTGTAGGGCTCCGCGGAAAAAAGAAGACTGAGCAAGATGGCACCCTTGGGCGGGAATCCCAAAGGCTTTCTTTGAAAGCTGGGGAAATTGCTCCACGAGGGCTCCGTCGGCGACGTAACCCATAAGTGAGGACTGACTTCCTGCTTGGTCCTGGAGAAAGTATTTTTAAACAACACACAGGCTTGATGTAAATCTTTAACCTTTGCAACTGCTCCTTTTAGTTTTTCCTTAACTATTTTCCTCATTTTATCATTGAAATTAAAAGATAATGCTGTGGTTTCCTTACCATCCTTCCTCAATTTATTAAATCAAACCTTTATAGGTATAAGATCTGTGGGAATGGATCAGGTATATACTAGCAATACGGAGCAATTTGATAGACGTTTGGGCTTTGCTGTAGTTTCTCCAATAGAGGTGTTAATAACAAATAGAAGGAAGATAGGTAGTTATAAAAAAGGGAGATTGAGAGCTAGACAGCTAAGCAATCTATTAAAATCTAGCTACATTGACATAGTCAGGGAGGAGGTCCCAATTACGAGGGTTGTCCAGAAAATAATTTTTCTGCCCCACATTATTTTTCTCGGAGAGTTTTCATTCAAAATGTATAAAAATCACTCACAGTATAAATTAATGTGTCCTTAACACATATTATTTTTCTACATAATCTCCATCAACATCTACGGCCTTACGTGAGAGAGAAACAAGGGCATTAATTCCTCCTCTGTACCAGCTCATGTCCTGTTCATGCAGCCATTGTTTTACAGCACGAATCACACTGACGTCATCTTCAAACCTAGTTCCACGCAGGCCATCCTTTAGTGGTCCAAACAGAAGAAAATCTGATGGTGCCAGATCAGGACTGTAGGGTGGGTGGGGGACCACTGTCCAACCAAATTTGGCGATTGCCTCTTGGGTTCAGAGGCTTGTGTGAGGGCGAGCATTATCGTGTTGAAGTAACATGTCTCCTGGATTACTGTTAGGCCGCACTTGCAAGTAATGCTGTTTCAGTTTTTGAAGGGTTTGATGTACCTGTCTGAATTGATTGTTTCACCTCTCTCAAGCACATCCACCAGAATTACACCATCAATGTCCCAAAAGACAATGATCATCACTTTTCCAGCGCAAGGAGTGGTCTTGAACTTCTTTTTTTCTTGGTGAGTGAGCATGATGCCATTCCATGGACTGCCTTTTAGTCTCTGGTTCATAGTGGTGAGCCCAGGTTTCGTCACCTGTGATGATACGGGACAAAAAGGCCTCCCCCTCAGCTTCAAAACGCTCCAACAAATCAGAGCAGATGTCTTTCCTTTGGCATTTGTGTTCGGTTGTGAGACTTCACGGAACCCATTGTGCACACACCTTTGAATATCCCAAAGAGTCAATAATTGCCATTGCACTACCTCTACTGACGGAAAGCTGTACGGACAATTCCCGACTTGTGATTTATTTATTTATTTATTTATTTATTTACAGTCTCGTATATACCGCACTATTCAGCATCAGCGCGGTTTACATGGAACAAAAATGCTCAGTACAATTAAACGTATGAGTTTACAGATAACAGAGCAAATAACTTGGATAACAGGGGTAAACTATTTACAAATCTTGCTACATAGAGTCATATGAACATGAATTCCATAGAAAGATGTGCGCCACTAAGGGTTAGGGTATCTTTCTTGGCATGTTGTTGGGAAACCATATATTTGCTTAGCGGATTGCATCTCCGGTCTCCATGGGGTGGGGTTGGGTTCTATGAGGTACTTATTGAAAAGGTGGCATTTGAGGGCTTTCCTAAACTGTGTAAGGCTCTTAATAGCCCGGATATCTGGAGGTAATGCATTCCAGCATCTTGGCGCACTGATACTAAACGCCCTATTGGCTGTGGATGCAGTGCAATCTGTTAATGCTTTCGGGACTTTTAGGGAGTTTATAGCCGTGGATCTTCTTGCTCTATTTTGGAGATGTGCTGTTGTCAAAAGCAGGAGATGTGCTGTTGTCTGGAGCCGATCCGCATGAATAATGTCATCAGCGCACTGCAACTTGTCTGGACTGTTGGCTGAGGCAGGACGCCCAGACTGCGGCCAATCTTCCAGTTCCATTTTACCACTTCCTGAAGCCTTTACTCTCTTCACCCATTGTCCAACAGTGCTCCTATCTACTGCAGAACTTCAATACACAGGACACAACCGTTTGTGAATTTTTCACACTTTCTTTCTCCTCCACCAAGAATTCAATTACAGCTCGTTGTTTGTACCATGTGTCACTCACAGACATCATTTGAAGGATCACTACCGCCTCGCTATTTGTCAGACGACTGTAAAATTACACACATGTGTCCTCTGAAGTTCCAAGTTACTACCCTTTCAATTTCACATCTCTATCTTCATTCTGGACTGAGAAAAAACATGTGGGGCATTACTTTCTGAGCAATCCTCGTACGTGTATAAGTATAAATACCCGCTCCATCTATAATAAGGCAATCTTAATTAAGGACCTAGTGTTAGAAAAAGATCTAGGGTTTCTAGTCATAGTAACATAGTAGTTGACGGCAGATAAAGACCAGCATGGTCCATCCAGTCTGCCCAGCAAGATGGCAAGAGTAGGTGCACCTGTCGCTCTGCGCAGGCCACCCCTCCCCATATACTTGTTCAGGGGTAAACCCACCACTCCATGTAGGACATCCCTATTTGTTGAGACGTTATATGGTTCAGAAGTTAGATGGTACCGTTTATTTTGTTTATTTCCTATTTCTGTAAAGGGATCCTCTGTGTTTGTCCCATGCCTTTTTGAATTCCGTCACCGTGTTCGCCCCTACCACTTCCATCGGGAGGGTATTCCAAGCATCCACCACCCTTTCAGTGAAAAAATATTTCCTGACATTGCCTTTCAATTTACCCCCTTGCAGTTTCATGTTATGCCCTCTAGTTTTACAGGTTCCCCGTCTTTGGAAGAGGTTTGTTTGTTCATCATTTCTCTTTAAGTATTTAAAGGTCTGAATCATATCTCCCCTGTCCCTCCTTTCCTCCAAAGTATACATATTTAGGTCTTCAAGTCTCTTCTCATAAGGCTTCTGATGCAGGCTCCAAATCATTTTGGTCGCCTTCCTCTGAACAGTCTCCAGTCTTTTTACATCCTTTGCAAGATATGGTCTCCAAAACTGAACACAGTATTCCAAGTGAGGCCTCACCAGTGACCTATACAGTGGCATAAGTACCTCTTCTTTTCTGCTGGTAATCCCTCTTTGTATGCAGCCCAACATCCTCCTGGCTTTTGCCACCGCCTTGTCGCACTGTTTTGCCACCTTGAGATCAGCAGAGATAATCACACCAAGGTCTTTTTCCTGAACTGTGCATACCAACCTTTCTCCCCCTATCGCGTACATTTAGTCATTACTGAAACCTGGCTATATGCTGAGGACAACCCTGTAGTATTTGAAGTATGCCCTTTAAGGTATAAGATTTTGAATGTATCAAGGACTGGTAGGGCGGGAGGAGGGTTGCTATAATTATATAAATTGTTTTATCAGGTCAAACTATTAGATACCTATCTATTGTCAGAATTAGAGGCCTTATTTTGTAAGGCATCCTTGGGGGAGAAATGTAATATCATAATGGTTTATAGACCACCTAGATCATGGTCGAGGATGCAAGATAGGTATTTTGAGACATTAGCTTCGTGGGCGTCCATAGCTAAGAACTGCTTTTTGTTAGGGGACATAAATTTACATCTAGAAGACCAAGCTGATGTACATGTGCAATTATACCTACTGTTCCTATATTCATTAGGTTTTATATATTCAACCTCTCCAACTACTCATGCATTGGGCCACCAGTTGGACCAACTAGCCTATGTGTTCAGATTTAGCCCAATCTTTACTATTACAGATATACAATTATATCCCCTCATATGGTCAGATCTTGTTGGCATTAAGTTTAATCTTAGGATACCAGTAGGGGTCAGGATAGATAAACCAGCGATAGAGTCGGTGGTAAGACGTAAATATATTTGTCCAGAATTGTTCTGAGAAGGGGTGGCAGGAAAGATATCCTCAAAGGGACATCAAGAGTTTGGTGAAACAATAGTTGATTAGATTAATAACTCTAATGAGTTAAACGTAAATCAACTGCTGCTAAAGAGTCCGAATGATTGTCTCAGCAACTTAAGGAATTAAGGAGTGAGTGTAGAAAGTTGGAAAAGAAATGGAGATGTTCCTTGAATATGGAGGACAAGATCATGTGGAGAAAAAGTTACAATAAATATAAGTCTCAAGTATATCAATCTCAGAAGAAATATTATGAGAATTTAATTGCACAGGTACCCTCCCAATCAAGGACCCTCTTTAAGTTGTCCTCTGTGTTTTTGGGTGAGAAGGGACAAAATGAATTGACAACTTGTTTACCACCACAACTGTTGGCAGATTTTTTTTTAGAAATAAAGTGTTGCAAATATTTAAGAATTTCCCAACAGAGAGATCAGCTGTTGCAGGCTTCTTAGACATGTCCCCTAAGGGTGATTTTTTATTTAGTTTGGGGGACTGCTTATGGTCTGTGTTTGAGATACCAATGTTTAGAGATTTTGAGAGTTACTTTAAGAAATATACAAAAAAAATTTTAATTGCAGATACATGTCCCACATATATGTTGAGGGAATCACCGTTTCCATTTAGATGTTGGTTATATGAGAAAATAGTTACCTACCTTGATGAAGGTGTTTATCCATCAGAGTTGGGACAAATTATACTAACACCAATACGAAAGGATCCAAAGGCAAGTTTGGAAGATGTATCCAATTATTGCCCGATAGCGAATATACCTTGTTTTGCAAAAATAACAGAAGCAATAGTAGCCAATCAACTTATGCAATTCTTAGATAAGAACAACTGGCTTAGTGATGCACAATATGGATTTCATAGGGGATATAACACAGAACCTTTTGTGGGGTTGTTAGTATCAGATGTTAACAGTATTCTGGCACAAGATTATGTCGCTGTCTTGTTACAGTTTGATTTAAGTTCTGCATTTGACATCATTGATCATGAGATATTGTTAACTATGTTGGATTAAGGGTGATGGGTAAGGTTGCTAGCCGCCTGAACTGTATGCCGTCTCTGGGCTCCCTGCATGCACAGAGCCACTGTTGCTGCTCTGGGGGGTGGGAGCAGAAAGTGTGCAGAACATGGTGGGACCAACCCCTGGACATACAGGGTCAAGTCTGGTCACGGCCCTGTGCATCCAGGGATCACCGCCGGGACAGCCAGCTTATTCCTCAGAGGTGGAATAAGCACTGGCTGCCCCTCCGGATCAGCTGGCCAGCCCCCCAGCAGTGACAGCGGTGAGCAGAGTGAGTCCCCACTGCTCGATCTAGGTCCCAGCTGCCCCCCGTTGGGGTCAGGCAGCAGGAAAAGGGAGGCTTCAAGGCAGCAGGCAGGTTGTGCCATGGGAAGGACATCCCTGTGGCGATCCAAGGGCATGCAGAGCTATCTCCCAGGTCCCAATCCTGCACCCGCAGGGCCATCTTGCTCCTGTGGTGCAGAGTCAGGCGCTGACGGGCCTGTCCTGGACATGCCCCTTCTAGGATCTGGCTCCATGTGTTTCATCCTGATTTGATCGTAAGCTCTGAACAGGGACTGCATACGCCTTGTAGCATGATACAAATGATTAGAAGTAGTGGTAGTGGTTGTCTTCTCTGGACTATTCTGGGATCCATTTCCCTTCTCTCTGTTGTCCCGCCACAGCTTCACCTTCAATTCGCCCAGCCTGTTCCACTGACCAATCCTGTTGACCAGGAGGACCTGCTGAACGCTTACAGTGTGAAACATGGATCCACGTAGGTAGTCCAGCAACCTTGACTGCAGAATAACTGGTGAGCAGAACTTGCTAAGAAATTGTCCACTGCGGCTCCAGAGCAGTCTTCCTCTGTCATTTCACATACACTCAATCACCAGGTTCCAAAGTAAGTCCTTTTGCTGCGGGCTGGAAATTCAGCTGAGCCTTAGACCTGCAAGTAGAAAAAACAGACATCAAAGCTCTACAGTATAACTAAATAGCACTGTTCAGGAGGAGCTTATCAGTTTCAGTTACTACATGCAGCGGCACAAAACGTCTCCCAGTGACCATCTCAAAGGGGGTCAACTGATGTCTGAGATTCAGTGTTTCAGAGACTCATTAGGGCTAAGAGAAAAGCTTGTACCCAATTCAATGCAGTCTGCAACAATTTAAGAAAGCTTTGATTTTAGTTGCCCATTTACCCTCTCCACTTGGCCAGAACTTTGAGGGTGATGGGGGGGGGGGGGGGGGAAGTATTTAAGGTTTGGGAAATCCCAAGGCCTTTACAAACAGATTGGATAATTTTTCCTGTAAAATGGGTGCCTCAGTCACTATACAAGTGTGCAGCATCTGCCCTGCCATTGCCCCTTGCTTTCATATTATCAGCAACATCATGTGCTTTACATTTCAACACAGCTACTTAGACTGGTAACAAAACAACCTGCAGGAGCTCATATGCATAGGAAGCATTGCACATAGGCTTATTTACAGAAGTAAGAAATCCCCTATTTTACAAACTGAAATCCCAGACCATAAGAACATACTGGGTCAGACCAAGGTCCATCAAGCCCAATATTCTGTTTCCAACAGTGGCCAACCCAGGTCATAAGTATCTAGCACGTTCCCAAAAAAACTCACAGGTTCCACAATGCTTGTACAGGGGCAAGCAGTGGATTTCCCAGGTCCTCTTTGATAATAGATTATGGACCTTTCCTCCAGGAACTTGTCCAAACCTTTTTTAAACCCAGCTACACTAACAGCTTTTACTACATCCTCCGGTAATGATGTTAAGTGAAAAAATATTTTCTCTTATTAGTCTTAAATGGGTTACATTGTAGCTTCATTACATATCCCCTAATCTTTTTGATGGCATAAACAATTGATCTACGTTTACCCATTCCACTCCATTCATTAATTTATAGATCTCTAATATATCTCCCCTCAGCCTTTCTTTTCCAGGTTGAAGAGCCCTAACCTTTTAAGCCTTTCTTCATAGGAGCATCCTTCCATCCCCTTTACCATTTCGACTGCTCTTCTCTGTACCTTTTTCTAATTATCCTTTTTTAAGATACGACAACCAGAATTGCGCACAGTATTCAAAGTGCGGTCACACCATGGAATGATACAGAGATATCCTTTTTTTAAATTCTTCATTCCTTTCCTTATGATTCCTAGCATTCAATTTTGCTTTCTTGGCCGCCGCTGCACACTGGGTAGAGGATTTCAATATGTTATCTACAATGATGCCTAAATCTTTTTCCTGGGTGGTAGTTCCTAATGTGGAATCTTGCATCGTATAACTATAGTTTGAATTGTTCTTTCCTGGGTGCATAACTTTGCACTTGTCCACATTAAATTTCATCTACCATTTGAACGTCCAGTCTTTCAATTTATCAAGGTCCTCCTGCAATTTTCATGATCCTCTTGGGTTTTAATAACTTTGAATAATTTTGTGTTGTCTGCAAATCTGATTACCTCACTTGTTATTCCCATTTCTGAGTCATTTATGAATATGTTAAAAAGCAGCAGACCCAGCACAAATCCCTGGGGTGCTCCACTATTCACCTTTCTCCACTGGGAAAACTGGCCATTCAGTCCTACCCTCTGCTTTCTATCTTTTAACTAGTTCCTGATCCACAATAATACTCTGCCTCCTATCTCATGACTTTTTAATTTTGTCAAGAGTCTCTCATGAGTGACCTTGTAAAAGACCTTCTCAAAATCCAGATATACTATATTAACTGGCTCACCTTTGTCTACCTGTTTATTCACAGCTTCAAAAAAATATAACAGATTAGTAAGACAAGACCTTCCTTGGCTAAATCCATGTTGTCTTTCTCCCATTAAACCATGACTATCTACATTTTCAGTAATTTTATTCTTTATAATGGTTTCTACCATTTTGCCTGGTACTGACACCACGCTCACTGGTCTCTAGTTTCCCGGATCACCCTGGAATCCTTTTTAAAAAATGGCGTTACATTGGCCATCCTCCAATCTTCAGTTATTACAGATGATTTTAATGATAGTTCACAGATTACTAATAGTAGGCCTGCAATCTCATATTTCAGTTCTTTCAACACCCTCGGATGTATACCATCCAGTCCAGGTGTTTTTCTACTCTTTAGTTTATCAAATAGTTGTAATACATTTTCCTGGTTTATAGATATTTTTTTCAATTCTTCTGCGGCTTCACCTTTAAATACCATTTCAGTCATAAGTAACTTCCCTACATCTTTTTCAGTAAAGACTGAAGCAAAGAACTCATTTACGCTCTCCGCTAAGGCCTTGTCCCCTCTTAGTGCTTTTTTTACCCCTCTATCATCTAATAGTCCAACTGACTCTTTCACAGAATCTACTTGAAAAAGGCTTTGGTTTTTGTTTCCACAGCAAGCTTTTTTTCAAATTCTCTCTCTGCCTGCTTTATCAGTGCCTTGCATCTAACTTGCCAGTGCTTATGTTGTTTCCAGTTTTCTTCATTTGGCTCCATACCCATAACGTGAGTTGTATACACATTTACAGTAAAATCTTTGGTAAGAATACATGCACGTTTCAGTGCCATCAGGTCAGTTACTTGGGCACTATGCACTTCTGGTAGAAACCCTGACTCCGCAACATCAAATTCAGTACAGACTGCATGTCAAGCACATAAAATACCTTGGTCATCCTTGAAATGAGCCATCAACAAAAATTATATAATCAGGATTAATTAGGGGAGTAGAACTGAGATCTTCTTGGGGCTTGGTCTCTAATTCAACAGTTGATAAACAGTCATGCAGAGGCAGAGTCTGGTGTTCACTCAGTAGGCCCAGGGAGAAGAGTGGATTTAACGTAGAACAGTGGTGAATCACTATTTGGCGGTCAATGAGTAAGTTCAACAGTCTAGATGTTAAAAGTACCTTATCTTTGGTTGAATTAACAAAGAGCTCCAAAGATGAGAAACAAAGATGTAATAAATGTCCTCAGCCTCATCATCACTGTCCCCTCCCCTCTCTTTCCTTAAAACCTTTCCACATAAAATGTATAATTCTTTAGCTGTTTGTGCTATTGGCAATCTATTCCGTTCATATTTTCTCAAATCCTGCACTTCCCTGGTCCAGCCCATTTCTTTGCATAGCTGCTGTCTCTCAGCTAGCAATTTTTTTTTTTTAACTTCAGGTACTTTAGCCCTCATTCACTCCTCATGTCCTCTGCATTTATTTCCCATGCTTTCGTAGTTTCAGCTAGTGACATTATTTTCATACAATCTAACCTCACGTTATCTTCAGAATCCAACTCTTTTCACATAAAATCTGCAGTACTCATTATGTGTTGATTTTTTTTCTTCCATCTTTGATCGAACAATCTCTCTATCCTCTGCAGACAAGTGAGCAGGGGCATATCAATCTGCTACCCCTTGATGACCTCACTTGGCTGAAGTGGAGATGATTATTCCTGAGGTCCCTGCCTGGAACCCCTGGCACCACAGCCCCTGCCAAAGCCAGACTGGCTGCATATTCTAATTCAGCCTCTCTATTCTGTCTCTCCCATTCCGCTAGGACCTCATAATCTGGAAGCAGAGCAGGTGAATCTACCGACTTCATTTTTGCAATGAAACATTTATTTTCAAAATGATTAGCTTTATTCCCTAAAGTTTTTATTTTATCATACATTTTGGACTGGACCTTAGAGACTGTTGATCATTTATCCTATGACGCAGCTTCAGCATACCAAATATAATACCACTTCCACTGCGAATCACTAATGCTACTGATATACATTTTACTAGACATACTAGACATACATTCAGCCACGGTGGCTAGGGCTTCTAAAGTGCATAGCCATTGCTGTGTTATCTTTATCTTTATTTGTAAGGCTTGATATACCGCCCATGATTGAGCATCAGGGCGGTGTACAATAAAAACATAGGCTGCCAGAAAAGAAAGGAGGAAAAAGAACCCCAACTTATAGGAAAGAGAGGACATAGAGGAAAGAAAGAAAAAGATAGGAAAGAGACAAAGGAAGACATCAAACACAACTAACCAAATGAATGGGGAGGAGGGGGAAAGGAGGAGAAAAAATGGTCTATGAGGAGGGTGTGGTCTGAATGTCAAAGGACTGGCAGAAAAGGTGTGTCTTAAGGAGGGCTTTGAACCGGGGGAAGTAAGGGTCTGTGTGAAGGGAGTGCAGGAGTGAGTTCCACAGGGCAGGACTGACGAAGAAGAAGGCTGATTGGTGAGTGAGTTTGAGGTGGGCCTGGGATGGAGATGGAAAGAAAAGGTGATTACCATGTGCAGAACGGAGGAGACGGGGAGCAGACTGGAGGTGAATGAGATCAGCAAGGTATTGGGGTGTACTGGTGTAAAGGGCTCTGTGGGTGATGATGAGCAGTTTGCAAATGAACCTAACTTTGATAGGAAGCCAATGAACGTCAAAGAGGAGGGGAGTGACATGATTGACTGGGGTGGAGTTGGTGATGAGACAGGCGGCAGTATTCTGGACAAGCTGAAGGCGTCACAATTGATATTGTGGGAGTCCTGCAATGGCTGAGTTACAATAGTCTAAGCGGGAGATTACGAGGGAAAGAACTAGTGGTGAGGGAGGAAGGAGGGAGAGATGATCGAATGGCACAGATTCTACGGAGGTGGAAAAAGGAACTACGGATGAGCACAGAGATATGGTGGTGGAAGGAAAGGGAGGGATCCAGGAAAACACTAAGATAATGGAAGGTGGAAACGAGCGGGATGGGAAGAGTGGACAGAGTGGGAGATAGCGAGGGAGAAGGAGCACCAAAGGAAAACCAGAGAGCGGCGGACTTGCAGGGATTCGCGTGAATGAAGTTGCTGGTAAACCAAGTAGAGATATGGGCAAGACAGGTATCAAGAACAGTGAGGTCAGGGGCCAAGGGTTTGGTGTGGTACAGAAGCAGGATTTCATCTGCATAATAGTAGGCTGGGATTCCTGCCTGTTGGATGATCAGGGCAAGTGGTGTGAGAAACACATTGAAGAGGAGAGGGGCTAGAATGGAGCCCTGGGGGACACCACAGTGAAGAGGAAGTGATGGAGAGACAGTGGTGCCTGAATGAACTGCAAAAGTGCGGGACGACACAAAAGAATGGAACCACTGAAAAATGGTGCCATGAATTCCAAGATCGGACAGACGGGCAAGAAGGGTGCGGTGGTCGACGACATCAAAAGCAGAGGAGAGATCCAAAGAGACAGCAATGGAAATGTCACCGTGATCGTGGGATTGGTAGATCTTGCTAAGAAGTGCCAGAAGGGTGGTTTTTGTGCTGTGACCGGATCTGAAGCCAGATTGACGGGGGTGGAGTAAGAAGGTAGAGTCAAGGTGTGCAGAACGTTGCGTGAAGATGAGTTTCTCGAGAATTTTGGAAACGAAGAGGAGGATGGACACCGGGCGCCAGTGTGCTGGGATAGAAATAAAATAGACTGCAGCCGCAGACGAGACTTTCAGTGTCAGCCAAATGCCCACTAAAAATCTACCTGAGAACACTGGTCCATGGGGAAAGGCAGGCTTTTCCCATGTCATTTTATTTATTTAGCTAGGCTTATATACTGCTTTTCTACAAGTCAAAGCAGTGTACATTCAGGTACTGTATATATGTTTCCCTTGTCCCCCAAAGGGCTCACAATCTATGTTTTTGTACTTGAAGCAATGGAGGGTTAAGTAGCTTGCCCAATGCCACAAACAGCACCTGTAGGACTAGAAAACACAGTCCTTCCAGCCCAAGGTTACTGTCCTCTAGTCAGGGGCGGCCCAAGGGGGGTGCGGGACCATGTGCGGAGACTCGGTGCGGGGCCTCATTTGCATAATGAGCCTCATTTGCATAAATATTTGCATAATGTTACCATATACTAACTTTTAGTAAACATGCCTCTTAATGAGTGTATGGATAAAGAAAGACTAAAAGATTTCTACATTACTATAATCCAGTGCCAACCGCCAGACACGTTAGGAACTACTACAAACACTGCCCATTTAGAACCCATAGCAAACCCGCCGTATCCTAACAGCACTACCAGGACTCACAAAGCACCATACCCTACCTATCAAAAGGAAACATCCAAATATTAAACCAATACATTTCAGAGAACAACAATACATGACCTACTGGGGAAAGAGAACAAGTGGCAATGTCAAATAGGAATTATATAAACAGAACACCTCAGCTCAGTTACACATGCAGAACATAGACCAATACCAAACAAGTAATCACAATTTAGAAACAGGAAGACAATAATTAAACTGGGAATCCCAAAAGCCAAACTTGGAATGTACAACACTGTAGAAATAAAACTATACATTAATTTGCTCTTGTACTAAACAAAGCGCAGACGTTAATGATGCACATTTACCAGAGCTGACATATTCCAATTAATAAATTCAAAATAAAGAGATATTTTTCTACCTTTTGTGCATTTTTTTCAGCTGCAATTGCTCCAGCCACTTTCTTCTGGTTTCTTTGTGTCTTCTGCTAACTCTCCATTGTCTGCTGTCCATTTGTCCTTTCTTCTCTCTTCTAGTTTTTTTCCATTCTCTCTCTACATCTGCTTTAACATACTAATCTTTCTCCTTTTGCTCTTTCCTCATTCCTATTTCATCCACTCAAATTTTACCCCTCCATCCTCAATCCCCACTTACTCTCCCAATACCCGGCCAATTGTAGATTTTTTATCCCTCCCACACAAAATATTTTTCCCCTCTCCATTTTACTCTCCCAGCCCCATCCCATTCTACTCCTCCCCCAACATCATCGACCTTCGAGTTACAGCCTCACCCAGCATCCATTCCCTTCTCGTCCCTGCATCAGCCCATTTCCAGTCCTAGCCCCCCATCAGCCCATTTCCAGTCCTAGCAACCCCCAACCCAATACCAGTCCTAGCCCCCCCATCAACCCACTTCCAGTCCTAACCCCCCATCACCCCATTTTCAGTTTAAGCCCCCCCTATGACCCATTACCAGTCCTAACCCCCCATCAGCCCACTTCCAGTCAGCCCCCCATAGCCCATTGCCAGTCCTAACCCCCCCATCAGCCCACAGCCCATTACCAGTCCTAACCCCATCAGCCCACCTCAAGTCCTAACCCCTCCCCATCAGCCCATTTCCTGTCCTAGCCCCCCCATAGCCCATTATCAGTCCTAACCCCCCCCCCAACAGCCCACAGCCCATTACCAGTCCTAACCCCATCAGCCCACCTCCAGTCTTAACCCCCCAGCCCATTTCCAGTCTTAGCCCCCCCCCCATCGCCCATTTCTAGTCCTAACCACCCCCCCCCCCCATCGGCTCAAGTAAAATTTAAAAAAAAAAAAGCTGTCTGCTACGGCAGCGGCAGAATGGAGTGTCCCGCGGGGCCCCCTCTGCCCGGCTGAGTCTGTCCCTCCCTCCCTCCCTCCCTCTGCGACGGCTGAGCCCCTCTGTGCCGGCTTTCCAATTCGAGAAGGGAGAGTGTCTCCTTTGCGTCTCTGTTAAGCCTGCAGGGGCAGATGGGAATTTCCCATCAACCCCTGTGGGCTTAACAGAGACGCGAGGGAGACACTCTCCCTTCGCGAATCTGAAAGCCGGAACAGAGGGGCTCAGCCGTCGCAGAGGGAGGGAGGGAGGGACTCAGCCGGGCAGAGGGGGCCCCGCGGGACACTCCATTCTGCTGCTGCCGCGGCGGCAGCGGCAGCGGTAGCAGCCAGCTTTTTTTTTTTTAATTTAATTTTGAAAAAAAGCAGAATGTTCTTTGCGCGGGGCCCCTGAAACGCGGGGCCCTGTGCAAAAAACATTCTTGCTCAATGGACGGGCCGGCCCTGCCTCTAGTGGGAGTTGAACCCCTGGCCCTAGGTAACTTGCCTCAACCACTAGGCCACTCCTCCCATGACTCATACCAATCCCTTTTGCTCTCGTATGCTTTTTCACCATTCACACACCCCTAAGTTCGCATACATGGCAAAGCTCAAATTTGGCTTTTAGCCAATCACAGTGATATGCTGGTGTAATTCCCATATATGGCATCTGCATTACAGCTTAGCATATGCTCAGTAGTGTTTTCTTTGTTCTCTCAGGAGCAGCCAAGCAGCTATCTTAAGCTCATGGCTTGAAACAAAAGACACAGCCCTAAGAATCTGATTTATGGCTTAACTATCACTATCTTCAGTTGGGATTTTCAGTTGCACTTACCCAGTCATCTTAGGCTGCTTGATAAGGTCACAGTTTATCCAGTTAGTGTGCTCAGACCAGATATTCAGTGGAAGCTCCTACCTGGAAATGGCTGCTGAATATTCTGCTGATATTTAAGTGCCACATCATTTGAATAGTGGCCATTTTGAAAATCAGCCCTCTACTGTCCGTAACAGTAGCTGTGGAAGTGGGAGGGGACCTTACCTTATTGTATCTATCTATTCCATCCCATGTTCACAGAATGCACTTAAATAAAGCTAAAAGTTAAATAAAAATTAGAAGACAGCCAGTTCCTTTTACATAGAGCTGAGAATCAAGCCCCATAGGTGCATTAGCTGGCCTAAGACATTCTCCTTCTCCCCAGTCCTTTCAAGAGTATGTGCAGTCAAGTAGGGTAACTGGGCAGTGCAAGACCTATGCTAGGCTGGGAAGGTGACCCAAGGCACAGTATCTGAGGCAGCACACTTAGGGACTGTACAGGCCTGCTGGCTGGTGCAGAGCACTAAAATGAGGCAATCCCTGCTATGAAGAGCTGGGAATCCAAATCTATAGTAGCATTTATCAGGCAAACAGATTCCCTCTCTCCCCAGTCCATAGAAGAATGTGAGCAGGCAGGTAGGGTAACTGGGCATTGCAGGGTCTATGCCGGGCCAGAGAGGTGACCCAGGCAGAGTATCTGAGGCAGCACACTTAAGATGATTGTACTCCAGGGTTAAACAGGCCTGTCAGTTGGAGCAGGACATTAAAAGACAGGCAGTCCCTGCTCAAAAGAGATGAGAATCCAGTCTGAGCATATCATAATACTTGGGAAGGGTACATTTGGAAAATTAAATAGTCATAGAAGGACAGAAGGGAGGAAAGGTAAGAACAATACTGGCACAAGTGCGCAGAAAGAGACAGATCTTTCCCAGGGTATACTTTTAGGCTCCTCTAGTTGGCTGACAAAGTTAGAGAGGTTTTTACAAGAAGAATAGGAAGAGCTACAGCTTCTTGGGCAACTGTGAAAGAGCAAGTGTCCGGTGTCATCCTCATAGAGATGCAAAGGGGGGTTGACATGGTACAGGGTTAGAGGACATGAGAGAAGCTCCAGGTGAAGGCAACCAAGCAGAGTAGCAGGTGCACCATATTCCCTGCTGAAAAGTGTACAAAGATGGTCTTGACAGATACAGAATCTAAGGGTTCGACATTGGTAGGATTTACATCTGAATCATCAGATAATGAAAGTGCACTGGCTGAAGAAAGTGTTGAAGAGGGTTAGTGTGTCAACAGGTGAGGAGGTAGAAAGTGATCCTGACAGTGCCAACGTTAAGAGCACCACACAGATAGAGGGGGCAATAGAGAGAGGGAAGGATGCTGCTGGCTTTTCTACCTTTCTTCCATTTCCAACTTTGGGCACAGCACCAGCACCAGAAACAGCTGCTGTTCCCCACCAAGAAAGTACAGAGGAAGTCTTATAAAGGTTCACAGGTGAGGAAGCATTTCAAAGCACTTGACGATTCATGATATGGAGAATGCAATTATTATAGGCAACACATTAGTAGAAAGAAATGATGCATCATTCAACAATATCAAAGAAAAATCCTCACAAGGAGCCAGAATAAACTGCAAGAAGAGAACAAAAAAACTCATTGTGGCCAAAAAATAAATAAGTGGATCAAACTAAAGATCCTATAGAGCATCAAAAAATACATATCTGCTTTAAAGAAGAAAAGGCCTCAATATCCCTCAGGGCCTTTTGCATGGAGGTTAGAACTGGAAAAGAGAGATTAACTACAAGCCCTCCGGATCCACTGCAGGCTGGGACAGGGTCCATGGATGCCGCAAAGGTATCTGGCCTCATGTTATCTATTCTTCCTGGGTGTCTACTCTATTGCCGATTTTGGTATCATTCGCAAAGAGGCAAACCTTACCCGACAGCCCTTCTACAATATCCAACATTTCCCAGCCTTTAAAAGCAAATCTTCTCTCCTCCTCCAAACTGACTACCTGCTCCTCTGATCTCATCACCTCCCATTTACTAAGCTCTCTGTTTTGCCGTCATCTCTTCCATCTGTCATATGGTTAACCTTTGAAGCTTTGGTGGGAGTGGCTGACTTGGATTTAGTGGCAGTGAAGAAACATCGTTCACAGAAAACCATGATTGGGATGTAACTATACCTGGCTATACTTTATTCAGAAAGGACAGGGTAGGAAGAAGGGGAGGAGCAGCACTTTATGTAAAAACTACTATTAAAGCTTTGGAATTACAGAGCTTAAAAGGGAGAGAGGAGGCATTGTGGGTTAAACTAGAAAGAGGGAAAGAGAAATGTATTCGCATTGGTGTGATATACAGATCTCCCTCACAAGAGGAAGAGGTGGACAGAGAGTTAATTGAAGACAATTCACAGCATTGCTAGGAAAGGGGAAGTGCTACTGATAGGGGATTTCAATATGCCAGATATTGATTGGCACATTCCTGATGCAGTATCATCTAGAAGTAAAGAGATCCTGGATTCTCTACAGGGAGAAATATTCAGGCAATTGGTAACAGACCCAACACGTGAAGGGGCCATACTGGACGTGGTGCTTACCAATGGTGAAAGTGTTTCTGATGTTGTAGTGGGAGATCATTTTGTATCCAGTGATCACCAGATGGTGTGGTTCAGTATTAGGACTAGGGCTGTTAGAATCCATTCAAAGGTGAGGGTCTTAGACTTTAGGAAGACTAACTCTGCCAGGACGGGCCAATACCTCAGGCAGGGCCGGCCCGTCCATTGAGCGAGAATGTTTTTTGCACAGGGCCCCGCGTTTCAGGGGGCCCCGCGCAAAAAACATTCTGATCCTAAAGTAACATTTTAAAAAGAAAAAAAAAGTTGTCTTCTCCGGCTGCCGGGGCCGCCGCGGCAGAATCAAGTGTGCCGCGGGGCCCCCCCTGCCCAGCAGAGCCTGCCCTCCCCTTTATCACCTCTGTCTTCGCAGCTTCAGTCAAACTCGCCGGCTTTCAGAGCGCGAGAGGAGAGTTTCTCCCTCGCTGCTCTGTTAAGCCCGCGGGGGCTGATGGGAAGTTCCCATCAGCCCCCGTGGGCTTAACAGAGCCGCGAAAGGGAAACTAGTCCTTTCGCGCTCTGAAAGCCGGCGCGTTTGACTGAAGCTGCGAAGACAGAGGTGATAAAGGGGAGGGCAAGCTCTGCTGGGCAGGGGGGGCCCCGCGGCACACTCGATTCTGCCGCGGCGGCCCCGGCAGCCGGAGAAGACAGCTTCTTTTTTTTTTTTAATTTTCCCTGGGCTGGGCTGGGCTGGGGGGGGGATTAGGAGTGGTGATGGGCTGGGGGGGGGTTAGGAGTGTTGAGGGGGTTGGGGGGGGTATGAGTGGTGATGGGCTATGGGGGGGCTAGGAGTGGTGATGGGCTATGGGGGGGCTATGGGGGGCTGGGGGGGGTTAGGAGTGGTGCTGGGCTATGGGGGAGCTAAGTCTGTATATGGGCTGATGGGATTAGGACTGAAAGTGGGTTGATGGGGAGGTTAGGACTGGTAATGGGCTATGGGGGGGCTTAAACTAAAAATTGGGTGATGGGGGATTAGCACTGGAAATGGGCTGGTGGGATTAGGACTGGGAGTGGGCTGATGGAGAGGTTAGGACTGGTAATGGGTTGGGGGGGTTGCTAGGACTGGAAAGGGTCTCGGGGGATTAAGACTGGAGGGGGGCTGATGGGGTTAGGACTGGTAATGGGCAGTGGGATGTTGGGCGGGTTAGGACTGGTAATGGGCTATGGGGGGCTAGGACTGGAAATGGGCTGTTGGGGGGGTTAACACTGGCGGTGGGCTGATCGGGTTAGGACTGGTGATGGGCTGGTGGGATTAGGACTGGGAGTGGGCTATGGGGGGCTAGGACTGGTAATGGGTTGGGGGGGTTGCTAGGGCTGGAAATGGGCTGGGGGGATTAAGACTGGAGGTGGGCTGATGGGGTTAGGACTGGTAATGGGCTGTGGGCTGTTGGGGGGGGGTTAGGACTGGTAATGGGCTATGGGGGGCTAGGACTGGAAATGGGCTGATGGGGGGTTAACACTGGAGGTGGGCTGATGGGGTTAGGACTGGTAATGGGCTGGTGGGATTAGGACTGGGAGTGGGATATGGGGGGCTAGGACTGGTAATGGGTTGGGGGGGTTGCTAGGGCTGGAAATGGGCTGGGGGGATTAAGACTGGAGGTGGGCTGATGGGGTTAGGACTGGTAATGGGCTGTGGGCTGTTGGGTGGGGGTTAGGACTGGTAATGGGCTATGGGGGGCTAGGATTGGAAATGGGCTGATGGGGGGGTTAACACTGGAGGTGGGCTGATGGGGTTAGGACTGGTAATGGGCTGTGGGCTGATGGGGGGTTAGGACTGGCAATGGGCTATGGGGGGCTGACTGGAAATGGGCTGATGGGGGGTTAGGACTGGAAGTGGGCTGATGGGGGGTTAGGACTGGAAGTGGGTTGATGGGGGGGCTAGGACTGGTATTGGGTTGGGGGGTTGCTAGGACTGGAAATGGGCTGATGGGGGGCTAGGACTGGAAATGGGCTGATGCAGGGACTAGAAGGGAATGGATGCTGGGTGAGGCTGGAACTAGAAGGGAGCTGATGTTGGGGGAGGATTAGAATGGGATGGGGCTGGGAGAGTAAAATGGAGAGGGGAAAAATATTTTGTGTGGGAGGGATAAAAAATCGACACTTAGCCGGGTATTGGGAGAGTAAGTGGGGATTGAGGATGGAGGGGTAAAATTTGAGTGGATGAAATAGGAATGAGGAAAGAGCAAAAGGAGAAAGATTAGTATGTTAAAGCAGATGTAGAGAGAGAGAATGGAAAAAAAACTAGAAGAGAGAAGAAAGGACCAATGGACAGCACATGATGGAGAGTTAGCAGAAAACATGAAGAAACCAAAAGAAAGTGGCTGGAGCAATTGCAACTGAAAAAAAATGCACAAAAGGTAGAAAGATATCTCTTTATTTTGAATTTATTAACTGGAATATGAAAGCTCTGGGAAATGTGCATCATTAACGTCTGCGCTTTGTTTGGTACAAGAGGAAATTAATTTATAGTTTTATTTCTACAGTGTTGTTGTACATTCCAAGTTTGGCTTTTGGGGTTCCCAGTTTAATTATTGCCTTCCTGTTTCTAAATTGTGATTCCTTGTTTGGTGATGGTCTGTGTTCTGCATGTGTAACTGAGCTGAGGTATTCTGTTTATGTAATTCCTATTTGACATTGCCACTTGTTCTCTTTCCCCAGTAGGTCATGTATTGTTGTTCTCTGAAATGTATTGGTTTAATATTTGCAGTGTTGCCTTTTGATAGGTAGGGTATGGTGCTTTGTGAGTCCTGGTAGTGCTGTTAGGATACGGCGGGTTTGCTATGGGTTCTAAATGGGCAGTGTTTGTAGTAGTTCCTAATGTGTCTGGCGGTTGGCACTGGATTATAGTAATGTAGAAATCTTTTAGTCTGTCTTTATCCATACACACACTAACTTTTAGTAAACATGTCTCTTAATGAATGTTAGCATTATGCAAATATTTATGCAAATAAGGCCACTTATGCAAATGAGGCCCCGCACCGAGTCTCCGCACATGGCCCCGCACCCCCCTTGGGCCGCCCCTGACCTCAGGGAGTCGTTAGTGGGGTGGGAAGAGCTGAGGGATGTAGAAAAACAGTGGGCAAAACTGAAAGGGGATATTGTAAGGGCAACAAACCTTTTTGTTAAAATGGTAAATAAAGGTAAAAGGAAAAGGAGACCACTATGGCTTTCTAAAGAAGTAGCTGAAAAAGTGAAGAAAAAGAGGGAGGCCTTCATGAAATACAAGAGATCACAGAGAGAGGAAGACAGGCATCTATATTTGGAAAAACTTAGAGAAGCTAGCAAAGTAGTCAGGAAAGCAAAGATTCAAAAAGAGGAGGAAATAGCTAATGCAATAAAATGGGGGGATAAGACATTTTTCAGATATGTTAGTAAGAAGAGGAAGGGCAGAAGTGGTATTGTCATACTCAAGGGTGAAGGGGAGGAATATGTAGAAGCCGATGAGGATAAAGCGGAATTGCTTAACAAATATTTCTGTTCTGTGTTCACAGATGAAGAACCAGGAGCAGGACCTAAGAAATGACCCACAAACAGGAACAGAAGCGAGGGACATCTTGAACAATTTTCAGAAGACTGTGTTCGTGAGAAACTAGCTCAACTTAAAGTAGATAAAATGATGGGACCGGATGGGATACACCCTAGAATACTGAGGGAACTTGGGGACGTTCTAGCAGCTCCACTGACTGACCTTTTCAATGCCTCATTGGAGTCGGGAGTGGTGCCAAAGGACTGGAGAGAGGCTCATGTGGTGCCTTTACACAAAAACGGAAGTAAGGATGTGGTTGAAAACTACAGGCTAATTAGTTTAACTTCGGTGGTGAGTAAATTATTGGAAATGCTGCTGAAAGAGAAAATAGTGAGGTTTCTGGAGTCCAGCGGATTACAGGATCCGAGGCAGCATGGATTCACCAGAGGCAGGTCTTGTCAGACAAATCTGATTGATTTCTTTGACTGGGTGACCAGGGAGTTTGACCGAGGGAGAGCCCTAGATGTGGTGTATTTGGATTTCAGTAAAGCCTTTGACACTGTTCCTCACAGGCGACTTATAAACAAACTGAGCACCCTAGGGATGGACCGTAAAGTTACTGCTTGGGTTAGAAATTGGTTGGGTGGGAGGCGACAAAGTGTAATGGTAAATGGAGCTCACTCTGAGGAGAAGGATGTTACCAGTGGTGTGCCCCCGGGATCTGTCCTTGGTCCAATTCTTTTTAACATCTTTGTTAGTGATATAGCGGAAGGGCTGTCTGGTAAGGTTTGCCTCTTTGTGGATGATACCAAAATCTGCAATAGAGTAAACACCCAGGAAGGTGTAGATAACATGAAGAGGGATCTAGCTAAGCTTGAAGAATGGTCTAGAATCTGGCAGCTGGGATTTAATGTTAAAAAATGTAAGATCATGCATTTGGGCTGCAGCAATCCAATGGAGCAATATAGTATAGGGGGTGAAGTACTTTTGTCCACTAAAGAAGAGCGGGACCTAGACGTGGTTGTGTCTGATGATCTTAAAGTTGCTAAACAGGTAGAAAAGGCGACGGCAAAAGCTAGAAGGATGCTTGGGTGCATACGGAGAGGAATGGCTAGCAGAAAAAAGGAGGTGATAGTGCCTCTATATAAGTCTTTGGTGCAACCTCATTTGGAGTAAGGTGTGCAATTCTGGAGACCGCACCTTCAAAAGGATGTGAACAGGATGGAGTCAGTGCAGAGGGTGGCTACTAAGATGATTAGTGGTCTTCATTATAAAGCATATGAAGACAGACTTAGGGATCTTAATATGTACACCTTAGAGGAAAGGAGGGATAGAGGTGATATGACTGAGATGTTTAAATACCTCCATGGCATAAATGTTCAGGGAGAGAGCCTCTTTCAAGTGAAAGCAAGTTCTGCTACGAGGGGACATGGGATGAGGGTGAAGGGAGATAGATTCAGGAGTGATATGCGGAAATATTTCTTTACAGAAAGAGTGATGGATCCATGGAAT
This sequence comes from Ichthyophis bannanicus, assembly GCA_033557465.1. NCBI lineage: Eukaryota > Metazoa > Chordata > Amphibia > Gymnophiona > Ichthyophiidae > Ichthyophis > Ichthyophis bannanicus. The sequence continues at coordinate 74,806,228 of CM066032.1, forward strand.
AGTCTCCCAGTGGAGGTGGTAGAGATAAGGGCAGTAACTGAATTCAGAAAAGCATGGGACAAACACAGAGGATCTGTAAAGGAAAAAAGGGGACTGTTGTAGTTGTTGATATGGAAGGACAGACTAGATAGGCTATATGGTCTTTTTCTGTCGTCATGTTTCTATGTTTCACTTTCCACTGCAAATGTTCCAGTGGCCTTCATACATGCTGTCGTTACATCTCTCCTCTAAAAGCCTTCACTAGATCCTACCTGTCCTTCCAGTTATTGACCTATCTCTCTCCTTCCCTTTGCTTCAAAACTACTTGAACGAGTGGTTCACTGCCATTGTCTTTTCTTTCTTTCAAGATATTCTGGACCCCTGCGATCTGTCTTTCATTCTCTACATTTCACAGAAACGGCTCTTGCTAAAGTTTCCAGAAACTTTGTGTTTGCCAAATCCAAAGGCCTCTACTTGATTCTTATCTTTCTTGACTTTTCTGCTGCTTTTTGACACTGTTCATCACCACCTTCTCCTCGATACCCTACCCTTGCTTGGATTTAGGGGCTCTGTTCTGTCCTGATTTTATTCTTATCTCTCCCATCAAATTTTTAGTGTATGTTCTGGTGGTTCTTTCTCTACCGCTTTCCCGCTTTCACTTGGTGTACCTTAGGGTTCTGTCTTGGGACCTCTCCTTTTCTCTCTCTACACTTGGCACGTATGTGACCACTATATAGGCAATGTAGCCCCTGGGGTGGGTGGGGGCTACACTGTCTATATAGTGTCACATACGTGCCATCTATCCTTTCTTACTTGTGTTAAAAGCCCACATCTTCTTCATCCTTTCTTCTTCTTCTTCCTCTTCTGGGACTGCTTAACCAACTTGTCGTGTATTCAGTGCAATAACTGTGGTACTTTCATTCCAAGACGAATCATTTGGAGCCTAAGAGCTTGTCCTATGTGCCTCTGGTCAGCTGCCATGCATGATGAACTGACTCTACTAAGGAAAGACCTAGCTGCCATGCATAAAGAAGTGACTTTACAGAGGGAGGAAATGGCTGCAATGAAACGCACCTCTTCTAGGATACAAACTGAACAAAGTCCACCACCGCTCCCACAAAGAATCAAACACCCCAGGAACAAATGGATCACAGTGGGTTCTGGTAGATTGTGACCTGTAACACAGAGACATCCTATACATCTAGAGATATCCCTGCATAATGCCTTCTCTGCCTTGGCTAATGAGGATGCTCAATCCAAAGAAATTAAAGGGTCCTTAAATGAGTCAGACAATGCCCAATCTCCTGCTAAAGCACCAAATATGAAGAAAACCTCACCAAACAGAAAACTACTACTACTTGGAGATTCCATCATCAGAGGCACCAACTTGGGAACACAGTTCAAAGGAGAGAAGATAGTCATGTGCCTACCAGGCTCGACAGCCAGCAGGAATACAAACCAAGTTGTTGAAGTACTTAGCGCAAAAAGTGAACACTCCAAACTTGAGGTTGTTATCCACTTGGGCACAAATGACCTGGTTAGAAACAGTGCCTCTACAGTCCAAAAGGACTTCCAATCTCTGGGAGAGAAACTCAAGCCCATTGTTAACACTGTTGTATTCTCAGAAGTACTACCTGTTTTTAGTAAGGGGACAAAAAGGCTGCATCACATTAACAGCTTTAATACATGGCTCCAGACCTGGTGCAAACAAGAAGGATTCAGATTTATTGGCAACTGGGGAAACAGATGGACCAACAAGAGACTATACTGTGCTGATGGAGTACATCTCTCTGTCGCAGGGAAAAGAATCCTAAGTGAAAAATTCAGGCAGTATGTGGGTATGCATTTAAACTAGGAAAAGGGGGTGACGGATGTGGAAGGTCAAGATCTGCACGCCACCCCCTGCAAAAGCAGAACAACATCAGAAACAACCACACTTTTAAACCACACATCAAAAACAAGTGGGAAGATGTGGGCAGAACAAAATCAATGCAAAATACACACAAGCCAGGTAAATGCTGGAAAACAATGAGCACAAATGCTCGAAGCTTAGCCAACAAAGTAAAGAGAATGTACAGTGGCAGGATGAGTACCATAAACCACTATCAGAAGGGCTGTACGGCCCTTAATTATGCCAGGAAGCCAGCACAGAGCCCAGATCAGTTGCAAGGCCCTAAAACAACAGAGGAGAGCCAATATAAGATCAGAAGAGGTGGCATAGGCACAGGCCACAGGTGTGGGGTGAGTTCAGCCAAGCTGTATGCCTGCCTAGGAACCTTAAGTATAGAGGACAATCCCCACACAAATTCAAACAAACATCAGTAGGTATCAACCAATCACATAAGGCTGCAGTCTGATGCAAGAGCCACCCCCTCCCCTCCCAGCTGCTGACCAAAAAGTCAGTCCAACACTTTCTGGCACTTTTAAAAGTTTGCTCATGGTAATCTACTTTGGGGGTTTGCTGTTAGCAGTGTGTATGCTCAGGTTTGTAACTCCCAAAGTTTGTAACAAGCATCTATGTCAGAATTTGTGTCCTTAAACGCAGAAGCCTCTGAAAGGTGGTATGTCTTTATCAGTCAATTTTAGATATAAGCTGGAGTTTCATGTTTAGTGAGACCCTCTGCAAGGATAGTATCTGAATTCAAGAAAACATGGAATAAATGCACAGGATCTCTGAGGAAGAGGAAGGAATTATAGAGGCAAGCAGTGAGGATGAGGGGGAAAGAGGGGAATAGGCAGGCTAGATAGGCCAAATGGACTTTACCTGCTGCAGTTTTCTAGGTTTCAATGTTTCTATCTAACTGAATCTTCTGTCAGCACAGGATGTGGACAGAATGAATGGGATCCTTAGGATGACTAGAGCAGAAGGCAGGGAAGAAGTGACTGGCGACCACGCTTGGGAGCAGTTCTGTGTAGTCCAGGAAGAGTTCAAAGAATTTAAAGTTCTTGGGCACCTTTTCAAATCTGTGGGGGTAAGATAGGATATGCCATACCAAAAATATCAATACATGGATGAAGAACTGGTATAAGGAAGAAGGATTTTTGGCTTTCTTGGGGGTGCTGTATTTGAAGGTGTGAGAACTCTTACTACTTCAAATTCACTGACTATTGACCTCCTGCTTCCAAGCTGACCTGAGTTTGTTGTTGGACCTAGCTAAGTTTCCAGCAAAGACTAGATGCTGGGCTGCAAGCCAAAAGCCAGAGTTTCTTCTCCTCATCGGAGCATCAGAGGAAGGGTGGGCTTCATGTGCTTGGAGCGCAGAGACAGATAGATGCACTTACCTTCTGTTAGAGTCATGTGCTAAAACTCATAATATGGTTTTCTTTTTTTTATTTAAATTGCTTTATTAATTTTAAAGTCTGACAATAACAAAAGATAATACAGAAAGAAAAATGGAGACAAGTTTTGAAATGAGGTAAATACTTCACAATAATTATAGTCTTACATATCAAGGACTAGTTAAGCATAACACACTAAGGGAGTTATTTAGAAGCGTTATTCATGCTTTGGATGTCTGAAAATTGTCATATGGGCATTCAAAGCACAGAGACGTCCCTGGAGCCATTTCAGAAAGTGGTTCTAAGGACATCTCTGGTGCGAGGACATCCGAGGCTGAACGGGGGCGGGGGGGGGGGCGATGTCCTGAGCCATATCCAAGTTATACCTGCTCCAGGGCACAAACAGGCATCAGAAAAACTCTCGTTCTGCCATCCAGACAGCAGGAGGGCATAGAGAAGAGTGTACTCTGATACCCCCTATATGGCAGGGAAACTAGGGCATTAGGTTTTGGTTTGGCACACTGATGCATGCAAAATAACTTGAGTTCAGCACAGCACAGACATCCCTAACCCTGGCTTTTCTACCGGGAATGTTTATGAGGCCGCCAGTGTGGCTGTCCATTTTGGAGATGTCAATGTTTCCAAAATTGGGGTGACACCTAAATGTCCTGGCATTTTTTTGGATGCTTTGCCCTGAGTGCCCTTCCTGGTAGGGCTGACCTTCAGATAGTGTTTCAGCAGATAGTTTTCTAATGCAAGCTTAATGCAGAAAATTTGTTCCCTGGTACTGTAAACAAGGAGTATGCAAATAGGTTGTACCCAAAAACTGCGTGCTAAAATGGGAGAGCATGTACAGACCCATGTGCACATGCCAGACACATGCATACATGGAACTGCACAATCAGCAGCTTTATCGGCACCTGCCGCACATAGGCTGGAGTGTTATTCTGTGCATATCGATTCTTACGGATAGCATCGCAGCAGAGGCATGGATGATGTGCGCAGGTAACGCCAAAGTATCATGCACAGATCAGTGGTTCAGAGTTACATCTACATAACATCTGCACATATGCTGCACAGCGATCCTGCAGCTATGCGCAGAATAGCATTTCATCATATTGGTGCAGAAGAAGCAGGTATAAACTCCTCACTGGTGCTAACTGCAGAGCAATAAGCTCCCCTTTGCTCCTTCTCAGACACTGCGCTACAACACTGACATTGCGCTCAGCCTTCTGGCCACCTGTGCACTTCTCTGCATCTTTGCTGCTTCATTACCATAAAATGGATTTAAATATGCTATATACTCCTGTTTTCTTGAGGCTTTGCGTGCAGTTAGCTCCTGCAGAAAATTCCTTCGTTCCCTGATAGCACACAATTTTGTGGGCTCAAATCGAGCTAAACTGTGTGCAAAGCCTAGCTCACTTTACCGTATTGACCAGAGAGAAACACACAGAGAGGGAAGGAGTAATCATAGAAGCCTCCCCAAACCCGGAGAGAAAACATTTCGCTAACAGCTTGTGCCAAACCGGGATCTGGGAGAGAGTGACTGTTAAACAGCAAAGCTGTGAAGGGGGCAGCTTCCTGCGACGGAGGAGTTATTTACTCTGCCTAACTCTGAGAGCAGCCTGTGAGAGTCTCTCACTGGATTGTCCTCATGATCCAAAGAAGAAAAAGTGGAGAAACAGGCCTGAGCTTGGCAAAGCTTGCCTTACTCACCGGTCGCCAGAGGACCTGGCCTGAGCACACACGGGCAGGGCTTAATTTGTGCTGGAATGGGGTGAAACGGTGTTCTGGCACTTCTTGAGGAGGCGGAAGTAGTTCACATTCTGTCTCCCACCTCTTCACCCTGCTCTGTGCTGCCGCAGCCGTCTTAACTCGAAACACAGCCATGGGAGCGTTTTCCTTTCCTCCCACAACTGTGCTGAACTGAAGCAGCCTGGCCACAGCGCTTTTAGTAAAGCAAAATAAGCGTGTCCTGCTTTATTAGAAGTGTCGTGTCCGGGCTTCTTCTGTTTAGCACAGCCGTGCGAGGAAAGGAAAACGCTCTCGTGGTTGCGTTAAGCATGGAACAGGAAGGGAAAGGAAAAGAAGAGGTAGCTGGCTCAGAGTATTGTGGGGGAAGGAGGTGGACAGATTGCCAGAGCTGATGGGGGGAGGCTGGGATTAGGGAGCTAATATGTAGTGAGGGAGAGAGGAACTGCAAAGGTGCTGATAATGGTAGAGAGGACTCAGACTGGAAGAAGGCCATTGCTGGGAGGAAAGCTCTGACTGGAAATGAGCTGATACTGGGGTTGGAGAGGGAATGTAACTGGAAATAGACTAATACAGGACTGGGGGAACTGAGATGGGGGATGGGCTGATATTGGGGCTGTGGGGGGAGGGGGGGTGATTGAGATATTATGATCTGATGCCAGGACTGTGGGAAGGACTGGAAATAGGCTGATACTGGGGCTGTGGAGAGGACTGGTACTAGAAATGGGCTGATACTAGCACTGCAGGGGTGCCTGGGACTGGACATGAGTTGATATTGGGGCTGAGGGAGGCTGGAACCAGACATGGGCTGATATTAAGGCTGGAGGGTGATAGGGATTGGAAATGGACTGATACTGGGGCTGGAGGGGCAGGACTGGGACTGGGAATAGAAATGGGTTTATGCTGGAGAGAGACTAGGACTGGAAGGGGACTGGTGCTGGGAAGGGGTAATTTTAGGGCTGAGGGGCCTAGTATTGAAAGGGGATTAGTGCTGACAAACAGGAGTGGCTCAAGGCAATCTGCAGCCTGAGGCGAGGGATGAGATGATGCCCCACCCCCTGGAGAGGGGGGATTTTTCTCAAAACTCCAGTCAGGGACTGAACCAAACCAAAAAGCCAATTAGATAATGTGGAGCAAATGCAAGATGTTCACACACCAAGGAACTAAAAGAAAGAGCGAGAACCACAGCAGTTTTTAACTCCAAATTATAATTCATTTGTATTTTGTTGTTATAAACTGCGTTATGGTCCTTGCTTTTTCTTTTTGAACATATATTTTGCATTCACAGAACCCCCTCCATAACAGTGGGTGCAGAGCAGAGAGGTAGGACATTCACCCACAGAACTCAATATATTTAAAAAAAAAATCTGATTCTGGTCATCTCACCAACAACATTCTCCAGTAGCAGGCATATTGGGAACTAATATAAAACCCTACAAAAGTCACTGAAGATCTGCAAGGCCAAATCTACCATACCATACCATACCATACCATACCATACCAGCATACACTTCCAAAACTCATACAATAAGGGGCCTACCCAGAAAAAATCAGCACTACAAATAATGCAATTGACTCCAAAACCTCCATACACCTATTTGAAAAGCTGTACAAGTCAAATTACTACAGTACAGATCCCTACGTACAAACTTCATGTTAACAGAACACCTGTCCTTGGTCACATACTCAGAACACAGATCCTCACCAAGTACAGAATAAGTGACCACAACCTAAAGCAAAAATAAAAATATGTAGACAAAAATTAAAATGAAACTCGAAGAAGCCAGACTCCGCATGCAATGTCACACCAGATAAGAGATGCAGTTCCCCATACTGTGTGAAATATAGATAGCACAAAATCCAATCACTAAATTGAAAATAAAATTATTTTTTCGACCTTTCTTTGATAATTTCTGATCATGCTGGCCTGGATCTGAGGTTTCTGTTTTCCTCTGCCTTCTCTTAGCTCTCCTTCTATGGTCTATAGTCCATCTGCCATTTCTTGTCTCTCCTTTTGCTTTCTTCATTTTCTTCCATCAGCCTTTTTCCAGTCCCAGTAACCCTCCCCAGTATCACATCCTTTACAGCCTCCCCTCCCAGTACCTTCCAGTGCTAGCCCCCTTGCACTTCCAGTACCACCACTGGTGTCTATTCCCTTCCAGTCCCCTCCTTCCCCACCATCCAGCCCCTTCTAGTCCAAATACCATCCCAGGTATCAATGAACTTCCAGTCCCAGTGCCCCCTCCGTCTGTTCCCTTCCAGTCACCCTCTCCTCAGTCCATCCGCCTTCCAGTCCCATCCCCAGTTGTCAGCTCCTTTCAATCCCATCCTCAGGTGCACCCTCCCTTCCAGCCCCCACCTTCCCTCCAGCCCCCTCCTTCCCCTCTTTTCTGCTCCCTTCCAACCCCCATATCAACTCCCTTCCAGTCCCCACCTTCCCCCGTCTAACCCTCCTCCTATTACCCAGCCACCTTCCAGCCCCATCCCCAAGTGTCTGCTCCCTTCCAGCTCCCCCGTGCCTTCTCCCTTCCAGTCCCCCCCGTGTCTTCTCCCTTCCAGCTCCCTGTGTCTGCTCCATTGCAGCCCCCCATGTCGGCTCCCTTCCAGCTCTCCCCCACTCCCCCCCATGTCTGATCCTTTCCAGCCCCCCCCCCCGTATATGCTCTCTTCCAGCTCTCCCTGTGTCTGTTCTCTTGCAGCTCCCCCCCGTGTCTGCTCCCTTCCAGCTCTCCCATATATATTCTCCCTTCCAGCTCTCCCCAATGTTTGCGCCCTTTGAGCTTCTCCCCATGTCTGTTCCCTTCCAGCTCTCCCACTCTCCCCAATGTCTGCTTCCTTCCAGCTCCTCCCCATGGCTGTTCCCTTCCAGCTCTCCCATATATGACATCTTCTCCCTTCCAGCTCCTCCCCATGTTTGCTCTGCACCCTTCCAGCTCCCCCCATGTCTGCTCCCTTCTGGCACCTATCTCTCCCTCCCACCTCACTGATTCGTCCTTCAAAAAAAAGAAAGCAGCCACGGGAACATTTCTCTGTTCCTGCGGCTCTGCTATCTTTTAAACTGTTGGACCGCAGAGTTTCCAGCAGTAATAAGCATTTCCTGTTTCTCATAAGAAACAGGAAATGCTTATTATTGCTTTTAGAAACTCCGCGATCCAGCAGTTTAAAAGATAGCAGAGCCACGGGACTAGAAAGGGACTGTTACTTCTGGAGAGAGATCTGCAACTGTGAGTATATACTTCTGGTAATTTTCTAAAAGGAATTCTTTGTATTAAAGCTAATTAATCTGAGAACCCACTATTTTTTGTTAAATCAGTCAGGGCCTAGTAGCAGCAGCTTAAGTTTAAATTTAAAACACAGAGGAGAACTTTCTGGTTACATTTCATACCCAGCAGAGAGCTTGTAGTTTAAATTTAATAGTCACTCAGGGCCTAGCAACAGCAAAGTACTTTTAGTTTAAATTTAAAACACAGAAGAGAGCTTTCTGGTTACATTTGGAACCCAGCAGAGAGCTTGTAGTTTACATTTAATTGTCACTCAGGGCCTAGCATCAGCAAAGTACTTTTAGCTTAAATTTAAAACACAGAAGAGAGCTTTCTGGTTAAATTTAGAACCCAGCAGAGAGCTTGTAGTTTAAATTTCATAAGAAGTTAGAGCCTAGCAGCAGCTAAGAGCTATAATTTAAATCAAATCAGAATATAGCTTACCTCAGCAGCACAAGACAGGGTACTGTGTAGCAGCCCTCTTTTAATAAGTGTTATTTCCCTCCCTCCCCACACCCACCCACCCCTGGGATAATTGTAGCTTTATAGGTACTTACACACCTTAAAAGACAGGATGTGCTCTCAGGTGAAGCTCATTACCCAAATCAGTCATACACTAAGGACCTGAGATTAGTTAAGCTTCAGGTGAACAAGGTATATTACACGTATTAGGTCAGTTTTATAAGTATAAATATCCATAGCAACCCTTAGTAAGTAAAGAACTTAGATCTAAACACAAACTTAAAACTAAGATGCAGACAGCAGTCCAGCAGCGGAATGGGGGCTTTCCAGTCTTTTGCATTGAGTGTCACATGTATGATTTTCTCCCATTTGGTGAGAGGTCTTACGTGTGCACTAGGTGCAAGGAGCTCTTTGCTCTCAGGGAACGAGTCCGTTCTCTAGAGGCTAAAGTAGCAGACTTGGAAATCATAAGACAGACAGAGAGGTACATAGACGAGACCTACAGGGATATAGTCCTGAAGTCCCACCTCCAGTCTGGCAGCATCCCTGTTGCCATGGAGGAGAGAGGTCACGTGACAGGACAGCATCACCCTGGTGTGGCAGGAAGTGATCCTGTAACTAGGACCTGTCCTCCAGGTGATGTAAAACCCTCTCGCACCGAGGACATTTCTCCAGGGCCATGTGCCCATGAGGGAAGGGTTAGAACAGCTGTTATAGTTGGTGATTCGATCATTAGGCATGTAGATAGCTGGGTGGCTGGTGGACGTGAGGATCGCCTGGTAACATGCCTGCCTGGTGCGAAGGTAGCGGACCTCACACGCCACCTAGATAAGGTCTTAGATAGTGCTGGGGAGGAGTCTGCTGTCTTGGTACATGTCGGTACCAATGACATAGGAAAATGTATTAGGGAGGTTCTGGAGGCTAAATTTAGGCTTTTAGGTAGGAAGTTGAAATCCAGAACTTCCAGGATAGCATTCTCCGAAATGCTTCCTTTTCCACGTGCAGGACCCAAAAGGCAGGCAGAGCTCCGGAGTCTCAATGCGTGGATGAGACAATGGTGCAGGGATGAGGGTTTTGGATTTGTTAGGAACTGGGGAACATTCTGGGGAAAGGAGGGGCTCTTCCGAAGGGATGGGCTTCATCTTAACCGGGATGGAACCAGGCTGCTGGCATTAACCTTTAAAAAGGAGATAGAGCAGCTTTTAAACTAGATATTAGGGGAAAGCCGACAGTCGCCCAAGAGCGGATGGTTCGGAAGAATGTATCTTTGAAGGATACTACCAAAAGCAGAGAGGTTCCACAAAAGAGTAAAGTAGCCCAAATGCCCTCAAGTATGGAGCAGACAGAGCTTAAAGATCCCAAATTACCCATGTCTAACAATAGCCAAATTAATATGAATAAAATACATTCTCTAAATTGCTTGTATGCAAATGCTAGAAGTCTAAAAAATAAGATGGGAGAGTTAGAATATATAGCACTAAATGAAAGGTTAGATATGATTGGAATATCAGAGACATGGTGGAAGGAGGACAACCAGTGGGACACTGTGATACCTGGGTACAAACTATATCGAAATGATAGAGCTGATCAAATTGGTGGAGGGGTTGCTCTCTATGTTAGAGAGGGCATTGAGTCAGAAAGGATTAAAGTTTTGCAGGAAACAAAATCTGCTGTAGAATCTATATGGATTGAAATTCCATGTAAAAAGGGGAAGGCAATGGCAGTGGGGGTGTACTATCGAGCACCTGGCCAGAATGACCAAATGGATGATGAAATGCTCAAATAAATCAAGGAAGATAATAAAATCACAGCACAGTAATAATAATGGGTGATTTCAACTACCCCGGTATCGACTGGGTCAGTGTCACGTCAGGACATGCTAGGGAGATAAAGTTCCTAGATGAAATAAATGACTGCTTCTTGGAGCAGCTGGTTCATGAACCGACCAGAGGGGAAGCCATATTAGACCTAGTCCTTACTGGAACACCAGATCTAGTGCAAGAGATAAGGTTGTTGGGGCCACTTGGCAATAGTGATCATAGCATGATCGCCTTTGATTTAATTAGTGGAGGAGGGATAGTAAGGAAATCCACAGTACTACCTTTTAACTTTCGAAAGGGAGACTATGATAAAATGAGGAAAACAGTTAAGAAAAAACTAAAAGGAGCAGTTGCAAAGGTTAAAGACGTACATCAGGCTTGGCTGTTGTTGAAAAATACTATCTTGGAAGCCCAGACCAGCTGTACTCCATGCTTTAAGAAAAGTGGAAGGAAGTCCAAAAAACTGCCAGCATGGTTTAAAGGTGAGGTCAGAGAGGCTGTTGTTGCCAAAAAAGCATCTTGCAGGAAATGGAAAAAAGAGCCAAACGACGAAACCTGGAAACAGCACAAGCACTGGCAAGTCAAATGCAAGGCATTGATAAGGCAGGCAAAGGGAGAATTTGAGAAGAAGTTTGCTGCGGAAGCAAAAACGCAAAGTAAAGACCTTTTCAAGTACATTCGTAGCAAAAAACCTGTGAGAGAGTCAGTTGGTCCACTAGATGATAAAGGGGTTAAAGGAGCACTAAGAGGCGACAAGGCGATAGCGGAGAGACTGAATGAATTCTTTGCTTCAGTCTTTACTGAGGAAGATGTAGGGATGTTACCCATGACTGAAGTGGTATTTAAAGGTGCGGAAGAATTGAAGGAAATATTGATGCATTGGGAAGATGTATTACAACTATTAGATAAACTGAAGAGTAGCAAATCACCTGTGCCGGATGGTATACATCCAAGGGTGTTGAAAGAACTGAAATATGAGATTGCAGACCTGCTATTAGTAATCTGTGAACTATCATTAAAATCATCTCTAATACCTGAAGATTGGAGGATCGCCAATGTAACACCAATTTTTAAAAAGGGTTCCGGGGTGATCCGGGAAACTACAGACCGGTGAGCATGACATCAGTACTGGGAAAAATGGTAGAAACCATCATAAAGAATAAAATTACTCAGCATGTAGATAGTCATGACCTAATGGGAGACAGCCAATATGGCTTTAGACAAGGAAGTGGAGGAGTAGCCTAGTGGTTGGGTCAAGGTACTTCAGGCCGGAAGGTCGGGGGTTCAAATCCCACTAGAGGACAGCAACCTTGGGCCAGAAGGACTGGGGTTTCTAGTCCCACAGGTGCTCCTTGTGGTCTTGGGCAAGCCACTTAACCCTCCATAGCCCATGTTCCCTGTAAAATAGTTCTCTGTGTGCTGTGCTTTCCTGTCTAATCAATGTGTTTATACCTCAAAAAAAAAAAAATTCCTGTCATGATTTGACAATTTCCAATCTGTAATCAAAAACCGCTGCTGATCGCTGGAAGTAGTGGTATACAAATGTATACTAAATAAATAATCTGTTGTGTTTTTTTGAAGGAGTGAATAAACAGGTAGACAAAGGTGAGTCGGTTGATATTGTGTATCTGGACTTTCAGAAAGCCTTTGACAAGGTCCCTCATCAGAGACTTTTGGCAAAACTAAAGAGTCATGGGATAGGAGGCAGTGTACTATTGTGGATCAGGAACTGGTTAAAAGATAGAAAGCAGAGGGTAGGGCTAAATGGCCAATTTTCCCAATTGAGAAAGGTGAATAGTGGTGTACCCCAGGGATCTGTGCTGGGTCCGCTGCTTTTTGACATATTCATAAATGACCTGGAAAGTGGAATAACGAGTGAGGTTATCAAATTTGCAGATGACACAAAACTATTTAAAGTTGTTAAAATCCAAGAGGATTGTGGAAAACTGCAAGAGGATCTTGATAAATTGGAAGACTGGGCATCAAAATGGCAGATGAAATTTAATGTGGACAAGTGCAAGGTTATGCACCTAGGGAAGAACAACCCAAACTATGGTTACACGATGCAAGGTTCCACATTAGGAACCACCAGCCAGGAAAAAGATTTAGGCGTCATTGTGGATACCATGTTAAAACCCTTGGCCCAGTGTGCAGCGGCGGCCAAGAGAGCAAATAGAATGCTAGGTATGATAAGGAAAGGAATGGAAAATAAAACAAAAGATATTATAATGCCTCTGTATCGTTCCATGGTGAGACCGCACCTTGAATATTGTGTGCAATTCTGGTCGCCGTATCTTAAAAAGGATATAGCGATTTTAGAAAAGGTTCAGAGAAGAGCCACCAAAATGGTAAAGGGGATGGAAGGATACTCCTATGAAGAAAGGCTTAAAAGGTTAGGGCTCTTTAACCTGGAAAAGAGACGGCTGAGGGGAGATATGATAGAAGTCTATAAATTAATGAATGGAGTGGAACGGGTAAACGTAGATCGATTGTTTACCTTATCAGAATATAGAAAGACTAGGGGACATGCAATGAAGCTACAGGGTAAACTATTTAAGACTAATAAAAGAAAATATTTTTTCATTCAACGTGTAATCAAACTCTGGAATTTGTTACCGGAGGATGTAGTAAAGGCTGTTAGTGTAGCTGGGTTTAAAAAAGGTTTGGACAAGTTCCTGGAGGAAAGGTCCATAAACCATTATTAAGAAGGGACCCAGGATATCAATGCTTGAACTAATACAAGCATTGTGGAACCTGTGTCCCTTGGGGAAACTGCTAGGTACATATGACCTAGATTGGCCACTGTTGGAAACAGAATACTGGGCTTGATGGACCTTGGTCTGACCCAGTATGGCATATCTTATGTTCTTATGTTCCTGCGGCTGCTTTTGTTTTTGAAGCGGTGGGTGGTGGATAGCTGCCACGCTTACCCAGCTTACCCCATTGACTTCTTTCCTGCTATGTTGGTACCAGGGGTGGTTCTAAAATTAGGCAGTTTCTAGGGAGCGGCAAAATCAGAAATAAACACAGTCTAAGTGCCGCCCCCTAGAAACTGCTGCCTGAGGCCACCGCCTCAGTTGGCCTAATGATAGAACCGCCCCTGCTGACAAATGCTGGGGTCAGGGTGGGGAAAAAGAAAGAGATGCTGGAGGAGTGAGAAGGGAGAAGAAGATAGATATTGTGAAGTCTGGAGAAGAAGTAAAGTCATAACCAGGGAAGGTTGAGAGGGTGGGCTATAAGATCAAATGCTGAGGAAAGGAGGAGGAAATTAAGGGTTAATTTATTTATTTAGCTGTATTTATATCCCGCTTTTCACCGGGTCAAAGCGGTCAATTGGGAGATACATTTAACACGAGGGGATATGACACACATACGCTAATACTTACAGAGAACATGGGCAATGGAGGGTTAAGTGGCTTGCCCAAGACCACAAGGATAAGTACCTGAGAAGGAGATAGATGGGCGGGCACTGGGGACATGGGGATGTGGGAGAGCAGGGACTTGGGCTTTGTGGAGAATCTAAGACTGGGTGAGAAAACAGAAGAAAGACTAAATAGGCTGGGTGTTGGGCATGTAAGTGGGACTCAGGGCTTGGGTAGGGTGGACATGGGGACTTGAGATTGCCTGGGGGGATAGTGGAGACTAAGAAATTGACCAGAAATTAGGAAGACAGTGGGGATAAGTTATGGGTATCAGTAGAGCTGTGAGACCAAGTGCAGAAATATGATGGGGGGGGGGGGGGCACAAAAATTAGGGAGGAGTGGCCTAGTGGTTAGGACATGGTACCTCAGGCCAGAGGGACCAGGGGATCAATTCCCACCTGGGGACAGCAATCTCAGGCCAGAGGGACTGGGGTTTCTAGTCCTATAAGCACTCCTTGTGGCCTTGGGCAAGCCACTTAACCCTCCGTTGCCTCCAGTACAGATAGATTGTGAGCCCTTTGGGGACAAGGGAATTTATCCAGTACCTCTTTGTAGTGATTACATAGTATAAACTGCTTTGATTGAAGGATAAGGCTAAATAAACATTTGAAACAATTCTGGGTTTGGCCCTGCCCCTCAGGTCACTTCCAGCCTTTACCGCAGTTCTACTTCTTTTTAGTTTACAAATTAAGCCCTGCACACAGGTAACCCAAGTTGAGGAAGATGCAGACTATCCTGGTCTCCATTCAAAGGCCCGGACTATTAGTTTACTACAAGGAGCTCAGCCACATGGAGGCTAATTTTATTAAAGCACGCCTAGTTTAATACACATTTTAATACCTGTATTGTGCACCTGTTTTCTAAAGAAATGAATGTGCCTGCTTCATAAAACAGCAACATGAGGAATGGAGGAATAGCCTAATGGCTAGAGCAGTAGGCTGAGCGTAAAGGACCCCAGGTTTGACTCCCACTGTCCATGGGCAGCAGAATGGGAGTTGGACATAAGGGCCATGGCCCCTTCAATAATTTACCCAGCATCAGCAACTAGAGAGCTTGGGGGTGGAGCTAGAGATTGGTTTGTTTGGCCCTCCAACCAAAAAGATATTCCCCTGCCACTGCTGCTCTTTGTTAACTTGCACCAGTCACTTAACTCCCCATGGCCTCAGGCACCAAATAGATTGTAAAAGCCAGAGATGTTTGTGAATATTGGAGCTCAGGTTGGTGATCATGATGTTGGATTGTTCTCCAAGTTTGATAGTTTGATTGTAGACGCTTCGTCACCATTTAAGGGGACACCATCAGTGTGGGGTTCCAGGTGATAATGTGCTTGAATGCTTGCATTTGTACTTATATTGAGGTTTGTGGTGACTCATCTCTTTGGTTCACAGGGATTGATTAGTTGGTTTCGCTGAGGGTTGCTGGGTTGTGGTTGCTGTTTCTCAGTCTTGTTGGTGATGACTCAGCTCTTTGGTCTGCAGGGATTGGTTGTTGGTTTCCCTGAGACTTGCTGGATGTAGTTGCTGTTTCTGAGACTTGTTGATGATGACTCAGCTCTTTGGTCCACAGGGACTGATTGATTGGTTTCCCTGAGCAGGGCCGGCCTGTTCATTGTGTGAGAATATTGTTTGCGCAGGGCTCCATGCCAAAACCATCCCACATTGAATACCGGCAGGTAGGGCGGCTTTAGAGGGAGCAAGAGAGGCCCCAGCTCACCTCTAACAGTTGCCGAAGTGAAGAGCGTCTTTTTTCTTCATTTTGGCAGCTGTACTGTAGTTTAGAATGCTGCCGCACTGAGCTCCGGGAAACAGAAAGTCCTCTTTGACCTCAGTGCAGCATTGTCATAAACTACAGTGCAGCTACTGAAATGAAGGAAAAAGACGCTTTTCACTTCGGCAGCTGTTAGAGGTGAGCCGGGGCCTCTCCGGCTCCCTCTAAAGCATTTTAGACAGCTGCAGGGCTTTTCAGGAGGGGCTTGAACTGGAAATGGGCTGAGTGGAGGGGGACTTGGACTGGAAATAGCTGATGCGGAGGGGGGCTTGCATTGGAAATGAGCTGAGTGGAGGGGCTTGGACTAGAAATTGGGGGGGGGGGGCAAGGACTGGAAATGGTCTGAGTGGGGGGGGAGCTAGGACTGGAAATGGGCTGATGGAGAGGCTAGGATAGGACTGGAAATGGGCTGATGGGGGGCTAGGATTGGAAATGGACTGATGGAAGGGCTAGGACTGGAAATGGGCTCATAGGGGGGCATGGATTGGAAATGGGCTGAGTGGGGGGGGAGCTAGGGCTGGAAATGGGCTGAGTGGGGGGGGGGGCTTGGACTGGAAATTGGCTGAGTGGGTGGGGGGGAGCTAGAACTGGAAATAGCTGATGAGGATGGGGGCTTGGACTGGAAATGGGCTGATGGGGGCTAGGATTGGAAATGGGATGATGAAGGGCCTAGGATAGGAAAGGAAATTTATTTATTTATTTATTTAATATTTCTTATATACCGCGCTATTTATCATCAGTGCGGTTCACAGTGTAACAATAAAACACATAGGTCAGATGACTGGCCTTCGTTTACAGATAACAGGGAGATAAAATGGAGGTAACAGGGGAACTAATTACAATCATTAGAATACCTGATATGATTTATGAAATGGGCTGAAGGAGGGTCTAGGATAGAACTGAAATGGGCTGATGGAGGAACTAGAAGGGAGCGGATGCTTGGTGGGGGTGGAACTAGAAGGGAGCCGATGTTGGGGAGGACTAGAATGGGATAGGGCTGGGAGAGTGAAATGGAGAGGGGGAAATATTTTGTATGGGAGGGAAGAAAAATCTACGATTGGCCGGGTATTGGGAGAGTAAGTGGGGACTGAGGATGGAGGGGTAAAATTTGAGTGGATGAAATAGGAATAAAGAGATGGAGGAAAGAACAAAAGGAGAAAGATTAGTATGTTAAAGCAGATGTAGAGAGAGAATGGAAAAAAACTAGAAGAGAGAAGAAAGGACAAATGGACAGCAGACGATGGAGAGTTAGGAGAAGACAAGAAGAAACCAGAAGAAAGTGACTGGAACAATTGCAACTGAAAAATAAAATGCACAAACAACAAAAGATAGAAAAATACTTTTTTACTGTGAATTTATTAACTGGAAAATGTCAGCTCTGGGAAATGTGTGTCTTTAACGTCTGCATTTTGTTTAGTACAAGAGGAAATTAATTTATAGTTTTATTTCTGCAGTGTTGCTGTACATTCCAAGTTTGGCTTTTGGGGTTCCCAGTTTAATTATTGTCTTCCCATTTCTAAATTGTGATCCCTTGTTCTTTGGTGATGGTCTATGTTCTGCATGTGTAACCAAGCTGAGGTATTCTGTTTATGTAGTTTCTATTTGACAGTGCCAATTGTTCTCTTTCTCCAGTAGGAGATGTATTGGTATTTTCTGAGATGTATTGGGTTAATATTTTCAGTGTTGCCTCTTGATAGGTAGGGTTTGGTGCTTTATGAGTCGTGGTAGTGCTGTTATGAAACGGTGCGTTTGCTATGGGTTCTAAATGGGCAGTGTTTGTAGTACTTCCTAATGTGCCTGGAAGTTGGCATTGGAGTACAGTAATGTAGAAATCTGGTAATCTTTATTTATCCAGACACTCATTAACAAGCATGTTTACTAAAAGTGCATGTTAACATTACCAAATATTTATGCAAATGAGGTCCCTTATGCAAATGAGGCCCCGCACCAAATCTCCACACATGGCCCCACAATCCCCTTGGACCACCCCTGTCCCTGAAGGTTACCGGGGTGTGGTTGCTGTGTGGCGCTGAGTCACCACCAACCCAAATATAAGTACAAATGAGAGCATTCAAGCACATTGCCATCTGGAACCCCACAGCGATGATGTCCCCCCGAATGGTGATGAAACGCCTGCAATCAAACCATCAAACCCAGAGAACAATCCAACATCAAGACAGTAAGACGTTTGGGGACAGGGAAATAACTATGGTAGCTGAATGTGACTAGCCTGCAAAAGTGTGGGTGACTTATAGTATTTTATAATTTATGTATGTATATTTGCACTCCACCCATGCGGTGTCCAATGTCCCACAGTGAAAGCAAGCAGCATCGATCTGACCCATGTACTTTCAGAGTAGCAACTGACTCTGTTATCTGCATAAGTGGACATTTACATTAATAAACCACTAAAATATCATGATTTACATATGTAAATGCACATGAAAATGTAGGCATGCCTTATAAGATTGCCTCCAAAGAGACTCACTAAATCCACCCATGGGGGCCTCCAGCATCTGAGACTTTTGTTTTGTGGAAGTCATTTCTACTGCTGTTTGGTTTTTTTTTTTCAAATCCCAGCGCTGGCTAGGGGGTCTTGGTTTCTTTTTCCCTTTCCACATACAGGGGAATTCTTGTATTTCTGTTCAGTGTTAAACTACAGTTTTGAATTTCATATCCTTTTGTCAATCACCAGTTTCTTTCTAACGCTGTGAATATTATGGAAGTTAGTTAGAAGTCCTACTTGTACTATGGATGTCTGAAAACAAAAGCACAGAGATATCTCCAGAGGCATTTTAGAAGCCGGGTCTGTGGACATCCTCAGCGTGAAGATGTCCAACTTTGAACAAGGTGGGAGTAGGAGACAGGTATGGTGGAAGCATTCCCAAGAACCTGGACATCACCTTCTGATCTCAGAAATGTCCTGGTAGTCTGGAGTCATGTTTAAGGTTAAATCTGCTCTAGGCATCAGGAAAATATTTCTTTTGGCCATAGACCATCCAGAGAAGACAGCACTCCTATGATCCCCAATACTTAGCAGTAGTAGGATTTGAACTCCAGCTTTCACCTGATCCTAACTTACTACTCTAACCATTAGGCTATTCTTAGAGACCCATAGTCTGGGCTATTATTCCAGGGATGTCTATGTAGATGTCCCTGCAGACATACATATCGGGCACATCTACGTTTGTGAAATTCTGCCTGAGCTTGGGCATGCCAAGATGTTCTGGCCTGGACGTCCCAGATTGCATTGGATATCATTTGTAAAATTCCACTTTCTATGTGTTGTATTTTGTTTTTTTCTATCTTATTACATTCAATGCATTATGTGTTTTCAAATGTTTATTTTTTTAATTCTTCATGCATAAGAGGTTAACTAAATGTCCAGGTTCGCTGCCTTTGTATGCTGTTTGTTGTGGTTCAGAGAAGGGGACCTAGCCTCGCTCCCCCTCCCCCCAAAGCATACCCCTTTCTAAATTGCTCTAGCATTTAGTCCCCAGAACTTTGAGTCCAGCACCTGGATCCAGGGGCCTGAATGTGTACCAGAGTCCAGCAACTGCCAGTGGAGTTACTGTTGGCATGCAGGCTGGGCCCTGGGGGTTATAAAGAGATGGAAACCTATGCCGTAATAATCACTTGTATCTGTTTAGGAGGAGGATGGAGAACTTTGATGAGCAATTCAGATACTATTTTGGTAATAGCTTCAACTAAATGTGAGGATTATTTATTTATTTAACAGGGATTTTTTATACCGCTTTATCATTTCAATCAAAGCGGTTTACATTGTAACTTAAACTTGGTAAACGTACGTTAAACAGGGACAATGATAACTTGGATTTTTCTGAGCAGTGGAGGGTTAAGTGACTTGCCCAAAGGCCACAAGGAGTGCTAGTGGGAATTGAACCCTGGTCTCTAACCACTAGGCTACTCCTAAAAAGGATGAAGCTTGAAAGTTGGTTGAATCACGCAAACTCCGTCTCCCTGCACCTGAGGCATGTAGTCTGTAGAAAAATGTACAAAGATCTGAAACCCACAAATGCACCTACAAAGTACAGGGAAGATAAGGAAGATATGTATTAGAAATCTAGAAGCATCTGGAAAGCTTGGAGCACATGCACTCGTCTTCTGACAGAGGCTGGTTTAGATATTGTTGCCATTACATACACGTGGTGTACATCCATGACTTGGATATACCCATGCCAGGCTCTAATCTGTTCATGAAGTACAGGGTAAATAGAAAAGGGGGAAGAGTAGAAATATATGTTAAAAAATATGACTGCAATAGCAATGTAAGAGGTATGGGACAGGACCCTCACTTGGTTTACAGCTTGTCTTGCAGTGAGGCTTGCGTGCATCAGTGATATTGAGACAATGCCATCAGTAAACAAGCTACTGGCAGGATCTCCAAAGATGGACAGAAAAATTACATGAAAAAACTTAGAGCTCCTAGTTTTAAAGAGTTTTGAATACAGCCTAAATACAGTACTTATCCAAACTCTTCCCCTGTCACAAAAACAGGTGCTGGGACAACAGGATTGTAATATGTGAAACCAATAAAAAAAGAAACCATGGCATGAAGACCCCAAGATACCAGGAGAGGAGTAAAGCAGCACCAACAAAGAAATCTATTTGCATCTTTTTGGCTATGGGAAGCAGGTCCTTTAAAGCTACCCATCTTGCGAATACTTGGAAGGATATGTGCACTCTGCAGTTTTACAGTAATTCTGAATGTTTCTGTAGTATGTGTGCCCCCTGCCCTATCTAGTAAGGATGCAGTGCAATGCAACCACTTACATCTGTGCACCCACAGAACATCCCAAACTTTCACATCCACAAACAAAATTAGAGCATGTGTGTGTGTGTGTGTGTGCCCCCTCTGCCTTGCTATATCACTGTGGCATATTAGACACAGCCACACCCACAGATCGTGCAAGACTTTATTAACAGCGTGACTGTCACACTCACATTGAGAGTGTGTGTCCTTTGCCCTGCCTTCCCCTGCCCTGTTTCTGCACTTTCAGAGAGAAGCCACTTACTATGGAGTCAGCATTTTGCTATACATCTGCAATTGTGGCACACAAAGGAAACCCAGGAAAGAAATTAACAGAAAACGGTGTTGCTTTCGGCATTCATTTTTCTAGGGACACCATCAGCCATTGGGATTTGAAAGAAGTGAGGCTGGGATAGGCTTTTTTGGTTGTTTATTAAAAAGTATTAACATGATTGATGAAGTTTCACCTTCTACTTTGTTGTCCCTCCCCAAGGTGGCTCAGCTGTGCCTGGACAGCCAGAGAGAGAGATTATTTCCCTGGTCTCATAGACTATAATGGATCCAAAAACTAATGACACCAAATGATTTTCAAATCATGATGCCATTTGGTGAGATTAAACATACTGACTAGAAAATGTTCTGATTAGTCATGTTTCATCATTAGTTTTAAAATACATGCACATCCCTAATCGACAGTATGCACATGGGAAAAGATTTAGAGAGGAGTAGGCACAAGAAAGAAAATGGGCAGATTAAGTGGGCCTTGGGGTTATTATCTGCCCTTGTGTGTGACAACTGTATGAATGAATTCTCTTGTTCATCATGAAGCCATCTGATCCCTTCTGATGCAGTGAATAGAGGTCCCATGTTTTCAGGCATGCCCTGTCACTATAACGAGAGGAAGTAGGCGCTTGGACATTCACATCATTTTGTATAGCCTGCCTGCTCTTGCCTTTTGTTCAAAGTTTTCATCAGGTTATTAAAAACCATGGCTCATTTTGGTTCAGCAATTTATCTGCTTCCATACAAGCAGTGAGAGCAGACTCCTTAGAGAGTCTATATATGCCTCTAACACTTAACCCCCTGTAGCAGCACAAACAAATCAGCAGACAAGAAATTAAGAGATAATGATGGCTTCCACCACACTGGTATCCCAGATGGCTCTGGATAACTACCTGGGACTAATCTGCATTACAAATTTTACAATTTCCAACAGAGAATGTTTTTTTTTTTAAGATTTCTGTTTCTGTGATAGTGTGGGCTGCTTTCTCACTCCAATCAATGCACATCACTTTCACTTTCCATCAGAAGCTTGAAGCCGGGTGAATTGATTCCAGAAAAGATAATTATACACTTTTGTAAACTGCGCTGACCTTTGCTGCGCTCTGAGTCACGCCGCATTTAGTCAGAACCGGCTCTAATGTAGACGGCGCTTTGTGTGGGAATGTTGATGGTGCTTTCCCAGTCCCTGCAGGAATGACGGTGCCCCGTCTCTTGCTGAATCTGATCCCTGGAAGTAAGGACCCTTCTTGCAAACTCGTTTGTCACTTTTTTTCTGAAAGCAGCAGTGGCAGCCTGGACATGTCAGGAGCACCAATAGCAAGATCGTAGAGTCTGTGGCTATTTTGACTTGAGCTCTTATCTCAGCTAATAGCGTGCAGCAGATTGGTGTAGGGTAGGGGATTTTCTCTCCTGATTTGTGCATGCTGTCACCTTATATCTACTCCTTCCCCTGCCTCAGGATTTCTGGTGCACCCCTTGTTGTATGATAGAGTAAATCATGGTGAAGGGTTGTGCTCTATGTTAGAGAGAGCATTTAGTCACATAGGGTTAAAATTTTGAAGGAAACAAAATACACTGTGGAATCTCTATGCATAGAAGTTTCATGTAAAAAGTGGAAGGTGATGGCAATGGGGGTGTACTACCAACCACCTGACCAGAATGAACAGATGGATGATGAAATGCTGAAAGAAATCAGGGAAGCTAACAAAAGTCACAACACAGTAATAATGGGTGATTTCAATTACCCCGGTATTGACCGTGTCAATGTCACAGCAGGATATGCTAGGGAGATAAAGTTTCTAGATGAAATCAATAACTGCTTCTTGGAGCAGCTGGTTCATGAACTGACAAGACAGGGAGCTATTTTGAACACCGTCCTTAGTAGAACACAGGATCTGGTGCAAGAGATATGGGTTTTGGGGCTACTTGGCAATAGTGATCATAGCATGATCACATTTGACTTAATAAATGGAAGAAGGACGACAAGGAAATCCACAGAACTACCTTTTAACTTTCAAAAGGGAGACTGATAAAATGAGGAAAAGAGATAAGAAAAAACTAAAAGGATCAGATGCAAAGGTTAAAGATTTACATTGTTTAAAAGTACTATCTTGGAAGCACAGAACCGATGCAGTCCACACTTTAAGAAAAGTTAAGGTCAGAGCAGCCAAATGATGAAAACAGGAAACATCTGTCAGAAAAACCCTGGAAGCATGGTGCTCTGTTTGTGTGAAACTGTGGCATTGCCATCGAATCAGTGTCGACTCATGGTGATCCTCTGGATAGCTGTCCTAAACTGTATTCAATCTTCAGCCAGGTAGCTCATTGTTGGTCGCCGTATCTTAAAAAGGATATAGAGTTATTAGAAAAGGTTCAGAGAAGAGCCACCAAAATGGTAAAGGGGATGGAAGGATACTCCTATGAAGAAAGGCTAAAAAGGTTAGGGCTCTTTAACCTGGAAAAGAGACGGCTGAGGGGAGATATGCTAGAAGTCTATAAATTAATGAGCGGAGTGGAACGGGTAAACGTAGATCGATTGTTTACCTTATCAGAATATAGAAAGACTAGGGGACATGCAATGAAGCTACAGGGTAAACTATTTAAGACTAATAAAAGAAAATATTTTTTCACTCAACGTGTAATCAAACTCTGGAATTTGTTACCGGAGGATGTAGTAAAGGCTGTTAGTGTAGCTGGGTCCATAAGCCATTATTAAGAAGGGACCCAGGATATCAATGCTTGAACCAATACAAGCATTGTGGAACCTGTGTCCCTTGGGGAAACTGCTAGGTACATATGACCTAGATTGGCCACTGTTGGAAACAGAATACTGGGCTTGATGGACCTTGGTCTGACCCAGTATGGCATATCTTATGTTCTTATGTTCTTATGATAGCGTGGCATCCATAGCTGTTGTTATTCTATGGACCCATCTCATTGCTGGCCTTCCTTTATGCAGACAATCAACCTTGCCAAGCATAATGTCTTTCTCTAATGATCTCGCTCTTTGCATGATGTGTCCAAAGTATGAAAATCGAAGTGTTGTCATCTGAGCTTCTAAAGAAAGCTTTGGTTTGATCTCTTCTAGTACTGACTGGTTTGTTTTTTGGGCAGTCAAAGGTATCCACAATATTCTTCAACAGCACCATAATTCAAAGGCATTGATTTTTTTCCTATCTTTTTCACTGTCCAACTTTCGCATCCATACAGAGGCGTAGCGTGGGGGGTGCAGGGGGGGCCGGCCGCACCGGGCGCAACATGGGGGGGGGGCGCTCGCACTCGCAGCTCTCTGTTGCCGATGAGGGGGAAAGGCAGGTCCCTATGATACATGTTGGCGCGTACGCCATCTGGTGGTGGCACTGCAAAGAGGTTTGCGCTATAGCCCTCGAGCCCGCAGTCCTGGGAGTCGCATTGTTCTTGGCAAACCCTCGGCAACAAAGCGCAGGCGATGCGATTGACCCCCTCTAGGTAGCTATTTCACACAAGCTGCCGGGGCGGGGTGGGAGGGGGACTGTTTATCGCGTCGTCGCCCCTCGATCTCAATGTAAAGCTGGGGTTGGGGTCGGATCGCCCTGTGCGCTCGAGAAGGCGGAGCTGCAGGGTGGCATCGCGAGTTTCTGGTTCCGGATCTCCTCCTCTTCCCTGCTGTTGGGCGTTTAACCATGCTTGTCGGGCTCTTGCTGCTGTGCTGTTCGTTTCCCTGGACTCCGGCTCAGCGAGGTCAGTGCTGACGATCGCTCCCTCCCGGGGTAGGATCACGGTCGGCTCCCCAGCACAAAGAAGCTCCCCAGCGGCTAAAATCCACGGGTTAGGGGGCGCAAATTACTTGCCTTGCCCCGGGTGCTGACAACTCACGCTACGCCACTGCATCCATAAGATGTTATTAAAATACCATGGCTTGGACAAGTCAAATCTTTGCATGCAGAGAGACACCTCTGCTCTTGAGAATCTTGTCTAGGTCCTTCATAGCCATTCTACCAAGAGCAACATGTCATCAGTTTTCTTAACTATTTGTCATTTCTTTATTGATTGTTGATCCAAGCAGATTAAAGTTGTCCATTATTTCAGTCTCTGCTCCATCAAGGATGAGCTTATTGATTTTGCCAGTTGTACATTAAGGTGCAGGCCTACTTTAAGACTATGTTCCTTGGTCTTGAGAAGAAAATGTTTCAGATTGTCTTCACTTTCAGCCAGTATTATGATATCATCAGCATATTATCACAACTCGGTTGTCTTTATACAATCCTGCTTCTCTGATGACTTGTTCTGCATATAAATTAAAAAGGTAAGGGGAAAGTATGCAACCTTGTCATACATCTTTGCTGATTTTAAACCATTCTGTTTCTCCTTGTTCCATTCGAACTGTTGCTTCTTGACTAATGTAAAGGTTGTGCAAGAGAACCTTTAGTCATTTTTCTTCCTATACCCATGCTTTTTAATGTGGCCTAGAATTTCTCATGAGTTACACAGTCAAATGTTTTGCTGTAGTCAATAAAATACATATAGATATCCGTTTGGTATTCTTTTGTTTTTTTCAAGGATCCATCTCATACCCATTCGTCACCCTTTCCTGAATCCTGCTTGCATTTCAGGCAGTTCTCATTCCAGGTATGGTTATAGTTTCTGCTAGATGATCTTGAGTAGAATCTTGCTGGCATGTGGGATAAGCGTGATTGTGCAAGTTTCCAGTCAATTGGATCGCCTTTCTTCAGTATTGGTGTTAAAACAGATCTTTTCCTAGCAGATCCTTGTAAGTATAACAATAACCACATCCAATTGTTGTAATACTTCTATCTGAGTGCCATCAATAACCTGTGTTTTGTTCTTTGATAATGCTTTCAATGGTGTTTTGACTTCTTCCTCTCATCACCAATGTTCCTGATCATAAGGTACAGGTTGAAACGGCTGTTGGTCCACTTGTTTTTAGTATTATGACTGTCTATATTCTTTCCACTTTTTCTTGATCTTCTCAACATCATTCAAAATGGATCCATGAGCATCTTGTAGCATTCCGTTTTGATTGAATGATAAGGCGGTATATAAATACCATTAAATAAATTAAATAAATAAAATTCCAATTCAAGGCTGGAATTTTGTCTTTAATTCTCATAGCTTTAGAAAAGCAGATCTTATTTTTCTTCTAATAGTTTCTGATTCTATTTCCTTGTATGCATCTTTGTAGTACTTCTCCTTGTCTTGTCTGCACATTGGAAATCTCTGTTGAGTTCTATGATTGCCTGTCTTTCTCTTCTGGCTTTAGCTTTTCTACATTTCTGGGCAATATTCAGACTTTTTTTTAGTCGCCTATTTTGGCCCTTTTTGCTTTTTCATTTTTGTGCTGACTTTTCACTTTCTTTGAGCGCAGCTTTCTTGATGTCATCTCATAACTCATCTGGTGCTCTGTCATTGGTAATCAAGCAGTAGATTGATTTTGAAGGCAGTCTTTAAATTCTGGCGGTATATTCTCAAGGTCATATTTTGCTGCATTCATGAGCGTCTCGCTCTTTTTCTGCTTTAACTTGAATTTGCATACGAGTAGTTGGCAATCTGTCCCATAGTCAGCTCCGGGTTTTTGTCTTTATTAATGTTATTGAGCTTTTTTGACTTCCATAGATTTAGTCAGTTTGATTTTTATACAGTCCATTGGGTGAAGTCCATGTGTACAGTCGCTGCTTGTGTTGCTGGAAGGTGTTTGAGATGAATAGATCGTTGGTCTTGCAGAATTCTATGAGTCTTTCTCCATCTTCATTTCTGTTGCCAAGTCCATATTTTCCAACCACTTTGCCTTCTTCTTTGTTGCCCACTTTTGCGTTCTAGTCACCCATGACTGTCAAGATATCCTGTTTGCATGTTCTGTTAATTTCAGCTTGTTTATAGACCTCATCCACTTCTTCCTCTTTGGCAGCTGTTGTTGGGGCACACACCTGACTAATAGTTGTATTTCTGGACATTCCCTGTAGACGAATAAAAATAAATGTTCATTGACTGCAGTGTATTTCATTACAGTTCTTGCAAGTTTCTTCTTAATTATAAATGCAGCACCATTTCTTCTTTGTCTTTCTTTTCCATCATAGTGGACTATGTGATCATCAGTTGCAATGTGCCCGATGTTAGTCCATTTCAGTTTGCTGACACCCAACAGATGGAGTTGTAGCCATTCTATTTCATTCTTGACTACATCCAACTTCCCTTGTTTCCTGCTTCATAAATTCCATGTAAGACATCTTTACAGCTTCTGACTCTCATTTCATGCGCAGTTACATCAGCAGTCCAACGCCCTGAGGGCTTTGATTCAACCACATCATAAATGCTGGCTTTACTCTGAAAAATCTTCAGCTCATCCCCAGTAGCCAGTTGAGTGTCTTCTGACCTGGGTGGTCTCATCTTCCAGCACTATAGTGCAATTTGTTTGGCTGTGACTATTGTCACAGGGCCTACCTTGGCAGGGTACTGGAGCGAGGTAGGTGGGACATAAAAACATTTAAGGTTGGGCTTGGCCAATAACTTACAGGGCCCAGGGACTTTCAGCCCTGGTAGCGTCCTTTGTTACCAAAATCCCACAGAAAACAAAAGGTCTGAGTGGAGGGAAAACAAAAGGCATTTATTTCCCCTTTCATGCAAAAAGGTTCATATGCTTGGACACAAAAACGTCAAACACAAATTCCTTACTTCAGGATAAAGAAAAAGAAAACATCAAAGCAAAACTGTTATCTTCACAGCAAAAGGTATAGCAGGCAAACAAACAGTCTCAACTCCCAAGACAGAGCTTAGTTGCTTAGTAAGGACTCTAAGCTTCCTGTCTTACAGAAGCTACAGTCCATCTCAGTGTCTGATGCAAATTCCACCTGCATCGGTTCCCCTTCTGACGCCTCTGAGCCTAAGTCAGTATTTGTTGGTAAGTTGTAATAAGGCTTTTTAAATATCTTCTGCACAACCTCCCAATGCTCAGGGTTGAATACAGGGCATCGGTCCTGCGCCCTCAAATACTGGGAACTGTCTTCCTTTTGCAGGTATTTTATCTTAGCTTTCTGTAAAGCTTGGTCACTAACAAGTCTCTTAGTTGGTGCGTGTTTCTTGCACCTTATCTCATAAGCATTCTCACAAGGGTAATATTCCTGTGCTCCCTGTACTCCCCATACATCAGCAGTTTGTACCCTGCTTTTAGTTAAATATGGGTTACCTTTTCTTCTCGGCTTGTCTGCTCCAGGTGAGGTTTGAGGCCTGCTCCAGTTGGGATCCTGCCTGGCCTGAGCAATAGGCCTTGTGCTCTCCAACCGTCTTGCTGTTGGCTTTAGACCACAGTCACAGCCACGCCTTTGTCTCTCTGTACAACAAACACTCACTCTGGCTGGAGTTGTCCCACCTTCTCCACGGGATCTCCTTTCTCCAAGCCAATGCGGCTGCTGCTGCCTCCTGCGGAACCGTGGTTCAGGGATTACTGCTCCTTCTGGATATCTAGGCCATTCACTCGGATGTCCTGCCCAACCTGCTGGTTCTGCTGGTTCTCCTGGCAGTCCTCCTTTCCCAGGCTGTCCTGCCTGTGCCTTTCTCCAGGGCTGTCCTGTCTCCTCAGGATATCCTCCTCTCCAGAGCTGTACCACTTTCCCAGCCTGTTCTCCTTTCCCAGGCTGTTCTGATTCCGCCTCCACCTGTTCCGGTTCTAATTCTGGCCGCTCTGCCTGTTCTAGTTCTGCCTTCCAACCTTCCAAACTCCCTTTAAGAGGCACTCCTCTCTTTCTTGATTGGAAGCTGGCTGGCATTACCTCATGACCTAGGAGGTGTGGTTCCTCTGTTCCTCGGAGGTCCCTCCTGCTCCCCCTATGTGGTTCCTCGCGATATTGCAGGTTGTGCTTGACTTTTCCTGCATTTAAAACATTTTCTTCCCTACATACAGACAGCTATTTAAACTAACCACCAACCCCAATCAACTAATTAGTGCCAGGCCCCTCTTTATCAGTAAGAAACAACTCCAACTGAGAAGGATCAAGAAATATAAATTTTGATCCCTGAAAGGTTATCAGACACTTGCAGGGATATCTAAGAAAAAACGTTGCTAATAGGGCAACCACCCTAGGTTTAAGGGCCAAAAAACCCTTCCTCCTAGCCTGGGTTGCCCTACAAACACCTACTCGGATTGCCTGTAGTAGGTTCCCTTAAATATCTCCCCAAATTGTGGGCTAGGTTTGATGGTCTGTTTATATTTTATGTTGTATGTATTAATTTCCATTATTTCATCAAAAGTTTCTTTATGCTTGCTTTTGTAAGTTTTGTTAAAATTTCAAATAAAAAAAATAAAATAAAACATTTTCTTCCCCTCTCAGAGGGTCTGCAGCATCACACTATCCATTGGATTTTTGTTACAAGATTGACAGACATTTCTTCCATGCAGTTAATGCTAGTGTTGTTGCCGTTATCACAGGAATATGATCCTCCACCACCAACACCGTCCCATTCTGCTGCTGCCCAGATGAGTGTTTTTTCTTAGTCTGGTACCTTAGCTGAGAACTGTCCATTTTGGGAGACCCTGCCAGTAGTTATGCTACTGATAGCTTAGCTCTCAGCATCACTGATGCACACAAGCCCTCACAGCATGACAAGCTGCAAATCAAGTGAATTGGGTTAAAAAAACTGCCTTGGCTTCTATTGTCAGCCAGAATGCAAACATTTAATTTACTTATTCTAACTGTTTACCTTCATTGTTGATTTATTTTGAAAGATAGTGTTATTTAATGTATTTGGTTTCCTTTGGTAAATATGTACTGTATATTGTTTTTCTTTGTGAGTTGTTTTTTTGTTCATGAGAGTAAAAAGAAAATTTGGTCCAAGTATTTTTTGCCTGCTTTTATTCTAATACTGTATATTACACCAGAGGGCTTAGTACCTACTATATCATTTTGAGTTAACCAATTTCAATACATCTTTGAACCCAAAGGGCTGGAGTCATATCTGAGCACCAAAAATCTCCAGCATCCTGAAGGTATCTGAGGGCTTTGTCTCCTATAGGTTTTATTAACTGCAGGGCAGAAAAGGCAGCCTACTACTACTATTACTACTACTACTGAGCATTTGTATAGCATTACAAGATGTACGCAGCGCTGCACAGACATGTAAGAGACAGTCCCTGCTCATCAGAGCTTACAATCTAATCAAGACAAGCAACACAAGGGAAACAAGGAGATCAGGTGAGCCAAGATCCGAAAGCGGCAGCGTAAAATTGAGTTTTCAGCCTGGAGTTTGAAAAGGGTCAGAGAAGGTGCCTGACATACAGACTCAGGTAGTTTATTCCAGGCATAAGGTACAGCAAAGTGAAAAGAGCAAAGTCTGGAATTGGCAATAGAAGAGAAGGGCACAGATAGAAGTGATTATACACAATAACAGAGTTCCTGAGGAGGGGTGTAGGGAGAGATAAGAGAGGAAGGGTAGTGAGGAGCTGCAGAGTGAATGCACTTATAGGTCAGCAGGAGAAGTTTGAACTGGATGAGGAAATGGATAGGGAGCCAATGAAGTGACTTGAGAAGAGGGTAATATGAGCATAACAAGGCTGGTAGAAGATTAGCCGCGCAGCAAAGTGTTGAACAGATTGAAGGGGAGAGAGATGATTCAAAGGGAGCTCAGCAAGGAGTAGGTTACAATAGTCAAGATGGGAGGTGATTAATGAGTGGATAAGTGTCTTAGTAGCATGTTCAGAAAGGAATGGGCTGATTTTGTTGATGCTATAGAGAAAGAAACGGCAGGTCTTAGCTATCAAATTAATGTGTGTGGAGAAGGAGAGAGAGGAGTCAAAGATGACCCCAAGGTTGCGAGCTGAGAAAACAGGGAGGAGTAGAGAGTTATCCACAGAGACTGAGAAAGGAGGAAGAGGAGAGGAGGTTTTAAAGGGAAAAATAAGAAGCTCGATTTTGGCCATGTTCAATTTCAAACAGCAGTGAGACATCCTAGCAACAATGTTTTGAAAGGCAGGCAGAGATCCGGGTCTGGATTGCTGAAGAGATTTCAGGTGTACAGAGGTAGATCTGGGAGTCATCAGCATAAAGATGGTACTGAAAGCCATGGGAAGAGATGAGCGCACCATGGGACTGGGTATAGAAAGATAAAAAGGAGTGAACCCAAGACAGATCCTTGGGGTATACCAACTGAGAGCGGGATAGCAGCAGAGGAGGATCCACCAGAACAAACATCGAAGAGAGCGATGGGAGAAATAAGAGGAGAACCAGGATAGTACAGAGCCCTTAGAAACAAGCGAGGACAGGGTATCAAGGAGAAAGTTCTGGTCAATAGTGTCAAAAAGCAGCAGAAAGGTCAAGAAGGATGAGGACTGAGTAAAGGCCCTTGGATTTTGCCAGGAACAAGTCAATGGAGACTTTGGCAAAAGCCGTTTCAGTAGAATGTAAAGGACGAAAGCTAGATTGTAAAGGATCCAGCCCCATGATAGGTGGATATACACAATATATCACTGGGCATTTGGACATATCCATGTAGTGGTTGGCTAACTGCTCACTGGTCAAGGGATATTCAAAATTGGAGTACCTCATTAGCAAATGCTCTCACTGGTTTGCAGTTTATCATGCTGTGAGGGCTTGTGTGTCTCAGTGATACTGACAGCTAAGCTGTTCGTAGCATAACGACTAGCAGGGTCTCCCAAAATGGACAGATCTCAGCTGAGGTGCCAGATTAAGACAAACCACTCATCTGGACAGCAGCAGAATAAGATGGTGTTGGCAGTGGAGGATCTCATTTTTGTGACAGTGGCAATAACACTAGCTTTATCTGCGCAGAAGAAAGGCCTGGCAATCTACTTTCATATCTTGCTACAAAAATCCAGTGGATAGTCACAACAAAACAAATTGCACTATTGTGCTGGAAGATAAAACCCCCAGGTCAGAAGGCACTCAACTGGTTCCTGGGGATGAGCTGAAGACTTTTCAGAGTGAAGCAAATATTTATGATGTGGTTGGATCAAAGCCCTCAGGGTGTTGGATTGCAGATATAGCTGCTCATGAAATGAGAGTCAGAAGCTGTAAAGACGTCTTATATATTGGGACATAGAACATACAAAGCATGAATGAAGGGAAGTTGGAGGTGGTCAAGAATGAAAGGGAACATGTAGAACTTGATCTTTTGGGTGTCAGCGAACTAAAACTGACTGGCATCAGGCACTTTTCATCTGATGATCACATATGCTGGAAATGAAAAAGAAGAAATGTGGTGCATTTATAATTAAGAAGAAACGTGCAAGAACTGTAATGAAATATAATGCAATCAGTGAACGCTTAGAGGTCTATACACGTCCAGGCCATCTGGATGTGCAGAAATCGGGACAGCCCAGAGGTGTACCTGATTCTGCTCCCACGGGGACTAGACTTGCCCACGGGAGCAGATTCATGGCATAGGGATTGGACATTTGGGAAGTGCCCAGTTCAGGCACCCCAGACGTCCAATCCATTACCTAACTAGCCCAGCCTGGCTCCTGCATGGAGCTGCAATGCCATGGCGTCATGTTGCCATGGCGCCATGCATGCACCGTGATCCCCGGCGGCAACAGCAAATCCTTTGTTCCCTGCAGCCTGACCCCCAATCAGGCCTTCCATGGCCAGGATTGGGCTGTAGGGAATCCCCTGCACCACCTCACCTGTATTGCAGGCCCTGGCTCTGGCATCCCCCAACGTCCAGGGGTACTTTTTTCACCTCCAAGGTGGAATAAGTCCCCCATTTAAATGGCCAACCCCGGACGTACAGGGTCGTCCTCAGAATCGGCCCTTAACATCTGGGGAATGGTGCTGACCACTGCCCGCCCTCACTCCTCCCTCGGCCCGCCTTTGCTCGTCTCCTCCCATCCCTGTTCAGAGCTCCCTGCATATCTCCTCTATATGCGCAGGCAGCTTTGGAGTGGGAATATGGTCCCAGGTGTTTAGTGGGTCTGGACGTCTGGACCTGACATCTAGACCCACTAAATGCGGTTCAGAATGACCCTCTTAATTTCTGTTCATATACAGGGAATGCTCATCAACACAACTATTATTCAGGCATATAACCCAACAACGGCTGCAAAAGAGGAAGAGGTGTATGAGTTCTATAAACAAGTACAAGCTAAAATTGACAGAACATGCAAACAGGATAGTCATGGGTGACTGGAAAGCAAATGCTGGCAACAAAGAAGAAGGCAAAGTAGTTGGAAAATATGGACTTGGCAACAGAAATGCAGTTGGAGAAAGACTGATAGAAATCTGCAAGTTCAATGATCTATTTATCTCAAACACCTTCTTCCAGCTACAGCAGTGGCGACTGTACACATAGGGCCCGATATTCAGCGCCGGCGGCTAGGCGCAGTACAGCACTTAGCCATTGGCACTGAACACTAAACCTGGATATACAATGCCAGGGTCATATGCGGCCCAGCATTGAATATCTGGGGTCATCACACAGTCTCCGCAGCCACAGAAGCTAACTGGGTAACGGCAATATAGAGCCTTTGCCCGGTTGGCTCCTACAGGTAAAGCTAGGACAGCTTTGCTTTGCCTAGCTTTACCCAGGTGTCGGTAACTGGGTAGAAGTGCAAATATCACCACTACTGGTTTAGCGACTGTCACTGCCCATGACACACCGCGGAACACCCATGACATGCTCCATTGCTAAACTATTAGCATCAGGGCATGTAACGGCATTAGTAGGGGATATTCAGTGGCACTAAGTGTGTTAGTGCTGTTGAAAATCCCTTTCAGTGGCATTTACACAGTTTACTGGTCTATAAACTGTGTAAATGCCTTTGAATATCAGGCCCATAGACTTAACCCAATGGATTGCACAAAAATCAAATTGATTACATCTGTGGAAGTCGACGTTGGAAAAAAGTCAATAACATCAACAAAGACAAAATCTGGAGCCAACTGCGGTACAGATCACCAACCATTAGTTTGTAAACTCAAGCTAAAGCTGAAAAAGAGCAAGCCACTCATAAATATATCAAAATATGAGAGTATACCACCAGAATTTAAAGACTGCCTTCAAAATCGATTTGCT
Organism: Ichthyophis bannanicus; assembly: GCA_033557465.1. Classification (NCBI taxonomy): domain Eukaryota; kingdom Metazoa; phylum Chordata; class Amphibia; order Gymnophiona; family Ichthyophiidae; genus Ichthyophis; species Ichthyophis bannanicus. Next base: position 74,840,039 of record CM066032.1, read on the forward strand.
GCTTGGATACAAATCACAGAGCACAGGAAGAGTTATGGGATGACATCAAGAAAGTTATGCTCGAAGAAAGAAGTCTCTACAAAAGTGAAAAAGCAAAAACGTCCAAAATGGATGACCAAAGAAACTCTGAAAATTGCCCAGAAATGTAGAGAAGCTAAAGCCAGAGGAGAAATAGAGGCAATTGCAGAACTCAACAGAGATTTCCAATGTGCAGTAAGATTTATTTATTATTTATTTATTTAAAGTTTCTTATATACCGCACTATTCATCATCAGCGCGGTTCACATTGAACAAAAATAACTCAGTACAATTGAACAAGTATGAGTTTACAGATAACAGGGCAAAAACTTGGATAACAAAGGGTAACTATTTACAATACAAACTCAAATGACTATTTACATAAAGTCAATTAATAGAGAGAACAGAATATACAGATGTATATACCTCGGGATTTCTTAATTCTCGGGAGTATATCTTATGAAATACTTATGATTATGCACATGAGTATTTCCTATGAAATAATGGATAGTATTACGGTGGCTGGAAGTACTCAGTGAATAGGTAGTGCTTGATAGCCTTTCTGAAATGTTTCATGTCTCGTATTGCTCTAATGTCTGGAGGGAGTTTATTCCAACATCTAGGAGCATAAGATATAAATGCCCTGTTAATTGTTGATTGGGACCAATTTGTGGATTCGCTCGGTATGACCAGGGTGTTTTCAGAGAGTGGTCTCCTTGATCTTGTGCTAGGAGTTTGACTGATGAGGTCTGAAATCGTTGCAGGCAATATTTTGTTTAAGATGAGACAAGGAGAAGTACTACAATGATACATGCAAGGAAATAGAATCAGAAACTATTAGAGGAAGAACAAGACTGTTTTTCCTAAAGCTATGAGAGTTAAAGAGAAAATTCCAGCTTCGAATTGGAATGCTACAAGATGCTCAAGGATCCATGTTGAATGATGATGAGAAGATCAAGAAAAGGTGGAAAGAATATAGAGAGTCATAATATCATAAAGATCATGTGGACCAACAGCCTTTTCAACCTGTACCTTAAGATCAGGAACCATTTGTGATGAAAAAAGAAGTTGAAGCAGCATTGAAAGCATATCACAGCACCGGATATTGATGGCATTCCAATTGAAACATTATAGCAATTGGATGCAGTTGTTGGCTCTGCCAGGAAATTTGGAAGACAACATCATAGCCAACTGACTGGAAAAGATCTGTTTTTATACCAATACTGAAGAAAGGTGATCTGACTGACTGTGGAAATTATCGCACAATCGCTCTGATCTCGCATGCCCACACAATTCTACTCTAGATCATTCAGCAGAGACTACAACCATATCTGGAATGAGAACTGTCTGAAGTGCAAGCAGGGTTCAGGAAAGGATGAGGAATGAGAGACATCATCATGGATGTGAGATGGATCCTTGAAAAGACAAAAGAACACCAAAAGGACATCTATATGTGTTTTATTGACTACAGCGAGGCTTTTGACTGTAACACATGAGAAACCTCGGGCCACATTAAGAAGCATGGGTATGCCAGAACACCTAATAGTTCTCTTGTCCAACCTTTACATTGATCAAGATGTTTGAAAAAAACAAGGAGAACCAGAATGGTTTAAAATTAGCAAAGGTGTACAATAAGGCTTCATACTTTTCCACCTACCTGTTTAATATATATGCAAAACAAATCATCAAAGAAATAGGACTATATGTCGACAGCTGAGGTGTGAATATTGGTGGAAGACTCATCAACAACTTTAACTATGCTGATGACACCACAATACTGGTTGAATGTGAAGACAATCTGAAACATATGATTCTCAAGATCAAGGTACATAGTCATAAAATGTGTCTGCACCTTAACGTAAAGAAGACAAAGATCCTAAAACTGACAAAATAAGTTCATCATTGATGGAGAAGAGATTAAAATAGTGGACAACTTTAATCTGCTTGGATCAATAAACAACAAACAAATGACACACAGTCAAGAAATCCAATGACGTATTGCTCTTGGCAAAATGGTTATGAAGGACCTAGACAAGATTCTCGAGCAGAGATGTCGGTCTGCATACAAAGATTCGACTTGTCCAGGCCATGGTATTTTCATTGACAAAAACTAAAGGCGATCACCTTCCAGAGCGAATTAAAAAATCTGATGTATGATACTTGATGGTATTTTCATTAACATTTTGGACAGTGAAAAAAAATCGACAGGAAAAAAATCAATGCCTTTAAATTATGGTGCTGGCGAAGAATACTGTGTATACCATAGACTGCCCAAAGAACAAACCTGTCAGTGCTAGAGAAGATGAAACCAAAGCTTTCTTGAGAAACTCAGAAGGCAAGACTTTGACTTTCATAATTTGGACACATCATGTGAAGAGAGTGATCATTAGAGAAAGACATCGTGCTTGGGAAGGTTGAAGGTCAATGCGAAAGAGGAAGGTCAGCAATGAGATGGATCGATACAATAAAAGCAGCTATGAATACCACGCTATCAACAATGAGCTGTCTGATTGAAGACTGAACACAGTTTAGGGCATCTATCGAGAGAGTTGCCATGAGTTTACACCGGCTTGATGGCACTTAGCAACAACCACAACATCTGGGTATATTTAAAGGGCCATCATTACCTGCTTCAGCATACAGGAGATTTCCAGACTTCTGCAAAACCAGTTTCTTGGCAGCAGAGACAGAGATGGCTATTGGCCTTGTCATGAAGCACCCCATCACTCTCTGTGGTCTAAAGATGCCCACCTGAAGCAGTATGCCTGGTAAGAAATTGCAAGACAGGTAAATGCTCTTCGCTATCACAACTGTGAGATAGAGGACCTGAAGAAGAAATGGTGGTCCTGAAGAAAGTGGAAAAAGCAAAACAGGTGGCCATAGCCATCTCCCTGAGTGAAAAGACCTGAGCATCCTTGAGACGCGGATGCTGCAATTCATTGATGAGGTAGCCATCTCAGGGATCTCAGGGCATGGCAGTTCTGAACTACTGGCGCATGATGGGGAGTACCAAATAATGCTTACAATAATGTTCCCACCATGCTCAGGAGCACTATGGCCAAACACAGAAGATCTCTAAAGGTAAAAAAAAGGGTCTGTAGTAGTTGGTATAGAAGGGCAGGCTGGATAGGCTGTATGGTCTGTATCTGCCATCATGTTTCTATAGCCATACCACCCTGCTGTGCCTTGGAGAAATGAATACCCATCACCCCTGCATTGAGAAGCAGTGAACCCTCTTTGTCCTACAGTCATGTATCTCCTGGCTTTTCTTTGCTCTCTATGTATAAATGTTGCGTGTGCAATGTGTCTTGCCATTAATAGGCATGGGAAGTCATTCTAAAAGATGTTTAGTTATTTTCATGTAAACCATTGTTCTCTTATTTGCACACCTCAACCAAAGGATATAGCACATCCCATTACTATTTGTGTCTGGGCATGAAGACTTCACAGTTATATAATAGTTGAATGTAGCTGGATACAAAAAGGCAACAGACAACTACCTAGGTTGGCCAAACATATATTATTAATGCTGTTAAGGGCCTCATGGGAATAACTGCCATTTAAGCTGTCTGTGACCTTATTTTTTTATTCCATCAAGTCAGTGGTAACTCTTGGTAATCCAGAAGCCTCTGGATTTTCTTGGCAATGTGTAACCAGAAGTAGATTGCCAAGCCTTTTTTCACAGTGATTTGCCCAAGGTCACAAAGAGCACCAGTGGGAATCAAATCCTTGATTTTTTGGGGTATTAGGCAGCTGCTCGAACCACTAGGTTACTCCTCCACTTGACTGTATTATTACGTAACAATCATAGACACATCAGACATAGTGATATGGCGTGCTACTGCAGGGTTCTCTTTCTCATCCATACCTGTAAGAGGACACTAAAAAAATGATTACCCTGGGTGCTGCTGTAAAAAAGGCCATGTTAATGGTCTTGGGGTTACCTTGGCGGGTGGGGGGTGGGGGATGTGGTATTTCATTGTGCTATCTGTAAAACTATGGGGTATGTTTACTAAACCGTCTTAATGTAGTAGTGCCGACGTTATCGAGCGATACGCAACGTTATCGCGCGATAATGTCACGTATCGCACGATAGCGTCGGCAGCAGCATTAAGGCACACTAACGCTGTGAAAGCCGGGTCTGAAGGGTGGAGTAAGGCTCCCCAGAGGGCGGAGATAGGGGTCAATGGGCAGAGAGTGGGCAGGGAGAGGCTCCATGCACACTAACACCGTGAAATGAAGGTCTGAAAATTAGCACCAGTGAAAACCTTGCGCTAGGGGCACATTTGCAGGAGAGAGAAACCTTTCAGTCAGCAATGTACAGCAAAGGCAAGGAAACCCAGAGAAGTGATAGTAGTGATACATGTGCAGGAACCAAAAAGGCAAATAAACATAGAAAATTACCAAAACCACATTTGAAATCCCAATAACCAAGCTGGCCAATAGTGATATTAAAGATAAACATAAAGCAACACTACTGACAAAGCGTAAAAAGGAAGATATCATGTTTGGAAGGGTCTATGCTCTGTCCCCCTACAAAGTGAATGATCCCACATTGAAATAGCGGTGATCAGGGTTTTTGTTGTTTATATTGGGCAGGTTTGTTATAGCATGCACATGTGGAGCAACAGCAGAGTGGGCACGTAGGAAAGGGCAACTGTACTGATGCTGTAAATGGGATACAGGGGGCTGCAGGCGGCACATGCTGTGGTCTAGCTGGGGCACAGTGTGGACTAGGCAGATGCCTAGGTGGCACATAGGAATGCCGAAACTGTAAAGCAGCAAGACAGCAACTGACGAGGTCCAACATGGGCAAGAGTGTGTGTCCCACAGTGTCATAGGGGATATTACCCATCAAGTACCCCCAAGGGCACATAACATTGGCAGGCGGTGCGGGGGGGAAGCGCGTATGTCCATGTAGGCACCCCTACTCGAGAACCCACACCATAGGCAGCTGCCTACCGGCACACTGGATGGCCAGGGACTGCGTACCACCAGCACCACCGGCATAAGGGCATGTCAGCATGGTGGCGGAGGGGTGCTGGTGGTGGAGGGGCCAGTGGCATCTGCCCACAGCAGACCACGGCCAAGCCCCATTTAAGTGGGTGCCGTTCACTGCAACAGACAAGGTGTGTCTGACAAACAGTCATGGTGTCCCCAGGGAATGATCTGCCCCTGTGGCAACAGTTTGATGCAGTACATACAGCCAGTGTGTTCAGGATCAGAAGGTCACAAGTTTAAGTCCCAGCTGTGGCTCCTGCCAACCCTGTCCCCACATTTTACCCAGTACCAAACCATGGTAATAAAGACAGAAATTTATTGCAGATAAAATAAACATGCCTGAAACGCCAATATTTTACCCTACAGAGCACAGACACCATAAACATGTGTAATCCCTAGAGCAGAGTTTCCCAACTGCAGTCCTGGAAGGCCAACACCATTCAGGTTTCATGCTGTCCCTAATAAATATGCCTGTGCTACATTTGTATGCGCTGCCCCCATTGTATGCAAATGTATCTCATGCATATTCATTAGGGACAGCATAAAAACCTGAACAGTGTTTGACCCACCAGGACCGGGGTTTGGAACAGCCCTAGAGCAGAGACCAACAGGGGTACAAACACCCACACCCACAGGCTCCACTATCCAATGCCTCATGGAGAGTCAGGCTGTTGGGCCCTGCGCGGAGCAGCATCTCCCAATACTGGCACCTGCATACCTTAGCAATGCCGTCCTAAACTTGGGAACACGTTCCACACATATCAAAAGGTTGCTATGGTTAATGTCAGCTAACAAATCCTAAGTTAAACACAATTTGTTGATAGAGATTCATCATAGCAACCTTTCTGATATCTGTGGAGTGTGTTTCAGTTATTGGTTCTGACAGTGTTTACTACCCCGGGGAGTGACCCCAACAGTTTTACGTACCATAGCAATGCCTGCACTGTGCCCAGGACTGGTGTGGTGGCCAGGGCTGCCACAAACCTCTATATTTGCACAATGCTGGCATAGGTGTGGGAGTGTGTGTCTGTCTATCCAGTGTGTTGTGGCTGCATACACCTTACTGAGCCCGCATTGCTTGCACTGTTTCCAGTGTTAGCCTGCCAATGTGCATAATGAGGAGCAAGGTACTGTGGGTGTGGCCTGGGCAGGATGCATCTGCACAGGGTATAGGGCAATGGCTGGGACATTGTAGTGCCCAACCACCACCTGCACGGACAGGGTGGCCACAGCATGTCATGCTGGGAGGTCACTCTCACCTTGACTGAGCAGTGACCACGGCATGGCTAGGTTCCCCCATAGTGCTATGCAGCATTTCTCTTGTGATATTTATGGGTTCTCTTTTCTGGGGCCCAATCACTGACATACCTGTTTGGAGTGTACGCTCACATCCCATTTTTGGGTGAACACAGTTCCTCCAGGAACATGCACTATGTACTAGCTAGCAGACTGTCTGCAGTTAGCATGTGTATGGCTGGAACGCCTTGCAGGGTGGAGACTGACTGTGCTCTCTGCTAGTGAATGCCAGATAGTGGTAGGGGGCAGCTGAGCTTCTCCAGCGTTCTGCCTGTAAAGCGCTCTGTAAAGCGCCCTATAGGGCACATTATAGGGTGCCTTGGCAGACAGGGCACTTTATAATGTGACCTATGGGGTGCCTTATAGGGCGCGTTATGAGGCACCTTAGGTTAGGGCACTGTGAGGGTGTTTTTGCTGGCAGCACTGATTTAAATGAGAAGAAAATGCCTCAGACAGCCATTTTAGATTACACTACTGCAGGATTGAACTCATGACCTCTGCCTCCACAGTCATTGCAGTAACCAGTGGGCTACATTCTTATAGCTTCTAGCACTGCGCTGGCATGTACTTATGGTTAACGCACGTTAACGTGCCATGGCACCCACTATCGTGCGATACAGATTCTTGCTACCTTAGGACTGGAACGCCCACTCCTTATATGGCATTCTTCGCATTATCGCTGCAACTAGCGCCGGTAACATTAGGATGGTTTAGTAAACATACCCCTATGTGTGTACATCCAAACCTACTTACCCATCGGGGCTTGATATAGCTTGTTGCCATGTGGCATGTAATGTACAGATAACAGACAACATACAGGTTACTAGTGTGACAATCACATACACATTCAACCATTGCAACCAGTATGACAGTGCAGGAATGCACAGAGAGGGGAGTCATTCTGTATAGTGACCTTAGGCTGGAAACTTAATCCTCATTAGCTCTGGCATAGGGAATGGTTAAGTCACTAGATTCAGTTGCCATCAGGGTGTAACAGAGGACTACAAGGGCTAGGAAAGCCAGGTCTCTACAGGTCTCTCTTTGTACCAACAGTGCTTACATACTGCATTTCATCTATGGGTGTAATAGCAATATGAACACCATATTGGGCCTTTGACCTTCTCTACAGAGCAACTATGACTTGGGACCACAGGGCAGAAGGTGGAAGCAAGACCCGAGAGGCAGCAGTAGGAGGTCCCTCGGAGGAACAGCAGGAGGAGACACCACAGCTGCAGCCAAGGGAGGCACCAGAGGACCAGCAGGATGCGCTGCTCTCCCCAGAACAACAACAGCAGCTTGATCCCACCACCTGCCACCACTCTCATTCCTTGTTCAGGAGGCAGAGGAGGAGGAAGGCCAGGGAGTGAAGAAAATTGTATCCTCAAGATAGTTGGAGAGATGGGAATGTTGTAGAAACACCTGGCACACCAACCAGAGTTGCAGAAAGAGCAGGTCCAACCGCTGAGGGAGCAGATGCAGCTACAGAGGTTGCTGCCTCCATTTGGGTCGTCTGACAAGTGAAACTGTGTCTGATGTTGCCCTTCCTCTAGAGAGCCCAGGCCCACTGGCTGCCTCTCCACCTGGGTTTGTGGCTGCATCTTCGGGGGAGAGGATGAGGAGGGCAGTCCCACTTCAGACACTGTACCTCTACTTAGGAGTGTATGGATGGGAAGACATTCACACTTGGGTGGGGGAAGTGAGAGTAGGGGGAAAAAGCTGCAGCATTTCACTTTCTCATCTGTAAATAGATGTTTTCTTACACTTAAAGGTCTGTTGAATGAGTGTGTCCCTTACAGCCACAGATGCTGCTCTGGCTTGGTGCCACTTCCTCTGCAGAGTCCAAACCTCTGTCTGGACCTTCTTGTATGGGAGGATGTCACATACTTTCCCAAGGCTTCACATCAGGTCTCCTCCGCTCCTATCACTATGTCCCACCTGCAGCCCTCTGTACCCCATTTGCAGCCTCACAGTAGTGCCCTCTTGTACTTGGGCACTATGATTTTGCTGCACATGTATCACTACTATCACTTTTCTTGGTTTCCCTGCCTTTGCTGTACATTGCTGACTGAAATCTTCTCTCTCCCCTGCAAATGTGCCTCTAGCGCGAGGTTTTCACTGGCGCTACTTTTCAGACCTTCATTTCTTAGCGTTAGTGTGCATGGAGCCTCTCCCTGCCCATTCTCTGCCCATTGACCCCTTATCTCCGCCCCTGGGGAGCCTTACTCTGCCCTTTGGGGAGCCTTACTCCACCCTCGGCACACCTTACCGCTGTCGGAGACATTATTGCGAGATATGTGACGTTCTCGCATGGTAATGCACCATTATTGCGCAATAACATCATGTATTGCGCGATAACATCGCAGCTGCGCCGTTAGCGCCGTTTAGTAAACATACCCCTTAGTCTCTCTGCTATGGCCTTGTTTTCCCTTTGTGCCCCTTTATTCCTCTTTCATCTAATGGGTGAACTGATTCCCCCACAGGCTTTGTGCTTCAAATGTATCCCAAAACATTTTTATTATAAGTTTTTGCTTCCATGGAAAGCTTCTTTTCAAATTCTATTTTTGCCTACCTTATCAATGCTTTGCATCTAATTTGCCAGTGTTTATGCTATTTTCTGTTTTTTTCATTCAGATCTTTTTCCATTTTTTGAAAGATTTTTCTTGGGCTATTACAGCCTCTCTCATCTTACCTTTAAACTATGCTGGCAGTCATCTGACCTTCGTTACATCTTTTTTCCCCCCATTTCTTACATATCAGCAAGTCAAATTGCTTTACAGAAAACAAGCCATAATCAAAAACAGGAAAAAAACCCTAAAGGCATAGAAAATTGGGCTGGCACATTAGTCCACTAGTTTCAGGAAGCATGTATCATAATCGGAGCAAAAACCAAGAAATACATCTAAAAAGAAATTAAGGCATAATCAGGCAAACCCCGCCAAAACCCTTCTTCTAAAAGGATGCACCAACCCATTACATAGAGGGAACATTTGGCGCAACAACCGTTTTTGGAGAAATAAATGCTAACAGGTGAGCAGGATCATAAAAAATAAACCTATTGCTTTGGAACACAACCAAACATTTACATGAGTAACAGGGACAGGGACACCTAAATGCACAACTAGAGGCTAGGTATCCCAGTGTGACAGTGATTGTCCCTCTTCCACCAGGTCTCTGATGTACCAGTTATATATAGTAACATAGTATATGATGGCAGATAAAGATCAGTATGGTCCATCTAGTCTGCCCAGCAAGGTGGCAAGAGTATTTTCTATTTCTGTCCCATGATTATGAAAATCTCTTCCTTCTGAATTAAGAAATCTTACCAATGTAGTTGCATTTAGGAAGAAGATAAAGCTTATTTTTTTGTACTATGGCCCATGCTGGATGATGTGGAATTTATTTAGGGTGCGTTAAGTAGCCTACTGTTGTAAATATTTAGGGAAGAATAGACTGAACAATGTCGTATGTTTTGTTGTACCCCACCCAAGAGTTTAGATAGTTGTGGACTATAAGGGCCGAATATTGAGCTAAGCTCATTTTTGAAGGGCTATGCGCCTCATCGGCACACAACCCTCCCTGCCGACCTCTAACACGGATATTCAATGCTGTGGACCTGTAATATGTTTGGAGTATGTATTTACGTGTAAGTTTCTTTGAGCAGGAAATATTAACAATGGCAATGAAAGTGCATCATGCTCTTCCCCCTGGAAGCATTGCAGTTGTGTAACGAGCACTTTTTTGCACCTTATTCCTAGTTAGGAGTCGGTATAGGCATGGACACCTCAACAGCAAGGGCCTGATGTGCTCGTGCTGTTTTGAACTTGCACCGCGGGTCATGAATCTCCCTCGCTCCGTCCAGGGGGCCTCGTCACCACGCCCCATGCTACATGGATGTTCTTGCACAGGGAATGTCTATATACTGTACCTGGCTTCTAAAATGGTTTTGGGTCATCTTTATGATTTGCATGGCTAAATGCCTATTTTCAGAAATCCAACTCACAAATTGGGTTTCTAAAATGCCCCACATGGTGTTTAGAAATAACATCCAAAATTTGTAAATATGACCAGCTTTCCTGTGTTTTTCAGGCCCCTGAAGCTGGAGCAATGTGACAAATGCATGCAAAGTAGCTCATTATTATGCAGAGAAATAATGCACCTTGAATAAAGCCTCATAAGCCGTATGCTTCTAGGAAAGATAAGCATATCCCAAAAAGTAGGGTTGCATTTCCTCCAGGAGCATTACCAGGCTAATATACCTAACAATGCTTCCAGGGCTGCTCAGTTTAAGCATATCTGAGGCCCCAGAAGGAACACCAAGGATTTTTGAACAAGGGGAATCTTTGAGGGGATTGCAGCTTCTTTGAAAGATGGTGACAGTGGGATGAAGCAGATGGCGATATGCCTTGCGACAGCTAAGAATGCATTCTGTCCCTAGTTGTGGCAACAAGAGTAAGCACACTATGAGATTTATTAAACTGATGCTCCTAGGTCCCAGAGTTTAGTCAATTCCACAATGTTCGAACTTGCAGTAAAGCAATCTTCCTAGTACTGCGTTACTGCAGTTGAAGGACAGTGACACCTAGTGGACTTTTTAACTAAGCACACTATGACATCCTTGAGTAATGTACCTAGTTTGTCACACTATTGTTAACCGGATCATATCTGATACAACATACCTATAACTTTAAGACTTTTAAGCCTATTTACTCTGCTTAATTTCATTCCTATGGCTTCTCCTTTTCTTCTTCATACCTGGTGGCCCTCTGTGCGTATCCCATAGTTTCTTGGATCCTGTTACTGTTTTTGCCTTTACCATTTATTTTGGGAAGTTGTTCCATGCATTTAGTCCAATTACAGGAATCTGAAATAGCAGTTTAGGGAGAAGAAGGGTCCCACCCTGAGGCTGAGATCTAGTGGACTTATCAATCTGCCTATTCATGCTTTCCAATTCTTTCAGTCTTGAAGCCTCAACCAGTCCTGAGCGGAGATCACTAGTAACATTTTTTTTTAAAAATCATCTTTCTCTACAGAAAGATGTTCAGCTGTGTGAGCTGTTTCTACCTTTCGAGAAAATTATTATGCTTATGTCTGTGACAGGAAAGAGCAATATTGTTCACTCAGTTGTACAGTTTCCATATTCATGAGATACATAATCATCTCACCTTCAACGCTAGTGCAATATCTCACTCCCCTTCCCCTTTCTCTTTATTTCTGGCTAGAAATGTTTTCGACCAGTAATTGCTACATGTCAGAAATGTGATCACTAACGCTCTGAAATTCAGCTGTTAACACAGCTTCAGGGAGCATTCCTCTGGAAATGTGTGTGTAAGGGGGGGGGGGGAGAGAGATGGGGAGAGGTGGTGAGCTAAACTGAAATGCAACCAATTTGAAACAATGAGAAAATGCTTCTTGAGAACAAGAGGCATGGTATCTCAGGATCTGATAGGATTGGTGGTTTCCACTGAACCCATATCATCATTAGAACATCAAGGGCGAGAGAATCATTACATGTAGTTGATGGGAAAGAACCTCAGTAAGAGGAAGTATGAAGGAATACCTCTTTACTGAGAGTAGGAGGAGCCTGGAGAGGTGTAGAAGGAAAAGGGAGAGAATTCAGCAGAGGGAAAGAATTCAACTATGCTTGCTAGAGATACAAAAGACAGGGAGAGCAATGACCTGAGATTGATGCCACAGAAGAGATAGGATAACTGGGCAGGCTGGTGGGGCCCTTATCTGTCAACAAGAATGTTAAGCTTGATTCACTCAAATTATAGGCTTAGAAACATTTCCACGGAAATATGTTCAGCTGGCAGAGACTGGCCAAGCAGTGTGTTACTTTCTAGTCGAGAAAGTTCCTTCAACTCATTGACTGAAGGCTATGTCACCGAGTCCACTTTTTTGAGGTTCTGATTTCAGTAATTTCACATGGATTTCTGACTATCTGACTATTTCCACTTTTCGTTTTTGAAGTGTCCCCAGTGTCCCTCTAGGCTGCTACCTACCACTTGTTTGTTGACCCCTGTTTCTATGTATTCAAGTGGACAAACATGGCAATCACAATATTACAGCTCTTTATTTATTTATATATTTATTTATTTAGCAAAAACGTATGACCATTTAATTAACATTTACCTCGATCTATCTGCTGCATGACCCATTTTATTCCTATGGGCTGGGTGGCAGATAGCTTGGGCTAAATGTTGGTAAAAAGCATGGCCAGTGCAAAGACTGGAAGCACCTAGGTGGGCCCTCCATCCTGAAGCCCCCCACATCCATTGCCACCACTGCTGCCAATCTCCAGGGCCAGCAGTGGTGGCAATGGCCCGAAACTGCGACGCAGCACTTATCTCTGAAAGTCTGCATCAGAGGGGGGTTAGTAACACATGGTGCAAGTGAAAAACCACGATGTGGTCCTGGAGATGGTGGGTAAGTGCTGCAAAGCAGTTTTGGGGCCACTGCTGTTGTTGCCAGCCCTGGAGAGAGGCAGCAGCAACATAAATCGGCAGGAGCGGGCAACCCCTTAATTTCCCTAATGGTAGCACTGGTTTGGTAAAAGGGAACCTTATATTCCAACGATGCAAGAAGGTCTTTTTCTCGGTGGATCGTGATTCAAACAAAATCTTATAAAACCATTAAAAAACACACTAGGCACATGGAAGGGACCATTTGGGATTCTCACTACCCGAGTATGGTCCTGGCAGCAGGATCATATTGTTTTACTGTATTGAGGAGATGTAAATCACACTGCTATAGCACCCTCTACTGGGCTTATTTCAATGGTTTTTGCCCACATTTTTATGTCAGTGATCCCCTAGTGTTAGATGCAGTCATTTGTTGGCTTCTTTTGGTTGTCATATGTCTCTGCATGCAATCTTGTGAAGAATCTCTCGGTAAAATTTCTCCAAATGGGTTAGTTTTGCGCATCTAAATGATAAGCTATCTCAGAGCAACACAACACAAATCCACACACCAACAATTAACTCTGCACAATAAAGTTTTATTCATCCACAAAAATTCAACTATTTATATCCAAAAATTCAAACAATATATCAACAAAGCTAAAAGGACCTCAGGATGGCTAAAACCCACATGTAGTGAAAAATCACTATAGGGAATAGCAGACGCTTACATCACAGGTCCTATAGCCACCTAACCTAACCACCAATACCAATCTATTGAAACAATTTCAAAACACCACAACTACCATTGGGAAAATCTTCGTTAAATCTACAAAAGCCTACTAACTACTAACATACAACATTCATACAACATACATGACAGAATATTTTAAAAGGCGTCTCAAAAATAGTGATATCGCTGACAGAGACAGCGCTGGGACCTCCAATACGTTTCCTACAAAGAAAAATAATAATAATGGCATATAGATTAACTTTATATCCAGAACAGAGAGCACACAGCACTTATCTGTAAAGGACGATATGCTCAGCTACTAGCAAAGAAGGTCCAAGCGGCGTCCAATCGCAGCTATCTTTCGCCCAAAACAACAACGGAGAACCTTTTTAATCCAACAGGTTTTCAATAGTAGCCCATCTTCCACATTATCGCTTGCCTGACAGAGGCTTCCATTTCGCCACACACAAGGGCTTCTTCAAAGGGCTAGTTCCAAAATAATTCAACCACCAGCTACTCACACGGACGGTCCCCGATGACCTGCACTATAGCGTCTGACGCACATTAAAAGAACCCTACCACCAATCAACATCTTACTACGTCAGAGAGGGTGGAGCTACAAAGTGCACACTGACAGAAAGTTCCGAAAAAAGTTAAAAATCTTAAAAAAACAGTGACCATTCAATTTTATCATTTAACCCATGGGGATATAACGTATCTAAGGCATAGATCCACCGTTGCTCTTTCTGCAATAACAGTTTCCCACGATCTCCTCACCGAATAGATACAGGAACATGATCAATTACAGTACATCATAAATCTTCAAATTGATGAGTGAACTCCAGACAATGCTGAATAAGAGGGGTATCAATACGTGATTTCCGAAGACTGTACTTATGCTCAGTCAAACGAGTCTTCAACGGACGAGATGTTTTACCTACATATAGCCGTGGACAAGGGCACCAAAGACCATAAACAACATAAGCTGTAGAGCAAGTAGTTTGAACTCGTAGATAGGGAATCTTGCCTCGACGCTTAAATGAAGCACAAAGTTCAAACTCCATAAGTGTACAAAAAGAACAGTGTTGACACGCTACATGACCTTGACTCATCACTGAAACTGAAGGCTGCCGTAGTTTTGCGCATACCATGGCACTTATGAACCTCAGTCCTAAGCCAGGATATGTGCAGTTTGACCTCAGTCTCTCAGTGTAGCACTTGCATCGTACAAAAGAGAGCCTCTGTCTGGAGTTTATAAGACGTGACATGTATAGGCAACATGTGAAGGTGTGACAGGAAGTTCCTCTTAATCAGACCTGTGGCTCCCAATACAATGGGAAATATTTCTGTATCTTTCTGCCACATTTTCTTGGCCCTTGACTGAATTTCTTGGTACTTCATGAATGTCTTCCTCTTCACCTGATTCACAGAATAATTACTTAGAACCAACACCTCTGTTATCAATGTCGTTGTGGTGTTTTTCTCCCTTACCACTATGTTGGGTTTCCTTGCATCTAGCTTCTTATCCGTCAGGCTTTGTTTGTATCCTTTGTGAAATGTACACCTGGAGAACTCACCCTTCTGTTTTTTTTAAGGACAAAATAGTATGCAGAGAAGGGTCTGCATTGCTAAAAGCAAAGCTTAAATGACTTTCACTTTTCAAAAAAGGCATAGAGGTGGTCAACTTTTGTGGAGTAACTGTTACAACCCTAAAAACAACGGCAAGGAGGGGGCAGGGGCAACCTGTACTGGACAGACTAGATGGGCCATGCTGGTTATTATCTGTCATCATTTACTATATTACTTTGCATACAAACAAAAGAGAGTCCCCCATTTGGAGTGTGACTTGGGTGACACTAAAGCTCTTGCAGCATGGGGTGAATTTTCTCGTTCGTGCCCTTTCAGGGATAAAAGAGATAAAAGCCTAGGATTTCTCTAGCTGGGTTTCCCATTGGGATGTCCCCAGGGGAGGAGTTAGGAGCTCCTTAGGTTATTTAAGGTTCATGTTTGGATGGAATTTGTCTTATGCCTTTTTTCTATGTCTAACAAATAGGCTAAGCTTCGAAGGGTGGAGAGCCTTGCGTCCCGTAAAGGATGGGCCCTGTAGGACTACCTCAGTCAAGGACTAAGGAAGAACAAGTAATGATGCTAAACAGTTGCCAGGCTAAAGTAAACTCCCAGTGGAAGGAAATTTGTTGGAGCTGATCAGGACTGGATTATCCAGGGGTGATCACGAGGAGATGAGAGGGTTTGTCCTCAGGAATTATTCCTGCTGCTCGATAACCAGTGAGGAGCTGAGTGGTGCAGAATTGGAGCCAGATTGAAGGATGGGATCCATTTGGAGCTACGAGAATACAGCTGAGGTCTGGAAAGAGAATACCTCTGAAGTGTGCAAGAGGGAGAGAGCAGGTGTGCAGGAAACTGAAGAGTGTCCCAGAAGAAAGAAGAAAGGTATTTACCTTAACATCTTGAAAGACCTGTACTTACTGTTGGAATTTACTTTGAAGAAGGTACTGTAACGTCGCTCCTTCTCTCTTCCTCCAAACCTACTACCTGCTCTTCTGACCCCTTCCCCACCCACCTCCTTAGCTCCATCTTTTCATCTCTCCACTCAACCTAGATAAAGGCTAAATATGAATCTACCCATATCAAGCTAATACACCCTACTATAAAGGATAACATTCAAAACTTAAATAAATAACACTACACTCCTATGCCTTATATTCCTATTTGTATATAGTTACAACTGGTATGTTCTGCCTAATGCGGTACAGACAGTACTTTCTGTTTAAATTGTTACACAATCTGTTATAGCTGAAATATCCTGATTATTTGTTGAATCATTGAATTATGCAAGTTAAGATGTTCTATGTAATAAGTTATAATGTTCAATGTTCTATGTAAACAAACTCTGCTTTGTTAACTGTTGTTTATTGTACACCGCAACTGATCGCTGGAAGATGCGGTATATAAATAAGTGTTAAATAAATAAATAAATAAAATAAATCTCTCGTCCCTTCTATTTCTCGTATTCTTAACATCTCTCTCTCCACTGCAACCTTCCCTTCTGTTTTCAAGCATGCTGTGGTTACACCCCTCCTCAAAAAACCTTCACTTGATCCCACTTGTCCTTCTAATTATCGTCCCATCTCTCTCCTTCCTTTCGTCTCTAAACTACTTGAGCGTGCAGTCTACCACTGTTGTCTTGATTTCCTCTCCTCTCATACCCTCTTGGATCCTTTACAATCCGGCTTTCGTCCCCTAAACTCCACTGAAACTGCTCTTACTAACGTCTTGAATGATTTGTTCTTGGCAAAGTCCAAAGGCTTTTACTCTGTCCTCATTCTTCTTGATCTCTCTGCTGCCTTCGACACCGTTGACCATAACCTTCTTCTTATCACCCTATCCTCACTTGGATTCAAAGACTCTGTACTATCTTGGTTCTCTTCCTATCTATCCCATCGCTCTTTCAGTGTGTGCTTTGATGGCTCCTCCTCCTCTGCACCCCCACTATCTGTAGGAGTTCCTCAGGGTTCCGCCTTAGGTCCACTCCTCTTCTCTCTCTATGCCCAATCCCTTGGCACCCTTATCTCTTCCCATGGCTTTCACTATCATCTCTATACTGACGACTCTCAAATCTATCTTTCTGAACCTATTATCTCTCCTGATATCCAGTCTAAGATCTCACTCTGCCTCTCTCACATTGCTGCCTGGATGTCCCACCGCCGCTTAAAACTGAACATGGCCAAAACTGAGCTTCTTATCTTTCACCCGAATGCTTCCCCTCCTCTTTCCCCTTTCTCTCTCTCTGTTGATAACTCTGTACTCCTCCCTGTTTCTTCAGCACGTAACCTTGGTGTTATCTTCGATTCCTCTCTCTCTTTCTCTTCACATATCCAGCTCATTGCTAAAACTTGTAGTTTCTTTCTATACAATATTTCCAAAATTTCGCCCCTTCCTCTCTGTTGACACCACTAAATTGATTGTCCACTCCTTAATCACCTCCCGTCTTGATTATTGCAACGTTCACCTTGCTGGCCTCCCTGCAAGCTACCTCTTTCCTCTTCAGTCAATTCAACATTCCGCTGTTCGACTCATTTTCTGCCAGTCTCGTTTTTCCCACATCACTCCTCTCCTCATGTCGCTTCATTGGCTTCCCATCCGTCTCTGTATCCAATTTCAAATTCTCCTCCTGACCTATAAATGTATTCACTCTTCTGCCCCCCAGTACCTTTCATCTTTCATCTCTCCTTACACCCCCTCTTGGTTGCTTCGCTCTTCTAATAGTCTTCGTTTATCTGTGCCCTTTACTTGTACTGCCAATTCCAGACTTTGCTCCTTCCAACTGGCAGCACCCTTTGCTTGGAATAGTCTTCCTATCTCTGTGCGCCAGGCATCCTCCCTGGCCATTTTCAAGTCCAGACTAAAATCCCATCTCTTCGCTATTGCTTTCCATTCCTGTCTTACCCTATCTTGATCTCTTTATCAACATTTGCTTACTTTGTCCTGTAAATTTTTGTTATTTGTATTATGTAACTTATTTTGTTTTCTGTCTTATTAGACTGTGAACTCTGATGAGCAGGGACTGTCTCTCTTCTTTGTTTGTACAGCGCTTCATATGTTGCAGCGCTTTATAAGTCTTTATTAATAATAATAATAATAATAATAATAATAATAATACTGTATCCCAAGTGTTTGCATGTGGTTGCTCCAAGTTTGTTCAGCAAAGTGGAGTCTTAGTTGAATACCAGTGTCTACTGTGGACATATTTCCAAGAATTTCTTCACCGAAGAGAGGATTATTGAGGAATTGTGCTGTGTGGGTGGTTGTGTAGAGCCTTGGAAGCAGAATCTTCCCTCTGCATCCTCTGGACTCATCAAAATACAAAAATATTGTTCTCTAGCATCATGAATTTGCCTCACCGATCAGGGGATTCACTGGGGATCACACTACAAGAGCCAAACAAAGAAATATAATGTGGAAAATCCCAGTGGGAGTTAGTATGATGGAGAGGATCCCAATGTGGAAGGTGAGTCTCCACCAACAGTAAAATTGAAGGCCATTTCTAGGGACTGGGTTTGCCCACCAATCAGGAAACCCCGCTACTGTATCTGGATAGATTGCAGGGAAAAAGGAAAGATAGACTCAGATGAAGAAGCTGTATGTTTAGTTATGCAACATGTATGTTTTATGTTCCATGTAAACCGCACTGATGTTGAATAGCGCGGTATATAAGAAAATGTAAATAAATAAAATAAATAAATAAATAAATCTCAAAGAAACAGTGTTAAGGCAATGCTGTACAACCAGGAAAATTATCTACCTCAAAGTAGTTATTTATTCTTTGAGTTTGGAGTAAAAATTAGTTGGAGTACTCCAAAAGGACTGTGTTTTTATTGATGAATCTGGATGAGACACCTTGAAGGAAGATCCATTCCCCCTCTTGAGCATAGAGAGGACCAGCAAACTATTGTGAGGCTGTGTGTAAACTCTGGACACACGGAGGTATACCCGAACAGAGGGTTAAAAGAGACAAAACCATTAACATACACTTAAATCAACAAAAACCAAATAGTAATTATAGCCCATCTTCCAGCCTGTCTAAATTTAGCTTATGATCTAAAATGCTTCTGGATATTTTATTTACATTAAATCAAATATCCTCTCTCATTCAAATTCAAAAATATCTACTGTATACTTGTCAAACGCATAACACTCTTACAGGACCTTCTACTAAAGTGCAGTAGGATTTTGCCGCTCATGTTTATTGCTAAAGCTAGCATGTGGTAAATGCAAAACACCACGGTAACTGTCGGGAGTGCATGTTCACGGCAGTTACCACTAACATGTGGCAGCAGCAGCAACAACAATTCATGTGTACACACTTAACACCATCCACTGAGGTGTTTAGCCGCAAGGCCCACTCTCTGCCCCAACCCACTCATTCCCCGCTCACTGCATGATTTGCAGTTGCTGTTGGAATTAGCACACGGTAACTGTCATGCCTGCATGGTAACAGTTTCCACAGACCCGCGCTGACAGTTATTGCATGCTAAAATGTGCATTAACCAACTTAGCACACTTTAGTAAAAGGATCCCTGTTGTAGATGTGACCATCGTGAGGCACGACACAGGACTCCACAGCCAAGAGGTTTAAAGAAAATATACTTTTTTTGGGAACAAGCATCCAGACAAGGGTCCTGGCCCTCCTTGGGTTTTAGGCACACATAGAGTTAAAACCTCTGTTACCCTAGGTTTTTCCCCAGCTGTTGTTGTTGTTGTTGTTGTTAAGTGCCGTCAAGTCGGTGTTGACTCATGGCGACCCTCTGGATAGTTGTCCTAAATTGTGTTCGGTCTTCAGTCTGTCTTGTTGACAGACTGGCACCCATAGCTGCTGTTATTATATTGACCCATCTCATTGCTGGCCTTCCTCTTTTATTTATTTATTTATTTATTACAGTCTCTTTTATACCGCGCTATTCAACATCAGTGCGGTTTACATGGAACACAAGAACATATACGACGCAGGGTTCTGCGACGCACTTACACTAAACAGGTGCTTAAAACTTGGCGAACAACTGGGTGAAACTATTTACATATATACATCAAATGTATTGCATTGACTTTCTATGTTGCCGAGCATGATGTCTTTCTCTAATGATCTCTCTCTTCGCATGATGTGTCCAAAGTATGAAAGTTGAAGTCTTGTCATCTGAACTTCTAAAGAAAACTTAGGTTTGATCTTCTCAAGTATTGACTGTTTTGTTCTTCGGGCAGTCCATGGTATACACAGTATTCGTCACCAGCACCATAATTCAGAGGCATCAATTTTCTTCCTATCATTTTCACTGTCCAACTTTCACATCCATATGAAGTTATTGAAAATGCCATGGCTTGAACAAGTCAAATCTTTGTATAGAGAGACAAATCTCTGCTCTTGAGAATCTTGTCTAGGTCCTGCCAAGAGTAAAGCCGTGATTGCTGGGAAAGGTTAAAGGCAATACCCTTTAACCTTTCCCAGCATTCGCGGCTTCACAGATACAGCCGCCAGCGTGAAGGAAAAGGCTCTTCACGCTGGCGGCTGTACAGAGGGAGCCGGGGCCTCGCGCGAGCTTACCCGGCTCCCTCTGAAGCCTATCAGACAGCTGTGGTGCTGGTCGGGGGGGGGGGGGCAAGGACTGCATGGGCTGTGATTGGGGGGGGGGACCTGGACCGGAAAAGTGCTATGGGGGGGGGAGGGGACTTGGACTGGAAAGAAATGGGGTGTGATGGGGGGGACCTGAACTGTAAAAGGGCTATGGGGGGGGACTTGGACTGGAAAGGGGTTGTGATGGGGGGGACCTGGACCGGAAAAGGGCTATTGGGGGGGGGGACTTGGACTGGAAAGAAATGGGCTGTGATGGGGGGGGGGACCTGGACTGTAAAAGGGCTATGGGGGGGGGGACATGGACTGGAAATGGGTTGTGATGGGGAGGGGGACCTGGACCGGAAAAGGGCTATGGGGGGGGGGGGACTTGGACTGGAAAGAAATGGGTTGTGATGGGGAGGGGGACCTGGACTGTAAAAGGGCTATGGGGGGGGGACATGGACTGAAAATGGGCTGTGATGGGGAGGGGGACCTGGACTGGAAAAGGGCCATGGGGGGGGGGGGGTAACTTGGACTGCAAATGGGCTGTGATGGTGGGGGGGGGGGGAACTAGGACTGCAAATGGACTGTGATGGTGCAGGGGGACTCGGACTGCAAATGGGATGTGATGGTGGGGGCTAGGACTGGAAATGGCCTGTGATGTGAGGGCTAGCACTGGAAATGGGCTGATGAAGAGCTAGAATAGGACTGGAAATGGGCTGATGTGGGGCATGGGAGAATGGGACTAGAAGGGAGTGGAAGCTGGGTGGGTCTAGAACTATAAGGGAACTCATTTTGGGGGAGGACTAGAATGGATGGGGAATGAGAATGGAGAGGGGAAAATATTTTGTGTGGAAGAAAAGTCTATGATGGGCTGGGTATTGGGAGAGTAAGAGAGGCTTGAAAATGGAAGGTTGAAATTTAAATGGATGATAAAGGAATAAGGAAAGAATTGGGGAAAAGAGCAAAAGGGAAACAATCAGTATGTTAAAGCAGAAATAGAGAGAGAATGGAAAACATCTAAAAGAGAAGAAAGGACAAATGGATAGCTCGCAGAAGACACGAAGAAACCAGAAGAAAGTGACTGGAGCAATTGCAACTGAAAAAATGCCCAAACAGAAGGTAGAAAAATACTTTTTATTTTGAATTTATTAACTGGAATATGTCTGGTCTGGGAAGTGTGTATTGCTAACATCTTTGCGTTTTTGTTTAGTGCAAGAGGAAATTACTTTATAGTTTTATTTCTCCAGTGCTGTACATTTCATGTTTGGATTTTGGGGTTCCCAGTTTAATTATTATCTGACCAAGGAAGTTAGCCTACACATATCCTCCGTAATTTTTGTGGGTGGGGCTGGGGGCGGGGCAGGGGTGGGACTAGGGGCGGAGAATGGGTGGAGCATGGTGAGCCACAGGTGTCAGGTTTTTCTCGGTGAAAAAGTTGGCAACCCTACTCCCAATTGACCGCTTTGACCCGGTGAAAAGCGGGATATAAATACAGCTAAATAAATAAATAAATAGCCACTTAACCCTCCATAGCCCATGTTCCCTGTAAAATAGTTATCTCCAAGTTATAATGCCCTGTTCAATGTAATTTCAGTTTGTTCAATGTAAAATCGCACTGATGCAGAATAGCGCGGTATATAAGAGAATGTAAATAAATAAATAAATAGCGAAGGTTGTTGATGAGTCTTCCACCAATCTTCACACCTCTGTTGTCTTCATACAGTCCTGCTTCTCTGATGATTTGTTCTGCATATAAATTAAAGAGGTAGGGGGAAAGTATGCAGCCTTGTTGTACACTTTTGCTGATTTTAAACCATTCTGTTTCTCCTAGTTCCATTAGAACTGTTGCTTCTTGATCAGTGTAACAGGTCCTTAATTGCCCTCAGCAGGACTACTCTACTGAATAGCTGAATGTTGCTCCAGCACAGATAGCATTCCCAAAATAAAACAAAGCTGGCTCTTCAAAGTTTCCTCACTTCAGGCAGCCCAGTCCAGCAAAAAGTCTCTCCAACCAAGTAGAACTCTAGCAGCAAGGCTGAGAAGATAGTAAATTCAAATGCTTCCTACCTCCACAGCAGGATCTCTTTTACAAGTAAGTAGTCTTCAGGTATGTTCCGGAACCCCAAGCTCTTCTCTCCCTCCAGGTCTCCTGCTTCCTGGTTTAAACCCTGGGACCTGGCCACACCCTCCCAGGCATTCTCCAACCTATTCTCTTAAAGTGACAGGGGTTTAAGCTCTTACCAGAGCAATACCTCACTGGTTCTAGCCTTGGCTGGGGAGAGTCCCTGCAGGGGGTAGGGAATTTTCCATACGCTCCATCACAGTCCCTTATTGTAATAAAATATTCTTTTTGAGGTTACATTTTTTGAGATTCATCTGAATTACAATCTTCAAAAAAGACTGCTACAATATTGCTGGCCTTCTGCTCAATAATTTTTAAAATTATTTTCACATCATCAGGTATGTCTTACTCTTCTGAAACTGAAGGCATTAATTTCCTTCGGAAATTGCTTTTATATCTTAAAGGAAAATGGAATGAAATTTCTCCTCAGAAACTGTTCCAATGCCAAAGAAAACAATGCGAAGCTGAACAAACAGACATTTTAGTTAAAAAATCAAATAACTTCCCATGATTGACAATAATGAAAGTACGAACTTTGAACCCTAAATGCCCTCAACCAAAGCAGAGCTGCCCAGAAAACATCAGTTTTGCAGAAGAAAATATAATAACTTTTAAAATATCTGGTTTAAGATTCAGTAGTTCCATATGTGATAGAGTCACTAAATTCCACTGACTTTTAATTTTGATAGGCGGCCTATAAAGTTTCCAAATAAATAACATGGAGTCTGGTAGCAATGGTGATCAGTTTAGAAACTCTATTCATGTTTTGGGTGTCTGAAAATGGGTATACAGATGTCCAAATCAGGGAGACACCCCAAAAGTGTTAAAGAGAGGTCCCCGACATGGGGACATCCATTCAGGACTGGGGCATAGCAGGGCATGTCCAGGGTGTTCTGATTTCAGAAATGATTGTGCATCTCCAGCCCTATACAAGTCTATACCTGCTCCGGGGCATGAATAGGCACCTGAAAAGTGCTCATTCTGCCAATTAAACATCCGGGGGTCTAGAAGAGATGCTGATATCTCCAGTACTGTCCACAATCATAAAGACAACTGATAGGTATTGTGGAAACCTATTTTGTGGTTGCCGCACTTCCAAATGTATCTGCTTGCAGAATGACAGGCTGGGGCGTGTCCCCTGTCTGGAATACCATTGCGGCGATGTCTATATAGCTGTACCCGTTGATGTCCATATTGGGTATGTCTACCTTTCTGAAATCATACTCGAATTTGTATGTGCCTGACCTTTTCTGAAATGTTTTCACCTGGATGTTATTTCTAAAATGTGCCTCCACCTGTATTACTGACTTCACGGGGATTACTAACTCAGTCTCTGCATGGGGGCAATTTCTCCAAATGGATTAGTTTTGTGCATACCATGACAGTCGTGAACCTCACATCTAAGCCAGGGTATGATCTCAGTTTCTCAAATTTACTGCTAATGTTCAGTGTAATACTTTGATTATGCCAAAGACAACCTCCTTCTGGAGTTCGTAAGATGTTACTTGTATGGGTAATTTATCAAGGTGTGCGTGGAAATTCCTCTTAATTAGGTCTGTGGCAGCCAACACGATGGGAAATAACTCAATATCTTTCTGCCACATTTTCTTGGTCCCTGACTACATTTCTTGGTACTTGAATATTTTCTCCCTCTCAATGCAAATCACAAAGTAATCGCTTGGGACTGATACCTCTATCATCAATGCTGTTCTGATGTTTTTCTCTTTTACCACTACATCTGGCATCCAAACATCCAGCTTTTTATTGGTCAAAATGAGAGTATCCCAAGTAATCATAACCGCTTCATTCTCTGTAATTCTTTTAGGGTCATGATCCCAGTGCTTTTCAGGCACAATGATGTTGTAATGTTTACAGAGTTTCCATTCGATGAGGCATGCTACTTTATTGTCTTTCTGTATCAAACTTTTCTGCCATCAGAACTTCACAGCCAGCTATGAGGTGAGTCACTGTTTCCAGCTGTCTTCATGCAGTGTTTGATAGGGAGGTGTCTATTCAAATAACCTGCTCTAGGAGGGAGTGGTTAGTGATGCAATATGTGAGTATTAAACCCTGTTTAAAGGGAAGGATTTTGTTCTTTCTTATCTAACTTTCCTTAGAGGTGGCAAAGTTCAAAGGAAACAAGTGCTTGGGTTCTGAGGAGAGGATCCTGAAGGCCAAGGTAGTCTAGAACAGAAAAGGAAGGGTCCGATATTCAAGAAAAGCTGAGATCTTAAATTTCTGCCATACTTTGGAGCCTAAACGGCTGCAAGAGGCCTGTACTAATTGTAATTGGCATGTGTGACATCCCCTGATCTGTTTAGCACATTGGTCCATAGATCAAGATATGCTGCTTTTCATGGGGTCAACATAGTGTACAGTATATATTTCCCTTATCCCTGAAGGGCTCACAATCTACATTTTGTACCTGAGGCAATGGAAGGTTAAGTGGCTTGCCCAAGGAGCACCTGTGGGACTAGGGGTGCTATCTCCTCAGTTGTTGTCCTCCAGCAGGATTCAAACCCTCAGGCTTCTGGTCTATGGTAACATGCCCCAACCACTAGGCCACTCCTCCCAGTAGTCTTGGACAGCCCTCATCAAACTGGCTCTTAGGCAAGTTAATTGAGCACACTCGCACCTCAGCAGTGCTGTGGCTTCAAAGACTCATTTCCTATTCCCTCCTCTTTGCCCATTAAGACTAAAGGATTTGAATAGTAGATGTATCCATAGCATCAAGGGGTGGTGCCGTTTCCCTGTGCAAACCTAGAAATCCCTTCCTGGAGCCCCTATCAATAAAATAAACAGCTCTAAGGGTTATCCAAAGACTGTGGAGGCCCCCTGAGGATACCCTTGATGGAGGACCAGCTAAGGGAGATGGATGCAGTTGGATCATATGAGGAGGAGATAATATAAAAATCAATAATAACCAAAATCTGGGGCTCTTTCACTCATCAGCTTCAAGGTGACTGAAAAGGAATGATTGCCCCATTCTCTTCCTTATTCCTGGCTGACTATTTAGGTTATTCTTATTTTTTTCTATTTTCCTCTTTCTTTACTTTATAGTCCTTTCTTTTCTGATGAGGTTTGGACAAGTTCCTGGAGGAGAAGCCCCTAAACCATTATTAAAGGGGACCAAGGATATGTACTGCTTACCATTGGGAGAAGCAGCATGGAATCTGTGTACCTTTTTGGAAACCTGACAGGTATTTGTAAGCTGGATTGGCCGCTGTTGGAAACAGGATACTGGGCTTCATGGACCTTGGTCTGACCCAGTATGGTGTATCTTATGTTCTTATGTTTTAAGCAATGATATTCGGATGCAAGTATTGAAGCAAAAAGAGAAATTCCGGCTGGACTGTTGAGAATATTTAGAGAAAGGTGGCAAATTAGGGAAATAGTAGGCACATGTTGTTGGACTGTGTGTTGTAGTGTGATGTGTATTGTATTTGTTTGAAATTCAATAAAAATAATAAACTTGTCTTTGAGGCTGCTTTTGGATCCTGATCCGCGTAGTCTCCCATGTGTTTCCTTACCATTCCCCTAGTTGTATCCTTGTCCCCAGCTGTAGTGCTATCTGTCTTGACTAGATTGTAAGCTGCAATGAGCAGGAACTGTCTCTTGCATGCGTCTGTACAGCGCTGTGTATGCCTTGTAGTGCTATACAAATGATCAGCAGTAGTCATGTTTACTGAAAGCAACCAGGCGCCATTTCCACAATTAAAACATTATTGCTGCCGCTGCAGTGTCATCTGGGAAACATTTCCACCTTTGAACTATGCGGCCTTTGCTACTGCCATGGCTCAGTCTGATCCCTGGTGCATAAACGTGGAAGCGGGCAAGTCACTCCCCTGGTCTTCTCTCAACCTCTACGGCTTTCTCAAGAGGCAGTCAGACTCTCAAGAATGGGCACCACTGACAATGAGAGTCAACTCTGCCGTTTCACGTGTGGTCGCTGCCACCCAAAACCAGTCAGTCAGTCTCTCACAGCATGGTTTGCACCACACTCATGGTCTAATGGCCAGGCCGTGACTGCTGTTTCATAGCTGTGGCTTTTCTCAGGGCTTATTGCAGAGGGGGAAACAGCTGTTCACCAATGACTCCTACCACTATTTCTGCCACTGGTGCAGCTTCTGTCCTGGCCTCTGCTAAAAAGAGAAGAGTAAAATTATTTCCCCCTATCGACACTTGGATACTGGTGAGCCCAGCAATATATTATGGAGGTCATTCCAGAATAGGAATAAGCAGTTTGGATGTGCAACTTAGGAATTTTTCTTGCAAAAATGTCTAGGATCTCATTCTGAAACAACCATGGCCTGCCCGTACACAGCACTAAAACGGGGATCTCAAAACATCAGCGAGAGGGGTCAGCCACGGAGATGTATAAAATGTATTCCGGAAAGGCCCTTGTACATCCTTGGAGTTTCACCCATATGTCTACGTTATACCTGCTGAAACGTGGAATAAGAGCTGGACTTAGAAAATATTCTGCTCTGATCTCCAATGTGTCCCATAGAGATGAAAGGCTGGACAAGTCTGTATTGAACTGGTCTGTCTGCTGTCTGGGAGGGCATGAGATGCAGTCGTAAAGAATAGAATACACAGGTGATGGACATTTGTAAGGCTAAGTAAGACTAAAAACCACCCCTACAGAAATGTAAAGCTCTGCAATAGTCATGCTAGCATTTGCTGTTTATGCTAAAGGGGCTATTCAAGGCCTCCCTAACAATTTCCTTGGAAAAATTAGAATGTAGATGTAGGGATGGTATGTGTTTGGCTTGATAAGTGCAGATCAGATGTGTAGTCCTGAGACACCATGCGATTATATATTACCAGCAGCTATTTATAGGTGCAGGGCATGGTTTTGGCAGAGGTATATTGTGACTGCAAGCAAGAGTGTGTGTGTAGTATGAGGGCTGCAGGAGAGGCCCTAGTGTGCTGATCCGCATCTCTGGGGGGACATGTATGCTTGGACAGTACCTGGGCCGTAGGACAAACCACAGCATCATCAGGTGCCAGTGTGAATGGGCAGTACATTCAGAAAAGCTGCTCTGCATCCACATAGCAGAGCATGTCCCGGTCAGTGGTGGGGGGCCCTCGGAGTGAGGGCATGCTGCAGTGCAAACAGCACTAATACATATCCAAATGCACCATTGTGCGCATTTGTAAAGAAAGACAATGATGCTTTTGGGCATGTATTGCTCTAGCATGTTCTCATCCTGATGGTTCCCTAATATTGACAGGGATATGCTCTGACATGTAGTTGCAGAGACCCCTTTCATTTTTTTCTGGCCCATACTTAGCATTGCAAATACTATTTGCAGCGATGACCACTGCAGGGCTACCTAAGGTGTTCTTCAGTTGCTATGTATGTTTTGCTGTCGGGGCAAACATCTCACTTTCCACTTGCTTTTACAATAGCTTTGGTGCACTTAGATAATCTTGTAGTGTGCTGGGTGTGCAACAGACTAGTATAAATAGTCTGGTTTGCATGAACATACCTATTTCATTGGTATTAATTAATTAATTAAACAACTTTTCTATACCGCAGTATCTACAAGTCACAGTGGTGTACATGGTACAAATCAAAGAAGAACGTTACATATAACATAGGTAACTGTAAATGAAACTAAACAATGTGAAAAAAACTATTTACATGGTATAGTGGGGGTTCGGTGTGAACATAATCTAGACATGGTGGGTGGTTAGTTAAGAGTTTTGTCCATAGTGTTTACGGCGGAATTCTCCTAGGTCTGTGAGTTGGCATAGCTTCTGTGTGAGGGCGTTCCAGTTGGTAGGGGCATAGAAGGAGACGGCTCTGCTAGTGGTGGTGGACTTGGGTGAGTGAAAGCACTTGGGACTGATGGACTGGCGGATCTTCTCACTCTCTTGTTGAGAGGGTGTTGCAGGAAAGTATAAAGAATGTCCGCCAAGAGGTGGTGAATGGCCTTAAATATGGTTAGGTTGACTTTGTATTTAATCCTCATTTGGATGGGGAGTCAGTGAAGCTGTTTTAAAGTGGGGATGATATGCTCTCGTGGACTGGTGCCTGTGATTATTCTGGCTGGGAGTAAGGATGAGTTTGGGAGTCCCTGGTAAATTATGTTTGCGTTATCCAGGATAGGGGTGATAAGTGCTAGGCAGACACTTCTAAAGTCATTCTGATCCAACAGGGGGTGAAGGTGTCGGAATGTTCTTATCTGGAAGTAAGCTGCCTTGGTAAATTGTTTGATGTGTTGGTAGAAGTAGAGCAGTTGTTCCAGGGTTATACAAGGATTAATGTGGTGTTTGCATGAACATAACACTGTTAGTGCTGGTATCGGCTTAGGAGATGTACATTTTTCCAGCGGAGGCGGGGCCATACATAGACGAGAATCATCTGACACGTCTATCTTTTCAGAATTTGGTGAGTATGGGGACGTACAGGCTGTTTGCTGCGTTTACCCATGTCCCATTATAGCAGTGAGGGCCCGTGTTTCCCCAGTTGTGTTGTTTGTGCTGCGCAGGAAACGTATATCTCCCGGATTCCAGAACCACGGTTGTGTCTATACCTGCGGTTTCAGAATCAGATTTCCAATGTGCCTGTTTTCAGTTTAGACATTTCAGCTGGCTGGATGTGGATGTTATAGAATTGTGCTTCGCATCTCTCCCCTCATGCCCATTGTATTCTATATTGAATTTCTGTCCATGTCAACCTCAACACAAAACTTAATATTTCTGACTGCTTACAAATTTTGATTTATTTATTTATTTAACATTTCTTATATACCGCCTTTCATGATATCAAGGCGGTTACATTGAACAAACTGAAATTACATTGAACAAGTCATTGAACAGATTTGCGGGTAATAGATATTATTAAATAAACAAATAAAAGATATCTTGCCACGGGCTATGCAGCATTCTTATGGTAGAGCTGAGGATTATATATATCCTAGTATGCCTGGTGTAAAAGAAAACATACTTTGTTTCCTTCCCATTTTTATAAAGGATACTGGTGTGAAACTACACACAAGTAAACATTCAGCATCTGTCTCATTCACTAAATTTGGGCAAGCATTCCTAGAAGCAAAAGAATGAGTGAGAATCCGCCTGTACACTTAGGAAAGGAAGCAATAGAATTTGCAAAACAAGAACAACTCTTCAAAGAATTAGACCAGAAGGGAAAACAAGTGGCCAAAGCATAAATCTGTGGGGAATACAAAGTGCTACTCTAGGAACCAAACATGGATCAAATCAGAACACATGAGTATTTATGTTTATGTTTATTACAGATATTTTCTATTCCGCCCTTCAAGAGGCATCAAAACGGTTTTCAGCAACTCACGACTAATACAGAAAATTAAAATAGAGACAAATAGAAAAGTAGAATCAAATTCCATTTTCTTTGTGCCACCAGGTCCTGTGTCTGTATCACATCAGTCATCCCTAAAGACCTGAGAGAAAAAATATGTTTTACGTCCTGATTTAAGCTTATCAAGGTTAGGTTATAGGCGTAAATGTTTTAAGATTAATGGCTAAGGAGAGGTGAACTGAAATCTAAGGATGAAGACTGATAGTTGCAGAGCCGGACAGTGGGTGGTTTACAGAGAAAACTGGCATACTTAGATTCTGTAAGAAAGAGCTGGAAATGGTCCCTCATCTTGTAGCCTGCTGCAAAATTCTGATGACAGAACATTTCTACACAGAAAGACACAATCAGGGATGTAAGCAATGGGTGTTAGTGGTATATCTGTCGTGATTACACCTCTGTTCCACTTCAAATATCCTCTTTTTTTCTGGACGACTGACTGATCATTCACTTGCCCTGAGCAGTCCTAGTGGGCAAGAGTGACCTAATAGTTAGAGCAGTGGCTTTGGACCCAAGTGGCTAGGGTTTGATTCCCACTAGCACTCCTTGGGTAAGTCACTTAACCCTCCATTGCCTCAGGAAAAATCAATGTCCCTGTTTAATGTACATTGCCAAGTTTAAGCTGCAGTATAGAGTAAGCCACTTTGACTGAAATGATGAAACCGTTTTAAAAAGTATGAAAGCTGATACTTAGGAAAAAGCACAGTCCAGCTGTCCTTCACGAAGTGGAGGTCTAGAACAAGCAATCAAGGCTAAAATACTGCCTGTCTTATGACTTTATCTATAAATATATATCTTTCATCCTCTATCCTGCATCATCAATTTATCTGCTTATTGACTGCATATGCCCATCTATGTCCTATCTCTGTATCCCTATTCTTCATTATTTATCTATCTCTGTACTTATCCTTCGATAGATATCCATCCATCCTTCCATCTATCTATTCAGTAATCAGCTCTTTGGAGATTGCTTCAATGATTTATGAATTGGAATGTTCATTACAGCAGCAGTGGAGTACTTCAGTATGATCATTTAACGCAATGCTCCAGGGATATCTCAGATCAAGGGAAGTGCTCAGTAAGAGGGAGAGCTATCACTTCTGTGTCCTTCTGCTCTGCTGGAAGATCAGACGAAAGAGGGAGGAGGGACAGGATGGGGAGGGGGTGCAAAGGAGGGGAAGGAGAAAGGGAATATTGAATTCATTAGTAAAATCTCTAAAGTGCAGTGCAGCCATTAACTATGCTCAACGGTTCCTATTATTCAGGCCTTCTTGGTGTTATATGATTGGTTATTGTCAAGTTAAAAGCTTTGGGATACACAACTTCTGGATGCATTTCAAAGCAAAATGCACTTTCCTGCCTCCTTGCCAAGTTCCTTGTAATAGGTGCTTTTACCTGCGGAATTCGATGGGTGATATATCATTAATGCTGTGTCCAATGTTTAAAGAGAGCTGGCAAATATACTGAAACCAAGGCCTGGTTTTCCAACTACTACAACAGGCATGTTGTACTAATCATGTATACGGTTACTGTAACATCTATACTTCAGACATATAGGACCTAATATTTGAAAGGGATTTATATATTTTACAGCGTGGTAAACCGTATAAATGCCTTAAATGGAAATATTCAACGGAACCTGTTGCCGTTGAATATCCCCATCAATGTCCTCTATGCGCCCCAATGCTATTCAGTTAGCATTGGGGCGTGTCAGAGGCATTCCAGGGCAGACTGGAGGCGGGGAGTACTGATAACCAGGTAGAAGCAATATTGCACCACTACTCGGTTAGCAATCCATGGCTAAAACTAGCCCAAATGAATATCGGGCCCATGGTGTATGTTAGTAAGTTTGATGGTTGTTGTTGTTGTTAAGGGCCGTCGAGTCGGAGTTGACTCATGGCGACCCTCTGTGAAGATATCCTAAATTGTGTTCGGTCTTGAGTCAGGCGGCTCATTGTTGACAGACTGGTACCCGTAGCTGCTGTTATTGTCTCGATCCATCTCACTGTTGGCCTTCCTCTTTTGTGTTGACCTTCTATCTTGACAAGTATGATGTCTTTCTCTAATGATCTCTCTCTTCGCATGATGTGTCCAAAGTATGAAAGTAGAAGTCTTGTCGTCTGAGCTTCTAAAGAAAGCTTAGGTTTGATCTCCTCTAGTACCGACTGGTTTGTTCTTCGGGCAGTCCATGGTATACACAGTATTCGCTGCCAGCACCATAATTCAAAGACATACATTTTCTTCCTGTCTATCTTTTTCACTGTCCAGCTTTCACATCCATATGATGTTATTGAAAATACCATGGCTTGAACAAGTCGAATCTTTGTATGGCGTCTTGGATCTTGGCAACCAGCAGACAGCATGCCACCTCGGATATCATGCTTGGTCAGCAGATAGATGCCTGCATGTATCACCAACCACCAATAAACACCCCTTCCTAGCCACAGTGGATGCTAATTCTTTGGGGTTCAGATTTCTGGTTCTTTCCTCTCCCTGGGATGGCTTTTTCTCTTTTACTTTCTGGGCAGCACCCTGACTTTGTCTCAAATGAAGGTGGAGTCTACAGATAATAATAATCTGCTTCCAGCTGCCATCTAGCGGGTCAGTTTCACCTGCCCCTCTAGCTGCCTCAAGAAGGATTTTGTCGATTTATTCCACATTGTTATAGATGCTTCTCAGCCTCACCACCTTCTGTCTCAGTCGCACTACCTGTTTTCTGAAGGGCTCGACCTGTAGGCATCTCTCATACTGAACTAGTCCCTCGCTGTGGGTCAGGATATTTGAACAGAGGCAGAAATGACAGCTATGGTGATATGCTCTTTCCCAATCATCCTTCCACTGTTAGTGGCTTTGGTACTTGTTAAAAGAAATGAGAAAGACCTACCAACATCGCTATCTTTTCCTTAGCTGTCCTGTAAGTAAAATCTATCTTCCACCTTCCCATTCTGAATCCCTGTGTGCAGTCCTGTTTTCCTGTTTGTGTGTTATTAAAAATTACAGTGTGGATTATCTTGTCGTTTTGGACTATAAAATCTATTTATGCACCTATGAGGTGTACAGTTCGGTGTCATTCGCTTCAAAGAATCCTGTTGCCTAGGCTATGAAAATGTTCAGACCAACTAAAAATAGCTATCTCAAGGATCTAATAACATATTGCAAATCAAGATCTTGCTGATATTCACTTTTATTTATTAGTACAATAGGCTGACATGTTGATTGAAAATGGACAATTGATTGAAAAGAAGCCATCCAGGGCCATAGTGAAGCATTTTCTTGCCTGGGCCAGGATGTTAGCTTGATGGCTCTCTCTCTCACCTACTTACCTATACAATATAGTTACTTGAAAACCACTGCATGCATTTGATAGTTCCTGGAGAAATGCCCTCTCACCCCTATGGCCTAGGCATGTATGTGATAAACTAATGTGGCAGACAAGCCAAAGTTTAGAAAACAAAGACTTTCCACCTTAGACCTGGTGGCTGCTATCTGACCACAGGGGCACACTGACAGTTATGCCCTGACCCGACTTCTTACTGTGGGTCTCTTGTTCTTCTGAAAGCTCTAAGTAAAGATGGAAATAAAAGGAAGGGGGGGGGGGGGCATATTAAACAGCAGTGGCCAGTGCCGTTAAAGTGACTGGCCATCACTGCTTTAAATTATGCTGGCACCACATTGAATATCCAGGCATAATTTAAAGTGGGGCTACTAGCATTGAATACCCAGGTTGCCCAGTTAGCGTTTTAGCTAAGTAGTCAATGATGATATTCAGCCACTGCCTGGATAGCTAAACCAGCTAAAGTTAGGTAAACCTCTTTTATGCCACTGATCACTAACTTCAGCGCCACCCTTTCAATGCCCCCAGAACACCCCCAGGCTAGCCAGCTAGTGTTGTGGCATACCAATCAGTTAGCCAACGATATCCAGCAACACGAAATGGTTTAGTGTCGCTGAATCTCCTGCTGACTGTGGTTAAACTGGTTAGTAGGCCTGATAACCAGTTAAATTTAGTTTTTAATTAACAGGTTTTCTATACCACCTTCTCCTAGAATCAAAGCGGTTTAAATGGCAAAACAACATATTGCATGGCAATTCAAACCCATTTCATAATAAGACGGAAGGGGGAGACATGCGGGAGGTGCTTAGTAGTATCTTATTTACAAGGAGGAATATATACAGTATGTACAAGACAGTGTCATGAGATGGGGGGAGCGAGATCTTTAGGGGAGGGGGATTCATTGTGGCGTCAGCAGAGGGGGGATGCTATTCATTAGGTGATGGCCCTGAAGTGATCTCTGAAGAGGAAAGTTTTCAGCTTCTTCCTTGAATCTGCCCCCACCCCCACACCAAAATTTCTAGCTCCAATGTTTTACCAGTATAAGATGCACTATAACAGGTGGATTTTATCTCTATTGTTTTTATAGGGCTACCGGATGTAGGTAGTGCTGTGCAGTGCTGAGAAGTATTTAGGTATAACATGTCCCTTTCCAAAAGAGCTTACCATCGACGTGGATACCTGAGGCAATAGGAGATAAAGTGACCTGCCCAAGTTTATGAGAAGTGTCACTAACAGAAGCAGCATTTGAACCCTGGCTTGGGCTGCTTCTAAGCTTATTAACTATTAGGTCACATCCTCTCTCAGTGTTCCCCTCCCTCAAAGTCCATTGAATGCAGGCACAACTTTTAAATGCTTAGCTTAGCGAACATAATTTCTGTGCAAGTTGCTTGCAAATAAAAGTACTTTTATTATTGGGGCATCTCATCTAGCTATTTCTAATCATAATAAGTAGAAATTGCAAAGGGATGTGTCACAGGCATGGTTACAGCACGGCCTTGGCAGACCCAAAATCTATACCTTGCATGCCTCATTTATAGCTGCCCCCTGGTATGTATAGGTTTTTAAAAAGTGCTCGTTTCGGCCAGTCCTTTGCAGGAGGGGTTAAGGGATTTATCCTCCTTAATCCCCCATTGTTTATTGCCTCCTCCAAACTGAAATGAACTACGAATAATGGCCTCTGTAGTTGACTAGCAGAGTTTAAACTTACAACAACCTTTTAAATGCAAGTTACATTGGTTTATTTTTCCCACGTGTAGATTTGCAAAATGGCCCCTCTGGCTTTACGTATCGGCAAATGCGGGTATAGTGCTGCATGTCCTTAAATGTATTATATTTATTTATTTATTTATTTATTTATTAACATTTCTTATATACCACACTATTTGCGATCAGCGCGGTTTACATAGAACAACAACATCCGACAATATACATATGTCTGGTCATTACATTGAACAGGAAATGGAACTTGGAGAACAAGGTAAACTATATACATAAGAAGTTGAAAGGGAAAGGATACTGTTTGGTGTTTTACATTGTTGGTGACGCACTATTCGAGTGTGACTTTTTGGCAGAGGCTTCTCTAAAATACCAATGAAATTATGTACATCCCCACCTCGACGTCGCAATTCTGATCTCCTCGTGTAAGGGTATCTGTTCTTTCCTTTCCCAGCACTTACCCTTGGGACGTCCTCTAATTCTCTGGGTCGAGGAATTACCTTATCTTCTCTGTCTGGGATCCCAGGGGAACAAACACACACACACACATAAGTAGCATGTAAGTTTATTCCGTATGTTAGAAGTGCAGTCTATCTTTTATACAGTATCAAAAACATATATACGTCATAAACCCATCCCAGCAACATAGCCCTGCACCTGATATTGCTAATTAGCAACCATACAAACTGGTACCTGTCTCTGTGAAGATCACTGAATCTTGTATTAGCACAACACATTCCTTTCTATCTAGGTATTCACAGATGGGCCTCATGGTCCCTTTGTATAACAAGAAACTGATTTCTCCTTACAATACTTATTTTTCCCCTTACAATTCCCCCCTTTGGGCCTGTATAGGCCCACTAGAAGAACAGCCTAACAGTCTACTACAAAATAACAAAACAGGCATTATTAACGGAATATCTGTACGTGGCAGCTCAGGTACATATGCCGCCGTAAAAAGCAGGAGTATAAGAGTACATAAAAGTGGTGGAGCTCTGTAGGGCCTTCCGACAGCAGCCAAGAACAAATGAAAATATACAACAGAAAAGAACAAGGATTATAAAACCGCTCCATAGGGCAATAATCAGCCCTTTGAGACCAACCCAAAGGAAGATACATCAGAGAGTAAGCATGAGAAACTGCTGTAGTTGAAGAACAGTATAGAGCAGTATTAGAGAGGCTAAAAGCAGAAACAATAAAACAATCTGTAGCATTAAAACTAGAGACAGTTTACAATGGGCACGGGACCTAGTCATATCCCAAAGAGGGGCGAGTAACCCCAATGTTATACAAGGAAGTAGAAAAAGAAACATGGGGCTGGGTGCAGTTTAAATTATCAAGTACAGTAAACTTCTGCATTTCACACAGATTAGAAGGTACAGTAATGAGACATGTTGAGAGAAAAGCTCCAGCTTGTAGCGAGCTGCGCACACAAAAGGTAAGGCAGTCCGGGCAAGTAGTATTGCCGTATTAACAGTTCCAGAGATGGGCTGAAGGAGGCACCACATGAGTGGTAGGAGGATTCAACACAGTCTTGTGCGTGATGGTCAGGAGGCTGGAGGGCGGTCTGGAACCGAAGATGATGTCAGTGGAGACGATACACGCTTGATTCTTGACGCATGGATCCACCAAGGGCAGGAGTCCCACAGGATGGCTGTCCATGTGATGGCGATCACTGTAGTTGGAGGTCTGTAGGGCAGGTCTAGGGTACTGTGCTTGTGAGGTGCTCTGACCTGTACCTGGTCACCAACTTTGAAGGGATATGTTGGTTCGGTACCTCTAGGCCGAAAGCTGCTTTTCTTCAGGAGTCTTCTCCTCTCCTCTCCAGTTGCTAGGGCTTTGGCTGCCCCGGCGTCAGCTACTTCTCATCCTGGTCCTGAAGCCAGATCTATAGATGGAGAATGTTTCCAGTGAGGGCAATGGCTTCAGGATCTTTTAGCCGCCACCTTCACTGTAATCGGTATTATCAGAAGAACTTGGAACGGTCCCATACTGGAAAAGGGGCTTGTACTGTGTGCTAGTGGTATGTCTTTACCAAAATCCAGTCTCCGGATTGAAAGAAAAGAGCTGAGTCATCCAGCAGAAAGGACTGGACCTGCTGAGCATACCTGTGGAGGGAAGAGAGTTGCCTCTGCTGCTAGGAAATACAAGACATCAAATGTGAGGCTCAGGAGTATAAAAAGTAAGCAGTCTTCCATATAACAGTTCAAAGGGAGAAATATTTCAGTCTACTCCCTTAGGGCAATTTGTTTGGGGGTTTTTTTGTTTGTTGAACAGAGTCAAAGGCAAGACAGTTTAGTGTCTTTACAAAGTTTTTTAAGGTTTCGGAGGTTCCCCCTTTCGTGTGTTGCTGTTTGCATACAACAGCCAAATCCCAAGCAACTCAATTTAACTACTACATTTTGACAAGATGCCCACAATTCCTCAATTGTTCCACAATT
This sequence comes from Ichthyophis bannanicus, assembly GCA_033557465.1. NCBI lineage: Eukaryota > Metazoa > Chordata > Amphibia > Gymnophiona > Ichthyophiidae > Ichthyophis > Ichthyophis bannanicus. The sequence goes on from CM066032.1 coordinate 74,877,572, forward strand.
TTAGAATTATACCAATTTGTAAAATTTTGTGTAGGTAACTTTCCTCCTTTACCTTCATGTGTCGGGCCAAGACACATAGAGGCAAAAAGGGATAAAAGCATCTGAAAAGCACCACATGGCCAGTGTGGGTCTCCCCAAAGCTCATTAGGATGAAAAGTGCACTCAGCCTATCTCCAAGTGTCTATTTCCAATTATTGGGTATATCTCTGGGCTAGATGACTTCCAAAATTGGAGTTAATGGGGATGGCATAATCAAATATTGTAGAGTATTCATTGTCAGTTTTCTTTCTAGGTGGATACATCGGATACATCATTTCACATTTCAATTCACCCTCACCATTTTATAATGTTAATCTGAGTTCTCCTTTCCAACATGAATATTCCATCACACTCCTCTCAACACCACTTTTTTTTCCACTTACATCATTCCATCAAACTACATGCATAGGTCCTTCTGTCTTTTTTATACCATGCTAGTGTATCCTTATTTGGCAAGGCTGCTAAGAACATCAAACAATTGTTAAAAATTTAGTATTTTTGTAAACAAAAGGTATATATAAAATATAAATGTAGATCCTTTTCAATAAGCATAAAAATATGAGTAAACAGTGCTCATTCTAATTAGCAACTGCCTAAACAAAATATAGGTAAAGTCCTTACAATATAGACTAGTGCTTCACGGCGTTTTATAACATCAATCCCAATAGGAAGGAGTATGGCTTCTAACAGAACGGCCACATAATCTCTCAGGTGTGACTAAAGTCTATCTTATACCCGGTTCCCAGTGAGAGTGCTGTGGAAACTTAAAAATATTTGAGGACTGATCTTATAATTGCAGTGCCCACAAGGATCTGTGCAAGTTACTCACTAATCATGGTGTTTAAGAGATCCTTTTGAGGTGAGAGGCCTAAGAAGGTTCAAGGCATTTGTGGTTGGGCCTCATGATGATATTTCCTCGGGTTCTTCTTGGCCTACCTTCCCCTGCCTATTCATGTCTCTGCTGAGGCATAAATATACAAGGTTCATGTTCTTCAGGTCTTGGGGGTCCTCGAGGAGTCTTAAAGCAGTCAGAATTCCGGTGGCCCAGATCATCACACTCGGAGCAGCACATTTATTGCCTTTCCCAAGGCTGTAGCCTCACCTTCTGTCTCTCACTCTCTGCTTCTTTTTTTTTTTTTCAAACTGCCCCTGGATCATTGCTGACAAGCAAGACCTTTGTTTGGGGTTGTTTTTGCTTTTTATTTTTTTGTTTTTTTTCCAATGAACTCAAGTTAATGTTATTGTTTTATTTGTCTACTAACTTTACAAATATTCTCATATTTCCTGGGAACTAAGCTCCATCTTTCCACTAAATGTGATCTATGTGCTTGGGAACAAAGCAATTTCAGATCAGCCTCTTTCCAAAATTCTATAATTTCTGTGTATACTGAACCTCTACATAATGTACTGCTACAAGTATTTTGGTAACATCAGCTTGGGAATGGTGTCAATCCTACCTAACTAACCACTGGCAACAGGTTCGGATAGGATCCTCAACATCTGATCCCTTCCATCAACAACAGGGTGTACCCCAAGGATCCTCCTTATCAGCCCTACTATTTAACATATATATGCAACCAATCTGTGAAATCATCAGAGCATTCAATGCCTCCAGTTTGATCTATGCAGATGATGTACTGATATTCACTCCAATAAAAATCAATGCCCCCGACTTCTCTCCAATAATCGCTTGCTTCAACGCGATTACAGACTGGCTCTTATCCCAGAACCTGCGAATAAACTTCAAGAAAACTGAAGTCCTATTCATAACCAGGAATAAGAAATTCTCCCCCCCCCCCCCCCCACAACATTGAAGGTGAGAGACGCGGAACTACCGTGTAAATCATCGATTCGCTACCTGGGAGTCACCATAGATCAAGAACTGTCCTTCAAAGATCACATAAAGCAGACTGTCAAATCCATTTACAACAAAATAAGAACACTGAAACCCTTAAGACCTCTACTCGCCCCTAATGACTTCAGAACAATCTTCCAATCCCTTGTAACACCACATTTTGACTACGCTAACGTCATCCTGCATGGTCTGCCCAAGAGCACCCTCAACCCACTTCAATTGGCAATTAACTCAGCAGCCCGCATCCTCTGCTGTACCTCCAGAAGAGACCACATCACTCCCATACTAACAGACCTTCACTGGCTACCCCTACAAGCCAGGATAACTTACAAAGCACTATTGCTGTCCTTTAAAGCAATCAATCAAATAGCCCCACCTTCCCTCTCCTCACTTCTTATCAACACCCCCACGAACAGGCTAAGAAGATCCGCGGCCGCTAATACCCTTGTTGTACCAAAGGAGTTCACCAAATGTAACCAAGCAACCAGAGACAGGGCCTTTACCTTATTCGCTCCAAATTGCTGGAACAATCTCCCTCCACATATCCGATCAATAAAAGACCTCTCTCAATTTAGAAAGGTCCTTAAACATTACCTATTCTGTTTTCACCTTTTAGGCCTTAACCCTACGCCTCCTCCCCCCATCTCTCAAATCACTCACACAGCCTCTGACACTCCAACAACATAGTCCTTACAGAACATGAACCAGACTTTCTGCACACCCAAAGTCAAGATCCCAATATGTAACCTGAACTGTAAATTATCCACAGGTGAAATATCTGTTTGTATATAGTTTCCCCTGTTATTTCCAAGTTACTGACCCTGTTATAATGTAAGCAAAGGATTGTTCCAATGCGAAAATTTGTTATCTGTAAACCGCGCTGATACCAGAGTGCGGTATATAAGAACTGTAAATAAATAAATAAATAAATAAATAAATAAGTGCAAGTGTGTAAACTAAAGAAAATTTGTATGTCATAGTGCTACAATATACTGTATTCCTAAAACTGAAATGTTAAAAACTTTCAAAACAAAGTACAATTTTTTTTCTCTGGACCCCAACACATAAAATTCAAATATAGGAAAACAGATGAATTTATCCTAAAATCCAATATTGTAATAAATTAAACTGGAAAGGTCAATATAGCCAGCACCCATGGTGCTACTGTCCTGTTCATCAGCCATCCACACCAAGCTAAGCAATGCAAAGTAATTAACTTAAATCTTACAGTTCAGGAAACAGACATTTAAATAACATGAAACTGCAAAAAGGTGAATTCAGAATCATACTTTGTCACATTTAAATTAAAACCTTATATATAATACTTGAGACTGGTATCAAACTGATCTGAAACAATGAAATTATGTTAAAGCAATTTGCTTAGAGTAACAGTTCAACCTTGATGTTATCTCAAACACAAATAGCAAAGTAAACAGCAGGCTCTCTTGTGTCCAGATTCCTTCAGGCAAATGCAGATTACTATATAGTTGAACAAGAGAGAGAAAAGTCCTAAATATTAAGAGTTTAAAAACAAAAAGTTGCGTTGCTTTAGAATTGTCACTAGTTGTGATTACTATTAAATTCCTATCGTTACACAGCTGGAGAAAAAAGTCTGAAATTTCTCACACGTTGGCATACACCCAGCCAAGCAGATATCAGCTCTCTTAGTTTTAGGCAAAGGTAACTGCACAATACCCTTTATTCTCTCCGGATTTATTTCCTCTTTCCTTCACTTATGAGGTGTCCCAAATACTTAACCTCAAATACTTAACCTCCCTCTTCACAGATTGTAATCTTTTATTATTTATTATTTATTTATTTATTATTTTCTGAACTTAGCAGTCCCAAAACACGTACCTCAAATCTACTACACTGAACCATGTGTGATCATGCAGAATTTTGCTCAACAAGTTATATAAGGGTATGGGGCCACAGGATGCTTGGTCTAGACAAGCTTATTCAAATTCCTTAAATGATGCCCCATCCACTAAAACATATGACATAGGTTTTTAATTTAAACAGAAGACAAGTCAAAGCTTACAAGTGCTTTCTTAAGAAATTTCACCCTGCATAATGAACTAGACCCTGTGATAAGGAAGCTTATCATAGCTCAGGTAGGAGCTATAGAAAAGATGATGTGACTCTGAACAAGCAACCTGTCAGTTCTGGTAGAAGCAAGAAAACAGAGTTTTCACATAAAAGACTACCAGTCCCAGAATGCACCAGGTTTCCAGCAGCCATGAGGGAGGCTGAAGTAAGAAAATGTGTGTGCAATCAAGAGAGCTATGAGGTAATCCCTAAGCACTCATCTCAAAGGGCAGGGCCTGATTCAACACAGCTGCGCTGTGTTAGGGAGCAGCACACATTAGGACAGAATAAGAATAGAGCTTATTCTTCAGATAACAGTTTCAGCAAAAGCTTCAAGGAGAGTTTCAGCAACAGTTGGAAGAACAGCTTCAGCAAAAGCCACGCAGATAGAGAGAGAAGGAAACTCTCTGGAAGGAAGAGAAGAAAGGCCATTGGAAGGTCTGGGAGATTCCAAGGCAGTACCCATACTGGGAGGTATTCCAAAAGCCAGCAGAGTCCATTGGACTGGATTCAGCCAGAGGAATGGAGTGGCAGAGATAGGAATCACCAGTGGCTACCTGGAAGAGAGAAGACTGCATCTGGAAGGGACTTTCAGACCAAGGCCAGAAGGTATGTGAGAGAAGATCCAGTGTCCAGGGATCAAGATTGGAAGGCTGGACATCAGAATTGGATTACATATTGGCCAGGCTATACAGAGAGGAATAATGATAGCAGGAGAGGCTCAGGTATGAACACTGATCCAGACCCTATCTATAATAGAGAATGGCAGCAAGGGAATAAGCATTCTCATGATAGTGCCTTAATGAAAGACTCGTCTGTGCCAATGTATGATAGTGACCATATGCTGATTGATACAGCAGATGAAAATACAGTTTACATGGGCTGTTCTCTATCTAAATGCTATTGCTAGCTTTCTATGAGCAAACACATCAGCCATCACAAAGAAACCTAACTTTGTTCTTTATTTCCACTGAAAACAGCTCTTAAAGCAGGATTTGGGCTCACACAGTAGCAGCCAGCCAGCTAAAGGCTTTCAGCTGGTCCATTGATAGTAATTAGGGCTGCACCTGATTGTGTGTGTGAGCAAGGGAGAATCACTGCTGAGATCGGCGTGGAAAATAAGCAGAAGTTAACCTAACCAGCAAAGTTTATTCTATACTTTGTGCCTTTGTATTTGGTAATTATTTGCTAAGAAAACATTAGCTAATTGCCTGACAAGCTGAAGGTTGTTTTCTGGTTTACTTTGTGACTTTTTGTTATCCATTTTAAACACTGCAAGCAAGTAACCTCATTTATAGTGCTATCAAGCATACATGTGCTGGGTGAATTAAACCCCATCAATAAAAGAAGTATTTTATTGATCTTACCACTTGGTTTCACAACTCAAATTATTGTCATCAGCTGTGTTTGGGAGTGAATGAACTACAATACCCACAATACCTTGCAAGAATCATATGAATATATGCATCGTCAAGATTGTGTAAGTTCTCACCCTAGGCAGCCGTCTGACAAATGGCGTAGTTTTTCGGATTGCTCTTGCACCAAGAGGATTTACTTGTGGATTACAAATAAAAGCCAAGTTTAAAGCTGTAAGAAGATTTTTTTTTCCCTCGTCTGCACTTTGGAGGAAAAGTGGTTGTTCCAGGAAGCTGTCCCAGAGGAAAAGACCCTGTGCAAAGCTGGATTCATCACTGAGACAAGGTAATATGTACCTGGGCATGTCTAGTGGTGGATGTGTGTAAGCACAGGGGGGTAATTGAAAAAAAGTTGAAAAAAAAAAACCCCACACCTGGTTGGAAGGTGCTGCTCTTTGGTTTTTTTTTTTCTCTCTTTTCTTGCAGGGGTCAAGATGGATCCGAGGGAGATGGCTCAGTGGATGGCAGCCCAATTTTGCAAGCAGCAGGAGCTATCACAGCAGGCCCAGGACACTGCTATGAAGGCCTTAATCGAACAGCAGAAACCAGTGCTTGATCTGGTGCAAGCTCTAGTTCAGCTGCAGAGCCAAAGTGGAACAGATGCAAGACCAGCAGTTAGTACTGGTACACCACATGTGAACACTGTGGGACTCAATCAAGGGATTGGGGCATTTAATTTTGGGAAATTAACTCCAGAAGATAATGTTGATGATTTTCTAGAGTCTTTTGAAAGAGTGGCACAGGCTTTAGCATGGCCAGAGACCCAGTGGGCAGTAAGGCTGGCAGCCTCATTAACTGGTGAGGCACTAGCAGCTTACAGAGCAATGCCAGCAGCCCAGGCTTTGATTTATAAGGATGTAAAGGCAGCTATTAGAGATCGCCTAGGGTTGTCAATTTCAGAGTATAGGCGAATGTTTAGAGCTGTTACATTGAAAGTGGGTGAGACACCCAGGGCTCTGAGTCAGAGAATCAGAAGTTTAGCTGTAAAATGGTTGGAGCCTGAGCAAAAGACAGTAGAAATGTTATTAGATATTATAATGCTGGAACAATTTATGCTTGGGGTACCTAAAGATTTGAATGTTTTTCTTATACAGCAAAATTGCCAAAATCTTGGAGAGGCAACCATGCTAGCAGAGAGATTCTTGGAAGCCACGCAGGCTTGCCATAGAATGGGTGGCCCTCTAAAGATGGATGCTGAGGCTAGATGTGCTGTATCAGAAAAAGGAATAATTAGGAATGTTTCTAAAAATGAATGTACTGTATCAAACCAGATGACACAGTGGAATAGAAAGAAATGTTTAAAGTGTGGAAAAGTGGGACACTTAGAGAAGAGATGCCAGACACACACTAGTTTAATGGGTCTGGATTTAAAACAACCCAAGGAAGGATTTCTTTTGATGGTTGATGTGCAAGGAATTACCACAAATGCATTATTAGACTCTGGGGCAGACCAGAGTATGATGTCAAAAAGGCTTTGGAAGAGGATAGAGGCCCAAGAAAGATTTGTGCCTAGAACCCCTGAAAGCCAAGTTCACATCAGATGCATTCATGGTGCTGCATCATCATATCCCACCTATAGGCTAAAGGTTAAGTGCCTAGGGAAACAAGAGGAAGTCCTATTAGCAGTGGTGCCTAGGCTACCCTTTGATTTGGTTCTAGGAAGAGACTGGCCAAGATTTAAGCAGGGTCTAGTGGAAGGACTAGGAAAAAAGGAGGGAGAAGGTTTAATGGTAGTAGCTCCCGGGCCTTTATTTGGAAGTCCTCAGACCCCAGCTAAAAAGATGGTTAAGCGTCCAGAAGACCAAGCTACCCCAAAGCAGATATTCGTCCTAAAGTACCATAAGGTCTCTGAGAAGGCCCAAGCTCCTAGGCGGGCAACCCCTCAGTCTGCTGGGTTTGACCTGTGCAGCATAGAAAATGTGATTGTACCTAGCCAAGGGAGAGCCCTGGTTGACACCGGTCTCCAAGTGGAAATACCAATTGGATGTTATGGGAGAGTAGCCCCAAGGTCCGGATTAGCCCTTAAATATTTCATCGATGTGGGTGCGGGAGTAATTGATCCCGATTACAGGGGCAATATTAAAGTTCTGTTGTTTAACTTTGGACAGAATGAGTATCATGTGAAGACAGGAGACAAAATTGCCCAATTGATTTGTGAGAGGCTGGGTTTTCCACCTGTGGAGGAGGTCACATCCCTAGAGAATTCTGAACGTGGAGCCAAAGGCTTTGGTTCTACTGATGTCAAAGGGGTTAAAAGCTTAGCTGCCACCTGTGCCCGAGAGAGGGAGGTGAGTGAAGAGGAAGATTTGGGACCCCAGGTATCTGATTGTAAAGAAAGATCAGAACCCCAAATAGGTGAGGACCTGACAATGGTACAACAGGAAGAAATTAGGAAGTTGCTTAAGGAATTCCCAGATGTGCTGACACCCATACCTGGGGAGACCCATTTGGTGGCCCATGAAATAATAACTCCACCTGGGAAGTTGGTTCGTCAAAGGCCATACCGCTTGCCTGAAGCCAAAAGACAGGAGGTAGTGGCACAAGTCCAGGAGATGTTGGACATGGGGGTAATAGAGGAGTCAAAGAGTCCCTGGAATAGCCCCATAGTCCTGGTGCCGAAGCCTGATGGATCCTTAAGATTTTGTATTGACTTCCGGCAGGTAAACGCCATATCAGTTTTTGATGCATATCCAATGCCAAGAATTGAGGAGCTGCTAGACCAGCTGGGACAGGCTCAATACTTAACCACCCTTGATATGACAAAAGGATATTGGCAAATCCCGCTCACCAGGGAGTCGAAGCCGAAAACTGCGTTCAGCACCCCCGTTGGCCTTTTCCAGTTCAAGAGGATGCCTTTCGGACTGCATGGAGCAGCGGCTACCTGCCAAAGGTTAGTGGATCAGGTACTTCGACCCCACCAAAGTTATGCTTTTGCATACATGGATGATGTCATAATCCATAGTAACACCTGGGCGGAGCATTTGAAGAGGATCAGGGCAGTCTTGTGCTCTATGAAGCAAGCGGGAATCACTTTAAACCCGAAGAAGTGTGCCTTTGCAAATAGGGAGGTAAAATACCTAGGCCACCTAGTGGGAAGAGGAAAAATTAAACCTCTATTAAACAAAATAGATAGCATCAGGAATTTTCCTCCTCCAACAACCAAGAAACAACTAAGAAGTTTCTTAGGACTTATTGGATACTACCGCCGGTTTATACCGCAATTCGCAGAGAAAAGTGCCATTTTCACGGATATGCTGCGAAAGAATTGTCCAAACCAGATAAAGTGGACACCAGAAGCTGAAAAAGCGTTTTCAGTATTAAAAGAAAAATTGTGTACAGGACCGGTACTGAAAGGAGTAGACTTCAAGAAACCCTTTCTGGTTCAAACCAATGCATCGGATGTAGGGCTAGGAGCAGTCCTATCCTAGTGCCATGATGGAGAGGAGCATCCTGTGATGTACCTGAGCAGGAAGTTGTCACTGGCTGAACAAAAGTATTCCACGATAGAAAAAGAGTGTTTGGCTATCAAGTGGTCAGTGGAGGCGTTGAGGTTTTACCTTACAGGGAGAAAGTTCCAGTTGGTCACGGACCATGCCCCACTTAAATGGTTGCAGCAAATGAAGAACCACAATGCCAGGTTGACACGCTGGTACATGGCCTTACAGGCGTTTGATTTTCAGGTTGAACATCGTGCCGGGAAGTTACACAAGAATGCGGATGCACTTTCCCGTATTACGGACTGTAGAGAAGACGTTTCACCAGTAAAACCAGTCCGTAATAACTTAAGCAGGGGGGTATGTGATAAGGAAGCTTATCATAGCTCAGGTAGGAGCTATAGAAAAGATGATGTGACTCTGAACAAGCAACCTGTCAGTTCTGGTAGAAGCAAGAAAACAGAGTTTTCACATAAAAGACTACCAGTCCCAGAATGCACCAGGTTTCCAGCAGCCATGAGGGAGGCTGAAGTAAGAAAATGTGTGTGCAATCAAGAGAGCTATGAGGTAATCCCTAAGCACTCATCTCAAAGGGCAGGGCCTGATTCAACACAGCTGCGCTGTGTTAGGGAGCAGCACACATTAGGACAGAATAAGAATAGAGCTTATTCTTCAGATAACAGTTTCAGCAAAAGCTTCAAGGAGAGTTTCAGCAACAGTTGGAAGAACAGCTTCAGCAAAAGCCATGCAGATAGAGAGAGAAGGAAACTCTCTGGAAGGAAGAGAAGAAAGGCCATTGGAAGGTCTGGGAGATTCCAAGGCAGTACCCATACTGGGAGGTATTCCAAAAGCCAGCAGAGTCCATTGGACTGGATTCAGCCAGAGGAATGGAGTGGCAGAGATAGGAATCACCAGTGGCTACCTGGAAGAGAGAAGACTGCATCTGGAAGGGACTTTCAGACCAAGGCCAGAAGGTATGTGAGAGAAGATCCAGTGTCCAGGGATCAAGATTGGAAGGCTGGACATCAGAATTGGATTACATATTGGCCAGGCTATACAGAGAGGAATAATGATAGCAGGAGAGGCTCAGGTATGAACACTGATCCAGACCCTATCTATAATAGAGAATGGCAGCAAGGGAATAAGCATTCTCATGATAGTGCCTTAATGAAAGACTCGTCTGTGCCAATGTATGATAGTGACCATATGCTGATTGATACAGCAGATGAAAATACAGTTTACATGGGCTGTTCTCTATCTAAATGCTATTGCTAGCTTTCTATGAGCAAACACATCAGCCATCACAAAGAAACCTAACTTTGTTCTTTATTTCCACTGAAAACAGCTCTTAAAGCAGGATTTGGGCTCACACAGTAGCAGCCAGCCAGCTAAAGGCTTTCAGCTGGTCCATTGATAGTAATTAGGGCTGCACCTGATTGTGTGTGTGAGCAAGGGAGAATCACTGCTGAGATCGGCGTGGAAAATAAGCAGAAGTTAACCTAACCAGCAAAGTTTATTCTTTACTTTGTGCCTTTGTATTTGGTAATTATTTGCTAAGAAAACATTAGCTAATTGCCTGACAAGCTGAAGGTTGTTTCTGGTTTACTTTGTGACTTTTTGTTATCCATTTTAAACACTGCAAGCAAGTAACCTCATTTATAGTGCTATCAAGCATACATGTGCTGGGTGAATTAAACCCCATCAATAAAAGAAGTATTTTATTGATCTTACCACTTGGTTTCACAACTCAAATTATTGTCATCAGCTGTGTTTGGGAGTGAATGAACTACAATACCCACAATACCTTGCAAGAATCATATGAATATATGCATCGTCAAGATTGTGTAAGTTCTCACCCTAGGCAGCCGTCTGACAACCCTCGGGGTATTTGGAACCCACCCCTCTCCCTTGATTTCTCCACTTCAGACTTACCAGTCACATAAAGGGTTAACACCTAACAAATCCAAGCAACCAAAACAGCAGGAGGAGGGATACTTTCCTTTGTGCAAAGGAAACAACAATATTTCATCATTAGCATCTTACAGTTCTTATCATTCTCCCCCTTTTCCTTACCGCGGTCTGTGCACAGAATTACTCAATCGCTGCAGTGCTTGCTTTTAAAGCAACGATTTCCACAATCTGGTTCACAACACCTCTGTGTTTCTCAACTCCGGGACCATTACCAGCTAGCAGAGAAACCTCTCTGCAGAGGAGGAGGTGAGACTGTTGAAATCAACAGGACGCGTCTTTGCACCTCCACTCAGCAGGAGTCACTCTACTGTGGGAAAATCCCGGCGAGCCCCAGCTGTTATTTACACCTTTACCTGTGGCCATTCACCTTTGGCCAACCTGGCCAATGAGACTCATAGAGGAATATTGTGAAGCAGGTTAAGAGCTCTTTTAGTATTGTTATTATTCAGTACATTGCTATAGCAATGGGTGTCTAAATACAGACACGCCCTTTTACATATTTCAGTGACAGTTATACCATTGTTGAGTACAAAAGTAATTTTTTTTTCTATTTAGCTTGTCTTCTTACAATATGGCAATAAATAGACACTCTGCAAATAAATAATAATTTACGTTTTAGTATGCCGTTTAACTTTAGGTTTCTGTTGTTTGCCTGTCCGTAGCCGTTGAACAACAAAGAACAGGAAGGGAGGGGGAGGGAAGAGTGGAGCATGTGTCGCACAAGCTCTACTATCTCCAGATGCAGCAAGTTACAGCACACATCGAAAAGCATCTAAAAGAATTACTTGTACTTAATTTCAGTATTTATAAAAACAACAAAGTAAACTGCTAAAAACCTAACAACTCCCTCAGTGATTAGGAGATTCGGAATCTACGGGGAGGGGCCCCGGGGGGTACAGGATTACAACTGGAATACAAAGTCTGCTTAACAAGAGATTTAAACCTAATGAAAACCGGGCTGGTCCCCTTTACCCAGGAACCCCCCCCCCCTTTTTAGCTAAAGAAGATAGGAAAGGCGTGGAAGAATAGAGAGACAAATAAACAAACACCGCTTGTCACTTGCAGTCCAGGGACTCTGAGTCATCAGTTTTACCTTCGCCAGAGACTGGGGGGGGGGGGGGGGTTGTATAGGCACAGAGATAAACTAAGCACAGTAAACATGCTAACAGACTTCTTCAGCAGAATTAGCAAATGTCCTATAACCTATACCAAATCAAAAAAAAAAAAACCCACTCTATTAAAACAAACATCATGTCCTTGATTTAAACAAACACTACGATTATTTCTTGTTTAACAAACCAACATGGTAAGTGTAACCTACACCGACAGCATATGTAAGATGCCTTTTTTAACTGCAGTTTTAAACCTTATCACAACATGTAGCTGCACACGCACTCCCGCGGATTCTGAAGCGGCCCCCTTACCTTGGGACCCCCCATCCTCTAATGAATTCACAACAAACGCATGTCTGGCCACTTGCTTTCTGCACAGTACCCGTCACTAGCGCTATTGTTTCAGAGTACGGCAGGGGCGTTTTGCCAAACTCACACAGGCACACAAGCACACAGAGAAGGAGAAGGATATTACCACAGACCCAGCAGGACGTCCCTGTTATTCACTGCGCTACCCAAGCACATATTCCCAGCGCTACCCAAGCGCATTTTCCCAGCGCTACCCAAGCCCATTTTCCCAGCGCTATCCAAGAGCAATTTTCCAAGACGAGCTACCAAAGCAACGTCAATTAAAAAAATCCTTGTGCAGCTGCCAAAGCTGCTTCAATTTAGAAAGTGCATCGGGGAAATCCAAACTTCTGACACCAAATTGTAAGGGTATCTGTTCTTTCCTTTCCCAGCACTTACCCTTGGGACGTCCTCTAATTCTCTGGGTTGAGGAATTACCTTATCTTCTCTGTCTGGGATCCCAGGGGAACAAAAACACACACACACACACACACAAGTAGCATGTAAGTTTATTCTGTACGTTAGAAGTGCAGTCTATCTTTTATACAGTATCAAAAACATATATACGTCATAAACCCATCCCAGTAACATAGCCCTGCACTTGATATTGCTAATTAGCAACCGTACAAACTGGTACCTGTCTCTGTGAAGATCACTGAATCTTGTCTTAGCACAACACATTCCTTTCTATCTAGGTATTCACAGATGGGCCTCATGGTCCCTTTGTATAACAAGAAACTGATTTCTCCTTACAATACTTATTTTTCCCCTTACACCTCGTACTATCTAAAACTTGCCATTGCATAAATTTAAGTTGGAGGTCCCAGTATAATCAAGTAATACAGGCTAAATCCTGTATAATATGAATTAAAGGAAGAAGGTTCTCGCCATGGTTAACAATTTTGTAAATGAAATGGCTGATAATAAATTATTAAAAATAATTAAAGAGTTATTGTTGACTTTTTTTCACAGACTCTTTTGGTTCAGTAAAATATTTAGTCAATATAACTTCTTTAAATGCAGTGATGTGTAATTATTTGTTGTAGTAGAGGATGACTGTGATAAGATTGTTCATGTAAATTACAACTAGTCCAGTAGACAAAGACAGTGTTCATTTGTTGAGCAAACCACCAAGAACTGTGTATTTGATTTCTTTAAATAATATTTCTTTATTTATTTATTTATTTAACAGTCTTTTCTATACCGCCCCTTCCAGAGATCAGGGGCGGTTTACATTGAACATTAAACAGAACAATTGTATACTTCTGTATACATTTACAGGGAACATTATGCTTTAACTATGTACAGGTGTACTTACAGGGAACATATTTTGAACAGATTTTGAACAACATTTTGAACAACATTTTGAACATTAACTATAACAGAGCTTTTCAAACTATTTACAAGTTATATACATGGAGCGCATCTTAGTTAGATACAGTTACAGTGGTGAAAATAATCAACTGTTTGAGTGGTTCATTAGCGGGTTGTGTGGGGTTAGTGGGGTTAGTGAATTTTCCTGTGTTAGTCATTTGTTCTGTCTTGGGTACAGTGTATGTGTTTCTGTGATTGTATTGGCGAAGTTCTTTGTTGGTAGGGGATTTCAAAGTGTTTTGTAAAGAGGTAGGTTTTTAATTCTTTTTTGAATTGGTGAAGGTCTTTTATCATGCGGAGTGTTAATGGTGTTTCATTCCAGAGGGTGGGGGCAGCGAAGGAGAATGCCCTGTCACTTGTTGTCGCTTTAGTTTTTCTAAAATTTGTTTTTATGTTGAGGGAGTGGGTTGCATTCTGTCTGCGTGATCTAGTATCTGATGGAGGGTGTATTAGGGTGGATAGTTGTGTTGGGGAGATGTTGTTGACGATTTTGAAAGTAGTTAGGAGGATTTTATATTTTATTCGGCTGTTTATAGGGAGCCAGTGTAAGTCTAGGAGAATTGGGGTCACGTGGTCTGTTAGATTAGCTTTAGTGACCATCTTGGCGCATATGTTTTGGGCTCTTTGGAGATAGTATATGCTTTTTAATGGAAGTCCATTTAGGAGACTATTACAATAGTCGAAGTGGGGGGTTATGAGTGTATTAACTACAGATCTAAAGTCATCGGTGTTGAGTAGGGGTCTCAGATGTTGTGTTGTCTTGAGTTTATAAAATATGGTTTTTACTGTGTGTTTTATGTGTGGAATCATGGAGAGTGAGTGGTCTAAGATTATTCCAAGGTATTTTACCTCCTTTTTAACAGGTATAGGTGTATTGTTTATTGTGATTGTATTGGGGTATATGTATTCAGTGTCTGATTTCCTCGTTATGAACATTGCCTCTGTTTTTTTGAGGTTAATGCTTAGGTGGTTGTCTTCAAGCCATTTAGTAGTCTCGTTCATACATTGGAGTAGGCTATCATATTCGGGATTGTTAGGGTTTATGGGGGTGGCAAGCATGATATCATCTGCATATATGAAATGGTTAATTTTGTGCTTCTTAAATATGTTTGTAATGGGCTGGAGGTATAAATTGAAGAGGAGGGCTGAGAGGGCTGATCCTTGGGGGATGCCTTGACCTTGTGGGAAAGTTTCGGATGTGTCGTTACCTAATTGTATCCGTATTAACCTGTTTGAGATGTATGATTTGAACCATTCAAGGACTGTCCCTCCTATTTTTAGGTATTCTAGTCTGTTAATGAGGGTATTATGATTGATGCTATCGAATGCAGCAGATAGGTCTATGAAGAGGAGAAGGAAGCCTTTGTTGTTGTCATTGGTGCCTCTGATGAGTAGATCAGTTAGGGCGATTAGGAGAGTTTCAACTCCATGGAAGGGTCGGAAGCCAAATTGATGCTCATCAAGGAGTTTTTGTTCATCAATGTAGTCTTGTAGTTGGAGTTGTATGGTCTTTTCTATTATTTTGGCAATTAGTGGTATGCTAGCTATTGGCCTGTAGGAGTTGGGGTCTTTTGGGTCTAGTTTATTGTTTTTTATTATGGGACGGATCGAGGAGAGCTTTAGGGCATTGGGCATGGTTCCTTGAGAGAGTGATTGGTTTACTATATGTTGGATATTTTCTGCAAGAAATTCCTTAGTATTTTTGATCCATGATACAGGGCAAGGGTCAAGCGGTGAGGTTGTGGTGTTAATCATTGTTATAATATTAAGAATATGCTTTCTTTCAATCTTGTGAAAGGTTGTCCATTCATAATTACTGACTTGTTTAGATATTGTGGTGGTTGTAGAGTAAGGTTTTGCCTTTAGTTTCTCAGCAAAATGTAATGCTAAGGTTTGTACACTGATTGAGTCTTGGTTCAGTTCGGGGTTTTGTGTTTTTGTTAATGTATTCACAATTGAGAAAAGTTCTCTTGGCCGATTGATAGCATGATTTATTAGTTTGGAGTAGTATTCCCTTTTTGACTTATTGATTGCTTCCTTGTATCTATTAAGTATATTTATATATTTAGTTTTGTTATCGTGTGATTTTGTTTTTCTCCAAATTTTTTCTTGTTTCCGTAGTTGCTTTTTTAGCCTGGCAATTTCTTTAGTGAACCATTTTTGTGATTCCTTCTTTATCTTCTGTATTGTTTGAGTGGGGGTTGCTGCTTTTTGGATAGTTTGGTTCCAGTTCTCTATTGTTTGTTCTATGTCATTTAGACTTGTGGTGAGTTTAGGTAGTATGTTGTCAAGGAATGTGTCATTATCAAAGTGGGGAAAGCGTGAGATATGTGATATTGTGTTTGTGGACTGTGATGTTGTTTGTGCTAATAGGTGGAATGTTATCAAATGGTGGTCAGACCATGGTACTTCCCTAGCTATCGGGGAAGAATGGAGTTTATGTAGGTTAAAGGGGGAAGGGAGGAAAACAAGATCAAGTGAGTTTCCTTTATTATGTGTGGGAGTATGGACTATCTGGTTAAATCCTATGTGGGACATTGAGTCAATGAAGTTGTCTTTTTGGGATTGGTTCAGAGATGGGAGGTTAAGGTCACCTAAGATTATAAGGGGTTTTCTCTGAGATGTTGTGCATGCGAGTTCAAGGATGGGGGAGAGATTTTTGTGATCAGCTGATGGGGGTCTATAGATTAAGGAGAATGCTAGTGTTCTGTTTTCAATGTTTATTATGTCCATTCCTTCGACATTGTTTGAGTTCGTTAGGGTGTATTGTAGGTTTTTTTTAGTGAGGATGAGTGCTCCACCTCCTCTTTTTGTGTCACGGTGGCAGTTGAATACATCATATTGTGATGTGTGAAGTTGATTTAATAATATTGTGTCTGTAGGTGTTAGCCATGTTTCAGTGATGAAGATAATGTCAGGTTGTTCGTCTCTTATTATGTCATTTACTATTGGTATTTTGTTCCTAATAGAGCGAATGTTTATTAGGATCAATTTTAGTTTGGTGTCCGTGCAAGTGGAGGATATTTTGTAGTCATGGTTTTTACAGTTTATTTGGATTACTCTAGGAGGATGTCTGTGGGAACTATTTGGTGGCGGGTTGTATGAGTGATGGTGTAGCGGAGAGCGTGTTAGATTGCGGTTGGGGTTGTGGATGATGGGGATGCTATTACAAGGGGGGTTGTTGAATTTATATGTGTATATTGGTTGCAGAAGGAGGGCTATTAGAAGGAGAGTGGTTGGTAGTGACTTTATTTTTAGGTAGGCCATTATGTTTTGTATTTTGTTTTGTAGGAGAGAAGTGTTTCTGGCGGGCTATGTAAGAGGGCTTAAGAGTGGTTGTGTTGAGTTGTATGTGATTAAGATAGAACGTGATTAAAATAGAACAGCAAAGTATCAGTTAGGAGAGTTAGAACAGTAAGTTAATTTTGGCTGGCTGTTTGTCACAATTGTATAAGATTGTTACAATTGTATGAGATTGTTACAATTGTATAAGATTGTTACAATGTATCAGCTATTTGTAACAGCAGTGCAGTGATTTGTAAGTGTAGCTTTATGAGGGTATTGCTGATTACAATAATGCCATGGGTAGTAACTATTACAGGCTGGTTACTAACATCCTTATAACATTAATAGTTATGAGTAAACTACTGACAACAGTAATAAAATGATACCTATTGAAGGATGACTACTGGCAACTGGCAACAGTGCAGGTTGAAAGTATTCTACTGGCAGTAGTAAACTTTGTGCTAGATATCTAGTTGCAACAGTACTATATGGTGGTAATAATCTTTTGACAGTAGTAATAATAATAATAATAATAATAGTAATAATGAATAGTAATAAGAATAGTAATAATAAGGATAGTAGCACAGTAACAATAATCTATTGACGATGGTAAAACACTGTGTGGGGCTACAATAGTAATAAACTATGGTGGCTACTAACAATAGTATCACAGTAACAATAAAATGTATTGTTTTGTTGCTTGTTAATGTTACTTAATATACTATCAGGCTAGCTTCTAGCATTGGTACCGTATGATGAAAATAAGGTATTCGCTGGTCTGCGATCTGGGAGATGCAGTGGAGAGAGGGATTCCTCCGGTGAGCTCTGTTGTGGGGTTACTGTCAGGGGCAGTCTTCTGATATTCGTCTGAGTATAGTTGATTGAGCTGCTTTTGTGGTTTCAGGTCGAGTGGGCTCCGCCAAAGGGCCACGCCTAAGGGCCCTCTGGCGAGGCCCTCAGGCGCGGGCCCGACAGGCGCGGGCCCGCCTGATGGCGGGTTGCTTTACAGCTGCTGCTGCCCCTCCTCCCACAGTCCCGATTGGACCGGAGCTCTCAATGAGAGTAGGCAGCAGCGATGATGGTGCTCTCAGCTAGAGCAGGGAAACAAAATGGAGTTCCCGCCGATCGCGGGTTGCTTTACAGCTGCTGCTGCCCCTCCTCCCACAGTCCCGATTGGACCGGAGCTCTCAATGAGAGTAGGCAGCAGCGATGATGGTGCTCTCAGCTAGAGCAGGGAAACAAAATGGAGTTCCCGCCGATCGCGGGTTGCTTTACAGCTGCTGCTGCCCCTCCTCCCACAGTCCCGATTGGACCGGAGCTCTCAATGAGAGTAGGCAGCAGCGATGATGGTGCTCTCAGCTAGAGCAGGGAAACAAAATGGAGTTCCCGCCGATCGCGGGTTGCTTTACAGCTGCTGCTGCCCCTCCTCCCACATATTGCTATAGATTTATATAAAGATATATTTTGTGGTATTATATTTGTCATATGTTTCTTGTTTTTTTGTAGTTTATAAATGTGAATTGATGCCTCTGATGCAGCCTTGCACTAAAACATACTGAGCCTTTAATATTGTTATCCTAAAGTTATTGATTATCTGCACTGTACACTTTATTATTCACTTGCTTGTTGTTGCAAAGAGCCATCTCCGCCACCGCGACTCCGTACACATTGATGACATCAGCATCAGCCCTTTAAACTCTGGTTGGGACTCTGAGGCTTAGCGTACTCCTTAATGTGCCTTTGACCGTTTTTTGTCTAAGATGGTGGGACTATTGTCGGTGTTGACTACAGACTCTCATGCATGTTGTAAGTTACATCTTGTGTTTTAGGGGAGTGATTTTTATTTGTCTGGCATTTGTTTGCAACATGTCTGCTTATATCCCTGTTGTCTTGGAGTGTTCTGCATACAGTGACCTGATTTCAACATCTTTTAGTGGGTTTGTTACTGGTACTAATTATGCTAATTTAACTAAGGTGTCCTTGGCTCCTTGTATAGACCTCATGCCTCCAGTCTCATTAATCTTGAGGGCTACCTGTCTTAATGTTCGGTCCGTAAGAAAAAATAATTCTTTGGTGACTGACCTTTTATTTTCCCAGCATCTAGATGTGGGGGGTAGCACTGAAACATGGCTTATCTCTCCTGATATCACCTCACTAAATGAATTGTGTACACCTCAGTATAACTTGTTTCATGGGATCAGATTAAAGGGCAGGGTGGGGTTTATTGTTTGCTGCCACCGATAAAGTTTGTCTATAATACTTTCACCGCTGGTTTCTCCAATGCCCTTTTGGTCTATAATGGCAAATGAGGTATTTGTTTAGATTATATGACTCCCCATCATGGATGTGATGACTTAGGTTTATGTTTGGAGTGGCGGACTTGTTCCAGAATGTGATTTATATTCTGTTAGCATTATGGGTGATTTTAATGTTCGTACTGAAGAAAGAGATTCCTCTAATTCTGTTGATGCTTTTCTCATAATTATAGTCTCTGCATTTTAGTCAGTGTATTGACTTTTCTACACATATCAATGGTTATATACTATTCTTGATTTAATTTTTTGTCCTGTTGCAAGTACCTCTAAATTACTTGGATCACTATTCACTGCTAATGAAATTCCATGGACCGATCATAGGTTGATTGTTTTTACATTAACGTTTGTTCTGAGTAGTTCACCTCAGGTTAGGTATATGGTTCAGCCAGTTCTCTCTGTTGAGACCTTTAGGGCAAATTGGCCCTATACTGACTAATTTCTGGATGGGTTATCTTTAGTACAGTTACTGGCTAATTGGCATTCTGAAATGTTCAGCTCATTTATAAAGCATCCCACTAGGAGCTCTGTTAAAAGGTTTAATTTTGGTTTTCTGAAATGCTGCGTGAAATGAAGCAAGAATTGTGGTGGACTGAGAGCTTTTGGCATCATTCATCTGAATCACATTTATGTTATATGACTATTGATAAGAAATATAAGCAAAAAC
Source organism: Ichthyophis bannanicus (assembly GCA_033557465.1). Taxonomy (NCBI): domain Eukaryota; kingdom Metazoa; phylum Chordata; class Amphibia; order Gymnophiona; family Ichthyophiidae; genus Ichthyophis; species Ichthyophis bannanicus. The sequence goes on from CM066032.1 coordinate 74,897,472, forward strand.
TGGAAGCTAGCAAGAAGGAGTACGTCAGTTCTAAGTTGACGACTTTAGTAACTAGGCCTGCAGCCTTATTTTCTACTGTAAAATATTTGCTTCATTGTGAGAAAGCACCTGTTGTTAGTGAGATTTTGTTTGCTGATGTTTTAACACAATTTTTTTCTGATAAGGTTAGTACTTTGGCTAATCAAATGAGGCCTACCCTTGCTGCCTCTGATATTAAATTGTCCTCAAGTCCTATGGAGTACTTTTGCTCATGACCATGCAGCCTACCCATGGGGGTCTGTTTTATTATGTTTATTTGCTCTCATAAATGCCTCTCTAACAGAAGGATACTGTACCTGAATGTAACTCGTCTTGATCTTCTCCTGGAAAGGCGTGAGCTAAATGTTGTTGATGTTAAGTGCTGTCGAGTCGGTGTCGACTCATGCGACCCTCTGGATAGTTGTCCTAAAGTGAGTTAAATACTACTAATAAAAAAATCTAATAATAAATGGTGTTATGAAACTACAAAGTAGTACATTTAAGACTAATCAGAGAAAATATGTTTTCACTCAACACATAATTAAGTTCTGGAAATTGTTACCAGAAGATCTAGTAGAAACTGTTAGGCTAGCTGGGTTAAAAAAAAAAAGGTTTGGACAAGTTCCTGGAGGAGAAGTCCATAAATCATTATTAAAATGGACTGGCGAAATCCTAGGATAAGCAGCATGGAATCTGTTTACCTTTTGGGATCCTGTCAGATACTTGTGATCTGAATTATCCACTGTTGGAAAAAGGATTCTGGACTTGATGGACTATTGGTTTGACCCAGGATGCCAAATCTTATGTTTTTATATTCTGGGGAGGGGGAGGGGTGGGAGAAAGGAGGAACATGGGAGATTTGAACAATTTCAAGTCTATCGCCTCATTACTTTTTGTAGCAAAATTGATTGAACAGCAAGTAAGGAGTGATCTTGATGATTTTGTTGAACACCGCCAGGTTTTGAATCCCTGGCAGCATGGGTTTCAGTGAGACTACATTTCTGAGAACCTGTAGGTCTCCTTGTCAAGCACTTTACTTGATGGATAGAGTGGCCTAGTGGTTGGGGCAAGTTACCTCAGGCCAGAAGGTCAGAGGCTCAAATCCCACTAGAGGACAGCAACCTTGGGCTGGAAGGACTGGAGTTTCTAATCCCACAGGTGCTCCTTGTGGTCTTGAGCAACCCACTTAACCCTCCATTGCCCATGTTCCCTGTAAAATAGTTATGTCCAAGTTAAAATGCCCTGTTCAATGTAATTGCCTTGATATCATGAAAGGCAGTATATAAGAAATGTAAAATAAAAAATATTACTCTGTGGCCTGAAGTCAGTGTTTCATGTGGTAGTTCTATCATTACTGTTAATGCTGCTATAGGGTTTGGGTATTGGGGGTACAGTTTTGTCTTGGTTTAGGTCTTATCTTACTGACCATCAACAACAGGTTTATTTTCAGAGTTAGTATTTGCAATGACATAGTTTGGCAAGAGGAGTGTCACAAGGCTCCTCTTTCTTTTTCAACTTGTTCAATATTTATGCTGTAATGGGAATTAGGTTTAAACTTTTGATTCTACACTGATGATTCTACACTTGACCATTGCAACATAATACACCATGGTCTTCCCAAACAATCCATACAACCTCTCCAGATGGCACTAAACACTGCAGCGTAGATAATCCATGGAATCTCCAGACAAGATCATATCACCCCTGTACTACAATACCTCCATTGGCTCATTATCCAATCAAGAATAAAATACAAGGCTCTCATTATGACACACAAAGTCATACACAATGAATCCGCAATGTGCCTGTACCCTCTCCTCTCCAAACCTGTGTGACAGACTCTGACGACACAGTAACTCTGGTAACCCGGAGGCCCTCCTCGTCCTCCTTCACCCCTTTTCCTCTCCCATCTCCCCCCGTTCTTTTACACTTAACAAATACACCAACACAATAATATGGTAAAACCTTGGTCGCAGCTTTATTAATACATATAACAACCCGCCCAACATGGGCAAAACATGATCAACCTCACCCCCCACCCCTTTTCCGGACGATGCCCTCAGCCGCCATACTATTAGCAAGGCTGAGCATCATCCTCACCACCCCCCCACCGCCTGCCTCGCCATGCTAGTACAAAGGCCGGCACACCCACCCCGCTACTGGGCCGAGACCCCCAACCGGGATGTCTCGCCCCACTCCGGGGAGCTCCTTCGCTCCCCACCAGCTCCTAAATCAGTTACCGCCGCGCCGCCTGGGCGAGTGCTGGCCCTCTACCCCCCCCCCCCAGCTGCAACAATCACTCCCCTAACCTTTTATAGGGAGGGTGGGCGGGAAACACGCCTGATCTCTCCGAGGAGCCGCGGCGAAAAGACAGAGCCACGCGGCTCCTCGGAGTCTTAAGGACCGCCCTTCCTTTGCCTCGCGACCAATGGGATCGCCCCACAATACCGTGGTGCGATCCCAGCCTGCCGCTCTCCTCCCCCCCCCCCCGTAAACCCCCGCCACGTGACACGGCCGAGGCCGGGCCCGGGCCCGGGCCCAGGTTACCGTCGGCCGCGGGACCCGGCCCGGCGGCCTCGGGCATTAACTCTGGTAACCCGGAGGCCCTCCTCGTCCTCCTTCACCCCTTTTCCTCTCCCATCTCCCCCCGTTCTTTTACACTTAACAAATACACCAACACAATAATATGGTAAAACCTTGGTCGCAGCTTTATTAATACATATAATGAGTGTTAAATAAATAAAAAAATAAAATAAATAAATAAATATAACAACCCGCCCAACATGGGCAAAACATGATCAACCTCACCCCCCACCCCTTTTCCGGACGATGCCCTCACCCGCCATACTATTAGCAAGGCTGAGCATCATCCTCACCACCCCCCCACCGCCTGCCTCGCCATGCTAGTAGCAAAGGCCGGCACACCCACCCCGCTACCGGGCCGAGACCCCCAACCGGGATGTCTCGCCCCACTCTGGGGAGCTCCTTCGCTCCCCACCAGCTCCTAAATCAGTTACCGCCGCGCCGCCTGGGCGAGCGCTGGCCCTCTACCCCATATCCTCATATTCACATATCCTCACGCCGACCCACCCCCATAAAGCTGCGACCAACCAACTGCTCCAACATTTCTTGCCAATCATTTAACAAAAGATCTTGTCCGACAGGAGATAGGTGTACCCCATCAGTACGGTACAAGCCCGCACAATGTGCATCCGCCCACGGGTGCTGCACCTGCCAGCCACCCACCTGCTGCACCCAACGCCCGACCTGCTGATTAACTTTCGCCAGGCCATGCGACCACCGCCGCTGAGCCTGGCAGGCCGGCCTTGGTATAATGTCAGACCATATAACGGCCACCCCTGGCCACTCCAGCAGCAGCTCCCTCAAGTCCCGCTGCACTGCTTGAATTAGCTGTCGACAAGTCCAACTGGATAAGTCGTTGCCGCCCAAGTGAATCAACACTCCACGTGGGCGCTGCCGCCGGTCCGCCTGTCGCCGCACCAAAGGAAGAAGTTGCCACCAGCGCATACCCCGCTCTCCAATCCACAGCAATCGAACGTTGCAGGTTGCCAGGCCTAGATGCTCTCCCAGGGGGCGCAACCGAGCCCTCCGCTCCGCCCAATACACAAAGGAGTGCCCGACGATCCACCATTCGCTCACTGTGCCTTCAAAGGAATCCCCGTCCAGGACCGGACCTCGCAGCAGCCCACCTGAAACAGGAAACACATCATTAGTACCCCCCCCTCTTGCCCCCCAGCCAAAGACCCGATCACAGCCACTCCGGCCGGACATAACCCGCATATGCCCTAGATCTCCATCCCCCAATCCTTTTAATCACCTCCCCGTCCAAACCCGCCGCTGCAGCACTCGTTGCCGCCCCTATCCGGAAGGAATGAGATGCGAACTGCCGCTCCTCATAGCCCAACCGCCGCAAGGCCAAGCGCAGCACCGCCGTAAACTGAAACTGCGTTACTGGCTGCTCGTCCGCATGTCGAAAATATTGGCCCGCCGTCGTAGGCCGCCGTTGGGCATAGGTCCGCAAATTCCTCACCGGGCATGAACACAGCTCCGGGATCGCTTTCAACACCACCCTGCATCCCACACCCAATTGGTCAGTCTTCGACCGCTTGAGATAGATCTGCACCGATGCCGCCTCTACGACTACATGCCGCGCTTCTAAACCCCCTAGCACCTCCCTCCGGTGGGACCGCGGAACTAATTCGCTAACCCGAAATGTGCCGAAGAAGGCTGTCATGAACAGAGCACGAAATAATACCACTTCGAACTCCGATGCCGCCACCTCCGGCAACACGCTCCATATCTGCAAGAGCAACTCATGCGAAATTGGCCACCGCCAATCCCGTCCTCGGGGCCTCTCGTGCACCCACCCCGCCAACAGTCGTTTTACCAAAAAGGAAGCACTGGGGTTACCCCAACTGGCCACCTTGCTGAAAAAGGAGAATCCCGCCACTGCTGCCCACGCTGTCGACCGCGACCAGCCTTGCCCTTTCGCCCACACTATGAACGCACCCACCTGCTGGCCATCTACTCTCCCCCACTCCAACCCTTACTCTGCAGAAAAGCCCATACCTTGGCATATCCTCGCGTATAGGCCGCCCACATACCTGGAGCAACAGAAGACCGCAACAACCCCATCACTGCAGGGTCCCAAGCTGCCAAAGGTGCTCCGGCACTACCGTCGCCATCTCGTCCGCTCCTGGAGCCAAAGCCCGGAATTTCGCCCAATGGAAACGAGACAAAGCATCAGCAATGGAGTTACACGAACCTGGCACATGTCGTGCTCTAGCCGTGACATTAAGGCGCAGACATGCAAGCACCCAAACCCGCATGAGAGCCGCCACCCTCGGACACTTGGGAGAGTGCCGGTTGATCACCTGCACTACCGCCGCGTTGTCACACCAGAAGACCACCTTCCTGTTCCTCAACCTCTCTGGCCATGCCCAAAACGCCACCACTATCGGGAACAACTCCAAGAAGGTCACATTACGAGTCAAACCACTCTCCACCCACGATGCAGGCCAAGCTGCCGCACACCATGAGCCCTGACAGAACAACCCAAACCCCGAACCGCCCGCTGCATCCGAAAAGAGCTGTAGACCGCCATTGGACAACTCTGCCGATTGGACTAGCGAGCAACCGTTGAAGTCCGCAAGAAAAATACTCCAAACCCGCAGATCCTCCCGCATCCCCGCCGTCACACGAATACGATGATGCGGGCGCTGCACCCCCGCCGTGGCCAACGACAGCCGCCGTGTGAACGGCCGACCCATCGCGATCACCCGACACGCAAAGTTCAAGTGCCCTACAAGTGCCTGCAAAGCCTTCAACATCACTTTCGACGCAGCCCCCACCTCCTCTACCAATGCTTTCAGTCGCTCAATCTTTTCCGCTGGCAAGCGAACCTCAAAGGCAATGGAATCTAACTCGATACCCAAGAATGAAAGGCACGTGACCGGTCCAAGCGTCTTCTCTGCTGCCAACGGTATCCCAAATTCTACAGCCATCGCCTGAAACGATCGCAACAAGGATGTGCACGCGGCGCTCCGCGCGGGACCTACAAACAGAAAATCATCCAAATAGTGTACGATAGAACTACTACCCGCCCGCTGAACTAACACCCTATGCAAAAAGGAACTGAAGGTCTCAAAATAGGCGCATGAAATCGCACAACCCATCGGCAGACACTTGTCAAAGTAGAATTGGCCATCCAGCTGGAATCCTAACAAGGAAAAGGCCGAGGGGTGAACTGGTAAGAGCCTGAAAGCCGATTCAATGTCCGCCTTCGCCATCAAGGCCCCCCTGCCACACTGGCACAGCAGGTCAACAGCCACATCGAATGGCGCATAGCGCACCGAACAGCGCTCAGGTGGAATATGATCATTTACTGAGTCCCCCGGCAGGAAGGACAGGTTGTGTATTAAACGATAATGCCCAGGCTCCTTCTTAGGTATTACCCCCAAGGGTGAAACGATAAACGGCGAAAATGGAGGATGATCAAAAGGCCCAGCTACCCTGCCCAATGCGCATTCGGTCGCAATTTTTTGACGGGCCACCTCAATCAGCACCCGCACCGAGCTAGGATTACTAGCCACCACTCCTGTGACTTCACCATGATACGGAATACGGAAACCCTCTGAAAAACCCCACCACAACAACTGGGCCGCCCTGCCACGTCGACGCCGCCCGTAACGCTCCAGCCATGGCTGCAGCGCCTGTGTCTTAATGGGGGTAGGCGCCAACCCCCCAAGCACCCCCTCATTTGCCTCCACTCCCTGCTCCAGACACTCCTTTCCTGATACATTTCGTGGCCGCATGACTCCCCCCGCACATTGAACAAGCGTGACGGAACTTGCAATCCGTGAATGGACAGGACGATTTATTGTAGCGCCAACAGAGATCTCCAGCCGCCTCCCCATTAGGTGATCCCGGTACCGGACCCACCGCCCGAAAGGACCGCAAACCAGCCGCCGAACTCTGACCGCTAACCTTTCCTTGTCCGCTTATATTCCCACTAACCTTTTTGGCCGACATTTGCGTCAGCCAGAGGTTAATATCTCTCATCCCCCAGGACAACTGCGTGTTCTCCTCCATCATATCCCTAAACTCCTCATCATAGTTGAGCCATGCCCAACCTTCATGCACCTGAGACGCAGCCAAAATCGCGTCTGCATACGCCAACAACTCGCCATACAGTTCCGGATCTGAATGTCCACACACACTCGCCAAGCGCAAGAACGCTCGCGTCCAGTTCAATGTGTTACGGGATACCTTCCGCACTCTCCCCGCCTTCTCGTCCTCCTTACGCTTCTTCCGACTCTCTCCCGAATGCTTCCGTCCCTCTAAGAGCCGAAAGATATCAATGTATCTTCTCTTGCGGATGTGCCTGCGCAACTTGCGCAGTACACTCTCCCACAACTCAGCGCAACGTACCACCGAAGACCCCGCTCTCTCCCCTCGTCCCTTTCCTGCTGCCGAATCACTCGACGAACTCCCAGTGGAGGAGGAGGATGACGATGAGGATGAACCGCGCCGACAACGACGCCCGTGCTTCCGCTTAGCTTTAGCTTTTCGCCCCACTGTCACCGCTGCCGCAGCCGAGACTCCTTCACCACCTGGCGCACCCGAACCCCCAACACACTCACCCTCTGCACCTTGCTCGCCGGTCTCCGCTGATGCCCCAGCCGAACCGATCTGCTCCATTGCTTGAGCCGTTGCCACTGCACCGGTCCCCGCACTCCCGACCACTGGCGCTCCACTCACCGGCACCTGCAGAGGAAGAGAAGAACCACCAGCAGCCATACCCAACCCATATTGCCCTGCTCCCCAAACTATCCCACCCCCAGGTTGCCAAGCCAAGGTACTCCCACCCCCTGCCCACCGAGGCCCCTCCCATGCCCCTTGGACCCCCATACATGGGAAACCCGTACTGGGCCAATCACCCCAGCCGGGCCCCCACTGCCCCATAGCCGTCGGCTGCCCCCCTCCATGTGGCACCCACATCCAGCCCCCCCCTGGAGCGTACTGTACCACCTGCCCACTCTGCCTCCATGGAGCGAACCCTCCCTCACCAGATATCCCGGATGAAACCCGTAAGTGGATTGCCTCAGCCTCCTGCAATCCCCGTGACCCAGCCCCCTGCTCCCCCCCCTCACCGCTACTGCCCCTCTGCCCCAATGCCCCAACTCGCTCAAATCCGTCAGCCCCAACCACACCATCCTCACCCGGAGCTGGCCCTGCTCGCTCGAGACCACAGGCTCCGGCATTCCCCCCCCTCCCAGACTCAGGGGTGGGATCGCTCACCTCAATCTCCCCCCTGCCCCTACGGCCTCCCCTACCCCTGAGACCAACTGGCAGGGAAGCCATACCGGCATTCTGCCCCCCCACACGTGCTCTGCTGGCCGCACTGACTCCTTGCGGCTCCACACCCCTCCCCCCAGGCTGAGCCCGCTGCCTCCCTTTCACTCCCTTCTTTGCCCACCCCATGGTCCCACGATATTTAATTCTTTAATAATTGATTTAGGTATTTTAAATCACCCCCAAATTCAATCGAAAATACTGCCCCCCCAGCCAACCGGGAGCTCCCGCACACCCTAACCCCGCTCAAACCGCGTCCCGACTCACCCGGCAGCATTCAATGTCGTCCCGTAACCCTTAGTAGCAGGCCCGCACTGCTGTAACCGGCGCCGAGACAAAACACGCCTGATCTCTCCGAGGAGCCGCGGCGAAAAGACAGAGCCACGCAGCTCCTCGGAGTCTTAAGGACCGCCCTTCCTTTGCCTCGCGACCAATGGGATCGCCCCACAATACCGTGGTGCGATCCCAGCCTGCCGCTCTCCTCCCCCCCCCCCCGTAAACCCCCGCCACGTGACACGGCCGAGGCCGGGCCCGGGCCCAGGTTACCGTCAGCTGCGGGACCCGGCACGGCGGCCTCGGGCATTTCTCTCAACCTTCTAGCCATCCCAGCTCATAAATCCAAAAGCAAGCAATCCACATGCAACCATTCTTTCTCCCTCTTTGCCCCCACTATATGGAATGCCCTCCCCCCACAATTGAGAGGTTGCTCCAATCATCCTGACTTCAGGAAGAAGCTCAAAACTTTTCTATTCCAGGAACATTTCAGCACTGCCACGTCTATGGGCCCATTGTCTGGTGTGACTTAGCACTGTATTTTATATTCTACGAACTCCGAAGACTTAGCTTCTATACACGCACCGTGCATAGATTATGACTCATAAACTATCCCCAACTGGCTCCCCCCTATACATAGTTATTGTTTCTGTTTATTCATAACCTCTAATTTGTTTCATTAGTTGTATATCTACAAAATTTGAGTTCTATGTAAAACGGCTGCTCTAATTTTATGTTCTATGTAAACCGCCTTGAATAGTAGAAAGGCGGTATGTAAGCAACGTTAAATTAAATAAAGAAAGAATTACATCTCTTCTGACATGCCTTCACTGAATACTTTGTGTCATTTTTCATGAATGGTAGGAGAATAATGGATTGTTAATCAACTAGAGTAAGACTAAGGCCATGATTAAGCGTGTTCTTTTGGATGATGACTTTCCTTCACCGTTATTATTGAGTGGGCACTCCATATTTTTTAAAGGTGACGACTGATATTTTGGCATTACACTAAATAAGAATCTCTCTTTTAAATCATAGGTTTTGCAGACAATTAGAACTATATATTTTAAGCATGTAGCATTTGATTAAAATTCCTTTGAATGTGTCTGAATGCAGGACTGTTGTACAGTCATTAATTTTATCGCACCTAGATCATTGTGATCTGTTGTTTTTAGGATTTCCAGAATATGTATTTAAACCTCTTAAGTTGGCACAAAATTTGTCAGCTCAAGTCATAGTGAGCTTACATAGACACAACCTGGTTGATATTCAGAAGTAAATTGCTAGGCCTTTTTTCCAAGGCAATGGAGAGTAAAGTGACTTGCCTAAGGCCACAAGGAGAGCCAGTGGGAATCAAACCCTGGTCTCTTGCTGACCTGGGTGTCTTAGCATCTTATGCACCAGCCTAGTGGAGGAGTAGCCTAATGGTTAGTGCACTGGCTTGGCAACCAAGAGACCAGGGTTCATTTTCTGCTAGCACTCCTTTTGGCCTTGGGTGAGTCACTTAACCTTCCAGTGCCTCAGGAGAATGGCCTGGCAATCTACTTCCAGCCACACTACCAAGAAAACCCTGGAACTGCTGGATCACCAGGAATCAGGACTGTCTCAAAGACACACATTGCAGGTGTTATTCCAGCCTATACGTGATCTCCCATGCTATTTATCATTTCACAGGCTTTTGAAGGTTCATCCGTTTTAGAAATCTTTAAATTTATAAATCTTCTGCAATATGTGTTTGTTTGTTTTTATTAAGAGTGTACTGTTGTAACTATTTAGATGGTGTCCTGATAGGTGGAATAAACACAATAAATAAATTAAAGAACGTTTGCTGGACTATATTAAGATTGATGTTACGGTTAAAATGTTTTGCCATATTAATTGAAAATGGTCCTATTGTTTGGTTTTTATACTCCTACTCTGTTGTTGCTTTGTGTGGCACCCCCTGGCCCGTGAAGGACAAGCAAGCTTAACCTCTTTATCTAACACTGCAGGGGAAGGTCATGTTAGGAGCAGGAAACCTCAGAATGTTCCTCCATGTAGACACAGAGGACACATTGTGGTGTCCTGCTACACCTAATTAAAGGGATGTGCGGTGGGAGGATGCTGCTTGTTAAGAGATAGAGAGCTAACTGCCTGAACAATGCAGACTAGTTACAGCTATTCATCAAGGCACTCACTGCCTCGCTAGGACACCAGCAGTGAGTTGCAAATGAACATAATTAGAAGAATAAAAAACATACTTCTGTGGAAAGAAGCACAGCTAAGCTCTATTATGCCATGGCTATTTCCGTATCACCACAGGATGTATGCAGTGCTGTAAAATTACATATAAGAGAGAGCCCCTCGCCATAGAGCTTCAAATCGAATGGAGAAAGATACATGGGAGAAATACAAAACTTTGATCATTTCATTCTTTAAGGAAAATGGTTAAACCCTACAAGACTATAATCTGATGAACCTGGTGTTAAAATCTGAAAGTGGATTTTTGGAAAAAGCTTTTTATTTGTGAAATTTCAAATATTCAATTAAGTAATGCGCTTGTACAGAAAAGTTGTAAATTATAAAGTTAGACGAAAGGAGACAATTAAATCAAGAAAATAAAAGTCCATTAAGTCAAAAAGGAAAGAATGCAATTATAAAAATAAGAAAAAAACAACTCAAGTCTACCATTTGGAGCAACAGTTTAGGATTACTGAAGGAAAAAGAATTCAGAAACAAAAATTCTTAAAGTAATCAGCACATCAAGAGATATAAACAGAGCAATCGAGGATAAACTTGCAGGAGCAGAAGTCACAGCCAGGACATTCTTAGAACCCAAAATGAGGATGATTGCATATGTTCCAAGACGACATATTTAATCACACATTTACCTTAAAATCTATGGGAAAACAAAGCTCCCGAGTGTCACACCACTGGTTTCATCGAGGGGAACTGAAGACGTCTCTTCTGCATTTCTCTGGACACAGCCAGAAAAATGTGCTTTTTCTGATTATAAAACAATCGATTCCGTTTCCGAAAATACCATCTGAGAAGCCAATCTCAATCCGTAAGTAATACAAAAGTAACCACAAAAGTATTCAGAACTATAGATTCTGAGGCCAATTCAGAAGGGAAAAATCTGGCCTGGCTGGATCTGCACCCGATTCTCCACCCGCGGGAGCTGTATGTTCTCGCGGGACTAGAGTTGGGTGCAGAGGGCCTGGACGAGTAGGACGTACCCTGACTCTGGCCCACTGCACGTCCAGCCTGTTCCTTGTCCAACTCCCACAATGCTCCTGTATGGATCCTCTGTGCTCTGGCATCCCATCGCCATGGTACTGGAATGCTATGCAGGAGCCCGATCCGCTGCAAGCATTTATAAATAACCTTTCCCCTGATTGGGCCTGTCAAGGCCGGGATTGGGCGACAGAGATTCCTCTGCTCTGCTGACCTGGTCAGTGCTAATCCTGCTGCTCTGTCGTCCAATGTCAGGGAGAGTTATTCCACTTCCAAGGTGGGATAAGTCCCCCTTCTAACTTAGCAACCCTGGACATAAAGGGCCACAACGGAATCAGCCCTGTACGTCCAGGGTCAGAATCCCGCCTCTGCCCCCCCCCCCCCTCGCTCCTCCTCGGGTCCTTCCCCTCCTCCCCCATCCAGAGATCCCCGCACATCTCCTCTGTATGTGCAGGGAGCTCTGGATCCAGCATCAAGCCCCAGCATTTAGCAGGGATGTGCATCCAAACTGGACATACATCCCTGCTAAACGCTGCTCAGAATGACCCCTTCTGCATCCAATATCTCCAATAAAGCAGAAATATTTAAAGATTCATCCTGAAAGTGGATTATTAAGCTGCATTTAAATAGGGTCAGAGCAGGATCATGATGAACCAACTCAGGAAGTCTATTCCTGGTACACCATGCTTCAACATGGAAAGCATGAATCGGGAGTCAGGATAAAGATATAGACAGGAACAATTTATCCACTGACAAATGTTATCAGTAAGTGTGTAAGGAAAGGTAAAGTGAGTTCAGAATGCATAAACTTGTAGGTGAGCACTGTAAAAGGGTGCAGATGTGAATAGATAGTCAACGTAATATGTTGTTTTATGTTTGAATGTTTTGGAATATTATTTAACTCTGTCTCAGGTTTGGTTATTTTATCCTCAAGAAAAGTTTCATTCATTGTTCTCCAGAAAAAGTCATTTTTTAGTTTAATAAAAAAGCTCATTACTGCTGCTGAATATTGACCCAAATGTGTTCAAAGTGAGATACAGCCAACCAAAGTACAACCTACAGTGTACAAAACAATACACCTCAGGAACTCTGCAATTTTATAGAAAATAATATTCCATTATTCCATTACCCAAAATTAGGAGTACGCAAGGAAAAATGTCTTTATTCATTTTGAATCAGTTTTAGATTTGTGGAGCAATTTTCTGACATGTCTTTTCAGAAATGAATGTGGGCAACGTTTGCTCAATGTGCCTACATAGCATATAATGGCAGATAAAGACCAGCATGGTCTATCTAGTCTGTCGAGCAAGGTGGCAAGAGTAGGTGCACCAACTATTCCATGCAGGTCATCCCTCCCCATACTTTTGTTTAGGGGTGTACCCATCACTCTGTGCAGATCAGCCTTATGTGCTGAGATATAAGAAATAGTTAAGTTTATTTTGATTTTATCCTGTTTCTATAAAGGGATCAACTGTGTCTGTCCCATGCCATTTTGAATTCCGTCACAGTATTTGCCCCCGGCATTTCAATAGGGAGGGCATTCCAAGCATCCACCACCCTTTCAGTGAAAACGTATTTCCTGACATCGCCTTTCAGTTTACCCCCTTGCAGCTTCATATTATGCCCTCTAACATAGAAACATGATGGCAGAAAAAGACCAGACTATCTAGTCTGCCCTTCCATATCAATCACTACAACAGTCCCCTTTTTCCCTTTAGAGATCCTCTGTGTTTGTCCCATGCTTTTTTGAATTCAGATACTGTCCTCATCTCTGCCACTTCCAATGGGAGACTATTCCACATATCTACCCCTCTTTCCGTAAAGAAATATTTTTGCATATTACTCCTGAGTTTATCCCCTTTCACCCTCATCCTATGTCCCCATGTAGCAAAGCTTGCTTTCAATCGAAAGACGCTCTCCTCCTATGCATTTATGTCACAGTGATATCTAAACATCTCTATCATATCACCTCTATCCCGCCTTTCCTCTAAAGTATACATATTAAGATCCTTAAGTTTGTCCTCATATGCTTTATAATGAAGGCCACTAACCATTTTAGTAGCCACCCTCTGCACCATCTCCAACCTGTTTATATCCTTTTGAAGGTGCGGTCTCCAGAATTACACACAATACTCCAAATGAGGTCGCACCACAGACTTGTACAGAGACACTATCACCTCCTTTCTTCTGCTGGCCATTCCTCTCCCTATGCACCCAAGCATCCTTCCGGCTTTCACCGTTGCCTTTTCTACCTGTTTAGCTATTTTAAGATCATCAGACACAATCACGCCTAGATCCTGCTCTTCTTTTGTGGACAGAAGTATTTCACCCCTTATCCATAACATCTGCCCCATTTCTACAGCACCAAGGAGTACCTCAAGGATCTTCACTATCTGCACTATTGTTTAATATTTACATGCAACCCATCTGTGACCTAATTTGCTCCTTCAATGTATCCTGCTTAGCATATGCTGATGATATTCTCCTTTATATGCCTTTCATGACAGACCAACCTGATTTTACCCCGCTGATAAACTGCTTCAACGCAGTTGCGGAATGGCTCCTCACACAGAACTTGAGAATCAACCACACCAAGACTGACGTAATGTTCATAACGAAGAACCAGGACTTCGCACCCCCAACCACACTAAAGGTAAACGGCACAGAACTAACAGCCAAATCTACCATCAGATACCTAGACATCACCCTCGACCATAAAATGGACATGAAGGCACATAATAAAAAACACAACAAAATCAATCTACCACAAGATAAGGACTCTTCGTCACTTATGACCACTGCTTGAGTATACAGACTTCCGAACAATCTACCAAGCTTTGGTGTTGCCGCACATCGACTTTGCAAACGCAATCCTATATGGTCTCCCACAAGCAACCGTAAACCCTCTTTAACTGGCAATGAACATAGCAGCCAGGGTGCTAGAAGGAATATCGAAGACCGACCACATCACACCAATCCTGAAAAGGCTCCAATGGTTACCTCTCCAAGCTAGAACCCTATATAAGAATATCATCATGACCTTCAAAGCCCTAAACAATCAGTCCCCCATAACCATCACCGAATTGATACATACCTCAGCTCCTATTAGAAGTAGAAGATCCGTAGCAGTAAACACTTTAACAGTCCCGAAAGAATCAACAAGATGCAAAAAGTCAACAACCAACAGAGCCTTCTGCTTCTATGCCCCGAAAGCCTGGAACTCCCTCCCCCCTGACATCAGAGCTATTACAGACCTAACCCAACTTAGAAAGGCCCTAAAACATCACCTATTCAGCAGATACTTCCCTGTTTAGTCCCGACAAGAAATTACCCTGATGATGTATATAATGTAGATACGTATTGTATAACTCTTGTTAATTTACCCTGTTATCCAAGTTTCAATCCCTGTTCAAATGTAAATACATCTCAGTGACCCTGAAATGCATATGTTATGTTTTGATGTAAACCGCACTGATGTCAATAGCGCGGTATAAAAGAAATACTAAATAAATAAATAAATCCTATATCGCTCCCTTGGATTGCTGCAGCTCAAATACACGACCTTGCATTTTTTAATATTAAATCTCAGCTGCCAAATTATAGATCATTCTTCAAGCTTAGCTAGATCCCTTCTCACATTATCTACACCTTCCTGGGTGTCTACTCTATTGCAGATTTTGGTATCATCAGCAAAGAGGCAAAACTTACCTGAAAGCCCTTCCGCAATATCACTAACAAAGATGTTAAAAAGAATCAGACCAAGGGCAGATCCCTGGGGCACACCACTGGTACCTTCATCTCCTCAGAGTGAACTCCATTTCCCTGTACCCTTTGTCACTTCCTACTCAACCAATTTCTAACCCAAGCAATAACTTTAGGGTCCATCCCTAATGTGCCCACTTTGTTTATAAGTTGCCTGTGCAGAACGGTGTCAAAGCCTTTACTGAAATCTAAATACACCACATCTAGGGCTCTCCCTTAGTCCAAATCCCTGGTCACCCATTCAAAGAAATCAATCAGATTTGTCTGACAAGACTTGCCTCTGGTGAATCCATGCTGCCTCGGATCCAGTAATCCGTTGGAGTCCATAAATCTCACTATTTTCATTTTCAGCAGCTTTTCCAATAATTTACTCACCACCAAGGTTAAATTAACTGGCCTGTAGTTTTCAACCACATCCTTACTTCTACCTTTGTGTAAAGGGCCCACATGTGCCTCTCTCTAGTCTTCTGGCACCACTCCCGACTCCAACAAGGTCAGTCAGTGGAGCTGCTGGAACTTCCCCAAGTTCCCTCAGTATTCTCGGGTGTATCCCATCTGATCCCATCGCTTTGCCTACTTTAAGTTGAGCTACTACTTCATGAACACAGACTTCTGAAAATTTTTCAAAATGCCCCTCATTTCTGCTCCTGTTTGTTGGTGTTTTCTGAGGTCCGGCTCCTGCTCCGGCTCTTCATCTGTGAACACAGAATAGAAATATTTGTTCAGCAATTCCACTTTATCCTCATCAGCTTCTTCATATTCCTCCCCTTCACCCTTAAGTTTGACAATACCACTTTTGCTCTTCCTCCTCTCACTAACATATCTGTAAAATGTCTTATCCCCCCCATTTTATTGCATTGGCTATTTCCTCCTCTTTTTGAAACTTTGTTTTCCTGACTACTTAGCTTCTTTAAGTTTTTCCAAATATAGAATGCCTGTCTTCCTCTCTCTGTGATCTCTTGCATTTCATGAAGGCCCCCTTATTTTTCTTCACCTTTTCAGATACTTCTTTCCAAAACCATAGTGGTCTCCTTTTCCTTTTACCTTTATTTACCATTTTAACAAAAAGGTTTGTTGCCTTTAAAATATCCCCTTTCAGTTTTGTCCACTGTTTTTCTACATCCTCCAGTCATTCCCATCCCACTAACAACTCCCTGAGGTACTGGCCCATCTTGGCAATGTTAGTTTTCCTAAAGTCTAAGACCCTCGCTTTTGAATGAATTTTATCATCCCTAGTACTGAACAACACCATCTGGTGATCACTGGATGTGATATGATCCCCCACTATAACATAAAAAACACTTTCACTATAGGTAAGCACCAAGTCCAATATGGCCCCTTCACGTGTGGGTTCTATTACCATTTGCCTGAATAATTCTCCCTGTAGAGAATCCAGGATGTCCTTATGTCTAGATGATACTGCAGCAAGGATGTGCCAAACATCTGGCATATTGAAATACCATATCAGTAGCATTTCCCCTTTCCTGGCAATGCGGCATATGTCTTTAATTAACTCTCCGTCTACCTCTTCTCCCTTTGAGGGAGATCCGTATATGACGTCAATGCAAATAAATGTCTCTTTCTCTCTTTCTAGTTTAACCCACAGTGCCTCCTCTCTCCCTTTTAAGCCCTGTATTTCCATAGCTTTAATATCATTTTTTGACATATAGTGCCACTCCTCCTCCCCTTCTTCCTACCCTGTCCTTTCTGAATAAAGTATAGCCTGGTATAGTTACATCCCAGTCATGGTTTTCTGTGAACCATGTCTCTGTTACTGCCACTAAATCCAAGTCAGCCTCTCCCATTAAAGCCTCAACATCTGGGATCTTATTTCCCATGCTACGAGCATTTATACACACTGCTTTCCAGATGTTTCTCCTTTTACCCGTTTCCATAAAGGTATTTAATGTTTCACTTATCTGGGGACTTTCACTTACCTGGAGTCTTTCTTCACCCATCCCCAACAAATCTAGTTTAAAGCCCTCTTCAGTAGGTTAGCCAGTCTGCTATTGAAGACACGTCAATCCTTCTTGGACAGATGGACACCATCTCTGCTCTGCAACCCTTGGAATAGCATCCCATGGTCCAGGAAACCAAAATGCTCTTGATGATACTATCCACGCAGTCATGCATTTAACTCCATGTTTTGTGCTTGTCTGCCTTGTCCTTTACCCTCAACAGGTAGGATTGAAGAGAACACCACCTGCGCCCCTATCTGCTTCACTTTCTGTCCCAGAGCCATGAAGTCGCTTTTGATACACTCAGAGGGATACCTGGCAGTATCTTTTGTGCCAACATGGATGAAGAACATTGGGTAATAGTCAGCGGGCTTGATGAGTATCGGCAAGCTCTCCATAACATCTCATATTTTGGTACCTGGCAGACAGCATAGCTCTCTGGACATCAAATCTGGTCTGCAGATGGACGCCTCAGTACCCCTCAGAAGAGAGTCACCAACCACCACTATCCTTCGCTTCCTTGTGGTCACTGATTCTGCAATTTTGGGGTGCTTGAGCTCTGGTTCTTCCCTTTCCAGGGATGCTTTCACCTTTTCCATTTCCAGGGCTGCATAATGGTTCTTCAGTTCAAAGGCTGGAGGAGTTGGATTGGTGATTCTACAGGTCCCGCTGACTCATGTCCAACCTTCATCATTCTGTAGGCTCCCATCTTCTCCTCTTTTGGAGAGCTTGAATTTTTCAAGAAGCATCTCATCAATGTACTTCTCACTACCTTGAATGCTCCTCAGCCTTGCCTCCTCTTCTCTGAACTCCTCCACTAGTTTCATGAGAGCTTCAGCATGCAGGCATCCTGCACATGGAACTGGTCCTTCAACTGGCATTGGGATCTCTGTCTGGACAGAGACAGAAGCAGTAATGGGGCAACAGCTTTGGCAATATGATTTTTCCAGCCATTGTTCAGTTGGTGGAGCTTAGGTACCTGTTGAAGCAAAAGAGAGAGAGAGCTACCAAAGTACCAGCCAGTTTCCTAGCTGTCCTTTCATGGAAAAAGCAGTTAACCTTTTTTAAGTGTGTTCTAAATGTGCTATTCCAAGTCCCTGTGTGTAGTTAATCGGGGAGGTGCCTATAAAGCAAGACTGCTCGCATGGGGTGGGTGGGAGTTGGGGGGTACGGAGGGAACTAACCCCTGATGAGGTGTCAGTAGCTTTAAAGAGCTGAGAAAGATACTGAAAGCAGAGTTTTAAACCTACCCCACTAAATAAAATATTTCCCCTTTTGAACTAAAGCACCAAAAAGAATGTAACTTTGTTTTAAAAATGTACCAAAACCCTAATAATAAAAGCTGTACACTCTTACCTTTGCTTGACAGCTTCCCTGTCTTTGAAAAAGGTTTGTTTGTTCATTAATACCTTTTAAGCATTTAAAGGTCTGTACCATATCTCCCCTATCCCTCCTCTCCTCTAGAGTATACATATTTAGGTCTTCAAGTCTCTTATCATACATCTTCTGGTACAGGCTCCAAATAATTTTGGTTGCCTTCCTCTGAACCGTTTCCATTCTTTTTATATCCTTTATGAGATATGGTCTCCCAAACTGAACACAATATTCCAAATGAGGCCTCACCAGCGTCTTGTACAGTGGAATTAGTACCTCCTCCTTTCTGCTGGTAATTCCTTTCTGAATGCAACCCAGTATCTTTCTGGCTTTGGCCACCACCTTGTCACACTGTTTTGCTACCTTGAGATCCTCAAAAACAATCACTCCGAGATCCTTCTCCTTGACCGTGCACACTAATCTCTTGCCCCTTATCACATACAATTCCTTGGATTTCTGCTTCCCAAGTGCATGGCATTGCACTTCTTCACATTAAATCTTCCCTGCCAAGCATTAGACCATTCTTCCAGCTTTTATAGATCTTTAATCATGTTATCCACTCCCTCATGGGAGTCCACTCTGTTGCAAATTTTCATGTAATCTGCAAAAAGGCAGACTTTTACATTCAGTCCTTCAGCAATATCATTCACAAATACATTGAACAGTACTGGTCCCAGGACCGATCCATAGGGCATACCACTAATTACCTTCCTTTCATCCGAGTGAGTTCTGTTTACCATCACCTTCTGTTGTCTCCCAGTCAACCGATTTCTGATCTGGTTTACCACCTTGGATCCCATCCCCATGCTGTTCAGTTTATTTATAAGCCTCGTATGAGGAACAGTATCAAAGACTTTGCTGAAATCTAGGTAGATCACATCCATTGCATGCCCTTGATCTAATTCTCTGGTCACCCAGTCAAAGAACTCAATCACATTTGTTTGGCATGATCGTCCTTTGGTAAAACCATATTGCCTTGGATCATGCAACCTATTGGTTTCGAGAAAGTCCACTATTCTCTCTTTCAGGAGTTCCTCCATTACTTTTCCTGCCACCGAGGTAACACTTACTGGTCTGAAATTGCTGACCTCTTCCCTATTACCACATTTGTGAAGAGGTACCTCATCAGCCTTTCGCCAGTCCTGTGGAACTTCTATCTCCAAGGATCTATTAAAATCATCCTTTAAAGGCCCTGCCAAAACCTCTCTGAGTTCTTTCAGCATCCTTTGATGTATCCCATCTCGTCCCATGGCCTTATCCACTTTCAGTTTTGCAAGTTGTTCAAGCACATCATCTTCTGTGAATGGTGTGGTATCTACTCCATTCCCATTTGTATATTTGTCAAGCACGGGTGGTCCTTCTCCAGGATTTTCTTTAGTAAAAACAGAACTGAAATATTTGTTTAGCATTTCCACTTTTTCAATGCCATTTTCAACATCTAGGGAGGAGTGGCCTAGTGGTTCGGGCAAGTTGCTTTATCTCAAAGGGCCAGGGGTTTGAATCCTGCTGATGGATAGCAACTGTGGAGTAGAAGGACTTGGGTCCTGTAGCCCCTAAATCTTCCATTGTCTCAGGTACAAAACATTAATTATGAGCCTTTCAGGGACAAAAGAAATACAGAGGGCGGAGTGTCTTAGTGGTTGGGACACAGTACCTCAGGCCAGAGGGCCAGCTGTTCAAGTCCTACCTGGGGACAGCAATCTCAGGCCAGAGGGACTGGGGTTTCTAGTCTTATAGGCACTCCTTGTGGCCTTGGGCAAGGCACTTAACCCTCCATTGCCTCAGGAACACATAGGGGCATGTTTACTAAACTGTGGTAATGTCATTTGCATTAGTTTCCACGGTAAAGGTACAGATGCCCATATAAAGGCGTGGGCGGGGCATCAGTATGGCAAGTGTGTCAGGTAACGTGCGTTACAAGGCATGTTACAAGGCACCTTATTAGGCACAATACAAGACACGTGCCTAACGTGCCTTGTACTGTGCCTAATAACGTGCCATATATTGTGCCTAATAAGGTGCCTGATAACGTGCCTTATAACGTGCCGAATTAGGAGCCCTATAACGTCTTATAAGGATTGTTGGTAACTGTGGTGAGGGTACTATGGGCTGGCAGCACAGATCCACAGAGATATGACTGTCCAAAGGAATGACAAGTAGTTGTAAAGGACAGGCATAAAAAATGGGGATAAACAGAAATCGAACCCATGATCAGTGGGCAGAAAGTCAGTGAACAAACCATCAGGCTACACCACCATGTTGAGTTCCACAGCAATGTCTGCATACAAGAACACTGCAGGACACCACACGAAATGCCTGTTGTGTGCCAGGATAGGGCAACCCCACCAGTACCCATGATGCAACACAAATGCAGAGCAGACGTCCACAGCTGATATCGCAGTCTGTAAGTGGGACAAGAGACACAGATAAACATATGCACACACACCATGAAATGGAATGCCCTAAACATAGCATGCCAAGGAGCGAAGATCCAAAATAGAAAGAGTGGCAGGGGCCTGCAGAGGGGACAGCCGTGTGCATGGTCAATGGACCAAGGCAAAATGGGGAACAGAACCAAAAATGAGCACATGAGAATCAAACCCACACAACAACGTGTCCAACAACAGCATCACAACAGCAGTACCAACCCCCAAGCCAACTGCTCACTTGGATAGCATAATGATAAGAACCATATGTAACAGCTAATATGTGAAAGACAGGCTGCATAGAGGGCACACCATGGTGCACAGTGAAGAGAAGGGAGGGTGTGCGGAGAGGTGATGAAGTTGCAGCCATTGCATGGTAAGGGTAGCAGAACACAAGAAAAGAAGAGGAAGAGAACATGCTGGGATCAAACCCACAACCTATGGTGGCCCAATACATCCCTCTAACCACTATGCCGAACAACCACAGCAACTGCAATGCTAATATGTACCACTAAATGGCATGTGTGTATGGAAAATCATAGAACCATGTGAGGCGGCAGACGGCTGGCACACAGGCAACTGCCAGTGGTCCAGGATTGTCAGTGTGGTGATGCAGCAGCAGAGACAAATGTCTGTACAAAATGTCACACAAAAGCCACTGGTCCATCCACAGATGAGGATCAGGACAGATCATGTCCTGGAGATGCAACGTGTGCACATGTACACAGTGGGTGCTGCATGTGGAGGCCCAAACACACAGGAGTCATGAAATGTCCACCAAGGCATACGTGCCTGGCAATACAGGACACATAAGCCAGGAAAAGCATATACAGCTAGATGTCTGCTAGCCTACACATAGATATATTTAATGGGTGTCAGAGCCTGGCCAAGATACCAAGCAAAACAGTGTACATGGCAACATAATCCTCATAATGTACATCAAATGGTGACAATGATTAACTGGACCCCGTCAGAGCAATGCAGGGAATGTGGCCTGACAAATGCTACATGGAGAATTGAATCCAGGTCCCCAGGTACGCAGACCAGTGTGAGAACCATAGTGCCACACCAACACATCAACATCTCTGCAGTAGATGATGTGTATCCAAGCAGTCGCTCAGCCACCGCCAGCACCAGTGCCAATGAACACCAATGCCAGCTTTGTCCAACACACACATCCCAGGCGGGGATGTAGAGGCTGCAGCCTGGGCATGCATGTGCCCAAGTAGTAGAGATGCCCATCCACAAGAAGCCACAATGCTCCAAGACAGATGACATCGATCTGTACAGGCACATGGGAGCGATGAATGTACCTGTGTTAAAATGGAATATGTATGTGGCCATCAGTGAAACCATCTGTGCGTAGGAATGCAGCAGCAGAACATCCAATACACTACACACATGCTGTGTATGATAGAACACACACATTGGGCAACGACCTGAAAGGTCGACAGGCGACACAGTGATGTGAGTGAACCAGATGGCACTGACGTGCGCTGTCTGCATCATCATGGGAATAGCACAGGAACACACAACTAACAGGGGGCACAGTCCAGGCTGGTGCACCATGCTGGCCACATGAGCAGAAGGCGATAGGGTCAGAACGGAGGATACCTAGATGTAATGCCACGCTGCCATACAGTAATGTAGATCTGCAGTGCACAGGCAAATGCAGAAACAGTAACAAAATGCCATGTCCCAATGTCCTAGCAGCAGCCCTCTACTGTGTAGAGCATATGTGTGGGTATCAATGGGTCCTACAACAGTGTAGATGGCCAGTCAAAAGTCCGTGATGTACTTGAGAGTCAGCAGAAATCAGTTATGCATGTACAGAAACACCTTTAATGACCAAATGGGAGCAATAACAGTTACACAAGGCAAAATGAGGACATGTAAACAGGTAGGAGATGCACATGTTGCCAAAAAACAAAGACATAGAGGTAGCACAATGCAGAAGGCCTGCTGCAATGGGTGTTGTGGATACAGAAACATCACAGATATGCCAATGAACAGGGGATGCACAACCTAAGGCAGAAATATGAGACACCCCCCGCACCACAGCTGAGGTAATGGTGCAATGTCTGTGGCACAATGCTATGTCATATGGAGGTTTGGGCACACATGCATTGATGGGGAGGTAAATAAATGTACAGCGGCACATCTGTAGAGGAACCACACACAATAACATGTATGTGGAGGTAGAACGAAGGGACTAAAATAGTGCATGAACCCACACAGAAGGCAGATGCACATGTACTGTGTATGTTAAATCATGAGAGTGCTGCCCCAGATGAACTGTAACACCCCCTGCAAGGGTCAAACCGCAATCACAGATGGTGGCACGCATCACAGTGGTGTGGTGGCTAACAGTTTGTCATGTCCAAGTACAAGGTAGCCAGACATAGCAACAGGGCCTACAGGATGTTATCCCCGTTGCACACACATGGCTGCATGCAAATGTCCACACAAACATATGTAGACATACTGCACTGCAGGTTACACACATGGCCCACACACATCAACACATTGTCAGATAGATGGACAACATACAGTGTGTATGTGACATCTTGCTGTATATGTTCGGGCCAGTGCACATTGTCCCCAGTGAAAATGTCATCTGAAAGTACACATGTGCCGGTACGGCTGTCACAGATCCATGGGCATGCAAGGTTATGTGTGACAACTCAGTGTGCCACAGTAATGCAGACTGTTCTGCGTGTCCATCGCGATGATCACGACACATGGCCAGAGTACGGCAGCAATGTTGTGTCAGTTGTCCCTGCTTGTCACAAAGTAGTAGTCAAACAATAATGTCCATCATAGGCGTGTGTCCCACTTGCTGAGGCCCATCACCCAATGGCACAATCCCCCAGGGATCGTTGCATGGAGCTGCTCTGTCCACCAATGGTACCTTAATGGGTAGGCCAGCCGCAATGTAGATGATATGCCATGTGTGTTTGCTGCGCCCTGTGATAGAGGAATGAGAAAGAGGTCATGGTATGCTGTACACAAAATAAGGTCACAGTGGAGAGAGAAAAACCTCAATATGTACATAATGAGATCTCAGACATCTACACAGGACATGATCACAACACAGAGCACAGTGCATGTTGCCCACAGCAGGAGAAGGCACGGCTGACCAGGTTGCCATCTCGACCATGTCTATGGCCATGTAACACAGGCTGTCCAGTGGGCCACAGCATGTCCAGCAGTGTTGGTGCACATAGATCCCACAGAGGTCCCCGCCAAAACAAACAACCCATAAGAAACATGTGAAGTGTGATGTGAGTCAAAACAGATCAAACATGCAATGCACTGTCTGTGTGCAGTAGGTGTCCGATAGGGACTGTCCAACACAGGTAAAGGCCACAAGAGGTCACAGTAAAGTTAGGGTATGCCACTGGAATTCGTGCAATCACCATGGCCGCATGTGGAGCTAGCAATGCCACATATCCAAGGTCTGTCAATATCCATGAAACGGAAGCATTGATATATAGTGGACTGGCAGCAAACAGGAGACAGGTCAGTAGAAATCATAAAAGATGTGGAAATACGTGCACACAATGTACACAAGGGCACCAGCACAGGGTTAGAGATAGAGCAGTGAGCACCACCGCACAGGTGTCCAGGCATATCCCATCACCAGACAACGCACAAGGGTAGCAGAGTGTGTGCTGTCACATAGACACCTCCCAAAAACACAGACACACACACACTGTGAGATTGGGAGAGCATGCCGCCAGTAGCATACGGCCCCTGTGAGCCCAAGCTGAGACCAGTGGAGGCAAGCATCACAGTCCATGCAAGGAGACGCAGATGTTATGTAATGGCACAATGCTATGGAAGGGGTGTATGTGCCGCCCACCACCACCACACCCTGTGCCTGCAGACACACACAACTCCGTCACATTTTCCACAAATACAGTTGTGAAAACCAATAGCCTGACCTGAACTAATGGCCATATGGTTGCCAAAGCGAACATGTGGGGTAGGGAGACACAGGCCAAACAGATGCACAACAAGATATGTGCAGTGGACAGAGAACAACAGAAATGTGCTATACCGCAGTGCCCCACAGTACATATACCGCTATGTTCACCCAACACAGTCACCTGCATGTTGAAGGACATACTCACAGGTACCACTGCACCGCTGCGATGGCCAGGAACATTGGCTACTCCTGGGGATGTAAAGACAGAATGGAAACATAGATATGTGCAAAGAGAGGCCAGAAACAGACACGGCAGCATGTACATGTAGACAAATATGCATATCACCACATATGCAGGAGTTACATGAGAACAGCTCTTCGATCAGACGTTGCCTGACCACTGTTCCCACACCTGTGTCACCACGGCCACGTGCAGGAGAGTACAGTGGATCCTCCTCAAGTTCTTCATTAATGTTGATCCAGATAATGTGCCTGAGTGCAATGTTGTCTAGGATGCAACAGGCCAGAATGATCTGTGCCACAGTCATGGGTTTGTATTGTAAGGCCCCACCGGTCCTATCCAGACACCTGAAGTGACTCTTCAAAATGCCAAAGGTGCGCTCGATAACTGAGCAGCTGGAGGCATGGGCCTCATTGTACCTCCTCTCTGTATGTGTCCATGGATGATGCACAGGGGTCAGCAGCCAGGCACGACAGCCATATCCCACATCACCTGCAGACAGAAATGTGGTAAGGTCAATCATAAACTGGTGGTCACACAAGTGTGCACAAGCATCTACGTGTGAAAGGTCAACAGATACACAATGACACACACAGATGACGTCTCATAATGACACACGGCAGCTGTGCACCAGCGTTTGGGGGTGTGAGATACACGACATGGGAGCGAGGCAATGAGGGCAGCACATATCAACAGTAACCAGACCAATCACATCACCAATCTCCTGCAGCCCAAACCCACGAGTGACATCCCTGAACATAGCAGGAGGATACATGACAGTGCCCCAGGACTGGGACAGAGAACAGCATGCATGCAATAATGTAACGGCCATGGTACAGTGCACACACATATGCTGTCACAGTAACATATAGAGTAGGGGTGTACCCAAGACGGATTACACTACACACCAATCCTGACCAACACAGAGCAGACATGTGGGATGCAACGTCACACCACAATGCCAGCCACGTGATGCTACAGATGAGGTCAATGGGGATGGGCCTTCCAACACACAGCACAGCAGGAAAATGAATAGGTGAGCCAACCCAGGCTCCCCCTCTGGTAGCATACACACACAGCTTGTAGACAGAGTCAACTAGGAACACACAACCCAGACCAACATATGTACATTGGCGTATGTGTGTGAGTCCAGGCTGTGCACAGTAGATGATGGCAAACAATCTGTGCAACACACCAACAAGGGGGACCACACCAAAAGACATGTGCAGTGCAGCAACGGCACCTGGAAGCAGTATAACCTGCACGTGTACCAGGACACATAAATGAGCAGTGACACACATATGACCGACATAGTTACATCTGGAAACACACAAACATATGTGTCCATGTCCCCTGTGACAGTGACATGGCATGCTGGAGGACACCGCCCTACACAATGTCAGTGATGCACAACCACAATGCAGGGAGAGGCATGCAGGGGTCATATCCAGCAATGGGACCACATATGGGAGACATCAGATGGGCAGTGATATGCGACAGCGTGATGGATTGTGTCTGTAATGTGGTCTTCAAAAACGTCTGAGGTGCAGCATGCCATGTCATGTGTGTCGCAGGGGATATGCAGTCAGAAGCCCCAAAGAAACACCGAAGGTGACCCTGTCCCACCCATGCAAGGTGTAGTGCCCACAGGACACAGAGACAACATGAGCATGTTAGAGATGGCAGGACACACACAGCAGGACACAGTTCCCATATTGTGCGGCCTCAAATTTCCTGAATAGTGCCGAGTGTTGCAGGATATGGGAGTCATGGGCAGACCCTGGAAACCAGGGAAGCACATTCAGAATACGCATACTTGCATCACAAACAACTTGAACATTCAGGGAATGGTAGTGTTTGCGGTTGCAGAACACCACCTCCCTGTCTCTGGGCGGGACCAGGACAACATGTGTGCAATCAATAGCTCCCATCACATGTGGTATCCCCGCAATCTGCTGGAATGCCTGGCCCAGGGCCCCCCACTGTTGCCCACTGTTAGGAATCGTTATGTAATTCCTAACCCGGCTGACCATGGCCCGCAGTACCTGATGGAGACAGCGCGAGAGGGTGGGCCTGCTCATCCCCCCCCCCCCCACTGTGGCCACTGAGGATTGGAAGCAGCCAGAGGCAAAGAAATGTAGGGCAGAAAGGAACTTGGCCAATCGCGGTATGGCATGTGACCGGGCAGTCCGGGGCTCGAGGTCAGGTCTCAGATCCTCATAGAGCTCCCTAATAGCCCCTGTGCTCAGATGGTAGAAGGAGATGACCTGGTCCTCACGAATGTCCAGGAGCAGGGGCCTGGGCCTGTAGAAGCGAGGAAGGCGAGGGCATGCCTTAGCATGCCTATGGTGCCATGCTGGACCTACCTCAGCCTGTGGGGCCTCCACAGCTGCAGGTCTGTGTTGAAGCGGGACTGCACCCATGCCCATTTCCACAGCCCCAAGGACACCATCTCCCTCATCAGGCAACCACAGCTCATCGAGTCCCAGCAATGCCACCACTGCACAACCCGCATGGTCAGTGTGAGCCCTCATGGACAGAGGCCTTGTGCGATGTGGTGAGCTAAATACATTGTAGGGCATGGCAACCAATTGGAACCAACATAACACAGCTGCAGATGCAATAACGCACACAATCAACAGGTTTGCAAACTGCACAGTACGTACAGAAGCGGAACGTCGTAGTGCACGCAGTAGCATGTGTACCACAACACACAAGCACGCCTCGCGATTGGATCATACGGAGTGTGCATAGGAAGGGGAAGGGCACGCAGCATGTCCCCACACACATAGTGAATGTGCAACGTGCACCTGCACAAAGTACGCATAGATGCAACGCGTGGGGTACCTACGCATGGCGGAGAGTGCTATAGCGATGGCAGAGCGTGATGCATACAGAATGTGGAGTTCACAGGTGTGTAATGGTATAGCATGTGTAGGGACATGCATTACGCTCAACACGCATGTTGCGCGCATGCATAGCGTAGAGCAACGCTGAATGGGGGCAGGGCTCATACAGCATGCCGTAACACATGCACGAGACATGATGTATGCCACCCCCTGAAGGTAGCGCAGAGGTAAGACATGGCTGGCCACATAGGAAATGCATCCTGGGTAGCTTCAACGCGCATTGGAATGTGCATTGCACCGCGCATTGTGCAGACTGCACATCAGATGAACCATGCACTGCGTACATAAAAGGGGCACAGCAGATCAACAATGGCAGCATATGATGGAACACAATGGAGCACGGTAGATGACAGAGAGCTACCCGAACAGCCACCAGGCAGCAGTGTCTCCAACAGAGGGGGAGCCAGAGGGGTGCAAGGCAGGCCCATCCAGCCACAGCCAGGGGGTGCAGCAACAATGTGGAGGTGTGGCAGGTGGCAGGCGCCATCGCAGGCCAGTGCCAGATGATGCCAGAAGGAGGGCAGCCCGCTACACCCAGGAGGAGAATGACCTCCTCCTGGCAGCCATCCTGGAGCGCTATGAGGTGCTATTTGGGTGGCTCAGCAGCACCACCACCATCAGCCAGAGAAACGATGCATGGAAAGAGGTAACGACAGTAGTGGCCACAGCAGGGGGACCCACCCACGATACTGAAAGTATCCATAAAGGATTCTGCGACATCAAGCACTCTGTCCGGGCTCGCGCCATCATTGAGCGACACCATGCCCGTGCAACAGGAGGGGGTGCACCACACCGAGCCACACTGTCACCTCTGGAACAGCAACTGACTGACAGACTGGGGCCCATCTACCTCCACGGCCTGCCGCCTGAGCTGGATACAGTGGACCCACCTGCAGGTGGGACATAGGAATGTGTTCAAGGGTGTGCCAACACACGGGGATTGGGGGGAGGCCGGGGACAGGTCACAGCCATAGGACCATGCACAGACACGGTACCAAGAGGGATAATGTAGCCACCAGTGACAGGAGCAGCAGAGCAGCCATGGGTGATGGCGGCAGTAAAGGCCCATGTGGCATGTCATCAACATCTCACTGCAGACCTGTGACAGCGATACAGCAGTTGAGGGTGGTTGGCACAGGCTGGGCCACACTGGACCCAGGGGGCCATGGGAGGGTGACGTGATGAGGGTGCACATGGGTGAGGGTGTGTGGGTGTAAGGCAGCAGGCGCAAAGGGGGTCAGATAGGGGCAGGGATCGTTGACCATCTATGTGCAGTGGAGCCACACTGGAGGGGGCGGGGGGGGGGGAAAGCAAAGTGCCCGGTGATGTAGGGTGTGTTGGTGACAGTGTCCCCCTGCACCCACATGTGCGGTGGGTGGTGGTGGTGGTGGGATGGCTGCAATGTGTGACGGCAATCAATGGGGTGGGTGTGCCGAGGTGAGTAGGGCAGGGGGCAGGGGGGATGTGAGGGCAGCCCCGGATGCTGGACATGGGGCGGGGCACCGTTCATGCGGTGGCGTGGGTATGGTGGCCAGTGCGGCCAGGCCAGACCCATGTGGCACACACGCATCCATGCACCCGCACTGCACAGATACCCGGTGTCGAATGCCGGTTGCGCTGTTATGACCCCATGCCACCAAGGGGCATGCACCTCTGTGCACGGATCCCAGCCACCACAGGGCACACCTGTCCCAGGCAATGGTGGGCTGCCAACCCCACCAGTATCCCAGCAGTCCCAGCAGTGTACGCGGCCTGTATCCAGTTGCACGCATACACATCCACCAGTGAGGTGCTGCGGACACCGGGGACACATACAACTGATGGTGCACCACACATCCCTGCCCTAGAACAGTCCCTGGCCACATATCCACAGCTGGGGATGGCCCCAATTGCCCTA
Organism: Ichthyophis bannanicus; assembly: GCA_033557465.1. Lineage (NCBI taxonomy): Eukaryota > Metazoa > Chordata > Amphibia > Gymnophiona > Ichthyophiidae > Ichthyophis > Ichthyophis bannanicus. Next base: position 74,927,352 of record CM066032.1, read on the forward strand.
CATATCCCGCGGCCCACCCCACCTGGCAGGCCACGATGGGACAAGTACATGTAAGTGGCCACATGCCACACCTAACCTGTGTACCCCCACCCCCCACAAGTGATATACATGCCATGGAGTTGGCTGTGGAGGTGGGGCCTCCAGGTCCCAGACCATGACCCCGTCCGAGGCGGGCACAGATGAGGAGGTGGCCAGGTGGCTGGTCAGCTGCGCCTGCTGTGAGTATGTCGCACAGCATGTGCAGCTGGTCAGCCACCATGGCCATTTTTATTTATTTATTTATTTAACTGTATTTCTATACTGCTTTTTCTTACAATCAAGGCGGTTTTTCTTTCTTACAATCAAGCTGTGGGCCAGATGGCCATGGTCACTGCCATCTGGCCCACAGCTTGGCAATGCTCTTGCAGGGCATATGCCTGCACCTGCATCGCTGCAGCCATGTGGAGGCCCCACATGCACCAACACAGACACATACCGCCCCTTGTCTGTGTGGCTGCATGTGTGACCTGCCATCCCGTGCTGATGTGCACAGGCTCTGCGCCCCGATGGGGTACATCACCAGCGCTGTGGGGCAGATGGCAGGGTCCCCAGCACCCTGTGATGGCATGTGATGCTGTCAGCTGGCCACATCTCCATGGCCATCCCCCACCCCCACAACTGCCTCCACCCCATCCCCTCCCTGCCCTCCACCCCCACCTCACCCCCTCACCTCACCCCCTCCTTCCCTCCCCATGCCCCCTCCCTGCCACCCCCTCCCCACCCCCAACCCCCATCCTCCCCCTCTCCACTCCCCTCCTCCTCCTCCCCTCCACTCCCCGCCTTCCCCCCTGGGCCCACGTCAGTCCCAAGTGTCTGCATGACATGGGCTGCTGTCACATGGCCGTTCCCAGGGCACATCCGCCTGGTACCCCTCCACACCCTGCAGCAGGGGTACATCACTGCTCCTCAGATGTATGCCCCAGACCACCCACAGAGGGCATACATACCATCCCCCTGCCAACCTGGCGGGCAGCCGCGCCTCAGTGTACCAGTCCCTGCTCTTACCTCTGTGACCCATCCCCCTGTCCCGCCTTGGGGTCCACCTTTCCCCCCCATGGCACCAGGGGGACCAGCGCATCCCCTCCCCATTCAGACCCCATAACCATATCCGCCCCATCCCCTGTGGCCCGTATGGGTCTGGCACTGCTACTGCTTGGCACCTCCACCCTCCTTGCCCCCTTTCTCCCCCACCCCCATGCCTACATGCATTGTCATGCCCCCTCTGTGGTATCCCACCACGCACCATTGTCTGTACCCCTGCCACCAATATCACACCTGACCTTGCCCGTCTCTCTCCTGTCCATCATGGTGTCCATGGCAGCCCCCACCCCCAGCATCTGCAGACCCCTGTACTGCCATATGTTACTGCATAGCCAGATGCTACATGCTTTTCCCAGTGCATGGGGGAATGAGTGTACACAGCCAGGCACATGGCCATGGCACACTGACCCACTGGCATGCCATGCCCCCTACATGCCACACATGGCAGGGGGCATTTGCTCTGTCTGTGTGACATCAGGTGCATAGCCATGTGTGCAATGTTAGCATATGCCTGTCACCATGGGTATGGCCATGGTGGCCCAATGCTACCCCCCTGTGCCTGTGGTGATGCATCTATCGGCACCCATAGCCATACACCGCCCTTGCCATGGGGTGTCTACCATGTTCGGTTACGGTGATATGCACTCACGCACACATGGGCATGCATATGACTGACATTCTCACCTCTTTGCCATGTGGCTAGATGGGACACTGGACCAGCATGTGTTTGTTTAACATATGTACATATTTATTTACAGGTTTGTCATGCCATTCTTTTGTGTTCCATCTCCCGCTCCCGGTGGCGATGGCAGTCCCGGGGCAAAGGCTGGCACAGGGCAGGGGTCACATGTGTGGCTGCCCCGCACACCCCCAGGGGGCCTCCTGGGCCAGGTGGAAGGCCGGCTGCACTTGCCTCGCCCCTCTCCCACAGCATGCGCCACCGGTCATCCACCATGGACAGGGCCACCAGCAGCTGCCCCAGGATGTGTGTGTGCTCCCGCTGTGCATAGGCCTGGGCACGCACCACCGCAGCCAGGCATAGGCCGCACATGCAGCCATACAGACACATGTCCCCCTTGTCTGTGTGCCTGCATGTACGGCACGTCTGCCTGTGGTACTGGGTGGCATGCCCTCGCCCAGTCTGGGGACAGCACTGGTACCATGGGGCAAGTGACCGGGGCTCCCAGTGCCCTGTGGTGGCCTGTGCCACTCGGGACTGCCCATCCCATCCCCTCCCACCCTCCTCCCCCTCTGCCTCTGCCCCCTCTGCCTCTGCCCCCTCCTAGCCCCCCTCCTCCCCTTCATGGGGCCCCCACAGACCCTCACTCCCCCCTTTCCCCTCCACCTCCACCATCCCCTCTTCTTCCTCCTCCTCCTCCTCCTCCTCCTCCCCCATCCCTTCCCCCTCTCCCTCCATGCTTCAGGGCCCCCCTCCTCTTCAGCCTCCATGCCGGCTTCTGCCTCTGGGCCCCCCTCTGGCTGTTCGGCCTGTGCTGGCTGGCCTGGTCCAGCATCCAGCCCTGCTGGGCACTCGCCTGCTCCTGCAGTCGCTGTGGGGGTAAGACATGCATTACCAGCACCCTCACAATGCATACACATCACAGGTACATGACCTGCAGCCTCACAGGCTGCTGGCCCACATGGACATGCCATGGAGCATGGCATGGTTGGCATCACTCACCATCGCACTGATCCTGCAGCTCAGCATGTACCCTGGCCAGGAACCTTGGGTACATGGCTCTCAGCTCCCGACCCTTCTTACGCAGGTCCTCCACCTGTGGACACAGCAAGGTATGGGACCATTAGGGGCCAGTCATCACGACCCATCCTGGGCTGCACAACACACATAGCTGGGGACAGTAGGTGGCTACCTCCAATGTGTGCTGTGTGTCCAATGATCACTGTTGGCCATGGCATATGCATGTGTGCACATGTCATGGTTACCCCCTGCGTATGCTGCATTTGGTCTGCCTGCCACACCTTTACAGCCCATCAGCCTGGCCGCACATGGCCCTACACCACCATGTCATATGTGCTGCTGCCATGCTGCGTGTCACGTGTGCCATTGGCGGTGGACATGCATGGCACCATCATCCATTCATGGTGTACCCGGGAGATGGCAGGACTTGCACCGCACCCCACACATATGAACTGTGGCAGCATGTCAGCTACACCCATCTGCCTGGCTAAAACACATGTCCAACATATGCACAGGTTGCATGGCATGTGCCGCTGTGCACATGGGGGGGGGGTCTGATCATGTGTGCCACCACTGGGCCTGTGCACATGGGGGGGGGGTCTGATCATGTGGGCCACCACATGCTTTCCGTTATCCTGGGGCAACATGGGGGTGGGCCAGACCTGAACCCACCAGCCTGTGCACCTATCATTATGCCAGGGTGACTGACCTACCACTCGGATGTGGCCTGTGGCATCCCTGTGAAACTAACCCACGGTCAGTTATGTCATCACCAGGATAGATGACAGGACTCTTCATTGAGCCCTGGGGCATCCTGGGGCTACGACAGCCCTGTGAAACTCAACCAGGAACAGGTACCTCAGCACCAGGATGGATAACAGGGCTCTGCAAGGAGGCCTGGGGCATCCCCGGGCTAAGACACCCTGTGAAACTCAACCAGGAGCAGGTACCTCAGCACCAGGATGGCTAACAGGGCTCTGCAAGGGGGCCTGGGGCATCCTGGGGCTACACAGCCCTGTGAAACTCAACCAGGAGCAGGTACCTCAGCACCAGGATGACTAACGGAGCTCTGCAAGGAGGCCTGGGGCATCCTGGGGCTAAGACAGCCCTGTGAAACTCAACCAGGAGCAGGTACCTCAGCACCAGGATGGCTAACAGGGCTCTGAAGGGAGGCCTGGGGCATCCTGGGGCTAGGACAGCCCTGCGATACTATAGGCTACTTTTACTTTTCCTCCCTCATTCCTTTGCTGTTTTTCTGTTCTGTGTACATAGTCTGGTAAAATAGTGGGCTGTGCTCTGTCAGGTCCACTGCTGGGAACTGAACCTTTGACCTTCTGCCCCCAGTTACATTAGCTGTGTGTACTGCACCACAGTATTGGCACAGAGACACAGAGGTCCATAGGCTACCTTTACCTGTCCTCCTTCAGACCTTTGCTGTTTTTCTATTGTATGTACATAGTCAGGTAAAACAGTGGGATGTGCTCTGTTGGATCCGCAACTCAGACATGAACCTGTGACCTTCTGCTCTGTGTTACTTTGGCTGTGTGTACTGCACCACTGTGTTGTCACAGGGACACAGCAGTCTCTGGGTTTACTTTCACGTCTCCTCAGCCAGCCCTTTTCTGTTGCACTGCGCACCACGTACTGGTATAGGGCATGGCCTGGGTCCACTGCAGGTGGGTGGCACTGCTTCCTCCACACAGACACCCCCACCCTGGCCTGATGCCATGCCCATATGCTGTTGGTGCCGGTGGTGCACTGTCCCAGGCCATCCAGGGTGCCGGTAGGCGGCTGCTTCTGGTGTGGGTTCCGGGGTGGGATGGCTACATCGACATCTGCGCCTCCCCCGGGCACTGCCTATCAGTGTTATGTGCCCTTTGGGGTACCTGCTGGGTAATGTCCCCTGGATGGAGCACTGTGGGACGCAGACACATGGGCATGTCAGACCTTGGTCAAGTTGCTGTCTTGCTGATTTCCCTTTTCTGCGTTCATATGTGCCACCTTGGCAACAGCCTAGTCCACCCTGTGCCCCAGCTGAGCCCACCGCACGTACTGCCTGTGGCCCCCTATGCCTCAGTTGCACCCTTGCCATAGTGGCCTTTCATACCTGAGCACTATGCTATTGCTGCACATGTGGCACTACTATTACCTTTAAATGGTCTCTCTGCCTTTGCTACACATTGCTGACATAAATGGTTTCTCTCTCCTGCAAATGTCCCTCTAACGCCAGGTTTTCAGTTACATTAGGATTCAGCCCTTAATTTCTCCGCGTTAGTGTGAAAGGGGCCTCTCCTCACCCACGCCCCGCCCATTGACCCCTTCTCTCCGCCCTCTCTCCACCCTTTTCTGGACTTACCGCGGCTGGGAACATTAAGGCGCGTTATGTAAGGTTAAGGCGCCTTAACGTTATATAATCAACATTTATGCATGTAGAGCCAATTTGGTGTGGTTTCTTTACATGCATAACATTTTAGGAACTAAAACTGGAAACCAAATGCACATCTCCACTCAAAAAAGAATTATGAATATATCACACATAGGTAATGCAGCTGTAAATATATCTTCATATATCCTAAAACATCTTCCCCTAGCCTGAAAGATTCAAATTCAAAATAGCAACTTATCTAAATGTCCATAGCCACCAAACGCTCCTTGACTCAACAAGGAACTGGTGTGCTACAGGCTTAATAAAAAAGTGCAAAAGCTTACGGAGACCAAGGTAAGCTGAATTTCTTTGGGTAATCATGATAACAAATATAATAATATAATGATAACAATTGTAAAGAGTGTGAAATGAGGTCTGCGACAGAGTTTCATTAAGTATGCAGCTTGTAATGAACTTATAAGACTTATTATGGCACTTGGGACAAATTTAGCAGTTCCAAGATGCTTCTTATATCACATGATGTGAGATTTGGCTTTGTCTCCCGGCTATTAGACAGGCAAAGAGAAGATAATCAGCATTTAAGTTCAAAAGAAGCTGGCCACTGCTCAAAGCTCAGGTGAGCCTCAGATTCGGTCTTATTGGAGCCTGGTGCCCCAATCTGTTGGACAGTCAGATCTCCGAAGACAACTGGTGAAAAACTCCCTTTGAGTATAAGGAGAGCAATTTTCAAAGGCATGTATGAAGGTAAATAGCAATTTGCCTCAGTAAATTCTGTCTGAGTAAAACCCTTTCTGCTAAGCATCTAAAAGTATGCACACACTTATACCTAGGGGCCAAGATTTAAAAATTATGCCCATAAGGCTTAAATATGACTCATTTGCTTACTCCTGGGAACTATAGGCTAACCCTAACAGTGCTTCAGTAGAACACGATGACAGATAAGGGCACAGAGTTGAATTTAATTTTAGATTTATATCCTGATATTTCATTGATAGGTTTTACAAAATGAGTAATGACACACAGAAAAAATAATTAGATATAAAATATAAGATCCTGTAAAACAATAAGATGCCCTTTTACTAAAGTGTGCTAAGCAGTTGAAGGGGAATTTTAGAAGGGACGTCCAAGTGCAATCTGGGACGTCTAAGCCAGAACATCTGAAAAACATTCAGGCACATCCAGGTGCAGACATGATTTCACAAATGTGGATGTGTCCGATATGGGCGTCTGCAGGGGCATCAACAAAAACATCTCCAGAACCATACTTCAGAACCAGAGTAGCTACGGTTCAAATCTCACTGCCTTCTTCTCTGTACTCTCCAGATGTTTTTCAGCCAAAATGAGCACTGTTTGTGCCTGGTGCAGGTCTAATCTTAGATGCAACACCTCCATGATGTTTCTGAAATCAAGTGGGGATGCCAGGTTCCTTGGAAAACCTCCACCATGCACCCTCTCATGCTGGGGACATCCCCAGAGTCAACTTCTAAAATGGCTCTGGAAATGTCTCTGTGCTTTGGGTGACTCTATGCCCATTTTCAGACATTGAAAGCACGAATAGGGTTTCCAAAATGACCCCCATCATGTGTGAATTAGCACACATTGTTAGTGCACAAGTGCGGCAACTGTTACCATGCTGGCATGATAGTGTGTGTTGATTCATGCGTTAACTGCTTATTGTGGAAAGGGGAGGGGACTTGGGGACTTGTGGGCATGGACTGCACACTGACGTCTGCGCACAACAGCTACCGCGTGCTCTCAATGTTGTAATTAATACAGGAGCACTTAATGCCACCACAATAGATGGCATTAAGTGCCCTAATGCTAATTGTGAATGACCTTAATGTGAGTTAAGGAACTTTTCTGTGCAGTACGTGCAGGGGACATGCTGGGAATTTGCTTGCCAGTTACCGCATGACAATGGCATGTACCGTGTATTGGAGTTTGCTCCTAAGGTGTGGTTAGTACAAAAACTTAACTGCACTATGAAAATAAGAGCATATCAAAAATCTAAAACAGAATTAACATTTAGAAAACAACTAAAATGAAAATATTATGAAACTAATTAAATTGAAAGAATCTGCAAGTACACTTCTTTCAGTAAAATTACTTAGAATAAAACAGAATTTCAAAGTAAAAGAATTGAACATGAACCAGGGACAGAGATGTCAATTCATAAAAGCCCTGTGATCAGGGGGCGGAGCCTGATGTCCAGCGGGATGGTCGCATAACGCTGAGGCTCCCGAGAGGCCTACTCAGAATCCTGAATTAACACCTCACATTTTTGGAACTCTACTCTGATCTTGCCGGGGCACATTGGGGAGATGGCGGGGACCAAACCAACGCGCCTGGAATTTGGGTCTCCAGCGGCTTCTCACGGCAAACGTTCCAAAACCGAACCTCCGTCCCCGCAGAAGGGGCCGGCCTTGTGCGAGGGCCCCGACATGCAGCAGGAAATCCTCGTAGAGATTAGAGGGGTCAAAAACCTTGTGCAGGCAAACGGTGAAGCACTCCGAGCGCTGCGGGACGATTTTGGTGTGCTGCAAAGCAAGCTAGAAGGGCTTTCTTCGCGTCAGGACAAAATGGAGGGCATATTGGACTCCCATGCGGCCCGGTTGTCCAAACTCGACAAAGTTGAACGACAGGTGCGGGCCTTGCAGAAAGAGGTGGAAGATGGCAATAATAGAGCGCGCCGCAACAACATACGACTCGTGGGCATACCGGAGGGAGCGGAATCGGGAGACATGAAAGAGTTTTTATGCAAAATCCTCCCTTCCTTGCTCCAAATCACCTTTACCAAAGATTTGGAGATTGATCGCGCTCATCGTGTACCCACAAGCATAACGCTCAACAGGAAGACCCCGCGGCCCATCATTTTTCGACTATTGAGATATCAACACGTGGAGCAAATTCTAAGTGCCTCTCGGGCAAAGGGCCATATGGAGTTTGAGAGCCACAAGATCTCCTTCTATCCCGACTTGTCTAAACCCACAGTCGACCGCCGAAAGCGCTTTCTGGAATTCCGGCCGAGGCTTCAACAGCTACAAGCACGCTATGGCCTGATGTACCCGGCCAAGCTCCGAGTCACGCTTCACAATCAGACAAGAACATTCGAGGACCCTGATCTACTAGCGGAGTTTTTGGATTCCAAAGAAGCCGACTTGATGCGCTGACTTCCAGAATATTCCTGCAAGTCTCCTTCTATCCGCCGTACCTGCCATATTGGATCTGCCGCAGCCTAACAAAGAGTCTGGCGTTGGCAGTCTGTTGCCTTACTCTTGATGGTATCGGTGACCCGACTCCATCTACCCACAGTAGCCTCGATGAGTATCAGAGACAGTGTTATTATGGACTCTGGTGTTTCTTTTCTTTTTTATATGTCTTCTATTTCCTCTCTAGGGCCTCCTCCCGCAGACATATGGTCGCCATATTCTTTGGGGGTTTTGCTTCTTCTCTAAGATACGTTGGTACATACTTTTCAATATGGGGTGTATTAGCCAGAATACCCGGTGATTATAACATTGTTGTACAGATTCTGCTTATGTCCTATGTTATCAAGCGCCCTTACCTAAAATGTCTACTACCGATTTATGGCACCATGTAAGATTTTTTCATTGAACGTAAAAGGCATCAATAATCCGATAAAACGGAAGAAAATCCTAAGCTACCTCAGTCAGGAAGCAGCGGATCTGATTTTTCTCCAAGAAACGCATTTAAATTCGAAGGAAACTCTTAAACTCAATATTAAACCTTACATGGTGGCCGCTTATTCCCCAGCCATTTCTAAGAAATGTGGGGTTGCCATACTGGTTAGGATGGAGCGTTTTTTGGAGTAAAGTAGTGCGGGTTTCCCGGTCTGCCTCTGTTACCCAAACTCTCTTCTTCTTTGCACACAGATGCTTCTATACCCCAGAAAAAATGGCCAAATGGAACCCAAATGCTAGGGACCTGTGTTGGTCTTGCCATACTGCTGTGGGATCCTTTGCTCATGTTATTTATGAATGTCCTCAACTGCAGGTCTATTGGGGGCGGGTCTGGGGTCGTATTCAATCTATCTTACACTTTCAGGAACCTCTTTCTTGGAAGGTCGTGGGACTCCGCTCTGCGGCGGAGGTCCCCTCTCTTCCTAAGAAGGGTCGCTTTCTCCTTGATTTCATGCTAGGTATAGCCATATGCTTAATCACGAGGAATTGGAAGGATAGCTCTCGACTTACTGTCAATGAATGGTGGAACCTTGTCTGCTTATATAGTAAATATGAGCAGATACCTCGGAGAGCTATTCCCCATGTCCAAACTCACTCTTGCTTGTCTAAATGGCAGATGCTTAATGATTATGTACAATCTGCTCATTGCTCCAACATGCCTGTCTAATGTGCACTCATCATGTTTTAGATCACCGTTAGGTTTTGTAATACAATAATGTAAGTACACGCCCGCTTCGGGAATGCTTAGTTTCTAGAGAAGAAGCAGGGGGGAGGGGGGTGGTAGGGGTTTACTTTGGTGTATGTATTACACGTTATGTATTTGTCTTTTAGCTGTATGTCTTCCTTTCCTTTGTTGTTATAAAACGAAAATAAAGAATTCAAAAAAAAAAAGCCCTGTGATCAGAACTGTGTTTCTACCCGGAAGGTAAAGAATTCCTTAATAATGGAGTCATTGCTGGAAAAGGTTTTGCTCCTAGTTGTTGCGCAATGGTTGCTCGTTCTCCATCAAGCACCACTCTCTGGCATTTCTGTGCCCCAAGTGCACGCTTCAACACTTTTATGAAATACGTTTTAGTTGCTAAACCCTTGACCTTTCTTAGATCACTCTTTATTGTTTCTTTAACTCTATCTGGAGTCCCCACATTTTTGTTAATCTCTGTATAATCGGCAGAAAGCAAGCCTTTCCTACCAACTACTCTGCAATATCATTAAAATATCGATTAGCATTAGACCCCAGACTGAACCCTAAGGCAGTCCATTGACAACACCCTCCTCTCCACTCCAGCACCTCGGTGATGCGAAAGCCATTTTCCACTGCCATCTGTTCCCTAATTCTCAGCTAGTTTATATCCCAATTTACACGTTAGCAGCCATCCCAAGGCTGCTTATTTGTGCATGCAACAATGTTAATTGCCTACTGAAATCCAGATATATCCAGTGCTCATTTCCGGTCTATTCTTTGGTCTCCCAATCAAAAAATCCATCATATTTGTTTGATATGATCTTCCTCTGGTAATGCCATGCTGCCTTGGACCCTGTAACATTCTGTGTTCAAAATACTCCAGTCTTTTTCTTTAGCAGTGACTTCATTCATTAACCCACAACAGAGGACAGAATTACTGGCCTCTAGGTGGCGAACTGCTCCCCATCGTCACTTCATGAAGAACCATTTTGCTAAGAATAATTGAGGTTACCTGTTTTACCAGAAGGTAGAAGAGGAGCAAGGAACAGCCAACAGAAGATGGCAGAAAAGCTGAACAGAATTACAAACAGCAGCAAAGAAACACACATTAAAAATACATAAATATATATATACAATACAGACAAACTGAAAAGCTACGCCAAGCACAGGTAACAAAACTGTCTGAACAAACCAGGGTGCAGGGCAGAGGCTTGAAATGAAGTTGTTCTTGACAAAGCAGAGGACCAACAGGGAGGCCAACACATGTACACAGGGAGGAAAATGCATCGGTGGAGGGTGGGGAAGGGAGGAGGGGCTGGACCATTCCACCTACAGCACACACAGAGGTAAATTAGGAATAGAAACAGGCAGATTCTTCACAAAAAGCAAACGTAATTCAAAAACTCAAATAAAACAGGAAAGGCCCTAGAGATGAAATACAATAAAACTAAAACATAAATAGAAAGGAACCAGGCACAGGGACTTGACCTTTATAGTCAAGCTGCTTACGTATCGGAGGATTTTACTCTGTAGCTTCAGACCGTAATTCCAGTTGGTGAGCAGATCGCTATCTACTCACCACACCACGCACATCAGCCTCTTGCCTCCTGTCACATACAGTTCCTTTGGATTTCTGCACCCCAAATGCATTATCGTGCCCATCTTCACATTAAAGCTTAATGGTCAAGAATTGGTCCATCACTTCTCATGCGATCCACCTGTTCCAAATCTTTATGCTAACTGCAAAAGTGCAATTTTTCCTTTTAACCCTTCAGCAATACCACTCACAAAAATACTGAACAAAATCAGCCGTAAGACTAATCCCTGAGGCAATCCACTACTTACCTTTCTTTCTTCCAAGTGAATTCCATTTATCACCACCCTCTGTTATCTGTCCATCAACCAGTTTCTGATCCATTTTACCACCCTGGGCCCCAACCTCAGGCTGCTCAGTTTAGGATCCAAGGTGAACTGGATCATGAATGTTTTGAGGGACTATGGTTGCCAACTGGCTCTAGATGTGCCCAACAGGCTTAATCCAGTCCTGGATTTACCCCATTGCATGCAGGGACATGTAGTTTTGATTTCTCCAGTGCACTCCATAATAAAAGCAAGACTACATGTCCCTACATGCAATGGGGCAAACCCTGGCCTGGAGCAAGGCTTTTTCTGGGCAGATCTAGAGTCAGTTGACGACCCTATGATGAACAGATGACAGATGGTGGTGTTAAATGAAATTTACTGGGAAGAAGGGAAAATGAGTAGGAGTGCCCTGAGAGGGAAGACATATGGAGAGTGGATGATGCCATATCTAGGTATATAACCCAGTGTGAAGAAGGAATTTTTAATTTTCTTTCTTTTCTGCCAAGAACCCATAAAAGGTTTTGGCTTCAAAGAGATGGAAGCCCGAATCCACCAGTATTTTGCCCAACACAGCATCAGCAACTGGAGAGCATGGGTGTGAGGCTGGAGATTGGTTTGTTTGGCCTTCTCCAACCAAAAAGATATTCCACTGCTGCTGCTCATAGGCCTTCGGGAACAGGCCCCATATAAATTTTGTTGCCTTCCTTTGAACTGTTTCAAGTCTGTTTATATCCTTTGCAAGGTACAGTCTCCAAAACTGAGCACAGTACTCCAAGTGAGGCCTCACCAATGACCTGTACAGGGACACTAATACCTCCTTCTTCCTGCTGGTTATGCCTCTCTGTATACAGCCTAACATCCTTGCAGGTTCTGAACACTGGGGCAGCTAGAAGTGAGACTATGAAGAGGAAGGTGTCCTGTCTCTCTAATCTGGATCATCCTTGGAAAAATGAGTCCCGCGCTTCACTGGAAAAAATAAAAGATAAAGAAACCTTATTCAGAGGAGTAAACTAGATGCTTTCAGCAGTGTAGTACTGCAAATCATTTTCTGTCAACAGATTCTCGTCTGTTTTTGATATATCACCCCGTAAAGACTTTGGGCCCCTTTTACTTACACTTAATGTGCAGTAATAGTGCTAGAGCATGCTATCAGCCACCAGAGCTCAATATATTCCTGTCGGTGCGGCAGTAGCTAGTGCACACTAATGCCTGCTAATGCACGCTAAGAGGATCTTTTACTAATGGGCACTACCTAGCAGCATGTGTTCTGCCACCACTGGGACGCATGTTGCCAGGTAACACAGGGCCAGGGCAAATAGTACAGGATAATTCATATGCTGAGGTGTGAGTGGGCAGGTTAGGGGCAGAGAGTGGGCGTGGTGAGCTCGGCATAGTTAGTGCTGTGTTCACCCTGTGCGCTAACTGCATTAGTGTGGGCGTATGTAATGCCACCTCAATAGGCGGAATTAGGTGCACCTGCGCTAATATAGCGCATGCTGTGGATCAGGACTCTGTATTAACTGCCAGGGAAATGCTTTCCATGGCCCCAATGGTTAATGTAGAGGTGTTGCATGTAACGTGCTATGGTTTCAGTGCTAATCACACATTAGGTGCAACAAAATAGCCCCCGTTAATAAAAGACCTCTAAGTGTCAGCAAACATTGCCCTTTATTTTTTTATTCAGCCCATACTAGGAGTAGATTTCTGCATCATTATGATGAATGAGGAGTGACTGCTGAGAGATAGAAAGTGTCTACAGAAGATAGGGCCCTAGAGTTGATTCAATCCTTCCCCACATCCCACCTGAGCCCATATGGATAAATAGGAAGTCTTCCTCTTCATAGCAGCCCAGTGGATCCAGGTTTAAAAGGAGGTACCAAGAGGCTCTTACATAAAGATTTGTCATCTTCCAATGGTTCCTCAATGGTCTTCTCCAGCGCCTAGATCTTCTCGCCCTGCTAATGCTTCTTTAAGGTACTTGCCATCTTCACAAAGTTGGTACGTTTCAAGTCCAGATTTCTGACCTTTTAATGGCCTCAAGCTCCTACAATAAACTACAGAGAGTAGTGGCTGTAATGTCAAAGGAGGGAGTTGGTCAAAGATGAAGTAGGGTCTGTTGTGATAAATTAGGCAGGGGCAATTGAGCAGACGGGCTGAGCCGAGAGGTTTTTATGGACCAATATCTATATCCCATGAGAAGTGTCAATTTTGACTTCAGGTTAGTTTTGCTATAATACTCAATGTTGCCAACACATTGAAAAAGGCACATAATCTCGATACATTTTCAAATATCTTTCTTAAGTGCGATACATCTTCCAGAGAATGAATTTTGAAATAGATTGAAATCTCCTGCCTGGAATGAATCAACTCCTGTAATATATTTTGTGCGGATGTGGTTTCTGTCTAACGAGCATCCCATTTAACAAAAGTAATTTACGCACACCAGCCACTTTGTAAAAATGACATAGCAAAAACATTGTTTGCTTTGTTTTATTGACCATATATTAGCATTTTTAACTTGTCACTTTAGGTAAGGAATTCAGCCGTGTGCCAAGAAGCAGCTTAAAAATTAGCTGCTGTTAGCAGGTTTTTTGTTTTCAGGATTTATTTGATTGAGGCACTTGAAGTCTTGATTACAATGTAATGTGCTTAATGAAAATCTTGCCATCTGGTATCTCTGTCCAAGAGCCTCTGCCCTCCCCCCCCTCCCCCCCACTGTCCCTAGTCTAATGCAGCAACAGAGGGAGCAGATTGCTATGGCGAGGGTTAGATCATTCTGCGGCAGTCTTTTGAGATTGCAAGTCACTTCTTCAGAGATGAATATACAAAGTCAGTCTTAGTTTAATTCATTTTCAACTGGGATTGCTATTTCTGAAATAAAATAGTTTTCCAGCCGTCATTGTGTATACCTTAACTGATTAATTTTGGTCTTTGCTATTTCTTCTTTATATTCTCCATTCAACTTCTCACTCTTTTTCTATTTTCTTTATACCTCACCTTCTTCATTTGTCCTCTCCCCACTCCTTAACTATAACCTGTCCCCTTCCAGTGTCTCCCCCTTCTCAATGTGATTTTCTCCTCTCATCTCCTTTCACTTCCTCAGGCTCTGTTCTCCTCCCTCCATTCCATTTTCTCTTTGCCATTCTTTTGTAAAATTTCTTTCCTTGCTGCCCTTCCTTGTTTCCAGTTTCTTCTCAGTTCTTTTGCAGTTTCCTTCTTCGCTCATCTTCTCCCAGTCTCTCTTCCTCCAGCTTCTTCATGTGCTTTCTCTCTTGCCCCTGCCCCTGCCCCAGTTTCTCCTCTTGTCTCATCTCACCTAACATGTCTCCTCCTTCACCCTTCCCTCACGTCCCTCTCTTTCCCCTCTCCTATGTGCTGTGGCACATTTGGAGTCTTGTGATCTTGAGAGTCTCTGAGAGCACAGCAATGCTAGTAGGCCACTCAAGTCCAAGTTACCAAAAAGAGCCATGAGGTTGTGCACTGAAGGGGCGGCAACTTTATTACTGCACACATAGAAGGTTGTGTTTATCAGTCCATGATCTATCTTTGCCCCTCCTGTGCTTGACTTGTTATTTCTGAGTTTTCACCTTCTGCTTGTTCAGTGCAATTACAGCATCAGGGGAAGGGAGAACTTAGTGGTTGTAGCATGTCCTATGGTGAATGCATTGTATTGGGGAAGGAAGAGAACAGAGGCTATACAGCAGATCATTGATGGCTGTAGAGATGGCAGTGGATAGCAATTGGGGTGAAAGCAAGAATTTGATTCCATGCAATTCGTATGGACAAAGATTTAGAGCAAACTGGAGGCCCTGTCTTTAGCCTTCATGTTTCTTCCGAAAGTACAATGTCTTGAATCAGTTTGCTCACCTGCCCCTGTGGCCTGCAGCAAAGGAACCAATAGTAACACAGCAAATGACGTCTAAATTGAATCATCCAGTCTGCCAGCAATGCTTTGTCTACTTTGGACTGGTGTGCATCTACCATATATAGAACTCAACACTCCCCCTTCTCCATTGTCCTTTCAAAGTAGCACCAATTTCTTTTAGGATGGTACCTGGCACTCATAACTGGTTCTCCCAAACTTACTGGTAGATATGATAGAATCATTTCACTGCTATTTTCGGATGTAACTGTACAGTTTACCCTTTGTCTCAGGTGAGTAGGAGTTCTCAGTATCAAAAGATGTCAGGTGCCTAACCATTAATCTGATCCCTTCGAAAACTGAACCAGGCTGAGTCCCTAATTTTAGGAACTCAAAATGTAGGCAGGGATCGATCAGTGGAAGGACAATAAGTTAGGAACTTAACAGGGATTTTTAGCACTAGGCGTCCACATTTAGGAGAAACAATTAGAGGCTTAAGTCTAAAGAGTCAGAATTTGGCAAGCTAAATTTAACAACATTTTTAGCTGCAAGCATAGATGCCTAGGTTTGACTGAAAATGTACTTAATTTAATCAGTCAAACTCTGTCCAGTTAAGTTAGGTGCTCTGGCCCTTTTTGAAAACCTGCCTCCCCGCTCCCCCCCCCCCCCCAAGTTCTTTTTCTTTTGGGGGACAGCAGGTCAGCTATTCTATTCCTTCTTCTTATCCTGGCTTCAGAGGAATTGCCAGGCGATGCAGGGCCAAAACGGCAGGTCAAGAATTGAACGTGTAACGTGTCCAACACCATTAGGGGTGTGAAGGCAGACCGGTGTGCATGTTCACAGCATTCCATCTCCAAAATCAGAGCAGCAGCATAGAAATTAGAGAGAAAAGAAATCCAAAGAGAGAATAGACAGGACAGACAGAGGCAGGCAGGTTGTCAGTTATCGTCTCATAGTACTACCAGGCACGTGCAGCACTATACAGGCACATGGGCGAGAGACAGCCCCTATTGGTTGAATTGCAATGCTTGGAAGAAGTAGACTGGTAAAGAGAGGAAGAAGCAGAAAAGGGAAGTCATTTGGTGCTTTTGAGCATCAGCACCAATGGAAAGGAATGGAAATGAGAATCCCCAGTCCTCTGTAGTCCATAAGAACATAAGATATGCCATACTGGGTGAGACCAAGGTCCATCAAGCCCAGTATCCTGTTTCCAACAGTGGCCAATCTAGGTCATACGTACCTAGCAGTTTCCCCAAAAGACACAGGTTCCACAAGGCTTGTACTGGGTCAAGCATTGATATCCTGGGTCCCTTCTTAATAATGGTTTATGGACCTTTCCTCCACGAACTTGTCCAAACCTTTTTTAAACCCAGCTACACTAACAGCCTTTACTACATCCTCTGGTAACAAATTCCAGAGTTTGATTACACGTTGAGTGAAAAAATATTTTCTTTTATTAGTCTTAAATAGTTTACCCTGTAGCTTCATTGCATGTCCCCTAGTCTTTCTATATTCTGATAACGTAAACAATCAATCTACGTTTACCTGTTCCACTCCGTTCATTAATTTATAGACTTCTATCATATCTCCCCTCAGCCGTCTCTTTTCCAGGTTAAAGAGCCCTAACCTTTTTAGTCTTTCTTCATAGGAGTATCCTTCCATCCCCTTTACCATTTTGGTGGCTCTTCTCTGAACCTTTTCTAATATCGCTATATCCTTTTTAAGACACGGCGACCAGAATTGCACACAATATTCAAGGTGCGGTCTCACCATGGAACGATATAGAGGCATTATGATATCTTTTGTTTTATTTTCCATTTCTTTCCTTATGATTCCTAGCATTCTATTTGCTCTCTTGGCCGCCACTGCACACTGGGCCGAGGGTTTTAACATGATATCCACAATGACGCCTAAATCTTTTTCCTGGGTGGTGGTTCCTAATGTGGAACCTTGCATTGTGTAACCATAATTTGGGTTGTTCTTCCCTAGGTGCATAACTTTGCACTTGTCCACATTAAATTTCATCTGCCATTTTGATGCCCAGTCTTCCAATTTATCAAGATCCTCTTGCAATTTTCCACAATCCTCTTGGGTTTTAACAACTTTATATAGTTTTGTGTCATCTGCAAATTTGATAACCTCACTCGTTATTCTACTTTCCAGGTCGTTTATGAATATGTCAAAAAGCAGCGGCCCAGCACAGATCCCTGGGGTATACCACTATTCACCTTTCTCCATTGGGAAAATTGGCCATTTAGCCCTACCCTCTGCTTTCTATCTTTTAACCAGTTTCTGATCCACAGTAGTACACTGCCTTCTATCCCATGACTCTTTAGTTTTGCCAAAAGTCTCTGATGAGGGACCTTGTCAAAGGCTTTCTGAAAGTCCAGATACACTATATCAACCGACTCACCCTTGTCCACCTGTTTATTCACACCTTCAAAAAAACATAACAGATTAGTAAGACCTTGTACATAGCTCAAACCAATCTAGCACACAATACAACATACACTCAACTAAATTTCACCCTCACTGCATGTATAACACACTCACTTTACCAGATTGTTTGCTGTGATACCACCTTGATTATTAAGATAAGGCGGTTTAGAAATACTGTTAAATAAAATAAAAATAAAATAAGATCTTCCTTGTCTAAAGCCATGTTGTCTGTCTCCCATTAGGCCATGACTATCTACATGCAGAGTAATTTTCCCCTAGTCAAGTTTAGATATATTTCTGTAAGCAGAAGCTACCAACAGCTGCAACTTCCAGTATAAAAGTTAAAGACCAGTTGCCTGCTTTTGTCTTCCCAGAGGCAAAAGAAGGCAAAAGCAGTACAGGATGGGGAAGGGCAGGGCTGGTGTTAGAGTTTCTGGTGCCCCCCTGCAACCTATGTCGGCGCCCCTCCCTCATTATTACTAATGTTGGCTACACAGGGGGCGGAGCCATCCACAGAACAGAATGGCAGCATAAAGCTACATCTCCCGTTGCAAGCGAGGATTCCTGACTGATTCGCTAATGAAAATTATTTGATCGTTTGTCTTTGGTTAGGGAAAGCTAAGAGGAAAAAACTGTACAGCACCAACTACAAGAACACATAGACAACCACGCTCCCCTGGACAACAATCAACACGGGTTCCGCCCCAACCACGGGGTAGAAACTCTTCTGATATACCTCTTCGACAGCATCCTCCGCATCATAGACAACACCGGCATACTCATGATATTCATTGACATCTCATCTGCATTTGACACAGTTAACCACAAGACTCTATTGGATAGACTACAGAACATCGGTCTACACCAGGGGTCTCAAACTCAAATTGCTTTGAGGGCCAAATGAGGACTTGTAAAGTAACCTGGGGGCCACATAAGACACGGGGCCTCATTTGCATAAGGGTCCTCATTTGCATAAATATTTGCATAATGTTGCATAATGAGTGTATGGATAAAGAAAGACTAAAAAATTTCTATATTACTATAATCCAGTGCCAACCGCCAGGCACATTAGGAACTACTACAAACACTGCCCATTTAGAACCCATAGCAAACCCCCCGTATCATAACAGCACTACCAGGACTCACAAAGCACCAGACCCTACCTATCAAAAGGCAACACGGCAAATATTAAATCACTGTAGAAATAAAACTATAAATTAATTTCTTGTACTGAAGCACAGACATTAATGATGCACATTTCCCAGAGCTGACATATTCCAGTTAATAAATTCAAAATAAAGAGAGATTTTCCTACCTTTTGTGCATTTCTTTTCAGTTGCAATTGTTCCAGCCACTTTCTTATGGTTTCTTCGTGTCTTCTGCTAACTCTCCATCGTCTGCTGTCCATTTGTCCTTTCTTCTCTCTTCTAGTTTTTTTTTTCATTCTCTCTCTACATCTGCTTTAACATACTAATCTTTCTCCTTTTGCTCTTTCCTCATTCCTATTTAATCCACTCAAATATTACCCCTCCATCCTCAATCTCCACTTACTCTCCCAAAACCTGGCCAATTGTAGATTTGTCTTCCCTCCCGCACAAAATATTTTTCCCTCTCCATTTCACTTTCCCAGCTCCATCCCATTCTAATCCTCCCCCAACATCAGCTCCCTTCTAGTTCCAACCCCACCCAGCTTCTGCTCTTTTCTAGTCTCTGCATCAGTCCATTTCCAGTCCTAGACCCCCATCAGCCCATTTCCAACCCTAGCTCCCCCCCCACTCAGCCCATTTCCAGTGCTAGCTCCCTCCCCTCACAGCCCATTTCCATTCCAAGCCCCCCTCCCCATCAGCCATTTGCAGTTCAAGCCCCCCTTCCACTCAGCCCATTTCCAGTCCTAGCAACCCCCCCAGCCCATTACCAGTCCTAACCCCCCCCATCAGCCCACAGCACATTACCAGTCCTAAACCCCTCCAGTGGCATTACCAGTCCTAACCCCCCCATCAGCCCACAGCACATTACCAGTCCTAAACCCCTCCAGTGGCATTACCAGTCCTAACCCCCCCCCATCAGCCCACAGCACATTACCAGTCCTAACCCCCCCATCAGCCCACAGCACATTACCAGTCCTAAACCCCTCCAGTGGCATTACCAGTCCTAACCCCCCCCCCATCAGCCCACAGCACATTACCAGTCCTACCCCCCCATCAGCCCACAGCACATTACCAGTCCTAACCCCCCATCAGCACACAGCACATTACCAGTCCTTAACCCCTCTAGTGGCATTACCAGTCCTAACCCCCCTCCATCAGCCCACAGCACATTACCAGTCCTAAACCCACCCAGTGGCATTACCAGTCCTAACCCCCCCCCCCCATCAGCCCACAGCACATTACCAGTCCTAACCCCCACATCAACCCACAGCACATTACCAGTCCTAACCCCCCCCAGTGGCATTACTAGTCCTAAACCCCCCCCATCAGCCCACAGCACATTACCAGTCCTAAACCCACCAAGTGGCATTACCAGTCCTAACCCCCCCCCCCCCCATCAACCCACAGCACATTACCAGTCCTAACCCCCCCCAGTGGCATTAACAGTCCTAAACCCCCCCCCATCAGCCCACTGCACATTACCAGTTCTAACCCCCCCCAGCACATTACCAGTCCTAAACCTCTCCAGTGGCATTACCAGTCCTAACCCCCCCCAGCCCACAGCACATTACCAGTCCTAAACCCCCCCTCCCAGCCCACAGCACATTACCAGTCCTAACCCCCCCCATCAGCCGCGGCAGAATCGCATGTCCCGCGGGGCCCCCCCTGCCCGGCAGAGCCAGCCCTCCCTCCCTGCCTGCCTGTTTGCTTCCCTCCCTCCCTGCCTGCCTCAGTCCCTCTCCTCTTCGGCTTAGAACCGCGAAGGGAGAGTTCCTCCCTCGCGACTCTGTTAAGCCGGCTGAGGCTTATGGGAAATTTCCCCTCTGCCCCGTCGAGCTTAACAGAGTCGCGAGGGAGAAGCTCTCCCTTCGCGGCTCTGAAAGCCGAAGAGGAGAGGGACTGAGGGAGGCAGGGCTGGCTAACATAGGAGAATTCCGGGGGCAGGGCAGACTGCCTCCTTACCTGCCCGCGGAGAGCTGTGCACCCTGCTAGAAGCACAGGCCGCCTAACTACAAAATGGATCCTCCAGGGCGTGTGGTGCCTCGTGGCGTTCGGGTGGCTGCTCAGACTGCTTCTGGCCCCGCCCCCTCCTTCCTGTCTCTAATTGGTGGAGGGCAGGCTCGTGACTCGGGTCATGTGGAGAGAGAAGACGAACACCACGCAGCCCCGCCGGCAATCATAAGGTGAGAAAAAAAGCAAGCAAAAACCAAGAAAACAGTCGTGGCGTCGCAGGCCGCACAAAATGCTCTGGCGGGCCGCATGCGGCCCGCGGCCCGCGTGTTTGAGACCCCTGGTCTACACGGTGCCACCCTGAATTGGTTCCATTCATACCTAACCGACAGACAAATACAGGTCAAAGTAGGACACAACACATCTCGACCCATAAAAGTCAAACAAGGAGTGCCACAGGGATCGGCCCTTTCAGCCCTCCTATTCAACCTATACATCCAGCCCATATGTGCCATCATGAAAGAGCACCACATACATTATACAATCTACGCAGATGACATCATGATCTACACACCCATCTCAGTCGACAACCCGGACTACACCAACATAACAAACTGCCTCACCCAAATGGCAAACTGGCTTCAGGAAAACAACCTATCTATCAACTACAGCAAGACGGAGGCACTGATCATCACGCGAAACCCGGCCTTTATCCCTCCACCCGACATCAAGATAAGAGATGCACTCATACCCATAAAATCAGAAGTTAAGTACCTCGGAGTCATCCTGGACAAAGAACTTAACCTCCAAGCACACATAGGCAGGACAACCAAAAGTGCATACCAAAGAATGTGACTCATCAGAAGACTCAAGCCCCTCCTCGACCCAGAGCACTTTCGCACCGTTTGCCAGGCGCTGATAACCCCTCTACTAGACTTCTGCAATCCAATATACACCTGGCTACCAAAGCAAACCCTCAGACCACTACAACTGGCCCAAAACACAGCTGCCCGCATAATAGCCGGTACTACAAGACATCATCACATCACACCCATACTGAAAGAACTGCACTGGCTCCCAATCATCTCACGCATCAAATACAAGACTATCATAAACATATTCAAGATCAAACAACACTCCTCCACCATAAGCCTACACACACTCATACAACCCGACACAAGCACACGGCCAAGAAGAGGCACCTCCAATCGGGTTAACACCCCAAAAGACTTCACCAAGACCCGCAAAGACACCGCACAATGAGCAATCTCCCTGGCTGCTCTATTCATATGAAACTCCCTCCCAGATGATCTGAGACTAACCACAGAAATCAAGGACTTCCGAAAACAGCTGAAGACAACCCTGTTCATCGATTACTATGGACATACCCCCTGAACCAGCATACAAGTCAGATCATCAACCCCCCCACCACCCCAAGACTGTATATAAGACTGTATAATAGCTCATGAAGTATAATAGCGCACTATGTAGATAAACCAAATCTAATCACATCCCCGCCAACACATACACACCACTCTGTACACTGCTGAAAACATTTGCCTCCTTGATTGTTTGCCGTGGAAACCGCTTTGATTGAATGATAAGGCGGTATATAAATACCATTAAATAAATAAATAAGTAGAGAATGACAGCTCTGAAACTGGTATGCTTGGATTTTCAGCAAGCGACGGGAACGGCGCCGAAACATTTGAAGCAAGATGCCGGATCCCCGCAGAAAATGGCGGCGGCTGAGAAGGAGATGACTGTGGAGGATATTCAGGAAATACTAGCCGAATTAAAATGCTTCAAAGAAATGACGGAAACAAACTCTGTCACACTTGAGCATATGCAGGGAGATCTAAATATTGTAAAGGAAAATCTGCAGGACATGAATAAATGAATGAGCAATGTCGAATTGCAAATACAAAGGAATGATAATGTGCTTTCCCAGATCGGGCCTCTCACGAAGCATATTGCAACCATGGAAGGCCAAATAGAAGACCAAAATAAAAGAAGTAATTAGTCCTTACCTGCTAATTAGTGTTCCTGAAGGAACTTCAGTCCAGTCCCTTAACTTCTGGGTTGCGCAACCCTTCCAGCAGCTTGGAGGCTGAGCCCATCATCCTTTTGATGATGGTGGGGTATAAATACCCCTAGCACCACCCACTGGCACCAGTAATCTATTGTAAAAGCAGACTTAAAGGAAAAATAATAAATAACTTTTAACCATTTGACAAACTGCAATAACTAACACATCTCGTAAAACAGTAAACCTCTTTTTTTTTTTTTTTCAGGAGGTAAAGGAAAAAGGGGAAAGGAGGAGGAGGTTTTCCTGAGGCCAGCGAAGGCCCTCCCCCCTTTCCATCTGAACCTCTTATCACGGACTGCTACTTGGAGCGGGGCCTAAGCCAGAGATCCCCCGAACCTGTTCCGTAGCCTGTCTTCGGTCCGCCGCCTGCCATGTAACCCGGGCGGGATTAGGGACTGGACTGAAGTTCCTTCAGGAACACTAATTAGCAGGTAAGGACTAATTACTTCTTCCTTATCGTCACTTTAGTCCAGTCCCTTAACTTCTGGGATGTAACAGAGCAGTTTAAATCTGGGAGGGGTTCGTTATGCCGGACAGAAGTACCGCGCTGCCAAATCTGGCATCCAACGCCCCTTGGACATCTAGCCTATAATGCTTGGTAAAGGTGTGGAGAGACGACCAGGTAGCCGCTCTGCAAATGTCTAGCAGTGGCACCAAACTATTTTCCACCCAGGACGTAGCCTGCGCTCTGGTTGAGTGCGCCCTAAGCCCTCCTGGAACTTGCTTCCCTCTGAGGAGATAAGCTGAAGCAATCGCCTCTCTGATCCACCTAGAAATGGAAGCCTTGGCCGCTGCTTCTCCCTTATGCGGCCCTCCAAACTGAACGAATAAGCGTTCTGACTTCCGGAAAGGTGCCGTGCGGGCGAGGTACCTCTTCAGCACTCTATGCACATCAAGGCGCCTAAGCTTCTCTCCGTCCCCTGATTGATCCCTTACCGCGAAAGAGGGCAGAGAAACCGACTGGTTTACATGAAAGGGAGAGATGACCTTAGGTAAGAAAGATGGAACTGTACGCAAGACCACCTTATCCCTAAAGAAGGAGAGAAAGGGAGGTCTGGGCGACAAGGCTTGAAGCTCTGATACGCGTCTGGCTGAGCAAATTGCCACTAAAAATACTGTTTTTAGCGTCAAGTCCTTTAGGGAGGACTTCCTCAGTGGTTCGAAAGGTTCTCCAGCTAAGGCATTCAAGACTAGGTTGAGGTCCCAAGGGGGGATAACAGATCTCCGCTGGGGACGTAACCGTCTAACTGCTCTCAAAAACCTGCTCACATCTGAGTGTCCTTCCAGACATTTGCCTCTGATCTTCCCCCTATAGCAAGAGATAGCTGCCAGCTGGACTCGCAAGGAGCTAGGCGCTAGACCCTTCTCGAAACCTGCCTGAAGGAACTCCAGAACCTCGGGGACTGATGCTGAGAGGGGCCTGATTTGATGTTCTAAACACCAGGCTTCAAAGATACGCCACATTCTCACGTAAGAAAGGCAGGTGGATCGCTTACGAGCGCTCAACAAGGTTGAGATTATTGAGCCCGAGTACCCCCGCTTCAAGAACCTCACCCTTTCAATAGCCAGGCCATAAGCGAGAACCGATGCATGTGGGGCATGCGTACCGGACCCTGGCGCAAGAGGTCCTCCTTGCAGGGGAGCCGCCATGGCCGGTCGGTCGTCAACCTCACAAGGTCTGCGTACCACGGACGCTGAGGCCAGTCCGGGGCTATGAGAATAACCAGTCCCTGGTGGGCTTCCATCCACCACAGAACCCTCCCTATGAGCACCCAAGGAGGGAACACATAGAGAAGGCCCTCTGAAGGCCAGCTTTGGGCCAGGGCGTCCAGGCCCTCGGACATCCTTTCCTTCCTGCGACTGAAAAACCGGCTCGCCTTCGCCAACGTGTACCGAGCCATGAGATCCATGATTGGAATCCCCCACCGGGCAACCACTTGATCGAACACCTCCTGCGCCAGTTCCCACTCTCCGTGGTCTATCTTGAACCTGCTGAGGTAATCGGCCGTCACGTTGTCTGTTCCGGCCACGTGCTGCGCCGACAGCGCTAGAAAATGGCTCTCTGCTCACTGCAGGAGGACATCTGCCTCCTTCTCCAAGGACGGGCTGCTCGTTCCTCCCTGACGGTTGATGTACGCCATCGCAGTAGCGTTGTCAGATAGGACGCGGATTGCTTTCTGACGAACCAAGAGCTCGAGAGCCCGGAGAGCTAAGGTTACCGCCCTCAATTCCAGCCTGTTGATAGACCACTGCGACTCTCTCGGAGTCCAGCGGCCCTGGGCGAATTGTCCCTCGCAGTGAGCACCCCAGCCTGCTAGACTCGCATCCGTCGTCAGCTGCGTCCACTGAGGAGTCTCGAGTGGCATCCCACAGCCCAGATTCCTTGGGATTGTCCACCACCGCAGAGACCTCCTGATCCGGGGAGGACAGTGAATCCGTCTGGATAAGGGGTGATGTTGATGTGACCACTGCCGCAAGAGGGTACGCTGTAGAGGACGCATATGAGCCCGGGCCCAAGGGACTACTTCTATTGCCGCTGCCATGGTGCCTAGCAGTTGAAGGTAATGCCAGGCCGAGGGGCATCTTGTTAACAGAAAACGGGAAACGAGATTTCTCAAGTCTCTGCTTCGAAAGGAACACCCTTCCTCTTCTGGTGTCGAACCGAGCTCCGAGGTACTCGATCTCCTAGCTGGGTATTAGACTGCTCTTCGCCCGATTGATGACCCATCCCAATTTCTCGAGGAAGTCCACGACCCTGGCAGTCGCCACGTGACTCTCCTCTTCTGACTTTGCTCGAATCAGCCAATCATCCAGGTAAGGATGGACTAGGATTCCTTCTTTTCGAAGAGCCACGGCCACTACCACCATTACCTTGGTGAACGTTCTGGGAGCTGTCGCTAGCCCGAACGGGAGGGCCCGGAACTGGAAATGGCCGCTTGGCACGGCAAATCTTAGGAACTGCTGATGAGACTTTCTGACCGGGATGTGTAAATATGCTTCCGTCAAGTCTAGGGATGTAAGGAACTCTCCCTGCCGAACGGCCGCAATCACGGACCTCAGAGATTCCATGCGGAAGTGAGGAACTCTGAGGCAGCGGTTGATTTGCTTTAGATCCAGAATGGGACGGAAGGAACCTTCCCTCTTTGGAACTACAAAGTAAATGGAGTATCGACCGTACCCTCTTTGGTCTGGTGGGACCGGCAACACCGCTCCCAGCGCTAAGAGCCTTGAAAGGGTGATTTCCACTGCCGCCTTCTTTTCTGGTGGACCGCAGGGGGACAGAATAAATGCAGGGGATACTCTCTTTGTGAACTCGAGAGCTTAACCCTCTCGGATCACCTCTAACACCCACTGATCGGATGTGACTTGGGACCAGGCGGGAAGGAACTGCCTTAAGCGCCCTCCCACCGGCAGCACTCCCTCCTGGACCCTCGTTTTCTCATTGTGCTTTTCTAGGTGTCAAGGAGGAGGAGGAGGCTCCAAAACCTCTACCTGCCCCGCGAAACCCACGGAAGTTCTGACCCCTGGAAGGATAACGGCCCCTGGGGAAAGGTTAAGTCTGGGCTGCCGGAACCTACGGAAGTCCTTTGGCTGACTCCGCACCGGCGCCGAAGAACGACCCAGCCTTGGTCTATCCTCGGGGAGCCTACCCCCTTTCGACTCTCCCAGCTCCTTTACCAACTTATCTAGGTCTTCCCCAAACAACAGCTTCCCCTTGAAGGGAAGTCGGCTCAGGCGCGCCTTAGAAGAAGCATCCGCCGCCCAGTTACGTAACCACAAGTACCTTCTGGCTGCTACAACCGAGGCCATATTCTTCGCCAGACTTCTAATAAGATCATACTGGCTATCCGCTAAGAAGGCCGAACCGGACTCTAACTTGGCCGCCACTTCTTGGGAGTCGCCTGAAGGGCTGTCAGCCAGTTGCAGCTGTTGAGACCATCTCAAACAGGCTCTAGCCACCCAGGCCCCCGAAACGGAGGCCTGTAAGGCAAGGGCACTAACATCAAATGCCTGTTTTAACAGGGTGTCCAGTCTTCTATCTTGACTGTCTCTCAGGGCCGTGCCGCCCTCGACCGGTATAGTCGTCTTCTTCGTTACCGCCGAGACCGCCGCGTCCACCCAAGGCAATTTCAGGAGGTCCTTGTCCGCTTCCGGCAATGGGTATAGACGAGACATCGCACGTACTCCTCTCAGGGTAGACTCCGGCTGATTCCATTCCTCCTGAATCATCTGTCGGACCACTCTGTGGACTGGAAACACTTTCTGAGATTTCCTTACGGCTTGGATCAGCGGATCCTCCAGAGCTTCTTCTTCTGTTGGAGCATCCAACGCCATATTGAGTACTTTTAAAGATTCACTTATTAAAGCCGGGAGCTCCTCCCGCCTAAAAACTCTGACTATGCAGGAATGCTCCTCCTCAGGGATCTCTCCCTCTTCAAGCTCCTCCCCTTCCTCTATCTCTTCCTTGTCCGAAAGATCCTCTTCAGGGAGATCCCGAGGCGGAGAGTCAACAGGATCCTTGCCCGACAGCCTAGTTCGCTTGGGGGGAGGCCCCGGCTCAAGGGATCTGGTGTTCCCTGCACCAGCGTCCATGCTGTCCCTCGCTGCTGCTGGCTCCGCCGAGCCCTGCTTGCATAAGCAGTAGGCTTTGTACAAAAGCAGGACAAACTCGGGTGAAAATTGACCCCAGTCTCCCTCCGCCCCCAAGGGGAGAGAGGGAAGAGACTGGGAAGGGCCTGGACCCTCTGAGGACGAAGGCGGGGGAGAATGGGAATCCCTTCCCCCTTCTGGAAGGTCCCCTGACCCCTGAGGAGATAGAGCCATGCTCTGGTGGATCTCCTGCTCCACAACCCCTGCAGACTCCTGCTTCTGAGGCCGTCCCTCTACGAGTGCCGCAGGAAGGACACCGTAGCTTGTCCGTCATTCCTCTTTGAGCAGAGCCCCCCCCAACTTAAAAGAAATTCAAACTTAAAATGTAACCCAAACAAAACAAATTGAATTAAATTAAATAAATTAATTAAATAAACTAGTTCAATTAAATTAAATAAAGTGATGCCCAAGACTCCCAGCACTCCCCTCCCCTCCAGCCGCACCAAAAAGATTCAAAAAACTTCAAATTTTCGCTGAAAATAAATCAAATTAAGTTCAGGTGGAAAGAAGTTTGCATCCTGATACCTGCGGTTTGTTGTACTGGCGCGTAGCCGTTGACACGAGGGAACCAGCCATCCTCTGCCGGCTCCCACGCAGTAGGCCGCAGCCACGTGGAGGCCGGGCCTGCGGGTGGAGGAAGAACGCCGCCGAGCTAAGAGCTCTCCTACCGGGACGCGGTAGCGGAAGACACTCCACACCCGCGTTTACCCTCTGCAGCAGCCTCAAGCACCTAGCCGCCTCGGGGCTGTAGCGCAAGGCAAGGAAACGCCACTGCAGGAAGTCGATGCTGCCTCTAGTGCTCAGCCACCTAGGGGGCTTCGGCGCGAGGCAGTAGCAGCTGGGCCAGAAGATCGTGGCCGCGGCGTGCGCGGGAGGAGAGTTCTCCAGACCTCTCCGCAGCACGGGAAAACCCCCTCCTCCGGAGCCTCAAGATAGCAGAGGTTGAAGACGGCAGGCAGGCAGGGAGGGAGGGAGGGAGGGAGGGAGGGAGGGGGGAGGAGGAGAAGAGCAGGAGCCTTAAAGGCACAAGCCCTCACAAAGGAACTATACTAACAGAAAAGAGAATAAAAGAAAGTAAAAGATAGCCTAAAAGTTAAATTAAATTAAATTAAATTAAATCTTAGGAAAGAACCCATAAGCACTCTGGCTTACAGGAACCCTCCAGCTGCTTGGAGGCTGAGATTACTGGTGCCAGTGGGTGGAGCCAGGGGTATTTATACCCCACCATCATCAAAAGGATGATGGGCTCAGCCTCCAAGCTGCTGGAAGGGTTGCGCAACCCAGAATTAAGGGACTGGATTGAAGTGACGATAAGGAACTTGAAGTAATGGGGTAACCATAAAATAGTTGGAGGCTGAATGTTGGCATTGTACCTGATCAGTGAGGAAAGGATTAACAGGGATTCGAGTACATAAGGTGCATCAAGGCATAGACAAAATATGTGTGGAATATGTCTAGACGTTCGGCTATAGAGCAGACTGAAAAGGAGCATAGCACAACGAATAGATAAACCTAATGACACAGTAAGAATGAAGGCTAAAGAAAGTTAAATATTGAATGGTAAAGTTAAAATTTGTTAGAAAAGGAATGTAATGGAAAAGAACCATGTTGTAAATGGTAACTAGAGCCCTGATAGAGGCATATGATTAATATATATATATAGAAAGGAAGAGAGGCAGTTAGCTGAATAGATATCAGTATTAGAGATATGGATGTAAACCATACAAATGACAGCGGTTGAGTAAAGATCACATTCTGTTCAACAGTGAGTGATTTCCACCAAGTTGTATTTGTAAATAGGTTAAAAATGTTAAGCTGGCTGATCCGATACAATGAAACGCTGACTCCCATAAAACTAGAGTTTGACTCTAGAGGTAGACTCTTCATGCCAAGTGATGTAAAGAGCAATACTAATGGCTAATAGCTTCAAGCTGCTCACCCTGAATGTGAAAGAGGTTCTAAATCCGATTAAAAGGAAGAAGATATTAGATTATTGTGGACGGAAAGGAGCAGATATTGAATATGTACAAGACTCTCATTTGTCAGAAAAAGAATCTCAGAACGTGGCAACGAAAAAATACCAAGTAGTGGTTGCTGCACCAACCGCAGGGAAAAAAAATGAAGTGTTAATACTAGTACGAAAGCTACTGTTGCCGGTAGTTAATGACACTAGAATTGATCCTAATGGGAGATGGGCCAAAGTTACTTTGCAGTTGGACCAAACTACCTATACATTAATGAATATATACGCGCCTAATCAGGATGACCCCAAGTTTTATACGCAAATCATGGCAGAACTAACAGAGGCAGCAACAACACAAATAATATTAGGGGGAGATTTTAATCTGATATTGGATGCACTTATTGATCAGACTCCATACAAGTCATTAACAAAAGTTAAATCTCATGGAGTACTGCAGAGTGCGATTGAATCTCTGGGCCTAGTTGATCCATGGCGGTTTCTGCATCCAAAGGATAGAGAGTATACATTTTACTCCCTCCCACATAACACCCAAACTAGAATAGATTTTTTTCTGATAACAAAGAGTTTCATCCCACAACTGATCTCCTCTGAAATACATGCAGGAACAGTGTCAGATCATGCTGCAGTATCCCTAGTGTTAGATAACAAGACCTCACGGAAAGCGACCTCAAAATGGACAATGGATAGATCCCTGTTGGCAGACGATGATTTTAGAACCTACATCTGCAATGCAGTAAAGATGTATTCGCAGTTTAATATACCAACTGATACATCAATAAAAGGGTGGTGGGAAGCCTTGAAGGCAACCCTACGTGCGCATATAACGACATTCTCGATACAGAAAAGAAAAATGAAAAAAAAAGGAATTGAAGGAATTGGATTCTCAGATAAAGGCGGGAGAACGCCTTCTTGCTAAGAAGACAGACTCCATGGTTCTAGTGAGACTTCAAAAGTTAAGATTCCGATACAATTCCATTCTCAATGCTGGAGCTTAACTTAGTATAAATGCGCAAAAAAGTAAATAATATCATGAAAACAACCGAGCGGGATCACTTCTAGCTAAGTTGCTCAAGGCAAAGAAAGCTGTGACCCGTATTACGGGAATGCAAGATGCGAAAGGAGACTTGCTTGTGCAAGACAAGCACATACTGGAACGTTGCAGAGAATTCTATGAGAATCTTTACCGCACAGAGGTAGATTGGGATGATAAGGCTTTTGAAGATATGGTTGCAGATATTGCGGGACTGAAGTTGTCGGAGACCCAAACCCAGGCACTCGAGATGGATATAAAAAGTGCGGAAATCCGTGAAGCGATTGCGCAGTTAGCTAAAGTGAAAGCAACTGGGTCAGATGGCATACCATTGGAATTTTACTATGTCTTTCAGGAACAAATGCTGCCAAGGTTACAGACTTACTACAGTGGGCTTTACGATGAAGATCCAAATGTTGGAACCTTTGCGAAAGCTACCATAGTGATTCATCCAAAGCCAGATAGAGACCCTCAAAGAGTGGAAAACTATAGGCTATATCTCTTTTGAATGCCAACTACAAAATATATGCAAAGGTATTGGCTAATAGGTTAAGTAAAGTTCTAGATACACTAGTGCACACGGATCAATGTGGGTTCGTGCCGGGAAGGTCAACCACTGACAATGGCAGGCTCCTGGTGCATGTTCTGATGAAGGCCCAAGCAATTCCTGAACCATTAATCGGATTAGCACTAGATACGGAAAAAGCTTTCGATAGGTTAGAATGGCCTTTCCTTTTTCAGACACTACGGTGGTTTGGAATTAAAGATAAATTTGTTAAAAGAGTGTCGCTACTATATGATAAACCCACAGCGCAAATAGCGGCCAACTTGGATGTCTCCATACCTTTTGAACTGCATAGAGGCACCAGGCAGGGTTGTCCCCTCTCCCCACTCCTCTTCAATTTAGCATTAGAGCCTCTAGCGATTGCAATTCGACAACACAAAGACATAAAAGGAATTGAATTGATGGATGACCAATGCAAGCTGTCCACATACGCTGATGACCTCCTTTTAATTATGAAACCCAGCTCCTTACCAGAGGTACTACAGGTCATTGATAAGTATTCCTTTCGTTCATTCAATCAATCACTCAGTTCAATATTCCTAAGTTATCAATTGCTGGTCTCAGATAAACAGCAGCACTTTATCTGAGACCAGCAATTGATAACTTAGGAATATTGAACTGAGTGATTGATTGAATGAACGAAAGTAATATATTAGCACTGTGAAGTATTCATTCAAGAAGAAGACCTCGCTAGTTTTGTCACATTTATTTATTTATTTATTTATTTATTTCTCTTATATACCGCGCTCTTCAACATCAGTGTGGTTTACATGGAACATTTAGGTTTTACGATGGGGTTAACCGTAAAAATACAGATAATTTTGACTATCCAAGTTGAGTTACCTGTTAACTATTTACACATACTTGATACATAGTAGTATTTACATATTATACAACATTTTGAGGGATGTTACAGTGAACATGGAGTTTATTTGTGGAAAGGTCGAGTTGGTGCACTTTCATTTGGGTAACATTCGAGGAAAAGGTGGTGTTTCAATGCCCTTCTGAATTTAGTCAGTTCCGGGATTGCTCGTATGTTGGGAGGCAGGGCATTCCAGTATCTGGGAGCACTGATACTGAAGGCCCTGCTTGCTGTAGCCTGTGTACACTGGGTCATTGTTTTGGGGATTGCCAGGGTGTTTATTGCTGTGGTTCTTCTGGCTCTATTGGGGGGGGGATAATGTGAGTGAGACAAGCGAGTGATGGGGGGGAGAGCCCATTTATGTTCTTGAATGTTAGCAGTAATGTTTTGAATATGATCCTACAGTGGATAGGGAGCCAGTGGAGACTTTTGAGGATGGGTGTTATATGGTCTCGCCTCGAGGCCCCATTCAGAACTCTGGCAAGCTGGAGCGGGCTCAGGGTGGATTTAGGGAGCCCTTGGAGGATCGCGTTGGCATAGTCAAGGTGTGGAATGGTTAGAGCCTGGAATATAGTTCTGAAGTCGTCTGGTTGTAAAAGAGGACGTAGATGTTTGAGCGTCCTAATTTTGTGATAAGTTGATTTGACCATGTTGCCAATGTGTGTCTTCATGTTAAGGCTTTGGTCTAGAGTAACACCCAGGTAACGGATTGTGGGCTTGGTTTGAAGCTGTATATTGCCGACTTTTAGGTGGGTTGATGGGGAGAAGTTAGAGTTTCTGGTGGTGAACAGCACTTCAGTCTTTTTGTGTTGTATGCAAAGATTGTGATTCTGGAGCCATCTTTCTACTGCGCTGAAACATTCCGTAAGGGGTGAGAGGTCAGTTTGGTCAGCCTTGAACGGCGTGTAGAGCAGGACGTCGTCTGCATATATCATGCATTCAATGCCGAATGAACGAATGATGTCGCAGACTGGCTGCATGTAGATATTAAACATTAGTGCTGAAAGGGAGGATCCTTGTGGAATGGTTTGGATGTAGAGGTTTCGGTTCGCACATGTTGCCATCTGTTGGTTAGGTATGACTTGCACCAAGTTAGTGCTAAGCCGCCGATGCCCTTCTCTTCGAGCCGTTTCAGGAGAGTGTGGTGACATACTGAGTCAAATGCTGCGGCTATGTCTAGGAATATAAGGGCCACGCCACGCTGGATGTTATCAATTGTGGTGAGTATGTTATTGAAGAGGCTGGTGAGTAGGGTCTCCACACCATGAGCCTTTCTAAAGCCATGTTGGCAGTGGTCAAGAGGAGCGGCATTGTCGATGTGATGCTGGAGCTGACCTTGGACCTCCTTTTCAATTATCTTGGCCAGCAGTGGAATACTGGCAATTGGCCTGTATGATTCAACTTTCTGGGGGTCGAGTTTGGAGTTTTTTAGCAGAGGTCTAATGGATGTGTGTTTGAGACTTAGGGGGAATAATCCTGCAGAGAATGATGTGTTAAAGAGTTTAGCTATGAAGGGGCTGAACTCTGTCCTTAGTTCCTTTATCCAAAAAGCCGGACATGGATCGGTCTGGGCCGTGGTTGTGTTGATTGCAGAGATTAAGTCTGCGATTTGCTTAGCGGAGGGGGTGGTGAAGGTTGTCAACATCGCTATGCATGCTGGTCCCTTAGTGCTGGTAAGAATGGTCTTGCTGGTTTGGAGTAACTTTGATTGAAGGAAGTCTGCATAGTCTTGGGCGAGAATCTCTGTTGTTTTCTCCGGTCTTGGTTCCTTCGTTAGGTTTTGACGAGAGTAAAGAGATCATGTGGTTTATTTAACGATCTCATTAGCGTGTTAGTGTGAGCTTGTTTCATTTTCTCAGATATCGCGGATCAGTGGGTTGCGAGTTGTAGGTTGTAAGCTTCCAGATCTTCGGTTGAGCGTGAGCATCTCCATCGCCTTTCGAGTTTTTATTTATTTATTTATTTATTTATTTACTTATTTCTTCTATACCGCCCCTTCCAGTGATCAAGGGCGGTTTACATGGAACAATTTAACAAATTATGTATACTTCTGTATACTTTACATTGAACAGAGAACTTTTTAACTTTTTACATGGAATAGATATACATTACATTGAAACAGAGAAACTTTCTAACTTTTTACAAATAATGACAGATGTAAAAAACTGTCCAAACTATTTACATAGGTTATTTACAAGTGATTCTATACAGGGATTTTCAGAATAATCGTGCATCATGTGTATGTGGTGGAATTTATTTCCATTTTTTTTCAAGAATTTTGTGTGTGGGGGTGGGGGGTGGGGGGCTGTGTGGGGTTGTCTAAGTTTGAGAAGCGAGGTCCTCAGGTCGTTGGAGAACCAAGATGCTGTGGGTCTTTTCCTTGGGTTTTTGTTGTGTCCTGTACGTTGCGCGATAGTACTGAGACTATCGTTCCAGTTGGAGACCAGTCTGTCAGGGTCCGTCGTTGTCAAGCCTAGTAGGGGTTGTGTGTGGTTTATGATGGATTCCTTGTTGAATGGTTGGAAACTTCGTGAGGGCGGTTTTGTGGGGTTTGTCTTACTCTCAGGGGGTTTCATTGGCTTGTTATCCAATGGAATATGGAACAGGATTAACTTATGGTCTGACCACGGTACTTCGGTGTAGGTTGGTGAGAAGAAGTTGGCAGAGTTGCAGGTAGCTAGTGGGGCAAAAATCAAGTCTAATATGTTTCCTTTTGTGTGGGTTGGTTCGTTGATTAACTGCTGATAACCTAGGTCGTTGAGTGCTTCTAGAAATGCAGAGGCTTGGGAGTCATGTAGCGTTGGCAGGTTGAAGTCTCCTAGTGTCCAGTTTGGGGTGCGCAAGTGTGGAGAATTGCAGGCTAGTTCAATTATTGTGGCTAGGTCGTCAGAGGATGATGTTGGGGCTCTGTATATTAGATTGATGGAGCAGAGATTATTAGTTATAACTACAATGTCAAGGTTGGTTGAGTTGGTGCTATTGAAGAGTTGGAAATTGAGGTCTGTTTTAGAGAGTATGAGAACTCCTCCTCCCCTTTTGTTGCTTCTGTGGCAGCTGTGGACTGTAAAGTTGAGAGGTAGAAGGTGGTTAATGAATACGGAGTCTTCATTTGTTAACCATGTCTCTGTGATCAGAAGCATGTCCAGGTTGTGTCTAACTATCAGGTCAGTGATGATGGGCCATTTCTTGCGTATTGAACGCGCGTTTATGAGGGCAGCCTTTAAATATGGGGGCTGTAGGACACCTTTTTTTGCAAATGAGTTGTGTTTGATTGCAACGTGAAGTAGGTGCTGATAGGATGGTAGCATATCATCTGGTGCCTTGAGTGGAGGGCTTCTTGACCATCTCCTTCCGCTGCAGTGTAGGATGGGTATGTGTTTGTGAGTGTTGGTTAGAGCCAGAGTGCTGCTAATCAGTTCTAAGAGGAGGTATCCACAAATTATTGTTGTGAAGGTGCGAGCCATTTTGTGGTAGCAATGCCCTTTGTGTATGGGTGCGGGTAGCTGGAGTGTTGTTCTGGTTCAGGATATTGCACTGGAGATGGGGTGGGTTGGAACCTTTGACATCAGGCAAATTAGATGTGCAACAAAGGCAAGAATGTGATTGAGAATGCGCAGATGGGTATGACTTGCAGGTGGGAGTTCGTTAGTATGTGCCCTTGTAGATATCAAGTTGGAGATGGAACCGATGTTACAGTATCCTACCTACAAATGTTACAGGACATAATGTTACAGCATCCTACCTACAATAAGTAAGTATGTTCAGTGGGCTGCAGATATCCAATTGGAAAAGGAAACAGTGTTTCAGTATCGTACCTACAATAAATGTTACAGTATCAAATCTACAATAAATACAAAATGGATGCAATGGTCTGCAGTTATCAGGCTTTGAAAGGAAGCAATGAGACGGTATTCAGTAAGTAAAGAGAGATGTAGCGATCTACAGTACAGGTGACTCTTCGCTAATGTATGCAGTTGTGGTCAGCCTATAAGTGTTCGGTAATATCAGGATATAAAGTAAATCTAACCAAAACAACCATAATTCCCCTCAGTACGTTGGTTGAGCCACAAAGTTTGCAAAATTATCCCTTCTTATACGCGCATTCCTCTTTCAAATATTTAGGGATCACGTATGGGCAAACAATGCAACAGACAGTGAATTACAATGTGGATATCTGCATCAAGACTGTTACTGATTATATGAAGAAATGGACCCCGCTACATTTAACGTGGTGGGGTAGATTAGAAACAATATAGATGGTGATTGTCCCCAAGATTAGCTATATCTTAAGTATGATCCCAATATTTTTCCCTCAAACTTTCTACAGAAAAATAAACAAATTTCTAGTGGCATTCCTATGGCGAAACAAGGTCCCAAGAATCACAGCATGGAAGATGAAATTATCTAAAGAGAAGGGTGGGGTTCATTTCCCCGATACCTATGGGATACATATGGCTTCGTTGTTGAAACAAGCTACACAATGGACCACGGAAGGGGACTTATAAAATAACCCCAGGTGGCTATGTGTCAAGAAAGCCATAGCTTCACCTCTTCCCATGGATATGCTTGTTGGGACCGTCAGAGAGAAAAAGAAACAATGTGATGGGATTATTGGAGCTATGCAGCTAGCATGTCGGTATATAGAATCATACATTGAAAATGGGGAAGAGCTCACACTAGGGACACCCATTTGGCTGAATCCGAGGTTTCCAGTTGGCGGGAGGCCAGTGATTTGGAAGAAATGGCTGGAATGCGGTGTAAAAAATCTTGGTCAATTGATACATGACAATGAATATAAATCATTTGATAGATTGAAGATAGAATATGGGATACCAGAAACATGTCGCTTCCAGTGGTACCAACTCTGGCACTAAGTAAAGCGGAAGTCTCTCCATTGCAAATGCGAGCTGGTTGGCCTCTTTTGGGGAAATTTGAAGAGCTGCAAGATAGTTCACACCTTATCTCCAAATTCCTCACTATACTGTGTATGGGTGCAAAAAAGCAATAATGCAAGGGAACACAGCTGATCTGGATTGCAGATGCAGGTGAACCAGAATGCCCTGAGATGTGGGATACCTTCTGGGGATCCCAAGTACAAATTACCAGGGCTGCCTCCCTTACACAGTCACTATATTTCCTGGCCCATCAGGCATGTATAACGCCTGTAAAAAGGGTGAAATGGATGCCACAAGAAGGGAATCGATGTTGGTCTTGCATGATGGATATTGGCACGCTGTCGCATATGATATATTACTGTGGGAATCTACAATCTTACTGGAAGTCAGTCTGGCAGCGGATCTCAAGTATCCTAGAAATAGACCTGCCTATCATGTACCGAATTATAGTATACAAATCGATGGGTGATTTCCCCAAGTTAGGAAAGCAGGATCGTCAGCTACTGGATATCATGATTAGTTTGGCAATCAAAGTAATATTGACGAATTGGAAGAATTTGGAAAATGTTAATGTAGAACACTGGTGGAATCTGCTGTGCCTACACCGAACATATGAAGAATTATATAGTATAACAAACCTCAAGACGCATAACCTAAGGGAAAAATGGGATGCCCTGAACAAATACGTAAAATTTAGAAAAGCAATAGATAGTGCACATACAAGTCCTTTTGGATACAAAATATCTGGCTATATATATAAATTGCCCCGATGATCAATTAATGAACTGATTGAATTAGTGCAACCTGCAAGTCAAAAAATTGAATAGGAGGGGTGGGTCATTGGATCGGATAGTGAGCGGCGATGTTGATTCTTTTTTCGTTTTGTTTCTGTTTAGTTGTAGCTTGAATTAAGCTATTGTAAGTGTATGTAATTTGAATATATGTATGTTGATAAAACTCATTAAAAATACATTTAAAAAAATGTTGGCTACACACACACCCCCCTACCCTTTTTTCCAAAATTCCTTTGTGAACTCCTTTCACATGATGCTAGTATTTCTCTTCCAATCCAATGTTGTAAGAAAACTGCAGTGAAAGGGCAAATGCATAGCCAGAATAAAAATAACTACTTAGCAATAAATACTTAGCATGATACAAACAGGCTGTGATAGTCAAAAAAAATCAGATTTTGGTCATCTCACTAACAACATCATAAACATTCTCCTGTACCAGGCATATTGTTTAGTTTAGTTTATTGAAATTTTATGTACTGCCTATAGCGGATAGCAACTAGGCGGTTCACAATACAATAAAAAGGAACACAATATAACCAGGAAAAAGTAAAAGGGATACAAAAAAGACAACAATGCTCAAGAGAAAAGGAATCTGAAAACAAAAAGGGAGGAAGAAATGGAGGACCTAAGTTACATATTGGTATTTCTATGTTTCTATGAAGTAAAGAGATCCTGGATTCTCTACAGTGAGAACTATTCAGGCAACTGGTAACAGAACCCACACTTGAAGGGGCCATACTGGATTTGGTGCTTACTAATTGTGAAAGTGTTTCTGATGTTATAGTGGGGGATCATTTCACATGCAGTGATCATCAGATGATGTGGTTCAATATTAGGACTAGGGCTGCTAAAATCCATTTAAAAGTGAGGGTCTTAGACTTTAGGAAAACAAACTTTGCCAAGATCGGCCAATACCGCAGGGAGTCGTTAGTGGGATGGGGACATTTGGGAGATGTAGAAAAACAGTGGCCAAACTGAAAGTGGATATTTTAAAGGCAACCAACCTTTTTGTTAAAATGGTAAATAAAGGTAAAAGGAAAAGGAGACCACTGTGGTTTTCAAAAGAAGTAGCTGAAAAAGGGGAGTGTTGCCTGCAGTTTCACACGCTGTGGAGAGTGGAGAGTGAGAACAGCTGGTGCTGGAGAGAGCTGGCTCGTGCAGGGCAGTCACTGCTGACGTCATTTTGAGGCTTCATAAAGGATCTGTGCACGGAGCTGTTTCTTGGGAGTGTTGCCTGCAGTTTCACATGCTGTGGAGAGTGGAGAGTGAGAACAGCTGGTGCTGGAGAGAGCCGGCCCATGCGGGGCAGTCACTGCTGACGTCCGGCGCTTGTTGGGGCATTTTCTAAGGGGTGTTTTCCAAGGGGGGCGTATGCCCCTTGTGAGCCCCTTAGGAGTACATTGGGAGCATTTATAGATCTGTGAAGTGGCGATGCCCGGCGGTAAAAGGAAAAAGAAAACTCTTGTGGCTGTGTCTGCTGGTGGCCCTATGGACAAGCATGTAATATCTACACTGGTCTTAACAACACCAGGTACTGCTCCTTTTGACCACTCGCTGGAGGGGCCGAGTCTTAGCTCTCCTGAGCGTACCCCTCCTCTTCCTCCTGGTTTTTTGGATTGTCTGCTGTGCCTCAGTCCAGTGTTTTGAGTTCACAGAAGGAAGTCATGCTCCCCAAAATGGTGTCTTGGTTGGAGCCCTCCATTCCTCCTGGTGACTCACAAGTCTCCTCCATCTCTCGTCTGGATATTTGGCAAGTAGTCAATCATAGTGAACGGATTCTTGCTGTTCCCTCTTTATGTTAATTTACTAGGGACACTGTTATTAAATTTCAGAATCTTGATAGATTGGAACTTTGCATTTATCTATTTCGAGTATAGATATGCAGGTTAAATCATTTTCTTTATTCCAGTCTGCTGCCATGAAAGAAAGTTCTATTATGTGTCAAAAACTTGAGAATTTAGAGAATATGGTTAGGTCTAAGAATTTGAGAGTTTGAAATTTTCCTTCTTGTAGTTTATTATCTCCATCAATACTGTTTAGGAAATATTTAAAAGATGTTCTTCTCCTCCCCACCACTGATGCTATAGTGTTTGCTAAATGTTATTATATTTCCTCAAAAATTGTTTCTCCAGGTGTTGGGGAAGGGGAAGTAGCTGTTCTTGAAGATAAAAATGGGTTTAACTTGACTGCCTTCTTGGAAGACACTCAAGATATTATTTCCACTAGAGCCACATTATTAGTAACTTTGGTTTCTGAAGAAGATAAAGTCTCTATTCTTAAAGCTTATTTTCTATTGTGGTGATAAGGACTCTATTTTTCCTAATGTATCTCACTCAACACAAGCACGTAGGAAGTCCTTTCTTGCTCTCAAGTCTAGAACTCTTGCCTTAGGCGCTACTTTTTTCTTGTGCTACCCTTGTAAAGGCTTAGTATCTCTTGGATATGACAGGTTTCTCTTTTTGTCATTTTCGGATTTGGAAAGGTGGATTCTTGATAAGGAAAAGGCGCAGTGACTTTTGCTTTTCCTTTATGTCATTATGCTGTCATTTAGAAATTGCCAGGCGGTGGGAGGGTATAATTAAATGACTGCTCTGTGTGGCTGGGACACCTTTCTTTGGTTCGGTGTTCCTTGCCTTGTTTTTTCTTGTTATTGATTTCTTATGGTATTCTCCCCGAGATGTGGGCTAATGTACTTGTTTGTATTATTTCTCTTTTGAATTATTTCTATTGTTGACTTATTATGTTTCTCTATACTTTGATAACATTGTATAGTTTTTGAAAAATTCAATAAACAGAATTAAAGTAGAAGTAGCTGAAAAGATGAAGAAAAAGAGGGAGGGTCTTCATGAAATACAAGAGATCACAGAGAGAGGAAGACAGGCATCTATATTTGGAAAAACTTAGAGAAGCTAGCAAAGTAGTCAGGAAAGCAAAGATTCAAAAAAGGAGGAAATAACCAATGCAATAAAAAGGGTGGATAAAACATTTTTCAGATATGTTAGTGAGAAGAGGAAGGGCAAAAGTGATATTGTCAGACTCAAGGGTGAAGGGGAGGAATATGTAGAAGCTGATGAGGATAAAGCTGAATTGCTTAACAAATATTTCTGTTCTGTGTTCACAGATGAAGAACCAGGAGCAGGACCTCAGAAAACACCCACAAACAGGAGCAGAAGCAAGGGGCATCTTGAACAATTTTCAGAAGGCTGTGTTCATGAGAAGCTAGCTAAACATGAAGTAGACAAAGCGATGGGACCGGATGAAATACAACCGAGAATTCTAAGGATACTTGAGGATACTCTAGCAGCTCCACTGACTGACTTTTCAATGCCTTGTTGGAGTCAGAAGTGATGCCAGAGGACTGGAGAGAGGCTCATGTGGTACCTTTACACAAAAGTGGAAGTAAAGATGTGATTGAAAACTACAGGCCGGTTAGTTTAACCTTGGTGGTGAGTAAATTATTGGAATCCTGCTGAAAGAGAAAATAGTGAGGTTTCTGAAGTCCAACAAATTACAGATCCGAGGCAGAATGGATTCACCAGAGGCAGGTCTTGTCAGATAAATCTGATTGATTTCTTTGAATGGGTGACCAGGGAATTGGACCGAGGGAGAGCCCTAGATATGGTATATTAAGATTTCAGTAAAGCCTTTGACACCGTTCCTCCCAGGTGACTTATAAACAAACTGAGCACTCTAGGGATGGATCCTAAAGTTACTGCTTAGGTTAGAAATTGGTTGAGTGGGACGTGACAAAAGGTATAGGTAAATGGAGTTCACTCTGAGGAGATGAAGGTACCAGTGGTGTGCCCCAGGGATCCTTCCTTGGTCCAATTCTTTTTAACATCTTTGTTAGTGATATTGCGGAAGGGCTGTCGGGTAAGGTTTGCCTCTTTATGGATGATACCAAAATCTGCAATAGACACCCAGGAAGGTGTAGATAACATGAGGAGGGATCTAGCTAAGCTTGAAGAATAGTCTAGAATTTGGTAGCTGAGATTTAATGTTAAAAAATGCAAGGTCATGCATTTGGACTGCAGCAATCCAAGGAAGCGAAATAGTATAGGAGATGAAGTACTTCTTTCCACAAAAGAAGAGCAGGACTTAGTCGTGATTGTGTCTGATGATCTTAAAGTAGCTAAACAGGTAGAAAAGGCAATGGCAAAAGCTAGAAGGATGCTTGGGTGCATAGGGAAAGAATGGCCAGCAAAAGAAAGGAGGTGATAGTGCCTCTGAATAAGTCTTTGGTGCGACCCCATTTGTAGTATTATGTGCAATTCTGGAGACCCCACCTTCAAAAGGATATAAACAGGTTGGGGTCATTATAGAGGGATGTCTCCTAAAATGGTTAGTGGTTTTCGTTATAAAGTCTATGAGGACAGATAAAGATCTTAATATGAATACTTTAGAGGAAAGATGAGATAGAGGTGATATGATTGAGATGTTTAAATACCTCTGAGGCATAAATGCACAGGAGGAGAGCCTATTTCAACTGAAAGCAAGCTGTGCTACGAGGGGACATAGGATGAGGGTGAAAGAGGATAGACTTAGGAGTAATATGCAGAATTTTTTTTTTTTGAAAGAGTGGTAGATTTATTTATTTATTATTATTTTATTTTAATTCTCTTTTATACCATGCTATTCTGCATCAGTGCAGTTTACATTGAACAAACTGAAATTACATTGAACAGGGCATTATAACTTGGAGATAACTATTTTACAG
Source organism: Ichthyophis bannanicus (assembly GCA_033557465.1). Classification (NCBI taxonomy): domain Eukaryota; kingdom Metazoa; phylum Chordata; class Amphibia; order Gymnophiona; family Ichthyophiidae; genus Ichthyophis; species Ichthyophis bannanicus. The sequence goes on from CM066032.1 coordinate 74,969,748, forward strand.
GGAACATGGGCTATGGAGGGTTAAGTGGCTTGCCCAAGACCACAAGGAGCACCTGTGGGACTAGAAACCCCAGTCCTTCTGGCCCAAGGTTGCTGTCCTCTAGTGGGATTTGAACCCTTGACCTTCTGGCCTGTAGTACCTTGCCCCAACCACTAGACTACTCCTCCACTCCGTGGAATAGTCTCCCAGTGGAGGTGGTAGAGATGAGGACAGTGTCTGAATTCAAAAAGGCAAGGGACAAACACAGAGGATCTCTAAAGGAAAAAAGGGGACTGTTGTAGTGGTTGCTATGGAAGGGCAAACTAGATAGACCATGTGGTCTTCTTCTGCTGTCATGTTTCTATGTTTCTATGGTGTGAACTAATATAAAACCCTACAAAAGTCACTGAAGATCTACAAGGCCAAATCTACCATACCATACCAGCATAAACTTTCAAAACTCATACAACAAGGGGCTTACCCAGAAAAAAGCAGCACTAGAAATACTGCAACGGGCCTTAGAACATCCATATAGCTATATGAAAAGCTGAACAAGTTAAATTACTACAGTACAGTATAGATCTCTATGTACAAACTCCATGTTAACGGAACACCTGGCCTCAGTCACCTGCTCAGAACACAGACCCTCACCAAGTACAGAATAAGTGACTACAACCTAAAGTAAAAATAAAAATATGTAGACAAAAATTAAACTGAAATCCCAAGAAGCCATACTCCACATGCAGTGCAACACCAGATAAATAAGAGATGCAGTTCCCCATACTGTGTAAAATATAAAGATAGCACGAAGTCCAATCACTAAATTGAAAATAAAATTATTTTTTCTATCTTTGCTGTCTGACCATTTCATTCTCTGATCATGCTGGTCCAGATCTGAGGCTTCTGTTTTCCTCTATCTTCTCTTGTCGCTCTTTCTATGGCCTATAGTCCATCTGCCATTTCTTGTCTCTCCTTTTGTTTTCTTCACTTCCTTACATCTTGGATATTGACTTTTTTTTTCTTTTAGCTTTCTTCCATTTATTTTTCTCTCTCTCTCTGTCCACCCAGATTTCACTTCTCCTTACTATTCAGTTCTTTTTTAGCTATCTACTTACCACTCTTCTTCTCTGGTCCATTATTTACCAGTCTTTTGCTCACTCTCTCTCCCCCTCTATGTCTATCATCTCTCATCCCCCATCTAGTGTCTCTCTCTTCTCCTCCATCCAGTAGGCTGAAGCAGAGGCAAAATGTTCGGGCCTGCCTGGTTCATAGTCTCAGACCTGCGGCAGCACAGCCACCCTGCCTCTGCTCTGTTGAGTCAGTCAACTCACAGCAGCGGTGTTTCTTCCCCCACTCCAACACACACAATATCTGCCCCTCTACCTTTTCACTCCCCTAGCTTCTGCCTCTTTTTCCAACCCGATCCAGCATAGACCAGCATCAGTTCCCCTGCAGTTCCAGCTCCTTTCCAGTTCCCCCAAGCATAAACTCATTTCCTGTCCATACTCAACATCAGCCCCCTTCCAGTCCCAGTACCTCCCTCATTATCAGTCTATTTCCAGTCCCAGTTACCCTCCCCTGTGTCAGCCTCCTTTCCAGTCCTCCCCTCCCAGTACCTTCCAATGTCAACCCCCTTGCATTCCTAGCACTACCACTGGTGTCCATTCCCTTCCAGCCCCCCTCCTTTCCCACTGCCCAGCCCCTTCTAGTCCAAATATCATCAGGTACCATACCAGCTCATTTCCAGTCCCAGTGCCCCCCCCCCCCACCCATGTCAGGTCACTTCCAGTCACCCTCCCCTCTGTCCATCCCCTTTCCAGTGCCATCCCCAGGTGTCAACTCCCTTCTAGTCCCCACCTTCTCCCCCCCCCCCCGTGTCAACTCCCTTCCAGCTCCCTCCTTCCCTTCTTTTAAGCTCTCTTCCAGCCTCCCTGCGTCAGCTCCCTTCCATCCCCCACATCCCCCCAATATAGAAACATGGAAAAATGATGACAGAAAAAAAAGCACATGTCCTATCTAGTCTGTCCTTCCATATCAATGACTACAACAGTCCCCTTTTTTCCTTTAGAGATCCTTTGTGTTTGTCCCATGCTTTTTTGAATTCAGATACTGTCGTCATCTCTACCACCTCCACTGGGAGACTATTCCACAGATCTACCACTCTGTCCGTAAAGAAATATTTCCGCATATCACTCCTGAATCTATCCCTCTTCACCCTCATCCCATATCCCCTCGTAGCAGAACTTGCTTTCAATCGAAAGAGGCTCCCTCCCCCCCCCCCCCCGTGCATTTATGCCATGGAGGTATTTAAACATCTTAATCATATCACCTCTATCTCGCCTTTCCTTTAAGGTGTACATATTAAGATCCTTAAGTCTGTCCTCATATGCTTTATAATCAAGACCACTAACCATTTTAGTAGCCACCCTCTGTACTGACTCCATCCTGTTTATATCCTTTTGAAGGTGCAGTCTCCAGAACTGCACACTATACTCCAAATGAGGTTGCACTAAAGACTTATACAGAGGCACTATCACCTCCTTTTTTCTGCTAGCCATTCCTCTCCGTATACACCCAAGCATACTTCTAGCTTTTGCTGTCGCCTTTTTTTAACCTGTTTAGTTACTTTAAGATCATCAGACACAACCACGCCTATATCCCGCTCTTCTTTAGTGGACAAAAGTACTTTATCCCCTATACTATATTGCTCCCTTGGATTGCTGCAGCCCAAATGTATGACCTTACATTTTTTAACATTAAATCCCAGCTGCCAAATTCTAGACCATTCTTCAAGCTTAGCTAGATCCCTCCTCTAGTTATCTACACCTTCCTGGGTGTCTACTCTATTTCAGATTTTGGTATCATCCGTAAAGAGGCAAACCTTACCCGACAGCCCTTCCGCTATATCACTAACACTATCCTGAAGATTGGAGGATTGCCAATGTAACGCCAATTTTTAAAAAGGGTTCCAGGGGTGATCCGGGAAACTACAGATCGGTGAGCCTGACGTCAGTACCGGGAAAAATGGTAGAAACCATCATAAAGAACAAAATTACGACTCAGAATCCTGACTTAATACCTACATTAACTTAATATTTTGCTCCGAACTTACCGGGGTGCCTCGGGGGAGATGGCGGCCCATAAACCAGCGCGCTTAGACTTCGGATCTCCCTCTTCTTCACACGGAAAACGTTCCAAGACAGAGCTGCCTTCCCCACAAAAGATGGTGCCATTTCGGGATAACCCCGAAATGCAACAGGAGATCTTGGAGGAAATACGTGGTGTGAAGGAACTGGTGCAGTCCAACGGAGAAGCGCTCCGAGCCATGAGAGAAGATTTTGGTGTACTTCAGGATCGTTTTGAAGGTCTTTCATTACGGCAGGACAATATGGCGGGGGTCCTCGACTCGCACGTGGTGCGCTTGGTGAAACTGGATGAGGCTGAGCGTCAGATACAGAATCTACAAAAAGAGTTAGAGGATAGCAATAATCGAGCCCGTCGCAACAATGTAAGGCTCATTGGTGTACCGGAGGGCGCGGAAGCAGGAGATATGAGAGAATTCCTGGTCAAAACTCTTCCCTCCTTGCTGAAGATTACTTTTCACAGAGATCTGGAAATTGACCGAGCACATCGTGTTCCTACCAGCATGGCGCTCAATCGGACGACCCCCCGGCCCATCATTTTTCGTCTACTGAGATATCAGCAAGTTGAGCAAATTCTAAATGCTGCCCGGGCGAATCGTCATTTGGAGTTTGAAAATCATAAAGTCTCCTTCTTCCCTGACTTGGCTAAGCCCACAGCTGACCGTCGGAAGAGACTCCTTGCTTTTCGACCTAGACTTCAACAATTACAGGCTCGCTTCGGCATCTTATATCCAGCGAAGCTCAGAGTGACTCTCCATAACCAAACTCGTACCTTCGAAGATCCTGATCTGCTAGCAACATTTCTAGCTTCTAAAGAAGCAGACCAGATGCGCTAATCCAACAGCTTGGATGGAATCCGCTGGAACTGTCCGCCATTTTGAATGGCCCGATGTGGTGATCGCTGCCTGAAACGGAGACTGCCTGGACTTTTCTTTCTCTTTATATATACCTTGTTGGTCTCCTTTCTTTCCACGATGAGATCCTTGGTTAGTCTCGGAGCCTGTATAGCATTGTAGGATTTATGTTTCAATTTAGGCCTTCTCTGGGGTTTCTCCCCGCAGACATCAGGCCGCCAGTAATTTCTGGGGTTTTGCTTCTTCTCTAAGGCACTCCGGTGCTTATTTTGTTATAAGGGGCGCTTCATGGTTTTCCTTAGTTTAATTCCTATCATGTTGTTTCTGCAGTCATTTACTGGTACTATGAGCGACATTGTGTACTTCTGTGTGCTATTATGTTTCTTTTTCAGATTGTTTAACTATTTGGCATGGCTTCATGTACGTTATCATTACTGACTGTAAAAGGCATCAATAGTCCATTCCAAAGAAGGACAATCCCTAGCTCTCTTAATCATGATTATTCTGAGTTAGTGTTTTTTTCAGGAGGCCCATTTACTGGGCATAGCTATTTCCTATCTCCTTCATTACGACATACTGGAAATTGGCTTCCATCTGAACCTCAATGATTGGTGGAATTATGTCCATTTTACTGTAATTATGAGCAACTACCTCGTATGCCAATCTCTTCCACTCAAGCCCTTCACTGCTTGTTTAAAAGGAAGGTGTTCCATGATTATGTTCTAACTGCTAACTGCTCTCATTTGGCTGTTTACTTTTGTATACATTTCTGTCACAGGATCAGCCTGTATCATCAATACCATTTCTGCTTGTTTGCTGTACAATAACTGATGTGTGTAAGCGCTTATGTGATGACTCTTATTAGCTTAGAGAAGAAGCATAGGGTGGGGGGTAATTGGGGTTGTTTTCCTTATTGTATGTGTGTATTTGTATCTTTTGGTGTGTTGTTACTTTTGTTTGTTGTAAAATGAAAATAAACGTCTTAAAAAAAATAAAGAACAAAATTACTCAGCATGTAGATAGTCATGGCCTAATGGGAGACAGCCAATATGGTTTTAGACAAGGAAGATCTTGTCTTACTAATCTGTTATGTTTTTTTGAAGGTGTGAATAAATAGGTGGACAAAGGTGAGTCGGATGATATAGTGTATCTGGACTTTCAGAAAGCCTTTGACAAGGTCCCTCATCAGAGACTTTTGGCAAAACTAAAGAGTCATGGGATAGGAGGCAGTGTACTATTGTGGATCAGGAACTGGTTAAAAGATAGAAAGCAGAGGGTAGGGATAAATGGCCAATTTTCCCAATGGAGAAAGGTGAATAATGGTGTACCCCAGGGATCTACGCTGGGTCTGCTGCTTTTTGACATATTCATAAATAACCTGGGAAGGGGAATAACGAGTGAGGTTATCAAATTTGCAGATGACACAAAACTATTTAAAGTTGTTAAAACCCAAGAGGATTGTGGAAAATTGCAAGAGGATCTTGATAAATAGGAAGACTGGGCATCAAAATGGCAGATGAAATTTAATGTGGACAAGTGCAAAGTTATGCACCAAGGGAAGAACAACCCAAACTATGGTTCCACGATGCAAGGTTCCACATTAGGAACCACCACCCAGGAAAAGATTTAGGCGTCATTGTGGATAACATGTTAAAACCATCGGCCCAGTATGCAGCGGCGTCCAAGAGAGCAAATAGAATGCTAGGTATCATAAGAAAAGGAATGGAAAATAAAACAAAAATATTATAATGCCTCTATATCGTTCCATGGTGAGACTGCACCTTGAATATTGTGTTCAATTCTGGTCACCGTATCTTAAAAAGGATATAGTGTTATTAGAAAAGGTTCAGAGAAGAGCCACCAAAATGGTAAAGGGGATGGAAGGATACTCCTATGAAGAGAGGCTAAAAAGGTTAGGGCTCTTTAACCCGGAAAAGAGACGGCTCAGGGGATATATGATAGAAGTCTATAAATTAATGAACGGAGTGGAACGGGTAAACGTAGATCGATTATTTACGTTATCAGAATATAGAAAGACTAGGGGACATACAATGAAGCTACAGGGTAAACTATTTAAGACTAATAAAAATACTGGGCTTGATGGACCTTGGTCTGACCCAGTATGGCATATCTTATGTTTTTATGTTCTAAAGATGTTAAAAAGAATCGGACCAACGACAGATCCCTAGGGGACACCATTGGTAACTTCCTTCTCCTCAGAGTGAGCTCCATTTACCCGTACTCTTTGTCGCCTCCCACACAACCAATTTCTAATCCAAGCAGTAACTTTAGGGTCCATCCCTAGGGTGCTCAGTTTGTTTATAAGTTGCCTGTGAGGAACCATGTCAAAGGCTTTACTGAAATCTAAATACACCGCATCTAGGGCTCTCCCTCGGTCCAACTCCCTAGTCACCCAGTCAAAGAAATCAATCAGATTTGTCTGACAAGACCTACCTCTGGTGAATCCATGCTGCCTCGGATCCTGTAATCCGCTGAACTCCAGAAATCTCACTATTTTCTCTTTCAGCAGCGTTTCCAATAATTTACTCACCACCAGCTCCCTTCCAGGCCCCCCCTTTGTCAGCTCACTTCCAGCCCCCCATGTCAGCTTCCTTCCAGCCCCCTCCTTCCCCTTTCAGCTCCCAACTAGCCCCCGCCCATGTCAGCTCCCTTCCATCTCCTTCCTTCCCCTCTTTTCAGCTCTCTTCCAGCCCCTCCCATGCCAGTTCTCTTCCAGTCCCCTCTTTTCCCTCTTTTAGCTCCCTTCAGCCCTCCTGTGTCAGATCCCTTCCAGCCCCTTCCTTCCCCTCTTTTCAGTTCACTTCCAGCCCTTCATGTCAGCCCCCTTCTTCCCATCTGAAGGACTAGAAAGGGGGACTGTTACTTCTGGAGAGAAATCTGCAACTGTGAGTATATACTTCTGGTAATTTTCTAAAAAGAATTCTATGTAATAAAGCTACTTAATCTGTGAACCCACTGTTTTTTGTTGGATCAGTTAGGGCCTAGTAGCAGCAATTAAAGTTTGAATTTAAAACACTGAGGAGAACTTTCTGGTTACATTTCATACCCAGCAGAGAGCTTGTAGTTTAAATTTAATAGTCACTCAGGGCCAAGTAACAGCAAAGTACTTTTAGTTTAAATTTAACACACAGAAGAGAGCTTTCTGGTTACATTTGGAACCCAGCAGAGAGCTTGTAGTGTACATTTAATAGTCACTCAGGGCCTAGCATTAGAAAAGTACTTTTAGTTTTAAAACACAGAAGAGAGCTTGTAGTTTAAATTTCATAAGAAGTTAGAGCCTAGCAGCAGCTAAGAGCTATAATTTAAATCAAATCAGAATTTAGCTTACCTCAGCAGCACAAGACAGGGTACTGAGTAGCAGCCCTCTTTTAATAAGTGTTATTTTCCTCCCTCCCTCCCTCCCCACACGCACCCACCCCTGAGATAATCATAGCTTTATAGGTACTTACACATCTTAAAAGACAGGAGGTGCTTTCAGGTGAAGCTCATTACCCAAATCAGTCATACACTAAGGACCTGAGATTAATATACCTTGTTCACCCGAAGCTTAATTAAACATATTAGGTACAGGTTTATTGGTATAAATACCCATAGCAACCCCTAGTAAGTAAGAACTTAAAGATCCAGACACAAACTAAAAACTAAGATGCAGACAGCAGTCCAGCAGCGGGATGGGGGCTTTCCTGTCTTTTGCATTGAGTGTCACATGTATGATTTTCTCCCAGTTGGTGAGAGGTCTTACATGTGCACTAGGTGCAAGGAGCTCTTTGCTCTCAGGGAACAAGTCCGTTCTCTAGAGGCTAAAGTAGCAGACTTGGAAAACATAAGACAGACAGAGAGGTACATAGACGAGACCTACAGGGATATAGTCCTGAAGTCCCACCTCCAGGCTGGCAGCAACCCTGTTGCCATGGAGGAGAGAGGTCACGTGACAGGAGAGCATCACCCTGGTGTGGCAGGAAGTGATCCTGTAACTAGGACCTGTCCTCCAGGTGATGTAAAACCCTCTCGCACTGAGGAAGTTTCTCCAGGGCCATGTGCCCATGAGGGAAGGGTTAGGACAGCCGTTATAGTTGGTGATTCGATCATTAGGCATGTAGATAGCTGGGTGGCTGGTGGACGTGAGGATTGCCTGGTAACATGTCTGCCTGGTGCGAAGGTAGCGGACCTCACGCGCCACCTAGATAAGGTCTTAGATAGTGCTGGGGAGGAGTCTTCTGTCTTGGTACATGTCGGTACCAATGGCATAGGAAAATGTGGTAGGGAGGTTCTGGAGGCAAAATTTAGGCTTTTAGGTAGGAAGTTGAAATCCAGAACTTCCATGGTAGCATTCTCCGAAATGCTTCCTGTTCCATGCACAGGACCCAAAAGCCAGGCAGAGCTCCAGAGTCTCAATGCGTGGATGAGACAATGGTGCAGAGATGAGGGTTTTGGATATGTTAGGAACTGGGGAACATTCTGGGGAAAGGAGGGGCTCTTCCGAAGGGTTGGACTTCACCTTAACTGGGATGGAACCAGGCTGCTGGCATTAACCTTTAAAAAGGAGATAGAGCAGCTTTTAAACTAGATATTAGGGGAAAGCCGACAGTCGCCCAAGAGCGGATGGTTCGGAAGAATGTATCCTTGAAGGATACTACCAAAAGCAGAGAGTTCCACAAAAGAGTAAAGTAGCCAAAATGCCCTCAAGTATGGAGCAGAGCTTAAAGATCCCAATTTACCCATGTCTAACAATAGCCAAATTAACATGAATAAAATACATTCTCTAAAATGCTTGTATGCAAATGCTAGAAGTCTAAAGAATAAGATGGGAGAGTTAGAATATATAGCACTAAATGAAAGGTTAGATATGATTGAAATATCAGAGACATGGTGGAAGGAGGACAACCAGTGGGACACTGTGATACCTGGGTACAAACTATATCATAATGATAGAGCTGATCAAATTGGTGGAGGGGTTGTGCTCTTTGTTAGAGAGGGCATTGCCTCAGAAAGGATTAAAGTTTTGCAGGAAACAAAATCTGCTGTAGAATCTATATGGATTGAAATTCCATATAAAAGGGGGAAGACAATGGCAGTGGGGGTGTACTATCGAGCACCTGGCCAGAATGACCAAATGGATGATGAAATGCTCAACGAAATCAAGGAAGCTAACAAAAGTTACAGCGCAGTAATAATAATGGGTGATTTCAATTACCCCGGTATCGACTGGGTCAGTGTCACGTCAGGACATGCTAGGGAGATAAAGTTCCTAGATGAAATAAATGACTGCTTCTTGGAGCAGCTGGTTCATGAACCGACCAGAGGGGACGCCATATTAGACCTAGTCCTTAGTGGAACACCAGATCTAGTGCAAGAGATAAGGGTGTTGGGGCCACTTGGCAATAGTGATCATAGCATGATCGTCTTTGATTTAATTAGTGGAGGAGGGATAGTAAGGAAATCCACAGTACTACCTTTTAACTTTCGAAAGGGAGACTATGATAAAATGAGGAAAACAGTTAAGAAAAAACTAAAAGGAGCAGTTGCAAAGGTTAAAGACATACATCAAGCTTGGGTGTTGTTGAAAAATACTATCTTGGAAGCCCAGACCAGCTGTATTCCACGCTTTAAGAAAAGTGGAAGGAAGTCCAAAAAACTGCCAGCATGGTTTAAAGGTGAGGTCAGAGAGGCTGTTGTTGCCAAAAAAGCATCTTTCAAGAATTGGAAAAAAGAGCCAAACGACGAAACCTGGAAACAGCACAAGCACTGGCAAGTCAAATGCAAGGCATTGATAAGGCAGGCAAAGAGAGAATTTGAGAAGAAGCTTGCTGCGGAAGCAAAAACGCGAAATAAAGACCTTTTCAAGTACATTCGTAGCAAAAAACCTGTGAGAGAGTCAGTTGGTCCATTAGATGATAAAGGGGTTAAAGGAACACTAAGAGGCGACAAGGCAATAACGGAGAGACTGAATGAATTCTTTGCTTCAGTCTTTACTGAGGAAGATGTAGGGATGTTACTCACGACTGAAGTGGTATTTAAAGGTGCGGAAGAATTGAAGGAAATATCGATACATCGGGAAGATGTCTTACAACTATTAGATAAACTGAAGAGTAGCAAATCACCTGGGCCGGATGGTATACATCCAAGGGTGTTGAAAGAACTGAAATATGAGATTGCAGACCTGCTATCAGTAATCTGTGAACTATCATTAAAATCATCTCTAATACCTGAAGATTGGAGGATCGCCAATGTAACACCAATTTTTACAAGGTTTCCAGGGGTGATCCGGGAAACTACAGACCGGTGAGCCTGACGTCAGTACTGGGAAGAATGGTAGAAACCATCATAAAGAATAAAATTACTGAGCATGTAGATAGTCACAACCTAATGGGAGACAGCCAACATGGCTTTAGACAAGGAAGATCTTGTCTTACTAATCTGTTATGTTTTTTTGAAGGAGTGAATAAACAGGTGGACAAAGGTGAGTCAGTTGATATTGTGTATATGGACTTTCAGAAAGCCTTTGACAAGGTCCCTCATCAGAGACTTTTGGCAAAACTAAAGAGTCATGGGATAGGAGGCAGTGTACTATTGTGGATCAGGAACTGGTTAAAAGATAGAAAGCAGAGGGTAGGGCTAAATGGCCAATTTTCCCAATGGAGAAAGGTGAATAGTGGTGTACCCCAGGGATCTGTGCTGGGTCCGCTGCTTTTTGACATATTCATAAATGACCTGGAAAGTGGAATAACAAGTGAGGTTATCAAATTTGCAGATGACACAAAACTATTTAAAGTTGTTAAAAACCAAGACGATTGTGAAAAATTGCAAGAGGATCTTGATAAAAAGGAAGACTGGGCATCAAAATGGCAGATGAAATTTAATGTGGACAAGTGCAAGGTTATGCACCTAGGGAAGAACAACCCAAACTATGGTTACACGATGCAAGGTTCCACATTAGCAACCACCACCCAGGAAAAAGATTTAGGCGTCATTGTGGATACCATGTTAAAACCCTCGGCCCAGTGTGCAGCGGCGGCCAAGAGAGCAAATAGAATGCTAGGTATGATAAGGAAAGGAATGGAAAATAAAACAAAAGATATTATAATGCCTCTATATCGTTCCATGGTGAGACCGCACCTTGAATATTGTGTGCAATTCTGGTCGCCGTATCTTAAAAAGGATATAGCGATTTTAGAAAAGGTTCAGAGAAGAGCCACCAAAATGATAAAGAGGATGGAAGGATACTCCTATGAAGAAAGGCTAAAAAGGTTAGGGCTCTTTAACCTGGAAAGGAGACGGCTGAGGGGAGATATGATAGAAGTCTATAAATTAATGAACGGAGTGGAACGGGTAAATGTAGATCGATTGTTTACGTTATCAGAATATAGAAAGACTAGGGGACATGCAATGAAGCTACTGGGTAAACTATTTAAGTCTAATAAAAGAAAATATTTTTTCACTCAACGTGTAATCAAACTCTGGAATTTGTTACCGGAGGATGTAGTAAAGGCTGTTAGTGTAGCTGGGTTTAAAAAAGGTTTGGACAAGTTCCTGGAGGAAATGTCCATAAACCATTATTAAGAAGTGACCGAAGATATCAATGCTTGACCCAGTACAAGCATTGTGGAACTTGTGTCTCTTGGGGAAACTGCTAGGTACATATGACCTAGATTGGCCACTGTTGGAAACAGAATACTGGGCTTGATGGACCTTGGTCTGACCCAGTATGGCATATCTTATGTTCTTATGTTATCTTTTCAGCTCACTTCCAGCTCCCCCTGTGTCAGCTTCTTTCCAGCCTCATCTATCAGTTCCCTTCTATCTCCCCACTGTCAGTTCCCTTCCAGCCCTCACCTTCCCCTCTTTTCAGCTCCCTTACAGCCCCCATCTGGTGTCAGCTCCCTTACAGCCCCACATCCCATGTTAGCTTCCTTCCAGTCCCTTCCATCCCTCCTGTATCTGCTTCCATCAGCACCCCTTCTTACTAGTTAACCACTTGAAAGAGCTGCAGGAACACTTCTCTGCCTTCACAGCTCTGCTATTTTATAAACTGCTGGATTGCAACATTTCTAAAGATGGTAATAAGCATTTCCTGTTTCTTGCAAGAAACAGGAAATGCTCATTACTGCTGGAAATGCTGCGATCCAGCAGTTTATAAGATATCAGAGCCCCGGGAGCAGAGAAGTGTTCCTGTGGCTCTCTCAAGCAGGGAATCAATGAGAGGGGGCGAGGGGCTAGTGATGGCACCTCCTGCCATCAGCACCCCCCTGCAGTGCTTACCCAGCTTACCAGGTAGCGCTAGCCCTGGAGGAGGGGGAAAGGAGACCAATAGGAGGTGAAGCAAACACATTAGAGTAGCATACCCTTCTGAGCAGTGGATGGAGTGGGTTTTGATAAATATATAATCTGATGAATCCTCATGTGAGGGATTTCCAAAATCAGATATTGACATTTCATAGTGCAGGAGGTTCTGGAAAATCAAATTCTTTGCATGATAAGTGGGGAGAATGTGGGAAGTGATACTGCCAGGGCCAAGTGCACCCCACATGTACGGTAGGTAGTGAGAACATGAGGGGTGCCCTTAGCCTTTCATCTTCTGCTCTGCCCTCAGTCCTGGTTCCAGTAGCAGCACCAGTAGCAACAGCAACAGCAGTCCCCTTAGGAAGCAGAGAAGGGTTCTGTAAAAGCAATCAGAGCTATGGAGGTATTTTAAAGTGCTTGAGGATCAGAATGTATGCATTGTTGCAAGGTCATTACTAGAGGAAAGCTAATGGGCCATCTTTTTACCAGTAGCATGCTGCATTATTTGCAGAAACAACAGACTCTCAAGCTAAGCTCAAAGTGATGCTGATATTAGGCTAGGCACCAGGGCCGGATTTACCTATACGCCAACTACGCCGTGGCGTAGGGCCCACAGCTGACAAGGGCCCACAAAAACTGAAAAAATTGTTAGCGTTCTTAAAATTAAATTAAAAAAAAAACCACTGGCTGCTGCCGTGGCAGCATTGACTGTCCAGCGGGGCCCTCTCTGCCCGGCTGAATCCGTCCCTCCCTCCCTCCGTCCGTGCCAGCTTTGAGAGGCAAGCGGCGACGTCACGGCGATCAGCGAATCAGCTTCTCGCAACCCGCCGGTGACGTCTCAGCGCTCCGCCAATCAGCTTCCCGCGTCCCTCTCTGTTTTTCCGGTTCAACCGTTGCTAGGCAACTGCTTCCCACGCCACTGCCTAGGCGCCCTGGAGACGGAGCGACCGCAGCCCGAGCATGGAGGAGAAGGTGGTGGCCGGGGTCAAGGTTTTCCCCCGTTATTGTACTTCACTGACGTGGTGGTCGGGGCCGTGTACCGCCAGACCGTTACCGTGAGGAACATCAGCAGCTCCGGCAAGAAAGTCGCTTTCTACGGCCCCCAAAGCCAGGAGGTGAGAGACGCGATAGCGGGGGGTGGGGCCGAGGCCTCCCCTTGGCAACAAGGCACTGCGCGCCCCCAGCCTCCCTCTCTGAAGAGCGGCTGGAAACGTCCACGACTGTCAAGTGACGGGTGGGCACGTGTGGCATTGAGAGGCGCGAAGGGAGAGTGTCTCTCCCTCACGTCTCTGTTAAGCCCGCAGGGGCTGATGGGAAATTTCCCATCAGCCCCTGCGGGCTTAACAGAGATGCGAGGGAGACACTCTCCCTTCGCGCCTCTCAAAGCCGACACGGAGGGAGGGAGGGAAGGACGGATTCAGCCGGGCAGAGGGGGCCCCGCGGGACAGTCCATGCTGCCGCGGCAGCAGAGGGGGCCCCGCGGGACAGTCCATGCTGCCGCGGCAGCAGCCAGCGTTTTTTTTTTTTAATTTAATTTTACTTGAGCCGATGGGGGGGGGCTGGGACTGGAAATGGGCTGGGGGGGTTAAGACTGGAGGTGGACTGACACGAAGAAACCAGAAGAAAGTGGCTGGAGCAATTGCAGCTGAAAAAAAATGCACAAAAGGTAGAAAAATATCTCTTTATTTTGAATTTATTAATTGGAATATGTCAGCTCTGGTAAATGTGCATCATTAATGTCTGCGCTTTGTTTAGTACAAGAGCAAATTATTCTATAGTTTTATTTCTACAGTGTTGTACATTCCAAGTTTGGCTTTTGGGATTCCCAGTTTAATTATGACGTCAGGGCCAACAGCGCGCAGCTGATCCGGCATGCTCGTTTTTATCTTTTCTGGGGGCCCACAATCTTTGTTGGCGTAGGGCCTCACTCAAGGTAAATCCGGCCCTGCTAGGCACGCCATCCTGCATTGCAGGTAACAGTGACAGGAAAACTACAGATAAGATTCAATCCATGCCCAAGCTGAGAGCCCAGCCTCTTCCTCTAGTAAGGTGGCAACAAGCAGCAAGTCACCATCGAGTAGATGAGGTAGTGTTGGGCATCATTGTCACAGGGCAAGCAGCAGGCAGCATCAGAGACAGTAATATGGTGTAGGAGAGAAATGATTCCTTGGATGAGTAGGGGATTGACAAGACAGGATTTAAGAGGCCGCTTCATATCTTAGGCCCCAATTTCCCAATTAGGCTCCAATGACCCAATTAGGACCTGGGGTGACACCTCTGTGGGGTGACATTTTTCAGGACTAGAGCACTGTATCAATGACATTATGGTCAGAATACTAAGAAAGAATTTCAGAACAATCCAGGAACATAAGACTTTTGAAGTGAAAATGATAAGATGCAAAGATCTGAGTTTCCCATCACATTACAAACCATAAATCATTCCTGCTTTGTCACCTTCTGATCACCCATTCATCAATGACCTCCCCATATACTTTTTCCCCTCGAGGCTATCAGCAGAATGCTTTTCATGATTCACTTATATATTCTGGTATTGTCATCTTTTACTCATATTGTCCTGAACTGAGCAAGGAGCTTTAACCTTCAGACGCTAGTCAAAAATGCATTATGTTACTCCAATAAAAAGATATCATGTTATATTATTTTCCTGTTCTACTTGTATTTATCAACCTAGTGCCTATCAGTCAGTGACACAAATTTCACCAAAGCAGCTCTGGCAATGCAAGGGAGCCCAGGGAATGAAGGCGGGCCCTTTTTTATATTTTGCTTGGAGGACCTTTATTTGAACTTCTACCAATGTCTCCAGGACAATCTTTAGTAGGTGGATGATCCCTACTCTGTATATTCAGTGTTGTGTCTGGTTGCAATGATAGCTGATAAAAGCAGAGGATAGTAGCGTACATTTCACCAGCAAATTCTGGAAGAGTCAGAATTCTGCAGACACCTACCTCTCCCTGACAGCACACTAGCGACAGCTAGATGAATTAGGGCAGACTGTAGGCATAGTTGGGGCACACCAGCTGCAAGGTACAGTTGTGCTGTGCAGGAACAGCAGCCGTGTCCTGAAGGTGCCAATGGATAAGTACTGAAGCATAGCAGGGCATCTCCACCAGAATGTGAAGGTTGGGTCTGAGCTGCATCAGAAGCAAATAGCAACAGGACACCTGTGCACCAGTTCATTTGGCATGCTGGCACCAGTGGAATTACACCTATTTGATGCTGGAGAGGTTAATGGAGCAATGGGCAGCTGCACATCAAATGTCATTGGAGACCAACATTGGTATTGAAAGCAGCTCCCTGGGGTGTCAGGAATGGGTAAATTATGACTCAGATCATAGATGTCCTGATGCTTTTCAAGGATGCCATGGGGGAAATTAAGTCAAGAATGGCTATCCTGGGCATTGTCATACTGACAGTGAATATCCCAGAGGCAATGTTAGAGAGGGATTGACATCAGAGGTTTTGCTGCTGGTGGACATCTTGCAACTGGAAGTGCAAAAAAGGTTGAATTCCCTCACCAAGGAGGAAGCCTAAGTGCTAGCCATCATGAGATCCACAGATGAAAAGGAGAGTTGCCTTCCAGTGCAACACACTGATTTGCTGGAGGGATATGGGGATGATTAAGGTGGAGGAAAGGGAATGTCTGATGCAGAGGGGCAGTGGGGGGAAGGAGTAGGCATTCTGTCAAGCAGTAGTGGTGGTATGAGCAGCACCCTGTTCCACATCCTCCCCCACCTTTCTCCGCCAGCTCCCCACAGTCACCATAGAAACATCTTTGTTGAAGAAGACCCCAAGCTATTGGCATGAGCGCCGGAGACCAGCACCAGTCAGCTCCAACTGAGACCTCTGCATGAATTTCTATCACACTTTACCTTGCTGAGACCATCAAGACCATAGTCACAGACTCATTGACACATATGGCACAAACATCCACAGTCTAGCCAGACCTGGCCAAGGTCAGCTAGCATTTCTTGTTTTGCCACCCATCAGCATGTCAAGGGAACAGATGTTCCCAATGGTGGAGGATACTGTGACCCCCCCCCCCCTCCCCTGTTGTTTAAGACATGGTAGAAAAGCTGGTGTTTCTAAATCAAACCACACTCTGCCTGGTTTCCTTCGATTTCCATGTGACTTGGGGGGAGGACTGACTGTGCAGCTTCACCAAAGCAACGCATGTCCATACTCTTTGCCTTCTGTGTTTTCCAGTCACATTACCTATTTCTAGTGGGGGTTTTTAGCCCCGCATACAAAAACAAAATAGACAAACCTTTCCCCTGCACCTCTTCTTCTGTTGATGCCACAGCCTGCCCTCCTGATTTATTTTATTTATTTATTTATTTATTTGCATTTTCTTATATACCGCGCTATTTTCCATCAGTGCGGTTTACATGGAACATTTTACATACACAAGGTATCTATCCTTGCTCTAAAGTCCTACTGTTACCCAACTTGCTGTTTATCTCCAGTGAGCCATTTTCTGAGGAACTTTGGGATGGGGGTGGGAAATATTTAGTGACAAGTGCTAGCCATCTCTGCTTTATCTAAACCAGATTCGGCATTGGTATCTATCCAGCGTCCAGCACTCAATATCCAGTTTCACCAGGCAGTACCATCGCTATCCAGTCAGTGAGAATATTCAGCCATTAACTGGATAGCTATAACCTGTATAAAGCTAGGATAGCCATTAACTTGTCCTAACTTTAACTGGTTTATTTATCTGGTTAGTGGCCGAATATCACTATTGCGCAGAGAGCACCCAGGACCACCCACTATCTGTCCATAGATAGCTCCAGTTTTAACTGGGCATGTTTGGTGCAATCTGGGGTGATATTGAGTGGCAATATATGGAAAGTGTCACTGAACATTTTAGCTGGTTAGCAGGTTTCTAACTAGTTAAACATTTTGAATATGCCCCTTCTTATTTCTCTAGAACATTAGTCGATCTGGCCAGTTCCACTCACTGTGTGTTTTTCCTAATTTTCCTCCTAAATTAGGACAGACAGGTGGATAGACATTTTCTATCCCTTAGGTATAATTTCTTTCCCACATTCCATTGGGCTGGAAAGAATAAAGGCAATCCAGGTTTGGTACAGTGAACTTATATCCATACGATATGGTGAAATACTATGATCTATTGAAAGTTTCTTAAGAAACAAATAGAAGAAAGGGCTCTAGAACTTGAGATTATTTCTTGCCCCCTTACAAAAGAACCAGTGAAATAGAAACCATGTTAGATCATTTATTTATATTAATTTTTTTGTGTGCCATCTTTATGATTTTAATCATTCCAAATATTTTACAGCTCAAATAGAACAATCAAAGTATGAAAAAATAAAAAAACAAAGCAAAGTTGCGGTAAAATAAACACCAGTTTAGCATCCCTAATAACGTATTACTGTCCATAATGTTAAAATCCATACATTTATTCCTCTAGAGGGAACAACGAGGTTTTTATCCCCATTCTGAAACTCAGTATACGTGTCTCTGTTCTTAAATGTAGGGTAAATCTTTCCAACTCTCAGAATTAGCCACATTAAAGGCCCTAGTCCTCCAGATAGATTTTCAAAGAGGCGTCAAATCTGGAATTTCTAAAAGATTACCCTGAGAGGAGCGCAGTTGTCCTCGGGTACCAAACCCCATAATCGATTTTTCAAGGACAATGTTTTCCCATTTCTTATAGCCTTAAATATCGACATAAACAATTTAAAGCTGCATTTTTCTCTAATGGGAAGCCAGTGGAATTCCCTTAGCAATGGCCGCACACTCGCATTTTTTTTAACCCGCCCCCCCCAGCAGAAACCTAGCTATAGTGTCTGCACAGTCTACAACTTCTTCAACAGGTTACCTTTTAATCCCACATGTAACATGTTACAATAATCCAAAGCTCTTAAAAGGAGCCTGTGTCATTACCCATATTGCTTTTTGCCCTAAATATATTGCAAATTGATGAACCAGTTTTAATTTTGAAAAAACGAACTTAGATACACTAGAAATCTGTTTAGTCTCAATCTAATTTTTTCTATTAATACCCTTAAGGCTCGGCGTTCATTTATTCGGGGGATAGAGACACCATCAATCATAGAAGATAATGTTAAGGAAGACTACTCAATTTTTCCCATGCCTAAACAGACTTTTTTAGTTACATTGACATTCCTGATTAATGAGTCTTTGAATCAGGGGATAATTCTTGATACTTGGAAGAAGGCTATTCTTAACCTTTGTTGAAAAAATCTAATTTAGATCAGGACAAACCGGAAAATTTTAGGCCCCTGTAAAATTAGCCCTATTTTTCCAAAGTGCTAGAAAAGATTGTCCTGAATCAGTAACTCTGGTAACCCGGAGGCCCTCCTCGCCTCCATCACCAGTCTTAGCATCCCACCATAATATTCCCCCACAAATTCACAAACAACTGTAGTTGGTACAAACATTTGGTCGCAGCTTTATTTACACCTGTAACAACCGGCCCAACACGGGCCTGAATATACAGCCATCCAACATAACCCAGCCCCCACACCCCATTGCCGGAGGATGCCCCCCCACCCGCCATCGTAGTAGCAAGGCGGAGCATCCTCCTCCCCCCCAAACCCCTCCGCCTGCCTCGCCCTATTAGTAGCAAAGGCCGGCTCCCACCCCCCCCGCTACCGGGCCGAGACCCCCAACCGGGCTGTCTCGCCCCAACCCCGAGGAGCACTTCGCCCCCACTGCTCGTAAACCAGTTCAAGCCCGCGCCGCTCCTGCGAGCGCTGGCTCTGTACCCCGCCCCCGCCAGCTGCAACATTTCGAAACCACCTCCATAATGGGTGGGAGGGCAGGAACGCGTCCGATTCCCGAGGAGCCGCGGCCAGAAGGAGACGGCCACGCGGCTCCTCGCAGACACTGCACCGCCCCCCCTCTTCAGCCCGCGGCCAATGAAATCGCTCCGACATCATGACGGAGCGATTTCGAATGCCGCGAGCATGGCCTCCTCTCACTCACCCCCCCCCCCCCCGCCCCCCCGTCACATGCTGGAGGCCGAGGCCGGGCCCGGGCCCAGGTTACTGACGGCCGCGGGACCCGGCCCGCGGCCTCGAGCATTAACTCTGGTAACCCGGAGGCCCTCCTCGCCTCCATCACCAGTCTTAGCATCCCACCATAATATTCCCCCACAAATTCACAAACAACTGTAGTTGGTACAAACATTTGGTCGCAGCTTTATTTACACCTGTAACAACCGGCCCAACACGGGCCTGAATATACAGCCATCCAACATAACCCAGCCCCCACACCCCATTGCCGGAGGATGCCCCCCCACCCGCCATCGTAGTAGCAAGGCGGAGCATCCTCCTCCCCCCCAAACCCCTCCGCCTGCCTCGCCCTATTAGTAGCAAAGGCCGGCTCCCACCCCCCGCTACCGGGCCGAGACCCCCAACCGGGCTGTCTCGCCCCAACCCCGAGGAGCACTTCGCCCCCACTGCTCGTAAACCAGTTCAAGCCCGCGCCGCTCCTGCGAGCGCTGGCTCTGTACCCCGCCACCGGTGCGAGGTATTCACTATCCTCGCACCGCCCCCCCCATAAACTGCGACCAATCAATTCCAGTGCTTCCTGCCCATCATTAAGCAATAAGTCCTGTCCAACCGGGGACAAGTGAACTACAGTCCAGCACACAGGGGGTCCGCCCCAGGACGCCGGACCTGCCCCCCCCCCTCCGGCCTGCTGCAACCAACAGCCAAGCCCTGTCGATCTGCGCTAGCCCTCTCAACCACCGTCGCGGAGGCAGGCAGGCCGACCGCGTGATGAAGTCCGACCAGACGATGGCACGTCTGGCCACTGTGGCCACTGCTCCTGCAGCACACCAAGGCCCCCTGCACCGCTCGAATGAGCTGCCGGCACGTCCCACCGGAGAGATCGTGCCCACCCAGATGTTTCCAAAAACAAATCCCACGGGCCGCTGTCGCCGCTCCGCACGCTCCCGAATCCCTGGAAGGAGCTGCCGCTGACGCTTGTCCCACTCGCCCAGCCAAACCGACTGGGAATAGCCGGACACCACGCCCAGGTGCGGACCCAGCGGTCGATTCCAGGCTCTGCGCTCCGCCCAGATGATCGGCGGGCCCGTGCCTTACCCCCTGTAGACCCGCCCGCAGTACACCTGAAAAAGGAAACACAGCATTAGCACCCCCCACCACCACCCCACCCCCACACACAACTTGTCCATGCCCCTGTAGGCCCCCCCTGCCGTACACCGGAAAAGAAACACAGCATTAGCACCCCCCCCACCCCCCCAGCGCCCCAAATCACAACTGGTCCAGGCGCACTTAGCCTGCGTAGGCCCCCGGATCGCCAACACCCGGTCCGAGAACCCACCTCAACCCCCGACCAGCTGCAGCCGCGCCCGTCGCCGCCCCTGTCCGGAAAGAAGGGAGACGCATACTCTCGTCCATCCAAGCCCAGCCGCCGCCAGGCCAGGCGGAGCACCACCGAGAATGGAAACTGGAGAACCACACCAGTCCGGGTGACAGAAGAAACCTCCAGCCAGAACCGGTCGCTGACGCCCATGAGACGCCAAGTTCCGCGCCGGACGGGATCCCAGACCCGGTATTGCCCACCGCAGCACACACCGCCCCCGGCCCCAACGGGTCGGTCTTCGCATGGGACACAAATATCCGCACTCGTGCCTCCCGTAGGCCTCATGAATCACGGGACGGCGCCAATCCGGGACCATTGGCCGCGTTCGCGCCCACCCAGCCAATAGCCGCCTCACCACATAAGGGCACCCGGACTGCCCCAGCCCGCCGCCCTGCCGAAACAAGGAGGAACCGGCCACCACCGCCTGCACCACCTACCGGGACCGCCAGACTCTCTGGCCCACGCTATCAAGGAAAAAACCGCCGGAACATCCCCCACTCCACCGCCTCTCCAGCCCATTCCCCACAGGACCGCAACAAGAAGATCCTTGCACACGATACAGCTCGACAGCAATAGCATACTGATCACCCCGCACAGAGCGAGCCCGAGCCGGAATAATGAGACGAAGACGGGCCAGCACAAACAGACACATCAACGCCGCCACCCGCGGGCACTTGGACGGATGCCGATGGATGACTTGCACCACCGCGGCGGCGTCGCACCAGAAAACCACCCGCCGGACCCGCACTGTTTAGGCCATACCCAGAAGACCACCATAATGGGGAACAATGCCAGGAACGCCACGGTCCGCGTCAACCCCTGCGCCGTCCAGGATGCCGGCCACGGCGCCGCCCCCGTAAACCCGGGCAGTACCATCACATACCCCACCTACCGGCCGCCGCCGACAACAATTCCAAGTCACGGTGGGATAATACCACAGGCCGCAACACCGCGCAGCCCATATACCCCCCAAAAAGCATCCCACCCCCGCCAGTAGGCGCGCATCCCCAACGTCACCCGGATACAATGATGCCCCTAGCACACACTGGCCGTCGCGAAGGATAGCCGCCACGCCAACGGCCTCCCCTTGGCAAGGACTCGACCAGCAAAATTCGAGTGGCCGACCAGCCTCCGAAGATCGTAGCGTCACCTTCGAGGTGGAGCCGACCTCGCCCAACAACCGCCGCCGCCGCTCTACTCCACTGAGGCGATCTCGATCCCCAAGAACGAACGACATGTCACCGGCCCCACTGTCTTCCCACTGCCAAAGGGAGGCCCACTCCTCTGCTAGGCCCCAGGAAACGCCCCAGGAAGGAGCCGCCAGCTGCGGACCGCGCGGGCCCCACGAACAACAGTGTCGAGATACCGCACGGTACCCGGCCCCCCGACCCCCGCCCCAATATCCAGTGCAAAACGAGCCGATGGCCGCGAAGTAAACACGGGAGATCGCCCCAACCCTTAGCAATAATACCGAGCCCAAAACGAACTCCCCAGCCAGAGGGAGGCAGGAGGTTGAACCGGCCAAGGCCGAGCGGCGAATCCAATGCCTGACTCCGCCAGCCAAGCCCATTTCTACATTGGCGCACCAGCTCCTAGGCCGCATCGGAGGAGGAATAGCGCACTGAGCACAGCTCCCGCGGGATGGGGCCGTGCACCGAGGCCCCAAGGGGCAAGACAGATCGTGTATCCGCCGATACGCCCCGGCTCCTCCTTCAGGAGAACCCACAGCGGAGACACCATAGCCAGCGCACCGGGCAGCCAGTCAAATGACCCTGCGACCCAGCCCAGCGAGCACTCCTCCGTGATCATCGCGTGGGCCACCTCCGCCCGCAACCTCACCGAGCTAGCCTTCCCCCCCCCCCCCACCACATCCCGGACTTCCTCCTGAACTGGGATAGGAAAGCCTTCGGAAAACTCCCCGCCCCCAACATATCCCCCGCCGCACCGAGCCTGATACCCTAACACCGAAGGGGGGGTAGGCGCCAGCCCCCCCCGCTACCCTCTACACCTACCCGCCACCGGCGCCCCCTGAACTGTCCGTCGACGACCCTTAACGGCCACGTGACCGGCACCGCCAAGCAAGCAGGCGCGCCGAAAATTGTAGTCCGGAAAGGGGCAGCTCGCATCGGGCCCCGGGCCCGCTGGCTAACAGGACTGAAAGGCCCGCAAAGCTACATCGCCCGATGCCCTAACCGGAC
Source organism: Ichthyophis bannanicus (assembly GCA_033557465.1). Taxonomy (NCBI): domain Eukaryota; kingdom Metazoa; phylum Chordata; class Amphibia; order Gymnophiona; family Ichthyophiidae; genus Ichthyophis; species Ichthyophis bannanicus. Next base: position 74,992,623 of record CM066032.1, read on the forward strand.
CGTCCCCCCCCCCACCCCACCCCACCCCACCCCACCCCACCATTCCTGGCCGACCTTTGCATCCGACGCTTAACCTCCTACATTCCCCTCGACAATAGCCGAATGCCCCACCCAATCCCGAAACTCCCCACACCGTACAGGCACCCTACACGTGCCATTCACGAAACAAAGCCCCAGGTTCAGTTTTCGAAGGCGTGCCAGGACACCTTACGCACCCCCCGCCTACTCATCCTCCTTCCGTTCCTCGCGACTCTCCCCCGAGCGTCTCCCCCTCCGAGGCGCCGGAAAATATCGACGTGACGCTGCTCTACGATCCGCCACCACAACTTGCGCAGGACCCCCTTCCACAATGCCGCATACCACACCGCCGAGGACCCCCGCACTTGCCCGCGGCCCGACCGCGGAGGCCGCCGAGGAAGTAGCCGATGACCCCGACGACGAAGACGACGCACTCCGCCTACGATGCTACCGGTGCAGTCACGACGCTTAGGCTTTACGTACCCGCGGCGAACCCACCCGACGACCACCACCCCCCAACGGATTCCCGGTACACTCACCTAGCGCCGCCGGCGCCGCTGATCCCTGCACTACCGAGGTGGACCCCGCCAGCTCCACCGAGGTCAGATCGGCCTGGCACCAGCTCGGCGACATCTCCGTCGAGCCGACTCCCACACCGCCTGCTGCCGCCCTTGCACTCCGGGGAACCTGCAGAGGAGAGAAAAACCAACACACGGGGAAGGAGGAGAACCAACACACGGGGAAGGAGGTGCACCAACCCCCGGAGAAGCCATCCCCTGCGGCCCCCCCCCGAGGACCCCAACCCCCCGGCCGCCCAGCCCGCCGCTCCCTAGGGAAGCAGCCCTCCGCCTCCCTGGAAACCGGCCCCCCCACCCCTCCCCCCCCATGAGCCCACACCCATCAACTGCCCCGACACCGGGGACCAGGCCGCCCATTCCCCACCATGCAAACCCGGCCTCCCAGCCCCTGCGACACAGGCCCCTAGGCTCCCGTGCCGCCCGGCGCACAG